>OX621205.1:6782500-11582500 GCA_951640565.1 Petrophora chlorosata | reverse complement strand
CCTCATCGGCAACTGTCTTCTTTCCGCATCGTTCCTCAGCTACGCCGGGCCGTTCTCGTTTGCGTTCCGAGAGACCATGATCTATGAGGATTGGTACGGAGATTTAATGGAGAGAGGCATACCGCTGACGCTGCCGTTTACGATCGAGAGGAATCTCACCAATGAGGTCGAGATTAGCGGGTGAGTTCACTTGTTTGTTGAGGTACTTACTTCTAATTATATCATTGTACATTGCTAGCTGCGCCACGCGGTATTCTCGGTTTTCTGGGATATAGCCTATATCCTTTTCTAGGACCTAAAATATCTACTCGTTCTTACCAAATTTCATCAAACTCCATTCAGTAGGTTTAGCGTGATTGAGTAACAAAAATGTATTTTTGTTTCCATACATCCTCTCAAACTTTCGTATTTATAATATTAGTAGGACTTTTTAGAAAGTGTTTAAAATTAATCATAGTTAATATATATAGCCATCAAAAATAATATTTTATTTAAATAAAGTCATGAAAGTTCCTAAAACTTTGTTTAAATGTTATGTTTCAAATATTGCCGCGCAAAAGGTCACCTTAAAAGTATGACGTCTCACGCTGGCCGACGAAACGACAAGCTGTACCCCTAGTCTGAGTTTTGCTTAAAAATCCGTGACAGGCGAATAGAGCTCTCGAACTCGGTTTTAGTGTTTAGATAAGTGAAACCCTCACTCTAGTCGCAGTTCAAAATGAATGCGTAGTTCAGTCGAACGAACGCTCACCGCGAGGAGTTCGCAGGAAGTTATTATTTGGTTCTATTAGGTTGTCAAAATGACAAGAAAATTAAAAAAAAAGCAATATCTCTGTGGAATTTGTCATATTATATGTCAGTGTCATGCTAATTATGTCAAAGTCAATGCCATTTTGACATTTTGACCATTTTGTTGATTTTCAATTTAGCGGTTATGGAAAATGTTTATTTGTATCAAATATTTATTTGGTATTTAGTGCATTGAAATTATTCTCCCGAAATTTACTGATCGAACTCTACAATTATAAATCGATGATATGTCGATCTATCCACACGTTCAAAGTTTAAACGAATTATGTATTATCGGTAACCTCAAATTAAAGAAAAACTTGAAGCTACCTATAAAAAACGTAGTATAAAATAAAAGCGTGTTAAAAATCTGAAGAAACAAAAACAAAGAAGAAAAAATACGTAAAAGCAAGCCCTTTTGCAATACCTACATGATGCGGACTAGTCCAACTCGACTCAAAACCTTGGGTGCAATTTATGGAGATGTAGGTAAGTAAAATGTTGTTTTTCTGACCGTAGCAACAATGCGTTAGTCTTAATCATGAGTGAAATCTTTGCTCATGTTTTGGTTATGATCATGATTCAAGCTATAGGGGAACTCAAACACCAATCAAGATCGCTTCATGCCTTGTGATGTGAGTCTGTGGAATTCTCGAACTTTTCTACTCAAAGCTTTTGTCTGAATCCCTATCCGAATCACGATCGCTATGATGCCGAATGATCAATATTGCAGTTTGAAAGATGCTAACACATACTAAATTTGAAATTTAAAGCGATTGGGATCGGTGTTCGAGTTACACAATTCCCTTGCAGGTTCTTCCAACAATGGAGGCATAATTTAGTTTATTTTTACAGAAATGGTGACTTATCAATGCCCTCGGGTCTGCTATGAGCTACAAGGTGTTTCCAGCAGTGGCAGGACCAGCTTGCGCAATGTTGACCTAATTGGTTATCCACAGGTGGTGGAAAAAAATAAGAAGAGGTATTGGTTGTTTAATTTTGTTAGTTGTAGACAAACCTAATAGTCCGTGACTACAATACTAATGGAATGTACATATGACATGCTTGCATGTGTTGGAGGCTGAATGTTGTATCACTTTTAGGTCTAGAGCGACTTGAAATTAAGCAAGAAGGATGGTAGCGGTTAATTTGTTACAGTGATCAACGAACATTGCCCATGACCATTGTTTAGAATTGATTTTCACTGGTCGTAATAAAGGCATTCGCCCGTTAAAAAAGTTTATTCTAAGTTGTATAAGGTAAAGTTTGTTGCAAATTCATATTAAAATACATATATTATTGTTTCGAGAGTATAAAAATAGTAGTAATATGTTGTGTGAGGATGAGGGTGTGTATGGATGTGTGCGAGGGTGAATATGTGTGTGTATGTGTGGGAATATGTATTTAAATTGTATGATTGAATATTAAAGAATAATTATATCAATATTTAAAATATCTATAAATTTTATTTGTCATCAGCCAATTTAGTATTTTAGAATCATTGCAGTTGAAACATTTAATATTTCTTAATTTATTTCTTACAGTAATGGAAGATCATCTCTGGGATGTTGCAGGGCCGTCCCAGGAACACTACAATTTTAGTGGTAAGTGTTATTTTATAACGCGCTGCAATAATAATTAGTTGCACAGTGTATTCAATACACAAGAGTTATTTGTATGCACACTGGGTGGCACTGTTATTGTAATGGACAGTCGTGGCGCTTACCATCAAGCGAACGACTTGCTCGTGATTACTCAGTTCCATTAAATAATATATAATTTCATATGTTTTCAGCGAATTTGGCTGGAACCTCCAATGGCATCGACGCCCCTAACCGCCTAACCTCCAACGACGGCCCTGCTTGACCATCCAGCGCTGGTTCCTCTCGCTCCACCGCTACCGGATCTGCTCGCCTGCAGAGGCGATTGCAAACGACGCCACAAAGGCACGCCCGTGGCCCGCGCCATCGATCGCCTCGTAGGCGACCAAATAACACGGATCCGGCACAGGACTTTTTACTATCAGATGCTGCCTACCGTGCGTTTGAAAGAGAGCGGTGGGAGAGGCAGTGCCAGCTAGAGGCAGAGGGAAACCTCATAATGCGCAACCAAAACGAAACCATGTTAGGTTGGCAGAGAATTGCCGACAGAGCTCTAGATATTTTGGAAAAATATATCAAGCAATAGAGCCATAAACATAATGGGCCTGTCCGCAATTCTCTGCCATCCTAACATCGTTTCATTATGATTACGCAATAATTATGGAGTTTTTTTCTGCCTCTATGAGAGAAGGCTCGTGTCCCAGCAGTGGGAATGTGAAGGGCTTATGATGATATATATTATATAGTTATGCTGTGAATGGGCATTGGCCTTAAAAATAATTATTTAAATATGCAATAGTTTAGGCTTTAGATATAATATTTAAATAATCGTTTCGTTAAACGAGCTGTAGTAGAGCTGTAGTATTGAGATATTCTTGAAGACTGTATTAAGTCTTTATGTTCCTCTAAATTATATAAGTCCCTTCTGTCCAAAGGTTGTCTAGAAGAGATAGTTTTGAGCGATAAAACCGCCTATTGTTATGCTGATACATATTTAAATTTGCACTAGTTTAGGCTTCAGATTAGGTATAGTTTCGTTAAACGAGCTGTAGTCATTATTGAGAGTTTCTTGAACACTGTACTAAGTCTTTATGTTCCTCTAAATCATATTAGTCCTCTCTGTTCAAATGTTGTCTGGAACGAGATCGCTTTGAGCGATAAGACCGCCTATTATTATGCTGATAATTATTTATATTTGCAATAGTTTAGATATATCAATTAAATGATCGTCAAGTTAAACGAGCTGTAGTCATTATTGAGATATTCCTTAAAACTGTATTTAGTCTTTATGTTCCTCCAAATTATATTAGTCCTCTCTGTGCAAAGGTTGTCTGGAAGAGATCGCTTTGAGCGATAAAACCGCCTATTGTTATGTTAATTATTTAGTTATAAATTTGATAATTTTAACAAGTAGTTTTTCCATATAAAGTTTACTCTACTATATTAACGGAAACAGTAAGGAGACAACGGGAAGTTTTTTAAATTATTTTATGTATGGGTACACGGCTATTTGAGTATTCCTTTTGCCATCTTTTTACAATGTATGTATTGTAATTCAATTTAAAACAAATTTAATGTAATTCGAAACATACAAAAACAATATGTAATTTATTCTAAGTTAAGATACGTATTATTTAATTACACAAATATCATAGTGCTAAAGTAAACACTTAGAAATGTATTTAGTAGCCATTTAGTAGGATACCCTGTTTTACTACAACTATTACGATTATCCGTATTTTCTGTGTAGTGGTTCTTTTTCCGATGCGGCGGTAGTCATTGTAATAGATAAATGCCGTTCATAAGTGCGTCTGTGATGCCAAGGTTAAATAAGGAATTTTGATCTTTTTTGAACCTTCCTCGGAAAACTGACAAAAAATCCTAAATTCCTGCTTGGCATTCGTTAATGCTTCATTATCACAATAGATGGCGTTTACGTCCCAGCCGGTGGTCGTATATTTTGTTTCCAAATAACCTTGTTTGAGTTCCTGATTTATAATTACTAATTGGTAAATTACTTTTATGATTTCTGATTGTATTGTTTGTAGATACTAAAAATATATGTGTTTTCTGTGTTATTTGGGTTGTTTTAATTGATTTTAGCTATTGTGTTAATATAAATAAAAAAATAAAATAAAAACTTGTTTATTTCTCTTCACAAAGATTCAGGATATATATTACGGTATAACGGCATACGGGATAATAAGTTACGGCTTAACTATTATTAAAAACTACAAAACTGTTTATACATCATAGGTAACATTTATTTAATTCATAATTAGGTATATAAATTATTCAATCATAATTTTTACTCAATAGGTTAACATGTTCCCTTTTTCCCATATTGAGGTAAAATAGTATTAATGTATAATATTTCCTTGCTGAGGAATAATATGCTACTGGATCCATTGGCATCCATTCTGCTGCATCTGGACAATTTTGACCTAAAACAAACATTTGAACACATATTTATTAGGTCCATTAAGCAGGTACATACATAACTCAATCATATTCTCTCTCAATAAATTAACATATTCCCTTTTGTCCATAAGTAGTTAAAACAGTGTTGATTTCCCATTTGCTTCTTGCTGAGGAAGGCTACTGGATCTATTGGCATCTATTCTGCTGTATCTGGCAGATTTTGGCCTAAAACAAACATTTGAACACATATTTATTAGGTCCATTAAGCAGGTACATACATAACTCAATCATATTCTCTCTCAATAAATTAACATATTCCCTTTTTTCCATATGTAGTTAAAACAGTGTTGATTTTCCATTTGCTTCTTGCTGAGGAAGGCTACTGGATCTTTGGGCATCTCTATTCTGCTACATCTGAAGCATTTAGGCATAAAACAAAAATTTGAATGTATTCTTTCGCTCATTAAGTACGTACATTATAACTCAATCATAATTTTCTTTCAATAAGTTAAATTCCCTTTTTTCCATATCTAGGTAAAACAGTGTTGATTTTCCATTTGCTTCTTGCTGACGGAGAATGAATATCCTGATAATAAAAGTTTTGTACATACTATTACATTTATAGAAATCAAACTGTAGAGTGGTCAGATGCAAGTTAATATGCTTCATTATATTTAACAGTTATTATGCTATATGTCAGTTGTTTCTCAAAAGTTATTATCCCTAAGCTAAATATATATTAAAGGGATAAATTGCTATCAAAATTTAAAAACTTCAGTTCACTACCATAATTTAATTACTATATAGTAGTAGTAATAAGTGCTTACTGTTTGAGAATTGTTGTTGTTCTGATACAATTCTTCGGACTAGTTGTTCCCTGTATGCCCTTCCTCTAATAAGGTCCGCGTCGTGTGCTGCTTCTGGTTCTACTGGCACCTCTTCTGCAGCAACTGGAGTATTCTGATCTAAACAGACATTTAAAATTAACGATAAAAGGTCAAAGAAACCATCAAAACTTAAGTACACTTGGTTAGGGAACAACTATATGACCAATAAACACAAAGGTATTTTACCTAAATCATCTACAGGTTCTGGAACACCAAAATCAAGGGTTATCTTGTATAGCACACAACAAGCCTGAACAATCTGTGCACATTTTTTGGGCTTGTAGTGCAAGACCCTGTCTTTGCACAGACAACGCCAGCGATTTTTTAGCCTCCCAAAAGTGTTTTCAATTATGACCCGGGCTTTCTTATGTTTGTCGTTGTAGAGGGCTTCTGGCGAGTTACGGGCGAAATTCAAAAATGGTGTCATTAGCCACGGGCGCTGTGGGTATCCAGAATCACCTGAAAGAAGTAAATTATATAATTACAAACATTCAAAAAATTTCATAAATATAGGATTAACTGTTCAAAGGATGTCAAAACATACTAACATAGAAATCCCAGGAGAGCTGGGACCCTTAGTTGCTACATTCTTATTCAATTATGTACTTAATTATATATAAAAAGGAATAAAATTGTACATAATTTATTAAATAGGTATATACATACCTAGTAGCCACACCATTTCATGATTTTGGTGGAAAGTTTGCACATAATAATTTATTTCGCTATTGGCCCATATAAACGAATCATGGTTTGATCCACCAAATTTGCTGTTGACGCTAACAATCCTTAGGTCACTATCACAGATCTGAAAAAAAATATTTTACCTTAACAATGATCCCGAAATAGCATTGCAACTAGATACAAATTGGAATAATAATATCATATAGTGTTTACCATTTGCACATTCAACGAATGATAGTTTTTCCGGCAGAAGTAGATATGCTCTACTTCAGCCGGTGGTTGGAATATTTTAATGTGGCTGCAGTCAATACATTCAACCACCCCGGGAACTCTATACTTTAAGTAGAATCTAAAATGAATAATTTCTTCTATAGAACTTATAAGTTAATATGAAACAAAAAATACTTAGGTGAGAGTTGATTATTGAACTTACTTTTGACTAGCAGCCCTTCTATCCAATGCTGTTTGTGGAAATACTATGTACTTTGACAGCATATTTGGATGGATTAGTGCTTGGGTAACCTCTTCAAGGTACCTGTATAAGTAAAATGTATGTTTATTAATATGTAATTACTAATTAATAACTTATGTGCAAGAGTGTTCCTGTAGATAATAGTGAAAATTTATATGTATGTACATTATGTACATTCATTATAATGTAGGTACCTATGTGATTAAGATGCATGTTTGAACCTACCTGCTGCACGTTTTTTTGGGAGATGTTTTTAGCCAACCCAACAGGCCTCTGGTATGATCCACTGGCATAAAATAGGAGGGCAGTGAGAACCTGAAAGACACAATCTCTTTATTTCTGTCTCGAGTTCTACTGAATGAATTAGATTGAGGTTAATGTTATGGTACCTATTTGTAATAGAAAATTTAAAGTGTACTTATAAAGGAACTTTAAAAAACATGTGTGAATGAAAGGTTTATCTCTACAAAACTTAGGTACATATGTTCTTTCCAAAAATACAAAGAAACTGCTTTATTACTTTGGTAATAAAACTAAAACACAGATGAGTACTTACCTTTAATTCAAGGCTCACACGCTGCGTAGGCTTTAAGTCGGTACGGTGTCGCAGCTCTTCACAAAGGAATAAGAAAGCATCCTTCGATAGCCGGTACCTCATCTTAAATTCTGTCTCCGAGAGATCTTCGACGGGATCGAAGGATTCCCGAAGACGCGCATTCATTTCTCGAAGATAGCGATGCTGCCTACGAGTCCGTTCTTCTTCCATCCACCTCCATGCAAGAAAATATCTCGCAGACATCCTCAAAACAAAAGTACACTTCACAATACCAAGAGCGCTCACCCACTTTCACCGCGAAATGGCCAAGTGTATGGCGAATTACGAATCGAAGGCAAATTCGATTCGCATTTCGACCGCCGAACTGTCAAAATCAGTACTCAGACTCGCGTTTTTAAAATAGTCCGTTAAAAAATCTAAAATCGAGTCCACTATTTAAACGTATCGTGGATTGTCATAACTCACGGTTTCTCTAAGAACTCAGACTCGCGTCTAGAGCTTCGCAAATCGTCCGCCAGGGGCGCTTTTTGTAAAACCATACAAAAACTGATTCGCTATTCGATTTTACGTTTCATGTGGAACAGTGAAACAAACTCAGACTAGACCTACTGTACAAAAGCAAACATGCGAAGTGATTTATACATTTTTGTGAAGTTAAAGGAATGTAGGGTCGTCATGGCATGAACAACATATCGTTTTGATTTAGATAAAAAGCAGAAATATAAAATAAACACAGGCATCACACACGGTATTTTCTTTGAAATGACGTAATGCACTCTGTTGGTGTTTCGGAACAAATAAAAAATGTCAGAATTATTAGATTTTATTTATTAATTTAAAAATATAAATTACTATTATAATACAAAAATATTGATTGCATGATCTTTCAGATTCGACAAACGTTCGTTCAAACTACATTTTAGATTTTTTTCGTTTACTGGGCTTGACTGGATAAGTAAACCCGTACCACGGCTATTATTCTGTGACCACTCCTACAAAGCTTTTTGTTTGTTCGGCGATTCAATGAATGTTTAACATTTTAGCGAGCATTTTTTACATATAATTTATGTTTTCAGGTGGACCTCTGAAGGTCTGCCGCCTGACGAACTATCGGTCCAGAACGGCATCTTAACAACCAGAGCATCGCGGTTCCCCCTCTGTATCGATCCACAGACGCAGGCGTTGTCTTGGATCAAGAAGAAAGAAACCAAAAATAACCTTAAGGTATTAATATCAACTGTAAACATTACAGATTACAGAAAAAACTTGTACAGTTATGTAGCCTTTGAAATTGGGGTGGCCTAACACCTCATCATCATCATCATCATTATCAGCCCACATTAGACAACTGCTGGACATAGGCCTCTCCCATAGCACGCCACTGAGCCTGATCTTCGGCATTCCTTCTCCAGTCGCTACCAGCAACCCTGCGTATATCGTCGCTCCATCTAGTCGCAGGCCTACACTACCTTTGCCGATTGGCGGTCTCCACGTAAGAAGTCGAGGTGCTCAGCGAGCTATGGAAAGAGCTATGCTCGGTATTATTCTGAGGGATAGAATCCGAAACGAAATTATTCGCCAGAGAACTAAAGTTACCGACATAGCTCAGCGGATTAGCAAGCTGAAGTGGCAGTGGGCGGGTCATATTTGCCGCAAAACCGATAACCGCTGGAGTAGACGTGTTCTAGAGTGGAGGCCTAACATCTATCCAGTGCAAATGTATTTTTAAGTGTATTAGGATTTGTCAATACGTCGCGTCGTTAAATAACTTTATTTATGTAACTAAGTGACGAGACGAGCCGGTCGTTCGCCTGATGGTAAGCAATACGCCTGCCCATAACAGTAACAGCACCACCCAGAACTTTGAAGTCTGCACATGTGAGAGACTAGGAAGATTTCACTGGGATACGTTACATTGCAGGTGCTATCGTTCAACGACCCTCAGTTCCTGCGGCAGCTGGAGATGGCGATCAAGTACGGCATGCCGGTGCTGTTCCAGGACGTCAACGAGTACATCGACCCCGTCGTTGATAACGTGCTGGAGAAGAACATCAAATGTACGTACTACGACTTGTGACGGCAGAAAAGTTCTCCGCCACTACACAGGAACGGAACGTTACTGGCCTGTGATTGGCTAAATGTCGGACGTGGACGAATGTGGAACGACCTACCTTCGTCGGTATTTCCTTTGAGCTACAACATGAAGTCCTTTAAAAGGGTAATTAATAGAGTGCTTAAGGGTCGGCAACGCATCAGCAATGCCTCTGGTGCTGCAGAAGTCCATATGCGACAGTAATCGCTTACCATCAGGCGGGCCGTCTGCTTGTTTGCCGACATATTAAATAAAAAATAATAATAATAATAATTTAAGTAGTGTTAAGTCCTCTTTCTCTCTGTGTATGGTTTGTAATTGTGATATGATTACACCTTAGTGACGAAGTGACAGTTTCGTTAACACCGCCCGAGGGCCCTAACACCAAAGACTCATCATCGTACCAATACAAAAAACATAACTCTTTATACTATATCAATTCAAAAAAAATAACAATAAAGGTCATCCCTTATAAAGTTCGCATTTAATTTGCCAATATATGCCGTTTCCAAACCGTGCCCCGTACGAGGCGCGAACGAGGCACGGATTTTAAACTTTACAAACATTTTATATGAACGTCAGTGTCGTTTCGCCTTGTACGGGGCCCGGCTCGCTCCCTTCACGGTCTAGCATGAACTATCCTCCATGGTGTAGTGGTTGGTCTGTTTAGCTCAAATCTTATACACCACCGAAGTTGTGGCTTCGATTTTCGGCACGAGACAAATGTTTGCACAAAGAAAAAAAAAGCGCAAGCATTTGTTTCGTGTCTGGGTGTTTTGGGACCATGGATTTCCTAGAAACAGGAAATCCTTAGAGGCCATGATCTATGTGATCGTTGGGCATATTTATTTATATGTTTATTTATCTTTAAATCAACTTCTTGTTCTCCCTTCCGCACCCTTACACATTACATTTCTCGGAGATGTAAAGAAGTCTCTTTTCTAGTGGAAAGTGGACGAACATTCGTGATGCTGGGCAGCACAGAAGTGGATTACGACCCCAATTTCCGAATGTACCTGACCACAAAGCTCTCCAATCCACAATTTAACCCCGCAGCATACGCCAAGGCCGTGGTCATCAACTATACAGTCACTGTGCAGGTAAATATACACAGAATAATTAATAGTACATAACATCAGCTCAGAACAACAATAGGGAATTGATATGGGTTGCACTACGTAAAGTCAATAAAAAAATTGATTGTAAAGTCTATAAACGGAACAAACTTTTTATCAGTGTCAGTAGGTATTGTCTCTATTTGCAGTCCTGTTTACAATGTGCCTGTAAACATTACTTTTTAAATTTAAAGATCATTTTTATCTAAATCCAAAATTCTGTCAGAAAAGCGATTTTTAAGTTAAGATTGTATGATGTACTCATAGGTATCACTAGTGGCGCCCCCATATTTTCACTACTTGTAAAATTACTCTTAAATCACAGTGAGAATCAATACTTTTTATTATATCTATTAACCCATCTTAAAACTTGATCTAAAATTATTTTTTTGATATCTCAACTAACACTTATAATTAACATATTTAATAATAGAGGTCAATGGTTGAAGGAAGCTCCGTCTCTTTCTAGCAAAACGTCTTTTGCACGCGGCGTACGTCATCTTGTATATGTATATGACCAGACTCTCATTTAAGCTATTACTGATTATTTCTAACTATTGGATTACAAGTCCAACAGACAGTCTTTGTGGTGTGTTGGTTGGGCAGGTTGGCTCAAATCATACACCATTGAGCTTGCGGGTTCGATTCCCGCGAAACAAATGTTTGAGCACAGAAAAAAATAAGCACAAGCAGTTGTTTCGTGCCTGGGTGTTGTGGGACCATGTGTTTCGTAGTTCCTGGTTCGCTAGATACAGGGAATCCTAGCTAGGGGCCAGGATGTATGTTTGTGATCGTTGGGCGGGTATTTTTTATTTAAAATGTTGACAAACAAGCAGAAGGCCCGCCTTATGGTAAACGGTTACCGTCGCCTATGGACTTCTGCAGCACCAGAGGCATTGCTGATGCGTTGCCGACCCTTAAGGGCTCTATTAATACCCATTTTAAAGGATGAAGGAAGGGTTTTATTTATTTTAGATTTGTTAAAGGCGATCTTTTGTAACATATGGCATATTCTTTCCAGGGTCTAGAAGATCAGTTACTCAGCGTAGTTGTCCGCGCTGAACGGTCCGACTTGGAAGAACAACGTGAAAGCCTAATCATCGAAACCAGCGCCAACAAGAGTCTACTGTCAGGACTTGAAGACTCCCTACTGAGAGAACTGGCCACTTCTACTGGGAACATGCTGGATAACGTCGAACTGGTCAACACGCTGGAGAATACCAAGTCCAAGGCAGCTGAAGTGAGTATTTTCTTCTCAAGGAGACCAGCGTCAACAATAGTACTGTCACGTCTCATTTTGGTATTTATACTATTAGTGTGAAATGTGATGAATTTTTCCAAGCTTTTATTTAACTTGCAATGTATGTATGTAACTATTTTTGTTCGGATGGAATCTTTCAAGTTAAATTTGAATCACTTCCTCCTATCCTACGGAGTTGAAATTTTATCCGATAATAATAATAAAGTCCGGGCAATGCCATATTATGGTAACAGCCAGCTGATCTGATGATGGAGACGGAAAGTGTGCAATGGAACTCGGACGGGTAATCTTAAACTACTATTGTTTGGACTCATTTTAATCTGCTCGCGGTTCCGATTACGAATTTGTTAAAAGCTTGTGTCGAATTTTTTGCGATTCTCTTCTTGTAACTTTGCGCACAAGCTAAGTTCTAAAGCTACTTTTTACTTTATTTAGGTGATGGAAAAGCTCCAGCTAGCGGAAGCGACAACAAAGGACATTGAGAAACTGCGCGACGGCTACCGCCCCGTAGCGAAGCGCGGATCCATTCTTTTCTTCGTGTTATCTGACATGGCTGGCGTCAACTCTATGTACCAATACTCGCTGTCTTCATATCTTGATGTAAGTATATATGCAAATTAAACCTTCATTGCACACCGAACAAAGTAAATACAAAAGAAATAAGTGTAACAAATGACATCATAGATATGAGGTACAATAGGCTATCGCTTGGAGCGATTACTTCCAGACAACCTTTAGTTGGATAGAATAGGTATGAAAATATAATGCGGTTTTACGGTGTACATAATAGCAAATATTATCATAATAACAATATACAAATATAGGTATTATTACATTATATTTTTTTACTAAAAATCAATCAACAATTAACTTTGAAATGCCAATAATTGCGTCCTCTTCTCTTCTAATTTTGATGTCCCCGACAGGGTTCGTATAAGACTTTGTACTTTACAAAATTTTACTTTTAATATAGATCTGAATCTGAATCGGATTTAGTTACAAGCCTACATTACGCGGCGTTCCCGGAGTTCAAATCCCGCTGGCTCCACCCCAATGACAAAGTTATGTGCGGATGTAACTCGTGCTCTAAAATCGGTGAAGGGAAACATCGTGAAGAATCTGAAATAAAGAGAATTTCTTCTAAATTCATAAATGTGTCTGTGATGGAAATATGATGTCAAGTGTGAAAATGACTGTGACTAATGTATTTTCAGGTATTCTCGTTCGCCCTAAGAAAAGCGATGCCAAACGTGATCCTTGCGAAGCGTCTGAGAAACATCATCGACATGCTGACCAAGAATGTTTATGATTACGGGTGTACAGGTACAAGTCATGACAATAGGGAATCTGACAACATTTCAGAAAGTGTTTAAAATTAACTATGGTTTATATATATATATATATATATATATATATATATATATATATATATAAACCATATATATATATATATATATATAGCCATGAAAAATAATATTTTAATTAAATAAATTCCTCAAAGTACCTAAAACTATGTTTAAATGTTATGTTTTAAATATTGCCGCGCAACCGGTCACCCTACAAACTTGCAAAGAGATTTATACGTTTTTGTGTAGTTTAAGGAATTGAGGGTCGTCATGGCATGAAAACATATCGTTTTGATTTAGGTTAAAAACAAAAATATAAAATAAACACAAGCATCGCTCACGGTATTTACTTTGAAATGACATCATGCACTGAGTTGGTGTTACGGAACAGATAAAAAAGTCTGAATTATTAGATTGTATTGTTTTAAAAATATAAATTGTTATTATTTTACAAAAATATTGATTGAATGGTCTTTCGGATTCGACAAATATTCGTTCAAACTACATTTTAGACTTTTTCGATTACTGTCCGATCCCCAAATATTTCCTTTGTACTATGAAATAATAATAAATAATAATAATAAAACATTTATTTATTTTCTCTCACAAAGGTATTTTCTTATAGGATTTAAGACTAAAGCTAAGACTTACCACCTAACGTTGTGAGAGACTGGTGCCTGAGGTAGGTTCTAAAGAACCTGTATTACAGGTCACCAGTGCCCTCCCGCGGTTTGATATTACGCCGTAATTTCTCTATGGTCCTATATAAAAAAACTATAGTTATACAGCTTTGTTTGAAACAAAAACAAATCTAGTGATACAATATCCTTGATACATAATAAGTAATAATGCAGTGCAGACAATGTGTGATGGTAATATGTAGGAAAGGTGTGAGCAAGAAGTTTCCATGACTATTACGAAAGTATCTTAAAGTATCTGAGTTTCACTGATGTCTTCTATCTTTATGAAAGAGAAGGGAAACAAAAGTGACTTCATTCAATTCATATTTTTTCATTTTTTTGTTATTATTAAACTAATTACTACTGACACACCTTACTAAAACTAACTTAACTACATACAAAACGAGACAAGTTGAGACAACTTATTGGCCATTCAAAGTGTAGATGCAGCCCAAAGATATACTTTTTGAAGATCAGTATTGTGTTGTGATGTATGTACATACGTAGCACCCACATAGGTGCATTGTTTATGTGTGCGTGAACACAGACGGCCGCCCGCGCACGCGCACTCGGCACGGCACTACTCAATAAATACGTGTTCCTCAAGTATTCATAAAAATCCTTGGCTGCGCAAAAAAATATCAAAGACAATAGATAGGGATTTTTCCTACATTTTTCTTTTCCAGGTCTATTCGAACGTCACAAACTCCTGTTCTCGTTCCAAATGGACATCAAACTGGAACAGAGCGAGGGTCACGTGTCGCAGATGCAGCTGGACTTCTTCATCAAGGGCAACGTCTCGCTGGAGAAAGCGACGCGAGCCTGTCCCGCCACCTGGATACCAACGCAGGTACCTTGAACACCTGGAACTTCAGCCTGGGAGAGCTGGACTTACATCTTGGATCTAGGCTTAGGCGAAAGCCTCGCTGGCGCGACTGCGGAGAACGAATACGGAAAGCGTCGAGACGCTGTGATTGTCACAATAGTAGGGGCGGTTGCAGACCAGCGATTTATACGCGCGTATAAGCTCGTTTTGGATGCTACATCCCTAATTTTTGATATTGAACGCATTAGCGCATGCTAGGCGAATATCATAAGATTTTAAAATAATTAGGAAGAAGAAATGACATTGCTCGGGCAAGGATCGAACCTGCGTCTTCGGAATACCGTCCTGACGCCTTAACCACTGGGCCACCGGGCCAACTGCTCGAGCAACCAAATTGTCGACAATGTTACGTCATCTGTCAATGTTGACAGATGACGTAGAATCGTCCCCGTAAGACGATATAAGAAGGATAGAAGAAATTTGGTTGGTCGAGCAGTTGGTGCGGTGGCCCAGTGGTTAAGGCGTAGGAAAGGTATTCCGTAGACGCATGTTCGATCCCTGCCCGAGTAATATCATTTTCTTCTTCCTAATTATTTTAAAGCTACATCTCTGTACCAAATTTCGTAAAGATGAGTTCAAACGCTTAGTGGTGAAAGGTAACAAGCAGACAGAGGTGCTTTTGCATATATAATGATATAAATAATGTGGATTTTTTGCAGGGTTGGCAAGACATAGTGAAACTGAGCGCAGATTTCCCGGAATCGTTTGCCGATCTACCCGACCACATCACTAGCAGTATTGTAGCGTGGCAAGAGGTAAGCGTGCATCGGGGAGACGGGTTTGAGCAGCCGCTCAACTGCCGTCTCTCTATAGATCTATGTGCTCCATCTTAGGCCACATGATCGTTTCACACCAGGCGAGATAGTGGCCAAACATAGATCTAATAAGCGCTAAAAAAATAAATTAAAAAAAAATATTTTACTGATACAATTATCAGTCACACACTATGTTGCAGATGCCCAACGATCATATACATAGATCTTGGCCCGTAACTAGGATTTACGGTATCAATTGTACCAGGAACTACGAAGACCTATGGTACCACAATATCCAGAAACGTAACAAATGCTTGCGCTTTTTTTCCCGTGTGTAAACGCTTGTCTCATCTAAATGTAACATATCTACTGTTTTTAATGTAGGTACCTACTTTGTTCTGTAATATTAATTTTTAAAAGTTGAGTGCTACAGTCCGTCAAATCTAAGAAGTACCGTTTGACAGTTCTGACAATTGAATGATAGGGATGGGATGAAAAAATCGATTACTATAATATCCGAACTTTAAGAGATCGATTACTATAATATCCGAATTTTAAGAAATCAATTGTTATAATTGAATTAAAGAAATGTTTAGGATATTTTTTTATTCACTACTAGTACTAGTATCGTCGTCTTCGTCATCATCGTCATTTAAATTAATGACCAGTTGATTGTCCATTACATTATCAAAGTGTACGTCTCTTTCGAAGTCGTCCATTATTATTTTCTTTGTTTTTTGTACTACTTTACTCCAATCTTCCTGTGTAACTTGGGCACATGCTTCCTTTAATAAACCTTCCATTTTCTTGACACAGAAGGGTGGTTTTGTGTTGTGTCTTGCTGCATAACCTGTAAAACAATAATGTAACTATTTGATAGCAGACGAAAACCATTGTTTAAATTATAAATGTTAGAAGTACTCGTGTTATTATTATAATATTATAAAATATTACCTTTAACTTGGGCCCAAATCAGTTCAATGGCATTATATTGGCAATGGTACGGAGGAAGTCGTATGACTTTGTGCCCGTGCTCTTCGGCCAATTGGTCAATTACATATGTCGGTTTTGGTGGTTTATGCAATTTCACTAACTGTAATAATTCAGCTTTTAATAGTGACATGTCGGCATCCACTCCTTTTCTTTGCAGCCATGCCACCAAATCTGCTTTCTTATTGGCTGACGTAGGTGCTTTATCAATTTGCACAGAGTGGTATGGGGCATTATCCATTATAATTGTGCTGTTAGGAGGGATATTCTGTAATAAATTTAAGAACCACTCTCGGAACCTTACTGCGTCCATTTCTTCATGATACTCTTTAGTGCTTTTGGATTGGAAAGCTAATAAAGAGTTTTCCACGAAGCCTGTAGACGCTGACCCAGCATGGCATATTATGAGGCGTCCACCTTTTCCTATCGGCACCTTCGAGCACGAAGCTTCAGAATCATCAGTCCATGTTTTCGGCACAGAATGGTTGGAATTTAGCCAGGTTTCGTCCAAAAATATTACATTATCCCAGTTTATAATTTGTTTAACTTCGCGCAGGAATGTTAGTCGCTGCATAATTATGTCATGTCGCTCCATAACAATTTTTCGTTTGTCAACTTTTTTGTATCTGAAGCCAATTCCTGTTATTACCGTTCTCAACGACTCTATGCTTCCCTTATACAGCCCGGCATCTTTTAAAGTTGCACATAACTTTGCCAATGTTGGAAATTCGCCTCTTGTAAAATACCCGTATATATGGTTTCTAATAGCATGACTATCGAATTCATCGATGCCTGTCACAGGTTTATTTCTTTTTCGTTTTTTCGGTGTGTGAAGTACGTTACTGTCACTCCCCGAAGGCCCATATTTTTCACTTAATATTTTGCCAACGGTGCGGCTACCAATACCGAGAGCTTCACCGACGCGATCCCGAACTTGTGTAACTGGCAGTAGAAGTCCACCATTTTGAGATTCACGCTCAAAATACTCGTGTAATTTCACCACCAATTCACGAGCCTGGCTGTTCAAAGTACGTCCTCTTTTCGACATTATTAATAAACACTTGCTTAGTTCGGAGTCCAGTATAAATATTGCCAAGGTAAACGGATAAAGAATGATCAGTCCAGAAAAGTAATAGCCAAGTCACAAATTGTAAAACACAAACGAGAAAGCAAGTACGCGCACAGTCAGCTTCCAAGATGGCGAGAGACTGCTGACGCCGAACCGACCGAGCGGACCGCGTGCGCTTGTAGTTGGCAGTGTTGCCAGAAAAAAAAAATTTATTTTATTTTTTCGCTTTCGACAACTTTTTAAAGAAGCAAATATATTTGATTTATAAATACGTATTTTTGGTGAATGGGTTTTATCTCATATTTTACGATTACATAACTATTTAGTTATGTAATCGTAATATGTGAGATAAATCCCATTCACATGAAAAAATATTTGTTTGGTTGTCAAGTGTAATTTGTAAATACACTCGAGAGCAATGAATCCGGGTCACTTAAAGAATCCTAAAAATCTCGGAAACTAAAAATGCTAGGTTAATGCAATAAATTGTATTTAATAGACAATGTAATACTCCTTAAATGAAGGTATTAAAACTTCTTAGTTATTGTAAAGTTATATCATAAAAAAATCAAATTTGAAAAAGGGCCACTTTCGAAGATGGAACTACGAAATTACAGCATTTGGTTTTGCTTTTGTTTGTAATCTGTCATTTATGTGGGTACATAAACCATGTTGATAGTGCTCTATATTCATTATTCAAGCTGAAATTATGTCGCTTACGCCTGAAGAATGCACCAGAATACTTACAATGCTGGAAACCGGCCGGAGTCAGCGCGATACAGCCAGGACTGTCGGTGTGTCGCTGTCAACAGTACAAAGAGTTCTCCGACGTTACGAAGAAACTGGTTCTAACCTACGCAGACCAGGAACGGGCAGAACCAGGTGTACCACAGCACGAGAAGACCGATACTTGGTGAACACCATGCTTCGAAATCGCTTTCTCACAGGAACTGAACTCACCAATCAGTTTCGACGCCTCGGAGGAAGTAACCCAAGTGCATGGACAGTAAGACGTCGGCTTGCTGAATCTAACTTAAAACCCCTTAGACCTGCAAACGGCCCTAAACTGGAGCGTGGGCATCGTATTTCGAGACTAAGATATGCCCAGAGCCACGTAAATTGGAGTATTGAAGATTGGTCAAAAGTTATGTTCTCCGACGAATCAAAATTTATGCTCTACAAGCACGATGGAAGACACAGAGTGTATCGAAGACCAGGGGAAAGATTCAAGCAAGCATGCATCGAAGAAAAAGTAGCCTACGGTGGTGGGTCTGTACTTGTGTGGGCCGGAATTTCTTCTGAAAGTCGCACAGAGCTGGTGATCATAGAAAACGGCTCTTTAACTAGCGTAAGATATGTGGAAGAAATCCTCAATGATCACGTTGGTCCATTTATGGTCAATTTAGGTGAGGATGCTATATTTATGCATGACAATGCCCGACCTCATACAGGTAGGATTGTGAATGACTACCTTCAAGAGATGAACATTACTCGTATGGAGTGGCCAGCGCGCAGCCCGGATATCAACCCGATCGAGCATGCTTGGGACGAGCTAGGCAGATGCGTAAAACAACGAAACCCTCCCCCAATCACGCTTCGTGAGCTCAAAATTGCTCTCACAGAGGAATGGGAGAATATTCCCCAAAATCGTATAAGGAACTTGGTGTACAGCATGCCAAACCGCGTAAACGCAGTAATGGAAGCACGAGGAGGCAATACGAAGTATTAAAATTCAAGAAAATCGTAATAAAGTTCAAAAATTTCATGTTTCCTATTTTTGTTTTAAGGAGAGATCAGCAGTTTTTTTCTTTATGTAATTTTGTGTTAATAAAATGTATGGTGACTCATATTTTTTTTACTTTCATTTAAGGAGTATTACATTGTCTATTAAATACAATTTATTGCATTAACCTATCATTTTTAGTTTCCGAGATTTTTAACATTCTTTAAGTGACCCGGATTCATTGCTCTCGAGTGTAATACATTCGATTTTTCGTATATGTAAACGATTTTTTTGCATACAAGTGTATCCGAAGAGTCGCAACACTACGTGCAGTGACCTAACTACGTATCTTTGTAATGAGGTCAAGAATATAACTATTAGAAATTATTTACTGTGTAAATATGTGTTATTTTGCTTTGTTTGAAAGTTTTCAATTACATTTAGATATTAAGAATTGTACATTTTTAGATACAATAATGAAATCTTTCTAAATTCATGGTTTTATGAAAAAGGTTATCGAAACTGAATAATGTACGTATGAACAAAGTTGTTTCGGTTTGAAAAATATGAAACGTCAAACGGTACCTCTTAGATTTGATGGACTGTAAACGCTTAACCCCATGCAGTCAACACGTGAGACCGTAGAACTTAAATATTTTAATAAAGTTCAAACAAGATTTTTGCTGAAAAATAAATTTCTCAAGATAAGCTTTTAATAAATTCGTAATTGGAACCGCGAGCAGATTAAAATGAGCCCAAACACTAGTAGTTTACGATTATCCGTCAAGGAGTTTCATTGCCCACCTTCCGTCTCCATCATCAGATCAGCCGGCTGTCACCATAATACTGCATTGTCATCGGACTTTAACAAGTATGCAAAATTTCAACTCCGTAGGATAAGAAAGAAAGAATGAAGATACTATACTATACATATATAACAGAAAAAGATAACACATGTAATAACATATATAATAAATACATAATATAATTATAGTATAATGGAACGTTGTGCGATGTCAGGAAAAGGTTCCGACTCAGGATAAAAACTAAGGTAATAAATACTGATTTTCAGCCTAGATAGCTAGATATCTAGCCAGATAAGAGGAAGTGGTTCTGATTCAACTTGCAACATTTGATCCAAACAAATAAAAATTAACCATTGCAAGTTATAAAAGCTTGTATAAAGTGTTTAAACATGCATCTTTGTCAATAGGGAATATGCATGTCTTGTCGAAAAATGTGGAAATTACTTTTAACGATAGATTACTTCTGTAAACACTTAGCAGTGATATAATTATTATTATTATTAATTGTGTAGTTTATTTGTATTTCAATGTTTCTTTTTCTTATTTTTTGGAGAAACGGAACATAATCGCAAAACGCTTGAGTATATGTAACCACTATCTGACGTCACGCGCCTCGCTGCTTATTGGTAAATTTTTGTCATAGAGCCCGCCCTATCGGTAAATTACTGACATACACACATATGAAGCACAGATGGACCAATCAGGAGATCCTAGGTCCCCACGTTTTGTCGTCACACGCAAATGGCGCATTTATGTTGATTTAAATTGATTCAAATTTTCATTTAGTTATTTTATTGACAAATGATGCCGTAAAATTTTTAAACATTTTTTTTCATTAAAAGTATTCAATAATGAATCGATTCATCCATTAAACAAATACATGCATATTCCCTATTAACATCCTACCCCTTTATTTGTCCCCAGTGGTTCGACAGCGATACCCCCGAATCATCCGAGATTCCAAACAACTATCGCGACAGGCTCGCACCTTTCGAGCTACTGATGCTACTGCGCTGTTTCCGCGTTGACCGCATCTACCGTGCGATCACAGATTATATCACAATTACCATGGGTGAGGAGTACATCACGCCGCCACAGATTAGGTAAGAGTTTGTAGAAAAAATTCGGTGACGGTCACTAACTATTACCGTGAGGAGCTCGCGCGTATGGATGTTTTTTTTAGGATCTTAGTGGGACGAGCAAGTCATTCGCCTGATGGTAAGTGCCACGCCTGCCCATAACAATTGCAGTGCCACTCACAAATTTTTTTTTTTTTTTTTTTTTTTTTTCTCATTTATTTATTCAGGGCTTATTCTAATAGAACATGTCACCCTTATAGCTAAACAGATTAAATTAAATAAAAAATCAACAAAACCAAGCAGCTAAATAACATTTCTATGTTTTATGGCTTCCTGGTACAGGTCGTAGATCTTTACGGCATCATCCGATTGAGGTTGGGACAAGATACCGTTCAAACCACCCACCTGCCAGAAAGTGTGGTCGTCTTTAAAGAGTTGCCGACGCCGATCATCGTTCCGGGTACATTCCATGATAACATGAAATACATCCTCAACTTTATTACATAGATCACAATTTAGAGTACTAGTTTTATCCATCATATAAGCAAATTTATTTAGAGGAATATGCCCAGATCGAAGTCTTACTGCTACCACTATCTCATTCCTTCCCATGTTGGCTCCCAGGAACCATGGCAAACGAAGAAGTGTAGGTTGGACCGTTTTATACCAAATACCTTTAGTCAAAGATCTTTCATCAAAATATTCGGACCAAATCTCAAAAACACTCCTTTTAACGTGAGAATTTAAATCAGTATAGAAAGGTAAAACGTTGAATATTTCTCCATCATTGGTGGCTTCCTTTGCTAGTCGATCCACTTCTTCGTTGCCTCTGAGACCAACATGTGAAGGAATCCACTGGATTTTAACACATTTATTCATACTTCTTATTTTATTTAAACTTTCTAATATAGAATATGCTATTGGAATGCCTCGAAAGCTAGACCCATTGACACAACGAGCCAAATGAAATATGCTGCTTTTAGAGTCAGTGAAAATAACAAATTTATGAAAATTTATTGATTTTATATATGATAAAGCTTCTGCTACTGCTATAAGTTCCACATTCATAACACTTACTTTTGATTTTATCTTCAGTTTGACAAATTTACCGTTCTCTGCATCTAAAAAGGCGGCACCTCTGCCATCGCCAGTCAAAGACCCGTCAGAAAATATTTTATAAAATCCAAAATATTTCTCACATAAATATTTTCCGCATTTAAATTTTAATTCAGTACAATTATAGCGTCTTTTGGGTTTATCTATAATCTCAATATTGGGGTTTAGTACGTCACTCAAATTAATATTACTAACCCATGTATTAAGGCTAAACATTTGCAATTTCTTACTGCTGTAGAAACTATTATATTTAAGAATATCATGAACAGTTACTAGTAAGGGATTCTTTTTCCGACTCCAATACGGTACTTGTAAAAGTCGAGACAGCTCCTCAAGTAAATCAATAACCACATTATCACTGGTTGACTTAGACTTCAACCAATACCTTCCCGCTAGATAATGCCTACGCACAAACAAAGGTGAAATACAGAGCTCCGATTCCATTACGTGTATAGGTGTGCTTTTAATAAAACCTCCTACTATTCTTAAAAATTGGTTTTGTATCGTATCTAGCTTAGAGATTCTAGTACGGCAACTATTATCGTATAAGAAACTGGCGTAATCTATACGGCTGCGTACAACAGCTATATATAACCGCCTCAAATGAACGGGATGCACTCCCCACGATGAACCAACCAACACTTTGAAGATATTAACAAACTTGAGGCATTTTTCACGAACTTCATTTATATGTTTTGTCCATCGTAATCCGCGATCCAACCATAGACCTAAATATTTTATGTTTCCTACTATTTCTAATGGCTTATTATTTATTTTAATATTGAAATGATCTGTTTTATATCCTCTTTTAAATATACATACCTTAGTTTTATGTGGTGAAATGTCCAAACCTAAATTAGCCAGTAACTTAAACAATAAATTTAAAGATATTTCTAATTGATGACCTCCCTGAGTTATACTTTTACATTGATGATAAACAACAAAATCGTCCGCATATTGAGAAATGTTTACATTTTTTTCTAATAATTTGCATATATCCATCGTTGCAATATTAAATAAAAGGGGAGAGAGGGGATCTCCCTGCCCTAGTCCTACACCAGTAGTTCTCGTAATGTGGTTATCACCCATGTTCAGTTTTAAAATTCGTTCTTTAAGAAAATTCCATAGGTACATACTTATTTTAGGACCAACCTTTATTTTATTTAAAATCTTAATCAGTACCGTTATATCAATATTATTATATGCATTAGTCACATCTATAAAACAACCAATAGTGGAATGGCCTTGAGAAAACCCAATTTGGATTCTACTTACTAGCGCGCTTAAATTATCTGAGCATGATTTATTTTTTCTAAACCCAATCGTGTTCGTTGAAAACATGCCATTATACTCTAAAAACCATTCTATTCTCTTATTTAATATAGAATGAAACATCTTGCATAAGCATGACAATAACGAAATAGGACGCAAAGATGATAGTTCATTCGGATCTCGCCCTGGTTTCAGAATAGGTACTACTCCTACCTCACGCCACTGCGTAGGTACAAAACCAAAAGATAAGCACCGATTGTATATAGACAGGAGCAAATACCTACCATTATCCGGTAGGTGTTTTATCATAGAATATGAGACACCGTCGCATCCAGGAGATGTATCCTTGGACTTAATACACGCATCTAGCTCCTGCATGGAGATTTCAATATCTATTTGTGAATTAAAGCTGACAAAACTTGGTTGGTTCGGAGAAACGAAATCCGGGGCAAGGGAATTCAGTAATTTGGACGCCTGTATCGCATCAATATGCTGTTGATTAAACCTATAACCTTTGACCCACCTCATACGCTGCCACATCTCAGAACAAGAAGTCTTTGCGTTAACTGATGAACAAAAAGTATACCACCCGTTACTTCTAGCTTGTCGAATTAGTTTTTGAGCTTCACTTGTTTTGTGTTTAAGATTATCTAGATTATTTGGTGTCGGATTTCCTCTGAATTTTGATAATGCTAATTTTTATACCGTAAAAAGTACTGCGTGGTACTGCATTGCGCTCATCACCTGAGACATCAAATATTAAGTCTCATAAGCCCAGTAATTTCGCTGGCTACAATGTTTTTCAAACCAAAATATAGTAATGTTTGCGCACTACTGCTTGGCGGCAAAATATTTTACTACGATGTTTCTGCGTCGCCGTAGACCGTTACTACAACTCGCTCACAGATTACAAGTTATGGAGTATTACGGCGCCGCCACAGATTAGATATTAGTTTGTGCCCAATCTGTACGATCGCTTCAGTGTATGTGACGTCACAGGGCGCTAGGTACTGTCGATAACAACTACAGCAAGAAGCTTTCTCCGTTCGTGTTAAGTAATGTTACTGCGCTGCTTCTGCGTCAACACCATCCCATAATGTGGTTATCATAGACGAGGAGTATAATTTTATTATTACGTCGCCAAATATTAGATAATAATTTGTAAAAGCTCGGTGATGGCATACGGCGCAGACACCGAGCCTAGCGTTGTACTCAATTGTTTCGGCATGTTAGTCGCCAACGTCCATACCACATTGAATACACCGGTTCTCGTCCGATCACCGAAGTTAAGCAACGTCGGGCGCGGTCAGTACTTGGATGGATGACCGCCTGGGAACACCGCGTGACGTTGGATTTTTGCTATTTTTTTCTAGCTAGTCAGATGTAGTTTTTTGTATTGTATGACGTGTAAACAATTGTAGAGATAGTATTATACAGATTTTTTTATATGACACGCTAATTACACAGAAGACAGATGCATGGAACATTCTGCTTCTGCCATGTAGCCAACTGGCACATAGTACATTGCCAAAAATAAATATTTTGTAACAAAAGTTCTAAAAAAAATGCCCCTCAGTTTCTTTCTGTTTCTTCTGGGTAATGGTTCTTTTTCCGATACGGTGGTAGTCATTGTAATAATTGCCGTTCATAGGCGCGTCTGTGATGCTAAAATTGAATAAAGAACTTTTGAACTTGTACTTGATTTTAATTTTATAATGTTTGTTTTCCAGTTTGGATATGATCGTCGAGCAAACGACTCCATTCAGTCCAGTAGTGTTCATTCTAAGCCCGGGTTCAGACCCGACGGCTGATCTGATGAAGCTCGCGGACAGATGCGGCTTCGGCGGCGGCAAGTTCAAGTATTTGTCGCTTGGACAGGGACAGGAAGGGGTGAGCACAAACAAAATGTTATGTTCTTTTTAGGTAGCCAATGCAACATAGGGCTAGCCTATTATTATGTTTGAAAGTGATGCCAAGGTAGCAATAATCAGCTACTAATGCCTTGATACAGTGTGCGGGCGTAATGTACCTAAATGGAAATAAAAATTGACAACCTTTTTTGACCATCTAATTTTATTTAACTGTATTATCTCTGTTTTTTAGTATAAGATGGATTAATAGTAACTTATTTTCTTTATTTCTTTCTAACCTCTGTGGTTGGGCAGGTTGGCTCGAATCTCATACACCACTGAGGTTGCGAGTTCGGTTCCCGCGACGAGACAAATGTTTGTGCAAAGGAAAAAAGTGCAAGCATTTGTTTCGTGTATGTTAGGTCCAGCTGCCTGTGTCTGTGTGATGTCTGTGTGTTGTGGGACCATGATCCCCAGAGTTCCTGATTCCCTAGATACAGAAAATCCTAGTTAGGGTAAAAGTCGCGGGCACCGCGGGGATGGATGTTTGCTACTCAATAACGTAAAAACTACTGAACCGATTGATTCATTCATTATGAGACCTAGGTTCTTTACAGTTTCGCTGTAAGGGATGGCAATTCCGTCAAAAAAATTCCGACAATCTGTGTAAGTGTCAGCCAGTTAATTTATGTAGGTACTTTAGGTTCTGAAAAAGGATATCGGATACTTTTATCCCGGAAAGTCTCAGTAACCGCGGATCGCAGTTAGTGATTGTTACCTCCTGCATGGGCATTTAATTAATTTATATATTGCATACATTGTACATTCATTACATTTAAGTTTAATTAAAGCAGAGGTCTTCAAATATGCTATTATAATAGGTATGTACATTGACCCTGTTAGGGTGTCTGCAATTTAGTGCGCGCCATTGGGCCATTATTATCTTCATACCTATAATGATTCTTCATTTTATTTTTTATTCAGACAATGCATTGTTAAAAACTGTTATTTAAAATGATTGTCTGTACAGGCGGCGCTGGCGCTGCTGGAAGGCGCCATCTCGCACGGGCAGTGGCTGATCCTGCAGAACTGCCACCTGCTGGTGTCGTTCCTGCGCGAGCTGGAGAAGCAGCTGGAGCTGATGGAGAAGCCGCACCCCGAGTACCGCTTGTGGCTCACCACCGACCCCACGCCCACCTTCCCCATCGGCATCCTGCAGCGCTCGCTCAAAGGTAACCGCTGGAACTGCTGGAATTTTCCGGAAAACACTCAGGGCAGTGGCTGATCGTGCAAACCTGAGATGCTGCAGCGCTCGCTTAAAGGTGTTGTCTATACAGGTGTGTAGTTTGCGACTTTCAGGGTTGGTATCTTTTCCATTGAAGTAACGAAGTTTTGTTCCTAGAAAATATAGGCTAATTGAATTGGAATTTTCCGATACGGTGGTAGAGTCATTGTAAAAATTGACGTTCATAAGTGCGTCTGTGACGACAAAATTGAAATAAAGAACTTTTGAATTTGAATTTGAAAATAAAAACGGCATTTTTTCGTCTTAGATATAGGTATAAGGGTATTTTAATCAACTGCATTATCCCATCATGAATGTTTTGTCATGAAGCTCATGAATTTAGGCTTCACCATCTCGTGAACGTCGAGGCTATCCAGCTCCTCGACAACACAGACCTAGTGAGAAGATTAAAAAGGACAAAACCTTTTGAGTTAGTTTAGTGAAGTGCCAGTGAACCGTAGCATAAACAGTTAGTGCTACTTGTAAAGAACACAAGAACATAGTGTCTTCGCCTTAATAGAGACAATAAGAAAAGTGTTGATGGATATATTCTTAGTTTTACTCTACTTAGCAGTTTAAGTTAAATTTAAATTACTTATTAGTCTTATAAGGCTAGATTGTAATTCTAATGGTGGGTCTATACTTGAGCCGTCAATACATAAAAAAAATGAATGTTTTGCCCAAAGTAACCCATCAAATCAAATCGTAAGTTTTTTTGATAACAGCCAAAAATGCAGTTTTTATTTTCTCCAAAATATATGCGATGTTTCGTAAAATCAAAACTTCTTTACTGCAAAGGGAGAAGTACCTACCCTGAAGGTCCTAAAATTTTGCCACACCTGTATACAATTATTTACATAAACTTCTTTGAAAAAAATCCTTTGGTGCCAAAAATATTGAGAAACTCTGAAACTGAAAGTGCTAAAAAAACCAAAAGTTGTCTGGAAGATATCGCTCTAAGCGATAAGACCGCCCATTATACTACCCTAATGACAGGTTTATCTTTAATAGTTTTTTTATGTTATTGGTATACAATAAAGATTATATATTGTAGCTCGAGAGCTAATTGTCTCAGATTGACGAGCGCAGTGCAGCGCCGCGCAGGATTTTGCAAAACAAAGTTCTGGGTAGTGCTGTTATTGTTATGGGCTGGCGTATTGCTTACCATCAGGCAAACGACCAGCTCGTCTCGTCATTCAGTTACATAAAAGAAAATACAATAAAGAGTTTTTGTATTGTATTGTATTGCACTTTTGTCTATTGCATTTTTGTATGACCAGGACGGTCTCTGTTGGGACAGCTAGTAATATCTAGTTGGTATTCCACAGTGGTAACGGAGCCTCCAAACGGCCTGAAGCTGAACCTTCGCAACACATACTTCAAGATGCGCGCACACGCATTAGAGGAATGTCCGCATCCGCAATTCAAGAAACTAGTCTATGTGCTGGCTTTCTTCCACGCTGTTGTGCAGGTACCTAACATATGCAGCTTTTTAACCTTGCAGTTAGAACATAGGGCAAGTTATGTGTTTTTTTTTAACACATCGGCAAGACAGAGGAATTTGGGCTATGCATAGGTAAAATATGTGTAACTTAATTTTTCTTTTAAACTTAATTGTATCCTATTCCTATCCTATTGTATAAATACTTTCTTATTTCTCGTGTGGGTGTGTGTCCGCCTGAAGGCCTCCGATATTGTCTTACTACTTAATAAAAACTAATATATATAAACAAATATATATAACTAATAAATTAAACTTAATGCTTGTGAGCATTATCTTCCAGTTAACCTCTGTGTACTGTGGAGTTATTTTAAGGTAGTGCAAACAAAATATAAAGTAATAGTGAAAAAATTAAAAGGCCATACAAAAATAATAACAAGATATATACATACAAATCAGTAACAATATATATCAAAAATATAATATATACATATATACTTGAAGATCACATATACATATGAGGCGTCTAATAGCAATATCCGCTATAACGATTCTATCTGTTTTGCCGCAAATTAAAAAAAACGATTGAGGTATTTCAGACTAAAGATAATAATTTGAATTTAGTATTTAAATCATCGTAAAAGGATAGGCAAACATAATCTAGAAACCCATAGACAATAATAAAAACAAATAAAAAGTTGTAGACAAAAATAAAATCACTTTAGCCGGTTTTGCAACTAACTTGTCATTATAGAGGGTTTTGTTATTGACAGATGACATTTTACCGGATTTTGCATCGAAAATTATTTAGGTTATCTTTGTTGTGTGGATAGCGTTATGCAATATAAATAGGTAGTTAGGTGCTTGGAAATTATGATTAAGGGGTAAAATACCTCAGATGAAATAAAAAAAACACATCAACGTGGTCAAGAGTTATATTATAATACAAAAGAAAGCCTTAATGCAAAAATCGAAAAAATCACAAATTATTAAGGGCAAAAATCACTTCTTACTTTTATAATCACTAAGTAACAAAATCCTTGCCAATCAGACCAATTTACACAAGTGAACCAATTTCCTCAAATCCACCCTCACACAGATCACATGTATCTTCCAAACCGCCATCATCCTCATACAAATTGTCAACATTCTGAGTCTGCGCTCTTTCTTGAATGTTTTTGTAATACTTTAATATTTCTATTTCCTGCCAGTTGTTACCGAAGTGGGTCGTCAAGAGCTTGACAACATCTTGTAGTTTAGCCCGTTTGGGTATAATTTTGTTAGGTTGAATCAGTACAGGTTGTATCATTGTAATTTTTTTATTCTTCTTAGTAATTACTTTCTTTTCGTTTATTTCGCTATTATAATTTACCTCGCCTTGTACCAAAACATTATCTGTCTTTGTCCTGGTCAAAAAAAAGCGTTTACTTTTCATAAATGGAAAATGCCAACCGGTTGTTGGTTTTATTATTGTGTCATAACCTTTTTTCCAATCGTAAACTGGAATTGATGCCAGATTTGTGCATGTCGCGTTTTCTTCCAATACCGATACATAATCCAAAGGTGAAGTTATGACCTCCTTAGTCTTAAGAGTCTTCTCAATTTTCGCAAAAACTCTATCGGGAGGAATAAACGAGTGGCCGACGACAGGGAATATTAATTCTACTTTTTTAATATGTCTTGGAGCATCCGTGTATAGCCACTTTCCAAGCATAGCGACCATCCCTGTATTTTTGTTCTGGCCGGAACACCCATCAGAAATTACTCTCAAAATCTTGACTTCTTCATTTAAAGTCACTTGCAGCAAGAAGTTATACACTGCGCTTATGATTTCATTGCTTCCCTTAGCATGCGTTGTTTCTTCCCAGTAGTATGACTGTACATTTTGTTTCGTAAGTTTCGCCTTTGAATTCCCCAATACTATGGCAAAATGATAAAAGCTAAATTGACGGCTATAGTATGCCGACTGATCAGGCAATTTTGGCAAGGCCTGGTTTTTTTGGCAATCAAATGTGATGGTCTGAATATGTGCACTATCATCCTGAAGAATTTTATAAAAAGCTTTATATTTTAGTCGATGGATTCTTTTCTCAATCATCAACTCGTTTCTTTTAGATGTGTCGGTTTCGGATTTTAGACGCTCATCTATAGAAATGCACGTCGAGCACACGTCAGTTCTAGGCGAACCAAAACCTATATTGTATTGTGTGTTAAAAATTTTCCTGAAAAAACTTTGCTTAACATGAAGATCTGGTTCGCGAGCCTGCAGCCCAACCCATATGGCAGACAAGGTAATTCGAGTTGATCGTGATCCGAGTCTGATCTACGATACCAACGCGATATTGTCGGTACCCACTGCGCATTTATGGCACGATCGTACAACTCTCTCGAAATCGCGTTAAGATCGAGATGACGTCATACAGATTATGTAAAAATGTAGTGTTTTTTTTAGCAGTCTGTGGTTTAAATTAACAAAAGACTGTCAATTTTGAGTTTGACAGCGCATCTAGACTTCATTTCGTTTTTTCTTTTTAAGTTCGCCCGTTTGGGCAGGCTAAACTCTCTAGGACCATACCGCCATGTCTTACATAGTTTTTATTTGATAGTTTAATATTCCATTTATTATACTTTTGTTGAGAATGAGGGTCAACAGCAACAAGCCGGACCATCTCCTAGTGCTTCAATAAAGTGGTGGAACTTAATTAAAGCTTTCGATGGACTTTTTGGGAGAACATAAAAAGCAATGTTTTCTCTATTTTGTTTCATTTGCCTACACTCGTGAACGTTTACGAACACATAATGGTTAATATTCCACCGATATGACTCATGATCACTCCCTCATTCTCAACAAATGTATAATAAATGGAATATTAAACTATCAAATAAAAACTACATAAGACATGGCGGTATGGTCCTAGAGATTTTAGCCTGCCCTAACGAGTGAAACTAGAAAAAAAAAACTGGTTGCCAGCTTTTTTTGAAGATTTGCTATGATTTGTTAACAAAACTTTAATGTAATTTATATAACACTTTGGCAAGCGGTAATTTTTTTGGAACTCTGCTTCGTCTAGCGCCATTGCGTTGTTATAGAACGAGGACGCGTTTCTTAGACGACGAATATGCGCGTTTATCGGACCCCGTCAAACAAATTCGGCGTTGCCATTTCGTAATATCGCTCTGTTACGCTCATTACCTTCCTAAAATCAGTCGCTGCAGCGGGTACTGAGGCGCTAATGGCCGCGCAGTCTACAGTTTCGGTGCAACAAGCTTCTGGTGCCCTTCAGTAAGTACAGCAATAACCTCTGATTCTGTTCTACGTCACCTCACAAAGATCATCTGCACTTTCATAGTGTCTGTCATAACCTCAGCAAAAAGTGTTTACTGCCATAGTGTCTCAGACATTACCTCAGTTTATTACTTATATTTATACTCCAAATGGTTTTTCATCTAAGTATGCCCATTGTTACACCATTGTAAACATTTGACTTGTACTTTATCTCTATTTTTAAGGTGAATAATAAAGTGTTTATCTATCTATCTATGTATGTTCCTTCAACTAACTTTTATGTTATTTTAGATGCCGTATCCGGGTACCTGGCTCCCAAATCTTCAAAATGGAAATGATGGATGGAATGGCTGAAGCCTGGCTTGAGGTGTTACAGCAAGAAATCGAGTTTAGTGATTTCGACGACTGTAGAAGACCCTAACTATGCATTAAAAAACGTGCTAGTAAGAGAATTACATGTAGGTGACAATAATGACAGCGAAGACGACTTCACCGATGATGATGTTCAGCCACTGAGCTCATTTGTTACCCGAGAATGTGGTGAAGCTGTTTCAGACTTTATTAGCAAAACATTTTCCTTCCAAGTTTAAAAGAGCGAATTTATAATGACAGGCTACCTTGAGAGCGTCGATTGACAATCAGAAGAGTGCTAAGTGAGGATATGCCTCCCCGTCCTCAACCACCTCCTCAACCAGGACCATCAGGAAGAAGCATATGTCCTAGCAGACTGGAAAGGCAGAAGATTTACCTGCTGCGTTTATAAGAAATCTATTTGCCTGCAGTGGGACTGTCCACTTTCGGCTTGCGTGAACACGATGCCCGGAAAAAATCAATTCAACCAATAATCATGTTATTTATTTTAAAGAATGTTTGTGCTATACTTTTGTATCAACTTACACATACAAATAATATATTTAAAAAGTATTTTAACTGATCTTTCCATTCTTTCCTACTGTCTGTCGGTCAGTGTTGCCAACTACTTGCCTGGTATTATAAATAATTATTCGCTAATCGATATAAACTATAAAATAAAATCGATGCTAAGTCAACCGTTCCGTTAAGTTTCGTCATCGATCACCCCATGCTCATTTTAAACTAAGTGTTTAATTAAATAGTTTAAGTTAATATTTAACGGTGATTTTTCACCGCAATTTATGCACATAATCTTCCCAGGGCGAGGGATAAGGGCAAATTGCATAAATAGACATACGTTATATAAACGACAGACAGGCTGGCATGCACGTCACTAGAAGCTGGCTTGTAATTAGAGATTTTTAGTTGTTATTAATTAATTATAAGGGATAAAGAGTGGCGCAGACGACTGAGAAAATAGTCTTGGAATCATAGGGGCAATACAACGCAGATGAGGTACATAAAGTAAGCGTAAAAGATCCCGTACATTTTTTTCTCCAACAAATTCTAGCCTGCGCCTGCGTCTGCGCATGCCTTTATCGTTTCTCACAATGTCTTATTTATGCATCTAGGAAATAGAAGTATGTAGGTAATATTGACTTAACTCGATTTAAAACCAGTTAACGATTAATGGATATTTATTTATGGCAATACAGCAATTATAATCAAAACAAGCAAATGTCAAAGTCAGTAATGTCAGTAGGTATATATTTAATTCGTTAATTCACTGTTTCCTTGTGAGCATTGCAACGTTTTTCGCCTTTGAAAATGGATTCTGAAATCTCTTTTCACGGCAATTCTGGCTCGCCTACGGACTCTGAAACTAATACCACTCATCACGTTGACCCTGGCCCGCCTACGGACACCGAAACCAGTGCAATCGTTGACCTGTTCCTGTTTGATTATGGATACTGAACCCGCGATAGATAACAATTCACATGGACACGAACGAGCTACCCCTGGTGGAGACTGCAATCATACCGATGTGACACAAAGGAGGATACCTCGATCTTGTGGAGGTGGAAGCTGAAGTGAAGTGAACTGAAGAAGGCAGTGGATCGCTCCGCAAATGCTACGTTTGCAATCTCTAGCACACTATTATTCATAATAACTGTGCAATAACTACATAAGACCGCCTACTGTACTAAGACATGAATGAGACAAGAATGTTCATTATGAAATTCCTTTTTAAGTGCAATAGTGTTTTTTTGCTATTTAATCAATCATATTTATTTTCTTATAACAGATCGAAGATGGCTGTGTAGTATGTTATTCTTGCTGGACTGTGACTGGAATTGTTAGAACTGGCCACATTGAAGCCTCTTTAGTTTGGATATATTTTGTGACTAGTGCTAAGGTGACAGATTATGTCAGCTCAAATAATTAAAGAAAATTGTGTCGCTTTATTGGTCTAGTTTTTATTAAATCATAGTACTCTCCAGTGAAATTTCACAGTATTCCACCAGGCTTCCACACAAACACGCACTCATAATAGGTTATGGGCCCAGCACGCTTCCACTGCGCCAAGTCAAATGCGCAAGTTTCAAATGAAGTTTCAAACAAGTAACAAACGGAAGAGACTAGTGTCCCACGATGGACTGAATCGTAGTGTGAGCCCTAGTGCATCTAAAATAGCTTAATTATTACACCTACCTTATTTGTAAACACTAAGTACTTACCGAGTGCTCTAAAATTAAGTTTTTCTGTACCAACAATCTAATTGAATAAATAGATTATTATGATTATTATAGTTACCAAATGTATAATATTGATAATATTTTGATCTCAATAAAAAAAACTAACAAACATTGTATTCTTTTATTATAAATCCTAAATATTTATTTTGGTAGTATATCAAGCACTTCAAGAAAAGGAAAGACATACTTACAAGTAAACTTAAAAATCTGTGATATATTCACTATTTTAAATGACGTCTGATAGACTCAATAAATAAGTTGTTAGTTAATAATTAGTTTGTTTGCAATAATGTATTGAGTATTGACTCCACCTTGGTCGAATGTGAACAATTATTATTAAATCATTTATTTCAGGCAACAAGTAACAAAAGTACATAGTCCCATATTAATAAATAACTTAGACTAACATACATATAAAATATAAGTATAAGCATTTAATTAACACATCATTGCGTGGTGTCATGGGCCAGCCTTCCGTAGAATCTTCGGAACTTGACACTCCTCAGCCAAAACTCCTCACTCACAAAGGTTGCAAGTCACTCAGTTAGAACTCTCACCACAAATGACTTGAAACTGACAGTATGTCGAAATTCCAACTGTACAACCCTCAAGGTGAGCTTGGTCTGCTGCTTCAGGTACGACATTCTCTGTTTTTACACACTAGTGAACTAGAGACATGTAGACATGTAGATCATCGGAATCTCAGCACGAAGGAGATTCGTTGTTGTCGGTGCGGCTGTACCGCACTGGTTACGACGATTGGACTTCCTCCTCTTTTTTTCCACCTTGGTAGCCCTTGGTATACAGTAAAGTCACCTCAGTTGCAGAGGGATATAAAAGCTAGTAGAGCCATGGTGTCACTTAAACAAAAACAATAATAACTACTTAGTATACATTAACTTCTACAACTTAGATATCTTCTGTAGTCACAAGTTTCGTAGTAGGTACTGTAGGTACACATACATTGCCCGACGGCAAGGCAAGCGTTTATAGCCAAAAACAAAACAAATCAAATGCATAAATTGTTACACTATGTGGTATGCCGATTTCAATGTTCTTTGGTTTGAAAATATGAAAGAAGTTAATGCTTTACGGCTTTAGAATTTGTTTTGGCTCAATGTTGATTCACTTCCAAGGCGTCAAGATGTCAAACAATTAGGATTATAATACTTTTCGTTACTTACGATTCCTAAAAGGTTGGCTTTGTCTTACCTTTTTGAAATCGCGATTTATAACCTCAATAACTCTACTGACAGTTGTCAACATTGCCTTTAAAATAGGATATGGGTGCCAATTTACGATCACAACTCGATCGAAGAATGAACAATTTGCTTTTTCAAGGCATTATTTCATTTTTTTTTAGCTGCATTAGTTCTCATATCAGCCGCAACGATATGGAGCGCTGGCGATGCTCTAAATCGTATTCAAGAGTACCAATTTGGGTTTTATACGATTGAATCAGCGGTTGATATCAACCCGATGTGCATTATCTGAGATATGGGTTGCCCCCCTGATTGTATAGGCGCCACATTTTACGGATATTTAATTCCGGAGAGAGATACAATCGGTGCATATTTTTAGACCTACAATAGTGGCTCTCTTGTCCCTTAAACGATTCTATAAACCAGTTGACTGAAAATCGTTTTGCTTGAAATGCGTCACTCATTCGGTCACCACCTCTATTTTCAACTGGCATCACACCTCCGCTATTGTAGAATCTGTTCAACACACCTTGAACACGGTCCTTTTTAATTGAAAGTGCTCCCGTAAAGGTTTTCTGACATACGGGAATATTTTTTCCGTCTTTTCCGAGAATGCTGTATTTTATTGCTTTTTGTCTTTTGCTGTTAGCTTTGCCAGCTTTAGCCTTAGTTACAGAACAGAATTTTAACAGAAAATTGTCTTGTGTCAATTTGTTCGAGCGTTGGTAAAAAATTTTGTGAAATTTCCTGATATCTTGGCATGTCACTGTACTGCAGCGAAACGCCTTTTGGTTGTGATTACATTTTGGGAATTGAGGTAATCCGGGAGCCGTGTACCTAGAAAAAAAAATGAAGTAAGTACATATTTAATATAAAGCAATAAAAAAAAAGTTAAACCGGTTCCAAAAAGGGAAAAATAAGACTAAACGACTGATCTATTTGAAGTCGATACCATTACTAAATACATTGTTTAAGTATTTGGCTTGGTATTGACTTCAAATAGATCAGTCGGTTGGTCTTATTTTTCCGTTTTTGGAGTCGGTTTAACTTTTTTTTTAAATTGTTTTTATTTTTCCATTTTTAGTGTAATACATTGTAATTCTTAAGAATTGTTATGCATTTCATCATCAGCTCAGCAGCTTGAGGTGATGACTCCTAAGACCCAGACAAACTTGCAATTTAGGTAGGTACCTATGCAAAGTCAACAGACCCACTATTTCTATATCTAAAAATTTTGAAGGTTTCCCTCGAATCCTCCATGATCTCATCATCAGATCCTGACTTCCTTGTCATGGGACTACCTGGGGAGAATACCCTTTCGAAATAAAAACGTTTTTTTAATCGGTTCACAATTGGCGAAAATGTCGATGAAAACACAAAAAAATACATACTGACGACCATAGGACCTCCTCGTTTTTTGTAGTCGGTTAAAAATCAAGATCTGGTCATATATTTTTTTATGATTTTTTATACACATGTTTTTTTATAATTTCTTGCAGCATGTTGCATGACAACTTTTTTCAACTGTTTATAACGGTTTAGAGGTAACTTTTTACTCACCGTTTCTCGCGAGCCACTTCACGCTTCCACAAAGCTTTATTAACTGGTCGTTTTCTTGAGTGTTTATAGTCACATTTTGTCACGAACTGCATCAATTCATCCATTATCTTTTTTTAAATTAGTTAAAACGTAATCACACAACTTCACTGTTTATCACAAAACACCTCAGTCCGCCATACTGTTTTCCCAGTCGCGCGGTGCGAACCAAGCGCTCTGATTGGTCGATTCTATTATAGAGGATTTTGCAATTCACCCTTACCGTTTTAGCGGATTTTGATACTAAGCATAGTGTTGAAGTCTTAATTTATCACTGTTATAGAGGGGAATGCTTGGAAATGATATGCTCAGTTAGTAGAGAAATGAAACAGCTTTACAGCGGCATTCATAACATGATATGAATGAAAAACCGTTTTAGCGGGATTTGCTCCTATACGCCTCATATGTAGATGAATTATTGTTAGTATTTAATTAATACTTGCTTATTGCTTGCTTATTTTACTTTGGAACGTCTATTGACGACATTATCTCAAAATCACAATCTGACCTAGACAAATAGAACATGTGGTTTCAGGCTAATTTGTTGACCATAAACATTTTAAAAACAAGTTACATCATTTTTGCTCCGCCTCAAAAAATAGTAGAAAAACACATACCTCTTACCATAAACGGCCATTCTCTACTAAAATCTAATAGTAAAAAATGTTTAGGGCTTATTTTGGATAAACCACACTTACAAAATCTACGGTCTAAACTACAATCCTTGATGGGGTCGCTGCAAAGTTTTGTAGGCTGTCTCCCTCGTAAAGTTAAATACTTAATCTATATTCTTATATTCACTTGTAAAACCACATCTTGACAACCTGATAGAAGTATGGGGATGTGCTGCAAAACTAATTTAAAATCAATTCAGATAGCACTAAATAAAATTATATAATATCTGCTACTTTAAATCGCGCGCGTAACCATAACCAAGCAACGTCACCGTCGCGTCGTCTACTCGTCCCAAATGTATGGACAGTAGCGCCACTCCGGCGACTAGCGTGAAGCGAGGGAACCGAGAGAGACGCACGCGCTACAGAGAATAACTAACTAATAAGATTTGTCTTGTTTTGATAACTTTTAAGGGTTTGTTGGTAATTTACCAAAGTTCCAAATTGTGTTTTAAAAGTACACTCGAGAGCAATGAATCCGGGTCACTTAAAGAATGTTAAAAATCTCGGAAACTAAAAATGATAGGTTAATGCAATAAATTGTATTTTATAGACAATGTAATACTCCTTAAATGAAAGTAAAAAAAATATGAGTCACCATACATTTTATTAACACAAAATTACATAAAGAAAAAAACTGCTGATCTCTCCTTAAAACAAAAATAGGAAACATGAAATTTTTGAACTTTATTACGATTTTCTTGAATTTTAATACTTCGTATTGCCTCCTCGTGCTTCCATTACTGCGTTTACGCGGTTTGGCATGCTGTACACCAAGTTCCTTATACGATTTTGGGGAATATAATATCCCATTACTCTGTGAGAGCAATTTTGAGCTCACGAAGCGTGATTGGGGGAGGGTTTCGTTGTTTTACGCAACTGCCTAGCTCGTCCCAAGCATGCTCGATCGGGTTGATATCCGGGCTGCGCGCTGGCCACTCCATACGAGTAATGTTCATCTCTTGAAGGTAGTCATTCACAATCCTACCTGTATGAGGTCGGGCATTGTCATGCATAAATATAGCATCCTCACCTAAATTGACCATAAATGGACCAACGTGATCATTGAGGATTTCTTCCACATATCTTACGCTAGTTAAAGAGCCGTTTTCTATGATCACCAGCTCTGTGCGACTTTCAGAAGAAATTCCGGCCCACACAAGTACAGACCCACCACCGTAGGCTACTTTTTCTTCGATGCATGCTTGCTTGAATCTTTCCCCTGGTCTTCGATACACTCTGTGTCTTCCATCGTGCTTGTAGAGCATAAATTTTGATTCGTCGGAGAACATAACTTTTGACCAATCTTCAATACTCCAATTTACGTGGCTCTGGGCATATCTTAGTCTCGAAATACGATGCCCACGCTCCAGTTTAGGGCCGTTTGCAGGTCTAAGGGGTTTTAAGTTAGATTCAGCAAGCCGACGTCTTACTGTCCATGCACTTGGGTTACTTCCTCCGAGGCGTCGAAACTGATTGGTGAGTTCAGTTCCTGTGAGAAAGCGATTTCGAAGCATGGTGTTCACCAAGTATCGGTCTTCTCGTGCTGTGGTACACCTGGTTCTGCCCGTTCCTGGTCTGCGTAGGTTAGAACCAGTTTCTTCGTAACGTCGGAGAACTCTTTGTACTGTTGACAGCGACACACCGACAGTCCTGGCTGTATCGCGCTGACTCCGGCCGGTTTCCAGCATTGTAAGTATTCTGGTGCATTCTTCAGGCGTAAGCGACATAATTTCAGCTTGAATAATGAATATAGAGCACTATCAACATGGTTTATGTACCCACATAAATGACAGATTACAAACAAAAGCAAAACCAAATGCTGTAATTTCGTAGTTCCATCTTCGAAAGTGGCCCTTTTTCAAATTTGATTTTTTTATGATATAACTTTACAATAACTAAGAAGTTTTAATACCTTCATTTAAGGAGTATTACATTGTCTATTAAATACAATTTATTGCATTAACCTAGCATTTTTAGTTTCCGAGATTTTTAGGATTCTTTAAGTGACCCGGATTCATTGCTCTCGAGTGTAGTATGTGTGATCACGAACCATTACATGTTGTGTTTATGTTTTTTGGCGCCCACATTAAACTTTTATTAATGAAACTAAATTGCTTAATATTACACAAATATATATCACCAACGTATGTAACAAAGATAATGAATAAAAATATACACTCTGAAATAACCTTTAATAAAAGCATACAAATTAATAATTTAAATACAAGAAATGCGCATAACATATATCTCCATTTTCCTAGAACAAACTACGGGAAAAAAAGTCAATTTTATATGAAGGAGCACTACTATTCAATAAATTACCAAAATCAATAAAACAAACGGAATCACTAAACATATTAAAAAAACTGCTAAAAGTACACATCTTGTCAAACGAATTGTCACTTCTGTAATAATGTATAGCTGCTTACTCTGTGACTTGTTTGTGTGATCACATTTTTTATTTGTCTACCCTAGTTAAGGGTAGGTAAAATAAATATTTTTGCGTTCGCCTGCATGCTCTAGGCAATTAAAATAGTACCTACCTTATTTTAAGTTATTGTAATTTCTCTTTTATGTGAACCACGTTCTTTGAGTAAATAAATTGTCTTAAACCAGAATACTAGAATTCAATTAATGTCACCTTAAAATTAATCTCTCAAACTATTTCATGATCTCAACAATTCCATGGCACATTCTTCGTCGTTCGATCCACAATTCGATTCAAAGTATCAAAGTAGATTCATAGTAAGGAATATTTCAAAGCCTTTTATTTCAGAAAAAGTATACCAAATAAGCCCCTTTGATTTTATTACATTACTGTCACAGGGATCGGCATTCCATATTATTATCACAGTACCTGTGTTTATTTCATTTAATTCCTCCAGCCCAGCCAGGACAGCTTCTGCTGTGTAGTGGTAGGGCAGGTTGGCTCAAATCTCATACACCACCGAGGTTGCGGGTTTGATTCCTGCGACAGGACAATTGTATGTACACAGAAAAAAAGCGCAAGCATTTGTTTCGTGTCTGGGTGTGGTAGGACCATGGTCCTCGTAGTTCCTGGTTCCATAGATACAAGGAATCCTAGTAAATCCAAGATCTATGTATGTGATCGTTGGGCGTATTCGTTTATTTAATTAACCCCCGACGCATAAAGGAAGGGTGTTATAAGTTTGACCACTACGTGTCTGTCTTTGGCACCGTAGCTCTGGGTGAACCGATTTGGATGCTGCGATTTTGTTTTTTTATTTGTGGCAGGTTCTCTAACGGCTGAATCGATTTTATTAAAACATAATTTTTCACTTTCTACAGGTTTTTTCTGCCGGTGGTTTTTTAAATTTTTAGTTCACTGAAATTTGTTATTAATTGAAGTATTATGTTTCCCAGGAGCGGCGCAAGTACGACAAGATCGGTTGGAACATCTCGTACGACTTCAGCGAGTCTGACTTCACAGTGTGCATGCAGATTCTGCAGTGCTACCTTGAACGCTGCTATGCTGTGCGCGGGCCCATCCCGTGGGCCACGCTCAAGTACCTATTCGGAGAGGTAATGCTGCAGGATGATACAATAACATACTATCAACAGCGAAGCAGTAACGCACTGCCGTCGGCTGTATTTTAAACCGACTTCAAAAAGGAGGTTGTCAATTTGATTGTATGTTTTTATTTACCTCGAACTGTCAATTAAAAAACGATTTGGAAAATTTTGCTTTGGGTTCAGTATAGTTACAATTTGGTAACTATATAAATTTTATCTATATTCGACCTTGGACTTCGAAGATACATTGAAGTCGGTTTTTTTGTTATAAAATTATGGTAATGCGCACTACTGCTTAGCGGCAGAATAACTGACACTAAGCAGTAGCAACTAGTCATGTTTCGATGCAGGTGATGTACGGCGGGCGCGTGATTGATGACTTCGACCGTCGCGTCGTCGGCACGTACATGGAGGAGTATCTCGGAGAGTTCCTGTTCGACAAGTTCCAGCCCTTCCACTTCTACCACGACTCCGTGTTCGACTACGTCATCCCGCCCGAGGGCGAGCGGGATGAGTATATAGGTGAGAGCGAGACGGATATACACACGTGAGAGCGAGATGGGTACAACGTTTTCAAGTAAGCGTGGAGTGCCAAATGTGAAACTATATGGAAAAGCGAAAAATGCTCAAAAAGTCTCGGAGCCGATATTTTCCTAGCCAAGGATCGAACACATTGATTTTGAACGAAATTACATTCTATATTATTGCACCAGCTTTAGTGTCGCTTATAGATCGAATTCTGTCGTGTATGTTAGAATAATTTCTTTATTAGCATTTTTCATTTTCTCATTAAGAAATATCATAAACAGCCTGTAACAATTATAACACAAAAACAAAACACCATTAAAAGAAACAATTTTTTTATGAAACTGAGGGTGCAAGTCTTTCATCTGATGGTAAGCGCCACGCCTGCCCATAACAATAAAATAAAATAATTAAAAATATAACATAACGAAAATAAGATTATCAATAACAATATTGTTTGTTTGTTGTTTTTCAGAGTTCATAGACCTGCTTCCTTTGGCGAACACTCCCGAAGTGTTCGGTCTGCACCCGAATGCCGAGATCGGGTACTTCAGCCAGGCCGTGCGGGAAATGTGGGGGCACCTCATCGAGTTACAGCCTCAAACCAGTAATTAAACATTACTTTACTTTATTTATACCTTACAAGCTGCGTCGCGCGGTTTCCCGATATAAAATATCGCCTATCTGTTAATCCATTCCAGGGTATAATAGGGAATATGCATCTATTTTTTTGATGCATGAATCGATGCATTATTGAATACTTTTAATGAAAAAAAAATGTTTAAAAATTTTACGGCATCATTTGTCAATAAAATAACTAAATGAAAATTTGAATAAATTTAAATCAACATACACGCGCCATTTGCGTGTGACGTCAAAATGTGGGGACCTAGGATCTCCTCATTGGTCCATCTATGCTACATGTGTGTATGTCAATAATTGACCAATAGGGCGGGCTCTATGTCAAAAATTGACCAATAAGCAGCGAGGCGCCTGACGTCAGATAGTGGCTGCATGTACTCAAGCGTTTTGCGATTACGTTCCGTTTCTCCAAAAATAGGAAAAAGAAACATTGAAATACAAATAAACTACGCAAATAATAATAATTATTATATCACTATAAAATGTTTACAGGAGTAATCTATAGTAAAAAGATTTTTCGACAACACATGCATATTCCCTATATACTTAGAAGCAGTCTCTCTCTCTCTCTTGCGGTGCCTCTCCACTACTGGAGCTGGCCGTCAGCTCCGCATATTCTTTTCTATTTCTCGCCAGACGAAATAGGTCTTCTACGCTGGCGATTCCGGTCCACTCTCGAACATTTCTGAGCCACGACTTTCTTCTCCTCCCGACGTGGCGTTTCTCCTCTATCTTTCCCATCATAATATTTTGGAGAAGACGGTATTGATCGTGCCCTAGCACATGGCCAAGAAAACTTACTTTTCTTGTCTTGATGTTCAGGACGAGTTCCCGGGATTTATGCACACGTCGTAGGACCTCTTCGTTCGTGACCTTGTGGATCCGGCTAATTTTAAGCATGCGACGGTAGAACCATATTTCAATAGCCTCGAGTTTTTTGCGAAGGTCCTCTTTAATAGTCCATGCTTCGCATCCATACAAAACTATTGGCCAGATGTAGCATTGGAGTATCCTTACTCGAAGACGTATGTCCAATTGTTTGCACAGAATTTTCTTCATTTTATTGAAGGATGCACGGGCAATTTCAATCCGGGTCCTCACTTTCATGTCAGATTCCCATGTTTCATTTATCCACGTGCCAAGGTACTTGTACTTAGAGACCCTTTCGATTATTGTGCCAGCAACTTGAACAGTAGGGTTTAGGTCGTTGTTGCGGGATATTACCATCGTTTTGGTTTTTGAGATGTTCATAGACAGGCCTGCATCTCTACTGCACTCGTAAACTCTATCTACAATCTTTTGTAGATCTTCAGGCCTAGATGCAATAAGAACGGTGTCGTCGGCGTATCGGATGTTGTTAATTACTTGACCGACAGTTTTTATGCTCCAGCGCTTCGGAGATAATGGCCAAGCAGTCTCCTCTCCTCTAAATAACATGCCCGACAGGGTACTTAATAAACTTTAAACAACTTGACCATACATTAAGGAATGCAATAAATTATTGAATTAAATTGAATAAGCTATCTCCATTCCGGATTTCGCACAAATCCGTTGAGCCGTTACAACGTGAAGAAGTACACACATTTATATACCATCTTTGGCATTTATAATATTAGTGTGATTTACTTGTGTGTGTATTCGGAATATAGTCCCGACGCCTTGACCACAGCGCCACCGAGCCTAATGCTCAAACAACCAAATGTCTTCTATCCTTTCTGTCATCTTACGGGTAGTGTAGGGGGCATGGCTTGGTTCAGGGCTGAAGAAAAGGCTTCCAGTTATTCTTGCTTCGAGGTACTTTATTCGTGTTGTTTACTAGTGGACTGTCTGATGCTGACTGATCTCGTTGACAATTGTTCGATTTATATCTAAATTTCGTACCCGGCAATCGCCCCCAGTCACAAGGAGCGACGCACGAGTCTCCACCAATAGCAGCGCCGCGATAAGTCTGTCCTTGTCTAGAGTGACCTTGAACTTTTTCGATTGTTTTCCTATCTCTTTTTATTTCTTTTGTTTTGCTAATTTCTCTATCTATGGTCTACCGGGTATTTTCTATGTGTTTTGGCTCTACTATGATAAAACAACCTAGCTTTACATTTTTATCCTAGGCCCTAGCTAAGTAATATTCAGCTTTATTTCTTATACTACGTTACTAACAATATCAATTCATTCTACGCTGCTAACAGGTAGGGATCGAACCTGCGTCTTCGGAATATCATCCCGAAGCAGTATCCACTGGGCCACCGAGCCTACAGCTCGAGCACCCAAATTTCTTCTATCCTTCTTACGGGAACGATTCTACGTAATCTGTCGTCAATAGATAGATAGATGAACGCTTTATTGCAAACATTAAATTACAGACATTACATAAAAACAATTAAAGAAAGTGTTACAATGGTCAATGTTCACATTGATCAACCGAACACATCTTATAATACATTTAGCAGATTCGATCCCTGACCAAGCATTAAATTTCTGTGTTCCGGCTTGAAGGACATTGTAGCCAGCGAAATCACTGGCCATAAGAGACTTAATATATAATGTCTCGGGGTGATGAGCGCAATGCAGTGCTACGCAGTGCTTTTTATGGTATTAAAAGTTGGGTGGCACTGCAATTGTTATGGGCAGGCGTGGCGCTTACCATCAGGCGAGCGACTTGCTCGTCTCATCACTATTCCATGAAAAAAGTATTTTATTGATGATTCATGCAATGTATTATTTTCACGCTTCCTTTAGTACGAGTAGCGGAATGTAAGTATAAACTTATTGTAAACATGCTTTAAAAAAATTGATACCTACTTGCTTCACTCTTATGGCTAAATAGTACTAATTGATGCTCGCATTAACCCTACCTTCTTGTTTGATGCATCCAGTGAGAGCGAAGTACGATGACGGTAAGTTCAACTGTAATATAATACTAAACAAACAATATTTTCGCACGTTGTGTGAGTTGTACCACCAAACCACGAAAGAGTTTTACACAAGACAGCTAACTTTATGAAACACAAGCAAATTGCAGAAAACTAAAATTTTAAAAGCCCCGGCACAAAATACCTATAAAAAGTAAAAAACATGTCTAAGGACCACCGCTAGAAAACCTGCTTTCAAATAAAAAAATACCGCATCGAAATCGGTTCACCCGTTTAAGAGCTACGGTGCCACAGACAGACACACAGTGGTCAAACTTAAAACACCCCTCCTTTTTGTGTCGGGGGTTAAAAATAGATATTTGTGTTCATGAGAACATGATTATCAAAATATCATCTGTAGGTGTAATTTCAGAATTGGTCATACAAACTGTGAGGATAGAGGAAGGGACTTACGGCTTTACGAGGTCACTGGTTTCTGAACTGCTCTTCTCCTCACAAGGTCTTCTTTGAGGATCGGTGTCACGATCGCGTGTTCACCCCGGGGTGAGAACTAGGGTGACTTCGTGTGAGATGCGAACACGACCGTGCGCGACACTGGCTATTTCGGAAGTGCGGAGTACTTAGGATGCGGGGGTTGTGGGAGGAAATTTGAAAGTGTGCGTTTTGTGCGTTTGTGTGCGTGGAATGAGTTCGGATACAGTTATAATATACCATAGAGTAATATTCATTTTTGGCGAAGACAACTCCGCCGGCCTAGAGGTTTCCTCTAAGTTGAGTAAGCGTGATAAGAAATAAATTGTTGAATAGTTAAAAAAATATTTTATTTTATAAGAGTGAATGCGTACTTAAACTAGAATCCAGGAGACACCGGATATAGCAACTTAAAATATTGTTACTGGCTTGGAAGTGGCGCCAACCGAACTACGGGCCTTACATAAGTTCCTGTAGTCGTGCGCACTTTACAAGCTCTTATTACGGAGTCTCGACCGGGAAATAACTCTTCCACCACCCCAATCGGCCAGGAAAGTGGGTGTGCGTTTTGATCTTTGATGATGACCACAGACCCTAACTCGATGGGTTTGGAAGGCGTGTTCCATTTTTCGCGTTGTTGTAAAGAAGTTAAGTATTCTTGGCTCCAACGGCGCCAAAAGTTATGTGTTAACTTACTCACAAGTTGAAACCGAGTTAAGCGATTATCGGCTATAGTAGTTAAATCCTCAGAAGGTAAAAATTTGAGTGGCGTTACATTTAAGAAATGGTTTGGCGTTAAAGCGGTTATATCCGATGGATCTGATGAATTCGGATGTATACACAGAGGACGACTATTTAATAGACCTTCAATCTGCACGAGTACAGTTGAAAATTCCTCATAAGTTAGAGTATGTAGGCCAACCACCTTCGCTAAGTGAGTTTTAACACAGCGAACATTTATTTCGCTGAGTCCATTAAAATGTGGACCATAAGGGGGGCTGCGCTTGAACTGAATGCGATGAGATAAGAGTTCTTGATTAATATAGTTGTGAAAAGTAGTGGACTGTATAAGATTGTAAATTTCGTCTAGTTTTCTTCTCGCGCCAGCAAAGTTTGTACCTCCATCGCTATAGATCATTGATACAGGTCCGCGGCGACTCACAAAGCGTTTAAATGCAGCTAAGAATAGGTCTGAGCTTAAGTCGGATACTAATTCTAAGTGCACAGCCTTCGTGGTTAGACAAACAAATAAGCAAATATATGCCTTTTGACTCTTGACACCACGATGACGTATATGCGTTATGTGAAATGGACCAGCATAATCCACGGCTGTGTTAACAAAAGCTTTCGCTTCCGAGACCCTAAATGAAGGCAGATCACCCATTTGCGGCGTAGTGAACTTAGGGTTTAGTCGAAAACAAATGTTACACGCGTGAACGCGCTGTCGGACTAAATTTCGAGCTGATAGTATCCAAAACTTTTGTCTAAGTAATGGAAGCAACAAAGAGGGTCCAGTGTGCAAATTCGATTTATGAAAGTGATCAACGATCAACTCTGTGACGCGTTCTTTGGCGGGAAGTAACATAGGGTGCTTCTGACCAAAGTTTAGTTGAGAGTGTTTCAGCCTCCCTCCTACCCTTAAGATTTGGTTCCTCTGGTCAATGAAGGGATTAAGCTTAAAAATGCGTTTACTACACGTTTTATTATTTTTGATCGCATCAAAATCAGCGGTGAAGTGTTTATGTTGAACATAGCGTATTACATAATTTTCGGCGAATTCTATATCTGCGACGGTAATTTCCGTATTTTTAGGTAATAGTTTTATAAATCGTAAAACATACACCGTTATTCGTAATAATTTTAACCAATCGGAGACGCGTTCTGCTATCTCGCCGATCGAATATGACTGAACTGGAGCTTCAGGTGGTAGCGTAATGTTTACTGTCAGAGCAACCGGTTTAGATTCTAGGAAATCATTTCCGTTCACTTGAAATAGTGTTATGGGCCACTCTGAGATGGGTGCGCGGAGCCACTGCGGTCCGTGAAACCAGAAGTCACAGTTTAGTAACGAGCTCGGTGGGCTAGGTCGCGTGATTTTGTCTGCGGCGTTTTCTTGGCTTCTTACATGATACCAATGATGAGCGGGCAATTTCGAGTTTATTTCCGATATGCGATTTGCGACGAACGTATGAAATTTGTAAGACGGCGAGTGAATCCATGTGAGAGTGACTGTGGAATCTGAGAATGCGTAAATGTTGTCAATTTTACAACGTTTCGACAATGTTTCGACTACCGAGTTAACAAGATTCGCTAAAAGTAGGGCAGCACAGAGTTCTAAGCGTGCGAGGGATATCTTTTTAAGCGTAGCTACCCTAGACTTTGCGGTAAGTAAATTCACAACTCCGTTAGTGTGCGCATCTGAGCCAACTCGTATATATACGCAGGCTCCATAACATGCCTCGCTGGCGTCGGCAAAAGCGATAACTGTTACGTGGGCGCTAGAATAAATACCTACATGCCGCGGAATTTTAATTCGCTCCAGACAAGGTAGTTCATCGCGAAACTTTATCCACTTGTCATGGATTGAACTCGGTACAGGATCGTCCCAATCAAGGTTAGACGTCCAGCACTCTTGAACGAGAAGTTTCATGTAGGTAGTCACAGGATTTAGGAAACCTAGAGGGTCATGTAAGCGAGCTGTAACCGACAGAATAGTGCGTTTTGAGCATGCCGGTATATCTGAGTTAATTTTAAATTGAAAGTTATCTTCAGTCGGTTTCCATTGCAAACCTACGATCTTTGTTTTTGCTGCCGAGGGTGAATCATCATCGAACTTAATGATATCCGGATTTTTATGCGATAACGGTATCTTACTCATGAGTTCACAGCTATTTGAGATCCATTTAGTTATATTAAATCCGCCGGCCTTGAACATCTCCACCATTTCGTGGTAAATCTGTTCAGCCTTTTCTAACCCGTCTACGGAAGTTATAAAATCGTCCATATACATATTGTTTTGAACTTCATAAGTTGCGAGAGGGTACGAGCTTTGGTTATCAGCGGCGAGTTGACGAACTGATCGTAACGATAAAAAAGGCGAGGAGGTTAAACCAAAGCTTAATCTATTAAACTCAAATATGCGTATGTTTGAATTCGGATCAAACCTGTACAAGATGCGTTGAAAGGAGCGGTGTTTTGGTATCAATTCAATTTGAAAGTACATCTTTTCGATGTCAGCGGTAAGCGCAGTTGAGAACATTCGCAAGTTAATTAACAGATCAAAAATATTACTTTGAAGATTCGGGCCTTTGTAAAGTAAATCATTTAAAGATTTTTTGCTTTCTGTGGGACAGCTAGCGTCTATTACCACGCGAGTTTTTGTACTTGATTTGTCAGGACGATACACAGGTCTGTGAGGTAGATAACAACATTCATGACTGGGTTTTAAATCCTTAACTTCTGTCAAATAATCTCGATCGATATATTCCTGTATAGTGGCGTTATAGTTATCGCGAAATTCCGATGAAGCATCAAGTTTCTTTTCTAAAATGAGTAAACGGCGTTTTGCAATAGCGTACGAGTTACCTAGTTCGGAAGGATCAAACTTGAATGGCAGTTGTACCACAAACCTGCCGGTATCATTCCGAGTGTAGGTAGAAGCGAAAAGATTTTCACAGGCCTCATCGTCTGGGCTCATATGAATCTTATTTGGGACACTTTCCAGTTCCCAGAAGCGTTCGGTTAATTGCGTAAGCGTTTTAGAATCTTCCGTTGTACAGAAGAAATTCTTATCAGTGACCTTTGACCGTGAAAGGTTACACAAAGTTAAGTCATTAGCATAGTTTGCTTTTCCCATTATAAGATATCCCAAAGTACTTTCTATCGCGACAACTGATGAACATGGCGAGGCAACTTTATGTCCGCCAATAATTTCGGGGAATATCTCACAACCGAGTAAACAATCAATGTCTCCGGGCTCATAATAGCAACTGTCAGCTAGCGGTAAACTTTCGAAGTGTTTTAATTGCAAGGTTTCTATGCGAGCGTTAGGTAATTTATCTGTTATCGTGTTAATGACCCTTGCGTTAATAGTGTATTCGCAACTTTTATCAAATCGAGAATGAATCTTAAAAGAGGTAAAACCTAATGTCATACTTTTGGAATTTCCTATTCCCTGGACAGGCGAAGAAGAGGGGTGAATATTGAGATTTAAGCGATCACAACATTGTTTCGTGATAAAATTACTCATTGAGCCTGAATCGATCAAAACTCGAATATTAGAACGTGTATTATTATGTTTATTACACAAATTTACAATCGCGGTCGGAATCAAAACAGTTGAGTTGTTATTTATATCATTAGACGGCTCCGCTGTATGCAGCGATAAAGCGCTATTTGTATTGTTCGCATCGTTGCATTCCTTATCAGTGGAGGCAGCGCGCGGCGCGTGCGCGGCGCACTTCATACCGCTTGACGCGCTTACGCCAGCTGAGTGCGTGAGCGGTGTCGCCCGGCGAGTCGGGGGTTCGATTCTAGATCGTTCTTTAAAATTGTCTATGTGAAGCAACGTGTGGTGGTTCCGTTGGCATACAAAGCATTTATTCTGCGATTTGCAAACCGATATATCATGGAAACCTAAACAATTTTTACAAAAGCGATTTTTGTTAACAATATCAACACGGCGTGTGGGATCTAACAGTATAAAATGTTGACATTTAAATAGCGGGTGTATTGAGGCTCCGTTGCATACAACACAGTGCGAGTTATAAGTTTTATTGTTGTTATTGTTAACGAGAAGAGTGCGAGTTGGTTTTATTTCTTTTTGTACACTATATGTTTTATTTAAAGAGGGTTTGCGTAATGATTGAATTTTACTTTGTTCATTTAAAAATTGTGATAAGTGTTTGAACGTGGGAATTTCTATGTGTCTATGAGTTTGTTCAAATAAATTGACTAACTCCTTATCAAGCTTGCTTAGGGCTACATGAGAGATAATAAAATCAGATAGATTTGATATATTCAAGCGTTGCAGGGCGCATTCGGCCGAGCAAAATTGTTCAATAAATGTATCTATACTCTGATTCTGTTTAAAGTTTAACATTTGATCGAGTAATTGGGATGCTTGTACCCTAAGGTCCTGAAATTTAAAGACAAGAGCATTCCAGATTAATTCGTAATTTTCTGCTGTAGCAGGGAATCCAGAGCATACCAACAACGCCTTGCCTTTAAGATTACCTATCAAATATTGAACCTTTTCAGCGTTACTCAACCGTGGATTTTCATGAATCACACTTTTGAAGTTCTCATAAAACAAAGGCCATTTACTAGGTGATCCCTCAAACTGTACGAGTGATAAGGGAGGAAGCTTGTGACGGTAAGCGTCAGAGTTAAAACTCTCAGACTTTTGCGCACTAAGTGTTTGTTCGGTGCTTTTAATATAACAATATAGTTCGTCAAAAGAACTCAGAGAAGCGTAGTTCGGCTTAACCGTCGGATCATCTTCCAAATAAGCTGTTATTAAAGAATCGAGTGTCTCATGGAATTCTGTTCGAGTTTTATCTAACGAGTGAATTCGTGCTAAAAATTGCGATTTAGATAAAGGGTCAGAGACCTTTAGGCTTAGGTTATAAAGTTCTTGCACTATTTCAAATAATCTTTCCTTTTTTGCTTCTAATAGCGATATTTTAATATTTGACGATGTACTTTCCTCCTTCTTTCCCTTCGTCATTTTAAATAAATAACGAACGGACAGCGATTAGATCACAATACAATCGTAAATGTAAAACAATAGGACGAGCGAAGCAAAGATTATTGGAATGTACGAGGAGGGCGTTAACGGTTACAAGAAAAATTTGCTAAGTTGTCTAAACCAAGTTTTAGAATAAAAATATTATTTTACGTATACAATATTACGTGTATAAATACGTAAAAATGCGTTTAAATTGTAAAATATATAAGGATTAGCGTAAAATATGCAATTTAAGATCGCGGATGTGAGGGTAGATATATATGAGTAAAAATTATAATTTGCATAAAATAAGCGTTATATATGCGTGAATGCGGTAATAATGCGTGTGAATATGATAAATAAAGATGAGTAGATATATATTTGTGAGAAATATGCGTGATGAGATGAGTAAAAGTGAGATGTGTGCGAAAGGTATCGGGTCGGTGGACCACACTTGTAAGGATAGAGGAAGGGACTTACGGCTTTACGAGGTCACTGGTTTCTGAACTGCTCTTCTCCTCACAAGGTCTTCTTTGAGGATCGGTGTCACGATCGCGTGTTCACCCCGGGGTGAGAACTAGGGTGACTTCGTGTGAGATGCGAACACGACCGTGCGCGACACTGGCTATTTCGGAAGTGCGGAGTACTTAGGATGCGGGGGTTGTGGGAGGAAATTTGAAAGTGTGCGTTTTGTGCGTTTGTGTGCGTGGAATGAGTTCGGATACAGTTATAATATACCATAGAGTAATATTCATTTTTGGCGAAGACACAAACGGTAATTTTATTTATTTTCTTATAGATAAATAATTATCAATTTTTGCTACTTAGTTACTGATATCAATCAATCAATCAAGCGATTAATCAATCAATCAATCATTTTATTGCAAATACAAATCGTGTACAATCAATTCTATGAGCTCTGAATCCTACACTAGGATAACTCCTGTGTCGTAGGATTCAGCCTCTTTCATTCGGTATAGCTGTTTACAAAGCGAAACAATAATATATGTATATGATATGTATAGAAATTCATCATCTTTATCAATCAAGTATAATTTATTGCTCGCTTAATTTTGCCTTCTCTTATTTGTTTTATTTATTTATTTATTCTAGGAAAACAAACAGTTTATATGTATGTACAGTATCATAGCTAAAACAAATTGAGAACAAGCTTGCCTTAAATTGTTTTTACATATAGAATTTGTATTTTTAATTAACTGTCTAAGATTCTGGTTGAAAATGATTATAAAAAGAATAAAAACCATATTACAAAATTATATTTTGTATAAATCGAAATCGAAAACCATATCGAGCCAATTTACTCATAATTATATATAATAATTATTAAGGTTTAATACCATAACATCTCTCTTTCTGCAAAATGTTTAAATAAGATATTTGACAACTTTTTTTTATTATAATATTTATGTAATAATCAAATTACATGAGCAAACTGATCTAAATTTAGTTTTTCGATATAAAGAAAGAAAGAAAATACATTTATTCAGGACATCACAAAACATTACACTGAACATAATAAAATAAAGACAAAACAAAATCAATAAATACAATACAGTGAAATGTTACGCGATGTGTGGGGAAAAGGTTCCGACTCAGCATACGCTAAGGTATTTCTAAGTACCTTAGCACAGGTCAGTGATGGGAGTGAGCACCATCTCATCCTAGCAAAACGTCTTTTGTACGTAGTGTGTGTCTTCTTGTATGGCGCTACCAGACTGTGACGTCACATGGAAGCTATTGCCATTTATCTCCAACTCTGAATTTTAAATGGCTGTAACTATTTTATTTGTTTTCACATTTGTCATTTATGAACAGACTTCAAAAAAAGAGGAGGTTCTCAATTCTTTTTTTTAAGTTTGTTACCTCAGAACCCCCTCATTTATAAACCGATTTGGAAAATTCTTGTTGCGTTAAATTCAGAATAGCTACGAGTATAAGGTAGGTAGTCCTATATAAATTTCATCGATATTCGACCTTGGACTTTGAATATAATACATCAGAATTGAAGTCGGTTTCTCTTTGTCATAAAATGAACTAGTTTATGTCTATTTTTGAATGAATTTGAAAAGCGCTTAATTGTTTATACTTGTCTTGTGACTTGAAGTATTCTTGAACACTTATGCATTTGGAACGTAACGGGCTAAGAATGAATGTTTTATTCACACATCATTACTTTACGTTTTCAGGCGAGGGCGGCGGCGCGATGAGTCGTGAGGAATTCATCGACAACATAGCTATAGATGTGTTGGCCAAGTTGCCCGTGCTTTACGAGATATGGCGCGTTCGCAAGCAGTTTGAGATGAACATCACGCCATCTCTGGTAGTGCTGTTGCAGGAGTTAGAAAGGTTAGTCACAAGCGGAAAATCCGAAGTACATTAAAAAACTCATCTAAAAACCATATTCTTATGGATTTCTAATGCATCGTCATCGAGTTGTGAGCCTGAAAGTTTCAGCCGGATAGCTGATCGGGAAGTGCTCGAAATTTGAGTTGCAAGATTCCACCCGGAACGACAGACAGACAGACAAGAAAGAGACTTAATAAAAAGTTCACCTCAGAATGGTTGGTCGCCGGTGGCGTCTGTCACTCATTTCCAGATGCCACAAGCGACCAGCGATTCTGACGGTAACATGTGGTAAAAAATGACGTCAATGAGTCATTTAAACAGCATGCTGTAGTATCAGCAATGGCGGCCATACTCGTTCAAGTTTATCGTCCGATTTGCATGAGACATGGGGTTTGATCCAGTTTGCAATTAATACAAATTCAGTGAAACCTGCTCATCTTTTCTTTACTGTTATAAAATTGTAACTTTGAATGTGTTACCTATAGTCTCAGTAACTGCTAAAACGGTGGTAGAGTCATTGCGATAATTGAGGTTCATAAGTGGGTCTGTGATGCCAAAAATGAATAAAGAACTTTTGAACTTAAAAGAACAAGTTCGTGCGTCACCAAAGGCCTGCGCTGAAAACCAGCGTTGTGGACTTCAAAAAAGGAGAAGGTTCGGTTTCGGTTGTATTTTTTTTATGTTTGTTGCCTCAGTACTCCGTCGTTCATGAACCGATTTGGAAAATTCTTTTTGCGTTGGGTTCAGTATAGCAACGTGGTCCCATATAAATTTCATCGATATTTGACCTTAGACTTCGAAGATACATTAAATACGGCATTTTGTTCTTTAAAACGTATACTTGTTGACTGCACTGTACGATCGCCATACACATGCTGTAACTGTTTGCTTAACTTGTAAAACAAGTTCTGTCCTCCTTCACTTGTGTATGTGCATTGTTTCTTGTGTGCAGTTTTGTCAAAGTAAATTGTTTCTTTCTTTTTTTACTCCAGGTTCAATCGCCTCATCAGCCGTATGAGCACCACTCTGTCGCTGCTCCGCAAGGCGCTGGCCGGCGAGATAGGCATGGACGCTGTGCTGGACAACGTGTCGTATAGTCTGTTCAACGGACAGCTGCCGGCCGTGTGGCGCGCGCTCGCCCCCGCCACCTGTAAGGCGCTCGGCGGCTGGATGGACCACTTCACTGCTAGAACCAAGCAGTATAGCGACTGGGTCAGTAAACAGATTTATTTTTTATTTAACTGAGTGACGAGACGAGCTGTATGTCAATTTAACACACTGAACGCCACGCCGCGTCGCCGTCACCGGTGGCCTTAAATATATTTTTTATATGTTGCAGCGTTCAAATTGTTAATTTGCTGGGTATTTCAGGTGAACGACCTGCTCGTCTTCATGAAGCCCTGCTTTAGGGTTTAATAGATTGAGATTTTGTAATTGTGAACTTAATAGAAGCACATTATAACACTACTTCACACTAATATTATATGTATATGCGAAAGCTTGTATGTAGGTAAGTGTGTTTGTTTTCTCTTCACGCCGCAACGTCCGATAGGATTCAAGTGAAATTCGAAATGTATATAGCTCATATACTGGATGAAAACATAGACTTATTCCGGAAAACCGCGGGGCGCAGCTAGTTTTCTATATTTTTACACGTTTTTAATTAATTTGCAATACACATACATCATCAGCCCATCACGTTCCCACTGCTGGGACACGGGCCTTCTCTCATAGAGAGAGAGTATGGACTATAATCCACCACGCTGGCCCAGTGCGGGTTGGTGGATGTCACATGTCCTTGACTTTTTGTGGAAAATTCATGGACATGCCGGTTTCCTCACGATGTTTTCCTTCACCGTTTTTAGAGCGAGTGTTAAATCCGCACATAACTTAAGAAAGTCAGTGGTGCGGGGCCAGCGGGATTCGAACTCGGGTGCGTCGGATCGAAAGTCGCACGAGCTTCCACTGAGCCACACTCGCTCGTAATTTGCAATGTTTGGGTCAAATTTTGCAAGTTGAATGAGAACCACTTCCTCTTATGCTACGGAATTGAAATTTTGCATACTTGTCAAAGTTCGACGACAATGCAATATTATGGTGACAGCCAGCTGATCTATGATGGAGACGGAAGGTGAGCAATGGAACTCCTTGACGGATAATCGTAAACTGCTAGTGTTCAGGCTCATTTTAATCTGCTCGCGGTTCCGATTATGAATTAATTACATCTTGCCTTGAAAACTATATTTTTCAACAAAATTGTTGTAATGGCAGGCGACAATGGAAGAGCCAATCGTAATCTGGCTGTCGGGGCTGCACATCCCCGAGTCGTACCTGATCGCGCACATCCAGATCACGTGCCGGCTCTACACGTGGCCGCTCGACCGCTCCACGCAGTTCACGAAGGTCACCGGCTGGCTCGCGCAGGACGAGATCGAGGAGAGACCGGTCACTGTGAGCATTTTCTCTAAATAGTACTCGACTTCGTTTCATAAGCACCTTGGAGAAAAACTCTGGTATGGGCCCTGTGTTGATGGGCCTTGATCTTCATAGTTAGCTTTGGAATAGGGAACAGACTATACTATAATTTAAGTATGTAAGGGATTTTAGGAGTTATTCATTTAAGCAGTGGAATAATAATGCATTACTTTTTCGTTTTTAGATAGGTCTTTTAGGAAAACGTTAGGTAATAAATTTCCTAAATTTAACGCTTTTTTTTCATGCATTTGTCACGATTCATGACTATAATGGAACCAAAAAGCCTTTTGTTCTAATACAAAAAGTATAATCTCTAAATGGTATAAAAACTTCGCTATCCGCGTCCTCATTTCTGTTTCTTCGCTTACTTCTTCTAAATCACGCAATGGATTTGAATCCGGTTTTCACTTTTATTTAGAGTTTTTTTATTATTTTATTTATTTATTTAGACTTTATATATTTAATTTAAGACCTTAAATGTACACAGTTTTATTCTTATTATTATTATTACGGAAGGTAAAAAAATACAATTCTAATTAAGTTTTTGTATAGCATACAATATTCAATGTTCTGTAATCAAGTCGTCAAAAAATTCCACTACATTGTGAATTGAATCTGTGCAAATCCTTCTAGCTCGCGAAATCATTTTATCTATTCGGTACGTTCTTACTGCTAGGAGAAAGTTGTACTAGAGAGATTGTAGTGTTACATATCATCTTCATTCATTTTTCATGACTCATCAATTTTATTGCCTTGAGGAAAAAGAAAACAGAATTCAAAATTTGATGAACTGACAGAGAACGGAAAAAAGAGGAAAACCAGGACTTGAACTTGAGCTTCGTGAGGGAACGGAGGTTCTGGTTGATTGTTGAAGGTGTTAAAGGTGGAAAACCATATTATTTTTGTGGTTCCGTTGTTGTGAGGTATCACAAGTTGGTGGCCCGAACAAAGGCCCACTCACCGCCGTCGAACGTCCCCTGGATTGGGAGAAGGAAAAACCTAGGACAAACTTCCATTTCCATGTTCTCATTTCCCTCTATCGACAATTTTCATTACCCAGAAGATCTTTTCCTCAGCAGCACTGTTTTATATACTGTATTAAAAGTATCACCAAATTAACATAATTTCATTACAGCTTCCAGTCCCTCTCTCTCCCAGAAAGGTACTGTACGTGCGGAGGTCATAGGTAGAGCTAGCCGGGGGACCTCCGTAACGTTATAAGATACAGATGGAAGGAAGAGGGCATAGTCTATGCCCTCTTCCTATTATAAGGCATCACATGACCCTCACCCAAGCTTTTCAATCTGTTTATCAATAGATTGATCGTTGAGCTCAGCAGAACCAATTTTGAATGCTCTATCAATGGTCACAGCGTCAATTACATAATCTACGCGGACGAAATGGTTCTGCTGAGTGCAGCGATCAATGCGTTGAGACGACTGTTGAGCATTTGTGAAACATACGCGGCATCCCACGGGCTCAGGTATAACGTTAAAAAGAGCGAGTTAATGCTTTTCAAAGCGGGAAATAAAAGCTACACTGTCCCGCCGGTGAAGCACTATGGAACTCCTCTTTAGTGGGTAAACAAATTTAAGTACCTTGGCCACTGGGTTACTGATAATTTAAACAAGAACGTAGGGCGTTGTCGGTTAGATGTAATATGCTAGCCTGCAGATTTGCACGTTGTACTACGCCAGTCAAAATCACACTGTTCAAGGCGTATTGTACCTCGTTCTACACGTGCAGTCTGTGGGTTAAGTATACGCAAAAATCCTACAGCGCCCGACGGGTCCAGTACAAGAACGGATTCAGGATGCTGTTGGGGCTGCCGCGCTTCTGCAGCGCATCAGGGATGTTTGCAGACGCGCGCACTGATGATTTCTTTGCGATCATGCGAAAGAGAACTGCATCCTTGGTAAGCCGCTTGCGCGGGAGCACCAACAGCCTTCTGACAGATGTTGCAACAAACATTTTTTCGTCCATCATGAGACACTGGCTAGCTATACTAAGGCCTGTAGCTATGCTGGTGTCTCAATAATTTTATGATGTGAGTTTTATCTTTTCGTGTTTATTTTATATATCATTTTGTGTACTAACATAGTTTTTAAGAATATGTGCTGTGTCTACTAACATTTTTTATGGATTTATAGTCTGAAATAAAGAATTTAATAATAATATTAAAAAAATGTCGGTAGTTTAATATTACTAGCAAAAACGAAAACAAAAGTCCGGTCGTACATTGCGACTGACACGATTATAATTGTGTAAGTGTGTATGTAAGTGTGTTTGTTACATTTTTACGCTATAACGTCTCAATGGATTTGGGTGAAATTTGGAATAGAGTTAGCTTATAACCTGGAATGCGAACGCTTTTCTATTACTCTATCCGACTTAAATTTTTTTTATTCAATAGTTTACCTTGCAGTGATTACCTTGTTTCAGGGATGTTACGTCAGAGGATTATACTTGGAAGGAGCACGGTGGGACCTCGAAGATGGATGCCTGAGAAGGTCGCACCCTAAAGTGCTGGTTACAGAGCTGCCTATCATGCATATCATACCCATTGAATTCCATAAACTAAAACTACAGGTGAGCAAGACGTTTTTAAACTAAAGCTTCATCCCCGAGGGTGGAGAATATTTCGTATTTTTTTTTCATGGAACTGTGTGATGAGACGAGCACGTCGCTCGCCTGATGGTAAGCGCCACGCCTGTCCATAACATTTGCAGTGCCACCCAGAACTTTTAATAACATAAAAAGCATTGCGTAGCGCTACATTGCGCTCATCACCCCGAGACATTGGATGTTATGTCTCATATGCCCAGTAATTTCGCTAGCTACAATGACCTTCAAACCGGAACACAGTAATGCTTGCGCACAACTGCTTGGTGGCAGAATAACTGGCAAAGCTGTGGTACCTTAGAGTATATATAACTAGGTAAAGTCTGTTCATCTTTACCTGACAAAAAAGGTAAACAAACCAAATCATAGACTAGATTAGTGATGAGGTTCCATCGAATAAAAATTAAGTGAATCCAATATTCTTTCCTAACTGCCCAAAAAGAGGTTTTCGTTAGTACATAATATGAAAAAGAAGTCCTGACTATTATTAAAATAACTGATTAACAATTATTTAAAATAAAACATGAAATTTTGTATAACATTTTGATTATTCTGATTCATCACAATCGTTACTGTCTTTCTGACAAATGTATAGTAAATTTAGGGGTTGGTTGGTCGGTCGCTAAATCAATCAACCCGTCGAGGTTTTGCATTTTATCTTCTTTTTTTACGCTTAATAGATCTATGTTCCATATCTCGCATCTACTATCTCGCCTGATCTGAGCTGAAATCTTCTTTTATTACATGTTCTACGCATTTTTCCCACGACGACTTACCAATTTGCTTCTACCCTTAAGAACTCGCAACGGGCGCTCACACTGCTAGTACTTGTAAGACTACTAACGCTTGTGGACAGGACGATGCTATGTTCTCCGTGCATACTGTTCCCACTTAGGTACACGCGCTCTATACCTAGTTATGTATACTCTAAGTGTGGTACCTATCCAAACGGCATCCCGCATACGAGATACCTACCACGAGTGAATTATGCTAGGACTTGTAATCGTCGCTACGGGATTTCATTTTGTTTATCTAAGTATTAAGTATATAATTCGAAGTAGTGCCTTTCGAATGTCATGGGTCAATGAGATAACATCTACGACAAATATCAAAGTCATTGTCTCAAGGTCTCCCAGCTTTTCTGATAAGGGATGTATTTATGTTAGTGATGTTCGGGGTCATCTGCGTCATGGTCATATAATGCTATGGATAACAGTCACGAAAAAGTATTTATTTATTGTAGAAATGGGACAAAGGTTCTCCACTATTCAGATTCTAATAGTAGTAAGAGAAAATATTCCAGCATTGAAATGAACTCCATTCGATGTTACTTTTTTGTTATATAATGTAATTAAGTAGGTATGATTTACAAAGTTTTTCAACAAGAACTTTGTTTTCTAAAACAAAATAAAACAAAGAATTTAGTAGAAGATGATTCAAATTTTTATTGTATTACGAAGAGAAAAGTTTGGCAATTATGAATGAAAAATTATATCTGGCAAATGTCCACCACGACCACGCTGACATATGTCGATTCTTTCATCAAAGTTTTTAATCACTTTTTGGCAAAATAGCGGGTCTATTTAGTTAATCACATCACGGATTTTGAGTTACAATCAAACCAAATCAAGAGGGTAAGGCTGCAATCGATTCGATTGGCTCCGTATAGACTCTATCCTTAACATAGCCCCACAAAAAATAATCCAGTGGTATTAAATCACACGATCTGGCTGGCCACTTAACAGCTGAATTTCGTGAAATTATCGGGAAATTTGGTTTGCAATAAATTGATCGTTTCATTGGCTGTGTGACATGTGGCACCGTCCTGTTGAAACCACATGTCAGTGATATCCACGTCATCAATAATAGGCCAAAATTAAGTTGTTAACATCTCGCGATAGCGTGATCCATTGACCGTAACGGCATTTCCAGCCTCATCTTCGAAAAATACGGCCCTATCACGCCTCCAGACCACATAGCGCACCATACAGTGACACGTTGACCATGCAAAGGCTTCTCAATAATCGCTCTAGAATTTTCAGAAGCCCAAATGCGGCAATTTTGCTTGTTGGCGTACCCTGACAAGTGAAAATGGGCTTCGTCTGAAAAAATGATTTTTCTGAAACACCAGCGGGTTGTTCTTGAATGAATTGAGCGAATCTACGGCGATGTGAATGGTCGGTTGGCTTCAATTCCTGCACCAGTTGAACCTTGTAAGGCTTCGAAGCCAAATCCTTACGCGAATTTCGCCATGTGGTGGTTTTGGATAGCCCCAATTGTTGAGAACGTCGAAGAATTGACAAATTTGGATCTTCTTCAACAATGTGGCTCACGGCTGCGATGTTTTCAGTTGAACGACCCGGTCGAACACGCGTTGGCGTTTGCACATTTTGTACCGAGCCTGTCGACTCAAATTTAGCGACCAAATTCTTAATAGCGGTCTCAGAAGGACGATTATGTTTTCCGAAAATATCTCAAATTTTACGAAATGTAACTTTAACAGAACCACCATTTTCATAGAGGATTTTAATTATTTTAATGCGATTTTCGAGCGAAATTGAATTCATTTGCCAAACTTTTCTCTTCGTAACATTTGAATCATCTTCATCTAAATTCTTTGTTTTATTTTGTTTTAGAAAACAAAATTCTTGTTGAAAACCCCTTTATTATGTAAATCCCTCATACTTGAACTATATTATGGTACCTATGTATTAGTATATTGATATATTATTATATATTTATTAGTATGTACCTATCTATTGGAATGTATGTTTAAGTATGCAGGTATTTATTATTGTACGCGATAAGCGATAAGACCGTCCATTATACTACCATAGCAAGGAATTTTGTGCTATTATTATTTATTTTGTAAACTGGTCAAATAGGAGTTTTATATTTCTATGTTAGTGTACAATGTACAATTTAAGGTGGTAAGGTTGAACTATTAACCTTTTGAGCGCTATCTACGCAATTTTTATACGTTTTACTCGGGTCAAGCCGACCTTGCCAGTCCAACGGTTAAACTTGTGTTTTCTATAATATCCTTTTTATATTCAGAATACTCTGCGAACGCCTGTCTACACAACTTCAACGCGACGCAATGCTATGGGTGTGGGTCTCGTTTTCGAATCAGACTTGTACACGGCTGAGCATTGCAGCCACTGGATACTGCAGGGCGTTTGTCTCATCCTAAACACTGACTAATGTAACTAGGTGTTTTGTATGAATTTGTATTCTGCAAGCTTAGAAAACTAGTTTTTGATAATAATAGAAGAAGTTACATTTATAATTTTTGTCATTAACTCATATAGATAAAATCTTGTTATGTTGCTCTGGCCTTGTACGGATTGCTATATACATATTTGGTCATTTCATCAGCGTCCTTCCCCATATTATTTGTTGTTGTTAATTGTCTACTAAGTTTTGAGAATTAGTCAAGTATGTTATTGTGTTTATGTATGTTCTGTTTATATTAACAATGTGGTTGTAGTATTCAAGGCTGAATGGTAATTATGATCTCATAATTTTATAGAACTGCTGATTCTTTTATAAGATTGATTGTAATTTTAATGATCATTGGTAAATAAAGACTGATTTATAATAAATGTATAGTGTATTTAATTTAAACTCTGTTTATATAATTATCTAGTTTGTAGTACATTTAGCTTTAGCTTGTGGCAAACATAGATTATAAAAGGAAGAACTCAGGAAACCACTGAGAGGCTGCCACTTCACCCATCCTTTTTTTTGAAGAAATTCTTTTGACTTTTCTTGTCCTACATAATGAGGATCCTGTAATAAATATGATAGTGTTATTAGAGTAATCTAGGAAATAATGATTAAATGTCTCTACAGAGAGAAGCTAGTCAATCATAAAAAACTCACCACGATCAATAAGCTAGGCTCACTGCCACCAACATCAATTCCCATGACACCCTTCGAAGAGCAGTCCATATCTCCTCCCATCATCACAGGGCTGCCAAATTTGTCAAAATGGTTCACCAGCGCTTCTACAATACTCGCCAATTCATCACCCTTGTTCACATGGAGGATTTTACATGGTTTGTCATAGACTTCGTCTATTACTAGACAAACCTAAAATAATGGAACAAGCTTAGAATTATATTCCACCACTCACCCATGTTATGCATACTGTAATGAAAAGAAATTGTTCTTTCATTAATGTATAATTAAGAGACTGGTAGCAAATGCAGATTGCAGCTACACTCCATAGAAAATGCCAGCTACATCTGCCCCAGGGGGTCTACTCAGAGTCGCTTAAGTTTGTTTGTGCATTCAGACTAAAAGAGACACTCTTATGTCTGTTGCATAGCGCTGTCCATTCGACATGCGACGGAACGAAGATTCGTTTTACGAATCAGAGTAAGGCCCTTGACTACATGTTTGACTATGGGTTGTCGCTGCAGTTTACAGTTGCTGCCAGTCTCAGAATCATACCGTTAGTCCAAAAAAGAAGAGGCATGCATCGGTTTCATTTGCAGAGCCATGAAGAATCTTAAAATTGAATAGACACATAAAACATTATTTTGATTATGTTATATATGTAGTTATGCCTAAGATCAGTAGCTATAATATGGCCATTTTATATGGTGCATAATTATATTATAGCCATACTCAGAGAAGACTACCTATGCTTGCTAATGATGCTTCTTACCTCAAAACTACCGATCCATTGTTTAGATCCCGCAAAGCTTTCGGGTTTGTCTTGTAGTTCAACTAAAATATCTTGAATTTGCCTAACGGTAGGAATGTAAGAAACACTGGCGCAATTATGTGCCATCCAGGAGCATATCGTCTGTAACGTTCTGTAGCCGCAGCCCCAACCCTAAATAAGAAGAGAAACAAGTAAGCAACATAACTTATTTTTGAGTTTGTAAACAAATATCAAAAAAGTTTGTAAAAAGTAATTTGCTATATTATACCCGATCATCAATGCCATCGCAGAGATAATGGTAATATTCATATTGTCCTGAAACTAAATGCAATTGATCAGATTTTTTTTCAGAATCTGCTCTTTCGTGGACATTTGACAATAAATCTGACATTTTGTAATTTGTAACTTTTGGTGGTTATTCATTTCAACTGTCGTCTGTCAACTGTCAGACCATGCTCTGGTATCTTAGAAGTACGAGCACTGTTATTTATTATAGCGCCATCTATCAAACCGTTACGAAAATGCGTAAGTAACGTCATATATGTCATGTCAAGTTCAAAATTTTAAGCTTCAAACAAACCGATAGTAACCTACCAAAGACTCGTTTTTTCGTTTTTGCTATGTGCCCATCGATTTATTGTGATTAGACCCTACATTAAACAACTGTTGCTGCGCCCCTGGATACTTTGATTGCCAATAGATTTACTTAGGTACTGTGTATGCCCCGGACTTTTCAATGACTGTTGCTGCGCCCCTGGATACTTGGATTGCCCATTGATTTACTTATTATATATGCCCCGGACTTTTCAACGACTGATGCTACGTCTCTAGATATACCTTCATTCTTCATTCCCATTGAGTGACTGTGTTATGCCCACAGGACCCGACTCGTGATACAATAATAATATACTGTCTCAAAAAGCGTGCTGTGTGCCAGGAAAGGATGTTCTGCTGGTTGTAGTGAATTTCTATTCAATTTGCATGATCTGAAATTGCTGTGGGTCAATCATATCTTAGTTTTGATTTTACTTTTTTCATTTTCTATCCTAGGTACCTACTCCACTTTATCACTTTCCAAATCCAAAAAATAATCATGAAATGTTTAAAGGAAGGGTGACCAAAGTTGGTGATCATATTAAAGTGTTGGATGAAGATTATAATTTCAAGAACCGAAAAGTTTTCCGAAGACATTTTGATCAAGTTTATATCTATTCAAAAAAGTTGTGTGCTCTAGCAGCGCCATCACTTTGTCTTCCAGGTATAAACTCAACTAAGACACTAAATTGTTTTATATCCACATTTATTTATATTAGAGCTCAGAGTGAGGCCTTAGGTCGTCAAAGTTACACTCCACGTCTGCTGGTTTTAACAACACGAAAAAGCGCTAGATATTTATGCAATTTTATGAAATGTGTGGGTGTTTGTATGGGTGTGTGGCCAACCCTGGTGTCGGAATTATTAGACTGCCTGAAGGCCTCCGACATGGCCTAACGACTGTTTTCCTCACACAAGAAACGTGCTCTCCTAAGCACGGTAGCGCTCAGATATAAACACCGCACAACACAGTCGCTGTTTACACATAGTTGTAGTGCTGCTTTCGACAAGCGACTGAGACAACTGCCATCTTCGGCCAGGCGGTCGGCGTATAGTTTTGTAATAATCACGTGGGTGTCAAGTCTGAATCTTCATGTGCTAGAAAAATCTATTACAAATAGTGTGCGAAATAAGTCAACCAATAAAAGTTGACTTAATTAAGCTCAAATCTAAGTACAACCACCGAAGTTATGGGTTTGATTCCCGCGACGTGAAAACAAGTACATGTATTTGTTTCATGTGTGTTGTGGGACCATGGTCCTCATAGTCCCTGATGATGAGGAATAATAAAGATACTGAGGAATACGATGATGAATAAGAAAGCATACTCGTAGACCCGGCAAAAGGCGCAGGAGGAACACCGTGGGGTTTTAGTGGGTAAAAATACCTACAACATAAACTCTCTGCTGTCCCCGCAACAGAGAGTTATTCACGAAGAACAAATTATCAATTCATCCTTGATTTCAGTTGAAAATGTAACAAACATGACTGTGGAGGAACCTCATGTAGCAGCTTCAATTACATTAAAGGCAGCACAGAGTGAGTACTTTCTTATTAAACACTTATTTGTCTTAGGGTTAATGTTTTTCATTTCATTCTTCTAACAGTTATACGTAGTGTATAATATATTATTTACACTGTTTAGATAATGTTTCTCACTGCGCCAGGACCTTTCCAACAAAAATAGGGTGCGCGAGCCACTTAACAGCTAAACATCCTGGCTCGTAATACCAATAAATATACCTACCAAATATGAAACGAACTTTGATCGCCGAGGCCAAGACCGGCCCGGATATATATAATGTATTATATGCTTTAATGTACTCACTTCAACTACGCTTAAATGTTAATGGTAGTAAATTTTAATTATTTCAGTTGCTGTTCATCAAGCTCCTTTCATCCCTGGTGAATGTATTAAACAAGCAAATGAAAAAAGATTACATACACGAATAGGTATCCATTTACTTGATTACCGTTGATACTCATGTTAAATTTTCCTTATGCCGCAGCCGGTTAAAGCTAATAAACACGGTAACGCTTATGAATTAGCGTCTTTTTATAAATTAGTTTCTCAACAAAATTGTAATAAATCTATTACATGTTTCTTATTACGGGTTATTCCCAAAGTACTCCAAGAAATTTTCTCAAACTACTCCACGTAAAAAATATCAAAAATATATTTTATAATTTAAGTTTCATTCTTCTCCATGAGAATATAAAAATGTTCTCAAAGTACTCCACACTACTAGTTTCAAAAGAGTTGTTTAGGTAATAAGTTGTAGTATAATGAGTTCATAAACCGTATATTCGTTCTCAAACAACTCCAACCGTTTCTGTTTAATGATTATTAATTAAAAAAAAACTGTTTTATGCTGCATCCTACTCCAAAAGATAGTTGACGTACAGTCAGGTGCAAAACTGTTTATAAAAAAATATTTAACCACGAGGAAAAGTTGGAATAAAATACAGTAACTGGTTTGTAATTGTTTATATTTATTAATATACATTATAATATATATTAGATTAAATATAATTTTGAATAAATCAACCACAATATTTTGAAAAATAATTGTGTATCTGGATTAAAAGTTAAATTAACACGATAGTAATAAAAACAGAAAAGAACTTACCTAAAATAATAAAATACATCAAACTTGAATAATAAAAACAATAAGTCTCTTTCTAGCCCTAATTTTAAAATAATATTCTAGAAATGTACCAATCAAAATAAAATCAAAGCCAGTTTCAGGTCCCTGTTTATAGAGTGTCGGCTTCTGTTTACAGCAGGAGTGTGTTCTATGATATTGCCTGTTTGAAGTGGAAATTTGCATCCTGTGGTTATGGCATTGGGAAATGTTTTGCTCAGAGCATTTATTTATTTATTTAACTTCGTATGTATGTTGCTCTTTATTGGGTAGAAGAATAAACTCAACTTGACATGTTAGAGTTTGACTCTCATTGCTACCCACGTCCACATGTATCGAATAGATCTGATGAAACGGCATGGGACAACTCCAAAAGATTCCGTCCATGAAACAGATTTGACTTCGTTTTAAAATTCTTCTGCCCCCCGGGACTTCGATACTTGGTCCAGTGGCCCCAATGTCGTCAGAATGCTCCTTATACATACATTCTTCTTTTTTTATAGCACTGTGTTTGGCCCGTGAATTCAACTGACCAATTAACCTTGATGTATATAATGACCATAATCCGCTTATTACAAAAAAGGCAAGTGTATTGCACCTTACTTAAACATAGATAAACAATACTCTACTCTCCTCTCTCTCTAAACACATTGATCGCGCTATGCGTGTGAACCGATACTGGCGGCACTAGTGATAGCGACACTGCTTTCCAGCTTGACTTTGGAACTATCTCTTTCACACTCGTTTTAATAAATAGGTAATATATAATGCAATAAAAATATGTGGTGTGACGAGGTTTACTCCAATTACTACAGACGTAAACATCTAACACAATAAAAAAAAACTTTCGTCTGCATTGTTTTGGTACAGTGCTTATAAATACTGTGACTGACTGTACCTTTTCAACATCTCATGGAGTAGAATGAAACTGAAAATGAAATGTTAATTTTATAATATCTAGATGGAGTAGTTAGGTATTTGATGCTGAAAAATCAATGGAGTATTTTGAGAATAAAACCAGCTAAACGTGGAGTAAAATGCAACTTTAAAAAAAATAAAAAAAATATACTTATATTTCTATGGAGTAATTTGAGGATTAATGTATGGGATTCTTATCTTCTTGGAACAAAAGAATGGAGTACTTTGGGAATAACCCCTTATTACATTCTTCGATAACTATAACCACAGAGTACCTGAGAAAACCACAGACTACACAATATTTTAACATCTACATAGTACAGAATTCATGAAAATTCTAGAATATTTGCATATTATTTGGTTGGAAATTTTTAAGTTAAGTTAGTTGAGTATAGAAATTAGTAAAAGTATATAAAAATGCGCACTACTGTAAGACGAGATTCAGAAAAAACATTCATACAGTTTATAACGAACTGAACGATGAAGTATAACTACCTAGTAGATGTACGCATGCGTTTAAGGAGGGTTTTTAAAACCACGAACATAGATACCAAACATTAGTATAAGAGTTTGGATTATATCCTTACTTCCTTACTAATATTATAAGCGAGGGGCGCAGCTAGTATTATAATGCTTAGAATAGATAGCAATAAATTTAATTATACAGTACCTACTCGCTGCGCCCCGCGGTTCCACCCGCGGTTTCCCGTGATAAAAAGTAGCCTTTGTGTTATTCCAAGTCCTAAAGCACCTACATACCAATTTCATCAAAATCGGTTCGGTAGTTTATGCGTGAAAGAGTAACAAACATCCATACATTCATACATATAAACTTTCGCGTTCATAATATTAGTAAGGATTGTTGTTCGTCATGTTCGGTTGATTGAAAACCCACTTTAAGGATTGTGCCTCGTATGTAAGAAGGATTAATGAAGTAGAGATACCTAGAGGAAATAGAGTCGATTATTGTTTGGATGTGCTTGCTGAATTGATATTAATTTCTAAAAGGCCTTAAATGCAAAGTAAAAGAAAGAAGAATTAATATAGTTGAGGCAAAGGAAATAGAGTCGATGATTGTTTGCTTCGATGTTTCGCGACGATGGTTCGCATTTCACAAAGCATAGTTCCACACGCCAATCGGTTGAAATATTAAATAAATTGCCACAAGTCATTAAGAAATTAATTTACTAGTATAATTTATTTAAAAGCAGAGTCAAGGCATTTTTTTATAATTTTTTCTTTATTATATCGAAGATTATTTTTCTAATTTCTTTTATGTATGACATTTGCACACTTTCATTTTACTAACTAATATTATTTAATCTTATTCTTATTAATGCTACTTGTATAAAAAAAGCCTATTTTGTATTGGTTAATATTTTTAAGGTATAACTACTTTTTTGTACACAGATAATGTGCTGTATAAAATGTTCAAAAATGAAACTTGTTATATAGTACAGTCATTTGGTTCGAAAAATAGTGATTACCTGGAAAGTTTTCCGGGAGTTTTGAAAATTGGTAGTTTTATAGATTTTGATGTGCTCTTCCAATATGGCGGCGCAAGCGGGAAAAATACAAGGTGGCAAAGTTAAAATTCGGAAAGAGCACATCAAAATCTATAAAAAAAACAATTTCCAAAACTCCCACAAAACTTTTCAGTTAAAACTACCAAATGACTGGATTAATAGTAAAATATTTGATTATTGTTACCTAACTTACATAGAACATAAGTTTACTGTTCCATTGGCAAGCCATATGGGCGGCATATACATATGAGGCATGGATAAAATCTGTAAAATCGTAACTTAAGAGATACTTATTTAGTACGAAGCTAACATATGAATCTTGATTAAATGTTGTAACGTTACGGAGGTCCCCCGGCTAGCTCTACCTATGAACCTCCGCACGTACAGTACCTTTCTGGGAGAGAGAGAGGGACTGGAAGCTGTAATGAAATTATGTTAATTTGGTGATACTTTTTAATACAGTATATAAAACAGTGCTGCTGAGGAAAAGATCTTCCGGGTAATGAAAATTGTCGATAGAGGGAAATGAGAACGTATACTTTGTCGATAGGCTTCTTCTGCCTGTCGAAGAGGGTAAATGAGAACGTAGTACTTTGTCCTTGTCGATAGGCTTCTTCTGCCTGTCGAAGAGGGTAAATGGGAACGTAGAACTTTGTCCTGGGTTTGTCCTTCTCCCAAGAAACTGGAAGTTTGTCCTGGGTTTGTCCTTCTCCCAATCCAGGGAACGTTCAACGGCGGTGAGTGGGCCTTTGTTCGGGCCACCAACTTGTGATACCTCACAACAACGGAGCCACAAAAATAATATGGTTTTCCACCTTTAACAAATCGTGAGAGCACCTTTCTCTCTCCAAGCTCAAGTTCAAGTCCTGGTTTTCCTGTTTTTTTCCGTTCTCTCCAATTAATCAAATTTTGAATTCTGGTTTCTTTTTCCTCAAGGCAATAAAAGAAGGTCCATTAGAAATAAATAAGAAATAGGTTTGACGAGTCATGAAAAATGAATGAAGATGATATGTAACACTACAATGTATGTGTTAACCTTAGTTATAATATAAATATGTACCTTAGCATTAAGATAATTATATGTATCATGCATTAAGGGTACATACCTTTTAAATAATTAAGTTAATCTTTTAGAAAAAGTTACTTTGTTATACATATATGTAGTATAGCATACCTACTAGTTTGTAAAACAGCTACAAAATGTATGTACCCACTTATCTATATCTTTAAATCCTATTAAGTCCTAATATGTATATTCCTTGTATATATTACTGATTATTCAGTAGAGCACTAAATATTATAAGATGTAACATACCTTATACCTAACTAGCTGTTGCCCGCGACTTCGTACGCGTAGTGTAGTAGTAATTCATCATGCTTCCGACCATTTTCTGTCCCAAAATACTCCCGTTCCAGCTCCCATCCTGCTCCTTTTTCATTACCGTACCACTTCTATTCTGTTACCTTCCCACTCGTATCCTGTTATCGTCCTGGTTGTATTCCGTAACCGCCGCGTTCTGGACTGATCCTGTCCTTCTCCTATACCGTTACCGCTCCCTACTATCCCGTTACCGTACCGCTCCGCTCCTGCTCCAGTCCCGCTCCTATATCGTTACCATTACGCTCCTATTCTGTAACTCTCGCGCTTATCCCATTTCCATGCCCATCTTATCCCGTTATCATCCCGTTCCGCTCCCAATCCTAATTACCAAAATTGATAGCCCTATCTTTAAAAACATAAACTCTCATTCCTTTTGTCCGCTCTCGTAATGATCCCCTTATAGAACTTACATACCAAACAGCTTCATAGGTTTTTGGTTTTCGAGGTGTGATGTGTGTGTGTGTGTCTGTGTCTGAGGGAGTGGATTATTTTTATATTTAGATATATACATTTTAGCAAGTTCTTTTAGGGATGTTTTAAAATTGGTGAAAAATGTGTTATAGTTTCTTTGACCGAGTATACGTATCAAATGTCATCGTTCAGTTTAAAAAAACATATTACGGGACCACGGAGGCCGGGTGGAAATAACACGGGTGGGATTGCCATCGGGGGGAAATGCCATGGACCCTTTACGATTCGTACGCAAAACTGACAGTGACGGTGCGCCGTGGTGCCAAGCTAGCCGCCGCGGCCGTTCCGGGCCCGGTACGGTGTTGCTATGCTTTTTGTTCGTCTATACCAGCAGTTACTAATAGTTGTTCCACGGAACCCTAGGGTTCCGAGAATTGCCGACGCTGGCCGGCATTTTTATCGATATACTGACCCGCGCAAAAGTGCTGAATCAATTTCGATAAAATTTATATGGGACCACCTCTGAAGTATGACCTACCAAACAAAAAAGAATCATCAAAATCAAATTATAATTGGCGGAGTAATCGCGTAACAAACATAGAAAAAAAACAGAACCTCCTCCTTTTTTAAAGTCGGTTACAAATATGAGTTGGGGTTCCGCCAAAATTAGGTACATAATTTAGTGTTCCATAGCTAAAAAAAATTGGGAACCGCTAGATAAAATTCCTCTACTACTTTCCAAGGCGACATAATCGCATCAGCAAAAAAGCGTTTTGCAAACTGATTAAAAAAAAAAGCTCCAGTGCAGGTCCAGCGCCATGTCCATAAAACCCGTCACCGCGAGTCAGAAAAACGCCCCTTGATAAGACGTGCTATCTATGGGTGGCTCGATTTAAACAGCTAATTTGCCTTGCAACGGTACTCAACGTTATACCACTCCACCAGCCACCGCCACCGGCACCGCCAATGGTCGCCGCGATATCGCAGTGTAAACTCGCCCCTGATGAAGAGCATCGGACATGCTCGAAACCTAGGTCGACTAATTTGACAAACTACGTGAGTCCTAGCCGTTTTATTAAATATTTATAATTATAATTATAATGAATCAAACTCACGAAAACTTTCATACTAAAATTGCTAATCGTTAGGTACTCAACGTTGTTAAATTGCGTAATAATTCCAGTTTTCGTAAACCAATATTTATAAAACAAAGTTTGTTATGTAGCCTAGGACTCCACAAAACATTTTTTAGAATACCATCGTGTGAACCAATACCTTAGTTCTACAAACTCTGAAGGTAAGTAATAAACCAGTATAAGCTGAGCCATGTGCACAAAGGGTCCGGTATGTTCCGTGGTTCAACTTATAGTGGACACCTATATTTTTTCATAAATTTCGTCATAACTTCAATATTACTGGATCGATTTTGATGAAACAAAGCCTATGTGTAGCGCCGGTCTCCACAGAATATATTTCAAAAAACTGCATTCAAATTCGTGCCCTAGTTTCTGAGTTTATCCCGGACAGACAGACAGACAGACAGACAAAAATTTTAAAAATTGTATTTTTGGGTTCTGTTGCTACCATATACTCCTAAAAAAATTGATTTTCAAAAATATCTTCAATGTACAGTAACCGCTTCGTTACAGTTTTATTATAAGTATAGATAGTAAGTTTATACTCCCCGTCCCCGTTCTATCGTCCCCGTAAGACGATATAAGAAGGATAGAAGAAATTTGGTTGCTCGAGCAGTAGGCTCAGTGGCCCAGTGGTTAAGGCGTCGGGACGGTATTCCGAAGACGCAGGTTCGATCCCTGCCCGAGCAATATAATTTTTCTTCTTCCTAATTATTTAAAATCTTAAGTTTATACTACTTCTATTGCCTACACGAATTAGATACTATTTATGTTTTTATATATTTAATATAAAAACATGTACTAGGTTGTGTTATGTACTATTTCCTAAATAAGATATGTACGTACTTAGTTTAAGAGTACTATCTTAAGTTTGTCACTGTTCCTATACCTATAATAAGATAATTCTAATGGTACTTAACAATATTGCCTAGATTACCTAAATTAATTTAATGTTCCTACAATTTTAGCTCTCATATCATTGTTATAATTGACAAATATGCATCAGTTCTCATATCGATAACTTTATATTCCTATTTCTAAATTCCTAGTTTGAAACAAATGTTATAGCTTATTACCTACCTATTGTTAAAACTTACATACCTATCTTGTTACTTACCTAGATAACTGAAATACTTACCAAATCACCGCTATACTTACTCTGTACCACCTAGAATCTAAATTGAAATGTAAAGTTCTAACTACTTAAATGAAATATATTGTATTGACTAAATATTTTATTGGCTATTAGGGTAGTACAGTACAGCTTAATTTACTATCCTTTTGCTTTATATAAAGGGGCGAGAATGTTTAATATTGCCATACTTAATTCCTTTTCCGGTCAAGTCAGCCCACCAAACGCATTGAGCGCACCGCTAAAAAGGTAGTAAGTAGGCTGGAGCATTTGTGCTATCTTTATCTATAGGCGTTCAGTGGCTAATAGTCATAGGTTATCCTTTCTAACTATTTTAGTTAGTTTTAGCAAGCATTGTGCTACTATTGTGAAGTAATCTTAAGTAAAGGCATTCGCCACTTAACAAAATTGTATTTATCAGTCTTGTCATGTTACATGTACGTAACTAAATTATAAACTTTGTATAAGAAAAAGGATTATGAGTCGGAACAATAAATTAAGATTAAGCTGAAGTAAAATTGTATTTTTATTTGATTGTTATTCTGTTAGTCTGATAAAGCACACACCATGGGCACCTATACCTATATATATGGAATATATATAAATATGTATAAGAATAGCTCTTTAAAAGAGTGGGTGGGTAAAAATGTAGGTAAGTATAATATATAACGTGTATATACTAGGTATTTTGGTTCCAAAATTAGCTCTTAAATGTGCATTTTTGTGTCTAAATGTTTCAGTCTGATAGAACACAATACACACCGTAGGTATATACCTAGGTACCGTAGGTATATAGCCATCCATTCAGTATTACACATATACCTACATAACATATATATGTTATGTAGGTAAATGTGTAATACTGAATGGATGGCTATATAACTGTGTGGGTAGGTACACACACATAGGTACATAATAAAATAGTTTACCTTACTTACCTACTAGAGGCGGTGCTGGTAAACAATAATGCCGGAAACCGGAAAGACCTATCTATTTCCGTATATACATATACAATTTTTATCTAGGTGTCAGACATTCTGTTAACGACAAATGTTTTGGTTGCAGCAAAATGAGTTGCCAGTTTTTAAAATTTAGCTGTCGTCTCGGACACCACGAAAGCCACAGTCATAAAATCGAAACTGACACGGTTACGGCACAAAATATAGACTAGTACAGAGAGCAATCTCATGTATGTACTTCACTTTTCATACCTACGCTCGGCAGTTGCACTAGGGTTGTCAACTTTGGCTTATGTACAAAAAACTATCGAAGTAGTGGCACGCGTATCTAGTTGTTTAATTTATTATAATTGGATAAAGTGTTTTTGAAGACAAAAAATGCAATTAATTACATTTACATCTTCCTCATTAAATTATTGAACACGGAGCTTATACAGCTTATACAGCTTATACTACAATAAATATCTAATATAAATTGTTAAAATATGACAAGGCCACAAAATTATGTCCGCTTGATCGGTGCGGGGCCGGGGGCCGGGGCGCTTACCTACGGCCCACGCCCACACCGACCACACTGACACTGAATCAATACTGTCCCGGTAACGGTCTCTCACACGGCGGAAGCGGATCAGCCCCCCGATTCAGAACCTCTCGATAACTCGTTGTCGATCGATTCGGTTTCATAACTTATGATGTAAAATATTGCACGCAAAACAAAACTAGTAAATGTAACACGTAATCGATACCAATATTGTAACCGAAACCGTATTCAATTTTCGAGGCAGAATAGCTCGAAAAGAAACATACAAAACGAGAACAATAATAGTCGAATCGATTCGGTATTCGTTATCGTGAGGTTCTGAACCGGGGGGCAGGACACGAACTGAGAAATGACGCCGACACCCTCAGAGGAAGAACACTCCTTTGAGCCGCCACCGAACCATAACGATGCCAACTGACAAGTCAACTGACTGCAGCGCTATCCGTCAGTTTTACAATCCTTATTCTAAACCATTGAGGAAGACCAATGTTCTAAACCTTTAGTCCAGTCATAAATAAAGAAAGGGGAACCTACGTACAAGGACCGTAAAGTTCGATCTCAGCGAATATCCCTGTCTGGCACCCGCCGCACCCGAGTACTGAGCCTAGATAAAAATTGTATATGTATACGGAGCAGCCTCCTTCCGTTTGTTTCACTTAGTTGTTGTTGACATTTAAATAGTTTTAATTATTATGCTATATATTACCTACAGCAAGCCTAAACCTATATAGATAAGCAATTTAAATGATCCCAAAGACTATTCTCAGAATCCAATAAAGCCAACAATGGCGAAGAAATAGATGAATACCTACATAATACCTATAAACTCATATATTTCTCAAAAACGCATGCATAAACAAACACGTTGAGTACCTAAAATATTCTGCAAAATATTTGTCTTTCATCACAGCAACAGGCGGCATCTTCGAATTACAGGAATCCCCTAAGGAAAATAGTAAAAAAAATATTATTTGCACATGTCTATTCTGTGTAAATAAGTCAATTTACTTAAAATATTTGCTTGGGTCGCCGCAGGTTATCGCCGTGTGGCTATATAAGAGTCTACACTAAAATTATCTAGCAATCGTTGACGGTGTCTTTTGTTTTTCGGTCATTTGTGAAATAATTGGACAATGAGAACTTTCGTGGTAAGTTTTTAAGATAATGTGCTGGAAGATGATATTTTTTTTCTAAACATATAGATATAAGTACATAATATAACATATATAATAGTAGGTTTATTACGAGTGCTCTCCCTGTAACTGTTACCTGTATAAATATTGCCTGGAAATATATATTTATTTAATACCTACTCGTATGTAGGTATCTACAAGGTTTTGTTTAAAAACGATTGGTAGGTAGGTACATAAAATAAATAAAAAACGCCCATCGATCATATAAATAGATGGCCCCTAACTAGGATTCCCTGTATCTAGGCAACCAGGACCTATGAGGACCATATTTCCACAACACCCAGACACGAAACAAATTCTTGCGCAATTTTTTTTCTGTGCACACACAGTTGTCCCTTCCCGGGAATCGAACCCGCAACCTCAGTTGTGTATGAAATTTGAGACAACCCGCCCAACCACTACACCACAGAGGCTGTCTAAAAATACATCAAATCATTCGGAATTCTTACATAGCTACATCACATCAAATATGTATGGAAAATCATCTTACAAAAAAACAAAGATTTTATCTAAAGTGTTACAATAAGCAGTCTTATTGCTAAGCGATCTTTTCCAGACAACCTTTGGATGGAGAATATAATATTTAGAGGATTTAGTTCACCTAAAATAAGTCTTTTAGCTATGTATTAGTTATTTTTGCATAGACAGTTTTGTTTTCAAGCCGCACCATATATACCTACCTACTCAGATCTAGGTAGGTAGTAGGTACTCATGTAACGGAAATAGTTCCTGCAATATGTTTGTATAGACGGACGGCCTTGACACTAAACATTGATAAATATTTACTTCTACTGAAGTACTATTATTTATTCTGTGCCTCTATGTCATGCATGATATTATAGGTACATAAGTACATGCTTGAATGAAAAAAAAAGGCGGACGGAATATTGCTAAGCAACAACTGAAGCATAGCAATGGCGGTGGCGTTATGTTTGTCTGATTGGACGGAGGGCCGATGTCAAGCAGATGTGACGGCCGATCGGCATAACATGATGTAAATGTGTGCGTGAGCCTTCTGTACGAACGAGAGACCGGTATAGCTTGAGTGCTTTACATCTGAGTTTGGAGACGAGACATCCGCCTTTTTTCTTAGTTTAAGAGTACATGTATGTACCTACTTATGTTTTGATGTAGGTATACTTAGTGTCTATAAAACACTTAAGTAGGTACGTACAAGTATATAGAAGAACACGCACCGAATAAATATGATGACATCACAACAAGATCCATGAAACTGGAATTCTGTTTGTTTATCACCTCACTGCGGCCACCCACTCACCATGATATCTTATCAAATAGGTACCTACCGTGTGACTGATTATTACTGATATGACGTTTTATTTATTTAGAGAGGCTTTGATTCAAATCTTTGTTTCAAAATCGATAGACTTCGATAAAACAATAAACTAATTCAGTTTTTTGTGTTGGAAACAAAAGTTTTAACAGATTTTTACGAACTAGAAAAGGTGCTAGATAAAGAAGGTACTAGTTACTAAAAAATCTGAGTAAGTGAAGTGACAATGTTCTTGGTGTTTCAGATTGTTTTCGCGGCTTTGCTCGCCATGGCTTTCGCACAAAATGGCGATAACTCAGGTATGATGTGAACAAAACTATTTTATTTACCTAAGCATCTTCTCTCGTATAAAAATAATAAATAAATAACTCCCAACGTTCTCTTACATAGATCCTGGCCCCTAACTAGGATTTCCTGTATCTAGGGAACCAGGAACCCAAACAAAAACAAAGGATGAGTCCCACAACAGCACAACACCCAATCACGAAAAAATGCTTACGGTTTTTTTCTGTGCACAAACACTTGTCCAGTTTTGTATGAAATTTGAGCCAAACTGTCCAACCAGTAAGTAGCACAGACAGAGGCTAAAATAAAATGGCTATCCGCGTCCTCAATTTCTGTTTATCCGTTTACCCTAGTTCTTCTAAACCACGCAACGGATTTAGGTACAGTTTTCACTGTCATTTAGAGATTCTTTTACGGAATATGTAGGCTCAATATGTTCTTATAAAGTTTTTGTATAATAGAGAAAATTCAATGTTTTGTAATCAAGTCGTCAAAAAATGACACCACCTTAGTAAATTGCATCCTTAGCAAATTGAAGTTTGGGCGGATCGCTAGTATACTATATTTTATTTATATAACCACTAGTTTATATCCACTAGTTCCTACTCTAGGATTCCTTAAAATGTCATGTAGGTAATAGAAGACATTGTTTCTAAAATTTTTTGTAATTCATTGCCATTTTTTTTTCTTAATTTCAGTGAGAGTGGTGGAGCAACCCGGTCAGCAGTGTAAGTCTTCATTATTTTTAGATTTATTTATCTGACAACAAAAGCGATTATTAACGATTTTGATTATCTATACTAATATTATAAAGAGGTGAAGCTGTATGTATGTTTGTAGGAGATTATCTCTATAGAACAAATTCCGTAAATTATTTCACTAATAGAAAGCAATATTGCCGACATACGCTTTATTTTATTGTGCGCCGCGAACGAAGTCGCGGGCGTTTGCTAGTAATTATTATAAAATTAGACAATAATATGAATATGATTACAATATACATATAATTTAATGATTGTATATTTTTTCTTTTCAGATAACTTACAAAACCGTAAGTGAATTTTATCATTTCATTTTCATACTCTACCTATATTTATACATATATTTATAATTCAATCTGCAGTTGTTTCGAAAATACCACCGACCTTCCAAATTATTTTAGTCCTTTCTGTTCAAAGGTTGTCTGGAAGAGATCGATTTAAGCGATAAGACCGCCTATTGTTATACTGATTACTGTGAAATGTACTTGTTTTTCACGTACCTATTTTTAAGGTTTTTAACCTGTATAAAAATATGATCCTTTTTTATGTCGAGCGCATTCTTAGTTTGCTCGAAACTTAAAACTAAAGGTTTATGCCATGGACCAAATAGTCATGCAAAGTAATTTTTCTTTCTCTTCAGCTGACCAATCGTTCTACCAACCTCACAATGGCAACGGCGGCGGCGCCAGCGGTAAGTTGCCAATCAGGATTTATTTTGATAGTGTAAAGTTTGATGTCTCGGAGTGATGAGCGCAATGCAGTGCTACGCAGGACTTTTTATGGTATTTGAAGTTCTGAGTTGCACTGCAATTTGTAAGGGCAGACGTGGCGCTTACCATCAGGCGAACGACTTGCTCGTCTCATCACTCTGTTCCATAAAAAATAAATAGATATTCAAATATTTTTCCTTTTTTTCAGGTCTCAACATCTATCGTGAGTATTCAAATGCAATTATATATTTACTTCAAGAACCATCAGAGACCATCACTTGAGAAATTATAACAAATTTCAGTAAACAAAAAAGCCCCTGTCTCAAAATACCTATGAAAAGTAAAAAACGGCCAATACGATTTTGATAAAACATGTCTAAGAACCTCCGCTAGAAAACCTGCTTTCAAATAAAAAAACCGCATCCAAATCGGTTCACTCGTTTAAGAGCTACGGTGCCACAGACAGACACACATAGTGGTCAAACTTATAACACCCCTCCTTTTTGTGTCGGGGGTTAAAAATAACGCCTCTCTTATCCACTCTGTAGTATCTACTGTACCTATTATATTTTATTCTTTGTCTAATAGATATATATACCTATACAATATACATATATTCTTATGGATATACACTGAATATTTACAAATCCTCTTACTATATATTACAATAATATTATTCATGTGAAAGTTTGTATAAGTGTGTTTGTGGCTTTGTTCCCTCTTCACGCCGCAACGTCTAAACGGATTGGAGTGAAATTCGGAATAAAGATAGCGTATACCCTGGATTAACACATAGGCTACTTTTTATCCTGGGAAACCGCGGGTGAAACTGCGGGGCGCAGCTAGTATTATTGTGCATTTGAAAAGCAATGAACTTTTTTTCGGATTTCAGCTGACTCAGCGTTCTACAGGCCCTCAGCTTATCGTAAGTGTCTTTACTATTAGTAATTTAATTACTTTTTTCTTGTTTAGTTTTAATTTTAGTAGATAGTAGGTACTCGCCCTAAGGATACGTAATATTTTACTTAGTGTTCGACCGGAACACGGTTTTCAGCCGAAACTAACTGAATATTAGACTCCTCTTCTAGTTTCGGCCGTTACTAAAACTTCGGTCAGAGACTAATTTTAGTATGAAAGTTTTCGTGAGGTAATCAATATTTAATAAACGGCTAGGATTAACGAAGTTCGTCGAATTAATATTTTGTGATCTAGGTTTGGAGCATGTCCGGTGCTCTTCATCTGAGGGGCGAGTTTATGCCGCGATTTTGCAGATCTCGCGATAATTTTATTTAAAAAAACATTTTTGAATACGTACCTTTATATGTATAAAAGCAAAAGTAAATAAAAATGTATTACAATATTACAAATACTAGGTATATTGTTTTGTAGAGTAAGTAAATAACCTCTACTTTATTATAAAATTTAAATAGATACTTACAATCTAATTTTGTTACTAGGCTTGCCACGAAGTCTGTCTTAGCTTAAACTATTGTTTATTTTTTTACAGCTAACGGCCAAGGTCAAGTACAACCAGGTAAATATATACAATACGATACAAAACTTCTTGTTGCATACCATACCATACCATAAAACACAAGTTATACATAGACTTTATAACTAAGATAGTACAATAAGCTGCCTTATCGCTTAAAGCGATCTCTCCCAGACAACCTCTGCATAAAGTTTTTAAATCTTTTACTCGTCAACGAAGATAGATTGCAACATCTTTGCTTTCCTTCGTTGATTTGTTTCCAAGGATGCTTCTTATACCATTTTTAGTTTACTAAAAATCAATGTAAAAATACTTATAAAGTTATTTTTTTGTTTTAATTAATCCTGGACCAATCACAAGTATATCTATATACCTATATACTCGTTCAATTGGGTCATATTTAAAACTTAGTGTTTTTTTTATAGGCGTAGGCCCTACATTCGTGAACAACCCGGGAAGACCAAACAGGCCACGTAAGTCACCTCTATAACCTAAATAGTTTTTAATGAGGAAATCCCCATCACCCAATTGTCCAGAATGTAATAAAATTGATGACATATACCATATCCTAATGGAATGTGTCCGGAATGAAAGTATCCGAAACCAATGTAATTTACAGTTGCCTGAAATAGGTGGTTGTAACAGCATTCTGTCCGAGCCTGAATCAGATTCGGCCAGAATGTTGTACAAATTAATAAACCAATAGTGCGATGAATTTTTATATATTATAGTTAAGCCTACCAGGGCGGCATATTCGCACAAGCGAAAAAGACCTTTATAATAGATTAAAAAAATAAACTAAATTCTAGAAACCAAAGCTTTTCAATTAACTTTCTTCAGTTTTTAAAGGACTAATTCATACCTCATCATCATATATATTTCATTCATTAAGGACTAGTCATAGGTTCCGACTGAAAATCAGTACTAAGGGATATTACCTTAATTTAAAGCTGAGTCGGAGCCTTTCAACTAACTAACATCGCGCAATATTTCATTGTACCTACTTACATATATTATTTATTTATTTATCGTGTGATCTTTTGTTATTTATTATCCGTGTTATATACTATTATCTGTTATTCTATATATATATTTATAGTATATTGGTTCAGTGTAATGTAACGTCCTCGAACGAATAAAAAAGGCGGAGGCCTCGTTCCCAAATTGAAAAAAGAAGTAGGTACTCAAGTTATGCCGGTTCTCGCGTTCGTACACAAGACACAGTTCGCACACATTTACATAATGCTATGCCGGGCGTCAGATCGGCTTGACATCGGCCCTCCATCCACTCAAACAAACATTGCTATGCTTCAGTAATTTTATCGAGATTCCGTTCGCCTTTGTGTATTCGTTCAAGTTTGCGTTAATGTCCAGAATTAATGTATTTTATTTCTTTCTTTAAGCAGTTGTTAGACGCTTCGTCTACATACATACATTACAAGTAATGTACAAAAGGAGAACTTAATGCTAAAGCATTTATCTATCTTTAATATATACCTATCTAGTTATATTAACTCGTAGAAAATGTAAACAATGCATAAAAAATACAAATTGGACTCTTACACATCGCTTTTCTCGTTTCACCTTCTGTCTACATTTCACTAGACATTTTTATTTATTTTTGCTGACCGCACTTTTTACTTTCTTTTTCAGACTCTCTGCACCCCGGAGCTCGCGGCGGTAACTGAAGACTTGTCCAACGCATTCATCACATACAATTTAATCTATTGTGTTAGAACTGCTAAGCATTTCATTATTGTCATTCTTTAGATTTATTTAAATATATCAATGTGATAATTATATAAATATAAAAAAAATATTTTTAAAGGCGTTTGTTCTTTTTATAGTTATTATAGCACAGAACCCTGTACTAATATAAATATTCTGTGAAAATACATAGGTAGGTACTTAAAAATAAACTATTTAGGTACATACTGAAAATGGATTACTGAGGATTTCTTTGAGTTTTTTTAATAGTAGGTACATAGATTAAAAAACAAAATAAACATATCAAATTAATTTTATTCAAAATTAAGTTAATATTAACAAGTACAATATGGCACAATACAATATGGTACAGTATGACACAGTTTTAATATTGTAATTGTGGTATAGGTTCTTATTTAGTTACCTGCAGTAAGCGACAAACGTTGTTCAAAATACCTAAAAAAATTATAGATTCAACTTTTTGCTGAAATAATTACCCGACTACTCCGACACTAGGGCTGTATATAAGTACCTATAGTATAGTAGATACTAGTTGTAGGTACTTATTTTACTCTAAGCCGCTGATTAAATCTAATTAATTATTATGTTCAATGTATACACTCTTCCTTGCGCCGTTTCCACAATGCTGGGGGTCGTGACCAAGTCATGGTATCACTTTCTGTCTTAAGATACTGCGCCACATGTTCCGGCTTTCAGCGATGTGCACGGCTTCTGACACTTTGATGTTGAGTGTGGTGCGGATTAGATCAGACCAGCGCAAGGGGCTTCTCCCTCTTGGTCTTTTGCCCTCTACTTTCCCGGTGATGATCAGATTTTCGACATTATCTCCGATCTTACGCGCTTTGTGGCCAAAGAACTCAAAAATCCTGCGAAGGCAGACGTTGGACAGTCTCGGTTTATTCTCGATTTTGAGTTCTTTTAGCACTGATTTGTTTGTTCTGTGCGCCGTCCACGGTATGCGCAGCATTTTCCTCCAACACCACATCTCAAAGGCATCAATTCGTTTGCAGTATATGTATACACTACCTACATGTTATTTAGGGAAATGATAAAATCGTGTTGTCAATCACTTAGCGAATTAACCAAATCTCTGTTTTTATCATATCCTGCGACAGATATATATTGGCTCTATTATTTTAATTATATATTGACTCGTTCAGAGTTTCGACAGAAGTGTATGATAAATGGGTTTCGACCCACTTTGTTCTAACTTTTAACTTCTATTATGGGTTCAGGAGGTCATAGAGACGGTCTTGACTCAGATTTCTTGCCAAGAACCCAATCATTCGATTCGTTCTGACGTTAAGTGACGATAAGTAAGTAACTACCTACCTAGTTCATTGAATTTGTATGAATTCGCACGCATCAACGTGACGTCTTCTAAGAAAATTGCAACATCCTATGATTGTAACTGCACTGCTTAATTGGATCATCTCACATCCTATTTATTATCCAATTAGGTGTAATTATTTCGATTGTATTGTTTTTTCCATTAGTTTGTCGGTGTAATTGCTACAATAATTTCTTCGATTGAAAGGGCTTCGTTTTGTATAAAAAGATGCTTTTGGATAAAATTGATATTAGTTTGTGCTTAGGATTCGTAAGGAATTGAGATGTCTCGCTTGGTGGTAAGAAAATGTTTTATTATAATTAAAGATAAGATGAAGTTTAAAGTCAAAAAACATAGATTAACAAGTTACTTGCGTTTATGCTTATTATGAATATACATATACATATATTAGTTTAAAGTTACATCAATATTTATTTATTAGAATATACACTCGTGAGCAAAAAAATCGACTCGGGCGACACACCTGCAGTCGCAAGTCACTGGCAAAAAAACTGAAGGCGAAAATATATTTTTCTTAGTAAAATCTGAAAGCTGCTAGTATTAGCTTCAAAATGATATAAAATATCGTAATGTTTGTTGCTCACACAACCCAACAATGTGTTGTGATCAGTAACCACCCTTTTTACGCTTGTTTACAATAGTGCTAGCTTAGTTACATATATATGATAAGTTTCCTACAACCCGAGCTTACCATCAGCTCCCCTACCCATATGTCCCTCAATCATCAATCGTGTTGAGCTCAAATTAAGGTAGTAGCTTCACTGCGACTAATAAGATACGGTCTAATTATTGTCGATTCAGATAAGAAATCGAATTAATCTCTTTAATTTATAGATACCAAAATACGATAACTACGAGTACCAGTTGAGATAAACTTAATGGGACAATATATGGCATCATAAGACATTGTCGCAGTGAATCTACAACTTAATCTGAGCTCAACATGATATACGATTGGCGTTTAAGGGACATTTGGGTACGGGGGCAGGCCTTCAGCTTTGCCGTTGCCATTGCATTGACACAAAAATGACGAAACATAAGTTGTTAATGTTTTGAGAATTTATTTCAATCCTATTTTAACCCCCGACGCAAACAGGAGGAGGGTTATAAGTTTGACCACTATATATGTCTGTCTGTGGCACCGTAGCTCTTAAACGGGTGAACCGATTTGGATGCTGTTTTATTTATTTGAAAGCAGGTTTTATAGCGGTGGTTCTTAGACATGTTTTATCAAAATCGGTTCAGCCGTTTTTTTTCGGAGGTTTTTTATATTTTAGTTTACTGAAATTCTTTTTTTATTTGATGGATTTAAACCCGTTAACCTGTTTCCTTCAGATCCTCGTATGCATGCTGGTGCTGGTCTCAGCGGTGGTCAGCGTAGACCTCCCAGGAGGCCTTAAGCCCCCCGGCACTGACTTGCCCCAAGCACCTGACGCCCCCAAACTCCCCGACGCCCCCAAGGCCCCAGACACAAAGAACCTGCAAGACCTGGGCGGAAAAAGCTAGATGTTCTACTATATCTCATTGTTACAACCTACCAACGATATTTCTTACGATTTCTATAAAATGTACGTGCATGTCTATATGTGAAGCATAATATTAAAATCAGCTGCAGCTGCTTATGGTATTGTTTTATTTATAATAATAATAATAAATTATAAATTCATTTATTAAAGTACCAGATGCCCATAAAATACCAGAAGGCCCTTACAGACTAGCATAATTATAAAACACTATACACTAGGATAAGAGGCAAATCGGTGTAGCCTCTCTGTAGCACCGGTACACTATTCCCTCGGCCTAAAACTCGGGAACCAGGACCTCCTTGTATTTTGCAGAAAGCCGGAGCACGTAGGACTTAAAACTCGTGTACAAAACCTCGTTAAAACTTAAAATGACTACCAAAATCGTGTCATATCCGTGTTTTATGTGAAATGGCTACAACCAGCTACCATGGCTTCTTCATCCATAAGAACCATCCTCAAGGTGATATTTAAATTTATCAATCATTCTTATCATGCTTACAAATAGTCAATAAGTCTTACAAACTAAGGTGGTAAGTTACGGTACTACGATATTTAGTGAACAAGTTGAATATGTCCAATGGTTGAATTTTGTATGAAAAACGTAACGTAACGTACCACCTTAGGTACCTAGTTTTTCTGGCTGAACTATTTACTTTTTGTTTAAATAACTTCAATGAGGTAGGTATGTATTTATTAGACTAAAATGTTTTAGTATTTACGTACCAACTGATTTACTATAAAAGAAGAGGAGTAGATAATAAATCATTAACGTACTCGTAATACTCAATAAATTTATTTAAAGCTTGGTCTAAATTTAATATCCTTGTGTTTGATAGCCACCCTGATGTCCGCCCTGTCCATGCTGTCCATGTCCGCCCTGTCCGAAACCACCCTGTCCACTTTGTCCACCGGATCCACTCTGTCCACCTTGACCGAAGCCTTGTTGGCCATGTCCACCCTGACCGAAGCCTTGCTGGCCATGTCCACCCTGACCGAAACCACCCTGTCCACCTTGTCCACCGAATCCACTTTGACCGCCTTGTCCGAAGCCTTGCTGGCCGTGTCCACCCTGAACGAAACCACCCTGTCCACCTTGTCCACCGAATCCACTCTGTCCGTCCTGTCCGAAGCCTTGCTGGCCATGTCCGCCCTGTCCGAAGCCTTGCTGGCCATGGCCTCCCTGTCCAAAGCCACCCCCCTGTCCTCCCTGACCGCCTTGTCCGAAGCCGCCCTGTCCATGTCCGCCTTGTCCGAAGCCACCTTGTCCGCCCTGGCCGCCGCCGTAGCCGCCAGGAAGGGCTACAGACACACAAAGTACTACTTAGGTATTTAGTTTAATTTATTGCAACTAGGGCAAATAATTTCCATGAGATTGAATAACGAACTTGTTAGGGCTACAACAAATGTTTGCCTAAACGCGCTCAACTTAATGCCAGAGTTTAGTGGTATGTATCGATTTAAATTTCAATAAACAAGGACTTTCCATTACAATTTTATCTTTTTTTATTTAAGTTTTATTCATTTCAGTAATTTGATCTCATAATAGTCCCTTACATACAGCTATTTACGAGTGGAGTGGCTACTCAACAGCAATCTCTCCTAATAGAAATCAACGGCAATAATACATAATAGAGCGAGATTGCTTTAAAATCGGAGCTATACAGCGTGTGACAAACTTATGAGACCTTAAGGGTAGAGTAGGTACCTTTTCCTTTGCAGTGAGTTTTGTTCTGAGGCATAACGGCTGCATTTTTTAAAAAAACCATTTGTATAAAAATAGATCTTCGCGGGCGGTTGTTAGTAAGTAGGAATATATATGATTGAACTAATAACTTACCGTTGCAGGCAACCGCTGCTACCAGCAGCACGCAAACTACCTGGAAAACGAACAAAATGAAATTGTTAGCCAAAAGATTGAATAAAAACGCATTCAAATGGAGGTCAAGCACGCAAAAATATAAATATATACTTTATTATATTTATATTTTATAAGTCCATAAGTCCATAGTTAGGAAATTTCCTAACTATGGACTTATAGGCTCCATAACTTCAAATGATGCCCTATATCCAGGACTCAGTTCAATTGGCATTATGTTTAAGATATAATTTAATAAATGTCACAAATTAATGCATATATGCATGAATCTGGATCGTAGTATCAAGTTCCGATATCAGTGAAATGCCTCACTTAGATCATTCGGATCATCAGTTCATAGAGATATCTAACATATTGCGAGACGGGAGAACCAGAACGGCATAATAGTTATACCTAAATAGTTTAATAGGTGACAAGTGCATGCCTCGCATGCTTCGCAGGATTTTGCAAAGCAATGGGTGGCGCTGCATCTTTTAAGGGCAGACATTTTGCTTATCATCAGGCAAACGACTTGCTTGTTGTCACTTAGTTACATAAAAATATTTCATAGATTTACTGAGATTGATTTCGATTTTTTTTGTTGTGCAAGTTGGGTCTAAATCTTTACTTTGGCGATAATCAGAAAATAAAATAAATGCGCTTCGTACATACTCTACTTATATGAGTAGAGGTATGTACTCTACTTATATAAGTAGAGTATGTAAGTAAATGTAAGTAAATGACTATATAGTCATTTAGATTTAAAGAGATATAAACTATGCTACCAAGAAAACTAACAATTTTTTTATCGAGATTTGAAAAGTATGAATTGAAAGTAAATAAAATAAATGTTACTTACTTTGAAAGCCATCATGTTCGGTTAGTTTCGAAGATCTCAACTGAATGGGTAATGTATCCACAAGGTAAACAATATTTATACATGACTTTATCTACTTTTCTGTTATCGATGACCCCTGTATCAAACTATTTCTATGAAACAAAACAAATTGTTCTGTTTATTTATCCTCGATTCTGAGTTCCTTAACGCATGCTTAACATGAATAGCAATGGTCATGTATTGACGTAGATATGCTAGGGTTAGACTCAGGTAGTTTTACTTTGATGGCTGGTCCACAAGTCATGCACGGGTGCTGCTTGCGGGTACTGGTCTGGTCTAGTCACTCCTAACTGCTACTGTCATACCTACTTATATTTTATTTACACTTTTTTGTTACTGATACTATGACTATGGGACATCTCACTCGCACTTCTTGTTTGACATTCTGTTAATTCTAATTTATACGTAATTGTTCATTGCATTGAGGTCTCATTCCTCAATGGTTCATTGTTATTTTCGAGACATTTTAAAAGAGCTGAAAAAAAAACATCCTCGCAGAGTAAGAAACTCTGTGGTGCTATCTTCTCTAATGGGATTTCGCATTTCTTTTCAGCACCCAGACTTCAACTTGAGTATAGGAAAGAAATGGGTAAACATACCTACCTTTTTTTCAGTCATGTTAACATAAGTTGCAATTTTTTACATATTTTATTTGTATCATGTGTTTATGACCTTTAAAAAGTGCACTTTTGTGCCTATTTAATAAAAGATATTTCACTTTAACTTTTATAAGTGACTAGCAACCGCCTGCGAGTTCGTTTGCGTCGACATATGATGTTACTCAGGGATATATTCTAATCGTAAAATATTTTTTTAAATTGGTCCAGTAGATTTTAAGTTTATTCGTTACAAACATACAAAAGTAGGTACAAAAATACAAATTTTTCTCTTTATAATATTACAGAAGCAGATAAGTGTAGATATGCACTGGACTAGTAGTTGGCTGGATCATTGTATAGCTACTCACTCGGCAAAGCAGACGATTGTTGATGTGCATGTGAATTATGACAATCTTTCGTCTGACCACTACCCAGTGCTGATTATTGAGTGTAACCTAAATTCCCTAACTCCCAAGTTTCTACCGCAAGTTAAAACACACATAAAGATGTGTTATGGGGTGAGGAGTGAGGAAGATGTAGCTAGGTATGTGAAAGAGTTACATAATAATTTGAAGTTGGTCGACTTTCCTTCTGAATGTACTGATTGTACTGATATTTTTTTTTTATGGAATCGAGCGATGAGACGAGAAAGTCGCTCGCCTGATGGTAACCGCCACGCCTGCCCATAACAATTGCAGAGCCACCCAGAACTTTTAATACCATAAAAAGCACTGCGTAGCACTGCATTGCGCTCATCACCCCGAGATATTAGATATTAAGTCTCATATGCCCAGTAATTTCGCTGGCTACAATGCCTTTCAAACCAGAACACAGTAATGCTTGCACGTATTGCTTGTTATTGTTCTAACTGTGACCACTTACGTACCTATTCCTACGTACAGGGCCTACAGAGAATCTGAATTCATGCTTTAGATAGGACCTTCACGTGCAGACGTATAATATATGTTGACAGCCTCTGTGGTATAGAAGTTGGGCAGGTTGGCTCAAATCATATACACCATCGAGGTTGCAGGGGGTGCTGGTTCCCTAGATACAAGGAGTCCTAGTTAGTCCTAGAGGGGCCAGAATCTATGTAGGTATGTGATCGTTGGGCGTATAATTTATTTATACAAATTAAGCACGCTCGCTGCTGCAATACAATTTAAAAAATGATGATTTTAGTCGAACATATACATAATAAATACTAGCTCAATACTCAATACTTACTCAACATTGTAGCCGGAACCTATTATGTAAGTATATCATACTCGTAGCTGTAACCTTTTTTGCATTTGCCAACAATAACTGTAATCAAGATCATCTATGTGTACGTATATGTCGCAGGGATATGATAAACAGACATTTGGTCAATTACCTAAGTGCTTTGATCAAATCACGGAGGATGTTAAAAAACAACACGATTTTATCATTTCCCTAAACAGCATCGAGTGATTTGAACAAATATCAGAACTAGTTCCTTGAAATGACAAAAATAACATGTCAGTATTGTCGCAGGGAAATGAGGACACCAAGGATTTCGCGAAATTCCTAGGGATGCCACGAAATTACGGTAAGTATATATAATCATATATTGAAAGGACCACTTTTTCGTGGACCTACTTGCTCTTACCCCTAGTGTATATAAAAAGCATGGAGGCAGAAGCTGACTGACGAAGCGAGAGTTCTGACGAGAGCCGTTTTATTAAAACTGTATGTCGCGTCGTATCCCTAGGGATTTCGTAAAATCTCTGATATCCTCATTTCCCTGCGACAGGTATTTGTTCAAATCACTAGATGTTATTTAGGGAAATGATAAAATAATGTTGTTACTTTAACATCCTCCGTGGTTTGGTCAAATCACTTAGGGAAATGCCAAATCTCTGTTTTTATCATATCCCTGCGACATATTTATCCCAAAAGCGATTCGGTCCTTTTGACCTAAGAACTTATATAATTGTTATCTATTAAAGAGTAAATAAGAAAAAAATTGATAAGTAATTCATTGACAACGTAAATGACATCAACATATCACGTATCACGTGCCGCTATATTACGGCATCGTTGGTAGGTACACAACTATTATACTTATATATCTACTTATGTATATACCTAAGTACTTATATACCCAATTTTTCTCTTAATGCACCTACCTACTACGAAATGTAAAACTGTGCTGGCCTGCAAAGGGTCTGCGCGCAATAAATGTATAAACCCTTGGAAAAATAGCTAAGGAAGAAAGAACATCGTTTATAGTAATAACAACTAACTTAAAATAAAGATGATAAAATATAACTACAAAGGCTTTAACTTTTTTGTAACGGGCCTTTATTACTGAAAACAACTCAACACTCTACTTACTAAAACTACTAAAACTACTTAGAAAGAGAAGCAATAGGACAAACCATAGACCATTAAAGGCCTATTGATAGCTCAAATGCTCCAACCCACTACCAGTTGGTAGCGTACCCAAAATGCTGGCAGTATTTCCCCGTTGGATTGCAATACTGATACTGACGCGGAGCCAAACAAGTCCCAGCATTTTGGTCACGCGTCGCATCGATCAGGTGCTCTGACAGACTTGAAAATACGATAAGCTCCTGGTCCCCACGGATCAAAAGTCTTCACACCAAACGGCTCAAATATGTAACCGCTACCGAAAAAGATAATATAAACACCCTTATAACACCTTTGAATTGAATATTATTAGACACAAAAAGGTCCGACTCAGCTTAATGCCGGCTGTAACCAACCAGCGCTGAGTTTCTGTTAAACACTCCGAGAAACACTGCGTAGCTAACTAGGTAAAGTTCTTAGAATCAGATTTAGAGCACGGCTAATAAATAGTTACATAGGTATATAGGTATATAGTCCACCAAGGAAATTGAAGAACTCTGCCAAAAACCACAATTGGAACCAAGCTGCCACTTTGTATTGATAACTCTAATGTATACCTAATTTCAAAGTGGCGTACTGCTTCCAATATATATTATGTTCATGCAGACCGTTGTGTCACTATTTTTTTTTTATTTAAAATTTCGGTAAAGACGCAGACGGCCCGCCTGATTGTAAACGATTACCGTAGCCTATGGACATCTGCAGCACCAGAGACATTGCTGATGCGTTGCTGACCCTTAAGGACTCTATTAATACCCCTTTTAAAGGACTCCATGTTGTAGCTCAAAGGAAATACCGACGAAGGCAGGTCGTTCCACATCTTACAAGTGCGAGGAAGAAAAGTTCGAGTTAAGCGAGTGGTGTGGGAAATCCAGTTTTGTAAGGTGAACTTTTTGACTATACTACTACTACAAACTATTAAGTATTCTGTGACTTGGTTTGTTTGTCAGTTGTTTAAGTAGGCAACAAGCTGTTGTTTCAAAAGGTCTTACCAATGGAGATCTATTCTGCCATCACAGGTAGAGAACGCGGTTATAGGTACATACCTACCTAATTGGTCGGAGAGTAAATGAACTGCTCTCATAGTAGGCATCTAGTACCTGCTTTAGCATACGACAAATGGGGGAATATAATGGGTAAAACCCGCTATAGTTCAGTGAGTGACGGCCCGAGCCCGGCTCACGCAGTCAACTGGTTTTATAGTGTTGTGGAAACCCTGAACGGGAACAATCAAGGTATTGATTGCCACTTCTTTTATAAATCCCTCATTAAAATGATAAAGCACTATCAGAGCGTGTGGGGTTTGTCTTATGTCGCAAATATGAAACAGGAGAGTAACAAAAAGACAATTGATTTTAATATATTTTAGTTATTTATTTATAGCACGCCTTTGTTTTCAAACGTCAAGTTCGAGATCTGTTTGTACACCTAAACCACCTTGCTGATGTCCTCCAAGACCGCCCTGTCCATAGCCGCCCTGTCCATGCCTGCCACTGAGTCCCTCCTGACCGCCCAGTCTCTGACTGTTACTGAGTCCTCCCTGACCGTTCAGTCCCTGATGATGGCTGCCACCGTATCCTCCCTGACCGCTCAGTCCCTGGCTGCCACTGAGTTCTCCCTGACCACCCAGTCCCTGATGATTACTGCCACCGAATCCTCCCTGACCGCCCTGTCCATGACTGCCACTGAGTCCTCCCTGACCGCCCAGTCCCTGGCTGCCACCGAATCCACCCTGACCGCTCAGTCCCTGGCTGCCACCGAATTCTCCCTGTCCCTGACCGCCACCAAAACCTCCTTGTCCATAATGACCGCCACCAAAACCTCCATGTTCATGATGGCCTCCACCAAAACCTCCATGTCCATGATGGCCTCCACCAAAACCTCCATAACCATGATGGCCTCCACCAAAACCTCCATGTCCCTGGCCACCACCGTTTCCTCCCAAGTCAATACCTAATTCTGTCTGGCCACCACTGTGTCCTCCTTGGCCACCACCGTTTCCTCCCAGGCCAATACCTAAATCTGTCTGACCGCCATTGTATCCTCCCTGGCCGCCACTGTGTCCTCCCTGACCACCACCGTTTCCTCCTAGGTCAATACCTAATTCTGTCTGGTCACCACTGCGTCCTCCCTGACCACCACCGTTTCCTCCCAGGTCAATGCCTAATTCTGTCTGGTCACCACTGCGTCCTCCCTGACCTCCACCATTTCCTCCCAGGTCAATACCTAAATCTGTCTGGCCGCTACTGTGTCCTCCCTGGCTACCATCGTTTCCTCCCAGGCCAATACCTAATTCTGACTGACCATCATTGTATCCTCCTTGGCTACCACTGTGTCCTCCCTGGCCACCGCCGTTTCCTCCCAGGCCAACACCTAATTCTGTCTGGCCGCCACTGTGTCCTCCCTGGCTACCACCGTTTCCTCCCAGACCAATACCTAATTCTGACTGATCGCCACTGTATCCTCCCTGGCTACCACTGTATCCTCCCTGGCCACCGCCGTTTCCTCCCAGGCCAACACCTAATTCTGTCTGACCGCCATTGTATCCTCTCTGGCCACTACCGCTTCCTCCTAGGCCAATACTTAATCCTGCCTGGACACCTGAAACAAGTAGGTATAGTATGAAAGTTTTCGTGAGTTTGATTCATTATAAATATTTAATAAAACGGCTAGGACTCACGTAGTTTGTCGAATTAGTCGACCTAGGTTTCGAGCATGTCCGATGCTCTTCATCAGGGGCGAGTTTACGCTGCGAGATCGCGGCGACCACTGGCGGTGTCGAGGCGAGATGCGCGGGCGGCCGCCCGCTCCGCACGACGCGAGGGAGGAGGTGGCGTCGGCGGCGCCTGCGGGGAGCGCCACGCGCCTCTCGCGCGCTGTCGTGTTGCCGACGACGACCGCACTAATGTCGGCACGAGTTCTTCATCATCGCTGACAACGTCGTCGCCGAAAGTTCCGTCACACACTGTGCTGACTGTGTCACACTCTAGACTACCTACCACATTCTGTGTCGAGGTAGCATTAAGAAGTGGTTTCCACGCTGCAGACAACAACCATCCACGGTCTATAAGTAGGTATAGGTAAATCCTGATTTAGAAGAAAATTCACAAATACTATGTGTTGTACGGTTGTTGAACCATGATCCTACCTAGGTGTTTCAGCATGGTTTCCTTAATAATAATAATCACTGCGCTCGTCAGCCTGAGACAATAGCTCTCTTAATGTAAAGTGCCCGCTAATGTAAAGAATAATGAAATGTGTTGTAGAAGTGATTGTAACTCAATCACCTCTAAAACATAAAACTTCGAGAGAAACTGTTTAATCACTTTTCGTACACACTCACAAATGCAGTTTTTATAATAAGGAATGCCGACAGACTGTGAACTATATAGAATTATGTTAATAATGAGTTTTTGAACATAAAAAGAAAATATCGGGCAATATTGGATTTTTTGTTTGAACGCAGAAGTACTATTTGCCATAATGGTTTAATTGATGATGTGTAGAGTGAAGAATGGTAAGTACCTACAATAAGCAATGACTTACCGTAGCACGTGACGGATATAACCAGCAATATGCAAGCAACCTGAAAAGGAAGAAGTATTTGTATAAATGATATCAATTATCACATAGCCGATACACGTGACTCTGTCCACGTTCGGTGGTACCGCAGGGTAACAAATAAGTATATAAAAATATGATAAGTCGATTTATACTTTAGTATAACTTCGTACATAAGCATGATAGCCTAATGTTTTATGTAATATAACCTTCCTGAAAGTATGTAACATTATGTTAACAAAAGTCATAAAAAACGTGATTCAACATACAAGTTCAATACCTTGAATACAAAACCTTCTTTTTTGAAATCAATTAACAATAAATCACATTTTACAAAACTGGACTTCTCACAACAATCGCTTCACTCGCACTTTCCTTCCTCGCACTTGTAAGATGTGGAACGACCTACCTTCGTCGGTATTTCCTTTGAGTTACAACATTAAGTTCTTTAAAAGGGGAATTAATAGAGTCCTTAGGGGTCGGCAACGCATCAGCAATGCCTCTGGTGCTGCAGATGTATATAAGCGACGGTAACCGTTTACCATCAGGCGGGCTGTCTGTTTGTTTGCCGACATGTTAAAAAAAAATCGCTTACCTTAAATGCCATGCTGGCAAAGTGGTCTGTATACGGGTAATGCCTAAATTATTCCCAAAATACAACTTATATACTAAACTTTATCTATCATTCTGCTAACGATAACCTCAATCTGCACATTGTTTTAAATAAAAAAAACTATAGGCAGTCTAATACAGTGCTAAAATAAAAACAATATTCTGTTAAATAATCTGCGAATACTTTAGTAATGGGCATTTTAAACAATTGTTATAAAAAATGTGGTACCACTCAACTGATAATTTTGAAACACGTGCATGATAATGAATTTTGAATAACGCAATGATTTTTGGTGTGGTGTTTTATTAATCATATTTTTTTAAGCAGCTTTTTGCTGTCGTTCGGCTATGCCAGCCCTTATATAGGACTCTTACATGAAATGTGCAACACTTACCTTATTATTTATTATTAATGGGTGCTTGTCTGTTTTAACATCAATACTTAATTTTGTGTTCTTGATCTATATTTTGGTCACCATTATAGCGCGCGTTGAAGTCTTTTGTATGAACGAACAATAGAGCGCCTTATGCGATACAAAAAATTAGGTGTCAAAGGTAGCATGATAGATGTCATTAAGCAGGACTTCATCATAAGTAAAGGTAACTAAAACAACTAAAATAAAAAGTAACTAAAACCTATACCAGGCCTAGCGCACTCCGCACTGTAGGTACGAAGCTACAAGTACATAGCCAGACACCGACGCCGACGACGGCGCGGCGGGTCGCGCGTCGTTACACGTGCCGCGTCAGAAGAGAAAAGCTATGCGATAGAAAGAGAGGCGCTCTGTATTGAATGAATTTCATTGCGTCATAGCAACAGTCGCTATTTGTTTATATTTCTTTGCGAAGTGATGCTTCTGTCTCTTAGTATTCTGTGCCTATACCCAAACCTCTCACAAGATAGTTCTATAGGACTTCTGAGCAAGGACATAGGTTCAAGGTTCTGGGATATATATGTACATTTGAGTTAATTACATTGACTGCCATTTTTATGTGCGCTACTGTCATTGAAAATAAAACAACATTTTATTTATATGTTTGCTAACGTTTTATTTTAAGACTTGCGAATTGAGAATGTAATACTATTTACACGCGTCCATGTCCGGTCCAAATATCCTAAGATCTGCCGCTAACCATTTCTATAAGAGGAAACGAAATGGATGTAGAAATCTGTTTGACTGTTGTTTTGATGTGGGACTGATCACTGGGTCGCTTCACTGTCGTCTGTTTAGTGCTTGCCGCCGTAGCCGTAGCCGCCGTAGCCGCCATGGCCGCCGTAGCCGCCATAGCCGCCGTAGCCGCCATAGCCGCCGTAGCCGCCATAGCCGCCGTAACCTCCATAGCCGCCGTAGCCGCCATAGCCGCCGTAGCCGCCGTATCCGGCTAGTCCACCGAGTCCGTAAACGGCGCCGCCGCCAAGCAGCACGCCACCGCCCTGCGCATTCCTGGCGACAGTGTCGGCGACGGCCTGAGCCTGCGCGGCGCTGGTGGCGACGGCCGCAGCCTGCGCCCTCGCCGCGTTAGCGATGCGAGCGGCCTCTACGGCGCGGGTGTTTCCGATAGCGATAGCTTGCACACGAGCGGCGTTGGCGAGGCGCTCGGCTTCCACGGCGCGGGCGATTTCAGCGGCGCTGCCGGCGGCGGCGCGCCTCGCGGCTTCAGCGGCACGCGCGTTCTCATACGCGGCGGCTTGAGCCCTCTGCACATTGGCGATGCGCGCCGCGTCCAGAGCTTGAGCGTTATTGATGGCATTGGCCTGTCCGGCCCTGGCAGCGGCCTCAGTGACGCGGGCGCCCTGGATGGCTGCGGCGGCAGAGTTGGCGATCTGTGCTGCTTGCACAGCCTGCGCGTTCTGAATAGCGCTGAGCTGCGCGGCGCCGACGGCGGCGGCGTTGTTGAGCGCCACTCCACTGCCAATGGCCGGCCCGGCGGCGACCACAGCAGTGCCGCCACCGAGTCCGCCGAGTACACCGAGTCCGCCGTATCCGCCGTATCCACCGTATCCGCCGTATCCACCGTATCCGCCGTATCCGCCGTATCCACCGTATCCGCCATATCCGCCGTATCCTCCTCCGTATCCAATACCTACGCCACTCGCCTCAGCCTTTGAGTCCTTTGCAGCTTCTGCGCATCAAAAACATTAATTAGCCTGTTTCTAGCCGCCTACGATTGGTTGTGGCTTGTTGAATGAAACGAAAAGCAACTCACCATCAGCGAGTGCTTCAAACGCCACGGCGATGATAAAGAAAATCTGAAATGTAAATAATGGTGTTATTAGTAATTATTGCTAGAGTTCTGAGAGTAGGTACAGATGAAACTCTTGCTGGATTCCTACATCTTACCGTAAGCCGAGACATCGCTAAGTTTATGAGCTGCACCACCGGATCGGACAAATGGTTTTTACGAATTATGCCACGTACAAAATTGCACGCACTTTTATACTGCACCAAAAATTAATAATCGATAAATTAACAATGCTAAACAGGCGATCGAAGCCGCCGTATTTGAATATGATTAGGTACATCGAACATTTGTACATGTGGGTAAAAACTAATCGGCGCGCGTGTGTTGTGTCGGCGACGAGGCAAGGCAACGCGGCGGCAACCCCAGTGGACCATGTCGGCACCGGCCGCGGCCGCCGCGTCGGCCCGGCCGACAGGTAGCCGGCATCAGCGATGAGGATTGCATACATCCTTCGAGAACATCAATGTTCCTAGAAACAGAGGAAACTAATTACTTATAACGCCGATCGTCATAAATCGAATATTACAATAGCTAGGTAATAGTATGTAGAGCTCTGGTAGAGCTTGTGCCGCAGAGAACTGTGTCTAGGCCAAAATCGGTACTAAAACAATTTCTATACAAAAATAATTTACTATTACCTACAGGTGTAGAAATAAATTAAAAATACCTACGATTTGTAGTACCTAAAATTTGAACTTGTTTAAAAAATAACTTAGTTGTCTAACCCAAATTATTTGCTTCATGTAATCTTATCCGATTAAAAAGTACGCTGAAAAATATTTTGATATTGTAACGAAGATGCGTTATTTTCTTTATAATTATTGTCAAAACAAAAACCAAAAAAGGTTTTCTGTCAATGAATGTAATCCGACGACCGACATGCACAGTTGCAAAAAAGGATTTCATGCACTGCCCACCGGCTATCATTGTATTTAGACAGTCTGCGTGCAGTCTGCCGTGCCGTCGCCGTCCAGCCAACGCAAGCCGGGTTGGGCGAGGCCGCCGCAGACATTTTTTTATGATGAAATGGGCATACTTTTGACAACAGCTCACCTGATGGTAAGCGGTCTAAGGTGGAGCATGTTTGCCCATGAGGTGCCTATTCACTCCTATCTTAAAGAGACCCAGGTTGTAATTGGAAGGATTCCGGTAGAGAATTCCACTCCTAAGCAGTACGTATAATGAAAGAGTCAGCTAAGCGCTTTGTGCGGACTGGTGATATGTGCACAACGTCGGGGTGGAGTAACTCTCCTCGCTTGGTGGTCCTAAGATGGAATGGGAATGATGGAATCAGCTGATGCAGGTCTTGTGCACACTCCCCGAAATGTAGTCTGTATAAAATCGATAGGCTAGCCACTTGTCTTTTGTATTCAAGGCTTTATACCTTCTTTCCATCAAGAGCCTCATCACCAAATAAACTAAGGGCGCGTAGTTCAATCGAGTCCAGAGCCGCAAGTGGATATTTAGCTAAACTATCCCATATATGGCTGCAGTACTCCATACATGCTCTAACATGTCCATATTCATTCTATTCCCACATCACATTACGTCACGTTTACATCGACGTCATTATGACTTACTTAAAAGTACGTACCTACCACAAGCGAGGCGCATAGGTCATTGCGACTAAGGTGCTTTAGTTATTTTCAATTACGTTAATAAGGTTATAGCGGTCTGGAAAATGCTTGACCACAATATTAGATTGTCTTCCAGAACACAAAAAATATATATTGCGTAGCCCCTAGCTGCATTGCACTTGTTAAATTGACACTATCTGACCTATATAAATAGTCACAACCGCATCCCTGAGAACTAGCGACCCGCTTGACGAGAGGCATAATCATAATCTGTGATGATAGCTGCAAGAAGAAATAAATAAATTATAAAAAGTTTGCAAGGAGGTCTATAAATGTGATCGTTGGGCATATTTATGTATTCATTTATATTATTGTAATAATATTATGTATTCTGTGCTTTTATTGTTCTTTATCGAGATCCATTGATAGAATATTTATTGCACAAACAAATTTGTAGGTTTATAGGCGAACTTTTTGCTGGTAAACATTATCTTCCAGTTAACCTCGGTATACTGTGGAGATTTATAAGGTAGTGCAAACAAAATATAAACTATATTCATGACAATGCTTGGTCACTCTTAGTTTAAAATTGCATTGATATAAACACATAAATATGAATAGAGTACTTACATACCTTGCTAAACGCATTGCGTGTCATTGGTATGCGAATTTAGTAATGATTTAAAAAATCACTAATCACTGATAACTGATTAAATCGCAATTATTTATTACAACGCCATTTACCTATCCGTTGTAAGTTATTGAATAATTATATTCATCGAATTATAATTGAATTGTTAGATCGTTAATTCGCTTAATTGTATACATATATATCGATGTTAGTTTCCTTGACTGCAAGAATCATTTAATTTAATTTCGTAAGTCTCATGGACCATTGAATATTTTGTTATGGGAGTCAATCACGAAATCAGTGCGTATAATTTTACTCCAATTTTCCAAAAAGTACCTACCAATCTTAGGTCTGCGTTTTACGGACGAATTAATATAGATTAAGTATTTTTTTTAAAAATCCCTCATACTCCGCGCCTTTAAAAAATATAAAAAATTGAACATAAATTGAAACTTTTCAAAAATAAACTTTGTGGAACCCTTATGTAATTAATATATCAATGACTAGCAAGCCCCGCGACTTTTTTCGTACGAATAAAATATTGTCTATGCCACGCAACGATAGCGTAGCTTTATATCGTTGAAAGTTTTTTAGAATCGGATCAGTAGTTCCAGAGATCACTTCCTACAACATACTTAGAACTTTTCTCTATATTATTCAATAAAATTAGTAAGTACCGATGGAAAAAAGAATTATGTGCATGTAGGTAGGTACTTACTCGTAATATAAGTAAAGTTTTCTTGTCTGTCTAGAATTTTTATGTGTCAGAAAAACAAAACGAGGCTAGGTATTTAGTATCTTTATTTTTGTTTCTTAATAATGAGGTCCTTTACTATTTCTTCCTGCTTTACTTTTTCTTATCAAATTCATCTAACACGCGGTAGTATCTGTGTTCTGGAACTGAAGCTATGACCCTGAAAAATTATAAGGATTGTTAAAATATATGTCATCTTTGGATCAGAAGTATTATCAAGTAGTGTAGATATAGTAGTGTAGATGTCACCTGACTTGCTAGGTGTGATAACTGATTTCACTTATTTATCATCCTTACTTCATTACATAAATATTTTAATAAAATTTGTATGTATGTTAGTTCTAAGGTAGGTATATATTTATATGCCGTAGAATAAGTAAATAACATCTGTAACTTATTTTAATGTTACCTGAATTAAAGATTTAATAAATAAATAAATATAGATGAAAGGTAGCGCAGCTATACTTAGCTTACTAATAATAAAATAATACTAATCATTTTCTTTTTAAATGCCATAGCGCATGCTAGGCGAAAATCTGAAGATTTTAGATAATTAAGAAGAAGAAAAATTATATAGCTCGGGCAGGGATCGAACCTGCGTTTTCGGAATACCGTCCCGACGCCTTAGCCACTAGGCCGCCGAGCTAATTGCTCGAGTAACCAAATTTCTTCTATTCTTCTTCAATTCGACAATGCTACGTCATCAGTCTTCTTCCGAATTATTTAAAATCTTAATACTAATAATACCTATGCAATAGCAAAAATGTATTTGTTTGGATACCTATATGGAAATTAATTATTAGATCACAGGAATGAGACCCTACTACTGGTTAAGTTCAAGCGGAGTTACAACTCCGGAAAGGGCTGGTACGTGATGCGTCGCAAACGCCTCCACACTTATCACGGCAATGACCGAATGTCGCGACTGTGTTTACCTACGTCGTGCTTTACGACACTCCTGTATGAAAGAGCTCCTTATCCTTGCCGGACTCCCCGCGAACTGTTCTTTACTGGGGTATCGTACCGACATCTCATCAGTTTCTTCATAGAGATATATTCTACATTGACGAACACATAAGTAACAACTACCAGCATCTTGGGTACGCTGTCAACTGGTAGTGGGTTGGAGCATTTGTAAGTAGTTAGTTTAGTTTTAGTAAGTAGAGTGTAGTTTGTTTTCAGTAATAAAGGCATTCACCCGTTAAAAAATAAAGTAACAACTCACTCGAAATGTAAAGGTTTCTTAGTAGTTGTTGTCGTGGTAGTTGTTGGGGGGTTTATCACCACGATCTGGGGCGGGCCGTGCAAGGAGTTCAAGAAGCTGCTGACTGCTCGCGTCTTGGTGCTGATGATGTTGGAGATACCTCCTAAGAGACTGGACAGCTTGCCAGACAATGAATTTGAAGAAGTGACGGCGACTGGGACCACGGAAATCTGAAATATTACGACACAAATACATAAAAATACAGTAGACAGATATTTCTTTTGTTGATTTTATTGTATGAATTATATCATAACAAGTTTTGTAGTCTAAGGTGACGCCTGATTTAACGTTGTCCTATTGAAGTAGGGTTCGCAAAATGCAGTTCTCTACAGATAACAATTATTAACCGACTTCAAAAAAGGAGGAGGTTCTCTGTTCGATTGTACTTTTTTTTTTGTTATGTTTGTTACCTCAGAACTCCGTTATTTATGAAACGATTTGAAAATTTTTTGCCTCGGGTTCAGTATAGCTACGAAGTGGTCCCATATAAATTTCATCGATATGTGACCTTGGGCTTCGAAGATACATTGAAGTCGGTTTTTGTTTTTTTCTAAAAATTAATTTATTCTGTGTCTCGAGCTGGAATACTCCTAACTTCGAGAGTGGCGAAGCGCCGTGTTTCCAAGACTCCGCCATTGGTTAACCACAATTAAGAAGATCTTGACAACCAAAAAGAGAGTAGTTTAGTTGCTTCAGGTCATACTTACAGTCTGCGCTGGCTTATAATGCACCACGGGCGGTTGTACGACGACTTGCTGGACAGGACGAGGAACTTCTTCCACGGCGATCGAACCAGGATGTGTTTGGATGACCACCGAGTCACTGCCACTCGAAGAACTGAACGTTGCTTCTGTAAAATGCGATAATTTTCTTAAGCTGGCTGGCAACAAAAAACGAGAAAAATCTTTATAGAAAGTCCAACCTCGAATCCTCAATTCCCTAGATGCGATAGACGTACGTAAGCGACGATGCAAGTATAGTGAGAAATCCAAGCAGGATCTTTATAATATGTTATAAATATTTATTGAAGTAATATATAATAAGGAATATAATTTATTTTAACAAAGGCTTAAAAATATGTACAAGGCTTTATGAATAAAAAAATAACAAAACTATAAGGCAAACACGCCGTGTAGAACGCCGCCACAAAATTAAAAGGCCATACAAAAATAATAACAAGATATATACATACAAATCATAACAATATAATCAATATATATATCTTATATATAAAATTCTCGTGTCACAATGTTAGTTACCTTACTCCTCCGAAACGGCTTTACTGATTTTTACCAAATTTTCTACTTAACTCCTAACGATCACATACATAGATCTTGGCCCCTAACTAGGATTCCCTGTATCTAGGGAACCAGGAACTATGAGGACCATGGTCCCACAACTTCCAGACACGAAACAATCGCTTGCGCTTTTTTTTCTGTGCACAAACATTTGTAACATCGTCGCGGGAATCGAACCCGCAACCTCAGTGGTGTATGAGATTTGAACTAAGCGGCTCAACCACTACACCACAGAGGCTATCAATTATTGTAGTAGTTAGACAGGTATTATATTCCAAGAGCGCGGGAAATAGAGTGAAGGAATATGGGGAAGCATGATTTCTGCAATGGGATGACATGGGCTGAATCTTACTATCCTACTATATTATTATAAACGCGAAAGTTTTTATGAATGGATGTCTGGATGTACCATTGTTACTCTTTCACGCAAAAACTACTGAATGGATATTGATGAAATTTGGTATGGAGACAGCTTATACCCTGGATTAACACATAGGCTACTTTATATCCCGGGAAACCGCACGTGAAACCGCAGGGCGCAGCTAGTGTAATAATAATAAGTAATTCGTCATCCTGGCCTGGAGGGACTTTTCTCCTATGCCTTATGGGTAGGGTCCAGAAAGGTGTTTGCGAAAAAAGCTTCTTGAGGTACTTGCGATTTCATGGGCATGGATTTGGAAACCACTTTCAATACAAGCCTTAATGATCCTCGCGTTTGATTGTTGTAAAATTAATGAGCTGATGCAATTTTTCGCTTTTCTTCAACACTTTTGCTGATGAAAAATAGATACTTTAATAATAATGGTTACTACTTTGCACTTTAATACTGCCTGAAATAAACAAAAATAAATAATGTAATAATTACTGGACATATAAAGATATTTAATATTTGTCTCGGGGTGAAAAACGCAATGCAGTGCTACGCAGTGCTTTTTATGGTATTAAAAGTGTGGCACTGCAATTGTTATGCGCAGACGTGGCGCTTACCATCAGACGAACGACATGCTCGTCTCATCACTAAGTTCCATAAAAAAGAAGATATATACATATTATTATGGCCTACTTCAATACAATACATGATAAAACAATCGAATGCTAGCGCACTAATCAACATGCAAATGTATCCAAGAATAGAAACTCAAATATATGCAAGTAGGTATGATGTAACTTAATTATAGATACAACATAAAACCGGTAGCACTGTACTTAATTTGGCATAAAATAAACAAAAATGCATAATGTATAGCCAGTTGACTTGCCATTACTTGTTTTATAATTTTCTTTTTATTTAACTAAATGCTTTTAAATATCTAATCTAATTCCAGAGCTGTTGCAAAAATATAAACATATGCGAAGAATTGTAAATTTTGGTTGTTCTCAAAAAATGCTGGAACAAGGTAAAAGAAATGACGATGGAATATAAGAGCTCGCGTCACACTGCGCACTGGGGCAATTGTCTCAATGATCTGAAAATTCTATCATCATCATCATCATCATCAGCCTATCAGATTCCCACACGGACCTTGTCTCATAGAGTATGGGCCATAAACTACCACGCTGGCCCAGTGCAGATGTCACATGTAGTTGAATTTTTGTAATAAATTCTTGGACATGCCGGTTTCTTCACGATGTTTTCCTTCACCGTTTTTAGAGGGTTAGATCCGCACATAACTTAAGAAAGTCAGTGGTGCGGGGCCAGAGGGATTCGAACTCGGGTGCATCGGATCGAAAGCCGCCATTCTCCCATTGAGCCACACTAGAAAATTCTATCAACTCCAATTAATTAAATAAAACAATTTTTTACCTGCATGTCCAGTTCTAATGATGGTTCCTTTGACTCCTGCATCTGTAACTAGTAAGCTGGTGCCCGCTGCAGGGATCGCGAAGGCCAGGCATGCTGCCTGTAAAACAAAATGTTCAATTATTATATTTTTAAAAAGAAGAAAAGCTAAATGTGGAGGTTTTCAATTTGATTGTATTTTTTTTATTTGTTACCTCAGAACTCCGTCATTTTTAAAATGATATGGCAAATTCTTTGCGCTGGGTCCAGTATAGCTTTAACATGGTCCCATATAAATTTCATCGATATTCGACCTTGGGCTTCGAAGATACATCAGAGTTGAAGTCAGTTTATTAGTCTTAGATTCACATTCAAAGTTCAAAAGTACTTTATTCAATTTTGTCGTCAGACGCACTAATGAACGTCAATTATTACAATGACTCTACCACCGTATCGGAAAAAGAACCACTACTCAGAAGATACGGCAAGCAACTGAGGGACTGTTTTTTACAACTTTTGTTACAATATTTTGTTTGTTTCTGACAAAAAAAAAATTATGTGCATGTTGGCTACTTGGCAGAAGCGGAATGTTTCATGCATCTTTGCTTACAAAAATACATAAAAAGTAAATAAAAACGGATGTAAACTCACCGAAAATAAAATCAATTTCATGTTCATTTTTCCACTACAACAATTATACTAAACTAGTATTGTCAAGTTGAAGGGCATTTTATATAGACCAAGAAAAATGTCGAAGAATTGCATAATTTGTGATGATTATAATCATTAGCTAAAGTCGACAAGTTTCTTGGCATTTTAATTACCATAATTATTATTTAAATATTTGTAATGTTTAGCGGAGACTGGCAGTAGTTAACTCAATTATTAGACAGTGGGTTCAACAATACCTAGTGATAGATCGAAAGGTCTCATACTTAAAATTACAATCCTACCCATTTTTAACTGACTTCAAAATGAGAATTTTCTCTGTCCGATTGTATTTAAGATAAGATAAGATAAGATATTTATTTAAAAAAAAACGAAAGTTACAGTGGAAGCTTAAAGTTATAAATAAACATAGTTACAACATATCTAAAACAAAATTAAATTTCCAATGGATTTGAACGGCGGCTCCACACTAGGCTCTAGGCCCGTGTCGTGGAAACCTTAATATACGATTCCAATTTTGTTCACAATAATAGTGGTATCGGAAGCATCCCAATAGAGGATTTTAAAATGAGGACGTTAAAATTATATGTAAAATAAAATAAAATAAAATATGTGCCTGATGTATGAGAGTGTGTGAGAGAGTGTGAGAGTGCGAGTATGTGTGAGAGGTGAGATTTATTTTTATGTTTGTTACCGTCTCCGTCATTTATGAACCGATTTGGAAAATTCTTTTTGCGTTGGGTTCGGTATAGCTACAAAGTGGTCTCATATAATTTCATCGAACCTTGGACTTCGAAGATACATTGAAGTCGGTATTTGCTTTTTTCTAAAAATTAATTGTAAAATGAAGGTAACACATACATTTGCACATTCGCTAATGTATATTATACATTCTTATTTTTTAAAGCCCAACGCATAAAGGAGGGGTGGTTTACCTTTTCCTGACATAGCGCAACATTTCACTGTGTTGTATTTATTGTTTTTTGTTTTGCCCTTAATTTAGTATGTTCAGTGTAATGTTGTGTGATGTCTTGAATAAATGTTTTTTCATTCTATTTTTTTCTTTTAAGTTTGACCACTATGTGTCTGTCTGTGGCACCACAGTTCTTAAACGGGTGAACCGATTAGAATGCGGTTTTTTTTTATTTGAAAACAGGTTTTCTAGTGGTGGTTCTTAGACATGTTTAATTAAAATAAGTTCAGCCGTTTTTTACTTTATATAAGATTTTAGTGTCGGGGACTTTTTAATTTTAGTTTACTGATGTAATATATAATTTTTTAATATTATTAGAAGGCTGTTGTAACTTCATCTGTTTGGAATTAGGTATTCTTGGTGTGTGGCTAACTCTGGTGTCGGAGTTTTAGACCGCCCGAAGGTTACGACATGGCCTAACTACTGTTGTCCTAATACAACAACCGGAACCGAGCCCTCCGAAGCACGATAGCGTTCAAATGTAAATACCACACAACCGGTCACCCATCTAAGTTGTGACCGCTGCGAACGTTGCTAGGCGAGCTACGCTACGAGCGCTACTATTGGAATTAGGCTTACAGCATTTTATTATAGGCAGCATAAAAACTAACACGGCCGTGCGCTGCCTGCAATAAACGTCGTATACCTACGAATACCGCTAGTGTACTGCTATAACTTTTTTATCCAAATCTGTGGAACCGTTACATGTGGTGCTACCTAGCAAACATCGAGACAGAATGGAAAATAGAATTAATATTCTATTTTCCATTCTTATACTATTTGCCTATAAGCCATATAAAAAAAAACATGAGGAAGAGCGGGAGGGGTCAATCAGATTCTCTAGTTAAGTCATAGGGGTGACAAGACCGAAAAGGTTAGGAACCACTGACCTACAGGAACCATATTCACTTGTACCTACCAGACGAGGTATTTGTTTGTAAATCTACTTTTGTCCAAAAGGCGGGGAACTGTGCATTTGACACACTTGCACGATGTATCACCGAAGTGATAATTGACCGCTGGCACACTCCGCTGAAAACAAGAAAGCTAAAGAATAGATAGATATTCTTTTTTCAATCAACTCTATGGAGAGTGTGCACAGGAACTGCACAATTTAATCCCCCATCACCATTTTACCACCGGATAACAAGACGATGGGCACAGCACAGCGCCACCCCTACATGGTAGAAGTCCCGCTTATCCGTATGAAGCGTTTTGGCTCATCCTTATGTACAGCCATGGACTCTTGTATATATAGTCCATGGTACAGCTAAGGATTGAAACGCTCTGCTATCATCTGTGTTTCCTATTAAATACAACTAGGGTCCTAATTCACTACGACAACTTGGCAATTCCTTGGTTCGAGGTAACGTCGCGCAATCGCGATCAAACGTTGGCCTAGTCTGATGTAAAAAAAAACTTTGTCTTTAGTACCTATTACGAATGTAGGTAGGTAGGTACATTAGATACTCGTCGAAGTACTATTATTTATTCTGTGCTCGTAGAGTGTATATCTTTATAGTAATCTGGCTTATCGTTCTATAGGTAACTATGAAGTTCATCAGCCTAAAACGTGCTAACGTCCATGAACGTTAACCTCGCTGAGAAAAAAATTATTATCAACATAATATTGTTTACAATGCTTATCAACCGGTACTAATAATGGGCATGCGTTAAATTCGACTAATCAAGGTTTATCACGTATTATATGTTTACAAACATGGCATTTACGAGAAGTGATACTTTTTGTAATTTTTATACAAAATCGTTAATGTTATCAATATTAAGAAATATTTTATTTATATTCTTAGACTGTTGCTAGTAACCCAGTTGCTTTTAATTGTAAAAGTCTTGGTTAATGTTAAGGAAAAATAAGATTATTAATAAACTAGGTAATTTTCAAGGCGCTCTTTCTTTCTCTGCTGTCAAATTACACATCATAATTGAGGAGGTGAGGATGAAAAGCTTACATACCACTTATGTATAGTAATTGGTTAAAAAACAATTAAAACCAAACTATTGTGGTGGTTTTGAACGAAACTTTTGATATCGTTTGCATTAATGATAAGGGATACGTGCTGTTTTGATCAAAAATGTTTTGCAAAATGGTGAGTTTTGTCATTTGGAGTCGAATAAGAACAAAATATACCAAAGTGTCTATATATATATATATATATATATATATATATATATATATATATCAATTTCGTTATTAAATACAAAACGGTACGGCCGACATACATACATAGTAGTAGATACCTACTGGCCCCATACTTAGGATTCCCTGTATCCAGAGAACGAGGAACTATGATGGTCCCACATGACCCAAACAGGAAACAAATACTTATGTGGTTTTGTGGTTGTTTCAAACATTTGTCGGGTAGCGGGATTTGAACCCAACACCTCTGTGGTATATTACGATATGAGCTGCACCCGTACCCATATCTCCCTAAAGTGACTATCGTATATCGTGTTGAGCTCAGATTAGGGTGTAAAATCACTGCGACAAAGTCTTATGATGCCATATATTGTCCCATTAAGTTTATCTCAACTTGTAGTTATTGTATTTTGGTATAAATTAATGAGATTAATTCGATTTCTTGCCTAAATTGACAATAATTGGACCGCATCTCATTAGTCGCAGTGAAGCTATACCTTAATTTGAGCTCAACACGATATACGATTGGCGCTTGAGGGACATATGGGTTGGGGGGCTGTCTGGCTCATATGACAGACCACGTCATAGGGGCAGTCATATAGTAATGTAGGTATGATTTGCTAAAACAGTTATTTAATCATGTCACCTATCAATATTATTAATGCTAAATGTAATAGGTAAGTATAATATTTTTTTGCTTTCACAATTCCTTTTATTGTTAATTATTCTATCGACCTAGTCGTAACATATATACAGGTTTAACTAAATTGTTGTTTAAAAACTGGTTTACTGACAATAAAAGAACAAGAGACAGCTCCATGGATTCCTTGCTCTCAAGTAGTTCATCTTCGCAGCGAACTTCGAAGTATGTATAAAAAGAAAAGCCAAGTTCAACGAAATTTCACTCACTGTGTAATGTAGGACAAGACAGCTCAAAATATATGAGTAACAAAAAATCGAAATCTTCCTGTGTGGTTTTTTGTGCGAATAGAAAAAAATCAATCATGGAAAACGTGAGACTCTACTTGCTCAAGGTGAGTAAAAAAAACATTTTCCGGTTTCTTGTAAATTATTGTTTTTAATTAATAACTAGTTGATCCTGACGGTATTTAATAGGTTTCGTTGCTATGTTGTTGGGAAGTCGTGGGTAGCTTGGATTCTAGAACCATCTCAATAAACAGTAACTGTAGTTTTGCTATAGTTTTATTCGACTCACAAACTGAAATCTGCCCCCGTACCCATATGTCCCTCAAGCGCCAATCGTATATCGTGTTGAGCTCAAACTAAGGTATAGCTTCACTGCGACTAATGAGATACCGACTAATTATTGTCGATTAAGGCAAGAAATCGAATTAATCTCATTCATTTATACCAAAATATGTTAACTACAAGTTGAGATAAACTTAATGGGATAATAATTGGCATCCTAAAATATTGTCGCAGTGAATCTATGCCCTAAACTGAGCTCAACACGATATACGAATGGCGCTTGAGGGACATATAGGTACAGGGGCAGAACTAAACTCGCATCACAACAGATATGAACCACATAACCATAGAATACCTAATCGTCCTACATAAGACACTATGCTATATATACTTTTTATTAATTTTTAGCTATGATATTGTACATATAAGCTGTTCGTATTCCAAGAATAAATAAGTAAAATTATTATATTCTACTCCGACAGTTTTTTAATTTTCTAATAAACTTGCGATTCGATTTGATGGGTTACTGTAGGCGAAATAACCCTGGAGAAATAGGGTCGATTATAAGCCCCATGTTGTTTTTTTGAGGAATTACATTTTGCTGGCTGACTACAGGTACCTTAAAAAATCCAAAATGCATTTTTTATGTTACTCGAAATTCACTCGATCTTTCCTAAGAACACGCAAGACGTTCTTACTGCAAAGGAAAACGTACCTTAAAAGGTTTAACATTTGTTGAATGTGCAATATTGTCTTTTCAACTCAAATTGCTGATAATCCTGCAGGTTTTAAAAACATGAAAATGACATTTGCTACGTTTTTCATAAATAAATATTACTGAGCGCATTGAGGTTCCTCAATGACTGAGCGCCTATATTTTTTCTCTAACTGAAATTCTCTCGGTAAAAACAAATGCGCTTCGAATCTTTTGAAATGAAACTATAGCTAGGTATACTATGTGTGTGACATACTATAGCTATAGATAAGTAGGTATCGAGTAGTCGTATGTAGTAGGTATTGTTAATGACCATCTGTCATTTCTTTAGATACTTCTATCCAGAAGAATTACGATCTAAAAAAACTGCATTCGAAAATTAATAACATTTTTTGCACGTCAAACTAGTTTTTATTACTTTATAGTCAAGATTTATGAGGTCAAAAACCTTTTATCCTCACATATTTTACCAAATATGCGATATATATATATTTGTCTTAATATATCCCTGCCGCTATGTGCTAAAATAAATTGTTGTCTTTTACCAAATCTAATAAATATATTGAATGCGAAAGACATGACTTGGTAGATACGGTCCAATTATTTATTTATTCAGTTTCAGGAAGACTGTCGACTATTTACATCTATTTAGGCACTTAATTAAATAATAAATAACAAAAATATCCAATTGTCTGACGTACAATTGAAAGACGGTTCAAAATAGTCTCAATCTGAACACGATTAAGTCTAATTTTGTCTTAATAAAATCGCAATTTCCCTGCTGTTATAAGACAGTACTAAGTGAAACTTCTCTGTTCATACCTCAGTTACTCTGAGGTTCATCCAGACGGGCCCTTTAGTGGAGGTGTTGATCTATTTTTGCAGTTAGACAGTAGACTACGATCCCATTCCAGCTGTCCTGAGGTGTAATTAACAGAAAACTACATGTATTAAGAGATGCTTAGCCCTTGAGGTCTCGAAACTTCACGGCCTTTATAAAGGCCGTATATACTACCGTATCGAACCTATATGCTATAGGTACTCAAAGCTGTGCACCCAAAACGGACGGAGACGAGCCTATAACGAGCCCACATATTAAAATATCGTATCATTATCTATTCAAATATATTATTATTGTTAAATTAAAAAATAAATTGAAATGCTTATAAAAAAAAGTGTAATGTTTTATTGATTCTATTATTATCTATGTAAAAAAAAAACAACTGTCTAAATATCACATGAGATACAGCCTCGTGACAGACGGACAGACAGACAGACAGACAAACAGACAGACAGACAGACAGACAGACGGATGGACAGCGGAGTTTTAGTAATAGGGTCCCGTTTTCCCCTTTGGGTACGGAACCCTAAAAACTGTTCGTTGGTAAGCGCAGCGCTAGATAACGGCTGGACCGATTTGGCAAAAGAGATTTTTATGTGTTCGTAATTTTTCAAATTAGGTTTTATTGAAGGAAAAATTTAAAAGCTTGCCCGGAAAATTGGGAAATTCGGGAAACGCTGACAACCTCAGTCGGGACAGCTAGTTCGACATAAATATGACCTTTCGAGCTTTTTAAGTTTTGATGTCGATACAAACATATTTTTTTCAACATAAATCTTCCCCGTTTTTTAACCCACATTAAAAAGGAGGTTCTCAATTCGATTGCTTTTTTTTAATTTCTTACCTCAGAACTCCATCATTTATAATACGATTCGGAAAATTCTCTTTGCATTGGGTTAAGTATAGTTACAAGATGGTCATTGGTCCCATATAAGTTTCATCGATATTCAACCTTGGACTTCGAAGATACAGAAATTGAAGTCGTTTTTTTTTTGTTACAGATGGAATTATTTTTCTGTTATCTTATATCTTCTTTATTTAGGTATCTATCTTTTCAGATCATACTAATCGCAATCGTACTCTTCGCCGCCACAATCCAAGCAGCCAGCATCGATGGACCTCACATTTCTTCCAAGGAGTCATACAAAGATATGGCGGAACCACTGAAAAAGGCAAAACGCAGCGCCTACAACCGGAACTGGGCACAGTCTTCGACCTACAACACTATGAACACGTACAACAATAATTTCCCGCCATATCTGGTCTTCAACAAAAAAGTAGGAGCTTACTATCCTTATTATAAGTTTCCCAGTGACAGTAACAATATTAAGAGAAACACGCGGAAAATTAGTCAATACGGTTATGGTAGTTAAAGGTTCACGGCGTATCGGGTATGATGTCCTAAACCACAGAATACTATGGGACAGAAGCATCACTCCACAAAGAAATTTAAACAAATAGCGACTCTTGCTGACGCAATAAAATTCAATTCAGCTCGCGTAGCGCTGTATACCTACCAGTCATATTAACCTACAGAGCGCCTCTCTTTCTATCGCATAGCTCTTATCTCTTCTGAAGCGGCATGTGTAACGACGCGCGACCCGCCGTCGGTGTCCGGCTACGTACTTGTAGCTTCGTACCTACAGTGCGGAGTGCGCTAGGCTAGGTAGTGCTCAAAATAACTGGGCATACAAGGCTTAATATCTGATGCAAGCACTACTGCTGTAAGAAATTGCGCATAGCGATAAGGCCGCCCATTGTACCCACTGTTTATTAACTTTGTTAACTATTGTTTTTCCCGTGTTTGGTATTCAATAAAGCATTATTGTATTGTATTGTACTGCTTGGCGACAGAATAACTGACAAAGTGGTGGTACCTGCCCAGACGACCTCCAGCTGAGAGACCTACCACGACTACCTTTATTATGGCATGGCAGTTTGAAACAATGTGATTAAGCTATTTAATTGTTTAGAACTCAATAAGCTTTAATATTTTATGGGTTATTTAAGTAATTATCAAATTGTTATAGTTGTAAATAAATATTGTGCGTAAAGAATTAAATGAAGTCATAAAACGGGTTTTATTTATTGTTTTCCTCAAATCCGACGTAGCAGAATGATAGCCATTGATAAATACCTAAGCAAGGCTAACATTTGCTATAAACTCGTTGTTACCTACTTATGTTAGATATTAATTTGCGCCTGAACCTTTAACGGGCTTTAATAATAATAACAAAGTCTTTATTTCAGTCAATATTAAAGTAAGTACAACAAAGTAAAATTAACAGAGGCTCATAGAATATACCTTACAGACTAACATTCATACAAAATATAACACCAAATTTCATAAACCATACACACTACACTACTTCATAGGGTTAAAAAACTTCGCTCCCTACCTGTATCTCCGGTATACTACCCCTACAGGCCAGAAGTCAGAATTAAGGACAATTCTTTATCCACCGCCGTAACTTGGAACTTTAGTGAAGCCGAAACTAACAACTAGGTTCCCATATGTTCCTATATGTTTAATTAACAACTGGGTTCGAAATTTAAGTATGGGCTTATAAATTAATGTTTTATTTCTCAAAAGAACCAGTTATAACGGTAGTCACGTTAAGAAGCCAGTGGGGGGAAATCTGGTTGATCTACTTTGAATAATAATACGGTCTCCAATTTTGTCTCATTCAAAAATTGAAGCAGACTATGTTTTGAGTTATGAGTGAGTCACTACCAGTTACCACGTAGGTATTTAGGTAGGTATAAATTATAATTACTTAAACTAAATTATTACGCAGTAGACATAGCCTTTAGATATACAATGAAATCTTTGTTATCTTTACAAACCGAAAATCTGAAACGAGGCCTCTCGCAGACCAGACTCACTTACATTATTTCGCAATCGTTAGCCTTCTCTTAAATTAGAGCGAATGCACTTAGTTTTATCGTTTTAATTATATGGTCTTCAAATATTACTATACGCTTTAAAAAACACATATGAGTGCTACCTGTTTCTTTTATTTGGTGTAGGTACAATAAAATAGCAATTTTTTGCACACGAGGATGGATGGATAGATATTTGTTACTAATCACGTAAAACTACTTAACCGATTTTGATGAAATTTGGTATGTAGGTCTAGGTACTTTAAAGTCCGAAGAAGGACAGACTATTTTTTATTCCGAGAAACCGCGGGTGAAATCGCGGTACGTAGCTAGTCTCTATTATGGATTTGAGTTATGAGACGAGCTGGTCGTTCGCCTGATGTTAAGCGCAAGGCCTGCCCATAACAATTGCAAATAGTTTATCTATATAATAACGTTTGCAGGTACGCTCTATAGAGCTAATATATAGATAATATCTAATATATTATAGAAGATCAATCGCAAGTGGCAAACCCTTCGAATAAACAGTTATAATAATACTCATCTAATAGCTCCTACTCAGAACTATAACCTCAGTTATTCTATTTATCATAAACACTATAAACATAGAATTTATTAACCGCAAGTATCGAGGATAATGGTTAAATTGTTTGCAAGCCGTTCATTTGACTGTTGTACGTAGTATTTGACTTAATTCATATCAGATATTTAAGTATTATGTTGTTGAGATGTAGGGGTATTTAGGAAAGTAAGGACTTGTGAGATTACTAGTTCCACATTACGAAGCTTCAAATGAAGTTAGAATTAGTTTCATTTCATACCTCCACCTGAAGGTGAATATTCCATATTCACCTTTAGGTGGCGATGATAAGACACATCAAAAAAATTTTGGAGAAAAACATGATTAAAAACGTACAAAGAACTGAAGTTTATTATAAGTAGCCAATAAATTATTAAGACAGAAGTAAAAACAAAGCTAGTCTACTGAATTGAAATAATTCGATATCTTACCTTCAATTGTTTCATGTCGAATACGATTTCTTCACAATATAGTTTTCTTCTTCAAACGCTTTCTCTTGCAGGTACGGAAACGGTTCTACGAAACTTCGATCCTATTACAAAATTACTAGATGTCACAAAAAAATTCTGTTCTACTGAAAAATAAAATTATTGGGCAAGGAAAATTCGTACAATTTTCATCTGCCTTTTCTTCAACGAAGCAGGAAATTCAAGGAAAACTGAACTAAAAACATATTTAAATAGGTGTATAGTAATCGTATTTTTTTGGAATATAATTAACATAGCCTCATTAATTTCATTTAAATTAAACATTTAATTATGCATATTTATCATTCAAACTTATGGGAAATACGTGTGTGTTTTCAGAAAATTCCAAGAAAAATAAAATTTAATTAGATATTAAAATAAGCGATCTTAGTGTAAGGTAAAATACCCAATACCAGTTCAGCGTCCCAAAACAAATAAAAGAATCAGGTTTGGTTACTGGGATGGTAGATCTGTCTAATAAGTATATCGATGGCCTGATAATATTACTTTTTAGAAATTTGCATAACTTGACCGCAGGTGGTTTGAGAGGCTACATGGATTAGTTTTAAACTTAGGACTTTTACGAAGTGGCTAGATATATCTATACTACTATATTACTCTTGTAGGTCTCTCGTATGCGAAAGTCTGGGTAGATACCACAGATTTGCCAGCCCGACAAGCAGTAGTGTTCAAGCATTACTATGTTCCGGTTTGAAGGGCATTGTAGCCAGCGACAATACTGGGCATATGAGACTTAATATCTGATGTCTCTGGGTGATGAGCGCAATGCAGTGCTACGCTATTAGGTACTAAGGGACAGAAGCATCACTCCGCAAAGAAATTTAAACAAATAGCGACTCTTGCTATGACGCAATAAAATTCAATTCAGCTCGCGTAGCGCTGCATACCTACCAGTCATATTAACCTACAGAGCGCCTCTCTTTCTATCGCATAGCTCTAGTCTCTTCTGACGCGGCACGTGTAACGACGCGCGACCCGCCGTCGGTGCCCGGCTATGTACTTATAGCTTCGTACCTACAGTGCGGAGTGCACTGGGCCTGGTAATAGTATTCTTTGGTATTAGGATCGGTGGCCCAGTGTTTAAGGCATCGGGACGGTATTCCGAAGACGCAGGTTCAATCTCTGCCCAAGCAATATTACGCAATATCATTTTCTTCTAATTATTCGGAATCTTAATATTTTTCTATCTCTCGACGTTACACCCTGTATTATATAAAAAGTAGGTACCTACCTAGGTATAACAATAACGCCCTGCCTAAAACCTGAGCTAAAACTTAAAGACAAAAGTTTTAAAGTGTTACAAAAGGTAACAAAAGTCTAAGACGAAAGTAATTTAAAGTTTTACAACAGCTAAGAATATTACCAAACGTCCGATTCTCCGCCTTCCAACAACCTAAGGATGATAACAAAATCACCAGAGCTTGATGCCAGGTGAGGTCACATGGAAACATCTATTCAAGACTCGTTCTATCTGCCTTAAGATCCTTATATAAGAGATCGGAATCGCTTTGGAAACATAGTCGTCTGTGATATTTTGAAAGAACACATCGTGAAAAAACAATAAAATGTCTAAATACGTGGTGAGTCACTATGTTATAATAAATGTATAAAACATTTAAAAATACAACATATAATAATATATCTATGTTGAGTTAGAGAAGAACCCTTATTTATATACTTAGAGAAATTCTATAAGCTTGGTTTGGTGCTGTACAGGGTTTGGTTTTTGCAAATTCAATGGGTTCGATTCCCGGTTATCTACGTACACAGACTTTCAAAATATCTCAATACCTCTCTACTTACAAATTTTATAATTAACATTAAAAAAATAACTTTTTAAGTATGTACTTCTCTATTTTTAATAGTTTTGGATTTGCCCGTAAGAACCCGAGAAATATTATTATAGTATATATATACACTATGCACTTGTGGTAGGTCTCTTGTATGCGGGAGGCCTTCTGGGTAGGTACCACAACTTTGCCAGTTATTCTGCCGCCAAGCAGTAGTGCGCAAGCATTACTGTGTTCCGGTTTGAAGGGCATTGTAGCCAGCGAAATTACAGGGCATATGAGACTTAATATCTGATGTCTCGGGGTGATGAGCGCAACGCAGTGCTTTTTATGGTATTTAAAGTTCTGGGTGGCACTGCAATTGTTATGGGCAGGCTCATAACTAATAACAAATACTATACTAACAAAAAATAATCTAGATCTAGAGTCTACAAGTACCTACCTACCTACAACTAATTGTAGCTGACCTTGCGAACTTTGTCCCGCCCGACAGTCAATGACGTGAGATGACAATTGCGGAAGATGGTGGAGAATTGTGGAGATCCAACCCTAATTTTTTTCTCCGTGATTTTTTCGTTATTTTAATAGTTGTTCTGCTATTATTGAGATCATGAAAATCGGTCCAGCCGTTCTTGAGTTATACATAAATGGTGTAACTAACCAGACTTTGTTTTTTTATATATAACTGAATGACGAAACGAGCTGGTCGTTTGCCTGATGGTAAGCAATACGCCAGCCCATAACATTAACAGCACCACCCAGAACTTTTTTGCAAAATCCTGCGCAGCGCAGCACTGCGCTTGTCACCCTGAGACAATTAGCTGTTGAGTATTTATTTAGGTAATAAAATAATTAACAATCCCTTGTTTACAGATCATCGCTTTGGCCCTTATCGCTGTTGTGGCTGCTGCACCTGGCGGTAAGTGTATTTTCCCATAATTTACGATCGACTTGAAAATAAAGTTATTTATCTAAATGTCTAGTTATTTAAGAACCAAAAATAAGTTTTTTGTTATAAAATATTATCTTTCAAGACAAGCTTTTAACAAATTCGTAATCGAACCCGCAAGCAGATTAAAATGAGCCCAAACACTAGTAGTTTATGATTATTTGTCAAGGAGTTCCATTGCCCACCTTCCGTCTCCATCATCAGATCAGCTGGCTGTCACCATAACATTACATTGGCATCGGATTTTGACAAGTATGCAAAATTTAAACTCCGAAAAAACTGATAAGAGAAAGTGGTTCTTATGCAGCTTGCAAGATTCTACCCGGACAAATATACATACATTGCAAGTTATAAAAGCTTGTAAAAAAGCAATACCCGTAGTCCTACTGTCAGCATACTTACTATAACACTACCTACTAGGTGCCTACAAGGTAACTGCGCACACTACCACGGGAAGTTTCTTTAGTAACCAGGTTTTAGTAACAGGAATGACATATGATCTACAATCACAATTTTTTTTAATAAGGAGTTTTGTCACATAGTCACCCGCATAAGTTCAATCAACACATTGTGACTATGACTATGACTAATAAAACATATCATAGCCACTCAATTTCTTTCTGAGTTTTCGCAACTAACCGTAATATTCTTACAGGTTACGGCGGCGGCGGCGGTTACGGCGGCAGCCAGGGAGGTTTCGGAGGTCACGGAGGTCACGGAGGCCAGGGAGGTTTCGGAGGTCACGGAAGCCAGGCAGATTTCGGCGGTCACGGAAGCCAGGGAGGTTTCGGAGGTCACGGAAGCCAGGGAGGTTTCGGAGGTCACGAAAACCAGGGTTTCGGAGGTCACCATCAAGGCCACGGAGGTTTCGGAGGTCACCAAGGCCATGGAGGTTTCGGAGATCAAGGAGGCCACGGAGGCTATGGCGGACACAGCGGTCACGGACACGGACACGATCATCATCATTGACAAAAATTCTTCTAATGCGACTGAAGACTTAGACGAGATTTATACCAAATTTATCTACAAGAATGTTCAAAAAGCAGCTTAGTGCGCTAGCACTTCCAATATTTTTTTTCCTTGTAATCGTCTTCGAGGTTCTAACAATTCAATTTTTCAGTTGAAGCACGGGGAAGCAGCCTTTATTTTTGGTTTATTTTTTGAAAATACAAATTTATTTGTACAAAAATGTGTTTAATTGACCGCTTACTTTATTTTCTCTAAATAGTATAAAACAAAGACGCTCATCCGCGTCTGACTGTGGCAGTAGGTTTTCTATATAACAAATGTTTACATATTTTTTTTCTAACAGATGTACGTAATACTTGGTAGATTTAATGTGATTATCATAATCATATTATTCGTGTGCACATGGTAGGGTTTAAGTCCCGGGACGTCTCGTGTCTCAAAGTCCCGGGACTTATTCCAAATTTGTCTCGTGTCCCGGGAGTTTCGGTTCGACACTCGAGACACGCTGGTCAAAATCGTAAAATCTCCGGGAGTCCCCGAGACGTCCCGGGATTTTGACCCTGGGCTGTCTCGTGTCCCGGGACTGTGAAAACGTCGCGACTTATCAAACTCTAGCACATGGTGTACACCCGTCGCCCTAACAACGCACATCATGGTTGGGCCAACCATGATATTCGTTACTGGCTATGCTTTGATCAAAACTTCACCCTGCTAGTAATAATAATAATAATAAAGCCTTTTTTCGGACAAAAATTTACAATTATGTTTCTTATACTACTGCACTGTTAAATATTTCATCGTTAAAATTATTCGCATATTTGGTGCTTCTTTACTTTCTGTAAGTCCGTTTGCCAGTTGGCAAAGGCCTCCTCCAACCTACTCCATTCTGATTTCTCTCTGGCTACTCTACTCCATGTTATGCCTGCAACCTGCCTGATATCATCGTCCCATCTTTTTTGTTATCTACCTCTTTTCCTTTTACCTTCCTTTGGGTACCTACCACTGTGTAACTATTTTGCTCCATTTGTCCTTTCCTCTAATCGTGTGGCCCGACCACTTCCATTTTAGCCGTTTTATTTTAAGGTTACGTCCTATATCTTGGTCTTTTTTCTAATATTGATGTTTCTTATTCTATCCCCCCTCATTACTTCTATCTCCATCGCTCGATGGCAAATGGCAATTCTATTGGTTGTATTTTTTGTTATGGCTCATGTTTGGCTTCCATTCATTAAGATAGGCAGAATGCAAACAATGAATAATTTGCTCTTTGTTGGTATGCTTAGGTTTTTGTCTTTCATTACTTCCCTAAGGCCTCAATACCTTTTCCAACTGTTCGCTATCCTTCTTTCGATTTCTTATGTTTATGTTATCTTTAGGTGATATCAACTGTCCGAGGTAAATATATTCTTTAACATAGCAAATTTGTGACTCGCCTACATTTATGCTGCTTTTATTTCCATTGGTCACTTTTGTTTTTTCGGGATTGAATTTTAGTCCTTCTTTTTGACTCTCAGATGCTAGTTCGTTTAACATTATATTTAGGTCTCCAGCTGGCGTTTTTGCGAATAACACTATATCATCGGCATATCTTAAGTGTGTTAGTGTGCGGCCGTTGATATTCAAACCCAGATTCTCCCATTCGAAGTTTCTGAAGATCATTTCCAAAACAAGGGAGAAAAGTTTTGGACAGAGAGGATCTCCTTGTCTTTCTCCTTTTTGTATCTTAAATGGATCTCCTATCTTTTCTAGCTGAATGCACGCCGAGCTCTTTTTGTATACATTTCTAATCAATCTTATATATTTTTGTTCTATCCTTTGTTCTCTTAACGCCTCCCAGATGTTTGTCGACGAGTCGAATGCCTTGCTGTAATCGACAAATGCTAGATAGTATATGAGTTGATATTCGTAGTCGTTACTTATTCCGTCGGGTCCTGGGGCTTTATAGTCTCTTTGGGTTTCTATAGCGAATTGTATTTCTTCCTGCATGATGCTGGGTACGGATGAGATTTCTAACAATTCTATTTCTTTTTCCGCTTTGGTACTTTCATATAGTTTCTTGTAGTATGATGTAGCAATCACCCTGCTAGTAGGTATTATTATTTCTTCTATGCCTGTACACAAATTTGTTGTCTAATTCCGACTTCTATGACTTTAGATAATATTAACGGCTACACTCACGTTACAATTGTGTCGGATAACTCCGACCAGGTTTCGGACAATTAGGATGTCTTCCGGGAGTTTACGCTTTGGAGCCTGATCGGAGTTATCCGACACAATCATAACGTTAGAGTAGCCGTTTATATTTATAATGAATATTTCGACTCGATAGTTTCCAAGCCATAACTTTAATGTTTCAGATTCATCATCATTGTCCATGAACAATGGGACATTTTGAATAAGAAAAAGATATCATAAAACAATACTCTTTATTTAAATACATGTTTATATTTGCAACAGTCCTCTGTCGGCCTTACAAACGTGAGTCGTACAACTGAAGGCAACCCAATTAGAAGCACAATGGTTCCGTATAAATAAATAAACCGTGTTTTATTTTATTTCCATGAGAAAACCTACCTATGTATAGAATATACCTAGGTATAGAAAAATACACGTCCTCAGTGCTTTAAATGCCTAAACTATATTTTCTAATTTATTAATATATTATTTTCATATATTTATTACATTGTGCACATGATCATGTCCAAACCGTGGCATAAATTACATATTTCTTTAACAAATGCACCCTCATTTAAATGATGTTACGATATACAACTTATGATTTTTAATCGTTTACTTCTATAGTATATAGAAAACTGTTCATCTAAATAAATATATTTTTTAAATCTAATATTTACAAAACGCTAACAATTATATACACAGATCAATAATTTATTGTAAAACATAAAAAAAAACAAAAGCTTTATCTAAATATCGACTAATGTTAAAGCATTACAGAAGGCGATTAAATGAACACTATGAATTACGATTTTGATTAAACTCGAGATGGTTCCGCGTAAACATTATAATGATAATAATTTTCATAATTCGCTTTTCGTAATCATTTCGTTTAAAAGCGTCACCTGGCATAATTATACTGATGATGGTTTAAATAGTACAAATAACTCTTAGATAGTTCCTATTATTGATAGTATTTTTTGTTTCATTATGAAAGTAAGTGATCGAATAACTGTAATTGGGAAGAAGTACACAGTTTAAATATTATTAGTTATTCATTCCATACTTGTTATTTTTTTCTAGTAAGATTTTATAGCGCAAAATTGATATTTAGAAGTCAACCCCTACAAAAAATATACAAAACTGGTTTGTATTTTCGATTTTAATATTTTGTCACCCTGTGGTATAAACCTGTTGATTCACAAAGGCGCGCCACCACTTCCTAAGAATGTTGTTAACATAATTATGCGTAGCTATGACCTAAGTCATTTATTTGCATTATCTTTTGTTATATGTACCTACTGCTAGCCTTTTCACACACATACACATCTTGTAAATACGAGCTTACGCGTACAGCATACCGATACTTAATTAGCTGTGGAGGGGCGCTCCTTTTTGAGTAAACAGTACTATTGGCATAAAGAAAGAATCTAATTAAAAAAAATGTTAGGCTCGAACCCATATTTTTTTAATTATAAGATATGATGTCGAACATTAGTTAAATCTCTTAAATACACTTTTAAACAATACTCGTTTAGAACGTAGGTTAATTTGACCGTTACGTAGAAGGTTAATTAGAATGATTTATAAATAAATTAAACATAACATTAATAAATACATTTCCAGGGTTTACCCACCTTTTACCTTTCGAATATCTATATGATATTCAGAGTATCGAGAATATTTTTTAAATTTCGGTGTATAGTTACACAGTTTAAATAAATTTTTAATCCGCATGCTAGACTTAAAATAATTAGGAAAAGAAAAATGATATTGTTCGGGCAGTGATCGAACCTGCGTCTCCGGAATGCCATCGCGAATATCGTCCCTGTGAGACGATATAAGGATAAAATAAATTTGGTTACTCGAGCAATTAGCTCGGTGGCCCAGTGGTTAAGGCGTTGGGTGGGACGTTATTTCGAAGACGCAGGTTCGATCTCTGCCTGAGCAATATCATTTTTCTTCTTCCTTATTATTTAAAATCTAAGTTTAAATAAAATTTAGAACGCGATACCTATATTAATTCGAATGGTCATGACATGACATCACAAAAGCGCTGCTCTACGCGGAAATTGTATAAGCTCCCACCGCCGGCCAGCGCGGCGCCGCGGAAAACTGCTTTTTAATCACATCTTTAGTTTTAAACATTTGGCTCCTGTTAGGTACGATTTCGAGCGACGCAACAGACGGCATTACTTTTGACTTGCGAATTCTTGAGTTGACGAGCTGCATTTTCTTTGAACAAAGTAGCCCGTGACACTTGCTACAACCATCTGCGGCTGTCTTTTGTCGTCTAGACAGAGTAGACTCGTAGTAGACAGACCTGTCTACTTCCGTCTTTTGCAGTCTATCTCTGTCTACTTGCGTCTTTTGCAGTCTATCTCTGTCTACTTCCGTCTTTTGGCGTGAAACTCTTTCTACTTCCGTCTTTTGCAGTCTATCTCTTTCTACTTCCGTCTTTTGCGGTCTATCTCTGTATACTTTTGTCGTTTGCCGTCTACCGCGTGGCCCGAAATCCTACATAAATAGTGAAAACAAATGTGATAGACGGCTCACGATGAGAGCCGTGAATGAACCTACATAATCAATTTTAAAACTAAGATGAAACAGTTAACGAGAGGACCCGGTTTACCACCGATGGAGGACGCTACTTTTATACTAAACTTTAGAAAAAAAGCTGTCAAAAAAAAGCAAACATAATTCTGTAAATGTTAGACAATTATAAACTTGGCATAGAAAACTTTAACATTCATAGCTCTGCAAAACATCTTTTCAGTGGGAGCTAGGTATCATTTTGTAGGTACCTCTAGCATGTATATAATTTTATATATTTGTGATGATTAATAAAGATATCTGAACTTGTCATTATGGTGATACCGTAATGACAAATTTAGATGTCTTCATTATGTACTGGCAAGATAGGCGAATTTAATGACAAACATTTTGACCCTTCTGTTATGGAAACAATGAAAGAATGAGCGCGGTCTCTGGAGGATTGCCTCATTAACCGGTCGGTATCGCGAGATCGGATTCGCAACTACAGAACTGCAGCATTGATCCCAAGCGGTTAAATATGCTGGGACGGTATTCGGAATACGCCGGATTGGATCCTGCCCGAAAAAGGTTATTTTTATATTTTTTGAATATTTAAAATGTATAAATATGCGAGTATATAAGTAAGTAGCGTTGTTATTAATTTGTTAAGAGTAGACTAGACAGCACCGCGGCAGACTACGAGGAAAATGATCAACAATAGCAAACATCGCGTGGACATTTTAATGAGAAACGGGGAGCCTACAGCCCAGAAATGGGACTGGACAAAACTAAAATTTAAACACCCCCGACACAAAAAACCAATGAGAAGTAAAACACGGCTAAACCGATTTTGATAAAAACATGTCTAAGAACCACCGCTAGAAAACCTGCTTTCAAATAAAAGAAACCGCATCCAATTCGGTTCATTCGTTTAAGAGCTACGGTGCCACAGACAGACACTTATAACGCCCCTACTTTTTGCGTCGGGATTAAAAAAGTTAACAGAAATTTTGTCAAGCCGATAAAAAAATCTCGACTTACCTAATAAATGCCCCGCGCCCGCTCTTTTATTGTGGGTGCCCTTTAAGCCAAATAGAAGTTTAGTTCGCGCGTTAACTGTGCGTCATATTTTTTTGTTATTTACCTAAGCATTTACGTGTAATGCATGATCTGTGTAATTCTCTACACTGTCAAAATAGGCCGAGTCGATACAATCTTGAATTTTCGTAGTGATTGAAACGTGGTCGCAGACAAGCGATCCGTGTTTATAACACCAACCTTTCAACCTTTTGATAGCCAGTAAGACTATGTAGCAGTGCCTTTAACGCCGTATAACTCCTGGTAGGTCCTAAATATAAGTCGGACAGTGGTCTAGACTAGTACCGCAAGCGTCACAGAGCCTCGCATCTCGTCGGTTGACAAGCGTGCAGGCCGGACATTCCCTCCCGCCCGACGTTAGCGGCTGAATCTCCGGCCCTCGCTTCGACTTGCCGCACATTTCACACGCAGATGTCGTATTCTTGTTAATGTACGTGCACGTCCCGCATTCCCACTTGTCTCTGATTGGTCGCGGCTCGGAGTTCCGGCTGTGCGGGCGGTCGCCATTGGTCGGCGGCGCGCGGGAAGGCGAGCGGGAGTCTGTCTCGTCCAATGAAACGACGAGCTGCTGTTTCAGATCGAAGTTCGGAACGGATGCTGTGGGGAAAGAAACAAGTTAAACATTTGGGGAATTCCACATTCATTAGAAATCAACATTTTGGTCAAATTAAAGTAGATTACGAAAGGCATTAGGTAATTCCTCCTCAATGAAATTCGAAAGGAGTACGGATCTTCCGAATGAAGAGAGGAAGGAAGAGAGTAAGGAAGGAACAGAGGCAGGAAGGAAGGGAGGGAGAAAGGAAGGAAGAAAGGCGTAAAGAGAGGAAGAGATGAAGGAAGAGAGGGAAGGGGGAAGGGGAGAAGAAAGGAAGAATGGAAGCAAGGAAGAAATATAATAATGAATGAAAACAATTCAACATTCCAAATAGCAGCATAACAACTTGACAATATCGAAGAAAGAAATAACTTCTTTCTTTGACTTTACAAATAAAATAAAAGAAAAAACCAACCTGAACTCTTCGAATTGTGCGCTCCATTCTGACCATTCTCCACTGGTCGTGGCCTACTCGGCTTTTCCACTTCTGCTGCAACAAGCTTCACTGGTTTCTTCACTTTCTTTATCTCCGCTGAGCTTGAAGTTCCATTAACTGAGTTCTGCTGCTTAATTACCTCCTTTCTATCTTTAATATCCTTCTTTGTGAGTAATTTAACTTTGTCCGGAGCTACTTTTGGTGTTATTAACGCGTCCGCTTTAGGGTTACCGACGGGCTCTATGGTCCGTTTCGTCCGTTTCTCTTCAACAGGAATCCTCTTCGTGGTTTGCTTAGATTTCTTTAGATCCTTCTTTAACTCTTCCACTCTATGGTCTAGACTCAAAGCCTGGAGGCCGTCTTCCAAGTCGAGCGTCGTAGGCTGGTACCGACTCTTATGACCTTTGTCTAGCCGATCGAGTGTTCTCGAATCTCTGTCGAGTGACGGAGAATACCTGTTTCTACTATCCTCGTCCTGATCTTTACTCGATAGATTCCTAAAAACGTAGTCCCAACTCTCGTAAGTGCCCATTCCGTCTTCCCTCGCTTTGCTTAAAGCCGGTTGCGTGTCGGATCGCGGTAAGCTCGGTAGCGTGACGTCACTAAACCCCGATTTCGACGTGCTATTTCTCCGCGAGCTTTCTCTTTTCTTATGCCTATCTTCGATGTCGTTTTCGTACACTGAAGGCGAATCTAACTCTATCAACTGAGCCGTGGGGACCGCTGGGTATCTGTAAGGCGGGTAACCGTTGACGGGAACTGTTGCCGCGTGTTTTATGGGAGGGTAGACTGGCGTCGGTATCATGTATGGAGCTTGAACTGGGTAGTAGTATGGAACATATTGCGTCATCATCGGCTGGGGCATCATGTTGCTGCACTGGGGTACGTCGGGGTGCATGGGGTACATGTACTGGGGGACCATGGTGTGTGGCGGGAGGTAGTGCGCATGCGCAGGCTCGTCTAGCACTGCGTCTTCGGGACAGTAGTGGCACGACTGGTTTGGCGGGATTGCTTGGTGGTTGTGGAAGCGAGCTTCAACGCGGCTACAGTGCGTGTCGATTACCGTCGTCGGTATGTTCGAGTAGATTTCTGAGCCTGCAAAATATAAATAAAAATTTTCGTTAGGCGATCAGTTTTATTTTGGCTCAGTAAATTGCCCTTTAAAACAAACAGTAGATTTTTTACTTTAATAAAGAAACGCTCACAAAAATCTAGCTTACAAACATAACCACAGAAACTCTATTTTCAGGCCGTAAGTATTAAATCAAAAAGTTATTATTTATAATTTAGAATGAGGTACCTTTCTAGAGGGTCATTGTGTGTGTGTGAGCGTTTTCTTGTATAGTGTTAGTATATTGCTGTATGATCTTAGTGTTTTGTTGTACAGTGTTAGTATGTTATTGTATTGTTAGTATTTTGTTGTATAATGTTACCTACTGTTTTGTTGTATAGTGGTATTGGTTTGTTGTATAGTGTTAGGGTTTTGTTGTGAAGTGTTAGTGTTTTTTGTGTAGTGTTAGTGTTTTGTTGTATAGTATTAGTATTTTGCTGTATGATCCTTGTGTTTTGTTGTACAGTTTTAGTATTATATTGTACTGTTAGTTTTAAATTGTATAGTGTTAGTGTTTTGTTGTTAATTGTGTAGGTTTACCGTTGTCGACGTAAGGCATGTCTGCAGCAGCCAGCAGGCGCGCGGCGACGGCGGCGGGCCGGTCGGGCCGCGCCGCGCGCGCTCGGTAGATGTCGCCCCACGTTATGGACACGTTGGCACCGCTGCTGATTATCGTCTCCCAGATTTGTAGCATTATCTGTAGGAACAATTGTCGGATGTATTATAGAGAGGAATGTAAATATAATACTTGGATAAATTTACAGCATGATTCTCATCAAAAGGTACTTACGTATAGTGCGACAATAATCTTCATTTTCATTCATGTGTCCAAAATAGGAACTAATCATTTTTCATTGATATATGATATACTACTATATACGTTATACATTCGATATAACAAAAATCACGTGGAATCTTCACTGAATTCATGCACTTTCATACAGATTTTTAGCATTGCGTTTTTTTTTTCAAAATGGCGGCGCATTATCGCACACATCACACACAGACATTCAAAGACATTTGACACTCTTATGTAGCCATCTACCGCGCTATTACCGTAATTCTGGGTACCATATCTACTGCACTCCGACACTAGACACTGATACACACCCGACACTCGCAGCTGGCCACGAGCGCGTCCCGCGACACTGCGGCCGCGGTGTCGGGACACGCAGGCTGCAACAGCGCGAGCCGCCCCGCGCCCGCCGCGCTGTATCCCATCGCGTGCAGAAGTGTCTCGGCGCCCACTATGTTGGCCTCCACTTCGTGTTTGTAGAACCCGCTGTATAACTGAAATACGACGACAGACGTTTAAAACATGACCGTCATACATTTTGAACAAAATGTACTAGGTGGAGACATAGCGTATTACTTTCGTTCGTAACACGTCTGCGCGTCGACTTTTTTGTTTATGTGACATTGGCATAAAAAAGGGAAAGGACGTTATGTGTGCAGACAAGAAAAACAACATAATAGACAACATACAGAGGATGTCGTGGAGTACCTGAAGCAGCAGACCAAGCTCACCCTAAGGGATGTGCAGTTGGAATCTCGACATAATGTCAGTTTTAAGTCATTTGTGGTGAGGGTTCCAACTGAGCGACTTGCAACCTTTTTGAGAGAGGAGTTTTGGCCGAGGGGTGTATTTTATATTATATATGTATGTTAGTCTGTACGGTATTTATTTATATGGGCTTATGTACTTTTGTGACTTGTTGCCTGAAATAAATGATTTAATAATAGTAATAGACACGTTTAAAACAAAAGAAGAAACCCGGCATCAAACATTTAAATATCTCCAGAAACCTGACACAATGTAACGAACAGAACAAATGAATTTAATATTTAGTCAATGACACTCACCCGTATAACTTTATACTCCTTCCGCCACGGCTGCGTGAGTAAGTTGCCGGCGTACCGCGCGATGGCCGCCCAGCCGAGCCCGGCGCGGTACGCGTTGAAGTCGGGCAGCTCGTTCACAGTTCGTTGGAACACCTTGTTCGTCTCAGCGAGACGGAACTTGCACTCGTGAGGCGCACGGGCTAGGTATTCCATTATATAATCTGCAATATTAATTGGGCCTGTTATCTAATACCTTTAACGGCTCCAACGACTTTCATGAAATTTAGAATGCAGGGGCGATAAATCGATCTAGCTAGGTTTCATTTTTAGAAAACGTCGTTTTAAGCATGTTTTAAACATAAACTGAACATATGACTTCCTGACATTTCTATTGGCGAGTAGTTTTTTTTAAAGCTAACTAAACTAGGGCCCTAGTTGCCAAAGCTTAAACAACAACTAAACTGCTTTACCGACACAGCAACAAAGCTACTTGACAATAGATGGCGTTGTTAAGCAACACTAAGCGATCTCAAAAATTCCGAGCAAAGCTCGGTCATCCAGGTACTTAAAACTAACGTATTATTCATAATCTGGGTTAATAACAGGCTACACTCATAAAACCCGTGAGTGTAGCCGGTTATTAAACCAAATTATTAAATTAAACAAAAATGAATAGTGTAGAAAGGACCAGATGGCAGCATGTCGTAGTGGAGAGTATATGGGTATTCCATGGTTTGATAGAGGAGCTTATCAACCGACTTCAAAAAGGAGGAGGTTCTCAATTCGACGATATATTTTATGAATTTATTTTTTGTATGTTTGTTACGCGATTACTCCGCCAATTATGAACTGATTTTAATGAGTGAGATTCATTAAAATATATATATATTATGGGACCTCTGATGACCTACCAAACAAAAAAGATTCATTAAAATCAGTACATATATATTAAATATAAAAGTTCATTTTATATATAAAAGCATTTTATATGTTAAGTTTATATATAAAAGTTCTATAATAGTATAGTTAATAGTATATATAAAAGTTCGTACCCAGAACTTCGAAAGAGAAGAGGTGTTCAATTTTATGTATATATATACATATATATATATATGATAGAACTTTTAATGCCATTAAAAGTATTGCACTGCATTGCGCTCATCACCCCGAGACATCAGATACAGGCATGTTAATTCTATTACCAATTTTAATTATTAATTAATTTATGTATGTAACTGAATGACCAGACGAGCAGGTCGTTCGCCTGATGGTAAGCAACACACCTGCCCATAACAGTTGCAGCACCACCCAGAACTTTGTTTTGCAAAATCCTACGCGGCGCTGCACTGCGCTCGTCATCCTGAGACAATTAGCACTTAAGTCTCATAATGCCCAGTAATTTTGCTGGCTACAATGCCCTTTAAACCGGAACACAGTAATGCTTGCGCACAACCGCTTGGCGGCTGAATAAGTGGCAAAGTTGTGTACCTTCGAGTTTCTTCTTCTGCTGCAGTTTGTCGGGGCTGTCGTCGGTCTCGAGGTAGCTGTAGTGCGCGTCCTCGATGCGCCGCCACAGCCGCGGCAGCCACTCTCGCAGCGCCGCGTCGCCCATGCCCGCCGCGCACGTCATTATTACCATCACACTGAAATAAACATCGTCTTATCACTATATTTAACCAACTTCAAAAAAGAAGAAGGTTCTCTATACAATTGCATTTTTTTGTATTTGTTATCTCAGAAGTCCGTCATTCATGAACCGATTTGGAAAATTCTTTGCGTTGGGTTCAGTATAGCTATGAAGTAGTCCCATATAAATTTCATCGATATTTGACCTTGGACTTCGAAGATACATTGAAGTCGGTTTTTTTGTTTAATAAAACGTAGGTATACTTGTTTATTAACTGATAGGCCAGCATTTGACCGCAGTCTCATCTGATGGAAAGTCATGACGTGGCCGACGATGGATCATGCTTGCCTAAAAGATACCGATTCACTCTGGACTTGAAGACACCTAGATTATAAGAATCGGGAAACAGAGGCGCTGGTAAGGTGTTCCATTCTATAGCTGTTCGCATCATGAAAGTTGAAGCGAAAAGCTTTGATCTGGTAGGAGGAACGTCAACCTTAAACGGTAATTCTATCGCACTCTCCGTGATGTATCCTATAAAATACAGGCTGGCAACTTTACGTCGATGCTCAGTATCACTACCACATCTAGGAAAAGGTTTATTAGCTAGCGGAGAAGGCTGAATGGTAACAAGCAGCTTACAACAAAAACGCAATTAATGACGACGACCGACGACGAAGTGGCACGGACGCGTATAGACATACCTACTATTACCTATACAGCCAATTGAAATCAAATCAAAATCCCTTTATTCATTTTTGGCATCATAGACGCACTTATGCACGTCAAATGATCACCATGACTACCACCGTATAGGAAAAAACACCACTGCTCAGAAGATACGGCAAGAAACTGAGGGGCATTTTTTTAGAGATTTGTTACATTTTTTGGTTTTCTAGAATGTTATGTTTCTTATGTACCAGTTGGTTACTTTTTAAACTCTTATAAAATGGTGGTGAGGGCGCTTTGTCGGTTTATCTCCCTTGTATATATGTATTGGCCTAAACTAAACCTTTAAGTTACGAGCAATTCTCCGTTTTGGTCGACGAAGCTCTTTTAAAAACTAAACCTAATCGTAACTTTACAATTAAGATCCAGAAGGGCTAGGCACCGGCCCCTAGAGTCTGGAAATCAATCAGAAAACGTCTATTTTTAGTGCAGCGTCTTCACTGCGGTTGGTCTAGATTTCTTAGATAAGTGCCTGCTATATTTCTTCGATTGCCTAGTATCAGATAGTTTCGCTAGACTGGTTTGGTTACATCAGTAGATCCTTATAAAGTTGAGTCATATCTACCTTATTATTTAAAACTTCCGATTTCTAAGTTCGAAACAGTTTATAAAATCCGAAATTATTTTCTTTTTTACCGATAATTTAACCTCTTTCGGCTATACCGAGAGCGAACTTGTTGGTCCTTAGAAATACCTCTGGATGGGCGCTCTGGGCATGGGTCATCATGGTGAAACCATTGGTCAGTGGGAAAGAGAAAGTTTAGTTACTCTGGGGTACACAGCCGAACCTAATAAGGCTTGTAGAGTCGTTTAAGGTTAAGGTATATATTTTTCTGGTACTTTTAATTAGTTAACTGTGTTATTGCTTAATATAAAATAATTTATTATTATAACCTAGGTTTTTAGTAAAACAAAAAATAAATCAATTGAAAATACGATAAACGACATCCCAATTGAAAATCCATATAATATCGACAAGATATCTGCATCTGTGCAAGTGTGGTGCAGTCATCCAGTCAATATGTCATTGCCCTTGTAATTGGAGAACTGCCAGGCAGATATTGATATACCCAGCTCATATTGTTGCAATGTTATCTAATGCAGATGCTATACTGACGACTGCACTGTTGCAACTTGACAAATGTTAGAAGAATTCAACATAACCTACCAAAGTCATGTAGGTAGGGTGTCTTTACGAAGAGTATGAGTATATCTATTACCTATTCAATATAATTTATTCTAAGAGTTCAAACACAAATATCCGTTCAAAAATAAATATATTGGTGGTAGGTTTCTCGTATACGAGAGGCCGTCTGGATAAGTACCACCGCTTTGCCAGTTATTTAGCCGCTAAGCAGTAGTGCGCAAGCATTACTGTGTTCCGGTTTGAAGGGCATTGTAGCCAGCGAAATTACTGGGCATTATGAGACTCAACAGCTAGTTGTCTTAGGGTGACGAGCGCAGTGCAGCGCCGCACAGGATTTTGCAAAACAAAGTTCTGGGTGGTGCTGTTATTGTTATGGGCTGGCATATTGCTTACCATCAGGCAAACGACCAGCTCGTCTCGTCATACAGTTACATAAAAAAAAATATAAAGATAAAATATTTCCGTCCTACTAAAAGAAATATAACGTTAAAATATTTCCGACCTACTACTAAGACCTAATCATCCGTGAACGTCAAAATGGGGCAAATTAAGTCCATGACAAAACGAACCACTGTTAACAAACAGAACTCTCAACAGTGCAAAGATCAATAAAAGTACAGTATATTTTTATAGGCAGTGTGAATGCTCTATGAAAGTGGACGGAGTTTTGGCGCACGCACACACACACACACGCGACACGCGCTTTCTACGACACCACAGAATAATCTATAGTCTATAGTACAATAAAATTAGTAACGACACTAGTTTTTCAACACTACTGTCGTTTTGCCATTTATTTCATAGCATTCTTATTTAGCGCTAGCTGCGCCCGCGGTTGTGCGGAATAAAAAGTACCCTATATGTTAATTCAGGGTGGTCCAAATTTCACTTAAATCTGTTCAGCTGTTGCAAAAGAAGTTCAAAATGTATATTTATACTACACCTGCTCGGAAAGTACCTTGATACTTTATCAAATTTACGGTAGAAAGTACGTCATTGCATATCGAACAAATATGCGGTGAGAAAACGCATCTGAGCGGGAGAGAAAAGTGTATGAAAATCCATTTCCTACGTGGTTTTTCTTTTTTAATTTTGGGTAAGACTATGCGCTGGTAACCTAAATATCAAAAGCCAAAAAGTTTTTACAGTGAGTTTTTATCTCCAAGTTCGCAAAATGACACTGGCCACTAGCTGTGTGTTGGATGGTGTCAAACAATTTGAAAAAAGAACATCGCAAACATCTCAAACAAACATTAATGGAAAAAGTGTTACATTAAGCTTCACTAACTGCAACAATTTCAATATAAATTTCAATTAGTAAAGATTTAGTTTTTTATTTTCCTCGTAGGTGTAGTATAAAGCACTATGTATCACTCGAGAGAAAGTGCGATTCCCGATCTCGGGTGTTTTAAAGCCCTCGCCTACGGCTCGGGCTTTAAACGACACCCTCGACGGTAATCGGTCACTTTCTCCTCTCGGTGAACAATGTACTATTAGCAAGTAGCAACCAACCATCCCATCATATTCAAGTTTTATAGTTTCAAAGATATATGTATATATAGTTTTCGGATTAGTAAGCAATGAATCAGTGGTATTTAGCTTTTTATGTGCTGAACTAGCGACCCGCCTTGGCTTGTGACGGTTGCAAATATAAATAACTAGCTGCGCCCTGCGGTTTCACCCGCGGTTTCCCGGGATAAAAAGTAGCCTATGTGTTAATCCAGGGTATAAGCTATCTCCAAACCAAATTTCATCAAAATCCATTCAGTAGTTTTTGCGTGAAAGAGTAACAAAGGTACATCCATTCTTACAAACCTTCGCGTTTATAATATTAGCAGGATAATATATATAATTACATATTGAACTAACAGTTACCCGCGACTTCGTAAGCCTAATGAAGTAATCTAACCTGGCTAGGAAAAAGAGGAACAAGTGAAAGGCTACCTGGTTCGAATCGCCCCGCGTGCTGGATCCTTTTACGACGCGTAGTATCTCGTCTCTTTTCCCTGCCTTCACGCTGATTTTTTTGTTGGAGCTGATGCCCGCTGAGTTAATGTGCGCGATGATCGCGGCTGACGTTGCAAATCCGTCGGTTTAACAATTATTTCGAGGAGAAGTACGGAGCTCTCGACTCGATCGCGTGCCGGCCAGACGTCAACTACTTTTTCCAACTACCCCCCAGGTTGGCCAAGGAAATTATAAGAAGGGTTGAAGGTAGTTTGGAGAGGAAGGTTGACGGGCTTCGTTTATAAATAAAGAATATAAGAAAAGTTGCGTTCAGAAATGGTAAGCTCACCAATATTGCAAACATTACTGAACATACCGCCCCCCAAAGAGCTCTTTAGAAGAAAGACTTAAAAATTTACAAAGTCAAACAAAGAATATAATTATGCTGAGATTCGTTAGATGAGTTGAAGTTAATAGATGATTTTCGTTATAGGTGAGGTTCGTTTAGCTGATTTTCAAAAATAATACGAATGATGATACAATAAATAAGAAAGAATAAATAAAAATGAATTGATGATTTTACTTTTTAGATAGCTAGTTTTCGAGGCAAGACAGTAAAGGGCACAGTTTTACTACCGGTCGTAGCAAAATTCCGTTGGAAGTCCTCAACTCGACTACCCTAACAGTGCCGTCGGAACCTGGACAAACGCGAATAATCCTACCCTTTTTCCACTGAAGAGGTGGCAAATTTGAGTCTTTAACTAGAACGAGATCACCGACTTGAAGATTAGCGCTTTTGGCAAGCCATTTCGGACGCTGTTGCATTGTGTGCAAAAACTCCGAGTGCCATCGTCTCCAAAAGTGCTGAGAGATCTGTCGAAGGAGTTGCCACCGCTTCAAAAGGCTCGGATTGAGTTCGTCGAAGTTTTGTTCAGGCAAAGACAGCAGAGGTTGCCCAATGATAAAGTGGCCCGGCGTGAGGGCTTCGAGATCATTGGGATCATTGGTCAAGGGACACAGTGGCCGTGAATTTAGTGCTGCCTCTACTTTAGTGAAAATTGTACCGAGTTCCTCGAACGTAAGTGAGCGGTCTCCGATAACGCGGGCCAGTATGAGCTTCGCCGACTTTACTGCACTTTCCCACAAACCACCCATGTGAGGGCCGGAAGGTGGGTTAAGATGCCAGGTGATTTGGCGATTGGCCAGAGAACTGCTGATGAGAAACAGCCGATGGTAATGGTTTACGATAAGTTTGGTTACGTGGTGCGCCTTGGGTAGTAGAAGCGGATGCTTTGCGCTATAATCAAGTTCTGACTTGACAAGTCTTCCGCCCACCCTTAAGTGACCCTGCGAGTCTAGAAAGGGATTCAACCGTCGAATGCTGCCTCTGAGAGGTTTGTCCTCGCGTAACAACCGAAGAGTTTCGGGAAACTCCGTCGACTGGACCAACTTCACAATGTGGAGCAAGCTAGTATTTAGCTCCGCAACGCTCAACGGACCAGTGCGACGTTGATTGGGATTACGCGAGTTGTGGATGAAGCGTTTGCACCAAGCTACGACAGATTGTAGTTTGGGAAACGTACTAAACCTCGTCAGGATGGGCAGTTCTTCGGCAAGAGAAGCGACGTGTGAAATGGGTGCGGTTGATTTGAAGCCAGACAGATTATTTTCGCTGGGAAGAGGGATGTCCTCAGACCATGAGGAACCGTCGTCTACTACCCACGGCAGTGACCACCACAAATGATGCGCCACCAATTCGGAAGGAGTGAGACCTCGACTTGCCGAATCAACGGGATTTTTAGCTGATGGCACGCATTTCCATTCAGCGTTTGGCACCAGAGCCTGTATCTGAGATACGCGTTTCCCTTCAAAAGTTTGTAGCTTGTGAGGGGAAACCTTGAGCCAGGCGAATACGATGCTGGAATCACACCAGGCAATCGTACTGCTGATTTTGAATTTTTGATTCAGAATGCCAAGAACGTGATGAAGAAAGCGTGCAAGATGAGCGGCATTCAGTTCCAGCTTGAGAACTGTAAGCTTCTGTTTCAGCGGAGCATCACGTGACTTGGCCAGCAAGAGCCTGACCGAAGCGCTTCCGTGAGGTCCTCGAACGCGCAGGTAGACGCACGCGGCGTACCCGCATTCAGAGGCGTCACTGAAACCATGGAGCTGAATCTCCGACGGTTGATCAGTGAGCAACCTTGGTATGGAAATTTCGTTGAGTTGAGAAAGCTTAGCCATTGAGTGAGTATGGTTACCCAAGGGCTGGTAATTGACATTGAATGGGAGACGGACAACAAAGCGACCAGTATGGTCCCTGGTGTACGTCTCGCTGAAATGCTTCTCACAGAGAAGGTCCTCGGGATCTGGCATGGGTTGACTGGGTGTCTCTTCGACTTCCCAGAACCGAGTGAGTGCCAGATCGAGGTTTAAGGTGCAGGCCATCGCTACCGCGTTATGAGCGAGTGGCGATGCTGCGGGAGCTTTGCCCATTATAATCCACCCGAAGATTGAGGAGTAGGCAGTTGGCATATCTTCACCAAGGCTAAACTTTCTGCCATCGAGTATTTGATTATATACGTCTATACCTAGCAAGAGGTCAATTGGTCCTGGAACCGTAAAGTGTTTGTCGGCCAAGACCAAATTTTTACAGAGTGTATATGAGGCGTCTAATAGCAATATCCGCTATAACGATTCTATCTGTTTTGCCGCAAATAAAAAAAAACGATTGAGGTATTTCAGACTAAAGATAATAATTTGAATTTAGTATTTAAATCATCGTAAAAGGATAGGCAAACATAATCTAGAAACCCATAGACAATAATAAAAACAAATAAAAAGTTGTAGACAAAAATAAAATCACTTTAGCCGGTTTTGCAACTAACTTGTCATTATAGAGGGTTTTGTTATTGACAGATGACATTTTACCGGATTTTGCATCGAAAATTATTTAGGTTATCTTTGTTGTGTGGATAGCGTTATGCAATATAAATAGGTAGTTAGGTGCTTGGAAATTATGATTAAGGGGTAAAATACCTCAGATGAAATAAAAAAAACACATCAACGTGGTCAAGAGTTATATTATAATACAAAAGAAAGCCTTAATGCAAAAATCGAAAAAATCACAAATTATTAAGGGCAAAAATCACTTCTTACTTTTATAATCACTAAGTAACAAAATCCTTGCCAATCAGACCAATTTACACAAGTGAACCAATTTCCTCAAATCCACCCTCACACAGATCACATGTATCTTCCAAACCGCCATCATCCTCATACAAATTGTCAACATTCTGAGTCTGCGCTCTTTCTTGAATGTTTTTGTAATACTTTAATATTTCTATTTCCTGCCAGTTGTTACCGAAGTGGGTCGTCAAGAGCTTGACAACATCTTGTAGTTTAGCCCGTTTGGGTATAATTTTGTTAGGTTGAATCAGTACAGGTTGTATCATTGTAATTTTTTTATTCTTCTTAGTAATTACTTTCTTTTCGTTTATTTCGCTATTATAATTTACCTCGCCTTGTACCAAAACATTATCTGTCTTTGTCCTGGTCAAAAAAAAGCGTTTACTTTTCATAAATGGAAAATGCCAACCGGTTGTTGGTTTTATTATTGTGTCATAACCTTTTTTCCAATCGTAAACTGGAATTGATGCCAGATTTGTGCATGTCGCGTTTTCTTCCAATACCGATACATAATCCAAAGGTGAAGTTATGACCTCCTTAGTCTTAAGAGTCTTCTCAATTTTCGCAAAAACTCTATCGGGAGGAATAAACGAGTGGCCGACGACAGGGAATATTAATTCTACTTTTTTAATATGTCTTGGAGCATCCGTGTATAGCCACTTTCCAAGCATAGCGACCATCCCTGTATTTTTGTTCTGGCCGGAACACCCATCAGAAATTACTCTCAAAATCTTGACTTCTTCATTTAAAGTCACTTGCAGCAAGAAGTTATACACTGCGCTTATGATTTCATTGCTTCCCTTAGCATGCGTTGTTTCTTCCCAGTAGTATGACTGTACATTTTGTTTCGTAAGTTTCGCCTTTGAATTCCCCAATACTATGGCAAAATGATAAAAGCTAAATTGACGGCTATAGTATGCCGACTGATCAGGCAATTTTGGCAAGGCCTGGTTTTTTTGGCAATCAAATGTGATGGTCTGAATATGTGCACTATCATCCTGAAGAATTTTATAAAAAGCTTTATATTTTAGTCGATGGATTCTTTTCTCAATCATCAACTCGTTTCTTTTAGATGTGTCGGTTTCGGATTTTAGACGCTCATCTATAGAAATGCACGTCGAGCACACGTCAGTTCTAGGCGAACCAAAACCTATATTGTATTGTGTGTTAAAAATTTTCCTGAAAAAACTTTGCTTAACATGAAGATCTGGTTCGCGAGCCTGATTGTATAGGCGCCACATTTTACGGATATTTAATTCCGGAGAGAGATACAATCGGTGCATATTTTTAGACCTACAATAGTGGCTCTCTTGTCCCTTAAACGATTCTATAAACCAGTTGACTGAAAATCGTTTTGCTTGAAATGCGTCACTCATTCGGTCACCACCTCTATTTTCAACTGGCATCACACCTCCGCTATTGTAGAATCTGTTCAACACACCTTGAACACGGTCCTTTTTAATTGAAAGTGCTCCCGTAAAGGTTTTCTGACATACGGGAATATTTTTTCCGTCTTTTCCGAGAATGCTGTATTTTATTGCTTTTTGTCTTTTGCTGTTAGCTTTGCCAGCTTTAGCCTTAGTTACAGAACAGAATTTTAACAGAAAATTGTCTTGTGTCAATTTGTTCGAGCGTTGGTAAAAATTTTTGTGAAATTTCCTGATATCTTGGCATGTCACTGTACTGCAGCGAAACGCCTTTTGGTTGTGATTACATTTTGGGAATTGAGGTAATCCGGGAGCCGTGTACCTAGAAAAAAAAATGAAGTAAGTACATATTTAATATAAAGCAATAAAAAAAAAGTTAAACCGGTTCCAAAAAGGGAAAAATAAGACTAAACGACTGATCTATTTGAAGTCGATACCATTACTAAATACATTGTTTAAGTATTTGGCTTGGTATTGACTTCAAATAGATCAGTCGGTTGGTCTTATTTTTCCGTTTTTGGAGTCGGTTTAACTTTTTTTTTAAATTGTTTTTATTTTTCCATTTTTAGTGTAATACATTGTAATTCTTAAGAATTGTTATGCATTTCATCATCAGCTCAGCAGCTTGAGGTGATGACTCCTAAGACCCAGACAAACTTGCAATTTAGGTAGGTACCTATGCAAAGTCAACAGACCCACTATTTCTATATCTAAAAATTTTGAAGGTTTCCCTCGAATCCTCCATGATCTCATCATCAGATCCTGACTTCCTTGTCATGGGACTACCTGGGGAGAATACCCTTTCGAAATAAAAACGTTTTTTTAATCGGTTCACAATTGGCGAAAATGTCGATGAAAACACAAAAAAAATACATACTGACGACCATAGGACCTCCTCCTTTTTTGTAGTCGGTTAAAAATCAAGATCTGGTCATATATTTTTTTATGATTTTTTATACACATGTTTTTTTATAATTTCTTGCAGCATGTTGCATGACAACTTTTTTCAACTGTTTATAACGGTTTAGAGGTAACTTTTTACTCACCGTTTCTCGCGAGCCACTTCACGCTTCCACAAAGCTTTATTAACTGGTCGTTTTCTTGAGTGTTTATAGTCACATTTTGTCACGAACTGCATCAATTCATCCATTATCTTTTTTTAAATTAGTTAAAACGTAATCACACAACTTCACTGTTTATCACAAAACACCTCAGTCCGCCATACTGTTTTCCCAGTCGCGCGGTGCGAACCAAGCGCTCTGATTGGTCGATTCTATTATAGAGGATTTTGCAATTCACCCTTACCGTTTTAGCGGATTTTGATACTAAGCATAGTGTTGAAGTCTTAATTTATCACTGTTATAGAGGGGAATGCTTGGAAATGATATGCTCAGTTAGTAGAGAAATGAAACAGCTTTACAGCGGCATTCATAACATGATATGAATGAAAAACCGTTTTAGCGGGATTTGCTCCTATACGCCTCATATGTGGATTTGTCTACTGGCGCCGATGGTAGATTACCCGTAATCCGCTTTAAAATGATGCAGTCAGTCGAGAGGGAATGGGTAGAATCGACCATTGGCGAGATAGTGCATGAAATGATGCCGCGCGTCTGCTGAGTGGAAGCGGCACCTAATCCTAAAACAGCTCCAGATGGGGAACGAGGAAGTTTTAACTTCTGCGCTAAATTCTCAGTAAGAATGGAGACTTGAGAACCACTGTCAATCAGTGCACGAGCTGAATGGAAGTGTCCATTGACATCTCGTACCCTAACAAAAGCAGTTCCTAATACCATGGTGGACCCACTGTTGGCACCATGTAAGGCCTGGACCGTGGAACTAGTCGACACGGCAGCTTCAATGTCTCTGGCATCCGATGAGGATTTCTGGCAGTGCTCAGCAATATGGAGCTTTGTATGATGACGCCCACGGCATACTTGGCACACGCTTTTTGACATACACTTAGATACATGATGTGTCCTTAGACAGTTAAAACAAAGTTTGTATTTAATTACTAATTGCTTTCTTTGATCTGGAGTCATGGCATTGAAATTTTGACAGTAATAAATTGCATGAGCTTCCTTGCAGCATGGACAAGAATAATTACTGTAACTAGGGTTTTGCTCTGTGTTGACTAAATTTATGGAGCTAGTGGTGGCCTTAAATGAAGAACCAGCGATATTCTCTAGTATGCGGAGCTGATTTTCAAGAAACTTGAGCAGTTGATTAAAGGTTGGGATTGATAATGGATCATCAATGTTTGACTCGAACTTACTCCGCATATCAATAGGAAGTTTTTTCAAAACTATGTGTAACAGTAAAAAACTCCATGACTCGACATCAAATTTCAAAGCCATTAAAGCATGTGTATTTTCTTTTGTAATGTTGATGAATTTAGTTAAAGATTTAGTGTTAATCTGTGTCAAGTTAGGTAGACCTAGAATAGATTCTACATGCTTGTCCGCAATGATCCTTTTGTTCTCATAGCGCTCTGTCAACAATTGATATGCAACACTATAATTCTCCTCTAATTCTGTTCCCGACAATTTTCCATCCCACCCTAATCCCGCTCTTGCTCCCGCTCCGCTCCTATCCCGATCCCGTCCCCGTCCTATCCCTTCACTGTCCCGATCCTAGTTTCGTCCCGCTCCTATCCAGATCACGACTTTTTCCCATACCAATATTCTTTCCTCGTTAGTATAGATAATGAGTACTTTCACATGATTTTTATGAATCATCTATAGTTTTCTCAGCGCACGCCAAATAATGATTTTTATAGGCATAATTTTGTTACTTTGGGTTACATTATTGCAATTTACTTAAGGATTGCAATTTTTATTTTAAATAAAATAAAGTCTTTGTTCCTTCCTGATAATTTAGCTTTCTATTGGTGATAAAATGGTTAAAATCGGTCCAGGAGTTTCGGAGCCTATACGGTACAAACAAACAAAAAAATCTTTCCTCTTTATAATATTATTAGTATGGATTATTACGTTATCTAACATACATGATACAATGTAAATACATAACTTTTAAGAACCTTCCCTCAGAAAGTCTAATTGGGAAAATGCCACATCAAAATCCATTTAGAAGCACTAAATCCATAGCGACTTTGTTTTATAATATTTAAAGAAAAAGAAAAGAGAAGATGAAGTACTGAGTCGAGCAGTGATAACTAAACAAGAAACCATCGGCGACAATGTATCCTATATCCGGAATATAGTGAACTTTAATACTGAAACTTAATACTGAATGAACTTTAATACTGTTATGTATAATAATAATTATAGTGATATAAAGAGTATTTACCAGCTATTGGAACGGAATAAGTACAATATAATAGCAGGCTTAGCGCACTCTGCACTGTAGGTTAGGTACGAAGCTACAAGTACATAGCCGGACACCGACGGCGGGTCGCGCGTCGTTACACGTGCCGCGTCACAAGAGATAAGAGCTATGGGATAGAAAGAGAGGCGCTCTGTAGGTTAATATGACTGGTAGGTATGCAGCGCTAGGCGAGCTGAATTGAATTTTATTGCGTCATAGCAAGAGTCGCTATTTGTTTAAATTTCTTTGCGGAGTGATGTATCTGTCCGTTAGTATTCTGTGATAATAGTATGACCCACGGTAGCCTTGCCATTGTTCATCAATATCACTCATATCAACTTCATAGGCATTACTGGACAGAATTACTATTTATATTTAAAATCACAGATATAGAATAGAATTCTTTATTGGCCATATTTAATACCTATTATTGAAAAGTTTAGGGCTCACATAAAATGTTAAGTTTGTTTATCTAGGTTTAGGGCATATCTATTAAACATCGTTATATAATTTTCATCAGGAGTGAATATACCTACTGTGAAATGTGGTTGTTGCGACAGACTAGTGGTTCCTCGGATATGCTCCAAACCTAGGTCAACAAAATCAACAAATTACGTGAATTCTAGCTTTATAATAATATTCACAATGTATCAAATCAAAATCATGAGGACTTTCATACTAAGATTCCATAGCTATTCATTCCTAAACACTTCGACCGCCAAGGTCAGATATACTAGACAAACGAAGAAGTGCTCTCTCCTCTCTACGATGAGGTTTACTTGAGCCGGCTAAAATGTAAATAAATTGCAAGGCTTGACATGGAAGGTATAGCTTTTCTTTTATAGTGTGGCGCTCAAAATGTTAATACATTCTAGGAATATGTCTGTTAACTCATTCAATAAATGATTAGTCATTTCAGTTGGCATATCTTTCTGTAAGTTACGTTAAATTTTATTACAGCAATTTGATCAAGCTTTTGCAGGACCACATACAACTATTTAATCAATTGTTTTTTTATAACAGTTGTTATTTTAGAATATTGCAGTGAACCATCAATTCAATGTGTTAAATGATAACAAAAAGGTTAATTTAAATTGTAGCTCTCATATCATACAATTATTATCACAATGATAAGCTTGTTGATATGAACATAGCTGAATAAATGATAATTATTGAAGTTTGATTGAGTTATTCATATACAATGACTCTATGAGTCCGGAATATGACGAGAATCCTGGTTTGTGTTCATTCATATGTATGGGTATATTTATATATTGGGTTATAAATTTATTGCTTTTACTTTTGGTTGTTTTAATTTTATTTTCAGTTAATACTGAATACACAATCTTTACTATAATATTGAAATAAGGCAGGAACCACAATGGATTGCAGAAAAATCTTATAAATGTTTCATGATCATGATTTTAAACAGAAATAAAGAAGGATGGTAAGACAGGAATGTCAAGATCCTACGTCATTTGAAAGAACGAAGGTCACCAAATCTTACAAAGTTTAGTGTTACTTCAATTTAAGTAGTGCATACTTATTTCATCAGTTGTTATTATAAACAAATAAGATTATTGTAACAAGAATTTCAATTTCATTTTTAAGCAGAAATAAAGAAGGATGGTAAGAAAGGAATGTCAGGATCCTAATTCATTGAAATAATGAAGGTCACCAGATCTTACAAAGTTTAGTGTTACTTCAATTTAAGTAGTGCATTCTTATTTCATCAGTTGTTATTATAAACAAATAAGATTATTGTTACAAGAATTTCAATTTCATTATTCCTAATAATAATAATAATAATAATATAGTCACATTGAGTACCATCTGTTTCCATATAACCATACCCATGCATGCCAGTAAATAGAAACAAGACCTTGATACAACCTTATATGTAGAGATAATTACATTTGTTTTAGTATTGTTTTCTAAAACAAATGTAATTATCTCTACATATAAGGTATGCTAATAAAAAAAATATGCTAATGACTTATGACACCCACGCAATATTTCCACTGCACAGTTTTTACTGATTATGACCTAATTTTATACTACACACGATTTCTCAAAGTTATAATAAGACAGGAACTCACCATGCAGGAAGAACATACTCTTCCTGGACGTCAAAATTATTTCAATGCACCGAATGTAGAGCGGACAAAAATAGTACACCAAAAATATCAAGGGATCCACATGTAACTAATAACTAACTAGCTAAGACTAATCTTTACTATAAATATGTATTATTCTACCACAGGTGAATAAAAGTTATGCACGAAAAGTTACCGTAAATAGAGTTCTATTGGAAAAATAGTAAAACAAAATTTTGGATCTTGTTTTGACATATATCTGACGGCTAATATGACAATTGACGTATATCCCAAACTGACATTGACATTTTAGGTTTGTCTATGACAAACCAATGACCTAAGATTTAGTATAGTATACGTCTTTGCCAATGACCATGGTGTCATGTGACTCGAGTGGCTATCGAAAAATTCATTGAGGAATGACACTAGACCTCAATGGAAAAATTGAAATTTTTCACGATTCCAAAATCTTCCTTCATGAACCACCATGGAGGTAGGAAAATTTCTCAACCTAAGACGCACCTATTTCCGGTCCTGTTGCTTGATGTCATTTTTACTGGTCCCTCAATTATTTTTACATTGTCAAGTTTTGGTCAATTTTTTCGTAAACATTTTAAAAGGATTTACAATAGTTTTAGCTATCTAAGCACCTTCTTTTAACAATAAACAAATTAGTTATTATATATATATATATGTATATATATGAAGTAAACAAAGCCTTAAAATGGTGAAATATATATTGTTCATGGACATTATACGCCAAGAAGAAATAGAAAAGTTTTACGATGTTTGTATTAAAATTATACAGCGAATATATTTAAGTCTCTATATATATTTAAGTTATTTTAGTTCAGATTTAGATATTTCTTTGTTTTAGTCTGTAACAAATTATATAATTAGGTTTACCTATTGCTTGCTAATTACCATATTAACTGTAATCATTCATACACAGGCTGCGCAAATGCACAGGGAATATTACAAAGGATATCCCAAACGGTACCACCCGCTTACTTACTTCCGGGATCCCGAGTACGAGTACCAGTGTCCACCAGAAATGTCTTCGTAAGTTTTTTTATATAGAACTAATCAAATATCAAAATGAGGAGCTCAAATTGGCACAAATGGACTCTACTATTATAGTTTAAGTAAATTAGTAATATGTTTTACTTTTTGCAGGGTGTATTTAAGTTTCCCACCCTACCATGTGAGATATAAGCCTCCACCGGTGTTGCAAACGAATATTGGACGTACTACGCCATTCCCTCCACTACCTGAACGTACTTTAGCTGGTCGGTTCAACAAACCAGCCTGTAAAGCTTTTATTCGATAAAATTATTCACTGTCAATTTTAGTATGTAGTGCAGGCACTTACCTATTGATTAATAAAATTATTGAGCACTTACTATTAATAGATAAGATGCTTCGCATTTTATAAAGTAACTTAGCTACTACTTGTTTCAAAGCCAAATAAATATTATGTATTGAACCTATATATTTTTTTCGAAAAACCACTGTCCTTCCCTCAGATTGTTGGGTGCTCTGCTTTTTGATCTTCAATAAAAACCTTTTATTTCTTATATTCTTGCTTTAATTACCTTTTACAACACAAAACTACATCTTAACTTATGAGAACGCCATGACAGAGAGAACATAGAGTAAATCAAATCTTAAGTCTAGGGATGGGACTAAACGATAGTGATGTGCATTGCACCTATCTCAACACTCTCCCTCAATGCACATCTTGATTAATTAATACCTAATTCGCACACAAAGTTACTAAACTGATTTTTAGGTAAGGGCTTAGTTAACACATCTGCCAATTGAAATTTAGTATTAACATATTTTACAATTATCAGACCTTCCTCTACTTTTTGTTTTACAAAATTATATTTGATATCCATATGTTTTAATCGCTTTTGGTCAGGATTTTTTACAGTTTTTATCGCACTTTGGTTGTCCTCATACACAATAACATTTTTGAACTCTACATTTAAATCTACCAACAATTTTACAAGCCAACATGCTTCTACTACTGATTCACACAAAGAAACTAATTCTGCCTCTGTTGTACTGAGTGCTACAGTTGTTTGTTTTTTAGATCTCCATACAATGGTATTATTAAATAATTTGAATACATATCCGGTAGTTGACTTTCTATCATTATCTCTTGCCCAGTCGGCATCTGCATATCCAATTAAAGGTGTTACAGAATTACAATCATTTTTAGTATATGTTAAAGTATAGTGTACAGTTTGTTTTACATATCTTAGTACTCTTCTCAAAGCTTTCCATAAATTTTCACTTGGTTTTGATTGAAATCTACTCAAATAACATACTGCTGTAGCTAAATCAGGTCTTGAACCTACTGTTGCATACATCAATGACCCTATTAAAGATCTACATTGTAACTCATAACTCATATCAATAACTGAATCTTCATCATATTTGAAGTTTACATCCATAGGTGTATCATTACCTTTACAATTTTCCATTTCATATTTTCTTAGTATACTTTCTAAATATTTAGTTTGATTGATTTGTATTTGAGCTGGGTGTGTTTTAATTGAGATTCCTAAGTAGTTTAAGTTATTAGAACCCATATCCTTCATTCTAAATTTGGATGCAAGAAAACCTTTTAATTTATCTATTTTAGTTTTGTCATTTCCCATTATCAAAAGATCATCGACATACAATGTTAAGTAAATATCCCCCATACTGTATAAGCAATAGTCATTTTCTGATCGTTTAAATCCATATCCCGTTATAGTCTCATTGAACTTCTCATACCAATATTTTGGTGATTTCTTCAAACCGTATAATGATTTTGTTAACTTTAATACTTGTCCTTCTGGTAAATCTAGTCCTTGTGGTGGTTTCAGATAAACATCTTCTTTTATGTCTCCATATAAAAATGCTCCCTTCACATCCATTTGATGTAATTCATATTCTCTACAAGCTGCGACTGACAACAAAACTCTTAAGGTTTGTAACTTCAAAACAGGTGAATAAATATCTTCAAGTTGATCTTTCTGTTGAAATCCACGTACTACTAGTCTTGCCTTACATATTTCTTGTTCTCCTACATTTTTCTTTGCAAAAACCCACTTACTATCCAATAACTTATCTTTTTCTGGTTTAGGTACAATTTTCCAAGTTTCACTCTCTTCCAGGACTTTAAATTCTTCTTTAATTGCATTCTTCCAATCTTGTTTATCACTTCTTTCTTCTATTTCCTCAAAGCATACAGGTACATTCTCCTGATTTGCTGAAAGTAATGCATATAATGCTTCGTCATCTTCCTCTAGGTTAATTATATAATCTTTATGCCATTTTGGTTGCTGAATTCTTCTCTTAGCCCTTGCACTTCTAGCACTTTCTTGCCGCTGTCCTTTTAATGTCATTATTTGCCTCTGGTTTAACTCTTGGTTGGGACTATTTTCTATTTCTTGTTCTTCTATTTGCAGTTCTCTTCTTTCTTCTTCATTTCCTTCTTCATAATAATTTCCTTCTTCTGGTCTTATTTCTTCATCACGATTTTCTCCTTCAATTTCCTTTTCAATTCTTCTATTATCTTCTATAAAATCTCCCCTCTCTGTAGGTAAGTATAATATTCTGTCTTCTTTTGTTCTTTCATCAAACACCACATTTCTTGCGTTAACTACTTTTTGTGTTTCCATATCATATAGTCTATATCCTGACGTAGTATATCCAATCATTATCATTTTTCTCCCTGTATTATCCAATTTCCTTCTTTGTTCCTTTGGTATATGATTATATGCAGTGCACCCGAATACTCGCATATTTGACACATCTGGTTTTCTACCGGTCCACATTTCGCTGGCCGTAACTTCTCTACCTACTGAAGGACTTCTATTTGTAACATACGCTGCATATAGCACGGCATCTCCCCAAAATTGTTTATCTAAACTCGACTCCAATAAAATTGTTCTAGCCTTTTCAATCAAGGTTCGGTTCATTCGTTCGGCAACACCATTCATTTCCGGATTGTATGGTACAGTATAATGCATTTGTATTCCTTCCTTAGCACAAAATCTTTGAAATTCATTTGAGATGTACTCCCTTCCATTATCTGAGTGTAGTTTTAGCAAGTTTGTATTGAAATGGTTTGTTGCATAATAATAATAATCTTTAAACTTATCAAAAACCTCAGATTTGTTTTTAATTAAATATACAATGACAAAATGAGTAAAGTCATCTATAAATGTCACAAAGTACCTATCATCCTCTCTCCCTGAAGGGGTGATTGGCCCACAAACATCTGTGTGTACAAGTTCTAATGGTTTTCTTGCCCTATATCCTTGTTTATTAAAAGGTTGTCTTGTCATTTTGCTTAAAAGACATGGTTCACATAAATTATGTTCAATTCTATTATTTTTCAAATCACCCAATCCAGTTGTGGTATGCGTTTGCACATTATAGCACGTAGATATATATTATGCTAACCATCTCCTATATGTCATGTAGTGAAGAGTAAGCAATAAGCATGTGCTATTGTTTACTGGATAATCATGTAATACAAATAAGAGATACTATAAGTAGTTATAGTTTTAAGGAACGATTGTAATTCTTCTTGAGAGATTCTGAAGTAAAGACGTGTTCCAGAAGTACGCTGTTTCCTTGCGTCCAACCCCTCACAATACATGGCGACCCTGCCAGTGGGATTGGGGATACGGGTCAAAAGGAGTAATACATCAACGTTGGTGGCATATTAAGTTAGATTTTTGTTTAAGGAAAATGGGATCTACTCCTAGCAAGGAGGAGGTTATAATCGCGCAAACCGCGTCGGGAGGAAGTAATTCTGCATCAACGATCCAGGCGCAGTTGTCAACCTTGAGCGTGTTCATGGTCATTTTATTGGGAATGTTCTGCATTGTCTTCATGATCCTGTTGGTGAAATTTTACAAACAATGTCATAAGAAGTGGATTCAAGGGGAAATTACACAGAATGAAGTTCGACGTGCAGCGGTTACAGCGGTATGAGTAAGCAGACGAAGATTCGCGTATGTTTGTAATTTGATATGATTAATTAATGTTTATTAGTGTTTTGTTTGCAATGTGTTTATGTGCTTATTCTTGATATTTTGCGTTGTTTTTAAATGGAGATTGAGCTAACGTCTATTTTGGTTCAACTTAAAGTGTTAAGGGGAAGTATTGTAAAGCTAGGACCCGCTAGGCGCCAGGGTGAGAATTTTGAAAAGAAATTAAGGGAAGTTAAGGCATTGTATAAGAAGTTTGAGGTTATTGTGTCGAGTTGTGGATCAGTTAAATTTTCAGACGAGTTGTTGGAAGTAGTTAAACAGATTAAGGACGTTTATCAAGGTACAATCAAGTACGAGTCAGAGGTTTCGGAACAAGTTATAGGCGAAGTGGAAAATATGGCGACGGAGGTATTTTGTTTAAAAACGGCGGTAAGCCTCTTGCCGAAGATGAACGGGCAGGAGTCGAGTATTCAGGATTTGATAGACGCTATTGAGTTATATGATTCTATGTTGGGTACTAGCGATAGGCAATGTTTGATAAGGTTTGTTTTGAAGTCCAGACTTTCACTGGATGCAAGGTTGCGTTTAAATTCAGCGTATGAAAGTGTAGGAATGTTGTTAAATGATATAAAAACTCATCTGTTATCCAAAAAATCAGATGTAGCGTTACAGGGGCGCTTGTCAAAAGTACAGCAGAGGAATAAGTCGGTTCAGGAGTATGGGGCAGAGATAGAAAAGTTGTTGTTAGATTTAACTATCACTCAGGCAGGGACTGATCAGGGCGTGTATAAAGTTCTGTATCCTGTAAATGAAAGGTATGCGATTAAAAAATTTGCGGAAGGGCTTAATAGCGCGCGTCTCAATACCATTATTTCATCTCGGAATGTGAGTTCGCTGAAAGATGCGATTAGGGTAGCAGAGGACGAAAGTATGCCGGACGAGCAAGAGATGATGGCTTTTAGGGAAACACGTGGTAGTAATATAAATTTTGGTCGGCAACAGGACAGTAGGTCATTCAGTCGACAAGGTTTTAGAGGTCACGCGAATGGATATTATTATGATAGGCAGAGAACGAGGGACGTGCGTGGTAATGTAAACAATCGCGGCGTTTCGTCGTCGCGCGGTTTCCGAGGTGGATGGAATGTGCGGGGTAGGCAGTTTTATAGCAATCGTAATAATGTAGCTCAGTTTACGCATGACAATAAGAGTGTTATGGATGTAGGGAAGGATGTGAATCAGGGTGGTGAGATGAACGGTGAGCAGTTTTTTCGGGAATAATACGTTATTATCGTGTAATAGTATTAATTGGGTTAATTTGACATTAGGTAAAGTAGATACTGAGTGGTTAGTTGACACGGGGGCTTCCATTTCGGCTATTAAGTATGATTATGTAAAAAAAAATATAGGGTGTAGTCAGATTGTTGGGGATAGTTTGAGTGTTAACGGAATAGGCGGTAGGTTAATTTCGGAAGGATATATATATTTAGAATTGCGGTACAGGAATGATTGTTTCTTTAGGCATAAATTTTTTGTGTTTCGAGATTTGCCTTGTAAGGCAATTGGCATATTAGGTCAGGATTTTTTACAAAAATATAATGGTATTGTGGATTTTTTGGAAGGTAAGTTGGTACTCAAGCATAAAGAGGAGCGTGTCTCTTTGCCACTGCATACCTATACTTATTGCATGACAATTGCGTCACGGTGTGAGGTTGTTAAATATTTGCCTATAAATAGGTGTGATGATTGTGTAGTTATACAGAAGGAGTTGGAGAAAGGGGTTTTTTTGGCTGGGGGGGTAGCGACCCCGGAAAATGGGAGAATTCCAGTCAGGATATTAAATACTACGACGGATGATGTTGAATTAAATTTGTCAGGAATAGAGGTTCACCCTTTGAGTGGGTATGATTGTTGTGAGTTCGCGGAATCGACAACAAATGCTGATCGTGTTAGGCAGTTGTTTGCGTTACTTAAGCTCGATTATTTAAATGGTCAGGAGCGATTATCGATCGAACAGATTTGTGCAAAGTTTGCAGATATTTTTTATTTACCGGGCGATAGTTTGTCGGTATCTAATGTTTATAGACAGTCAATTAGGTTGAAGGACAATGTGTCACCAGTATATAGTAAGCAATATAGGATTCCGTTTTCGCAGAAAGAGGAATTAAATAAGCAAATAGGGGAGATGTTAAAAAATAATATTATAGAAGAGACCGCTAGTGAGTGGTCTAGTCCGTTATTATTGGTGCCTAAGAAAGTAGATCGTAGTGGGGAAAAGAAATGGCGGGTAGTGATAGATTACAGAAAGTTGAATGAAAAAATTCAGGATGATAAATTCCCTTTACCTAATATTACAGATATTTTAGACTCCTTGTCGGGAGCAATGGTTTACAGTCACTGTGATTTAGCGCAGGGTTATTTTCAGTGTGCTTTGAGTGAAGATGATGATAGTAGGAAGTACACGGCATTTACGACAGATAAGGGTCAATATCAGATGTGTAGATTGCCAATGGGGTTAAAAATAAGTCCAGGAGCGTTTAGTAGGATGATAACGGTTGCAATGTCTGGATTGAATTATGAAAGGTGTTTAGTTTACTTGGATGACATAATAGTGTTTGGAAGGAATCTATTGGAGCATAATGGAAATCTCATTTCTATTTTTTCGAGATTAAGGAAGGTTAAGCTAAAGTTAAATCCGTCTAAGTGTGAATTTTTAAAAAGGGAAATTTTATATTTGGGGCATGTAATATCGTCGCAAGGGATTTTGCCTGACCCAGAAAAGATAAGTGTAGTCGCAGCATATCCGCGGCCGACAACAGCTGATGAGGTCAAACGTTTTATTGCGTTTGCAAATTATTATAGGAAGTTCATTCGAAATTTTGCAAGTATTGTGGCGCCAATGAGTCGTTTATGTAAGAAGGATGTCAAGTATGAGTGGACAGATGAATGCGAAAAGTCATTTGGGACACTAAAGAGTGCGCTGGTGAAACCACCCGTCCTAGAATACCCGAATTTTTCGGAAAGTAATAATTTATTTATTTATTTATTTATTTTCAAAATCCACAGCTCTTAAACTAACTAATATACTAAACATATTTCTACAACATATAGCCAATAACGGATTTACATTTTACGGTTTTTACCTTTTATAACGACATTCAGAAGGAATCAAAAGGTTACTTAACTTTAATTAACTTAAAACTAAACCTTAATAATTTGGTATTTAATGAGATATCTATATGTATTGTGTATGTGAGTGTAAATGTAGGGTGTATGTGTTAGTGTATACGTGTATGTTTGTGTATGTGTGTATATGAATGAGTGATTGAGTGTGAGTTTTGTGAATGTGTTGTTTAGGTTAGCCTAATTGAACTAGTTTACGTGTGCCTGTTTAGGTCCTAAGTCATCGGTATTCAAAATTTTTTGTATTTCTCGCTTAAATTCTTCTTTACTATTATAGAACAGATCAATGGTACTGAACATTTTATTGTAGTTCCTTTGCAGCCGATTGACAAGTGCATTTTGAGCATAATTTGTTTTAGACTGAGAAATTGCAAATAAATTTGTATGTCTTGTCCGTTTTCTAGGACAGCAAAAACGCAACATTTTGGTGAGTAATTCCGAACAGTCAATATGTCCATTACAAAGACCATAAAGAAAGGACATATCAGATTGAGTTCGCCGATTCTCAAGTGTGGCCATATGGTGATTACTGCAAGAATCACGGTAATCAATAAGTTTATATTGCAAACGGACAGCTCAGGTTTCGCAGTAGGGAGTGTTTTATGTAACGGGAATGGTAAACCCGTAGCGTTTGCGAGTAGGCCATTAAATAAAAGCGAATTGAATTACCCTATTATTGAGAAGGAACTTTTAGCAATTGTATGGTCTGTCAAATATTTTAGGCCGTATTTATTTGGGAGAAAATTTGTAATTAAGACGGATCACAAGCCGTTAATATATCTCTTTGGCATGAAGGATCCGTCTAGTAGGTTGACAAAGTTTCGACTGTGTTTGGAAGAGTTTGATTTCGAGATAGAGTATGTAAAAGGGGAGAATAACGTTGTTCCTGACGCCTTGTCAAGAATAAAAATTTCGGGAGAAGAGTTGAAACGCATGCATGAGGATTCAGTATGTGTGTTAACAAGAAGGCAGAAGAAGAAGGATGGGGGAGAAGCGATAGAGAAAGATTTGGAGATGAGTAGGGAAAGTTCGAGGGTAGAATGCCCTGGGGTGGTAGAAGTGTTGAAGAAAGCTAGGTCAGATGTAGAATTGACAATGGTGGTGAATGATAGGTGGATGAAAATAATGAGTGAAAAGGAGAGTAATAGAGTATTTTCGAAGTCAGGAAGAGTTTTGTTTAAGCCAGAGGAGCTGACTATGTATATAAACTATAATTCTTTATCCACAAACTCGCGAGACGATTTGTGGAGAGAGGTAGTTTTGTTTTGTATTGACCAAGGATTGAACGAAGTGGTGATATTAAAAGGATATATAAATAATAATTTGATAAAGGAGCTGGCAGGATATTTGAAGGAAAGTTTGATGCAGGATCAGTTTAGGATATGTGTGGTGAAGGATGTGCAAAGGGTAAGCGGCAAGGATGAAATAAGAGTCATTTTAAATGATTTTCATATTTTGCCTACTAGTGGACATGCGGGAGTGCGTAGGATGGTTAATAATATAAAGAAGTATTTCTATTGGGCGAGTATAGAGAACGATGTAAAGGATTATGTACGGAAGTGTGATCAATGTCAGAAGCAGAAATATTCGAAGTACACAAAGGAGCCGATGGTAATCACTACGACAGCGAGTTCAGCATTCGAAAAAATTTATTTGGACGTAGTAGGACCTTTTGATAGGGATGATAAGGGATATATTTACATTTTAACGATACAGTGTGAGCTTACGAAGTTTGTAGAAGCTTATCCGTTAAGGACAAAAACGGCACATGAGGTAGCAAGGGCGTTTGCAGAGCATTTTATTTTACGTTACGGTATCCCGAAGGCAATCGCGACTGATAGGGGCACGGAATTTATATCGGAAACAATGAACCAGCTATGTAAGGTGCTAAATATTGAAAAGTCAATGTCAACAGCGTATCATCATGAAAGCATAGGTGCGTTAGAAAACTCGCATAAAGTTCTGGGAGCTTATTTGAGGATTCAGACAAACAATACTTCAAGTTCATGGAGTTCGTGGGTACCCTACTGGTGTTTTTCATATAATACAACAGTGCATTCAGAAACAGAGTACACCCCTTTTGAATTAGTGTTTGGGCAGTTGTGCCGGATACCTAGTAATTTAACTGGTTCAGATATCGAGCCATTGTATAATTTTTATGATTACAATTGTGAGTTTAAGTATAGGTTAAAAAGGGCTCAAGCCGAAGCTAGGAGTAATTTGTTGAAAAAAAAGATGTTAAGAAAAAATAAGTTTGATGAAAAATGTAATCCAATAGTTTATAAAGAAAATGATTTAATTTTGTTAAAAAATGAGGTAGGTAATAAGTTGAGTAAGTTATATTTAGGCCCATATAAAGTTGTAGAGGATTTGTCTCCAAATGTTAAGATTTATAAAAATAATAAAATAGAAATAGTACATAAGAACAGGACAAAATTATATAAAACATGTTAAAATTTAGTGAATTTTTGTATTATGAAATAAAGTTATTTAGTAAATGTTTATGTGATAGGGTTTTGATCATAGTGTGGGGTAGAAATAATTTTATATAAGATTAAAAAATTATTTAAAAAAAAGGGGGGAGATGTGGTATGCGTTTGCACATTATAGCACGTAGATATATATTATGCTAACCATCTCCTATATGTCATGTAGTGAAGAGTAAGCAATAAGCATGTGCTATTGTTTACTGGATAATCATGTAATACAAATAAGAGATACTATAAGTAGTTATAGTTTTAAGGAACGATTGTAATTCTTCTTGAGAGATTCTGAAGTAAAGACGTGTTCCAGAAGTACGCTGTTTCCTTGCGTCCAACCCCTCACAATACACACACCACACAAACGCATACCACACAAACGCATACCACACAGTTACCAAATTTTTTTGTACCAAAATGTTTATGTTTTTCATACCTAAGTGGCCAAAACGCCTGTGCCACAGATTTACTGAACTGTTATTATCATTTGTCACAGAATAATTACAATTTTGAAGTACAATTACCATTTCTATAGTATACAAGTTACCATCAGCATTTCCTATCATTAGCAAATAATTTTTATTGTAAATTCTTACCTTCCCTCTACAAAATGATACTTCCAGACCGCTGGATTCCATTTTAGATACAGACAACAAGTTTTTTCTGAGCTCTGGAACATAATACACATTTTTGATAGTACAATTTGTTTCTTTTTTACCAACAAAGCATTTTACATTTATATTACCTACTCCGAAGGCTTGCAATGTTATTCCATTCTTTGCTGCAGAAATATTTTTTGGTTGTTTTAGTTCTAAATAGTCCACAAAATAGTCTTTTGTATTTACCAAGTGGTCAGAACACCCTGAATCGACACACCACACTATATTTTCATTTTTATAAATATTAGCCTCACTGTCCTCATTCTCACATTGAAACGCATAGTTACCCTTCTCCGCACTATAAGCTTGACGCTCTCTCCCTTGACCTTGCCTGTAGTTACCTCCCTGTGCTTGATTATAACCTCTTCCTCCTGCTCCCTGCATGTGACCTCGTCCTCGATTCACCATCCCTTGAATATATCCTCTACCTTGTGTATAGTCTCGTCCTTGTGTATAGTCTCGTCCTTGTCTTGAGTTATTATTATAACCTCTACCATGTTGTTGATTATTTGTCCGGCCTTGTCTACATTGAAATCTTTTATGTCCTTGTTTACCACAATTATAGCATAAAAATGCGTTAGTAGATTGGGAATTATTATCCACCACACTATGTTTCTTCTTCTTCTCCTCTTCTCCTAACAATCTGGTTTTGACAAAATCATATTTTAAGTCGGTCACTGTTTCTAATGCGGTTACTATTCCCTCATAGGAAGGTGGCATTGACAACAACAAATAGTTCACCTGTTCTTCTTCGTTCAATGCTGCATCAGCGTCCTTGAGCTCGGAGAACATTTCCTCTAATATGGTAAAATGTTGTGACAGAGATTGCTTTTCAACATATTTTGTGTCTAACAATCTTCTACGTATGAATAGTTTACTTCTCACTCCTTTCTTTTTGAAGCAATTTTCCAAACTTTCTAACATGGCGAATGCCGAATCCTTCTTAATATATTCAATGTGACTGTCGGCCACCCCAGCGATGAGTATCGCCTGCGCCTTCGCCTCGCTGTTGGCATTTTCCTCACTTAGGTGAAACTTTTTGTCTTGAACTGCAGATAGTACTCCATTTTCCTTTAATATACTTTTGATTCTAAATGTCCACGTGTTGAAATTCTCGCCGGCAAATTGCGCCACGGGAAAACGTTCCCTGGAACTCATCTTCAACTCCAAAACGGTAATAACCACGCTCTGCTACCACTGTTGGGTGCTCTGCTTTTTGATCTTCAATAAAAACCTTTTATTTCTTATATTCTTGCTTTAATTACCTTTTACAACACAAAACTACATCTTAACTTATGAGAACGCCATGACAGAGAGAACATAGAGTAAATCAAATCTTAAGTCTAGGGATGGGACTAAACGATAGTGATGTGCATTGCACCTATCTCAACACAGATGAAGTATTTTGGCTGTCTACTCGAAGGTCCTTCCAAATGATGTTAGTCCTTTCTGTTCAAAGTTTGTCTGGAAGAGATCGCTTTGAGCGATAAGACAAACCTTCATCCGTGAAAAGAAAACGAACAAAGCCGTATTAGCCGTAGAGGGATGCGGCAAGTCGCGCCCTTGGCCACACCTACTTCCTAGTCTGTGATCGTGATTTTGCTTTGCCTCGCAAGTTGGAGCGAACATGGATAACGTGGATTGGCCGGTGTGGACCCGGCTAATGAACATTGACCGTATTATCTATGCATACATTGAGGAATGACACTACCTCAATGCACTCAATGTATGCAGCAAAGACCTAAGATTTAGTATAGTATTAGATTTACCGAAAAAAGTTGTACTTCCAAAACAGAATGCATCCTTTTCTACTTATCACAAAAGTTACTTGAAATGAAAGAGACCACTATAGTTACTCAATACCCAAAAAATACCCAATTGTCTCCACTTTGTCTATATTTACTTACTTGTCAAATGATTATACATATATTGTACATTAGCGATGTCCTATTTTCATACCGATAAAACGTTTCGACCTCCGGTCTTATAAGAAAATGTTCAAATTTTTTTTGTAAGACCGGAGGTGAAAAGTTCTCGTGTAAAGTTTTGAAGGAAGGGACTTGTTACGATGAACTGATTGTATGCTTGGAAGTAGTGTATGCTTTATTAACACTTTAGACTATATCGTTTTTCGTTTGCGCTAGATAAAGCATACTTTAGCTATTTCACACCAGCCGATCTACATTCCGGTCCACGATCAAAAGTTTGTTTAGTTGATCGGGTGTTTAGTTCGTGGTTTCCTTTTGATTTCTCGTCCGACGCGTGCATGATACAAACGCATTGTATCATGCACGCGTCGGACGAGAAATATAATGTGATACACCCAGTAGGTATCACATAGAGGTGCATCAGGCAAGACGCGTCCACACCGACTACAACTGTGCACCGCGCAAGTTCGAGCGGTTCTGGATGGGCCGGTGTGGACCCGGCTATTGACTTTTAGACTGCTGGAACGGAATAAATTAATAAATCACACACTTTTAAAATACGTTGAATTTATTTATTTACGCTAGCGGCGACATCTAACTTCTAACCAATAAGAACGCTAAATATGCTTTAAGATTGCATGACATACATTACAATGAAGAATAATTTCATTATTAATTATTCTGTTTTATTTATTATGAATGTATCTTCTGTTTTAACATTTAAACATTATTTTAACATTTAAAAAACATGTTTTTGAGGCTTGTGTCTCGCTAAAAATGCATGTAGGATTCCATGACATACCAAGAAGAATAACATCGTTATTAATTATTCTTCTCTGTAAGAAGATACATTTCTTAGATACAATTTTCACAATAGTTGAAAGATAGAAAATGTTTTTTTGACCAATATCTACCATAATTATAAAAGGGAGGTTTTTTCATGTAGCTGAGTAAGACGCGCAAGCCGTTTGCCTGATGGTAACAGCCATTCCTGCCCATAAAAATTGCAGTGCCACCTAAAACTTTAAATACCATAAAAAGCACACAGCGAGACATTACATATTATTTACGTAAGTCTCATATACCCAGTAATTTTGCTGGCATTGTATGCCTTTAAAACCGGAACACAGTAATGCTTGTGCACTACTGCTTGGTGGCAGAATAACTGGCAAAGCTGAACGAAACAACAATCGCATGACGTCATATGCAGGCAAATGCCGTGAGTCAAGCTTGTGTTTAATTTACGTTTTTGCTTTTCATAAAATGTATTTTTGCTATTTTTTTTCGTACCATTACTACAATATCGTCTCCAAACTTCACAAAACGTATTTAAATCTCTTTGCAAATTTTATTTCGAAGAGTTTGTCGTTTACTACCTACATATGACGTCACAAATTTTGAGGTGACCTTTTGCGCGGCAATATTTGAAACATAATATTTAACAGTACTTTTAGAGTATTATTTAATTAAAATAGTATTTTTCATAGCTATACATATTAATTGTAGTTAATATAAAACACTTTCTGAAAAGTTGTCCGACCCCCTATTATAATGAATATTTCGACTCACGATAGTTTCCAAACCTTATATTTGTTTAAATCTTTTTATACAGATGCCCCAAAAGTCAACGTTTCATCATCACGATGAAATAGGCTAACTTTTCTTACAATTTAATTACATTTTACAGTACCTATGGACATTTAACAGACAACACATTTTTATTTTGGGACAACCTGTATACAAGTCATATAAAAATCTAACCAGTGCTGGAGCACTACTATCAGTATCAACTATAAGTTGCGAAGCTTGTCTTATGAGCCTCCGCCTCACAGGTATTTTCTGCAAACAAAAGAATATACTTATAAGTACACTTAAATAAATGTTTAAATAATTTCTTACAATTGATTGATTTTTTATTATTATGTCAATTAACCCAGCTTAATTAAATTAAATTTTCCAATACTTAAGCCCAAAGATATTTAATGTTAAAATTTAGTAGAGGGGGAGCTCCGCTCCCTTTCTAGCAAAAAGTAATTTGTTCTTTTTGAGACTTGGAAAATTTTGCCAGGGTCATTTTTTAAAATAAAACTACAATATTTAATTAGCATTAGCGAATACGCTGGCCGACTTGGGAAAATTGTTGGTACTGCATAAGAATGCAGAAGTCTTTTTTGGGAACCTTCTCGATAACACGATTCGTCGAAATGCATAGAGCATATTCGAGAATGTTGAGTCGGTTCCCAATTTGACCTCTGCATGTTTTTTAGCCAAGCGTTTCGCAATTCTGCGAACACTGGGAACCTAAAACAACAACAAGAACCTAAGTACTCAAAATGTATTTAACATAATTAATTAGCTACAAGTATACGTTTTATAGAACAAAAACGACTTCAATGTATCTTCGAAGTCCAAGGTCATATACATATCGATGAAATTTCTATGGAACCACTTCATCGCTATACTAATCCACACTAAACACAACGCAAAAAGAATTTTCCGAATAAGTTTATAAATGACGGAGTTCTGAGGTAACAAACATATTATAAAAAAACAATCGAATAGATAACCTCTAACTTTTTTTAGGTCGGTTAAAATGAAAAATATCGACTGCGAAATTAACTAAAACATAATTTATTCAAGTGGCACAATTCATACTATGGTTGTGAATTTTACCACATCACTAGACAAGTACATGAAATGCCAAAGACGTCGATCGGTATGCAAAAATCCGTGTTTATTTAGATGTGGGATTTATTATGCTCATCATGTGAAGCTAAAATAGCACCTAGTGTAACTTACATACTTTTCAAACGTACGAGAAGTCTAGCAAATACAAATATTCGCATTAGGAGGTGAAATACACATATCAGACTTACCGATGAAAAGATATAGCCCTGGGTTTCTGCTTCAAATCATCGATGCGGCTCTCGCAACCCACCACAACACACGACATGGTCTATGCTTCTTGTCTACTGCTTGATATAATATTTTTTCTCACGAAATTCCTTGCAAATCACCAAAAACACTGCACACAATTAAATACCAGCTGGTATCGACCAAACATCAACAAACGTCACGCCCGTTGGCTGGTGGCCCGCAGGGTTTAAAGATGGTGTCATGCGCATAATGCTTTCTCTTTTTAACACATGCAAACGGCCTTTTGAGAAAAAAGAAATGTGTATATGTTTAATTGTTCATCTTTTTGCTTGAATTCTATGTTTTTAATACTTTTTCTTTGGCAAAGACGTTACTATACTAAATCTTTGGTATGCAGCATTGAGGTCTTACACTATCCTCAATGCTCTATAGTGTGAGACCTCAATGCGTTTGATTTTGTTTTATTTTCCAAACAAGTGTTATTTCGTGTAATCATGTGTAATATCGGTGAAATATTAACCATTATAGAGTATAGAGTGTAGGCAAATGTAACAAAATAGAGTAAAATCAAGCTTTTTATGTTCTCCCAAAAAGTCCATTGAAAGCTTGAATAAGGTTCCACCACTTTATTGAAGCACTAGGAGAGGGTCCGGCTTGTTGCTGATGACCTTGATTCTCAACAAAACTATAATTAATGGAATATTAAACTATCAAATAAAAACTACGTAAGATATGGCGGTATGGTCCTAGACTAGGCTGCCCTAACCGGCGAATTAAAAAATAAAAATAAAATCTCTACCTCTAGTCTATGCGCAGAATGGCGGCAATTACGAAATTCTTGTGAAATTGCATAAAAATAAAATTATCCAAAAGATGGACATCTTATTTATTGATAATGGCCGGCAAGGTGAAATTGAAATGTTTTATGAGGTAAAGAAACCGTAATAAATAATTACACAAAGGTTCTTAAATAATTTTGGGTAATTTTCGCTTCATAAAATGTACAAACCTATATAGGTATTGTATTTATTTTGCACAGGCTACCCAGCGACATAGGGATTACTACAGGGGTTACCCGAAAGCTCACCATCCGCTCCTTTACTTCAAAGATCCGCAATACCAATTTCAATGTCCAGCTGAAATGACACAGTAAGTGAAGCAAAACATCTTTAATTATAAAATATTATACTTACATAGCAATACTTAGTATGTGAAACGAGCAAGGGACAAATGAAGTTTCTTGTAATACATATAATGTGTTAAGCTTTTTATATTACAGCCCCTGAACTTTTTCTACCTTCGCCGCGTTATTCACTCTAAGATTATTATAGGAAACAATATTTTTTCCTTATAATTTTATGATAATGAACACTGAGAAGGATACTGACAAAATATGTAGAAAGTTTTAAAGGAGCATAAAGGTTGAACTACATCCTACTCGTCGATTCCGCCGCGTGCGGTCGAACTCCCGCTCTTTCTCGCTCTAGTAAATGACGGTTCTAAGTGACAGAAAAGGATAGAAGCATAGGTAAATGCGATTAGGTGCGGCCAGGTGAAGTTCAACCCTAAATAACTTTACAATGCTTAGTGCTTACCTTTGTGCAACTTTTTCAGGGTGTACCTAAGGTTCCCGTCCTACCACGTCAAGTACAAACAACCGGTTGCACTTCCCGGGAATACGGGCCGTACTAGTGGAATACCCGCACTGCCCGACAGAACTTTAGCAGGACGCTTCAATAAAGCCGCTTGTAAGCTTTACGTCAGATAAAAAAGGAAAGTTAAGTGTGACGATTAAAACTAGACGGTATTTTGGGTGGAGATCAGAAGACTTCTCGCAAAGAAACATATATTAACCTAATACTTGCCACCCTAATACATAATACCGAATATTGCCAATTTGTAATCTAGATATTTTGATACTATTCAAACAGTGGTTTTACCCACCCTAATTTAAAAACTAAAACTGTACCTAATTTAAAAGGACATATTAGTAAAATAGACAGTAAAATCTTAAACGCTTTGAAGTTATTTTTTATTACGCGCCTATAATTTAAAATAAAATGAGTGTTCAAATTCAGGCAGTCTAGCCGCGATTACTTTAAATTCGCTCAGTCCTATGCTACCACTGGTGTCTAGTTTCATTTCATTCAGTATCTGAAACAATTGTATATATATTACGGTAAACTTATTACCTAATATCACTAAATACACCCAACGATTATATATAAAGATCCTGGCCCCTAACTAGGATCCCCTAACCTGTATCTAGGGAACCAGGAACTATGAGTACCATATGATGGTCCCACAACACCCAAAGACGAAACAAATGCTTGCGCATTTTTTTTTTGTGCACAAACATTTGTACCGGTGTGGGAATCGAGCCCGCACTCAGTGGTGTATGAGAGTTGAGCCAACCTGCCCAACCACTACACCACAGAGGCTGTCCTAATCCCAATAATCAAGATAAAACTAAAGACAAGGACATCTACCCTGTCTTTAGTTTTCTGTGTGCTTAGAAGTCCTTTTGTGCAAAAGCACACCCTATGAGCAAATCTATTTCTGGCTGGTGATGGTGTCGTAATAGTACTGATACCTAGTTATTTTCAATATAGGAAAACTACGTACAACATTAGCGATCTCGGTCTTCGATTCCACATCTAGACAGCTGTCTGTGTCGGAAGGGTAATACGTGAGCCGATCTAGTATCTCTGCGATATCCCGCGCCGATATCTGATTGTCGTCGTCTAGGTCTGAAAAGTGAATTATTAGCCAGAATCAAATCACAAGCTTTTTCTGTGATTCGGGCGTAGGATTATATTCGTCAGTTTCTGAGAAAATCATGGTCAAGATTTGTGTCGCAAATCTACTCAATGAGCGAACTAGGCAAACTTACATAGTATAAGTAGGTACCATACAAAGCTGATAAGCCACAAAATCAGTCCGTTTCAATTCCGCCTAGTCCTTCAGTTCAAAGATTATTTATTTCTCATTTAAGACAAAACACGTCACTTACATGATGAATTTAAAAAATATATATTAGAAAGGTTTATAGTGACGTCCTCGTCCAATTGCGGTCCTTCATAAAAAGAAACGTACCAAATATCCTAAACGCCCAAGCGGCCTTCACTGCTGGAGGACAATCCGAGCTCATCGCCGAGCACATGTCCAGAAGATCTTCGAATGAGAAGCAGTTATCGTCTTTTGATGAGAACACGCGGAAAAGACGATCTTGGAACGGGTTGTTCTAAAACAATAAATAAAACAAATAGACATCCCAACGATCACATCATACAATAGATCCCGGCCCCTAACTAGGTATTTCCTGTACCTATCTAGCGAACCAGACTCTGGGAGGACTAAGGCAACACCCAGACGCGAAACAAATGCTTGCGCTTTTTTCCCTGTGCACATACATTTGTCCCGTCGCGGGAAACGAACCTGCAACCTCAGTGGATGAGATTCGAACCAACCTTAACAGTTAACAACCACTACACCACAAAGGCTACTTAGAAAGGTTGTAAGTTTTTCCTTTGTTTTCCTGACCTACTTTAGAAATGGTAAATGAAAACAGAAAACTTTACGATTAGGGAAAATTACACCACAGCATGTAATTTATACACTAGTTGTAGAGTACGTCTGTTTATTATTCAAAAATACGCACCTGCAAGTTGTCAAACTTGCTAATTATTTCTTCCTTCGTAAACCTGTGATAGTAGTTCGCTTTCACCTTCTCAGGGTTTATGGAGTAGAATTTTTTCATTAGACTGAAATACTGTTATCAAATTACAACAAATATTCCTTCAACGAGGAAAAAACAAACAAATGGCTATAGTACAATATGTATAACAAAACTGTTTATAGCATTAGTCACACGGATAAATAAAATAGCAAGTAGTAAAATGAGAAATGCAATCTGAAACTTACTACATACTAATTGACTAACGATAACAGCGTATAACATTTCAATGAACTTGGAAAGAAACGAAATATCAACTTACTACACAATTTCTCCTTTACTCATATAAGTAAGCGTTGTGTAATCTTCAAGTACATCTTCGGTCAATCCTGGGTACGACTGCGAACAACCCATTTTGAAGAATCACTATTTAAACACGCTCAAACACTATTCCCGACTTGCAAAACAGCGAACTGATACGTTATCAGACCATTGTTGCTTATATGAGATCAATTAAACCGATAATGAATTTCTAAACTTATTTGTATAGGTGTTTTGACGGCGTATCAAACTCAACTCAACTCATCAACGTTCAGTAGCCGAACGCAAAATGTTACTTATTATCTACGTTTACAGGAAAACGCGCGGATGTGGCGAATAAATACTATGACTATTTTTAATGTAACTGATTGACTAGACGAACAGGTCGTTCGCCTGATGGTAAGCAATACGCCTGCAAAATCCTGCGCGGCACTGCACTGCGCTCGTCATCCTGAGACAATTAGCTCTAAAGTCCAGTCTCATAATGCCCAGTAATTTCGCTAGCTACAATGCCCTTCAAACTGGAACACAGTAATGCTTAACTACTGCTTGGCGGCAGAATAACTGGCAAAACGGACCCACCCAGACGGCCTCTCGCAAGTTTTACATTATGTAAGCACCTTACAATGAATTTACAAAATAAGTTACATCATACATTTTATGGAAGCAACTTACATGTATATAATAATTAAAACTAGCAACATTTCGAAAATAATTTATTATTAATAACACCCGAGATCAAACTCAGCAATAGTAACACATTACGCATACAAGTCCACACAACACAAGCAGTACATATACACCGCACAGTTTATATTATTCTATAATAATTTGTTAACTTACAAAGACGGTCATTTTACGAGCTACTATTTGCTAAGAAAAAGGAGTCATGCTTAATACCAAAATAAAATTATAAAAAAGAACAACAGTCAGTGCATCTATCTTCCAATAAGTGTACGAGGATCAAAATTATAAAAAGTCTACAAAATAAAGTTTAAAGTAGTATTTCCATGCTAAGTTATTTAGCAGAAATTTCGTTGAAACCTAGCCAAAAAGATAACTTAGGCTTGTTTCTGACATAGGATTAAAGAAAGATGGTTTTTCATGCCTTACATCTAGAAATATGAATGCACTAGATAGCGATAAACTCCGATAAGAAAAGTGACTGTATCTTACACTAAGCAGTTTTTACAACTCAAGTACTTGCTTATTAATTACTAAATCATATCATCTTTTTGGAAAGTCTACATTATCGAAACTTATTTGCCTACGAGCCCTCATTTTGGCCGCTTCCTCGAACGACGGCATCGAGTTTGACTTGAAGAGCCCAAGGCTAGCCTTATCCAGCGAACTAAGTCCACTGCTACTATTAGAATTTGAGTCAATATTTACTAATTTATCCTGTAGTATATTTTTGGTGCCGCTTTTGGGTTGGTCCTGTTTCGAAGACATATTACTGCAAGTGTTTTCTTTGATTTGGGAAGTGAAACTGCTGGCGGCAATCTGGCGCGCTCTCATCTGTTGATATGCGTTGGCTGATATGTAGCCGGAGACTTTACTGTTCACGTCGTTAGCTAACTTTGTCTGTTCTTCCTGGAAGCAATCGTCTATGCTGCGGCCTTGGATGATCGCGAACACGTATAGACGAGCGATTCTGGAATAATGTGTGTTAAGTTAAAAATCACAGATACGTTCCGCACTCGGCTTGAAAAAGACCACCGGATGTGGTTGAAACTATAGTTGGATTACTCCAATTGAAACATGAGTGTCACCCGTAAATTATTATTAATAATGTGTCCAAGCCACGTTAATTTTCATATTTAAAGATATATTAATAAATGTTATTTAAACAGTATTTTTAACAGCGTCTGTCAGACATCGCGCATTTAAGGTTCTGTGAAGCCTTCGTTTTTATTTTTGGGTTTATAATCTGTTTTGAAAACTGTAAGCCATTCAAGGCATTTAACAGGGCAACAGATGGACAGGCAAATGAACACGAACAATAGGGCTTCATTTCCAATTTTTATAGTCTTCACTTTGGTTATACTTTGTAAAAAAGGTTAAGTAAGATAAGCTTAGTAAGGGTTTACTTACTTGAGCATGGTGTCAGAAGTAGACAAATTAGGAGCGGAAAGCTTAGCAGCGTGTGGGGGCAGAGTTAAAAGCTTCCGCGTCAGCCGCGCGAGGTTGGAAGCCTTCTCGCGGAACCCGGGGGAGTGCATGCGCCAGCCGTGGGCCCGGAGCGCCTCGGACACTGCCCATAGGAGTTTCTGTAATCATTAAAAATTATCATGTTAATGCTTGATGGGTTAAGTTTTACAATTTCCAAGAGGCGTTACGTCATCAACACCCCACCCGCAAAGTATCAGTATCTTCATGATAATGGTCTTGCAGTCCTTTAATATCTAAAACTCAAAACAAAACAGATATCTACATGTTCCCACTTCTAAACCAAATTCTGACAATTTACTCAAAGAATGTGACTGTTACCTGCTTATGATTTTCGTTCATTTCTGCTGATGTCTTGCCAGGGTATATCTCCGACGCGCGGCGATGGAACGAGATGGATTGCGCCGACCCAGTGGTATCCCCACCAAATGACAGACTTTTTGCTATTTTGCTTCTGCTACTCTCAGGCTGACCATCCAACGCGTCCAGTTTCCGTTTTAAAAACTGATCGCTCAGAGATCCATCCAAGCTTTTCGTGTCGGCCGGCCTGTCCGGGGAACCAAACAGGGCCCGCTTTGTTTTCATGGCCTGCATTGGGACAGACGTGCAAGGCGCTCGTGGCACAGTCTTTCTGTTCTCTGGACTTATGAATAATGCGCGTTTTAGTGTTTCGCGCGAAGGTTGAGATCTCGTCATACTCTCCGAATCCATCAGCAGCCTTCTCATAGCTTTCTTTTTGCTGGAACCCCCGCTGCGAGTCTTGGGCGTTTTGGCGGGTGTTTTCTTCCCAGGAGTCTTGCGAATGGGAGTTCTTTTGGCGGGCGTTCGCCGCAACCGCGGACTTTTCCTTTCCGCTGAGTTTATCAGCTTTCTATGCGGGAAGTAACTTGAAAATTGTTTGAATGAGATTAGTGTGTGAAGAAAAGTGTAAGAAGCTTAACAATAAATGAATATCTTAAGTTATTTTAGTTTAAGTATATTGTTAGACTACATACCTACATACTTATGTCTGCACACTATCGTCTATAAAATATTGTTTCTCTACATACGGTTGTCTGGATGAGATCGCTGTTTAGCGATAAGACAGCCTATTGTACTTATCATAAGAAAGTTTAAAAAAATGTAATTCCTTCTTTGCAATAAAGTGTTTTTTTTATTCTATTCTAAATTCTACCATACAAATAATAATAATACAAGCAATTTAAGTTAGTATGATATACTTACTTCTTGTCAATGTAGACCATTTTGGCAGTAGATGCTTTAGCTTTCTCATTGATAGTAGCTGCACTACAGAAAGCTTGCCGTCGTTGTGCCAAATGAGACAGCCGCCTGCCGGGGGACTTGGCTTGAGCCAATCTGGAAGTTATTGTTTATTTTCATCATATTTTCGTCTAAATTAGCTGTACTTGGCTTTAATCAACAGAATCCTGCATGGTACTGCACTGCGCTGCGCTCTCATCACCCTGGGCCGGAAGGCCTCTTGCAAATGAGAAACTTACCACCTAGTAAAGTGCTCTGTTAAAATAGTTTAAAGAGGTTGGAAACATACACTTTCTGTTATTGCCACTGAAACACTCTTATTAAAATGAAATTTTACTCTTTATAGGCTGTCATTTGTAGCTCTTATCAGTTCAATATGCTCAGGGCACATTAATAAAGCTATAGCTTAGCCTATTAGCATTAAACTAATGAAATACTAATGAATCTTTGGAACTACAAAGTAGATTGGATAACATGTTTTTAGAACTTGAACATGTTATATAGTTTGACAAGAATCTCAATAGCCAAAATTGCCCAAAATTGTAGGCAATCCAGAAAAGTTACCTCTAAACTACAGTTCAGAAATGAAAGCGTTATAAACAAAGTTTTCATGTGTTGGTTTACTTACCTAAGACGCATTGCCTTCCGTTTGTTAGCACTGCTTGGGGATTGGAAGCCTCCAGAGTAAATGTTGACACTGGTGTCTGTCTCCGCACCAACATATCTTTCACCAAACCGCAATGATAGCAATTCAAACTTCTCAGAGTATCTTGTGACATTGTAACTGGAAGAGAATTATTAGAAAAATAAATTGTTTAAGCAGTAAAGAAAAGGATTCACAGCAGTTTCAGATATGCTAGGAATGTAAGAAAGTGCAATGCAAGAAGTTCTTTGTTCTTGCCGCACATAAGATAATATTATTAGATAATAGCACTCAATTATTAACCTTTTGAATTGAGTCTCTGTTGTAAGAAATTCAAATTCACAATGCCTATGGGTTAATCTGGGGTTCATACCAAAGTTGCTTCAGGAATATAAGGGAAATAGTATAAATATCACAGGGTTTTTTCACTTGAATTTCATAACCATACTTACTATACATCATAATGCCTGCATTTCAATACATCGGGCCAAGCAGTCTCTACTGCTTCTATTTCTGAACACATTTTCAAATCTATGGTCTTGTCAGTTGTGCTTGTACTCAAATCCTGTTCAGAACTGTTGAGTTTATCTTTGGACGTAGAACATTTAGTGTTATTTGTACTTGAACTAGCTGTTGTAGACAAATCTTCCACAGTGTCTTGTGTCACATCGGGTATTTCGATAAATGATACTCTTTTTGTTGGAGTCATGGAATTGGCTTCTTCGGAGACATTAAGTTTGGTGTTTTCATTGAAAAGTGACAGGTTACTGTAATATTTCTTTAACATTTCAGTGACATTTGTTTTTATTATTGTGACGGAGGGTGGGGGCAGAACTCCTTGAAGGGTTTCCTATTGGAATAGTAAAAAGAACAATTAGTATAAGCTTTAATAGGACTAAAATAACATGAATAATATTTATGAAGTAATGTATGTAGACTATGTAGTAAAATTTATCAGGATCCTGTGTGAATTATAATGCTAGGTAACTTACCTCAATTTTCCTAACTTTGTTCTTATCATGTGCTTCATAGTCTTTTAAGAACCCCCAAAACTGTTCATGTTCAGGAGGTTGTTCCGCATCATCATCACCATTATCCGAGAACATGTCTGGAGACCGGACTCCACTGTCAAAGGATGCCTCAAATGAAGAATGACTCTGATCCAAATTCCATTTAGTAGTACTTGCATCATCATTTGCTGGACACTCTTTTTTTACAATAAACTCCTCATACAGAGAGTCCCCTGTACTTTCTGATGTTTTTTCTAACCTCTCCATTTCATACACATTTGTTTCCTCAGATATATCACTATATTTTTGATCATAGCTTTTTCGATCAGCTTCTAGTCCTACATTTTCACTGCTGCTTGGTTGAGGATCACTATGATCAACTGATGTTTCATCTAAATCTAATTTGTTTGAGCTTAGAGCTGAAATAGGGTCTACTATTGGCTTCAGTTTTTGTACATGTTTAATTGTACCATTGAATGACAGCTGGCTGGTGGGGAGTTTGAATACACTCTCTCCATTTCTCACGTCTCTGAACATTGGTACACTGTCCACAGCATTGTTGCTGTTTTCCATAGTAGAGGTTATAAATATGGGATGTTTGAAACTTTCTCGCTTTGTCTCTTCAGAGGAAACTTGCACGTCTGTCTGGTCGGACTTGTCAGTCAGACTGTGGTCGTTCGTGGCTGACGAATTATCGAGTAACGAAACCGCGGGGGATGTACATGAAGAGTCCACTTTGACAAACAGCGTGTCGAGGCTTTTTTCAGTAATATTATCACTAGTACGTTGATTCATTAAAGTATTTACGGAATCGGCCAAGTCGTGTTGTATCAAAACGTTTCTCTGTGCAGTGGACAAATCAATGTTACCTCGGCTGTTGGAGCTTTCGGAGTCTGAATTACTTGAAGACGCGGGCTCGCTGGCTTCGGGATCGCCGTTGTCTTCTACCCTACTATCCCCAACGTTAAAACTTCTCATGTAACGTTCGTACAAAGAAAAACTATCGCTCATTGATTGGCAGTTTGAGTCTTCGAGGGATTCCATTACCACTTCATTTTCTGAACTATTTTATTGTTATCAATTGAGACCGTTTCATATTGAAATAGAAACAACACGTACGTGATGCAATGAAGAAACCAAAATAGGGATATAAACCACAAAGCGAGGAACCTACACAATGAGACAATACAACGCGCGATATCGCTACGCCATTTTTGTAATTTTGTATGAAAAAAAACTACAGATAAAAACACCTACCTATATACTTCCACTTTGCACTACAGAAAATACTCGTACAAATCAAGGCTTTTCCACGCCACTCAATTTGATTGCCTCTGGTGCTGGTCGATGATAATCAAATAGGGGATCGGACAGCAATCGAGAAAAAATCTAAAATGTAGTAAGAACGAATGTTTGTCGAACCAGAAAGATCAGTCAATCAATATTTTTGTGAAATAATAATGATTTATATTTTTCAATCAATAAATAATATCTAATAATTCTGACATTTCTAATCTGCTGGCCGATTCAGCTGGCCGATTCAGAACCTCACGACAACTCATTTGTCGATCGATTCGGTTTGATATCGTACTATTCAAAATATTTTAAATTCACAATAGTCGAATCGACGTTCAAATTGTCGTAGTCGATAACCAATCGTAACCGTACGATAAACGCGTATTTATCGACCGAGAACGTTATTCACAATGCAGATATCGAAGCAAAGTTTTCGAACGTCCGATTAATTTCCACGACAACTTATCGAGTGCAACATATCACTCGAAAGCATTAGATTTGACCGTCAATACCGAGTATATTCCGTGTGTTGTTAAATAAACTACATTTTCTACTACAAATAAAATAAAACTCATAGTAAGATTCAACATAAACTAATTCTATGTAATAAAGTACCTACCAAGTCTAGTATTTATTTACAGGTTAAGTTCGCTTAGATTGTTTTAGAACTATTTACCTACTACTATAAGATTACTTAATAAGATGCATAAATCTACCGAAATAAAATCACTGTACCTATATAATTATTATAAAGTACTCTGTGATACTATGTAATTGTAATTTTGGTATTTACTTAACATTTCTAATATGTTAGGGTTTATTATTAGAAATAGCAGAATGTTTAAAAATTATCGCTGTAGAATACTCTTGTATAACACATTAGTTCGTAGTGTCCTAGAATATTGTACTGTCGTGTGGTGACCTCATTATGCCACTCATATACTCAGGATAGAACGAGTGCAAAAAAGGTTCTTATGGCACTTATCCTACGCTGCCAAAATTCGCAGAAAAAACTATCGTACAATGAAAAACTAAATTATTTCAATATGTCTTCTCTTGAAAAGCGTAGAAATTTATTAGACTTAACATTTTTATACAAAGTGCTCAATAACCATATAGACTGTCCTCAGTTACTACAAAGTTTTAATTTTAGGATACCCCGTAGAATACCACGTCAACCGCTGTCATTACTTGTTCCCCCTTCTCGCACAACAGTCTATGGCAGTAACTCCCCGATTCCTAGACTGTGCAGGACACTGAACACGTGGTTCGGAAACGAACCTGTTGATGTTTTCTCAATCAAGCTGTACCAATTTCGTGAGCATTTGTTCACGAAAATAGCAAATAAACTGTTAAAACTCACTATCAAACTTATAGGTAAGAAAAATGATGTGACCTGGATACCCGATACCACCATCGCTGGTGGAAGCTTCACATAATTTTTCTTACTTACTGTATTTAGAGCGAACTATTTTCTGTTTTTTTTATGTTATATATTCTATGTTACTTTATATGTAAACGCTGTGTTTACCTGTTATTGGTAGTGCATTTAGCCTTATTAAATTTTGAGAAATCTTTGTCTTTAGAATAAGAAACAATGTAACTACTGTTGGTGAACCAAATAAAGAAAATAAAATAAAATTTCTAACGAATCTTGAAGAGGCTCGTCTTCTCGCTCGATCTTCTTTTAATAATTTCAAAACATGATAAAGAAAACAATTTGCGATAGACATTTAAATTTGGCGGTTTGTCAATGTCTAAAGCATAGATTAAACATTAATGTCAAGTGGATATCAGCAGGTGGGTGTTTATGAAGCTCTTGTTTTTTTTATATTTCTACACTATCTAATATCTGGCACTTATAATTGTTGATTATATTTTAATTCGTGATAAACGTTGTTATAATAAATTTTGATAACTTGAAAACATTTTTATATCATCTAGATAATAATACAATTTTCTGCGAGTATTGTACACAAAACGAACTCCGTAAATGCAACACGTTGTCGTATCGATTTCGATATCGTAACCGAAACCGTGTCGAATCCTCAGGGCGGATGTTCTGAATAGCTCGAAAAGAAACCTACGACACGAGATCGTTATCCAATCGAATCGATTCGGTATGTTGTCGTGGGGTTCTGAATCGGCCAGCAGATCCCCACGACAAATATATATACAAAATAACTTAAATATATATACAAAATAACTTAAATATGAATACAAAATATAATAAAATTATTCTTAAAGGCCTATGGTGGAGGGGAAAGTGCCCAGAACGCTGGCCGCATTGCCATGCTGAATGGCAATGCTGATTTTTTACCCAAATATGAGCCAATATCTTGCACTTGTATGTTGAAAATAGCAACAAACATGTATTTACTGAAGCGCTCCTAGCGGGTAAAATTTGCAGAATTACTCCTGTTCAAAAAGCAGTAGGTAAGCACCCTACAAGTTGGACTTACTAAATTGCTCTGTCTGAGAGAAACATAAAGTAGCTTTCACATGAATTCGAATGATGATGTCCAACATCTCCTGATGGAATGTGTTAAAAAGCAAGCAGAGAGGGAATCACTTATTAATAAATTTAATTTAAATAAATATGATTTAGGTGTATGTGTAGGCATTTTAGCAGAACCTTCTTGTGACGCTGCTAAAATGTTGTATGACATGTTGTTACATTAAGATATTGTAAATTTGATTGTATATAGGTAGGTATATATAACTATTATTATATGTAGTTTTGTAAATATCTAGATTAGGGTATGATGGGACTGACATACTCTGCTAGAGTAAAAGTCCCTAAATAAAAGCAGAAATAAAAAAAAAAAAAAAATGAATTCGAAAGTTATTGTCAGCAGTTCAGCTGATGTCAATGTCAATTTGAGAGCTTAGGTAAAATTTGTCAATGTCATATGTAATCATCAATTTTTATTTAATTTGCCGTTTTTTTCTCAGATTCGCCGAATGTGATTGCTGCATTTGTTTTAAGAATATCATTTATTTTTGTTACGATAAGTACTGTTGCCGGCGGCCGTGCGCTAATCCGCTTTTTTGAGCTCTGCAAGGAAAACATACAGGTAGGTATATTTAAATGTTATCACAAAAGTTCAGCGTACCACGCATTTACGTTTTTATAATAATTACAAGATCTAGAATATATCCGCATCGCATCGATGAACCGCCGGTGATTATTAGTTATAATATAAGATGTTTAGATGCGACAGAAAAGCTACCTATTTAGGTATATGTCGGTGTCTATTGGATTTTTTATTTCTAATTAATTTGCTAATATCGAAGAATGAATGTGTCGCCTATCTCGGAGGTTTCGAACTTATATATATATTTCATATATATGTTTATATATATTCTCTAACTTTTTTAAAATAATATTAATTGTTGCATTTTATCTAGAATGACAAGTTTTTTCATTTAGGGTAGGTAGTTAAACACCGTTTTTAATATCTTTAGGGTGTGTTGCCTACCTTTTCAATAATATAAAACGCCGGAACCCTTTTGACATGGCCTAATTACTGTTTGACAACTAATTGGGACAGAAGGCTTAAAATTGCCTCTGAAGCATGGTAGCTTAGATGTAAATAACACATAAACAGTTACCTGCCAAGTGGTGACTGCATCGAATAAGATATACTTGAAAATATCGTTTCCTTCAATTTGTTGTTTCATGTTTTTAGTACTTAGCTATAGTATACTGGTTTGTCCTAGGGTACAATAGTACATGCTAAACCTTTAAGTTGCTGCTAATTTCCATTTCATTACACATGTCTCAATAAAAATCTTGTACTAAAGTTTTAAACACTAGATAAAAGTGACTAAAACAACTTAATCGCACAAGTTATTTATAAGCTGTATCAGGTGAATATAATTAAAAATAACAAATTATAACATATACTTACTTAGTGCTGACTAGACGTGTGCAACAATGCCTTTTAGACCGTAGGTCATTGGCGATTGAAGTCAAATGGGACATCAAATTGATTGGTCGGCGGTATCGCATCATCAGCGCAATCTGCGTGGATGACAGTGAATAACTTACATTCTTTTGAATTTATTCCTGCCAATTTTAATTCAAATTAGTCAACTCACAACCTTGCCGCCTGCAACCTGGAGATTCTGTCGAAGGTCCCCACTATATATACTTCTCACTCTTGACTTGTCTAAATCCGTGAGCAAGGAACTTTGTAAAAAAAATAGTTTTCAAAAAAGGAGACCGTTTCCGTCTGAAAATTATATACCCATTTAGCTTTTGAATCTGTTCCGGAATGCCTGCAACAATGCTAACTCGACTGGCTTAACATTGAAGTGAAGACACCAGAACCAATAGTCATTGGTTACCTCTCAAAGTTCCAGTACTGGAATATGTCTACCTTGGACAAATTCTCATGCTAGCTAGGCAGAAACAACTTTGAGAAAAAGGCCATAGGAGAGTTCAACTGGGCTGGGCATTTATTTCATCAACTCTTCTTGTCGCGCTTCCCACAATACCTGTAGACCAAAACCTTTACTATTGAACTGAACATGTACTCTGAACGTGAGAATAGTTCACAAGTTCAAAGTCGCCTCTCGAGCCATGAAACAAGCTATGCCCTAGGTTTCTCTAAAGTTTCGAATCGACCATAATGAGGTGACTGACAGAGAACCAAAAAAAAAACGACATAGCTCAACGAATAAGCAAACTGAACTGGCAATGCGCCGGCCGCATTATGTTGACGAACGGATAACCAATGGAGTAAAAGAGTTCTGAACGTATTTAGGTCACCCTCAGACGAGTTGGACCGACGGCTTGCGCAAAGCAGCTGACGGCTACTCCATGAGAAAAGCTGTTGATAATGATGATGATGAAATGTCATAATGGCCGAGTCATCAGACAACAAAACTGGATAGTCTAGCGGATTCTTCGCAACGCATTTCCGAATGAACTTGGACAAAACTAAATGTTCGACGACCGCATAATACTAACCGGTTGCCGTTAATGGAAAACCTCTTGTCTTGAAGTTGTCTTGATGTTTACCTGGGGCAGGCACTGCAACTAGCCAAAAACAATTTAGAGAGGGAAAGCCAACATAAGAATTCATCTAAACTGGGTTGCATGCGGAAAACTTCGTCGTGTCTTTTAGTTGCCGACACTCTTGACTTCTTGTTTTATGTCTTCTGTGTTTTATTGTCACATTTTTGCCCATGACATGTTGTTTGTGTACTAAGAATTTGGCCTCTGAGAATTTGTAGGAATTTACAAATCCAAATTGATTTACCTAAAACAATGGAGATTACTAAGACAAAACACGACGTTAGTATATAATTTGCTAAATAGTATAAATAATTATAGTTTATATTTACACAGAATATAGTTAATGAGAGATACTCTAGTGCCAACAATAAGTCAAAACAAGTGGGAATAAAATCATTGCCATTTCTTTTTTATGGGACTGAGTGCTGAGACGGGCAAGCCTTTTGCCTGATGTTAAGCGCCACGCCTGCCCATAACAATTGCAACATCACCCAGAACATTCAATATCATAAAAAGCTCTGCGTAGCACTGCATTGCGTTCATCACCCCGAGACATCAGATATTAAGTGTATTAGGTTGCTAGCGGATAAGGTGAAATTAAGCGCCGATTTTACGTCGGCGGGCGTCGCCGCTTCAAAACTCGGTAATGGAGGCGGCGCCGGCGCATTGCTAAATTCATCGGCGGCATGCACCATGATGATCGGCGCACAAGTCTGGTACTCACTACTGACCCCTAACAACTCTAACCAAGACATACAATGTACCTAGCAAATTTTCTTTAGTTTTTGATACTGGTATACTATCTGATGTGAAGTATGAAGTACAGTTATTAATGTACATAATACATAAGTAAGGTAGCAAGTTAACACGCATTTATAGTCTACATTGGATATTGTCTCTCTGGCCCGACCATATCTGCCCACGATTGCACTGACCTATGCCCTATGCTGGCTATATTATCTCTAAGGTAAAGAAGTCAAAACGATGTATTTACCGTTCGGCAGTGGCTTGCATTCATTAGTGTCTTGATTAAAATTGAACTGATAAATATTTAGTATAATTTTCATCTTGCTGGCGGTATAAAGTGTGGTGCGGTGTCACATTCCTTATTTGATTGGCTTAAAATTGTGCAGGTGATGCAACAATTTTTAATCATACGTAAACTCACTAGATATTTTAGACAACTTGAAGAACTGAACTTTGTAATCATGGAACTTGTAGAGTCAAATAGAGATCTCAATATATATCAAGAAAATGCCAAATTAACAGTTTTTAAAGACAATTTCACAATGGGTTATGTCCATGTATAACGTTTGTTAGTGTTAGTTATTATTGAAATAGTTGGCGTAGTGATTCCCTTTTTTAATTATCAACTATGATGGTCAGTTAATACACATTTTGTTTGCCAATTATTGATTGATTGATAACGCTTTATTTTACACCAAAAACATAACAAAACGAATAATAATTAATTTTTAGAAAAAAACAAAAACCGACTTCAATGTATCTTCGAAGTCCAAGGTCACATATCGATGAAATTTATATGGGACCACTTCGTAGCTATACTAAACCCAACGCAAAGAATTTTCCAAAGCGGTTCATAAATGACGGAATTCTGAGGTAACAAACATAAATAAAATAAAATAATAATACAATCGAACAGAGAACCTCCTCCTTTTTGAAGTCGATTAAAATATGAATGCCATTCCATACAAGCCATGGTACGGATTTTAACGTTGTCTGGAAGTCTTACAGAGTAACCTCATTTAGGTAGTGATCGAAGTGCTTGCACAATCGTGGTAGGTATGACGGCCGAGCTATCTTGGAACTTAGAGTAGGGTTGTAGTCGTTTATGCTAATTAAATGATGATTATGCATTCATGGTCGTTTTTGGCTATGATTGTATTCATTGTTTAATGAATCCTTTTATTTCTTGATGTAATACATTTCTGTGAAAACATTTGAAGACAAACATTATAGCAATAGTGATCTCCTAGCCTGACATCTTGCCACAGTATTTTTTTTTTATGTAACTGTGTGACGAGACGAGCTGGTCGTTTGCCTGATGGTAAGCAATACGCCAGCCCATAACAATAATAGCACCACCCAGAACTCGGTATTCGGTTAATATTGTACAAAAAAACATGGCGCGTTAGCGATTAAGAAATCACGTCACCTTGTAGGCAAACATGAAGGGGAGAACTATTTTATGTAATTATCTCCTCTATTCCTATACCTACAATTAAAAAAAGAACTTGTTTAAAAGCAACACTAATTGGGGATGAAATTTATATCCGCGTAGATAACATATGCCCATGCATAGTTAGGTGGCCGCTGCATGCGATTTATCTCGACAAATTGGACATTGCCCGTCTAAAGGCGTGACACTCGACGGCTCGGCTTACGGCTCACTTTCCGGTTGTTTATCTCGTAGTTACTCGTAGTACCTTTGGTTAATTTTGTGTAGACATTAGTAAGTATTTTATAATTGTTACAAACTATTTTTGTTATTAGCTTATTAGGAGCTTCTATAAGATTGTTGTGTTCTACTAAAGCATAAACGGTCGCTTCTTCTTGCATAATATTTTTGTAATAAAGTAATCTTTTCATTATAAGCTTACCAATACCAGCCAGTGATAACATAGTATTCCAGTTCCTAGCTCCAAGCTAGGATTCCCTTTATTTAGTGAACCGGTTATGGCTCAATCTTTTTTCAGTCATCGCCAATTCAAAGAAGCACTGCTAACTTTTGATGTAAACTTTCCTTATTCTAAATTTTCTCCCTCTTTCTTTTTGTGTTCTCGGTATCCATTCAGTTAGTGTCCTAAGTCTGCCCATCCTAAGTTTATTGTTTAGTTTTACAGCTACATCATACGTTTTTTGTGGTGTTGCTCTTTGAACTTTGAGGACTTTGAGCACAATTTTAAAGATATTTTTTTAACAATAACGTTGCATGAATACAAATGACTCTAGACTACGTTTGAATAATAATTTTATGTTTCTAGATAAACCGTTGCAACTCGTTGACCTCTTCGATTTTGGCATCAGTCTGTTTACGCATGCATGCCTTGTGTTGCAGATATGGAACTCGTGTCCTTTGGGAAAGAAGTGCTACAGAATATAGTGGAGCACGCGGCGAGCTACCGCCTCGGCCAGTCGGCCTTGAGGCAGCTCGACCGCGCGCTGTGGGTGGTAGAGAAATGTGCGAGATGGGCCGTGCCGCCTCCTTGTAAGTATTATTGTTGAAAAGTGCTACGTAACATTTTGAGCTAACGCCCTGCGGTTTCGTTATTATACTGTTATATTAGGGGTATAGCATGATGCACTCGACCCTTTACTACCCGGCTCTTTTGCCGCCGGTATTAATAGATTCCATGTTGAATGTGTGCGGAAAACATATAGGTCTTACGAAAATCACCAGCGTATGTATAGCGTGCAACGTAAGACTATAGTTATTTGAACTTGTTGCGCGCGAGTAGTTAATTAACTATACGTCGAGGATTGAATTGGCGTTTTCGTTTGCGTGGTGGAATTCGATAAACCTGACTACCCGTGATGAATTCTCATTTTATCCATTCGACATCATCTAAGAACTATCACAAGTTTCGCTAGAAAAAACTTTTCTCATGACCCTTCTGCTTCTTTATTGGACTAAGTAGTGACTTCTTTCCAGTGGACCAAGACGAACGTCCGCAGCCAGAGCTGGTGCGGCCGCTGCCGTGGGTGTTCTTCCTGATGATGCTACTCGCGCTCCGAGTGACGCGGGAGTCAATCTCGCTCGTAAACCTGGTCATGGGCAAACCGCCGCTAAGGTCTGCTGATGTGGTGAGTGGAACTTTACAGATGTTTCAGTGGAACAAGACAAGTATCTGCAGATAGATGTTCTTGATGATGCTGCTCGACCTTCGAATCACGCGGTAGACCATCTCGCCCGTCCTGGCTGCGTTCTGCAGACGTCGTGAGTGGAACATGTAAATTGGAAAACAGCGCTGCGTTCTCTTCTACGACGTGATCACGGCACATGTTGAATTTACTCCGTTTGCACTCTGACTGTAGGTACATTGCTTATGTATAGTTTTAATTAGATACTAAGTACTCTAAGAAGCTGTTTCTTTATTCTGTTGTTTGTTTCTTATCTTATCTTAACATAGTAAATAAACCAGGTCTTTCAGGGGACTAAGACAAGTGTCCGCAGTTGTAACAGGTAGCTACGAGTAGGTACCGCCGCTGCCGTGGGTGTGCGGTTCCGGGGTACGGAAAAGAAATAAAACAACTGATTCTAACCAGTGCTTTGGAATTACACCCGCTGGAGAAGATAGCACTACGAAAGACCGCGGGAGTGTACTTTTTTAATCTTTTATAATATATATTATTGAATATTGAATAGAATCAAATGTTTTCATACAAAATGTCAAATCCGAACAAGAGGTCTCATAATCATTAAACTAAAATCTTACTTTGTCTAAATAGTATAAAACAAAGTAGCTTACACCTTCTAAACCACGCGACGGATTTAAATAAGGTTTTCACTCTAATTTAGATATTTTTTACGAAAGGTACACTACATTCATGATATGATGTATACAATACATTCTAATCAAGTTTTTATATAGTAGAGATAGTTCAATGCTTTGTAATCATGTCGTCAAAAATTACACCGCATTAGTAAATTGCATCCATGCGAAGCCGGGACGGGTAGCTAGTGAAAATATAAATAGATACAAACACAACATGCCTCTGTGGTGTAGTGGTTGAGCAGGTTGGCTCAAATCTCATACACCACTAAGGTTGCTGGTTCGATTCCCGCGACGGGACAACTGTTTGTGCACAGAAAAAAAAGCGCAAGCACTTGTTTCGTGTCTGGGTGTTCTGGGACCATGGTACTCATAGTTCCTGGTTGCCTAGATACAGGGAATCCTAGTTAGGGGCCAGGATCTATGTATGTGATCGTTGGGCGTTATTTATTTATTTATAAACACCTACAAATCACTTATTAATTTCTAGGTGATGTTTATACAAGGCAAGCGCCGCTACCTCCGCACCCTCAAATACCAAGGCAACAGGATGATGCGAGCTCGCACTTCCACGCAAGCCACGCAGCAACCCTGGTACAGCAGTCTGCACTCCCTAGTCCAACTGACGATGTGCTTCCGTCGGCAACCGCTGAACTATGGGAACAATAACACTACTCGGGTCACCAACAACGATGAAGTGATGGTAAGTAAATAAAATAAATCATTTATTCAATAAGGTTCTTAAGCTTATTTGGCTAGTTGATAACTTTATAATATTGGAGTATCTGCTGCCGAACTAGGCCCCCGGCATCACCCGTGTTTCAGCGTACAGTGCCCTACTCTGGGGTTATACAATATATTAAGGCTGGCCTCTAATAATTTTGTTTGAATGCACCTAGTCGTAGATAGATAGATGAACGCTTTATTGCAAATATTAAATTAAAGACATTACAAAAAAACAATTAAAAAAAAAAGTGTTACAATGGGCGGCCTTATCGCTAAGAGCGATCTCTTCCAGGCAACCTTTGGCTGGAGAGGAATTATCAAAATGTTAAAGACGGGGATGTAAGGTCTACAATAATAATAACAACATAAAATGTCAATAAAATAAACTACAATACTATAAGCAACATTCTAAATGCCTACATAAACATCGTATACATAGACAAAAGAAAAAAAAAACTAAATCCTATTACAAACAAATTTATCCAGGAACTTATCTAGTATGTTATGGGTTGTGCGCCTCTCTGTGAGTATAGTGAGGGTGTGTGTGTGTGAAAGAGGGAGAGGGTGTGTGAGGGTGTGTGTGTGTGTGAGTGTGAGAGCAAAGAGAGAGAGAGAGAGGGAACCTTTTAATTTACATTTATAACATAGCAAGGGGTTGTGACCATAATTTTATTATTGTAAGCGCCACTCCAGGAACTTTAATAGCTAAGTTACGCACGGCTTCGATGCGTTACCCTGAGTTTAGCCCGACAGTAATATCGCTACCCACGGGGCCATATAAACTGAAACACCTACCAAATACCATGTAGTACTTATTTACTTTTTCGGTTTTTCACTTGAAAGGCCACACGTAAGTTAGACTTACCAACCTTTTTTTTTTATGATACTGAGTGATGAGACGAGCAAGTCGTTCGCCTGATGGTATGCGCCACGCCTGCCCATAACAATGGCAGTGCCACCCAGAACTTTTAATAGCAAAAAAAGCAATGCGTAGCCCTGCATTGCGCTTATCACCCCGAGACATCAGATATTAAGTCTCATATGCCCAGTAATTTCGCTGGCTACAATGCCCTTCAGACCGGAACACAGTAATGCTTGCGCACTACTGCTTGGCGGCAGAATATCTGGCAAAGCTGCGGTACCTACCCAGACGGCCTCCCGCATACGAGAGACTTACCACCTACTAACTCCATCATACTGCACACTATATTAACACTAATATTATAAATGCGAAAGTTTGTATGTAAGAGTGTTTGTGTTTGTTACTTCACGCTGTAACTAACTACGGATTTAAGTGGAATTTGGAATGGTGACAGGTTATACCCTAGGGTAACACTTAGGCTATTATTTATTCCGGGAAACCGCGAGTGAAATCGCGGTGCGCAGCTAGTCACATCTCACTTCACATTAATAGTATAAATGCGAAGGTTTGTATGTTTGTATGTGGCGTGTTTGTTCCCTTTTAAATGAATTTGGATGAAATTTGGAATAGAGATCTTAGGCGCTGCATTTACAAGCTCATTTTTGCTAGACAGCATCTGTGGTGTAGTGGTTGGGCAGGTCGGCTCAAATCTCATACACTACTGAGGTTGCGGGTTCGATTCCCGCGACGGGACGAATGTTTGTGCACAAAAAAGAGAAGCGCAAGTATTTGTTTCGTGTCTGGGTGTTGTGGGACCATGGTCCTCATATTTCCTGGTTCCCTAGATAAAGGGAATCCTAGTTAGGGGCCAGGATCTATGTATGTGATCGTTGGGCGTTATTATTATTATTTATTATTTACACATGGGATACTTTGTATCCTAACAAGTATACATTTTATAAAAAAAACACTGACTTCAATGTATCTTCAAAGTCCAAGGTCAAATATCGATGATATTTACATGGGACCACTACGTAGCTATACCTACTGAACCGAACGCTTAAAGAATTTTCCAAATCGGTTCATAAATGACGGAGCTCAGAGGTAACAAACTTAAAAAAAAAATCAATCGAATAGAGAACCTCAATACTCATTACTTTATTGCAAACATATGTACACAAAAGTTCTTATAAGTTAAGTTGTTGTTTAATGTTGTTTCTTATAAGTTCTTATAAGTTCTTGTTAAGTTACCTCCTCCATTTTTGAATTCGGTTAAAGAACAAAAAAATCCTGAGAAACTAAACCGCATTCTGCGCGGGTGATACCGCGCGAGGATATACATTCTACAGACTCCATTCGTAAACAAGACTTAGGACAGTCATTATTCATTGCATATCAATGTTTATGCAGCTCACAAGTGGTGCATTGGCCGATTTGACCTAAAAACATAACATCATTATGTATAATATGTAGGTTGACAACAGAAACCAAATAAACGTACGCGTTATTGTCGACCAGCTGGCCTGTCAATGTCATGCTACTTGTACTATTGTTTTAGATTGTCATCTTATGCGTGAAAGATAAAGGATACCAGTAACTCATCTCACGACGAATAGCACACGCGCGCAAATGATAGCTCAACGAGAGCTCAGCATGAAATGAAAGTAAAGTTACAAAAATGTATCCTAGAGTAGAAAGGTGAAATTAGATATTTATTATTAGATTCAGAAAGGCGGGCAAAAACATTTATTGGTAACGATGCGTTAGTTGAAACTAAGCCACAGTCTCGAACATCGATCTGTTTCTTTATTCCTCTCCATCCAAAGGTTGTCTGGAAGAGATCGCTTTAACCGATAAGACCGTCCAATGTTACACCATTGTAAACATTTAACTTGTACTTCATTTCTATGTTTAAGGTGAATAACAAAGTATTTATCTATCTATCTTTCAAAGTTCTAACGCAAAAATAATTTTTGAAATCGGTCTACAGTTGGCGGAGAAATCGGTGAACATACATAAAAAAATAACCGGCCAAGTGCGAGTCGGACTCGCGCACGAAGGGTTCCGTACCATTATCTATAAAAACGCCCAAAAATTCATGTTTGTTGTATGGGAGCCCCCTTAAATATTTATTTTATTCTGTTTTTTAGTATTTGTTGTTAAAGCGGCAACAGAAATCATCATCTGTGAAAATTTCAACTGTCTAACTGTCGCGATTCATGAGATACAGCCTGGTGACAGACGGACATACAGATAGACGGTTGGACAGCGGAGTCTTAGTAATAGGGTCCCATTTTACCCTATTTGGGTACGAAACCCTAAAAATATAAAAAGTGGAACATAGAACCGCCTTCTTTTATGAAATCTGTAAAACTTCGTCATCGTTTACAATCGCAGAAGCAATAATACCAATTTAATCTTGCCCTGCGTCTAGCAAATGCCCTGTGGCCGATACAGTTCGTCAATTGATTGGTTTGATTTATCTTACGAGATGCCTACATTGAATCAACGCTTCTAGAAGTTTCTCGAGACCCTTGGAATTTAATCTGTTGTATGTTATTAACCGTAAAGATAGAGGCATGTCTGAATCAAAATAAACAAACGATGACCAATGATCGCAAGCGTCGATACGCATTTCCTAACTTACATTCCTTCTCACAAACATTCTGACGAAAAAGACGGTAGACAAAACCTTTTCACATCTCTATCTTCTCTCTCTTTTCTCTATTTTCTCTCTTTTCTCTTTTCTATCTACTCTTTCTTTTTTCAACTCTATCTTATCTCTTTTTTCTCTTTTCTATCTTCTCTCTGTTTTCTCTTTTCTATCTTCTCTCTCTTTTCTATCTTCTCTCTCTTTTCTCTTTTCTATATTCTCTCTCTTCTCTTTTCTATATTCTCCCTCTTTTCCATCTTCTCTCTCATTTCTCATCTCTATCTTCGCTCCCTTTTCTCTTTTCTAACATCAGTCTTTTCTATCTTCTCTCTCTTTTCCATCTTCTCCCTCTTTTCTGTTCTCTATGTTTTTTCTTATCGTTTTCTCTCTCTTTTCTCATCTCAATCTTCTGTCTCTTTTTTTTCTCTACTGCATTGCGCCCATCACCCCGAGACATCAGATATTAAGTCTCATATATGCCCAGTAATTTCGCTGGCTACAATGCCCTTGAAACCGGAGCACAGGAATGCTCATAGATGATAATATTGGAGTGATCTAAATGATACGTTCCAGGTGATAAAACGCAACAAGCGCGGCCGCCAAGATCAATCCCCCGTTACTTCTGCGAATGAGACTACAATGGAACGCCTTATTGAGAAGATGTTGCTGGATCTGGATGCTGAGAGCGATGAGGACTCCAGCTATACCGTGAGTGGATTTATGAATAAGTAGCTGCGCGCCGCAGTATCAGCCGCGGTTTCCCGAGAAAATAAATAGCCTATGTGTTAATCCAGGGTATACTTTATACCCTGGGTTCCATTCTGAATTTCACTCAAATCTGTTGAGCCGTTACAGCGTGAAGAGGTAACAAGAACACTAACATGCAAACTTTCGCGTTAAATTGATTTTCTTATGGAACTGAGAAATGAGACGAGCAAGTCGTTCGCCTGATGGTCAGCGCCACGCTTGCCCATAACAACTGCAGTGCCATCCAGAACTTTTAACATCATAAAAAGCACTGCGTAGCACTGCATTGCGTTCATCACCCCGAGACAACAGATATTAAGTCTCATATGCCCGGTCATTTCACTGGCTACAATGCCCTTCGGATTACACATAATTTATACCTAAATTATTAAGTTAAAAATATTTTAGTAACACCGTCCATATATATTTTTGTCTACATTCCTCCACTGGTGTGGGTTGTCTGGAAGAGATCGCTTTGAGCGATAAGACCACCCATTGTGACACCAACATTAAGTTAATTGTTATTTTAGTTTTTATTTCTGTATTGTGGTGTTATAATAAAGAGGTATTCTATTCTATTTTAAGTTACATAATGTAGATTATTTTTTGGCTTAAGCACATAATACTAAGGGGCAGAAGCATCACTCTGCAAACAAATAGCGACTCTTGCTATGACGCAATAAAATTCGATTCAGCTCGCGTATCGCTGCATACCTACCAGTCATATTAACCTACAGAGCGCCTCTCTTTCTATCGCATAGCTCTTATCTCATCTGACGCGGCACGTGTAACGACGCGCGACCCGCCGTCGGTGTCCGGATATGTACTTGTAGCTGCGTACCTACAGTGCGGAGTGTGCTAGGCCTGGCTTAAGTTCAAATATGTACGTAGCTATAAGTGACTAAAAACTGCTGTGAATCTAAGAATAAATAAATAAATATTAATTCTTCACTTATATTCTTTCAGCTCACCAACGCCACTAGTCCGAAAAGCGACAGATCTGAGCTCACCGAATCGGATCAAGACACCGTCTGCCACCAAACGTCCTCGCCGACGCCACCTCACGACACGGAGATATCACAAACCAACGGCGACGACATCCACTTCTCACCAAACAAAAACGAAAACTCCAGCTCCACCCCAGAGAAAACGGAACAAAATGACATCAAGGAAAACCACGCAAACAGCAATGAAGCCAATCGAACATTTCAAATCTCGGATACCGAAGATGATCAAGACACAACAATAACTGAAAATTCTGTCTCCAAAAAGGCCGAAGAAAAACGTAAACTGGAACAGAATATAACCGAGTCGGCGTACACCGGAAATTCGGTTTGCGAAAACGCTGACTCCGCTGAAAATTCGGGACCGAAAACGTGCGAAGATTCGGCATTGCCGCCGCCCGAAGAAAAGAAATCACTAACACCAAAGCGGGATACCGAGAACTTCATACAAAACGAGAGTACGGCTATTCCTCAGCGAACGCCAAAGAAAGAACAAAAACTTGGTAGGAAATGGTCTAATCTAATGAAACATTTGTTTCGCCCGAAATCAAATTGGTACGTTTACAAGCAGCGGTGTAATAACAGAATATTATTTTTTCAGCTAACGGGCGAACGGTAAAGAGTGTGCCCAGCAAAAAGAAAGGTACTTACTTTCAAAGCGATCATTGGAGTTCATTGAAAATTGTTATGTGCTCTGTAAATCCAATGCTGTATTCTGCTTGTTTGTCTATGTACCTGCCTTTCAATCCCTATAAATGCTATTTCGTTGCGAGGCTTGAATTCAACTTGCTAGCCTATGAATGAATGAAACTAAGTCAGCCTCACATTTTAAGCTTAGATAAAATGCTAGATGGAGCAGTGCCTTGCCTGGTTCCTTTGGATATGCGGTAATTTTAATTTTATATTTATTTTAATGTTTGAACTGTTGCAGGAACGCATCGGGAGAGGCGGGACTCAAACGAAGTCCTTCCACAAAGAATGCTACCATCAAACAGTTCGTATTGAAGAGGAAAAGGTAATTTATTTTGTATTTAACTTTGGACCTATATCTTTTAATAATTGAACTTAAACTATATCTTTTAATAATTGAATGTGCCGCTAGTCTGCATTTGAAATTAGAATTACTGGTAATTGTTTCTGTCAATACTTTCAATGTTAGGATGGCTTCGTAACATGTGCTTTCATCAGAAATGATTATGATATTGATGATTACAGTCATAATTTATTATTATAATTTATTACTCTCTTGTGATCAAGGGTAAGGCTATGTTGGCTATGTTGACTACTTCGTGCAAATAATCTATAAATCTAATAATCTATAAATCCATGGATTAATTATATTTATAGATTGATAATTATTACGCAAGACTTTTGACAATTGAAAAAAAGATTGAAATTAAATGAACAGAATAAGTTTTTTCTTGAAAAATATATTTTTCAAGACAAACTTTTAACAAATTTGTAATCGGAACTGCGAGCAAATTAAAATGAGCCTAAACTCTAGCAGTTTACGATTATCCGTCAACGAGTTCCATTGCCCACCTTCCGTCTCCATCATCAGATCAGCTGGCTGTCTGATCTTGTCATCGAACTTTGACAAGTATGCAAAATTTCAACTTCGTAGGACAAGAGAAAGTGGTTCTGATTCAGCTTGCAAGATTCCACGCGAACAAACATAGTCACATACATACATACATACATACATACATACATACATACATTGCAAGTTAAATAAAAGCTTGTAAAAAGAGCAAGCTGCAAGACACGAAACACTTGTCTGGGTGTCGTGTAGTTCTCGCAGTTCCTGTTTTTCTAGTAACCTAGTTATATAAGTCGTTGTTGGGAGTTATGTGTATACGCCTTATAGTAAATTACAGCACATTACAAAAAAAACGTTAATATTTAGAAAATAAGTAATTATTAGAAAAAAACAAGAACCGACTACAGACTAAAGTTTAGTCTGAAGTCGGTTCTTGTTTTTTTTTTGTATTATATTCATTTTATATATATTTTTTGTTTTTGTAATTTTTTTTCAAAAAGTGCTAAATTAATTTTAGTAAAATGAATATGGGACCACCTCTGAAGTATGACCTACTAAACAAAAAAAAGAATCATCAATATTAATTTACAATTGGCGGAGTAATCGCGTAACAAACATACAAAAAAATTAAAAATAAAAACATACCGTCGAATTGAAAACCTCCTCCTTTTTTAAAGTCGTTTAAAAATGGTCAGCATCATCATAAAGCGTTAATGTTATAATAGGTACACCTTCCAGTAAAATAGTATTTATGATTTTCAACCGACTTCAAAAAAGGAGGAGGTTCTCAATTCGACGGTATGTTTTTTTGTATGTTTGTTACGCGATTACTCCGCCAATTATGAATTGATGTTGATGATTCTTTTTTGTTTGGTAGGTCATACTCCAGAGGTGGCCCCATGTAAATTTTATCGAAATAGATTCAGCACTTTTTGAAAAAAATAACAAATTAAAAAAATATATGTTTAGTGTTGAAGCCGGTTCTTGTTTTTTTTTTTTGAAAAACAATATTTTTTATTAACCACGTCTTTATTACGTCACTTTCTTGTTTGTCTGTCTGTCGCTCCGAGTGGAATCATGGAACTCAAATTTCGAGCACTTCCCGATTAGCTATCCGGTTGAAACTTTCAGGGCAGCTCACAACTCGATGACAATGCATTCTAAATCCATTTATTAGCATGCAATGCCGACCTAACCTCAAAAGGCGCATAAAAACGTGGTATTTTAGATTATTTTTTAGCTGTCACTTTCTTGTTTCTTTACAGAAGTCCAAAAAGAGAGGTGGTGAGCAAGTGATCAGGGGTAACTATGTGCTACGAACATAGTCATTGTGAAACATATTTTAAAGTCGTTACTTTTAAAAACACTTTTAGTTTACCATTCCATTTTGATAGAATATGCTCTCTAATTGTGCAGAGAATTGATTTCAGACTACATAATATTATGTGTATTTATTTGTATTTTATAATATTTAGTGGATTATTTAAATTTAATGTAATTATCCAGTTTCGTGCCTTGCTTAATGCAAATGATCTTCATCTCTTCGTTAAATACTTTCATTTCTATCGTACTCGTATTTTTATAAACTTTAATGCAATTATGTCTAATTATATTTTATATAGAGTTAAATATCTAAATTCTGGAAATTTTGCAATGAAATTACTTTTATATAATTACTTATATATCAATTACCTGTAATTGTATCAATTTTAATGCACCAAATATTCTTAAATTATCGTCAATTATCTTTCCTAGACTCTTAAATTCTGCAATAAAGTTAAAAAAAAAGGATAAATAGTAACTACACATTTTTATTGTTCAGAACAGGCACGCATCAAAGACTGCATATAGGGTCAATATATCTATGTATCGCTCTTAATCGAGGAAAAGCGTTAAACGTTGAAATATTAATCATTCAGTTGTAACATGTAATGCCGCCTGTACACCCTCAAGACATCCTTACTCTGATTCGTAATCTCGAATCGTCGTTCCGTCGGAAAAAAGAGACAGCGCTATGCAACAGGCATAAGAGTGTCTCTTTTAGTCCGCACGAACGAACTAATGAAAGCAACTCAAAACCAGGCCGAAGACGAGAGACACTGTACAGGGAACGTCTCGATGTGTTTCTTCGGCCTCACCTGACCAAACCTCGCGACCGAGAGCATTCAGGCGAGGCATGGCGAGAGCACTCAGGCGAGGCAAGCCGAGAGCACTCGACCGAGATTGTACGGTCGGCATTATAGAGTTAAGAAATAATTTGTTACTTGTTAAGAATATCGTAAGCAATCATCATTATCGTTAGTTATGTACGTTTTATTAAGTTGTATTGTTGGTGGATAGCCGTCTCTAACTAGATTTAAAATGTAACTTTATTGTTGTGACGAGACTAAAGCTTAGAATAGACGAGCTAAGTTTGTCTTGTATAGTGGTAGGTATTTTTACTGGGCCTAGAGAAAGATATGCAAATTCATTCAAAATGTGCAATGCATAACTAATGTTTTAAAACGCTTTGAATACAAATATACCTACATCATTTGGATCATAAATGTGCGGTTAGTTGATCTTTATTAAATAGTATCAAATATTAAATTCGTGGTGGTAAAGCATACTTATAAAATAAATCATTCACCGTAATTCGTGAAACTTTGTAATCTCCAATTCGCCACTCGTCTTAAAACAATCGTTATGTGTTGAATTCTCATTGGTAGATCTGAAAACTCGTTTATAAGTACTTTATATACCTAGGCAAATATTGTAACTCATTCTGTAGTTATTATAGTTTACTAATAGTTCCTCTTTATTGTGCAATTCACCTAAGTGTTATGAACTTATGAATGTTTTCTCAAGTTTCTTAACAAAAATTATGGTAACTAATATTTTACTTCAATCGACATTAAGGATTTAGATTTTAATTTTTAACCTTTTGAACGCCACGCTTTAGAAGAAAAACTGTATCCTCAACGCCAATCTACGTAATTTTCATACATTTTAGTCCGTTGAGAGCAATTTTGCGTTGTGGTCTAAAGCTTACCTTGGCGGTCGAAAGGTTAACCTCTTAGTTTTAGAGTTTCGTATTAGGACTCTTCTCATATTCGGTGATGTAAAGTTGGCGGGCTTGTAATGTTTGGCGTTCCTGAAACTTGGCTTTAATTCAACAACTTCGACTAAAATGTAGCAAATGGGATCGTATAAATGCACTAAAATCATTCACAGCCGAATATATGAAGATGGCCTAGAATGACTTACAAAATGAAATTAATATTTTCTGACTGATTTGCTTCAGAAAGTGCGGTATTTTATATAATTTATATTACATTTAAACTGAATTTCCAAAGATTTGGCTGTGTCACGCTCGATTTTAAGAAAAGACTGATTGAAAATGAACAATATTCATAATTCGTGTCGAAAACTCTAGGATTCTTATACTTAATATCGATTTTATATTTACTTTGTTCTAGTTTTATCTAAGTAATGAATTTAGGCACTATTATGTAATTTACGCTATGCTGTTTATAAAATATATCTTTTCAATTATTTCAATTGTGATTTTAATGTTATCCTGATTTTTACAAGGTTTACATTTTCAGTTTTTGTTTCAGAAGGAAAAAGCTTAGCAAGCTTGGAAAGTCGATCATATCAACAAACTCGGTCACTATCATTACAGTATGTGTCAAAAGTAGGTCTTTCACTACCCAGAACCTTGTACACACTTACACTCACACAATACTCTAGTCTAAAAATTAAAGATCATGCGAGACGTTTTAAAGTTATAAATAATCCAACACACGATGAGGCCTTTTAAGTTTCTGGAGTCGAAGTCTTAAATGTTTCAATTTCTTAGTTAACAAACGAGATAAGAAATGAAAGTTACTCAACTGTTAAATGAAGAAACAAACATTAGCATTATGCTATAAATCCTAGTTAAGAAAAAAATCTGCAAGTGCAAAACAGAACTGTTTCCGCCCGGGATCGAACCGGGGACCTTGTGCGTGTGAAGCACACGTGATAACCGCTACACTACGGAAACTTGTTTATCTAGAACGAAATAACTCATCTAATCCTACACAACTGCAAGACGTTACATAAAAAGAACAATTACCGATAAAATCACTGACATCAACAAGATTAGCCGGTAAACTCACAGAGATGAGCCACGTGGCACATTGCTGCTGACCAAAATAATCAAAAGAAAGTGTTTCCACCGGCACACTGCTCTGTGCTCGCTCACAAAACGTCAGTCAGTCTCGCGGCAACTTCGCCCGCGGTTGGTCGCGGACACGCGTCTCTTACCGCTCTGTTGTCGGTGTTAAGTTGTGCCCTAAATATTTAATTAGAGTAATAATCACATAAAAACTAGCACCATGGATCCCGAAGCGTTCCTAGACCTGGCTAACCAGGTGATCAAGCTGAAAATGTATCCATACTTCGACATAGCGCATTCATTATTGTGCGCTCTTGCAGTCAGAGAAGATTTAGGAGCTGGTGAGTGATTTTCTGTCCTTATTTAAAAAAGGCCCGCCGAAAATACTCCTTTCTAAACACTTCCGCATCCTTTTCTCTACAATTGGTACAAAATAATTTGTAGCCTGAAATGTACTAAAATAAAGACACGGAGTTAGGTTTATTAATAGATTTGGTCCCGGTGGTTTCAGTAGAGATTTCTGTTCTAATAATGTACTTACTACGATACCTTGATTCAGTTTATATAGAAAACGTTTTGCTAACCGATAAATAATTGTTATAAATTTGCCGAAGATAAACGTTTAAATATGCATTGGTTTTGCATTATTTTATTATAATATTCTCTTAGATTAATAATTTATGTTGTTAGACAAGTGCAACGAGATAAAAAAATTATCTCGTTCGATTTGGCTTACAACTCGATTTTTATTCACTTATCATGTGTACCTTGATAAAGTACAAACGTATTTTATTTGATAGTACCAACATACATAACATAACCTTTCATGAAGTTGTGTATCAGATAAGAACCACTTGGTTCCAAACAGAATGTTGAGCTATCATTAGCATATCTTTAAAATAACGCCTAGGTTTAGGGATAGATGGCGCTGTCGCAGGTTCTGAAAACATAATATCTAGAATACTAGAACTCTTTATAAAAAAAAAAGCTCGCTTTACAAACAAATTACGAACTGTGAGAAAATATAATATGTTCATTTTTGCAGAACGAAAATTCATTGTGCAAAAATCAACATATCGGGCTCGTCCGGGATTTGAACCCGGGACCTCTCGCACCCGAAGCGAGAATCATACCCCTAGACCAACGAGCCACATTATTTGAGCGCGAAATTGCTAATCTGGGTCGGCGATTTATGACGTCACTAGTTACTATTAGATATTCAGTGGTGAGATACAAAAGCACAGAATACCTAACAGTACTACAAAAGTTCAATGTGCGACCATAGAATACAGCACAGATTAGCGATTGCAGACTCGGATAGAGAGATAGGGAGTTTTAAAACTTAGAGGAAAATGGAAAATAAGGTTTGGAACTTACATTTCTTTACATGAACTTACTTTTCTACAAATAAGTAGTTATGTTACAATAGATTCCTAGAAGTTTTTATTCCAGTGTATATCTATATCTATGTTATAGAAATAGAGACGAATCTTCTTGGTGAGATAAATAGCAACATCTGCTGCAGCGTAGTGGTTGAATTTAGTAAGGAAATGCAGGTTCGGTTCTCGTCGTTAAAGAACTAATTGGTAAGGAAAAAGTGTTTATTCTTGTTGATATCTCTACATCACGTTGCAAATATTAGTCTAATGAAAAAAATATTTGTTCCATGTCTGGGTGTTGTGTGACCATGGTCCTCGTAGTTCCTAGTTCCCTAGATACAGGGAATTCTAGTTAGGACTTCTTTATCAAAAGGCTTTATAGTTATTAGTTATCACAATGGCTCTATTGACTCTACCACCGTAGGTTGGTATCGAAAAACGAAAACCAATACGTAAGCAGATGACAAGAAACAAGGCATTATATTTAAGAAAGTTCGTTATTTACTATTTGTTCGTTTTTAAACTTTTCTTATCTTTTTTATATGCCTGTTGGCTACTTGGCAAAAAGGGATTGTTCCATGCATCTTTGAAATGACAGTCCATCTTCATCACATTAGACAACATTTAGACCTTAGGTATGTAATAAACTTAGCTCTACGAATTCTACCATAGTATGATCATCTCTAGATATTCTCTAAGTACATCTAAATTTATATTTATATATTTTTAAATCTGTTCTCTTTTAAGCAGTTTTAGCCGTGATTCGGCTATGCCATCTCCACAATACAAACATTTAACACTACAAAAAAAAAAAAAAATTCAAAATCAAAACTCAAATCAAATCAAGTCTCTGTAGCTACGAGTAGCTATACTAAAACAATATTTTTTAGTATAGCTACAGAGCGTTTTAGCTGTCTCGGGGCTTGGTTCAACTGACACACTCAGAAGTATTCCGACATCGTTTAGGTTGAAATCAAACTTTCTAACTAATTTATATCTGACAGGTTCACTCCGAGCTGATTCCATCAAAAAATGTTATGGGTCTTCTACAATTCTAGAAACCGTACAGTTGGGGAGTCTACTTTTAGAGATTACTGTACTATGGCTCTACTATCTAATTTTAAAGTAAGTTGTATTCCCCAGGCGCCCAAACGTTTTCTCGGAAGCACCCCCTGTCATGCTGGCTGTCTACCATGCTGATGATCTTCGCGGGCGGCATGGTGGTCAACGGACTGCTAGGGGAGCCCATCCTGGCGCCACTGAAGAACACCCCCCAGCTACTCATCGGCACTGTCACTTGGTAAGGACTGCTGACACAGCAAAACACACCCTGACTTTGAGGAGCCCCTTAAACACACCCCTTATCTCTACTTATCGGCGCTGACAATTTTTGTCTCGGGACTTCGAGACTTTTCAAAATAAATACTCGTATAATAGAATTTACTTTGGGTGAGATGTATCAATAATATTATCATTTTAGTAATAAACAACATCCGTGGTTTCACACGTGCGAGAAAGCACTTCTAGTTTTACCTGAATTTTCCAATTTAGCGGGAACTTTTCCACTTTTTCTTTACATAAAACCGATATAATTCGGGCTATTAAGAGCATTTAAAAATATATTAGCCAAATCGTGCAATTAAATGCTGTACTGGAGAACTCAAGTACAGCATTTAATTGCTCTTAGCAACGAACAGCATTTAATTTTTATTTATTTAGATAAAGTAATATTCTGACATTTCAAACATTAATTTATCTGAGAAATTCGTATCTTAAATTCTTAAAAAAACAAATGTTAAGAATGTTTTTTGAGAATTTTTCTTTGATATTATCAAATCTTTTAATTATGAAACGTAATAACTATACTAATCAACTGTAATCATTGTCTAGTCTCTAGTCATAGCATAAAATATCGATTTATCTACAAAGAACAAAACATTATATTTCCATTATGTAAATAAAATTAAATTAGGAAATGTTCCGGGACTTCGAGAACCGAGACCCGGAACTCAAACCCTAAGCGCGGCGCTCAAAAGATTAAAACGAGTGGTAAGGTAAAACAAACGTGAATCGTAAAGTCGCTGCTGCCAGGTGCTGATTATGAGACGTTTCTAATGGCTAGTCCATAAATTGTTTAATGGTTTTCTTTACGCTCTATTTAGGTTGCAAAATAGGTGCCTAGTTTATGAGTTATGTAAGCTAAAACAGATTGAGTAATGGAATGACATCAATACGGAGAATAGGTCACTAGTACAGTCAGTGACATAAGTAGCTGAACTTTTACAATCTTTCAATTGTCAATAACACCGAAAACACACAAACTATATGCATTTTTTTGTAATTTCCCTATCCGCACAGGATATTAACAGACATTTTAAATGCAACATTCAGAGAAATAAGAGAAATTTCAAAGATTCACAAATGTTTAGCTAGTTTTGTCACTGACCTGTAGGTAGGTACCTACTTTTGGTACAATGCACGTAGTGTCACCCTTAAGCTAGGTAGAGCTAGATCTCGCAATGGCGTGCAGTTGGAGAGGACCTATATCCAGTAGTGGACTGTGCCAGGCTAATGATGATGATGCACATATCAAGGCCAAAAGAACTTTACGATGGTATCTATGGTAGTAGATAAAGCAAGTATTGTACACCAAATTACAAAAGATAACAAAATACTCGTACAAAAAAAATTCAATGTCAGCCCAGTGTATGCCCCAAGATTATATTGAGCGACTAGCTGGGATGTAGTACGCGGTTTTACCCCCTTTTTACCGCTTTTAAGGGTAGAATTTAAAAAAAAACCCTTTTCCTTGTGCGTATATGATACCAAGTCCCTCCCAATATCTCTAGGTTCTGCGAATTAGGCTGTGTGTTGTCTGTCAGTGTATCATGAAAACCTTTTACATATACTTATACATAGAGATAGATGAACGAACACTTTTGTACATTTCTTACCTATAAAGTACTAATCTCGCGTTCCAGGTACATCGTCTTCTACACTCCCTTCGACGTCGGCTACAAAGTGGCAAAGTTCCTGCCAGTGAAGGTCGTCGCAGCAGCCATGAAAGAAATATACCGCGCGAAGAAAGTCTACGATGGAGTCAGCCACGCGGCCAAGCTGTACCCTAACGCTTACGTCATTATGATCATTGTTGGTAAGTAACCGCTACATTATAATGTACCTATCATACTAGGCTTTACACTTTATTATTTTGACGTGGTCTAGGTATCTTGTGAAGGTCGTTGCTGCGGTCAAGGCCACGTAGGTAATAAAGAGATCTGTGGCGTAAACGTGAAGAAATTCTATATTGTACCTTAGTTTAGGTACTCTAGTCTTGGAAGAAGTTTGTTTTTACTAAAATCTGTCAAGATGGTATCGCGTGCGAATTTATTTCTCTCACAGCCTCTGTTATACGTATATACTATGGTCCTTGTAGTAACTGATGCCCTAGATACAGGGAATCAAATAGAGGGTCGGACAACTTTTCAGAAAGTGTTTATAATTAACCATAATGTATATATATAGCCATGAAAAGTAGCTTTTTAAATAAATAAAGCCCTAAACGTACCTAAACCTATGTGTAAATGTTATGTTTTAAATATTGCCACGCAAAAGGTCACTCAGCACGTTTGACGTCATCAGAAAGCAAACGAAACGACAAGCTCTACAAAAGCAAACTTGCAAAGTGATTTATACGTTTTTGTGAAGTTTTAGGACTTTAGGGTCGTCAAGGAACGAAAAACATTTGATTTAGATAAAAAGCAAAAATGTAATATAAACACAGGCTTCGCACAAGGTATTTACTTTCGAATGACGTCATGCACAGTGTTGGTGTTTCGGAACAGACAAATGATATATTGATTTAAAAAATAAATCGTTATAATTTACAAAAATATGTCAAATATGTTGATCATTCGGATTCGACAAAAATTTAAATTTTTTTTTATTACTGTCGGATCCCCTATTATAGAAATTTGGCCGGCTCCATCCTAAAAGGATGACAACGATACAAAAGTGTTTTACTTTAACAAACTTCTTTCAAGATAATACGATAGTGGTCGCATTGTGACATGCTTATTTGTTTTGTTTGTATTATCGCTGTCGCTATCGCACCGTCTCCGCGTTTCAGCCTTTCCTCAATAGACCAGCGGAATCCAGCGCGCATTCTTATTATAGTCGTTTTAAATTTAGTAAGTAACAAAACCCCGTATTTTCCAGGAACCTTAAAGGGCAACGGCGCCGGCTTCACCAGATTACTGGAGAGGCTCATCCGAGGCGCCTGGACACCCACCGCTATGGAGACCATGCAGCCTAGCTTGTGAGTATACCTTTGCTTGCGAATCACTTTTTTAGCATATGTGTACGTAGCCACTTCAGACTACTGGTATTGAGAGATTCTAGTACTACCTAGTCCTAAAAACTAATTATTCTAGGTACTTACAAAAATATTCACTTAAAAGTCTACTTTTAGTAATTATGTCATTCCTTTCTCGCAGTCGGTAAGTACATGAGTAAACCTAACAATTCATAAAATATACCTTAAAGACTAACATATGAAAATCAACGAATTTCGAAAAGTCGTAGAACTAACTTTGTTGATCTTCCTTTCGGGATAACATACGAATCAAATTAATCCACTAAACAGATTATAGAAACACTTAGGTAAACTACGATATGGGAACTATCATCGCTTACGCCTCTCTGGAACACTATATCTTTGGGCCAAAACTCGGGAGCTAGGAACGTCTCCTTATATTCCGCCAATGCACAAAATAGATATAAACCGGATGCTGGAATTTTTACTTAGTTGGATTTGATTTTTTACCTACCTACATGTAAATTAATAAAGAAGATAGATAGGTAAGAGTGTATCTTCGTGATCATGGTGCTTGTAACAACGCCGAAATATCGAGAACTCAAAAGAGTTCTCGATATTTCGGCGTTGTTACCAAAACATGGTAAATAACCCGTTTCTAAAACAAATTCTAGTGACCATTACAGTTTAAAAATGTATAGGTACGAGTAGGTACGCCAGACCTTTTCAGTTAAGAAACAATATGTCCGTGCTACGGTAATTAAACTTTGCTAGACCGGCAGTCAAGTGTCCCTGAAATCTGAAAATAACCACCGTCTAATAATAGTGGACATTCCCGAGTAGAAATATACCTGTCAGACAGACGAGACGGGACAATAGCCGTAAACTTTGTTCGTAAACGTTCATCGAAGTTATTCTAACTAGCGACCCGCCCGGCTTCGCATGTATGCAATTTACTGCTGTGTCATTTTTTGACGACTTGGTTACAAAACATTGAATTTTCATCTATCGCCGAGTGACAAAGGCTGTGTTTAATTGTGTCGACGCAAACAAAGTCACGGACGTTTGCTAGTATCTCTATATTTATCTATCTATCTATGTACTATGTATATGACTACTAACTCCAACACCAGGTTTAACCAAACACACCTACATGAGAAAATATGAGCCCAATGAAATATCCTATTCACATCAGTTGAAATATCCCGCCAGTAGACCCTTTTAGACTTTTTGAAACAGCCGTCTGAGGCGCCGAAACAGTTTTCTCAAGAAAACAGAAGCTTTGTCGAACCACCCAAGTGAGGCCCGACGCAATTTGTGGCAGCAAGCGCACGCACCGCCACCTGGCTGTATAATGCCGGCTGAGCAACTCCCCGGGGGTTGCGACCTCCCGTGGCCTAGATCGCTCTCGATCGAATAGGGAGTCGCTTAATTGACTCCGGACCCAAGTGAGCCGCTGCAGGAGCAACCTAGTAAAATAGGGCTACATTGACCCCGGTGGGTCACGATGTGACTGCGGTGCTCTAGCGCATACAATGCAGCACTTGCTGTCAGCCCCCAGTGCCCCTAGTGCCCCAAGCACCTGCACTTTACAAGACCTGTATGAAGCTACTCTTCCTGGGGTAGCAATATCCGAACATTGGGCTAAAATTATTTAAAAATTAAAACATAAGGACCATCGACACGAATAAGAAGTAGACTCTCTAATTTATTCTACCTATTAAACTCTTAATTTAGCATAAATTCACAACTTGTACGCTCACGCTCATTATGCCTAAAATGTTTCTAAACCTGATCCCGATATACAACTAACTACGTTGTAATTTATACAGTCGATCTTCCTCTCAATAAATGAATAAGTATAATTGTGTTTCCCTTCCTTCCAGCTACACCAAGGCGTCGCTGGTCGCGTCCATCATCTTCGTCCTGGACAAGAAGACCGACCTGATCTCTGCGCCGCACGCGCTGGTCTACTTCGGCATCGTCATCTTCTTCGTCTACTTCAAGGTGAGGAACTTGTGGTTCCGTATCGACGAGCGCGGGAGAAGAATCGACCAGTAGTGTTGTACTGGCTGAAGGGGGTGGCGATACATGAACATTTACAATGTAGGATATTTTAAATGGAACTTTCTTTTGGGTTTTGGTTATCGTTGACCTCTTTCATCTGTGGATGATGATCAGTGCCAACGTTTGGCTAGCTAAATTCTAACGCTTTTTTATTTGTTTTTTTTCTAACATCGTAAATCGACAAACCTAACTCTTTCGACAAATGTTTTCTAAATAGATAGAAAAACAATTTCTACTATTCTATATTTATTTTATTTATTCTATATATGGTACTATTTCTGTTAGTACTACATAATGTTACTCGGCCAAATTTTGATGGAAAAGTCATACCTAAAATAGGTAAGGAAAATCCCATTGGGAAATTTGCATGTCAAAGCTTTAAATAAAAATTCAAGGACATCTGACAGTCACCGAGCTGCACAGAGCCCGCATGCATTTTTAAACTATTCTAATGAAAAAAAATTACAATACTGTTGGCTTTCTGTGCCTGTTGGTAATTACGTAGAAGCCAAAGATGCCTGAACAGTCTGCTTCTGCCATAATAAGAACCGAAACATGTAGCAATCGTTATAAACAAGACTTTTTAACAAACGTTTTAACGAATTCGTAATCGGATCCGCAAACACTAGTAGTTTACGATTTATCCGTCAAGCAGTTCCATTGCCCACATTCTGTCTCCATCATCAGATCAACTGGCTGTCACCATGATATTGCATTGTCATCGGACTTTGACAAGTATGCAAAATTTCTACTGGTGGTTCGGATTTAACTTGCAAGATTTGACCCAAACAAAATGCCCCCAGCTTCGTGCCGTATTTCTAACCGACTTCAAAAAAGGAAGAGGTTCTCTGTTCGGTTGTATTTTTTTATTTTTTTTTATTTTTTATGTTTGTTACCTCAGAACTCCGTCATTTGTGAACCAATTTGGAAAATTATTTTTGCGTTGGGTTCAGTATAGCTACGAAGTGGTCCCATATAAATTTCATCGATATGTGACTTTGGACTTCGAAGATACATTGAAGTCGGTTTTTGTTTTTTTCTAAAAATTAATTATCTAGTGGTTCTTTTTCCGTCACGGTGGTAGTCATTGTGACAAACTGACGTTCATGAGTGCGTCTGTGATGCCTAAATTAATAAAGGTCTTCTGAACTTTGAAGTGATTCTATATATCTACTTGAGCAATCTTTCTTCTATACCTTTTATCTCGTCTTACGGAGGCGACTCTACGTCATCTTTTGTCAAAAACATTGATCAACTGAACAGTTCGACAACATGTTTCAATGATAAGGCGGCCATTATCAAATGTGATATATTTTTATGAAATGACCAATTTTAATTATAATAAATTTTAACACTTCAAAAAAAGGGGAGGTTCTCAATTGGATTGTATGTTGTTTTATATGTTTGTTACCTCAGAACTCCGTCATTTAAAAACTGATTTTTGAAAATTCTTTTTGCGTTTGGTTCAGTATAGCTACAAGGTGGGGCCACATAAATTTCAATAGTATACCTTGGACCTCGATACATCAAAATATATAAGTTGTTTCTTTTTTAACCCCCGACGCAAAAGGAGAGTTGTTATAAGTTTGACAACTATGTGTGTATGTCTGTGACACCGTATATTTGGATAGATTTGGATGCGGTTTTTTTATTTAAAAGCAGTTTTTCTAGCGTTGGTTCTTAGACATGTTTAATCAAAATCGATTGTCGTTTTTTTTTTTACTTTTTATAAGTTTTTTGTGTTAGGGGTTTTTTAGTTTACTGAAATCCGCTTGTAATTCCAGTTGTCATCAATCCTGCTGGGCATCCACGATCCCTTCGTTCCATTCGAGAACCTGTTTTGTGCGCTGTTCCTCGGAGGCATCTGGGACTCGCTTGCCAAGCTGCTGGGCAAGGGACAACCCAAAGAGGAGACGAAGGATGCGAAGAAAACTAATTAGCCTCGGGTAAGTGATCTCAATAAATAAAATATTCATTTATTTGAGAAGACCAACAGCACTTCTTATCAAACAATAGTAACTTATTTATATATATAAAAATACAGCCAATTATAGGTCTCCGATGAAATATATAATTTTGAACTCCTACAAAACAAAACAAAACAAAACATGAAATAAAGGTAGGTAGGTAACACAATGTAAGCGACGTAACGTAACAATAGGTATTATAGGTAAGCGACGTAACCCAATCATCGGATGGGTTTAGTGAAACTGTACCTATCATTTGGTTTGAGAATAAAGGTGTGTGTGTGTGTGATATAGATATATAAATAAATGAAAAAAAATATATTTAATATTATTTAGGTGTTCTTAAGGTCCACTTGCACTTGCGTGAAAACGTGGTTAAGCCCACGGATTAGGTGTGTAAGTATTGTGAAATTAAAAACTAAAGTTCTTTCAGTCATTAAATTTGTAAGGGCGTGTAAACGGTATCTTTAGCGTTTATGCTAAATTAAGATGTGCAAAAGAGAAAGAATGAATGAGTTAGAAAGTGCGAGGGGGGTAGCGAGCGAAATTACTCGGCAAGGCATATGAGGCTTAATATCTGATGTATCAGGGTGATGAGCACAATGCAGTTCTTCGCAGTGCTTTTTATGGTATTAAAAGTTCTGTGTAGCACTGCAATTGTTATGAGCAGGCGTGGCGCTTACCATCAGGCAAACGACTCGTTCGTCTCATCACTCGGTTCCATAAAAAATGCATTGTTACGTCGTATAAGTTATTAATTGTAAACTGTTATTCTTTCAGAGCCAGTTTAAGACGTATTTGCTTCATGATCAACTGACACCGACAATACCGCCTGTGACTGCTACCATTTAATGTTAATAATAAAAAATATAAAATAAATAAAAAAATAGTAAAACCTTTAAATATTAAAAAAATGGCACAACGACCAAAGTGTTGATTTAAGTTATTTTAAGTTGATTGATGAATGACTAGTCTTGACATTACATTTTTAATTATAATTAATTATTATTTTAATTAGTATTTGCGTGATTACTATAAATGTTTTAATAGTTTAACAGTTCCTTAAATTACTTTTGCCAAAAATATTGTGATAAGAAAAATGAACTTCCTGTTAAATAAAGAATTTAGAAAAATGGTAATTCTACCAATTTTCTACTTTCTTTGAATATAAACCTGTTTGTATGTGCAAAATGAATTCAATGTTAGGTATAAGTTACCTATTGTATCAAGTAGTGATGTGACATGTGTTTTGTGTGAGAAAAAAGTAATAAAACTATCGAGTATTGTAGTTATAGTATCGAAACGACTATCGAGTGTTCGACTTCCTTATTTCATTCGGAGAAAAACATCAGTTTGTTTTCTTTTTTATTTCACTTGTATTTTTAACCAGTATTTGAAATGCGTGAGATTTCGCAATTGACATTACATTTATTATTTTTAATTATTGTAATTTATGAAACATCTGATCAAATCGCAAGGGTGCTTAGCGGTGAGAGACACATGTTTCATTAAACAATTAGAAAATGACTTACGTGGTTACGTATTATTTGTTTTATTGGATACAAAAACAATACTAAAGGAAGGAATAAATTGTTTTTATTTATTTGTTAGTTTTATTCCATATTTTTAAAAGGATATTGACAAAATTGAGATCATCATCATCATCAGTCCAATACATTTCGTTCGTACTTATGACACGGGTCTTCTCTCATAGAGAGAATATGGGCCATAATTCGCCACGCTGGCCTAGTGCGGGTTGGTGGATGTCGCATGTCCTTGAATTTATGTGATGAACTCTTGTACAGTGAGTTTGAAAAAGAGTTGGACATGCCGGTTTCCACACGATGTTTTCCTTCACTGTTTTTAGAGTGAGTGTTAGTTCCGAATAATATAATCGGTAGTGCGGGGCCAGGGGGATTCGAACTCAAGTGTGTCGGATCGAAACTCGCACGTTCTCCAACTGAGCCACACTCGCTCTTGATCGACAAAATTGACATAATCTATGAGATAGCTATTATGGTCCGGAGACCCCGCCCCAAGCAGGACATAATAACGCAAGGTAGAATTTACGAAGGGCAATATTCCAAGTGAGCATACCTAATGACATTTAAGAGTTATTTTTCTGCCGGCCTGCGTAGTGCAACTCAAGATATTGCAAAACAGAGTTCTGGGTAGTGCTGCAATTATTATTTATTTATATTTGTTTTTTTTTTAAATAAATAATATAATTATAATAGTAATATATTTTTATTTCAGGCAATAATAAAGGTACATCGAAGTAAAATTATCAGAGGCCCATATTATAAATACCTTAGAGACTAAAATATATATAAAAATGATAATATTAAATTCTAGGGATTTTTCGGCGGCTTCGCTTACCTAAAGCGTCGATAGTCCTCGCCCTCAGGCCAAAAGTCCGGACTAAGGAACATCTTCTGAAGTGCTGCTGGAATCCGGAGCTTGTATGACTTGAACGTCGTTGGTCTGCCGGATTCCAGGTTACTGATGATGATTTCTATCGGTCCCTCAGTCCGGCCTACGATCATCGATTAAATTTTACAATTTTTCTTATATAACTAAAACCTTTTAAACCTCAAACCTGTTATAGTAGGTACGGGTAGGTGTGTTGCTTACCATTACATAAATGACCTGCACGTCTCAGCACTTTGTAACACTAAAACCTCTTATAAAAACGTAAACGAGTTCAGACTTTTTGATTTTATGACATCTGATGAAATATTGTGTATTCTTGCAATTAACTCCGTCACTCTCCTCGAAGCACAGTGTAAAAAGTTCAACGTCCACTCTTTTTCAAGCTCACTGTAAAAGAGTTTAACGCGCATTCAGATCCAAACTCTCTGTAAAGGAGTTCAACGCGCACTCACCTCCAAACGCGCTGTAGAAGAGTTCAACGCTTACTCTTTAACAAACCAACAGTAAAAGAGTTCAACGCGCACTCTTTTTCAAACCCACTAATGAAAGAGTTCAACGTGCACTAATTATTATCAAACCCACTGTAAAAAGTTCAACGCGTGTTTTTTATCAAACCCACTGCAAAAGAGTTCAACGCGCACTCTTTTCCAAACCCACTGTACCAGAGTTCAACGTGCACTCATTATTAAACCCAATAATAAAAGAGTTCAACGTGCACTAATTATTATCAAACCTACTGTAAAAAGTTCAACGCGCATTTTTTTACCGAACCCACGGCAAAAGCGTTCAACGCGCACTCTTTTTCAAACCTTCTGTACAAGAGTTCAACATGCACTCATTATCAAATCCACTAAATAAAAGAGTTCAACGTGCACTAATTATTATCAAACCCACTGTAAAAAGTTCAACGCTACATTAATTAAACCACAATACTATACTACACATAACAAATAATACTATACTAAACATAAAATGATTAAATACATCGATTTGAGATACAATGGTCGGCCTCGTCGCTTAGAGCGATTTCTTCCAGACAACCTTTGGATCAATTCTGCATTAAATGCTACTAGTCAATGGGATTGTATAACAGTGACCTCAAGAGTAATATTACCCTGAAGAACATTCTCCCTGACCTTCAATAGCAGACCTATAACGGCACCAATCGTAACCTGATGACCGGACTACGGCTGTCACGGTCCAGTCACTGGTCAGGTTTAGATAAGTTACGGTATTCCGGAGTTTTTAGCGCTTATTTGTAGGTAGATCGTTATGAGGTCACTGCCGGACGAGACAAACTGAGTGTGTTTACACCGAAACGAACATCGCTTTCGTTTATTATAAAAAAAATTTTGTTTATTAATACATAGTACCAACTTCTATTATATAATACAGTGACGTCCTTGATATCCATCTATTCCAAGAGGACATGGCGTGATGATAATCATAGCCAGCCAGATAGTGTCAGCCCCTGTGGTGTGGTCAATTGGTTGGGCAGGTTGGCTCAAACCTCATACGTCCATTCCCGCGACGAGACAAATTTTTGTGCACAGAAAAAAAAGCGCAAGCATTTGTTTCGTGTCTGGGTGCTGTGGGATTATGGTCATCTTAGTTCTTGGGACACTATGCATAAGATCTTTGGGTGTATAATATCAGTAGGTACCAATTCGTTTTCCTGAGAGATCTCGATGTAGCATATTCCTGATGTGCCGACTCGATGCTTGGCAGTATAGAACCCATTTACTATTTCACATAAGAATAAAATATCTATATTCAAATAATAAAATAAATAGGCTGGCAGGTAGCCAGAGCAGAAGTGCAATTTTAAACTTAACCTCGATTATCAGTCGAGGTGAGTTCCGATGTCCCTAGACAGCTGGGTGTTCTGTTATTCCATCGTAAGCACAAGACAAATTGTGACTGATTTCAAAGATTTATGGTAGGCATTTTAAAAACTGATCCTAATATAAAATAAGTACTCATTTTTTTGTGTGTTTAATCACTTTACAAATATAATTTAATATTATATTGATAATGTATAAGATAATGTATAATTTAACATTATATATAATTTAACCATATTGAGAGCGAGTGTGGCTCAGTGGGAGCTCGTGCGACTTTCGATCCGACGCACCCGAGTTCGAGTCCCGCTGGCCCCGCACCACTGACTTTCTTAAGTTATGTGCGGATTTAACACTCGCTCTAAACACGGTGAAGGAAAACATCGTGAGGAAACCGGCATGTCCAAGAATTTTCCACAAAAAGTCAAGGACATGTGACATCCACCAACCCGCACTGGGCCAGCGTGGTGGATTATGGCCCATTCTCTCTCTATGAGAGAAGGCCCGTGTCCCAGCAGTGGGAACGTGATGGGCTGATGATGATGAACCATATTGATCTTTTGTCAAGTTTGGATGATTCAGTCAAACACATTTTAACCAATTTTTTAAAATTGCTCTCTTTTGTTTCTCTTTAAAATTGTTATAAATCGTGGTGCCAGGCCTCCCTTCCTATTCGGTTTGGGGGTATTGGCATCCGCAAAAATTCAAATGTTGCTCTGCCAGCGTTTCTGTCCTCTGTTCACAGCACCGGCCGACTATTTAACAAAATTATCACCCCATCTATTGGCACTGTGCCGATGCTGGGCATTGATGACGCCAGAAACGCGTGGAGTATAGTCTGTCCGAGTGTGAATTTCCCAAAATGCCTCCGTTCGCAGAGGCAATGGGACGAGCCGCTCTGCAAAAACTCTCAACGAACTTTAGTCAGAGACAGCGTTGACGAGAGGCCCGACGGCATGGCGTTAATTCCTTGGAGCCGTGGAAGACCGTTGGTGTGGGACGCCACTTGTGCCGATACACTAGCACCGTCCCACCTCAACGGTACTTCAAGGGTGGCAGGAGCGGCGGCAGAAGCAGCAGAGAACCTCAAGCGGAGGAAATATGCATCACTCGGCGAGGGATACATATTTCTTCCGTTTGGGGTTGAAACTATGGGGTCTTGGGGGGCGAACGCGCGGCTTCTGTTTAAAGAGCTGGCCAGACGCCTCATAGAAACAACAGGTGTAAATAAAAACTTGCAACATTATGTTAGCCTTAATATACTATATTCTTTTCTGTTCAACAAATCATGAACGAGGTCATAAAGGCTCAGGAGTTAGTAGAAATTCTAAGATTTTTCGAAATATTACACCAACTTCTTCATTGGATAGGAAATTAATACATTTACATCAATCAACCTTCATGTTGAAATCTAACATGCTATGACAACAAGACAAAAACTTCCCAGAAAACGTTATCAACGTTTGCGTCAGCACATCGGTGTGATATCCGGCCAGCAGGTTGCAAACTACATCAGTGACGTGCCCGCACCATTGGCATCGGCGGCGGCGCACGCGCAGCCAGACGTGCGCGCGCTACGGCCGGATCGCACGCGTCTCTCACTAACTTAGCTTTAGTTTTAGTTATTAGTGTGTAGTTTAGTTCATGGGAATCGATTACTGTAAGTACATTTACTTTTATTATTCTAACGGTGCTGAGAAAGTGTGTGAGCTATTTTACAGTTATTGGACGTATAAGTGATGTTTGCACGCAATGAGATGTCCGAGCGGTGGCATCTTCGTTTAATTACCCCTATGTGGCCGGTACCTTTATGGAAAGTCTGCATTTTGTGTAGCTGGTCTGACTAATTTTTATTCGCATGTCTTGTTTTCGCACATAATTGCGTTGTTCAAATAACTTCCATTTACTAGTTCTACATGAAATTCAAAAGTTTAAGCGCTCTTTAGCTCCAGGTTAGATTAGATATGGCTATTGGAAGTTTTCTAACTAATTAAATTGGCTATATTTAAATATATTGTTTAATAATGAGCCCCTTAGTTTATGAGTGATGTAGGTATACAAGAAGCTTTACCTAGTTAACTTTGGTCTTGATTTCCATAGATTTTCACCTTTCTCTAAGAGTTTGCCGACTCATTACATGATGGTCTACTGACCTGCTACAACGCAAACACAAAACCGGCCAAGTGCGAGTCAGCGCACGAAGGGTTCCGTCCCATTATCTATAAAAATGGCAAAAAAATCATGTCTGTTGTATGGGAGCCCCACTTAAATAATTTTTTATTCTGTTTTAGTATTTGTTGTTATAGCGGGAACAGAAATACATCATCTGTGAAAATTTCAACTGTCTAACTATCACGGTTCATGAGATACAGATAATAAAAGAAGAAAAAATGGTGTTTATTATGATGTTGTATATATTTTTCTATTGTTATCATATTAATCTGATGTAATTTATTTAGTATCTCTCAACGTTCTTTTGCTCAAAACGTAGCTGCACACCCACTATATTTCTTTCACGACCTGGAAGACTGGTAGATAATGCGAAACAGCATTAAGTCATTCCTTGTACCATTTTGTGCAAAACTATTAAATAATTAAATGAAAAAATAATGAGATACAGCCTGGTGACAAATGGACAGACAAGCAGACGGATGGACAGCGGAGTCTTAGTAATAGGGTCTCGTTTTACCTTTTGGGTACGGAACGCTAATAAAAGTATGATGGATAGATAAGATATTTACTATATAATGTAACACCACAATATAGAAAGATACATTTAAAACTGGAATAAGTTGGATACAGTCATAATATGAGCGGTCTTATCGCACATTGCTTCAAGACATAAGACCGCCTATTATTATATTTCAGGCTACAAAGTAATGTTGCTTTGCTGCCACCTCATACATAGGTATATAGAACATAAAAGGTTTTAAACTAGTGCTTTCAAGCTAAGTAGGTATTTGAAACTCGGCTTTTTAGAATCTGTTTATTAACCTACGAGAAATACCTACTTAGATTACTATTGAAGAATACTTTAGGTGACTCAATAAGTAATTTGCAATTCAATGAACAGTTTCACATGATCGGCGAAATTCCATATTGAGATGGTCATAAGTTTCAAATGTGTGTCCACCATTTCCGATTGTAGCTATGCCTAAAAGGAGGGTAATGTTCCCTTTATAAGCTTTTTGGGTAGATATACTTTCTACACAACTTAATACTGTTTAGCTACGGACGATGGATTTCTGGCCGACGCGCAATAATAAATAGCCTATTTTAATTTATGGGACTGAGCAATTCGTTCGCCTGATGGTAAGCGCCACGCCTGCCCATAGCAATTACAGTGCCATCCAGAACTTTTAATACCGTAAAAAGTATTACGGAGCACTGCACTGCGCTCATCATGCCCAGTAATTATACTACTTAACCTAGTATTAGTATTTATATACTGGTATTGATAAAGTTAGAATTCAATGGTACCATTAAGTCTAATGATCCGTGTAATGGCTCTAGCTAACTAGAGTACCAGCAGCTACATAAAATGATAGGGAAATTCGTTTAAATGACGAAGATTAGAAGCAAATAAAACTCAATGAGTACTTTAGATACAAAGTTTATCTATACCTATTACCTAAATATAATTAACTCTATTGGTGGTAGGTTTCTCGTATGCGAGAGGCCTGTCTGTCTGGGTGGGTACCACCGCTTTGCCAATTCAGCCGCCAAGCAGTAGTGCGCAAGCATTACTGTGTTCTGGTTTGAAGGACATTGTAGCCAGCGAAATTACTAGGCATTATGAGACTCAACAGCTAATTGTCTCAGGGTGACGAACGCATTGCAGCGCCGCGCAGGATTTTGGAAAACAATGTTCTGGGTGGTGCTGTTTTTGTTATGGGCGTATTGGGCAAACGACCAGCTCGTCTCGTCATTCAGTTACATAAAAAATAAAACTAAATTGTGCATGTTTGTGTGTGTTTTATGCATACCAATGTATTCTGTTCAAAAAGATACTTGCCTCAGTACCCTATCTACCTTACCTGTACACCTGCTTCAATGAAAATAAGTGTTTTTTAGCAATGCCTAAGATAATTACTTATCTAAAGCTAAACGGAATAGTTATCAAATCGATGTCTGATGATGCAGATGATGACTTTGTCGCACGATATCCTGTACTGAGTCACTCGAATATATAATCAGACATTGTCCAACCGAACATTTCTTAGAAGGACGCGAAGTTCCTTCCATCTGGTTTGACGCACATGTGGTTAGGTCGTTGAACAGTAACTGTAGAGTCTGTAGTCATTATTCCAAATTATGGTACAGTTGGTATCAATCACGCGAGTGCACCGCTTGCTTGACAAGACGTTCTAATATGATAATTCTGTTAAAATATGCCTTTGTTTATAGGTCTGTAATCTATACTGTGTGAATACTTAGATAACAAAGCCAAATGCAGAGTAAATGGAGACTTTCACATACCTACTAACATGAAGTGTCATGTAAGGATATAGATAAACGGGGGACATTAATAAGTAATGTAGGTAAAGATGTAGTTTTTTTACTAAAGATACTGCTTATTAACTACTGCCTATTACTTTCTTAGGATTAAAGTACTAAGCCTTGCTATACCTACACGTAGGACCTTCAAAACCAAATTTGGTTTTTCCAGTCATTTAAGATCTCACCGAAGCTGATAGGGTTCGCCGTTGACGGACACGTCAAGGAGGACATCATCATCATCATCATCTTCAGGATTAAAGTAGTCTTAGAATCGTTTTCCAACGCGAAGCTTTTGAAGTCATTTGTAAAATTACACCCAAGCAAAGCTGGGGCTGTCTAATCTAAAATAACTATCTAAACAAACCATCACCCAAGTGCATCAGCTGCGTGGGGTGTTTGAACCCCATTGGCGGCGGATGCCATAAAATAAAACGAGTCGTTACGAGGGACGGTATCTCATCTCTTTGCGAATAGTAATTATGGAAAACCCGCTGGCCGACGGAATTCCATAAGTATAGTATACTCAGCCTACTCTTAAATAACTGGTTATTTAAGGTTTAGCGGTTTTCGGTTTTGATAATAAGATAACAAACTTTTTTACGGTTGTTTAGCTTAAATTCTTTTCTCATTGCTAAAATATTTCGAAAATGTCTTCAAGCAAACGACTGTGAAGAGTCTAAGGAGTCTAAAGGCTTCCAATCACATAATCGACATTTTCTTGCAGGATAAAAGCTTTAGTAGATAATTGCAACTGCAGACTGTCTGCTACTACAAGAACCTATAACTTCCTAGACCTTGGAACTTCGAGAGCCTTGGAAATGTCATAATTTTATGTATTGGAAATCCTACTAATATCATAAATGCAAGAGTTGAATAAATGTTTGTCAATCACGCAAAAACTATTGAAAGTTTGTATTTTAATGAAATGTTGTATGTTGGTAGGTACTTAATTAAACTTATGTTGGTAAGTCCTGGAAAAGGACAGGCAATTTTTTTTTTTTATTATTTATAGGCTTGCGTTTGACCGCTATCTCACCTGTTGTTAAGTGACGATGCGGTCGAAGATGTAGCACGCTCGCCTAGAAGAAACCTGTTCACTCTTGTCTTAAAGACACCCTGATTATAGCTATCCGGAAACACAGATGCCGGCAGAGAGTTCCACTCCTTGGCCGTTCTTATTATGAAGGTCGAAGCAAAGCGCTTGGTGCGAGCAGGAGGGATGTCAACCATATATTGATGACGGCTTGCAGTACGCCTGGTCGTCCGGTGATAGAATGGAGATAAATGGAGATAAAATGGAGTTATCCCGGGAAACCCCGGGTGAAACTGCGGGGAGCAGCTAGTAGCAAGAATAAAACCTAGAGGACCACATAGTACACGCAGTTCGGTTCTAATCTCAATAGGTACTTGCGGTTTCATGCACTTTACCACCCGTGGTACATAATGGTGGCCATTATTACTATCTAGCGCGGTGCATTTACTACCAAGTTTATTACAGAAAGACAGGACGCGATCTATTCTGTGGTTTATTGAAGTGTAAATCACAGTTCTAAACGATATAACCGTCAGATGGTTTCTTATTAAAGTTTCTGAAGTGCTTTAACTGTAGAAACCATGATGTTTAATTTTATTGTAAGAACATTAGATATAGAATAGAATAGAATAATTAATTTTTAGAAAAAAACAAAAACCGACTTCAATGTATCTTCGAAGTCCAAGGTCACATATCGATGAAATTTATATGGGACCACTTCGTAGCTATACTGAACCCGAGGCAAAAAGAATTTTTCAAATCGGTTCATAAATTACGGAGTTCTGAGGTAACAAACATAAAAAAAATACAATCGAACAGAGAACCTACTCCTTTTTTGAAGTCGGTTAATAATATAGAATAGAATAACTCTTTATTATAACACAATGACACAAAAACAATTAATACTAAAATAACAATTAACTTAATGTTAGTGTCACAATGGGCGGTCTTATCGCTCAAAGCGATCTCTTCTAGACAACCCAGATATATAGTACAGTCGGTCAATAATATTAGATGAGGAAGTGGTTTTTGTACCATGTCATAAAAACTAGTTTAGTAGACTTTTTTCTCTCAAATACTTTGTTATAGAAATCACAACGAGGCATTTCCTTGAGAAATCATTATAGCGATGTCGCAATGACAGTTCTCGTACCTAGACATGTAACTTCCACCTTTTTTCATGGAACTGAGTGATGAGGCAAGCATGTCCGCCTAATGGTAAGCGCCACGCCTGCCCATAACAATTGCAGTGCCACCCAAAACATTAACAAACAGCAATGCGTAGGACTGCATTGCGCTTATCACCCATCAGATATTAAGTCTCATATATGCCCAGTAATTTCACTGGCTATAATGCCCTTCCAACCGGAACACAGTAATGCTTGTGCACTACTGTTTGGCGGTAGAAATTCCTGCAGCTTCTCAGGTAAACTGGGTCATCGAATAAATTGATACATCGCGATCGCGAGGAAAGATCTTGTCATTGCACATTAGTAGGTGCAAATTCTTAAAGGGTCACGAACTATATTAAAGTATACCTAATGTGAGTGATTCAAAGTATTACCTACCAACTTAAATGCTTATTTTATTTACTCGTATTTCAATGGCGATCACGATCACGCTTTTACGTGTGTAAAGATTTCCGATTAATTTATTATTCATTGATTATGATCACGAACATGGTCAATGCGAAAACCTGTGCTTGTTAAAATATTTACCAAGACGATGATTCTTATACGATGTGGTGACTGGCAGTGGCGTAGCTACCGGAGGGCTAGACGGGCCTTGGGGGCCCCAGGGGCCCTCGGTCTCTGACTTACAAACTAGAAATTGAACTAGTGAACATTTCTCCCACATTCGGAATATAAATAAACCAGAGTTCGAACGCGACGAATACGAAACAAACGATTTTAAATAGTTTAGTTGGGGCCCTAGTTTATTTTTTGCCCCAGGGCTTTTGGTTACCTAGCTACGCCATTGGTGACTGGTGACCATGGTACGTTGGTAAGCTTGCCCTTATAAATAAGAGGCGATGCTCTACCTTGAAGTCTGACCAATTATAAAGGTAGGACAGCGACACTGATAACCTGAAGGTAGTTTATTATTACCATGTTGTTAACAGATTTTATAAAAGCCCGGCCACAACTAAGTTTGAACTTCAACTCATGGAAAACGAAGCTTTTTAGTAAAGTTATACAAATAATTATTAAATTAATCCTATTAATCCTACTAATATCATAAGAAAATTTTTGAGGATGGATGGATGTTTGTTACTTAATCACGCAAAAGCTACTGAACATATATTGATGGATTTTGGTGTGTAGGTGCTTTAGGTACTGGAAAAGAACTTAATATATATAGGTTTTTATCCAGGAAAACCACGGGGTTCAAAGTTCAAAATAAATCCAAGTTACCACTAGCGATCCTTACTTTCTCATTTTTCTCCTAATTAGGCCGAATAAAATGCTAATAAATAGGTACCTTATAGGTAATATTCTCTCTCTTTAGCATACGGTTGCCTGGAAGTGGTCGCTGTTTAGCGATAAGACTGCCTTTTGTACTTATCATAAGGAAGTATGTTAAAAATGTAATTCCTTCTTAAGTACAATAAGTGATTTATTCTTCCTCCTTCCTTCTTAAGTTATTTCTATTCTACCGCCTCAAGGCATAATGTCTATCATTTTATTGATGCCATTATAACGTGTCGCATTATTTTTATTGTTTTTACGACTAAAACAAGCAGTGCCTCTCCGTTTTGTTTTGTAGCGTTTAGTTGCGCAAGCAAAACCTTGATGACGGTTTAGCAAGAGATGGCTAATTGTTAGTTACAACAATATCTTATTTAGTGGTTACTTAACGGTTCACGGAGATTGTAGAGCCCATCTCTAGTTAGGTACCTTTATAAGTATTTGTCACTGGTCTTTTAATAACTAGCCTCTATAATAGTGAGTGCTTATTTGTTCTATGGCGAGAATTCTGTATTGAATGGCACGTAGCTTCTACACAATAAAGATGCTTCTATACCACGTCATTCAGTTACATAAAAAAAACTATCTATATGATAAAATTAAATGATTTTCGTTGGTAAGCGCATCATTTGAGAACGGCTGGACCGATTTAAGGTTTAATTAAATGTTTGTAAATGGAGAATAAGGCTTCATGAAAAAAAAAATTGTAAAAAATGCCCGGAACATTAGTAAATTCGGGAAAAATTTAAACTTCCTTCTCGCGCGGTTAAAACCGCAGGGCGCAGCTAGTACCTACTGTTATATAGTGAAATAACACACGGACGCATGTGATCATAATCATGGAACTTCATGAAAACAAATGAGCATCGATTATATTATGACCTTATCAATTAAATATTATTTGCTTACTCCCAATTAGCTGATCACGGAACAGATTTGTTTATTTACGCGTTACGGTTCCTTAAACTGATATCCTTGTAAGTAATATGGTAAAGCGTAGTCAGAACTTTCTGAACGAAAATAACTATCAGCAGGCTTAGCGCACTCCGCACTGTAGGTACGAAGCTACAAGTACATAGCCGGACACCGACGGCGGGTCGGGCGTCGTTACACGTGCCGCGTCAGAAGAGATAAGAGCTATGTGATAGAAAGAGAGGCGCTCTGTAGGTTAATATGACTGGTAGGTATGCAGCACTACGCGAGCTGAATTGAATTTTATTGCGTCATAGCAAGAGTCGCTATTTGTTTAAGTTTGTTTGCGGAGTTATGCTTCTGTCCCTTAGTATTCTGTGCTATCAGTATAATAGCATATTTATTTATTGTGTAACCTAGCTATGTAAACTTACTGTGAATTTGAGGCTTACCTATATGTGCCTATATAGGTACCGCAATATAACATTTTGAGTAACCTCACAAAACAATACAATTTAATATAAAAAAGACAATAACAAGCCTCCAAAAAAGCAGTTAACTAAAAAAATTAGGGATTTATACAATTAAACGACAAGGAAAAAAGAAATGCGTGATGGCACCATGCAATGCCATTTACAAATTGCAATGATTAGATTTGACATGATAGTAATGACGTTAGGGCTGTATTCACCGCAGCCAGACTGCTTGTGAATAAGTGGATATATATAATATTTAAAAATAACTTGTAAAAATCACGAACCGAACCTGGACACGAATGGCGCAGAGTCGAGGCGAATGGCATGAGAGAGGCCTATACCCAGCAGTGGGATGTAATGGGCTGTGGATGATGATGATGATTATAATATATAAATAACAAGATTAAAAATAATAAAATATACTATTAATAAAATATACTATTTACTGGTGGTAGGTTTCTCGTATGCGAGAGGCCGTCTGGGTGGGTACCACAGCTTTGCCAGTAATTCAGCCGCCAAGCGGTAGTGCGCAAGCATTACTGTGTTCCGGCTCGAAGGGCATTGTAGCCAGCGAAATTACTGGGCATTATGAGACTCAACAGCTAATTGTCTCAGAGTGACGAGCGCAGTACAGCGCCGCGCAGGATTTTGCAAAACAAAGTTCTGGGTGGTGCTGTTATTGTTATGGGCTGGCGTATTGCTTACCATCAGGCAAACGACCAGCTCGTCTCGTCATTAAGTTACATATATACTAACAAAACTAGGCTGTCGTATATACAAAACGTTTAGTAGATTTCATTACGAATTCTAAGATGAACAATGTTATATTCTCAAAAACCTTAGACTTGACAAAAATCAGGATTCACGGTCACGACCGCAGAACTGAACTTAATGTGTTATTGTTTCAACGCAATGCATTGAGCTCCACTCTATTTGGAGTAGGTTTATGACGAGAATCATTAAATAGCCTACTTCCGTCAGCTGAGAAGCATTACGTATAGATCAATTATCGTTAAAGAGCAAGAGTAATGTCATTTAATAATCTATCTATAAACTTTTAATGGAACTGAGCCAATTCTGTACATTGAAGATATTTTTCAAAAACCAACTAGGATCGACTATTTATAAGGTACTGAACACAGTTTTTAGGATTTTTGTCTGTTTGTATGTTTGTTACTAGACTGGAAAACTGCTGAACAGATTTTAATTTTTTTGACAGGGTTTGGTAGCATATGCCACACATTAGTGACTTAAAAATTATCACATTTTATGTTGCTCGAATTTTCTCGTTAAAGTCCCAAGTCCCAAAGGTATTTTATGGAAGTAGAGGTAGGTAGCTAGGTATTTGTACAAGTTATTTATAAAGATTGTAATCAAACCTTCACCAAGAAAAATAAGATCAGACAAATAATTTCCCACCCAAAACCGTACAAATCGCACCAATATCCTACCTGCCTACCTAACAGTAAATTCCGAAGCCTCGGCTGATAAACGCCAAATTAAGCGCATACCGTATCACATTATTTGCAATTCAAATGTCTTCGCCCGCAGAATAACAATGCCGCGATTCAAGACGATCCTGGTGACCGGAGGGGCGGGCTACATAGGCAGTCATTGCGTGGTGGACCTACTCGAAGGTAAACAAGTTTCTATAATATAGAAAATAATCATATTATGTTGCAGTGTTTGAAGGTAAGATAAGTTCAAGCTTTCGACAAATTGGCAGATGAATAGAACATTGAAATCATAGGTCACAGCTACAGGTCAATGGATCACATAGATCTAAAACTTCTATGTAATGTCATGTTGTCATGACATGACTCGGCTTGGTAAGGACACACAATAAATAACAGTGGTAAGGATGAGAAAACTCGTCATTGTTTCATGGAACTCCTAGCACCTCAAAAAGTTTTAAATATGCACGAAGTACGTAAGATACAATTACAGATTACTTACAAGTATGGTACAACCTATTTTTAAGTCTTAAAAAAGGAGGTTCTCTATACGATTGCTTTTTTATTTTTATTTTTTTATGTTTGTTGCCTCAGAACTTCGTGAATTATGAACCGATTTGAAAAATATTTTTTGCATTTGGGTTCAGTATAGCTACGAAGTGGTCCCATATAAATTTTATCGATATGTGACCTTGGACTACCATTGTATTCTGTACTTGGACTTCAAAGATATTGAAGTCGGTTCTTTTTTTATAAAATGTATACTTTTTCGTATCAGCCGTAGGAAGTAGGTACAGTCACTTAACTAATTCTACTTAAAAAACGTTTTTTATTTGGGGGAATTACTAAGGTTTTTAATTACTCAATTAGCGTTTATCTACACCCTGATAAACATTAATTTGCAGCGGGACACGAAGTCATCGCGATCGACAACTTCGCGAACGCCGTGGAGGATGAGGAAGGGTCTCCAGCGCTGCACAGGGCTGAGAGGATCACCGGCAAGAAGATCACCTTCTACAAGGCTGACCTGCTGGACAAGCCACAAATCAATGATATTTTTGATAAGGTTGGGAAAACACACCAGTAAGAGAATTAAAGATGCATCTTAGAACTGCGTTAGGCTTCGAGTAGACAGCCAAATATATACTTTATCTGAGGGATACTAGGGCTGGATACTTTATTTGAGGCGTTAGGTAATAGTGCAAAAAGGCGATGCAATGATACTTAGGGCAAAGGCGACCTCTGTTTAGTTCCAAAAACTTTGGTAGTTCTTTCTTTCTCGAATCAAATGTTATGATGAATTGATAATACTTATATAAGTGATTTTTAGTAACTAAACATATATTTTTCTAAAGGAATAAAGCATTAGGTTCGTATTTTAGAAGATATTTAGTTTCAAAGGATTCCACTTTTAATGGTCCACCAATAAAATTGATAATTGCGGCCGGCGTCCAAATTGCCAGGGCACTTAAATGACTTGGGTCATTCAACTTAAACTGTTTTAATATTACGACGCAGTTTTCCCATTTTAATGTTTGGGTAAGAAACAATCTCTACCTTATTAATTTAAAACAGAATGCTCATGCATAGTAAGTCGCAACCTTATCAAATCCACCGAGACCGACTACCGTAATAAGTACCTATATTCAATCGCTTTTTGACCCAAATACGTCTAACGAGTGCGCGATATCCATTTCCAAAAACCGGCCAAGTGCGAGTCGGCCTAGCGCACGAAAGGTTCCGTACTTATCTATAAAAACGGCAAAAAATCATGTTTGTTGTATGGGAGCCCCCTTAAATATTTATTTTATTCTGTTTTTTAGTATTTGTTGTTATAGCGGTAACAGAAATACATCATCTGTGAAAATTTCAACTGTCTGACTATCACGGTTCATGAGATATAGCCTGGTGACAGACAGACAGACGGACGGACAGCGGAGTCTTAGTAATAGGGTCCCGTTTTACCCTTTGGGTACGGAACGCTAAAAAGCGATCTTACACTATTTTAGGTTAAAATATGTGCCAACAGAATAGCCGCCTTCCTTTAGAGAAGAGACTCGCTTCTGTCTATGATTATTTATCTCGTGAAATTGCTCTATAATCGAACATCACATGAGCGCTACGAATATCAGAGTTTTGTGAAAAATAACTAAGTTGGTATATTTCCAGCACCAAGTAGACTGCGTGATCCACTTCGCCGCGCTAAAAGCCGTTGGGGAGTCCATGCAGCAGCCCCTGCTGTATTACCAAAACAACCTGCTTGGCATGCTCAATTTATTAGAGGTAAGTTATTTAAAGTATTTTATACAGCATTGGTAACAAGTATCTACTACCTACCTAATCTTCGTTCAAGTAATGCTCAATGCAGGCATCCGAGAGCACCACGTAATCATTGCAACGCAATGCAGCGGTAATCAGTGGCACTCTATTATAGGATTGGAGTTCTATTCCCAGCGCCACCGACTTTTTTCATATTCTCACTAATAACGGGGAAGGAAAACATCTTGTAAAAATCCATATATCCAAGAATTAGATATATTCGAGGAGATTCTGGCCCGCGTGGTGGTGAATGACCGTTATGTGAGAATTATATTATTTACTCGTAGTAGTTCTCTCGTATGCAGGTGGCCGTTTTGTCAGTTATTCTGCCACCAAGCAGTACTGCGCAAGTATTACTGTGTTCCGGTTTGAAGGGAAGTAGCCAGCGAAATTACTGGGAATATGAGACTTATTATCTGATGTCTCGGGGTGATAAGCGCAATGCTGCAGTACTTTTTGTGGTATTAAAGGTTCTGGGTGGCACTGCAATTGTTATGGGCAGACGTGGCGCAGGTAAATGACTTGCTGGTCTCGTCACTCAGTACCATAAAAAAAGCAGTGGTGAAGTAATAATAAATACTTTACAAGCTTAATACTCTTCTTTCGTATAACACCCGATCTCGCTGAGGTGCGTGTGAATCGAACTGGGTTTTCCTCGAGCTCCAATCTTTCTTATCATCGATACTACAATTAGGTATAAGGTGTGATTTTAGTACAAACTTCCAATACAAACATAGTTTTGCTTTGGCCGATATGCGTACTTTACCAATATGATATCGATAGCAGTATGGCATTGACGATATCAAAAATATCTGATATGTAACTGTTACGACATTCAGGCTACGTTCGTCAGGATTAGTAAAAGAAAAGTCATTAGGGTGGGATCTGTCCTCCTGTTAATGCCGCGGTGTAAAAGCCTGTGCAGCGGCCTTTTTTTTCATCCAGCAGGCCCTCTGCTTGTTTCATCATCAACCGTTTGCCTAAATCATGTAAAAACTACTTAACTACTTTTTATTATCCCGGATAATCGCGGGTTAAACCGCGGGGTGCAGCTTTATAGTATACCATAATCTGACCAGCGGGCCCAGGGCTGCAAATATCTTTGAATTTTGTGTTTCTCGGACGTGCCGGTTTCCTCATGATTTTTCCTTCGCCGTTTTTAGAATTTAAATCCTTACATAACTTAAAGGTCGTTAGTGCGGGGCCAAGCGGGATCCAAACCTTTGATAGAAAGTCGCAAGAGCCACTCTCGTTTCTTTTTGCTAGATTTTAAAAAAAAGATCTTGATCTTTCTGAGATGGCATCAAAGATGTTATCCATTGACGGAATCATTGAGCTACTACATCATCAGAATACTTCTGACCCAAACCCTCACATTATAGATAATGCGGTCGCACGACTGCTACCAGATGGTCTTCTCATCTTCCTGCACCGTGTACGGGGAACCGGAATACCTACCAATCACCGAGACACATCCCACTGGCAGTATCACCAACGTGTATGGACGAACCAAGTACTTCATTGAGGAGATGCTGAAGGATTTGAGCGCAGCTGACAAGGTGACGTGCCTCATAAAACTAACATATTTTAGGACTCTTTTTAAGATTTGTCTTCTTTCATCGACTACGCTTACCGACCCTTCTTCACGGAGCATTGGCATGTTTTACCCTACAACGTAGGGTATGGATTCTTTTTGCTAAAGTAGTGCAGCACTATCGCATGAGCAGTTCATCCTCTTTATGGGCCAATAACAATCGCGCGTTCTTGCTCCTCAGGCCATTGTCGGTAAGGTCCCACCGAGATCGGTCGCCGAGATTCTCTCTTCGGCATAAAAACTTCAAGAGACTACATTAGCACTCGAAAATTACCATATTAATAAATAATAATCAATACATAAGTAACCTGTCGAACTCAGCGTATATTTAGAGGGGTATAAAGTTTGGCGCGGCGGCGGCCGGAAGGTAATTTTAAATTAAAAAGATTCTGAAGGATCTGAGCGCAAACGCCAAGGTGACTCATATAATTCATATACCTAGGTTTCGACAGTAAATGTGAGTGTATTTAATGAAAGCCTCATTATGTCCAGCAAGTTCCGCTACGTGTGATTGAGTAGGTAGGTACAGTAAATGCTTATCGGTCGTCGGCCTTGATCCTCGAAGCAATGTCAACGTTCGCAATGAACTTGATTTAGTTACGCTAGTTTCATTCATGGTAATTATAAACATTACCTACTTACTAGGTTGTGATGTATCATCACCATTCCATTACGTTCCCACAGCTCGATACGGGCCTTCTCTCAAAGAGACTTGATTTGGTTACGCTAGATTCATTCATAGTAATTATAAACATTATATAAACTAATAGATTATATAGGTTACGTGTCGTAAATATCTTGATTTTTTTTCATATTTTTTTATTTGTCAGCACTATTTGTTCCTTTAGTATTCTGTGCTATTTGTTACCACGGTTGTGACTAATTTAACTCCTGCTTAAATAGCATTTTTGGTAAAAGTAGTAGATACCTTATCATCATTCCATAACGTTTCCACAGCTCGATACGGGCCTTCTCTCATAGAGACAGTATGGGCCATAATCCACCTAGTAAGTATACCAATGACGAAAGATAATCCGGCAAACTACCTTTCGGCTACTTAAACACAAATCACTACGTACATTGTTTATCAGTAGTTCAGTAGTAATCACTGATCTATAAAACTTCCGATTCCTAGAGTTATTAGATTAGATTAGATAACTCTTTATTGTTACACAACAACATGAAATAAATAACAAAACAATACTTAAAGCTAAAGTGTTACAATGGGCGGTCTTATCGCTTATAGCGATCTCTTCCAGACAACCTTTGGATGGAGAGGACCCAAAGAAACTGTAAGGGACGGTGGTGTTGTGCATAAACAAACTAACCAGTATAAGCATAAAATAATAATATCATATACAGTCTATATAATCGTAATAATATAATAATAAATAAGTAAATATAATTATAATATAGGTACCTAGGTACCAGAAAAAACAAAAGAAAAAGTACATATCATAATAAAGTAAACATACCTATATGTAATAAAATAGATAAATAAATATATATATATATATAAATATATACATATATATATATATATATATATATACATAGATAATAAACAGTGTTAAACAGATAAAAACAGAACTACCGACAGTCAGAACTTCAGAGTAGCAGGCTGCAGTTACGTAGCTAAATAAAGATTATGTTAAATAAAGAGTTATGTACGTTTATAAAATAATAAAATAACTTAGAATAATAAAATGACTTATATATATATATATATATATAATCTAATTTATTTGTCTTATATATAAGACAAATAAATTAGATTTGACGATAAAAATTTAGAGTATTTGATACAATATTTTTGTTATAAAGAAGTTATCGTAGATAGTTATAGTAGTAGTCATATCGCTAAAAGCGATGTTTTCTAGACAATCTTTGAACAGAAAGGATTAACATAATTTGGAAGGCCGGCATCTAGTTCGCCTGATGGCTGTCTTTGGATAAACTTCTTCGAATGAATCATATTCTTCGTACAGTCAGCGACATAAGTAGCTGAACTTTCACAATCTTTCAATTGTTAATAACCATACAATTATTTTCAATTTCCATTCGCTCAGGATAGTAACAGACTTTTTTAAATGCTTTTTGATTTTTTTAATTAAGACAAATTTTGAAGGTGTAGTCAATCAAAGATTCACAAATGTCCAGCTACTTTCATCGCTGACCGTACCATTTTCCTAATTAAAATAAATAAATGTTATGTTAAAAAAAAAACTGCATGTACTTATAATACTGATGTATTACTTATTCTGTGGTTTAACTTAGACCTACCGTTTTCGCTAACGTACGGGTATATTGATTAGATTAGGCTAGTGGCCCACTGGCCAGTATTTAGGTGAAATATTTGAGTAAACCGGTTCGATGGCCCCACAAATGGCCCACTACTGAATGTCAAGGTTCACACGAATCCGTAACAGAGATGGTGAATGGAATCATTATACATATTTCGCTCCACGTGGGATTAAAACTTGATTAGTTTCTATTATATTTTAAATTAAATATGAATGTGGCTTTAATTAAATGTACGGTTACTTGAATGTCTTCCGATGGAGCAAGATTATTATTAAGTGCTCTTCAACGGTATTAGGTATGGCATATTCTTTTTATTTAACAAAAGGACAAATTTAAATAACATTTGCACAGATCATGAATCGTGGTATTGTTCAAATCAATTGTTCAAACTTACAAATAGTTAACTTCTTTCAAAAATATTAAAGATTTTTTTCTAAAAAATTGTAACAAAATCTCTAAAAAATATGTCCCTCAGTTTCTTGTCGTAATCTTTTGAGTAGAAAATATTTTTCCGATACGGTGATAGAATCATGGTGATAATTTGACGTTTATAAGTGCGTCTATAATGCCGAAAATGGTAAAGACATTTTGATTTGAGTTTATTAAAAAAAAATGAACTTAATGAATTTTTATAATTTAATACTTTTGCAGAAATGGAACATAATCTCTCTCCGGTACTTCAACCCAGTGGGAGCGCACCCTTCAGGCCTGATCGGAGAGGATCCCACCAAGGAGTTCTCTAACCTGATGCCTTACATGGCCCAGGTGGCGCTGGGGAAGAAGCCCATTCTGACTGTCTTCGGCAGCGACTATAATACTCCGGATGGAACTGGTAAGTGGTAAGATTAAGGCATGCTTACCCAAAGAAAAGTGTTCTAATCGCAAATTATAGGAACTGTAATAATAATAATTAATTTTTAGAAAAAAACAAAAACCGACTTCAATGTATCTTCGAAGTCCAAGGTCAAATATCGATGAAATGTATATGAGACCACTTCGTAGCTATACTGAACCTAACGCAAAAATAATTTTCCAAATCGGGTCATAAATGACGGAGTTCTGAGGTAACAAACATTAAAAAAAACAATCGAATAGAGAAGCTTCTCCTTTTAAAGTCGGTTAAAAAGTTACGGAATAATCTTTCACCGAAACACGTCAGTAATTAATTACATGATCTTTTATACTTTACTGCGTGAAATTAAATCTCAAACATTCGTCTACTTTAGAATTTTAATGTTATTAACATTTTTAATATTTATTTATTTATTTATAAAATAGTATAAAAAAAGTTTTTGTACTTGTTTTTTTTTTTTATATTGTAGGTGTTGCTCATTTGGTGCCGATCCATCCTGTTAGCTAAGCTTCATTGGCGGAGGATCGTGTTGGGGTGTTTGCCGAATACAGTTGTAGAGTTTTTTTTGTTGCATTATAATATAATTCAAAAGTCAAATATCATTTATTAAATAGGCACAAAAGTGCACTTTTAAAGGTCATAAACACATGATACAAATAAAAAATGTTAAAAATTGTAACTTATGTTAACATGACTTTGAAAAAAACGTAAGTATGTTTACCCATTTCCTTCCTATACTCAAATTGAAGTCTGAGTGCTGAAAAGAAATGCGAAAACTGACTCTACCAGTGCTTCGGAAATACGCCCGCTAGAGAAGATAGCACCAAGAAACTCTGCGGGGATGTCTTTTTTCAGCACAATTACGTATAAATTAGAATTAACAGAATGTAAAACAAGAAATGCGAGTGAGATGTCCCATAGTCATAGTATCAGTAACAGAAAAGTGTAAATACAATATATGTAAGTAGGTATGACAGTAGCAGTAGGAGTGACTAGAACAATATTGATGATCCCTGGATTTACGTGATACACTAGGATTACCTGTGTTGGTCGTGAGTTTCCAGTCAGGCTCCATTATATAATTAACTTAGTTTAGACTTTTAAAAACCTATGTATAGTTGCAGCGTATTTTAACTTGAATGTGTAACTTTCCGAGACAACCATTTAATTCGGTGTTTTTTGTTACCAGGAATTCGCGACTACATTCACGTTATGGATCTGGCGAGTGGGCACGTCGCCGCATTGAATTTGCTGTCTAACAACCACATTGGACTTAAGGTTTCTATAGTTTTCTGTTTATTAATATCACTATAAGAAATGTGACGCCGAATGTGTATTTACAATAGCAGTTATGGACCAAACTATAGCAGCATACCTGTTCAGAAGAGTGACTTGCGGAATAAGCGTTACTGCTCTCATCTATATTATAGAGATTTAAAGACTATCAGGCTAGTATAATTAAATATGCGATGTACCTTGATGTGCATTGATGTAGGTACTGATGTGCCTTGATGTATTTACCTACCTACTTTTTTTTTACACTTAATAGATCTATGTTTGGCCACTATATCGCCTGATGTGAAGCGATGATGTGGCCTAAGATGGAGCACATAGATCTAGAGTGAGACGGTAGTTGAGCGGCTGCTCAGACCCGTCTCCCCGATGGTTCACCGAACATCATCCCGAAACACGACTAGGTCGCTTGACGGCATGGCTTTGTTCGGTGGGTGGTATTACAACCACGGCCAGAGCCTACCACTCCAAAGCGCGTAAGCGGGTTTCTTCACGATGTTTTCCTTCACCGTCACCTTCACCTTCTACTTGATTTATATTGTGAAGATAATGGAGTAAAAACTATTTTGTTTCATATCTTGTCGAACCTCACGTTTTTATATTCCAGGTGTATAACCTAGGCACAGGCAAAGGCGTGTCAGTGAAGGAACTAGTGGATGTTTTCGAGCGTGTCACCGGTACCAAAATCCCTTTGAAATACGTGGACCGAAGACTGGGAGACATCACCGCTATGTGGGCTGACGCGTCACTGGCTAAGGAGGAATTGGGCTGGACCACGAGATACAGTATTGAGGAGATGTGTAAGAAATCGTTCTAATTCATACAGCGGCCACAGTTGCCGCGGCCGGTTGCAGTGGCCGCGCGGTCATTGACCTACCGATCAGCTGATTTGTGTAAACATTAATTAAATTTTGTTTTAATGAACGTCATTATAGTTACATTTCAAGTTTCAAAAAAAAAACAAAATCTCTTTAATCATTTTGGCATCACAGACGCACTTATGAACGTCAAATTATCACAATGACTTTACCACCGTATCGGAAAAAAAACCACTACTCAGAAAATACGGCAAGACACTGAGGGCATTTTTTTAGAGATTTTAAAGTAATTAAAAAAAAGGTTTTAAAGGAATTTTTTTTGCAGTTATTACTAAACATTCCTTGCGGCGAATAACATTATTCTTTTATCGATAGAGACGAGGGGAGCCTAATATGTATTTATCCTATAGTTTACTTTTTCAGGTACAGATTTCTGGAGATGGCAAACTATGAACCCCGACGGATATCCCAAGAAAAATGTGAAGACCAGTGTGATTGTCAACGGCAAGAGTTAACATGCATTTCCTATATTTACTTTATATTTAAGCGTACAATAATAAATAAGTATTTTATTTATATTCAGTTGTTATACATATAACACCTTCCCTTACAGGATTCAAAAGTCAACTCAAAAATATATTATAAATAGTCACAAAATATGTCCTATACACATGATACAAACCAATTAAAAATACTTTAAAAATTGCAACTTAAGTTATAATGTCTGAAAACAAAAGTATGCATGTGTACCTATTTCTTTCCCATAATCAAATTGAAGTCCGGGCCCAGAAAAAATGCAAAGACTACCAGTGCTTCGGAAATACACCCGCTAGAAGAGAAGAAACTACGAGGATGTCTCATTTCTCAAATCTATTAAAGTGTAAAAAAATATAACAATAGATTGATGAACAATAAGATTAGACCAAAATGTATAGAGAGCTATTTCTTCTTCTAAAACAACTCACTACTGCGGGCCGAGGAGAGGAGGCTAAAAGCGCAGTTGTAATTGGCTGGTGCCATGCTATTTTAAGATAAGGCAAATACGGAGATATATTAGGTAAATCACGCTTATGTTCCGTGAGTTGGTAGGAGGCTGGGTATGCGCAGTATTGTTATTGGTGTAGATGCAACCTTCTTATTATCATTATATGTGGGGGCGATAAGTCCTGCACTGACGTCCCGCATGGGGTGTATTGTGCATTTCCCCCGCCAGCATCTACCCAAGCCATCCCAACTCTTTAAAGTAACGGAGTGCGGCTTTGGGGCGTTGGCACAGCTGCTCCAGTATCAAAGCAGATGATACAGATGATGATGCAACGTTAATAGATAAGAATTATGAATTCTCTCAAGGGAAACTAATATCTGAGGATATAATGAAACATGTAGTTGGTTACCTGTCTTCGTTTATTTTTAGGTCATCATTTACATTTTCATATAATGAAATATGCTGCCATTTTAATGGTTCAAATCCAACACTAGTAGTATTTGGTAGGAGATATCTTGCAAATAATTCCAATATTTCAGGATATTTTCCTTTCATGTAGGTCGTAAGGATATCTGCAACAAGAATATTTTAGGGTTCTGACTTCTGTAGCAAATCATAGCAAATGTTGGAATTGGATAAAGTATTTCCTCTAACTATAAATAAAAAAGGAATTCCTGCTTAGTTGTTACAGCTTAACTGGCTGAGAGAAAGAATAATGCATGCATGCTAATATTATTTCAATTTAATAGATCATCATCGTCATCAGCCCATTACGTTCCCACTGCTGACTCGGGCCTTCCCTCGTAGAGAGAGTATGGGCCATAATCCACCACGCCGGCCCAGTGCGGGTTGGTGGATGTCACATGTCCTTGAATTCTTGTAATAAATTCTTGGACATGCCGGTTTCCTCACGATGATGATTTCCTTCACCGTTTTTAGAGCGAGTGTTAAATCTGCACATAAGTAAGTCAGTGGTGTTGGGCCAGCGGGATTCGAACTCGGGTGCGTCGGATCGAAAGTCGCACGTGCTCCTACTGAGCCACACTTGCTCTATTTATTAGATATCTTAGATTATCTTAGATATCTATTTATTATTAGATAATTAATAAATAAACATTTATTTATTTTTTAATTGTCTGAATACACAATCATTGGCAAGCCATAATAAGTCGTGCCTCTTACCTAACAATGGAGGCTTGTGCGAATGCAAAGCACTTGGTACACTAACAATCAACTGACTTTCCGGCACCTCTACATCTCCGACTTTCCCAATCATCACTCTTTCATACGGCTGCTTCATGAACCCAGATCCAAAAGGACAAAGAGGTTGCAAGTCAACTGTCACTTTTATCCAGTACCAAGTGGTGACGTATGTGACCCCCCATGCAGGGAATATTATGTTCTTTACAGCTTCAATGTTGCTGGGTGAGTTTGTGCACCACACAGCAACGAGGCAGTTGGGTGAGACAAGCTCTCTGACTGGTATAGCAGCTATGTCTTCATTGTACATCATGGAGTAGCTAAAAGAGTAGTAAGTCTTGAGTAAAGGCATACCAAATGAATGCAAGATACTAAATATTCAGAATGAAGACAAATGAAACCTCTGGCAAGATTTCAATTTCATTATATTTCTTTGGTGGTGATTTATGAGGAATCTTATCTTGCCAGTTATTCTGCCGCCAAGCAGTAGTGCGCAAGCATTTTAGTGCCACGCAAGCACCACTCATAACTTTTATCTCAAACATGGTAACAAAACCATTTGGTAATTAAATCTATAAAAATAAAAATTAATCACCGAAATGTTTGTATGCGCATAGCTTGGGAATGACTGCACCAAATTGGATAATTCTTTTTTTTTGTATTCATTATTGTCAGGACAAGGTTTGTAAAAGAAAATTTAACAAAAAAAGAACAGATTTCTTTTAAATATGGCGCTACTAAGTTCGCCGGGTCAGCTAGTAAAAAATAAAATAGATTTAGAAGTCACAGATGCTGGTCTTAAACCTTGAGTACAGACTTGTTAAACAAATTGTTTGGTAAACAAGTCATTGATTTCTGATTTGCATTTATTTGTGTGCTTAACAGTTTGGTGCATATATATGTATGTTCATGTATCTATATGTAGTGCGTCTTTACCTTAGTTTATCATTAGCACCTTTCAGTCTCCTTATGTATTTGTTCCACCAAGGTGGATCTGCTATAACAATATCGAACATAGTCCCTTCTAGTTTCTTGCATTTATCTATAACACTACCCGAGAAGAATCTGAAATAAGGAAGAAAGAAAACATTTATTCTAATAAACTGCATGTATGAGCGCAGCAAGAAGCGTCTTTAACTTCAAGAATTATGTGGTCCTAGGAGGAAGCATGTCATGCTAGGAGTTTAAAATCAGGGGTTTTTGCCTATTCTTTTCAATCTGTGCAATGACAGCCTCTGTGGTGTAGTGGTTGGGCAGGTTGGCTCAAATCTCATACACCACTGAGGTAGCAGGTTCGATTTCCGCGACGGGTCAAATGTTTGTGCACAGAAAAAAAAAGCGCAATCATTTGTTTCGTGTCTGGGTGTTATGGGACCATGGTCCTCATAGTTCCTGGTTCCCTAGATACAGGGAATTCTAGTTAGGGGTCTATGTAAGTGATTGCTGTGCGTTATTTATTTATTTATTTAATGTAATTTACTTGCCCTACAACCTTCATACTGTGAAGTACAGTTAATTGCAATTAAATCTTGTATAACGTTCTTGGGAGTTTTTTGGCACCAGTATATCCTTTAAAGATATAACACTGCACATGGTACAAATATAACAACACATACATGGATTATACAGAGATAAAACACTTAATAAATTAAATAGATAGGTGATTGTGTATGGGAACATATAGAATATGAATATAAGGTGGGGCCATTGCCTGGATTGTTTTTGCTTTTTGTTTTTCTAATGTGATTATGATTCCTACTTTAGCAGGCTTGTAAGCCAGTTGTTCAGATACTATGCAAGTTACATGCTGTAACAAAATATAGTATGCAAAAACTTTAATATGTGTTATATTCTTAGTAATAATGTGAGTCTATTGAATATTACTATGTAACTTACCTAGAGTTTTCTGGAAACAAAAAATATTCATCCTTCACTTTACATTTCAGAGGTATATTTGAATTATTACCTCCACTGATCCCAGCATGATCAAATGCAGTCAACTCAAATAGTTTCTTGGATAAGTCTCGGACATCAGACATAGGAAGTACTGAGTATTTGGAGTTTATGCTTGTTTTCAACTCTGTGGGGAGCTCAGATTTAAATGTTTCGAACATTTGTCGCACTTCCATGGCCTAAAACATAAGATTTAACGGCTTGTTTGGAAATATGTTGAGTAAAATAAAGAGTTGATGGTATACGAAGTCAGAGAGTAAAAAAGTTATACATTATTAAAATTAATATTATACAATATTAAAATAGTTACCTAGTAGTAGGCAAAAAGAAGCCAAACCGAAGTTTGCGTTTGATAAAAAAACATTTATACAGTAATCAGTTTCAAAGTTTGCGTAGGTTAACGATACGTATGAAGTAAAGAAAGGGGAACACATACCTCTTCATGGAGTTCATTGGAATCGTGGGTTCTTTTCCTATTCACTTCTTTCTTGGTTTGTATAGAAAACAAGTTTATTTTAAGCCGGTAAGAAGTTTTATGTTCATTATTAATCACATCTTTGTAGAGTTTGTTAATAAAGTCCGCATGATCTAATAACACAAAGGTTTTGCCTCTAAAAACCAAACTCATCTCTTCTAAAAAGAATTTCCGATTATTCTTAGAAATACTTGATATTGTTGTAATTATTTACGAAGTGCGAAATGTAAACAACAAACAACCACCCAACAAATCCGGCATCCGGCATCCGCCATGAAACAAGCTGACAGTGACAACTGATATAACAATTCTGGCATGTGACATTGACTTTGCTTTAATTGAATGACATTATTTTCGGCCTGTTTTTGGGTACGTTCAGTAAGTACGCACTCGGTGTAAAGTCGTCCGTGACAAATGTCGCTCGATCATCGTTACTGAACGCACTCGGCGCACTCCTCTCATCGCTCGACGACTGACGCACCTCGCACTTTGGCTGTTCACAAAGTCAATGCTAACTTCCGCGTCCGTGCGATCACACCAAATCGTTTATTAACATGGTCATCGGGTGAACGCCCTGGTCCCCCAGTAAAATATTGGGGTGAAAGACGCACTGCTTTCAATTTGACAGACGTCTGTTGAACGGCATATTGTACGGCCTATTAATTACGAATTTCACACCGAGTGCAGACTTACTGAACGTACCCCAGTAGTATGTTTTGTCTTATGTCAATCAATCTCAAATCTCAATTGTCAATGTCAGTCGTTCGTTTGCATTTTGCGAAGTGAAATATGTTTTTTCGAGATGTTATTGCTCGCGATTCGAACTATATAAGTCTCATATAAATTAATTAAATAAATTCTGTATTGTAAATCAGTTTTGATAAAGGAGAATTAATAAGAATTTGTTAAAAATTATTTCTTTCGATTTCTTTTGACTGGAAAAAAGAAACAAGTTCCTTTGACGATAATCCCTTGGATGGATCCTTGAAGCCCTTGTAAACGATGAATGATAAAACCGGTAAGCTTAAGTTTACGTTATATTTAGCACTTTGTTGTTGCATTGTCACGATCGACTTACAGTAATAAATCTATCCCTTGGCTCTTCTTTGACAATTTTCGTTTTTAAAACAATCATAATAGGTGTATTCGTAATTATTGAGTCCGGCCGTAAAAAAATCTTCATAGTTGCTGGAGATGATGATAGTAAATTACTTCATTATCAAATATTAAAAAAAACTGTTTTTAATGATTCATAATCAATTATAAAACCATACCACTAAAATATTTTGAATTTTATCTTTGCCCTTCAATCGGCGAACAAAGACTTCTGGCGCTGTAAAGAGTACATAGTGATGAGCTAAATAAAATAAAAATATTGAATGCAGAAATCATTTACATTATACATGTATACATAATTTACACAGGTAATTATTGTTTAAAATAAGATTATGTTTATGTCTGTAAGGTATTTATTAAATAAGGGCCTTACATTCTATGGTGTAATTATGTTGTCAACTCTGCGATGTTTGAATGCTGGAAGAGAAAATCTATCATTCAACCTGGTGACCACTGTAGCTCAATTAAGCAGAGACCTTCCCATGGTTAGGGAATGTTGGGTTCAAGTCCCAGCCAACATTTGTATTATTTTCAATCTAAAAAATTTTGTTTGTTGTTTCTTGTACTGTAGGTTTAATAATTTATAATAATAATATTCATAGACTAATGATAAATAGATATATTAGAAATTTTAGCCATATCATATATATTGTGTCACATAAACATAAATATTTTAATATAAATTATATGTATGTTAGTTCTAAGGTATATATTAACTTATTTTAATGTTGCCTGAAATAAAAATTAAATAAATAAATAAATAAAATATACTTTTTCCCATAATATAAAATTATGAATGAATATTATAATAAAAAATTTGCATAGCTTTAAATTATTTTTCTAAATGTGATACTTATTTTTACTATTATATACCATACAACTAATTAAATTTACTTAAAGTCACTTGCTATGTTTCTAGTATAAACAAATATGTTTATACTACAAACATACAGACTAATATATATACAAAAATATAACTCAATAAACCATATAGTATCCTAAATGTAGAGACCTCATTATTGAAACCTATTAAATACATTATTATTTAATTTAATAGGTTTCAATAATGAGGTCTCTGTAATAACATTGTGTTATTACATTATTATTTAATTTAATAGGTTTCAATAATGAGGTCTCTACATTTAGGATACTATATGGTTTATTGAGTTATATTTTTGTATATATAGTAGACTGTAAGTGTATATTTTCTATAGTATCTGTTAATTTTACTTTGTTGTATTAATATTAAAATAAAATAAATACCATTTTCTCACTAGACCTTGGAATCCCTTTCTGGCATAGTTATTTGCATAAATATGAGACAGTTAAGGACTTTGTATCAATACATAACAAATTTATTATCTTTAACATAACATTCTGTGCAAACAAGAAGACAAAGTAGGTACAAAATTTAAATTAACTGATAAAATAGTATATGACATCTAACACTTGCAGAAAATAGCAAAATAACAAAGTCGAGATGAGATGAGAAAATAGAAATGAGATAAAACTGAATAAGTTTGGTGTTAGTTCCTGATTTCATTAGATTCTTTAGTTATATTTTCTTGACTTTTAGTTAAATGTTAAAATAAGTTATGCTTGAGTCTTTTCATTATTAATTAAAAATATATGTTTAGTTATAAAAATATTTTGACTTTTTAAGATAGGCCTTGAATCTGTAATTCGTCCAAGTACCTATTCTTAAACTCATGTTATCATTGAGATAAATATATATCTGATGTCAGATAAATTACCTATCTCAGTAGCAGACAAATAATGTGTCTGTGTATATTTGCCTATGTATGTCATATGTTTACATAATAAAGTGCCTACTATGTATGTAACAGTGTCAGAAGGACTTATTTATTACTCTCATTTGTCTTACTACTTTCTTATCTTTAGTTAGGCCCATTTAAAATAGACTACTTTCAATTCGTCGTCGTCGCGCGACTTGCTCAAACCGTGTCGTTAAAATCGTCATGTGCGTAGTTCCCGGTACGGAATACATAACGCAGTTTCATTGAGGGCCATAAAAGTTGTACGAAGCGGAGATCGGGAGCGAATATTGATTAGGGGTCGCGGAGTGCTACACCCCTCGCCGCCGCGCGCACGCGTGTGGGAGTGCGCGCGCCGCCGCCGCCTCGGGCCGTCCTGTGCCGTCCCGATAATACTGATGTGAAATCCACAAACCATCTGCAATTCCTGCCAATTTACGCTTTACGCGAAACGTGGGCTAGGACAACGCGAAAATGTGAGAGGAATCCTCGCCGCGCGTTCGAACTCTCCACCACCGCGTGCGGCGACGCAAAATCGATACGGGTACATCCCAGTCGAACGTTGCACTTTTACATCATCGACTTCATCATCACGAATGTGTAACCAATCCAACAGTGCGTTTGCGTTTCAGTGATAAAATACTAGTACCCGATGTTCAATCACAAGTTACCAACAGACTTTCCAATGCAAACCCTCCGTAAGAAAACCAGCCCTTGCAAATGTGAGTTGCAAACGTGTAAAGCTTATTTTGTTACAATGTTTCTACTTTAATAGGTAATGCGGTGTTAGATAGCGCTAAGTGTAAAAACCACGATATACCCTAGCTTTCTTATATTTTGCGATTTATGTTGTAACATGCATGGATCGGCTGTCATCCTACTAACTGTTGAGAGCTAGCACTGTATCATTTCGTGCTAGAGCCATTCCATATATAGGCATTGTGCCGAAGCGTGGAGTGGGAGAGATGTGGAAACCTGACCAGTTCTCCCATAATAATACATACCTTTAACCCTAAGCAAATCTATAAATTCATATACTTTCGATCTTCTCATTTTCTTGAGTGAAGCAAAGATGATGCACTCATGAGGAATGTCTGCTTAGTCACTGGCATGGTTTCGCCAAGCCTGATCACAAAAATAAATATCTAAAAATTTGTTATCAAAAAATACTATGAAATAATATATAAGGTGGGCGTCAAGATTTCAGAAATTCAAAGTCAGTCTCAGCGCGATATCCATAGACGTCAAGCCTTTTATTAAGGTCATTTCACGTCTCTTTCTCTCTCCGCTTTGCCGGATGCCAGCTCTAAGTGACCCCGGTGGTGTTTTGGACAGAGGGTGTGTTGTGGCCCGTGGCTGAAGACTGGTGGTAGAAGAACCTGGGTCCCTGATTCTTGCTATTTGTCGTTTGTCGGGGACATTATGCAGGTGTGTCATTTCCAGCATCTGCTACGGCAGTTCGGTGAGTAAGACGCATCCTTCCACGCTTTACATGTTCTTGTGAGAGGAGAAAGAGAGAGAAGTGTGTGTGTGTTTCTTTCTTTCTTCTTTGCATTAACTAGTATATTCTGTATTTTCGTAGTCTCGTTTCGGTCATTGCATGCGAATGTTCTTTATTAGATGTTCGCTTGTAACTATTTGCTGTTAGGTATAAAGTCGTTTAATGGAAGTATCTCATTCTTTGCTGTACATTTTCATAGAAAACCGAATAAATGTGCAAAGGCTGTAGACAAACTTTTATAAAACGGGTTCTAGGATCCGTCTTCCGACTCGTACCTTTATACAATGTTACGTAGCAACTAAGTAATGGGAAAAAAGGAAAAGGGGAATATAACCGCACGGCTCTATGGTTGACACTGTTCCTGTCCCCATATCCTGTAATTGCAGATATTACGCGTAGTTCCTTCAAAACGGGGTAGATTTGAGGTTTTGAGTAAAGATTTTGTTAGTAGAGACATATAATAGAGCACTTCGTTTTTGTTTTTACTAACTGTAACATTAACTAATCTAACCAATCAGCGTGTTTGTAATAAACTGTATGATAATTATATTCTAGTATTACTAACAGCATGTTATTGCACTAACTGTAGGTAAACTAACGACGGTAATCATTGCACATTACTCAATCATACTGAATTCGACGAATAGCTTGATTCGTTGTGAAAGAAGAGAAATAAAAACAATATCATAAACCCCAAGATGCCACTGCAAATATTGCTATACTGAGTGTAACTCCGTAAATTACGTAGTTTAAAAAGGATTTGTACAGAAGCAGTGCAATCTGTAGGGTAATTCATAGAGTTGTTTCGATTTTTGCAAAATAAAAATATTTGGAAAAAATAGTGCTGCGTTTCACGGAGAAGATCGCAGGACACCAGCCAGTCCCCATTCTGACGAGGTTCTAAATTTAAAAACAGGAAATTCAATTAATCCGGCAATGATACAGAGTAAACAGGGACCGAAATAGGACAACTGGCTCACTTTTATTTCGCATCCAGCCAGTGCCAGAACTGGCATAATACAAATAGAAAAAAAATGAACTTAAAACAGATCGATCTCAAAAATCTGCTAGATACAGGTACTAATAGTGTTTGATAGTATTATAATTGCTTAATTTGTGCTCTTCATGTGTAATTCTTGTGCTTTTTATATATAGATCGCTTGTTTGTTATATTGTTACAATGTGAATGTGTTTAGAGTAGTGTTTTATTTGTTGTGAGTTTACCAAGCCAAACTTCCCCTGTGAGTAACGTAAACATTTCCAACATTATTATATCACAAAAATTCTTTGTAAAACGAGCCGTGATTCTTGAAATCACTGGAATACCAAACACAACAATGTGCACCAATTATGAAAATTTCTCATAACTCCAAATAGAAATCCTACCATAAAACAACCATTCAGTATAGTTCCGTGGCTGGCACACCATGAATCCTAGCAAGGTTCATTATGAATGTCTGTCAGACCTGGCAGGTTATATAACTTATTAAACGCAATAAAAATAAACTCTCTTGTACTGGAAATAAAGAAAAGATTTACTTATAACACGAAAATTTCGCGGTCTGCAGACAAGAACGAGCCGGGCCGTTTCCTCGGCGAGGGGGTCTCGTTTCGCGCCAAGCTAATCGGCGTGCTCGAGGTCCCCGAGGCCCGAGGGGACAGGATGTGCCAGGAGGCCCTCGCCGACCTGAAGATGGCCATTCGGGCGGCAGGAGAGCACAAGCAGAGGATACAGGTCCACGTGGCAATTGACGGACTGCGCTTGCGCGACGACAAGACTGGAGTAAGTTTCGTAACATTTATGTAAAACGTTCTTTAACTATTCACTTGGTTGCAACTTTGAATTCATGGGTCATGCCGGCTTTGTCACTGAGCTTGGCAGGGTAGACCTTTAAAGGAAATGTCAGGTAATATGTATATTAAAGGGAAGATTCTATTGAATTGAGTGGTTTTAAAGAAATGCGACTGAGACTCTCGGTGTTTTGTTGGTTTATCGATCGCGCTTGTAATGATTTATGTATAGCCGAGGGTTCGTAAACCTTCGTACAATTTATCAATAATATATTCATTACAGGCAGTAACAACTTTAATTGAATCTTATATCCACTTTTATACACATGCGTCAGACATAGGTACATAATGATCGATATTTCTTAACAGACCTCTACTTCTACCGGAAGTACCGGAATGAATTCTACATTGTAAGCGTTTACAACCACGTCATGCTATCTCCTTTATTTTCTACTACATCTAGGTTTAAAAGGAGCCAAGTAACTGGCACATAAGAAAAATAAAATTGTCAAAAACAAACTTAAAATATTGTAACAAAAGTTAAAAAAAAATTGCCCTTCAGTTTCTTGCCGTATCTTCTGAGTATTGGTTCTTTTTCCGATGCGGTGGTAGAGCCATTGTAATAATTGACGTTCATAAGTGCGTCTGTGACGACAAAATTGAATAAAGAACTTTTGAACTTTGAGCTATGCTTTAACAAAATACTGCTCATATTTGTAATGAATCTCATATGCCCACAGTACGGAAATATAGATACTGAGATCTGCTCGGCATGTGATAAGATAAGCATTCAGTATGACAATATTCACAATGTACGTCAGTACAATAGCCTTCCTTGCCTCGGACACAATTGGGTTTGGTATGACAGGACATACAGGTCAATGACTTCTCAATCCTATATGACCTTTAATGCAGGTCGGGGTAGAGAATTATACGCACCCACACGTTTCCGTAGTGGCTTCAACCACAATAAAACGAGAACAAAACTCTCATTTTACTACGCTTTAACGAAACAATGGGGTTACAGCTTATTGTTTTTCCAATTCCACTGACCGACGGTTAATATGTAAGAATTCCCTTAATTATAACTTGAACAATATATATTTTTCCCTTTTTAATAAGGCAAGTAGTGGTGAATTCTCGTATTGCCATTTGAGCCAAGGGGAAATTGAGGTTAATTCGTTGGCTAACATGATTTTTGTATGAAAATTAATCCGCGATTGGACGTTGGCGCAAGAGGGCTTTATAGTTTTAAATAATTATGGTTCTACAACTATTTTTTGGTTCCAAATATTCTGTCAACATAAAGCAATACCGAATAAAAGGTATCGTATAGATAAATAGTAGTTCCGGGGGCACTGCACTTATAACGACTAGACAAGTACCTACTATAAATTATTCTGTGCTAGCTGACAACTTGCCAATTTATCATTTGCTTAAAAAATCTTTTGTGCCTTGAGTTAAAGTTGTACTCAGAACTGATTGTACGATAACTAGAGCGTGAAATAACGGAGTGCTCTTAAAGTCATTTCGATTGCTGTGAATTAAATGTTGAATGAAATGACAAATATGCACGTACTGTACTTATCTGGAAACATATGGAAAATAAGATCGCGCGAAACATACTTAACGAAATGACATGTTACGAAAAAACTATAATGTACTATATTTCACCAGATTATTTTATTATTGTAGTACAGTAAATTTTAACAATGGAAGAACAGTATGCGGGTGCCATTTCGGAATATAATTATCGTTCGTCCGAAAAGACAAACATGCATGGAACATCCCGCTTCTGCCAAGTAGCCAACTGGCACATAAGAAACGTAATACAGATAAAAACAAACATAAAATATAGTACAAAAGTTCGAAAAAATATGCCCCTTAGTTTCTTGCCATATCTTCTGTAGTGATTCTTTTTTCCGATACGGTGGTAGAGTCATTGTAATAATCATTATTGACATTCATTAAGTGCGTCTGCGATGCCAAAACTGTATAAAGAACTTTTGAACTTGAACTTCAATTTGTCCCTTCATGCTGTACCTAAAATAGAAGAATTTCCAACAAATCTTTCACGACAAGACTGCAGACTGCAGTTCTATTTCGACTACTGCAAACGATGATGTAACTCACCGAGTAGATCTTAGAACAACTGTTTATGACTCAAACGGCTTCAGAGCATGCGAACCAACGCTAACTTTAATCACGATTCACGGGGAATCCGCAACCCTGTGTTTCCGGCTACTAACCTACTTTCGGAGGTCATAATCAGTAGGTATTTTAAGGTTTGGAAACTATCGTGAGTCGAAATATTCATTATAAATATAAACGGCTACACTCACGTTATGATTGTGTCGGATAACTCCGACCAGGTTTCGAACAATTAGGATGTCCTTCTTCCGGGAGTTTACGCTTTGAAATCGCGGGGCAGACCGATTCGCTGCGCCCCGCGGTTTCCGTAATGTAGCCTATGTAGAATTTATGTGTTAATCCAGGTTACAAGCTATCTCCATTCAGAATTTCACTCGAATCCGTTGAACCGTTACAGCATGAAGAAGTAACAAACACACTTACACACTAATATACAAAGTTTAGCAATTTATAATATAAGTGTGATATACACCCAGTTGCAGTTCATCATTAAAACTTCTTTACGTAAAGTCCCAATCAATTTAATGCAGCGTTGCCAAATGATATGCGGCGAGTAGAACATTAGCTTTAAGTTTAAAATTGTACGTTGTTTTGTTAAAATGCAGTTTAGAATATCTTCCGATTCCTGTTCACACTGTTATCGAAGCTGCAATAGCATTGATAATACTAGTATACATAGGTGGCGTGAGGTAAGTAGCTATATTTATTATTTTGTGTACGTTCGTTTTTAAATCCATTGAGATTAAGATCGAACAATAAATAAATAAGTCCGCCCGTTGTACTATATTTCGTTTGTAAGAATATTTCGTGTACCTTGTTTATTTCTTGTTTGGTGTACAATAAAGCATTAATTATTATTATTATTATTATTATTATTACAATCTAGCCTAATAAGGCTAATAAATTTAAACTGCTAAGTAGACTAAACTTTTCTTTCCGATAAACCTTGTTTAAGAGTAAGATGATTTTTTTTGGTCACAGGATTCACTATACCACCATCCGGTGCACAAGATTTCGTTCATCGCGCAAGACATGACCGATTCCCGAGCGTTCGGGTACATATTCGGCTCTCCCGACACGGGGCATCGGTTCTTCGGCATCAAGACTGATAAGGCTGCTAGTCAAGTGAGTGATTTTCATGTTTTATCTATAGCTCGGTTGTTGTAGGAAGAGCGCTGACAGCTTTGGTAATACAAACAGGAGAGAAATAGTTTTGGATAGTGGGAGCAGCAGTGAGCAGCTCTTTTGTAGGAGGTCGTTTGAGAGTAAAATATCGTAATAATTATTTAAAAAAAATTAATTCAATTTGTAACAAAAGTTCTAAAAATAATGCCGCCCAGTTTCTTGCAGTATCATCTGAGTAGTGGTTCTTTTGCCAATGCGGTGGTAGAGTCATTGCAATAAATTGACGTTCATAAGTGCCACTGTGATGGCTTAACAATCTGAAGTTTGAACCTGAACAACGAAAATGTATTTAAGAGAAGCGAATGTCAAACGAGTCATTACAGCATGGTGGTAAAATTTGTAATTATTATTATGCCCTGTACCATCCGCGCAGTTTCATTAATTCTGCCTGATACTGTCGCCAGCTAAATTAATGGGTATTACTCTTAACGTAAAAACCTGATTATGAATTTGAATAACAAGAATCCGTAATAGATTTAAAAATTAATCTAAAATCCACCGTTTTTATGGATTTAGAATGCATTTTCATTGAGTTGTGAGTTACCCTGAATGTTTTAGCCGGATATCTAATCGGGAAGTGCTTGATTTAGATAGACGAATTTGAGTTGCAAGATTCCACCCGGAAAGACAGACGGACGGATAAACAAGAAAGTAACAAAATACCTGCCATCGTCACTTAACAACAGGTGAGATAGCGGTCAAACGCAAGCCTATAAATAGAAAAAAATAAATAAAATAAAAATGATAAAATAGTGTCTTCATGACATATTTTATTTACGGACTTCTCTCAGATGAAAAAAGAAATAATTAAAGCGTTCTTTTTCTAATAAATTAAAAAAAACGCTTTTAGCTTGGTACTACCAGCTGTCAGAGCTCATCTTATAACAACCGGAACTATATAGACAATCTCTCCCGCTCTTTCTGTCCCCTTTACTCTGTCTCTATAAGGCGATGACGAGACTAAGTATATATTCACTAAAGGAGTTAAAGAACCAGAATGATCTTTAAACTGAAGAAGGACTTGTTAAAACCATTATACGGTAATAACATCTTAAACTGAAGGAGTTATTAAGAACCTGGCCTTAAGATCTCCGTGGTGGAAGCTTTGAGTTCTTTCCCCGTTGTAGTCAGTACCCAGTGCCCGTTTTACTCAGGTGTACCGGGTGCTTTCGAGGTCAGAGAGACATCGGAGCTCACAGCTCAAGAAGGTTCATTCCAATCAGGTGAGTGATCATTATAGTTCGGTTATTTTAGGAATACTGCTGTAGCCTTACTCCGACAGTAATTACGACCTAAGGAAAGAGACAGCGCTATGCAACTGGCATATTTGTCTCTTTTGATACGAACGATTGAACGAAAACAACTCGTAGTCCAAGGCTCTGGCAAAAAGTCAACAATAATTTAAAAAGATAACCGTACTATAACTCAACTCAGATCAAGATTTCCTAACCAACAACTACATTAATTTAAGTAATCAATGTTTGATGCACGCTATCAACCTGTTCTTTTTCCGCCTCTTGGATGACTCGTAGAATATGCATTAAGTCCTTGTACCTTTTCATAGTAAAACCAAGAGTTATTCGAATCGGTTCGAGATCATTCCTTTCTTAAATAAGCTTAGGTTTTCGCCAAGCATGCGCTAATGCACCTAACCGGTTTATTCTAGATTCCCCACTAATGTATCCCCACTGGTGAGGATTCTCACAAGTCCCAAGGCCATGCTCCTTAGCACTAGTGCTTGCCTTCAAAACAGAACATCTCTTTGAATTTCCAGGTAGTGATAGCGATGCGGGACTTGTTCCAAGTAGTATTCGAACTGAAGAAAAAGGAGGTGGAAATGGCGAAGCAGCAGCTTGAAGGGAAATCGTTGTCTCTTGCGCGGCACATTGTCAGCGCGAGTATGGAGCCTAAAGTTAAGGTAAGGGATTCTGTCACACCTAAATCGATCGCTTTTAGCGATAAGGCCGCCCATTGTAACACTTTCTTTGATTGTTTTTATGTAAAATCTTTAGTTTCATGTTTGCATTAAAGCGTTCATCTATCGTCTATCTACCTATCTATTTAAAACCTCTTGGTTTTTGAATGGAACCGCCGAGAGCGATGTTTACGCTGCGGCGTCAAGTTTGGGTCCCGCAGCGGGACGATTCGCCCCAAGCCAATTTCGACTTCATTCCTAACATTTAGTTCGTTAGATATCTTAATTTCCCCGCATCTTCTCGGGAGCACAGAATACTTATTAGTTAACGAAGGGAAGATACTTAAAAAAAGACTATAAAGGTTGATAACATTTCCCATTCTTGAAAGGTTTCATTTTTAACTATTTCCTTCTCTTAATTAAATATGTTTTAAATTGTACCTCTATCTTCATCATGAATTTAGGTAGTACCGGTATAAGGAAGGCTCTTCTTTTTACGAAACGATCAACTTATCTATTTCTCTCTATCTTTTCTATTATTTCGTATCAATAAGATATGTTAGGAAAATGACAATCTATCGAAACTCTAAAAGCAAAATCTACAAACTTTTACACTTTTATCTCGTGATTGAAGTAAATTTGGCTTTTACTACATAAAACAGCTTTATTAGGCGTGAGCCGTCATGATGATATAACTTTTAACTAGTTCAATCTGCGCACCACATGTGTTGTGTCGTGGGTGGTCAAGCGAATCTTCAAAACAGTAACTACGCAGAGAACACAACAAGGCTGACACTTGAAGAATGCAGTTAAACGTTTTGCCAAACATTTGTAAAGTTTGAGTGTTGAATTTACAAGAAATATTTTAGTTTTATTTTCATGTTGTTTATTTTCAAAGAATTTAAATATACCATGCTAGCTAGGTGTTTAATATTTAACTACATAAGTTTCCTATGATTTCAATAGATTTAATCGTACCTATATATGTAACCATAGTTTAGAACGTATGTATATCGCTACTAAATAATAGTGTTATAACGAATTACAATAAACTAAAATTTAAAACCCTATAAAAAGTAGAAAACGGTTAAACCGATTTTAATAAAACATCAAAGAACCACCGCTAGAAAACCTGCTTTCAATTAAAAAATCCCGTATCCAAATCGGTTCACCCGTTTAAGAGCTACGGTGCCACAGACAGACACACATAGTGGTCAAACTTATAACACCCCTCCTTTTTGCGTGAGGGGGGTTAAAAAGTATAATTCTAATGAACGTTCTATTCTATGTTATTTCCCCAGTAAATACACTATAATACACTGCGGTATACGCAGGAGTCCTGTTTTCTGTATCATTCTTTAAGTTCTAAAACGACACATTATGTGATCTTGGACAAAAGTACTATAATTATTGCCTTTCGCACTGATTTTTCTCCAATCTTTTTTAAGATAACATTTTTGTTTATCGATACGAAAATAAACAAAGAAAAGTACATCCGATTTTTGTACGCAGATTCGGCTTGACGCTCTACACATATTTGGTTATTCAAAATATTTTTTTTCCTTTGTGAACCGACTTCAAAAAAGGAGTAGGTTCTCAATTCGATCGTTTCTTTGTTTTATTTTATATTTTTGTTACCTTAGAACTCCGTCATTTATAAACCGATTTTAATTTTGCGATGGGTTCACTATAACTTCGAAGTCCCATATAAATTTTATCGATATTAGACCTTGGACTTCGAAGATACATCAGAATTGAAGTCGGATTTTTTGTTATAAAATGTATGCTTGTTTACCCCACAGTTGGGCATGAGGTACAGAAATGTAAATAAATAATTGTATTTAAATGCACAATAACCAGCTCAACCTTCCTCCTAGATCACAAGTACAACCGACACCAGTGCAACAGCCGCAAAAACCACGGAAACGGGTGCGGAAGGCGGTGTCGCCGAATTAGTGGACTTGGAACAAGAACTCTGCTCCTTGAGGAGAGGCCTCACGCAAGTCGAGGGGTTAACGCCGTCCACGGACCCTTTCGGAGACTCCTTCATTGTGCCTTCTTCGCAGGTACGGTAAATAAATTATTGTTAATAGCAAGCCTAGCCCACTCCGCTCTGTAGGTATGAAGCTACAAGTACATAGCCGGACACCGACGGCGGGTCTCACGTCGTTACACGTGCCGCGTCAGAAGAGATAAGAGCTCTTTGATAGAAAGAGAGGCGCTCTGTAGGTTAATATGACTGGTAGGTATGCAGCGCTACGCGAGCTGAATTGAAGTTTATTGCGTCGTATTAAGAGTCGCTATTTGTTTAAATTCTTTGCGATGGCATGCTTCTGTCCCTTAGCATTCTGTGTAGTTGTATGTACTAAGCTATTTTATCATGAAATGGTCTTGCGTTTGACAACAACTCACATGACGGTCAGCGAAGTTGCAGTCTAAAGTGGAGTATGTTTATCCACGAGGAGCCTATTCACTCTTGTCTTAAAAAGGCCCAGGTTGTAATTGGAAGGAAATAAGAATTCCGGTAGAGAATTCGACGACTCCTAAGCAGTACGTATAATGAAAGCTTTGTGCGGACTGGTGGTATGTGCATCAAGCGAGCCTACCAGAATCTATGTATGTGATAGTTGGTTATTGATTTGTTTATTGTAACTTGCAGAAGGGCCTCATCCCCCCGCCCCCCTCGGGCGCGTCGACCCGCGGCCGCAACACCCCCGCGGCCGCCTGCCGCGCCCTCTTCAGTCCGAGCAAGCAGCCCGCCACGCTTCCCTTCGACATCGCACCGGCGACCACTGACTTCGAAAACCCGACCTCACTCGTCGATAACTTCTCTTCGCAAACGGAGCCGACGGTAATGGAGCTCGATTGTTTGTGTGTGCGACAGTATGGCTTTTGGGAATTCTGTCGCATGCCGTATTTAATTATTTTAATGTGTGTTTTTATTGTGTCGAGGCGGGTCAATATATGGCTAAGTTGGCTGAGGACTGTAATCATTGCATACCGTACAATATGCAATTTTAATTCATATTGTACGGAAATAAAATCTAAATTGACATAGCCATTTTTACCAGTTTTTTTGTGTGTTCTTAATTGGCTGAGGATTATAATCATGGTGGACCGTCGTTAAATATGCATTTTTAATTCAAATTGTATATAAATAAGATCTAAATTGACATAGCCACTTTTAAGTATTTCAACTTGGTTGTATTGACTGGCCTCTGTATATCTATTTCTTAGTTTTATTGCAAAAGATCGAAAGACAGATATATAAATACAGATCAGTTTGGGTTTCGATTTTGCTTTAAAACTCTTATTCTATACTCTTATCTATCTTTTGTTATATATTTAGGTAAAGAAAAGCAAGTGGTAGCGACGCCGCGATGGGTACTCAATGTGTAAAATGCATGGCTTTGTCTTTGTGCCGCACCCTCACTTTACGTCGCAAAAATAAATATTATTTTTAAATGTTCCTCAACGGGCTTAGAGCCATCTTTACCTTGAACTAGATGGCACTAAAAACAAAAAAAACGTCGATTTTCCGTTACTTTAGCAATATATTTAAGCCTCCATTTTACGTCTGCGATTTTCATTTTTCATAAACGTTATTCATTACTCCTGGTAGGTCTCTCGTATGCGGGAGGCCATATGGGTAGGTTACGTACCACCGCTTTGCCAGTTATTCTGCCGCTAAGCAGTAGTGCGCAACCATTACTGTGTTCCGGGTTGAAGGGTATTGTAGACAGTGAAATTACTGGGTATATGAGACTCAATATCTGATGTCTCAGGGTGATGAGCGCAATGCAGTGCTACGTAGTACTTTTATGGTATTAAAAGATCTGGATGGCACTATATTTGTTATGGGCAGGCGTCTTACCATCAGGCGAATGGCTTGCTAGTCTCATTACTCAGATCCATAAAAAAAAGATATAAATGATATAAAAAAAGTAAAAAATACTGCTAGATCATGGAAAATCGATAATTTTTGTTTAACGCTATCTAGTTCACGGTGATGATGACTCCATCGCCCTCATATAGTATTTTTCCAAGCCTGTGACATCCCTATCACTTGTGAACGTTGTCTAAAATATAATGCAACAAGATTTTGAATGACCGTGCATGAATTATGTGTTCAAAATCGAAGTGACTCGAAACAACTTTGGCCATTTTCATTCAGATTCTTGTCTTGTTTTATTGTTACTTGTTTTAAACAGGGTGTCCCAGAATGTGTCGATAAATCGGAACAGGGGATGTGTCTGTTAAAAGCGGCTCATTAGAAAAAAAAGGCGTCCTATGCGCTATCTTCTTATCCATCATAATTATATGAACCCTCTTAGTATAAGTGAAAAAATCACTACCCTGAGTGATACTTATATTATATAGACACATTGTCCAAAGATTTAAATTAATTTAAATTTTCATAAAGTAAAACACTAACGTAAATAACTTACTTTTGAGAATAACAATATGCCAATTAATTTTTTTGATTAACGACAGGCCTTTCCCTATATCCGGTTTATCTGTACTATCTGGAACACTCTGTATATGTGGCTTGTAAGTTTGGAATCGGGATATTTTGCTACTAATTTAGTTTTTTTTTATGTTGTCATTTTGTCGAAAATATATACTTATCCCGTTTCTAAAGTTAGTGACCCTGAGAATTAAAATCATAAGTGTTTCTGACATTACAGACTTACGCGACATTGAATTCATTAAGAATTTGATGTCATAAGTGTTGAAAATGATAAAGATTTTAATCTAATTAATGTTAGGTCAGCAACAAAATGAAAAAGTCATACCTACTCGTACCATACCAAACTGAATGTTTAATGTTGTTCAATAGTCCAGTCAATCTATATTTTATTTATATGTGTTTTATCAAGTTGGATCGCAGGGGATGAAAATATACCAATGTGTAGGGAAAAATCCCCTGATTATCATATCAAAATAATTGTTTATTTGTTTGTTGTTGTGTGTCAATTAATTGTTTAAGCTGCACGTGGATCGGAAAAATTATAATCAATTAAAAACTAACGTCAATAATTGAAAATCCACTTGAATTATTAATTACCGGAAATTTCTGCAATTTTTGGTGAAAACATAATATGTATCAGCTTGTAGATTTTATGATTCCCTTTGACACGGAGTGAGGAATGCAGACAAAATAATGCACCGTTTATTTACAATTATTTTTTTAAGATTTTTCATTCATTTTTTGCCTAAGGATTAGCATATCGTCTAATTGCACCGAGCCCCAGTCACGTGATGCGCGCCATGCGCAAACTTTTCAAATCACCGCAACAAAATAACTCAGCGGAAAAATAGATAGATATACACTTTATTATTCACCTTAAACATAGAAGTTAAGGAAGATGGGCGATCTTATCGCTTAAAGCGATCTCTCCCAGACAACCTTTGGATGGAGAGGAATAACGAAACATAAACGGACGGCGGTGATAGAAATTATAATAGATTTACTAAGGGTTTACATAAGATATAATGTCTAATTACTTGCACATATGACTACATAAGTCTCTTATTAATATAAATACATACAATATATAGTTATGTATATATTTTTTAATTATATTTTTTTCATTTATCCGATTCCGAGTTATAATTTTTCCGATCCACGTGCAGCTTAAACATTTTGATATGATAATCAGGGGATTTTTCCCTACACATTGGTATATTTTTCATCCCCTGCAGTCCAACTTGATATAACATATCAAATTTACTGGACTACAAGGATACATTCTCATAAAATAAAGGTTATTCACCTTTCATGATTAGATATTTTCTTTCGAGTGTCAATGTTTAAACAATTTATTTTGCAGGTATGACTCTTTATTGGAGCATGATTGAGTAAAGCATGTCAAAAATCAACGCATATATAAGAAATTTTTGATATGTTTTAATTTTTGATATGTTTTAAGTCTATTTTATTATTATTTCTTGTCTGCTTGTTCTGTCTGACTGTCCCTTCCTCTCCTGTGACGTCTAGCCTCCTCGCAGTAAGACTAAATGTACACGTGACACTGTAGTTAGCATGCCAAAAGCAACCCTAAACTACCCGCACGAAGGGCGAAACTCCTCCGACAATTCGCACACGAAACTGCGATACTATTCAATGTTATTTTGCACGTCTTTTTGTTCAACATTCGGTTCAAACGCGCCTGTAGAAAGATGTTAGTATGCGCTGAAAACTTCTTTGGTCTAACACGCCAAGTTCAATTCAATATATTTTTGTTGGTTTAAATGTGAACTGTAATGTAATAAAGATTGAATTTCGTGACAGGCTTTTGCTTCAACTACATAATCAGATAGATATAACGTTACGACAGTTTTCATAAGACCAAAATCTTGGCAGCCAATATAAAACAGTGGCTAAGAAGTGATTTTTGAAGTGTTGTCGGGAAGCATCAGCCTGGTTGCGTCCGTGTACGTTTGGTCTGACGCGTGCGTGGTTTTGCAGGTGTCGCGCGGCGGCGTCGCGGCCGACGTCGGTTACGACGTCTTCACGGAACTAGACCCCCTCGGCACGGGCCGGAGTAAACCTTACGTTGACAAAAAACTCTTCTTTCAGGAGCTCAAAAATCCGCCAAAGAAAGTGCTCAAAGATCTCGTACCGACGACTCAGCTCATTAGCGAGATAGCGCCGGTGCGCGAGCAGTACGGTCCCGCGACCACGCTCACGTCGCTGTCGCGGCACTCGGGCGGCTCGGTGACGGTCGCGCGCCCCGCGCACTTCGCGGCCGACCCCTTCGCCGAGACCGACCCCTTCGACAGCGCCGACCCGTTCGAGGACTCCTTCAAGGAGGATCCGTTCACGAGTATGCACGACTTTTCTAAGTCGAGTTTCGAGCCGAAGATCAAAGCTAGTAGGGACGTGCCGAGGGAAAAGCCGGAGTTGCCGGTGGAAAACGGGAAGAACGTGTTTAACGGACCGCTGCAGGTGTCGCTGCCGCCCGAGCCGGCGCCCAAGTCGCCGCGCCTGCAGAGACAGGTAACGCTGATGAGTAGGGACGTTCCCAGACATTCGCAGACGTCGTATCATCATTGTCATCGGATTACCTCCCACTGCTGGAAAAACTCTCCTTTTCGGCATTCATTTTATGGGCGACCGTGGCGCTTACCATCAGGCGATTGACTCCTCGTTTCATTGCTGCATAAAAAAGTCATGTGACGTATACGCCCTAAAGGCCCTTAAGGACGATGCAAGTTTCTTGTCGGTTGATTATCGTAATGGTAATGCAATAATTTTTAAACATTTTTTTTATTATTAGTATTCAATAATGTATCGATTCATGCATTCTTTTTTAATACATGCTTACTCCCTGTTGACTTGCCATCGATTGCACCATCTTCCTTTACCATTTTGGCACAAGGAACTGTCAAGGAAGCTGCATCGTCTAAATGGGACTGAACAATGTATATTTTAATAAAAAAAAAACTTTAAGTACGTATTAGAAGAGTTTTAATGTACATAGTGAGTTTTTGAACAGAGATTCCCGTGACAGCTAGACCCCGTTAGAGATAGAATAATTTGTTGTTAGGAATCCATCGAGAGATTTTCAAACCAATTAAAACTGCAGTTTTGCATTTTGGAAAATATCGATAGTACCTACGCACTGCGTAAAAACTTTTCTTTTCGTTGAAATCTACTTTGCATGGTCACCTTTTTCAACGGTATTATCATGCTAATCTGCCTAAAACCGGTAAACACATTTGAAACATTATTGTTATTAGTACACTAGTCCAATTATTTTTAAACTATTGCATAGCTTCTATCGCGGGCCTTGAGCGTAGAGACCGAATCCAGAAATTCTGTAACGAAAATAACCTAACACCCCCCACTCCGAATGCTATGTAATAACTTTACCGCGGCAGTCTCCGAGTGCCACACGTCTTTTTTTTATGTTTTTTACCTCAGAACTCCGTCATTCATGAACCGATTTTGAAAATTATTTTTGCGTTGGGTTCAGTATAGCTACGAAGTGGTCCCATATAAATTTTATCGATATTTAACTAGAACTTCGAAGATACATTGAAGTCGGTTTTTTTGTTTGATAAAATGTATACTTGTTTCTTAACATGTCAACATTGTACTAAATCAAAAATCATTGATTCACACCTACAACCGAGCAAGTGAGCAGTGCTCTCACATTTTACTATGGCTATGATTATCACTCGTGGTAGGTATCGTATGCAGGAGGCTGATGGGTGCGCAAACATTACAGTGTTCTGGTTTGAAAGGCATTGTAGCCAGCGAAATTACTGGGCATATGAGACTTAATATCTGAAGTCCGCAATACAGTGCTACGCAGTGCTTTTTATGGTATTACAAATTCTAGGTGGCACTGCAATTGTCATGGGTAGGCGTGGCGCTTACCATCAGGCGAGCGACTTGCTAGTCACATCACTCAGTACCATAAAAAAAGTTTGACAACATTTTCACTAATAGTAGAGTCAATTTGTGGAATATTTACGCAGCGTCTCGCGCCTCAGTTCCCAGCCGCCATAGCTTGAATTTTACTACGTATAATTTCAGACTCGTCTCTGTAATGGTTCACAGAACCTCATACCGAAACACCAAACGTAATTCCAGGGCACAGATGGCAGCACGGTCCGGCAGCGGCCGCAGGGGCGCGCGGCGGAGTGCGCCTCCCCCCCGCCCCCGCTGCCCCCCAAGAAGCCGACGGAGCCCTCCCGCCCCCCGCCGCGCCCGCCGCTAGAATACGACGATGAGGAGGCGCCGCCGCTGCCGAGACCGGCGAGGAAGAAAGAGCCCGCTGTGAGTTACGATCAGAGCAATGGAGAATAGGTTAAGAAAGAAAAGAAAATACATTTATTCAGGACATCACACAACTTTACACTGAACATACTAAACAAAACAATAAATACAACACAGTGAAATGTTGCGCGATGTCAGGAACAGGTTCCGACTCAGCTTTCGCTAAGGTATTTTTAAGTACCTTAGCACTGGTTTTCTGTCGGAACCCTGTCCATGACATCAAGAATAATCAGAAGAAGATATATAACTGTAGGTTAGAACGGTAGTCAACAATTTTTTGTGGGAAATCCAGTTTCGCGGATCGCACGTAAACGAAACATCTGCAAAAAATTCAATGCACCTATTTCGTCACATTTATTACTAGTTTGTACAGTTATAAACGCTGTTCATGTTAAAAATATACTGTATTGTAAGGCAAAACGAATTGATTACTGAATCAGTTATGACACTTATGACACTGAAGTGCAGAGTTTTAAAGTTTCGCGCCGAATTCCAGCGGATATACTTACGTCTACGCCGTTGACATAAATACGATTGTTCAATCGTATGATCGCGGTGCGTCTGCCACGCCTACTCAGACATTCTAACCTATTCTCCATTTCTCTGCTGAAGACCGTATGTATTTTGTCTCTTTCTTATGCATTCCATTCTCAATGTGAAAGAATGAGATATACCTACCTAGCCATTATGGACTTCGTCCCCCCCCTCCCGCTGGCTCCCAAGATGGGCTGATAATAATGATGATGAAAATTAGACCCGTGACGCTCGTGCAACATAGATAGACTAAAGCCCCGGACACACTAGGGACAAATGGATTGATTGATTGATTGATGAACGCTTTATTGTACACCAAAAACATGACAAAAACAAATAAAAGTAGAACTAAAAATTTGATTAGTACAATGGGCGGTCTTCCAGACAACGGACGATGGCCAGATAGATGGAGCGACATGTTGCGCAACATTTCGCTCAAAAAGTACGTGAAATGTCTCGCGGACAATGTTGCGTGCGCTCGCTCTCGGAGCGGGCGCAAGCAACATGTCTCGCGTCACGTAAATGTTGCGGGGTATGTTGCGGAACACTATGCCACGTTGTAACATCACGTAGGTTGAGTGTTGCGCGTCATGTTGTGGGACAAAATGTTTTCAAGTGTATCCGGCTAGAAGATTGACTAATCTTTAATGAAAATGGGCGGGTGCCTTCGGAATGGTTTCAATACTTTCGCGAATAAACCAGCAGATTCATCATCATCAGCCGGAAGACAACCACTGGTGAACATAGGCCTTCCCCATAGATCGCCACAACGAGCCGTTGCTCGCTGATTACCGTATTCGAAATGCAACGTTACCCCAACGTAATAAAGCTCAACTCCACAGGCGGACCGCAGCATGAAGCCCCGCCTGTCGTCGGCCGCGACTAATTCAAGCGAGGACGAGTACCTGACGCCCGCGCCGCCGCCGCTGCCGGCCGCGCGCCGGTTCGACATCACGCTCAGCCAACTACTCACATGTACTATGGACGAACTGGCTAATAGGTAGGTAAAGACTTTTCAAGGTTTTACTTTGTCGTAGCCCACAGACAAACTGGGACATGGGACCGGGCGTTGGGCCAGTATTCCGAAGATGCAGGTTCGATCCCTGCCCGAGCAATATTAGTTTTATTTTGTTTTTTATGGAACTATGTGATGAGACGAACAAGTCTTTTTTTTATTAACTATAGAACCGCTATCTCCCCTGTCGTTAAGTGACGCGGTCAAAGATGTAGCACGCTCGCCTAGAAGACACCTGTTCACTCTTGTCTTAAAGACACCCAGATTATAGCTATCCGGAAACACAGATGCCGGCAGAGAGTTCCACTCCTTGGACGTTCGCATTATGAAGGTCGAAGCAAAGCGCTTGGTACGAGCAGGAGGGATGTCAACCATAAATTGAAGACGGCTTGCCGTACGTCTGGTCGTCCGGTGATAGAATGGAGATGGCGGAATAAGTTCATGTAATTCCGTCGCACACTCTCCGAAATGTATCCGGTAAAAGACCGATAAACTGGCAACTTTGCGCCGATGTTCAAGACTCTGAAGCTTAGTTTTAACTAGCGCATCGTCACCAATGAGCTTTTTGGCTCTTCTTTCAATGGTCTCCAAGGCTTCGAGCTGGTAATACATCGGAACTTAAATCACAGCTCAGGCAACGAACAAAAAGCTGTGCTAATTTAGGATGATGAAGGAAAATTCACACTCTATGTTCTAAGACTATAACCAAGTCCCAGCAATGTAAATATTATGTTGGATTTTAGCGTGGTTTTCTGTCCCTTTTTTACATGTGCCTATATTGTCTGTCTTTCTTGTAGATTACGAGTACCAGCAACGACATTATCTTCGATGACGCTTCCCCAACTAACAGAATACCTTAGGTCGTATTTAGCAGCTGACAACGAAAGAGCGGTAAGAATTTCTTTTACAAATACAATTTTATTTAAATTGGTCACAAAAAATGCACAATTAAAAAAAATTTTGAAAGTAAAAGAGTAGAGGTTCAAAAATATTAGCTATTCTTTATCGCCACTTGCCCATAACAGTTGCATTGTCACGCAGTACTTGATATTGAAGTGCAAATTTCTGCGCGGCACTGCTTTCGTCAACTTTCAAGACTTTAATACTTAGCAAGTATTTTTGTGTCCTTCCTCTTGTCAAGATTCACTGAAATCAATATCTCAAACAAAAATAAACCCAAAGATGTAGTAATAAAATCTATAGTGCCTAGTGGCGAATCGTCCCGCAGCGAGACAATCGAAGCTCGGCAGCCTCTGTGGTGTAGGGGTTGGTCAGGTTGGCTAAAATTTTATACACCATTGAGGTTGCGGGTTCCAATCCCGCGACGAGACAAATGATTGTGCATAGAAAAAAAACCGCAGGCATTTGTTTCGTGTCTTGGTGTCGTGGGGCCATGGTCCTTATAGTTCCTGGTTCCCTAGATACAGTGAATCGTAGTCAGGGGCCAGGATCTATGTATGTGATCGTTGGGCGTATTTATTTATTAAGTTGGACTCCACACCGTGAACATCACTCCGCGACGAGTTCATAAAAATCAATCAACAAATGTTTTGTCATATTTTTCCACAGCATATCCACGTGGAACCAGCACAGACTGAAAAGAAGCCACTGACAAGTATTACCTCAACAATAACCACTTCCTTAGACAAGCCGGCGCCTTCCGCGCCGCCTCTCTCCTCCCTCACGATATCTTCCGACTTCAAACCGCAATTCGAAGACAACTTCACACCACCTATAGAAGCTAGTGACTCATTCGTCGCCAACTTCGATGACTTCGACAAAAAAGCCAACCCCTCCTACGATAGATACGCCGCGTTTCGAGAAATACAAGAACAGGAACTTAAAGCTAAATCTATATTGGATCCAATCGAAAACGAACCGAAACAAGATTCCGACGAAAAAGAAGAATTGGCGGCGATCGATGACATGATGAGAGCCAATCAGGAGCGAGAAACGGAAGCGAAAGAAACTTCCAGAAGTCCTTTAAAAACTCTTGACGAATTAACGATAGATTCGTTCAATATGTTTAGAAGTTCAGTGAGTCCGAAGCCGTCGCAGATTGAAGCGAAGATTGAGGATATAAAGTCAGTGATGAAGAACCTTCAGATCGACACCGCGAGGAGAAGCGTCTCGCCTAGAGATAATGGGCATGTGGAGACGAAACAAGAGGATACTAATGATAGGTGAGTACCTTAAATAGTTCAACATAGGCTTTCCATTAGTGCTAGCCCACGTTTTGCCCGTGGGAGGTCTGATATTACATTTTTAATGAACACTAACTAAACATCTAGAAGTCAAGATCCAATACGTAATGAATTAGAGCTTAGTGTAAGTTTTAGTTTTGTAAATATGTATCGATTTATGATATTAATGTGATGCTATTGGCTTCTGAAAAACAATTTCGACTAGTTGAGGAGCCCATGGAGTCAATACTTACACCTTATACAATACTTTATGTCTATAAGCACATTCTTTTGGGAGAAGCCACTGGCTCTCGAAACACAGTTGAATCTAGTTCGAGAGCCTATGGATTCAATACTACTCTGTAGAAATATCTATTATGTCACAATAAATTATTATTTTATTTTTTTATTTTTTTTTAAATGATTTATGATTGTAATGGATAAGTCTGAGTCAATGGATAGTAAATTGTGAGAGTTAGCGGAACTTATACTGTAGAAAAGTAGTCGGAGAGGTTGACAAAAAAGATGACATATCCACATAGAATTTAGAAAAGAAAATATACGCTATAGCGTTGCCAATAACAATGAAATCTTGCTAGGAAAAAAATAAGTATAATTAATTATAGGTTTTTCATTATTATCAGGTACGCAGCACTCCGTGAGATCACAATCACGGAACCGCCTGACGAGTTCGAATCCCTTCCGCCAGAACTACCGAAAGAGCGCAAGAAATCCGACGAGAAATCCGATGGTTTCGACAACTCTGACTTCTTCGACTGCATAGACAATAGCTCCCTCTCTTTCACGCACGTAGAGGATGCCTTCAGGAAGAGTCCGGTCGTGAAAGAGAGGGAAGAACGGAAGGTTGAAGAGAGGAAGGAGGTGCAAGTAGAGTTGACGCCTGTGAGAGATCTGCAGCCGCCCGCGAGGCTTTCGACGGGCTCTATTAGCGATGTTGTCAGTGGGTCGTCGCCTGATACCAAAGGTGAGTATCATTTATTTAATCAATTTAACACTGCTTATCTCTTTAGTTTTTATCTCTATATCCTAAGTGCATCATTAGATCCAAATTATGTATGGGTATAATTTGGTATATTATCCTAACCGATTAAAGAATCACACAAATCGGTTAAGTAGGTTTTGTAAACAGTGTACGTACATAAAAAAAAAATTAAAAATTTATAAAACCCCGGGCACATTTTAATAAAAGTGTAAAAATTATAACACTCCTCCTTTTTGCGTAAACCTTGTCCTTTCTTTTTCTCGACGTTTTTTCTGTTTTGGCCATTTAGTTCATAGCAATGACGACTCCAACACTAACGTATTATCTATTCCATACAGAGAAGTGTGTAAGCGTGGTTGTAGGCGGCGGCGGGGGCGTGGGCGGCGCGCGGTGGGCGATGCTGGGCGGCGCGGGCGGCTCGGGAGGCTCCTCCGACTCGCGCGACTCCGAGCCGCGGCCGCGCGCGCGCCGCACCAGGCACCACAGCCCCGCGAGACCTACCACTAGGGGGGCCATGGGTGAGCACCAATGTCTTGTGGAAGTAAAAGGAAGAGGTGTGCGGTCCGGAAGTTTGTCAGACTCCCGGTACGAAGCACGGCCGCCAGCGAGACGGTTAGATACGAATCATAGTCTGGCTCAAAATACAACTAGATATTTATCTAATAGTAATTTGTTAAGGCCAAGTACCAATGTAGTATAAGTATGTATTTAATGTATGGTGTAAATACCAATGTTTAAATAAATGGTATAAATGTGACATGTGGCGCTTCCGATAAAATATACCGATCGATGTGTGCCGCCCTGATTTAGTAGTCGCGAGATCTAATTCCTTACGATAACGCGTACGGCTCGAAACTCAATGGGCTATGACCGAAAAGCGTTCCAAAATTATGTTGATATCACATCTATCACATGATAGCACCTTCCCTTGAGAGTAGAGGAGGTTAGCCCAGACTTTGACGAGGATTGTTTATATTCCAGTACAAACCTCGTCATCATCGCGAGACGTGTCGCCGTGGGATGAAGACTTGCCTCCAGTCACGCGGCTCCCGCGGCCTCCATCACATCATAGAGATAGAGAATCCAGGTAAATAAGAATGTTTAAAATAATGTTAAGAATGTCTTTTTACCATCGGACAACCAGACAATCGGCACAACGTCACCCTATATGGTGGACGTTCCACCTATCCGTACTAAACGTTTCGAATCTTCCTTTTTGGTGCGAACGTCGAACGAGTGGAACACCTTGCCGTCGTCTGTGTTTCCACATAAATACAATCTGGGTGTGTTCAAATCAAGAGTGAACAAGTACTTACTGGGTAAGCGTGCTACATCTTCGACCACATCGTCGCTTCCCATCAGGTGAGATCGTGGTTAAACGATGACCCAGACAGATGTAAAAAAAAAATTAAAAAAATGTTGTGATTATTTCATTACTTTTAATTTTCATTCTTTAATTATTATCCAAAATTACTAACCTACATATGTATAGTTATACTTACGTACCTATTGTATAGTTTTACATCTGTCAGTCGCTCAATACACTCGCATCTATAAGCACGTCCATTTATTTTAATACATCCCAAAAAATCGAGAATAGTTTAAACCTTAACTACATCAACAAAGAATTTTGTTGAAAAATATTTTTTTCAAGACAAGTTTTTCAACAAATTCGTAATCGGAACCGCGAGTAGATTGCCGCGAATAAGCCCAAACACTAGTAGTTTACGATTATCCGTCAAGGAGTTCCATTACACACCGTCTCCATCATCAGATCAGCTGGCTGTCACCATGATATGGCATTGTCATCGGACTTTGACAAGTATGCAAAATTTAAACTACGTAGGATAAGAGGAAGTGGTTTTGATTCAAATAACAAGATTTCACTTAAGCTTTGCAAATTAAATAAAAGCTTGTAAAAACGATGGCTATCTTTCATATTTTATAAATAATTTAATAATAATAGGCCTATTCAAACTTGGTGGATATTTATCCAATCGTTTACTTGATGCACTTGTAGCGGTCTACTTCCTATTCCCTACTCCTTTCCGCATGCACGTATTCACTTACAGCCGTCCTTCTCTTGGCGGCCGACTATGTCCGAACTGCACCGAAGTGCATTCGGCTCCGCCCGCACGAACGACAAAAAAAAAGATGGAGAACGTTTGCTAAAACTACAACGCGCGCATGCGGCCAAATTAACTTTATTATTTTTGGTGAACTTTTACGTGTTTCAACTGTGTTATTCGCTACACACTGTGCTGTGTTTCTCTGTGTTACTCGCTACAGATATCCAGGATATCCAGGATTACCAGGTACGTGCATGCTTCCTTTCCTTAGCTGCTGTATTGTACCTACTCATCCACCTGCAGCAGTGTGGTCTCCTTATCCTTAGGACGCTACAAGTGCTACCAATTAGGCTACCTATTATTTAATAATATTATACAGTCCACTCCCTTAAAAATAACCCGCTCCAAACCCCATTGTGGTGAGAGACTAGTGTCGAACCAACTTGAAGTAATTCTCACCATAAGTTCCTTCGAGCCGGATATTTCCGGATATTTCCGTTTATTTTGCTAAGATTCAGTCAATTTCCACCAAATATTTGAGCTAAATCTCAGTCCGTAAATTACCCTAATATAGGTAGGTATATTCCCGCTACTTATTTATCAAAACCGCATACCGCTATCACACGTTATATTATTATTTTCTATCCGCACCGCTATTCTGTGTTTGTTAATTACCATACGAGTCAAATTATCGAAGTATTCGCTAACTACCCGCTTATTTTCTTATTTGAACGTTCGTTGTTCGGCCGCTCGCTCAGCTCGTTGGTATTATTACATCGCCACCGGTTGTCGCTAAGCCGCCGCGCCGCGCCACCCAGCCGCATGCCCTGGGGTACACAGAATACGTTGTAGTTTGTATTCAAACGCAAAACTCATAACTACTCTTTATTAATCTGTGTCAAGCTAGTCGAGTCGTCACGTCAGCTGTTAGTTTCTACTTGTTTACTGTAACTACCTATTTTGCGCCCGCTATATTATCATGACAAATAAAAAGGATAAAAAGGAAAGTTCTCCGGAGCCTGAGGAATGTTATGATGAAGACAAATGTCAACAAGTTGTGCTCGAATCTAAACGAGAAATGTTGTTTGCGCGTATGCAAGGCATTTACGATATCGCTAGGAAAGTTGAAAGCGAGCCCGCCAGTATAAAGACTTTGCTACATAGCGCGTTTAATATCGACCACTTGCATAAAGACTTCGAAAAGGTATTAGATTCTTATAACGCTATTTCGCTTAAAATTGACCCTAAGCATGTTATCAAGTACCAAGTATGGACGAATTTTGATATTATGTACTGCCTGGTTAAGCAAGTTATAGAAACTTATTCGTCATCTAATAACCAACACGAGGCGCTCCCGCATATAGAAAAATCTAAACCTAAACTGCCTCGGATTGAATTAATGTCATTTAACGGTGATGTCCGTTCATGGCCACTGTTTAATCAGCAGTTTAAAAGCACTATTCATGAAAATACATCTCTGTCAAATAGTGACAAGGTATACTATTTGGTTGGTAAACTGTCTGGTCCCGCGGCGTCAGTTTGCGCCCGCTTACCCGCGACCGCTGAAAATTATCCTATTATTTGGGAAGCCCTAGTCCAAAAATATGACGACCCTAGGTTACTTGCTAGCTCATATCTCAATCAGCTGTTGAGTTTTAAATCGCTATCCGCTAATAACGCTACTGGTCTCGAATCATTTTTAAATACTTTCGACACGTCTGTAGAAGCCCTTAGGCAGTTAAGTCTTGGCGATTTGTCGGACTTTATTTTGTTACACCTCGCACTCCAGAGGCTAGACTCGGAGACTGTCAAGTTATTTGAGATTACATACCGCAAGGATAAAATTCCTAAATATTCAAACCTTATTGAATTCGTAAAGGAACAAAGTAAGGTGTTATCGCGATCAGCTGGCCCTACCTCGCTACCGCAAGCGCAGCACAAAGCTCGCAATACGCACATCCCTACACCTAGCAATAGACAAGGTCAGACTAAATCTTTTGTAAACACTGACCGGGTGAGTAGTGTAAGCGACGAAAACAAATGCGTTTTGTGTCATCGCGATCAACATGATCATTTATATCGCTGTGCTTCTTTTATGAAAATGTTACCATTTGATAGATATAAATTCATAAAAGGTAACTCATTTTGCAATAACTGTCTAAGTGTAAAACATAAAACAATAGATTGTATTTCTAAGAAAACCTGTTCCCATTGTTCGGCCAGACACCATTCGCTACTCCATTTTAATTCACCCGCTAACAACAACAAAAATGTTGAAATAAAATCCGCTCTTAAATATTCCCCCGCTAACTCGCGCGCTCCCGCTCTTGACCAACGCCATACTGCGTCTAGCCCTGCAGCTTCTTCCGAGTCTTATACTCGCGTTCCCGCCAATGACCTTGCGCCCCATGCGCATAAGGTCGAATCTTATATGCCCTCTTCCGCTAATGATCCGAACAGTAACACATCGGTGTGTACTGTATCTTATGATCACGATTCGCACACAATAACCACTGCGTTATTGGCGACCGCTAAAATAAAAGTTTATGATAACTTGAACCGCCCTCACTTTCTGAGATGCCTAATCGATCCCGGCTCTCAAAGTGAGTATATTTCCGCTGCATGTAGTAAGCGCCTATCGCTTCCTATTTCCACACAAAGCCGCTACTCTAAAGTCCAAGGAATAGGAGGGGCTACTCAGAAAATTCTGGGAGTGACCTCACTCAAATTTACTTCTCGCTTTGAGGACGGACATGAGTACTTTATCCAGCCCATGGTAGTGGATAGTATTACGTCGCAACTACCTAACTCGCGCGTCGACGTCAGCTCTCTTACCCACATACGTAACCTACCTATGGCTGACGATGACTTTTCAGAGCCCGGTCCTATTGATCTCCTACTAGGAGTGAATATGTACTGCCAAATTCTTCTGTTTAATAAAATTAGTGGTGATACTAATTTACCCGCTGCCTTGGAAACCACTTTAGGTTACATTGTTATGGGAAACGCACCGGTTATTTCCCCGCGCTCCTCCTCGCATACCTATTGTGCATTCACCAGAGACCCGCTACACCGACTTGTGGAAAAGTTTTGGTCCACTGAGGAACCACCTTCCCAGTTGTTTTTAAGCCCCGACGATCAACGGTGTGAGGAAATTTATGCTTCCACTACTACGCGAAATAAAGATGGCAGTTATGTAGTACAGCTTCCATTCAAGGATGATCCGCAAACGCTAGGTAACTCCTACATAACCGCGAAGAAAAGGTTTTTATCACTCGAAAAGAAGTTTTTACGATCACCTGACTTACATAGAAAATATAATGAAATTATTTCTGATTATCTCGATAAAGGTATTTTATCGCGCGCTTCTTGTGACGAGTGTACTTCGCCCGGTTATTACCTACCGCACCACCCTGTGATTCGCGACGACAAATCCACGACTAAAGTTCGCATCGTTTTGGACGGCAGCGCGTCGACTGATTCAGGGTTGTCACTAAATGATATATTGTACAAGGGCTGCAACTTACTGTTATGTATGCTGACATATAGCTCCTACCTTCAATCAGTTGTAGATTTAGATCTTTTATCTCTTTCTTTCGTATTAAAACCAGTCTTGAAAATATGGTGGTTTGATTGCGTGCTACGCACCTAGTTATTCCTCAAACAAAACATTGGCGACGAGCTACGAACCCTAAAGTGCAGAAACAACGCGCAGATCATACAAGACTCATAAAAAACATGAATTTGAGCCAACTCCATGAATTTAAAATGAACGTGGATCGATGGTCGACGTACGTCAGCAGACTACGAGCGTGGTTCGAGATACACGAAATAAAACCCGCGGAGTACTCCAAACACTTGGTGGCTGTCGTGGGAACAGAGCCCCTGGATCTCATAATCGACTTGTGTTTCCCCGAAAAGCCAGAAAAAGTGGACTTTGAATCTATAGTGAAGTTAGTAGACAGCCATCTTGCACCGAAGCGCTCCGTCATCGCCGAGCGAATGATATTCAGATCGTGTAAACAAAGCGAATCACAAACGGTGACGGAATATTTAGCACAGTTAAAGAAATTAAGTAAAGCTTGTGCATTTTCCACCACAGAGATACTAAAAGATAATCTCAGAGACCAATTCGTGTTCGGATTGAAAAGTGACAAAATCAGACAGCGTTTGTTGACCGAGGTCGATCTACCATTCGATCGGGCCGTGGAGTTAGCACTTTCATTGGAGGCTGCGGTCAGGGACTCGCAGGAAGCGGTGGCAGCTATAGGGACCGCCGGAAAAAGCGATCAAGTGTATGCGATCGGCTCCCGAACTGGACCGTTCCGCGGCGCCAAACTGGCGGGTGGTGGCGGCCGTACCGGCGCCAACGCGGCGGGCAGAGGCCGCGGCCGAGCAGGCGACTCGGCGAGGCCGGGTGGTTCTCAACCACAACACACAAGATGCCATCGCTGTAATCAATCACATCGTGCGGACAGGTGTCCGTTTATCAATGTGGAGTGCTTTGAGTGCGGTAACCGGGGTCACATAGCCAAGGTGTGTCGTTCGCGTAGAAATGGTGTAGGCGTGCACAAGGTGGCCGCGGAGGAAACAAGCCCTCTCGCGTCCAGCGAAGAAGATGATGAAGTTTATCAGTTGAGTGATAAAGAAGAAGATGAGCGTTGGTTGCTGCGAGTGGCGGTCAACGGCAAACAAATTACAATGGAAGGTGACACCGGAGCAAGCATGAGTATCATTAACAGAAGTATGTACGAAAAATATTTTAGTAACATAACGTTAAATCCGCGTAGGTCTAATTTGAGAATGTACAATGGTCAAAAAGAAAAACCAATGGGCGAATTTAAATGTAGTGTCACGCTCAACAATAAAACAGTGCATGACTTAAGCCTGGTAGTTATCGATAATGATGGCAGCAATTCCCTTTTCGGCCGCAAGTGGATGAGGGCGTTTGGCATTCAGTTTCCTTCGGTATCAAATCGCGATTCGTTAGCTCACATCACAGAAAATCACGTTGACGCGCAAACGGCTGTTAGGTTGTTAGAGAGTAAATTTCCTGAAGTGTTTTCGCCAGGCATAGGTGCTTTTAACAAGGGAAAGATAAATTTGGAGTTAATGCCGGAGGCAGTGCCGGTATGGAGGCGCGCGCGGCCAGTGCCCTTCGCGCTGCGGCCTGCGGTGGAGGCGGAGCTGGAGCGTCTCGAGCGCGAGGGCATCATCACGCCGGTCGAGTGGAGTGAGTGGGGCACACCTGTCGTGCCTGTCATCAAGAAGTCAGGAGAGGTAAGGTTATGTGGTGATTTCAAAACGACTCTAAACCCGGTATTAATAGACGATAAATATCCGCTACCCAGAATAGAAGACATTTTTGCATCATTACAGGGTGGGAAAATATTCAATAAAATCGATTTGAGTAGGGCTTATCAACAACTGATATTAAGTGACGAGGCAAAAAAATGCTGCACGATTGTTACGCACAAAGGTATGTTTACGTACAACAGGCTACCGTTCGGTGTAAAGTGCGCGGCCAGTAAATTCCAAAGGGTGATGGAAAAACTGTTTCGGCTACCAAATGTGGCTGTTTATCAGGACGATTTATTAGTCAGCTCGAAAAATGAAAATGAAAGCTTAGAAACATTAATTGAAGTTTTCAGAATATTGTCAGAGAGTGGTCTCAAGATAGAAAGAAAGAAATGCAGTTTTTTCAAGAAATCAGTTTCCTATTTAGGTTATGTAATTGATGCAAGCGGGTTAAAAACGGAAATGTCAAAAATAGACGCCATAAACAGAACGCCACCGCCAAAAAACGTAAGTGAAGTAAAAGCGTTCTTGGGACTAGTGAACTACTATGGAAAATTCGTTCCTAAGTTAAGCGACATTTTAGAGCCCTTGCACGGATTGCTAAAACACAATCGAGAGTTTATTTGGTCTCAGGAATGTGACTATGCTTTTAAACTTATCAAAAACGCCCTAAGTAAAGCCCCCATTCTCGCGCACTGGGACCCCACGTTGCCCACGGCCGTGACATGCGACGCGTCGCCGTACGGCGTCAGCGGCGTGCTGGCGCAGCGGGCGCCGGACGGCGAGCTTCGACCTGTCTTGCACGCATCGCGCACGCTATCGCCGGCGGAGCGTAATTACTCACAAATTTGTCGTGAGGGGCTAGCGATCATCTTTTCCGTCAACAAATTTCATGATTATTTATATGGGAATAAGTTTACATTGATCACTGACTGTAAACCTTTAGCGTCAATTTTCAGCGAAAAAAAACAGATACCGTCGATGGCAGGCAATAGACTGCAAAGATGGGCGGTAATACTGAGTGCATATAATTACGAAGTAAAATGCATAGGTTCTAAACATAACTGCGTAGCGGACAGTTTGTCGAGATTGCCAGTGATCGAAGAGGTCAAAGAATATCGATCCGAGTCTTACATTAATTTTATATCAGAACAGGCTCCTATAGATTTCAAAACGGTGGCCAGGCACACCGCCAAAGACAATATTTTACAGAAATTGATTCATGCGATTAGGGCTAACTGGACGTATTGTAAAGATAAAGAATTAAAAGCCTATTTTGACATAAAACAGTATCTCAACGTGGAGTCCGGTTGTGTGTTATTCGGTCATCGTGTCATAATACCGCAATCGTTACGAAGCGCGATACTAGGCATGTTGCATTCCTGTCACCAAGGTATAGTAAAATGTAAAAGTATAGCTAGGGGGTATGTATACTGGCCAGGAATAGACAGCGACATCGAGCGCGAGTGCCTCGGCTGCGCGGCGTGCGCCGCGACTCGCGTCTCGCCGCCGCACGCGCCGCTCCACCCGTGGGTCTGGCCGCAGGTGCCATGGTACAGAGTACATGTGGATTTCTTTTCCTTGGGTAATTTGACTTACTTTGTTCTGGTTGACGCTCACTCCAAATGGATTGAAGCTCAGTGCATTGGTAGCACGTCCGCAAAACTTACGATAGCTAAACTGAGACAGGTATTTAGTCAGTTCGGGCTGCCTCACGAGTTGGTGTCGGACAACGGTCCGCCCTTCAATAGTAGCGAGTTTAGGTCATTCATGGAAAGTTGCGCTACAAAACACATTTTAGTTTCACCATATAAGCCGAGTAGCAACGGCGCTGCCGAAAGCGCTGTCAAAATCGTCAAAAACTGTCTAAAAAAGGCGTTAGTAGAAAAATGCGATTGTAACAGCGCCCTAGACAAGTTTATGTTGTCATATAGATCAACCGCTCACAGCTTAACAGGTAAGTCACCGGCTCAGTTGTTGCTGGGCCGTCAACTCCGCACTCAGTACGACATATTACGACCCAATATGAATGACATAATAGTTAAAAAACAACAAAAAATGGCAGATGACAGGAAAGGTATTGAACGCAGCTTTAATAATGGGGACAGAGTTTTTTTCAAATGTTTCAGGAACAATAGGTTCACGTGGGAGCAAGGGGTTATAGATAAATGTATGGGGCCTGTCACGTACCTAATTTTACATAATGATAAAAAGTTTAAAAAACACGTTGATCACATAGTCAAGCGCCGTGATGATCAGGTAGGAAAGGAAAGGAGGGAGAAAGAGATGATAGAAAGCACTGACATAAATACCGAAGTAAGTGATTTCAACATTATGCCAAGCGCCATGCATTATGATAACAGAGACGTCATTAGGGTCGAGACAGATTCAACTACTATAGACAGTAATATCAATGAACCAACTCATCCAAGAACGATCATGTTACAGAAGGAAACTAAAACGCCGAAACGCACACGTAAACCGGTAGACCGTTTTGTGGTCGCCCAAAATCACTAATCGCTATACAAGTGATAAAAAAAATATGTACTTAGTCACCTACGGCAATAACAGACAGGCTATAAACGTATCTTTATATTTAAGTTATGAGTGTAAGCCATTACATATAAATGTTTGTAATGTTACCTATCATATGCATACCTACTTAGTATTGTATAAATATAAATACGTCATACCTACTCTAATGATAACGATAGTTGTAAGTACGCGTAATTTAATTAAACTATTTAAATGTACCTTAATTAATATTTGGACCCGTTAACGTAAGTAGTAAGTAGTGTTAAAGTTAAGAACTGATGTGAACAATATTATGACATTCAGGCACTCATTGTATTGTACTTAGGCACGTTGTATATTCTAGTAGTTTTTGTAGCCTTAGATATTAAATTATGTTAAGTAAATGTAGCTGGCTGTTGTGCTTAGATATAGTTGTGTTAATATACCTAATTGCATAGATAATGGTATCATGCTACTTGGATTCTATTTATTATCATTGTATGTTCTAGACAGAGGGGGGAGGATGTTATGTATGCTGACATATAGCTCCTACCTTCAATCAGTTGTAGATTTAGATCTTTTATCTCTTTCTTTCGTATTAAAACCAGTCTTGAAAATATGGTGGTTTGATTGCGTGCTACGCACCTAGTTATTCCTCAAACAAAACACTTACAAGCTGACATATTTAACATTTTATTAAATGTACGCATACATCGTATCGCCTTTTTTGCCGATGTTAAAATGATGAATCTATGCATACATATGCACCCTTCGCATCGCTGTTATCAACGAATCTTATATCGATTCAACCCAACCGATCCACTAGAAACCTTTCAGTTTAAGCGTGTTTCTTTTGGGCTCCGGTCGTCGCCAATGTTAGCTCTTCGTACTTTACGCCAACTGGCACAAGACGAAAGACAAAGGTGGCCCATTGCTGCCGACGTCATCGAAAGGGACGTCTATATGGATGACCTTGCATCTTGTGCTCCTTCTGTAGATCAAGCAGTCACGACTGCGCAGGAGTTGATCCAGATGTTTAAAGCTGGTGGGTTTGATTTAGTCAAGTGGACTAGCAACTCGCCTGAGCTACTGGAACACATACCTGTGTCACATAGACAGTCGGAATCGATTTCATTCGATGACGATGACACGTTTAAAATATTAGGACTACGCTGGCTCCCCGCATCAGACAATTTTATATTTTTGACTGAGGTCCCACCATCCGCTGCTATTACTAAACGCACTATTTTATCTGTGACTGCTCGTCTGTACGATGTTTTAGGACTTGTCGGCCCCGTTATTCTGTACGCAAAACTGATAATCAGGGAACTGTGGCTTTTGCACATCAATTGGGATGAAAGGCCACCCTGTGATATCATCAATGTATGGCACAGATATCTATCTGAGCTACCGCTAATCTCGCATCTCAAGTTTCCTCGCCATGTGGGAATTGAGGAAACTGATTCAGTCATCTCGCTCGTCGCATTCTCGGATGCAAGCGAAAAGGCTTACGGCTGTGTTATATACCTTCATGTGTCCAATGGTGACCAGCCACCTCATATCTCGCTTTTGTGCTCCAAGTCTCGCGTCGCATCATCGAAACCAACAATTACGTTGGCTCGTCTGGAGCTAAACGGCCTAGTACTTCTCGCTAAGGTACTACGCATCGTTTATGATTTGCTATCCGCGCGTTGTCACATTGATAACGTTTTTATATTGTCTGATTCTACAGTCGCCCTCTGCTGGGTTACTTCCTCTCCGCATAAGTTTCATACTTACGTCGCAAACCGCATATCAGACTTCCAGTCTACTTCGCCATCGCAGGTCGTATATCACGTCGCAGGGGTTGATAACCCTGCCGACATGGTTTCCCGCGGGCTGTTACCTTCGCAGATTTTAAATAATGACTTGTGGTTCCACAGACCTCCTTGGATGTCCACCTCGCTGACAGATTGGCCAGTTAGGATTTTCTCTCCCACTCAGAATCAAATGCCTGAAGAGAAAACGGTTTCTCATGTCACTGTGGCAAAGGAGGAGAATATTCTATTGACTTTAGGCTCCAAGTTTTCGTCTTGGCTAAAGTTCCGAAGGTCCACAGTCTTCGTACTTCGCTTTCTGAAGGTACTTCCTCGCAATGACGTAATCACCGCCGAAGATCTAGAAACAGCTGAAAATAAAATTATTCAGGCAGTTCAGCAAAGTAATTTCGCGAGTGATATAAGTAGTATTCAAAAGAACCAGTCTTGTTCTACCGCTCTACGAAAGTTATCTCCATTCATTTCTAATGAGATTGTACGAGTCGGAGGGCGACTCTCATATTCAAGTCTGGACTATAACCATAAACACCCTGCTCTAATGCCTAAAAATGGGCACATCTCCGAACTAATAGTAGACTGGTACCACCGCGAACAGAGGCACGCTGGCCCGCAATTACTTATGTCAATACTGCGACAAAAATATTGGTTTTTATCCGCCAGGCGCTTAGTGCGCAGCCGCATTCATAAATGCATTCGTTGTTTTAGGCTAAATCCTAAGCCTACGTTTCCCGTTATGTCAGATTTGCCCAGTTGTCGCGTAGAACCTTGCAAGGCTTTTACGCACACAGGCGTGGATTACGCTGGACCACTGTACATCACGACGACTAGAAAACGCGGCTATCGAAGCCAGAAGGCTTATCTGTGCGTCTTTGTGTGCCTCGTTACAAAAGCTGTGCACATCGAACTAGCATCAGACCTTAGTTCCGCTACCTTCTTAGATGCGTTCAAGCGTTTCCTGTCTAGACGTGGCCCATGCAATTTTTTATACAGTGACAACGGCACTAATTTCATTTCTTCACAATCTTTTTTGAAGGAATTGTTTGAGTTTTTAAAATCTGACGAATATTATATCACTTTTAACAACGAACTCGCCAAACATAATATAATCTGGAAGAGATCGCCGCCTCTGGGAAGCCATTTCGGTGGAATTTGGGAAGCAAATATAAAAAGCATCAAGTCACTTCTCTTCCGCGTGATTGGAAAGCAGATCCTCACCTACGAGGAAATGCTTACGGTTCTTAATCAGGTCGAAGCTGTTCTGAACAGCCGACCTTTGTACGTACTGAGTTCTGATCCGTCAGAGCCAACCGCCCTGACACCGTCACATTTTCTGTCTACTCAACCGCTAGCCTTTTTACCCGCAGCTGATGTGAGCGGAGAACGAACAAATCTTTTGTCTCGTCATGCTTTAATGGACTCTCTAGTCCAGACATTTTGGAAGCGGTTCAAGAATGAATACCTCCATAATTAGCAAATGCGCGAAAAGTGGAACACCGCCAGTAATCCACTCACAGTAGGCACTATCGTTCTTTTAAACAACGAAAACGCGCCTCCATTGTCTTGGAAAATCGGAAGAATTTCCGAGGTTTTCCCTGGTAAAGACGGTAGAGTGCGTTGTGCGCGAGTAGTAACGTGTGATAGCTCGTATGTCAGGCCGACAACAAAGTTGTCTCCTCTCCCTATTCAGTAGGGTGACCATACCATTATTTATTTTCTAGGATATTTATCCGACCCCGCTATATTTTATTGTATTATATTTGTTTATGTTTATATAATTCACTGTCCGCTTTCATTTTATTATTACCCGCAACGCTATTGTATATTCCTTTTGTTTTGAAGGAATCCTTCAAGGAGGGGGAGATGGTGGATATTTATCCAATCGTTTACTTGATGCACTTGTAGCGGTCTACTTCCTATTCCCTACTCCTTTCCGCATGCACGTATTCACTTACAGCCGTCCTTCTCTTGGCGGCCGACTATGTCCGAACTGCACCGAAGTGCATTCGGCTCCGCCCGCACGAACGACAAAAAAAAAGATGGAGAACGTTTGCTAAAACTACAACGCGCGCATGCGGCCAAATTAACTTTATTATTTTTGGTGAACTTTTACGTGTTTCAACTGTGTTATTCGCTACACACTGTGCTGTGTTTCTCTGTGTTACTCGCTACAGATATCCAGGATATCCAGGATTACCAGGTACGTGCATGCTTCCTTTCCTTAGCTGCTGTATTGTACCTACTCATCCACCTGCAGCAGTGTGGTCTCCTTATCCTTAGGACGCTACAAGTGCTACCAATTAGGCTACCTATTATTTAATAATATTATACAGTCCACTCCCTTAAAAATAACCCGCTCCAAACCCCATTGTGGTGAGAGACTAGTGTCGAACCAACTTGAAGTAATTCTCACCAAAACTAAAGAATAATCTTGTTACATTGTAGAGTAGTCTAGAAATAGAATGTCACACAACTTCAACTACATAGCTACAAGTTTGTTAATGAGAGTTTACTTCTTAGTTTTAAGATTTTGGCTATGATCTTGATTTAATGGATTTAGAAAACAAATTCATTGACAAATACCAATAATGGCATCCTCCTCTCTTCTAATATTGCTGTGCCCGACGGGCCCAGGGACTTTGTACGTTTACCTAATTACACCTTGTACTACCTATGGAAGCAATAAATAATCTGAATCTGAATGCCTAATCATCGAGTTGTGAGCTACCCTGAAAGTTTCAGCCGGATAGCTAATCAGGAACTGCTCAAAATTTGAGTTGCAAGGTTCCACCCGGAGCGACAGACAGACAAACAAGAAAGTGACTTGATAAATACGGGGTAAAAAGATTAAAACCATGGTAAATATAATTTAAAAAAAACGTGCCGCTTTCAACAAATCGACAAATAACACTGAGCTATTTATTATTTTATTTAATTATTCATTTATTTCAGGCAGTATAAGGTACAGACAGTAACAGACGCCCATAGAATATATAACTTACAGACTAACATATATACAAAAATATAACACAATAACTATATATTATTACGCTATTACACAATACATAAGGAATGATTGTTTTATAAACCCAGCAGACACAACTCGTCCGGGTCGAGAGAATGCCTCGACTCGGGCAGCGGCCGAGAGAAGGACAAGATCCGGGACAAGCGGGACATGCGCGAGCGGGACATCAGCCGCGACTCGCGGGACTCGCGCGACCGCCGCGACTCGGGCAGCGGCCGCGACCGCCGCGACAGCAAGGAACGGCGCCGCTCGCACCGGGACAGCGACACGTGGGACAGGGAGAGGAGCTACAGGTAATAAAAGTCTAAAGTTATTTATGTTATTTATATTATTTTAGATATTTATGATTAAGTTACTACACGCTTGATGAATATTTAAATGACCAATGTTATAAATAATATACCTAAAATTTATGACGAATATACAATAATAAATACATAATATACAATGATGATTATAAAATTAAATGACAAATTGTAAAATGCTATATGAAAATAAAAATAATCTTAAGACTCTTTAAAAATTTGCAATTATTATTCTTATTAATTTGATTGAATTTTTGCTATATAACTTTTATACTTAGAAGTAGTCTTCCTCTCTTCTAAATGCGTGCCCGACAAGGTCCTTAGTGAACTGACTACAAATTGACCATCTGTTGTACCTACCTACATTAATGAATGCATTAAATAAATAAATAAATTATAGTTGCTGATTTTTTCTTAGTCAAACCGTAACCGAACACTGAAACTTATTTGCTCAAGTGACAGTTCTCTGACCTCAAGGTTTGCTGGAAGAAAACTCTTTTTAGGGTTAAGCTCGCCTTTGTACTATGTAGTTTATAACCCACGATGTAAATGTTCTGACAGTGTACAATAAAGAATATATATAAGAAGAAAAAAATCACTTTTAAACGTCATACACATAATACAAATTAATTAAAATAAGTTAAAAATCATGACTTTGTAACTTAAAGTATCAAGGTTTAAAAAAAATATAGTATGTCTACCTATTTATTTCCCATACTCAAATTGAAGTCCGGACCCAGAAAAGAAAAGCGAAAACTGACTCTACCAGTGCTTCGGAAATACGCCCGCTAGAGAAGATAGCACCAAGAAACTGCGGGGATGTCTTTTTTTATCTTTATAATGTCTAAAAATATAACACTAAACAATGAGATATAAATAGTCTTCTATGCACAACCACACGACATAACTCTGTGGTGTATTGGTTGGGCAGGTTGGCTCAAATCTCATACACCACTGTACGGTTCCGTAACGAGCGGAGGGTTGCGAGTCCGATTCCCGTATGGTTTATTAAATTTTATGTTAAATTTGCGACGTTTAATTGCCTTCACCAAAATAAAAAAAAAGGCCCGCCTGGTCCCACCTTCTTACCAATGCACCGATCAATTTTGAAATACCGTTAAGGTAGTTCTATATAAACACCTCAAATTTACACTTGATATCAAAAAACGACAACGAAATCGGTTACATAATTCCTTCTTTACCTTCCAGCCACCGAAAGACAACAGACAAAGGCTTCACTTATGACTCCTCTTTGTTGATTTGAGTTTAATAAAATTGTTTTATCCCCAGGGAAAGGGACTACAGAGACTCTAGAAGCAGAGAACGCCAGAAAGACTACAGGGATAAAGACCGGGAGCGGCACAGAAAGCCGAGACATTCGTATGACGAAGAAGAAGAGTGAGTATGTTAAATATCAGTAAAAGCGGTACCCGCCAACCAAATTACAGGACATTTGAGACTTAATATCCTCTCTGGGTGACAATATGAATGTATTTTTTTAATGCATGAATCGATTCATTATTGAATACTATTAATGAACAAAGATATTTAAAAATTTTACGGCGTCACTCGTCAATAAAATAATTAAATGAAAATTTGAATCAATTTAAATAAACATAAACGCGCCATTTACGTATAACGTCAAAAGGTGGGATCTAGAGTCCCTTCATTGGTCCATCTATGCTACTTGGGTGAGTGTCAATAGTTTACCAATAGAACGGGCTCTATGTCAAAAATTGAGCAGCGAGGCACGTGACGTCAGATAGTGGTTGCGCGTACTCAAGCGTCAAGCAATCACGTTCCATTTCTCCAAAAATAAGAAAAAAGAAACATTGAAATACAAAAAAAACTTCGCAATTAATAATAATGATTATATCACTACTAAATGTTTACAGGAGTATCGTAAAAAGTACTTTCCAGATTTTCGACAACACGTGCATATTCCCTATTGCTACCAAGCTTACGGCCTTGCTTGTTTCGTTTTGTAGCTAAATTAATGGCCACTGCCGGCGGCGCCACGTGACCTGCGCAGTTACGATTTTGTATTCATTTTTGCTATTGCGCAGGTCATATGGTGCGCCGGTTAGCGGCCGTAAAGTTTGGTGTGAGTTATACATTATCACTAATATTATAAAAGCGAAATTTTGTATGTAAGTGTGTTAGTGTGTTTGTTACTTCTTCACGTTGTAACAGCTCTTCGGATTTGAGTGAAATTCGGAATGAAGATAGCTTATACCCTGGATTAACACATAGGCTTTATCTCTAGAAACCGCGGCGCGCATCTACTACAGTATATATTTTAGCAACTTTGCTATAAGTGTCATAGTTTATAATTCCATATTTCAAACTTATATCTCTGTCTCCTTTATCTATCATATTTCCTTAAATCTCTTTCTTATTTATATCACTTAGTTATCTGTCTATCGTTTTCTTATCTCTTTATTCTTTGTTTCTTTCATTGTGCGTGAATGCACCTTCCATCCCAGCAGAGGGAAAGTGGGAACATAAAAGGCTGATGATGAAATGTTTCTTGTCGTATTCCAGCTATAGTGACGGTTGTGGTTCTGGCAGATCATCGCCGCGAGACCGGTGGCCCGACCAGCGGTGGCGGCGAGATGGTAATTATAACACTATCTGTAAATATTATAAAATATTTGAAGTAGATTAAAAAAATTAATCTAAAATCCACGCTTTTATGGATTCAGGACGCATTGTCATCGAGTTGTGAGCTACCCTGGAAGTTTCAGCCGGATAGCTAATAGGAAAGTGCTTGAAATTTGTGTGGTGTGTGTTTTCGTCAAATCCCATCCGGAGTACTTTAGGAAACGCAGCGATGTGATAACTCGGGAAAAAGGTGGCGTGATTTTGGCGTGTGGTCCAAGCTTCATAAGCGGAGCGGGGATCATAGCGGTTTGGGTCCGACACAATACATTCATAATATTACATAGTAGGTACTTATAATACATGTGTTTTTGTTACAGAAAGAAATTATGGTTCCTTAGGCTGGAGGGAAACGAGACGAAGAGCTGAGATAAGGCAGCAGAGTGAAGATCCTAATGATAGAAGGTAGAAAGGGCTTACATAACTGAAGCACGCTTACGGAATTATGGGGTTCCACGACCCACGTATTTGATTACCAAGAAAATTTTAAAAACTGCATGTTTTTTTAAAAACACATTTTCTGATAATTCGTCATACATATCTTCATATTTAATTTCTCTATTATTAAAAGGTTGTTCCGATAAAAATAGGATAATTTAATATTTAACATTAAAAAAGAATTACATTGTGTTAATGAAGTGAAAATTAAATAACTCTTTATTGAAACACACTCACAGATAATTAAAAAAACTAACAATAAACGCTTATAAATAAGTAAATAGTACTAACTAAATAGTAGTGTAACAATTGGCGGTCTAATCTTAAAAGCGATTGTGTTAAATCATCAATCATATTCTTTATTAATAAAATTATCTTAGATACGTGACGACGCTCGGCTGGGCGGGGCGGCGGCCGCGCCGGGACGAGCGGAGCGAGCGCGACGCGCGACCCGACCGCGAGCGGGACGCGCGACCCGACCGCGACGCGCGACCCGACCGCGACGCGCGACCCGACCGCGACGCGCGACCCGACCGCGACGCGCGACGCCGCCCGCGACGCGACGACGCGCGCCGCCGCGACTACCGCTTCAGTAATGACTTCTCCCCGCAACACACGGAGCCGTTCGAACAAGAGTTCCCCCCGCCCCCCGTGCCCGCGCCTGCCAAGAAACGCGCGCCGTATGCTAGTCTAGAAGGAACGAGGTGAGTTGTAACACACGAAGACTTTTGAGTAGGAGTTTCTCCTCTCTTTTAACAAGAATTCCTTCCGTCGTATTATAGTATTGAAACACGGTGAGTCGGCTACCGTTTCTCAACGACTCTTTAACCCCCGACGCAAAAAGGAGGGGTGTCATAAGTTTAGCCACTATGTGTGTCTGTTTGTGGCACGCTATACGCTATAGCTCTTAAACGGGAAAACCGATTTGGATGCGGTTTTTTTTATTTGAAAGCAGGTTTTCTAGCGGTGCTTCTCACGTTATATCTTACGTCTTATGTTTTATTAAAATAGGTTCAACCGTTTTTTACTTGTTTTTTGTGTTACTGATTGTTGGAGTTACTGGTTTTTGTGTCGGGGGCTTTTTAAATAATATTTTACTGAAATTCGCTCGTTTTAATTTCAGATTCGCGTTCGACTCTGAAGACGTGACGGCCTCCCCGATGTCTGGCAGCAGTGCGCGCGCCCGCGACGGTGATTCGCCCGCAACTCGATTCCGATTCGACTCCGACTCGATATCACCTCGATCGATGTTCGAGGACGACTTCACCACCATCTCCACCCCTCGCTGCAGGACAGCGTCCATAGCCGAAGAAGACGAAGGCGACGTGCCGCCGCTCCGGGCCAAACCGCCGCAGTCGCACCGAGATATTAAAAAGTCAGAATCGATTAATATCTTCACTCGGGAATCGGATCCGTTCGAGGGCGATGCGTTCTTTGCGTGCACGGGGTCGGATCGAGTCGCGCGCCGAGAGAACTGGCCCGGGGACTTTCAAGGGTTCGACAATGCGTGAGCCGTCCGCTCTAGCCGTTTACACTCACCTTACTCACAGAATCGGCTTCAGCCAATAAGAAACTATGACGATAGCGTAAGGTTGTTAATGCTTTGGACTGTGGCAGTCGAGTGTTTTCTTTTGTTTCTGGTTTAAGCCGATTTGGCGTGGTATTGGTTGAGGCCTTTCTATGACCAAAGCAATAGCAGGGCTTTACCGCTGGCGCGGTATTTAGTACGGAATATGTTTTCAATACGATCGCGTATCTTCTTTGTAGTATCTTCTCCACTAAAGTAAGTCATTCCAATTATAAGTTTACTGTCTTTTATAAGGTATTTTAGACCGTCTATAGAATCCGGTAAGTTTTTTACAGTGCACTAAATTTAGTACCAGCATTTTATACCATGCTTTAATGCAGGGCTTCCCAACCGGTAGGGCGTGCCCCCCTGGTGGGGTGTAGAGAGATCTTAAGGGGGGCATGAAGTGCTCGGATATTTTAATCTAATTACTTATCATTTATGATTTAAAACACTTACACACAGAAAAAGTTTTACCGATATTACAGAGACGTTAATTCAGAATCACCAATAATTATGGCACATGATCAGAAATCCATTTCTGGTCAATTTTCTGCAAATACCAGAAGATGTCCAAGAAGAATTTCTGGAAATGAAGGCAGATTCGACTATGAAAGATGACTTTTACCTGTTGGCTTTGGAGAAATTTTGGATAAAACGCTTTCTCTTTAATTCAAAAGTTGCCACTAATAATTTGTGTTTTTTATTGAAGCAATGAAGAAAACATAGGGGGCATGAAAATATTTTTTTATAATCCAGGGGACACCATGCAAAAAAGGTTAGGAAACCCTGCTTTAATGAAATGATTTGCATTTTGTTTCGGTCTTGCCAGTATAGTGTTAAATAAAAGTTAAGATATTCTCAAAGATCTCGTACATGAAATTGGGGTTCGTCCCGTGGTTTTGTATTCATAGTCTCAACAAAGTACTAATGGCTCTGCAGTACTAAGTACTATTATCCCTGATTTACCTACTTATCCTAGTGAAGAATACTATGATAAATGTGAAGTTAAATTCCAGCAATACGAAAATCCGTGATTAAAATGTTATCCTCATATTTGTAACATATTGTCTATAAAATTAATATAAAATCGAATCAAATATAAACATTGTGTAGACCACTTAGGTTGGATCTGAAACACACAAAAAATAAATCACTATAAAGTTAGCAGTAAGCTATCGAGCCGCTATTTATTACCTAGTGTATCTATTGTAATATACTTTAGTGTTTTATACCCATTATAAGCCTTAGACGCACGCTTCATCGCGCGCGAAACATCTCACATGTGTTTTTTTCATCTGCTTGAGACTCAATTTAAAAAGAAATTGGTAATATGCTACTCGTTAATTAGGTAACATCGAATCGGCACATTTAATTCATTCATTAATTGTGACATCTTAATTGTCCGAAAATAAAGGAAAAAAGATAATTGTAGATAGTAATTGATATGCTACGCTTAATGAAATAAACATATTATTTTATTACTTAATCATCTTTAGCATATTGTTGATAAGTAAGATTCAATAATCAAAATAACATTCCACAATAAAAGCTCGCTAACCTGAACGAAAAAAATGAGAGTATATTTCGCGCTCGATAAAGCGTGTACGAGTAAAGACCATTGTCCTAGTATTATTAATTTATTATTTTTATAACGTCACGTATGAATTTGAATCGGTTCAAATTCGTACGTGCCTTTAGATGAAACCTGTGATATGCATAAGCAACGCCCCTTTTTGTTTTATGCCCTTTAGTGAGTGACGGTGGTTTTGCTTTACTATTTTGTAGTTGCATACCATAAGTTTTTTTTGTTTTTGGTGCCGTGACCAGGATATAATTAAACTGCCTGTTTAGAAATTGGGTGTGTTCGTCTTCTATCAAAACTACTATTTTCAATATTTAGTGTTTACTTACGTTTACCAATATAGATTAGCTCGGCATATTATTATATGATTATGACTGGCGTTTTTTTTTGCTATTTTCCCAAGTAATACCCAAATTTTGTTGTATGACTTGAATCTATGTTCTGTTAGGATATTGTTAATAAGACTATCTGTTATTTATTTTTTTAAGAATACTGAAAATGTCAGTATTATTAAAAGTTAAAAAACGATCGCAGCCCATGTAATTTTTAGTTTTACACCATTCATATCTTAAACATGTGAAGATGACCGAATAATTAAGTTTGAATGAAAATGTATGGATTTTGGGCACAAAGCTGTATAGTGTTGACAGTATTGGTATTGTAAATATTTTGCTATTGTTATTTTAATATGAATTGCCGTGTACATAATATAAAACGTTCTATATAATATAATAGTAAAACTATTTGCTGGGTAAACTTCAACAGGTGCAAAATAGGGAAGTTCGATCTACCTGATTTTGTAGTAACGATTTTTGGAATACATTTGTATTGAAAGATTTTGAAAGTTTGAGTTTTGAGTGTTATTCATATTTGATATAAAACGGCTAAGACTCCGGTAAACGTCCAAATTACTACTAATCAGTGACTTGCGAACGCTTGCGACGTATGTCGCGGCTCGATCTCATAACTCCCAGAATAAGGACTTCTAAAATGTCCGAAACCTGGTCGGAGTAATTTCAACTTTTACCGTGAGTCTTAGCCGTTTTATATCAATTTTGCAACATAATATAGTTTGATAAAGTACTTCGTAGGCTACTGACAGTAACAACCAATATGTACAAAATCAGCCGAGAATAATAAAATAATAATTAACGGCCCATCTGTTCCCATGTGTACTTAGCTGGTTAACTGAGTACACACGGTAACCAAGCCGGGCATCGGCTTCACCCGATGGCCGTTTAGTTGTTATCTGCTTGTTTAGGCGGGATAATATCAGAGTACTAGCACAGAAAACTAAGGGACAGAAGCATCACTCCGCAAAGAAATGTAAACAAATAGCGACTCTTGCTATGACGCAATAAAATTTAATTCAGCTCGAGCAGCGCTGCATACCTACCAGTCATATTAACCTACACAGCGCCTCTCTTTCTATCGCATAGCTCTTATCTCTTCTGACGCGGCACGTGTAACGACGCGCGACCCGCTGTCGGTATCCGGCTATGTACTTGTAGCTTCGTACCTATAGTGCGGAGTGCGCTAGGCCTGGTACTAGTAATTCAAAAAGAAAACTTACCAGGGATGCGGGAACAACACAATTCACAATAGAAAAATATTTAGCTGTAGTTTTGGTAACGTGTGCGGTGTGTATGTATTAATGTATGAAAATCAGTGTTCACAGCTTCGTAAAGCGATTCAAAATTAATATTTTAAATAAAATGGGCGGATGACTCGCGCGCGGTTGTAACGTTAAACCAAATTTCAAGTAGTACTAATTTTACCCGCGCCACCGCGGTGGAGCGTTCGCGGTGGCGCTAGCGTCATCAGCCATAGATGCATAGATCTATTATTATCTATGGGTAGAAAATATTTAAATTAATAGCGCTAGACCGCTAGTTGGCGCGATTACACGGGAACAGGGGCACTCACCTATTAAATACAAATTGGTGTGTAACTGCCAGCCGTGAAGATACTTTGAAATTGGATTTTCTTTTGTGGGTACAATTTTCGAATAATGACTGATTTTGTTGTTCTGCTCATCAAGGGTTGCTTTTGGTATTTATTGTTAAAGCAACTTGCGCCAATGTGGAATCGCGGTTATCTTATTTTCGACTACTTGCACATGCCTTTTGAAGTTTAATCAGTGAATGGCTCAGTTGCATAGGCTGCTATGTTGTAGTTAACTCTGCAAGTGTGCGCTATGCGTAGCGTTTTAAATTTTAAACATCAGTTGCTAAAAATATCATGCACTGTTTTATTTAAGAAAAATACCTACATCATTTTATTAAGCTCTATACAATATTTCAAGTCTGATGCATTTTACGTACCTATATTTGTATTCTTAATTATCTCAATGATTCCAATGTATTAACCGTTTTAAATTTTATTAATTCAAACAATTTTACGTATGTTATGATTTTGTCTTGATGACTGTATTTTTACTCAAATAAATGATTTAATTAAATAAAGATAGTGGTCAATTAATATACGTTTAGATTAACGTTAATTTGTTTGAGATGATTGCTGTGATATTTAATTTAAATGTGATTTTTTTGCAACCTGATGTAGGTAATGAATACATTTCCAATGCTCATTATTATCGCTTGTTTTTTTGCGATTTTATATAATTTATTTTAGCATTTAAGTTAATCATAACAAGTGTAACATATGTATTTATTATCCTGTATTACAACTCATTGTAACTGAACTGCGCAGACGCATTTTTTCATGGACGGCTTCCGGCTCGAAGGACCAAATGCTATTTAAGAGAAAGATTCAGTTACAGTGGCTTTTTAAATATCTACTATAACGTTTACCTACTACAATATACAAAATTAACCATAATCATTTTATAGGAAGTATTCGTGTAAACTAATGTTACCTAACCCTAGTAATAATAACAAGTCAGTTTTGTATTAATGTATTTTTTGTACATACAGTAGCTAGAGGAAATTAATTATTGTGCAATTATTACCACCTCTTGATGCAATACCAAAGGTATTTTATGTTCTGTAACTGTTGTGTAAAATACTCGGAATTAATAAAATTATAAATGAAATGATCGAAATTTTCGTTTACTATAATATATACATATATATATATATACAGCCTTACTTATAAAAAATATGTTGTATGTGTTTCCTATTTAATATTTTCGTCTAAAATAAGTTTAATCTTGTGTATCTTCTAAAACACAAGTACATAATATAGGTAACCCTTCGAGTAGACAGCCAAACGGAGTCGACACGACAGGCCTACCCCTCTCGCCAATTTTGCCAAACGTCAAGGACAAAAAAATCCACGACGTTATTTAAAACTAGTTGACGCGCATCACGCGCCATTCACCAACTGTCGTAGCGGGCGAAAGAGCTCCTAAAAAAATGCCGAGTTGCAGCATATATTGGTGCAAAAAAATTTCAAGAACATCAAACTACACCAAGGATAACGTTACTTTTCATCTGTATGTATTTTTATATCTAATAATGCACTAAAATAGCGAAAATTTGAAAATTATTGTCAGTCACATAAACTCACATAGTGTTGCAACTAAATCGAAAAAGTTATATTTCGGATAAAATTTTTAGCTTATTTTCATGTATCTAGGCGGCCAAACCTCTGTTTTCCTGCACGTTATAAGAAAGTCAAATAAAATTGAAACTTTTAATAAATATTGTTTTACATTACAATTTTATATACCTACATGTTATTATTTTGAATAATTGTTGAGTCGAAAACTGCAGAATGGATTTTAATTTGGTTTTCAGCGTTTAGTATTAAGTTCCAGCTTCGATTATAGGGTATACAGGTGTGGCAAAAATTTGGGTCCTCCAGGGTAGGTACCTTTTCTCTTGCATTAAGAAAGTTGTCTTTAGAGTAGAGAAAATATAAACAGCATTTTTGGAAATAATAAAAATTTTGCTGCACTTGTATACATCAAAACCGGTTGGGTTGGTGGTTGGCGCTCTCATATGGGAGGTCTTGCGAAAATGGTCTTTGAAAAATACGACTATATTGTCTGTCGTCTACGCAGGCGAAGTCGCGGGAAAAATTGACTATAATGAGTAACTAATGAGAATGACCTAATCGAAAATAGGCACTTATATTATTTGAACGCTAGCAACACAGTCAAGAAACCGGAGTGAAATTAGTGCTGGGTAGAACCAATTTAGATATCGATAAAATCAATATGTTTAAAAATATGTCGATAAAAATACAATTGTTGTATTACACTTTTATTGGACAGATTTTCAAAAGAACCTGGTAGTCGGGCTGCCTAGATTCAAGCTTGTGGAAATGATTTATCGTAGGTTCCTAAGCGTACCAGCACAATTTGTTCAGAACCTTTTGAACTTACCACGGCTTTATACCACGGTCTAACAACACAAGGAAATTAAAACAGGGTTCCGTACCAACATTAAAATTATCTAAAGTAAGTTTTCAAAAACTGTTCATTTATTTCCCCAAAACTAGGTCTAAACTGGTTAATGTAAATGGTAATGATTGAGCCCACGCGGAATGAATGGTGTCCGATCGTGAACTGATGACGCGATACATGAAATGTGGCATGCAGGCGAACACTGCTGACCGCGCGCAATGTGCGATGCTTCCATCGTACATACAGCAATAGTTCTTGCAACGTTATTTCACATTATTGCAAGTTTAATTTTAAATCATCGCCTATAGTAATTACATAGACTATCATTATCGTTAGTAATCACATAAAAGACAAAGATGCATGGAACATTCCGCTTCTGCCAAGTAGCCATCTGGCACATACAAAAACATAACATTGTCAAAAACAAACATAAAATATAGTATATTTTATGTTTGTTTAGTCATTGTAATAATTAACGTTCATAAGTGCGTTTGTGATGCCAAAAAATAATAAAGAACTTTCGAACTAAGTTTGATAGTTATTACTTTGATTCTCTTGAGCAACAGAATATGTCATTTAAGAATTCTGTTTTATTATATTTTTATGTCTTCAATGCTTTAGCAGAGTTTATCGATAACACAATATCGATAGTATCAAGCATAAAGTTGTTTACGTGATTGACGTTTAAATATCGTGTACCGATAGAACGTCTCTGTGTGTGAATGTGATTGTGTGCGTAAAGTTTAAGCTAGTGTTAACTTCTTTTGTTATGTGCGTGCATAGCGACGTGATTGAAAAATGCGTTAGTGGTGATCATTTATTTGTGTGCGTTTCCTCGTCCCCCACCGAAAATGACAGGACTTTTTGTAATGGGAATGAGTGCGCGTCACCAATCCAGGCTGGATACTTTATCTGAGTTTTGGCTTGACTTCGAACGAACGAAACGATACTTCTATTTAATTTAATTTTAACACTGGCTGTATGTGTAGACTACGCGAAGCCGCAAAGAACAAACGTCAGTACGTCAGCAGCTGTCAAAGAAGTTGTTGACAGAATGACAGATGATTTGTGGTGATAGCATCAACAGCTGTTCTATTATTTTCCATTCAATGAATTTATTTTATTAAATTACCTAAAGAGAAAACAGGTAGAACTATTTTGTAGCAGGTCATGGTAGATTCTATTAGTATTAGTGTAATTGAAAATGAAACAGAGGTAAGGAGATAGCTAAGGAGTGTTAGTGGAGCGTAGTTGTTGGACTTTGTTTACGTGTTACTGACAAAGGTTGGTTGATAGGACGCGCCTGATGCACGGCGGAGATGATCTGGCGTCGTTCAACATGGTGAACAGTAAGAAGGACGACGGAGAGGACGACGAAGTCCAACTCCACAGAATTAAATCGCAGGATCATTTCATTGAGGCGCAAGTGCAGCAGGGTGACACATTGCAAGCTATTGCCTTGAGATTCTATTGTTCTGTAAGTATGTTTTGTATTATTGCAAAATAATGAAAAAGATCTATTCCAAGATCGATTTTATTCAAAGAATATAATGTTGTACTTATCAGCATTTATTGTAAGCCCATGAAATAAAATACCTATACGTCATGAAGCCGTCATGCTACGCATACTGTTTAGTAATAAAAATAAATAATTTCTAAATTGATCTATACATTCATCAATATTATTGTTGCAATGCCCCAGCGATATGGAACTATCTAAAACTATATACTTTACAGATTTCAGAATTAAAAAGGATAAATCATATACACAAGGACAATGAAATATTTGCAAGAAGAACAGTCAAAGTCCCCATTACACCATACTCGGTGTTGACAGAAATGATTCCGAAACAGCAGACAGAAGACCACATGCATTCAAACTCAAACCAAATTCCCAGCGCTCTACAAGAACTCACTCAAAATAATGTTGATCAGCCAAATAGTGCCAATCAGAGTCTGAAAGAAGACAATGATTGCTCAATAGACTGTAATGCAGTTGTTCTAAACAGCAGCATTTCCCCAGCCATAATCCAATATACAGATATGGAACCAGCTGAACAAGTCACAGAAGATACTCAACTATTGCCTAATAAAGAAAAGATTTCTGTAGAAGCAGTTGTAGTCAAACAGTTAACATCACAGGGAGCTGACTTTGGTCTCAAATGGTTCCATTTAGTATGTTTTATGTTAATACTTGGTGTTGTAGTACCTTTGGTGTATGTTATGTTCTATTTAGACAAGCCAGAACACACAGACATTCCTCCGTTGTCCTGACAACTAAACTCGACGTGATCTGATCAGAATGTTTTAAATGCTGGTGGTATTTCTTGTAAATCAATTTTGTATTTGAATGTAAGGGGACAAATTGTGATTTATACAATAAACATTTTTAACAAGAACTTTGTTTAATTGAACCTGTTTGTAATGTACTATATATATTATTCAAGAGATATATAAATAGTATCATATCTGTCTGGCAACATGTTATCTATGATCTTATCTCTTGGTATCACTGTATGTCTTTAAAATAAAACTTATCTTAGAAAGGTCACAAATGGTAACCTTGATATTCAAGTTTCTTAATTGTTTCCTAGACCAGTTTGATCTAATAGTTGAATATCTTTAACCTTTTGAGAGCCTTGCTATAGAAGGAAAACCTTGCCCTCCGCCACAGAATAAATAATAGTACACCTACCTACGCATCCCTACCATACTTGTAATATAAATTTAATTATTCTGACTTCACAGTGAAGTGAGTCAGGCCTGCCAAATGGTTAAGTTTGATATTGTAATATGGTTGCTCTGGCTTATTTGGCACCTAGGTGCTTGCTAAGTTCTTCTTGACTTCTGAAATATATGGATTTTGTGGGAAAAGTACGAGGAAAACGTGGCGAAGCGAAGGAAGAGCTAGATACTTATATACCTATTTTCTTCATATCCATTATTCAGGTCCATCGGGTCCTAAATATTTGATAAAATAGAATGTAAGGGGATAGGCATCGAGTCGGTGGTAGTCATTGATAATTATGTCAATGGTGTTAGTAGGATTCGTCAGTACCTAATTTAGTATAAACTTCTAAACAAAAACATAAATTGTGCGTAAAAGCACTTGTTACCACCTTGTTACCGTCAGAATTGCAGGTCGCGTTTGCTACCTAGTGACCAGCCATTCTGATATCAGGATGGCTGGTGGCCACTTTGTTTAGCATGAAGGGCGCATATTTTCTGGAAGTATATTTTACTAATATTTGCTACCTATTTGCTACTTTTACCAATTAAAGTTTCAGATTTGTATCTACATCGATTAAATAAATATAACTGATGAAATTTTTACAGAGAAGTGCCGCCATTCTGAAGGCAACAAAACTCGTATCATTCATCATGGCAAAAGCGTCTCATTCCAATGTATAAAACTAACAAAGTAATTTCTTATTCTGTAGATGTGTAAGGTGTGTGTGTAAATAATAAAAGTAATCATTAGGGCATTACGAGAATGCTTTAATAAAAATCCGCATCTTCAGAAAATAAGGTATTTATTCCCATTACTATTTGCTATCACTTAAAAATACATCGATGTAACAAATAATTCAGTAAATCATTGACACAATCTTAGTTAATATCTTTCCTAAATTACAAATACGAAAATATGATAAATGCATTTTTTTCTTTATTTCAATCTTTGAAATTTAACCAGGAAAATTTCATTTAAAACTTAAAATAGATCGAATACCGGACCACAGTTGCGACGAAGGGAGAAGCCTGTGTAGCTGTCGTTCAATTACGTCGCAACTAACCAATTTCATTTTTTGCTGAGACATAGCTAAGGGCCCTAAGGGAACAGAAAATTACATTGGCTACTTTTTATCGTAACAAACTATCTCATTTCTACTGAAAGAGCGAAGTCAGCAGCCGCAAATAAATAAAGGTTTTTTAACTGGATATTAATCTTTAAATATTCGCCATTTTCCTGGTTAGGTTAAGTATCAATGTTATTAAAAGTAGATATTGCTTAACGAGCCTCCAGATTTCATAATGTACAAAAAATATTATGATTTGCAATTAATGTAAAGTTTTATCATATTAAAATTAAAGCCGGAATCAGAAGTTCCCGCGTCCGAGATTCGGGTTGCTCTCGTGAACACTGTGGAAGACAAAATAAGAGTTGTAATATTTTGATAATATTTGCCACAAAAATTTAGAAATAGATTTTCATCGACAAAACCTCACGCGAACGACGTTGTCCTCAAAAAACATACCAATAGTAGCTTGAAGTCGCGCGACATTTTGTCGTAATGAAGTGAGTGACAGTACAATCAAACAACAGCAACAAGAATAGAAATACCAGTGTTAGTTACACGGAAGGGCAAGTTGACACGATGTTATCTTCGAAGTGCGCGCCACCGCTTTGTAGGGAGATTAGTGATTCCTTGTTATAGGAGAAAAAACAACAAAATCACTAGTCTTCCATACAACGAGGGGCTTTTCCTCGTCGCGCGTTGTTAGTGATGACACCTAGAAATGTTATTCACTGAATATGCCACCACATGAACGGAATGTGAACATAGCAGATGATGATAGCCGCGAATTGATACATCTCGATATTATGAGACCAGTTTCTATCGATGAGAATGTATTGAAAGTTAAATTACAAGAGGTGAAAGACTTTCGAAATGTAGCGTCGTAATTTTCATGTGGTACCATATACATAGCAAGAAAACATGTTAGTCACAAACATAAACCGTTAGTTTACATTCAAACAAATTCAATGAGCATCAAGACATACAAGTACAAAGATGAATGTTACAAAAAAAAATAGAGAGTATTTCAAACATTACAATGAAGGCGATTTCTACAAAAAAGTGTATTGACAATCAACAATGAATTTACCTACAAAGGTAACATACCCATTATGAAATGAAGTCTACATCCTCTACTAACAATTGTTCGGGTTTTTACCTGATCTTCACAATATCGAGCTCAGAATGGTGATCAAACAATCTCTACATAAGTTTAGTTTGCTTTGGTGCCAAATCGGGAAACTCTTCAAACATTCTATCGTCAAAATAACAGTGTTAGTAATGATTGTGAAATGTACAAATTGATACTGGAATATACAAGCTATTGAGGACAAAGACAGATGCCGCAAAATACATTAATTGGAACTGTATATGCTGTAGGTACATAAGTTTTGATATTATTATGCAGATGATAGAAAAGCTCGAAAACAGCATGTTTCTTTGCTAATAGCATATGCAGTCCAGCAATTAAGAGTATGTTTAATAAGGCCTCAACCAAAATTGACGTTAACACCTAAAAAAAAGTTACGACTAAATGATTAATTTCATAAAAATAAAGCGTGGCGTGCAATAATTCTAAGGAATAACTTTGAATTTACACAGTTACCCACATATATAACCACAATATATTTCTTAACAATGGCTAATTTGTTTAATTTTTTTTAGTAAGTTAAAGTACGAAAATAAAACTAAAATTGCTATTGTTCACATTTTAACCCTAGTTTCATAATTAAAAATATTCTAATTATGACAAAATGATGCATGCCTTACTATTAGTAAATTCTTAAAATCTTTAACATCTTAGTTCTAGTTTGACAAAGTGTAACAAATATGAAATTCGTGCATCAAAAGTGTTCGGTTTACACTTATTCACACAGACACAGTCGATCTAACAAGACATTAATTTATTAATCTTAAATAGGAGTTGGCCGGAAACGACTCCTCCTCCTTTAAACTCCTTTGACTAATTGCATGAAGTGATCAAAGTTTCTACGAGCAACAAGTTTTTAATCTCAGAATTGTTACACTTCATTCGTTGGTCTCGAAGGTGTTTAATTATTATTTAGCGTTATTCTGAGTCGGCTTTAAGTAAGTAAAATAAATCTGCGGTGCGGGAGAGATACTGTGACGTAAGGTTCCAAATATTCGTCGTGACTTTAGTATTTAATTATAATTTTATTTTGAGCTAAGGGGCCGTCCATTAATCACGCGATGTTTTTTTACCACCACCACCACCTAAAATCACGTGTTTTTAGAACCTACAAAGAATCTTAAAATATTTAGAATATTATCTTTAAATACAGGTATAAAGTATAATCTAATTTTATTCTGAAATTAAGGATCATGATAAATATGTATAGACTAGACAGAAAGGTTGCAGGTTGTTTTTGACTGGCATAAAAATAGTATTAAAGGAATGGTGTAATCATGCAAAAAACATATATTGTACTAGTACATGAACATATTTAATGCATGTTATTATTAAAACTAGCGTGAGTATTATTCATATTATTGTTTACTAACCGGCTACACTCACGAGAATAAGTCGAGACACTCGACAGTTCGCGCCAAGCGCTCGCCGCGACCGCACGTACTCCGTGAAGATGAGCGTCTGTACCGCTCGAACACCGGTCGAGTGTCTCGACTTATTCTCGTGAGTGTAGCCGGTTAGTAAACAATAATATTTAATGCAGGTACATTGTCCGCGGACCACGGATTAGCAAGACTTTTTTCAACACTAACAACTGGGTAAGCATCTTGCAAGTCAGTTGTTGGCACTGTGCTTTGTTGAATTTCAACGTCGGTTTCATCAAGACACTCGGCGTCATCATTTTCGCGCACTACGCAGAGAATCTCTCTCGATCTACCGATCGATCGTCGCGTGAAGGATGAACTGCATTGCGAGTCAAGATCACATTACACGCCGCTTTTACACCCCCCTCCCCTTAGTGGTATTTCGTGATTTTTGCCACCCCCCCCCCCCCCCCTTCGAGGCTCACGTGATTAATGGACGGCCCCTAACCATAGTGATTAAAATGCATGTAACGACTAAAAAATACTATGAACCTTGTCTGAAATAAATTAAATTTATTTTTATTTTATTTAGTCAAGGTGAAGTAGGCTCTGGCCGCGATTGTGATATCACCCGTCGAACAATGGCATGCCGTCATGCGACCTAGTCGTGTTTCGGGATGATGTTTGGAGAACCAACAGGGGGACGGATCTGAGCAATCATTCAACTACCCTCTCCCTTTAGATCTTTGTGCTCCATCTTTGGCCACATAATCGCTTAACATCAGGCGAGATAGTGGCCAAACAGATTGACAGCCTTTGTGGTAGTGGAAGGGCCGTCAGGTCAAATCTCATACGGTTTCGATTCTCTATACAAATGTTTGTGCACAGAAAAAAGGCGCAAGCATTTGTTTCGTTAGTGTTATGTCACAGTGGTCCTCATAGCTCCTGGTTTCCTAGATATAGGGAATCCCAGTTGGAGGTTAAGATTTATGATGTGATCGTTGGGCATTTTTAGTTGCTATTTATAGATATACTAGCTTCTGCCGCGTAATATTGTAAAATTTTCCCCGTAAGACGTTATAAGAAGGATAGAAGAAATTTGGTTGCTCGAGCAGCTGGCTCGGTGGCCCAGTGGTTAAGGCGTAAGGACGGTATCCCGAAGACGCAGGTTCGATCCCTGCTCAAGCCATATCATTTTTCTTCTTCCTAATTATTAAAAATCTTAACTGTATCATTGCCTGAAATAAATGACTTTATTATATTATTATAAGTCTGTCTTTCATCTGTCCCGCCCCGCGCAGTCACGTGAGAAGCCGAGTTTGTTAATCGATACATTTATTTATAGTATAGTCTATACTGATTTTATAAAAAGGTAAAATTGTAAGTATGTTTGTATTGTTTGCAGGAGGTAATTAATCTCTGGAATTACTGATCCGATTTTGAAAATTCTTTCACTGATAGGAAGCTACACTATCCCAGAGTTACATAGGTTATTTTAACCAACTTCAAAAAAGAAGGAGGTCCTTAATTCAAATGTATATATTTTTTTTTATTATTTATATTTGTTACCTCAGTACTCCGTCATTTATAACCCGATTTGGAAAATTGTTTTGGTTTCAGTATAGCTACAAGGTGGTCCCATATGAATTCCATCGATATTCGACCTTGGTCTTTTTTCTTTGTTTTTTTTGTAATAAAATGAATTATATAATGTCGACGCGATCCAAGTCGCGAGCTGTCACAAGGGACTACCGGGGGGTTTTTATAAAAATACTTTTTACAAAGACTAATTAATTTATATTTCGGAAAAGTCTATGGCAGGTAAGTACAAGTTTGGAAATTGGTAAATGCTTCCGCGACGGAAGTCGGAGGCGAACTGAACCATTGATTGAATAATGCTTACTTAGCGAAGTAATTACTTTAAAAAAGAGACACAAACCAACTTCAAGACTATACCTATATTTATTTGGTTATGTTGACTTTTCAAAAAAATTACAAGGGTCCACCTCTGAAGTTATGACCTACTATACAAAAAAATAATTATGAATTCATAATTGGCGGAGTAATCGCGTAACAAACATACAAAAAAACATACAGTCGAATTGCGAACCTCCTTCTTTTGGTTAAATATAGGGTCGATCAAGTATACTTAGTAACAAGGCTATGATATAACACAGCGGTGTCTAGTATAGTATTATCATGGTTGTGTGTACCTCTGCTGCAGCAGATACTGCGCCATCTGTATGCGCGGCTGGGTGCCGGTGATGGTGATGATGCGGTCGGCGGAGCCGGGCAGCGGCTCGGCGATCTCGATGCCGGCGCCGCTCTCCGCGCGGATCTTGCGGATGCGCGACCCCGCCTTGCCGATTATGGCACCCGCCAGCTGGAAATAAACATCAACACTCTTAACCTCCTTAAGTTCCTCCTGTTCGTACTAAACGTTTTGGGTCATCCTTTTTAGTGCGAACGTCAAAGGAGTGGAATGCCTTGCCGTCGTCTGTGTTTCCACATAAATATTATATTTATTATCTGGGTGTGTTCAAATCTAGAGTGAACAAGTATCTACTGGGTAAGCGTGCTACATCTTCGACCGCATCGTCATTTCCCATCAGGTGAGATTGTGTTCAAAGGCAGACCCCAGTATGATGTAAAAAAAACCTTTTGAGCGCCGCGCTATACAAGTAATGTCTCAGGGAGCTTATTTTTAATGGAACTGATGAATTAGACGAGCCAGTCGTCCGCCTGATGGTAAGCGCCACGCCTACCCATACACACGCCTACCAATTGCAGTGCCATCCAGAACTTTAAATACCATAAAAAGCGCTGCGTATTGGTAATGGTAATTTGCGTGTTTCGAAATAGTAACTTACGTCTCTCAGAATGATAACTTTCGTCTTTCGGAATGATAGCTTACGTCTCTCAGAATGATAACTTTCGTCTTTCAACATAGCAGTTACCGTTACGGCAGTTAAGTGACGTCTTTCACAATAGTAACTTAAGTGTTTTAGAACGATAACTTACGTCTTTCGGAATGGTAACTTGTGTAGTAGTCTCCTGCTGGTTGCCGCCACCGTTGTTGGAGGTGCCAAAGCTAGTGGAGCCGCCGCCGTTCCCGCCACTGCGGTTGAAGCCCCCGCCGAAGCCACCACCGCCACTGCCGAAGCCACCGCGCGGGGGCCCGTTGAATGACGAGCGCGGCCCGGGGCCAGAGAAATCGTTGAATGCTGGCCGAGGGCCTGGGGATACAAATTTGTTTATGGATACAATTTTTTTTATTGGTCTTAGTGATTAGACGTTTAAAGTATTTTTTTTATGGAACTTAGTGGTGAGATGTGCCATCGTTGGCATGATGGTAAGCGCAACGCCTGCCCATATCATTTGCAGTGCCACCTAGAACTTTTAATACTATAAAAAGCACTGCTTGCTTGCGGGGCGATGAGCGCAAAGCAGTGCTATGCTTTGCGCTCATCGCCCCGAAACATCAGATATATAAGTCTTATATGCTCAGTAAGTAAGTATGTTCTTAATCTCTTGATTTTAGAATGCACCCGCCGCGGGCCGATGTTTACGCTGCGGCGTCAAGCTTCGATCGTCTGCGGGACGATTTGTCACTTTAGACTTTAAACATAAACTATTGAGTTTATTTTTGAGAACTTATTTAATCGCATCTTGATCTCGATGGGAATCTGAATCTTGATGGGAGGACACATTTGCAAAGACAAACTGACATAAAGGTTGATCGAACTAAAACTTTGGCGCTAAGATAAGCTCTACATATAAGATTAATATACTCGTACTGGTAAAAAAATAATAATTTTCGTAAGCAATAGTAGTAATGAATCAGAAAAATAAAATTAAGTATAAACATACAGAAGTTGAACAATCCCAAGCATTAATATGGATGTACCATAACATAAAAGCAAAAACCAGCCTCAATTAGAAGTCCATCTTAAATAAGATTTTATAGACTTTCAATACTTTTCTGGGTAAAATGTAACATCTTAATCCCAGATCAATAAATGTATTACATTCTTTTGAACTTTATATCTCGGCTAGTTTGGAATGCACCACCACCACTAGTCCAAAACCAATAGAGTTAAAACTACATCCTCAAACAGGTGTTGAGGTCTGTAGTCTGAAAATAAAAGTATTTCTAGACCTTCAATACCTGGGGGCGGGCCGCGGCCCATGGGCGGACCGCGCGGCGGGGGCCCCCGGCCGGCGGGCCCACCCAGGGGCGGCATGCCGCGAGGGGGCCCGGCGCGCGGCCCGGGGCCCCGAGGCCCGCCGCGCGGTCCGCCGCCGCCGCCCTGCCCGGCGCCGAACCCGCCGTACTCCTCCGCGTAGAAGTCATCGTAGTTGTGAGGGTCGTAGTTTTGTACCGCGCCCTTGATCGGGACCTGGAATCGGGGACGAACTAGTCAGAATAAGAACACTAAAACAAATTAATTTTAATAATAAAAAGGTGCAATGGATATATAAATAACGGCCCCAGCCGGGTTTCGAATCCGTGACGTCTTGCCATCAGTATGTAAGCACTGAGCACTATGAAAGATGCTCTGAAGCGGGTTAGAGAATAACATCAGACAGATTCCGCGTTTATATCGAAAAGATTCTAAGGAGACCCTTCACCCTATGAACAAAAGGCGTTTTCCTGCCTGACCCGGCTACTACGCAATACGTTCCGTACTCTGCAGCGGGTTACAGGAAACTTAAAAAAGATCCCGGGTTTCTAAAGAGATCACCTTACCAGCGTCTATTTCCCGATTCTTATAATCTACGTGTCTTCTAGGCATGATTACTTTCCATCAGGTGAAACTGCGGTCAAACGCTTGCCTATCTGGTAATAATAATAATAAAAAATAACCGGCCAAGTGCGAGTAGGCTCGCGCACGAAGGGTTTCGTACCATTATTTATAAAAACGGCAAAAAAATCGCGTTTGTTGTATGGGAGCCACCTTAAATATTTATTTTATTTTGATTTTTAGTATTTGTTGTTAAACGGCAACAGATATACATCATCAGTGAAAATTTCAACTGTCTAACTATCACGGTTCACGAGATACAGCCCGGTGACAGACAGACAGACAGACAGACAGACAAACAGACGGACGGACAGCGGAGTCTTAAAAATAGGGTCCCGTTTTACCCTTTGGGTACGGAAATGAAATGAAATTAAATGATATTTATTTGTAGGAAACACGGTCATAATAAAGTTAAAAAGGACAAAAGGAACTCTAAAAAGACACAACGAGCACGCTACTCACCTGGCGCACCAGTTCCAGCACCTCCCGGACGCCGGCGGCGACGGCGTCGGGCTTGCCGACAAGCTGCACGACGCGCTCCGTGCTCTGCGGCGCCGGGTTCGAGAATATCTTCAGGCGAGCGCCGGTTTTCTGCAACACACATGTACTGTTAACGTCACACTTTTTTATTTAAATCGGAAGCTTTCTTATTCCACCACTGAGGTTGCGGGTTCGATTCCCGCAACGGGACAAATGTTTGTACACAGAAAAAGAAAAGCGCAATCATTGTTTCGTGTCTGGGTGTTGTGGGAACATGGTCCTCATAATTCCTGGTTCCCTAGTTTCAGGGAGATTCCTAGTTAGGGGCCAGGATCTATGTATGTGATCTTTGGGCGATATTTTTTTTTCTAACATATGCTGTCCCACAGCTGGGCAAAGGTCTCCCCCAAGTCTTTCCAGCCGTCTTTATCCTGCGCCACCTCGCACCGTTAGTTATTTATTTATTTTATTCTATTTGGGGGCGACAAGTCCTGCACTGATGTCCTGAATGGGGTGTATTGTGCATTGCCCCCGCCAGCATCTACCCAAGCTATTCCAGATCCTTAAAGTAACGGAGTGCGGCTTTGGGGCGCTGGCATAGATGCTCCAGTGTTAATCAGAAGCCTTAAGTAACATAGGTAAATAAGGTAACATTTAAATGATTTTAAAGCTACATCAGCTAATTAATTACTACATAGGTACATATTGATGTTAAAAAAATTGTTCTTTAGGCTCTTTAGGCTAGGCTTAAGATTCATGTCTTCTAAACTAGGTGTATTATACACCTGTAACTTAGAAGCCAGTATCCTACCTTTCGTGGAGGTATATATGTATTATATAACCTGAGCATCATGTTTTTATAATGTTAAATATAAGAATAATATTGAAAGAAAGAAAAGAAAAAAGACAATGTCTACTTGCAACAATTAACTTATAAAAAAAATAATATACAAAAAAAACATAAAAACAATAAAAGTGTTAGATTATATAAAAAAATGGAATTTATTGCAAACCGGCCTCAACACAGCGTTGTGCTGGTCGTGCGACCAGCACTGGCCTTCCGTTGAAGCCGTTTGAGTGACTAAATAAACATAAGTCGTATAGTATTGGTCGTATTTCATTAAACAACCCGACACCCGACAACGCCTCGCCGCTCGTTGTCCACTCTTTGTCCACGGGTGGTCACCGCGCGGGGTACATGACATTTTGGGAAACAAACCACTCGCGGGCGACGCGCGACTCACTTGGAATCCGCGCGTGGTCCGACCGGGGTTACCCCACGGCAAGCAATATAATACGGGTGGCGGGTTGTCACCGAGTGGTTCACTCGCGAGCGAGGCGTTCCGGTGACGTTTCGGAGTTGATAGCTGAGTGTATAGGTATAGAATTTCATATAAAGAATTCCCAACTGCTCGAGGTGAGGTCAGGTGCCGGGTTGGCATATGAAATGCGACCTTTAGCTCGTAAGTCCTTTTGGAAATTGCAAGAATTAGGTCCGTGTCCCAGCAGTGGGAACGTGATGGGCTGATGATGATGATGATGATGATGAAGAAGTATTTCTAAATTAAAAGTTAATATGCAATCGTTTAATGTCAATTAGGCACCTTACAGATAGGTGCCACTGACAATCTTAGGTGATAGAGATTAGTTGGTTTAACGATATTTAGAAGCATGCATAGTATCATTACTTTCTTTCAGGTAAAGGGGACTGTACATTTTTGGATGCATTAAATTCATAATGGAGGAACTGAGTAGAAACTATCCATTGTATAAATGTATTATCAAAAATATACAAATAAATTGGAAGAGCTCGATGAGTTAATTGAAAAAACTGCCGTATTTTAACTGCTCTAGCATGTTGCAGTTGAAAAAAAAAACATTTTATTGCGAATCTTCCCTTCTACGTTGAAGTTTGGTAAGAGTTCACGTCGTATAAATGTTGCGTTCACGTTCATGAAACTGTTTGCATGTTTACTAAGTCAGACCCACTGTCAGGAAAATTTGTCGATATAGGTACAATACAACCCCCAAAAACTTACATAAGCACACAATCCGTAGTGACCTACATATGATTGCGATCAGTCGCGGCGGCGGCGGCGGGGCGGCGCATGGTGTCGCGGCGGACGTGTGATCAATTACCGGCGGACGTCGCGCGGACGTGCCGTCGCGGGCACGCGGCGCCGAGCCACTGACGTTTGTGGGCGGGCGCCGCGCCTGCTCCCAGCCATCGACCGCCGCACGTGCGCGCCCCAATTCACAAACAACACCCTCGACAACAGCCACCGAAAACTCCGAAGGTGCCATGATAAGTGTCCCAAAATTCTCAGGTCCGCTCTTCACTAAATAATTGAAGCACTTCAAACACTCAACTCAGATATTTAGCTGCAAGTTCGATCGTCAGAGTTCAGGGACCGATTTACGATTAAAGTTCACGTTCGGATTAAATTATTGAAATGATTTCACGAGCGGGTTTGGGTTCGCGAGGGGCGCGTCCGCTCCTACAAGCGGTTGGATCGGGAATGAGACCTCGGCGCGGCGTGGCGTGGCTTGCACCACCTGCCCGAGCCGCGCTGCACTTGTGGGGCTCCGCGGTCCAACGAGCGCGTCGCAGCCGCTCCACCTACGCCCTGCCGCCGCGCGCCGCCTGGGACTGATGTCTTCACGGACGCACACAGACTTCGACCGAAGGAGCGGAAGTCTCTCAGACAAACTTCTTTTATTGGTTCCGATCACTGAATTTCTTATCAAACATTCAATCTCTTTGTTCCGACCGCGCATTTATATTCCAGCAAACTAATTGCTCGTATTTATCAAAAATTGTTTCAATTATGTGAAATAGGATTACATTTTCTTGATTTATCCTTCAAGATAAAAGGGTGAATTTACTTTTCTAAAAAGGAACGTAATCTTCGGTAGAATCTCAGATTAACAGCACTTTTATCCACGAGGGAAAGGTAAACATAATATCGTACATAAAACACATTTCCGTGGTTCGACGTAAAGTTGAAGAAGGTCTCTGCAATCCATCATAAAAGTTTATTCGCGTGCGAGCCTCCGGGGGAATTGTAAGTTTCGTGGAAAAATGTTCCACGCGCCCCCCACTGCTCTACCCACCGCACTAACGGTATGTGGCGCATTTGTTTAAGCTTATTTTTGAAGACTATTCATTAAAATTCCCGAGTAACCAATACTTATTCCCTAAAGTATTCGTACATTTATTCCTTAACATATTTGTATACCAATTTCCTTAAATATGTATTATACTTACTCATTTCCTAAAATATTCTTGTGGCTCGCGGATGGAAACATGGAAAGCAACTCAAGAATTTGTATAAATATAAATCGTACTTTGGAAAACGATCGTACCAAGATTCCCCGATAACAAGGAAATAAATTTCCAAGTTATTTTCGTCGACAAAGAACCCTTAGCATACTATGATTTTTGTGAGTGGCTAAGGACCATTACGTACTACACAGGAACGAAAATTTTTTTTACCAAACATATTAACGTCACATTTGCTATCATTACTAGTCATTGAAAGTATATAAATATCTGATAACTCTTATTATAAGTATATCTTGGAAGTATCAAAATGTTCGAAAATGTTTACATAAATATATTTCCAGTGCGTTAATCTATCATGAAAGCGAGTGTAGGCAGTCGCGGGTAATTCCCAGAGGCGGGCCGTAATAAATCGGAAGAGGCCAATTAAGTTCTAACGTTTTAATTTCGAAACCTTTCCTCCGTTGCGTATTTTTGGAGCGGATAAAGTGAAATTTTCGCGTGTTTCTAATTATAATTTGCTATTTGGGCGCCATTACGTTTCTGGTCCTGGTTCTGGTTTCGTAACGTAATTCATCCCCCGTTTTCAGAACGACCTTATTGCTAGCCAAGACATTACGCGCTCCCTCCTCTTGCACCCTTTCCTACTATAGTAATCCCCAGTAGAACATAGTAAGGAAAAAGGTGAAATTGCGTGCAGGGCGGGGTAGTCGGTAGTCGCGAAGCCGTAGAGACGGTTGCGGTGCGCGTCGGAAACGGAAGCGAGTCGCGTGCCGGCGCGGGTAATTGCCGGTGTCACCGCGGCTGCCCTGTGTCACCGGCTCGGCTAATTACGCGACATATGCCGTATGTACGCAGGGCTGCCACGGCTCAAATTACAGTAATTTGCCTGAAAAAACATGACGCTAGCCGCGGCTTTCAACTTCAATTGAAAATAACGACGCAATTGTTTATCATATCTTGAATTGAATCGTTCTGATTTGGATATCTTTTGACAATGAGATGGATGCCTGAATGCCTCATTGTTCCGAGTCTTCCATTAAAGTTTTAATTGGATACGGAGGCCTGCACATGTGCATCAAAGATGGGACTGAAATATCTCTACTCTTCATACAACCGTGTGTGAAAGCGTTCCACATATCCGCTCTTCAATTTTTTGTGGCATCAACAAACACCTTTGAAGGAGGATGTGGAATTGTGGAAGAGGTCCACAAAAAAGCTTCCCGCGTCACGTGCGCGCGGCCCCGGTAACACGAGCCCGGCGCCGCGCCCGCTTCCGACGGAACAACACGTGATACTCTTTGGGTAAATTACAAAAGCATTGTTTCCACATAACAGCGGACTTTGACGAAGCCAAACATTAGTTCCCAAATCGGCATAGACCTAGCGGATAATGTCCGCGGGCGGGTGAGAGTAATCGATAGCGGCGGCGAGCCGGTTTTCATTTCGTTGTGGAATAATTTCAGCGGTGTGACAGCTCTACGACTACCTGAAGTAACGCGAGCGGCGGATGCGAAGGAACCATATGTTTATAAGGGTAAGAGGTAGGATTCGGCCTCGCGTCGGACCATTGTGCAAGTAGGTAGGCCGGTGGAGCCGCGAGCCCAGGTGCGCGTTTTTGTGCGGCCTTCCGGCGGCTGCGCGCGCACCTGCCGCCAGCTGCCGCCGCCCGCGCCGCCGCGCCGCCGCACGCGTCGCGCCACTCGCAAGGACAAAGGGCCCAAGAAAGCTCCCCGACGACCCCAAGACACCAGCCCGCACAAAACGCACATGCTTTGCGAGAGGTCGTTAACCTTACAGTAAAGCCCAGCATAAAATAATAGAACCAAAAAAAACCTTCTTAATAGTATTCTTTAACGTTAATATGAAATACCCATACCCATATTAATATGAACCCGTCATTTGTATATCGCGCAATTTTACAGGTAACTTCAGTTCAGAAAGAGGCCTCGACACTATCAAAGGAACAAAGGAATCGTGAGAACAGCTGATACTTGCAAAAAATACATAAAGAATTTGGGCAACATTTCAGGTAGATTGGAGTGCGAGTTGAATGAATTCGGGGCGAACATTGTTTATGCAAGATTCAACGTTCGAGAGGATAAGGCGTTCCTTTGCAGGGGGAGCGAGCGGAGCCGTAGGGGCCAAATCTCCGGACAAACAGTCTAACTGCCTAGATGGAGTTATGAAACGCAACACCGGATCGAGATTGCGAAGTTGGCACTCGGCAGCCGCCGCAGACGACGTTTTAAAACTTCCGGGGCGAAGTTGGACGAGCGGTAATTGATCCGGGATGCACTTCCAGTCGCGCAGACGGTTAGCGTTGTTTGTTTCAAACAGTAAAGCGCTTGCAAAATCACATTTCCTCCACTGAAAATTTGATGAAGTTAAAAGCTTTTAAGCTCGCATATGGGAGTTCCGCGAAGTAATTTCAACAATTTCACATTGTAGGTGGAAAACGTTGTTAGGTTAATTTAAAAAGGGTCCATTTGGATATTTGTTAAATTGCTTTGTTAGAATTGTACCCTTCAGAAATGTAATTTGAAATAATACCGTCAAAGTGAATTTTAAAACGTTTCGCTCTGAATAGGTGTATCGTATAAAAACACATGCGCTCGACAGAGATAAAGCGCGAGATCCGCGCCGATGGGCGATGGCGGCGGCAGCTGCTTCCACATCTGCCCTCGTCCCGGTCGGCACCACGTGGCTTGGATACCTTCGTCTAAAAAAATCCTATAACTGTACCTCCGACAGATGACTGTTAACATCTTGTTAAAAGCTCGCGACATCTGCTCGCCGCAATAGCGACGGTAAATGCACCGGAACGATCGATCCATTAGCTTGCTGCTTACCTCTCGCAACTCCTTAATTTTAGCGCCCGCTTTGCCGATGACGCAGCCCGCTCGACTCTGGTGAATAAGTAGGCGCACGTCTAAGTCTTCGTTCGTGTTCATCCCTTTGGTAGGTCCCACCTGCTAAAACACATACCATTAAATATTTAAATAATGAAAGCTCAAAGCGGAGCTTCAACGTTATTTCATTAGAATACTTACATCAGCCAAATTTGGAAGCACTTCTTTGACGATGTCTAAAATCGTGTCGACATCTTCCGCAGATATCGACAGTACCCTGAAAAATGAACAGTATTAGCTCGATGCAGATTCGGAAATAGAGGAAATAAATCGAATAACTTAATATTGATAATAACGGTAAAGTTATCAACGGTCAGGGAGGTCTGTTTGCCGTACTGAAGAAATCATTTAGAAGCATGATGATTATGAGTGTAATCGGTAAAAAACAAAGAGCCTTCCAGTGCGGAGAGAAGTGGCTCGAGTGATGGGAGGTAGTCCTCAGGAGTAGAAAGTATAGCGTCTAATGAGCGGAAAGCGAGGACACCGAGGTCTCGAAAGTAAGAACGGAAGGCGGTCTAGTGACGCGAGTGCATCCAATGTCGTGATGAGGACTGGAGGTCGAGAATGAAGCGCCTAACGCCGATGAAGTATCAAACACGATCCGACTCCTGACTGTTGACGAGTGCAAAGAGCTCACTCGGGCTGTTTAAAGTTTTGAGAGTAGATGTTGGCGATATAGTTTACCGTTCGGGGCCGGGGCAATCTGGGACTGTTATAGAGGCTTTGAACTGCGTGGCGGGGCGGCGGGTGCGGGGCAGCGGCGTCGGCGGGGCGGGACCGGCAACCAACACACGCTGTAGCGGCGCACCGCGCGGCTCCACTCCACACCCGCGAGGCGCTTTGGCCATCTTTCACTCGTCTATTACACATCCACGATCGGGACTTACGAAACTTTGATCGCTTACGTCCGATAATGCATGATGGAGCCGATTCGGGAATGATTCGGTTGAGATAGAATGTTTTCTTTGAGTTTGATTTTATGAGAGTTCCCTTTTAGTGAAAATGGCCAACAGCTCTCAGTGAGAGTGGAGTCGCGGGGCGCGGGAGCTACGAGCCACAGGGGCGTCTCGGGGGCGCTAAAGACCTGCAACTGGCTGCCGGGGGGTTATTCTGTCTACAGCCTACGGACTTGCCGCTGTGCGAGCCTCGACAGATGGGACAACCGTCGAGGCCAGCTGTTCTTCTTCGTTCGAAACGTTCTTGAATCTTTTACGAGAGCCGACGAAGTGATCGGACATCGTCATAAAGTCTCAGAGGTGGGTCTGACAGGTCTTGTCCCAAAGAGGCACGATCGTAACAAATATCAAAAAAATTACAAGATTGGTAGACGTACCTGTGGCGAAAAATGTTAAAAAAGGTAAGATTATAATATTATGAGAAAGACTAATTACCTAAACTTAATGTCAACTTACAGTAAAATACAGTAACTATTGGTAGAATGATTTACGCTTTTACGAATTACAGAAATACCTTTCGCTGTAAATTCCCCTAATTAAGTATCCTACTCTAGTATGAGTTAATATAAGGTCGAATGGCAACTAGGAATAATTAACTGACGAATACCAAATAGTTGAAATGTAACATGGACCAATTAATTACCGACTGTGCCTAATTCTGGGTTAATTACGAATACTGACCTGATTCCTGAGTTTCGATATGTTGGTGCCGCCTTTGCCGATGATCGAACCGGCCACCTAGAGAAAACGACAGAGATAATATTATATTACACATGAAATATAATGAAACAATATACATTGTAGATCCTTTAGTACCAACTTTGATCTAAAATATGTTTCAAAGTGACAACTGGAGAGTGACCATGATCTTTTCGTGTAAATTGTTCAGCATTGAATAATTTCAGCTGATGGAAAGTGAAGAGTATAAGTAAGTGAGAGAAGTTAGTATACCGGCTCCTTTGCCTTATTCGTATATGATATATAAAGTATAGATAGTATAGATAGAGATAGTATAGATCTATAAAGTGTAAAAAAAAAATCCTCACAAGAAATCGGTGACCTTATCCAGCAGGGATCTAATTCGAACACCGATCCCGATCGTTTTCAAACATGTCTTGTGATCGGTAATTGTCTGTGGAATATCGAATTTTTCTATTCAAAGTCCGCGTCCCAATCCCTATCCCAATCACGATCGCTAAAATTAATCATTATTCCAGTTTGAAAGATGCTAAGGCCTTCCAAATTTGAAATTGAAAGCGTTCGGGATCAGTGTTCGTGTTACACAATTCCCCTGCAGGTCATTCTCTGACTGCTCCATGTCACTGACCTAGGCAGGTGTCAGGCTGAACTCAGGTTCTTAACAGGTGGTCTACTCTCCTCGTCTTATGATAGTATTATTGATGCTTTGAGTTTTTAAATTACCTTGCTGGGTATCAGGAAGGTGACTTCATCGTCCGGGTGGCGTTGCCGTTTCTGCATGGGCCCATCATCGTTGTACGCGTCGCGTTTCATCTTACCTGAACAATACAATGCCGACGTTAAATTACCGGTAAACCCGACTAGCTATTAAAGGGAAGGAAAAATGCAAAGTATAGACGAATTCCGTCATTTATTTGGTATGTAGGAAGCACCTAAGCACGTGTTCTTGAACGGGTTTTAAAAGGTACTCAGTATTACAGTACAGCATAATGGGATATTTTGGATTTGGCACAAATAATAAATAAGGTTCGTGATAACATGGTTCTAATTCTACCTTGTTTTAGAAGTACATGAAAAGGGCTTCCACGTGATAGTACCACTGCACTGGAAGGAAGGAGAGGTTGTGGATTTTATCTATACCTACTAATATTGTTGTTTTTAATGTTTTTAAATTCTATTTTTATTTGTTCTTGTTATGTTTTTGGTGTACAATAAAGCGTTATCAATCAATCAATTATGAAGAAGTACGTTATATGTAAGTATGTATTGTATGTTTGTAGGAGGTAATCTCTGGAACTACTACACTATCGCCGAGTGACATAGGCTATATTTTATTTTGTTGATGCGAACGAATCCGCGGGTGTTAGCTAGATATTTGAGAGTAGTTTTAACTGATACCAACAAGTTTTAAAGCATGTGTGGCCAAGCGGCAACGATGCGCTTCCCGATTCGACGCACCGCAAGTTCGAATCCCGACTCGGCCCTACACTAACTTATACTATCTATATGCGAATTTTGCCCGTTCGCTCTAAAACGGTGAAGGAAGACATCATGAGGAAACCCGCTTATGCGCTATGCAGTGGTAGGCACTGGCCGCGGTAGCAATAGCACCCACAGCACATATCATCATGCAACCTAGTCGTGTTCTGGAATCAGGTATCAGGTCTGAGCCAACTTGCTCAACTGTCGTCTTCCTCACTCTAGATCTATGCCCCATATCGGCTACTTCGTCGCTTAACCACAGAACAATTCAGAAAGTCTGTGAGGGTGGAGGGAAGAATTAATGGATAGATGGATATTTACTCAATCACACAAAAACTACTGAACGGATTTTGTTGAAATTTGATATGTTAAGTACTTAATGTCATCGAAAAGTACATACGATAGTTTTATCCTGATAAACTGCGGGGAGCAACTAGTAGATCAATAAGCGAAAAATAAATCAAAGTGATTCTTTAAGGACTCCGATTTTTTGTTTTGGGTACAGAAAAATAGAAATCGTAAAATGTTTGTCATTTATTCATATAAAAATACAAACTATACCTACGTCGATACTCAAGTACTGACTTGAAAAGAGGATTTAACAAACTGTATATTGCATAGCTTCGTCCCGCGGTTTCACCTTCGGAAAGGTCCTCAAATGAATTCTATGTGTTTCAGTCACCTAGAGCATCACTATACCAAATTTCATCAAAATCCTTTTAGCTGTTGTGGCATGAAGTGCACAAACACACACACAAACTTTTGCATTTATAATATTAGTGTGATGAAATTGATCGAAAACAAACTTAGAAAAAGTCATATTATGAAAGACGGGAAATGTTCAAATGTACAACATTAAAAATAATATTTTGTGAACATGTTTACTGAAGTAGACCGTGAAAATATACTTTAGTCTACGGATATAGTTCAGTCAGCATCAACAAAAGGTATTTTAGTACTTACCACCATGTCACAATCAGTAGTTTGACATTTGCTTATCTAAAATACATTGTTATTAAAACAAAATGTAAACGTTGATTTTTTTAATTTTAATTTTTTGTTTAGCTCATCGAAAATGTAGTAAAGCCATTTTAACTTTAGTAGATCGATGTTTGAAGAACATACTCGTAGAACGAACTATGAAGTATCTCAGCTGATGTAAAGTGGAAAAAGGTTCGATGTTATAAACGATTATGAATTCGATTATGAATTAGTATTCTGTGGAATTATGCAAAGTTATTTGGAATTGTGGTATAGTATTTTACATTTTATCAGCTGGGCAAAGCAGAAATAAGACGATAATTTTATACAAGTTGCGAAATTATTGATTTTGTTGCCATTTCCGGTTTTATATTTTACGTCAAAAATGACCGGACGTGCTGATCGTTCGCCTGAAAGTAAGTCATACTGCCCATAACAGTTGCAGCACCCAGAACTTTGTTTTGCTAAATCCTGCGTGACACTGCACTGCGCTCGTCTTCTTGACACAATAGGGGGGGATCGGAAAACTTTTCAGGAAGTGTTTTATTTTATTTTTTTACTATCCTATACTGTCCCACTGCTGGGCAAAGGCCTCCCCCCCCCCTTATATTAACTACAATGAATATATATAGCCATGAAAAATACTATTTTAATTAAATAACGCTCTAAAACTATGTTAAAATATTATGTCTCAAATATTTCCGCGCAAAAGGTCACCTCAAAACTTGTGACGTCATATGAAGGTAAAAAAACGACAAACTCTTCAAAATAAAACTTGCAAAGAGATTTAAATACGTTTTGTGAAGTTTGGGGACGATATTGTGGTAACGGAAACAAAAAAAATTAGCAAAAATACATTTTATAAAAAGCAAAAACGTAAAATAAACACAAGCTTGACTTACGGCATTTGCCTATAAATGACGTCATGCGCTGTGATTGTTGTTTCGTTTCAGATGAAGAACAGATTAAAAATGTCAAAATTATTAGATTTTATTTATTGATTTAAAAATATAAATCTATTATTTCACAAAAATATTGATTGAATGATCTTTCTGATACGACGAACATTCGTTTTAACTACATTTTAGTTTTTTAACCGACTTCAAAAAGGAAGAGGTTTACAATTCGATGGTATGTTATTGTCGACCTAGCGATTCCGCAGCCCTCTTCGCGGGACGACAAACAAGGTAAAGTAGACGGGATTAGTACAGTTTTGATAATACAAAGTTTAATATATTTTTCCTTGACCATAGTGATTTGCTTGTGATGCCTTTGTACAGCAAACCAATACCACAACCTTACTGATTTACGTCAAACGAACAGCCTCGAAATACAATATTACAATTTGAATAGATAAAACGTTTGCGCAACTTCCGAGAGTATAGTTCCCTTTGCAAAGTAATCACAAAAATCCAACGGCTTTTAAAAGAATAAGGAGGAACGGTAGAATATCGTATATAACAATATATACAGTTTATCTACATATTTGTAGACAATACATAAAAATCTGACTATTTCAGTGAATCATATTGAAATTATACGTTTCTAGCTGCCTTGGATAAAAGTAGCCAAAATTCAGCGTATAAACTATCTCAATTTTTTTTTATGGAACTGAATGATGAGACGAGCAGGTCGTTCGCCTGATGGTTAGCGCCACGCCTGCCCATAAAAATTGCAGTGCCACCCAGAACTTTGAATACCACAAAAAGCACGTAGCACTGCATGGCGCTCACTACCCCGAGAGATCAGGGGTCCGAGTTGTTTTTAACCGACTTCAAAAAAGGAGGAGGTTCTCTATTCGGTTGTATTTTTTTTTTTTTTTTTTTTTTATGTTTTCGTTCGTTCGTTTGTGCGGACTAAAAGAGACACTTTTATGCCTGTTGCATAGCGCTGTCCCTTTCATCTGACAGAACGAAGATAGTAATTACTTTTTCAGAGTACAGGGGCAGATACTAAGTCTCATATGCCCAGTAATTTCGCTGGCTACTATGCCCTTCAAACCGGAACTGCTTACGAACTACTGCTAGGCGACAGAATAACTGGCAAAGCTGTGGTACCTAGACGGCCTAGACGGCCCGCATACGAGAGACCTACAAGTAATTTCGATTTCAAATTTCATTCAAATCCGTGGAGCTGTTACAGCATCAAGAAGAAACAAACATACTCACACTCTTTCAAACACAAACTTTCGCATTTATAATACCTGTTAGTGTGATTGGGCCCAGAGACTGAGAGGTTTACTCAACTTGCGAGTATCGATTCCTTTCGCGAAGCGATCACAAACATACAATGGCTTACAAAAGAATAAGGAGGAACGGATAGACTAGCGTAAATAGTAATATATACATACAGATCTATATGTGGCCAATACATAAAAAACCGACTATTCCAGTCACATTCCAGTAAATCATATTGAAATTATGTTATTGGATCCGGACACTGAGAGAGAGGTTTACTCAACTTGCGAGTATCGATTCCCGTGGCAAAGCGGTCACAAAGATACAATGCTTACAAAGTGAATTAGGCGGACGAACGGACAGTCGTAAATACAGTTTATCCTTTTATGGGTAATAAAATACTTTTTATTTTGACGAGGCTTTTTTCTATTAATAGCCGATTAGATCGAAAGGATTTCAAATGGTTCGCTTATTTCGTTCTAATTTCTTCTTCGCAATAATTTTTTTGCTGCTGTATAAATTATCTTGCTATATTTATATTTCAAATGCTATGGTTTTGCATTATCTCCCTGAGAGAAAGCACGTGTCCGTGAAGTGGGAAGGTGACACGCTGGGATGTCGACATTATTTAAGTTTACGCGATGCTCCTAGAGCTTAAATAAAATCAAATGAAATCAGAAAAATTGCATAAAATAAACCATCCTTGCAATATGAGAAATAATAGGTTTATAAAGAAAAAACTGGTAAAAGGCAGATTTAAAATTAAAAAGTAAGCACGAGGTGTAAAAACATATATCACAAGAAGTTTATAACTTAATATTCAGGGAAACCACGATAAGCGTTAAATTCCACAAAGGCTTTGTTGCATGTACCGAGTTCCCAGCACTTGGCCGTTTTTCCGCCGAACAATTGTTCGTGTAGTCGGAAACTATTGCAGGCAAGATGGCGTGTATGGAGGCACTAGTTTCTGAAACCATTATGGGGACTTTATTGCAAGCGCGCTCCATACAAACGAAAATTTGATACTATTTTGGATATTGAGTGATCAAACTCAACAGTCAGGACTTCAAGAGTCAACAATGTTTTCTCAACGCGAAACTACTGAACGGATATTGATGGAATTTTGTAAGTTAACGCTGGTGAAACCGCGTTGCGTAGCTAGTCAAAATTATATGTATAAAAACTAATAAGTAAGTATAGACTTTAAATTAAATCATACATTTTTTCCGATTCATGATAGAGGCGGGCGGTGGCTTGCTGATTGCATATTTCGAGTAAATAAAATCTTTACATTTTTTTCACTCTTTAATAAACTAATTTAATTTGATATACTTGAAAGCATTTTTATTAGTACGAATATTGAACGCAGAGAGCACGATAAGCCGTATATTTCGAACTATTGTTCCTCGTTCCAACTCCCCAAAAGTTTGAGCGTACAAATTATTGTTAGTTCTAAACTATTGCAGTCAAACTCCCGAGTCTCAGGCCATGATAGCGTGTAGGCAGGCGCTACAAAACAGCTGCAGTAATGCAGTCAGGTGCATTTACAATATTAGCATTTTTATATAGGTCGGATTATGGAAATGCGGACGCGCTGAGAGTTCTTATACACCTGCTGGATTCCTTTAGGGGTTTATGATCAAGAAATATGTGGCGCGTTCTTACTGCAAAGCGATACCAAACTTCAATATTTTTTTGAATAAACAAAGCTATTTCGTGAAACTAGATTTTCTTTTCGGTGTAGAAATAATTAGCTACGCTGCTGTGACATTTTTTGAAAGTAGAGACGAGAAATCTGTCTATGTCAAGCTTGATTTGCTGTTTTGGAGGAGTCGTCTTACTTGATCATACATTTAAACAAAACATAATATTGCTGCGAATGTAAATTGAGATTATATTTATAGAAGTTCATTCAATCATAATATTCATATCATCATATGATGCGATTATTTAATATCATCAACGGTACGGAGACAACGGTCAACTCTTCGATAATCTTAAAACTGTCTATGCAATCTTCATCCTCCTTTATCTTCTGAACGCATACGTTAAGTAAGTATCCTTGGCAGTGTGTCAGGCTTTCAGCTAGCGTATGCTAAAGCCGTCCGTCTGCTCAGCAGGTGAATGAGGTCAGTGACACAGCAGGTGGCGGCTCCACTCCACCGCGGGTTCGCAACTCGCGATACCCTCGGTTCCCACAAAAACTTTCTTAATTTCCTGCGAATACGCTTTTAGCGAGAACATCATTGTTCAAATTTGATAGTCATGTTGGCTTGCTGCCTTTATTACTAGTGACTGTATAAAGTAGGTATTATAGTAGGAAATAAAGCATCTTCAAGGCCCTAGACTACCATATTACTTCAATCAAATTATTAAGTAGTTCCAAAAGCATTATGACATCAATAAGTACGACACCTTCCATTTAATCAATCATTAATAAAAGGGATGGCTTCACTGCTGCCATGAAAGTAGATTGGTTGCTCTATTTAGAATACATAAAGATGTCTATCGATTACTTATTTTTGCCGTTAAAAGTTACTGGATTTAGAATCAGGTTAAGGACGAGTATAAATAAAGTGTATGGAATATAACAGGCGCGACGGGATCGGGCCCCGGAGCGGGCCCGGCAGGTGTCCGCCGCACAAAGACAAGGCCCTAAAGCATTACCTCTCGATTTTTTTATTTATAAAAACCCGAACATTCGCCGTTCCAAATGTCACTACCAGCTGTCTCACCTGCGAACGGTTTCTTTACCTAGCTCCATCCGAATTCGCTGCGCCGTCTTTTCGAATCAACCCTCCGCTTTTTTACATAATAACCTCGAGGCGATATAATAAAGGCAATGGTCCCTTTGCGTATGGTGAGTTTAAAATTAATATGAAGTATCCGGGACGACATGCTTAGGTTGTTATAGAATTACAAAAAAATTAAGTATAATATTTTGATGTTGTCGCTGGAAATTCCGCTACTAAACTTTGATCTGTTCTTAAAATTGCAATTAAAATATGTCCACTTACCGATTTACGAATTTGGGTCGTTTCAGCCAAGAGGTTCACACCTAAAACGAGGGAGAGGTTCAATTAGATTCTTGTTAGAATGTATAACTATTTACTTTCACAACTTAATTGAATGCTTGGGCTAGTGTTAGGTGGTTTAGAGGGACCTACATTATAACGGGGTGGGATAGCGTGGTGTCTCATGGTTGTGTTTTGGCGACTTGCCTCCTAGAGACCCGCGAGTGGACTGACATCGGTGCGGCCGAGCACGGGGGTAAAGTACGGCCGGCACCCCCGAGACTCCGGGGCGCCGACGGTGCACATGCGCAGCACGCGCCCCGTCGATAACACCCTGCCTCTCGTCGTGCCCGGAAACGACGACTTAACGACTCACGCCGCAAGACGACGACACCCCGCTCTGTGTCTGAGCCAACCTAGATACCTCACAATGTTCGCATTAGGCAGTCTTGCCGCTAAACTATTCCTTTTGCACATTTCGGTACTTTGCGGCTAGCGCATACGTCTTGAAATGCGCCTTTGATCTCTTCGTGTGCAAACGTTTAGATGCCTTTGATTTCGTTTAGTCACAGGTTTATTTAAAAGCGAGTCTTTTAGTTTACCGGGTTAGTAGAAATGAAAATCAAATTAAATGCTAAAACTGGTTTATTACAAGCTTTTATTTAACTTGCAATGTATATATGTTAGTTCGGGAAGAATCTTGCAAGCAGAATTAGAACCATTTCCTCTTATCCTACGGAGTTGAAATTTTGCATACTTGTCAAAATCCGATGACAATACAATATTATGGTGACAGCCAGCTAATCTGATGACGGAGACGGAAGGTGGGCAATGGAACTCCTTGACGGATAATCGTAAATTACTAGTGTTTGGGCTCATTTTAATCCTCTCGCGGTTCTGATTACGATACAAAAATATACATATATATATATATATATTTAAAATTTAAAAAAAAATTGTAATGAATATTACAAGTCTTCCTAACTTAATTGCGGTTCCAATTAGGAAGTTGTTTTAAAGTTGTCGTAAAAATTTTTTTTTAACAAAAAACTTATTTTAAATTGGTTTTATTAAACCGACTTCAAACTCTAAGATTTATATAGGTACATATTTATATTATATAAATTTATTATATTATATAAAACTGAAAGACCATCACTGACTGACTGACTGACTGACTGACTGACTGACTGACTGACATATTGACAGAATTGATCTCCGACTTGCCGTTATGGTGGGGGGGAGTGTTTGGTACGGTTGTATAGAGGGTGTTTTGAAACCAACCAGAAAAATCCGAAATCACCAGAAAGTGGTTTCCGTGATGGAACTGCTCAGGGGATCTCGGAAACTATAAATCGGATGGGGGTACCGCTTGAACTAAATATGCCCCAAACCTTGGGCCAATTTTGAAAATTTGAAAAAAAAGATGGCCGCCATACAAAAAAACATGGCCGCCATACAAAATAAAAATGTTAATAACTTTTGAATGGTTAGAGATAGGTATAGGGTGTTCGACCAAATGTCATAGAGGGCGATGGGGGAAATTTGAAAAAGTTGGAAAAATTAAAAAAAAAGAAAAAAAAATGGCGGCCATTTTGAAAGTTGCTCCGATTCGACTGAAATTTTGCATAGGGAGGTTTTCTGAGGCGTAGATTACGATTATGAAAAAAAATTTAGATTCCGCCATTTTTCAAGATGGCTGCCATACAAATGTTTTTTTTCATGACAAAATAGGTGAAAATAATATGCAAATAACTTTTAAACGGTTACAGATAGGTATAGGGTGCTCGACCAAATATCATAGAGGACCATAGGGGAAATTTGGAAAAGTTGGAAAAAATTAAAAAAAAAGAAAGAAAAATGGCGGCCATTTTGAAAAATGCTCCGATTCGACTGAAATTTTGCATCGGGGGGTTTTTGGGGTCGTAGATTACGATTTTGAAAAAATAATTTGGATTCCGCCATTTTTCAAGATGGCCGCCATACTAAAGTTTTTTTTCCTTTATAACCGTAATATCGAATAACTTTAAAACCGTAATCGATAGGGAGCTTCTATAAAAAAAAAACAACACCACCCCACGCGAGCTGCTTTAGCAGCTCGCGCACGCCACAAAATCACTTGGATTGCGCCATTTTCCAATATGGCCGCCATACAAAAGTTTGTTTTTAGCAAACATAAAGGCTTAGATAACTTTAGAACCGTAATCGATAGGAAGTTTCTATAAAAAAAAAATAACACCACCACCACGCGAGCTGCTTTAGCAGCTCGCGCACGCGGCGAAATACTAGTTATTATATTATATAAAACTGAAAGACCATCACTGACTGACTGACTGACTGACTGACTGACTGACTGACTGACATATTGACAGAATTGATCTCCGACTTGCCGTTATGGTGGGGGGGAGTGTTTGGTACGGTTGTATAGAGGGTGTTTTGAAACCAACCAGAAAAATCCGAAATCACCAGAAAGTGGTTTCCGTGATGGAACTGCTCAGGGGATCTCGGAAACTATAAATCGGATGGGGGTACCGCTTGAACTAAATATGCCCCAAACCTTGGGCCAATTTTGAAAATTTGAAAAAAAAGATGGCCGCCATACAAAAAAACATGGCCGCCATACAAAATAAAAATGTTAATAACTTTTGAATGGTTAGAGATAGGTATAGGGTGTTCGACCAAATGTCATAGAGGGCGATGGGGGAAATTTGAAAAAGTTGGAAAAATTAAAAAAAAAGAAAAAAAAATGGCGGCCATTTTGAAAGTTGCTCCGATTCGACTGAAATTTTGCATAGGGAGGTTTTCTGAGGCGTAGATTACGATTATGAAAAAAAATTTAGATTCCGCCATTTTTCAAGATGGCTGCCATACAAATGTTTTTTTTCATGACAAAATAGGTGAAAATAATATGCAAATAACTTTTAAACGGTTACAGATAGGTATAGGGTGCTCGACCAAATATCATAGAGGACCATAGGGGAAATTTGGAAAAGTTGGAAAAAATTAAAAAAAAAGAAAGAAAAATGGCGGCCATTTTGAAAAATGCTCCGATTCGACTGAAATTTTGCATCGGGGGGTTTTTGGGGTCGTAGATTACGATTTTGAAAAAATAATTTGGATTCCGCCATTTTTCAAGATGGCCGCCATACTAAAGTTTTTTTTCCTTTATAACCGTAATATCGAATAACTTTAAAACCGTAATCGATAGGGAGCTTCTATAAAAAAAAAACAACACCACCCCACGCGAGCTGCTTTAGCAGCTCGCGCACGCCACAAAATCACTTGGATTGCGCCATTTTCCAATATGGCCGCCATACAAAAGTTTGTTTTTAGCAAACATAAAGGCTTAGATAACTTTAGAACCGTAATCGATAGGAAGTTTCTATAAAAAAAAAATAACACCACCACCACGCGAGCTGCTTTAGCAGCTCGCGCACGCGGCGAAATACTAGTTAATATAATATAAAACTGAAAGACCACTGACTGACTGACTGACTGACTGACTGACATATAATTGACAGAAATAGAAGTGGTACTTGCCGATATGGTGGGGGGGAGTGTTTGGTACCGTTGGATAGAGGGTGTTTTGAAACCAACCAGAAAAATCCGAAATCACCAGAAAGTGGTTTCCTTGATGGAACTGCTCAGGGGATCTCGAAAACTATAAATCGGATGGGGGTACCGCTTGAACTAAATATGCCCCAAAACCTGGGCCATTTTTGAAAATTTGAAAAAAAAGATGGCCGCCATACAAAAAAACATGGCCGCCATACAAAATTAAAATGTTAATAACTTTTGAATGGTTAGAGATAGGTATAGGGTGCTCGACCAAATGTCATAGAGGACGATGGGGGAAATTTGGAAAAGTTGGAAATATTAAAAAAAAAGAAAAAAAAATGGCGGCCATTTTGAAAGTTGCTCCGATCCGACTGAAATTTTGCATCGGGGGGTTTTCTGGATCGTAGATTACGATTATGAAAAAATATTTTGGATACCGCCATTTTTCAAGATGGCTGCCATACAAAAGATTTTTTTCCGGAACAATAAGCCAAACAAAACTTTTGAACCGTAGTCGATAGGAAGCGTCTATAAAAAAAAAGCAACACCCCTCCACGCGAGCTGCTTTAGCAGCTCGCGCACGCCACAAAATCACTTGGATTCCGCCATTTTTCAAGATGGCCGCCATACAAAAGTCTTTTTTTCAGAACAACTGAACTTAAATAACTTTAGAACCGTAATCGATAGGGAGCTTTTATTAAAAAGCAAAACACCCCCCCACGCGAGCTGCTTTAGCAGCTCGCGCACGCCACACAATCACTTGAAATCCAGCTTTTTTTCATGATGGCCGCCATACAAAAGTTTGTTTTCAGAACAAAAAGGGTAAACAAAACTTTAGAACCGTAATCGATGGGAAGCTTTTAAAAAAAAACAGCAGCCACCCCCCCACGCGAGCTGCTTTAGCAGCTCGCGCACGCGGCGTAATACTAGTTATATTATATAAAACTTAAAGACCACTCACTGACAATTGACAGAAATAGAAGTGGTACTTGCCGATATGGTGGGGGGTAGTGTTTGGTACCGTTGGATAGAGGATGTTTTGAAACCAACCAGAAAAATCCGAAATCCATGGAAAGGTGTCTCCGAGATGGAACTGCTCAAGGGATCTCAGAAACTATAAATCGGATGGGGGTACCGCTTGAACTAAATATGCCCCAAAACCTGGGCCATTTTTGAAAATTTGAAAAAAAAGATGGCCGCCATACAAAAAAACATGGCCGCCATACAAAATAAAAATGCAAATAACTTTTAAACGGTAAGAGATAGGTATAGGGTGCTCGAACAAATGTCATAGAGGGCGATGGGGGAAATTTGGTAAAGTTGGAAAAATTAAAAAAAAAGAAAAAAAAATGGCGGCCATTTTGAAAGTTGCTCCGATCCGACTGAAATTTTGCATCGGGGGGTTTTCTGGGTCGAAGATTACAATTATGAAAAAAAATTTTGGATTCCGCCATTTTTCAAGATGGCTGCCATACAAAAGTTTTTTTTCCGGAAAAATAAGCCAAACAAAACTTTTGAACCGTAGTCGATAGGAAGCGTCTATAACAAAAAAGCAACACCCCCCCACGCGAGCTGCTTTAGCAGCTCGCGCACGCCACAAAATCACTTGAATTTCGCCATTTTTCAAGATGGCCGCCATACAAATGTAATTTTTTCAGAACAACTGAACTTAAATAACTTTAGAACCGTAATCGATAGGGAGCTTTTATAAAAAAAAGCAAAACCCCCCCACGCGAGCTGCTTTAGCAGCTCGCGCACGCCACACAATCACTTGAAATCCAGCTTTTTTTCAAGATGGCCGCCATACAAAAGTTTGATTTCAAAACAAAAAGGGTAGACAAAACTTTAGAACCGTAATCGATAGGAAGCTTTAAAAAAAAAACAGCAGCCACCCCCCCACGCGAGCTGCTTTAGCAGCTCGCGCACGCGGCGAAATACTAGTTATTATATTATATAAAATTAAAAGACCACTCACTGACTGACTGACTGACTGACATATAATTGACAGAAATAGAAGTGGTACTTGCCGTTATGGTGGGGGGTAGTGTTTGGTACGGTTGTATAGAGGATGTTTTGAAACCAACCAGAAAAATCCGAAATCCATGGAAAGGTGTCTCCGAGATGGAACTGCTCATGGGATCTCGGAAACTATAAATCGGATGGGGGTACCGCTTGAACTAAATATGCCCCAAACCTTGGGCCATTTTTGAAAATTTGAAAAAAAAGATGGCCGCCATACAAAAAAACATGGCCGCCATACAAAATAAAAATGTAAATAACTTTTGAATGGTTAGAGATAGGTATAGGGTGCTCGACCAAATGTCATAGAGGGCGATGGGGGAAATTTAGAAAAATTGGAAAAATTAAAAAAAAAGAAAAAAAAATGGCGGCCATTTTGAAAGTTGCTCCGATCCGACTGAAATTTTGCATCGGGGGGTTTTCTGGGTCGAAGTTTACAATTATGAAAAAAAATTTTGGATTCCGCCATTTTTCAAGATGGCTGCCATACAAAAGCTTTTTTTCCGGAAAAATAAGCCAAACAAAACTTTTGAACCGTAGTCAATAGGAAGCGTCTATAAAAAAAAAGCAACACACCCCCACGCGAGCTGCTTTAGCAGCTCGCGCACGCCACAAAATCACTTGGATTTCGCCATTTTTCAAGATGGCCGCCATACAAAAGTCTTTTTTTCAGAACAACTGAACTTAAATAACTTTAGAACCGTAATCGATAGGGAGCTTTTATAAAATGAAGCAAAACCCCCCCACGCGAGCTGCTTTAGCAGCTCGCGCACGCCACACAATCACTTGAAATCCAGCTTTTTTTCAAGATGGCCGCCATACAAAAGTTTGATTTCAAAACAAAAAGGGTAAACAAAACTTTAGAACCGTAATCGATAGGAAGCTTAAAAAAAAAACAGCAGCCACCCCCCCACGCGAGCTGCTTTAGCAGCTCGCGCACGCGGCGAAATACTAGTTATTATTATATTGTTACATACACCTGATGCACAGCAATTGGTTTGCGATGATTAAAATAATATTTTTACGTGCATCTTTGAAACGATTTTGAGAACCAAATGAAAATGTAACATGAGTTCATAAGCATCATGCTGCAAAGCTTAGACTGTGCAGATATTGTTGCTAAAAGGAATTTACTGAAGCTTAAGATGATACGATGAGCTCCGTCGTTATTGGTTGTTATACGATAATTTCACAAACATTGTACGTTTTATAACTATAACATAGTAGCTCGGGTCGATAGCACGAGACGAGTACGTCTACAATCTTGCCAGGACTTGATGGACACTTTTCTTAATTGAGTTTCTGGCAAGGATCCTCAACAGTAAATTGTATCTTGGGGTTGTTTTGCCAGAGCCTTAATCAAGAGGACCGTCCATTGTCCCGGAAGATGAACAACTAAAAGCAAATTTTCGCTCAATAAATACTGCAAGGAAATTAATATGTATTCCAATGGAGAACATAATGCTATTGATTAGGATGAAGAAATAATTATAGATTAAAATGGTTCGGTACGTCTGTGTTCCAGGATGGGGGATTGTAGTCAGCGTCATTACTGAGCTTTATGATTGATTTTTATGTCTAGGGGGTGATGATGGAAATGCAGTGCTGGGCAGTACTTAGCATGGTATTAATAGTTCTTGGTGGCACTGCAATTGTTAGGACAAGCGTAGCACTTACCATCAGGCGAACGACTTGCTCGTCTCATGGGTCAATAGTAACAAAATTAAAAATAGTCGTACTGAATCACATTAATATATGAAACGACATAGTTTCATCATTAGATTGTAGGTATATTACCAGAATAGAATTATTACTTGAACCAACATTCCAGATAGAGAAATTAGTTTCACAGGTAGGAGAGTATAATCTAAATAATAAACATCTGAGGCGGAGGCGGCGGCATGCGAGTCCGTCGTTAGGAGCTAATGTCTACACTTAACAAATTGACCAACATGGATGGTTGCAACTTCGTGTCATGTGTCAAACTTGATATTACAATAATTACTGAATTAATTACCTTACCCTGAATTATAGGACACAATACATATTTAACTATTTGTATTGATTAGATATTCCTTAGTAAGAAATTTTACGTATTCCACCTCCCACCCCAGAAGAAACTCTTGTATTGTCTGGTATATTCAATTTTAAGTTTTAATGTGTCATACAAGTTTTATGCCGTTCGTTGGGTCAAATTAAACCCTCATCAAAGTCCCATCACACCATGGAAGTTAAGCTATGGTAACATTTCTATAAAATATACTATTGTTTTGAAGCAATGAATTCTGACCAAGGGGTCTCATTCGGTCAGTTTTCTTTGTCGTACCTCTTATCTACCCGCTACCCTCTTGAATCCCGTGTCCACTAAATCATGAACCCAAAAATCTATCTTTTCAAGTAATGGTTTCGTACTAAATCAATTGGCTACATAAGAAATTAATTCATACAAAAAATCATATCCATTATGGAGAACATGGTAAATTACTTTCAGTGGACGAAAGCTCATCATCCAAATATTCGTGGCGATCAAGCAGCGATACGGCTGTTTGGACGGCATTTCATAAATGTATATGTATGAGCACATAACATTTTAATGTGTGTGGTTATTTGTCAATAGCTAATGGCTCATCGCCTGCCGATGAAGCGGCGTAGAAGACAATCGTAACCACGGCGACGGGACAACAACAAAATGCGCACTATTATTTGCCCAGAGACATTATTACATGCCTGATGCCGCATTGCAACCAAGGACTTATCGGAAAAGCATAGGACGGACATTGGACATCCCATCTTATGTAACAGCTAATTTAAGTTCAGCTGATAATCTGTCTGTCGTCTGTAGATCAGATTTTGTACGACTCTATAGTCAAACATTTGAATGGGTAGTTCAATAGGTGCTTTAACTCATTTTCGTCACAGTATATAGCAAACGAAGGTTATTATCGCTTTTTGGGAATACCAATAATAATTAAGCTACTTGCTCCTTACTCTATCAAGTCTATCAGTGCTCCGTGACTGCTCTCTGCTGCTTACATTATTATTGTCAACATTTCACTCATCTCTCTTTTTGTCTCTCATGCAATGAGGAAAATATCTTGAAGCTTTTAATAGTTTAGTAATAAAATTATAAAATGAGGAGTGGGGGTGATGTGAATTAGATGTGATCTGCTTCATACTTCACATTCTTTTTAGACCAAGGCTAGCTATGTCAGGTGCAAGGTATCACTTTCTTGGTGGGAAAGACACAACTGTACAGCCAATCAAGTGGAGGGAGGGCTGACCTAATTGGAAATCGCTTTTCTTCCACGGGAAATTATTTTAAACGGAATAATTGTGATAGGACAGACGCGAAGTCTGTAATTTGCGTCAATCTGCCTGCTGAAATATTCAGCTCTAACTGTGAGAACTGTACGGCCGGTGGCCGCCCGACCCGACTTCCACCTCAAGACTCCCACGGACTGGACAAGGGGGTGGCTCAGACATGCGACGCCACTGTAACCACCACCTTCTACGGAACAGACAGATGTCTTCAATGTTAATTTGCTGCTGACTATCAATTGCAGCAAAACAACAATCAATTTAGATTATTATTTAATACTCAAAGAAAGTGCACGGTCGATAGCCATCATTATTCAATTTACAATATGGCCAAGACATTTACTTTATTTTCATCTTAATTGAGGATACACGACTGTTTTATTAAGGACATATGAATTTCATAGAAAATGCGAATATATGCTTTTCTTTTTCGTAATGTGGCTCCTGTGAAACGTAACTGCCTCTGGGAAGCGCACGGCCGTCTCATATATTTTTTCTAAAACGTTTCTTGCGCGATAAATTGGGGGACATTTAGAGAACGAGGTCTGTGCGAAGGTTGGCAAGGGCCTAATCTATTATTGATAGAGGCTTTGCCAAAAGCCCTTTTGCAAAGGTAAAATTCGATTATGGGCACTGTCAGGAAACACCTTGCTATTTCACGTGATAGCATCCGTTTCGAGAATTTAGACTTTTAGACCATACCTAGACGAAAAATAGATTTGAATTTGAATACGATTGTTGAATGTCTTTATTTATAAATAGTTACAAGTCCCGATAGTAATGTTATTATTATTTCCTATAACCTGGAAGATTTTTCTCCAATCGGTAACATGAAAACTATGAAGACTATGTCGCTCTTTTTGTTTTGGTTTTGAAATAGAATGACACATTTAATTTTGGTAATAGTAATAATAGGGCACTAGCAACCGTCCGCGACTTCGTTTACGTAGACTGAATAAAATATAACTTATGTCAGTCAGGGATAGTGTAGCTTTCTATCAGTCAAAGAATTTTTGCAATCGGATCAGTTCCAGAGATTACTTTCTAGAAACATGCATACTAATTTTACCTTTTATAATATTAGTATAGATAGGCATAGAAATATAGCTGGCGAGCACATGTCAGATTGATCTTGGTGTTAGAGGTTAAGTATTGTGATCGTAATTCATATTTTACCAAATTGTTAAATTCACCAGAATCAAGGCAACATTAACACGTCACTCGTGATTACTCAGCAACCATTTGAGTAGTGAGTCTAGCTGTTACCACTTCACTAGTCACAAAACGATCGTTTATTTCACGCTCGAGCTAGTACCGAAGCACACGTCTGTCACATCCGTTCCTGAATGTTGCCCAACGAACCGTTAAGGCATAACAAGTAGTACGACGCCACGTAATCTCGGATGATCTTCGATTATGTTTAAATCTACAAGTAATAAAGGTATAAACTAAAATGTATTTGCCTAAAATATATTTAGGTTCCTTATTCACCAGTTCGCTGCTTACACGTTTACGCCGATAAGGTGCATTGACGTCGCAATACCTACAGCAAACAGTCTGAGTGTTGAAAGACCGGAGAGTGGTCGTAATTCCCATGAAACCAATTCCTATTACACCCAAAATTATATTATAAAGAGACTGTCTTGACCAAAAATAACATGGTACAGTCGCCGGCAGAAGGAAAATATTAACAAATTTAATGATTTTAAACTTACGAAAGCCTATTAAGGTTTGGAAACTATTGTGAGTCGAAATATTCATTATAAATATAAACGGCTACACTAACGTTATGATTGTGTCGGAATAACTCCGACCAGATTTCGGACAATTAGGATGTCCTTCTTCCGGGAGTTTACGCTTTGGATTCGCGGCGCAGACATGTCTGCGGAAACTCTCGGAAGGACATCCTAATTGTCCGAAACCTGGTCGGAGTCATTCCGACACAATCATAACGTTAGTGTAGCCGTTTATATTTATAATGAATTACGAAAGCCTGTAGAACACTTTTAGCAAAGAGTAATAACGCTAACTGTAACGGTCTGATCCTCTGTCTACGGTCACCTTAAAATTAAAATCTACGAAGAAGAGTATGTTTATCACAATTCTTGTATATTTTACGACGCTTTATTCCCATATCTTTTTTGATGCACACGTGAAGTATTTTTATTTAATAGTTTTGTTAGTTGACCAGCTAAGTTAAGCCACATCAAGTTGTCACAGAAATTGCTTTTTATTTGAGCAGAGCGTTTAGGTAATTAGGAAAGAGGGGAAATTGTAGGGCCACGTTCGCCCCTTGTGGCCTTTCAGACAACGGTTATCCATTCCGTTTGCTCGTGGGTCGGCGGTGAGCTTAAATATTTGATGCTTCTATCGATCATAACTTCTTTGCGGCGGGAGCTCCAACGAGCATGGAGCGCGGAGGCGGGTAGGTACATAGGTAGCGTCTGCTATCGCTTTGTTCTGGGAATTACTTTGAACTTACTGGGTAATGAATTTGGAAATCAATTCCAAATCTGCAATTATGTAGGTGTTCTACTATATTGTATAATTCTTTAATAGTTCTGCTTTGTCTTACACGCACTATGCCACACTATGTGCAACATACTAAATAACTGTTTTAGATGAAGATTTTAACCTCATCGTAATCAGTTGAATAGTTTTTAACTAACATTTGCTATTCCGGGAATTTTGTTTTTGAAACAATGACCCCCATTAACAAGCTGGTTGGTGCAGCTTGTGTATTATGCCAAGCATATTTTATTCGTTTGTGCATATTTTATTAAAACGTGTCATGACAAACAATTGGTGTTTGTTTCTGGATTCACATACTCGTTGCAATATCATTCTTCAAAGAGCAATATAGATTAATAGTGGGACATTGCGTGCTCGTCCACAAAGGAAAAGGAATTTACAATGACGCATTTAACGTACAGTAGGGTTGTCTTCATGACTTATGGAGACGAGGCGGCGGTTAGAAGGTAAAAATAGTCTAGAAACAGTAAGAAATGTATCGGATGGACGTTTCGTGAGTCTAATTGGAGAGGCTCGTGGGCGTGCCGCACGCTACGGCGCAGTCGGGCCGGAGACATCTTGTATGTATTTGCCTCTCTAGTAATTTCCCCGTCCGTCCTTGTATATTTAAGCGGTGGCGTCGTCCGCGCTACTCTCATGCATATGTCATGAGCAGTTGCCTCGCGACGGTTTGTTGACAGTCGAGCCGCAGGAACCGACCACCGGCCAGGCTGCGCGCTCCCACCGTCGCCGTCGATATAATTATTACGTTCTACTTTCGATACCGACGATCGACGCCGTACGTGGCCGGCCGCCCGCCACCACCGGCCATCCCGCGGTGCCATGAGCCGACAATTACATTCCCTTTTTCTCCAGTACCCTATTGCATGTACGTTCATATTAAATGGCCGACACCGTAAAAGCAGTCGTAAGTCCGGCGCACGCACGCGAGCCAATAAATAACGTGGCATCAATTTAATGTCCCTGTAGACAGACGGCGACGATGGATTATTGAATTAAATTATATTAAAACTTCGCGTCTCTTGTTATTTTCGTTCCTTAAACTTTCTAGTTTTTTATAAATGTGATAATGATCTTTCGCGCTTTGCAAAAATTATTAATGCAGAATGTTGATTTAGAGTTCTATCAGTCGGTGGAGGCTGAGCTACCCCGTCCATTAGTTCCAACAGAGAGATTACTTAAAGATTTCATAGCTGTTTGACTTTGTGATGGATTGGCCTGCGTCAAGGCGGCGCTTTAGGCGGGAGTGGGCCAGTCATTAATTAAACACTAGCAAAAAGGGGCCGCGAATGTTAGACTTTGGAAAACAATTTGGTATTGTATGCGCTAATGCATTCAATATCAAATTTGATAGAGCTTGTGTTATCATGAGAACATTTTGCTAATTATAATATTAGACGTGTTCAGTTCATCATCATCAACATTCACGACAGACGACTTAGAATCGTTCCCAATATGACAGAAGAAATTTTGTTGCTTGAGCCAAAGAAAACAAACTATTACCAGGCCTAACGCTCTCCGCACTGTAGGTACGAAGCTACAAGTACATACAGCCGGACACCGTCAGCGGGTTGCGCGTCGTTACACGTGCCGCGTCAGAAGAGATAAGAGCTATACGATAGAAAGGAGGCGCTCTGTAAACAATCGATAAAAATATATAACAAAATCCCAGACAAAATAAAAATAGAAAGCATAGAGTCAATCTTCTTAAAAAGATAATCAAACATTGACAAATGCTATTATAATTTAGATGAGGTTTTCAATGACATTAATTAAAAATTTATTAATTATTTTTATGACTTTATTAATAATAACATAAAATGTTTGTTACTTTAATGAATTGGTCTGCTCGCTATAGCTTCTATCCATACGCTGTTAGGGTCATATATGTTTACTAACCCTTCCATAAGACCTCTAAATGTACATATATGATTGCAATAAATAATTGAGTATTGAGCAATTTCATGTATTAAAGGACTCTGTGTATGTACCACATGAAGGTAGGGGGTAGGGCAGTCAGATCACAAGCAATGTCAAAAAATAAGAGTACTAAACTTTGATAGGGGTGTGGTCACTAGGAACTAAAACATGATATTAATGAAGCAGTATATAACAAATTAACCCATAGGCATCACAAGATCAAATCCTAACAATGAAGCCCATGGCTCGCATTTTAACAGATTATAAATCAAATGCCGAAGAAAACTTGGATAATTAAAAAAGGAATTATCTGAACCCCTAGTAAGTGCTGTTTGGGTTCAAAAGTAGCAATCTCTTAGCAAGAGGAGATATTCTCATCTTGGAATTAGCAAACGACTCTGACCCACCATCTTCTTAGACTTGTTAAGGTATTTTCGAAAATGTACTAAGTATACATAACAAATAACCCTGTATTTAAATGTTAGATGTTGGCTGGAACAGCAATTACAAATGATAAACTAATATTGCATTATGTACCTAGAGGTTAGGGTCGAAGATTATTAGGTGTACCTATTACTGGCTTAAAACTAGATGATAGTTTGAATAATTTGTAAATCGCTATTCGAGACTTCCATTACAGAAAATGGTAAAACTTACAGTAAGTCGCAAACATGTCTCAAACAACGAAACGACAATGAATAGCGGTAAACAAAATGTTCATATATTATTATGCGAGGAATTGATACAGATAAATTGAAATAACCACAAAGTAAATGGTATGCAGTAAGATCAATTATTCAATCGGGTCACGCGTAATGTAATTTGATGGCATAAGTTTTTGCTATTTGTAATGTAAAATCGATAACATGACGTGAACGGCATTGCCGTACTTTTTCTGACGAATTATGGAAAATATAAAAAGCACATACCTGCACTATATACGACGCCAAATATTTATTTTGCGATTATGTATCTTCAGGCAAAAATATATTGATTTTTAAGAGAAATCGGCTTTATTTCATTTCAATTATTTATGTATGACAAAAAAATGGCGGCAATGACTGACCGACGAAGATGAAAAATGTTTGGTAGATTTTATAAACTATTGCCATGCCATCGAAAAGTATCAAATTCTACTACAAAATCGGTGATTGACATCAAGAATGCAAGCAAGTGATATGTCGTTGTCAAATGTCGATTCATGATGACAAATGACGTTGACATTTATTTGCGTGTTCCAGTCAGTCAGTTGCATGTCACTTGTCAGTTGTGATTGCGATATTGCGTTTGTGATATTGCGAATTATTCCGAATCCGAATGTTTTGTAATTTATAATTTTTGAGAAATTATTGTATCACTCAATTTAAAGTGAATGACTGCTAAAAGAACAAGCTCATATCATGATTAAGTTTCTATTAGTGATAAGTGTGTAGATTTTGTAAATAGTCGTCAGTAGTAGAGCAATGAAAGATGAATAACAGTACCGAATATATTTATTTGTCGGAGCTTCATTGCTCCAAGGATGCCCTCACCGACAATTACGGCTGGTTTATGCAGTTCTTGCTGGCTGTTTTAGCATTTGCTTGTTTGATAGGTAAGAAGTTGCGAAATGTTTATGAAAGTTCAAGGTAGCTAATCACACATTTGGCGGTTATCCCATATGTAGCTTATATTACGCCTCTTCTTGGACTAAGATATGTTTAAACATTCCTATCACAACTGTACTATATCCATTGACATATTTGACATTCTCTAATAACTTAATCCATACATAGTGGTACTATTTTTATCATCTTGACGTAAGTAAAGCCATACAGTTTTAAAGTTATGGTACTTTTATCATTACCTTCGCTAGGCATATCTAGTATTAACGTAAGGGAATGAACTCCCAAAGTTTATTTAGCCAATATATGTGAATATTCTGATATTCAATCAATCAAGCAAATTATTTATATAGATGTAAACCAAAATTTATGCTATCATAATTATGAGGTATTCCAGTTACTAACTTTTTGACTTTTTCTATTTGTCGAGTTGTGTATTATGCTTGTGCATTTACTATTATTATTAGTACCTACATTTTGAAAATCCGTTTTAATGATTGGAAACAATGATTTATTAATCGTGTTTGTATATATTAATTGCATATTCATATTTAAATACATATTATGGTATTGAAAACTTTAATAACATATGTGATGGATAACCATTAAAATAATCAAAAATTTTATAAATGTAATGTTAAAATATAGTACCTTTTGTCATTCTCACATATGATATTTTCATGTTGTAGGTAAAAGATTCTGTGAGCCTCGCTACGCGAGACGACCATGGCTAATCTGGTTCTACGACACATCGAAACAAGGTCTGGGAGCACTTATCATTCATGCAGCAAACCTATGGCTATCACCACATCTTTTGGGGAATCCATGCACATGGTATGTATTTACATTTTATTTCATGTTGCATGCACAAATCAGTTGTGACTATGGTCTACCATTGTAATAGTAGTGATCACAGAATGAGGTATGTGCATAAATTAAAGTAGTAAAAACACCAACTAAGATGGCTGAAACAATCTTTTTTGGTGACTTGACGAGATTTTATATAATAATACTAATTATAGTAAATAGTTTCTCTAACTGATCCTATCCATAATTTAAAATATCTTATAAACCCAAAAAGAAATGGGTCATTATTATATTACTACTGCAGTCTTTCAGAGACGACGAAGACTTCTTAAGACATAGTTCAGTTACTATTCAATACCATGTAGAATAAGACTCGAAGAAATTCTGATGCTAAGATATCATAATTTATAATTTTGTATGTATGGTTTATATATTATGTCCTTTGTACACAGTTATCACAGCTGTTTCACTTGTTAAACTTTAACTTTATACATGTTATGATGTATGATATTGGTCTATCAAAGAAAGAAAATACATTTATTCAGGACATCACACAACATTACACTGAACATACTAAAATAAAGAGACAACAAAAACAATAAATACAACACAGTGAAATGTTGTGCGATGTCAGGAAAAGTGACTCAGCATACGCTAAGGTATTTTTAAGTACCTTAGCACTGATTTTCAGTCAGAACCCTTTCCATGACATCACAAACAATCAGACGAAGACATATTACATTAAAATAAATGAAAAAAGCAGAAATAATACTATAATATGGCAACTCCACGAACAAGAAATACAAGAAGTATCAGTAGTACTATAATAAATAAAAAGAAATGATGTATTTACATGCTAAACAGAGGAACATTCTGTGAAAATGATAAAAATTTAAGTATAATAATATCAGAATAATGTTTATTGATAAATTTAACTGTCTACAAAACATGTCTAGTAGTCCCTAAACTAAGTTAACCTACAGTAGGTTAACTTAGTTTAGGGACCACTAGATCTTAGGGGCTCCCTTCCTAGTTGAAAGAATGCATTTTTTTTAAAAAGAATAAACATCAGTTTTCTAAGTTATGGTTTGAGTTAGACAAAAACCAGATGAAGTAATAAAATTAACAGACTATGAATGACTCATACATCACTAATACTACTGCCGGAAGATCTAGTATACTGGTTTCAATTGACCCCAAACTCCTTGTTATGGCCATTATTATTGTATGTCATACTCTTAGGTAACAATATGTGTACAATTCTTATCCTAACTAATGTTTGTTTGTATTTCCAGAACTAACCACTCAACCAATTTAGAGATTGTGTTGTGTATTAAAACTAGGATAGGACAGTCTAACTATCAGTGTTTTTAGGTAATTGTCACAACACCTAAGAATAATTGTCCTTTGCCAAACAAGTACAGCTGATATTCAGATGTCTTTACAGTTAAGATTCCAAGACAGCCTCTCTGATCTAGTGGTTAAACAGGTCAGCTCATATCTTATACAGCACAGATTTTGCGGGTTCGATTCCCGCTACGGGACAAATGTATGTGCACAAAGAAAAAAAAGCGCAAGCATTTGCATATACATTATAATAGGATTTAAACATGAAGTTGCGAACTAGACAGTACCCATAACCATTTGTGTACACATGGTTAAACAAGAGCAGTAACAAACCATAGACCATCCCCACCCCCAGACCACCACCATTTATGTAAGCCACTGATAAATGTGTTTGCTGTTATTCAGGTACATAGTAAACTTCATGTTGGATTCGACACTAGGCCTGCTCATCATCTGGGCAGGCATCAGGCTGGCACAGCACTGCGCCAGGACTTATGACATACCGCTCATCAACTTCGGCGAGTATGGTGAGCTTGAATCTCTTTTCTTTCATTATTAAAAACAAATGTTTGTAAGTAGGTATAAAAGGCATAACTGTGGTACCGGTAACGGTAGAAACGGTGGGTATAAAAACCACCCATTGTTGAGGGCCAATAGTCTTTGTAGGTCCTGGTTCATTAGATTTAGATACAGAGCCATTGTCTATATATATGATAGCCGGGGATCGTGCTCAGTGGCGTGCAATTGGAGAGGCCTATGTCCAGCAGTGGACTGCAACGGGCTGATGATGATGATGATAATTTCCATTGCATTCTAGGTCCAAAACACCTTACCTCACCATGACTGAGCTGATTTTAGTACAAGCGGTTACGGCTTCAACTCCCGCAATAGAATAATGGCTTGAACCTATGAACTACAATAATAGTTATGTTAAAAGGTTTCAATAGTCACTTTATATAGATGGCTATTAGATAGACGACCGGCGACGTGACATCGTCTCTGGGCCCGAAAGAGTTGGCGTGACAATGTAGATCACCACTAAATGACTCCAATTAACAGAATATAATACAATACAAAATGCTTTATTATTCACCAACCAAAAAAAAATCATACATGTAAACAACTTACAAACTAAAGTACCTACAATGGGTGGACTTATCAGTGTAGGCCCGTTGTCCCCGTAGGCCTTGTGACAACAGGACGTCATTAAATGTTCATACCATTGTCCCCTTTACCGAGATACAGCCACTAGGTTAGGTTATGTTAGAACTGTGACCCCACAGCGCGAGCCGAGCGAGCGAAGCGAGCGTGCCGCGGCAGCGACCGGCGAAGCGCCAGAAAGTACTTTTCCCATATAAAGTTTACTATAACAACGGAAACAGAGTAAGGGGACGTCGGGATGTATTTTTAAATAATTTACTAAAGTACCACTGTCCCCGTTTAACGGGGACACGGCTTACGGGGACAACGGACCTACACCGGCTGACTTATCGCTAAAAGCGATCTACATAGTTCTAGTACTTTGGATGGAGTTCACTAACACAATCTTATCAGCTTTTGCACATAGATGCATAGTTAAAAGTATATAATTTTACATACGTACGCATCAATAAAGTGCTATAAGGATAATTTTAAATTTATTAGGCAGACGTAATGGTTTATGTAAGATATATAGATATAACAATGCTGTGTATCAAAACATACTCATCATTGAACAGTGTGTGACTTGTGTAATATGACGTACACAGTGCAAGTCTTATTATGTTTTAAACAGTACTTAGACAATGCATACTGTACAATAATTGCCTACGCATTTTCTATTTGCAAAATTGCATCATTGTTTGCTTAGTCTTTTACATGAAAGTCAATACGTACATTACGTACATCGCATGTTACTACACTACTCACTCGGGTGGTAATTTTTTGATGGAACTGTGTGATGAGCCGAGCAGGTCGTTCGCCTGATGGTAAGCGCCACGCCTGCCCGTAACAATTGCAGTGCCACCCAGAACTTTTAATACCATAAAAAGTACTGCGTAGAGCTGCATTGCGCTCAACACCCCGAGACATCAGTTATTAAGTCACATATGCCCATGAATCTCGTTGGCTACAAAATAGTACATTGTTCACCGAGAGGAGAAAGTGACCGATTACCGTCGAGGGTGTCGTTTGAAGCCCGAGCCGTAGGCGAGGGCTTTAAAACACCCGAGATCGGGAATCGCACTTTCTCTCGAGTGATACATAGTGCTTTATACTACACCTACGAGGAAAATAAAAAACTAAATCTTTACTAATTGAAATTTATATTGAAATTGTTGCAGTTAGTGAAGCTTAATGTAACACTTTTTCCATTAATGTTTGTTTGAGATGTTTGCGATGTTCTTTTTTCAAATTGTTTGACACCATCCAACACACAGCTAGTGGCCAGTGTCATTTTGCGAACTTGGAGATAAAAACTCACTGTAAAAACTTTTTGGCTTTTGATATTTAGGTTACCAGCGCATAGTCTTACCCAAAATTAAAAAAGAAAAACCACGTAAGAAATGGATTTTCATACACTTTTCTCTCCCGCTCAGATGCGTTTTCTCGCCGCATATTTGTTCGATATGCAATGACGTACTTTCTACCGTAAATTTGATAAAGTATCAAGGTACTTTCCGAGCAGGTGTAGTATAAAAGTTATTTAACGATTTGCTCAATCTGGCTACAGGGTGTGGAATGGGCTACCGCCTGATGTATTTCCGCAGGGCTACAATATGGGGAAGTTCAAAAGAAGGGTTAAAAGGTCCTTAAAGGTAGACGCATGTGTAATGCCCCGAGCGTTTGAGGTGTCCATAGGCGACGGGGACCGCTTACCATCCAGGAGGGACGCATGCTTGTTTACCACTATATTTATATAAAAAAATCAAATGTTCATACACTCTAAATATATGAAACTGACAGCCTCTATGGTTCGATCATTGGGTAGGTCGGCTCATAAAAAATAGTGTTATGTGAAAGATTGTGAGGATCGATGGAACGGTATATTATACTGACATTTTATTGAAATATAATATTAATTTAATTAGACAATTGTTTTTATAATGTAAATAATTATATTAATCATCACAATGAATGTACAAAACTCGCATTCAATTGCAAACGCCTTCACGGTCACTTTCTCCTCTCGGTGAACAATGTACTATAGTGGCTCCTTAGACATTAACTCCATGTCTTTATATCACTTTCGTCTGCGATTGTTGGATGCAATATCGAACTGAATTTGTACTTAATCTATTCAAAAGTATGTTAAGTTAAATTAAGATTAGTGGTGTTTACCTATAATTGATTGTGCAATTGGTTTGAAACATATTTTGATAATGTCAAATTGGCGTAAGCAATATTGTTACAATAGTTAGTAGACATTTGTAAAAAAAAAAAAAATTTTGTTTCCTCAGGCAAGCCACCCATGTGTTCAGCGTGGATATGCCAATGCGTGCTATACGCAGCTCTGGCGACGTTCGCCAAGTCCGTGCTAGCGCTGGTGCTTCGGATGCCGCCCGTCGTCGCTGTCTTGTCGAAGCTGCGACTATCGCCGGTCTCCGATCCGAGGCTAGAGCTGGCTGTCGTCATGCTTATTATACCCTTCTTTGTTAATGTGAGTATTTTTCAGCGCCTGTTACATTTACGAAACTCTTTATTGAAAGTATACCAGTTTACAACTTTTCTTTAGACTCCATCGAAAGACGTGTCAAGAAGCTCATAGGCAACGACCTTGAGACCATGCTTGAGACTCATCTACGGAGTCTCGACCTTAGACGTAAAGTTGCAAGTTTAGCGGTATTTTATCGGGTGCACATTGGAGAGAGTGTACAGAGACTACGTGACCTCATACCACCGACATGCTATGCGACATCCATACATAGTCCCTCACATCCCTCTTATACGAACAAAACGTTTTGCTTCCACGTTCTACTTACGAAAAGCCAAGGTGTGGAACGCATTGCCAACGTCTGTGTTTCCTGACAACTACAACCTGGGAGTCTTAATTTGGAGAGTGTACAGGACAGGTATCTTCTAGGCGAGCGTGTTACACCTTAGACCAGATCATCGCTTACCATCAGATGACGTAGAATCGTCCCCGTAAGACGATATAAGAAGGATAGAAGAAATTTGGTTGCTCGAGTAGTTGGCTCGGTGGCCCAGTGGTTAGGGCGTCGGGCCGGTATTCCGAAGACCCAGGTTCGATCCCTGCCCGAGCATTTTTCTTCATAATTATTTAAAATCTTAGGTGAGATAGTGGTCAAACGCAAGCCTACAACTAGTAAAAAAAAAACAAGAAAAAATAACAGCACAAAATCCCTTACTATGGTAGTTCAATATGGTCTTACCTGTTAGTATGTGTGGGTCTAATCTCTAAACTGAATTTTAAACCACTTCCTGTTATCCACTGATGCTGAAAATTTGCATAAATCTGTAAGTTTGATGACAATACAGTGTAAAACTGCCACTAAGCTGATCTGATGATCTTCATAGGTGGTCACAGAAGGTAATTCCACAATTATATGCAGTAACAACATCACATTATCAGAATTATGTACGAGCTATTTTTATACCATACAACTAAGATATTTACATTATATCAGTTAACATTGTTTTTGGTTGAATAAATTAAATTGAATTATATGGTCGCTAGCGTTTGGACTTTGAAACATGACGCTTGCGGGTACTGGTCTGGTCTGGTCACTCCTAACTGATAGATGCTATGTATGTATGTAGTAAGTAGGTAGATACTTCTAGGTAGTATATATCTACTACCTATTAGACTTGGCTGGCACCGACTTCAAATAGATGAGTGGGTAGCGCTTATAATAACTTTTTTTGTATTCCAAAAATTATACCAAGAACAATAATATTCAGAGCGAGTGTGGCTCAGCAGGAACTCATGCGCCTTTCGATCAGACGCACCTGGGTTCGAATCCCGACTCGGCCCTGCACCGAAGACTTATAGTTAAGAACAGATTTTGCACGCTCGCTCTAAAACGGTGAAGGAAAACATCGTGATGAAACCCGCTTACGCGCTTTGGAGTGGTAGGCTCTGGCCATGGTTGTAATACCACCCACCGAACAAAGCCATGCCGTCAAGCGATCTAGTCGCGTTTCGGGATGATGTTCGGTGAACCATCGGGGAGACGGGTCTGAGCAGCCGCTCAACTGCCGTCTCTCTCTAGATCCATGTGCTCCATCTTAGGCCACATCATCGCTTAACATCAGGCGAGATAGTGGCCAAACATAGACCTATTAAGCGTAAAAATAATAATAATAATAATTATATACATTTATTTTTCACTTTTGAGTGTCTAGTTGTGGTTTTGAAGTCGGTTTAATTTTTTTTTAATAATTTATTTTCAAAGTCATGTTAACTTAAGTTGCAATTTTTAACATCGTAGTATTAATATTATTATAATAAATAATAATGTTTATTTTGCTTACTGCCACAGCATAATAATATTGACCGTATAATTTAATGTGCAGTTATTTTAAGCGTCAATGTCATGTGGCAATCGAATGTGCCGTACTGTATAATTAAACGCTATCAGTTACCGATAACCTCTTTAATACTCGTTCAACTCATTACTAGCTCGCTTTATGTATGTATCTATGTTTGTAGTTCTGCTGATGTATTTTCCATTTGATAAACTATTTGACGTTAGACAAATTTAATGATCTATTCAATTATATTCTATGCTATTATAAATAATATTCATTTTTATTTTTTATTTAGTGTGTCGGCAAACAAGCAGACGGCCCGCCTGATGGTAAACGGTTACCGTCGCCTATGGACATATGCAGCACCAGAGGCATTGCTGATGCGTTGCCGACCCTTAAGGACTCTATTAATTCCCCTTTTAAAGGACTCTTGTTAAAAAATATTTTTTTCAAGACAAGCTTTAAACAAATTCGTAATCGCAAGCAGATTAAAATGAGCCCAAACACTAGTAGTTTACGATTATCCGTCAAGGAGTTCTATTGCCCACCTTCCGTCTCCATCATCAGATCAGCTGGCTGTCACCGTAATATTGCATTGTCATCGGACTTTGAAAAGTATGCAAAATTTCAACTCCGTAGAATAAGAGGAAGTGGTTCTAATTCAGCTTGCAAAATTCCACACGGACAAACATACAAACATTGCAAGTTAAATAAAAGCTTATAAAATGGAACTGCCAATTCTGTACATTGAAGATATTTTTGAAAAACCAACTAGGATCGAGCATTAGTCCCAACTTAGATTATAGAGTATGTTACATCAAAATCGGTTGGGTGACTACGAAGATACAGCTTGACCTCTTCGTAGTACGCGCTCTCATATAATGGGAAGGTCTTGCTAAGATAATCTTGGAAAAAATATGGGCTTTCTCTTAGCGTTCACGCGGAAGAAGTCGCGGGAAATAGCTTGTGTTACTATATTACTGCCACATGAAACTTAATATCTGATGTCGCAATGCAGTGCTGTGCAGTGCTATTTATGGTATTAAAAGTTCTGGGTGGCACTGCAATTGTTATGGGCAGGCGTGCCGCTTACCATCAGGCGAACGTCTTGCTCGTCTCATCACTCAGTTCCATAAAAAAATATGATAGTCATATTGTTATGCAGATTTATAGAATTCTGCGACTCTTTCTACAAATGCATAAAACATTGTCGTCCTCAGTCTGGTATCTAAACAGTGGAGGGATTTTCTAAATTAATCGAATACCTATTTTCTGAGATTTTTAAGTTATTAAAAAAAACAGATTCACTCATTGTAAAATGTGTAAGTGGTTTCTGTAGGTCCCAGTCTTGTACGCGATTCTATCGCATCGGACCTTGAACAATTCCTAACTCAATTCTAAATGACATTTATTCATAATTATACAAATTATATCATAATACGATATTTAAATTGAATTCATGGTTTTACAAGTTGATGTCCCATATACGCCCTGTACGCCCATATCTTTGACTTATATGAACTCTACACAATAAATGTAACTGATCTTGATTATAATCTTTTATCAGCATTAGACTACCAATTTAATCCAAGAAACCACCCAATGCTGTCTTTAGGAATTGGAAATTATTTCACATCGCACTGTTTATCTCAGCCAAACTTATATTGATCTTGCTATCGATCCCGGCCTTATCGTAATCTTTCTTATCGAGACAAACACGATCAAATTTGGCCATGGAATTGGCATGATCATGCATAGTAGGTATACTTTTCATTTTGCAAGCCATCACACAGCCTAGTTAATATAAATGGGGTGTGACGTTGGTTTGAAAACACTCAATTAGAATAGAATAGAATAGAAAACACTTTATAGCACTTAGAAGGAATTACATTTTGAACATACTTTCTTATGATAAGTACAATAGGCCGTCTTATCACTAAACAGCGATCTCTTCCTGACAACTGTATGCTATAGAACTATAGAGAGACGATATTTTATATTCATAATTCCAAATTATTAAAAACATGGTACATTATAGTATATTGTACCTAGTCTTAAATGTTTAAGTCGCTTCACATGTTTTATTGCTTTATCAGCAATAAAACGATATATATAGACTAGTGTTAATTAGATAATAGGGAATATGCATGTATTTTTTTAATGCATGAATCGATTATTATTGATTATTTTTTTAATTGAATCCTAGTTATTAAAAAAAATGGTTAAATTTTTTTCGGCATCATTCGTCAATAAAATAATTAAATAAAAATTATAATCCATTTAAATCAACAGAAACGCACCATTTGCGTGTGACGTCAAAATGTGGGGATCTAGGATCTCCTCATTGGTCCATCTAATCTTCATGTGTGTGTCAATAATTTACCAATAAGCAGCGAGGCGCGTGAAATCAAAACGTGGTTGCACGTACTCAAGCCTTTTGCGATTACGTTCCGTTTCTCCAAAAATAAGAAAAATATTGAAATACAAAAAAAGACTACGCTATTAATAATATCTAATTATTATATCACTACTAAATGTTTACAGGAGTAATCTATAGTAAAAAGTGATTTCCAGATTTTTCGACAACACATGCTTATTCTCTATTATACTTGATCGTGCAAACTGGACAGTACGTAACTTCACCTACTAACCGACCGAGGGCTGCCCCTTATACGTTTGATGTGATTAAAAAGACCAATAACTAAAAAAGAGGATCAAATATTATATTTGTATACAAAATATAAATTGAGTATGTTTGTACTTAATTATTAACATGTTACCTAGAATGCAGTTCATTTATAATTTATCCGTAGATCAACTAATAATAAATATAAAATAAACAATAATTAATATATTATGTATGGATTAAACATAAAAAATATTATTTATTTTAAAAAGTGCTCATTTACAATAGATCAAATAGATTATAAAGGATCTAATATTATTATTGCCCCTACTAAAAATTGTAACGCAACTTTAAATAATTGTTTTCTTTCATTTTCAGATTTTAATATTTTGGGTGACTGACAACTTCCTGATGTATCATCCGAGAGGAGTCAGCAGTAAAATTAAAACAAAGGTAAATTAAAACGGAATTTTATCTTAATAATTTTAAACAAAGTCGCTATCCGCGTCCTCATTTCTGTTTCTCCGCTTACTTTTTCTTCACCACGCAACGAATTTTGATACGGTTTTTACTGTCATTTATATTTTTTTATGGAAGCTTAATATGTAAAATATATTCTAATTAAGTTTTTCTATAGTTGAGTTAAGTTCTATGTTTTGTAATCAAGTCGTCAAAAAACGGGTCGCTACTTTATTAAAGATAAATATAGAGATAGATCTACACACTAGTACCACAGTATTACAATCCATACAGTAGCGCAACGAATGTACTTGCGTAGAGCAACGGCGGGGATCTCGCAGGGAGGCGGGCGACGCGGGCCGCGTCCTACAAACTCGCTTAGTTTGTTGGGCGCGACATTGAGGGCAGGCGCAAACGTGTTTTTTACGAGCGAATTTTACGAGAATCGTTGAATACGTTAATTATAATGGTGCACACCTGTTCTGTGTACGGATTTACCTTGACAACGAAATACAGCAAGGATTAAAGATTTCATAGGTTTCTCCGTGACGCGAGGTAAGATTTTCCTATAATTTAATAATAGGTACGTACCTACCTGCAATCTAAAGTCTATGTTGGAACTAATATCGTCTGGTACCTACTATTATTTAGTTCGTACATTCATTTTCTACTAAATAATATTAAAGTAGGTATATAGTAAGTATAGTAGAATTGAGTTAGGGCTAGAGAAAAACCCCAAGTTTTGTGAAAAAATTTACACTCGGAATCATTTACATTAGGTACGTAGGTGCAGTCAGCTGCGCTGATATGTATATGTTACGGCTAAAAGCCGAAGTGCGGCTACACCTAGTTTTAGCCGGCTACAACTAGGTGCAGCCGGCCACATGCGGTTAAACTTAGATCTATCCAACTTATCTTCGATTAGAACTAGGTTTAGCCTTCATCATAGCGGCTAGAACTAGGTGCAGCCGCACACCAATCAAACGCGTAAGGGGCAGCCCTCGGTAGGTTAGGGTGAGGCGGGGGTGGCCCTTGGGCCACCCCAACGCCGCGAACATGTACATTAGATATAATATAATGTAGATTATCATCTATCACTTCGATAGATTATAATCTACCGAAAAATAAAGCGACGGTTCACAATCTTTCGACAGTTTACAATCTCGCATAAGATACATCTAAGTTTAACCGCATGTAGCCGGCTGCTTCTAGTTGTAGCCGGCCAAAACTAGGTGTAGCCGCACTTCGGCTATCAGCCGTAACATATACACTCCCAAGTTTTGATGGCGTCGAGGTCTGGACTTTATACATAATTTTGATAAATTGTATACCGCATTCTGACAAATAAGATGACAACATATAAAAAAAAATGTTTGCGTGCACTTGTCTGACAGTTATGAGAATATAAACATTTGAAAACTTGGGAGTGTATACATATCAGCGCAGCTGACTGTACATCACACATCAGCATCGCGTCATTATGACTTTGAGCGAGCCACAGTTGTACGTCGGGTAACGCGTTCCGAAGTACCTACACTAATAATAAGTTCGTTTGTAGGCACTTAGTGGGTACATACTCTTCGCGTGCGAATGCAACACATGTAAATGTAAATTAGGTAGGTACTTGTAAATGAAAAACAATAATTTCCTATTTTGTGACAACCCTTGCACATCTGCGTGAGACAGCGTAAGTACCTACACGTGCGGTGGCATCGCCCGACATCAAAGGCATTGTGCTACTGTATGGTTTGTAATACTGTGCTAGTACATTAGTCGAAATTTCACAGCATGTCTACGTAAATACCTTATTATTTTTTATTGCGCAGGTGCGCTACCAGTCCATTAAGAAGGATAAGTCGGCTTCTGAGGAGGAAGATCATTCGGCAGACGAGAGATTACTCGGCGCCAGCGTATGACCCCACAGGAAGCCCACGCTACGGGCCTAATCGTAATCTCACCTCCGGTTATTGTAGCCAACAAACGAATCGTTTCAGCTAGGAATAGTAATAATTTGAGAACATCCTTATTCATACACGCGCTGGTATGGATCAGCAACCCACAACTCCACATTGAACGCATGCGTGCAAATAAGGAGTTGTGATTGGTGTGCCTTAAGTGTTGTTCATGAATACGTGTGTAAAAGTCATCAGCATCACAGATTATTTATGGTCAGAAATGCTAGTATCATTGTCAATACAATCTATATAACTATAACTATACTAACTATCTATCATAACTGATACAAACCCGCTGATGTTTGCTGGAGTAAGTTATCTCTTGCATACTATTTTCAACTGTATTGCAGTTGTGTAAGGACAATATTTTATTAGCGGCAAAATGCTAGAACACTTCTTGATTTGATCAGTCTGTCAAAATTGAGTGTTCATAGAAAAAACGATTTGTTTCTTGAATATATGAACCGGGTATTAGAATAGATGCTAGGCAGCTTGGTAACTTGTTTCTAGGATTTTGAAGCAAGCGTATTAACCGATACACCGTAATGTAGGCCTGTAGGCACTACCATAGAGATGATACCGAGCATTTGTGTTAAGAGATAAAGTCAAGGTAGAATATACGAGCAAATTGAAGTCAACGAAAGAAGATGACATTGTTTGGGTAAGAAAAACGGAAACACATATCAATACGTGTATGTATAAGTAAACACTAGATATATATACATGTTTCCATGAAAAGATGATGTGACATTTTAGTGGGTAATGGGTTAATGATAGAATTTTTTATTTGAATAAAGGGATTTAGAGGCTATTTTGGTAAATGGAGGCTATAATCAGATACCCAGACAGAGCACAAGTGTTAAGATAATAACACTGTTTTCTTCTACCTTCTGGCTGCGGTCCGAATCACGATATCGGTACTCCTCGTTGTTGACGTGCAATAACGCGGTCCGAATGAATAATCGCGATGTTGACTGCTCACGGCGCTGTCGGCGTGACAATCTGTCGGACCAGTAAAATAACCCTTCCTGTGTCAAGCGAAGGGAACTGCCTCCCAGTTTCTCATCACTTATCGGAACTTCAATTTATCCATGACTGGTGTGATTCGGGATGGTTTTAGTATTTTTCTTCCCCAAATAATCTTGTACAACAGAAAAAAACAATATTTGGCAGCAAAAGCACTGTAAGTATAAAATGGCGTCGATAACAAGGCCAACCATGTCACAGAGTCTCTTGTTAGCGCGCTTACGCCGAATCGGAAGTCATCTATGAGCGCTTAAATCGATATTTGCGTGAATCGGACCGCAGCATCTGTCGTATCGATAGGTAAGTCAGCTCAACTAAAGTTCCTGAAAATCATCGCTTACTTATACATTATTAATTAATCGTTGAGAAGTATTTTTTATATGGCAAAAGAGAAACGGCAAGTTCGCAAAACAAGCTGTGAAACAAGTTACCAAATTATTTAGTAAAATTTGTCCATTAAGTATAAAATACATACATATTCATATTAAAGTATCGCTATATTCGATCCATGTGAATAGGATATTCCAAAACATATGACTCGCTTACAATTCGATCACATTTTATAAGATAAGTGCTTCACACCGGTTATCGATCGTTGTTAAGGTGTATGATATTGTAAATGTGTAATATTTTTCGGCTCAATTTATATGTGTTAGGATATGCGTATGGGTGTGCGAAAAATATTTAGGCAGTACATGATCCGCCGCTAGCGGCTTTCTATCGCCTACAAAAACTCCAACAAAGATTAACGCCACTAATTTGTCATGTATCGCAAAACTAGTTTAAAATGACCGAAGGGATGGAATCGGAATATCAACGTGACAGAATAGGGATAGGAGCGGGACATGAGCAGGAGTGAATTATGGTGGTATGGGAAATAATCACAAGCACGATAAATTGCTTCACTACGCGTACTAAGTCGCAGGTAACAGCTAGTATACAATAAAAACCAATACACATATTAAATATGGACGGCTTAGGTAATGTATGCGGCATGAAGCTTATCTCTACGTATTAGGTATTTTGAATCCCAAAAGAAGCTTGCTGTAGTAAATGGGTTTGCAAATAAACGTCGAGCTAATGTGCCACTGACGGTTGCGTTGCAACTTACTACCTAATAACTAGGTTATCTATAGAGGGTGATAGCTAGCCGCTCGAGGTGTGCTTGATACCGCCTTTAACTTAAGCATAGTATAGTCTGTGGTGTAGTATAATACATTAATGACTGAAGTATCATGAAGTATAAGTACTTATGTAGTTAAATTGTCTTCAACATAGCCTATTTATACATGGAATTGAAATGGATGTTACATTATCGTTTTTGTGTATCAATCCAATCCCCAAACCCCCACAGTACCATCAATGTACAAATACCCACGCAGTGTTATGTTACTTCGAATGAAATACAAAAAATACGATATTTTTATAAATTTCATTTGTAAAATGAAATTAGTTTTGATGTTCCTAAATGGTGTACCTACTTAAGATTCTCATTAGTAGTGCCATGTTTTTTTAATTGTTTTGACAAAAATACAGGGTGTAAACAATTCGTCGATATTATGTAAACGTGTTTTCGGTGTTACCATTTTAGTACGTTAAATTGACAGCTAAAACGTTGATTCGATAGCTGTGATTTTTTTTAAGATTTATCGAAACCGAACCAAAATATCGGTTAATATAGTATGAACTCTTCAATAATATGATGGAAATGAAAGCCTCTGGGGTGTATCAATGGGAAATTCTGCTCGTAATAATAATAATAATAATACATAATTAACTTTTGCTATGACATATGGTAATATATAACGAAAAATTACATCCCTACAATCCGACGACATCCTAATAAAGTTATATATAATGTTGGTACCGAATGCACGCCTTACGTGAATTGTACACAGACATCGAATAAAGACTGAAAAAGTCAAAATCTTCCTTTATTAATAATGTTAACTATTATTCCACATTTAGAAATATTTGGAAAGATAATTGATAAACTGAACCGTTGGAATATAATTGGGACTTTTAAATTGGCATATTATAGGTTTTAAGTCTGTATCTTGTTTAACGTTTTTTTCGATGCCATATTTATTAATGTATTTTAAGATTTTTCACATTTTATTTTCACGTCACATTAATTAAATTTTTAAAGTTTATTGAATTTATATTTGTGATACATTTTAATTTCACCTTTCTTTATAATAAAAAAATGTAAATAAATGATATGTATTGTAAATGATATTATTCAGCAAATCTCAACGAAAATCATCTATTGTGATTGTGAATATACGATAAGGACATGTTTTGTAAAAATCGAACTGTATCTTAACGACCCGTGCATCTGTTGATTGTTTGTGCGAATATAATTCACTACATGTATATTTTGTGTTTGATTTATTATGTCAGTAGGTAGACTAGGTAGGCATACTTATACTAGCACAAGCCGTCTCCTACATGCATCGAATAACCAATACGTTAACATTTCATCAGATTATTCTGGTAGTATACATCATCATCATCACCCATCACGTTCCCACTGCTGGAACACGGGCCTTCTCTCATAAAGAGAGTACGGGCCATAATCCGCCACGCTGGCCCAGTGCGGGTTGGTGGAAGTCACATGTACTTGAATTTTTGTGATTAATTCTTGGACATACCGCTGCCGGTTTCCTCTCGATGTTTTCCTTCACCGTTTTTAGAGCGAGTGTTAAAATCCGCACATAACTTAAGGAAGTCAGTGGTTCGGGGCCAGCGGGACCCGAACTCGGGTGCGTCGGATCAAAAGTCGCACATTCTCCCACTGAGCCACACTCGCTCATGGTAGTATACATATACAATCGTGCAAGCCGACCAAGCAAAGAATTTTTTTATTAATTATGCATAGATATGTACCATCAGTCATTGGCTAAATTATACACATTTAGCTAAATTATGCAACATTTCATTTTCGTTAAAGTTCTCGTAACATTTCAAAGTTTTCGCGTGCTAAATTAAAGAGCAATAAGTTAAAAAAAATTCATACCTGGTTTCGACGATGATATATTAAAAAAATGGCACAGAGCGATCACATGTTTTTTAAAAGTTGGCTAATCAGATGTATGAAAAGTTATAAAAATAGGCATTTTGCAGAAAGTTGGCATTCAGCTACTAAACCGGGCAAAGGCCTCCCAGACGCCTCCAGACGCTTGTTGCGCCCAGTCTGGACAAAATTTGTCGAGCTCGTCCCGCCATCTCGTCAAATAAAATTAATTAAAATATAAGACCTGATGTTAAAATACGACCACAACACCCAAACACGAAACAAATGCGCGCATATTTTATTGTCTATGCACAAACATTTGCATCACAGGAATCGAACTCGCAACTTCAATGATGTATGTGATTTCAGCCAACCTGCCCATACCATGAGTAATATTAAGTTTTTGTGACGTCACATTCATATTCTTGATTCAAGTAATTTTGTTTCGATGATACTCACCGCCTTTTGTAAAAAACGAGGCTCATTACATTATATAGCGGTGGCACATCAGTTACCTACTTTAATTTTAGTAAAACAAGGGTGATTTTAAACTTTAAGCGTGTTTAGCAACTTTTGTCGCTGACTGTACTCTGTCTGAATTTACCACTGCCATTTCTTTTGATCTGTGGTGTCATGCCACCTTGCATAGCCGTAATCATTGAGGGTGTAAGACCTCAATGGCCGTAATGAAACCCCCGTAGTCAAAGTGGAAAGCATTGAGGAAGACCTCAATGGTGGAAAGAAATTATTAATCAATCTATATCCGTTGCTATGGTATTTGAATTGTTTTTTCGAACAAATGACAATTTTCTACGTGAATTGTGATGGTGATTTGCTTCAAATATAATGTTTTTATTATTATTTGTTGTTTATTGTGATTAATTTAGTTTAAACAGCAAAATGAACGAGAGCGAGCTAAGAAAACTTCTTCAGACGAAGAATGGGTGTCGGATACCTATCATGCAGCCGATACCGGACATCCACTTAATGGACAGCCTACCCTTCACGCCTCAGCCTCCATATAATAGAATCAAGGTATGTTCAATCAAGTTTTAGGTACCATAAGGCCAAACGATCCACAAAACAGCAGACAAATCTGCGGCTGTTGTTTTTTTGATGACTTGGCCCAGTTTGTAAAAAATATGATTACGAACCTAATGATGTTTCAAGACAATAATAGTTGCCTTGTAAGAAAAATGATATCCAGTCAACAAATTCTTCGTGTTCGACTACTTAATCAAAGGTAGTGTTAAATAATCTAGAGATGTTGCTTTACGGCATCATTTTAATATGTTTGACAATTTCATTTTAGGACAAGCAAGCAAAGTTCCGAAAAGTTCTTGAAGAAAAAGCCACTGAACGGAAAGTGGATATTGCCCGTCCATTGCTGCCAAGACGCGAACGCGAAAACCTTGAAATATCACAAGGTCGCCATATCGCCGTACTGCGGGAATGCGCCGACAAAATCAAGCCACCGCCTATGCTCAAGACATGGGAAAGAAAAATATGCAGCCTCATACCCCAGAAACTACGCGCAGCTTTCCCGAACATGATGGAAGACCTTATAAACGAGAGCAAAGTCACATGGGACATCAACCTTCACGCCCTCGCTGTCAGAACTGTTATCCGCGACGAACCTGGCGTCCCTCGCAAAAGGTACCAAGAACCTTACTTCAAATTCAAAGGCATAACAGAAAACTACGACAAATTGTTAAAATACCGAAATAGACTACAAGATGGTTCCCTTCTGCTGCATCCTTTCATTCGACTTGTGCTTGAATCTGCAGAAAAGACATTTCCTCCTTACATCATCGACTTGGCCAAGTATAGGGCTCGAGGCCCCATGACCCTGGAAAAATTCCACATGAAAATCTTGGAAGAAATCAAACGGGCGGATTACCTCGTTTCGAGCACTTGGTACGCGATACTCGTAAATTGGATGAAAAACCCTAGATGCCTAAAAGGTATGCGTAAAAAAAAAATACCAGACTTCGTAAAGTGTGCCACCAAAATGATATCCATTCAAATCCAAGAATTAATGCGTAGGTCTATCGATGCTATCATTGAGTTTCTCAAAGACCCTGAAACTGTGCCTATTTTAAATCTCGATCTTGACTTTGACGGCGAATTCATTTACGATCCGTCTCTGAAGGAGGTATATGCAGTATTTCACAATATCGCGGATGCTATTTCTCATATTTCCCAAAGACTCATGCCGATAGAACAGTATCTAAGAGTACCATACTCCCACGATGCTTTGCCCGTACAATATAATGACTGGCTACACAGGGATGGGCATGAAAGATTGCAGGAGCAACTTGATATAGTTTTCGAACCCCTGCTACAATATTTAGATAGATTGAGAGCCGATTATAGCATGTTATATGGAGCTTCAGCTAAAGCAGCTCTTCGGCAGTTCATAGAAGAAACAACAGAGTTCGAATTAGGACGCGACAAAATTAAATATTTCCAAGAAATAGATTCCAACATAACTGCCATCGTAGAGAACGAATACTTTAACTGCGCGATAGTGTGTCAACTGCGGATGGTAGATGGTTTAAAATTAAAAGCATTGGAGTTTGTTAACGATATTATAGGAGGAATCGTGAAAGCTCATATGGCAGAGAACGATAGTATCTGTGCGGAGTTTGAAATAATAGCAGCTAGAGCTATGAAAGAACCTGAAAATGCGGCTGAACTAGTTGAACAAGGAATTTACATTTTACACGCAAAGACCGTTTTAGTAGAAGCCTTGAAAGAAAGAATATTGTTGCAAATTAACATAATATCTAATCTTCTGGAAATGACTTCTCTCACAGAAGAGCATGTAGCGTCTAATACTAGAACAGTCAATTGGCTTAGAGATATCAAGCCTATTTTCGATAGAAATGCCGCGGCTTATGAAACTTTCAAAGCGGAAATGGAAGAGTATTTACAGGCCAAAATTGCGTTTCTCAATAAGGAAGTTTTGGACATGATTCCTTTCTTGGAACTTCTGGATAACATGGACTGTGTCAATCATTCTCTTGAGTACCTTGAGTACTTAAGGAAATTAGTGCACCGCTTAGACGATTGTGATAAATTAGTAGCATGGATTAATAATGAAGAAGCCACATTTAAATTCCCTATTACATCTTATCCGGACTTAGAGGAACTGAAGGAGTTCATTATCCCATTTTACAGCTTAGTATTCTTAGTGCATAGATGGAAGCGCAGTTATTATACTTGGATGGATGGCCCGTTTGAATATTTAGATCACGAGGCAATTGAACGAGACCATGACTTTTATTATAAAGAATTTCTCAAAACTTCAAAGAATTATCGTCTTAAAATAAAGCAACAAATAGCTGAAGGAGTAGAAAAGCGTTTTCAAGGGTTAGTTGATGATCCTGATGTAAACAATCTCCCTGCGCCCATGAAGTTATGTGCTCAAGCCGTGGCGGAAATTAAAGAATGGAGACCTAATGTAACTATGGGACATATCATGTGTAATCCGGCTCTGGTGCAAAGGCATTGGGATGAAATGACGACAATAGCTGGTTTTGATTTGACCCCAACTGCTGGTACTACTCTAAGGAAGATTATAAATTTCAACCTTTGGGATGATATCGATCAATATGAGATCATAAGTGTTGCAGCAACAAAAGAACTAGCACTGATTACAAATTTAAACAAAATGATAGCAGAATGGACAGATATTTGTTTCAAAACCAGTCCTTACAAGGATACCGGCATATTTATCCTTTCAGGCCTTGATGATGTTCAAAGCGTTCTCGACGACCACATTGTCAAAACTATTGGAATGCGTGGTTCTGCATTTGTCAAGCCTTTCGAACAACAAGTACGAAATTGGTATGATAAGATAACGCGAACTAACTTAACAATAGATGAATGGGGTAAAGTACAAAGTCAATGGCTCTATTTATTGCCTATTTTCTCCTCGAAGGATATAGTCGCCCAGATGCCCGAAGAAGGAGTTATGTTTGCCGAAGTGAATAATATTTATCGTCGTTACATGACTTGCGTCGAAAAAGATCCTCATGTTCTCGATATTGCTGGGAGCAGTGGTGTTTTAGAATCATTTAAAGTAGCTTCTGCATTTTTAGAGAAGATTAATGATGGTGTCAACAACTATTTAGAAAAGAAGCGATTATACTTCCCGAGATTCTTCTTTTTATCGAACGATGAAATGTTGGAAATTCTATCTGAGACCAAAAATCCTCTGAAAGTGCAACCGCATCTCAAAAAATGCTTCGAAGGAATCAACAGGCTTGTGTTTGATGATGAGTTCAATATATCCACTATGATATCGATGGAAGGGGAAATGGTAGATTTTCTTGAAATCATCAGTGTCGCTGCTGCTAGAGGTTCTGTTGAAAAGTGGTTGGTTCAAGTAGAAGAACAAATGTTGAAGGCTGTAAAAATGGAAACTGAGTTGTCTTACTATGACTATCCAAATCTAAGTCGAGTTGATTGGATCCTATCCTGGGAAGGCATGGTGGTTCTGGCCATTTCTCAGATATATTGGGCTGTCGATGTTCACGAATCATTAAATACTCATAAGTTATCTGAGTTACAGGCATTTCATGGTAGTTTAACTAAACAGTTGAATGACACTGTCGCTGTTATACGAAGAACAGATCTCAGTAAACTTAGCAGCATCACAGTGAAGGCACTGATAGTAATAGATGTCCATGCCAAAGATGTTATCTTTGATCTCGTCGAGAAAGATGTGACTGAAGTAACTGATTTCCAATGGCTAGCTCAACTACGCTACTACTGGGAAGAAGAAAAAGTGCTTGTTAAAATTATAAATGCGGTTGTAGACTACGCATATGAATATCTAGGGAACTCTGACCGTTTAGTGATAACACCCTTGACGGATCGGTGCTACCGTACCCTCATAGGAGCCTATTATCTCCATTTAAATGGTGCACCTGAAGGCCCAGCAGGTACAGGCAAAACTGAAACTACAAAAGACTTGGCTAAAGCATTAGCTGTACAATGTGTAGTGTTTAATTGCTCCGATGGCCTGGATTACAAAGCTATGGGCAAATTTTTTAAAGGTTTGGCATCTTGTGGTGCTTGGGTATGTTTTGATGAATTTAATAGAATTGAAGTAGAAGTGTTATCCGTCATAGCTCAACAAATTCTATGTATAGTTCAAGCTGTCAGGCAACATGTGGAAACGTTTGATTTCGAAGGCACTGTCTTAACCCTAAATCCTGCTTGTTATGTTTGCATTACAATGAATCCGGGTTATGCTGGCCGTTCTGAACTACCAGACAATTTAAAAGTATTGTTCCGTACTGTAGCTATGATGGTTCCAGATTATGCGATGATCGGCGAAATATCGTTGTACTCCTTTGGTTTTATTGATGCCAGAACCTTATCGATCAAAATTGTAACTACTTATCGGTTGTGCTCAGAACAGTTATCCTCACAAAATCATTACGATTACGGTATGCGAGCTGTAAAGACCGTTTTATCTGCTGCTGGTAACTTGAAAAGAAACTTTCCAAACGAAAGCGAGAACATTTTACTACTAAGATCCATTACAGACGTCAATTTACCAAAATTTTTGTCATTTGATGTACCTCTATTTGAAGGTATCATATCTGATTTATTTCCCGGTATATTTTTGCCCAAACCAGATTATGTAAACTTTTTGCAGGCATGTCAAGACTGCTGTGAAAAAAATAATCTTCAACCAATGGAGAGCTTTATGATAAAAGTAATTCAAACTTTCGAAATGATGATTGTAAGGCATGGATTTATGTTAGTGGGCGATCCGTTCGCTGGTAAATCAGTAACATTACAAATTCTGGCTGAAGCTCTTACCCTGATGGAAGAACGAAATCAACCGGGCGGCTGCGCAAGCACGTACAAAGTCCTAAACCCTAAAGCTGTAACAATGGGCCAGCTTTATGGTGCGTTTGATCCTATATCATATGAATGGACTGATGGCATTGTCGCGACTATGTTTCGAGATTTCGCATCTGAAGACACCCCTGTTAAAAAATGGATCGTTTTTGATGGTCCTGTTGATGCAGTGTGGATCGAAAATATGAATACCGTCTTAGATGATAATAAAAAGTTGTGCCTGACTTCAGGGGAGGTGATGGCCATGTCGAGCGTTATGTCTATGATTTTTGAAGTAATGGATTTGTCTCAAGCTTCTCCTGCTACTGTCTCACGATGTGGGATGATATACATGGAGTCAGCTTCGCTGGGATTCATGCCGTTTTACAAGTCATGGGTAAACACATTAAACCCAATATGGTATGAAGAGAATGAAGAATACATTTATGGTATGTGTGACTGGTTATTTGATCCACTCATATATTATGTCAGAAAACACTGCTTACAACTAGTAACTGCTGGAGAAGTCAACTTGGTAATAAGTACACTTCGGCTTATAGAAATGTTAATGGATAATGCTATAGAAGGTGAAGAAGATACTAGGCATACAAGAACTTGGTTTATAGCCTCGTTGATGTCTGCTTTAGTGTGGGGTGTCGGAGGAATACTACATACGGATTCGCGCGAAAAATATGATGATTTAATAAAAGAATACTTCAGAGGTGAAAAAGGGATTCCACCTCACATAGAACGTATTGACGTCTCAATACCATCTGATGGCATGATCATCGATCACTATTACATGTATAAAGGGAAAGGTTGTTGGAAGCCATGGATGGATGCGGTAAAGTCACGACAAGTGAAGGAGCAAATCAACCTTCTTCAGACAGTTATTCCTACTTTGGAAACCGAGAAGTACATATACCTCTTGAGGATACATACGAAATTTCAAAAACCGCTACTTCTCATAGGGCCCACGGGGACAGGCAAAAGTTTTTACGTTCAAAATTTTCTGATGAATAATATTGACATGGAAAAGTATACGCCTGGATTTATAACTTTCACTACAACAACCTCAGCAAATCAAACGCAAGAATTGGTGTTATCAAAATTAGTAAAAAGAAGAAAAAATAATTATGGTCCAACCAAGGGTAAAGTTGCGGTTATATTCATTGATGATATGAACATGCCTGCAAAAGAAGTTTACGGTGCTCAGCCAGCCATAGAATTATTGAGGTTATATTTTGACCAAAAGCATTGGTATGATTTGAAAACGACCGATAAACTTTACATATACGACACATTCTTTTATGGAGCTATAGGACCTGTAGGTGGCAGTCGTCAGTTAATATATCCGAGAATGTTACGGCATTACAATATATATTCGATCAATGAATTTTCCAAAGACAGTATGACTAAAATATTTATGTCTCTATTGCAACTTGGTTGGAGGCGAAATGGATTTGGCCAAGACACGCAATCCTATATAACTAATATTATAGCCGCAACTATGGACATATACGATCAAGCCACAGTAGGACTTCGACCCACACCGGCTAAGTCTCATTACATTTTTAACCTAAGGGACTTTTCTAGAGTTATTCAAGGGTGTGCTCTATTGCGAAAAGAATCAGCTGATAATAAAAAGACCTTTGTGAGGATATGGGTTCATGAGATAATGAGGGTATTTTACGACAGGCTAGTGGATGATCAAGATCGGACTTGGTTTTTTGGTGTCCTTAAAAAAACCACTAAAGACTTTATGAAAGATCTTTTTGACGTTGCTTTAGATAATTACTTGGACCCAAAATCAGAAGAAGTTACACAAGAAACTATCAAAAGCATGATGTTTACCTGTTTTTTAGACACAGACGGTGCTGAAGGCGAGAGACGCTATGAGGAAATGCCATCCATGGAAGTAGTGTTGAATGTTGCTACACAAATGTTAGTCGAATATAATGCGATGCATAAAGCAAAAATGAATATTGTATTATTTGACTATGCTCTACAACATCTTTCAAAAATATGCCGCTTATTATCTATGCCGTCTGGAAATGCATTACTGGTGGGTGTGGGTGGATCTGGTAGACAGTCTTTAACTCGTCTTGCTAGTACAATTTTAGGTCAAAATGTTTTTCAACCGGAGATAACAAAAGCATACAGTGTCAAAGACTGGCAAGACGATATAAAATTAGTCCTCCGAGAATCTGGTGGCCTCAATAAAGATACAACTTTCTTGTTCACTGAAAGTCAAATAAAAGAAGAAGTATTTATTCAGAATCTAGACAGCTTATTGAATTCAGGAGAAGTGCCTAACTTATATGGCTTAGATGAAAAACAAGAAATTCTAGAACTTGTTCGTTTGGCTGCCCAAGGAGGAAACAGAAATCTTGATATAGGCCCTTTGCAGATCCTTTCATTCTTCGTAGGACGATGCAAAGCTAAGCTACATATTGTTCTTTGTTTCAGTCCAATCGGAAGTTCTTTCAGAACTAGACTACGACTATATCCATCTTTAGTTAATTGTTGTACTATCGATTGGTATGACAGTTGGCCCGAAGATGCTTTAACAATGGTAGCAAATTACTACATGGTCAAAGTAAATGTGCCCGATAAGGTAAAAACTGCGGCTGTTATAGTTTGTAAACAATTTCATATAGATGCAAGAGTTGTTTCACTAAACTTTTTTAGTCAATTTGGACGCAAAACATACATTACGTCTGCGTCATATTTAGATTTAATTAAATCATTTACTTCTTTGACTAATAGAAGACAGCGGGAATTAAGAGCAGCAAAACTACGATATACCAATGGCTTAGATAAACTCGGTCAAGCTGCGGATGCTGTGGCAATAATGCAACACGATTTGAATGAATTAAAACCTCAACTTATAATAATGGCTGAAAAGTCCGTAAAAATGATGGAAGAAATAGAAGGAGAGACAGCTATTGCTGATAAAGCTGCTGCACAAGTAAAAGAAGATCAAAAAGTGGCAAACGTGCAAGCTGCTGCGGCTCAAGAACTTAAAAAAGACTGTGAAGCCGACTTAGCCCTGGCTTTACCAATTTTAGAAGATGCGATCGCTGCTTTAAATACTTTGAAACCGAGTGACATAACAATCGTAAAATCTATGAAGAACCCTCCTGGAACGGTAAAGTTGGTCATGGCGGCTGTCTGCGTAATAAAGGGTGTTCCACCCGACAAAATTCCGGACCCTAATAATCCAGGAAAAAAAATATTTGATTTTTGGGGGCCTAGTAAAAGAATCTTAGGAGATATGAGTTTCTTAGAGTCTCTAAAAAATTTCGACAAGGACAACATACCTGTACCTACTATGAATAAAATAAGAAAAGAATATCTGTCCCACAAAGATTTTAAGCCCCACATTATTGCTAAAGCATCAGCAGCTGCAGAAGGCTTATGCAAATGGATTATTGCCATGGATATGTATGATGCGGTAGCAAAAGTTGTGGCGCCTAAAAAAGCAAAATTAGAGGCGGCAGAAAAAGAGTTTTCTGAAACCATGGCTATTTTAGAAGAGAAAAAAGCATTAGTAGCTCGTCTAGAAGCCAAATTAGCCGAATTAAATGAAGCTTTAGAAGAAGCAAATCAAAAAAAGAAAGCTCTTGAAGATGAAGTGCAGTTGTGTATTGACAAACTGAACAGAGCTGAAAAGTTGATAGGAGGATTAGGTGGCGAAAGGGTTCGTTGGACACATGCTGCTGAAAATTTACAGACACTCTACGACAACTTGGCAGGTGATATTCTCGTATCATGTGGTATCATTGCCTATTTGGCTCCTTATACACTACCAATTAGAACAGAAATCACAGAAAACTGGCGTCAACTTGTTATTAAGTTAAATATGCCACACTCAAAAGTTTTTCATTTCAAAGACATTTTGGGTACGGACATCAAAATTCAAAATTGGTATATTGCGGGGTTACCCAGAGATTCCTTTTCTACTGATAACGGTATTATACAAGATAATTCTATGAGATGGTCTCTGCTCATAGACCCTCAAGGGCAAGCCAATAAATGGATCAAAACCATGGAGAAGGCTAATGACTTACAAATCTTAAAATTCACTGATGGTAACTACATGAAAGTAATAGAAACCTGCCTTGAATACGGTAAACCGGCACTAATAGATTGTATACTTGAAGATATTGAAGCTCCTTTAGATCCAGTTTTGCTCAAAAATACATATATGCAGGGTGGCAGGGAGTTTATTGCCTTGGGCGATAATGTAATTGAATATAGTCCACAGTTTAGACTTTACATGACTACCAAACTTAGGAACCCCCATTATTTACCAGAAGTGTTCAACAAGGTCACACTTATAAATTTTGCTCTTACAAAAGATGGATTGGAAGATCAGTTACTAGGAATAGTGGTTGCAAAAGAGAGGCCTGACTTACAAGAAAAAAGAGAAAAGCTTATCATACAGGGCGCAGCAAATCGGGCCGCCTTAAAACAAGTCGAAGATGATATTTTACGAACATTACAAGAATCAAAGGGAGATATTCTAGAAGATGAATCCGCCATTGAAGTGCTAGATTCATCGAAGAATTTAGCCATTGATATTATGAAGAAGCAAGAAGCTAGTGTTGAAACGGAAGTTGTAATAGAAAAGTTCCGGCTTGGTTATAGACCAATTGCTTCCCACTCTGCAGTTTTGTATTACTGTGTCACTGAATTACCTAATGTTGATCCTATGTATCAATATTCGTTGACATGGTTTATTAACTTGTATATACTATCTATTGAAAATGCTAATAAATCCAAAGATTTGGAGAAAAGATTGAAATTCTTAAGGGATACTTTCACTTACAACTTATACAGTAACGTGTGTCGATCGCTTTTCGACAAGGATAAATTAATGTTTTCTTATATCATGTGTGCAAAAATGTTACTTTCGACGGAAGAGATGTGTTATGAGGAACATATGTTTCTTATAACTGGTGGAATAGCTGTTGAGAATACTTTGAAGAAACCTGTTGAGTGGTTACCTGACAAAGGTTGGGATGAAATTTGTCGTCTCTCTGATTTACATACCTTCAAAGGTTTTAGAGAACATTTTGTTAATATGGTCAAGAAATGGCAAGAAGTTTATGATGACCTGGAACCACACAATAAACCTTTACCGGGTGAATGGGACAATAAATTAACCAATTTTCAGAAACTACTTGTCGTAAGAGTTTTAAGACCTGACAAATTGACTACTGCCATATCCGATTTTGTGGAAAAAATAATGGGTCGAAAGTACATTACTCCGCCACCATTTGATATCGGAAAATCTTTCGGAGATTCAAATTGTCTCGCTCCTTTGATATTTATCTTATCCCCAGGCTCAGATCCAATGGGTGCGTTAATAAAATATTGTGACAAAATGGGGTATTCTCATAGATTCAATTCTATATCCCTAGGTCAAGGACAAGGGCCAATCGCAAGAGCAATGATAGAACGAGCTCAGCTAGAAGGTGGTTGGGTGTGTTTACAAAATTGCCACTTAGCTGTTTCTTGGCTACCGACCTTGGAAAAAATAATCGAAGGTTTTGACCTTACGAACACAGATCTTAGTTTTAGGTTGTGGCTTACCAGTTACCCATCTGATAAATTTCCTCAGTCAGTTCTTCAAAGTGGAGTTAAAATGACTAACGAACCTCCGACAGGCTTACAACATAACTTATATCGATCTTATATATCAGAACCATTAAAAGAAGCAGAGTTCTTTGAAGGATGTCCCGGAAAAGACAAAACATTCAGCAAACTTTTGTATGGAATTAGCTTTTTTCATGCAGTCGTGCAAGAAAGAAAGAAATTTGGTCCTTTGGGGTGGAATATTCAGTATGGTTTTAACGATTCTGATTTCCAAATATCGGTAATGCAGTTGCAAATGTTTTTAAATCAATATGAGGAAATCCAATATGTAGCAATCAAATATTTGACTGGAGAGTGCAATTATGGCGGAAGAGTAACCGATGACTGGGATCGTAGGTTGATCGTTACGATTTTAGATAAGTATGTGAATCCAGGAGTCGTGAATGACCCTAACTATTTGTTTTGCGATATTGGAACACAATATGGACTACCGCGGAGATGTGAGTATCAAGATTATCTTAAACACATTGAAACTGTTCCTGTCAATCCACCGCCTCAGGTGTATGGGTTACATATGAACGCTGGGATAACGCGGGACTATTCCATTTCTATGGCGATGACGGAAGCTCTAGTTCTTGTGGAAGCAACTGGCAGCGGTGCTGAAGGAGGAAACACGGAATTAATACTTATGCAAATGTCTTCAGAAATTCTATCAAAGTTACCACATCCTTTTGACGTTGAAGAAGCTCAGAAAACGTTTCCTGTTGATTACCACGAGTCTATGAACACCGTACTCATTCAAGAAATGGAAAGATTTAACAAATTACATCACGAAATAAGGAACTCCTTACTTGATTTGCAGAAAGCTGTAAAAGGCCTTATTGTGATGTCACCTGCTTTGGATCTGCAGTCAATTAACATGTTACTAGGCAGAATTCCCGATAACTGGCGCAAAGTTTCATATCCAAGTCTGAAACCATTACCTAGCTACGTTACAGATTTTCTTGAACGTCTAACTATGTTAAATGATTGGTATTTAAAAACGAAACCAAGCACATTTTGGCTATCCGGATTCTTCTTTACGCAGGCTTTCCTTACTGGCTCCGTCCAGAACTATGCTAGAGCTAAAAAGATTCCTATCGATTTGTTGATTTTTGATTTCGATATTCGTAGTGTTGATTATGAACCGGAATCTCCAGAATGGGGCGTGTATGTGCATGGGTTATTTATGGACGGGGGCCGTTGGGATCGCGACAGTCGCTCCATTGGGGAGCAGTTTCCTAAGATATTGAACGATACCATGCCAGTTATTTGGCTCTATCCAAAAATGAAGACAGAATTTCAAGAAGGCGATAGGTACAAATGCCCCCTTTATAAGACTTTGGAGAGGAAAGGTGTTCTAGCTACCACTGGTCATTCGTCCAACTTTGTGTTAGCTTTCTATTTGCCATCTGACCAACCGTCAGCTCATTGGATCAAAAGAAGCGTTGCCTTACTGCTTCAGTTGGATAACTGAACGTATTAATAAAAGATATTTGTTAACTTTTCTATACTAGATAATTCTTTTCGTGCAACAGTTTAATGTATGTTTATTATAAAACGGAGATTTTATTGAATCTCAAGTGATTTTTGTAAGTATTGTTGTGTGTTGCATAATTGTATTAGTCAGTAATTTAACTTTCACGTTTGCTGGTGTGTGTAATCAATGAATACATTTTTCTAATTTATTACCATAATATTAAACGATTTTAGAAAATAGTTAATTATTTTTATTTAGTGTGTTATCGTCTGAAATCACAATTGTCTTCGCTAGTTCGCGCCTGGCATTTTCTGTTTCCAGCAGCTTTCGTCGTAGCTTCAACATAATGGCGTTGTTTCTTTTCTGAAAACGATTTGAACTTAGTAGCTCGCAGATTGGTATTATCTTTCTCAGCGTATCTGGTTCTCTGTATGTAGGTAAGTTGCTAAAAGCTTGTTGAACCTTGTACCTATAATGTACCTACCTAATAAATGTTAATTTTCAAATTAACTTTGTGCTGTCATTGTACCTTTAAAACAACGCATTCGCGCTCCAAAGCCTCGCATTCTACTTCTACCGTGGCTGCCTCTCTAGCTTCTTGCTCCCTCTTCTCGGCTTGTTCTCTCTCTTGCTGGTGCAGCAATTCTTCTTCCTCTGCCTCTTTGTCTTGTATTTCTTTCATTCGATGCTCAAAGTGGTCACGTTCTGGGCAAGCAAGATTAATATTTATAAGGTGTTTATCATCATCAGCCCATCACGTTTCCACTGCTGGGCCTACAGAGAGTATGGGCTTTAATTCAACATGCTGGCCCAGTGCGGGTTGGTGGCTATCCTAAAAGGTTTTTTTTTTAACTGAATGGTCGTTTGCCTGATGGTAAGCAATACGCCAGCCTATAACGAATAACAGCACCACCCAGAACTTTGTTTTACAAGATCCTGCGCGGCGCTGCACTGCGCTCGTTACCCTGAGACAATTCGCTGTTGAGTCTTATAATGCCTAGTCATTTCGCTGGCTACAATGCCCTTCAAACTGAAAGACAGTAATGCTTGCGCACTACTGCTTGGCGGCTGAATAACTGGTAAAGCGGTGGTACCCACCCAGACGGCCTCTCGCATACGAGAAACCTACCACCAGTATTATTGCATAACTTATTGCTGAGACTCAAGCTTTGGCTGAGAGTGTTAGATCGTCATAATATTTTTGTAAGTAGGTACCTACCTAGGCACCATAGGAAAGTAGTCATTATGGCCCGGAACGTACCAAACTGTGGCTGCACCAGCCCAATAACGTACCGTTACCCGTATTCTTAAGCCGATAGTTTTTGAAAGTTTCTTTTAGTTTGGAAGATCTCTATTTCCACTGATTTCTACAATAAATATTTATGTTCTATTTTTCGAACCTTTATCAAATAGCTTCTGAAACCCATTCCGGTGTTGTTTGAGATTGGCAATATGCGCGTCTATTTTACATTTCGCTGAAGTTGAACATATTTCGATAATTGATATTTGGTGTCTCGCTTGAAATATTTGATTTTTTACTTCCTGAAATATATTACACAAAAATACATTGCGCATTATTATAAAAATACACAGTGGTAGGGCCTAGGTGTACTTAATGGATATGAAAACTATGAGAAGTAGGAAGGTAGGTAGTAAGTACATTATACATATTGTTTCCCAGTAATTCTTATTTATAAATAGCAATTTTAGTTTATGTGACTGCCACGACAATGTCACATGGTTCGCCTGATGGTGAGCGCCACGCTTGCCCATAACAATTCTAAATATTAAGAAAATGTTCTCATATCGGCAAATGTAATATTACCTACCTCCAATTGTTCTTTTAAAGATTCGTTTTCAGTTTTAGTTGTCACAAGTTCTTCTTGCAAGGAACGCTCTCTGTTACGAGCTTGGCTCAGCTCTCCTTCTCGGCTTAGCTTTAATTTTGTAGCTGCAAATTAGAACAAATACAACAAGCAAAACTTTTACTCTTATGCCCCAGGAGCGAAAAGTGGGGGACAACAGGAACAACCCCAGTTTTCCACCTACGAAACTTCTTTTTTCTTCTCTTCTTCGTAAGCAACAACCTGCCCATAACAGTTGCAGAACCTGGGGTAACCTGGGGTAGGTTAGCAAAATCCTACGAAACACTGCAATCCGTCATCCCGAGACAATAGTTCTTAAATCTCATAATGCCCAGTAATCCGCTGGCTACAATGACCTTCAAACTGGCACAGTAATGCTCTACGGATTGAATAACTGGCAAAGCGGTGATTTGGGTGGTATCTTGCATACGACCTACCTTACTGGACCTACCACCTAGTAATAACTACATTAACTAAATTATATTAAACCAACCGGATTTTAATTTCAATTTTAGAGTTTCAATTTTCTCACATATATTAGCCATCATTACATTACAGTACGACCGATGTGTAGATACTTTTAAGTTAATAATAATGCTAAGATGTTAAAATTAAATGTTCCCGCCATAAACAAAACTTAAAACGAACTAGTGTTTTTTTTTTCTTCTCCCCTTTGTGGGGTTTGGCTTTGCACGTCTTGTGCATCTGCCAGAGTCAAGTTTCGTTCGATGGAGTTCAGTATGACGTTGAGGTTTATTAGGGTGCTTACGTAGTATAAAGGTAGGGAAACATTTTCGCGAGTAATTAGAGTAATAATTTAGAAAATTTGTAAAAAGGATCAGGAAGAGATAATTAAATAACAATAATTAAATTATAAATAAATAAATGTATAATTAAATTATAGAATATTATGCAAGGTTAAGTATGTATTTATATTTACTATTTAATCTTATTAATACAAATAAACTCTGATATGCTGTTATAAATAAAAGGATTCACAGTGAGAAGAAGAGATTTTATGTTTATGGGAAAAGGGACACGGCAGGATATCAAACAATTATAAAATGAGACACGCTCATAATTAGGACACGAGAAAAATATGTGGTCCAAGTCCCTGTAGTCATGCCCACATTCGCACTGCGGGCTATTTTTAATGTGAAATCTTGCTAGGTGAGCTGGACAAGTTGTATGCCCTAGACGCATTCTTATTAAAATTGTAGTTGCAATTTTGTTTAGTTTTAAACTAGAGAACCATGGTTTGATGCGAACATGCGGTTGTATGCTAAAATAATGCTTTCCCTTTAATTTACTGCTTTTTTCCCAGACCTTACCCCAGGATTCCCTAAGATGTAGCTTGGGAAGACCAGCCAAGTCATGAGTATAATTTTTGAAAGGGTATTGGTCTCCACACAACACAGCCTCGTTAGCAAGTTTATCCGCTTTTTCGTTCCCTTTAATGCCACAATGGCTGGGTATCCAAACCAATGTGACAGAAAAGCCTTTCAAAAAGCACAAATGTAGCATACTCCTAGCTTCTATTATAAGAGGAACATGCGGTTTTGATTTAAATGGATATCGCAGTAGGGCCTGTAAGGCGCTCCTTGAATCACTCAATATTAAGCTTTTATTGAGTTTTAAAAGTAAAACATATTCAATTGCTTTGACGATGCCTAAACATTCACCTGTAAATACTGACATCTCGGAAGGACATTTAATTTTTTTTACTATGTAAAATTGAGCATGATACACACCCACTCCTACAAAATCATCTGTCGAATGTTTGGAAGCATCCGTATAAATTTGATGGTATCGTGGCCAGTTTTGTTCCACAATACATTTAAAATCAGTGTTTGCATTAACATCGTGCTTATCAATATTTAAATTAAGATTAACCGTCGGAGTATTTATCAGTTACAAGTAAACAGATCAAGGTTCGGAGATCGATGAGTTGGTGCGTTCAATGCTTTGTATCGAATTAAGCTTTTAACTAAACAAGGAAGAGGCTTATGATTCCAATAATCAGATGACTCGATAATATCAGTGAGAAGATGAAGTTTTAGTATTAAGGGACTATTAGAAAATTGAAGAACACGGAAAAACATTCGGTCGGATAGAAACTTCCGTCTTAAATTAAGAGGAGGTTCAACGCATTCTATTTGTAAAGCATTTAAAGAGCTAGATTTCATAGCTTTAGCAATTACTCTCAATGCTTTTGATTGGATGCCATCCAATTTCCTAAGTCCGGTCATGCTACAAGGTCCCAGCAAGAAAGCTCCATAATCTAGAACACTTCGTACCAGAGCATTGTAGAGAAGCTTTGACCCCACCAAACGCCCGAGAGACATCTTAATAAATTCAGGACTTTCTCACATCTAGCCGCAATATACTCACAATGTGGTAAGCCTGAAAGTTTTGAATCTACGCCTAAGAATTTTACATTGGTCTTTATTGGTATAAGATTATTGTCAAAATTAATAAAAATAGGAGGAGGACGTCGCTGGCGCGAAAAAATCACTACTGTGCTTTTAGGTGCTGAGATGTTTAGGCCGTTCTGATCCATCCAACATTTTAACAATTTAAGAGAATTTGATATGCGATCGCTTGCTGAAGCAATGGATCTGTCTGTAGAGTATAAAACAAGGTCATCAGCATATTGTAAGATGTTTGAAGATTTTTGAAGAGAAGATTCCAAATCGCAAGTATATATATTGAACGGGATAAGACTAAGAACCGACCCTTGTGGCAGTCCTTTCCACACAAGCCTACATTGATCTCGCGCTTGGTCTAATTTTATTGTTCTTCCTGACAGGAGGGTCAAAATAAAGCAGGTGAGAATTTCAGGAATGTTAAGTTTGTGTAGTTTATCTCTAAGAATATTTAGAAGAACGTTGTCATACGCCGATTGTATATCTAAAAACACTGCAACACAAGATTCATTGTGTGAAAAAGCCAATCTAATATCAGTAATCAGAGTACCCACACTATCCAATGTACTCCTACCCTTCCGGAAACCAAACTGTGTGTCCGGTAATATTCCACGATGTTCAACTAACCATTCCAGACGGTTTTTGATTAAATTTTCTGCTACTTTTACAATGACGGATGACAAGGCTATTGGGCGATATGAAACCACTTCGGTCGGTGGTTTATGCGGTTTTAAAATAGGTATAACAATTTGTGATTTCCAAGATGGAGGGATATTTCCTGATAACATTACTGTATTTATTATGTCTAAGTAATATATAAGTGATGTTCCACTGAGATTGGCTAAAAATGAATAAGGTATTCCATCTTCACCAGGTGCGGAATCTTTCACAGCAGATAAAACGCCTTGTAATTCTTGCAAGGTAAAGGGAGAATTTAAAATGGAATTATAGTTATCTATAACGGAGGGTAGATATTTAAATAAAAGTTCCAGTTGTGGCGCTGTAGGTGGAGCCAAATGATCAAGGAACTTATCAATCAGATTCGGAGGTAAAGCTGGAAAAGTTGATTCACTTACACCGTTTCTAAATCGTCTTATATTACGCCAAACAATAGATGGTTATGGTGGTTGGCAGGAGAGATAGAATGGCAATAGTTTCGCCATCCCTGATATTTTTTTTCTTTGAGTAACTTGCGTGTACTTGACATTAAATTAATTAAGGATTGGAAGTTCTCATCAGACATGTCGCTATTATTGTACGCTATACTGCAGTTCAGCTTCTTTTCTTTTACGTACAGCTTCAGTGCACTCCCTATCCCACCAAGGTGGGGAAGGAATCTTACCAGTCGCTGAGTTTTTGAGTGGGAATATTTCATCAGCGGCTTGTGTGAGCATATTTGAAAAAATGACACTACAATCGGTGACCTCACATGAACAATTAGATAAATTTGAAATTTTTTGTTCTACAGATAACTTGAACTTATCCCATAATTTGTCGTTGTTGATATTATACTTCAATCGTGGTTTACGTGGTGAACCACGAGAGACATGTATAGGTAAAGATATAACAATCGGGAAATGGTCACTTCCAAAGGTGGAAGATAAAGTGTGCCATGTAAAAGATGATGCTAGATTTGGGGTACAGATCGATAATTCTATTGCACTTGTGTTTTCAAAAGGAGCTGTGCGTCGGGTGGGGGATCCAGAATTTAATATACAAAGATTAAAATTGTCAAGTAACTCTAATAGTATTTCACCACAGTAAGTAAAAATAGAACATCCCCAAGAGACATGATGAGAATTGAAATCGCCTAAAAGTAAGAAAGGTCTAGGAAGAAGAGATATAAGATTATTAAGGCTGCGAAAAGCCGAGGAGGAAGGAGAAGGAATATATATAGAAACAACACAAGTATTACTAACCTGTGCTGCTACCACGGAAAAATCATGATATACAGGGAGAGATATAGGAGAGAAAGAAATGGTATTTCTGATAAGTAAGGCAGCACCGCCATACCCATCGGATCTATCATCTCTCAAGCAAGAAAATCCATTGATTTTGAAGATGGAGCCCGGCTTAAGCCAGGTCTCCGAAAGTGCAAATAAACAAGTGTTGTACTTGTTTATTAAGTGAATAATTTCACTTTTTTTAGGAACTGCACTTCTGCAGTTCCACTGTATTATCTTTTGGAAGACCGCCATTATTAATGGCTTTAGGAGTTTTAAACATGTCAACTATAGAGGCAACGTTGGACGGTATTTTTATGTTTGATTGAGTCAGTGTTTCAATAAGAATTTGAATGATGTCCGATGTTGACATCATTATCGGATTAACAGGTTTCACGTTAAGAGCGCAACCGTCTTGAGGAGTGGGAATTTTGTGTTCATTTATAATTTTTTGATGTGCTTCTCGGTCGTAGCCTTTTCCCTGTTTGGGAGGCAGACGACGGTTTGCATATATTGTTTTTTTATAAGAAACGTTCGGTGAACGTTGATTAAGAGGTGTCTGGGATGTAGGGTGAGCCTGAGTTATATTAGGAACAGAGTTAACAATATCAGCATAAGACTTGGAAACAGGTGGATGTATTTTGGCTGCTTCGCCATATGAGATACAATTTTCCGCCATTGTTACCTTTATTTGCTTTTGGCGTGTGAATTCAGGGCAGGACTTACTTATAGCGAAATGATTTCCAGTACACAAACAGCACGAAGTGTTTTCCTCTTCGACTTCGCAATTGTCACCAGTGTGGTCATTACCACACTTGTAACAACGAGGTTTCGAACGACACTGGAGTTTCGTATGACCGAAGCGGCAGCAGTTGAAACATTGGATAGTAGGGTACGAGTAAAGTTCAACGGGGAGAGCGTTGTAGCACATGAAAATTCGTTTCGGTAAGACCTGTCCATCGAATGTAACGACAACGCTTTGTGTTGGTTTCCACACAGGGGAACCTTCTACTATGATCTTGTAGTTTATTCTTCTAACTTTTAATATTTTACCGCATCCATTAGGTACCGATATATTATCAATGACTTCCTCAGGAGACCATTCTGATGGTACGCCACGGACCAAACCCATACGGGATACGTTAAATGACGGTACGAAAGCTCTCAATTTGTTAGTAGTCAGACTGTTACTACAGATGAATGCATTGGCATCACCAAAGTTAGTGAATGAAAGTGAAATCGAACTTTCAACGACAGCCGGTTCTGCCGTCTACAGACTGAGCATGCCTTATTTTTTTCAAATTGAAATTTTTACAGATTTTGTGTAGACGACTCCTTTTGCGCCCTGAGCGCTGGTGCTGGGTAGTAGATCCATCAGTGTCCATTCCAGACTCGTTGGAAATAATATTATTAGTAGAAACAGTTACAAAACTTACCGCCGGGGGGATCATGCCCCCCGTATCCGCCAGGTCGGGCGGATCGTTCATCAAGAACTTACCGAGTCTGGTTACTATACACTTACTAATATGATAAATTAATTAAATACTAATACTTATATAGATAAAACACTCTACTGATCCTTAAAACTTAAATAAATTTACAAAGCGAAAAAATCACGACCACCTAATTCGAGGTTTCCCGCGCTTTTTGAACTAGTGTTTTATTCTACCAGATTTATCATTTTTTTTTTCCTGTCTTTTTAGTTTTTTTTTTTTCAATTTTGCCCGTTAGGGCAAGGTAAAGTCTCTAGGACCATACCGCCATGTCTTACGTAGTTTTTATTTGATAGTTTAATATTCCATTTTATTATACTTTTGTTGAGAATGAGGGTCAACAGCAACAAGCCGGACCCTCTCCTAGTGCTTCAATAAAGTGGTGGAACTTTATTCAAGCTTTCCATGGACTTTTTGTGAGAACATAAAAAGCAATGTTTTCCCTATTTTGTTTCATTTGCCTACACTCGTGCACGTTAACGAACACATAATGGTTAATATTCCACCGATATTACACATGATCACTCGAAATAACACTTGTTTGGAAAATAAAACAAAATCGAACTGTATCACTTTTCACTTCCCGCCAAAAAGTCCCCTGTCTTTTTAGTAGATGACCTATACCACAGAATACTAAAGGAATATACAGGAAAAGAGAGGCAACTCGCGCGAAAATTTGAAACACAGGAATATATATATTCACCTCCGAGCGTTCACCAGGGGTGCGTTCAGTAACATCGCTTGACGACGCACCGCGGCACCGCAGGCCTATTAGCTAATTTGCGACATCTCACTCTTTGGTCGTTCCGTTCACACAGTCAGTTCGTGCGATGACACCAAATCGTTAATAAACAATGTCATGTGGCGTACACCCTGGTCACCTCGTAAAATACTGGGTTAAAAGACGCACTGCTGTCACTTTTACAGATATGTCAATTGAACTCATTGACCATAAGTTAGTTCTTAAGTTAAGTTCTTAAAGGGAATTTCCACATTTTTTAAAAACGTGGTGAATAATCACATTAATGGAGTAAAATCCGCCCTCTTTCTAGTACTTTCAATAACAACTGATAAAATCTTACACACTTAGTAATTGTTGACCTTCAACCACAATACACATCATCATCATCATCATCAGCCCACATCAGTTCACTGCTGGACATAGGCCTCTCCCATAGCACGCCACTGAGCCCGATCTTCGGCTTTCCTTCTCCAGTCGCTACCAGCAACCCTACCTATATCGTCGCTCCATCTAGTCGCAGGTCGTCCTACACTACGTTTACCGATTCGCGGTCTTCAATCTATAACACGTCTACCCCAACGGTTATCGGTTCTGCGGCAAATATGACCAGCCCACTGCCACTTCAGCTTGCTAATCCGCTGAGCTATGTCGATAACATAGAACGAATAACTTCGTTCCGGATTCGATCCCTTAGAGTAATACCGAGCATAGCTCTTTGCCATTGCTCGCTGAGCAACTTTCCTTTTGTGGACTATTCGTACCGTGAGTGTCCATGTCTCGGCTCCGTTTGTCATAACAGGTAGGACCACAATACACAAAAACATCAAATATTTATATTTTTTTATATTATCACCAGAGATATCAACGAGCCGAAATTTGAACCATCCGTCTATCACCGTGGCTTAAAATGGTGGACCCAGTCGAAATGAAGAGCTACGTTACGTCATCACAAAAAGTAGCCAATAAAGGAAGTAACTTTTGATACCTTTTATTTCATTAATATTTTTTTTTACCAGTGTGCAAAAGAGACAGTCAGTATTTTGGTGACGAATTGCTTCACATTTCTATAACACACAAAATGTATAGATGCATGTTATGACTATTTTACTGTTTTGATCTATTTAGTTGAACGGCATATTGGAAGCATTTTTTTTTATCTACCGCAAGCTCAAATACTGGACTTCTTTCTTGCTTTTCCTATTTATAAGTGCCTGAAAATTGGGTTTATATAGTTATTATAGCACAAAAGTCCTACCTACCGATCAGAATAATATAATTTAAAACGTATTTATATGTACTTTTGAGAACAATATTTAATATTTTACATGTACAGCGCAGCGTTCGCCCAATTTGCGATGTCTGAAAAAGGCGACTAAGTTTTAAGTACATTTACTATAGAATAAGACCTTTATACACTTAATTTGGCAAATAAATGTATGTGAATACTTTTGTTTTCGTTACATAAAATGGAGGTTATTTGTCACTGTTTTTGACAGGAAATTAGAATACCCAAAGGCACTGTGGATGATCGAGTGATATTCACACAAACCCCACAGGAGCCATATATAAGAAGTTGAAGTTGAAGTTGATATTCACACAAACGGTTTTCACATTGAGTACGTATTTACTGCACGCACCCCAGTCATAGTGTGGGTTTACTCTGTGGTGTGATGGGACTTTTTGGCGGGAAGTGAAAAGTGATACAGTTCGATTTTGTTTTATTTTCCAAACAAGTGTTATTTCGAGTGATCATGTTTAATATCGGTGGAATATTAACCATTATGTGTTCGTAAAGGTGCATGAGTGTAGGCAAATGAAACAAAATAGAGAAAACATTGCTTTTTATGTTCTCCCAAAAAGTCCATGGAAAGCTTGAAAGTTCCACCACTTTATTGAAGCACTAGAAGAGGGTCCGGCTTGTTGCTGATAAGCCTCATTCTCAACAAAAGTATAATAATGGAATATTAAACTATCAAATAAAAACTACGTAAGACATGGCGGTATGGTCCTAGAAACTTTAGCCAGCCCTAACGGGTGAAATAAAATAAAAAATGTGGTGTGATCATTGAGGTCTTACAATGGGTGTGATAGATGTCTGTCGAGTTGTCGAATAACACCAAAGAAAAAGTATTTACTAAGGCCGCGTTCAGAAATGGGTAAATGTCCACGAGTGAATACTTGTCAGTTAATCTCAGTGACATGCCAAGTTAAAAATTAACTAGCGCCTTTCTGAACGGGCATCGAGTAATACAATAAGCCAGCCAATCAAAACCAATTATTTTCAATACCGAGATTTCCCGCGCTTTTGTTTATCAGATTTAACTGCGTTATTTTGGCTAATATCGGAATTTTACCTTATGTTTTGCTTCAAATACACGAATCGCTTATTTTGTTTGTATGTACATAAAATCAATGCAAAAATATTGCAAAATGTAAAGGAAAATGACAACTGACAACTATTACCTGACAGGTGAGAATCGTAACCCGCTTTTATTTCGGTGAATATTTTCACCTGTCAAGTGAACTTTTACTCTCCCCAATTGGTTTTCTGAACGGCTCAGGGTAAATGTCAAAGTTCACCTGAGTAATTTCTGAACGGCGTTAGGGTAATAATTACATTAACTGGGTGATATCTGAACGCGGCCTAAATCTTTGAATAACACAGAGTTATCTAATCTGTGGTTCTGTGTGTCATCAATGTCATCAAAGAATATTTTTTCTTTGGTTATCTCTTACTAGTCTGTGGTCGTGGTCACAAAAGAGAAAAGAGCGTGTAAATGGTGAAATGATGCTTCAGGAAAATTGTTTCGTTTTTTTTTAGTTTAACGCAAAATGTAGTTTCATTTGTGGATCCCACATCCACAAAGGTTTATTTAATGTTAATGAGAATAACAAGCTTCCTTCATGTGTAAGTCATCGAAAATGGTGTCCGGCAGCACGAGGGTGATCCAAGTCACCAACATCGCCCCACAGGCGACGAAGGATCAGATGCAGACCCTCTTCGGCTACTTGGGAAAGATAGATGATATCCGATTGTACCCGACGATCAGGGATGTATCGTGCCCCGTGCAGTCGCGAATATGCTACGTAAAGTATTACGATTCGGCGACTGTGAATGTAGCGCAGCATATGACAAACACAGTGTTCATAGACCGGGCGCTGATCGTCATTCCTATGCAGTCGGGAGAGATTCCCGACGAGCACAAGGCCCTGGAGATGTCGAACAATGGGACACTCGTTCCCGGCTTGAGTACTGTTGAACCTCGTCTGCCCGCGCATATCATTAACTCCTTGGAAGGCATCCCTCCAAATCAAGTAATTCAATCTCACGATCCGAAGATGGCTGCAGCAGGTTTACCACCCTACCCTCCGCTGCCGGCTACATATGATTCTCGAAAAATTGAAGAAGTCAGAAGGACTGTGTTGGTTGTAGATATAGGGAATCTAACGTCTCAACAGTTAATAGATCATTTCTGCCATGCTGGTGAGGTGAAGTACATGAGGTTCTGTGAGAGAGAGGTGGATAAACTCAAGTATGCGCTGGTTGAGATGACAGAACAAGAAAGTGTGATCAAAGCTTTGCAATTAAATGATAGTACTGTAGAAGGACAGGTTATCAAGGTATTTCAATTAATATTCAATAAATTAAAATAGATATCTTAAGCTTGTACATGATTAACCTATTGAAATCTGTGCCATATGCATTATTGTAACAATTAGCCCTTGCACTGGTTTAATTAACCCTCTTGACATGATGAATGACTAAACATTTTTATTTTGTTCTTGGTTTTAGGTGTTGGGATCATAATCCACTTAGTTCCTTATTCCATAGAAATAGGGATCTAAGATCCCTATTTCTTCACATTCTAAAAGCGTCACAATCTATGAATGTGGTTGTTGCAACTTTAATTTTTAATTTAATATTATCTGGTATATAATTAAACCATATTCCAGGTGCATCATGCCACCCAAGCCATTATGAAGCCGCAGACGAAGAGTAACGAAGCTGCACAACGTGAGATTGAAGAGGCTATGTGCCGAGTCAAAGAAGCACAGAACCTCATCTCGGCAGCCATTGACCCTGTTATTGGCCTGCTTTCAAAAGACAAGAGAAGGTATTGGTCAATTTAATATTTTTTATTTAGTATGCCATTTATTTTATGAGTGTGCTAAGTTTGGTGTAGGTCTGTTGTCCCCATTAAATGCGTGGTACCTTAATAAAAAAGATTAAAAAATACGTCCTGATGTCCCCTTACTCTGTTTCTGTTGATATAGTAAAGTAAACTTTATATGTGAAAACTACTTTCTGGTGCTTCGCCGGCCGCTACCGCAGCACGCTCGCTGTGCTCGCTCGGCTCGCGCTATGTGGCAAAGAGAATTCTGTGTGTGGTCACAGTTCTAACATAACCTAGTAGTTGTATCTCCGTAAATGGGACAATGGTACGAAAATTTAATGACGTCCTGTTGTCCCCGTAGTGGGGACAAGGCCTACGGGAACAACGGGCCTACACTCTAAGCTCAGATAATATATGGTAAATTAGCAATTTGACCAACAACAATACAAATATGCCTTATTGGACACCATAACAAAAAATAACGAGGTACAGGAATTGGCTTACAAACTACAGTACAACAACAGTTTTAAATGATTATTTTATAGTTATTTGTGTTTATTATGACAATCCAATTAGCATTTAGAACTCTTTGGGCTGTAGTTAAGTCGCTTGTTTTCCAGTCAGATTACTCACAACTGTTAAGCTTTGCTATTTCTTTACAATGATATTTAAACCTATAATATTATTGAAAATAATAAAATCAAAATATAAGTAATGGTTTCTTGTATTGGGTATGAGTACTACTAGTAGTGATCAAAACATATAACATTCTTCTCTGGACACTCATAGAGTTTGTGGTCTTGTTATGGGGCAAGAACTGAAAAATGCACAAGCATTTGTGTTGTGCCCTTAGACCAGCAGGGGAATCGTGTAACCGGAACACCGGTCCGGATTGCTTTCAAAGATACCTCATGATTGGTATTTGTCCGTGGAATTGTCAACTTATGTACTCAAAGTCGGCATCCCCATCCCTATCCCAATCACGATCGATATCAATGATCGATATCACAGTTTACAGAATGGTAATGCCTTCCGAATTTGAAAATGAAAGCGAGCAGGATCTTTTTTCGAGTTAGAAGATTCCACTGCGGGGCCCTAGCATCTGCTAGAAACCATCTGGTTTCCTAGATACAGGGCCTAATAAGTGGCAAGGATCTGTGTCTGGCATTTTGTGAGCGTTATTATAATAATGATTATCATCGTGTATACATTCCAGGACTCGGTCGCGGTCGCGGTCGCGGCGGCGCTCCCGCTCGCGCTCCCGGCGCTCGCGCTCACGGCACCGCAGCAAGCGCTCGCGATCGCGTTCGCGACACCGATCGCGGCGCTCCCGCTCTAGACACAGACATCGCTCTAGGTGAGTTTTTCTTTTTTTTTTTACTAGTTATATAGGCTTGCGTTCGACTACTATCTCACCTGATGGTAAGCGATGATATGGTCTAAGGTAACACGCTCGCATAGAAGGTACCTGTTCACTCGATTTGAAGACTCCCAGGTTGTAGTTGTCAGAAAACACAGACACTGGCTGTACGTAAGATGAACATGGAAGAAAAACGTTTTGTTTGTACAGGAGGAATGTCTACCATGTATGGATGTCGTAAAGCCGTGCGTCTGGTTGTCCTATGATTTTTCGTCACAATTCTATTTACAATTTAACCTGAATCAGACCAGTTCCAACTTGCAGCACACGTTCACGAGTTAACGCAAGCATCACGCTCCTCAACCATATCTGAGGGAAGATGTTAGTAGTTCAGGTAAATATTTTTTTTTAAATTCAAATATGAGGAAAATTGGTCATTGGATCGCGAGGTCCAGTTCGGGGCGAACTACATACTAGAAATAATATAGACAACCTCTTCACGTAATTTATGATAAACTGATGACCTTAGGAAAGGATTATACCAGTACTTAAACATTAAAATGCGTCACATTGTGAAAACTTTCTTCTTCTCTTCAACCGTCGTCCAACTGCTTGCCTTCTTCACCAAAAGTATTCAATTATGTAGTGTTGCTAAGTTGGTCTACATCACAATTTATCTAAATTTTCTAACATAATGTTCTCAGGTTCCCTATAAATACTTTTTATTTATCTGCGCATTTACATACATAGATGCTGGCCCCTAACTAGGAATCCCTGTATTTAGGTCACCCGGAACTAAGAGGACCATGGTCCGAAAGGACTAAAAGATAAAACACCCATTCATGGAAAAATACTTGCGCTTTTTTGCGCATAAACATTTGTTCCTTAGCAGGAATCGAACCTGTAACACCCGTGTTGAATGAGATATGAGCCGACCGCTACACCCAGAGGCTGTCAGACTTATCCTCGATGTATTGTTTCAGATCCCGTTCCCGCCACCGCAGCTCCCGGCGCTCGCGCTCCCGCTCGCGCCACCGCTCCTCCCGCTCGCGGCGCGACCGCTCCCGCGACAAGGACAAAGACAAGGACAAGGATAAAGACAAGGACAAGCGTGACCGCAAGGAATCCGTCGAGAAAGACAAGAAAGAAAAATCCAAGTCACCCGCACCGCCCCCCCTTCCACCCAAAGAAGTCGAAGTGGAAAAGGAACCGGTCAAAGAGGAACCCCCCACGCCGCCGCCGCCGGTGCCAGTGATTCTGAAACCGGAAACACCTCCAACACCTCCACGGACGAACGGAATGGAACAAGAAGTTAAGTCTAAGGCTTCGACGCCGGCTGACGATAAAGAAAAGGACGATAAAGTCAGCGTCAAGGAAAGCAAGGAAAAAGAACGGTCGCCGTCGAAGAAGAGAGATAGGTCGCGCTCGCGGGATAAGGATAAGAAGAGAGACCGCTCCCGGTCGAGACGTAGATCACGCTCTCGCTCGAGAAGGAAACGGTCGCGCTCGCGCAGGAGATCCCGCTCGAGAGACAGAAAGAGATCGCGCTCTAGGGAAAGGAAGAGGACTAGATCGCGCGAAAGGAAACGCTCGCGGTCCAGAGATCGCAAAAGAACTCGGTCTAGAGACAGGAAACGGTCTCGATCGAGGGACAAGAAGCGCTCTCGCTCCCGCGATCGTAAGCGCTCTCGCTCCGGCAGTCGCCACTCCAAGAGCCGATCCCACAAAGATTCCAAGTCAGCTCACAGCAGGAAATCTCGCGATCACACGCCTAATCTCTCCGTTATAGAAGAAAAAGATATAACGACTATAGTAGACAAAGCTCCAGATACTTTTGTAAATGACGAGAAGAATTCGCCCGACAATATGGACATTTCCAATTCTCCATAGATACATTGACATTTTCTTGAAGCGCATACTTCTAATTCATTTTGCTGTAGGTATAGATTATTTTAATCGCGTACATCTCCATTAACTTTATGCTTCTTTAAGTAACTGAATATGCTTGTGAAACATGTTTAGTGAGTTAAGAAATAAATGGATTTTAGAAAAAATTGTCTTTCAATATTTTAGTAACGTCATAGAAAAATTACAATTTAGTAGATCTTCAGGCTAGATCATAGGAAAATTGCTTGACTACTATCATAGCCCGTTTACTATTATAGCAAAATATGTCACGTAGCAAGATAATTAATTTCACCATAAAGTGCAATACAAACAAAACTATGTACTTATGTCATATTTACAAGGGTCTACTCCAGAAATGTTGCGTCACTATTACACAAGTTGCGCTCATATCTTCAATTGCACCTTGTGGTGCAAAAGCAAGAGCTTAAATAGTGGCCCCGACACGGGAACTTGCTCAATCAGTATACAACTGCGTCTTGAATGTTCCCTACAACAAGTTATCAAACTTAAGTAAGCCCAGTTTTGAGCGTTACAGTTCATCGAGATGGAAGGAGTTATCATAGAAATTCGCCAACCAGATCTTCAAGTAAGCCATTGTGGCAGGAATAACAAAACAAGAAGAAAGGATCGATCGAGGAGAGACCGTTCTCGTTCTAGAAGCAAATCCAGGGGGAGATCTAGAGGACGCTCCCGAGGGAGATCCAGGGGCAGATTTCGGGGTATTTCGAGGGAACACTCACGTGGCAGTTCACGGGATGGATCTCGTGACGTATGCAACAAAAGATCTCATCATGCTTACAGAAAGGATAAACCTAGAAAGAGGTGGACGTCTCGAGGAAGATCTAGAGGTAAATCCCGAGACAGATCTCGTAGTAGGTCTAGGGGAAGATCTCGAAGCAGTTCCCGTGAAAATTCCAGGGGAAGATCTCGTAGAAGGTCCAGGGGCAGATCCCGTGGAAAATCTAAGGAAAGGTCTTGCGGAAATTCAAGAAATAGATTTTGTGCTAGAGTTCAACAACAGAAGTGTCCCTGCTGTTGCCAATGCAAAAAGTGGAAGCCTAGAGAAAGACAAAATACTATCTAGAGACAAGGAAGGAAAGAAATACTGAAGTTGATGTTATAGAAGAAAACTGAAAACAGAAGAATAAGAACTACGAAAAATAAAATTACCACATACTAGATCTGTAAGTTCGAATAGAAAAATATACGACGAAAAAAAATGTTACACAGCATTACTCAGATTTAAATATTAAATACATATGTATGTAAACAGTCTCAATAATAATAAAGTTTAAAAAGATTGTGTACCATCTAGCTTTAGAGGAAACAAAAAACAACATTCTAGGAAAAGCGAGGGTAAATTGGATTGGGTTAAAATAATTTCAGAGGAATAGTTGGCAAACTACGTAATCGTATTGCAGTAGTGTTTGAGATTAGCAACAGCATGGTGCCGCTCCTGCCTATTCAATTTAAATTAATTGAAACTCAAGTAAGCATGAGAACCAGCTATAAAAGTTAGATACTTACCTAAGCCTATTACGTAACCAAAGTGCATGCATAACTATTATAGTTAACCATGCATGCATGAATGTAAATTTTAGTTATAATAACCAAAATTGTTTATAAGTCCGTTAAAAATTACCAATGTGTAAGAACTTATTACTTAATTTTATTTATTTAAATCGGTTGCGTTTAATGTGTTGCAGGGATATTTTATAATAGCCATCTACATGCATTACATTTTACCTGGGAGTCTAAAGCTGCAGACCAATGTACAGTTTCTGAGCCCCGAATCGTTTGAAGATAGCTTTGACTTATCTAAATTCCAAGGTACAAGAAGGTGGTTACAATCCATTGAATCCCCGTATCCTGGGTACTGCAGAGCTCCAGGTAGCAATTTTTGTTTGCCAATGCTGTGCAACTGTGACAAATTAATCGAAATCTGGAATAAGGTACAGGATACCAAAAAAACATTGAAAGTTTTGAAGAAGGAAGAAAAGAAGTTGAATAATACTAAAACAAATTTGACAATTTAACTACAAAGGAACCGTCGGCGGTTTAACTACGTATATTTAAGGAATAAAACAAACATGTAGGATGAACATAAATTTTATTATTCACTTGAAGACTACAAACTTCTTACTACAGGATCAACATAATCAAAGCGTAATTCGCAATTAAAAACAATTTGCTTTGGACAAGGAACTGGAACATGAGATACCATATTTTACGATTTGAGAGAAATTAATAGCTACTTACAGATTTTCTTGTATTTATGCTACACATTACAAAAAGGTTTGAAAAGCCGATAAATAACAAATTATCAAAATAAATTTGAGAAATATTTCACATAACCTGCTTTGGCGTGAGATAATAAGAATCACAATGCAATCCATAAATATATATTAACTTATGACTACATTCCTGTATATGTTCTTTTTTACATAATGATTGTTTAAAGTACATTCGACCACCCATTATATTCACACCTAAATAAAATGTCTTTTCTATCAGACACTTGTTTTCTACGGAATTTCATTTGGAGTTACACATCTATGATGCCATCCATTTGCAACACTTTTACATAGACTTATATTTAAATATCATTTACAGATAAATTTACGAGTATGCTTTTTAGATCAAAAGGGGATATATTCTAAAACGTTATGTTTTTATTAACATCTAGTCAGGTTGTTAAATAAATACAACTCACAAATATACTTTCAGTACATCGTTAGTATAACGTGCCCACAGCTGGGACTAGTTAGGTACCTGCATAGATGAAACACCGTGGTAGTCATAAAATCCAACAGTATTACAGTAGTCAAAATATATAAGCCCTGAATAGCAATTCCCAAAACACGAACATTAAGACAGGAATTTTGGTTTATAGTAAGAAGAGTAGTATAAAATATAGTAGAAAAAGTAGTATAAAAATGAGGTCTTCATTTCCGCTTCGCAAGTTCGTCGTAATGAAGACCATTGGTTATACTCTAAACTTACGAGAATTATCGAAAAAATATAAAACAACTAATGTTCAGTTTTACACATATTTACAAGGTTTCCTTTGTTTAGGCGCTTTTCGGTATTATGAGAGTTACATACGTAAATACCACTATTTCTATATAGTCAACCTCAAGCCTAAATCAATGCCACGGCTACGGTTGCTTACGTCGCGTCGGGCACGTATGCTTATACACGTTGACATTAATGAAACAACCGTTTGTCGGGTACCGTACGCAACCGTTCGTCGCGTACCGTACGCAACCATCCGACGCGTACCGTAAGCCACCGTTTGTCGCGTACCGTACGCAACCGTTCGTCGCGTACCGTACGCAACCGTTTGTCGCGTACCGTAGGCAACCGTTTGTCGCGTACCGTACGCAACCGTTTGTCGCGTACCGTACGCAACCGTTCGTCGCGTACCGTACGCAACCGTTTGTCGCGTACCGTAGGCAACCGTTTGTCGCGTACCGTACGCAACCGTTTGTCGCGTACCGTACGCAACCGTTCGTCGCGTACCGTACGCACGGCGCTGTTTTTCTAAGGCCTCACAAATTATAACTGTACATAAAAAAACTTAAAGAAACATTTTGGAATATCTAATACTAATGTATATTTACTATAGGTGCATGCTATAGAATATAAAAGATGCTAGTAGAACACCTCCTGCATGGCGTACCGCCAGGTCCAGCGCCGCGCGAGGCTCTCGAAGCGTGCGCGCGAATGTACGTACATCTCACCGATCTCGGGCTCCATACAAACCTGAGGACAGAGCATTGCATGTAGTCCGCAGATTTTTTTATAACTTTTCCCGCGGTTTCCTGGGATAAAAAGTAGGCTACTTTTGTACCTACATACCAAATTTAATCAAAATTCGTTCAGTAAGTAGTCTTTGGGTGATTGAGTAACAAATATCTGTACATTCAAACTTTCGCATTTACAATATTACTAGAATAATGAACATATAGAAAGAATATAATTATTACTCAGGCAGGATTCAAACCTGCGTCTTCGGAATACCGTGTATAAAATCTTAGATATTAGATTTTGATATTTTTAACCCAAGTTATAGCGAATATTTCAAAATAGTGAAGGATATCCTCTATCCACCTACCTGCACCTATACTATGTCGCATGTTGGTATTGTGTATTGTCGATGTGTGCATCTCAAGCCCTGAACATTGTTTGCTCTTTAACTAAAACTAACTAGGGTGGCGCAGTGACCCAAAGTGAGTCTTGGCCTCCGACAATAGAAGACGCCACTTCAGTCTGTCTTGCGCCAACTTCTGCCATTCATCGACCTGGAGCTCACGCAAGTCTTTCTCCACTTCGTCTTTCCAACTCGGGACGGCCGACCGGTCGTCGGCCACTCGGCCGCCCCAAGTACGCTCGCTTCACAGCCCGATCCTCACCCATTTTTTCGAGATGGCCGAGCCACCGAAGCTCTTTATGTTTTTATTTTTGTTTTGTTATTGCACATGCCTTTGAGTTGCGATCCAGAAGATTATTATTGTTTTATATGGTATTCTACCGATTATAATTTGTTTTATGCCATAAATAAATAACAAGTATACATTTTATCAAAAAACCGACTTCAATGTATCTTCGAAGTCCAAGGTCAAATATCGAAGAAATTTATATGGGACCACTTCGTAGTTATACTGAACTGAACGCAAAAAGAATTTTCCATATCGGTACATAAATGACGGAGTTCTGAGGTAAACATAAAAAAATACAATCGAATAGAAAACCTCCTCCTTTTTCTGAAGTTATTTATTTATTTAACGATCAACAAACAGTACAAAAATATGAATACAGAAGTTAAAAATAAATAAATGCAAAGACACGAAGCTATCAGTAAGTGTCGCTATCACTAGTAGTAGTATGAGTGAAGACATTTAATTTTAATTTAAATATTATGTAATTTTATTTATTTAAATGTGAATTGGTTTATTTTAATGTAATTTTATTTGGATTAATTTTAATTTTGATTTGATTAATTTTGATAATTTAATTTAGGTTGGTTCATTTTTATAATTTTATTTGATTTGTAATTTTATTTGATTTGACTGTTTTTAATTTTGATTTTGTTTATTCAATGTAATATAATTTTTGTAAATTAATTTAATTATTTGACATGTTTAATATGGATTTTTATCTGAAATAAATGATTTAATAATAATACTAGTAAGTGTCGCTATGTACTGACCGCGGTGTAGGGGTCCGTCAGCAGGCTCTGTATGGAGATGAGGATCTTGCTGAGCGTGAGCGCGAGCGACCAGTTGTGGTGCACGGAGTCGATGCCGACGTCGCCGTGCCGCGACACGTTGGGGTGCAGGATGCGCGTCAGGAAACGGACCACCGGCGGGCTCATCGGGTACCTGCGGCCAGGGGGACCATGCACCATTACAACTAGATAAGACAAGATATTTATGTTCAATGAGTGAATAGGTATCTTCTAAATCTACGTGCTTCATCTTCGACCGCATCGTCGCTTAACATCAAGGCCCTAATTCACTTTGACAACTTGGCGATTCCTTGCTTCGAGGAAACGTCGATTCCTTCATTAATAAACGACATCTGCGAAATTTGTATTCTCTATGACGCATTCATATATATGATGCGAGATGTCGTTTATTAATGAAGGAATCGACGTGATTTTGAAGCAAGGAATCGCCAAGTTGTCATAGTGAATTGGGGCCCAGGCGAGATGGTGGTCAAACGTAGATTTATCACAAGAAAAAAAAAATGTTAAATGCTTGTCTTGAAAAATCTTTTTTTCAAGACAAGCTTTTAACAAATTCGTAACCGCGAGCAAATTAAAATGAGCCCAAACACTAGTAGTTTACGATTATCCGTCAAGGAGCTCTATTGACCACCTTCCGTCTCCATCATCAGATCAGCTGACTGTCACCATATTTTGCGTTGTGTTTGGATTGCATTGTCATCGGACTTTGACAAGTATGCGAAATTTCAACTCCGTAGGATAAGAGGAAGTGGTTCTAATTCAACTTGCAAGATTCCACCCGGACAAACATACATACATTGCAAGTTAAATAAAAGCTTGTAAAAAAACGAAGTTATAGAGGAAGTTCTGAGGTAACAACACAAAAAAAAATTCAATCAAATCGATAATCCATCAGATTATAACCCTAGGCCTATAGGAAGATACAGCATTCAGAATGCATTATTCTTACACAGTTGTAAAGTAAACCAGAGACTACTCACGAGTAGGGCACTTGAATATAGAGGTAAAAGACTCCGCCCTCGTACGGCGAGCCGACGGGGCCGGTCACCATGGCCTGCCAGTGACAGCACTTGATGTCCAGCGGGATCGCCGCGATGCCTTCCGGAGGGTCGTTGCGGAGCATCTGAGGAAGAGACACAGTATAACTTCTATGAATAGTATAAAAACAAGATTCTTCTGCCAAGTAGCCAACTGGCACATAAGAAACATAATATTGTCAAAAACAAACCCGAAATATTGTGGATTATGGCCCATACTCTCTCTCTCTCTCTAACGTGATGGGCTGATGATACTGACAGTTGAGAAAATTAAATGTTTTGTAATCAAGTTAAAATATGCGACCACATTAGTAAATTGCATCCGTGTGAAGCCAGGGCAGGTGACTAGTTAAGGCTGATTTAGATAAGGTCAGTGACCGGCGTCACCGGCGCCGAAAGCTGACTTGTACTGTTTACACAAGTCAGTCGGCGCTGTACTGACTTGAAAATCGACTTAGACGCGGTCAGTACCAAGTCAACTCGATTTCGGAGTCAGTCGCTGAACGAATCTAAATTGTCCGCTGACCTGCAAACCGCGTGACGTGTCTATACTGAGCAGGTCAAGTGGTGGAGGCTGAAGAATGAAAATTAGTATTATCTACTTGAGTTTTCACGCAGGGCTTTTTTCAGAGAGATATAGAGCGAAGAGAAAGCCGGTGCGGTTTATTCTTTCACCCTAGCAAAGTGTTTAACTTGTTATTGGAGTGGAGTCATGCTAGCTCCGAATTCCGGCGCATCGCATCGAAGGCTACACAGCTACACTCTCACAACTTACACCGTCCTTACACTTGTAAGTTTTACCACAGAATACTAAGGGACAGAAGCATCACTCCGCAAAGAAATTTAAACAAATAGCGACTCTTACCATGACGCAATAAAAATCAATTCAGATCGCGTAGCGCTGCATACCTACCATCATATTAACCTACATAGCGCCTCTCTTTCTATCGCATAGCTCTTATTTCTTCTGCCGCGGCACGTGTAACGACGCGCGACCCGCCGTCGGTGTCCGGCTATGTACTTGTAGCTTCGTACCTACAGTGCGGAGTGCGCTAGGCCTGGTTATACTCACGTAAACCTAATTTAATTAACTTACAAAATGTAAACACTTGTAAGTGATCATGATTTTTCTATAATTTCTTTCGCTGTCAGAAGTTGCTTACATAAATTGAAGCAACTATAAGGGCGGCCTAATCATCAAATCCTTTATTGCGAGAATATAGTACATAAAGGTGATAAATTTCTAAAAATAAGTCGTTACATTCCACCATGACAATTGTGTGCAATAACATGTCTTATTAATTATTTAAGTTACATTAGATCTCATATACAAACAAATTATTATTATTATAATTAAATTAATGTCAAAAGCTTTACATGTCATACAAATTAATAAATTAACAAGTAAAAATGTCAAAATATTGTTAGTCTAATAAATGTCAAATTAGTGATTAAGTTTTGAAATTAACTTAATTGTATGAAATTCAACATTAACATTAATTTATAATTAGGTGTTTTAAAAAAGTCATATATTCATTTATGTCATGAAAGCAGTTTTTCGCAAGCCATTGAGCTAACGCAACCCTATCGTCGATACATACCTTGAGCTCCATCCACAGGCGGTTCCTGCGCCACGCGTTCTCCTCGCCCACCGGCTGCGCCTGCACGCACATCTGCACGAGACAGTTCCGGCAGAACGAAGACTCCACCAGCGACTGGTATTTCTATAACAAACATAACTGCTTATGGCGCCGATGCCACAGCCTAATTCAGGGCCCTAATTTACTATGACAACTTGGCGATTCCTTGCTTCGAGGAAACGTCGATTCCTTCATTAGTAAACGAAATAGTGCATCGAGGCCCTGGAGTTTTCGTGGCGTCGCCACAGAATAAATCATATGTCATAATATAACATATAATTAATTCTAGATATTATTTAGTACTAAATAGTATCGCATACTAGCTGCGCCTCGCGGTTTTACCTGCGGTTTCCCGGGATAAAAAATGCGAATGCGAAAGTTTGTGTGGGTAGATGGATGGATGTTTGTTACTCAATTACGCATAACTACTGAACTTGAAATATGTTTCGACTTTGTTATAATTATAATTATTATTAATGTTAGTAGACTCAAAAAACTTAATTTTCGCTTTATAATATTTTGTTGACTTATACATTTTATACGTTCAAAAGTGTATGGATGTACCGAATTAAAATAAATCATTAGAATTTGAATTTTTTTTTAATTAGAACAGATTATCATAAAATTCGGTATGTAGGCACAATAGATCCTGGAAAAGGACATAGGCTACTTTTTATCCCGGAACTCCACCGGTGAGACCGCTCTCACTCACATCCGTACATTTTTGAACATCAGGTAACAATAAAATGTATAAGTCAACAAAATATTATAAAGCAAAATGTAACGGCGCAGGTTTTAAGTGATATTTATACTGTCGGTCGATTGAAGGTAAATTGCTTACCTTATGCCAATCGTAATTGTCGAGCATCGGTCGGAAGAGCGGCCAGCGGCGCGCCGTGAAGCCGGCCCAGCGGCACGGCGGCATGCGCGCGCGCACCAGGCGCCACCAGCGAGCGCACACCACCGCGCACGCGCTCAGCGACATGTCGTCCAGGTAGCTGAATATGCTCAGCAACACTGTTCACGAAACAACGGGTTGTTCCTCATATACTCATGGTAGGACTTGCGTATGCGGGAGGCCGTCTGGGTTGGTACCACAGTTTTGCCAGTTATTCTGCCGCTGAGCAGTAGTGCGCTAGCATTAGTGTTCCGGTTTGAAGGGCATTGTAGCCAGCGAAATTACTAGGCATATGAGACTTAATATCTGATGTCTCAGAGTGATGAGCGCAGAGCTATACAATGCTTTTTATGGTATTAAAAGTTTTGGGTGGCACTGCAATTGTTATGGGCAGGCTTGGCGCTTCCACGGTGCACCATCAGGCGAACGATTTGTTCGTTTCATCACTCAGTTCCAGAAAAAGCAAAAAATAATCCCCATCATTTTCGATCGCAGTGAAGACACGGAAGAATTTTTCCAGTTGGAAATACAATGCAGTTTTATCAGTAGTAAATGCTCTGCCTTGGCGGCAAACACTACAAATGTTAGAGTGGGAACCAGGAACCAAGATTTATTTATTACAATTTCATAAAAATATGCTAAATTACGCAAATGGATACGAAGATGGGAATAATATGTTCCATTCCCCTCACTATTTTGAACTTATATAAAGTGCGGGTACATCTAAAAAAAATTCATGCATTCATGCGCGTGTCCCCCGATGGGGCCTATAACTGGGGTACATCAGGAACATCCCCACAAAACTTATTATCTACAAAATGTATAGGAATAGATTTTATGATTTCGAATTTTCTAGCGCCTCGACCGCAGTTGGTCTCTTGCATTAGTTTGATCCTCATTAGAAACCATATTGATTGGCATATTATAAAAAAAATGAGAATTGCAGTTTTTCTTGCTGAAGATACTATTTTATGTTTTCAAAGTCTATGAATGCAGTTGTCAATCACTCCAAAAATAGTAGATGGTCTCCTAAGACCATTTTCACTTTTTTGTTTATATTATTAAACTGATAACTTGCGATATATTGTAGGTACCATGGTTATCCATTTCAAAGTTCACGCTATCATTCAAAAATTCAATGCATTGATTTTCTTACCACATTCAACATTGTAACAAAAGTGGACTAATGCGTGGAATTTATATGAACAATGAACAATTTCAAAGTTATTTATGTTAACTTTAACTATAACAAAAATAGTCTTCTCAACCAACCTTCAGAAGGCAGCTGCTCTACAAGACCTGGTGTCAGGTTATCAGGAGGTCTTGCTGTTGACAATGCTTGCAAAGACCGTGCAAGGCTCGGGGGTGGCGGTGGAGCTCCTAGCTCTATCAGCTCTCCGTGTGCCCCATCTGAGCTGCCTCCATTGCTGCTGCTAGGTCCAGGACCTGAGTTGCTGGCCCGACTAGCCTCGTCTTCTGGACTGGTCTCACTGTCAAGTGAGTTCTGTAAATAATTAATGAATTATTTTGAACAGCGTCTATTCAGATACAGTGATTTTAATCTATAGAACTGTAATATTATAAAAGGTAGTTTGGTTTCACTTGTCATATTTGTAGTAAAGACGTTTAGGCCATCAATAAAATAAATAATCATATCAAATTGTTCTCAAACGCACTAAGCTTGCAAACCTACCCACCTTACCGCTTTTTATGATACCTACCTTGTAATAGAACCATGCTGGCATTACACAAAATCTGTTAGCCTTCCGGTCAGCACTATAGTTTAAATCCGAAGGTTCATCGTTCCCCGAGTCTCCATCATCGGTTTTCTCGCTGTAGAAGTAAGAAGACGGGAGATACGAGGGAAAATCGGGAAACAGAAATGCATGACAAGTCACACACACTGGCTCGCCGAAGCTCGGTCCGTAGTAGCCGTTGCACTGGTAGCATGTTGAATTCTACAACAATGACAAGACTGTAAGTTCAGGCTCAAAGATATGATGAACTTTGTGAAATAATTATTTCTAATTCTTACATTAAACTCAAAATCGATCGGCTGACGTTGGGGAGACACAGATGGAACTTTGTCACCATTTTCTTCGAGCTTTTTGATGTAATGATAAAACTCTGGTCCTACAGCCGACATTTTCAGTGAAATATTACTTCGCTAGTAACCAGAGAATTTTCCGCTTTAAACTTTATTTAGGTAGGTACCCAAAAAACGTCCACAATAACAGTCAACAAAAAGTCAAAAATCAAAGTATTAGGGATGTCGAATGTCGATGATCATCGATTAGCGGTTCGAGACTGCGAACGATACTAATATTAATCATTCGAAAAGGCATTTCGTTCGGACAATTCGAATGTCTCGCCCACATTGTTCGAGCAATTTCAACGTTTGAATGATTTAATTGGATGAACGATTTATCCGATGCTTAAATGAAACTTTAAAAAAAATTGATTAAAATCAACATCAAAATCAGAATCAAAATTAGATCAGTAGTTTCAGAGATTACCTCATACAAACATACATACATACAACTTTACGTCTTTAAATACTATTATTGGTATAGATATAGATAGTATTGATATAGACAGTATAGATTCCCATGCCTTTAGCTCTAATGATATAATTCTAGAGATATCGTTTAAACTATTCGAAAACAGAAATCATTATACTACTAATTTCATATCCGAACAACAAGATTAAGTAAATTAAAATATATCAAATTAAACTCTTTATTACAGGCAATTTTAAAGTACAATAAAATAAAATTAACAGGGGCCCATAGAATATATACCTACCTTACGGACTATCTTAATATAAAAAAATATAACATAAACTGTAATAAACCATACACACTACGTCAAAGGGTTCAAAAAATTCGCTCTTTCCCTGTATCACCTCATTGTTAGAAATCACACCTCAGTGTTTTCGTTCGCAGTCACTCATCGTTATCATCGATGTTAAGGCTTAAAACATCTAAACTAGCACTGGCAGGCCGCTGGTGGCTGCTCCGCTAATCGGTGCGCCTCAAAGCGGCTCTGTGTTGGACCTTTCTGTGTGGTGTGGTGTTCGATGTCACCTCTGCACTCTACGTCCTTTTCTTGGCGGGAGAAAGTCATGGTGAAGACCGTGCTTCTCAAAGGAGATATAACATGCGCCTATACATGTTAAGTGTTATACAAATGTAGTGCAATTCGACACTGGACTACCAAAATACTGTTTGTCTCTTTTGCACACAGGTAAAAAGTACCTATATATTCATGTCAGAAAAATGTAGCTTCGTTTATTAGCCAATCGCTTTATAGTTCAACTTTCAGCTAGTGGTGTTTTTCCGGTGATTATTGAAATAATGTGTGAGTATTAAATCGTCCACAGTCTTTGTTGTCCTTTAAACACTATATTTATGTAACCGAAGGTACTGTCATTTTCACATAAAATGCTGGACCCGTCCAAAAGGTGGAGCTATGTCACGTTTCACAAAAATGGCCAATAAAAGAAATAACTCTTGATACCTTTTTCTTTCATGAGTATATACTTTTTGCTAAAATGTAGAATAGATATACCGTATTTTCCATTGTCTAATTACACATTTATAAAACACTCAAAATGTAAAGAAATGGGATCTGTGGCGTTCTGTCTTGTTTAGGTTCCATACAAGGAGCTTAATACATTTCCATGGTTCCACATAATTTACGAACTTAATTCTATATATCTACAACTATTTGGGCTAATTTTGAATCCAGGTCGAGTTATTTATGATTTAGATAATCGATATACATTTCCTTTGACTCGCAATCGATTATGAAAATGATTCATTATCAACATCACTACCTTATTATAAATGTTTAGTAGAATTTAGAAACTCTAAGCTTGGCAACACTAGATGATTTTATTTTTCTACAGAAAAGCTTTGCACGTTGTATGTACTCATTTCGCCATATATATTAATTCTTTTCTTTTCTCTACATTCAGCCCATTAATTATTCTGTGCTTTCTGCCAAAGTAGCTTTTTTCTTTCGTCATTGTTCGGCCTTATTTGTTGGTATTAATATATATTAATAAAATCCTGCAAGTTTGTTTTAAACGTAGACAGAGGAAGGAAAGGCATACGTAGGTATAGTCTCTACCTGCCGCCAAAATGTGGTGCGCAAGCATTACTGTTTGTAGCCAGCGAAATTACTGGGCATACGAGACCTAATATCTGAGGTCTCGGGGTGATGAGCGCAATGCAGTGCTACACAGTATGTACTTTTAACGGTATTAAAAGGTTTGGTTGGTACTGCAATTATTATGAGCAGGCGCTTACCATCAGGCGTACGACTTGCTCGTCTCATTACTCAGTTCCATAAAAAAGCTTTTACCTGAGCGTATAGTAATTATAATGCATGGAATTAGAAAAGTTAAGATCATTGAGCTCCCATCGCAGATTGCCCAGAAAGGCGGAAAACATCATATTCGTAGTCGATTCACTGTAATATTATCAGTTTTTATTTTCTCAAAAATGTGCCCAATGCTTCCTTAACAAAACTTCCTCATTACATAGGACACCCTGAAGGTCCCAAATGCCACACGGATAGATCTCTCTAAAATATATAGATAGATAGGACCGTAGGTAATGATACCGTTCCACTTATCTACCTACCTACGTTATAGTTATTACCTATTGTTCCGCGTTTCCTCATAGCTCATAGTACCTAACTACAGCTTTCCGATAGAAAAGTAGGAAAGTTGTAATGGCACGTTGTACCAATCTCCTAAAGTGCTTACCCTTCCGTATCAAACTTTTATTTTTTTAATAAATAAGTTTCTGAGATATAATTAAGACCATGGACTTAGTCCATGTTAAGACTTAAATGAAATAGGATGATGATACAAATAAAACAACAGCTGTTCTTAAAATTATTTCTTAAATTATTCTTCACTTTTCCTTTTCAACCATTTAACTCATTTTTTATGTCATTTTCGAGATTGTTCTTTTAAATAAAATCAAACTGCACATACATAGAAATTGATTGAATTTTGTACTTACATACAATAGAATACACTTAGGTACATACATAACAGAATCTAAGACACAATACCGACCGTATAAAAGGCGACGTCATGGTCTAAGTAGAAAATTAATAGATACCTAGTTCATTTTCTTGAAGTCATCGTAGCAATTAGATATCTAAATTCCTTATCTGGGCAACGCAACGCCTGAAAGTTACTACACCAATCTTATAAACTAACTGTATACTGGTTCAGAATGAATTGAATGATTTGTTTACAAAATTATACCAATACATGTTTTTACTTACATAAGTTGTAAATAGACTTGAGATGTCATTTCTATAACCTAAGAAGCCCAATCTACATCATTTAAGTACACTCGGACTTGCATCTGCAATATCTTCCCTTGCTAGATGCCCGCGTATATCATCGAGCTGTTCCGAATGACCAACTGTGTGGCCGACGAGAGCTTAGTAGAAACGACCTAGGTACATTGACACCTCGGTAAATGTTGGTAGTAATAGTTATTGCAATTTGAACTATGTTTGGGCACACAATAATTAATAGTATGTCCTACCTACTATTAATTAATCTCTAACTAAAAGTGGTTTGGTATTTTTGCACACAAGGGAAAATTGACTTTGAAGCTGACGGATTATAAAGTTATTTATTTGATTAAACGTAAAATAGGCAATATGTAATTATTTTTCGATTATATTAGTACGGCAAAAAGCGAAAGATCAATCTTCATCTGCGATTTGAATATTTTGAAGTGTAAATAAGGGAATATTTTTGTAACATTTCATAATATTATCATATTATATGTAATTATAAGAACATTGTGAAACGTGCCATAAGTTTCGATAGAACAACACGTTTTTATTATGGCCATCAAATCCACGATTAGGCTTTAAAATAACAAAAAGGAAAATTTAGTTGGGCTTCTAGGGTTAAAGGCGCCGTTACACAAGAATTTTATCGAGTGAGCGGGCTAAAATATTGTATGCTAATGGTACATGTTATTCTTGAATTTATATAGTAACTAGTTCTTACATGAGCAGTCGTTCAATGTAAGAAACAACAACTGACAATGACTGGATAAGATTCCTATCTAGCCAGGTGTTCTCGCCCGCCAGAATTTACCTCACCAAGTTTAGTTATCATGAGGTGTATATGTCGCAGCCAACTAGCTTAATTTGCCGTTCAATTAACAGCCTAGCCTCTTAACTAAACAGCGCCGTTCAACTAGTGGCCTGAATGATATTCAACCATAGCGTCTATTACAACATTTATTATCTGGCTGGCTGATGCTTAGGCATGTGGTTAAACTTAGATGTATCCTACGCGAGATTGTAAACCATCGCATTATTTTTCGGCAGATTTTAATCTATCGAAGTAATAGATTATAATCTATTTACATTATATTCGTATCTAACATACATGTTCGCGGCGTTGGGGTGGCCCGCGGGCCACCCCCGCCGCACCCTAGCCTACCGAGGGCTGCAGCTATATTCATTATAATTGTCACTACACTCTTCCATTGTACTATTTTTCATTAAACTTTGGAAAACAAGCTTTATAAATGAACAGCCTAGGCAAGTAATCAAACGTCATCGATCCAAGTCATTTGCCTAGGTGTTTGATCAAATGGCTGAATATCATTCAGGCCACTAGTTGAACGGCGGCGTTTAGTTAAGAGGCTAGGCTGTTAATTTAACGGCGAATTAAGCTAGTTGGTGGCTGCGACATATACACAAATGAGGCGGCGAGGGTTTTTCTCGAAATCCCCACTCACCTTCCGCACTGGTGGGGATTTCGCTTCCACGCCACAGTATGTGTTCGTTCGAATGTCCATCTCATCATGGGTAGACAGGCATTGCATAACTGCATTTAAGAGTAGTGGTTCTTTTTCCGATGCGGTATAGTAGTCATTGTACCTAATAATTGGCGTCTGTGATGCCAATATTGAAGAAAGAACATATGATTTATGTATATATGTTGTGTGTTGATGTATATATTTCAATAAATATCGCTCCCGATTTAAAATATAATTTCTATCAACGTGTTGTGTTCAAATGAAATAGCAATATTTTTTTTCACACGCATTCATAAAATGTAGGTACTCAATGTGGCTATATCATAAACACTAAAGTTGTGATCATAGGCGTTTGGTGTCATGGTGCTACATACTTAGTTTCATGATGAAAATTCGTATAAAACTTGTACAAACTCACCAAATGTTTATAACGAGCGTTCGCTATTAATAAACTTAATGATAATTATTAAATATAATTATGAATATTTAATGATAATGATTTAGTAATGTGATATATTGTAGTTTAATTTAATTATTTGACAAAGTATTTAATATGGATTTTTATCTGAAATAAATGATTTAATAATAATAAAATAATTAATAATCTATTCGTTCCCTTATTCAACGATGTCGTTTGTTTAATTAATACATATTAAACGCAAACAAAAAGAAAAGAGGCAAACGCTCGCTTATTGTTCAATGAGCACGGACCATTTGCGAATGCGTAATAGTACGTAATCGATAGCAATTTTCAAAGATATAATCAATATAAAAATCAAACGCGTTATTATTGCGTCGGTCGAAACCGAGTCGGCGTTATCCGACACAAATATAACGTGTTTATAATGTTAATATGATCACTAAGTTGTTAAGATAATTTTATTCTTATACTTTGAACACTAACTGTGGTGCCAAAGGAAGGAGTTCCATATCTTATAACGTCTTGATTATTGATCTTTGTAATCTCGATACGTCTACGTTACACACTGTCGAAATGTTCGTGCTCACCCACTGAACATCCAGTGAGAATGCGGCTTTATGACACAAACGCTAATATGCATGTGATAATGTAGTATACACCTTGGTCTTGGCCTATTAGTTTTATTTATAATTTCTTGTTTGTGTGCCGAATAAATGGTTTTTCTTTCTTTCTTTCTATTAAAACTTCCACGCAGTGGTGCTACGCTTACTGCTATGATTTTAAAATTAGCTTTTACAATTTATTGCTAAGTTATCTACGACGGAAAGACGACTCGTAACAAATGATAATATAGGCATTTCTGCATGGGTGACAAACAATATGAAATATTGCAGAACTTATATCTATGGTAAAATTTTAAAATACGGAAAATATTCATAGCTTAAATTTCACCAAACCTTTATCCTGCCGCGGGGCTTTCTAGTTTGCGTGGTGTTGGCTACTGAGATAATGGTCAAATTTTAGTCTAATTCGCGATGGTTAGAGTAAAATTCATCCCAGAGTTCACTAACATTTAGTCGCCAGTAAACGAGGCTTATAATAACAAGGTGGCTACAATACATGTAACGTCGTCCGAACTACTCGTGTCTAGCAGTTCTAACGGCTCTTAGGTATACCTTCGATTTGTGATTCATACTAACTATGCATCTACAGCCCAAACAAAATAGAGAGTGCCCACACGGTTTCAGACGAGCAATATTTTGTTCGGGCTACACATGAGGTACAAACTATGCAACACTTTACCAATTACAATTATTTCGACAAAATCGATGCTCATGGCGCACGATAAAATAGATCATTTACATGGAGCCAGGTAACAAACGACGCAACCTCTCTGTTCGCACAAGACTGACCGATACAACTAAAGTGGACCGTCACGCGCATCGGTCCATTAGGACTTATCTAAATTAGAAGTGACAGTTTTTAGTTTCGACACAGGGTGAGACGCCCGTTGTCTTAGCTATTCAATAAACAATACATCGATAAGAGTCCAGAGGCGCGTCGGTCGCGTTACAGAGCGTTCGGTCGCGGCCGCGGGGCTACGGCCGCGGCCGCGGGGCTACGGTCGCGGCCGCGGGGCTACGGTCGCGCGCAGGCGGCGCCCCGCGCGCCCGCGCTCAGTACGGAGAGTAATACATCCCGCGCCTGTATCCTCTGCAAACAAGTCACCACATTAGTAACCGCTACAGCGATAAGCTCAGATTGTTCTGATTTGGAAGCCTACTGCAGACGGTCAGTTGAGTCGAGCACCGAGCAAAATGTAATTTTTAACAATGTGCATCTACAGTTACAGAAGATGAAGTCGAAATGATTACCGAATATGAAATAATAATTTAAGTGTGATAGTTACATATGGCTTAATATAACAATATAAATAATTGCTGACGCTTTGTTTCTGAGATGTAAACATGTCGATTTCACTAAGGATTGCGTTTGTTACAGTAATCATTACATTTTGCTAATAGTATTTCAATTGTTATTAATGACACCTTCTAATTCTACAGAAACTGAAGAAAATAAATCGAGTCCCAAGAAGCTTCCAATAAATATTCATGCCATAACAATAAATAATTTCAATCAGCTAAATGCAACCAAGGAAGAATCTAACTAAAATAAATTGCCCAAATCAGAACAACCACCTCTTGTAACGGAATACAGTACTGGCATGCATTATATACCGTGCCAAATCAAATATAATAAAGGAAAAGGACATTGAAAATACATATTTTTTCAATTGTAAAAACTTTATTTTTCACACTTAAAAAGTGAATATAAATAAAAATAGTCTTTTGATCAACAAACAAGTTTCAAGACAACAATTTTTACAACAGCTGAGGTGACCGTCACATGCAGACCAAATACATTTTCGAAATATCCAATACTGCGTTTTATCGACAACTACACAAACATCCAACTAACTCGCGGCGTATCGGTACTTGAGTAAAAAAATATGTACTTTATTTAAAGAAACATTACGATAGAATTCGTATATCATTTTATAAAATTTGCAACTGAAGACCGTCCGCGTCTACGAGTCGATATTTTCGTACTCAGGTCTGATAGCCGAAAGTGAGTCCTCGGTCACGCGATTACCGAAGGCAAGCGGGCGGTCTCGCTAACAAAATATCGGAAGTCATGACAAACTACATACATTGAAAAAGTCGAGCCCGTTCGTCCCGCTTGGGTGAGCGCGCACGCGAGGCGGGGCGCGCCCGCGAGCTACTCTTTACATCGTAGGCTTTAAATGCCTAAATAGCAGGAATATCATGCCGGGTACAGACTAAGCGGTCCACATTGAAGAAACCCAAGCAAGAATAGAGCGGTTTGCATATTTCAGACTAGTCGCATTCTGCCTATCACCGCCGATTAGCTGTCCACACTCGTCTGTTAATGTTGCATGTGGCTCCACCCACGCCGGATCAGCGTACGTAAGCAGCGCGCTGTCTTTCAACTAGTTTTGCGCGCACGCGTCAGAGGAAGACGCAAGATGAAGATGAAAGCGCACATGGGTGGACATAGCTAATAAGAGTATTGCACGCTTTTAGGGCGGAGCACATGAAATAAACGAGTCTCTCGAGTTTTTACAAGCTTTTATTTCACTTGCAATGTTTGGGTAAAATTTTGCAAGTTGAATCAGAACCACTTTCTCTTATCCTACCGAGTTGAAATCCGATGACAATGCAATATTATGATGATAACCAGCTGATCTGCTGATGGAGACGGAAGGTGGGCAATGGTACTCCTTGACGGATCGTAAACTACTAGTGCTTGGGCTCATTTTAATATACTCGCAGTTCTGATTAGGAATTTATTAAAAGCTTGTCTTGCAAAATATATTTTTAAACCAAAATCTTGCTCTCTTATCAAGTAATCACTCGTCTGTGCTCGGCATGCAAATAAAACGATGTATGCACGTAGGGGGCGCGCCCCTCGCCCCGGCGGGGCGGCGGCTCGCGCGTGTGTGCGTTAATATGGATTGTACCTGCCGCGGCGCACGGGCCGGTAGCCCGAGTAGTAGGGGGAGTAGCTGCCGCGGAAGCCGCCGCCGCCGCGCCCACGCCCGCGCATCGACCGCGGCGGCCGGTTCGTCGACGACAGCCCCGGCTTGTTGGTGCGCTTTGGCATCACCTGCAAACGAACGGTACGGTAGTCAACTTTATGCAATCAAACTGTTCATTGAGACAACAAATAGGCCCAACGATCACATCAATAGATCCTGGCCCCTAACTAGGATTTCCTGTATCAAAGGAACCAGGAACTGCGAGGACCGTGGTCATTGGTCCTACAACACCCAGACACGAAACAAATGCTTGCGCTTTTTCTGTGCACAAATATTTGGAGACGCAGCTGTTTTGGCATAACGAATCAACATTCGAGGCTGGGATACTTGTCATATGCGGGTTAGATGCTCATTAGAATTAAGTTCGCCTATGTACCTACAAATTTGTTTGTGTAATAAAGAATTTTCTATCTATCTATCTATCTATATCTCGAAGAGAATGAGGTATAGTCTACGTAATGTAACTTGGAGAATTAACTCTTCACAAATTTTATGGAATATATGCATGTAAATACTTTAAGTCTTGTTGCGTCAAACCGGGATTCCCACCATCACAGCTGCAAACTTACACCACATAACACAATACGTCATATCAAAGAGGCCTATAGACCAATCAGAGATGGGTGCATCTTATGATGCGACAACTTACTAACAGAATAACTACCTAATTTTTGGAAAAAGAAATAAAAATTACCTTTATTTGGCGACCTCTAAATAATGATTCGTCCATAGCCATTGCTGTCTGTACACTGTCTTTATCTCCAAACTCGATGTAAGCGAATCCCTTGGGATGACCATCGAACTTATTGCATAAAATTGTAACCCTGTAAAGAAATAAGATGCATTTAGAAAGGCAGTTATAACACTTAAGCTAGGATAGGACTAACAAATTCATCCCTAACTGCGACATTATTATTGGTCATGCCGTGATACGATGCGATCTCGTGTCACGACGGGATATCGCCTCGTGGTGATTTTGTCGGTATTTAGCTGTGGTAAATAAAATTAGGAAAATATAGTCCAGTTTCAACAAAACAAGTTTGTACTCGTGTACTAATTAACAAGCATCGTCCTTATTAGCCATCTGCAAGTTAGCCACACGCCACCTAAAAGTAAAGTGCAGGATTTCCAGCAGAAATTTTGATTTGCAGCCATTTTTCAAGTTAGTGTGACATTGTAAATTGGTTGAGTGATTGATCATAAACGATGATAATGTCAGTATAAACAAAAAACATTTTACCTACCATTCGACAAATTGAGTCCATTGGACAAATCTAAGTGTTTAGTAATAAGTTTGTACGGAAGGAGAACCGATGACGTAAATGCAGTAGGAAAAGTTTTTTTTATTTAGCACAGATTAATAAATAGTTACATTTATTCACCACGACTGACGGCGATAAGATGATTCACGGAGCACTCCGCACGGGACATGGGACACGCACGAGTCCAAGTGGTTTGCTGGTTCGTTAACTTCTGACTGACGCGATATCTCGCACCTCATAACCTCATAGTCCTAAGTATAGTATCTACATACCAAATATCATCAAAATCGGTTCATTAGTTTTTGCGTGAAAGAGTAACAAACATACATCCATACATTCTTACAAACTTTCGCGTTTATAATATTAGTAGGAAGGATAGTAGGATATAGTCGGTGGAATAACAGTTTTATTATTGTTAGCAGTTGCAGATGAGGAGAAACCAGATACAAGGTGAAATTCCATATTGATCGACATTTGCGGTATCAATTACAAATGAAGAACCCTAATACAGCAGAGTCCCACATGCATTTTCTACACACCTTCCGCGATGCAACACATGCGACTAATCGAGTGACAAGTTTGAAGACATACAAGCAATACGGGACGGAGCGATTCGTGTCCCGCATCCCGCCCGGCATTCGCCTCAGTTTGAGTGCTTCTTTATTCTGTTAGGGCTATAAGTTTTTCGTACCTGTTGATAGAGCCGCACCCATGAAAATGTTGCTCCAGCTCTTCAGCAGTGGCTCCATAGTCCACATTGCCCACATAGACTGATCGGTTATCGGCTTCTATTTTCTCTTCAATTGACATGTTTAATGGACTTGCTGGAAAAGCAAAAAAGAAGATTAATATGGAATAGACTCTCGATTTTGACTGTCATGTCAGTCAAAAAGTTTTATTATCTGGTTACTTTGGAATAGGTGAGAACAGGCACCAATATCATGTTTTGATTAATATAGGGCAACAGGGGATTTTACTAAATTGACAGCCCTATTTACAAGTGTCTGAGGCAAAATAACATTGGAATATCATTGTTGTTGCATTTTAGATAGCGATTTGCATTCTTTTGCTAATCTAGAGGGCTGTGATAAAAAAGGATATTGGACACAAGGGTCCATAGAAGTGCAGCATTCAGTTTAGAACAAAAACAAATGAGTAAGTTGTGTTATGCCCACATAAGTCCACAAGATAGTTTACTTTGCATACTTCCACAGCTTAATCTCATATGGCATTTCGCTGTGGGGGTCTGCCGCGGATATAGAGCTATTTTTAATTTAAAAAAGCTGGCGGTTCGCTCTATTTATGAGTTGGGTCCTCGCGAATCATTAAGAGAAGTCTTTAAACAAATTAATGTATTAACTTTACCTTCTCTGTATATTTATGAAAATTTTATGTATGTTCATAAAAATTTGCACAAATTCAAGGTGAATAGTGACCACCACAACATAAACACTAGAAATAAGGATAGAATTGCAGTACCTAGGTTTAGACTGAGTAAAACGAATAAGTCCTTCATAGTGTACGACATTACAATAAAATTCCAAAATGTATAACGGAGCTCACAAAAAGTAGATTCAAATTGAATGTGAAAAATATTCTAATGAAAAATGCATACTATACAGTTAGTAATTACATAGAAGACAAAGATGCATGGCACATTCCGCTTCTGCCAAGTAGCCAACTGGCACATAAGAAAAATAATATTGTCAAAAACAAACATAAAATATTGTAACAAAAGTTCTAAAAAATATGCCCCTCAGTTTCTTGCAGTATCTTCTGAGTAGTGGTTCTTCTACCGATATAATGGTAAAGTCATTGTAATAATTGACGTTCATAAGTGTGTCTGTGACAACAAAACTGAAATAAAGAACTTTTGAATTGAATTGATACAGGCTGATAGTGATAAGTGAAGAACATACTCAGTCCCGGTGGGCTTCCTAAGCTCATTTGCTTATCCACTTCTGTCTGCATCTGTTTTAGTTTCTCAGCCTCCTCCTCCATCTCCCGCACCCGTGCCTTGATGGCAGCCAGATCTGGCACTTCACCACCACTTGCTTCATCTCCTCCCTAACATGATAGTTAATATTATAACATTTGCATGAAGAGGGCACAGGTCTCATTTCTATGGCCTGACTTGCAAAGCAGACGCAGCTTGTACCACGTACTGCAGGGCATAAGCTTCATATCTTTTTTGCCATCTATTTGCCTTGCATATTTACCACAGTAGACAAAATGAGTTTTATGTTGTTTGATTTTTGGTAAATTCTTTTCTTTTTGTCATCAGTCCATATAAATGTTCCATGTGCCAAAGGAGTGTATGCACAACATTGATCTTCATACTGTCAATTTTCTTTTGACTAATGAAAGTGGCAATTTCATGCAGACAAACATGCGTAAGTCTATCAACTGAGCCAATTATAATGGTGATTGTTTATAAATTTTGATATACTTTCCCATGCAAAGCGGGTAACATATATCAGTAAATTTAACTAACCCCTAATGACATCAAGTCACACAGACTAATAAAATATGGTAGTTTTATGATATACCATGGCCTTAGAACTGTCACAGACATGTAAGTAAATATTAAATAAATAAATAAAATTGATCTAGCATCCAACATGAAAAACAGAAAATGGTCATTATTTCTCATTAGCAAACACTGTCTTTGATAGAAGGTATTTACTAAGCTATGATTGTAATCATGGCTCACATTTGTTTGGATACAATTCCTATTCAAGAAAGGAAATTTATATCTAATATTCATGGAATATTATATCTAATAATCAATTACTTTATGGCTAAAATCAAAGACAAGTGATAATTAAGTATATGGAAGAATTAACTTTTCCATGTAGGTATATGTTCCTTGAGTTTATAATGGCTTTTGGAATGGTATTACAAGGTATGATGTAAAATAGTGAATGCGTAAATAATAATAGACTTACCCCAAGACTATTGTCGGTCATGTTCAGGGAACCGTTGGTTCCATCCAAGTGATTGTTGTCAATTGTATCAATAATATAATCATCATTATCTGCCATTTCTACGGTCTGCCTGAAGCATTAAACGAGCACAAATTCACACTACACCAGATTCCTGAAAATAAATTGATCATATCAGTACTGTGACCTACTGAATGAAATCTTTTTACAATTATTACAAACACTTCTCTGACGTACCGGTAACCAAATCCGTTATAAAGCCAATGACCCACTTATGAAATATATATATCACTCAACACTTTTAAACACCGAAATTCACTTTAAACAGCGTATTTGCATTATCATCTTTGCTTTTCCCTGATATTTACAGATTTTTATCACGTAAATATCCCGAAAATAAAAGCCAAACCAAACAACTAATGTTGCAACTAGAAAAATAACCTACTAATGTGGATTTGGTAGTTTTTAATTGGATGATATTTTTGCGACGTCAATGATCTGCCATGTCTAAGATTTTTATAGTTTTACAAAATATGTAACAGCATTAGTATACCAATAATTACAAATGTAATTGTTAGATATATTTATGGTTTATCTTAAGTTCAATACTAATCAACGAAATAGGGCGTTTGGCTAGTATTTATTTTTGTGTAATTTATGAATGATACTTATTATAAATACTTACTACACAAATAAAACCTTCTAAAAACGAACTCTATATACTTAATTAGGAAAATCCTATGACCTATTTTAGGTATAAGGTAATATTGAATTAATTCGCATTCGCAGCATAAATAAGCTACTTAATTTATATTAGCATTAATTATATTAATAAAATTGTAATTTGTAATTGTGAATTTCTTTTTTGTTTGACAGTATCCCGTGCGCCTCGTTTGCGTGATTTGCCATTTTTAAATTTATTTTGTATGATGTTGAAACCAAGCCCTGTCATTTGAGGCCAAGCACGATGAATCTATAATCTATGACCAATAGTTTATACTTGTATTTTGCGGGACTTTTTGGCGGGAAGTGAAAAGTGATACAGTTCGATTTTGTTTTATTTTCCAAACAAGTGTTATTTCGAGTGATCATGTGTAATATCGGTGGAATATTAACCATTATGTGTTCGTTAACGTGCACGAGTGTAGGCAAATGAAACAAAATAGGGAAAACATTGCTTTTTATGTTCTCACAAAAAGTCCATGGAAAGCTTGAATAAAGTTCCACCACTTTATTGAAGCACTAGGAGAGGGTCCGGCTTGTTGCTGTTGACCCTCATTCTCAACAAAAGTATAATAAAATGGAATATTAAACTGTCAAATAAAAACTACGTAAGACATGGCGGTATGGTCCTAGAGACTTTAGCCTGCCCTAACAGGCTAACTTAAAAAAAAAATTGTATTTTGCAATAATTTCGTGCGTACAAGTTATGTAATAATGAAATTTCTACGGATTGTGAATCCAAAACTGCAAATTTCATAAAGCAATTAGCATCGTAATAGCACATATCATGCTAATGAAAATTTCGGATGTTAATGGATATAATGAAAATAGCAATAATATAAATTACTCGTAGGTCGTTAATTTAGCATTTATATTTTAATAATTTTTTTTTTTTTTCGCTCACTCGCTAATGTTGACACAGTAGTCCAACGCAAGCTTGCGTTGGACTACTGTGTCAACATTAGCAATAAAAATAAATTCTACTGAGAAGCAACGAGCTTCAAATTCCAGTGCTACATTCAACTTATACAATAGTGAATAATTATGATGCTAGGTATCTTTTCATTGCACGCATAATTTTTGTAAGAATTTATTTTACTTAGCTGGGAACTCTAGATTCTAATCTGGACCACTCAAAGATAAATTTTATCTTTGGGAACACTAATATCAGTAATGTCAATGTCATTGTCATTTATTTTTTTTTTAAAGTTCGCCCTTTAGGGCAGCCTAGTCTCTAGGACCATACCGCCATGTCTTACGTAGTTTTTATTTGTTAGTTTATATTTCATTTATTTTACTTTTGTTGAGAATGAGGGTCAACAGCAACAAGCCGGACCCTCTCCTAGTGCTTCAATATGTAAAGAAGGTTGAACTTCTATGGTTTTGTACTTGTCATAGAAAATAAATAGAGTTGTCAGTGTTACGTCTTGTGAAAATGTATGTTTTATTTAAAACGGAAATTCCTCTAACATGGTAGCAGAGCGTGGTTTAATATAAAGCCAAAGATTAACCATTTGAGAATCGTTGGAAGTCCTTGCTACGCCCACGTACCCAAGCAGAAGCGTAAGAAAATGGATAAGAAAGCGGACAAATGTATTCTGATCGGCTACAATGGCGATGATGGGTACCGATTACTGACTTTAGACAGAAATGGATACTCACTGGTACGGTCAAGAGACGTCGTATTTTATGAATCAGCAATTAGCAAGATGAACACTCAACAAAGTGTAGAACAAAAACCAGTTGAAGAAAATTCAGAAATAGAAATACGTCTACGTTTACCAGTGAATCTTGATGCCAGGGATAATACTCGAACGATTCATGATGTAAGGGAGGAAGAATATGAAGGTACAGATACATTTCAAGAGTGTATACCTCCTGAATCGTTTTTAGGCACACCTGATACAGAGATGATAAGCAACACATATCCACAACCATCTTCTGAAACTCAAGATGAGCATGATGATGATGATGATGTGACCATGGACGAGACATTACCGGAGCGTTTAGAAGAGGATCAGATTTTGCCAGATAGCGAAATAGAGAACGCAGGACGAATGACTCTTCGAGACAGATCAAGATTACGACCACCTGCAAAGCTTGATGACTATGTCATGATATCTGTAGATGATAGGACGGAAATGGATGATCCCAAAACCTATAGCGATGTCCTAAAAAGTCATGACAAGGATCACTGGTTTAAAGCGATGGAGAGCGAGATCAGGTCTCTTAAAGATAACAAAACCTGGACTCTAGTCGATCTACCCAAGGGTCGAAAAGCCATATCGTGCAAATGGATCTACAAAATCAAAACGAATGCTGATGGTACAGTCGAAAAATATAAAGCAAGGCTAGTTGCTCGAGGTTTTTCGCAAAAAGCAGGAGTTGACTATGATGAGACATTTAGCCCAGTTGCAAAGATGACGACAATCAGATCGATCATAAGCGTTGCGGCAGACGAAGGACTATCACTCACGCAGTTCGATGTTTCAACTGCTTTCTTAAACGGCTCTCTTCAGGAAGAGATATATATGAAGCAGCCCGAAGGCGTTGATGATGGATCACGACGAGTGTGTAAATTAAATCGCAGCCTATACGGTCTAAAGCAAGCCCCGAGGTGCTGGAACAAATGCATCGTGGATTACTTGAAGACTATAGGCTTTCATCAAAGTCAAACAGATCCTTGCTTATTCATTAGGAAAAGAGCACAGAACAAAATAATCATGGCGCTATATGTTGATGATGGATTGGTAGCTGCAACAGATCCAAAAGATGCTGAGAAGTTTATAACAGAGCTTAAGCGGCGTTATAAGATAACCTCTAAGCCTGCAGATTATTACCTGGGCTTGCAGCTACAATACAAGGACGATGGTTCTATTAGCATCACACAAAAGCACTACACGGAAAAGGTTCTAGCTCGATTTGGCATGAGTAGTTGTAAAGCAGTGACTACACCAATTATAGGAGACTCGGGACAAGGACAGTCAGATAAAGAGGTTATAGATGAGAAGTCGTATCCTTACAGACAGGCTGTTGGTGCTCTCACTTACCTTATGGTAGGCACGCGTCCGGATATTGCTTACGCCGTCGGTGTTGTTTCCAGAACATTAGAAAATCCTTCTCAAGAGGATGTTCTAAAGGTGAAACGTATAATGCGCTATCTACAAGGGACATTGGACTATGGAATCACCTATAAAAAGGGTTTTAGAACAGGAATACTGGATGCCTTCAGCGATTCCGACCATGGAGGTGATGTCAAAACTGGTCGATCTACATTGGGCATTCTATGCGTATATGCTGGCGGAGCGATCGCCTGGGCTAGTCGCAAACAGTCAAGAGTAGCCATATCTACAACCGAAGCTGAAATTGTCGCGGCAAGCGAAACGGCTCGTGAGATTGTCTGGCTACAAAGACTTTTCAATGAAATTTCGGCCCTAAAGCAAGTTCCAATACTGCAGATAGATAATGACGCCGCTGTGAAATTGGCACAAAATCCGGAACTGCATCGAAGAACCAAACATATTGCAATCAGACATTTCTATGTGAGAGAGCTTGTTGCAGATGGAAAGGTGCAAGTTAAGCACGTGGGGACAAATCTACAAAATGCAGATTTCCTCACAAAGCCTCTCAGCAGGCCGTCTATGGTTTCAATATTAGATCGCATAGGCTTACACAGCATCTCAGCGATCACAGCATAAATTAAATTGTTGTTATTTATATACATACTATTTCAATGTATTTCATAGACAGAAGGTACAAAAAGGGAGGATGTAAAGAAGGTTGAACTTCTATGGTTTTGTACTTGTCATAGAAAATAAATAGAGTTGTCAGTGTTACGTCTTGTGAAAATGTATGTTTTATTTAAAACGGAAATTCCTCTAACACAATAAAGTGGTGGAACTTTGTGATAATAAAATGCAAACTCCTTCGCATCACATTGCATGTCATAAAAAAGGAAATAAAACATACATGTCAGGGTTCATTGTGTCATTGAGTGTCTTTATATTAATATGTTGAATTTTGTTAAATAAAGCCTAAATACTACCGTTACGGGCTCATTCTTTATGCTACAATTTATTTAACAAAATGGATAAATATCTACGCCCAGAACGTTTTGACGGAGACCCGTCCTCAAGCCGTCCTCAAGCCAAGATCTGTCCCCTCAGTGGACACATTGGAAAAATACGTTTGAAAATTTTCTGTCAGCTATATCTACCAACGAGAAATCTATTGCAAAAGAGACTAAGTTGCAATTACTAACTAATCATCTATCCTCGACGATTTTTGCTCGCATACAGGACTGCACTGATTACGATGTCGCTATAAAGAGACTTGATGCATTGTTTCTGAAGCCACCTAACGAAATATACTCCAGGCACAGACTAGCAAGACGAGCGCAACAAGCAGGTGAGTCCGTAGACCAGTATCTACAAGCCTTGAAACTGCTCTCGAAGGAATGTAATTTTAAACAAGTGACCGCTGAACAAAACGAAAGCGATTTTATTAGAGACGCTTTCATTTCCGGTCTTTCATCATCCTTAGTACGTCAAAGACTGTTGGAAAATAGTACTCTCACTTTGGACGACGCATTCAAGCAGGCCCGCGCTCTAGAGATGGCCCGAATATTTAATGATAATTACCAGCAAGCCAGTACTAGTTCTTTTGTCAATGCGGTCCCCATTAACAAACAGAGAGTACATATTCAAGAACTATGCTATTTCTGTGGAAATAAGAAACATGCACGGCAAAACTGTCCTGCTGCTGGATCAACATGCCTTAAATGTGGAAAAAGGGGGCATTTCGCAAAAGTATGTAGAGGTGTAGTGGCTGCGGCGCCACAACAGAGTGCTTTTACTGCCCTAGACGAACAAAACAAAGACTTGGAAAATGGAGAGTCCCAGCAATTGCTATCATGTATCGTAGCCGCTACAACTGACCTGGATAAAGCTATGGTACCTATTAAAATAGACGGTTTATTCACAGCCAAAGCATTGATTGATACAGGGAGTACAGCAAGTTTTATAGATAGTCACCTGGTTCATCAACATAATCTACGAACGAGCTCGTGTTACCAACATGCCAGCATGGCAGCTTCAAATCTGAAAACAAAGATAGACGCATTGTGTTCCGTCAATATTGATTTGCAAGGTCATAGTTTTCAAGCGAACTTATTGATAATTGAGAATTTATGTACGGACGTCATAATTGGCCATGATATTCTTAAGAAACACAAGACATTAGAAATGTATTTCGGTGGATCTGGGGCTCCGTTGAAATTATGTGCACTATCTCAAGCTAATATCAATCCAGTCTGCTTATTCCCGAATCTCTTGCCAGACTGCAAGCCGATAGCTGTTAAGTCACGAAGGTTCTCAGATAGTGACATGCAGTTTATCCGAGCTGAGATAAAGAAATTACTAGCTGAAGGGATAATAGAACCTAGCTCGTCGCCATGGAGGGCTCAAGTGCTAGTAACAACAAATGAAAATCATAAAAGAAGGATGTGTATAGACTACTCTCAGACAGTAAATAGATTCACTCAACTGGACGCTTACCCTCTGCCAAGTATTGAAGATATGGTCTCTAAAGTAGCTAAACACCGCGTTTACAGTAAAATTGACTTGAAAAGCGCCTACCATCAGATTCCAATTCTTGAAACAGAAAAACCTTATACAGCATTTGAAGCAGAAGGTAATTTGTACCAATTTCGAAGGATACCTTTTGGAGTCACCAATGGAGTAGCCGTTTTCCAACGAGCTATCAATAACATGATTGTGAAAGAGAAACTTAAAGGAGTATACGCATATTTAGATGACATAACGGTCTGTGGAACAACTCAAGCTGACCACGATCAAAAACTGCAGCGTTTCCTCGATATTGCCAAACGGTATAATCTTACACTCAATCTTGATAAGAGTGAATTTTCATCAAAAGAGATAAGTATCCTAGGCTATACCATAAACAGCGGAGTAATCAAACCCGACTCGGACCGTCTCCGCCCACTATTAGAGTTGCCTCTGCCTTCAGATTCGGCATCGCTTCGGCGAGCATTAGGATTATTCGCTCACTATTCTAAATGGGTGCCCAGATTCTCTCATAAGATTCAGTCCCTCGTCTCACAAGGCACATTCCCTCTAGATTCGGAGGCTGTAAATGCTTTTAGCACCCTAAAACAAGAGATAGCCAGATCAGCAGTAAACGCAATCGATGACAAAGTACAATTTGTTGTTGAAACAGATGCTTCAGACTGCGCTATCGCGGGAACTCTGTCGCAAGAAGGCAGACCTGTTACTTTCTTCTCAAGAAGTCTTCGCAGCAGTGAGCGGAATCATCCAGCCATAGAGAAAGAGGCCGCGGCTATAGTTGAATGTCTACGAAAATGGAGACAGTTTCTTATCGGACGAGTTTTTAAACTGATAACCGACCAAAAATCAGTCGCATTCATGTTCAACCAGCAGCATTCGTCAAGGATAAAAAACGACAAAATACAACGTTGGCGATTAGAACTTTCTGTATATAATTTTGATATAGTTTATCGCCCAGGTAGAGAGAACATAGCAGCTGATGCTTTATCAAGAGCCCATGCACCACTAGCTGCTTCTATAAATAATTCAGAAAATGCGATCAAAGAACTGCATAAAACTTTATGCCATCCTGGAGTAACAAGAATGCTCCATTGGGTTCGAAGCAAAAATTTAGCCTACTCCACCGAAGACATAAAACGCATTACTGCAAATTGTTCTATATGCGCGGAAGTAAAACCTCGATTTCAACAAAATATGGGAAAACTAATAAAAGCGGTAGCCCCTTTCGAAAGGATATCGATAGATTTTAAAGGTCCACTTCCCTCAGATGGCACTGGAAACAATCGATATATCCTCACTATTGTGGACGAATATTCTCGATTTCCATTTGCATATCCTTGCCCAGATTTGAGTACCAGCACGGTAATTAATAAACTGACTGACTTATTTTCCATCTTCGGGATGCCGACTTACGTACACTCAGATCGTGGTACTTCTTTTCTGTCAAAAGAGATGAAAGATTTTCTTCACCAGAAGGGTATTGCTACAAGCTATACCACACCGTACAACCCTCAAGGTAACGGACAAACAGAGAGATATAACGGAATTATTTGGCGAACAGTACAATTAGCTCTGAAAAGCCGCGATCTGCCCATAACCAAATGGGAGTTAGTTTTAACTCAGGCTCTGCATTCTGTAAGGTCACTTCTTTGCACAGCTACCAACTGTACGCCCCATGAGCGGATGTTCTCTCATGCCAGGAGATACTCAAATGGTCAGTCGATGCCCACGTGCCTAAACGTTCCAGGCAAAGTATTAATGCGAAACCATAATCGAAATAGTAAATATGATCCACTGGTTGAAGAAGTAGAGACACTGGAAAGTAATCCTCAACATTCTCGAGTGAGATTGAGCAGTGGAAGAGAAGCAATTGTGTCCAATCGACACTTAGCTCCTGCTGGGGATTCTTCTACGGCAATGGATGAAGCTGATTCCAATGATGACGATGAGTTCATCGATGCAATCGATGGAGATGATAGAAACACAGATGGCCAACGAGATTCCCAGAATGAGACTGTTCAGCCACAGAATATGACAGCGGAGCTTCTGCGTCGCTCTGAGAGAGCACGCCGTCCGCCTGCTCATTTGGCTGACTATGTGACACAATAAATAAGCCCAGGAGAATGTGATAATAAAATGCAAACTCCTTCGCATCACATTGCATGTCATAAAAAAGGAAATAAAACATACATGTCAGGGTTCATTGTGTCATTGAGTGTCTTTATATTAATATGTTGAATTTTGTTAAATAAAGCCTAAATACTACCGTTACGGGCTCATTCTTTATGCTACAATCTTTATTCAAGCTTTCCATGGACTTTTTGAGAGAACATAATAAGCGATGTTTTCTCTATTTTATTTCATTTGCCTACACTCGTGCACGTTAACGAACACATAATGGTTAATATTCCACCGATATTACACATGATCACTCGAAATAACACTTGTTTGGAAAATAAAACAAAATCGAACTGTATCACATTTCACTTCCCGCCAAAAAGTGGCTGTCATTGTTAATGCCAAACAATGTTTATCAAGCACGTGTTACCAGAAAGATAAATAAGCCCATAGGATTGTTAATATTGAGGAAAACGTCGTTTAGCGTTAGGTTTGAGTTTGATATATATAATAAAGACAGTCTCAAGACGAGAAACAAAATAAATAACTAATAATCAAGTCAAATCTATAAATTCGAAACTTACAATACCTACATATTTATATATACGGACACAGAGTACAATCAACAGATATACAGACATTCTATGGTATTTATTTACTGCAAAAACAATTGAATGGTTTTGTATATATTCAAGATTCCAAGTCAATGATTGAGTATCTAAAAAAATGTGTACAGATACAGAACATACACACATACATCTACACGCTTAGTAGTATTTATTATCTCGGCTATTATATTTTACATTTTATTTTATAAACTGTTTTCGCAAGGAGACTTTCAAAGACAATTAGTTTAATTTAAGAGAATGCATAAATATAAATAAGCAACAGCGATATCCATGGGAGATTAATATGTGGGAGTGTCATGGAGTATGTTACCAAGACGACCGTTTGATTGTGTATTATTGAATATAATTATTTTAATGTTACACCGCTGCGACTAGCCCTGCTACATAGTAAAAGGGAGTTAGGAGATTCTAAAATGTCAAAGATTTAGTATAGTATACTACATTGAGGTCTTACACTTTCCTCAATGGTATACTACATCTATCTCAATGGTATACTACGTCTTTGTAAAATGCTAAGATTATTGGTAAAATGTTATTGTCATCCCTGTCCCTGTGTCAATGCGTTATGTCAGTTATGTGTCAAATTGACTCAAAAAAGACCTCAATGCTATGGTACCATTGAGTCCATAGTGTCATTCCTCTATGGCCGCGTTCAGAAATGGGTAAATGTTCACGAGTGAATACTTGTCAGTTAATCTCAGTGAAATGCCAAGTTAAAAATTAACCAACGCCTTTCTGAACGGGCATCGAGTAATACAATAAACCAGCCAATCAAAACCAATCATTTTCAAGACCGAAATTTCCCGCGCTTTTGTTTATCAGATTTAACTGCGTTATTTTGGCTAATATCGGAATTTTACCTTATATATTGCTTCAAATACACGAATCGCTTATTTTATTTATATGTACAAAAAAACAATGCAAAAATATTGCAAAATGTAAAGGAAAATTACAAGTGACAACTATTACCTGACAGGTGAGAATCGTAACCCGCTTTTTTATCGGTGAATATTTTCACCTGTCAGGTGAACTTTTACTCTCCCCAATTGGTTTTCTGAACGGCTCAGGGTAAATGTCAAAGTTCACCTGAGTCATTTCTGAACGGCGTTAGGGATAATTACATTAACTGGGTGATTTCTGAACGCGGCCTATGTATAGCCTAGATAAAAATTGTACCGAAAAGTACCTGACAGGTATAGTACTGCTTGCTACATATCAGTAATCTGTGTATAGTACTATTAATCATGGAAGTCAAGGAACAATACAACCACCACCATCGTTTGTACCATGTATAAACATTCTTATCGGCGAGAGTAGTATGGTAGTATAGTCTTCATATTATGCTTATACCTATTCCAAACATAATTACGAAATTTCTTGGATTTTCGTCTATTGCCAGAGTAAAAAGCTAGGTATTTCTCTCCCTACTCCCTACGTCTACCTATTCTATGCGTTAGGATCAAACCTATCTAAAAAAGTAGAGATCTTTGCGGCTTATTCTACCAAGTCAAACTAACATCACATCGCCTGATCGTGATGGTCAGCGCATCTTGGTATAGCATCCTTACCTTGGTAAGTAGCATTAGCATCTATAAGTCTGTAGTAGCATTGATTTCAGAATTTCTGTCAGATTCATTTGATTACCCAGATTGCTGTTTCCGCTCTCAGGCGCCGATCCTAAAGCAAAAGTTCTGAGTTCTGAAATTCCTAGTATTGCAATTTGGAGCCACACAGTGAGCGTTCGAGCGTTTAAAGCTCTGCAATTTTAAATTTAATTTACATTCAATTTTTTAAAGTTCTGCAATCTTTGTGTTAAGTAATTAAAAAGTGTTACAAGTTAAATAGTGAGTTTCAAGTAGTGTAAGTATTGTTGAGGCTACATGCCGGACCGTCTATACACCTCTGCCTGGAACTTTACATGAAGTTTCCTTTGGATTTATTTGCTTTGACCTCCTAGTAACAGTATTTTTCAATGATTAATATGTACCAATATCACACATTTTAATGGAACACTTGTTTAAACTAAATCATATTCACATTGTCCACGGAGTTCTCCGAGTGTATAAAACCAAGGCATTTTGCATAGATTACATTGTAACTTAGAACTCTTGCTGTGAGATCGCGACCTCAAAATAATTAAAGATGAGCTTTCTTAGTGCACATTACCACAGAATACATTACACATGTTAGTACTTTAGTACCATCAAAAGGTGCAGAGGTGTCTTAAAATTGTCTTATAATTGTTTTTCTCAGACATTTGTTGGTGTAATTTGGATTCACGTAATCTATTTAAGTTGGAGGTTGTCTCAACGGCAACACAATGCCGCTCACAGCTGATGTAGCTGCACAACAAGTGCAGGTGAGTGATTCAAAAGTTTAGTATTAATCTTTAAACAAATAACTCAACTAAAGATTTTTGGCCTGGTTCCCGCCATTGGTTGATTTTCTTCCCAAAAAAAACATACAACTTTCAGAATATTACCCTCTTATTTTCCATTTTCATTGAATATATTAATGTTTACGGTTTATTTGTTGGCATGCTTAATATCTAAATTCATCATACCACTTTGCTACTTTTTAACATGTTGGCATTAAACAATAAGGTTGATGGACAGCCATTGGAACTCTTGTTATCTTTGGAGTCATCATACTGCCTTGCATGGTGTTCATAGACGGTACACTTTGATTTCATTGATTTCTTTATAATACCATCATTTTTATTTATAGGAACGTTTGCGATCACTGCACAAACTGATCTATGACATTGAAGCCGAGAGGGGTCGCAATGAACAGTGCATTGACTCTATACTCAGGGCTGAAAAAGCTGCAGACTCGCCACCTGCTAATGATGATTCGTCTAGTTCTTCACAACAGGTATATAATATTATGAAGCCATATAATACCTAAGAACCTGTGTTCCAGTTTAAAGGGCATTGTAACCAACGAAATGGGGCATTATGAGACTCAACAGCTAATTGTCTCAGGGTGACGAGCGGGTAGCGCCGCCCAGGATTTTGCAAAACAAAGTTCTGGGTGGTGCTGTTATTGATATGGGCTGGCGTGTTGCTTACCATCAGGCAAACGACCAGCTCGTCTCGTCATTTAGTATCATTAAAAAAAAGAAGCTAATTGAATTTTAAACCTGTAATTTGGGATTTCTAACTTTAAATTGCCTTTTCAATCTGTTTTAGCAACAAATGCAATTGAAGAATGCTTATAAAGCTGGTCTTACAGCTGCCGAACAAGAAGAAAGGCTCCTGCGAACTGCTCTTTCACGCATTTACGAGATTCGGACTATAAAGAATGAGCGGAGAATTCAGGTTGTATAGGCAGAAATAATTGAAACCATTTTTCCATTCATAATCTAATAACAATTATTTGATATAATCTCTCAAACCCCATCTGTTAGATGAATTAAATATTTGTTGTTTTGTATGACGAGTTTCCTACCCTTATTTGCTGTCAGCTTGCTGTAGGTATTGAAGTGTGTACCATACCACAGTATGCTGTACAGATGGTTCACTCTATCCATAATACATCCCAATATAAATACCTACTCTTGCACCCAGCGACAAAGCACATTCTATAAAATATTAAAATAAATATATTCGAACTTTAAACACAGGCGTGAACCAGCCCAACCCTACTACCATCCTCTAGAGTCTAGATACATATCTTGTCCTGATACAACCTGGCCAGCGTTGGGCAGGTTGGCTCAAATCTCATACACCACTGAGGTTGCGGGTTCGATTTCCGCGACGGGACAAATGTTTGTGCACAGAAAAAAAAGCGCAAGCATTTGTTTCATATCTAGGTTTTGTAGACCATGGTCCTCATAGTTCCTGTTTCCCTAGATACAGGGAATCCTAGTTAGGGGTCAGGATCTATGTATGTGATCGTTGGGCGTTATTTATTTATTATTTAATAAAAAATCAGACCATATCACATCAACAGTATTAGTATGTTAGTTCATTTATCGCAGACTTATAACTAAATGAAATGTATTTATTTTCAGGCTATGGTTAGTTGTGTTGGTAGTAGGTTTAAGGTATTGCGTTTTAGCACATTATTACAATACATATTCTAAAACTGTGGTTTTGGTTTAACAGGCACGCCACGCAGGCAACAAAGAGACCATCGGCTGCGGTGCCCTCATGAAGATGCTCCTGAGCGCCGCGCAGACTCTCCCTCTGCACGTGGGGCGCGTCGGGGAGAGAGCGCCCCAGCTGTGCGGGGCCGTGCCCGCGGACCCGGGGCACGTGGCGCGCGCCGGGGACGCCGTCGCCGCGCTAGTCAGGGTCTCGGATAAGGAGGAAAACTGGATTTTGGCTGAGGTAAGGCTGTTCCCTAATCAAAGGAACCACCCGACGACGGAGGTCGCATGTGTAGTTAAGCAGCCCCAGAAGGGGGAGAGTACTCGTAGAGTAAAGGGACAAAATATTTATAGGCCATATGGGGGGACATCATGAGAGTCGGAGGGATGTTCCTTGTTTATTGAGATGAACTCTTTAGGGGCCTACTCTGAGTTGTTTCGTTGGTTCGTTCGTGCGGACTAAAAGATACACTGTTACGCCTGTTGCATAGCGCTGTCCCTTTCATCCGTCGGAATAAAGATTCGTTACTACGAATCAGAGTAAGGTCCTAAGTGTTACAATGGGCGGCCTTAGCGCTAAAAGCGTTGTCTCCTAGGAAACCTTTGAATGGAGGGGTCTTGCAAAAATAGTAATGGACAGGCAGGGGTGTATACTATATAACTACTTATCTTTTGTACTATTTATGTGAAATAAAATAAAACTATTTTACCCGATTTCCTGTATTTACGTCACGAGTACCATAGTCCCACAACGAGCAGACACGAAATGAATACTAGAGTATGTTTCTGTGCTTAAAAACGTCTCCTATAGCATTCGGGAATCAAACCCGCAACCTGTATGTTATAAGCCGACCTGCCCAACCCCTACACCATGCAAAGAGGCTATCCATTCTTCCTCCTGCCTCGATTATTCAACTATCTCTCGATTCGATTAAATATGATTTATATGCAGGTGGTCAGTTGGTTGCCAGCACAAGGTAAATACGAGGTCGATGACATAGATGAAGAGCAAAAGAATCGTCACACGCTGTCGAAACGTCGCGTCGTGCCGCTGCCCCTGATGCGTGCGGACCCGCGCACGGACGAGCACGCACTGTTCCCGAAAGGCGCGGTCGTGATGGCGCTGTACCCGCAGACCACGTGCTTCTACCGCGCAGTCGTCAACCGGCTGCCGGCCAGCGCGGCTGATCCGTATGAAGTGCTGTTTGAGGTGAGCCGCTTTGCGGTTATCTTACCTACCAACGAAATGGTAGTAGGTTGTCTCATCGTAAAAACAAAATAGATACATATTATGTACTATATAAAATTTGGGTATGTCAAATATTCTCAGTTTCTGGCGTTTGGCATTTTATTGAATTCAGAGCGGAAATTAGTATGTTAGAACTAGCTGCGCCCCGCGGTTTCCCGCTCGCTGCGAATGATTAATGAGTGAGATTCAAATGTTTATTTTATATGTGCGATCAATTATGTTATTTGAGGTTGTTATGACCTTTTTGGATGACGACGACGACCTGCTTTACAAAGGTAGAGCAGGCCGGCTGACTATTTGACTTTGACATATAGACGACACATATTGAGAAAAAGACGGAGAACGGCTGAAGACGATGGAGCTGACCAGGACCTGACCTGACTGACGGAGGTCTGCCTATCTCTTTTAAAATGGTCCATTATTGTTCTGCGTATGGATGCAAAGAAACCACTTACACAAATAAGAATCAAAGATTTTTTGGTTTTTCGCGTCTCCCAGCCAAGCGATAGTGGGTGTGAAAGAGAAAAACTTAGGTTGCTTACGTATAGCGTTGTCCTTGTCGCGCTCGATTCGTATTAGCTCATCCCTACAATAATTACGAACACACACAAAACGTGTGCGGACAGGCCGGTGCGCCAGTAGAAGTACTAGACAGTTAGCTAGGCGAATTTGTATGGAGTGTCGGGGGTCTGGCATAACTGTGTAGGTACATATGCAGTGATAATACAGATGTTGTTCTCTTTCCTCAAGGGTTTGCTGGAAGAAAACTCTCTTTAGGGTTTTTCTCGCCTTTTACATGTAGCTTATAATCCATGATGTAAATGTTCTGACAGTGTACAATAAAGAATATGTATTTACCCAGCACTTATATAAAGTTGTGATCCGTCAGGACTCGTCGTACGCCGACGGGTACTCGCCGGCTGAGCGCGTGGCGCAGCGCTACGTGATCGCGATCAAGGAAGGCAAGGGCCGCGCCACCTGACCCGCCGGCGCCGGCGCCGAGCGCGCGCCGCGCGCCGCCGCCTCCGACCGGGACGACGCGTCTGAGGACTCTCTCATATAGCTCCGCTACATGTTCAATGTACCGTGTTCTTTATCCGATTATGGCTTTTAAACGCTGCTTAACGTTTTCTGCCAGTTTCAAAGTGAGGCCAGCAACTATAATATAAAAATGGAACCGAGTACGAAATGAAATTGCTCGGTATGGTGTTAATTAATGTTGGGAAGTGATGTGTGTGAATTTTAAAGACCTTGATTGGTTTATTTTGTTTGTGATTTATTATCGCCTGAGAAGGCTATCTCAGGTAATCAAGCGGCTCCACTTATTACAGCATTGAGACATCAGGCCTAGACATGGACTGACGGCATTTTAACTGTCTTGTGTTGGCATTTTCCTTATTTCTGATATCTTCGAGTACTTTGCGGAGTGAAAGCCGCCGCAAGCGCACAATGATTTCAGTAGTTTCACTATTTTAGCTGTTGTAGACAACTACATATGGTATGTAATATAGCATAATCGCAAAGTAATTATACTTCGGGTTTTGTCAGGCTAGATCCAAATGTTTTAGCTAATCTATGAGAAATATATGTGTGAGTGTGACTATAATGAAATATGTATGTATAAAGAAGTGAAAATAGGAGGTAAGATTTACAATGTAAACAAATATGGCTTTTATGCATTTGTATTAGTGTTGTAATGTGAATGATTATCTAGCATAGTTATTTTAATTTCTTTAAATAAAACAGTTTATAGAGTACAATCTTTTATTAAAACTATCCTACACGTAAAATCTACAATACATGATAAAATGGTTACGTCCGAAATATACAATCATTTAATTTTGATTAGAAGTTAAAACGAATTTGATTTATAACTCTTCTGTGATCACTTATAAACTAGGGGATATAAGATTAATGGAAGCAAATAAGATAAAATGCTCTTCTGCAATAAGTAACTTATTGTTAGGTAAGAACATACCTAATATCTTGTATTATACATACGTATGTATGATCAAATGATTGATTTAATAATTCTGTCAGAATAACCCATTTTTGTGAGTATATAGTAGCCAAGTGCTTACAAATAAATAAAAACTCTCATACTGTGTTTAGGGAGTAACACAAGCCGTAATCGTCCCACAAATATTTGAACCAATTCATTCCACACAGCCTTTAGAGACTTGTTTATAATATAACTTAAGATTATGTTACCAATGAGCAACTTTCAAGGTATGGCATATCAATACTATACATTCGACATAAATAAAGAAATGAGATCAATATGCTTCTGTTATGTAGGTAGAGCTCTTCGAGGGCTATTCGCAGGGCAGGCGTCTCTCGATAGCTACATCTTAGCACCAATTGATAAATAATAATTTTGGAACCAGTCCGATTTGATTGACTTCAATTTTCCGTCAATTATGTTTAAATTTTTCGATTAATTCGTCAAAGATTTATTTTTATAGCGGTAATGGCTAAATAGCTAAAAGCATTTTTGGTACAATTTGAAATGACGTAAAAATGACTAAGAATGTTAATCTATTAGACTCGACTGTTCCATATTAACTTCAATAGCTTTAGCATATCTGAAAAGAAAAAAAATGTTATTATGAATATTGAATGTCATAGTAAGTAATCGAGGATAGTCTTACGAAAAATATTTGAATACAGCAAGCATCTAAAATCTGAATAGCGAATTCATTATCATCAGCCTCCAACGCTCCCACTGATGGGACACGGGCATTCTCATATAACGTATTCCTCAATGGGTCGACACGGATACGACGCCTGTTTAGCAACTAGGGAAATCAAAGAGTATAAAGAGAGCACGCGCATACAGTGCACAATAGGGGATCGGACAGTAATCGAGAAAAAATCTAATATGTAGTTAGAACGAATGTTCGTCGAACCAGAAAGATCGTCCAATTAATATTTTTGTGAAATAACAATGATTTATATTTTTAAATCAATAAATCATTCTGACATTTTTAATCTGTTCTTCATCTCAAACGAAACAACAATCACAGCGCATGACGTCATTTGTAGGCAAATGCCGTGAGTCAAGCTTGTGTTTATTTTACGTTTTTGCTTTTCATAAAATGTATTTTTGCTAATTTTTCCTTCCATTACTACAATATAGTCCCCAAACTTAACAAAACGTATTAGAATCTCTTTGCAAGTTTTATTTCGAAGACTGCCGTTTTCTACCTACATATGACATCACAAGTTTTGAGGTGACCTTTTGCGCGGCAATATTTGAAACATAATGTTTAAACATAGTTTTAGGTACTTTTAGATTGTTATTTAATTAAAATGGTATTTTTCATGGCTATATATATTCATTGTAGTTTATTTAAAACACTTTCTGAAAAGTTGTCCGATCCCCTATTACAACAATATATGGAGGATAGGTAGGTATAGGTTTCCAACTTGAAATAACTTCGTTATTGTGAAGTAACTGAAAATTCTGACAGCACATTTACAATGTACCTATCTACATTGCCCAGTTTTTGTTATAGGTATTCAAAATAGTGGTGTTTAGTGACATTGATAATTAAAATAAAACGGTTTCTTATTGTTAAATACCAAACAAAATTATTAAATTACCAAATAATAAATTCGTTAAAAATCTACACAATGCAAAGTAGTTAGAATCATCCCTACAATAACTACCCACACACACAAACCGTGTTCGTACAGGCAAAAGTGCACCAGTAGTAGTAGGTAATATTATTTTTTTTACACCTAATAGATCTGTTTGGCCACTATCTCGCCTGATGTGAAGCGATGATGTGGCCTAATATGGAGCACATAGATCTAAAGAGAGTAGTCTCCCCGATGGTTCACTGAACATCACCCCGAAACACAACTAGGTCGCTTGACGCTTTGTTCAGTGAGTGATATTACAACCACGGCCAGAGCCTACCACTCCAAAGCGCGTAAGCGGGTTTCATCACGATATTTTCCTTTACCGTTTTAGAATAATTAACCGGTAATTAACTCAGTTCATTTGTATCGAGTGCCGGGGGTGTGCTACAAGTACGTACCTATATAGCCTGGCGGTCGCTCATGAGCCCCTGCAGCTTGCGCGCGACGCCGGCGCCGGCGTACCGCGCGCGCTTCACCACGAGCTCGGCGTCCGCGCCCGCCGCCGCCGCCGCGCGCCGCAGCCCGCCCACCTCGCACGCCACCAGCGAGTTGATCGCGTGCAGGTCCTGACAACAAACGGAACCTATTGCATACAAATATGGTACATTTTAAGGTGAAATCCCTGCCCTCGCGCTGGTTTAGTTTACACAATTACCAAAATCAATTGATCATAATATATGTACAAATTTTTTTGCATTATCAAATCAATTAATCATACCTACTACATATAGCAGTTAAATGGTGAGTTTGTTATGTATATTTATTATCATTTTCAATACAAAATTAACCTATACAGGGTGGGGCAAATTTTTGGCTCCTTAGGGTAGCTACCTTTTCTTTTGTAGTTAGAAGGTTTTGTTCTTTGGAACTTTCTGTTTTATTTTGCAGAAAAAAAATATTTCCATTTTTAGATTTTTGAAGAAAAGTACGGTTCACCCAAAAAATGACATTTGTCAAAAAAAACAAGTTGGTTTTAATCAACTCTATTTCCAACCAGGAACACTTTTCCCAAAGTAACATACCAAATCAAATCGTAAGATAAATATAATAGCAAAAAATTACATGTAATTTGTATATTTTTGGTGTTATTGACAATGAAAGATTGTAATAGTTGAGCTGCTTACGTCGCTGACTGTACCAACCTTGGCGGGGCTGCGGCTGAACCGGTAGGTGAGCTGGTTGTTGTGCGGCGGCGTGCCGGCCGGCAGCGGCTTCACGTACAGCTGGTGGCGGTCCGACACGCGCTGGCCGGCCGGCGACCACGCCGCGTCGCCGCGCCCCGCCGGCAGCGGCGACAGGCTGCACTCCTGCAACAATACACCACACTGTAATGCCAAAGCACAGAGAGCGAGCCGCCGGGGCCGCGCGGGCTCAAGACTCATCATCATCATCAGTCCACTGCTGGACATAGGCGTCTCCCATAGCACGCCACTAAGCCCGATCTTCGGCTTTCCTTCTCCAGTCGCAGAGCTCAAGACTCAAAAGATATTTATTAAATAGGCACAGATTATTTTTATTTATTTTAAAAATTAGAGTAATAATTATATCATCAGGTTTGATCGTCTATCGTCTCGAGTCATAACCATCAATTAATATACAAATAATAAAACTTATTTATGGCCGTATGTAAATAAAATTATTAAATAATAAAATTATTTTCGAGTCTCGACTCGAAAGTCCCGGGACACGGAACAATCAAATTTGGAAACAGTCCCGGGACTTCGAGACACGAAACGTCCCGGCATCCAAACCCGAATGTAACACATAAGCCGGGGCCACTGTATACTGTATGCGCTGTTTGCCGTAGATCAGTCCGCGCCCGGCCCGCCTTCTGTGTTTGTACAAATTCAAACAATACAACAGAGCATTTTAAAATTAAAATAAAAATTTAAGACATTTTACAAGATTAAAAGAAAGAGACATCCCCGCAGAGTTTTTGGAGTCATTTCCATAGCGGGCGTATTCCCGAAGCACTGATAGAGTCAGAGTTTTCGCATTTCTTTTCTGGGCCTGGACTTCAATATGAGTACGGGAAAGAAATGGGTAGACATGCTTACCTTTTTTAACCGACTTCAAAAAGGAGGAGGTTTACAATTCGACGGTATGTTTTTTTTTTTATTTTTTTTTTGTGTGTTTGTTACGCGATTTCTCCGCCAATTATGCATTGATTTCGATGATTCTTTTTTTGATTGGTAGGTAATACTTCAAAGGTGGTCCCATATAAATTTTATCGAAATTCATTCAGTAGTTTTTGAAAAAAATAGCAAAAACAAAAAATATAAGTTTAATCTTTAAGTCGGTTCTTGTTTTTTTCGTAACCAACTTTCTAAAGGTGGAGGTTTGTATTCGACTGCTTCACCTGCTTCACCCAGGGTTGACTTCCGGTGAGGGAACTCCTCAACGGTGAATAGTACAGACACAACATTTCGTAAATGGATTTAACCATAATAGCCTGTTCTAAATTCCATCATGACATGGCAGATACACCCAGGATTGACTTCCGGCGAGGGAACTCTTCAACAGAGATATAGGACAGACATGAAATTTTTTTGTACATGCATTTAATTGTGATAGCCCGTTTTAAACTTCGTCATGATGTGGCTTCTAGATCATAAAAGCTTGTCTTTAAAAACTTTTTGAATTAATTTAATTAAAACTTGTTTTTCACTAAAAAGGGTAAAATAAATTATTTTTCAAAAAAAACTAAACCGACTTCAAAACCACAAATGGCACTCAAAAGTAAAAAATAAATTAATATAATTATCATAAGCGCTACCCACTCATATATTTGAAGTCGGTGCCAGCCAAGTCTAAAAGGTAGTAGATAGATACTACCTACAAGTAGTACTTACTATATACATATTTATCTGCTACCTATTAGACTTGGCTGGCACCGACTTCAAATATATGAGTGGGTAGCGCTTATGATAATTATATTAATTTATTTTTTACTTTTGAGTGCCATTTGTGGTTTTGAAGTCGGTTTAGTTTTTTTTGAAAAATAATTTATTACAAGTCATGACATGATACAATAATATGATAAGTTACAATTTCTTAACGTATTTTAATTGATTTGTGTGAAGTGTATATGACGTTCAAACGTGCATTTTTTGTGCCTATTTAATAAATGATATTTGACTTTGATTTTACCTACAGATAAGTGAGCAGAACAAATTAGTATACTTACATCTTTATTCCTTCCGGTGAATCGTAGCGCGAAGTTCTGCATACATTGCACGTAAACCTTATTGTAGAAGTTGATCAGGTCTCCCCTTTCTGCTGGACCTGATAAAATTGATGATAAATTAGTTGCCATGAGCTTAACTGTCACCAAGAGTTAGAAAATGTTAATTTTGTGGCGAAAACACTTTGTTATTGATGTAAATTTATGGATGTGATCAATGATAGAATTTAAATACTTACTATCTTCTGTGCTTTGATTGATTAACACTAATCTATAAACATGATTTTCCGCCAGAGGTCTCTGCCTGTAGCATCGCATGATTTCCGCGAAAGTCCTTTCTACTTGATTGCTTGAATTGTTTGATACCTGAAAATTAAGACAGACATCATCATTATCATCAGCCCATGACGTTCCCACTCCTGAGACTCGGACTCCCTCGAAAAGAGTCCCTCGAGAGTGTGGTCCATAATCTACGACGCTGGACCATTTCGGGTTGGTGGATGTCACATGTCCTTGAAATGGTATGATAAACTCTTGGACATGCCATGCAAAACATCGTGAGGAAACCCTCACGATGTTTTCCTTCACCGTTTTCAGAGTGTTAAAAATGACAGACATATTTTAACCTAATAATGATCAAATAAATGACTCTGTTACCACGTTTGAGCATTATTAAAAAAAAGCATTTAAACAATTAAAGTTTACAGTTCAAGTTTACAAGTATCATCAATGATACTTGTAAAGTAGAACGAATAAAAAAAGCGGACGAAATCTTACCAACCAACAACTAAAGCTAGCGATGATTGAATGGCGGTGGCGTTATGTTTATTTGAGTGGACGGAGGGCCAATGTCAAGCCGATGTGGCGGCCCGTTGGCATATCATGATGAAAATGTGTGCGTGAGGCTTGTGTACGAACGAGCGGGCCAGCATGCCTTAGTCTTTCACTTTTGAATCCGCTTTTTTTATTCGTTCAAGCTTGCAAAATACTCTATTTTACTAGTGGTAGCGGGCCGTCTGGGTAGGTACCACAGCGTTGGCAGTTTTTCTGTCACTGAGCAGTAGTGCGCAAGCATTACTGTGTTCCGGTTTGAAGGGCATTATAGTCAGCGAAATTACTGGGCACATCTGATGTCTCGGGGTGATGAGCGCAATGTAGTGTTACGAAGTGCTTTTATGGTATTAAAACTTCTGGATGACACTGCAATTGTTGTGTCACTTACCATCAGGTGAACGACTTGCTCGTCTCATCAATCTCGTCAGTGAACAGTTTTAAGACTTCACAAACATTTAAAAATAAATCACAAGTGCAACGATATGCACGTGTTAGATATATGTATAACGTTTGATATAATTAGTATAATTATAAGCCAATGTATTATCTGTTAATGCTATTATCGTTATGCTATAATCATTATAAACGCTTTATCGCTATGACAATAAAAATAGCTGACCATAGACTAAAATAACGAGATTGAAACGACAGACTGACCACTATAAAAGGCGTAACAACTTAGAGCACGGCTCAGTCGCTGGTTGGCAAGCGGAGCGATCGGACGTCTAAATGAATTAAGGTACGATGTATTTTTCCATACTTTTAAATGTAAGAATCATTGTTTTGATAATTGAATTAGTTATTTTAATAGTTGTTGGTAAATTCTAAATGGTGTATCGAATAAGACATTATCAAGTGTAATGAAAGCTCTAAAAGAATGCCCCTCAGTTTCTTGCCGTGTCTTCTGAGTAGTGGTTCTTCTTCCGATACGGTGGTAGATTCCTTGTGACGTACCTTAAGAACGTCAATGATGATTAAAATAAATAAAGAGCTTTGAAAGAAGCCTGAAGTCTACTTATTTCACAAGACCCACTGTGTGAATCCTGATAACTAACGGCAGTACTAATCTCTTGACTAAGATTCAACCCCAGGAGTCTTGTATCTAACAGGATTTGAATAATAAGATACCAACTATGAAGAAGAAATTAAAGTAAGCCCTAGAAAATGTAATAAGTTCTTTAATATTTACCCTAATATTTTATAATTTCTAACATCAGAAGTGGGATCGTGTAAACATAAACTACGCCCAGAAACGTTTGATTTCAGGAGCCACGAGATGGATGCTCACGAGTCTGCAGCGTCAAAAGATAAGCAGCTCCTGAAAGAATCTGCAGCCCCGTTTGAACCTCTGGCAAGGGCAGAGGCTGGCTGCGCGTCACAAATCCTCGGGCCTGCAACTGCGGGACAACCGATTGGCCGTCGTGCGGCTGACTACAGCGCCGAAGAGGTAGCCCATTGGGGCACCCTGCCATCAACCCGTGGCGACACTACTGCGAGAGGCGCTTCGTCTTCAATCAGGACCCGGCGCTTCAGCGGCAGTGAACAACAATCAAGAATCAGATCAGGATAGTATATTATATTTCCATAAACTTTATGCAAAATATGATAGATAGATAGTTAGATAACGCTTTATAGCTACACCACAACAATAAATAATTACAAAACAATACTTAAAGCTAAAAAATTACAATAAGATGCAACAAATAACGTCCTCGTTTGGTGATATCCACGTTCCAATTCTAATGCATTATGTACAAGTTTCAGAATGGATTCAAGATTCCTTGAGTCTTCTCAAGTCGATCCGCGATGCCGTCTCGACCACCAGCAGCCGCCCGCCGTGGCGATGATGTTGTGCTGCCGCTGTTCGATCTAAAAACAACAACGGCGCAGACAACTGGCGTCGTAACGCAGAGCAGCCGCTCGCCGTGGCGACGATGTCGCGCTGCCGCTGTTTGATCTACAAGCGATAACGGCGCAGACAACTGGTTTCGGAATCGCAGAGGTGCTCTCCAAGGAGTGTGAATGAAGCAGTGTTGTTAACTAGGAACAGTTGCAAAGACCGGTAAGGCCCTTAAGGGCTCTGTTTTAATCTCGAGCTTGTGAGCTTTCCTGAGGAAGATCCTAGATCACTATTTGCCACGTATGTAAAACCTATAAATAGGTCTTCGGAGCATAGCGTTATTGATAGTTTGATTTGATGATTCCAGATAAATCCTAAAATTGAATTTTCACAAATTCACAATAATAATAGTGATAAAAAGTATTACTTATGTCGTAAAAAAATACTGTACCATTAGATACACAAGGCGTTTCTTTTGATATAGTATAGCATATTTTTTTCTGGTCATTTCGAATCCATGTGTTAGCAAAGTGTAATTTCGTGGTCAATTAGAACAAACCCTTAATTGCTACAGAAGATAATATTTTTTTAAGAAATTGGAAATTAAAATTATCCATGTTGTCTTACATTTTTATTGTTTACGCCGCAATACATTTAAACAGTCACCATGATGTATTAAATGCGAAAAATTTGTGAGTGTGTGATATTGTTACTGTTTTGCGCTGTAACGGCTCAACAGATGTGAATATAATTCATTTTCAATTCCTACAACTCAATTTGCTACAGTTATCGAAGGGATTTTGATAAAATTTTGTGGGAAGGTACTTTAGGTCTGGAAATATCGCATTAAACGTTTTAGAACTATGGGATAGCGTAACAACGTAACTTCATAACGTGTTCAAGAGATGTAGATGATATTTAGAAGATAGTAGTACTATATCATGTGTCAGACTGGCCGAGCGAGCTGTGAAAGATGCATCGGACTATAAGTACGAAATTTAAAAAAAAAATTAATTTCAGCTGGTTTCTCCCCAATCGACGCAATGCCAAATAAATTCAATTATTACATTTTCCAATCGCTAACGAAATTATCGCAATGCTCCAAGAGGTATAAATAATTTAAGAAATATAATGTATTTTATTTATTGCTAAGGAAAATTAAGGCTTTGCCCAGGCAAATTGGTGGAATGAAATATATATAATAAGTATGTTACAATATTAAATTAATTGTCTAAATGTGTACTTTATAAGTATAGAAAATGCTATGTAAAGATTTATAAGTTATTTTATAATCTCTTGATTCAATGATCTTTACAGTGGTGATTTAATTCATAATTGTAGGTTAACTATTATGTACAAGTTATTATGAAACTTAAGTTAAGCAATTCATTTGTAACGGTTACTTACTTAATCTAAAACAGTTATTTGACTCATTACTTGACTCTGACGAAGCACTGACAACAAAGTAAGAAACCAAAGAAAAAAAAAAAGAAAAGTACATATACTTTATAAATCATCGATGTAAATATTACAATAGTGTACAATAAAGAATATAAGAGAAGGAAAAAAAAAAATGAGTCAGTCGAATATTCCGCTAGCTGGCCTATCGTTTGGTACTGACCTAGCGCACTAAGCAGCGGGTGTATGAGGCAGTATTAGATGCGAATGGCAAATATTCATTTTTAAAAGTCAGAAGAATATTCCGCTAGCTGGCCTATCGTTTGGTACTGACCTAGCGCACTAAGCAGCGGGTGTATGAGGCAGTATTAGATGCGAATGGCAAATATTCTTAGTTAGTCAAATATTCGAAAAATACTTGACAACTACACTGACTATCAAGACTGGACTAAAAAATGGAATGAAAAAAAAGAGTTGAAAATGGTATGACAACAGTATGACAATGATATTACAATAGTATGACAATGGTATGAGAAATAAGAAGAATATAATGGAAATTGGTAGGTACTTCGAGAGCGAAGTACTTGTCAGTATGGCCGTGTTAGATATATGTATAACGTTTGATATAATTAGTATAATTATAAGCCAATGTATTATCTGTTAATGCTATTATCGTTATGCTATAATCATTATAAACGCTTTATCGCTATGACAATAAAAATAGCTGACCATAGACTAAAATAACGAGATTGAAACGACAGACTGACCACTATAAAAGGCGTAACAACTTAGAGCACGGCTCAGTCGCTGGTTGGCAAGCGGAGCGATCGGACGTCTAAATGAATTAAGGTACGATGTATTTTTCCATACTTTTAAATGTAAGAATCATTGTTTTGATAATTGAATTAGTTATTTTAATAGTTGTTGGTAAATTCTAAATGGTGTATCGAATAAGACATTATCAAGTGTAATGAAAGCTCTAAAAGAATGCCCCTCAGTTTCTTGCCGTGTCTTCTGAGTAGTGGTTCTTCTTCCGATACGGTGGTAGATTCCTTGTGACGTACCTTAAGAACGTCAATGATGATTAAAATAAATAAAGAGCTTTGAAAGAAGCCTGAAGTCTACTTATTTCACAAGACCCACTGTGTGAATCCTGATAACTAACGGCAGTACTAATCTCTTGACTAAGATTCAACCCCAGGAGTCTTGTATCTAACAGGATTTGAATAATAAGATACCAACTATGAAGAAGAAATTAAAGTAAGCCCTAGAAAATGTAATAAGTTCTTTAATATTTACCCTAATATTTTATAATTTCTAACACACGCATCAGCTCAACAAGCTGCTAGTGCATCATAAATAATAATAATAACTATTGCAACCAATAAGCCTGATATCGTTGTGGTCGACCGGTCCCAACGTCAAGCTGCTCGTCGATGTCACCATCCCACATGACGAGAACCTCGTGAAGGCCGAGAAGGACAAGCTCAGCAAGTACCTTGACTTAGTCCACGAGGTAACCGCCATGTGGAATGTTGACTCGACGAACTTTGTGAACGGCCTTATAGCGAAGAGCCTCGACCAACATCTCAAGAGGCCCTCGCTAGACGGTGGGATCAAGGGTCAGATGCAGAAGGCAGTACTCCTTGACACGGCACGTATTGTCAGGAGGTTCCTCACTCTGCAGCCCTAACCACCGGTAGTTTGGGCCCTGCCCCGCTGCCGGGGGCACTCTAGGTTTAAGGTTTTTATAGTGTTTTTGTATATATATTTTTATGGAAATATTGTAAATATCTTACATTTAAGAAATGAAATAAATAAATGATAATAATAATAAGTGAGTCACCTTGCATATGACATAGACCGCGCACATGAGTATCTGGTCGAGGTGCCGGTCGCGCAAGAGCTGCGTCTGGTGTATGACGGAGTGCTCGAGGCAGGTCCAGATCTTGCGTTTGAGCTCCTGGTCCTCAGTCAGTCGCAGCCGTGTGCACAGGTCGTTCATGCGCACTACTGCTAGACTGTAGAACTGGGGAATATAACATGTTAGATTAACGAGAACGCTGACGATATTGAGCAGGATCTAGATATATATAAAGTATTTAGTATTGGCCAAGACCCGTTCCCTGTATTAGGGTCACTCTTTCTATCGCATAGCTCTTATCTCTTCTGCCGCGGCACGTGTAACGACGCGCGACCCGCCGTCGGTGTCCGGCTATGTACTTGTAGCTTCGTACCTACAGTGCGGAGTGCGCTAGGCCTGATTAGACTCAAGCTTAGCAGTAGTGCGTATAGATGTAATTAAATCAGAAATAGAAAACAAACAGATGACGTTCCTTGGCGCTTATGCAAATGGCATAAGCGCCATGGAATGTCATATCGCCAACGCCAAATCAAATCTAAAGATTTACTGGAATCTGAGAAACATAGTAGGTACCAACAATATCCGTAATTTGTAACTACCCAGCTTGCTATAACTAACTTTAAAACTTTTGAAAACATAAGCTAATTAACGTATATTTTTCACACAATAGAGTTTTTGAATTGTAATGTATTTTATGACTTCAACAGGCTAAGTAACCTTTGCTAAAATTTAAACAATAAAACAAAATATATGTAAAGACTTGACAAACATTTAAAATAAATCACAAGTGCAACGATATGCACGTATCAGCTCAACAAACTGCTAGTGCATCATAAATAACAATAATAATGATATATGACAAAATTATAATGAAAGTGATACCTTTCTAAAGAAGAGGATGAGCGAGTTGTTTGTTTTCTTGGGTGTGGTGGGTCCCGAAGCGGCCGAGTCACCCGCCGCGGGTAGGGCTGGGTTTGGGGAATTGCAGACTTCTTGTTTTATATTGTTTGTTGTCACTGTAAAAAAACAAAAATGTTACCCTGTGCTACCACAGAATACTAAGAGACAGAAGCATCACTCCGCAAAGAAATTTAAACAAATAGCGACTCTTGCTATGGCGCAATAAAATTCAATTCAGCTCGCGTAGCGCTGCATCCTACCTACCAGTTACCTACCAGTCATATTAACCTACAGAGCGCCTCTCTTTCTATCGCGCCGCTCTTATCTCTTCTGACGCGGCACGTGTAACGACGCGCGACCCGCCGTCGGTGTCCGGCTATGTACTTGTAGCTTCGTACCTACAGTGCGGAGTGCGCTAGGCCTGGTGCTACTAAGTGATGGGTTTGTTATTGGGAAGCTAACTTATATCTCATACACCACGTCATTGCGAGTTCGATTTTAACTATGGGGCAAATGTTTGTGCAAAAAAGCGCGAGTTTTGTTTCGTGTCTGGGTGTTTTAGAACTAGAGTCCTTAAAGTTTCTGGTTTCATAGATACAGGGAATCCCAGGATTTACGTCGTTAGGTGTTATATTATTATACAAATGTTAACTTTCTTTCAATTCAAGAGATGCAGTGCTAAAAACGGGTTTAACATAAAAATAATATTATATTCATGTGTAAAATGAAAGAAACAATAAACAATCTACAACTAGAGTGACACACGATAATATACACGACATTAAATTTTGGACTTCGGCAGAACTGTGACAACTAGCCACAGAAGCCATAATATATCAAGAAGTCAAGTCAAGATAAGGTTCGTTTTAGTTCCTTTACCAATTATATGAATGAACAAAACTACTTATATAATATGAATAAATAAAAGCAGGTAGATTACTTGTCACCTCCTAACAGTAGTGTGTAACTTACCTAAAAGCGACTGTCCGGGTTTGATAGGATCTTTGAATAGCTGTTTCTTGGCCTGTTCCGCCATCGGTGTCAGAAATCTATCGAAGCCTGCCGAGATTGGAGACTGAAGACCGTCTGTGAGAAAATATCAACATTGAGTATATTTTAACATTCGCCAGTTTCAGTGACCGTGAGCGCGAACTGCACGAAATTACACTGAATTACATGGAAGTTGCGAATAACAAGAAAATCGCCAAATCGGTACAGTCATTCTCTAGTGATGCGCTTACCAAAAAACTGCATTTAATTTTTATTTATATAGAGATAGATATACATACTATTTCTGCGCAGTGGCGATTCGTGCACGTAAACGTCTGCGGACGCGGGCACCGGCGTCCTACTGAGCTGCTCCCACAGCGGGCTGTCCGATGTCCACACCAGAGACTCTAGCACTTCTTCTTCCACCTCAGAGAAGTGATAGAAAACAGGTTAAAAAAATAAAGGAAAGGTGGGCCAAAGTAATAATAATAATATTTGAACGCTTTCCGGTGTGTCTGGCCTAAGATCGCTATGGAGAGGATCCATGGAAGGAGATCGGGGTGACCTTTGCCCAGTAGTGGGATCAAACAGGTAAAAATAATAAGCTATGAGGTAGTGACATGTTCTGAGCCGGCAGACGCTCATCACCCTGAAATCATACTTTAAGTAACCTTTTTAGTGGACCTCTTTTGCAAGAATCCACCTTTCACCACTATCATTCAACCGCCAAACAGTAATGTTCAAACATGATTGTATGGAGACCAACAATCAGAATACCAACTTCATAAAAGGTATACTAAAATGCTGCAAAACAATAGGGTTAATAAAATTTGTTTGCCAGATTAACAACAAAGCAAACGCTTATATTTTTTTTATACATTATTGGCTTGCGTTTGACCACCATCTCACCTGATGGTAAGCGACGATGCGGTCGACGATGTAGCACGCTGGCCAAGACAGTACCATAATTTCTTTATAATGCACGCAAGTACTTACTGCATTCAAATGCTTGATGACATCCCTGCTGAGCTTGTCAACAAGCGCCTGCACGACTAGTTCAATGACCTTGTAGAAGTGGAACGCGCTCAGTGCGTATATCTGCAGCACTCGGGGGAACTTCATCGAGTGGATGCCGTACGCGTGCAGGACCACTTCCGTGCAACATGCGTACACAGCTAGCTGGTATGTTTCTTGGGAGAGGAGCATCTGAGAACAAAGGTAACCTAAGGTTCAGTACAGTCAGCGTATCTTACAATTGTCAATAACTCCGAAAATATACAAATTAAATGCAATTTTTTGCAATTTTCCCTATTCGCACAGTATATTAACAGAGTTTTTAAGTACAACATTCGGAGATTTAAAATAAATTTAATATTGAAGGTGTCAATAAAAGATTTACAAATATTGAACTACTTTTGTCACTGACCGTTTTAGAGATTTGGATTTTGGAACATTTCGTGTTTTCTTCCATATACAAGGTGTAACTGAAGGGGTGGCATGGAGGTGGGGGACCTCAATACCTATCGATTTAACCCCGATATATGTATGTTCTGCGATATTCAGCTGTACAAAAGTTCACTTGAATTTTGCAGGTAAATATTTTAACATGATGTCAAAGAAACTTTAGTAATGCTTTCTTCTACATATGTTTAATGCAAATGTGGAATGAGCTTCCATCAGAGATCTTTTCACAGAGCTAACATAAACACAAAACACCGCCACAAAAATTACAGCCTCAAAAGTGTCAAAAGCTTTAAAAAGTCATGCATTAGTGTTGTCAAAAAACAATATTAAAAAAAGGAGTGACATCTAAACTTACTTGCAACGAAACCTGTGGCTTCTTCCTATGCTCCTCGCGAATGATATGCTCTAGCACTTTGTAATATAAGCATGTGACCATATTGCACCTGACCGAGGTGCGTTCTATGCCCTGGTTACCGCTGGCTTCGCGCAGGCTCTGGGCGAACTTCTCCATCCATATGGTGCTAGGTTTGATGAGGTTCTTGGTGATCATGTCTTCGCTGACGCCGCATTCACTGTTTACGAAATTATTCACTTTATATTTTTATTGAAGGTATTATATATAGACTGCTCTTAAACCTAGCAAGAATGCAGTCAAGGGGCCAATATTAATATTAAACAAATGGATGTTTTCTTTAAACAATTCCGAAATAATATATTCCGATACATAAAAAAAAAGTTGCTTCAAAAACCTATTATTAAATAGAGGAGAAAGGCATTCATTCAGCAATGATAATTTCGTTAAATGCATAACATACGTAAACAGCTTCATCAGTTGCGCTGAGGGCTGCGGCCGCGCTTGATGTAGATACACGGCCAGTTTGGCCAAGCTGTTCTTAGCCTCAGATACCGGAGTCAACTCTTCTCCCCTGCGAGCGAGGTACCTCCGCCCGGTCAGAGGAGTGTCTGGGCAAGCTCTGCCACTCTGTAATTATCAGATTTACAATGAATTAAGTAAATCGCACTTCAGTGACATGTCTGCTTATCAGTAAGTAGGTACGGTGACATCATTAGGTAATGTTATGCAGTTGTATGCAATTTATTGGTATTGTAAATCGTTATACTCACAGGGCCAAAGGATGCAATAACTTCTGATATTTCATCTCCTGATACTTTACTTTTGGTTCCAATTTGTTCATTTGCATGTTCACCTGTAAATATATTTTTTTATGAACTATTTACTATGTAAGTGTCTGTTTAGTGTGTGTGATATACATATGTGATTTATTAATAATACATAATAATTAATTACCTTCTAAATCTACCAAACATAATAATATTGGATTCATGCTGTAAAAACTAGACATTTTTCAATCATCTTGCATGTTAAAATGAATTAAAAAAAAGGTGACATAAAATGTCAAAAGGAGGTCGCCTTCGTTTAAAAAAAAACTCAAAAAGTAACAATAAGAAGTATTTACTAACCCAAAAATATTCTTTCGTCAAATTCACCCACACTAAGAACATAGGTCTCATAGAGATTGTTCAATGATTTCAGATTTGAGTCAAAATTCCTTATATCTAATACTCCCAATTGTTCGTTGCCACCTTTCAATATCTGTAAACAGCAGCAGTAGTTAAAGAAAGTATAAATAAACAGCTATGCAATTCTAAAACTTCTCAGTCTTAACCCACCGGTGGTAGGTTTCTCATATGCGAGAGACCGTCTGGGTGGGTACCACCGCTTTGCCAGTTATTCAGCCGCCAAGCAGTAGTGCGCAAGCATTACTGTGTTCCGGTTTGAAGGGCATTGTAGCCAGCGAAGTGACTGGGCATTATGAGACTCAACAGTTAATTGTCTCAGGGTGACGAGCGCAGTGCAGCACCGAGTAGGATTTTGCAAAACAAAGTTCTGGGTGGTGCTGCTGTTGTTATGGGCTGGCGTATTGCTTACCATCAGGCAAACGACCAGCTGGTCTCGTCATTCAGTTACATTAATAAAACTTTTCTATGGCTTATAATTAATAATTAATAAATTAAGATATAATGTCTTTTTTAATATAAATAATGTGTTGCATGAGATAGTTAATTTTAAGTTTAAAATTTTTGCATGCTGCTCAGTTGGCGAAATGTGTACAGGTTCTTTGCATTGTTGACATCTATTATACTCACATTTTAAGCAAATAAATTCTATTCTATGCTATCATGATCACTTGCCCTGAGATAATTTCTGCTTCACTTACCCCTTTCTCAAAAAACGACTTGATAACAGGTTTGAAGCTGTACTCCTTCATAGTGGAAGCCTCCACAGTTAATCCATCTTTGATCTCACACAGTGTTGCAATGATGCATGGCACTTTCTCAGGTGGTGCAAAGTCATCTTTGAGCCAGTCACTCGGCAAACCTGTAAGGTAAAACATCAAGCAAAAGTTACATCACTGAGTATGTATACAGAAATATGTATATATTATCAACCTATTTACCATGTCTATGCAGTAAATTTTAAGAAAGCTATTATTCTACCAATGGTAGGTTTCTCGTATGCGAGAGGCCATCTGGATGGGTACCACCACTTTGCCAGTTATTCAGCCGCCAAGCAGTAGTGCGTTAGCATTACTGTGTTCCGGTTTGAAGAACATTGTAGCCAGTGAAATTCCTGGGCATTATGAGACTCAACAGCTAATTGTTACAGGGTGACGAGCGCAGTGCAGTGCTTTTCAGGATTTTGCAAAACATAGTTCTGGGTGGTGCTGTTATTGTTATGAGCTGGCATATTGCTTACTATCAGGCAAACATCCAGCTCATCTCATCATTCAGTTACATAAAATAAAATTCTCTCAAGCCAAATGGGTGATAATACCATGCTGTTTTCTATTAAAAATTATTTGTAATACACTTAAGTTTAATAATTTAAATTGCTGAGCACTAATAAAAGTTTATACCTATACCTAACACAGGTATTGTTTTTCAATAATTGATGTTTTTACACTGTGATCCTTGTAGTTTTAATATTACTTGTTTACTAAAAATTCATACATTATTGAGTTATGAACTTAAATTAACTCACCTTTAAATGAAGGATTGATCAAGTCTATCCTCCGATCCATAAAGGCATTGGCATACACAAAGTCCAGACAAGACAACAAGACATGGTACATATCTACAAGGTCATCAGCAGAGTTATGGAATTCTCCCTTCACACATACATATAGGCACCATGTGAATTCATACAGTGCATTTGTGCTGCATGGTTGGAATCTGAAATTATGAATGACACATTAGAACTGATTATAAGGAGTCCTGTGATTATCATCATATGATGAGCCTAGAGAACAGGCGAAAGCTCCTAGACATGCTACTCCTCTTCAATGTTATCACAGGCCATTTCGACAGTTTAGAATTATCCTCCATATTTGTACAGTTTTATGTCCCCAAAACAAGAACACTTTCAGTCTGCAGATTTATTCCATCTCAGTAAACAAACTTTTAGGAACACAATAATAAAACAAGTCTCGAACACAGACGGAAAGTTGGGTGTCTGTCGCTTTTTTATCGACTGCAATTTGGGGAATGTGCCCAGGAATTGCACGATCTGATTCCTTCTTCTCCCTTCCACCATAGGACTTCCAGGCGGGGTGAGTAGTTTCACCCGTACGTCGTTAATATCCCACCTATCCGTACTAAGCGTTTCGCAGATTCCTTTATCATGCGAACTGCTAAGGAGTGGAACGCTCTGCCACCGTCATTGTTCCCAAACGGATACAACTTGTGTCTCTTTAAGTCTAGAGTGAACAGGCATCTCATGGGCAGGCGTGTTCCATCTTAGGCCGCATCTTCGCTTTCCATCAGGCGAGATGTCGTTAAACGTATGCCCATTTATTAAAAAAAAAAAAACATAAACGGTGACAGCGAAATATGACTTACAAAAAGAACCACACATTTTCACATATACTATCACATACGCACACACAGCCTCACGTAGATACCAACACACCCATTCCCACACTTATTACTTTATTAAAAACCAAGACAACCACATCCAGTCTCCTTAGTTATGACTAGCTCAAACATTTTTCATGTATAAATTCTTAAGTGAAACATCATAAAAATTGTAAATCCGTAATTGGCTATAAGCATTATGTTACAACACGTCTCATTGTAAAATAGATTAAGAGCTGTGGATTTTGTAATAATAAATAAATAAAATAAAAAATTAAATGAATCAGATCTCAGCCTATACATTTATATAGATAGTTAATTAATTAGTGTGTTTACCAAAACTATTTATAACTTTGTGCTTACAAGGATGTTGGAATTTAAAGTCCTAAGTCAAACCATGAATCATAAAACAAAGTGACATGATCATCATCAGCCCATACATTTCCACTGCTAGGACACAGGCCTACTCTCGTAGAGAGTATGGGCCATAACCCACCAAACAGGCCCCGTGCGGGATGTCATTTCCTTGAATTTTTGTGATTAATTCTTGGACATGCTGGTTTACTCATGATGTTTTCACAGAGGCACAGTATCCTCCTGAAAGTCATTGATGCAGGTCCTATGGGGTTCAAACTCCGGAGCATCAAATCATATGTTGCAAGAGTTCCTGCTGAGCCACACTCGCTCAGTGACTTGCTTATTTTTAACACTCATTCATATATAAGGAAAAAAGACATTAGTCTTACTTTGGTCTTCTACTTTTGGTGGTGGATATTTTTAAAGGTTCATTTAACCCAGAGAATATTTCCTGGAATATTGGCTGGAACTTTCTATACAGAACTGTGGAAACTGCAAACTTATGCTCCAGTCGAGTTATTCTGTCTCTAAAGTCTGTTGACATTGAGGTCATCTCCATCCAATTCTTGATTTTGGTGAAAAATTGTATCAAGCTGTAATAATTTGGAATGTTACAGTGATGTCATATGAAAATAATTTTATATTCATTTATGGTTGGATGGATAGATTATGAATATGTAATGTAATTCATACCTGATATTACAAAGCCTGAGCAGTTTTGTCAGACTGACACAGTTGCCTTCTACAGTTTTTCCTGGCTGCACTGTGGGTGTGCTGGAAGTTCGGCAAGCCACATACAAGGCGCATGCCATCCAGTGTAAGGCATCACCCTGAAATGTACACATCAGTTGGAAATCAGTTTTTGATCAGATATTTGATCTTATCCTATCCTACTTTATGTTACCACTTAACTTTATATCTACTGAACAGATTTTGATGAAATTTGGTATGTAGGTACTTTATCTAGGAATAGGTAGGACATGGGCAACTTTTTAATCCGAAAAAACGAATATTTGCCTCTGGAGCATCTATAAACCGAATACTATGCGGGTGAAACCGCGGAATGCAGCTAGTAGTATTTATAAATAGTAGTATGATCCCAAATCCAATGTGAGCAGTGTTTTTTGGAAGTGTTTGTCAATAGCTTAAGATAGCTGTTTTTATATAGTGTAGACTTGGAATATGTGTATATATAAGGTAGCGAAAATCACGCAGATACGAACGGATATTATAGTAATAAACTCACATCCAATGTAAAATTTCGTTTTATATCCAAAAATGAATCAATGGACCTTTTAGCAGCGGCAGGGTCTACGTTTAAACTCGAACATAGACTATCCATAGTAGAATTCCAGTATTCATCACTATCCTCTGTTTTAGCCATTGTTAAAAATAGTTTATTAAATTAGTGGCTGTTTAAATTAAAACAAAAAATAATAACAACCAATTTCGCAGCACAAAGTTGTCCCGATTTTGACAATTTGACAGATTCTTGGCGGGAACGGCACGTCTCCCACGCGCGCAAATATTGTCTATGGTTACCAAATCCATAGAGAAAATAAGAAGATTGTAAACGAAATGTTGACTTGACTTTAGTGATGTCATTTCGATAATTGCGATAATCGATTATGCTTAAAATGAATAATTGATTATAGTTTCGGAAGTAAAAAAATCCTAATGTTTGTGTTGTACGACGAAAATAACAACTTAAACATTTACGACCACCAGCGCCCCTAGCGGGGTTGTAAGTTGCAGTATTCTTCCCTATTTGGAACGTAACACAACTCTAGAGCATAGAGTAATATTAGGTACGAAATCAGCCTTTTACTTGGATGTTGAACTTGATTGTCTACAGACGAAATAAAGTTGATCGTAGACTCGTTCTAAATAGGATCTCTTAAGGGTGGATTGTATCAAAGCATCGCTATCCGTAACTTACGGACGTTCAAATTTGACCGTTGCGTACGATGATTAACGTTGGTTAAAGTTGTTCAGTTTTGTTTCTACCAGATGTTACCAGATGTTAAAACAACGCATTTTTTGTAGAATCTTTCGTATCAGCGCCACATTTAACGTGTACGCGTCTAATGTAATGTAAAACAACTGGCACTTTGTGTGATGTTATTCTATTATTATTCACAACAGTTGATTATGGTTTGATTTAAACCATAAAATAGACAGAGACTCAAGACTAGAATCAAAACGTAAGCCGAGATTAGCCGAGATCGAACCTGAATCCAAGCTCATAGAATCAGACTAAGGATATTAATAAATTGATATTAAAGGCAATCAACTCGTATGACAACGACGCTAGTAATACTGTGATAATGTTACTTTTTATGGATGCGTGCGTATTGCTGAGACATGAGTTGATTATTTTTATGATCGATCATGATAATCATAATCGATAATGGTCGCTTATTAAAATAATCGATTACACTCATCACTACTTGACTTATTGCTTTATTATATAGAGATAATTATAATTTGGGCTTCATTTGTGGTTCTGTGTCTTATCATCTTATCAACCATTGAGGTCTTACATTCCTCTATGTTATCAACACACGCAAAAATGTAGACGAGGCAGCGTGGCGGAGCGGCGGCGGCGTGATGTATGATATAAATACGAACATAGGCAAAGGCAAAAATATGCGTAAAAGAACTTCTGCATTTATTTAGAACTGATAATTTAGTTTAACCACGTTTAACTGAATCCTATATACTATGTAAATTAAATCAACAAAGGTAAAGAAATAAATGAGAGGCAATGGCTTTGAGTAGACAGGGCAATGGCGATCTTGGACTCTTGGTAAAAGTTTTTTTTATTGATATAGCTATAGTATAAAGACTACAATATAATTATAGAGGCCGAATATGGCCTAAAGGCGTGCATGCAATCATCAGAGTAATAGATTACTCTAAAATGCAAAACTCATAAAGAAAAAGTACTATGACATTGACAATGAGATATGTTAGGATTTGACTGCATTGAAAATTTTGAAATACAATAAGTGTCAATGTCAATATAAAAGAAAAGGAAAAGTTTTGTTTTTCTTTGTGTTGGATTTTGAACTTTTTATTGGTATTCTTTTGCGATTCATTTAATTGTATAATAATTAAAATTGTTTTATTTGAACTCCGTACTATGATACGTAAATCTTTAGAATAAAAGCGCAATGGTCTGTAACCATTATTTTATCTACTGAAAACATAAAAATATTCTTTTCAACATGATAACTTTCCGGCGACTTTACCATGCAAGTGCTACGGTTTACAGCATGAAAAAGCTTGGACTAAAGCTTAATAAGATGGTAAACCCCAAAACCAAAAGGTGGGACCAGTTTTTTATTCTAATTCCTAAGATTGTTTACAATAAAATTATACATTACTAAAGTTAGGTTACGTTTACTGCAAAACTATTAATTGAAGGAACTTCAGGGGTACCCGCTTGAAATGTATTGCATAACCATCAAAATGTAAGATAACGTCTGGTGCTATTATAACTAAAAATAAAAATTCTTCAGTATTTATATTTTGGGACCTAATACAACAACCACTTAGCACGATGTGCCTCCAACCTCGCCGATTTATTTTATTATTCTATTAAATTTTTGCAGACAATGGTACCCCACACACCTTGAAACAGACATAATGCCTAGTGTAAAGAGTCTAACCAAGACACAGAATGAGCCAGGCAAGCGTTCTGTGCGGAGGTCAGCTATGCTGAACAAGATGTTTATGAAACAAATTACAGACCTTATGTCTACCGGAACTGTTTCTATGAATATTGTGGGCAGAGGTATTGAGATTTCTAAGGTAAATATTTTTTATGTTTTAGTTTTGTACTAGCTGTGCTCAGTTATTCAAACTGTATGAACAGTTTTCTGGGATAGAAGTATTGTAATTAATAATGTTATAGTATATTAATAGTCTTATTCCAGGATGTAAACTAACAAAATTTCATCACAATTTGTTCAGTAGTTTAGCATGATTGAGTACTCACAAAATTTTGACTTGCATTTATATTGTATGATAAGATGATTACATTAGTATTGTTTGTACATCTATATTTTCTTTTCTATACTATTATAAAAATGGAACTGAGCCACTGGGATCGACTATTTAGAGAGCATTGAACATGAATCCATGGTTTATTATTTATAGACTCAAAAACTGCTAAGTGGATTTTAATTTAGATTTCAGGCATTGAGTATAACTCCCAACTTAGATTATAGGGTATGTCACATCAAAATTAGTTGAGTGACTACAAAGATAAATACTTTGTGACCTCTTCTTAGTACACACTCTCGTATATACTGTACTTAGTCTTACTAAAATGGGTTTGGAAAAAAGAAGCACTTCATAGTCTGTCGTCTACGCAGACAAATTCATGGGTAGAAGATAGTATTAAAAAAATGGATTTTGTTAAAGCTATGTATCTACATCTAAGAAATAGAATTATTGGAATAAAGCTTGCTAGAGAGAAATGCACAGTTAATTTTCCTTATGGGCTGTCTCTGCCGTAAATATTACACTGACAAAATTCAGAAAGCTCAGAAAACTTTTCACAAAGCTTTTTTTCTAGTCTAAACTCTTGTAGTCTATAAATTTCAAAGTCCTTATTCTTTTTAGGTTAAAATCACACCAGACCTTCAAGCAGTGCATGTCTACTGGGTATGTAAAGGTGATTTATCAGACGAAGAGACTGAGGCCGTTCTCAACAAGATAGCTGGTCCATTACGGCATGAGCTCTCAACGCTCAGGGTAATGGGAGAAGTTCCTTATGTTGTATTTGTTAAAGGTTTGTAGAACTTGGATTTTTATAGTGTTGAGAACAGAAATAAGTGCCTTTTTGTGAGCTCTAAGCAAAAGTCCTTGCTTGTCAGTGCATGTTTTAGATAGACTCTTTTAGCTTTGATTCTTACAACATTTTCATCTGAAAATCTTAAAACTACCTTTATACTACACCTGCTCGGAAAGTACCTTGATACTTTATCAAATTTACGGTAGAAAGTACGTCATTGCATATCGAACAAATATGCGGCGAGAAAACGCATCTGAGCGGGAGAGAAAAGTGTATGAAAATCCATTTCTTACGTGGTTTTTCTTTTTTAATTTTGGGTAAGACTATGCGCTGGTAACCTAAATATCAAAAGCCAAAAATTTTTTACAGTGAGTTTTTATCTCCAAGTTCGCAAAATGACACTGGCCACTAGCTGTGTGTTGGATGGTGTCAAACAATTTGAAAAAGAACATCGCAAACATCTCAAACAAACATTAATGGAAAAAGTGTTACATTAAGCTTCACTAACTGCAACAATTTCAATATAAATTTCAATTAGTAAAGATTTAGTTTTTTATTTTCCTCGTAGGTGTAGTATAAAGCACTATGTATCACTCGAGAGAAAGTGCGATTCCCGATCTCGGGTGTTTTAAAGCCCTCGCCTACGGCTCGGGCTTCAAACGACACCCTCGACGGTAATCGGTCACTTTCTCCTCTCGGTGAACAATGTACTAATACACAATGTGTTGAAATCATTTTCATCCTATTTGAAAAATAATTGATTGGTTTTTCAATAAGTGTGAGCAAGTAGGTTTTTTCTCCAAGTGACTTTCTTTGAGGGCAGTAATGAGTTTCGCATTAGGAACCTGAATATTGTTCCACAATTTAGACATCATACGAAAATATCGTATGAAAATAGTTACTGGCTTAGGTACCAGTTAGACATGCGGAGGAGCAAATGTATTAAAATAAAAATTATAACATTTGAAATGTCCCTTTATTTCTTTCTCTCATAGATTGAAATGAAAAGTAGATCATCGGCCGCAAAATTATTTTTTCCTCAGGCGACGTATAATCCCTCGCCCCGTAAATTATTTTACTCCCTTATAGCTAGCTTATACACAGATATATATACACAGAGCGAGCGTGGCTCAGTGGGAGCTCGTGCGACTTTCGATCCGACGCACCTGAGTTCGAATCCCGCTGGCCCCGCACCACTGACTTTAAGTTATGTGCGGATTTAACACTCGCTCTAAAAACGGTGAAGGAAAACATCGTGAGGAAAACGGCATGTCCAAGAATTTTTCACAATAAAGTCAAGGACATGTGACATCCACCAAACCGCACTGGGCCAGCGTGGTGGATTATGGCCCATACTCTCTCTATGAGAGAAGACCCGTTTCCCAGCAGTGGGAACGTGATGGGCTGATGATGAATAGTTCTGCAATTCTCCGGCACACCTGTTCTAAAATGAACCATTTAATCGCTACGAATAAGACTTTCCTATCACTGTATGCTTGGTTCTCAGACCGTCAAGAAGCTCAGGTAGTGGAGCTAGACCGGCGCCTAGCGGTCGCAGACTACGGAGAAAATTACTCGCCGACTGAAATGGGACATCTCCTGAAGTCCGAGTTCACTTTGAACACTAAACTCTCCCCTGAAATGCAGGTAAGCAAAGTGCTTATCATTTCAGAGTATGTAAAGGAAATCGTTCTTGCCGACAAATAAGTCGCAACGCGTTTGACGGCCAAAAGATTCCTGAGCGTCTCCACGAAATCTCCAGAAGAAAATGCCTACAAACCTTAAAGTTGTCTGATTTTCTTAGCTTTTAAGCAAGGCCGGCAAGCACGGCGCTTACAATCACTCGAACTACACGCTCGTCACGTTACTCAGTTCCATAAAAAAAGTAAAGACGGAAACAGCTATCGGCGATTTGTTCCGCATTGCCTCACAAATCAGCATATTTGGAATAATCGAAATGAATTCAAATTATAGTATTGCTATTTTTAATTTTAGCAATTTATTAGATTAAAAACCTCGTGCAAATCAGTGGAGCAGATAGCTAATGTAAAAGTAAAGTTAATTTAAATTCCTTACTTTTTAGGCCAAGATCAAACAACTAGAGGAAGAAATCCCGCCAATCGAAGAGCCTATACCAGAGATGACGAACAGCGTCTTCGGTCTCGACCACGATAAAATTATGAACAGACTCATGGCAGCTAGAAAAAAGAGTAAAGACGCCTGGAGCCGACTAGAAGAGCCTTCTAAAGAGTCTAGGGACGATGTAATATCGTATAGAACAAGTGGACAACGCGAGGGCAGTGTGGATTTGTCGAGCCAAAGGAAGGAGTTGGCTGAATTCTTGCAAAAGCGAAAGGTAGGTCGTGGTAGGTCTCTCGTATGCGGGAGACCGTCTGGGTAGGTACCATAGCTTTGCCAGTTATTCTGCCAAGCAGTAGTGCGCAAGCATTTCTGTGTTCCGGTGTGAAGGGCATTGTAGCCAGCGAAATTACTGGGCATATGAGATTTAATTTCTGATGTTTCGGGTTGATGATGCAGTGCTACGCAGTGCTTTTTATGGTATTTAAAGTTCTGGGTAGCACTGCAATTGTTATGGGCAGGCGTGGCGCTTACCATCAGCCAAACGGCATGCTCGTCCCATCACTCAGTAACAAAACAAGTATACATTTTATTATCAAACAAAAAAACCACCTTCAATGTATCTTCGAAGTACAAGGTCAAATATTGATGAAATTTATATCGGACCACTTTGTAGCTATACTGAACCCAACGCAAAATTTCCAAATCGGTTCATGAATGACGGAGTTCTGAGGTAACAAACATACCTTCTCCTTTTTTGAAGTCGGTTAATAAAGGTATATTTCTTTTGTTTTAAAATGGCTTGTAGACAGAAAAAGAGCTGAGATTGATTCTTCTAGAGACGATGGGATATTGTGTAGGTTAAGTTCTTGTACTATTCATTATTCTGTGGATAAGAGGTGTATACATTGGCCTAATACAATAATGTATTATCATTTAATCAATTCTAAAACTTGTAACGAATGTGTCACAAAACATTGAAAAAGACTGCAATTTGCGAAGCAAGTAGCAATGACCTTATCAGTCCATCAGACAAAGCGTGTTAACGTAACGCACATTTTTACTTCATACGAATTGCAATGACGTGTCTTGCTTAAAATTAGTGTGGGAAAAAGCAATGTTATAATCGCAAAACATTCGAACATGATGAATCATAAAAAAATGGAAGTTTTGCAGGCATTGTTTCAATCGGTCCTTTTCTTATCTATTCGAAGTATTTCTATTATTTAATGTGGTTACTGGTCCACCAGTTACAGTAAACAAGAGATTTTTCCTTGCTTTGCATAATGATAACCAAAACCGGTATTCCCTATCACTCGAGAGTCAGAAATACTAGCATTCCATAACCACAGGATACATAACAAGATTAACAAGTGACAAATAGCTCTAGTTTCTTTTTTAAAACATTGTTCTACTGCACAAATTGCAGCATACATTCAGCAGACCTACGCTATACATAGCGACCCTGGCATAGCCGCTATGCTTTGACTTTGGCAATACTTAGGTACACTTTGACCTAACAATTTGTTTCTTTGTAAGAACGAAACTGTCGGGCGGTTTGCTGCAAGTATCTTAGTAACTGAATAATTATTAGTAAAGTATGAAAATTTGGCTAAGTAAGTAGCATTGTATTATTTTTATTTTATTTATTTATTTCAGGCAGTATTAAAGTACAAAAAAATAAAATTAACAGAAGCCAATAGTATATATCTGACAGACTAATATATAACATAACTAAATTAACTAAGTATTTTATTACGCTACTACACAACAAAATAAATTATTGTTGTTGCTTTCTTTCCCATACATAACGGCGGTAGACTACTGACCTACCCCTGTTGACCAGAAAGTATATAATAATTATGATATTATATTTTTTAATATGACATCTTCATACTTTTCTTTTTAAAAATGGTCATTAATTTATTTTTTAATTGATGCATTGGATAGTTTATTTTGAAGCACTCAGCACGCGATGCATGCGAGTAGCTTTTCCAAAAACCTGATGGTAAGCGGTTGTATAACCACGCTGTTGATCACAAGCGGAGGCGAGTCGCTACGCGCCACGAATGAAACGCTTGCGTGTTTTAACTTTACCACTAACGCCATCTAGTTATTCAAGGTGTATTTATTTATTATAAACGCGAAAGTAACTCTGTTTGTTTGTGATTGTTAGCTTTTCACGACTAAACGCCTTAACAGATCTTGATGAAATTTTACACAGATTTAGCTTGTACCCCGGAGAAGGACATAGGATAATTTTCATCCCAAGTTACCGTGGTTTCCGAGAGATCGCGATTTAACCAAATTCCATGCGACCAAAGTCGCGGGCAGCAGCTAGTCAGAGTATAAATAAACAACGACTTTATTTCCAGATCCTCCAAAACAAGATCTATAAGGAGATGCGAACTTCGAGCGAGATCTGGCAGCTAGATTACCAAGGAGACGAGGATCCTCACCAACTTGATGGCGATGATGATGACGATGATGATTACTGTGATGACGACGATTACTTTTACCAGCACGACTTTAAGATTAAGGGCAGTGATAAAATAGCTGATTAAAGTGTTTATAGTTGAATTAATAAATAGTTTTTATAATGTATTTATTACAAAGTAGTTTTCGTGCGATGTGATCTGGCATTAGAAGATAAAAATGATTTTGGAAATACAACATTGATTTTTACTTGTATTTATCTAACACGTATTTGTATTAAAATATAGTGATGAGTAGATTAGTAATAATATTGTAGTAGATAACCTTTCGTCGTAGTTAGTTATGTCGTTACTCGATAAAAATATAGTATGTGATTAGTTACTACCACAGAAATCTTAATAATAACCTTATTATTTAGATATCTGTGGTGACTACAGACCTCTGAGATGAGGTCCGTTTTCCAGTAAGTATTATATGATTATACTTTCCTTCGAAACTTGGCTTATGAAATGTAAGAAGAATGAAGAAGAATTATGTAAGAAGTTAAGGACTTATTTAAACTATAATAAGTTTAGGACTTACTTACTAGGAGAATTCTAGGCATGGGTCATGGGTAATAATCTCAAAACTTAATAAAGAAAGAAAAAACATTTGACGACCACAGTCATACACTAACGAAATAAAGAAAGAAAAGAAAACTTAATTACAAAAAGAAAAAATAAATATATTAACAGTATGAAGAGATAACTAAGCTATGACTACTACATATAGGTATATGGTGCCAAAAACTCTATAATAACATCACTGGTAATTACTCTATTATATGAGAACTTTGAGTCTATAATCAATCAACTGCAAAATAATATCTGAATTTAGGTACATGAAGTTCTGTAGTGAACTGACTTCGATTAGACAAGCCAAATGCTGACTGATTATAATTTCTGAATTGTCGCTGTATGACTCTACATCCTTTCTTTTTGTTTGTTTCACAAAGGTGAAGTAAAGTCTGGACTCTTTAATAAAATGTCAGAAGCGAGAAGAAGCCATACAAATGTGATTTTCCGTTCGATTCGGTCTCGTCTGTTATAATGCAAAAGCTTTAAAAAGTGTGCGTTGAAGTAGTATTTACGCTAAGGATCCTCGTATAATTGGATAAAGATATCCATTCGCTTTTTGGAACGGTCTCTTTAAACAGGGATGAAATGGGCGTTGTTTTGATATGAGCTCGTATCGACTGTTCCTATTTTCTTTGACTAACCAATGGGTAGAGCGAGTGTGGCTCAGCCGGAACACGTGAGACGTACGATCCGACGCACCGGAGTTCGAATCCCGCTGGCCCCGTACCAATGACCTTATGTGCGAATTACGCTCACTTTCAAGACGGTGAAGGAAAACAACGCGAGGAAACCATCATGTCAAAGATTTAATCACAAAAGTTCAAGGACATGTGACATCGACCAACCTACAATGAACGATGGTGGATTATGGATTGTACTCTCTATGAGAGAAGGCCGGTGTCCCAGCAGTGGAAACGTAATGGGCTGATGATGATGAACCAATTGGTTCTTATGTTGAGGGTCTTTCATACCCAAAATTTAATATACTGTACAGGGATTCAGGCCTGTCCCTTACAATAACGTATTAGAAATAGAAATAGAATAGAAAATTTATTTATTACCAAAACTGTACACATATATAATATAGTTTTCATTAATCTTCAGACTCTTCAGTGAGCTGGGCTTGTGGTATATAACATTAATTGCTGCGCAGAACCTACACTAAGAATAAACTTGTGCCGTAGGTATCTGCTAGCTCTTCCATTGCACAGTTTTACACGGTCAGGGAATTTATAATGGTAAGTGTTGAGTATAATTTATGAATATTAATCTCAAAATTAAATAAAGTTTAAGCTTATGGATATACATAACAGCTATTTAAATTCAAGTGTTTAGTGTGTATTGTACGTTAGTTTGTGGATTAAACAACGTTTTTGACACGACTATTCTGTCGCACATACAGTTCTTAAAACAAAAGATACAACAATATATAATGATAAAGTTGTTTATATACAGATAGATAGAAGATGAAGGAATTACATTTTGAACATACTTTTTTGATTATACAATCTATCTGATGTCCATAGAACGCAAGTGTGGGTAACTCCCGTAATAATATACAAGGTACTACGTGTTCGTACAATCCATTTAATCGTCTCCATTCCAAACATTCCTAAGTTATAAAGAGTAAGATCATATCAACATCTGTCGTAGTGTCGTGTTATAGTTATGCCATCGCCCCTCGTGGCTTGATATCTTTATTCTATAGAAGATTTTAATAAGCTAAATTGGTCTTACGCTTCTGGTTTGATATAGAGTAACTCCGCATGAGTTTTTCAACCATAAGGCGGTAGCCACCCTTAGGTACTAGTACTGTTAGGTACTAGTAATGTCTTCTGTGCTTTATTGTGGTTCTATTCACATATAAAGACTCTAAAATGGTTTTAGAAAAGGCAGCGCATAATCTGACAAAGACGTAGGGTAGGTTCCACTATTACAGTGGTCATCACATCCGCCGGCTATAAGCGAGATATCACGGGCTCAAATCCCGCCCGGAGTCGTATTTCCCTAACCTTAAAATTTATGAGTAGGTAGGTAGTTCAATCTCGTATACAGAAAGGTTTTTAGGTTGAAGGTTTGTCACTTTTTTTTAGGGTCTCTTGGATCCGGTTTATTTGTCATTGTTGTCGTTCTGTTCGTAGAATATTATGAGGTCTTCCTAAATCATGACAAATAATTATATTATAATTTTTTTTTAAATCACGCCTAACGATCACATACTTAGATCCTGACCTCTAACTAGGATTCCATGTATCTAGGCAACCAGGAACTATGAGGACCATGGCCCCACAACATCCAGACACGAACAAATGCTTGCGCTTTTTTCGTGTGCACAAACGTTTGTCCCGTCGCGGGAATCGAACCCGCAACCTCAGTGGTGTATGAGATTTGAGCCAACCTGCCCAATACTATATCACAGAGGCTGTGTACTGTGTGTAATTGGTTTGTAATTGTGTCAATTTTAATTGTTTTATTTATGTTGTTCATATTTTGTCCCGTATTTTTCTCGGTTCGCTCTTGAGAACTGTCTTACTGGACAGTTCTCGGGCCATTTAGCGATACGATAGAGCCGCTGTGTGTCCTGAACGGCTATTAGTTTTGTATAACATTTTGTTAGACATCACAAAGCATTAATTGCTGTGCGATAAACAATGTGATTGGCGCCGGGGTATTGCCATTTTAATGTTTATGTTGTTTATATTTTCATCGACGAAGGTCGCGCTGATACTCAACCTCATTTTTTATCATCATTATTGTTTAACGTTATCAACAATACATAAGGCATGCTCCGGCGCAATAGCTTTGCCTTGGTACTTGGCATCTACAGTATCGCAAGTATAACGAGAATAAACAATGCAAATGTTTGCTATTTGCCCAGAAACCTTCAACAGGTTGCGGCCAGCTCCTAATGTCGCATATTCGGAAGGAGGCAAAGTAACCGGGCTCTGGAGACGTCCACACGACTCCGTGGAGTTTGTGTAGGTGGCTACGGGAGTGTACTGTGTAGGCGAACGTAGACATAGGTCCCTCGCGATCATAGCACGTACCTATGTTAGTACACGTAGCCACATTATCGATCGGCCGCGTTGCCAAGTCACGTACAAGGGTAAGTACAATTCGGGAGGTGTCGATTCGGACGAGGTGCTAAGCCGGCCTGGAACATTACCAATACAGCGGTCGGTATCGACCTCAGTGCAATAAAGTTAATCCAGGTCCTGTGGAGTTATAGCTGGCGGGGAGCGGGCGAGCCGGGCGAGGAGCAAACCGGCCGGCGCGGTGGCCACCTGTTCGCGGCGCGGAGTGCGCGTGTGCCCCGCCCCGCGCCCCGCGCCCCGCCCCGCGCGCCCCCACACCCCGCCGCGCCTCGCGCCCTCCGCGCGGCACCCTCGGTGCGCGCTGCTCCCTTCTCCCTCGTCGAGTCATTCGTTCCGCGACGCGTCGTCTCGCCGGCCGGCTTCCGCTCCACTCAATCCGAGCTCATTCGCACCGCGTCCGCTAACCGCACCGCTCCGGTCCGATCCTCAGACGCTCGACAATGACGGAAAGCACGGAGACGCCCGCGGCCGCCGCGCCCGAGAAGACCCCGACCCCGACCGAGAACGGCACCACCGAGACCCCGCCCGAGGAGCAGCCCGAAAAGGCGACCGAGGAGAAAGAAAAGGAGACTGCGCCCCCGCCCAAGGAGATGCGCGCCGTCGTCCTCACCGGCTTCGGCGGGCTCAAGACTGTCAAGATCCTCAAGAAGCCTGAGCCGGCCGTTTCGGAGGGCGAGGTGCTCATCCGAGTCAAGGCCTGGTGAGTCCATTTTGTTTCACTACCCTCTACCGAAATCGACCGATCTTTCCGTCGATCAAAAAGTTGAAGCAGATCGCACGACCGGTCGGTTGTTTTCAAATATGTTAAATAGTGATAAGGATTTGATTTATGTTATTTTTTTTTCTTTTGTGATTTCGATCAAAACATGTCGTATAGATATGGATCTGCTTATCATTCTGTCAGAGGAATTGAAATTAGAATCTGTCCGTTGGACATACGATATTTAATGCGCGTTTTTATGGTGGTATGTGTAGGGTGTACCGGGCCGGGTTCCGTTCGCCCGCGCCCGCCTCATTAACATCTGCCTCCGCGAGACGCGCCGCCTGCGCCCGTCGCGCCCGCGGGCCACCCGAATGCTTATTGCAAAATTTTGCACGCAGACTCTCACCTACTACCGATCGTATGACGCGCCCTCCGGCGGGTTTACACTGTACTGGCCGCGGCCGCCGACTATACGATCGATGGCCACTCGATATTTCAGCCTCCCCGTCGCCACGCTAACGTGCTGCAGTGTCGCATTTCTTCGATTCGATTTCGCCAAATGATTGCTTATTCAGTAGCCACTATGTAAATATGTTTTCGATCGAAGTGGAATAGCTGCGTGCATGCATGTGCGCAGCGAAGCGCGGCGGGGGCTGCGCGGACGCCGCACGGATGCCTCCAACAAATTGATGTTATTTTGTCATATGAAGCCCGAGCGAGCCGAGTTCGTGCGAAAGGGAGTTGAGCGCCTACTGACATTGTTCTTTGTTCGTTTTTTATCGCTCCAGTGCTTCAGATAATGCACCGAGCGTTCGCGTCAACATGCTACTTGGCTCGGCGAGACGTATATATGAGTTATCCGCCACTTTTCTCGTTAACGGTAACTGCACTTTGTTAAACTCTTAACAAAACATCCACTTAACTGTGAAAGATTTCTTTCGTTCCCCCCTAATAATAGTAATGAAAAGGGTATTTCTTTATTGCCTTGGTAATGGCCCAGCAGTTGATAAGTTGAAGTCGTTGAAAGTGAACAGAGCACTTTCATTCTTGTATGAAGTCTTACATTTTTGGTGTTTATTATGGGAGTCTGCTGAACTTCAAGCTTAAAACTATCGTTATACTACCATATATTATGATGATGATGATGATGATGTCCTCCTTGACGTATCCGTCAACGGCGAACCTTGTCAACTCCGGGAATGGGAGCGAAGATGGCTGGCAAAACCAAATTTTGTTTTAAAGACCCTGTTGCAGGGCGCACAGTGCAACTGGCCTCTAGAATTGTAGGTATAGGTGTAAGAAGGCTTAGGACGGATCTTTTTTTTCTTCTTTTTTTCTTTTCTCCATATATTATACCTACGTACTAGTACGTACCTACTCTTACGTGCCATATTATAACAAAATCAGAGGGCTAAAAATTCTTATCTCATAGAATCCACAATGACCCTTAAATTGGCTGAACTATCTCATCTTCAAGGTAGTTGATATGCAAAGTATCTGTAGTGTCAACTGCACACCTACGGGCCCTACGGCCAAGTCAAAGTTCGTGAGAATAGTCCTGGCTAGTGTTTATTGCCGTCTCACTTACTGGCCAGGCTTGTTTAGGGTGCAGGGATGCAAGGCACAGGCTCGGTGCATCCGCCCGTAGGTGCATCGAGGTACGCATCCCGCGCTAAATATAGCGCGCTTATCGCCGACTTACTATGTAAATGACCGCGACACGACGCCATCTGCTGCGAAAATATTAACTGAGTGGTTGCGTCTCGACCGGTATCAGAGCGAGTTTGCTCTCTAGTGTTGCATCGCAAAAACGTGTGAGTTCCGCCCACACCGCTGGCCGCTATGTGCCCGCATCGCAGGCTTGCCTACAGCTCTGGCTAGTTGTACTAACTGGCTTCTTATTATGTAGAGGGCGATGAGCTCTGCACCTTTGCCCTGCTTGTCTTTTGAGCTTTTCTCTATGATCATTCTTGATATTCAGCTTAGTTTCAGACTTAATCATCATTTCCATTGTGACTGAATGCGAAGCCATATTTAAGGTGCTTAAATATCATCATTTGAATACAAAAGTCTAACTACACATCATTTTTTTGCAAATAAAAGAGCAACTGTAACTGCCTTAGTCCATCTGCAGTCCTTTTTTCTAGTCAGATGTCCCGCCCATCTTCACTTGCACCTCTCTATTCGTATACCCACATCGTAGACCTTTGCACGTCTTCGAAATTCTATGTTGGGTATGCTATCTACAAGAGATATGCCTAGCATAGCTCGCACCATAGACCTCTGTGCAGCTTCAATTTAATGAGTGTATGCTCTTGTTAGAGGCAAGGTCTCTGATCTTTATAGATGAAGATCGTGAGAATGAGCAAAACATTTTGGTTAAATACTTTGGTCTTCAAGCATTGCGGTATCTCAGATTTTAAGTTGTCTTTCAACTTCTCAAAGGCAGCCAGTAAGCAAAAAGCATCCCAGCTGTATTCGTCTCGAGATCACTTTCATCAGAGTCTGAGCCAAAGGATTTATCCTTTGGCTCAGACTCTTGGCCAACTCTTGGTCAGTTCTTGGCCAAGTTCATCATGAAGCCAACTTTCAGAGACGCTTCGTGCAAGCCTGCGAGCATACATTGAAGATCTTTAACGTTCTCAGCTAGCACTTTGCTAGAAAATCAGTGAAGACCTTGTCAAAATACCAATAAAAAAACTTTTTCTTGTATACAAAATTACAGAAATAGGCAATAACACAGTCCTTAACTATGGTAGTATAATAGGCGGTAAGACCGCCTATTATACTCTCTTGAAGCGATCTCTTTCAGACAACCTCAAAAGTCAAAAGAAGTTTATGAAATAGGCACAAAAAAATCATTTTGTAACGTCATAATATACAGATAATACAAATGAATTAATTTTTTTAACTTTAGATAGCATTTCTACCCATTTCTTTCCCATACTCAAATTGAAGTCCGGGCCCAGAAAATAAATGCGAAAACTGACTATCAGTGCTTCAGAAATACGCTCGCTAGAGAAGATAGCACCAAAACACTCTGAGGGGTTGTCTCTTTTTTTAAATCTATTAAAACTTTGAAGTTTTAAACTGTCTAAAGATAAAACGATGAACTATAAATTATGAAGTGCGAGTGAGATGTCCCATTGTCATAGTATCAGCTACAGAAAAAAATAGTAATATATAAATAGGTATATAGATACAGTAACAGTTAGAGTGACGAGTGACCAGACCAGACCAGACCAGTCACCAAAGCAGCACCCGTTCACAAGTATGACTTGTGGACCAGCCATCCTCGAGGGAAGGGAGTGACCCGACACATAGAGCCGCCGCAAGCAAAGACATTTGAGTGAACATGACTGAAAAACCTAGTCACTTCCAACATACACCATTTTTACGTGTTTTATTGAATGAATGACTAACGTCATGACACATTTCACAGTGCACTGTACATCCAATAAATTATTAAAATGATGCACAACACTTTTGTTCGTTAACTGCCATCATCATGGAGCTTAGGGCATACAGGCCATTAATTTTTGTCATTTATTGTGTAGCATACTTTCTTCATAAGATTTGATTTAACAAATGATTTGAATCTATGCAAATAGCATTCTGATGAGCCTCATAGATATTATTATCCTGTTGTCCAGTTTTCAACTGAATAGCACAGGATCTGTGTCGTTGCCTATATTCATTTGCCATTAAAGCTTTTTCTAATAGGAGCATTGATGGCTATCTCGACCATTCTAAGAGTTATCTCCTTTAAACAGTTTAGATAATGATAAGCACGATATAAGCTACGCACATAAAAGTCAAAAACACCTAAAGCCGTAAAAAAGCTTCATCACGAACTAGAGCTAGGCCATAGACACCGAGGATGTTGACCCACGATTAAATAGTCATTATGTAACTGGTAAGGCCACTGGATGTTTGAAATAGTACCTTTACGACTGCTACGGTCACGCAGTCCGGTGAAGTCAGAGTGACCGTAATTTCTGCGCCCTGCAGGATATTCCTGTTTAACAACTCTGCTGTCATACCAGATTTGCAGGAACCGAATCCATAGCATGGATGATTACTGATACTGCACAAATTACTGATATGTAGTTCTCTACTTACGAACGTAACATTTCTCGCCAGTAAAAACATTATTTCGACGCTCCATTTCATTATTTGCTTTGGGATGAGATTGTGGTAAAAACCGCAGAAGCTTACAAACGCCCAGTTATAAATTCACGGGTAAGCTCGGAGTTCCGACGAAACAAACATAATTAAATACCAATTGATGGATTGTTCTTAGTACATAAGTTTTGTTTAGCAATACTATTAATTTGATATTGAATTACTGTTTGTAACGAAATCCACTGCACTCATTACTGCTTCCTATGGACAGGCCGGCCGACGGCGACGGCGCTTGCGTGCTGCACTCGATTCGCCCAATGTTTGTGTATAATAATATGACTACACTGAGAAAACCGGCCAGTGAATAAAGCACCATTATTTTCAATTAGGTCAAGTCAGTGTCAGTAAGAGACTTCCAAGAACAATGGATGTACTTACGCCTCGGATATAAGTGGCTTTCTTTTTTATTCCGAGAGTGGTTAATTGTATGTGGAGATGATGGGGAAATGTGAAGGCTGGACTTTTATTTTTTGTTATACACACATGAGCCTGGATCGTCTGGCCTACATCATTTTGAGCCTAAAGTTATTTCGGGGTCATAGATAGCATAACATATCAAGGATGCCACCGCGGAATTTCGGGTCTTTTTGTAACGAAAGTGCGTGTTAATTGCCCACATCCTTTCCTTTGTTGGCGTATCAATTTAATGCCTAAAAATAGCGGCCGCCCCTCGAGTGCACAGAAGCCGGGCTGTATGGAATAAAGTGCAGTATTGTGCATTTTAATAGGCACCGATGCCACATAAGATGGGAGAGATGAATTTGTTTATTACCCTCTTCCTTATTGAGAGCGTCTGCGCGAGATAGCTCTCTTCCTATGAGTCACTAGAAAGTTATGTTCTTGAGCTAACTCGATTGGAATAGCCTTGTTATACCTGAGTGGGTGGTGAATGCTGCCATAACGTTCGGTGCGCTCCATGGGGTAGCGTTTATTGGCCACTACCATCGCGGGCAGAATATATCAAACATGAATTGCTACTTTCCTCATTGTATACTTACCTTTTCTAAGGATTCGCTCTATTTAATTATGATAGTACTACGCAAAATGACGATATTTATTGAATAATATTGCCATATCTTTCATTCTCAGTAACGATTTCAATAATAATAAAGATAGGGGGATATTGTATTCTAATAGAGCCTCATAAAACCATTTGACATCGTTTTTGTAGTGCTATGAGTAAGAAACAGTATCATTTGATTGTTTTATTCCTTAGATTAGGGATTATGACTGTTCATTATGCAATTTGAATGTACATCATACATATTACATACTTTATTAATATTTGTATGTAATATGTTTAACTTCTGTTGTATATGTAATATGTATATTTATTATTATATTTAGTGTTGAGTTTCTCTATTGGTCTTTTGTTTACCGTTACGTGAATGATATTTATTTGTAATGTTTACTGATACAGTTGGTATTGAAGTACCTAACCTACCTATATAATTATGAAAACCAAACAATCCAAGATATTCTTTGTAATAACACGTTATCGCCAGTGCGACCTGTGGTTGCTCGTTCATCAATCAATCATGTTGAGATTGGAGACAGCGAGCATTATGAATAAGAACAACGTACCTACAATGTAACGTAAAATGGAACATGTTACATGATGACCATGATGTGTGTGTGTCTAACATTATACATCACTTTAACTGTTGGTAGTACTTGTACTATTAATTAAATTATTCTGTGGTAGTACAAACTTGGTAGGTACCACAATCACTTAGACGTTTTGTTTCGTGATGAAATAATTATATCAAAAAATTTCTCTATAATTTGAAAAGTTTTATAATATTTACATTTACACTATAAATATAATAATGTACAGGATTTTGATAAAAACATATAAATAGTTCCAGTTTAATCAGAAACAACAAACGGTAAACTAATTAATGAGTAAGAGTGCTCAGCTCACTGTGCGTCACACATTACATTATTTTCGACGCATTTGCTGTAAACTTGCTCTGATGAGTCAAGTTAGGCTATCACCAGTGACTCACCTAACAACTCTTAACAAGTGCGAAAATATCTACTGATATAAGTGATATATCATTTTTATGGAGTCCCGCACACGTGGGCCCCCAATAATTAGGGATCGTATTGACCTTTGTCGGGGCTTTTGATATATTCACAGCTGGGTGAATGTCAACGGTGTTTGTTTTGTTCATTTTGGGTGGAACAGAACACATGTGTCGAAGTAAAGGAAACTCTCAGCGCTTTGCAAGATGTTCGTTTCTTGTATCATTGTACCTAAGCACTTGTACCTAACTTCATAGGCTTGTTGTGGCTTTGAACTTCTGTATCATTAACCTATATAGGTACATTGATAAGAAACCTACAGTATACATGTAGCTATTGTGCCAAGAAAACGGTCAGGAATCAAGTTCAATTATTCAAAAGAGAAACCACCTAAGCACCCCGCTGGACTTTGTTTTTTAAGAGTTTATCCGAATAAACGAAGATTGTGATTGGATTGTGCTAGCATTAGCAACAGGTCTGTTATCGTTGGAGAATATAAATGAGTCTCGAGTTGCGATGCCCGCGATACCGGAATGGTTGTGGTGGATGCTGGAACGTTGCCATTCATTATAATATGTTTAGTTGTTCAGCAGATGGGCAGGCGGGCCCGGGCTGGCCGTCGCCGTCGCCGCGGGCACATTGTTCGCAATGTCAACGAACTTACGAAAATGCTCCTTCTTTTATTGTGCCCATAATCGAATCAAGTCGCTACTGTATATGGAAGTAAACATGTCGTATCCCTTATCTCTTTTTTGACGAATAAAACCCCCATGACAAGTAATAAAACTTCGGCAACAAGCTTACATTTCTGGATACAAATCGCTGAGTTTTCATTGTTAGATATATATTTTATCATTTTATGATATTTCAGAGCCTTATCGTCGTTAGCTTCACATTCATGTTTATGCTAAGCTACGTCACGGTTTGGGTTGAAATTCAGTTCTGGTTGTTAGGTATTGATAGTTGATAGTACATTTGATAGTTCTTCATATATTGCATAGCAAATCAAATTGGAAAATCCCATGACTCGCGTCTTGCATGAAAAAGGGGTGTGGTTGCGTTGCTGGCTGGCGGTGTAGGTGGTTTGCGTCGCACCCTGGCTGGAGTAGGGTGATTGCGGGGTGAGGGGGTGAGGGTTGCGAGTGCTTCTCTGTAATGTCTGGCGAAGGCCGGGCGCGGGGCGCGGGCGAGCGCTGGATCAATACGACGCGTCCCCTACCCGCCGCTCGAGCCGACCAATCTCCGCAGGCCCTACGTCTTTCGACGCCGTTGCTTGTTTTTTTATAGCTCCCATTAACCATGCTCTTCGATAAATGAATAAAAGCATGTGTTGGTATTTATTTTCTCTAACGGAATCTCGAGAGGTTTATTTTCTTCATATGACTGGAATGCCAATCTTCATATTTGGTAGTCACAGCTTCCGTTCCTTATTTTTGGGATCACGCGTTGACTGAATAACCGGCGGCATTTTATATAGATAGGTAGGTACTTACTCACTTGTTCTAACTACACTATTTCTAATAGCGAAGTGTGTGCCTATTTTAATCTAGTGCACAAATTTAGCTCGTATTTTTTGCATCACAGAATGTCATTTTTTGTAGTAGCTACAGAAGCCCGCGTTTATGGACCCATATGTATATTCAATTTGTCAGGTTTTCTTATCAAATCTTATGAAATTTTGATGGACTCTGGCCGTGGCGAGAGATGAATTTAGCAAGTAAAATTGTCTGGGTTTGCAACTTTTGTATGAATTATTAATGCCTGCTTGTTGCTTGTAAGACATGGTAAAAAATAGGGATACTTTATTATTTACTTCATTTTCGCCCTTGTACTAACCGAGTGTCCTGTGGTGCTATGATGGTCACTCTAGCTAGCATTCCTGCCTAATACCACAGCTAATACTAAACCTACTTTATAATTTCACTTGCGTGTGCTATACCTAATTAAAAACCTTTTTGATTTTAACCGCAAAACAGCACGATATTAATTTAATAAAAACAGGGTCCTTTCAAAGTGCAAAATAAGTTAGCTCCTGAGGTAGCTCTAAGCAATCTCGATCCCGAACCCGCTGTCGTGTACACGAGGACGTGTTTAGAGTACAAATTCCGGTGGCGAGCACTTTGCGGATCTATATATAGCCGGGACTCGGGAGCAGGGAGTAAAGGCACCCGGCACCCGTACCGGTGCCCTATCCACCCGCGTCCGAGCCCGATCACACGGTCCCGACACCTTTTTTTCCCCGAGTCACCCAAGTTAACCAACATTCGAGCACACTGTATAATATTCCGTTTATTACCCGGCGCGTCCCGAAGTCCCGACTTCCCAGTAGGTATTGTGGATGCCTCTGTAGCCCGCATATGTTTAATACGAGGGTTGGTTACATTGATTTCGGATATTATTGCTTTGTTAAAACTTTTATTATACTTTATACAAATTTTATTGTTCATTCTAATCGTATGTTACCCGGCGCCGGCGGGATCGCCGAGTATTTCGTGAAACGAAAGTTAAAATACGTTTCTTGCGAGTGCGTTGATACTTTTTAAATTATCCTTCAGTAATGACTACTTTTTGCACTGGTTAGTTCGGTAAACAGACCAGCAAATTATTCTTTATACAAAGAATCTGCGCAAGAAAACTAAATAAACATTAAAGCAAAGAAAGTATTTTTGTTTAGTCACGTTAGGTACTGTACATCTGAAGTCTTCGGATAGATTAGGTTTAAGTAAATATTTGAGAAGTATCCGTTGTTTGTTTTCTTTATCGGAGCCAAGATAAAGGAAAAGGAACATAATAGATACTTCGAATTTGTTTTACTCACTGGAATGTTATCGTTTTTTGGAAACGTTATGAAATTAAGAGAATGTAGTCACTGATAAGATTTCAACGAGACGCTTGTAGTCTTTTGTGAATTCAGTAAAAATACAATCTAAGTCTCCAACGTTATTAATTCTAATCAAATTGTAATTTTCAAGAACAGCACTTCTTGCCCTACTTCTTGATTTTTCTTTGTCTGTGATATCAATTTCAATCTTCCGTATTCCGGAAGATCGTAACAAATAGGAAAGGGTTGCGGAAACCACTTGATGCTTTTGTTTGACTTCTTTCGTATAATATCACTTTTCTCAAGGGCCCCTCTACGTCAACAACCCGAGGCGAGGGCTCGGCCTCCAACTTTGCCCCATCTATCACTTCTGTCAAGTCTTCGATATTATTTTCATGTAAGTATATTTGTACCGTTACACGCAAGAGTGTAAACCCGTTACTATGATGTCTGTAGTTTAAAGTAACAATTGAAAGCATTAAATTAGTAATGACTAAAACTCGTGCCAGATACTCCTAGTGCTCTCGCATAAAATATAACAATACAATAAAAGAAGACGAAATTGAAATAAGATGGAACGCGTAGGGCGATCTACGCCTTCGGTCACGTTCCACACGAGTTTTTTGTACTTGAAGCTAAAGTACAGGTTTTTGAACTAGCCGAGTTCGAAATCAAGGGCTATTATCAGTTGTGCAACGGAGGCTAGCGAGAGCGTTAATTGCTCATCGAATTCTCGTCTGTTTTATATTGGTGTTGGAACTGTATCGTGCGTAACACGCTAACGCACACCTACGCACGTTTGAAGTGGATGTAGGTATCAGTCGCAATAGGTAGGTATATAAAAATGTTTAGCACGTGTACTACGTTATCTGAATTTCTATTGCCTATTTAAATTGATCCACTCGGTAATAATGCGTAAATCGAAGTATAAAAATAGGACCACACGCACGCCCCAGCGAGTCTTCCGTTCTTCCATTCGCAGATGTTAGCACTTATGAAATGCTTATACTGTTTTAGATAATTGGAAGGAATTTCAAATATTCGGGTTCGGGCTAATTTTAGATTCAACTCATTCTACGCATCTCTAAATTTAGGCCTATTAGATCTTGCGCGTTTATTTATATTTCTTTCGTAGACCCAAGTTAAAAGCTTGAAAGTTAGGTATTTACATATTGTCTAGAAAGCAGTCTAGATTTTAATTTGAGTCCAAAGATAGCTTAGCTTGAACCCAAAAGAATATTTTTAACGAATCTAAACTTGAGATACAACCACATACTTAGATATTTAAAGGGTTATATTCACAATATGATCATGATAAAGATTTCATCTCTTGAATGCCTGAGCCTTATTCGCACCACACAGCTGCGCGAGCCAATGTCGATGACGACTCAATTAAATTATTCACCCGACCCAAAGTTAAACGTTCAGTCATTTGCGGAATGCAAGTTCACTTCCTGGCCGTCACTGGCTGGACACTGGACAATTACAGCGGATGCCTGGCCATTTGGCCACCGCCTGAAACATGACGAACAAGGCGCACTATTAGCATGCCGCATGTGGCTGCCTAATGAGGACTCGCAAATACTCCATAACAATTTAACAAGCTGCATCGATAATGCACGAGTCATATCTGGCATAAGCTGAAACGAAACAATTCATCCGGCCTTGCGACACAAGAGCCGTTTGTACTCGAAAGCGTTAATTAATCTTTAATTTGTATATCTTGTCCATATCCGGCAACATTGCCCAGTACTGGTCTCGAAGCTTCAAGTGAACAGATAAGCTCTTGATTTACTGAACGGGTCTTTGTGCTTTTATCGTTGATTAATGGCTGCTCCGTGGTCAGTATGCCAGTAATGGGGTGGCAGCTGTCACAGGCGGCTGGTCACCGGCTAGTGGCCACGGCCGATCGCGGCTAGATCGGAAGCCGATAGCCTCGTCACGGCTGCGCCGGTTGTATTCATTCTGGTCAGCCCTCGGGCCCGCTAGCCGGATATTAACACTTTTAGGCACCTGCATTGTTGCTTCCTAATACTCATTTGATATAGGTACATAAGGGGTTTTGTCTAACCGTTAGTACTTTATTAGTGACACAAGATTTACATTTAACTGTCTAGATTCTTTAGACTTTGTACTGACAACTAAAGTCACTACATCAAAAAGTAGTAGAAAAAGCTCTATGAAGTTGCAACTAAATAGGTAATTTTTAAAATTTTGTTGATTTAACCTTACTAAAAGATAGTCCCTCGTGTGTGTTATAATCTTATGATCACAACAACATAAACCAATAAAAACAACATTCAAAGTTGAGTTGCTGGATGGCACTGCAACTGATAACAGTTGCAACTTTGAATCGCAATGTTCTGCGCGGCACCGTATTATGCTCTTCAACCTAATACATTGCAGCTTTCAGGTCTCAAAGGTCCATTAGTAAGTTCACTGATGACAGTCATTTAAACTAAAATATGTATGCTCAATACTATTGCACAGAATAAATCACACAGGGTTGATACTTTCAGCCAGACAAGTTTCTGCAAAGACGTCTCCCACCTTTTCATGAACATTATTGTGATAAAAGACTTAAATGGACTAAAAGCTTTTCACAGTTTTCCCCACAAGATGAAGTGTCTGTCTACCCTTTCAGCAAATTGCTGCTAAGTGACATGCTTACTTACGTTAATTTATTGTTGACACAAGTTATTAGACGTGGCTTATGCATATTTGATCAAAGCTTATGAAGGCTTGTTTGTCCAACGTTATAAGAGCCGTGCGAGTGTTATTTACTCTACAAATACTAGGTCATTCAGTCCCTTGTCACGCTAAAGGTACATTTGACATACTGGCACAAATTCCTTTCCTTCGTGACTATATGCCAATAAAAAATCAACCCCTGGTTTGTCGTCAAATGTAAAAGTGCTATCGGCTGTGTTACTTGCTATATTATCAGGTAATAGCATCAGCATTATAAAAGCTTTCTCACTTTAACCTATACCTATCTACTTCATAGAACAGATAGTCATGTTAGATGGGTAAATATTATAATACGTGCTTTATATCAATCAACCCAATAATGATTTAGAATGCGTCACTTAGACCCTGAATGCGTCAATAACTGATTCAACCAGTCAAACTTCCGGTGACTATTCTTATATGCTCGTAAGTCTCGTAACATAATAGTTATTGTGAATTAACTCGCTAACTCGCCGACGATACGTGTTAGTACTGAATACAAATGAATCAGAAAGTACGCGAATGAGGAAATTCCATTCGGTGCGGTTGTACTATGCTCATGAAATGATAGCTTCGGCTTGAGCTATTCCTATTCAGCGGACGTCCATATTATTATGCCATTCCATACTATGAGTACAGGCATGGGGGTGACTCACATAGCTCATGCCTTCTCTCGGTAAATTAATACGCCGGTATGTCGCCGAGTTAAAGTAATTAAATGTGAGACAGCAGCCACTGTGCGACCGTTCTCGTCAACGACTTTATCTATTTTTTATTTCAATTGTAAAACGTCTTTTTATAGTCTCTTTATTGAAACTGTTCTTAAATATTTATTTTGTTCTCTTTGTACCTAACAAGCTTTTTATGCGTCTATCAACTTTATCAATGTTTTAATCCTACTTCCGCTCGGTGTCGACGTGAAATTGGACGCAATCAATAAGGATTACGTTGAGGCCCTGATAACTTTCTCTGTCCGTTTTCTCCTGTATACCGCGTATTAAGCTTGTGGCATTATTCAATTTATCACAATCAACTACTACTCCTGTTTGCTTTTTCTAAATAAGCAATCATAATTTCTTCGTATTTGACCTTTGATAAGTTAAACTCTAAAATTAACTACAATGGTTTCAAAAATACGGAAACACTATATTAGTCCCATCCTTTCGTAAGGATGTTTATTGAAAAAGAATTTCTCGGAAAGATTGCTCTCGACCGCTAAACGATAATGGCGGGTGCTTGTCGAAAGGAAATTCTTTCAATATGCTCGTACATACATTTTGGCGACTTTATATCGAAGGCGATAACATCTACTATTCCCATTGCTACCGGGAACACGTACGATTCTCTAATATGAAACATGAGCACTCGCCGTGCGGACGGAAAGAGAGTTTCAACTTATACGAACACACATGCCGCATCACAATGACTTTTTATGTTCTCCCAAGAAAATAGATGAACCAAACTCTGATAGATGTCCCCCGTATGTGTTTCCAACTTTCCCTTTGTTTATTTGAGTTGTTTTTATCACACTCTTCAAGTTTCCAGTTGGCTATTTATTCCTATGTAATTCGATTTTCAATCCTGATTGTATCGATGTTGTCGTAATTGCGATTTTCATAGTAATCTTCTACGAATGGGATTGCGTAAGTCACTTCTATTTTACTCTATCTAATGAAAAATACGTGGTTTTGCAAGAAATTCACCTGTTCATCCAAGTTTATCTCATTATTGTGAGCCCAGACTAGACAGATCGATATTCGAGAGGTAGAATGAAGCTATGAGCGCGACATGACACGTAGATTTAACATTCAAGAACCGAACACTCCTCAGGGAATTTAAAATTTATGGAAGGGAACCGGGTGGTCGTAAAACTTCCACCGTTCATCGCTTTCACTGTTGTTAAGAGCGTTGAAAATGAAAGTGCAAAGTTCAGGATTCTACATTCGGTGCGTGCGAGTAAAGTGTGTGCCGCGTCGAAGGATTTCGCCGAAGCGCAATGGAACGTGACGCCCGACATCCGACTGGCGCAAGTTCCTTGACAGAATCGAATGATGCACGAAATTGAACACTAAACTAACATTGCCTGTGACTGTAACTACGAAAAATAAAGTTTTTCAGTTTCAAGCGTAGTAAACTGTACGTTGACAAATGTTAGAAGTTCGAGTAAAGTTTTAACTCCCTGACCATTTATAACCTATAGCTAATAGCCGTCTAGGTACCTAGGTTTAAAGGAGGTGCGCCCGCCGTCGCCGACCCGCGTCGCCGCTCGTCGCGACGCCCGACCCGACACCGACAGACGCCCGCCGCCAGGTCGCGCCATTCTAACCCCGATGCAATTTTAAATTACGCCGAAATAAGGGTGCGCACTCATTCAATCGTTCATTTGAAACATTCATTTCAAATTATAGTATTCACGTGATAGGGGCGAACGCCATTCAAAGAATAAATAATTCAAAATTATTCCTAACATATCATCTACTGATGTTCAATAAGCCGTAAAGTTATTTGAATTGCGTGAATAGAAATTCTATGCGAAGCAACAACACTTTAATCGCATTAGCGCTTGCTGGGGTTGTAATTTGTTCAAATCGTGTTATAGGCCCTTATTTTACGCGAATTGTTTTAGTCACGATTTTAAAGGACCCAAAGATTTTAATAATATATGAACTATGTACTTTGTACTTCGTACTTTTTACAAAGGTTTACTTAACTCATGGAAATGTGCTTGTAGTTAATTAAGATAAGCAAAAAGGAGGGCAGGGTTACCTACATACATGTTATAGTTCAGTGGCATTTCATGAAAACTACCTAGTTTCCCGACCCCTAGACCTTGACATAAGGATTAGGTGGCACGCAACAGCCAAAGCCACTTGAAATTTGGCGGCGTCGTGGTATTTTTCAGAAGTGAAAACGATAAACAAAATTTATTAGGGTCAGGCACGTACTGCCGATAGGTTAAAATGGTATACCGAATTCGATTCGAAGAAAAGCCAAAGCGAATACAACAGAACAAATTAGGAGTAATTCAGAACGATATCATCGATTTTAGGGATTAAGTAACAAAGAGTAGTCCTCTACCTGCCCATGACGTGCACATTACGAACTATTGTTGTTGAAGGAAGCCATTCAAGTCTGCCAGGCAGGTAGCGTGCGTAAAATTCGATACGAGACTCTCTGGCGGAGATTATCTCGGATTAACATTCCTATACCAACTAAGCGGGTCTCAGGACTCCCATCACAGGGTCCTCGGTAAAGTGGGCCAAAACTTTTCTACAATTAAACCGTAGAGCCCGTTCCCAATTTATCCAATAAAACGTATGCGGGCTCGTCGCGGCGAGACCGACTCTGCCGATTCCCAGGTCGCTGTAATTATTCAGAATTACGAGGATTAAGTGCATTTTTATAAATCATGACGACGTCGACATTATTGTCGACGTCGTCATGACAGGGGTGCTGACTGAGCTGATGCACAAGGAGGGGTTGCCGAAACGACGACACTGCGGATATCGTGCGTCACCCGCTTCCCTCCACCGCAAATATGTCTAATGCGTTGTGATTCATTTGTACGCAGCCGACGGACTATTTACTATTATAAACAATGGTGAATCATGTCTGATAATAAAATACTCACCATAGTAGCACGAGTGTAGTAAATAGAGCATAATGGAATGCCTATGTAAATGTTGTCGCTGGAATTAAACACGGCTAAACCTTGAGGAAACGTATCGAGCTTACACAAGAAACTACAACAACTGATACTATTTCACTAATATTAGTAACCTAGAAATCACTGATTTGTAATGAGTCGTGATTAGATCGTAAACATAGAACTACAAATTAGATTGGGAAACCTCTCGAAATTAAATGACTCCTAGTTACAAGTTACAAAGTGGCGAGGGTATGTTGAAACAGAACTTATTGGAAAAGCTATGTACATTTTCGCGTAAAATTGTGTGATGGGTCGCTACAGTTAATAGAAATGAGTTTCCATCCGTCCTTAGTTGAACTGAACGCCAGACCGGCTGTTGCCAACTGCTAACTTGCGTTTCCATCGGTTTATTGTGTTTGTTGTATTGAGGTGGGTATTTTTGGCGTTATTTTAGCTCGACTCGGTATTTCCTTGTTTAGGTGAAGGTACAATAGGCTTCGGGAACATTAACCATTCGGTTGTTGACTCACCGATGCAGACGTTTATTACTTTCGACAGTAAACCGATATTTAACGTAAACAAAGTGAAAACACTGCTGCAGCTTACAGAACATTAATCGTTAGGTACTCACAATTTCTTAATTGTTGGTGCTTATTTAATGAACATGACTAAAGAGAAAAAAGTTGAAAATACAATCTATTTTAATGTCAATTTCTTAAAAGATAAGTATGCCTTTTGTTATAATCAAAGTTCTCCAAAGTTGGTCCTGAAAACTAAAACCATCCAAATAACGATACAACTTTCAAAAATCTTTTTAGTTTTATGTCCTATGATCGCATTCATAGGACATAAAACGTCAAGTCAACCTACCTATACCTATTATAAATAAACGACGTATATTATAGGTATATCTCTGTCGAAGCTTCGCATTGAGGACGGTGTAAGTATACATTGTCACGCGACACCTATATGCTGGAAGGCAAGACCTATGTCCACATTTATGCTATATATACCTAGCACGCTCGGCGAGGGCTGGGGACAATCGCACAATATCGATTTCCAGCACGACAGCCTAAGTGCCAACATGAAGTCTGGCGCCTAGCTGTGCGAGGTTAATAAACACATATGATATACCCTTAAACTGAAAGCTAGTTGGAATTGGAACTAGTTGTTCTGCACTTGGTTGTTTATGGGGTGCACCTTACTCCAACATGATATTTTCATCAGATTGAATATTCTCAGATGCTGTAGCAAAAATATATTTTAGATTTTTACTGGTGGTAGGTTTCTCGTATGCGAGAGGCCGTCTGGGTAGGTACCACCGCTTTGCCAGTTATTCAGCCAAGCAGTAGTGCGCAAGCATTACTGTGTTCCGGTTTGAAGGGCATTGTAGCCAGCGAAATTACTGGGCATTATGAGACTCAACAGCTAATTGACTCAGGGTGACGAGCGCAGTGCAGCGCCGCGCAGGATTTTGCAAAACAAAGTTCTGGGTGGTGCTATTATTGCTATGGGCTGGCGTATTGCTTACCATCAGGCAAACGACCAGCTAGTGTCGTCACTCAGTTACATAAAAAAAAAAAAGATTTGGTGTCGAAGCTGATATTTTTTTATCAAGCTCCTTTATGTTGAAAGATCATTACCGTTCCTTTATATGGTGTAATACCAGCCGAATAGCCGATCAAATGACTGTGTGAACGGAATAATTTATTTGAAATAAATGAGGAGCAAATATTGATCCGATTCACTTCATAATACGACCATGGAGTCCTACGTGCAGGAATGACTTGTGTTTGCCCGCGTATCGATCCCTCACTGTATTTAGTAACAATGGACAGACGTCGCCGTCATGGTCTCCCATATTGATGATGATTGGTACATCTACATGATTAAAAATTTAAATGCGGTTGTATTTATGCTGACCGTGCTATAGAGAACATGATATAATAACAAATGACTACCGCATTCCATGCAACACTACGTTAATTACGTATCTGTGTACCAGTTCTTGTATGTATTATGAATTGTGTGTTATCCTCGATAAGCTTGAGTGATTGCGAGCGATTAATATTGTGGCTGTTAGATCGAGATCAATGAGTTGATATTAAACTATAGACAATTGTTATTTCGCATTATATTTTTAACGTGTAGTATTTTTGCGATTAAACCAGTTAAGTCTAATGTTTTCTGCTGTCCCTATAGTTTTCTATGTAACAGACTCCTAGCGACTTAAGTCTGAAATATATTTTTCTATAGCACAGTTTTCTTTTGTTACAGCGGTCTCAACTTTCAAGACCTAATCGTGCGACAAGGCGCTATCGACTCACCTCCTAAGACCCCGTTCATACTCGGTTTCGAATGCGCTGGTGAAATTGAGCAGGTCGGCGAAGGTGTCACTAACTTGAAGGTAAAGTTTAATAAAATAAACCGTTATTATTTTCATTTTACTGTTAGCTAAGTTCTTTAAATTTTTTTACGTATATAATCATTAAAATTATCATTTAAACGATTGTGCAAGATGCTCTATATGTATGTAGTTCAAAAGTTCTTTATTCAATTAGGGATCACAGACGCGCTTATGACGTCAAAAACAGAACTAGATAACAAAGAAAATAGAAGAAGACTATCACGTCCATCAGACATGACGAAGGGAATAGGGAAAGGAATGAGGAAAAATGAATGAAAGAAATTGGAATACCTAATGTACCTAAGTGATGATTCAAATTTTAGAGAGAGATTTTCACGTAAAATTTGAGCTCGTTAACTGTTATTAAGTTGTGCTACATTATCGTTTAACTTGGCAATCAAAAACTCATAACAACTCAAATGTTTTCGGAATGTCGTTTAAAAATATAAATGAGAGAATTTTGATGAAAAGTGGACTTCTCCAGATGATTTTAAATCATTTATTCAATTAGGTTCTTAATTATTGAAATAATTATTGAATAAATGAATGATTTACATCAACGTTATTACAACTGCATTTTCCATTTGAAAGTTACCTACCTAACGATTAGCCCCAATAAATTTTACCGACTGAAGGTATAATCAAGGGTTTCCTTTTAATTTGCTGCCTTGAAAACAATGTATACCTACTCGCAACTACCTTTTGTAATTTGATTCCTTATCTAAGTCATGATACAGTGGTGTACACGGTCTTATGCTACACTGATCACAATGCAGAAACCCATTACGAACCCCTTTTGTAATGGATTTATCTGAAGAATCCGTCGCAAAAAAGCAATTAACGAGTGGCATTTTAGGTATTGCTAGAATAGCATTGCTAAAAAAGCTTTGGGAGTAAAAGTTTTTTGATGGTTCCCAACTTTTGTGCATTTAACGCTTTTACTAATATCCGTTATGTGGCTTTATTTAATACTAGCAGTTGCGGCTTACGACAAGATACAATGCAACACTTGTATCTGGGGTATTTCGGCTGTTAGTAAAAACTCTACTCACTATTCATATAACTAAAGAAGCACAGGACGCTTCCTGAATCTTTCTTCTACAAATTAAAATATCACGGGGCAGGACATCTGTTTCTTTTTCCTCGCGTTTCGTATTGATGGTGGAATTCTATTAGACTTTTCGAGCCTTTTTTATTTTGTTATATTCTCAACACAGTAACGAGACCGTGTTATCTTCGTTCTTATGTTTTGTTCTTGCGCGTATGTTCAAACCGTTTCGTTTTCCCCAGGTCGGCGACCAAGTGGTAGCCCTCCCAGAGTACAGAGCATGGGCAGAACTTGTCTCAGTACCGGCTCAATATGTATACGTGTTACCCGAGGGTATGACCGCACTGGACGCTGTAGCGGTCACCACCAACTACGTGGTGGCTTATCTACTGCTATTCGAGATGGCCAATCTAACGCCTGGCAAGAGCCTGCTGGTGCATTCTGCTGGGGGTGGTGTGGTAAGTCAAGTTGTGTTTCTAAAAATTTCTAGTTCTTTTACATGCGACGTCAGTGATCAGTGTATATGACAGTGATTCGATAATGGTAATTGGTTTGAGTAATTGACTGTTGAAATTTATTGACAGAAAGACGGAACTTAATTTTATTATCGTAGTGAAATTGAATGTTTGTAGACTTGTAGCTCTGAGTGATGATTTTTAGTACCCGGTACACGATATTCTGTTCTGTCGCTAATAACAAAGTATTCACGATAGGGCTCGTCAGCCACGCTGAATTTATCAGTTAATCTTAACTGACGCAGGTAGAGAGTTGGCGTCATCGTATTAACCTGTTAGCGGTTTATAACGTTGGCGTTGTTTAGATAAAGATATTCGCCGATACATGTTTTATTCGATTGGCAAACAAAATGCAAATTCTTTTTCGGGCCGCGAAAATAACTGATTTCAAATTTAAAGCGAAACGAAATTCTCGCGAAGGGCCTCATTAAAAATACATCGCTGAATGGACTGCAACTCCCCAATAAGATCATGACAAAATCCGCGACGCCAAAAATAATTTCAGTACCGTTGACCCCCGGTTCTGCTAAACGTTTCAAGAATGTGTGTACTTATTAATGAGTGCGCAAACAATGCAATGTTGTCTAATTGTTAGTTATTGGGTGAGAAAAAAAGTGGTGTGGAATGTACGTTGTGACGTCATCCTTACCCTCGAGGTCGACGACCGGTGGGGTTCGGACACTAATTAGCAGGAGAGGGGGGAATCAATTCGTAGGGAAATGACCCGTACGTGGCAACTGGTAATGTGGTCAATCAATATGGCGTAATTGCTATTGGTCATGCTGGTCGGCTGGTGGGGTGCTGGGGCTAGTGGGTTTAGGTAATTGACTTTTTATAGACATATTCAATTATTAGGTATTTTAGGGGCTTTATCATTTATGTGTTGATAAAGTTACTGATGTAAATTTGTGGCAAAATTTTGGGACATCTACTATCTTTTTTGCTGCAGTGAGGAAGTTTTAAAATAAAAAGTGCATTTTTGTATTGTTTTTAACTGTACAGTCAGGCAAAAAAATACTTTTGAAAAAAAAAATGGGCTTAATCGACTCTGTTTCTCATCAGAAATGTTTTTCTCAAATTAAACCATTCAATCAAATCGTAAGTTTTTGTGAATTTTCGAAAAACCTTTTCCCATACATTTACGACTGATGCTTGGTTTCTGCCAGTCAGACATCATTATGAAAAACTGTGATAATACCCAAATAATTTTGAATTTAGAACAAAATGTAGTTTCAAAGTATACAAATACTGCGCGCAAAACACTCGGCGCTGCGGCACGCCGAACCTCATACCAATACCAATACAACTTAGAAGAAAATGTTAGGGATATGTTTTTTTAATTTTTAAAAAAACTTACGATTTGATTGGAAGGGTTACTATGGTGGAAACATTCCTGATGAAATAGGATCGCTTAAGCCCATGTTTTTTTTTTGAGTCGTCACATTTTTCAGCATGAATTTTTTTATTTTACTTAGGTAACTGAGTAATAAGACAAGCATTTCGCACGATGTAAAGAGCCACGCCTGCCCGTTACAATTGTATACAAAAGTACTGCGTATAACCGCATTGCGCTCAAGTACAGTTTACAGTATTTTTTCAATGATGCAACAGTTTTTATTTTCTCTATCATTCAACCGATGAGACAGACAAGAGAAAGGGTTCCTAACTCCCTACCCTAAAAGTCCCAGAATTTTGCTACACTCTTTATAGTTTATTTTTTTTTAGCTAATAATATATATATATATATATATATATATATATATATATATGTAAGTTTATTACAAATAATGGTCAGACAAATTTTACGTAAAAAGAACGTACATAGGCACGCGCGAGTCAAAAACTTAAAAACTAAATAAGGAGTCCATCGCGATCGACCCCGCTTCTAAAAGTGCCCATCAAACTGGCGGCATTTCCCCGCTGGATCGCTAATGAGATGCGTTGGGCTAAAAAATGTCCCGACCGCGGGTCCCGACCTCTCTCCTTTAGCCGACGCCCTAACTCGGCCACGAACTTCTTGGCATCAGACCCTCACGAGCCCGCAGTTTCGACGGCAAACGGGACGAACTCGTACGCCGATTCCAGACCTGCGTATTTGCGGCGTTTTGCCTTTTCTGCCGCCTCAGCTCCCGCACCGGCTACTTGCTGAGAAGCGGACATATGGCACGTGGCGAAGGTGCTCACGCAAGTAGCATCCCACACCAAGCAGCGTCCTCTCTGCCAGGGAATCAGCGTAAGGCCGTCAGGGCGTTTGCCGTCGGAACGAGACAGACCAGGAGGCTCTAATATACAGTTTATTTTTGTAATTTAAACGACGACAAACTAACATGTCCATTACCTACTATTAATATAATAAGCATTCACCGTGGTCTGCAATATTTGTAACAGAGGCACTGAAGTGTACAGTAAGGGAAAATGTCTTGTTTTAAGGTTTCACATTTTCTTGAAGGCAGGACATAATATTACTACACTATATATTATTAGCTTTGTGAACAAAGTTGTATGTAGGAAATTACTTTTTTGTATATATATATATATATATATATAGGAAGACTTTATATTTGGCTGTATTAGTGTAACATTTTAATATTAGTATTATCATAATGCGGTTGGTCTTCTAAATAAATAAAGGTAGCTGGCTTGGTATTTCTCAAATCTTTCTATAACTGATAAAATAATTAAATCCAATCAATCAGCCGAGAAAAAAAAGTCGTGTCTGGGTGTTGCGGGTCCTCGTACTTTCTAATTCCCTAAATACAGGGAATCCAATAATCATGGAATCAGTTAGGGGCCAGGATCTACGAACGTGATCGTTGGGAGAAAAAATAATAATAAAGAAATCAAATATGCGACCCAATCTGTGTCATCAGAATCACGTCCTGAACGAGGGCAGTTCACCAAGCTAATGACGTCAAAACATGTCTACGATTTATTCAGTTGACTTTGAACATTCCCTAAAAATATTAACAGTTCATAAATGTACTATCGACCTACTTAACTCAATGTAATCAATCATTGGCGTGTTTATTTGTCTTTCCTTCACAATGCCGACGCGAAGAGTTTGACGCACGATGGGTGGCGCACTACATATATCCGCACCATGACTACTATTATTTTATTTACTATTATAAAATTGTACCTTTGAATGTATGTTATTTATAGACACAATAATAAATTGTTAGAAAAAAAAACCGACATCAATGTATCTTCGAAGTCCAAAGTCAAATATCGATGAAATTTATATGGTACCACTTCGTAGCTATACTAAACCCAACGCAAAAAGAATTTTCCATATCAGTTCATATATGACGGAGTTCTGAGGTAAAATACATAAAAAAAATACAATCGAACAGAGAACCTTCTCCTTTTTGAAGTCGGTTAAAAACTACTGAACGGATATTAATTTGGTTTCCAGGGTTTGTAGCATGAGACTTAAATATGATTATATGGGGTATATAACATCAAAATCATTTGGTTGACTACGAAGATACAGCTGGACCTCTTTGTAGTTTCATATACTGGGGAGTCTTGCTGAAATGATCTTGGAAAAAAGACGCCTATGAGATTCCTTTGGTGTCCAAGCGGCCGAAGTCACGGGAAAAGCTATGTAGTTCTGTTATATGACAGTATTGAATTGACGGTGGTAACGGTCATTCATGAGGAAGTATAGAGGAAGGAAAATGTTTGAAATTGTAACGAAATTTGTCATTGAGTATTTCTGCGGTTACAGTTACGTAAGTATCCTGTAATGGTTTATTTATGCTCAAAATAGAGTCTTCTTTTTTGGTAACCACGGACGCGGACGCCACAAGTTAACGCAGAATAAATAATATGACAATGTATTGTTGGGTTTGATCGTCGTTGACAAGGAAGCAGAAAGGTATTAATTTATGTGATAGCAATGCGCCCCTTGGTTTCACCCGCGCTTTCCCGAGATAAAAAGTAGCCCATGCCCTTTCCCAGGACCTAAAGTACCTACATACCAATTTCATCAGAGTCCGTTTCATCCATCCTCACAAACTTTCGCATTTATAATATTAGTAAGATACATATCTGTACCAAGTCTGTAATTATTCATTTCAGTTCATTTAATTTCACTGTAAAGTGATAGATCTTCGTTTATCGTCTATGTTTATATATATGATCTTTTTTCACAAAGGATCATAATCGTAACGGCATGTTCTCATCCGCAGGGTCAAGCGGTGGCTCAGCTCGCAAAGACCGTCAACGACGTCACAGTGTTCGGAGTCTGTTCAAAGAGCAAGCACGAAGCTCTGAAGGCCAACAACAACAACATCGACCATCTGCTGGAGAGGGGCAGCGATTACACCAGCGAAGTCAGGAAGTAAGTGCCCTCACTTTTTAGTCTCCTCAGCGTTTTTTGATTACTAGCGCATCTTAGAAATGCCACAATGTTCGGAGAAGGCTCTAACAATGAACCTCTCAACAACATCGAACAAATTCATTGATCGAAACAATGACTTTGACCGGACAGGAGAGGGGCAGCGATTACACCGGTGAAGTAAGGAAGTAAAATAAACTAGCTCCCTTTGAGTCGTCACCCTTAAAAATGTCACTATGTTCAGAGTACGCTCTAAGACTTAGAACGAAATTTTCAAAAATATCTAGACGAGATCTGCCTAGGAGGGAAAGAGCCAGCAAAATCACAAAGTAGAGCCCTCAAAAACTTCACAATGTTCAGAGTATCCCAAACCTTATATAGTTTTCAAAAACACCGACTGTTTGCTTAAAAGGGAAAGAGCCACCAGCGAAATCACAAAGTAACTAGTGTCCTTAGGCCCCTTAGCACTATTTGACGACATCCTAGCGTCCAACGAGCGAGGGGTAAAACGAAGTCATAAAGTTAAACTAGCTCCCTTTTACATTGCAATATTCAGAGTAGGTTCTAAAATTAGCAAAAACCTCTTAACAACATCAACACCATAGTCAATCTGCTGGAAAAGGGGTAGCGATTACATCTAGCGAAGACATCAAGAAGTAAGTTTAACCATCTGCCTTAGCGCCCTTTGAGTACTACCGTCCATTAACAAACTGCGTCCATATTATGTTTGGTTCGGCGTCTAATCAAAGCACATAGTTCGTATAGACATCGAATATCTGAAAAAGACAGAGAGGGATTACACAAATTAAGTATAGGCAAACTAATGTCCTTCGTCACTGAAATAGCGCCTTTTGACAACAGAATACCCTTAGCGCTCTTTGACTGCTCACACCTGTTCAGTTATGAACCGTTATACTTTGACAGCAAAGGAACAGAAGCCTAACTTGCTAACACCCTAAACATCGCAAGGAGTTTGACAAGCAGACTAACAACGTCAAAACAAACGACGGAGCCAGGAAGTTAGTGCTAATGATACTCGTTAGTCAATAGCCAATTAGCCAAGAAACGCCGATTAGAAACATTTTACTGCGCTGTGGTACTATTCTAACAGTGCGGGGCTAAAAGCGTTGGAGCAGAATAGAAAACTTTATCTTTAAAAATCCAAATTCATCACAGAATATCTTACAATAATTAATAAATCTTAATGGGATTTGGACTTTTGCTTGAACAGTTAAACTTAATCATAAACCACAGACGTAATTAATTAGATACTTCTTCTTAAACTTGCTATTAGGTAAATTTCCTACAGATTACTCGCAAATGATAAACAATCCTCTCGGATCCTCTAGAACATATTTGTGAACATTACACATTACTCACAATACATTAAGATCAAACGATATGTATGAAGTGATATTTGAACCGACTATCAATGCGTCAAGATTTATGAACATGAACCATTTGAATTAAGGTCCAACCTTCAACAATTTAATGAGATCATCAAATTGCCAGCTCGGACTCGTATGAAATTGGATCATGCAAAAAGCGAACAGATGCCAATTTAAAAATTGTGTTAGCGATGTGTAAGGTTTCGGTAGGAAGCGATAAAAAAAACTCGTCCTCGTAATCACCTGCTCGAGGATGCTTGTTTATTTTTTGTTTGATAACCTAATTTAAATATCAGACGCATTTCATAATTATTTTTGAAAATAAAAAGAGCCTCTATCTAACTTATAAATCTATGAATTTAATATCAGCGGGACTTGGAATTATATGTAAAAAAAAAGAAATGCCTATTCCATTGCATCCTCTGTCAAATAAAAATGGAATGCGGATATCGATCGTGGGATCCTTTTCGAAGTTAAAAATATGTTATAATTTCGAATGATTCATAAATAACGTATTAATGTGGTCGGTAATCGTTTCTAAAAATGAAGGGATGGAGCGGAATCATGATATCACGCCGTCTAAATATAAAACGCGCTCAGCGGCCCTTCGGCTCTCCAATAATACCTTTGTTTATGTTACACATGTGAAATGCGTACTCTGGGAGAATTTTTACGCCTCTGTTTTCCCATTATTGTCACCATAAATTTTGCCTACCGAGATTTGAATTCCTTTTTCTTGTCATAAATATGCTGTAGGCAAATTACCAAATACCTTCCTACTTCCTTCTCTTTAGATGTGAATATTTTTATGATGCACTCCGTATCCCTTGTCATAAAAATGTATAATAACATATTAACCTATTTCAGCTGGTAAAGAAATAAAAATGAATAAGGTCGCATATGGGCACGACGACGCCTCCGAGGCTGACTCGCGATTCAATCTCTACTCGCATATTTCAATAATAATATCTTGATCCACATCCCGGCTTCTGAGCAAGTGAACTAAATATTGTTCTCGATCCCGAGCTTTGTTAATTGGCGGTCATTACAGTTACATATTTCAGTGCCCGCTTCGGGTCCGTGTGATACGTGCGCCACCATTGTACCCAGACCCCTTCCCCGGTTCACACAGCTTCTATTCACTAGGAAACTTGGAGGTCGGGTCTCAGTCCCGGGGTCCAATTAAACTTGGTCACCTCACGCGTTCATTGTTCCGTTTATAACCCGCTCCTTAGGGCAGCTGCTTCGTAACAAGCGCGTCATTTAATTCTCGTAAATAGACAAAGATATTTTTATATCTGGTGTGTACACTGGAGCAACACAAGTTTAATGTAAATAAACTAATAGTAAAGTTATATTATACAAGTTGTACGTAGAAAGTAAGGTAGGTAGGTATTGGGTTTTATTGAGCGCAGATCTCATGGGTACCTAGAATGTAAATGAGATATGAATTCAAAGCAGGGCTATAATAACTGCAGGACTGGAATACCGTAGTTTATGCGGTCTGTGGCAAGCGGCGGCGGCGGCGGGCGTGGGCTATATAGACGAGTCTATGAACTCTGACGGATAACTTTTAAGTTCAGTTCCGTGATGATGCGTAACTGGATATAGAACGGATGAAGTTTGAGTTTCCGCAAATAAGTAGTTTCCTGGCAAAAGTTTGGTTATATTGCCATTGTTATGTCTATAAGTTTGCCTTTGTTGAGTAAACCTCAGAACACGGGGTAGACGTTGTTTTGAACTCACCATTTTGTGGACGTAAACTTGACTGAAATGTTTCATAAACGTTGTCATATCCGCACTACCTACAGCGTCTTCTACACCCGACCCGGTGTAAAATTCCATCTGTCGACTACAAAACTCAACTCTCAAACTCAACGCAAAAAGATTTCCCACAACCCCCAAAGCAAATCATTGGCTTTATCCCTTCCGGCTTTCCCCCCTTATTTTTACAGACCTCTAAACAAGATGCTTATTCTCAGGGTATCGGCTGACGGCGTAGACATTGTGCTGGACTGTCTGTGTGGTGAGGAATGCAATCGCGGATATCAGCTCCTCAAGCCTATGGGCCGATACATTCTCTATGGTAAGTTGATTGTTTTTAAAAAAAACGTGACGTTTCGATATTATATAAGGAAAAAACCAGTAAATAATTTCTTTCAGTATATTATCTCGTAAAGGCAATACTTTAGAATGTTTCATGAAATAATTTTCATGTTATTGTTCGTGTTAACGCCGACCGCAATTTAGCGAAATTTCGGAAAATTTTGAAAGTTTTACATTATTAAGTTAGCGCTGCCTCTACTACTTTTAGGATGTCTAAATAAATTACCTCAAGGTCTTTAAACAATGGCAGCCGTGGAATTTCGACAAAGGACACCACGAGATGAATCGAGATATCAACTTTTGTAAACAAGTCACGTTCTATGAAAATTAGAGGGATTTTAAAATGAAGGCGGAAATGGTCATCTTCAATGTCAAATTTTCATAACATGAAAAACAATAGATGCCTTCGTAAATCCAGAAATAACATACCGGGCTCTCAAAATTATAGACCGCGAGAGAGAACTCGATTATTTATTTAGGGTTGATGATAGACAAGGCTGCGAATTAATGCGTCATCAAATTGAGAATTGGTCAAAGAAATCACCAATATCTTAACCGCTTACAACTGGATTTTTCCCATTTATATTGTTCGACAGTTTTGATTGACTGAAAAACTAACAGCATCATAAAACATACGAGTAAATAAACATTTTCATCATTATCCATCCATATGAAAGATATACTTGCCTATCAGTGAAGTAAGTCGTCCTAAAACCGCGTTGTAAAGCGTTGTTTACACTGCACTTCCTGCACGGAGCCATTCGCTCTATGGTGGATATTCCCGTCTAAACAATGGTGTTTATCGCAGGATCATCTAACATCGTGACCGGCGAAACTAAGAGCTTCTTCAGCGCAGCGCGTGCCGTGAGTGTTTAATTATAATTATCTGATGCTTTCGGGCAGTGTGTATGATGCGCGTGTGGGAATATTGCTTGGGAAGTTCTAACGAGTAATTCTTTTTTGCTAGATCTAAGTGAAAGGGATTTGAAATTGAAGAAACGATAGTGGCAGTTTTTATTGACCAGATGGGAGTGTTATTGGCTTTGTGGCTACCAAATACTTGAAGTGTTCTTCTCGAAATCAATACATGGATGGCCAAGACTTTAGGACCAACGTCATCCATTTTCGAGATGATTCCATCAAGTATGTCCTGCGCATGCAAATAGCGAGTCCGAGTTGCCGTTGTAATTTGAATTTCTAGGAGCCAACTAAGCAATGTGTTTCTTTTTAACAGTGGTGGCAAGTGGACAAGGTGTCGCCCATCAAGCTGTTCGACGAGAACAAGAGCCTCGCGGGGCTGAACCTGCGCCACCTGCTATTCCAGCACGGCCGCGCCGAGTACGTGCGGCGCGCGGTCGAGGCCGTGTTCGCACTGTGGCGCGACGGCAAGGTCAAGCCGCTCGTGGACTCCACCTGGGCGCTGGAGGACGTGAGTACAGTGTTACAGCTGGACAGCTGTTCCAGCACGGCCGCGCTGACTACATCTCGTTTAATTAATCCGTCTCTCTCGATAACTGCTATCTTTATAAAACCATTCCATACTCTCGAGGGCTGACGTTAATCTGGTTCCGTTCTCCCCTAGGTCGGTGAAGCTATGCAAAAGATGCACGACCGTAAAAACATCGGCAAGCTCGTGCTGGACCCTTCGCTGGAGCCGAAGCCGAAGCCCGCCACGCCCGCCAAGGGCAAGTCCGGCAAGGAGAAGAAACCCGCCAAAGAGAGCTCCGAAGAGAAGAAGGACAAAGAATCCAAGGAAGAAGAGAAGAAACCCGCCGAGAACGGTGAGAAGGATGGAGAAAAAAGTGAGGAAAAGAACGGTGAAGAACCGCTCACTAACGGTAACAGCGACGAAGGTCAGTCTCGAACCGTGACCAGGCATGCGTACACGCGTAGACGCTTCGCATTCATCATTGAATTTGTTATCTCGTACTGGCAACGTTCGGAATTATTTTTAAAGCTAAATTGACCCGAGCTAATATTGACGAGCAACGGTGCAGTTAATTGCAAAACCATCTATGTATGTCACCAATATAAGGTGACAACCTACTGGGTCAGATAGGCGATGCGATGACTTTTGAACAAGTTATTCGCATTATATTGCCTGTGGAGCTTTTTGCGTAATTTGTGCCAGTTTATGTTTGAAGTAATTTAGACTTTGCCAGTAGAATTCATAACTATTATTTATTTTTCGCTTTTAATTTTGATTAACTACGCACGCAATTGGCTAAACGCATTCGACGCGGTTTCTCAGCCGCTTACAGCCTTTAGACTTGCGAACACGCGGGGGCGAAAACTAGCGTTTTCGGTTCCTTTAGGATCACGTCATGCTTATCAGCCTTATTATTAATAGCTTTATTTTTATTAGACACTTCGAAAATTTGTTTTATACCACACTTAGAAGTTTGATACATAAATGAGATCAATTGAGATCATTTTCATCTTCATTGAATAAGGTAACACTCCGCCATAGTGTGTTTTGGTAAGGTCTGACAATGGTGGAACTAAAAATCTCAGGGCCTAAGTTTGTGTTATGCTAAAGTTTATTACGTAAAATTTTGTTCCGCTTTTATGACGAACTTAAAATATTTTGACAGAAAAGTTATAGATGTTTCTTCCAACTCCTCGGTCAAATCCTCGTTTATTAGCAGATGGAATGGTCAAACGTAGATCTCAATTTTTTTTAGCTTAACATGCTGAAGGAACTGTTGGTTTATACAGTGAGGATTTTTATAAGTATGCAATGCGCAAGTCTTCTAATTTCTTACTCTTATTACTTACCAAAGGATAACTCAAATTCATTAAAATAAAAAAGAGTATCGCATGGCTTCGCATTGTGTCGGAGTGTCACCTTATTGATTGATCTCAAATTCATTGGTTGATCTCAAAATTGGTTGAATTTTATTGGTTGATCTTAAAATTGGTTGAATTGTATTGGTTGATCCCAAATTCGTTTTATTGAACTTAGAGCTTAAACCACGCTTATCTCAGATAAATAGTTTTTTGAAGTTTTTCTGCACAATATCACGTCTAGGGGCTGTAAACCTACGTTTAGCCATGACGGCTTGGTCATACGTCGGGGATGAACTTCTATAGGATAGTGCATAGATCTATATAGCCGTTCAGCGATACCCGGTTCGATACGAATATTATAGTGTCAAAAGGCAACACAACACATCTTGTAGATATTTTTTTAAGATTCACCAAACTGGACGACACTCTTAACTTACCAAATTGAACACAAAATGCTATAATAATATTATTACACCGAATTACGGAAACTAATACTAGTAAGGATACTATACATATAATAACGGGTGATCTAAATGAATGAGGGAAAGATTTTAAAAATATGAGAGAAGAATTAAGACGTAAAATTAATTTTGGATGAGTGGTTAGTGTGTTGGAGATGTTCACATCGTGACATATTTTATTATAAGCCAAGCACATTTTATTTTTATGTAACTGAATGACGAGACGAGCTGTTCGTTTGCCTGATGGTAAGCAATACGCCAGCCCATAACAATAACACCACCACCCAGAACTTTGTTTTGCAAAATCCTGAGCGGCGCTGTACTGCGCTCGTCACCCTAATACAATTAGCTGTTGAGTCTCATAATGCCCAGTAATTTCGCTGGCTACAATACCCTTCAAGCCGGAACACAGTAATGCTTGCGCATTACTGCTTGGCGGCTGAATAACTGGCAAAGCGGTGGTACCCACCCAGACGGCCTCTCGCATACGAGAGACCTACCACCGGTAAAACACACAGCATTAAGCACATTCGGTTTAATGGAGAGTGCTGAGCCTAAATGGTGCAACATAAAGGAAGATGGATAGATAAAGACAACATCGCAAATTAAATAACTTTTTAATCATTGAGTTATTTACAAATGCGTGTATAGACGTAATTGTTTTCAAGTAACACGAAAACACCTGGTTTTTAATGATGTTAACGCTTTTAGATTCACTTTTTATTCACTATGGTAGACTTTATTTTAGAAATTTTATAAGTATCATTATTTCACCTTTATCTCTATAGGTATGTATGTACCTATGTAAGTTTAGTCACAGTATAATTAAAAGCACAGGTTTAGTTCAAATCTTGATGCAAGAGTAACAATAAACAATTGTCCCACATGAAGTTTTCGACCCCAAACTGTTTGTATGAGTTAGTTTGATTTAGGACTCGGTACACAAGATAATGGTAACATTTTTTGACTTGATTTGTATGTGTATTTGCATATCAGATTGGCATAAATATAATTTATCGAAAGCACGCGAATTAGCAGACTGTATATCATGCTATTTGAAATAATTGTTCTTCTGAATACATATAATTGTTATAGATAAAGTAATCTGCGTTGAAGATGAGATTTCTTGTAAACGCCAAACTCAAAATACCTTAAGTATTCTAAGCGATTCCGCCTAAATTATTATTAGTCCTTTAATACGACGTATCTACTATAAACTATTATAGTATTTATATATTATTATAGAAAATACTGTTGAAAGTATTTCAACAGTCAAAAAACATACTACTTACGATCAATATATTAATTTTGTGTTTGTTTTGCAGAGTCAAAGGAAAAGGAGAAGGAGTCTAGCTGAATTGTTTCCCCTGAGGACTGAACAGACAAACCACCGCCAATTGATTTATTTTAGAAGTTGTTGCTGCTAACACCGACACGCCGCCGCGCCGTCGCCGCGCCGCCGCCGCGCCGCCGCCGCGCCGCAGCGCACCGCTACCACTATGTTGCCTGATGTTTCGTTTATAAGTCGTTCGTGGCGACGTTGTTCCACAACATCATACATCGAAAGCTGTTATCGATAGAGCGACGTCCATCTCGTAATTTAGTTCATAAATGACTGTTCATTACATTCTTTAGTCTCGTTAGTAACCAAATGCGACAGCGAAAATAACAATGAATTTCTATATTTTTTTAACCAGTTTTATTTTAATTTGGCCTAAGTTAAGAATCGGTTCGACTCATAACAAGTCTCTTATTATAGTTTAACGTTTAAGACTTTATTTTTAAGATGAGATATTTTAATCTGCAGTTATTTTGAATGGCTATTATATATCGTAAGGTGCAGAGATGCTTAATCTTTATGTATGTTAAGCTTTAATATTTTATTAGTAAATGTTTAAATTCGGCCCAGAGAGCACCCGCGCCCGCGCCCGCGCCCGCGCCCGCGCCCGCGCCCGCGCCCGCGCCCCCGAGGCTACTTGTGTTGTGTCGTGCTAGGCATGCGACGACGGTCACGGTGTAACCACGCTGCCTACATGTGACGGTTCATTTTGTATTTAATTTTGAACCTAAAATTTACTTTATATTTTTTATACCTAGAGGTTTTGTAAATTATTTTATAGTTAAGGAGAGATCACAGAATTTATTTTGACGCACCGGTTTTGTACCGTAGGGAGGGACGCCGAAGCCGAGTGACTCGCGGCTGACTGAGTCCACTGACTTCGAACGATGTCATCTTTGTAAAACATATTTTTATATTCCAATCGAACGTTTACTCTCGTATACCTAAAGGCTTTATGTATCTTTACACAAATATCACATATCTACTCGAACGTACTCTCACACTACTAACTAGGACTAACGTTTTGATACAGATATTCACTGCATTTCCTTTTTGATATCTAGCTTATATTTGTCTACTATTAGTTTTTGTAATGTAAGCGATTTACCGCCATATGATGTACAGTATGGTCGTAGGTGTATGTACCCAGTACTATTAACGTTATCTGTGTAACACATATCATGCGGATGTAAAATATAACTCGGAGGCTGAATGTAGTCCGGCGGCGCCGGAGTAGACGTCACTCTGAACTGCTCAAGAACGCTCGGCGCTCACGGATATTACGCTCGCAGACCGCTGCACTGATCCCGACAGACAGACTCAATTTTTTATAAAGTTTTTACCCTTTTTGAACGTTTTTGCATGGGCCTAGTGTACGTGAGCGCACATCGACACCCGCCGCGGGCTAGGACGGAGGAGGGAGGGTAGTTCGACCGCGCGTCTCCACGTAGATAGCTTTTGTATTGTACCGGCTCGCGGCGCCGCGCCCGACGGACGCGCACGCGACACGCTGCTTGGTTTCCGTACGGTGGCTTGGTGCTAGTTTCGTATCGTACGTATACATCTCGCTTCAGTGTCTCGGACCAATATCTTTATACTTAGCTGATTTTAGTCTTTTTATCCAGTAATCTTCGCTTTGTGTGTCAAATATGTGCGAATTTTAATGTAAACGTATATTTAATTAAATCTTGTATATCGACCTGTATAATGGTTTAGAATTATCTCTGAATTTTCTTCTATAAGAATATTTGATGAAATTCAATAGACGCAAGTGCTGGTGTGATGCGCCGTCGGTTGTGTCCAAATTGTTGTAGTGTAGTGTCTATATTGATGCCAATATTTATTACTGGAGGAGGTCCGTAGTAGGGGCGCCTCACGCCAGCGCTGCGCCGGCTGGGTCGTTATTGTATTACACATTTATTTTTGTAAGGGCGGGCCAGTGTGATATCTATACTATGAAATGGATAAATAAATATGTATGATCTGTAAAAATGCTTATGGGTGACTTTTATTTCTGATAACCTCAATCCTAACCTCCGACTTGTAGGAAAATAAACAAAGTGGAAACCTTAATTTTAAACTATGACCAGGTACCTACATAAGCACTTCGTTTTTAATTTCAGTAGCCGTAACTACCAGTATTAATTACTTGACTCATACCTACTTAGTATGTATCACATAGTACTGATAATACTTAGTTATCATAATGATAGATCTAGGTTAGTGAGAAATAGATAAAATGACTAAAGCCCGACGCAGACACCGAACTTTTTCTGAACCTGCGACAGTCTGTGGTGTAGTGGTTTGGCAGGTCGGCTCAAATGTCATACACCACAGGTTACGAGTTCGATTCCCGCTACGGGACAAAAGCTTTTGCACAGAAAAAAAAACTAGTATTTGTTTGGTGTCTAGGCTTTGTAGGAACATGGTCCTCGAAGTTAGATACGGGAATCCTAGTTAGGGACAGGATCTATGTATGTGATCGTTGGGCGTTATTGCTATAAAGATCTAAAATTCAAACTAAGTATATAATGTTAGGTATTTGCGTTTCTTAGAAAGTATAAGTACCAGAGGCCTATCCTATATCTTTGGTAGCGTAAGCCAATGAGAAAAAGAAAAATGGTATGCATAAACGCATGGGCCCAGAGCGACATGGTAGTAATTAACAAAAACTGATAATACATAATCAATTATTATAATACTTTCAAACTATTTATTCACAGACTAATCAAAATAGACTCCATAGACGACGACGTTTGCAAACAAGTGCGGGTTTTCGAAGTTATGCGAAGCGAACATGTCGCGCTCATGGTCCCACAAGAACGAGTGGAACATCTGCACGCCCTGCTGCCTTCGTTGGCCGATGCTCACGCACACTATAATGCGATACCTGGGATAACAAATAAAAGTATAAAATAATAAGATATGTAATAAGATTTTTGTTGAAAAATATATTTTTTTCAAGACAAGCTTTTAACAAATTCGTAATCGGGATGGCGAGTAGATTAAGATAAGCCTAAACACTAGTAGTTTACGATTATCTGTCTAGGAGTTCCATTGCCCATCGTGTCTAACATCAGGTTAGCTGGCTGTGACCATAATATTGCATTGCTATCGGACTTTGACAAGTATGCACAATTTCAACTCCGTAGGATGAGAGGAAGTGGTTGTGATTCAACTTGCAAGTTATGACTCAAACATTGAAAGTTAAATAAAAAATTGTAATAAAAATGAGAATCACAAAATGCAAATAAAATACATAACATGTACCAAGTTACACTTCTAAAAGCGCTTGCTTCACCTGCTTGGTACTTCGGGAAATAAGCTTTTTAATGCATAGGTATACCTAAATCGAGTAACGTAACCCGATCTTCCTAAATTCTGGGACTGGCTCTCAAAATAGTACCAATATTTGCACAGCATTGAAAAAATAACGGGGTCCGACTACCGGCTGGCTGTAAAGCACTGCCTATTATTGGTTAATGGTTATATTAGTTCAGGTAGGCAAGTTACTAGTCATTTTAACGAAGACGTTCATACTGTAAACTAAGAATGATTATCTTAAAAGCTAGGTAGATATGTCCTAATAGATTTTGTAATTATGAATACATAGATTATAAATATTTTTTGTGAGCCAAATAACACCGTTGTCACACTACATTGCTCATTAGAAAGCAAAAGGAGACTAAAATTTAATAAAATAGGGTTGCTACATATGCACTTTTAGGCATTTTACTTAATGCAATAGGTACACCATTATGTATCTAGCTAGGATCTAAACGGTCATAAGGGGGGTAGGTGATCCCGGGAAGAGGGGAGAGAAGCCGTCTGGGCTACGTGCGCCTGCGTGAGGAAAATCAATGCGCTCTCTCGACTGAATAGCTGGCTAAATAGAATATTTTCATTTAGACTAAGCTGATGAAAAGATGAAATGCGGGGGTGTATCAGACTAGGGCTTAATTAGTGGGACTAGGGAACTTGTCGCAGTGTCAGATTTCTATTTGTGTAGGTTTCGCTGGATTCTTCGAATTAACGAGACACGCTATTAGCTAATAGTTTGCGGTTAATTATAAGTAGAACGTAGCTCAACATTTTTTTTATGGAATTGAGTAAGAGACGAGCAAGTCGTTCGCCTGATCGTAAGCGCCACGCCTGCCCATAACAATTGCAGTGCCACCCAGACCTTTTAATAGAATAAAAAGCACTGAGTAGGACTGCATTATGCGCTTATCACCCCGAGACATCAGATTTTAAGTCTCAATTATGCCCAGTAATTTCGCTGGCTACAATGGTCTTCAAACCGAAACACAGTAATGCTTGCGCACTACTACTGGGCGGCAGAATAAATGCCATACGAGAGACCTACCACGAGTAACTAATAAAACTAACTAACAACATAAGTAGATAGACTGACTAAACAGGTACTGCAGGTACTTACATAAACTTAATATACCCTAGGTACATGTGTTAGTGGAGGTACCTACCTATAAGCTTTGTATCTAAGTTTTGAAAAGTTTTGCTTTACGGCTTTGCCTATACCCACACAGGTAGGTATTTGGTCGTCGTAAGCTTTCAAATTTAGTCGGTATAATATATCTAGATATTTACTCATAATGATATTTTATAACTACCTACCACCTATTGGGAGAGATCCTAGAGTATATGTTCCTTGGAGAGATCGCTGCTATAGCGTCAAATTTTGTGGATTGGTAGGCTCTGGCCGTGGTTATTATACCACCCACCGAACAAAGCCATGCCGTCAAGCGACCTAGTCGTGTTTCGGGATGATGTTAGGTGAACCATCGGGGAGACGGGTCTGAGCAGCCCATAGAGTTAACATTTACTCTAAGGAGCAGCCGCTCAACAGCCGTCTCTCTCTAGATCTATGTGCTCCATCTTAGGCCACATCATCGCTTCACATCAGGCGAGATAGTGGCCAAACATGGATCTATTAAACGTAAAAAAAAAGTTGCAACGGTACCTTGTAAGTCTTGTGGTATTCTGAAGAACTTACCCCCGGTATCATCATTTCTTCTTTCTACAGCAACAGCAGTACAAGAAAGTCATTAAAGAGATACCAGCAATGAATGGCGATACCATCACATAAAGCATTTTGAAATCATTGTGAAAATTTACCACTTGTAAATTTAATTTTCTGAATTTATATGCATTTAGCGTTTTACTGAAAACAGGTCAAAGGTCAGATTGACATAAAAACACTGTATGTATACATACCTGTCATATTTTTCTTCTTTCACGGCGTTGCGTATGGTTTCGGAGAGGTTGAGACAAAGTTCAGGAACTATTTTCTCGCTGTACTCAATTTCTTCCAGCTCACAATCCACTATCCGCTTAAGCATCTTCTCCACTCGCTCCACATTGAAACGTTTCCGCGAATTCAGCTGATAAGTAGGCTGGTAAGTACGGACCTGTTTGGATTTAGCCTCCGTCATATTGTTGTAGGTATTGTTAGATCAATATAGTAGCTTACCGACCCATACAAGCCCAGCCTAGAGCTGCAAAGTTTTAAATCGAAGGCAAGTGGTTGGGTCAGGAACGGAAGTAATATGTAGATAGGTACTATGAAAACTATTACAGTGTGGAGTAAAGGAATGGTAGGTGTTACTTATATGAATAAGTAAAGCTACTTTTGATCCGAATCGGAGTTCGAATCTCAGCTTGACCCGATTCATAATTAAATAACTTTGTAAGCGAATTTTTCGCATTGGTAATAAGTGATAAAACAGGTGTCGTTTTATTTAAAAAACATTCTGCTTTATTTTCCGCTTAACTATTATAATAAAAAGAAAGTACATAAATATGTTATGTTTTCTCTTAAATCAGGCTCATGACTCCTGACTCCACTTTGCTCTATTTCTCATAGTTTCGCATTTGGCCATGCAATCCTATCTCAATAATGCACCTACAAGTATAATAAATAGGCAGAAATCTTAACCAGTTTTGGTTTGGTCGGTTTTCCATTTAAATTCACTTTGAAATAGGAGCAACTTTTCAACTCAGAAGACAAGTTTCTAGACATTGTTATACCTACAACAGCAAGCGTTTGGTAAATTATTTGTGACAGTGTAATAAAGTCATGAAGATGAAAGTTGGATGATACCTAGCATATAGTACTTAGCCTACTTGAACTAATCTAGGTACTCGAGAATGTTATATAAACTTTTATTCTTATATTGCTATTGGTACGTAGGTAAGTACTGTTAAAACGAAATAAAAAATGTGAAATTCAACTTCACTAAGCTTTGATTATACACTAATTTTTACTTCTTCATCTTCTTCCCGCCGCGCCGATCGAACTATCAAACACCGCGCCGGACACGTTATCCTAGGGTTGTATGTACCACTACCGCTAGCATCACGCATAGTGAATCGATCAGTTTCTAGAGATTTGGCACAGACCGATAACTTAATTTGAATCTACCTTGACCGTTTTTTAACTCTAAGGGTAAGTAAGCACCTAACTTTTCACAATCGCTTGGAACGCTTCATTCAATTTGATGATATTTTTAGATCGTCTCGCACCTATGATCCATGGTTTCCTGTTTCATTTTTTATATCTTGATCATTATAAAACCGTACCTTATTGTCTAAATCCGTACTATTTCGGAAAGCCTGCCGTATCAAATCGGAAACTGATACTGGCAACACTGCACATAAACATAACACACACAACAATCACATTTACAAAATCTTATTTCATTTACAGTATTTCCAAACAAACTGCATACACTGCATAGTGAAAACAGTCGTGATTAAATGTATTTTTGTATATCATATTCATCAATTTCCAGCTTTGTTAATAACAATGAGCCGGCAAGCTTCCCTGGACTTGTACTTCAAGTGTAAATCAAGTCCAACACCAGTAATATCAAATACAAAAATGAATGACAACAATACGAAGAAAAGACGGAATTTGAGCCTTATAAAAACGCCGACGCCTCAGAAAGCTAACAAAACGAACAACAAAAGTGCACATTCATTCAGTACAGAAGAAGCTATCAATTTATGTAGTGATGATGAAACTAATTTACCTCAAGACTGTAATCCAAATGTTAATTTGTCTCAAAATTCTGTAAAGAGTGTAGCTTCGGATTCTTCTGAAGCAACTATCATATACGATTTGACACCAAAAACACCAAAGAAGTCTCCACAGGCATCTTCCAGTTTTAGCAGTCCAACCTCAAGGGAAAAGTTTTACTCTCCAATAAAAAAGCGGAATGTTTTAAAAAAAACACCAATAAAAAGGAATTTGGTTCACGAGTATAACAGTAAAAGTGCACAACACCTCTTTAACCTAGTTGAAGATGAAGATTTCACTAAAGCTTGTGAAGGAATGGATGATAAGAGTATGTATTATTTAATTTTTCAATGAACCTTTATTGGGTAAATGAAACACAAGACTTCACACTTGCTCTTCTTGTTTGACATTTTGTTAATTTTAATTGTTATATTTCATTGCAATTTAAAAGAGTTGAAAAAAGAGACATCCCCGTAGTGTTTCATGGTGCTATCTTCTCTAGCGGGCGTATTTCCGAAGCACTGCTAGAGTTAGTTTTCGCATTTTTTTTCTGAGCCTGAAAGAAATGGGTAAACATAATTTTAACATATTTGAATTGATTTGTGTTATATGTATTTGACTTTGACTATTTAATAAATATATTTTGACTTGACTTGCAATTGCACTTTGATTTTTGCAGCTTATATGTAAATCTATTATGTAGTTATAATATATCCCTTGGTGTGACACGGCACTCGCTGAATAAAGTTTACATTGTTATATGAATTCAATATAAATATCAGCATGTTCAATTATTGTTCTTTCTAGGGGACTATTTAGGGACTAGCTACTAATAACTGTAAAAAGCTATTAATATAACTTGTCTTGATAGAAATGTTTGTCTAAAAGGTAAAAACAAGGTGCTGATGACTCAATTGACACAAAATTTACAAATTTTATTTAAATCACATATATTTATATAGCCTCATGTTACACATTGCAGGTATATTCCTGCTGACAATAATTTATAAATGCCTCAAAAATGAGAGCCTAAAGTTACTGCTGGATGACAGTTCTACGGAGCTTCTCAGTCGTTGCCTCCACCTTGTAAAACCTGGTATGAGCCTGGTCTGCCGACTGTTCTGGCGTAAAAACACATGGTACACGAGGGAAAAGCTCATGTCAATCACTAATGACAAGAAGAAAGATTATAGTGATGTGCAATTTCAAGACATGCTTAACTGTTTGGTGGAAAATAGGCTGGTTGTACCCTCTACTATAGCTGGTGAGTTTCATATCTCAAATATCCTATAACATTTAATGGTTAAGCTTATTTATTAATAGAGTCTATTGATAAAGTTTTAATTATCGTTTATTATTAGTTCAAGCCTTATTAGACTTTAGTAAGTATGTAGTACCTACTTTATTAATAAAGACTATCGTCTTTTAGTATGTAGTAATTAATTGTAATTAATCAATTAAATAAAATTAATACTAACTAAAGTCTAATAAGGCTTGAACTAATAATAAACAATTTAACAGCTACTGAAATAGGGGTCATGTATTTTAGTTCAGTTACAAATTCTAATGAAAAGCAAATACATCATTGAGTACGACATATGGGGCAAAATCATACTAACATGTCGGGGCAGACCCCCGACACTCCATACAAATTCGCCGAGCTAACTGTCTAGTACTACTACTGGCGCACCAGCCTGTCCGCACACGTTTTGTGTGTGTGCGTAATTATTGTAGGGATGAGCTAATACGAATCGAGCGCGACAAGGACAACGCTATACTAAGCAATCTAAGTGTTTCTCTTTCATAGGTCTACTATCGCTTGGCGAGACGCGAAAAACCAAAAAATCTCCGATTCTTATTTGTGTTGGGAGTGTCGCTTCTTTACGTAGCAATATTTAGTTTTGTTTGCTAACATTATAAATTAAAAAAATAATTCTGAAACTCTTACGTATTTTTTGTAGGTGAAACCTATCCTATAGTATAAATAATAGGTATTTATCTACAATTTTAGGCACTAACGCCATGACCTTTGAAGATTTTACGAAAATATTAACACATGATAAATTGAAACAAATATGCAAGGATTTGAAACTGAAAATCCAGTCAAAGCAAGATGGAGTAGAAGCACTGCGCAGCTTCAGCAAAAAGTCATCTATCAGCAACTACTTTACAGGAGGCAAATCTGATAACTTAAAGAGAGTTATTGATATGTAAGTATACCGTCAGTTTAGCCACAAACTGGGCCTATATAAATTTCATCGTTATTGGTATCATTATCGACCTTGGACTTTGAAGATACATCAGAATTTAAGTCGGTTTTTTTATAAAATGAATTATATTTAAATGGCATGGGAGGATGCTGGACGCCAGTGTACAACCCATCACTCCCCATGGAATAAATACCTGTGATGTTTGGCTGTCGTTTTATTGTTAACAATGAAGCAAAGCGCTTGGTGCAAGCAGGAGGGGTGTCAACCATAAATTGATGACTGCTTGCCGTACGTCTGGTCGTCCGGCGATGGAATGGGGATGGTGGAATAAGTTCATGTAATTCCGTCGCACACTCTCCGAAATGTATATTAAATTAACTTTAAGACATTAGATATTTTGACTATGAGGAGCCTTTTATAGTTTTCTCTTTTTAGTTTTAGGTCAAAAGTGGGTACTTGCTACAAACTCTCCGAGCTGGCCTCTAGATTTCTTCGCAAGCTGTATCTGCTTATGTACTTGGGCATGAACTATGAAGCGATTCGGGAGAAGAAGCTGGAACTGATGCTTATCAATGACAAGATCAAAAGGGAGACATATCCCGTTGATAAAGCGATGGCAGTGGATGATGCTAGTGTTGTATTCAGAAGTAGAATAGAATTTGAACAGTAAGTTATCCTTCAATTCAATGTCATTATAATATGTGTCATTAGCAACAGCCCATCTCGTTCCTACTGCTGGGACTCGGGCCTTCTCTCATAGAGAGAGTACGGGCCATAATCCACCACGCTGGCCCAATGCGGGTTGGTGGATGTCACATGTCCTTGTATTTTTTGTGATAAATTCTTGGGCATGCCGGTTTCCTCACGATGTTTTCCTTCACCGTATTTAGAGCGAGTGTTAAATCTGCACATAACTTAAGAAAGTCGGGCCCAGCGAGATTGGAATTAGGGTGCGTCGGATCGAAAGTCGCACATGCTGCCACTGAGCCACACTCGCTCATTATAATATGTGTGCCTATAGTTCAATGGTAACTTGTATAACGAGAGTGAACAGGTATCTTCTAGTAAGCGTGTTACATCTTATACCACATCATCGCTTACCATCAGGTGAGATAGTGGTCAAACGCAAGCCTATAACCAGTAAATAAAAAGAAAAAGAAATTGATTTGACGGACCGGAGTTGTACTGTTGAATATTCTGTGCCGGAGTTTCAAAATTCTGCTCTCCGCTGAGATAAAAGTTCAAGATACTCACTCACATAAACATTTTGTATTTGCAGATATTTTCACGCCCATTTGATCTATGAAGAATATCTCACCGTAACAGACACACAAGAGAAATGTGTTATTGTTAAGAAAGTGTATAGACTGTACAAAGAAATTGATGGTGGTGACATGACAAGGTATCTCAAATCCAAAAGACATTAGCTTTATAAAAAAACAATTTTACCTCTTTATAATATTAGTATTACTATACTTGTAGCCAGCGAAATTACTGGGCATTATAAGACTCAACAGCAAACAGAAACTTTTATAAAGGCAGGTGAGGAATCAAACATTCAATTAGAAGACTTTTCTTTGGCCGATTGGTACTCCAGAAAAAAACAGCGTCGTGGAGGAGTTTGTATCCTATGCAGGGATAACATTAGCTTTAAAAAATTGGCATTTTTAAAAAACTACAATAAAGAGTTCTCTTTCGAAGCATGTGGAATCGAAATTCCACTATATAAATGCTTGCAATCCTAGTGTGTTTCTTAACAATCTGGAGATTGTTTTGCTTGAATTAAGAAAGAAAACAAAAAAGAAAATTTTAATAACAGGCGAGTTTAATATTGATTTATTGAAACCTTCAGAAGCTCTAATAGAACTTGAAAGAATCGCACAAAATTACAACCTAGTTTTTCATATCACTGTCCCTACTAGGTTAACATCCTGTCTAGATCAAATTTTAAGTAACGTTCATGATGCCAAAGGAGAGGTTCTTCCTCTAGGGTTATCAGATCACGATACTGGTCAACTTTTGTCCATTCCAGTAGAAACCAAAACTGCGCCAACGAAAAGCTGGTACATAATAAGACGTGATTTCAGCTCGGAGAATATTCATATTTTTCTGCAAAGCTTGCAAAGTCTCTCCTGGACCGACATTTATTCCGAATCTAATACAAATTCAGCGTTCAATAAATTTCACGAGATATTGACATTATTTTTCAACTTGTGTTTCCCTTTCAAAAAGATAAGAATATCTAATAAATCTAAAAAAAGCAACTGGATCTCTAAAGGCATAAGAATTGCAGCTAAAAACAAACGAAAACTTAGGATGGAATACTATAAAACAAAAAATAAAATCAATAAATTGAAGTATCTGAAATATAACAAAATGTTCAAAAAATGTATTTTTACCGCACAAAGGCTAAAAAATATTAGCTTTATTAATAACGCAAAAAAATCTTTGTATGGCCTCTTGGAACATCATAAACACACAAACATTTTCAAAAAGAACAAAAAACTATCTTAACAAGCTAAACTTTAATGGTGATACCTTGTCGAGACCGGTTGACATTGCAAATGCTTTTAATAATTATTACATAAATTTGACAAATAAAGATATTTCGGATAACGACACTACTGACTACCAATATAAATTGAAATCTACTGACTCCAGCATGTTTCTATTCCCCACCAATAAAAATGAAGTTTCTAATATTATTAAATCATTAAAAAATACTAATGCAGTTGGACATGATCAAATTACTACAAACTTAATTAAAATGTGTTCCAACATAGTGACCCCCATATTAGTTCACTTAATTAATTTATCACTAGAAGAAGGAACTTTCCCTGAACTTTTAAAAATCACAGTAATAAAACCAATTTTTAAAAGAGACGACAAGGAAAACCCCGAAAACTATAGACCAATAGCTTTAATTCCTATAATTGCTAAGATTTTTGAAAAGATAATGTACAGCCGCATCATCAAATTTGTAAATAAATTTAATATCATATGCTATGAGCAAAACGGATTTCAAAAAAGCAAATCTACTACACTAGCGGCATTTAAACTTGTTGACCAAATTGTTCAACGTGTTAATAACAAAACGCCTACTACTGCAATATTTTTTGACATGAGCAAGGCTTTTAATTTTGTGTCTCATACGCTTTTGCTGCTTAAGTGTGAAGCTTATGGTCTACGAGGACGTGTGCTTAAATGGCTCGAAAGTTATCTTAGCAATAGAACACAATACGTAAAGATCACTAGTATCAATGAAAATCTAGAAGAAGTCTGTATAAAATCAGATATTAAAAAGAACCAAACAGGTGTACCCCAGGGCAGCATACTTGGACCCCTGTTGTTCTTACTATATATAAACGATCTTCCCGCAATAACAAACCACCCCTGCACACTTTTTGCAGATGACATTTCTGTTGTTGTCTCGAAACCCCCCAATGAAAATTATAACAATTATATAAATAATACTATAAAAGACATTATAGAATGGCTCCATATCAACAATCTAAAAGTAAATGTCCAAAAATGTAAATATGTACAATTTCACAACCACGGAGCAAAAAAAGAAAAGTTAAATGTAATTTATGATAATCAAAAATTAATTGAAGAAAATGAAACTACATTTTTAGGTCTAGTGTTAGATGACAGATGTACGTGGGTGTCACATGTAAATAAAGTATGTGGTAAAGTTAACAGGTTTGCTTACGCACTTTGGAAATTGACAAAAATTTGTAACCAAACAACTGCATTACAAGCTTACCATGGTTATGTGGCTTCTAATTTGAGATACGGTGTAGTGCTATGGGGTAACTCAGTCAAATCAAATCGAGCTTTTATTGCTCAAAAACAGTGTATTCGGGCTATATGTAATGTATCCCCTGTCACAACCTGCAAACCCCTTTTTAAAGACATGAAGTTGCTGACATTCCCAAGCATTTACATTTATGAGGTATGCTGCTTTGTTAAAATGCATCCTTCACTGTTTAAATCAAACAGAGACACATGTAAATTTTATACAAGGTTTCCTAACAAACTTATTCTTCCACCTATTAAAACTGAAATATGCAATCGAAATAGTTATACAAGGTCTGTCAAAATATTTAATAAACTTCCAAAAACCATTAAAGATATGCCTATCGGTATTTTTAAGAAATCACTACGTAAATGGTTGATTGAAAAATGTTTTTATTCTATAAATGATTATTTGACGGCAAAATTATGATTTCATTGACATTGTGTTGTTATTCAGATTTAGATTGTGTAAATATTATCTGACATGCATTATATTAGTTATCTGACATATTATACTTATTATCTGACATATTATATTGACTTGTACCCACTACTCACATTAAATTAACATCTGACATTCTTATTTTAATATGTAATAACTTAATAATATTAATGATAATTATGTAATGACTTAATAATTTTAAGTACTATTTCGTATCAATTTTGTCATGTTAAAAAAGGTTTAGTATTAAATTTGCATGCCAATGACGGTGATGTGTAGGACAAATTATTTATACTGTACCATCTTGTAATGACCACATCAAAGCAAATAAATTTCATTTCATTTCATTTCATTTCAGCTAATTGTCTCAGGGTGACGAGCGCAGTACAGCGCCGCGAAGGATTTTGCAAAAACAAAGTTCTGCGTGGTGCTGTTATTGATATGGGCTGGCGTATTGCTTACCATCAGGCAAACGAGCAGCTCGTCTCGTCATTCACTTACATAAAAAAACAAAAAGAAAACTATAGATTAGTATAAATAGACAATTGTATTATGTATTAATGTTCACAAAACCTATGTAAAATGTATTTTTCATTCCCCCATCTCGGAAAGAGTATTTCTGCTAGCTTAGCTAGCTTAGCAAAAATTCTCTTATAGTACTCGTATACTCTTATAAGTCGTTTTTATCCGCTAGAGGATAAAGTAAATTTGAATTTAGAACATTGTATGCATTGAGTTTGTGAATGCAAAACATCATTAAACCTATTTACTTCTACCTCCATGGTGCAGAATTCATCATACAACTTTTTTAATTTGTTAAAAACTCAGACTCGGAACCTCCTTGGTGTACTTTTTTTAATTTGCTTTGCGCGCGCAAATTATCTTGTGATTGTAGATGATCTTTTTGCATTTAGTAATTTCCTCGCTGAGGTGGGATGAAAAGTTACGTGTTGCATTCAAGTGCAAAGATTTTTCTCTTTTGATTCCCTCGCTGACGCTCAGGATTCTAATTTTTGAATCACTCGCTGCGCTCGTGATTCAATTTTAGAATCCTTCGCTTGCTCGATTATCAAAATTGAGCACGCGGTTAAAAAGCAACTTTACACTCTTGTATAACAAATAACTATTTGCTTACATTTCTGACTTGACATGAATTTACTTTAAATTATCTCATTTTAGATTCAAATCTCTTCCTCCATGGCTTCGCCGATTCACGCCAGCAAACATATACGTGAAGATACTAGAGTCTGGAATCCAAGAGCTAAAGAAAGCAAAGTACTGCGAGCTCGCACTAGATATACTGAGCGCGCTGATATCTCAGTTAGCGTTCAGACAACATAAGAAGGCAGAGTGGTTTGCGGAAAAGGCCCTGGTGCTGCATAAACTGTTGGGTCAACATGATGAGGTATTTCTACGGTTTACTATTAGACAATTTTTTTTTATGTAATGCAATGGAATCAGGCGTGACGTTGCGGAAATTCATCTCAAAACTGAAACGCAATGAAAATATTAATAGTGAATATTATGTAGGTTGTTGTTAGAATAATATAATATGTATGGGGGTTAAAATTATGATATATATATATAGTAATCCCCCCGCTTTTTTTTAAATTTGTTTATATTTAATAATAAATATGGTAATGAGTTTAATATTGTATATAAGAAAAGGTAAATAATGTATTAATTAAGTAAATAATAAATAATGTTAAATAAACCCTAACATCAACCCTCCTAATACGACACGTGTTTCGCCGTCTGCACGAGGCATCATCAGGTGTCGACTCGCCGAACGCTGAAACGAGAGCCGAGCTTTTTTTTATGTAACAGAATGACGAGACGAGCTGGTCGTTTGCCTGATGGTAAGCAATACGCCAGCCCGTAATAGTTACAGCACCACCCAGAACTTTGTGGTTTATTTATTTTGTATAAGTTATAACACTTTATTGAAACACCACATTATAATAGTATAACAAAGTCGCTTCATCATCAGCCCATCACGTTCCCACTGCGGGGACACGGGCCTTCTCTCATAGAGAGAGTATGGGCCATAATCCACCACGCTGGCCCAGTGCGGGTTGGTGGATGTCACATGTCCTTGAATTTTTGTAATTAATTCATGGACGCGCCGGTTTCCTCACGATGTTTTCCTTCACCGTTTTTAGAGCGAGTGTTAAATCCGCACATAACTTAAGAAGAAAGTCAATGGTGCAGGGCCAGCGGGATTCGAACTTGGGTGCGTCGGATCGAAAGTCGCACGTTCCCCCACTGAGCCTAGATACAGGAACAACGAGGACCATGGTCCCACAACACCCAGACACTAAACAAATACTTGCGCTTTTTTCTGTGCACAAACATTTGTCCCGTCGCGGGAATCGAACCCGCAACCTCAGTGGTGTATGAGATTTGAGCTAACCTGCCCAACCACTACACCACAGAGGCTGACTGAATTTTACATTTATCCAAGAATATGATTTTTATAGGCGGCAGAAGTGCTCCTTGGAGGTCTAAAATCCGACTTGTCGGAGGAGGCTAAAGACGCGATGCGACCGCGAGCGAACAAGATCGCGAGCCAACAGAACATTACACTCGCGCCCGGCTTGCAAGAACAGCTTATTGAGCACAGCAAGGAACGTATACTGGAGAACACTTTCCACGCTGAACATTTACAGAAACAACATATGGAGTAAGTTGAAATCCAGTGCAGTGTGATTCGGACGTCGAGGTTTCCGAAAGAACACCGGCTTAAATCGCCTTGCTAATAAAAAAATAACGACGCATACATGTTGACGATATGAAAATTTGTGGTCAATTGATTTATTAAGTTTATTGTTAATTGTGTAACAATTTATTCAATAAATTGGTTTATTTAGTTTATTGTCAATTGTTACACAATTCAAAATAAACTTAATAAAAGAAAGAAAGAAAAACATTTATTTGACGACCACTAACAAAATAAAGAAAAAAAAAAACAGAATTACAAAAAAAATATATATAAATAGTATAAAGAGATAAGCTAATAAACCAACTCTAGTGTCGGAGTTATAGGCTGTCCGAAATCTTCCTACCACAAGCCAACATATATCATGGCCTAACATCCTCAAACAACGTAGTCGTGTTTTGGAGTGGTTTTCGGTGAACCATCGAGGTGTGACCTCCTAAATAGTCGCTCAACCGTCTACCTCTAGATCTATGTGTTCCATCTCCGACCACATCGTTGCTTGATATTAATCTATAAGAAACTAGTACTAAACAGTGTTTATTTTACAGACTACACCAGCAAAGGGGTAAGAAAAAGTTCGAAGTCCACACAGACGAGGGGAAGAAATTTGTCGACGCCGAGGATTACTGCGTGATACAGTATACCAGCGACGGAGCGTACACTCATGGTCAGTTACAACTGCATTTTATTCGAATCAGTTCCGAAAATGTAATTTAGAAAGCATCAGATATGCTGATGTAGACATATCGCCTCCGGATCTGAAAAAATGCTGTCCGAAGTAACTGCAGTGCTATTTCTAAAGCTGCTGTCCCACGGCCTGATTTATCTCAGGCCAGATCGCGTGCGCGCGTTGCTGGGAAAATTGCGTAATTTGTGTAAAGGTGGGATGGGACCCCACCTTTACAACAATTACGCACTAGATCCGAGTCCCGTCATCCGATTTCTCTCTATCATCCGAGAGCCTGCAATAGGGAATATGCATGTATTTTTTTTTAATGAATGAATCGATTCGTAATGAAAAAGAATGTTTAAGAATTTTATGGCATCATTCGTCAATAAAAAAATTAAATGAAAATTTGAATCAGTTTAAACCAACATAAACGCGCCATTTGCGTGTGACGTCAAAATGCGGGGACCTAGGATCTCCCCATTGGTCCATCTATGCTACATGTGTGTGTCAATAATTTACCAAAAGTGAGGGCTCTATGTCAAAAATTGACCAATAAGCAGCAAGGCGCGTGACGCCAACTGGTACATAAGAAACATAACATTGTAGAAAACCAAATTTTTTTTATAAAATCTTTAAAAAAAAATGCCCTTCAGTTTCTTGCCGTATCTTCTGAGTAGTGGTTCTGTTTTCGATACGGTGGTAGAGTCATGGTGATAATTTGACGTTCAAGTGCCTCTGTGGTGCCAAAACTGAATAAAGAGATTTTGATTAGATTTTATTTGACGTAAACGCTTTTCGTTTGCGTATGCCTAAGATGACTACTTACTCGGATTTGATCAGAGATCTGTGCGTAAGCAATAACCGGAATCGGTCCGAGTTTTCTAGATCCATATTTTCACGGATTCGGATCGGATGCAGTGCGGAATCGCTCCGAAGGTTGAATATAAGTGGAGACGGGTCTGAGCAGCCCGCTCAACTGCCGTCTCTCTCTAGATCTATGTGCTCCATCTTAGGCCACATCATCGCTTCACATCAGGTCAGATAGTGGCCAAACATAGATCTATTAAGTGTAAAAAAAAATGAACAATTGCGCATAGGGATAAGGCCGCCCATTTTATTATATGATATATAAATAATATATACAAACAAGCAGACGGCCCGCCTGGATGGTAAGCGGTTACCGTCGCCTATGGACACCTGCAACACTCGGGGCATTACTCGTGCGTTGCCTACCTTAAGGACTCTTTTCACTCTACTCTTAAAGTACCCCATGTTATAGCTCCGCAGGAAAACCTGGGGCGGTAACCCATTCCATATCTTGCAGGTGCGCGGCAAGAAAGATCTGGAGAATCGGACAGTATGCGATTGTACCCACTGTTTATTGAATTTGTTAACTGTTGTTTTTCCTGTGTTTTTGGTATTCAATAAAGCATTATTAAGAGCGAGTGTGGCTCAGTGGGAGCATGTGCGACTTTCGATCCGACGCACCCGAGTTCGAATCCCGCTGGCCCCGCACCACTGACTTTCTTAAGTTATGTGCGGATGTAACACTCGCTCTAAAAACGGTGAAGGAAAACATCGTGAGGAAACCGGCGTGTCCAAGAATTAATTACAAAAATTCAAGGACATGTGACATCCACCAACCCGCACTGGGCCAGCGTGGTGGATTATGGCCCATACTCTCTCTATGAGAGAAGGCCCGTGTCCCCGCAGTGGGAACGTGATGGGCTGATGATGATGATGAAAGCATTATTGTATTGCATTGTATCAGGCAAAGGGTTGGTGCCATTAGTGTGCATATTTATTTATCTGTTCTAGGTGAACACTGGGAAGGCCGGATAGTAACCACAATTTACTTTCTTCTATTCTGGGACATCATCTACACTAAACCTCGAGGGGCCGTCGGCATATTCCTGTCTCATTATCAACTGTTCCCTCTGGACATGTATTCGGAAAGTTTCTACGTGAACAGGAGGACTTTGATCGACGATCGACTGGAGGTTATTGAAAATATGGACAAGACGAAGTTGATTGAAACGTTGCAGCAGAAGTGGGAAGAGAGACCTGAAAGTAAGTGTACATGTTACAGTCAAAACTCATAACCGGTTAAAACTAATTCTGACCGCAAAAATCAGTCGAAACCAATTTTGACTAAAGAAGTCACGATTTTCACATTCAAAACTAGTTTAGACTGACGCGTTAGGTCACTTACAAATAAGCTCTATGTGTCGCTAAAATGTTTCTTTTTTTTATTATGAGATCTTCCCAAATCATGACAAATAATAATTATAATTTTTTTTTAAATCACGCCTAACGCCTAATTTAATCACATACTTAGATCCTGACCCATAACTAGGATTACCCTGTATCTAGGGAACCAAGAACTATGAGGACCATGGTCCCACAACACCCAGACACGAAACAAATGCTTGCGCTTTTTTTTTCTTATAGACACAAACATTTGTCCCGTCGCGGGAATCGTACCCGCAACCTCAGTGGTGTATGATATTTGAGCCAACCTGCCCAACCACTACACCAAAGAAGCTGTCTGTTTGTTGAGATATTACATGAAAGGAACCTCTGAAAGTTTGGAACTATTGATCCAGTTAAAAAATATATTTCGCTGATGGCAAGTTGCACTATTCCCAAATGATATTATAGGACTGCGATGTGATGAATTGATGAAATAACGTGGGAAAAGAAGGCTTTATTTTATTGTGTCGACGCGAACGACGTCGCGGGCAGTTGCTAGTTAATATTACCACTCGTGGTCGTATGCGGGAGGCCGTCTGGGTAGGTACCACAGCTTTGCCAGTTATTCTGCCAAGCAGTAGTGCGCAAGCATTAGTGTGTTCCGGTTTGAAGAGCATTGTCGCCAGCGAAATTACTAGGCATATAATTTAATACCTGATGTCTCGTGGTGATCAGCGCAATGCAGTCCTACGCAGTGCTTTTTGTGCTATTAAAAGTTCTGGGTGGCACTGCAATTGTTATGGGCAGGCGTGGCGCTTACCATCAGGCGAAAGACTAGCTCGTCTCATCAACCAATAAAAAATATCAAGGGACAACTAGACAACTTATTCTAGTTTTGTTATTGTAGACGAGCTCTCCGGCATAAACCGCAACGTGGGGTGGGACAACGTCCGCATGGTGGCGACGTGTCTCGGCCCTAAACCCACCGCGGCGCTGTGCCGGCGCCTCGCCGCTGACTACGGGTACGCGCACAGTGGGTTCCCCGACCTCACGTTGTGGAATACGCTCACTGGAAAGGTAACATTGCAAACAAAACCAGCATCACATTGACATTTGCGCTGAGAGAAATTCCCATTTTAACTACATTGTAGTCATTTAAGCTTAGTTATTTCTTTATACTGTTTATATAATATACTAGCTTTTCCCGCGACGTCGTCCGTGTAGACGACAAAAGCCCATAGTCTTTTTTTCCAAAACCATTTTAGCAAGATCTCTCCAGTGTATGGGAGCGCGTACTACTAAGAGGTCAAGCTGTATCTTCGTGGTCACCCAACAAACAGACAAAAATTCTTAAAACCGTAGATTCGTGTTCAGTACCCTCTAAATAGTCCATCCCAGTTAGTTTTGCAAAAATATCTTCAATGTACAGAATTGGCTCTTTTCCATTTTTTATAATAGTATAGATTTATTTTTTTCTTTTCTTTATTTTGTTATTAGTATGACTTTGTGGTTGTCAAATAAATGCGTTTTTCTTTCTTTCTTTCAAATTATTTACATTGACATTCATAAGTGCGTCTGTGATGCCAAAAATGAATAAAGTACTTTTGAACTTTGAACAAATTTGCACAGCGATAAGCCGTTCTACAATCAGTAATGTTTTGTAAACCGTTAATTGTTTCGTGTTATAGTGTTCCATTTTTTTTGTAATATCACAGAATACTAAGGGACAGAAGCATCACTCCGCAAAGAAATTTAAAAAAATAGCGTCTCTTGCTATGACGCAATAAAATTCAATTCAGCTCGCGTAGCGCTGCATACCTACCAGTCATATTAACCTACAGAGCGCCTCTCTTTCTATCGCATAGCTCTTATCTCTTCTGACGCGGCACGTGTAACGACGCGCGACCCGCCGTCGGTGTCCGGCTATGTACTTGTAGCTGCGTACCTACAGTGCGGAGTGCGCTAGGCCTAGTAATACTTCGGTACCTTAGCTTTAGTTGAGAGTGTCGATGCCACATAGCCTAAGAAATTATTTTGATTTGATAGGTATACGGAACTCTTAAGATTTTACATATCTTCCTAATTAATTAAAATCATAAGTTCGCTAATGCATTCAATAATATAAAAAATACGGAACTCTTATCGAGAATGGCAGCATAGGTCACACTTCTAGTTAAATGTATTAAAACAACTAGATTTAAATTTTCTTTTACGACTGTACCTACTACAAGGAAATACGAAATGTTGGCGTATACAACAACGTGAAAATGAATGTTTGTTTCATCATTATCATCTATTCCCACTTCTCAGACACGGACCTTACACAGAGAGAGTATACCCAGTATCTTGGGGTTATTAACAGACCTATCTACAGGAGGTATATAATAGGGGATCGGACCACTTTTCAGAAAGTGTTTTATATTAAGTACAATTAATATATATAGCTATGAAAAATACTATTTTAATTAAATAACGCTCTAAAAGTACCTAAAACTATGTTTAAATATTATGTTTCAAAATTGCCGCGCAAAAGGTCACCTCAAAATTTGTGACGTCATATGTTGGTAGAAAACGACAAATTCTTCGAAATAAAACTTGCAAAGAGATTTAAATACGTTTTGTGAAGTTTGGGGACTATATTGTAGTAATGGAACGAAAAAAATTAGCAAAAATACATTTTATGAAAAGCAAAAACGTAAAATAAACACAAGCTTGACTCACGGCATTTGCCTACAAATGACGTCATGCGCTGTGATTGTTGTTTCGTTAGAGATGAAGAACAGATTAAAAATGACAGAATTATTAGACTTTATTGATTGATTTAAAAATATAAATCATTATTATTTCACAAAAATATTGATCTTATGATCTTTCTGGTTCGACGAACATTCGTTTTAACTGCATTTTAGATTTTTTCTCGATTACTGTCCGATTCCCTATTTCCTTATTTCAATTTATTGTTCAAGATAAAGTTCGTGGAAGTGAAGACCGATACAGATAAGCCATCAACAAAGCAGCTTCAATGGATGCGATATCTCCGCGATAACAATATCGACACCGGCTTCTGTTACGTCGGAGTTAGCACCACGCGCTGCAAGGCTAGAGCTGCCGAAACCCCCTCTGTCGACGTCTGCAGAGCTAGAGCTGTTGAAACCCCCGCAGTCAAAGTCAGCAGGGCTAGAGCTGTCAAAACCCCCGCGGTCAAAGTCAAGTCTGTCTCGGACATCAATAGAGAGTTGCTGCAACTATAAGCTAAAGAGTTGAAAGATTAATGAAGCAGTAATTATTTTTAAAGCATTAACGCAATAGTTTAATGAGATCTGGTAGCTCAGTTGGTTGAAGTTGAAGAAGTAAGGAAGAGGTGCTAAGTTTAAACTTCGGCTGGAACGAAATAATTTGGATACCCAAAAAGTTTATGAATGAGGCAGTCGTATCATAATGGTTAGACCATAGATATGTTCGGGACAATGCAATGGCATGACAGTGGGTGCTTTTCTAATGGCTGAGCGCAGCGGAGCCAATAGGATATGTTTTGCAGCATTGCTTTTGTTTTTAAATGGAAGGATGTTATGCAATTTTATTGGTTTTTAATCCCCGACGTAAAAAGAGGGGTATTATATGTCTGTCTGTCCGTTTGTAGTTTCGTAGCTAAAACTGATGAACCTATTTTAAGCGGTTTTTCAGTAGGGAATATGCATGTATTTTTTTATGCATGAATCGATTCGTTATTAAATATCTACTATTATTAATAAAAAAATGTTTAATAAATTTACGGCAAAAATGTTTACTAAATTTGCACCATTTCACAATAAAATAATTAAATGAAAATTTTGAATTTATTTATATCAACATAAACGCACTATTTGCGTGTGACGTCAAATGTGGGGACCTAGGATCTTCTCATTGGTCTGTCTATGCTACATGTGTGCGTGTCATGACACACAAACTGTCAAAAATTGACCAATAAACAGCGAGCCGCGTGACGCCAACATGTGGTTGCACGTACACAAGCGTTTTGCGATTATGTTCCGTTTTGCCAAAAATACGAAAAAGAAACATTGGCATACAAAAAACTACGCAATTAATAATAATTATTATATCATTAATGAATGTTTACAGGAGTAATCTATCATTAAAAGTTATACCGGATTTACTTGCATATTCCCTATTAAAGCTAGTTAATTAAGATGATTCTTAGCTGTATTTGATGAGTAACTATTTATCGGTGGAATGTTTAATTTTTCTTGTATTTTCCTAGTCTTTTTTTTTATTATCTAGCGGGTCCGCTCTGCGTTGCATAGCCTCGGTGAACAGACACCTTATGGGGGCTGGGGTCAAAAATGACGCATTTTATATATTTACGTTTCAATATTTAGACTGTTTAAAATAAAAGTTATTTAAACTTTTAAATGCATGTTAAATTAAAAAATCTGTGATATTGGTTTGATTGTAAAAAAGTCCTAGGATAGAGTGAACGGAATGAATATAACAAAACGACTAATTCAAATTTACTAAATTATCATTTTTATTGTATCTACAGTAAGTACTTGTTAAGGTTTAAGTTGTGTAAGTGTTAAGATCACGTTGGTGCTGAATGCATGTTTTTAAGTACAATTATATTATATTGTTATAAACAGGCTTTTTTTACATTTGTCCTGCTAGATTAGCTCTAAGTTCTGTACAAGAACCTCGGAAACCGTGATAATTGTAACGCTAGGTGACTTTGGTAAGCAATGCCGTCTACATTTGATACGTGCGCAGTGTTATCGGCTTTTAGGTTGAGATAGAATCGTGCATATCGGTTTCTATGACCATCACAAAAGTCCGAAAGGAAATAAAACAGGCTAGCAAAATAATTGTTTCTTAACTTAGAGTTGTGGGAATTCGGGGAGTCTTTGCCCAGCAGTAGAACAGTAAAGGCCAGGAAAAAAATAGAGTTGTTGAATGACGATATAAGTAACTCGCTCACCTGAAGCAAAATAATTGTAACTTATTGTTCAATGACCAGACGAGCAATACGCCTGCCCATAACAATCGCAGCACCACCCAGTTGTACCCACAACTGTTTTGCAAATTTCTGCGCGGCACTGCACTGCGCTCGTCATCCTGAGACAATTAGCTCAAGCCTCATAATGCCCATGCCCAGTTGATGGCTACAATGCCCGTCAAATTTGAACACATTAATGTTTGCGCACTACTGCTTGGCCGCAGAATTCGTTCAGAATTGTCTTCCAATGATGTGCAGCGGCAGTTAATTGTTTTTTCTTTATTGAAAATGTGTGTTGGCAAAACAAAACTTTTTTTTCTAAATTCTTGAGAAGAAACTTCTTGGTCAGAACATAAAGAAGACAGATCCTGTCATTGCGACTTGACAAGAAAGCACTTGACAGCGGGTCAATGTCTGAATCTCTGCATTTTACAAGTTCTATGCGTAAACAAATCGTCAACCAAGCGTCCCATATTAATGAAACTGTTCCCTCTGTACATTCCGCTACTGGTGATGCTGGCGGTATCGGCGATGTCTGTCGTCTTCCTATATTGCAAGAACCAGATCAACAGGAAAAAAGGCTACATGGACGTGAAGGAGAAACCTTCCTGCCAGGAAGATCCTTAGCTAGCCCCGTCCAAGAATATTCTGAAATCAACTTCGGAGAAGTATTTTTAAAGTGTTGCTTATTTGCTAGGGAATTTTAAGACTTGAGTTAGGTGAATTTAGAAATAAATATTGTTTATGTACTTGTTTTTGTTTAGTTTCTCAATATTTTTATATTTACCACAGTCGCTACGTAAGAATATATATATATTTTTTTTTACACTTAATAGATCCACCACTATCTCGCCTGATGTGAAGAGATGATGTGGCCTAAGATGGAGCACATAGATCTAGAGAGAGACGGCAGTTGAGCGGCTGCTCAGACCCGTCTCCCCGATGGTTCACCGAACATCATCCCGAAACACGACTAGGTCGCTTGACGGCATGGCTTTGTTCGGTGGGTGGTATTACAACCACGGCCAGAGCCTACCACTCCAAAGCGCGTAAGCGGGTTTCATCACGATGTTTTCCTTCACCGTTTTAGAGCGAGCGTACAAAATCTGCACTTAACTATAAGTCATTGGTGCAGGGCCGAGTCGGGATTCGAACCCAGGTGCGTCGGATTGAAAGGCGCACGAGTTCACGCTGAGCCACACTCGCTCTAAAAAAAATCATGGTAAATAGTGTCTATGTTACATTCAGGAAAGGGCTAATTCGTATGGGAGCAAACACTCATCCACAGTTGCATACAATAACACCACAAGGGACCGAAATACCGTCCAATTGTTATCCTTACTAAAAATACCGGTAAATATATCATCAAGATATACCGGTATTTAAAGAATCGGTTTTTGTAGGAAAAAAATTGGGAAATCTAACATTACTGCGTTATCACTACATAGTATAAAACAAAGTCGCTTTCTCTGTCCCTATATCCCTATTTATGCTTCAATCTTTAAAACTACACAACGGATTTTGATGCGGTTTTTTTTAATAGATAGAGTGATCGAAGAGGAAGGTTTATATGTATAATAACCGTGCGAAGCCGGGGCGGGTCGCTAGTATATACTAATAACGTTAAATTGTATGTCTCTTGTGTTTGTTTCGCACTACCTATTAACTATACTATACATATAATTAATGTATGTTAACCACTAAGGAAAGGCTGAAAGATACAAAAGTAAAAAACATATTGGGTAACATTATTTATTCAAAATATATGCTACTAAAATCATAACATAGTATGTACATTTTTAACAGTACACCTCAACAAGATAATAAGGCACCTATTAGGATTTCACTTATACGACGGCTTCTTCAAACCCATTAAATGTTCTCTAATTTTATTTTCGTACGTAAACAACTTTCACCACAAACTGTTCTAACACCATTATAACAACGAAGGTTATATACATTGAGCATAATATTTGAATGAAAAAGAATCATCAAGTTTCGCTGATGTTCAGCGAAACTAGGTGACTTTCAACTTTGGACGTATCGAAAGCGGCGCGATATTGAATATACATATTATAAAATTGATATGTCTTTGATCTTCTTTTGTCGCTGTTTACATAACACTTTCTAAATAATAAACACGTTGCTTTTGATGCGTCTAAAATAAATACCATTTTCGTATTTCCCTAAATTTCTAATCGAGATAAAATGCTAGGACGAAATACCTCCACTCCTTTTACCTAATTAAATAAAGTTTTATCGGTATTCAACAATTTCTTACAAATTATACCGTCACCTATTTTAATATTTTAGGTAACTCACATTTCCAAAGACTCGAGTATATCACTTTGTAACTGCCAATATTGTAATATGGAGTTAGAAAATACATCAATAAATAATTTTGAATTTTAATAGGTTAGTACCTTAAACAATATAAAAGATATATTTTTATATATTATAATTTTTTAATGATATATTGATAAAATATGATCTGTTTTTAAAATGACACAGCCGTTAAGAAACTACGCTATCGAGTGTCCTCATTACTTCTACAATATAAAGGTGCATTATATTTAATTGGCAAAAACGTACACCTACCTACACCTACGCAACAATATACTTAGTGAATAATTGAAAATAGTTTACATGGTGTAGGTCCGTTGTACTCCCCGTACTGTACGTCGCCGTAAGCCGTGTCCGCGTAAACGGAGATAGTGGTATTTTAATAAAATATTTAAAAATACGTCCCGATGTTGTTACTCTGTTTCCGTTGATATAGTAAAGTAAATTTTATATGGGAGAAACTTACGGCGACAGCGGGCCTACAGTTTACATGATGGTCAAATCCCAAACCAAAAAGCAAAAAGATCAAAACGTTTGTGATCTTGGATCTTTTCAGTTTCTTATTTGCCCTACAAACCCATATCAACTTCCAAACCATTCACAATGTATAGTCTAAAATACGGGCAATATTTAGTAAATCACTGTATAAAATACATTTATTTTTATACAAATTCAGTTTTCAATGTAAAGTAAGGCAACATGTGTTCATAATTTGACTTGATAACAATATATATAATTAGAATTTAGTTTATACAAATCTAAAAAATACGCGTAGCCACGCGTTATAATGTTCTTACAAAGTATACATAATTAATATACAGCTACAGTATACAAAATAGGATGTAAATTCATGCAATATAAAAAGTTATACAATAGTATTGTGTTCGTACAAGAGACAGCAGTGTATATTATATTACTAGATACATTTCATATGTATAGTTTGTTATATAACTATAACATCGTGATGTCGGCAGCCTTCGCCAGAGCCAAGTCGCGGTCCGGGCTCCTACAAAAAACGTTACAATTAGTACCAAGGTTGACTTTTGTTTTATCATTATCGCATACCACCATCACCAGTTGATGAGATATCAAAAATCATAAAAATGTTCGATTGTCACTGTTAGCTTAAATTAAGCCGCGAGCTATCTATCCTTATGATAGGTCATCATCATTATCAGTCCGTTATCGCCCACTGCTGAGCATATGCCTGCCTGCCTTTGGTGCTGTCATTCTCCCCTATCTCTCGCCACTCTCATCCAAACATTCCCTATTATTATGATAATTATTAATTGCTAATTATGCTATGCTAATTATGATAGGTATTACAGTAAAATTATTTTTAGATTTTCAAATAGATCATTTGTAAGAAAGATATAAAGAAAATACATCTGTTAATGTTAGGACGTAATGTCTTGTTAGGCTATTGCATAGCTTCTATCGCGGGCCTTGAGCGTGGAGACCGAATCCAGAAATTCCGTAACGAAAATAACCTAACACCCCCCCACTCCGAATGCTATGCAATAGCTTTACCGCGGCAGTCTCCGAGTGCCACACGTCTTTTTTTCATTTGCCTAACGATCGACTGTAATGCTATCCATATTTTTTAAGTAAAAATTCGGCCTATCTAAGTAAAAATTTACTTAAAGTATTGTGATATTGTAATTCTCCGCTACATTTTGATTTTAAAAAATAAAACAGACCGACGATTTTTTCTTAAATAAAATGAAGGTTCAATGATGCTACTGGTGTTTTGCTTAGGCATTTACAAAATGATTATAAATTAGTTAACTTTTGTGGCGGATTTTAGGAAAAAACCAACCGAAAATGAATCCTAAAATCTTGATTTTACGGTCTATTTAACATAAAAGGCATCTTACATGTTAGGCTCCTGCTTGAAGGGCGCGGGCTCGAGGAAGGCGTCCGGCAGAGGCAGCTGCGGCACCAGCGGCGGGGAGGATGCGGCCGACAGCGGGGACGCGCCGCCGCCGCCGCCGCCCGCCTCGCTCGCCGGCTCCTCCAGCGCCGTCTCCGCGGAGGCACCTGGAAGTAAAAACCCCATGTTACAATATAGGCCATAAAGGTTACAATTTAACCTATGCTGTCTTTATCTTACTTCTGGGAGGCCTACCACACTCCGCACTTTAGGTACATAGCTACAGATACATGCCGCGCGCCGCCCGCAACGCACGTTTTCCTGCTACATACGCACCCCCGCCCGCGGGTCTTCGCTCCGCCTAGTATAAACTGTCTAGTAACATAAATGACAGTAGTACATTTAGTCTTCTGTAGTAGTAAGAGTTACCCACGCTAACTAAATTGTAAGCTGCACTGTATCGCATTTGGCTGCCTAAATAAATACGACCGGAATCTCTCGTTTTTCTCACTTCTGAAGGACATCGAAAGGCAAGAAAATGTGCCATAAGAAAGTTATATTTTTATTTTTAAATTCCTTTTAAGTGTAATACAGAGTTTTCTATCTATATGCGCCTCAGATAAAGTATCTGCGCCTACCGCTTGGACGAACAAAAAGTAGGTACATTTTTATTACTCAAAACTTTTTTGTTTAACCCGATGCCTTCTGTATTAGATTATTTTAATTATATTTGATTCATGACTGATTGATTTTATCTGATTTGAGTTTTGACATATCGAATTTGTGTTTTGACTGACTTTGTATTGCAATTGTATTTTCATGGGTTATTAATAAATAAATGTAAATAAAGTAATTTAATAAATCATTTTCGTTTTTTATTTATTTTCCAACGATCACATACATAGATCTTGCCCCATAACTAGGATTCCCTGAATCTAGGGAACCGGGAACTACAAGAAGGACCATGGTCCCGCTACACCCAGACACGAAACATTTGCTTGCGTTTTTGTGCACAAACATGTCCCGTCGCGGGAATCGAACCCTTAACCTCAGTGGTGTTTGAAATTTGAGCCTACCCAACCACTACACAACAGAGGCTGACTGAATAGGGAATATGCATGTTTTTTTTTATGCATGAATCGATTCATTAGAATCGATATGGATATGAAACAACAATCATTTTTTTCATTAATAGTATTCAATAATTTGAATACTGTTAATGAAAAAAAATGTTTAAAAGTTTTACGGCATACGTCAATAACATAATTATGTAAATGAAAATTTGAATCAATTTAAATCAACATAAACGTGCCATTTGCGTGTGACGTCAAAAGGTGGGGACCTAGTATCTTTTCATTGGTCCATCTATGTTACATGTGTGTATGTGTGGTGGGGGTGAGGGGGGGTGTGTGTGTGTGTGTGTGTGTGTCAATAATGTACCAATAGAACGGGCTCTATGTCAAACATTGACCTATAAACAGCGAGGCGCGTGACGTCAAAACATGGTTGCACGTACTCAAGCGTTTTGCGATTACGTTCCGTTTCTCCAAAAATAAGAAAAAGAAACATTGAAATACAAAAAAAAAACTACGCAATTAATAATAATGATTATATCACTACTAAATGTTTACAGAAGTAATCTATCGTAAAGAGTGATTTCCTGATTTTTCGACAACACATGCATATTCACAACAACAACAAACAATAATTCCCTATCTGTTGTGTAGTAGCGTAATAATATACTTAATTATAGTGTTATATTTTTGTATATATGTTATCTGTAAGGTATATATTTTATGGGCGTCTGTTAAATTTTACTTTGTTGTACTTTAATGTTGCCTGACATTTATGTCAGGCAACTCTTTAGAGTTTAATAATTTAATAATAATTTGCTTCCGTTGTGCGGTACCCACCTCCGAGCAGCATCTCCTGCAGCAGACTGTCGACGTGCGCGACGCCGAACAGCTTGGCGAACTGTATCTGCTCGATCATCTGCCACGTGATGCTCTGCAGCGGCGGCAGGCACAGCAGCAGCTCGCCGAACCGCCCGCGCCCGTCGTACTGCCGGTCGCTGATGTAGTCCTCCAGGTTGATCTGGATCTGGTAGCGCAGCTGCTTGATCTTCTGCGGCTGCGAGAGGCCCTTCGCGTCTGTGGAACCAATCGAACACAAACAATTATGACCAGCTTCAAATATTTTATTTTGTTTGGGGCTAACAGTTTTTTTTTTAATTTATTTATATAAATTTTACAACTTTTCTTATCAAATTCTTGGTTTTCTACAATGTTATGTATGATTAGAAGTAATGCAGCATCATTATGTTGTAACTAAAAGTAAAGCCGCAGAAAAAACGCCGGACCCTTGTCATTTACCAAAAGAAGAACTATAAAAAGTGATGCATGACTTTTGGAGGACTTTTTCTTTTTTACTCGTGGTGTTCCTCATATGCGGGAGGCCGTCTGGGTACCACTGGGTCTGGTACCACAGCTTTGCCAGTTATTCAGCCGCCAAGCAGTAGTGCGCAAGCATTACTGTGTTCCGGTTTGAAGGGCATTGTAGCCAGCAAAATTACTGGGCATAAGAGCGGATCAGCGCCGCGTAGGATTTAGCAAAACAAAGTTCTGGGTGGTGCTGTTATTGTTATGGGCTCGCGTATTGCTTAACATCAGGCAAACGACCAGCTCGTCTCGTCATTCAGATACATAAAAAGTGATGTATGAATTTTGGAGGACTTACCTCGACAAACATAGTATAAAAGAAATGTACTAACTAGGGTCGAAGAACACGATCGCCTTCAGGCACGCGAACTCCGTGTCGTCGATGTCGATCTCGCGCAGAGGGGTCACGATCTCGTCCATGACGCGCATGCCGATCATACTGATGTCGATGTCCATGCGCCCGTCTGATAACACGATTACAATATTACAAAATATTTAATTTTTAGAAAAAAAGCAAGAACCGACTTCAAGACTAAACTTATATTTTTTGCTGTTGTTATTTTTTTCAAAGTGCTAAATCAATTACGACGTAATTTATATGGGACCACCTCTGAAGTATGACCTACGAAACAAAAAAGAATCATCAAAATCAATTCATAAATTGGCGGAGTAATCGCGTAACAAACAAACAAAAAAAATACCATCGAATTGAGAACCTCCTCCTTTTATGAAGTCGGTTGAAACATAATGAAGAACAAATATTTTTTTGTTCAAAAATATTTTTTTTAAGACAAGTTTTAACAAATACGTAATCAGAATCGCGAGCAGATTTAAATGAGCCCAAACACTAGTCACCTACGTAGACCTTACGTCTCCATCAGATCAGCTGGTTGTCACCATAATATTGCATTGTCACCGAACTTTGAAAAGTATGCAAAATTTCAACTCCGTAAGACAAGAGGTTCTGATTCAGCTTGCAAGATTTGACCCAAACAATTAAACATCGCAAGTTAAATGAAAGCTTGTAAAAAGTTAATCTAAAAACCTCGTTTTTATGGATTTAGAATGCATTGTCATCCAGTTGCATGCGTTGCAATACCAGAGTGTGAATGAGATGGTAGTATAATATCTAGTATGGTGCTGTGGAATAGCTAATATAGTGTTGTGTACAGACCTATGTTGTGTTTGGTGATGATACAGTTGTTTCCGAGCAGCAGGATGTCCTTGAGGTGCAGCGAGCGGCGCGCGCACCCCAGCAGCAGGTGCTCGCCCGCGTGCGCGCGTAACAACGCCACCTAGGTGAAAACAAGCTTTACTTACCTACTTGTCTTTCAGAACATTAGAATTTAAACAAGCGAATTTCATTAAACTGAAATTTTAAAAACCCCCGACACAAAAAAACCTATGAAAAGTCAAAAACGACTGAACCGATTTTGATAAAACATCGAACCACCGCTAGAAAACCTGCTTTAAAATAAAAAAAATCCGCATCCAAATCGGTTCACCCGTTTAAGAGCTACGGTGCCACAGACAGGCACACATAGTGGTCAAACTTATAACACCCTCCCTTTTGCGTCGGGGGTTAAAAATAAAACAAAGGATACACGTACACATAATATACGTAATTATAAGTAAAATAGTGTAATCAGTGCATTATTAAAATTAACATATAATATAGTGCACTATGTGTATTACAATAATGCACTATGTGTATTATAACAATGCACTACGTCTATTATAATAGCGAAATTCGTGTATAAATGTAGCCTTACATTGAGCTTTACTGAACACGAATATTTCAAGTCACAATTTATTATTTATAAAATCGGAAACAAGCGAATTTCAGTAAACTAAAATTTAATAAACCCCCAACACAAAAACATATAAAAAGTTAAAAAAACGACTGAACTCATTGTGATAAAACATGTCCAAAAACCACCGTTAAAAAACCTGCCTTTAAATAAAAAAACCGCATTCAAATCGGTTCACCTGTTTCAAAGCTACGGTGCCACAGACTGGACACATAGAGGTCAAACTTATCCACCACCACTTTTTTCCCACATTTATGCGCTGGAGTTAATAAAAAATGTCATCACCTTACCGCCCATTTCATCACAAACACTGTCAGAATGCACTCACTTGATCATCGAGATGTAACTCCGTGAAGGCTGGTATGTACTTCGCCCACTCGACTAAGATCAGCAGCTGTTGTTTTATAGAATCGCAGACGTCGTTGATTTTAGCCAGCTTTCTGTTTATTATTTCGGCGTCAGTCGTGTTGTTTGTCTGTGGAAAAAAAACAAGGTTTGAATGTTTGTTTATTAATCACTACATAGTATAAAACAAAGTCGCTTTCTCTGTCCCTATATCCCTATGGATTTTGATGCGGTTTTTTTTAATAGATAGAGTGATTGAAGAGGAAGGTTTATATGTATAATAACCGTGCGAAGCCTGGGCGGGTTGCTAGTATTAACTAAAAGTCAAAAGATGTTTATTAAATAGGCACAAAAATGCACTTTTAAACGTTAAATACACTTAATGTAAATCAATTAAAATATGTAACGTAAGATATCTTGACTCTTGACTTTAAAAAGAAAAGGTAAGCATGTCTACCCAGTTCTTTCCCATACTCAAATTGAAATCCGGGCCCAGAAAAGAAACTCTAAAACTGACTCTACCAGTGCTTCGGAAATACTATAGACTGCTAGAGAAGATAGCACCAAGAAACTCTGCGGGGATGTCCCTTTTTTAAAATCTTTTAAAATTCACTTCTATTCGAATTCAGTTTCTTCCTATCCATCCTATTCCATTATAAAGCTTAATATTTCAGGCAGTGTAGTAATGGCATGGGTCTAAGGCGGACGCTACATTAAGGCGACGCGATTAGTGCGACATATTCGCAATTAAAACAAACCTAACTGCTGTTTGTTTATGGTTACACTTAGTATCAAATTTCATAAGCAATTTTGGTTTGACAGCCGCGATCAGTAGGCGTACTGAGTTTTGCTACTAGTCAACGCGTTCTATGTTCGAAATAGAAACCAGTAGTGTCGCTGCGTTTTGCCGCTGTCATCTGCGGCAGAAACAAAGCTAAATTGTGGTTAACCTTTTAACCGCCGCGCTATAACAGCAAACCCCCACGTCGGGCTGCACAATTTTCATACACTTTTTGAGCACTTTTTGTTTGTCGAACATACAACATCTTTGCCAGTTATTCTGCCGCCAAGCAGTAGTGCTCAAGCATTACCGTGTTCCGGTTTGAAAGGCATTGTAGCCAGCGAAATTACTGGGCATATGAGATTAATATCTGATGTCTCGGGGTGATGAGCGCATTGCAGTGCTACGCAGTGCTTTTTATGGTATTAAAAGTTCCGGGTGGCACTGCAATTGTTATGGGCAGGAGTAGCGCTCACCATCAGGCGAACGACTTGCTTGGCGGCTGAATAACTAGCAAAGCGGTGGTACCTACCCAGACGGCCTCTCGCATACGAGAAACCTACCACCAGTGAATATTTATTTTTAGTTAGATTTGTTTACACTGAGTTGATGCTCACCTCATCGATGACCTTCCTGCTGAGCAGCTCAGCGTTGAGCAGAGACACGACGGACAGGCCGTTGGCCTGCGCCGGCTCCTCGTACGAAGGCCGCCTGCAGTTAATGCGGTCGCGCTCGTTTTGCACCGCTGGAGGGAACAAATATACAAAGAATTAGAATTGGTATTTCAAAAGTCACACATCTCGGTCATTAGACCTTCTTTAGGCAGTAGCAGCATAGCAGTAGTCTGGCTGTCGTAAGGCAGTTACCCTTACCACACCTGGGCCTGAGAATTGGGACCCTGGGCCCTAATTCACTATGACAACTTGGCGATTCCTTGCTTCGAGGAAACGTCGATTCCTTTATTAATAAACTACATCTGCGAAATTTGTATTCTCTATGACGCGTCATATACATGAATATATATATATGCGTCATAGAGATGTCGTTTATTAGTTTATTAAGAAGGAATCGACGTGATTTCGAAGCAAGAAACCGACGTGATTTCGCCAAGTTGTCATAGTGAATTGGGGCCCTGGTAAGTCTTAAACAGAAGAAACAGCTAAACACACCAAAATTAACATGTGCATGGCCGTTCAAACTTTTGGCATTTGAACATCTACCTATTTGCCTAGACTTGGAATTTCTAATTCGAGTTGTTTTTATCCAGTTGTGTCGTTGTCATCCTTTATTTATTTCTTTATTTGAGAAGACCCACTTCTCGTAAAACTTCTTATAAAACAATAGGAACTTGTACATATATATGTATATACATTTATAAAAATACAGCCAATTATAGGTCTTCGATGATACATACAATTTTATAATTTGTAGAACTGCTGCCTTTATTTTCATTAACAAGGCAGAATAAGCTATCACGTATTTATCGTAATTTTATAATAACCGCACTATAGGTTTCAATCCGCACCGCACTAATATCATACATACATGCGAAAGTATCTGTTTGTTACCTTTTCACGACTAAACGGCTGAACCGAACTTGATGAAATATGACGCAGAGATGGCCTGTAGCCTGGAGAAAGAGATAGGATCATTTTCATCCTAATTTATCAAAGTTCTTGAGGGAACGCGATACAACCAAATCCCACAGACACCGAGTCGCGATCAGCAGCTATATTAGCTATAGCTATATTCATATATGTACCTACTTTTAGGTAATATTACGATTGTAAAATATAAAGGGAATTACCCCGTACAGTTTTTGTGACGTTAATTCAGTTCAATAATTATTATTGTTTTCCTATATGCATATGTTGTTTTCTATAAAACGTTCGCATCGTCCCTTATACAGTAAAATTAGTTTTCCGTATACCGTAAAATAACGCGGATTAAGGAATAAGTACTTGGTGCTTACTACGGTGAAGGAAAACATCGTGATGAAACCCACTTACGCGCTTTGGAGTGGTAGGCTCTGGCCGTGGTTGTAATACCACCCACCGAACAAAGCCATGCCATCAAGCGACCTAGTAGTGTTTCGGGATATAGTTCGGTGAACCATCGGGGAGACGGGTCTGAGCAGCCGCTCAACTGCCGTCTCTCTCTAGATCTATGTGCTCCATCTTAGGCCACAACATCGCTTCACATCAGGCAAGATAGTGGCCGAACATAGATCTAATAAGTGTAAAAAAAAGTGATTCTACATAATAAAAATTAATAGGAAGAATGCAGAAGGTAAATAGGTAACATGTAGCAAAATTCGTAAAAATCAATTATTTTAAGCGAATTAGTCACTTCATTCCCTATAAATCTGTTTGCGCAGTTAAAATAATCGAGAATTATTACAAAGCGTTGTTTACATTTAACTAATTAACTTAAAGTCATTAAAATACCAACAAGCGTCTATGTATATATAATATATGTATGTATGTACATTCCTTCGAAGATAATGTTGGTTGATGAACTTCTCAATAAATAGATACCAGGAACTAATTACGGATGAATAAATATATAATGGTGTATAAACAAATTAGTAACGTTTTTTTATCGGTTATTGTTTATCGCAGTTTTTATGGGAAGGCCGTGTTGTAGCCATGAATAAGGGATTTTCGATATATTGATAATACATTTGTTTGTCAGCTTTTTTAGTATGGTTTATGTCTTGCAAAGAATCGATGCTGTTCTTGCAATAGTAGATATTTAAGGTAAAGATTTTTACATGCTAATTTGTGCTTATTCACCTGATATTGCAATGTCTAGGGTTCGTCAACATTTTTCATCACATCACATAATATTAATTATAAATGCGAAAGTTTGTACGTTAAGTGTATTTGTTACTTCTTCACGCTGTAACGTCTCAACGGATTCAAGTGAAATTCGGAATGGAGATAGGGTATACCCTGGATTAACATATGGGCTACATTATATCCCTAAAAACCGCGGGCGAAATAGTGCAGCTAGTGTTTAATAAACTTTTCATGTTGTTACATGTCGGGATGGCTTGAGTTAATGTTGCCGCGGAAAAACGGGACATCAAAGCAGAACTTATCGCTTTCATATATAATAAGACTAGCTGCGCCTCGTGGTTGCATCCGCGGTATTCTGGGATAAAAAGAATCCTATGTCCTTTTCCAGAAGCTACAATACCAACATATCAAGTTTCATAAAATTTCGTTCAGTGGTTATTGCGTGATTGGGTAACAAAAATACATTCATTCTCAGAAACTTTTGCATTTATAATATTAGTAGGAATAAATAAATAACGCCCAACGATCACATACATCTTGGCCCCTAACAACGATATCCTGTATCTAGGGAACCAGGAACTATGAGGACCATGGTCCCACAACACCCAGACACGAACAAATGCTTACAGTTTTTTTTTCTTTGCACAAAAATTTGTCCCGTCGCGGGAATCGAATCCGCAACCTCAGTGGTGTATGAGATTTGAGCCAACCTGCTTAACCACTACTCCACAGAGGCTATAGAGGAAAGGAAAAGGAAGTAAATTAGTCAAATGTCCCAACTACTGACTGTACAAATTAGTTACGAGTTACTTTAGCGAAATCACGAGTTAAGTAGACGTGTACATTCACCAACACTAGCACACACTAGCATACATAATAACACCTACAAAACTGATTACATAGTACATTATGATTACGTCACCACAAATTTAAGAAACCGCTCGACCTTAATTTTTTTGCCTCATTAGTGATTACGTAATATGTAACTTTAAAAAGACAAAGTAACAGATAATCTTCAATTATTTGGTGCCAAACCTTTACCCACGATTTCAATCGCAAATTGAATATTGCGATTTAAATTACGATTTGAATTGCGATATGAAATCGCGGGCCGTCTATTTTCCACGCCCATTTTAGCATCTTCTTTTTAGCAACATCTTCCTAGTTATATTATACCTCGTCAATTTTCGTCAAACCAATCTTATATTTTAAGGCAACCGAGCTTCGAATCTTCTATTAAAAATGTTTATTAGTTTCCAGATTTGAGATAGCAAACAAACAGAAAAATATATTATTTTCGGGTCACTAAAACCTTAACATATTCGATCCCGTTATGTAAAAATATTTTCAGACGTGTAAAAGTAAGTTCCAATCCAATATCTTTCTTAAACATTTGTTATATATTTAAGAAAGATTCAATATTAATATATACATATAATATAGTTCACAGCAGATCACTGTTGGGTACTTACCAATGATTGTGTGCATTATAAAATAAAATGACTATTTTTTTTCCCTAATGAAGTTTCTTAATAAGACACGTCAATAACATTACGATCTAGACTAATAAGTAATTTGAGTTTAACTTAAGCTGCTAAGTAGAGTAAAACTAAGAATGTGTCCATTAACACTTTTCTTACTGTCTCTATTAAGGCGAAGCCACTATGCAATCAGCGTCTATTATTTATTTATAAGTGTTCCTATTATTGACAGAAATAATGCCAACAAAAAGCAGTTCTAAACATTCCGTTAGCAAAAAGTAAATAAAATACCGGGAAATATAATTAAAAGCTTTTTTGGTCATGAAGATTTTGCATAAGTCTATGCAAGGTTCAATGGGTGGTTATATGAGATAATTAAGTGTCTTGATCGGAAGATATCGTATATCTATTATTAAAACAGAGATTTGGAAAACGATAATTACAGCTAGATATCAAAATAATTGCAGATTTGTTATTTTTTACGTACTAGTTACGCCCCGCGGTTTCACCCACGGTTTCCCGGAATAAAAAGGTCGCCTATTTGCTAATTCAGTGTATAAGCTATCTCCATTCCGAATTTCAGTCGAATCAAAGTCAAAGTCAAAATCTCTTTATTCATTTTTGCCATCACAGACGCACTTATGAACGTCAAATTATCACAATGACTCTACCACCGTATCGGAAAAAGAACCACTACTCAAAAGATACGGCAAGAAACTCAGAGGCGCTTTTTAGAGATTTTGTCAAATTTTTTTGGGTTTCCGTTCCGTTCAGCCTTTGCGGCGAGAAGACGGAACAAACACACTTACATACAAACTTTTGCATATAATATTAGTGTGACAACTAGCGTAGTGACGTAACTAAATTCGCGTCATAGATTCAAATGATATTATTCACTAGTCGTACTTACTTACTACTTTCGTAGTCTTTCATTTCACAAGCTTCTTACATCAAATTATCGTATATAATATATAATTTAGATCCGCCGAAGAGCTAGTCAAAAGCCGCATTTACTATAACTATCTTACGATACTTTTCTTAGGTCATCTAATGGATGTTATTGTTGATTATACTGGTATATTATACCTATGATTGCCATACCTTCTTTCTTCATGCCGGCTTTGAAGCATTTTCTTAACCTACAGTATCTGCACTGATTTCTTTTGTCCTTGTCCACCACGCAATTTCTGCTGAATCTGTAATAAACAAATAAAAACCTATAAATATTTTCATTTTATAATACACGGAAGAAAATTAACTGTCTATCGTACTAGAAGCCGCATAGTCCTAACCTACGGGATTCTTTTAGATTTCGGATTGGATTCCCTAACACAGTCATACAGCTACAGGCTAGGATATTCTACCTAATATCACAGAATACTAAGGGACAGAAGCATCACTCCGCAAATAAATTTAAACAAATAGCGACTCTTGCTATGACGCAATAAAATTCAATTCAGCTCGCGTAGCGCTGCATACCTACGTAGTCATATTAACCTACAGAGCGCCTCTCTTTCTATCGCATAGCTCATATCTCTTCTGACGTGGCACGTGTAACGTCGGCTATGTACTTGTAGCTTCGTACATGCAGTGCGGAGTGCGCTAGACCTGCTAATATTGATATAGATTCTAGGATGGCATGTCCTTAGAAGTAAGAACTATGAGGACCAAGTTCCCACAACACTTTTTTGATAAATCGAGTAGGTGGTATATCCTACTAATATTATAAACGCTAAAGTTTGTAAGATGTGTGTTATGTATGGATGTATGTTTGTTACTCTTTCAGGCAAAAACTACTGAACCGATTTTGATGAAATTTGGGACTTAGGCTACTTTTTATCCCGGGAAACCGCGGGTGGAACCGCGGGGCGCAGCTAGTAGGTATTATTTCCGCCATGTACGCATAATGCGTATTTGGCAGTATGCGTCTTAATAGTGTAGGAATAACTTGGAATATCAATGATTGTTGGGCAGCTGAGACTTGAAGACGAATCGTGGTGGTGATATCTCAATTCCCAATAACATTCCGTTAACATAGTTATCAGACTTAATGTTGCACGGAATTGCATTACCAAGGGGCGTGGAGGAAAAATCTGCTCCATGAGTCAGTTGACCTGCTCGATAGGCGAGTTCATTATAAACAAAGATGCGGTGAGCCGTAATCAGGTAAAATGTGTTCAATATTTTGGTGTTATCTAACATGACACTTTTATGAAACCAGCAATTCGAAACGTGACGGTATGCGAAACACTTTAGCTCTGTGATTTTCCTGAATATTGTCAAAGAATAACTTTTATCATAATAAGTTAAACAATATTATTTTAAGACAGTGTGACATCAATTTCTGAAAGTTTAATAGAAATGTTACTCTGGTCACAACTTAAGTTAAATTGAATAAAATAAAATACCCCGTTCTACCGTGTTACCTTACCTATAGCATAGTGGTATAAAAGTAGCCACGCCACAGGTTTTGACGCAAATAACACATTCATGAATAGATGAGTAAACTAAGGATAGAACACTACAAGGAAGTTTGCGGCTGACGGAAAACCACTGACATAATAATCAACATTATATATTATGTATTGACGTAATAGACCTAATACGCCTTCGAGCGTGGGCGCAGTCAGGTCCCCCCGTTTTTGGGTCTTATAGGGTACCAACGTACTCCAATTATGACCTACAAACAAACCCTAAACAAGTATCACAAATTTTGACTCGCCGGCGTCGCAAGCAATTTTTAACCTCAAATGTACAATATACAATATGTTCAGGCCTTATCTTGTCTTTTTAATATTTGGACGGTCACGAGCCAAGATACCGGCATCGAGCGAAGAAATGTGAAGAAGATTGAGGGTAGTTTCGTGAATACTGCTCTTACGTATATCGTCGGCGCACCGTGCATGATCTCTAGTGCACCTCGGACGCAGCCGTTGACAGGACGTGTCAATAGTACTTTCATGAACACCAAAACAGGATACAAAAGTTTATAATAGTGGTAAAACAAATTTACTTTTTTTTTTACTCTTAATAGATCTATGTTTGGCCACTATCTCGCCTGATGTGAAGCGATGATGTGGCCTAAGATGGAGCACATAGATCTAGAGAGAGACGGCAGTTGAGCGGCTGCTCAGACCCGTCTCCCTGATGGTTCACCGAACATCATCCCGAAACACAACTAGGTCGCTTGATGGCATGGCTTTGGCTTTTTTATTTTGGCTTTTTTTTTAAATAAAATACTATTACTACCTAGCAGAAAAAACATCTGAAGACATCTCTCTCTAAAAACTAATTCAGTCCACGCCCATGCTTATAAGCGATGCCTTGAACTCAACTTAACTAAAGATTGGACAATCGTCAACCAATGGCAGGCGTCCGTAGAGTTACCAAAATATGTCCGTCAAAGCAGTGAACAATACAAGCATACCTTATTGACAACAAGTAGAATATAATCGCGATGCAAAGTACATATGCAAAGAAAAGTGCAATGGGACTTAAATATTTATATCCATCTTTGGCTTCCCAAACTTTCACGCAACCCCTTACCCCCTTGGAAGTAGGATTAAAACTACTTTTTCCATTTGCCACCACCAGCCCGCCCTGCCACCACTACACGTAGTAATGGAGATAAAAATAACCAGTCGCCACCAGTGGCGACAATTAGGACTTCTAAACTCCCAGTTGCCACCATCTACTCCGCCTCGACTGGTGGCAAATGGTAATAAGCAGAGATAACATGTTAGGGAATAAATTAGTCGAGTAAGAGATTGAACTACATTAAATACAAGACGTAAATGGCATCGTGAAAATACTCGTTCTTTTTAAGCAAGCCTATTAAATAAAATATAAGCATACCTACTTGCTAACTATTTTCAGCATAATATACACGCGTTCTTGACGTGCGCTCACTTTGATCTAGCAACGCGATCGAAATGTAATTATATCTAACCTACCGCCCCTGCACTTGATGATCTATCAACCTGCACTGAGGTCATTTTACTTGTGAATTACAGATTTAATACCGAGCTTGGCCACGTGGTTGGTTTATCGATGGTAGGTAATATAAGAGACATAGTAGGAAAAGCTTTTGCCGTTTTGTTTCATATGAATATCGTGCTTATTGTTGACTATTAAAAGCTATAAACTATTGGAAGACTATTTGTTGAAAATCAATTCACGTGAAGTGTTTTCATTAAATAGCAGAGGAACTCTTATGAAAGTGTTACCGCGTCAGTAACTATCAGTTTTGGGTCAAGTTAGATCAGTTTTCGCTGGTTATTGAGTACCATTTTATGGATTCTCAATAGAGTAAGAAGAATTGTCAATAGTTTAATTGCTGGAGTTAGACGTTACGAGCAAATCGTGCAATATCCGTGTGATGATGTGTTTGTATATACATAGTAAATGTATACCTGCATGTATATAGATGGTTCTTCCTAACGCTTCTCCTGAAGAAGCCTTTGCAGCCATCGCAAGAAGACGCTCCATAATGTTTCCCCGTGGCTCTGTCTCCGCAAATGGCACAGTGCTGTGATAAGGACGTGGAACTGGCTGCGCTGGCTTCACTACTACTCGTCTCCAGTTGCATGTCGCTGTCTGTAACAAGAGATATTAACGGTTACTATAACGTCTTGGACGATTAGCTTAGCCGATTGGACTTTAGTTTGACGTAAGGAGACTTAGAAGACGTTTTTTTCAAGGATTAAGATTTATTATTGTTTTTATAATAACCAGGTCCGAAAGTTACAAAATACTTTAAAAACGAGGGTTCATAGAGTCAAAAAATTGCTTGTGAAACTTGCAAGATCGTTTGTAAGATCGATTGTATGTGTCACGCAGCGTTCATAATCAACATTCGACACTACAGTTCAAGCTAGTATCCTAAAACTATGAATTCTTCTCTTCTCTTTTTATACCTATGCAGGACAATAACATTGTGGGTGTTCGCCGTGGGTTGAAAATCTGTTCTGTATTTACATGGACCCTTGCGATAGAGCACAGCATTGGTGAATGTTAGTAAGGAAAACAATAGTTTTATTACGTATGAATTATGATTGAAACATTAGGGTTTGAGCTGTGTCATACAAATACATTTCCAAATATCAGTGTAATTCGTCAATAGTTGTTCTTTATACATGTCATTAGTGTTACAAGTAGGCACATAGCAATTAAGTTGAGTATCGTGGTATTGATAAACAACATAATTTGTCAGCCAATATGAAACTGCAGATTTGTCACAAAACATTAGACCTCATTAAAATATAATATGATAAATGTGTAGTAAACAACACTCGAATTACAAAAAATACCTAATAGCGCATTTCATAACCACCAGTGATATCATATTTCTTTGCATGTTAATATCTGACGCCTCCTGAAATGGATTTGTGTGAGTACATATAGATTAGGATGATAAAAAAATATTTTCGTAACAAAGAGATAACGCAGGGCGCAGGTGGTGATTGAATTCACACACCACATGTGGCGGTAACAACAAACCTTCATTGGCGTAGGTTGATTGGACAGCGCGAGTCGGTTCTGACGGACACCTTTGCACATATCCAGAGTAAGGGTTTACAGGGTGCTTGTCCCACATGGGTGCCGGCCCGGGGACCATGTACTGGGACGGGGCGCCGGCGCCGTACCCCATGGGGCAGTACTCCTGGGAACTCATGCCGTCGCAGCCGAGCACCGGCATCTTCCGACCACCCGCACTCTCGCACTTCTCACTACCAACTGTTTATGACCGAATTCGATGAAGCGGCAGATAGCGCCGGCGATAACGTCCGATAGTCCACTAACAGGTGATTTAATGCCACCAATTAAATATTGTCACAACAGCCTTTATCGCCGAAGTCGAGCGATATGTCAACAAATCATTCCGTAATATTTAGTCAATAGAATCGTCTAATGCGACGTTTCCGCGTAATGTTTTCGTTTTTATCACAGAGTAATGGTCCACAAACGAGCACCGATAGGGTTGTTTACGGAGAGTCACGCCGTCGTCGGGTGACGAGGTCTGCGAATCGGGACGCGACCTTTCGCGTGCGCGCTGTCGTTTGTACTGACAGCCGTGAGCCGGCCACAACACCTAACATCCGTTTCGATGACGGCTCGCTGACCGCGCGATTACGCCTGCCAATATGAATGACCCGTTCAGATATGTGAAGATCAGCGAATGTGCGACGGCACCGGCGGGGGGCCGCGGCTCCCGCTGACTCACCCTTTATCGGAAACGCAGCGGATGTCGAATGCAAGTCACTCAGCAGCAGCTGACGAACAGAAGCTTTTGCCTTAAACAGCATATAGTAAGTAAACAATATGACCGGATGACTAATTGATTGTGAGTGTTGTGTTGTGACATGCACTCGCTTTGTTCCTTTGTTGCCATGTGTTTCCATTGTGCGGGTCCGGGAGCCGCGGTTATCGACCAGGATTCCGATAGTGGCGCGGAGATAATTTAATGGAGTCCAGGCCAGCGCTCCTCCCAGCTGCGCGAGATGTCAAGACAATCGCAAACAGTGTCAGATAACGTTATCACCCAGCAATCAACTAATTTGTCACAATGATAATTAAAGTTACAAACAAAATACAAAAAATAAATACATTGTTTGAATTTTAAAGCAATATCAATATTTAAGAATGATTTTAAGTTTCATAGCCATTCATTACATAAAATATACATTTAATATTCTAAGCGAGTTGAGATGGAGAGACAACTCAAATTAAATGAGCAACCCTAACACAATAAACCAAACAATTGGTATACTAAAATCATGGTATTTGATGATCAATTTACAGTGATGATTTTTAAATACATAGATTCTGACATTGCTTAACAAATCTATTTCTCCATGGCCCATTTTACAGTCAATGACAACATATATGTGAATATCTGTGCAGAAGATAGGACAGTATTCTGAAGGGGCTGTTCAGTACAGTCAACCATACAGCCCATCTAACTCAGACAACATTTTAGGTGCAGCCTTCAGAGTGGGTGACCTTAGCTGATGACTGTATATATAGGTAATAGTTTTACAGAGCACATGTATATCTGGGCAAGACATAATGAGAGGTCACAACTAGGTATCTTATTAAATGGTGCGATGCTACGAAACGAGCCAGAGCCGAATTTTACCTCATTATGTAAACGAGAGCATCAATATTAATTAAGAAGAATTTAATGCAAATTAGCCTTATCGATTAGGTTATCTAGTCTACAGTCATTATGTATCGTCATCTTATCATCTATGTAGATGTGGTGGTGACTCCGATCTGAATTGAACAGTTATTCGTTTGATTTTAATGTACCTTCGTTTTTCTCATGCGTAACAACCTCGATCAATTTAAATAAGGTCTAAAAATAGAGTTTGTGAGAAAAAGTTCTTACTTTCAAAGGGGTTCGTTCTTCAATGGTTCGTAAGTATAAAAGTTTCGGATATTGTGTTTATATGCAGACTTTTTCAGGCGTGGGACAAATATGTCTTTGAAAAGAGTTTAATAAATGTACCACCGATTGAGTTAACAGAATTGACGCAAAACATAAAAAAAATAGAGTTAGGTTATTGTTTTTTTTGCTAGTTATAGATGTTAGGTATATTTAGCCAGTCACGATTTTCGGCACGTGATTGTTTCAACACTGCAATACTGCGCTAAAATACACTTAAAGAGTTAAATCGTACATAATGTACCTAATACTATTTACGTAAAGTCCTATTATTAGTTGCTTGTTTTCTTTTGTAAATTTGATTTCAAGAGCGTCTTAATTTTGTTGTTTTGGTTTTCCATTTTCTCCGGAAATTATGGAATTTTCCCACGATAGAGACATTCTTGTAGGTCTGAAATTCCTTCAGTGCCACAGCTAATGAATATTTCCTTAAGGAATACACAGAGATGCTGAAATCCCCAATGAGTGTATCCTTTTATTATTTTACTTTTAGGAATTGCATAACTTCAGTAAACACGTTGTAATGTACACACTGATTGGAAATATACAATATGCAATTACATGATAGTTGTTTCTGTTAAAAAACAGGTTAATAAAGCCTTGAATTGTCTTCATTACAGGAATAAAAATACCTTTCATAGGTAGTTGTTGCATTCTGTTTATAACTTTAACATTACAATATTATTATGTACATTTTTGTAACATCACTAGCTGGATACTCATTATCTGAGTTACCTACTATATTTTAGGAATTAAGTTAGCAACATAAATGTTGGTCATTGATACCAAATTCGTGAGAACCACACAAAACAACCGAAATAAATCGGTGGTTACAAAATATTTGTGTTGTTGTTTCCTCATAGACAACCAGATAAGCAACAGATTCGAATATTTTAATGGCGTATAATGACAGCAACTACATTTAGAGGTAAGAACAACACGGAAGTAGGTGAATAAGTAATAACTAATAAGTAGTTACAGGTATGATTATAAGTGATTGCGAATTCAAGGCGAATGCAGGAACATTAAAGCTATAGGCACTGGAATTTTGAAACTTATTACACAAACGCTTAACTTAACGCTTGCTTGCAGGCTGAAGACTGTGACATTAATAATGACCTACAATTAATTGTAAATAATAATGTATTCTGGCAAATAAATATTTGATTGATAGATTGATTGAAAATATGCTGCCTCAGCAAACTGGTGGCTTAAAGTTTGTAGTACTTATTTTATTCTGTGCCTACAGTGGGCTTGCAAACCGCTTATCCGTATATTGAAATATCATCATCTATGCAGTTCCTTTTATAATCGACTAGCGACCCGCCCCGGCTTCGCACGGTTATTATACATATAAACCTTCCTCTTCAATCACTCTATCTATTAAAAAAACCAAAATCAAAATCCGTTGCGTAGTTTTAAAGATTTAAGCATACATAGGGATATAGGGACAGAGAAAGCGACTTTGTTTTATACTATGTAGTGATTTGAATTTTGTTGTATGATATTAATAAAAAGAACTAGGTATCTACGGTAAATATTAGGTACATATTAGAAACATGTATTAAGTAATAGTTAGTATTCGTTTCCTGTATGGTCAATTAAACTAGAATAGTCGAAAACCTAGAGGCACGTATGAGGTGACGTCAAAGAATCACGAACAGGTAAGCGGTGTCGGTGTTCAAACTTAATATACAGCAAATGACGTCTTATCCTAGTTTTTATATTGTTCTAACAAGACCTTGACACCTGCCGAATATTAAAAAGAAAACTACGTACCTACTATATAACAGCCAGTAGTTGTAGGTGTAAATATATTAGGGAAAGCGTCAATGCATAAAATAAAATTAAATAGACTCATTTTCAGTATCAGCTTCGAGAAGAGAAACTTTAGAAAGCAGCAGAATATGCTTAAATTATTATAAAATTTAACAAATATTTAACTGAATTTTATTTTGTGAGCAATGATGATAGAGAAACTGTACCTTTATATTTGTAATAAAAGGAAGTATAGAGAAATCCTTAGTTGAATCAGCTGTCAGATTTTTTTTAAGTTTCTCGCGACACCACCATTTACATTCATACAGACTACACATACATACACACAGACATTTATTCTTAAGATTTAGGGAAATAAAGTTTGAGTTAGTGAAGTAAATAGGTATACGAGTTTCTTCGAAAACCGCTCTTCACTGCACTTCTTGTTTGGATGGCAGTTGTGGAGTTGCCAGAAAAAAAATGATTCAACCACGCTAGTAACCTACTTGTGGCGGCATAGCCAGCCACCAACGTCATTGGCGCTTGTCTGAACTAACCACAAATAAAACATAATTATATTATTTTGATTAAAATTATAATTGTAGCGGTTAAGCTCCCTAGTTACACAAATCTCTAGTCTTGACTAATTTGTCATGATTCATACGTTATGTAATCAGTTGCTATGCAACTCCGTGACTAAACTGTCTTTGAGTAAATTATTGATATGTTTTTAATAAGAAAATACATTAATTTCTTTCTGGAAGAGATCGCTATAAGTGATAAGACCGCCCATTGTAACACTTTAGCTTTAAGTATTGTTTTGTGATTATTTCATGTTGTTGTGAGACAGTAAAGCGTTATCTAATCTAATTTCATGCTAGACTATATCTTCTTCTATATTTATACATCTGCTCACAGAAACACAATGAAAACATAAAAGGAATATAGGGGGAAGAGGTGCACTCAGAAAGGATTTTCAGAAATTCTCACGGGAAAATGGGAAGACCACCTACCTACCCTTTGAGATGATTGATGCACGCAATAAACAGTTTTTGATATAAATAGACATTTCTATTTATAAATAGATATTTACATCGACTAACAAATATAAAAAGCAGAAATTACAGAGATAATTAAACATCGGGCTTTTTGTTATTTACATTAATGTCATACATAATTAGTTCGTACGTCAAAGCATCAAGGTCTTTACTTCTAGGTTTTTATTATACATAATAATAGATTATGTGCAATTAGAAAGAGCTGCTATTACGAATATATAAAATATCTTTTATTTTTTGGAATGGTAGGCCCTAGCCGTGGTTGTAATACCACCCACAGAACAAAGCCATGCCTTCAAGCGACCTAGGTGTGTTTCGGGATGATGTTCGGTGAACCATCGGGGAGGCGGGTCTGAGCAGCCGCTCAACTGCCGTCTCTCTCTAGATCTATGTGCTCCATCTTAGGCCACATCATCGCTTCACATCAGGCGAGATAGTGGCCAAACATAGACCTAGTAGACGTAAAAAAAATATTTAATAATTCCGACACTTTGTATTCGACTCTAATCTGTATGCACGTACATAATGCATTTTGAATATTCATTTATAGCTATCATTAATTATTCCAGTGAACGTGACCTTCATTTGTTTACTGCCGGGGAGGTAACCGTTCGGCTTTCGACGGTTTACGACGCAAGTTTTGCCGAACAAGTTGGAGAGCTAAAGACCAATAACAATGCTGATTCAAATGGAAAATGTCATAGGAACATTTCCACAATATCTTAAGAATTCTCGTGATGACGCGAAGGATGCGCAAACAAACTTACGTCAATAGCTATGAAAGGAAATAAATGATCACTTGTTATAATGTGCTATAATATAGCTAATTAATTCATTGGAAACTATTTTAAAGTCAGGAAGCGCTGTGAAAAACATTCATCCACAGCCTCTGTGGTGTAGTGGTTGGGCAGGTTGGCTTTAAGCTTATACATCACTGAGGTTGCGGGTTCGATTCCCGCGACGGGACAAATGTTTGTGCACAAAAAAAAAGCGCAAGCATTTGTTTCGTGTCTGGGTGTTGTGGGGCCATGGTCCTCGTAGTTCCTGGTTTCCTAGATACAGGGAATCCTAGTTAGGGGCCAGGATCTATGTATGTGATCATTGGCCTTTTTTTTTTAGTAGATTATTAGAAGACCAGTTACTATACAAGTACAATAATGCTTTATTGTACACCAAATAAGAAAGAAATAAAGTACCTACACGAAATACTCATATAAACTATAGTACAACGGGCGGACTTATCGCTAAAAGCGATCTCTTCCAGTCAACCTTTGTCCAGTTTGCGTTTATTGTCATTAATAGGCAAGAAACATATTCGGTAATTGCATAGCACCATCGTAATTCGGCCATTTTAGGCTTAAATAAGTTAAAAACAACGTTCGTTGAATCCATATATCAAACACTTCGAGATTTTTAAATATTTAGTAAGATGAAAAATTATATTGATATTTGAAAAATTATTTGCCTCGGCTGCGCTAATGCATGCAATATAAAAATATTCAACTCTTCAAGTTGGATTACAAATCGAGCTTTAAATTCTTATAGAAATAACTATAATATATTTCTAAATCCTTCCCGGATATCCTGCCATCCTACCACTGATTGTAAGGGAGAGTGATGATTAGAAAAGCTTATTAATAATTTAAAGTTTAAAGATATTACATTGTATTGATAACTAACATCAAAATCGCCCATTAAAACAAGTGACATCCGCTTCTTAAAATCAAAAAATTCACTCATTATTCCTTATCTTAGCTAATCTTAGATAAAAAGTGGCAACACGTAAACGTAAAACCTATAACAGCTATTATAACGTCATGGCAAAAAATTATCACGATGACTTGCTGTAAAATAACGAAGATAGTTACGATTACGATAGTTAATGGCGATTCCGCTGTAGACGATTCTCGACATCAAATTCTAAATTACAGTATTTGTAATTTTTCTTAATGCCAATAGAAAGAAGAAGATTTAAATGTTATAATAAAACTATTTTTTTGGACCTAAGTTCATATTTACATTTTTGGCGCGCTTACGAGGGCGGCACTGAAAATTTCGGGAATCAAGGAAGTGACACAACATTACTATTTAAAAATGTATTTATTGATTTTCGAAGTATTCTCCGCGAAATTTGACACATTTTTCCATACGATGGAACCAATCATTGAAGCAACCATTCCATTCGGAAGTTGGGGTCTCCAAAATGGCCTTTTTGTAGGCGTCCACAGCTGCTTCAGGTGATGAAAATCTCTGTCCACGCAATTTATTCTTTATTTTAGGGAAAGTATAGAAATCATTAGGGCTTAGGTCGGGGCTGTACGGCGGATGGTCTAATAATTCTATGTTTTCTTGCTCTAAAAACTCTTTTGTTCTGTGCGCGGTGTGAGAACTCGCATTTTAGTGATGGAGGACGATGCGGCGGTTGCAGTTCTCTTTACGGAGTTCAGAAACGACCTGTGGCAAACAAATGCTATCACACCATTCTGCATTAACCGTTCTTTGTCCCTCAAGAGGAATAGTCGTAACATGGCCGGTTTTGGAGACAAACGCGGCCACCATTTTTTTTGCAACACTCCGTGAACGAACAATTTTTGTTGGCTTTAACTCATTTTCGAACACCCAAACTCGTGACTGGTTTTTTGTTTCGGGTTCGTACGCGTATATCCAGGATTCGTCACCTGATACGATGTTGTATACAGCATTTGAGGATCCTGTGTGGAATCTTTCGAGAGTTCTGACGCACCAAGTAACGCGAGCCGCTTTTTGCTCTTCAAAGAGCGAATGCGGTATCCATCGGGAAAACAACTTTTTTACACCTAATTGTTCATGCAAGATTATTTGTATTTGACTCATGCCAATGTATAAAGTTGCCTAAATTTCGCGGTATGTCACATGTCGATCTTCCTCAATCAGCTTACGCACAGCATCAACGTTTTCTTGGGTGACTGCAGTTTTTGGACGACCTTGACGGGTATCATCACTGAGCTTGACACGTCCACGTTGAAATTCAGCAAACCAGCGATAAATTGTGGTTTAGGATGGGGCTTCATCACCAAATGCAGAAATCATCCGGTCAACACACTGTTTTTGTGTTAAACCACTTCGAAAGTCATAATAAATCATCGCTCTTGGATTTTCTCGAGTCAATTCCATTTTCTCAACGACTAAACAAGTTTGAGAAAACCTTGTGACAAGACCGAGAATCTTTTTTTAAATAAATAAATGGTATTCGATTTTTAAAACCAAGGAGTTTTCAATTAAAAAGATTTTAATATGACAGGAACAGTGGAAATATTCCATTCCCGATACTTTTAGTGCAGCCCTCGTAGTAACATTTACCTTCGAAGATTTGGTGCAAAACTGAAAATTCGTACCTGGAAACAGTCGCGTGAAAAAGCTGTTACCGACAGTTTCAGGTAATATTTTACCGCTTAATCTTGTAGTGACAACAATCGTTTATTCGTTAATGCAAAGGCAGGTATGTGTTATTACTTTTTAAGAATTCATGACTACAAGAAGCCATTGATAGCTTGTTGCACCCGCGATAGAAAAGATGTGAAAGTTTGATTTTCTCAAAGAAATAAAGTGCTAACGTTTTGAAACTTTGTGAAAGTAAGAAGAAATCAAAGGGAAATGTAAATCAATCGTAATTATATGTATGTTATAAGTTGAATTGAAACAAACTCTCAAAATCGTTGCACCCGCGATGGCGATTTTAGGATAGCGGGTGAAACATGTTTGACCCCTAACGTTATGGTGTCATTTAACATATTTTATTGAGTAAATAAGATATTTATAATAATATATGCTGTTTATAGTCAGTTATTTATATTTATTAGGTTTTTATGTCAATATTTCGGTCCTTTTATAGAAAAAATGGCCAAATTGACAGAAAAATATCGGAATGAGACTGCTTCACAGAAATATAGGAGTAAATTGTAAGAAAATTGCGGAACTTCATTCGGACATATCCATCGAGAAGGGGCTTGTGATTTGAAACATAGAGAACTCAGAAAACTGAAAATTGAGATAGATTACGATTTGAAAATAGTGGCGTTTGGAAGACAAATAAACTCTGTGTCCTGATGCCGATGTATGATGATGTGATGATGATGTATCTGTGTCTTCAGTATCGGATCAGAAGAGAATCTTTCATAGGTACCATGGCGCGTTTCCGATGTTTACAGTGATGCAGATTAAGAATCTTTAGATAATAAGGCTTCGAGAACATCTCTTGAACCCTCGAGGTTACCAGCAGAAGCATGACTTCAAACTGGTGCTGTCACTGCTTTCTCATCAAATGATATTTGCGCACTTTCTCATCAAATGATATTTGCGCAGGTTCCTACTAACTCGTAAAGCTGCTCTGTGAGGCCGGCAAAAAAATTACACAATTCCGCTATGGGGGGTGAGCCAGAGCGATATATATATAAAGATGGAGACGTTAAAGTACAATTTCTGAAGACGATTGATGGAACGCATTATTGATATCGTGAATGGCATAGCAGCCATTCAATTTGAAGTCATTTACGCAAAATTCGAAGTGCCAGCACTGCCAGAGCAAAGATAGAGAGCAAAAATACATTAATTGATTTTCGACGACTATTGAAGTATTTAGAAAGAAATAATTAGAAATAATTAACTCAAGTGACAAAGAAGTGAACTAATTAGTAATATACATTGTTTGATTTCATAATTCTTTCACATATATTTATTTATTTATTTATTTATTTCTTCTTACAGCTATCATTACAGGTATATACCTAATGCGATAGTGTAGCTATCTTACCTATTTATATAACACAAAATTCGTAATGCTATCATTGTGAATTCATTCAGAGAACAAGAAAATAGGTCTTCTTCAATTGCGATCATGTTAAGAGTGCGGAGTCCGCGCGTCAGAGGCGCGTCGCGTAGCAGGTTAGTTCTCGCGCGCGGCACCGCCACCAGGCCCGGCCGCTGCCGGCGCCGCACATACCCGTCTGGAACGCACAAGTATATCTGCTCCAGAACATCAGCATTGTGTACCCTCCCTCTAAGTATTTTAAAAATATACGAAACGAGTGCGAGCTCCCTCCTGACCCTCAGTTCGTTATATCCAACCATGCCTAAAATAAATAAATTGGGGTACATCAATGGATAAAATGGATATACTCCGTATTGTCTCATGTACAGGTACCTGATAAACTTGTTTTGTATCCTCTCTAGCATAAGTATGTATTTTGTTTCGCTAGGGGACCAAACGACTCCGTTACATTCTAATTGGCTTCTAACCAGCGCGTTGTACAAGGTGGTGATCGCTTTAATATTTGTGAAGCCACTGACCATGCGAAGTATAAAACCCAGATTTCTGTATGCCCTTCTACATACTTTGGTGATATGGTCACTAAATGTGAGCCCTGAGTTGAAAATGACCCCTAAGTCTTTTACCTCATTGACTCTTACCATCGGAACCCCGTCTATTTTATAGTTGTGCAATGTTGGTTTTTGTGCACGAGAGAAAGTAATTGTCATACACTTAGAAACATTAAATTGTAACAAGTTTTCCTTGCTCCATGCAACCACTCTATCTATATCCTTTTGGAGTCGCTCGCAATCACCTTCGTTTCCTGTCGCTAAAGAAAGTTTGAGGTCGTCAGCGAATAGTAAGCATTTGGCATCTTGGACCACCTGTGGTAGGTCATTTATCATTAAAATGAATTCCAGAGATTATATGAATATAATGACGTTTATGTTCACTTAAGTTAGACAGGTTGCACCCGCGATAAATCGAGGTTGCACCCGCGATTGCTTTAAAAGTGAATAATTCATTCTTTATTTTTGTTTTCTATAATTTTATTGATTAATTCGGTTGATCAATTCATCGTCTTTAATAATATGAAAGCAGAATATAATAAATGTTTCACAATTAACAGACTTTGACTGGAAATGGTGGGCCAATTTTGTTGCACCCGCGATAGCACTTTAAACATCCCTCACGTCTATATAAATATCTGTTTTTAATTCTTACAAACAAATTAAAATAAAACAGTTTAAAATGTTGTCCTTTATACATACAATAATTTCATTAAAAATGCTTTTTATTTTATAAGTAAGAACCTTTATATGCGTCTAAATGTTGCACCCGCGATAATGGAATCGCCCTTAAGTGAATCCAGCGATCGTGTTAGCAGGATCGGACTTTGGAACTTGCAAATCTAGTTTTACGCTCGAGTTCAAAGCGCAGCCTCATCAAATGGTCTTACTCTAAATCAGATTTAGATTTTTTAAACTGAGCTGTGTTAATAACATTACTGTGTAATAGTAAAGGTACATTCTATGTCGTCACAGGTCAAAATGCATGTGCCATTTTTAGTTCCTTAAACCACCACCACGTCAGTGAACTATAGCGGCGCCGTCGTCGACCGAATGGACTGTAATTGTGTTAGTGCGTGACGTCAAAAATACAAAGTCCAACGAGCCACTCTGACCAGTACCTACTACATTACATACTTAGTCAACGCAATTGAATGATTGCTACGATTTATGTAACGTTGTTGACCAGTGTTTCAACTACTTCACCAATGTTCATGTGAAAATAATATGAGTTTTGCTTGGAGGCGCCTCAGTCATGTCATTAGCCTAAAGGTCCAGGTACAAAAAAGAAAGGCTTCCTTGGTTTCGTTTAGTTAGTATTCCTTGCTTTCGTAGTGTAGAAACGACATTTTCGATAACGGAGCCTGAATTCGTTTAATTAGTTAAAGATATATCACGTGTCAGATTTAATCCAATAAATATATTGTTACATGATTGATGCATAAGCTGTACCCAAGCGTTTTTAAAAATGTGCACAATCACCAGTTAACCGTCATATAAAAATATCTAATGCAAGATTGCCTTGTGACAAAATATCTATGCAGCATTCTGTTTCTGATTAAATTTTGATAGCGGTTGTATTATTCAAATGAGTGATGTCAACAGTACAAAGTCCAAATTAGATGTTCCAACATTACATTACCAGTGAATTAGCGAGATTGAACAGCTTCTGTCTACTTTCATATCTATAGTGCTTTTGATACATAATTAAACAGATAACCTCTGTCTGTTGCTTATGAAAGTGGTTTAGTAGGTCGGCACGAGTACAACGACACTGAATCGAGTACCTACGTTGTAGTCCTAGAAGCACAAAATATAGACTAGTACAGAAATCAATCAACATAGTAAGTGCGCTCGAGCAACGCACACGTAGACATCGCTCACGGACACGATATCTCGAACCAGTTGAGACCAGTGCGAGCGCGAGTGCCATCCGCTTGAGACACGCGACTGTGAACTTTTTTTGTGCAAAAATGGAGCAACAAAGCAAGTTACTATAACTGCTCAGTGGACGGTTGTTTAAATTCAACATTAAACGGTGAATTGTCATTTTTTAGGCTACCAGTTGTTTCAGAGAGGTAAATAGGTATTTGCTTGTATTTCGATGGTTCGTTTACACGTAACACTGAACAGTTAGGTAGGTAGGTAAGCGCCCCGGCCCCCGGCCCCGCGCCGATTTTGTGGCCTTGTCATATTTTAACAATTTATATTAGATATTTATTGTAGTATAAGCTGTATAAGCTCCGTGTTCAATAATTTAATGAAGAAGATGTAAATTAATTGCATTTTTGTCTTCAAAAAAAACTTTATCCAATTATAATAATAACTGCGAAAAAATTATGTCCATATCTTGCAAAGTTATGTTTATAAATCAATCAATTTTGGACTTCCCAAAAAATTCCTGCGCTGTCCGAGTAACTGTCGTGATGTCACACCGTTGCGCCGCGCCGCGCCGCCGGCGCCGAGTCGAAGACAGCGGGCGCGCGCATTCAATTCAGTTGACAACCCTAGCGCAACTGCCGGGCGTAGGTATGAAAAGTGAAGTACATACATGAGATTGCCTTCTGTACTAGTCTATATTTTGTGCTAGAAGTCTCTGAGTCTCTGACTGTTGTACAAGTACCTTGGTCCATTGTGATGATATGCGGGGATGTTTAGGATGATTCTCTTAGCAAATTGCTTAAAGGCCGACGCTGAGCTATAGCACGGCACGTTAAAGATTTTTTGTATTTAGCTGATGCCATTATAGGATGCCAGGCGGACTCATCGTGGTAATAGTAGGTATTGGTTCATCAAAGCCCAATGCTTAAAATACTTTCTTTTATTTTGAGCTCCAAATGGTAGGCGGAGTAAAAAGAAGATGTGCATTTTTTTATATAAATAATAGATAAACAAGCAGACGGCCCGCCGGGATAGTAAGCGGTCACCGTCTCCTAGGGACACCTGTAACATCGGGGCATTACTAGTGCGTTGCCTACTTTTGAGGACCTTTTTCACCCTGCCTTTAAAGTGCACCTTATCTACTAGAGCTACGCGACATGACCTCGGGCGGTAGCTCATTCCGCATTTTGCAAGTGTGCGGCAAGAGTTATCTGGAAAATCGGTTAGTGTGTGATTTCCATAGATCTATAATATGCGGATGAACTTTCGCACGATGTCGGGCAGTGCGAGAGTGGTGGCACTTATGGGTGATAATGTACCTCTTCGTTGCATACCCCACGCGTAGGTAGTTTCAATTTACAATTATCACTATGACGAAGCAACTCAGTATCTAAGTTAGACCTTCCTAATTAGTAGTTAATATTATAATAGATGAGACAATTACTCTCATCAAAACAGGTTGCACAAGTTTCTAAGTAATTTCTATATTGTTTTCCTGTTGTTTAAAAATATAAGTTTAGTTTTATAAATTGTAAGCAATAAATTATTAGTTGGCCAATCGAAGAAGTTATTATAAAGATAATTTACATGATGTTGCTGGTAATAAAGTTATTAGCGTAGAGATAATTACGTAATTATTATCGAAACATTCCTATTATCATCATCGATAGGCTAAATTGATGCTCAAAACTAACAATGCATTTTTTATGTGAGTAGACAAGCAAGCATGGCTCAGCGATTTGACCGATGTCACTGTGACAATGCGATGTACGAGTAGGTATACTCCTGTATTCTACTTCCTACCTAATCACCCAGACATTTAGGCCTATTATCTAAACTCTCGACAAAATAAATATATTGATTTAATAAATATATTGATCATTAAACTAGAAGCGATGACTTACTCATAAATCAACATGAAATCTATAATACCGCTGTGTACAGTCTCGGCGAGACGAGGACGTATAGTAGTGTACTAAGAACGGTCGCATGTCGTCAGTGAATCTCATGGTCTCATCGGTCTTTGCCCGCTCTCCGTCCTGAGTCAGTAGCAGTAATCTCGGGCGAGGCATAGACGGCATAGTGAGATCACTCGAGCAAGCGTGTACATGGACGCTCTTGGGCACAGACCTCTCGTCTGAAGTATAGCGAGATCACCCGGGCAAGCGTGTACATGGACGCTCGCGGGCACAGACCTCTTGTCCGAGGCATAGCGAGATCACTCGAGCAAGCGTGTACATGGATGCTCTTGGGCACAGACCTCTCCTCTGAGGCATAGCGAGATCACTCGGGCAAGCGTGTACATGTACGCTCTCGGCCACATACCTCTTGTCAGAGTCATAGCGAGAACACTCGGACAAGTGTGTACATGGACGCTTTCGGGCACAGACCTCTCGTCCCAAGCATAGCGAGATCACCCGGGCAAGCGTGAACATGAACGCTCGCGGGCACAGACCTCTCGTCCGAGGCATAGCGAGATTACTCGGGCAAGCGTGTACATGTACGCTCTCGGGCACATACCTCTTGTCAGAGTCATAGCGAGATCACTCGGGCAAGTGTGTACATGGACGCCCTCGGGCACAGACCTCTCGTCCGAGGCATAGTGAGATCACTCGAGCAAGCGTGTACATGGACGCTCTTGGGCACAGACCTCTCGTCTGAGGCATAGCGAGATCACTCGGGCAAGCGTGTACATGTACGCTCTCGGGCACATACCTCTTGTCAGAGTCATAGCGAGATCACTCGGGCAAGTGTGTACATGGACGCCCTCGGGCACATACCTCTCGTCCGAGGCATAGTGAGATCACTCGAGCAAGCGTGTACATGGACGCTCTTGGGCACAGACCTCTCGTCCGACGCATAGCCAGATCACTCGGGCAAGCATGTACATGGACGCTCTCGGGCACAGACCTCTAGTCCGAGGCATAGCGAGATCACTCGGTCAAGCATGTACTCGGACGCTCTCGGGCACAGACCTCTCGTCGGAGTCATAGCGAGATCACTCGGGCAAGCATTTATATGGATGCTCTCGGGTACAGACCTATCGTCAGAGGCATAGGGACAGCACTCGGGCGAGAGTGTACAGCCAGCAGGAATTAGGCCTACAAATACAAATTATTTATTATAATATAATACATATTATGTACATTTTTATCAGAAACGTTTATGTTTAAGCCAACATTACAACCCAACATTACTATCAGACCTTTATTTGAATGCCACATCTAAGTAGTAATTTTATTTAGATAACACCGAATAAAGTTATTAGACAAAATATAATTTACAAATATTTAATGTTCATTACAATGCATTATAATTATTTTATCATGGAATTAACAAATCATATAAGAAAGATAACTAAAACATAATGTATAACTAAAATACATACATTTTATTATACTAGCAACAAGGGTGCTAATGTATGTAGTTAAATCTTAAACCTTTTATTAAAATAATAATAATAAATATCTTTATTTAGCCAGCTAACAATTTTTATACATATCGGAGATGTGGAACAATTTGCAATTGTTAGGTTTGCTATGCAATGCAAGGTGATCCCTGGAACCCACACTAGGACGACCTGTGTCGTGGGTTTCAGTGTCTTCCATTTAATAATATTACTTAGATGTACTATAATTATGCTTAATATTATGTTCCTAGCTAAATCTTAAAACTTAAAAGAGTATTAGCTAAAAGTTTTTATTGACAACTTACAAACATCTCAATTTATCTTAAACCTTTGAGGAATATCTTTTTTTTTAATATTAAAACGGGACTTAATCGCGCTAAAAACATTAATTTTATTTACCTCGACGTTTCGACCAAGTTGCATTGGCCGTGGTCACGAGAAGACTGGAGAATGCGGGTATCAGCGTCAAGAAAGGCGAGCGTTGTCACCAACTACCCGCACTTGGTCTTGTAAAAACATAGGGTTGTCATCACGGCACACTACACTAACGGTATCACTGGCTTTCGTCGTCGAATCCAAACCGCGACGAGAACATTTGCTAATCACTGGGTTCCATGCTGCTGCCAGTTTAAATCCATCCTCCCGGTTGAAATTACGGTGTTTTTTAATCTCAACCGCTTCACGTACCATCCTAGAATAGTAGTGACGTTCTGCGGAGAGGATTTTACTGGAGTCAGGACCTAATCACTGGATTGAGCTCCACGACCCCAAAATCCTCTCCGCAACTATGTGTTCGAATCGCGAAAGTTTAAAAATTACTATCTTTTTTTTTTACTATTTATAGGCTTGCGTTTGACCGCTATCTCACCTGTTGTTAAGTGACGATGCGGTCGAGGATGTAGCACGCTCGTCTAGAAGAAACCTGTTCACTCTTGTCTTAAAGACACCCAGATTATAACTTTCCGGAAACCCAGATGCCGGCAGAGAGTTCCACTCCTTGGCCATTCGCATTATGAAGGTCGAAGCAAAGCGCTTGGTGCGAGGAGGAGGGATGTCAACCATAAATTAATGACGTCTTGCCGTACGTCTGGTCGTCCGGTGATAGAATGGGGATGGCGGAATAAGATCATGTAATTCCGTCGCACACTCTCCGAAATGTGTCCGATAAAAGACCGATAGACTGGCAACTTTGCGACGATGGCCAAGACTCTGAAGCTTAGTCTTAACCAGCGCATCGTCACCAATAAGCTTTTTGGCTCTTTTTTCAATGGTATCCAAGGCTTCGAGCTTTTGATCTAAATTAAAACCGCTTAAAAATTCAACTGCGAAAAACAAACAACTGTAGTTGAGCTACTATAGCATCACATTGACTCAATTTCTTTGTCCTAAGTACTTAGTAGAGTATACTGTAATTGTGCACATTTTCAATTGTATGTAGGTGCTTATTGTTCATATGGATTGTGTATTGGATCATAACAAAGCTTTAGAAAATAAAAGAAATCAAAGTATTACTCATTTGATGTGATTAATAATACAATAATGAGTGTGACCCAGTGGTTATGTGTGTGACTTCCGATACAACTTACAATTGTGAATCCCATATTGTTAAATATCTAGCAGTTCATGCTCAATTACAAAAAATGGACATAATTTTCCATTTCTCTGCTCCATTACATTATAAAGGCCGGGCAGACAAGCTGCATAATATGTACTTCATTTATTTATTTTTTTGCAACACCTGTTGGTACATACATTAAAGATGTTATTTTAAATATGATTGGATCCGAAAGCACATAGTCATTTACTGTCACTAAACATGCAAATATTAAATACATAAAATAACAGTTGAATAACATTTATAAGTTAATTTCATTTGGAATTACATTATTATTATTATTTTTGTGTTTATTTGTTTTTCTCTCCTTTTTGTTGGAGGTACATATAGTTAATTGCACGGGCCGAAGCCAAGTGCTATGAAAGCGAAAGGAACTTTCTAACCAATCGGCATGTGTTCAATATTACTGCCTTTTGGAGAAGCTTGTAAGTAGCTGAATTTATTTCAAGAATCTCGAGGTTTGTGAGTAGGGTTTTCGGTATGACTCCAGTGGTAGATACTATAATTGGGATGGTTCTTATATTATTAATTTGCCATTGTGTTTTTATTTCAATAGATAGGTTGGTGTATTTTGCAATTTTCTCTGTATACATTGTCTGTAAATTGTGTGTATTGCATATAGCTATGTCAATGAGAAGAACTGATTTGGTAAGTTTGTCAAGTACAGTTATGTCTGGTCTATTGTAATGTATAGTTTTATCTGTAATTATTATTCTGTCCCAATAGAGTCTGTAGTGGCCGTTTTCCAGCACGGATTACGGCTTGTATTTGTAGTAGGGTATATTATCTAGGATTACTAGATTAAGAGCAAACTAAGTAGTGTAAATAAAATGTGCTTTTGCAGTTTTATTTTACAAAATCCAAGTCATAAAATCTGTGTGGTTGGCAACACTACATAATGTTATAATGCCACTCTATCAATTGCACTTCTAGCTGCAAAGCAATTGAGTCTAATTGTGTCTACAGGCAGCTTATCATCCATCAACACAATTGCATGCCTGTCTTATTATAAAATTGGCATTTATTTTATATTAAATGATGCCTGTGACTTTGTGCGTGTGAGATTTGGTTCCCTCCCTCAGGTACCACATATTAAATTGGGATTAAAATTAACTTTTTCCATATAAAATAATTAAACATATGTATATGTTTTTCCTTGGTATCTTTGTGTAAAATTTCATCAAGATTGATGAAGCTCTTTAGTCGTGAAAAGTTACAAACAGACAGAGTTACCATTTATAATATTAGTGTGGACAGATGCTGGGAAACAATTATAAAGAGGTAGGCAGACTATCTTGAATACTGGGATACCATTGGAATAAAAAAACTCAGTACTATTAAGTACCTACTTTAACAGTCTTATAGCAATCTATTATTTAAAACAGTGAGTGTTTAATTTTATAATAAAATTGTGTAAGTATACTATATCTGATGCTGCATACATTTATTTGATTCATTTATTGACCAAATTATAACAATGTATGTCATATTAGGCATGTCATTATTATACAACATTTATAGAAACATATTGGTGTTAGAGGTTGGAATGATGCAGAAATAAGAAACACAAAACATAGTTCAGATCTAGTGTTACAAAGCGTGGTCTATTGCTAAATGTGATCTATTCCAGACAACCTTTGTATAGACAGAATTTAAAGAAACAGTAATGGAAAGGGGGTGTATACAGTAATTACACTGAACCACCTCAGCCAGTATATAGTCATAGATTACAGGGAATAATACCATACTTACTAGTATTGGAATCTTCTAGGACAACTCTAATAACGTTCGGTTGGTCTATTATTTCACAAACAAGCTTCTACCACTAATTGACCCATTTGTACAGGAGATAACCCTTCCCTGTATAAACATTGAGTAACATGTTTAGAGGTCAAACCTGTTGTGTAGTTCCGCGATTGAGATTGCACACCGCCGGCGGCGTCGCTAAGAGTTAAAGCAAACAGATCTACGGAAAACAGACGTCTGACAACTCGTGTTTATTTCACGACTCGACAAAACAAAGACGTAGTAAAGGCAATGTTCGAGATTTTACATATTTACATTAGTACCTACTCAATGCATAGGACGTGACCTTCTTCTGCGTAAATTATATGAAGGAAAGATACGACCTGTTTTGCTAGATGGGTGGTTTAATTAACTTGTTTACCACTATGGTTACATATAAGAATTTGTTACTTACCTTCGTCGCACAGCCCCATATTTCTGTCTCGAGCAATCTTTCACTTCTTTATTCCAAGGTATATCAATTAAGGTATCAAATGTAGAGCTTTATACAGAAATTTAGGAAAATTAAATTTCCATGCATGACACAGTCGATTGGCGATTTCCCTTGTTTGACAGCTGTCAGTTTCAAATGACAGACTTGCTTGACGTAGCTCTAACCGGAAGAATGAACAAAATAATCGAATGTTACCATAACATAAATAAAAAAATTGTAATTTAGTGCCATCTAGCGTCGAGTAGGAACTTGAATAGAGAAACAGAAAGAGCGGGAATTGAATCTGCTTCGATTTTTTTATTTCTCATTTCTCATCCATCCACCGTACCCATAGCATGTTATGTGTAAATTCCTAACTTCACTTACAAAACTTAGATTTTGAATGACAATGAAAAAAAATGACACGTAAGTATAGTTGTGATGTGACTGCCCGACTGCGATTTAGTCCATGAACGTGCATGAGTTGATCGGGATTTATAAGTAATATTTGGCATTCGGAAGCGGTGTGGTAGCATAGTTCCTTTTCAAGTTATCTCAACCAACGCGTAATATTTCAGGTTAATATTTAATTTGTACTTATTTCAAATAAAGCTCCATAATTTATTTATCTTTTCAACCACATTAGTGGAAATTAAGTGTCCTGGCATAGAGTCCGGAGCCGCCGCAAAAAGGAATTTTAGTGAGCATGACTGAGACGAAACAACCTAATTTTTTACATAAATATTAGCTTAGCTGCTCTAGTAAAAAAAGGTAGGCCGGTACCTATACTTAGGTACCTTTTTTAAGGATTATTTTGAAGAATTAAGGTTTTATTTGACCAATAAGTAAGTTATTTATAGTAATAATTTATTAATACTAGGGTATATATATACCTACGTAGGCAGTCTGGGTGATATAAGTATATATCGTCCGAACCTACTATTTCATTGGTAGAATCGAAATAGAATCTATTCTCGAAAGTAATATCCCGTTCGTTACATAATTGCCATCACGATAAATAAGAAAACCGAAACACAACAAACAGCGACGGTGGAAAACATTCATTTATAGATAGAGAATCTATGTCAAGGATGTCTTCCAGACGAATTTGATTGAATGCAGTCAAATTATCACGTACGCACTACGCACGGTTCGCCGGCCGGTTCGAACCAGGAGTATGCGTCAATGGTTCGTCCCTATTATATTAGGTACACGCTACGCAATGGCAAAGTTATATATAAATTCTTCTTTATGTAATTGAGTAACGAGACGAGTATGCCGATCACCTTATAGTAAGCAACGCCTGCCCATAACAGTTGCAGTACCACCCAGATAGTTTTTATGCAAAATCTTCCACGGCACTGTACAGGCGCTCGTTATCCTGTGACAATAAATAGCTCTTAAATATCAATATGGCAATATGCCCAGTAATTTCGCTGGCTACAATGCCCTTCAAACTGGAACACAGTGGTACTTGCCTTTGCTTAACGGCAGTATAACTAGCAAAGCGGTGAACTCAGGCGGCTTCTCGCATAGGTACCTATAATACATACTACCATCTAGTAATAAAGCTAAACCAAGTCCTGACTAGGAGTTCTACCTATTGCACAATAGATATACAATATTTTATTTATAATATAGGTATAATATTGAATATTTTATTTATAATATAGGTTTCTTTTGACATTTGATCCTGAATAATAATTAATAGGTATTGTATTTAGTTTGTTAATTTTATAGTGTTGGTGTATACATGCTCGTCGACGTATAGGTACGCTACGTACATATCTACAGCTGATATTATTACTGTAGTAATATTTAGTTTTCTTTGTTATTACCATGACTTAACCCAGTTTATAGTTAAGTATTCTTTGCCTATACTATACCTGGATAAGAGACATATTCAAAGAAAACCCCTATAGGCTATGTGGCACTCCAAGCTAGGGCTGCATGCAGATCTCCGAGTTTCGACCACTGACTGTCTAGTCAGCCTGCGTGTAGCAACCATCTGTCTTAAAATATCTTATAATATCTTCACTTAAGGTTCAATATAAATGTACCACTTCGCACCAAATTATGTAACAATTAATTTATTTATACCGAACATGACGTAGGTACGGCGCGGCGGCGTGACGCGGGGTGTTGGCAGCGCGGCCGAAGCCGATGCCGTTGGCAACTGCAGCAGCGTTCAATGACACGTATCTATGCAGTCGGTGACTGCAGTGACGCGCTCCATTCATACCTCTGTTAAGGTCGGCTGGTTGTCTAAACAGCGGGCCAAATCAGAACCTCACGGTATCTCGTTGTCGAACGATTCGTTTTGATCTTACGATGCAAAATATTGCACACATAACAAATTCCGTAAATGCAACATGTAATCGATACCGATATAGAACCCGAAACCGTAAAAAATTTTCTTGGCGGAAAAGCTCGAAAAGGAACATACAAAACGAGATCGATAATAGTCGAATCGATTCGGTATTCCTTATCGTGAGGTTTTGAATCGGGGGGCTGAGCGGATATCTCGTCAGTAGCATAGAACAAGTGGTGTACTAATATAATATTGGGTTAGATTATAAAATTCAAAATTATCTTTTTATTTGACTTTCTATAAAAACCCGATCTTAATATCAGCGCAGTCCCTGTACCCATATGTCCACCAAGCGCGCGCATATCATGTTGATCTCATATTAAGGTGCGACAATGTCTTATGCCATATTTTGCAGTTGTCGTATTTTGGTATAAATGAATGACTTTAATTCGATTTCTTGCCTGAATCGACAATAATTAGACTGGGTCTTAGTAGTCGCAGTGAAGCTATACCTTAATTTGAGCTTAACACAATATGCGATTGTCGCTTGAGGATCATATGGGTAGGGGACAGTTTTACAATCCATAGTAATACCACGTGATACTGTGCTAGCCAAGCGCTTTGCTTCGACCTTCATAATGCGAACGGCCAAGGAGTGGAACTCTCTGCCAGCATCTGGGTTACCGGAAAGCTATAATCTGGGTGTCTTTAAGACAAGAGTGAACAGGTTTCTTCTAGGCGGAACGTACTACATCTGCGACCGTATCGTCACTATAATCAATAACAAGTATACGTTTTATCAAACAAAACAACCGACTTCAATGTATCTTCGAAGTCCAAGGTTAAATATTGATGAAATTTATATGGGACCACTTCGTAGCTATACTGAACCCAACGCAAAGAATTTGAAACTGTCTAAATCGATGCATGATTGACAGAGTTCTGAGGTAACAAACATTAAAAAACATACAATTGAATAAAGAACGTTCTCCTTTTTTGAAGTTGGTTAAAAGTAACACGCTAGGGTGATCTAGTAAGACCACGGAATGAGTAAGGCGCATGCATCGAAACTAGACGGAGTAGACGATTTCAGCATTTTACGGTAGCATTGTGCATTGCAACGTCATTAGGTCGCGGCAAAACTTGTGCAAAAAAAAGTGACCTTAGTTTTTTTTAACTAAATTAGCATCGAGAAGGTAAGCAACTACAGGTTTGATCAGACGCACAGAAAGACGTTAGTATAGGTAAGTAGGTACATTTATAGTCGTATACAGAGTGGATCTTTGAGATGGGATGGCCAAATCCAAAACTATAAGAAATACGCAAAAGTAGTGTAAGGAGTCCATGAGCTTGACTTACGAGAAAACAAAAAAAAATATAAACAATAAAAATATATTTTGTGGCTTTTTGGCGGGAAGTAAAAAGTGATAGTTCGATTTTGTTTTATTTTCCAAACAAGTGTTATTTCGAGTGATCATGTGTAATATCGGTGGAATATTAACCACTATGTGTTCGTAAACGTGCACGAGTGTAGGCAAATGATACAAAATAGAGAAAACGTTGCTTTTTATGTTCTCCCAAAAAGTCCATGGAAAGCTTGAATAAAGTTCCACCACTTTAATGAAGTACTAGAAGAGGGTCCGGCTTGTTGCTGATGACCCTTATTCTCAACAAAAGTATAGTAAATGGAATATTAAACTATCAATTAAAAACTACGTAAGACATGGCGGTATGGTCTTAGAGACTTTAGCCTGCCCTAACGGGCGAGCTTAAAAAAAATAATTGTGTTTAATATTTTATGTTCATTGAGCGGGAAAACTAACAGATTGATTTTTCAAAAATATATCACCATGTATTTACATAAACGGATTGTGTAGCTAATAAAACAATCATCAAGATCGAGAAAAAACTTAAAAGTCATAGTTTATATTAAAACTTCTATAATTAAAAATAATAATAAAAAAGTTTCTATGCTCATTTTATGATTATGTTGATGTAACATGTTGGGGCTATTGGTTGCATTTACCTACTATAAAAATGTTTACCTATCTTCGTCAAGGCAAACCACATACAATACGTAACTACATACCTAACTAGGTATTATATACGATGACATGATAAAAAGGACTAAGGTAATAAATTAATATTCGATCTCATAAGAACTGGGGATTATCTTGCTATAATAGTAATGAAAAAAGATGACTGGGCTTCGGGACTGGACTGGAAGTCGCAGGAAAAAGCTAGAAGGTACTTAAATAAAAAGAGTTGCGAGGCAAATTAGTAATAAATAAATACGCCCAACGATCATATAAATACATAGACCCTGGCTAACTATAGGATTCCCTGTTCCTAGGGAACCAGGTACTACGAAGATCATGATCCCACAACACCCAGACACAAAACAAATGTTTGCGCTTTATTTTCTGTGCACTAACATTTGACTTTGTCTTTGATTTGTCCCGTCGCGGGAATCGAACCTCATTGGTGTAAGTGCAGACTTTATAGGTTATTCCGGCTGCTAACCGCATCTTTCAAACGAGGAACCGAGTCACCAGACACTAAACAGTAAATTGCAGGAACTCAAGCGTCGGATACTATTTCCTGTCAGACGGTGGAAGCGATTTACATAGAGTCAAATGTCACAGGGCAACGGAATTTATTAGGAACCATTGTTTCTTTAGCCTATAGAAATCATTAGAGCATCTTCTAGTTCTTCATCAGTACTATTAATTATTCAGTGATCAGAGGCCGACCCACTGAATTATTTAGATTTCTGTGGGCCGACCCATAGTCTCTTTTTAACCGCAATAAAAAAAGGAGGAGGTTCTCTATTCGGTTGTTTTTTTTAATGTTCGTTACCTCAGACCTTCGTCATTTATTAATCGATATGGAAAATTCTTTTTGCATTAGGTTCAGTATAGCTACGAAGTGGTCCCCTATAAATTTCATCGAAATTTGACCTGGGACTTCAAAGATATATTGAAGTCGGTTTTTTTTATAAAATGTATACTTGTTAATTGGGCCGACCGATACCGATACGATATTTTATACTCGGCTGTCGATCCGATGCACCGGAGTGCGAATCCCGTGTCGGCAATTACTAATATAAGCATGCAAGTGTGGCCTTGCGAGAATTTGTGCGACTTTCGATCCCACGCGACGGCGCGGCGACGCACCGGAGTTCGAATTCCGCTGGCCCCGCCCCAATGACTTTCTTAAGTTATGTGCGGATTTATGTAACACTCGCTCTAAAAACAGTTAAAGAAAATATATTGGGCATGTGATTCATTAAGTTTAAGGACATGTGACATCTACCAACCCGAAGTGGACCAGTGTGGTGGATTATGGCCCATACTCTCTCTATGAAATAAGGCCCAATGCCTATGTCCTATATCAGTGGGAAGATACTGCGATCCTGTTAGCTATTGAGCTACGGCTTTATTACGGGCTACCAATGATATTTCCATTAGCTATAAAAACCAGGAAGGAAAATGTAGTAAGAAGCCTGGTATTTCCAATAATCATGAAAATACAGGTCAAGTGGCACCACGACCCACGGTTGGAGCTAGCCAAGAACCTTCTCTGCAAAGCTACAGAATATAGAATAGTGGTAAAATATTAAAAACCCATGAATATCGCCATGGATATTCATGGGTTTTTTAATATCCTTCTGTTGCCACAAGATGATGATGCGTCTAAAGACCAACTACGTATCTGGCAGGTGAGATACCCTACAGCATCACCTATTTCACTATCTGAAAACTCCCCTCTGGACACAACCTGCCTTGGTCGACGATACCCGTAGGACAGTATTGAAGCACCTACGTATGCGTCGGGTGTATCGACTAATATATAAGCTTTATATTTATTTTCTTGGCCAACATGGAAGTCTTTAAACAGACTCCGGACCCAAGTCGGCCGTAGTAAGGAAAATATGTGCAGGTGGGGATACAGCTAAGATAGTGCATGCGAGTGTGGTTTATCTCCCCAGAGTATGGCACACCTTGTCTTGCCCTGCATGTCCTACCACCTGTACACGCGAGGACCTGCACAATGCCACGGACAATGCTGTGCTTGTGGCGGGGTCCAAAAAAATATGAAACGGCGAATGATCGACTCGTTAAGAAGAAGACCCATGAATATTAAAAAAACGTCTATACCGTTATGTTAATGAGTGGTAATGATGCTATTACATAGGTATAATAGGTACGTACTTTTCTCTACTATCTAGATTGCTAAGAAACTGCACTAGCAAGGTTATTCTTAAGAACTTATTACTATTATTTACACAATAAACGCCTTGAACCGCTTGCTAAATGCGAACAGGAAAGTGAAAAGACAGATAACACTTTTATCTCAATCGAAGATGTCCATAAAATACATCATTATATCACTCGTGCCAAAACGATGCGACGAGATGCTAAAATAACTAGAGTGCCACTTATGTTATTCAACAAACATAACAATGTCTTTGTTATCAGTTCATCTGACTGATAGCGAAGCGTGCTCAAATAAGGTATGCCTCTATGTGGGGGCGATGAACAATAAATGTATGCGCAATAACTAAGTAGCCACATTGTGCTTGTGCATTGTTTTGTATAAAATTAACGTAGCGTTAAATGTGTGGTCATCGTCAAGATACTGTAAACTAAACTTGGGAATAACTGCTTTCCGTTGGCAACGTCGGCAACGTTGCGCGATCCGAAAAAAGCAGACTTTTTTAAAAGCTTTCGTTGTCAGCTTTTTTTCGTTGTCCGCGGTTTTACTTGCTTACTGCTTATGTTACGTTTTCGTTGTTTTAGACGCTTTCGTTGTTTTGCTTTCTGCTTTTTTTTCGTTGCCGCTTATGTTGCCGCTTACGTTATGTTTTCGTTGTGTTTTTCTTCGTTGTAATCGTTGTTTACTGTTTTCATATGTAAGTTTTTTTTACTCCAGGTGCCGTTGTGTGAGCATTGACGTTTAATTTTTCGTACTTTACTTATATGAGTATTAAAATTCGTCTTAATTTTGTATTTTACGTGAAGTTAGTAGTTAAAGCGTAGAAATTAAATATCTAAATAATAAAAAATAATCAGTGAACTTCCTTTCATACTTTAACACAGGTTTTGTTTTATATGATAGTTTTTTTACAATATATGCACTCTGCACTTTTATTGGTAGGGTTCTGAATGAAATAGTTCCACACATCGGTGTTATTGTAACGAGGTATTTTTACAGATAAGAAAAAAGCAAATCAAATAGAGATCGACGATGACGCGCATTTGAAAACATAAACAAAACTAAAAGCAAAAAGCTTTTTTCATTCGTTGTCCAATACGAATAAATTACAATGACTACTATTTAAAAGGTAACACGACCGTATGACAAGTTTTTAATTTAATCGGGTGTCTTCTCGTTGCATTATTTTTAATACGATCGAATCACGAAAATAAAAGTTCAAAGATAATACGACCAAATAACATATTTTTGAATAAGCCGGTTAGCACCAACGTTTTGTACTGTAAATACGAAGAAACTGGCGCCATCTCTGTAACCGTCGCCACTTTACTAAAGTCCATTGTTATAAAATCAATCATCCATTCTATTGTCTTTTGAATAGGTCAGGTCATGATAGTTTCCTAAAATTCCGCTAGATGGCATTAATAATTTATTTTCAACCGATTTGAATGCGAGTTACGCGACAACGGCAACGAAAAGAGCTTTTTTGTAACAACACGCTTTTGAGCTTTTCTACAAAAGCCTGCTTATTTCTAGAGCTTTTGTTATAACGCCCACCACTACTGTAAACTGGTAACATTCAGTGGTCAAGCTACGAAGTCCTTCGATTTAGGTCTCTTGCAATCCCAGTCATCGCCCTTATAATCGAGAATTGCTATTTTAAAATCTGTCACTCAATAATCAATCATTCACCGTGACTCTGCGTGATGGGACTGATATAGTTTTATTTATGCATACTGCAAGCAGACACAGAGTAATGCATAGTTTATACTACAGATGTGACAGATGCAGATTTCTACCTAAATGTGAACCTATATACCTCGGTGTTTGGTAGCCGACTAATTGATATATCAGGATGTACAGTGTTGCGCAACTGCGAACGATACTAATACTAATCATTCAAAAAGGCATTTCGTTCGAACAATGGAATGTCTCGTCCACATTGTTCGAACAATTTCAATATTCGAATGATTTGAACGAACGACTTATTCGTTGTTTTTTACTTCTAATTTCATATTCGATCAGCGAGATTTGTAACGAATGATTGTTCGAAATGTGTTTTTGTTCGCAGTCGCGTATCGCTAGTACAGTGAAACAACTTTATTTTGCCGCATCATGCGCTACTGCTTATACAAACTGTTACACAAATTTACTCTGTGAGTTACAAAATCAGCCACTGTAAAAATAAAATAACAAGACGAGCCCATCCCACTCAATGTATTCTTTTTTTATGATTTATAGAGGTGTGCGTCCCAATATAAAAACTCTGTGAATCAGTTCAGTTAAATCTCAGTTAAGTTCAGTTAATTAATTATCGCGGCGATTATTGTAATCCATCAAAAAGCTGTCTGGAAGATATCGCTTTAAGCGATAAGACCGCCCATTGTTATACCATTGTAAACATTTGACTTGTACTTTATCTCTATTTTAAGGTGAATAATAAAGTTTTTATACATCTATCTATCGCGGTTAGCGCCTTTGAACTGGATTACATGCTTATTGCACCCACTAGCCATTCTCGGGTATGCTGCAAATAATTTGGCAGGAAAATAAATTAGAGTAGGTATCTAAAGATCGTCAATCATCAGTTGTAGAGATAGCAGGTAGGTGGCTAGGTATCTTACTATAGCTACTGCTATAATACGAACTATGTGTTCTTTCGTAACAATGTTGGCTGCCAATTTAAGATCAAACAAAATTGATAAGAAATAGGTGAAATTCCAGAGCGACATAATATAGATATAAATAGATAACGTTAGTAGCACACTTTCTTATATTTTACCGCTTAAACATCAGCATTGTTCTAACCTAAACTAAGGTACACCCACGTATAAAATAGTTGAACTATTATAACTTCTTGACCAATTTCAATATCCTAGACAAGACTGGAAGAGTACCTATTTCTCATCTCACTCGTGAACTGAGTAATAAAGAAGCAGAATTCCAATCGTTAGCTGAATTTGACTTAAGGTACTCTGCGTGTTTGGTTGTTTTTTTACAATCTTCGAGTTGGCTTTAGAAATGTCAGCTTTCCCTTTACTAAGTACAGTCGGAATCTCAGCTCTGAGGTCGGAACTGATTATCACAACATCTGACGTGTGACAGACAACCAACCCCAGTTGGCAATGTCGGTCAGGGCTGACATACGTACCAGCAGGCTTGTTGGCATCATGGAAATATATGTCATGAGATAGGAAATTTTTTTATTGCCAAAAGAAAATTTATTTATTTTTCTTACAAATAGACAGATTTTAACTTACTATCTAAAAAATGAGAGTTATCGGCGTTCCCCAAACTAAGCACGAGGCTTGTGTCTTGGGGGTCGAATGCCAAAATAATTTTAATTTTGTGATTTATGTAAACTTTATGAAAAAATATATTGTACCCAAAAAATGGCTGGTTATAAGTTGGCATGGGTTAGGCTGCTGGCAGGATATTGGCGTATTATCCAAAGATGTTTTTTTTAATAGTGATTCACTAGACTATAGCTTCAAATATTACTTTAGCTTCAATCTATATAATAAAAGAACAGGGTTTTTTTCTACAATCATCGCACAGCCAAAACCGCTTAACATAGAAACCTGAAATTTGGACCACGTATTCTACAAGTAGTAAAGGCGTCATTTAAGAACGGATTTTTCGAAATTTGACCTTTAAGTGGGTCAAATGGGGTCATAAAGGATGTATGGGGAAAAAAAATTCTTTCGTCGCACGGTCACGAAACTTTGGCAGTATACTATGCAAAACAAATAAAAGAACACGTGTATCACAGTTTTTTGAAAATCAACCCTTAACGGGGGTTTAGTGTGGTTTTTTAGATTGGAATGCGGAAACTATAATGTATGCTACAGTGATTATTTCTTGACCAGTAGTTATCAAATTTTGTGTGAGCATTAAGCATGTAAATAATAGGAACTTATTTTTGGCATTTTGCGAAATTCATCCCCTAAGGTCATTTATTAGGGTCGCAAAGTTTCCATGGTGTAGGTTTTTTTAGTAAAGTTATGAAAGTTAGTAAATTGACTAAACATAAGCATATAAAAATATAAATTCAGTAACTTTTCAAAAATCAACCCCTAAGGTAATTAAATAGGGCCGCAAAGTTTGTATGGAATAGGATTTTTTATTAATGCGACACTGTAGCTACAGTAAAGAAACAGGGTAAATAAATTAATTTTAATCAAGTTTAAAAATTAGTTTCCAGCATTTTTCAAAAATCAACCCCTAACTGGGTTAAACAAGGTGGTAAAGTTTACATAAAAAATCATTGTTTATAGCGATGAAACTTGGTACATACCTGACAAAACATTATTAGAATGTGATTTACCATTTTTAAAAATCATCCCTTAAAAGGGTTAAACAGGGTGGAGAGTGAAGATTATTATTTTTAAGCTACAACGATGAAATGTGGTGTACGTGGTAAGCCAATGAAATTATAGATGTGTATTTCACCATTTTTGAAAATCATCCCCTAACAAGCCTAAGCGGGGTGGTAAAATTTGTATAGAAAATCTTTGTTTATGAAGTTTCGTGGCTATGATAAAACTTGGTAAAAGAAGATAATTAAAACATGATTTATAATTTTTGAAAATCATCCCTTAACAGGGTTAAACAGGGTGGAAAGTGAAGATTATTATTTTGAAGCTACAGCGATGAAATGTGGTATATGTGCTTAGCCAATGAAATTATAGATATATATTTCACATTTTTTTAAATCACCCCTAACAAGCGGGGTGGTAAAGTTTGTATAGAAAATCTTTTTTATTTATGAAGTTTGTGGTTATGATGAAACTTGGTATACAAACTAAGAAAAAGGAGATAGTTAAAACGTGATTTACATTTTTTTTAATTTACCCATAACCAGGTTTAATAAGGGTGAAATGAAGTTACATTTTTTGAAGCTACGACGATGAAATTCGGTTCATATACTCAGACGGATAAACTTTAAGCACCTGTTTCACCATTTTGCTGGAATCATCTCTAAACCGGTTCAAACGGGGTGGTTAAGTGTATATGGAGAATCTTTGTTCATGAAGTTATGGCAATTAAATTTGGTACACATAGTAAACAAAAGAAATAAATTGAAACTTAATTCGGCATTTTTTGAAATTCACCCTCTAACAAGGTTAAACAGGGTGGAAAGTATCAAATATATTTCAATGCTACGATGTTGAAATTTGTTACAAATATTCAGCCAATAAAATTCTTAACACGTATTCCACCATGTTTTAAAATCATCCCTATAACAGGGTTATACAGTTTGGTAAAGTTTGTATGGAGAATTTTTGTTTATGAAGTTGTAGCAACGAAATTTCGTATACAGACCAAACAAAAGTAATAAATTAAAATGAAACTCACTATATTAATGAACTTCTAAAAACGTTAAACAAGGTGGAATTTAACATTTTTTCTAAACCTACGACGGTGAAATTTGGTACAAATACTAATCGAAGACACTTTACGCACATGTTTTACCACTATTTAAACATCCTAAAAGGTTTAAACGGGATGGCAAATATTTTATTGAAAAACCTTTGTTTATAAGGTGAAAGCAAAACTTGTTATATAGACTAGGCAAAAGAAATGAATTCTCAGACCCGTCTCTCCGATGGTTCACCGAACATCATCCCGAAACACGACTAGGTCGCTTGACGGCATGGCTTTGTTCGGTGGGTGGTATTACAACCACGGCCAGAGCCTACCACTCCAAAGCGCGTAAGCGGGTTTCATCACGATGTTTTCCTTCACCGTTTTAGAGCGAGCGTGCAAAATCTGCACTTAACTATAAGTCATTGGTGCAGGGCCGAGTCGGGATTCGAACCCAGGTGCGTCGGATCGAAAGGCGCACGAGTTCCCGCTGAGCCACACTCGCTCTAAAACGGTGAAGGAAAACATCGTTCAGTAAAGTAAGAAATACTCAAGGTGTTGACTACATCGAAGATTTTCAAATATTCAGCAACTTTTGTCGTTGACCGTACGTGTCGCAAATCGGGAAATGAGGATATCTGGGATTTCGCGAAGTTCCTAGGGATGGTATAATCATGTATAGGAAGGACCACTTCTCCGCGGTCCGACTAGCTTTTACCCGTATATAAAAGAGTAGAGTGTATATAAAAAGCGCGGAGCCAGAAGCTCGCGAGGATTTCCTGAGCAAAACGAGTGCGCAAGGCCAGAATGAAGCGAGGGGGAGAGGTGGCGAGCGTAGCGAGCCGGCGACCTCCCGAGTGGAGTGATGGTCGAGTGCGCGAGTGGTGCGAAGGGATGACAAAGCGAGAGTTCTGGCGAGAGCCTATTTATTAAAACTGTACGTCGTATCCCTAGGGATTTCATGAAATCCCTGGTATCCTCATTTACTTGCGACATACAATATTTTTTCTGGAGCTACGACGATTGACTTTTGGCCAAAATACTTACATATACTTAGCCAAAAAAATTATTGACACATGTATTATTACCATTATTTTGAATACCATCCCCTAACAGGTTTAAACGGGTGGTAAAGTTTGTAAAGAAAATATATGTTTACTAGCTGACCCGGCAAACGTTATTTTGCCATATGAATTATTTCTAGAGTATGAAAATATATTTTATTTATTGAAAGTGTGTGCGTATGTGGTATATTGACGTTCATAAGTGCGTCTGTGACGACAAAATTGAAATAAAGAACTTTTGAATTTGAATTTGAATTTGAAGAGGCATGGACCGCTGTGAACGATGACGTAATGTGAAAATAACAACACAACAAATACATTTTTTTTTAATTTATTGTATAACTTTTATTTTTAAATTATATATACAACGAATTCTGTAAATATTAGTCAACAGAATTAATCTTTTATTGCAATGGGGTGTACAATATAAACTTGCTATTTTGCTGCTCCCAAGCGGAGAAGTTTGGCAAAACGGAACCCATTGATCAGCTATCGACCTAAGTTACAAAGTCCAGTTAAGTTAAGTTAAGTTAAGTTAAGTTTTTTGTCAAATTTTTTTTTCACCTGAAAATATTTTTTTTTTGGGGTGAGCCACCTTTAACTCTTAGGAACGACCTTTAAATTAGTTATAAACCTATTCTCAGAACTACTGAATATACATATACGTACGGTACGTTTGATACTTGGTCAAAGAAACTATAAACACATGATCCACAACTGAAATTAGGGCTAGAAAATTTTGGTAATTATATAGGGACCAGAGTGGCACGATAACGGGTTAGGAAGGGGATGGTAATGGTACAGGAGGGGAACAATAACACGATAGGAGGTTTGCCAGGGAGGACGATAAAGGTTAGGATTGGAATAGGATCGGGAGCAGACAGGGACGGTAACGGAATAAGAGTGGGACTGTAATAGGATGGGAGCGGGACGGTAACGGGATAGGAGTGGGACGGGGTATTAGGACCAGAGCAGGGCCCCAATTCACTATGTCAACTCGGTAATTTCTTTCTTTGAAATCACGTCGATTCCTTCATTAATAAACGACATCTCTATGACGAATTCATATATTCATATATATGACGCGTCATAAATAATACAAATTTCGCAGATGTCTTTTATTAATGAAGGATAAGACCTTTCCTCGGAGCAAGGAATCACCAAGTTGTCATAGTGAATTGGGGCCCAGTACGGTAACAGGATAGGAGCGGGACGATAACAGGATAAGAGTGGAAAGGACACGAAACAGAAGCGGTACGGTACGGTAACGAGATATGAATACGAGCGGAACGGGAACTGGAACGGGAATATGGTGGGGCGGAAAATGGTCGGAAGCAGGATGAATACTTCACTACGCGTACGAAGTCGCGGGCATCAGCTAGTATTTAATATCTTTAACTTTAATATGTTTTATATTCTTTTAATATCTTGCCTGGAAGAGATCGCTTTTAGCGATAAGGCCGCCCATTGTAACACTTTCTTTAATTGTTTTTATGTAATGTCTTTAATTTAATGTTTGCAATAAAGCGTTTATCTATCTATCTATCTTTTTAATCTGTAACTTTAATATCTTTGTGAGCCTTATTAATAAACTTTCAAGTAAACTTTTATAAAGTATAAAATCTTCAGTTTCGAAATTCCCTTTTAGGGGTTCAGCAGGTAGCATTCACTACTTTATATCAAATAATTATTAAAAAAAAACATCTTTTTTTACAATATATAATTTACTTTGATATTTGCGCCTTTGTAGTAAAATAGATTATAATTTGCTCGTTTGTTTTATGGGCATTATATACACACAGTAAGACATAGATTATGGACTTCCTATCAGTCCACGCTGATAGATAACCCCACTTATATAAGTTTATCTTATCCTCAAAGCCTAACGCTCCTAACAATAATAACGGTTGACTTTCTACTGCTCTGTCTATCAAAGTTGTCTATAAAAAATACGTATGTGGGTATATTATATTCTCTAATATTTATATGGGTACTCAGTATAAAATACAACAAAGTCCTCCGTATTAACATGTTGAAACAAATGGAATAGACCTCGAAGTAATTATATAGGCACTCTCTTTCTCTCTCGTGTGGGTATTTGGGTCATAACTGGTGTCGGGGCTGCTGCTAAGGACCGCCTAAAGGCTTCCGACATGGCTTAACGACTGTTTCTCTAAGACAGCAAACGGGGTCGACGGCTTAACATACCCTCCGAAGGACGGTAGCGGTATGTAAATATTACCATACAAATTGTCACCCAACCAAATAGTGGCCGCAGCAAACGTTGCTTAACCTAGCTAGCATATCTTAAGTGCTTATGCTGCTGGACTGCTGGTGGTGGAATTGCTCCGTTGCAATGTTCTGCAACGCCTGGCTCAAAATGTAGGGTAGTATCTTTTGATCGCGCGTCAAATAGGTAGACATTTATAAGTAAATAAATGAGCATACAAGTCCCATCGCACTAACGTGCTTAGCTCTCAAAGTACTATTATTTATTCTGTGGTATAATGCAGGTTGTAGGATTTGTAAATACCTTATACAAATATTTGAAACTTAATTACATCATCTCTTCAAGCTGATAAGGTATGATAGCAAGCGCAACGACCCGGATTCCTTATATATAGTAACAATCTAGTAACTAATGTAACTATACACTAAAAGTAAATAATAAATACTTCGCAGATATCAAATAGTCTCACAACATGTTATTCTTATAAAAATAGCAATATTACCCGAAAATTCGATATATCATTTGGATACGCCTGATCCGCTTGAATCTAGGTAATGATTTATATAGAAGCAGTGGCGTATTTACCCTAGAGCCATGGGGGCCATGAGCCAGCGGCATCGGCAGACTGCATGGGGCCATGACTTTTTCGAAAGAAATGGATTTTTGATAAAATCAAATTTTGCGCTCGCTTAGTAAGCGTAAGTGGGGGTGTATGCGTATCACAACATTTACGATGCAAAACTTCTGTACATGTCTATGTAAGCCTATTTCAAAATAATGCATTTGAATATAAATAAATTCCGTGCTCGCTTCGCTCGCGGTTGCACCCCAACACTGAGGATTCTTCTATAATATAGAGAAAAAATTATATTTTTTTTCTTTTTTATTCGCCTATAACTATCACATACATAGATCCTGGGTACTACCATTCCGTGTTTCTAGGGAACCAAGAACTATGCGGACCTTGGTCCCACTTCACCCAGACACGAAACAAATGCTTGCGCTTTTTCTGTGCACAAACATTTGTTCCGTCGCGGGAATCGAACCCGCAACCACAGTGGTATATGAGATTTGAGACAACCTGCCCTTCAAACTACACCGCGGACGCCTTTTACTTAATTTAAGATAGTGTTTAAAACATAATTTCTAGGATTCTGAACGACTTGCGAAAAATAACAAAAAAAAAAGTCTCTTTGACTTGTAGCAGGCCTAGCGCACTCCGCACTGTAAGTACGAAGCTACAACACAGCCGGACACCGACGGCGGGTCGCGCGTCGTTACACGTGCCGTCAGAAGATATAAGAGCTATGCGATAGAGAGAGAAGCTTGTAGTTAGGTACCTACCTACGTTATAAAACTGTTAATGCCAAATATAATAAAAAAATATGATCTTGCGATAGGCAGTAACTTATTTTGCAATTACACCAATATTCTAATACTAGAGCAGATTAGATTAACTCACCGGCGAGCACACCTACAGAGCTATATAATTTTATCTTATGAGGTTTAATCTAATGATAAAATAATTTGTAAAAAAAATGAGCTCAAGGATAAAGTTAGAAAATTGTGCACACACTAAATCATTCATAGAATAGTGATTTTTGCTGAAAATGTAGTAGACCAACACATACTGCTGATTAAAGCATGACCAGGCCTAGGGCACTCCGCACTGTAGGTACGAAGCTACAAGTACATAGCTGGACACCGACGGCGGGTCGCGCGTCATAAGGCGTCAGAAGAGATAAGAGCTATGCGATAGAAAGAGAGGCGCTCTGTAGGTTAATATGACTGGTACGTATGCAGCGCTACGCGAGCTGAATTGAATTTTATTGCGTCAAAGCAAGAGTCGCTATTTGTTTAAATTTCTTTGTGGAGTGATGCTTCTGTCTCTTATTATTCTGTGGCATGACAGATAATAGGTACCTACCTACCGACTTCGTTTTTATCATTATATACCTAGCAATAGCAAATTACTGGTCTAAATATAAAATAGTATCAACTCCAGGTACTTGCGTAAGCATGATACGGTTCTATAGGTAGGTCACCCACATGTCGGTTTGGGTCAAATTGGATCAGTTATTCCCCTCACTGTTATTTGAGGTACCTAATGCGAGTTGAGGGACCTATTTTGTAACTCCCGACTGCGCCTACAATATTATGGCCTGGGTCTTGTACGAGGAGATGGAAAATTCCTTTGGGCACGTACGACCTTCATCTATGAAACGATTAGCAGGAAGATTTAATCATTTTATTAACATTAATGATTTAATAATGTTTTTATGTTCTTTTGAAGCCAAGAATATCCGTTCACCTTAAGGGGTTATGCTGAAAACTAGCGTCTGATGTCATTTACATTGGAGACTTGTGCTGAGCTATAGTCCCTTTTGGCACCACAAACTACCTCTGTGCATTGTCTTGTTTTGTTATATATATATATATATATATATATTCTTTCTCTCTATTCTCTCTCTCTGTTTTTGTATTTTATCTTAAGTGTCTTTTTCATTTATTTGTTTGTAGTTGTCGAAAAAATGTTTTTTCGGAATGAAGTAATTCAAATATGATTTCAGTATTATATTGCTGTTAATTAATATAAATTTACATGCGTACACTGGGCTGGTTACTAATCCTTTTTTTGTAGATTTTTTATTGTAATTTTTACGGCAGCCCCTGTCGACCCATTTGTGAATCTCACATGACTATTCATGATGCTGAACATTTGTATATTTCATTGTAAATGAAAAATTAATTGATTAGCATCAGTTCAGTCACTCTTTTAATTTAAGTAGGTAGCTACTTACATACTTCCTACTAATACGGTTAATAAATTTTATCAAAGTTAGAGAAGGTGGAACTTTAGAAATGTTGAACAAAATGAGCTCCGATAGTTAAGTGGCATTTTTTAGAAAACCATTTAAAATTTTATTTTACAAAGTTTTTTATTGACAGGAGTTGAAAACAACATTATCTATAGGCACTAATATTGTAAGCAGTTAAACTTGTATATATAGATAGATAGATAGATAGATAAACACTTTATTATTCACCTTAAAAATAGAGATAAAGTACCTACAAGTCAAATGTTTACAGTGAAAAAGTGAGTGAGTCAAATGTCAAGTGTTTATATATGTTTCTAGGAAGTAATTTTTGGAATTACTGATCCGATTCTGCAAATTCTTTTAATTCAAATCACTTCAAATAATTTATTTCAATTAGGTACATCCGTACACTTTGAACGCCAGCTAACAATAAAATGTATAAGTCAACAAAATATTATAAAGCATTAAGTAGGTTTTTTTTTTCACTGATACTGACAGAAAGCTACTCTATCCCGAGTGACATGGCTATATTTTATTGTGTCGCATGTCGACGCGAAGTCATCGCGAGCGATTGCTAGTATTTTATAAAAAAATATTAAATAACAATAAATGTTCGCAATATTATGTTGTTACTGTCCTATAAAACAGTAGAGACTATAGAGACGTTGGTAAATATCACAAAAAAAAGCCTGTGAAAACATAGAAAGAAGGATAGTATAAATATAGTAGCTGCGTCCCGTCGTTATACCCGCGATTACCCGGGATAAAAGTAGCCAATGTGTTAATCCAGGTTATAAGCTATCTCCATTCCGAACTTCACTCAAATCCGTTGAGCCACTGACAGCGTGAAGACGTAACAAACACACTTACATACAAACTTTCGCATTAATAATATTAATGTGATAATGAATTTCAAAAGCCGCGTCAATTCAACGGTTACCTACTGAATAGTCAATCAGGCCTTGAACTTGATGAGGCTGTTAGGTTTAAGTTGATGTGCTAGGTTCAGTGATTGAATTACACTAGAGGACACCTCTATTGCGCGTTTGTTTTGGATTCGATGACTTTTTTAACTAACTGTGCTGTGGTGTTTCCCAGGATAAAAAGTAATGCATGTAATTTTTTTTTTTTATAAATGCGCCCATCCATCACATACATATATCCTGGCTCCTAACTAGGATTCCCTGTATCTAGGGAATCAGGAACTACGAGGACCATGGACCCACAACACCCAAACACGAAACAAATGCTAACGCTTTTTTTTCTGTGCACAAACATTTGTCTCGTCGTGGGAATCGAACCCGTAACCTCAGTGGTGTATGAGATTTGAGGCAATCTATCCAACTACTACACCACAGAGGCTGTATGTATAGAATGTATAAGCTATGTCCATTCCGAATTTCACTTAAGTCCGTTAAGCCGTTACAGCGTCAAGAAGTAACAAACACACTTACACACAAACATACATACTTTCGCATTATTAGTGTAATTGTTATGCGCTAGGTATAACACTGCGAGTCTTCCCACATAAAACTCTTAAGCATACTCAAGTTAAATATAGAATTTCCTATACATCATACGCTATTTACCTGCCAGTTAAATATTGGCAAGGCAAACAAAATTCAGGCTCGCTCACATTGTGTTTAAAACAAGATCTCTATCTAGTTTGAGGCGAATTAACGTGTTTGGTTACTTTCCTTCCTCGGACTCGTGGTCGCCGTTCTCTTAATGGTCTGCGGATTTTTGGAGAATGAGAATAAATTAATTTTAGCGCAAATAAAGAACTGACGGTTGTACCGAATTCGGATAAAATCTTTATTTATTATTTATAGGCTCGCGTTTGACCACCTATCCCACCACGCGCTATCCCACCTGTTGTTAAGTGACGATGCGGTCGAAGATGTAGAACGCTCGCTTAGAACAAACCTGTTCACTCTTGTCTTAAAGACACCCAGATTATAGCTATCCGAAAACACAGATGCCGGCAGAGAGTTCCACTCCTTGGCCGTTCGCTTTATGAAGGTCGAAACAAAGCGCTTGGTCCGAGCAGGAGGGATGTCAACCATATAAATTGATGACGGCTTGCAAAGGGTTCTCAAAATACGTTAAGTCACTTATAACTCTTATAAGTACTTTATGAACTAGCACGTTAATCTAGAAGGAGTTCCTAATAAGGCCCTATATGACCTGTCATACCTGGCTGCATCATCAGATCATTGATGTCAAAATATTGTCATATTAATTAATATATGTAGGTATATACTTACATATTTAGGTTTTAATTAATAATCGATAATGGAATATCGTTATTGAAGTTAATTAATAATGGATAACATGATCTGATTGTTAGGATAAGAGTGAAAGTAAAAAACAGAACAAAATAGCTATTTTAAGGATAATTTTTAACCGTTCACCAAAAATACTGATTGTGCACCAAATTTGGTCTGTTTTTAGCACTCAAAGGTATAAGGGGCAGCCCTCGGTAGGTTAGGATGCAGTGGGGGTGGCCCTTGGGCCACCCCATCGCCGCGAACATGTAATATTCATAAAAAAAGGTGCTTATCATGAAATATTTTAATGAACATATTTTGGTGCAGTATATTTGGTGCACAATCAATATATTTGGCGGAAAACGGGAATAAATTGAGGTACAGTTAAATACGAGCCTTTTAGTAATATTTCAGAAAGTGTTTGTCATTCCATGATGGTATAACGATAGAACTGATTTGACATAGGATATGGTGGTTATCTCTCAATCAAATCTAGGTTAAACTTCAATCATCAATTTAAGACGCAGCTGAAATTGAAGTAATTTTAATGCTGACATTAAACCTAATTTTTTTTAAGTCAACATTGACAATGAAATAAATTACAAAGCATTCAAATATGAGCCTCTATCTGAACATCAAAAATAATATCATGGAAACATGTGATTATACCATTCCGTACATTTATAGTGCTCACAACAATCAAATATAATTTTATGTCATTAGGTACAAAAACAGCGCATTACCAAATAATATTACAAAAATGTTGAAAATTTAATTGCGAAATTCAAGTTCACACACCTAAGTTTGTACAAAAAATGTAAAAAATATACATAAAATGTAATAATCATATAAAAAGATGATTACTTAGTTAATTTATTTAGTCGATGACTAGCACAAATAGCCCATCCACCACAGAATAGTAGGTACAATATCTAGCTATACATAGACACAGATATTATATTCTATATAAATAAATAAGATTTTTGTTGAAAAATATTTTTTTCAAGACAAGCTTTTAGCAAGTTCGTAATCGGAACCGCGAGCAGATTAAACGGTTACGGTTATCCGTCAAGGAGTTCCAATGCCCATCTTCCGCCTCCATCATCAGATCAGCTGGCTGTCACCATAATATTGTATTGTCATCGGACTTTGACAAGTATGCAAAATTTTAACTCGGTAGGATAAGAGGAAGTAGTTCTGATTCATCTTGCAAGATTCCACCGGTACAAACAGATACATACATACTATACATAGTACATAAAATAAACTATAAAAAGTACAACGGCAGAACCGATTTTGATAAAACGTCTCTCAAGTCTAAGAACCACCGCTAGAAAACCTGCTTTCAAATAAAAAAAAAAGCATCTAAATCGGATCACCCGTTTCAGAGCTACGGTGCCACAGACAGGCACACACAGTGGTCGAACTTATAACAACTCTCCTTTTTGCGTCGGGGGTTAAAAATAATATCAGTCAGTTCAATTAAAATTCAAAATGTAAGTTAATTACATCATATAAAGGTATATCATGCAAGAAATGCAAAAAATGTAAAGGTAGGTCATGCGCCTTTCGATCAGACGCACCTGGGTTCGAATCCCGACTCGGCCCTGCACCAATGACTTATTAGGCTCTGGCCGTGGTTGTAATACCACCCACCGAACAAAGCCATGCCGTCAAGTGACCTAGTCGTGTTTCGGGATGATGTTCGGTGAACCATCGGGGAGACGGGTCTGAGCAGCCGCTCAACTGCCGTCTCTCTCTAGATCTATGTGCTCCATCTTAGGCCACATCATCGCTTCACATCAGGCGAGATAGTGGCCAAACATAGATCTATTAAGCGTAAAAAAAATAAAAAAAGTATAAAGGTATAATAAGGTATAAAGGTATAACATATAATTATCTAGTATTGCTTATTATCTTAAAAGGCTTAGGTACCAACTATTTTAGACAAAAAATCGAGTATAAAAATAGTTATTTTGGTTTTAAAAGCTACATCATCTATTCATCATACATGTATATGAAAAAAGTTGAAAGGTGCCCACTCTACGTGATGAATTTTATTTAGTTTTTAGTTGCAGCACAGAAGACTTAATGGTTTCAGTACGAGGGTCAAATTGGAAGCTCTTAGAAAATCAAAAACTGATTAAACTAGCTAGTTATTACTATTATTATATCTTTTCAAAATAGTGTCCGTTCACGTCAATACATCGCTGCATCCGATGGAACCACTGAGAAAAGCACTTTGCCCACTCGTCCTTAGGGGTCTCTTCGACGGCCTTTTGGAACGCTGCCACAGCTTCCTCAGCGTCTATAAAACGTTTTCCTTTAAATTTTTTAATTTATTTTTGGGAAAAAATAAAAATCATAAGGTGCGAGGTCGGGACTATACGGCGGATGACCCGTAATTCCACGTTTGACGTCGCCAAATAGTCGATCGTTCGCCTGGCGGTGTGCGACGAGGCGTTGTCGTGGTAAAGGAGGATTCTACTGCGAAGTCGTTTCTCCTGAACTTTTTCCAAGACAAGTGGCAAACAATTGTTAGTGTACCACTCCGCAGAAACTGTTTTTCGATCCTCTAAAGCAATTGTCGCGAAAAGACCGCTGTCCTTCCGAAGAACGACTACCATCTTTTTTTCCACGCTTCTACCTCTCTTCACTTTAGTTGGCAACTCTTCGGTAGGAAACACCAACTGAGCAGACTGTCTTTTGGTTTCGGGATTATAACAGTAAATCCAGCTTTCGTCACCCGTAAGTATGTCGAACACAGCATTTGAGTCACCTCCGTTAAATCTTTCAAGCATTTCACAGCACCAATCAACACGACGGAGTTTTTGGGCCTCGGTCAAAATATGAGGTATCCACCGGGCACAAAGCTTCCTGACCGCTAAATGTTCATGGAGTATTTTGTGCACTTGACTCATACCGATGCCTAAGCTTGTCCAAATCTGCTGATAGGTCACTCTTTTGTCAGCCTCTATCATACGACGCACAGCACAGATGTTAAAATCGGTCGTCGCCGTAGAAGGCCGTCCCTCTCGCAGATCATCGCGATCGGTGAGATTATTGCGACCACGCTTAAACTCATTAAACCAGTTATAAACAGTGGCACGAGATGGGGCTTCATCGTAAAAGGTCAATCGTAGTCTATCATAACTTTCTTGTTGACTTAAATGTAATCGAAAGTCATAAAAAATCATAGCATGAAAATTTTCTCGCGTTAAATTCATGCTGACGTGACACAGACAATTTTCAATTTGCCGCCAAATCGTAAAACAAATGACAATCGAATGAAATTCATACTCAATAATATCGGCAAAGAGTTCCATTTCCAAAATTTAAATTAGTTTTTATTTACTTTGTTTACAAGTGGCCAGTTCTAAAAACTTTCAGTTTGACCCTCGTATAAGTAAGAAGGTTAAGTTGTCTGGAAGAAATCGCTGTAAGTAATAAAGCCGCCCATTGTTGATTAATGTATTTTGTCATTATTATTTCTTCTTTTTGTATTTTATGTTTGTTTGGTGTGCGATATAGTGTTATTCTACAATATAATACAATAATACTTTATTGATCACCAAAACAGGAAACAGAAGTTTATAGTTACAAATAATAGTGGTAGAACAATGGGCGGCCTTATCGCTATGTGCAATTTCTTACAGGCAACCTTTGGATGGACAGGAATAAAATGGTAAAAAATTGCAGTCACTTGGTGTATGAAGTAATTACCTAATAAAAAAGATATAATTTAGTAAATACAACAAACTTCAAAAATATAATAGTGTAGACATAATAATACAAACAAACAAAATAATACATATATATACAATACGATAAATATTATATATAATTATAATATATCAAACAGATGTGATATGAATAACAGATACATATATTACATATTGTATTGTATTGTAAGAATATAATTTTGAGGATTCTTGAGACGCAGCCTGCGTCCAATACCTTCAACTAATAATAACTCGTGTGAAGCCGGGTCGGCTCGCTAGTTCCATATAAGTAATATTAAATATAAATTACCTAATTTAACAAAACATAGATATAATTCATGTATAAGCTACGCTTAACGGCACTCAATATTCTATAGTTAAGTTATTAAGTTATATGTTGTATTTTCTCTGTAAGTGAATAATTGTTATTCTTAAGAGATAAATAAAGTTCTTTAACCGTATTAGGTATAGGTATGTTAAGAAGCATAACACGTACTACGTCGCGTCGATATGCTTGAGGTACAAGTACCTAATTTATCTCGTTGAGAGCCCTGCCTGACGCAAGTAAATAATTGTACGGTTTGCAGTGGCTTTGCATTGCAATGTACATATTTATCAATAATACAGACTTCTAAGCACCTTTGTCGCAGCAAGAACATCTTACATTATCATTGACCAGTGAAGGAAAGTAACAACGTATTTATTGTCTTTGACAAGGTGCCAGTGGCAATAAATGTATGTAATTGCGTACCTCGTAATTATGAATGTGCCTAGAGTTGGGTTCAAGGGGATGTGTTCGTTTGTCAAGATGACGCAAGGCCAAGGTTGGTGTAGTTCAGGTACGATTGGAGGATGTTATCTTTCGATTGGTAAAGCAACTTTAGGAAAAAATACCTCCACACTGTCTTAACAAGTGCCATTTTTGCTATACCTCATACTTCGCTCATTGTTTTTATTTTAAAGAAATCTTCTTAGCGAGTCGATCCTTCGGCTTTATATTTTTTTGGACCAGTACTCCGCCACAAGCACAGCATTGTCCGTGGCATTGTACAGGTCCTCGCGTGTACAGGTGGCAGGACACGCAGGGCAAGACAGAAGGTGTGCTATAGTCTGGGGAGAGACACCGCACTCGCATTCATTATCCGAGCTGTATCCCCACCTGCACATGTTTTCCTTGATACGGCCGACTTGGATCCGGAGTCTGTTTAAAGACTTCCATGTTGGCCAAGAAAAGAAATATAAAGCTTATATATTAGTCGATACACCCGACGCATACGTAAGTTCTTCAATACTATCCTACGGTATCGCGGTAACCCGTTGCCCGCATCATGAAACTTAAACAAAATATATATTTCGAATTCGTTAATTCATATTGGCGAATTTAATAACCAATAAATTATTTTTCAAAAAAAACTAAACCGACTTCAAAACCACAAATGGCACTCAAAAGTAAAAAATAAATTAATATAATTATCATAAGCGCTACCCACTCATATATTTGAAGTCGGTGCCAGCCAAGTCTAATAGGTAGTAGATAAATACTATGTATATAGTAAGTACTACTTCTAGGTAGTATTTATCTACTACCTTTTAGACTTGGCTGGCACCGACTTCAAATATATGAGTGGGTAGCGCTTATGATAATTATATTAATTTATTTTTTACTTTTGAGTGCCATTTGTGGTTTTGAAGTCGGTTTAGTTTTTTTTGAAAAATAATTTATTTTAACCTTTTTAGTGAAAAACAAGTTTTAATTAAATTAATTCAAAAAGTTTAAAAGACAAGCTTTTATGATCTAGAAGCCACATCATGACGAAGTTTAAAACGGGCTATCACAATTAAATGCATGTGCAAAAAAATTTCATGTCTGTCCTATTCTCTGTTGAGGAGTTCCCTCGCCGGAAGTCAATCCTGGGTGTATCTGCCATGTCATGATGGAATTTAGAACAGGCTATTATGGTTAAATCCATTTACGAAATGTTGTGTCTGTACTATTCACCGTTGAGGAGTTCCCTCACCGGAAGTCAACCCTGGGTGAAGCAGGTGAAGCAGTCGAATACAAACCTCCACCTTTAGAAAGTTGGTTACGAAAAAAACAAGAACCGACTTGAAGATTAAACTTATATTTTTTTGTTTTTGCTATTTTTTTCATAAACTACTGAATGAATTTCAATAAAATTTATATGGGACCACCTTTGAAGTATTACCTACCAATCAAAAAAAGAATCAACGAAATCAATGCATAATTGGCGGAGAAATCGCGTAACAAACACACAAAAAAAAAATAAAAAAAAAAAAAAAAAAAAAACATACCGTCGAATTGTAAACCTCCTCCTTTTTGAAGTCGGTTAAAAATGGACATAATAATGGACTTCTGGCCTGTAGAGGTAGCCAGTATACCTTAGATACAGGGAGGAGGCGAAATTTTCGAAAGCTGTTCAGTGGTGTGTAAAGTTATTAAATTTTTGAATTTTATTTTTGTGCAATTCTACTTTGTTGTACTTTAATATTGCCTGAAATAATTAAATACAATAAATAAGTAAACATTTTCAAATCTAAAGCTACAAATTATTGTCACTATCGGTAAAATAAAGACAGCGTTAAATATGTAGGTATATAGGTATAATATAAACCATTTACATCGACGTTCATCAATTATTTACTAGGTTAATCACCTCATCAAAGCTGATGAACAGTAAATTATACTATATTTATATTAGGTGCAAAAGAGCCTTAGTTGATAGAAAATAAAATTACAATCCATATCACGTCTATTACATTTAATTAAATTATTACTTCTTAATTTCACTAACTTAAGATAAAAATTGTTACATTGGTGACTGAAGTAATTCTAAGACCCATATTATCTATAGGTACCTTACAGACTAACATACATATTATAATATTAAAAACTATTTTTATAAAGCTACTACACATCAGGGAATTGTTTTCGTTTACTTGTTTATAAAAACACCAGACCTATACCACAGTATTACATTTTTTTTGCTATTTATAGGTTTACGTTAGACCACTATCTCACCTGATGATAAACGATTATATGGTCTAAGATGTAACGCACTTGCCTAGAAGATACCTGTTCACTCTCGATTTGAAGACTCCTTGGTTGTAGTTATCAGGAAACACTAGCCTTGGCAATGCATTCCATTCCTTGGATGTTCGTATGATGAACGTGTTAGCAAAACGCTTTGTTCGTACAGGTGGGATTTCTAACATATATGGATATCGCAAAGCTGTGCGTGTGGTTGTCCTATGATGGAATGGGGAACGTGGTATGAGGTCATGCAGCTCCTGAGCGCACTCTCCAAAGTGCGCTCCATAAAAAACCCCCAAACCTGCAACCTTGCGACTACATACCGACTACATTTCACAAAGCTTTTGATTCAAAAGGTAGTGTCTTAAATAATTAGTGTAGTAAATAATTATCCGATAATCAATCGGTGTCATAGGACGTAGACATAGACATCATGTGTCATAGACAGACAGACAGACACGAGTAAATTTTTTTTTAAATCATTATCCTGATATCTGCTTTGTGGGTATAAAATGTACATCTGCTAATGAATTGTGAACACAAATGTGTTAACAGCTTCTAAAATTGTAAGATTTTGTCAATGTCGTTGAGTAAGTACCAACTAGTACATATGTATACATCGGTAGGTGTATATCATATTGCTCATGTTTCTGTACTTCTGTAAACAACGAAATAACTACGAAGCTTATCATCGATATCTGTGTTATGAACATAGTTCAAGGATCTAAATTTTGTTAATTTTCATTATGTTATATTTAGATGGTTAAAAACATAACTACACCAATTTAAAAGTTCCGGTATATAAGCACTTAACTATTTTGGTAAATAGCAAAAACTCCGGCCACAGAGTTACGAGGTCCATAGCCTCAACACACGTTTACATACCTATCCTAATATTATTAGTAGCGCGTTAGATACTTGCAAATAGATTAACTATGTAGGTACATCTGTGTGTAAATTCCATACCGAAGACTTGGCTTACCTTCAATTTCATTAGAGGATCAATATAATATCTATTTATATTAGATGGAACTGAGTATATTATAATGTATCTAATCCTATAATACTGTCTGGAAATAGGATCCTATGCGTTGTCGGAAGCCGGATATATACCTACCTAGGGTACCCTACGCGTGATTCAAATTGATCAACTAGCGCGGAGACAAACAAATACCTATATATCTTCGTACCTACATGTATAACACACATACGTTCTCAGGCATTCAGTAAACAAATTCATAAAGATAGATGAGGCCACTCACCAAGTATTTGCAGAAAGCTGTCCTCCAGCCTCATAGTGGAGGAGAGAAGGTAGTCGGTCCCCTCCAGCTCGCTCGGCGCCAGCACGTCGCTCCTCATCTTCAAGCTTCCCAACCACACAATAAAGTCCAAAATCCAACAGCTCCAGTCTCTGCAGAGACCCTGTAATACCCGCAAACTGATCACTAAGATATCACTGCAATTTTCCTTCTCGACTCGCATCAATTGCGTAATTATGGACAATTAATTGCGGCACCGCATAATCTTGGAAACGTTTTGAAAATTAAATACAGCGAAGATAGTTCCGTTAGTACACTTTGAAGTCTCGTTGTTGTGTGGAACGGAGTAAACAAGCCGCGGGCCGGTTTATTGGTGTTTCACGTGTATTATTTAAAACGATAAAGCGTAGATAGGCGCAGCGCCGCTCCGTGTCTCCGTGGGGACGGACGCGGCTCTACTCGAGCGGTCGCGCGCCGAATCAGCTGATCCACTATAAATAATATGGAATCGTACGAATGCAGTTCAACTGTGCCGCCCGACAGCCCGGCTCATCAACGCCCGATCCATTGATCCATGGTTGTCGCGTTATCTATAATTTACAACGCTTCTTAGTGATAAACTGATGATATTTCGTGTAGGTATTCGTCGAGCAACACTTGTCGGTTAGCTACTATCTACGTGTCATTGGACCTACGCTCAAGGGGGTCAGAGATATAAGAATTTTCTCATAGCTGAAGGTTGTCTAGCAACTTATTTGAGAAGCGGTTAAATCTCGCTCATAAGTAGGCAATTACATACTATAATCTGGCAATATTTATGGAAATAAAGGTTCCATAAAAAAAATGCGCGATGGAAGAAAAGATTAGGGTCTTTGCCGTTGTGTATATAATTATTGACCCAAGGACAATATCTAGAGACAGACTTGGAAAGAAAAAGTGAATATTGAAAATTCTGGATTTTCAATATTCACTTTTTCTTTCTCTACATTTACGTTATTGTACTTTCTCTATAATTAAAGTCCTACATTTTTCCAAATTAAAAATGTTGTTTAAAACCAGCAGATTTTTCAGTAATTTAAAAACTAAAACTCGACCACGACATAAAAATGCCCAAAAAGTTATTAAAATTTCGACAGCAACAAAATTTTTAGAAAAAACAAAGCAGACTTTTTTTACTTTTTTTATCTATATTTTTTGGTCTTGTTGATTATTTCAAAAAGCGCTGAATTACTTTCTATAAAATTTATATGTGACAACCTCTGAAGTAAGACCTACCATAAAAAAAAGGATCATCAAAATAAATTCGTAATTGTCGCAGTAATCGCGTAACAAACATTAAAAAAACATATAGTCGAATTGAGAGCCTCCCTTTTCGAAGTCAGTTAAAAATGTAGCATATGTCACCCGCACCTTAATAACGAATTGATTGACACCATATTCATCAAAATCGGATGGGAGGCTCTCGGTGGAACTTATACAAACATAAGACTGCTAAAAACATTAACCTTCCTTTTGGCTTTATAGAAGTGTAATAAATATAAATAACTATAGCTAAGTTGTCAGTATTCAACTATGTAGTACGTGATATCTGAAACAGTTTAAGTAAAGTATAATAATATTAATAATAATATAGCTCTTTATTCAGACAGTGTAGGTACATTAACAATTTTATATTTAACTTAAAAGCTTAAACTAATAATTAAACCTATTTATTCATAACTGTTGTTTTTATTTTTGGCAACATCATTGTCTGTTTGCCATTTGGCAAAGGCCTCCCCCATTCCATTCCTGCCTGTCCAGTGTTTTCCCGCCATCTCAACAATTTCATCATCCCATCGTTTGTGCTGTCGGCCTCTCTTTCTCTTTGCGCCTCTAGGATGCCATGTAGTAACCATTTTACACCACTTACCTGGGCCTCTTATCATATGACCGGTCCAACTCCATACGCGATTAAAAAAAAAGTACAGTATACCACTACACTAAACAGAGATAATAATATATAAAGATAACACATAAAGATGTCCATCACATAGACACTAGAAATAAAGACAATTTGGTCCTGCCACGGACAAGATTATCGAAAATTGCTAAAAGCTATGCCTTTATATGTGTTAAACTTTATAATAGGATACCTTTGGAAACAAGAAACATTAATAATAATGAACTTATGACTTACAAAAAAAAACATCTTATTAATAAAAGCTTTTACTGTATTGACGAGGCTTTTGCCGATAAATCATTATTTAGTAATTGATTTATTAATAATTTCTGTATATACATGTATTGACAAGGCTTTTGCCGATAAATCATTATTTTGTAATTAAATATTATTATTTTTTGTACATTATGACATATCTAAGAACATTATGAAATGTCAAAAGATGAATAAATTGAATTGAATTAATATCGAACAAATAGAAAAATACGAGTTCTCCCAATACGATCCTCACAATAGCGATCGCGATAAGATTGCATAGGCAGCATAAGCTTGGCTATAATAATATTATTGGCAAGATAATAAGATAATATATTATGTACATTGCCTATGTACCTACATAAATATATATATATATTGTTATTTATCATATTTTAAAAGACTCAGGCGTGACTTGCAGACATTCATTTCAAAGTTATAAACATACTAGCCGATCCATTCCCGCGACTCCATCCGCGTACAATTCGGATTATTATTATTACTTCTTTAATTCAGGTTGGATTAGTGACTAAAGTAATTCTAAGACCCATATTATATATACCTTACAGACTCACATACATATTATAATATTAAAACTATTTTTATTAAGCTATTACACAACAGGGAATTGTTTGGTTTATAATTGTGTTCCTAAGGAACTGTTTATTTTTTAATAAATAAATAAATAAATAAATTCATTATTAGAAAAAAAAAAAAAAAAATAACAAAAACCGAATTCAATGTATCTTCGTCCAAGGTCAAATGTCGATGAAATTCATATGGAAAGAAAGAAAGAAAGAAAGAAAGAAAAACCATTTAAAATCATTTATAATAAATATATGTGCCGAATGGGCTCAGCTCAGCATAAAATGCCAAGAGTTGTACACTACTCGGCGCTGATTTTCAGCTGATACCTGTTTTGCTATAGGATCAGTGAAAAATTGACTATACATTTAAAATAATAATAATAACACTAATAATAAACATACATATATATATATATAATATGAAAGAATAAAAAGTGAGTTAAATGTACATACATAAATAATAATTATAATAGTAATAAATATACATACTTACATAAACATACAATGCAAAAAATAAAAAAGACTCGGTGAAATGCTTACATACTCAAAGCTTAATGCTAAATACACCCGTAGCATAGGCCTGAGGGGCCAATCACACGAGGAGAAAAAAAAAAGAAAGCGAACGATGGAGGGGAGAGAAATATGGGACCACTTCGTAGCTATACTGAACCTAACGCAAAAAGAATTTTCCAAATCGGTTCATAAATGACGGAGTTCTGGGTAACAAACATTAAAAAAAAATACAATCGAATAGAGAGCGAGAGAACTTCTGCTTTTTTGAAGTCGGTTAAAAATTAAGTCTCTTCCCGCCGTCGTCTGTGCGCTTAGATCAGGAAGGTTTATATGTTAATGCATATAAGCGTTCCTCTTCTTCCGCGCGAAGCTGGGGCGCTTAGCGGGAAGATTCAGCTTCAGAAAATAGATAAAATTAGTCTGACTTTGAAACGCTGTGTAGTCTACGAAAATGAATGAAATACATAGGTCTAAAGTTATAATTACATAAAAAAATATCATGGTAGAAATATAATTTCAGCGTTTTTAGGAAATCTTACAAAATAACTTGAAATTTTTACACGAAAGAAACTATAATTATTTCAACACTTGAAAATTAGTTTATGCAATAGAAAGTCGCAAACAGTAATTTTATGGAATGCACCAGACCAGTGAATAATGTTAAAATATTTTTCTTTTCCAATTCGCTTAGACGTTACCTGATTTATGGTTGGTAAATCAGTAGGTATCTCTGAAGCGGTAAGGCGAATTTTGGCTTCAACCGTCCGGCTCAAACCGGCTCAAACCGTCCAAAAGCCTTTTAAAACCCTCTCCAGACAGTGGTCTGAGGTATGTGTGTCAGAAATGTGCTTCTGGCGTTTTTAAGGTTTAGTCAAGAGGATAATTCTGCAGAAACTTTAATGTACGACGAAGTGCCTTTGTTCAACGACAAACAAATTGATCTATCTAACATATGACGACGCGATATGGTGGGGGCACCAAGTGTCTTTGAAGCATGCTTTAGGCAGGACAATATACACTGTCCTGTCAATATCAATAACAAAGAATGCTACTATTTACAGCTGCTAATATACGATTTCTGTCAGCGGCGCTCCGTCATTTGCGTTCCTTTTTTTTAATTTATTTTTTTACGCTTAATAGATCCATATTTGGCCACTATCTCGCCTGATGTGAAGCGATGATGTGGCCTAAGATGAAGCACATAGATCTAGAGAGAGACGGCAGTTGAGCGGCTGCTCAGACCCGTGTCCCCGATGGTTCACCGAACATCATCCCGAAACACGACTAGGTCGCTGGACGGCATGGCTTTCCTCAGAACAGTAGATAGTGTTGAACGCCGTACGTTCCATGCAGCCTGCAGATTAAGGCGCCTCCTGAATGACGACCAAATTTGGGATGAAATTCTAGCAAATGCAGTCGTGATTCTTCACGACCTATGCGCCATTTGTTTGCTGGGTGTTGGTGTTTTATGGGCTTTCGAGCTTCGTGCAACTGTGGGTGAAGTGTCTACATCATCTTGCAGAAGATATCCCGCCTAATATATGCTCTGAAGAACTTTGAACAGGACGTGGACGTATCACACGCGAAGGAGTTAAATTGTTGGCTTACTATGCTACAAAATGTTGTCATTGCCATCGGTGGCAATTCATAAGATCGCGTGAATCCCGTAAAAATTGGCGCATCGAGTGCATCTGGGATTCCAGCGCACTTTATTACGTTAACAATTGCAGGTTAAATTATGCTTCTTTAAAATTGTACCACTCCGAAATGGTGTAACGTAACTCGGCTAAAGGAAGTGTCGCTACAAAGGAACCTGCTTGAGCGTTAAACTACAAATACGATCCTGTATGGAGTACTGTAGCCATCTATGGGGTGGGTCAGCCGAATACCACCTGGCAGCTCTGGAATCTTTAGAACGCTGCCCAATTATTTTTATAAAGAACAATCTGCTGGTGGAGAAGAAACTGACAAGTCTTAAACACGGACGGAAACTTGGGTGTCTGTCGCTCTTCTATCCGACAGCACTTCGGTAAGAATTGCACTAACCGATCCCTTCTTCTCCTTTCCACTTAAGTACTTCCAGGCGAGGAGAGTCGTTTCCCCGTACGTACCTACTTAATGTTCCACCGATTGGTACGAAGCGTTTTGCAGATTCTTTCATCTTACGGACTCCTTAAAGACTAGAACGCTCTACCAGCTTTTTGTTTCCAAATAGCTACAAAGTCTAGAGTGAATAGGCATCTCATGGGCAACCATGTTCCATCTTCGCTTTCCATCACGCGAGATATCATCAAACAAGTGCCCATTTACCAATTAAAAAAATGTAAGTAGTCGACGCGAAGGAAGTAGGGACATTTCTCTCTACAAAAAAAGACTACATCAGCGTTAAACTATAATCCACGTGAACGAAGTCGCGAGCAACAGCTAGTTATTAATAAATTTGTGCTGGATAAGCATCAGTGCTTTCCAATTCTGTGCGTTCAAACTCCATCCTTGGGTAAGTGTTGAACATAAAGATTTTTATAAATATAGGTACGTATTTAACGGTTTTTCAAAATTGTCATTTATGGTTTTTTATGTGTATTTAAATATCACTAGAGCCGAGTTAGAGAACTCCATTAGCTTTTGGCTATGCTTATTTTCTTCCTTCTCTTTTCTTCTCTTTACTTCTCCATCTGATTTCTGACGGCCATCTCACCAACTCTCGGCCCTTTTGCTTGCTGCTTGTGAGGTGGTCGCCGTCAAGGGAGAGAAGAAGAACGGAGAATCATTTTCGTGGACGTTGATTCCAGAGTCCAAGATCTGGGCTCCACCAGCACCACTGCTCAACGGCTCCGGCTCAACATCTGCCGCCTGGCGCGCCTGGACCAGAGCGACTCGACGTGCTGACCCTATATTCAGCCGTCGACATCACCGTCTCCGGTTCCCGTCGCCGCCAGCTACCTCCGCAGCACCACTTCATCATCAGCTTGCAGGAGAGTGCCGTTCTTCGGCAAGCAGAAATTAGGCAGGCCTATAATCCACACCCTGTTTTTTAACCGCATTAAACCGGTTTTCTTTTGTGTCGACTTGGGTCTCTTATCATTGGGTCAATTACATTTATTATTATGTACTGACATTGCAAATAATGGATAGGTCGTGGAAGATAAATCGATGACAATAAAATTAATAGACAGATACTAGGTACACAAAATGTACCTAGGTAGTAAATACCATTGAGATTTTTTTTTTTATTTAACCTACTTGATCCCACTGCTGGGCAAAGGTCTCCCCCCTTGAGAATAACTTTTAAATTTTAATTCTTTATTGCATTCTGTAATGTAATTAGATGGCAGGTAAATGAATATACATTTCATTATACATAATACCTTGTTGGGCGCAGTGACAAGTTTTATTAGCAGAAAATAATATTATATTTTTTCTTGAACATATTTAATTGATCCAGCAATACGCGTGAGTATAATGATAAGTTTTTTTAACTACTTTGCAATAAGTATTTGTTATTGCTTATCGCATAGGTATATCTATGTTTCCAATATCTCGCTTGACGCCAAAGATAGAGCACGTAGATCTTTACATTCCTATACAGGCGAGTTTTTGAAAAGGGATCCCCCTATAGCAACTATATCCCGAACCGTTAAACACAAAAACTACTAGACCGATTTCAACAATTCTTTCACCATTACAATACTACATTATCCCTGAGTAACATCTCCTGAAAATGAAACTGTCCCGTGAAAATTTAAGAGCTATTATTTATTATGACTTTAAAAGTTGATTAACACAAAAACAATGCGGAGACCGGATGATTGTTGCTTTTAGTAATGAAGCACCTTCAAAGACGACAATATACAGGTAGTATTCAGAATTAAACGTGGCCGTGTATCCTTCACGGACGATGTGCGTGAAGGTCGACCAAAATCGGCAGACACGCCAGAAAACATCAATGTTGTGCGTCAGCTGATAAAAGAAGACTGGCATGTGCCATATCAGGAAATGCAAGAGTGTTAGGGTATTGGAATGAGTCAGATACTCTCACTTATTGTCTGACGACCAGAAAACGACTCGTGTCAATTGGTGCCGCAAAACTTTGAACAAATTCAACGGAGGAAGCTCAAATGCAGTTTTTAGTGTTGTATCAGGTGACGAGTCGTGGTCTCGTGGGTATATGCATATGAGCCTGAAACTAAAAACCAGTATCGAGTATGACGCTAGGAAGACGAGCTCAAGCCAACAAAAATTATTCATTCTCGCAGCACGGCCAAGAAGATGATGGCTACGTTCGTCTTCAAATCGGGTGACGTGGCTGCTATTCCTCTTGAAGATCGTAGAACGGTCAACACCGATTCGAACACAACTATTTGTTTGCCGAGTATCTTTGTTGAACTCCGCAAAAAAAACCCTAGTCGGCGCATCATATTGCAGCAGTCACCACGACAATGCCAGCCCTCACATCGCTCGGAAAACAACTAAGTAGGTATCTGGACGGTAAAAAAGTCGAACTACTGGGCCATCCTCCATACAGTCCCGACTTTAAGAGCGTATACGCCTAGCGCGTCCGCTCATCTTTAGGTATTTATCGGTATGCGGCGAGTGCAGCGACACGATCCTCCGCACCCGAAGCTTGCGGCGCGTTCAATGATGAAACAGCGCGGAATTAAAGTTTTGATCGTTTTTGTGGTATTTGTTTTTGGGGATTACTTATTTCACCTATTAATCCACTATATACAAAAGTATTGATTAAGTGGATTCATTGTAAGCAGGTACGTAAACTACCAGTGAAGAGTAAATAGGCTGAGGCAAGTGAAAAGAGAAAAATCATACTAATCCTACTTATACCGTACTAGTATTATAAGTTCCACAGTTTGTGAGGATGAATGGATGGATAGATGGATGAATAAATGGATGTTTCTTACACAATCATCCACATACCATAGATCTATGGAAATCGCATACTGTCCGATTCTCCAGATCTTTCTTGCCGCACACCTGCAAAATATGGAATGGGTTACCGCCCGAAGTTTTTCCGCAGAGCTATAACATGGGGTACTTTAAAAGAAGGGTGAAAAGGGTCCTTAAAGGTAGGCAACGCACCAGTAATGCCCCGAGTGTTGCAGGTGTCCATAGGCGACGGTAACCGCTTACCATCCAGGCGGGCCGTCTGCTTGTTTGCCTATTAGTCAGATTAAAAAAAAAAACAATCACGCAAAAACTACTGAGCGGATTTTGATGAAATGTAGTATATTGTACTTTAAGTTTGGGAAGTACGTAACTTGTAACTTTAAGTACCGGGAAAGGCTACTTTTTATCCCGGAATACCGCGGAGCGCTGCTATTTTACTAATATTATAAATGCGAAAGTTTGTGAGGATGGATGGATAGTTGTTTGTTACTCAATTACTCAAAAACTACGAAACAAAAAAGCCAAAAGCAACCTAGTCGTGTTTCGGGATGATGTTCGGTGAACCATTGGGGAGACGGGTCTAAGCAGCCGCTCAACTGCCGCCTCTCTCTAAATCTATGTGCTCCATCTTAGGCCACATCATCGCTTCACATCAGGCGAGATAGTAGCCAAACACAGATCTATAAAGTGTAAAAAAAAAACGGACTTTGAAGAAATAATGGTATTTAGGTACTGTATATACTGTATGTATGTAGGTATGTAAGTCCTGGAAAAAGACGGGCTACTTTTTATCCCGGGTGAAACCGCGGGGCGCTGCTAGTTATTTATAAATGCGAAAGTCTATCTGTGTGTGTGTTTGTTACCACATAACTCCATAATTACTGAACAGATTTTAATGAAATATCTAATATTTATAATTAAATACTTATAAATTCAACTACTCTCTTATTACTCTTTCTATGAGAGAAAGCCCGTGTCCCAGCAGTGGGAAAAAAAGTTTTGTTGAGTCCTAGGCTTCAACGAGATAGGACGGGATGGAGACAGAAGTGCGACGGTTACGGAATATGAGAGAGACGTATAATTTATAACCCATAATTTATAATTCATAATTCTCATGACTCGTGATTCGTTATTCGTGATCCATGACTCATGACTTATCGGACTTATCGCTAAAAGCGATGTCTTCCACACTACCTTTAGTTAGGGGCTAACATGGACCAAATATACAATTACCAAATTGTGTATTTGGTCCATGGTTCTATGTAACGTTGGGCGTATATCGCTTGACGGTATTTTGTGCGATGGGTGGTATCGAGAATACAATATAGAGAGTTGGTATTACAACTCCAGCCGGAGCCACTCCAAAGCGAGCGGGTTTCCTCACGATGTTTTCCTTCACCGTTTTAGAGCAAGCGTGCAAATCCGCAAACAATTACAAGTCATTGATTCTTTCTCGTCGAAATTCTAACTCAGGTACGTCGGATCATAGGCGTAAGTTACCGCTCGGCCACTGTCGCTGGCCTATGTAAAATTTACATAGTAAATGTAAATTTTTAATTAAAATTAAAACATTAATTTAAATATTGTAATCTATATCCGTTACTGTTTAAATTCAAACACTGAACGTGACTTGAAATAATAATTAGGCTTATATTGAATAAAGAGACATTTTAAAATAAATATACCTAATGTAAATCATTAAAACATATACGTTTTTACATGTTATTAAAACATGACGTATATAATGAGAACCATAATATATATGAGTAGGTACATTATTTTGGGGTAAAAATATGGTGTGTTGTACTTTACCTTTGGATGCACGCTTCGTATCTTTCTTTTACCATCACTGGATAACTGGTAAAAAATGCTTTAATTTGTACATTACTCGTAATAGTGCAATAAAGAATTAAATAAATAAGTACATATATATTGTACAAATAATTTATGGTTAACCTTCTGAGCGCCACGCTATAGAAGCAAAGCCGAGCACTTCACGCCGAGCAACGCAATTTTCATACTTCGGCTCTAGCCGACTTTGGCGTAGAGAGCACTTTATACAAGCTTTTATTTAACTTGCAATGTATGTGGTCCTTGTGGAATCTTGCAAGCTGAATTAGAACCACTTCCTCTTATCCTACGGAGTTGAAATTTTGCATACTTGTCAAAGTCTGATGACAATGCAATATTATGGTGACAGCCAGCTGATCTGATGTTGGAGACGGAAGGTGACCAATGGAACTCCTTGACAGTTAATCGTGAACTACTAGTTTGGGCTCATTTTAATCTGCTTGCGGTTCCGATTACGAGCTTGTCTTGAAAAAATGTGTTTCAATAAAAAACTTATTCATATACAAAAGTCAAATTAGGACGTCAAAGTCAAAGGAAGGCAGTCAAAGGGTTAAGTAAATAATCTTCAGAGTTTATGGTAGTTGGCACGACCAGCTTATAAGGCATATTATATTACATGTAAGTATGTATGTTTCAAAGTTCATAAAAAGTCCAAACCTTTAACTTTTTTACCCTTTGCTAGATTTACATTATTTTACCTTTTCTTGCTAGTCTTCCTTCAATCAGTAAGTTTACAGAAATTAACTCCAATGACGGTCATAAATTTTTCCAAGTAGTTAATCAAGGTTTGTCAAAGAGCAATGGAACGCAGCATACTCGGGGTGAAAATGACCGACAAGATCCGAAATACAACGCTGCGTTCGACGACAGGCAATGCTGACGCAGGCTATAAAACTGCAAAGCTAAAGTGGTACTGGGCGAGGCACGTGGTTCGGATGCATCCGAAGAGGTGGGTAAGAGTCGTCACTCAATGGGAGACGTCGTGGCCGGCCTCTTTAGAGATGTTTGGAAGGAGATTAAAATTAAATTAAAAAATATTTATTTCATAATCGTACAAATTACAATTTGTTGCGACTCTAGACACCACGAAACACCTAGTGGTGTTGACACACCTGTATCTTGGCAGTTAGCTTTTTCCCAGCTTTGTTCTGGCTCTTGCACATATAGGGGGGAGAGATAGGGGAGACCTGTGCCCAGCAGTGGGACACAGTAGGTTAAAAAAAAGGTTGTAAATACCGATGATTGACATAAGGCGTACAAGTAACAATCCAACAGATTTTATTATAAAACCTACATAGGGCATATTACTTCACCTTTTCACCGACTTTTGCGGTCAAAGGGTAATATTTGGCCCTAAATGCAGTAAGTAATAATTTTCAATGATATTTTTTAGCGCTAAGATCGCCCACTGTTACCGACGCTTTAATCTATCTATTTAAACAACAAAACATCATATTACAATTGCTTTTAACGTTTATTTTCATATTACAGACATCAAATTGTAAAATGTATACAAAAATAGTAAAATACTTAAAAAAGGCCTTTAATTACATTGCTAAAAATAATAAATACACATAAAATATGGCAATATTTTATCATTATAAATTCAGATCTGAAAAATATGGCTGCTTATTTCTAAAACACCTGGATCTTTATTCATATACCACAGAATAATTATGATAGTACTTACATATATAAACAATTATGTGATAAATTTAAATTTCAGACCAATCAGTGACCGCTATACTACGCATGGGTATGGAATACTGTTACTTATTCTGTGGTATAAACAGGCGTTATTTTACGTGAAGCGTTTTACTTATTCTGTGGTATGGACAGGTATTATTTTAGGCGATGCGTTTTACTTATTCTGTGGTTTGAACAGGCGTTATTTTACATGATGCGTTTTACTTATTCTGTGGTATGGACAGGCGTTATTTTAAGTGATGCGTTTTACTTATTCTGTGGTATGGACAGGCATTATTTAAGTCGATGCGTTTTACTTATTCTGTGGTATGGACAGGCGTTATTTTAGGCGATGCGTTTTGAGTAATAATATGTTATACCATAGAAAATATATAAGTACGTTATACTATGTATTGTATTATAGATGAACTGCACTTCAGAGATGCATCATTTAAAAACATCACAAAAAATATATAAAATGCTCCAAATTACAAAAACAACGAATAGTTTTTAACAATTTCGATAACCTGTTGATGCGTTAAGCAGCTTCATTAAATGTTAATATCATTAAGACTAATGGCATATTTTTGTACAAGCAGCGCATTTGGCACTCGGAGAGCTTAACATCTTATCAAGTACATTGACTTACAATAAAGTTATACTTCAAGAGGCGTAGATAATATCAAATTAAACTAAAACTATACATGACATTATTATAACATATAAAAAACCTCGACATTAATGGAAAGTATTTTTAATGTTGAATGCATTAGCAAATGCTAGGCGAAAAATAGATAAATACATTTTACTTCTTCCTAATTAATTAAAATTTTAGGAAAATAATGTGTTTATTAGACTATTACCACAGAATACTAAGGGACAGAAGCATCACTCTGCAAAGAAATTTAAACAAATAGCGACTCTTGCTATGACGCAATAAAATTCAATTCAGCTCGCGTAGCACTGCATACCAAACAGTCATATACTACAGAGCGCCTCTCTTTCTATCGCATAGCTCTTATCTCTTCTGACGCGGCACGTGTAACGCGCGACCCGCCATCGGTGTCCGGCTATGTACTTGTAGCTTCGTACCTACAGTGCGGAGTGCGCTAGGCCTGCTATTACTTAGATTTGACTGCATTATTTATTCTAAAACTTTACGACATGAAGTTTTACAAATTGGGTTTGACTCAATATTCGACCGAGTTTAAATTTTGCATACATATTTATTCAATCCTATGGCAATATCGTTGGTTTTTATGATAACAACTGATTTTATTATAAATTGTATATATTTAGACATTTTTGTCGACATATATGTGTTATACACTTCACGGGTCCATGTTCCAGGGTCCTTTGTTATTTACTGTATAATATTATTATTATTATTATTCAGCCTGGTTTGTGCTGGGCAAATGCCTACCAGGGCAAATGCTGCTGGGCAAATGCCTACCAGGAGGTAGGCAACAATAGCCCAGAAACGAGAGGAGTGGATCCTTCCACTCCTCACGTTTCTGGGCTATTGTTTGCCATCCCATACTGTATAATATTACGAAAAATAAATTGTTACTTTTCTAGTTTGCATCTAAAATGCCACATTTTGCTATTATACAATAGGCTCTTACCAAAAATAATTACACATCGTACAGTATCGAGTTAATTATCTATTTGGCGACACTTAAATAAGCTAGTATAATAGTATTATGTGAAAATGATCAATATATAAGCAATATCAAGTATCAGTCAGAATAATATGTAAAAACTACGATGCAAGAAATAAAAGGCTTTTTTATTTTTATTTTAAATGAGCTCGACTCCTATGAAAAACGGGATTTTCTCCCAATTCAACATGTTTTATGGTACGCATTTCTATTAAGCGTGACATTTGCGCTGGATTCAAATGTATATTTGTTTTTACTGTAATGTCTTCGTTTGACTGTTCGTGATGTCATGGACAGGGTTCCGACTGAAAATCAGTGCTATGGTACTTAAAAATACCTTCGCGTTTGCTGAGTCGGAACCTTTACCTGACATCGCGCAACATTTCACTGTGTTTTATTTATTGTTTTGTTTTGCCCTTGCTTTAGTATGTTCAGTGTAATGTGTGATGTCTTGAATAAATGTTTTTGTTTCTTTCGTTCTTCATAAATGTACAATGTCGAGGTTTTACAAAAATACATCTAATACAAAAGGACGGAAGATTATAAATAACGTTGAAGTAGATTCAAAATTAAAGCCAATATTTGAGACGTTTTGTCAAAACACTAAAATAAGATACATTATGGCAAAGCTTTTGTTCGATCTTATTTTCTACAGATTTTGTAAATATTTTAAAAATCCTAAGGCACTGGATATGAAGGTACATCGATCTTATACTAACTATTACATAAAAGCTTTATTTAAATTCTAGTTGATTTAAAGATTCAAGTTTTTTAATGATAATAAAATTAAGAAATTGGACGACATAATCTTGACGTGTATTTATTTTATGTGACTCACAAAAAAATTCGTTGCACTTTTAACGACATTGTCCCAAGTTCATCAGTTCATGGGCTGAGAAGGGAGAGAAAACTTCCATTGAAGGTTTATCTTCTATGTTCAATCCATGAGAAATATCTCAGAACATTGTAATCAGTCAGATTCATATTGTATTTAATAGGGAATATTCATGCATTTTTAAAGCATCTATTCATTATTATAGAACACAATTTAATGAAAATTTAATCCATTGTCAAAATAAAAACGCGCCGTTAGCGTGTGACGTCATAATGTAGTGTAGTGTTAGGATCACCTTATTGGTTCATAGATAAAATAATCACTACGTTCTAATTGGTCTCTCTATGGCTAAACTGTGTGAGTTTCAATAATTGACCAATAGGACGGGCTATATGTCAAAAATTACCAAAAAGCAGCGACCGCGTGACATCAATCTTAGGTACGTACGTAATCAAGCTTTTTGCGGTTACGTTCTGTTTTACCATAAATAAGAAAAATAAACATTAAAGTACATAAAAGCTGAAGTATAAAAACTACTGAATGTTTATAGGTTATCTCTCAAAAGTAATTTCCGGATGTTTGTAACCGGATGTTTGTATTCCTTAGTTAAAGACGAGTTTGGCAACTTTCATTCATTGTTGCTCATTAATAGTTCTGAAACTAGCTTAACCTTTTGCAAGAGTTTATGGCAATGACATTCTGAACTCCGAAGAGAAAAGTGCAGGCAAGACTATGTTTTAAGGGTCACAACGTAACACACATCGACGTCGAAGTTACAAACGGCATCTCTAACCGTGCTTTTTGAAACCCCCGACGCAAATAAGTTTGACCAATATGTGCGTCTATTTGTGGCGCCGTAACTCTTAAACGGGTGAATCGATTTAGATGCGTTTCTTTTATTTGTAAGTGATTATAGCGGTGGTTCTTAGACATGTTTTATCAAAATCGGTTTACCCGTTTTTACCTTTTATAGACTTTTTGTGTCGCGGGCTTGTTTACTAAAATACTCAACGGGCCGTAAAATTAATTCACAAGTCGATCGCCGTCGATAAGTGTGCCTAAAACGGACCTGTGTATATAAAATTAAATACTAGGCTAAGTTACACTGATTGCGCGTCGACGTCCTCTCCGTAGTCGAGATCGTCGTAGCTTAATTCTTCTTCCAACACGCCGACCGCCGCGTCCTTGCTGCCCGGACAGGCTAGGCATCTGGAATACGCAATATGGTACGTTAAGACCAGAGATGTACCGACCGACTAGTCAGGAAATACGACTATTCGGCTTTATTTGTTGTCGCCGACTATAGTAGACGTACATAGAATCGTCAACTTTATTGACATGTTTGAATTTCAATTAAGTACTTTCACTTGAGCTTTAAACTGTCTTAGCTAAGTCAATTTATGACATTTGCTTTTATTTTCTAAAAAAAACACTCAGCACGCCGGTTCGTTCGTAAACAACGTCCGTCTGTCTGTCAAAACCCATTATCTCGGGAACGCGTGGAGGTATAGAGTTGAAATAAAAACCATCTACTCAGGTCTACTTTACTCATTTACTGCTTTGGTCGTTGGGTGTTATTACAAAAACGCCCAGAACCTACCATTCTGCAAAAAATAACAACTTCAATTCTGATGTGTCTTTGAAGTCCAAATCGGTTCATAAATGATTTAATGATCCTACGTAACAAACATAAAACAAAGCTATAATGTAGATTAAAAATAATAATCTAAAAACCACGTTTTTATACGCCGAAATGCGAAAAAGAAAAATTGGATTTAGAATGCATTGTCATCGAGTTGTGAGCTACCCTGAAAGTTTCAGCCGGATAGCTAATCGGGAAGTGCTCGAAATTTGAGTTGCAAGATTCCACCCGGAACGACAGACAGGCAAACAAGAAAGTGACTTAATAAAAACGTGGTAATAAACAATCGAATTGAAAACCTCTTCTTTGAATTCGGTTAAAAAATGACTTCGGTTGATTTTCTTTTGGCTTCTCTTGACCCATTATGATGTTCAGTGAACAGGTAGTGGTTAAAAGAAAACCCATGTATACAATATGTATATAAACATAAATAGCTAGAATGGTATAAGACTATTTTTACTGAAACGCAATGAAAATATATAGTGTAATCCCGCTGAATATTATGTAGGTTGTTGTTAGTTCCTAACAACAACACTCTTTCTACGACACGTGTTTCGCCGTCTGCACGAGGCATCATCAGGTATCGACTCGCCGAACGCTAGAACGAGAGACAAGTCGGTCGCGTTCGGCTAGTCGACACCTGATGATGCCTCGTGCAGACGGCGAAACACGTGTCGTACAAAGAGTGTTGTTGTTAGGAACTAACAACAACCTACATAATATTCAGCGGGATTACACTATATATTTTCATTGCGTTTCAGTTTTGAGATGAATTTCCGCAACGTCACGCCTGATTTCATTGCATACTATTTTTACTGTGAAAAAATATTGAATTTCTACAAATTAGATGACGCCACTCGCTCTAAAAACGGCGAAGGAAAACCGGCATGTCCAAGAATTAATCACAAAAATTTAAGGACATGTGACATCCACCAACCCGCACTGGGCCAGCATGGTGGAATATGGTCCATACTATACTATATAATGTTGCAATTGAATACTTTTTTTTTCACGGGCGAATGCCTTTATTACTGAAAACAAAATTACACTCTACTTACTAAAACTAAGCTAACTACTTACAAAGAGAAGCAATAGGACAACCCCTAGACCATTAAAGGCCTATAGATAGCTCAAATGTTCCAACTTACTACCAGTTGGCAGCGTACCCAAGATGCTGGCAGATTGAATACTTGCTCTGTGATGACGCGAACCCATAAGTAGAGAGAACCCATAAGAGGTACATAAATAGGTATCATTTTACGTTTAATTTTGTGTACAACGGTACAAATAATATTATTATTAAAACTAACGTGACTATTATTCATATTATTATTGTGTCTCGACTTATTCTCGTGAGTGTAGCCGATAATGAGAAAAATAATGTTGTGTAAACTTTATTAGCCACCTGTGTTACCTATTGATATTAGATATTGATATAAGATGTAACTAGGGTTGCCACCCGTACTATAATAATATATAGTATCGTATTATTTAATATACTACAATTGACCAAAATGGTCAATTGTAGTATATTAAATGTATTATAGAAAAATAATATAGTACAAATATACTATATTTTCATCGCCAATTCAACTGTCGTGCTTTTTTTATATATACTGTGACTGGAACGCACCCGGAATTTCTGAACGAAACAAATTCTCGGCACTTACTGAAAGAGGCTGAATTTTTTTTTGTCTGTATTTAGGCTTAACTTATTAGACATTTAAAACTCAACAGAGAAATAAAATACTCTTTGTACGTGTCTATAAAAATAATTTTGATGGTTAAAGCGAAGAGTAATAACAAATATACATGGAAATATAAATAACGATTAAAAATAAATGAGTACTATTATTTTCCTGAAGTACCCAAAAGCACATATTTTTGCAAATTTTTGAGAACAATTTTTTTTCAATGAAAACGTGGCGACCCTTGTAACATAATATGCAGTATACCATAACGTCACTAAATATTAATTCATAGATTTAATTTTAACTTTGAATAAACATAATTAATTGGCTCCACCTGTGAGTAACGCGACACCGTGCGATATGCTAATGTCGCGGCCTCGCTGCCAGGTGTCTTTTGCAATCTTGTTTGTTTCCTCCTGTACTAGCTAGACCAGTGAAGATTTAATTAGATTTGAAACTACTAACAAGTCCGCAAGATCTGTAGTATAGGTTGGTATATAAATACTGTTATAGCATGAAAGGAACTCAAAAGAAGGTAACTTTTCCCAGCAGTATTTTTTGAAAGAAGAACAGACCAATTTTCTACCATTTTCTACGATTAGAAAGATGCTCTTTTTCAGAGACAATAAGGTATTTCTCAGAATTGTAAGACTCGGAATAATTTTGTGGCGCCACGTGGTAGGAGCAACAAGAAGGAATACGCCCTCTGCTTCATGGTTTTACGAAATTATAAATAAATGATCTATATCTTTTCATAAGAAATCGTTTAAAAATCTTTAAAGTTTGGTGATCAGTTGGTGTGGTAACACCATCGATCGATTAATGTGAAACTTCAGCTGTATGGATGGAAACTGACGATCGACGTCGACTGATCTCACTCTACTATTGATCAATTAGTCTTGTAACATCCTTAGGTAACTGTTAAGTTAGTATTGGATTGTTAGTTTTGTTAGAATTGCAACTAGCAATACTAAAGTTTGAATTTGTTCTATTAATTAACTAGCAAGATTCTATAATGGCGTTTTTCCAAAAGATATAAATTTTATTAATTTACTGAATTACCTGGAATCACATATTTTAATGCGGATTACTGCTTTTTTATCACAATTCTAACTATTATCAAATAAATATTGTTAATGCAATAAGTCTAAGCCATGCCGTCAAGCGATCTAGTCGTGTTTCGGGATGATGCTCGGTGAACCAACGGGGAGACGGGTCTGAGCAGCCGCTCAACTGCCGTCTCTCTCTAGATCTATGTGCTTCATCTTAAGCCACATCATCGCTTCACATCAGGCGAGATAGTGGCCAAACATAGATCTATTAAGTGTAAGAAAAAAGTAAAGATATTATGAAAATATTACCTGCTCTCATTGATTCCGTAATAGACGCACTTATCGCCCACACACTCGCAGCAGCCGTCGTGGAACCACCTGGAATCGCATTTCAATATGTTATGCCCATGATTTACCTTACATTTTTGGCATCCCAAACGCACTTAAGAACGTCAATTATTACAATGACTCTACCACCATATCGGTAAAACATTACTCAGAAACAACTAAGGGGCATAATAAAAAATATTTTTTTTTAAAGATTTTGTTACATTTTTTTTAGTTTTCTGCAATGTTATTTTTCTTAGGTACCAGTTGGCTACTTTGCAGAAGTGGAGTGTTCCAAGCATCTTTGTCTTCTATGTAATCACGAATTTACATGAAAGAAAATAAAAAAAATGTCAGCATTCTAAATAGCGAAATAGCCGCATAGTTCTCACCGCAAACTATTGGCGCCCATAGAGCGACACGACGCACGACACTTGTCGCACGACATGCACTGCGACATGTACGCAACGGTGCAGTTCAGGGTGACCACGTCGCGGCTCACCGGCTCAGATTCTTGTTCCACGCTCTCTGAAAATCACACTATCATTATAACTCTTGGTATGTCTATTTTACTCGTGGTAGATCTCTCGTATGCGGGAGGTTGTCTGGGTAGGTACCACAGCTTTCAGCTTAACTTAGCTTAGCAGCCAGTTATTCTGCCGCCAAGCAGTAGTGCGCAAGCATTACTGTGTTCTGATTTGAAGTGCATTGTAGCCAGTGAAATTACTGCGCATATCTATATGAGACTTAATATCTGATGTCTCGAGGTGATGAACGTCATGCAGTATTACGCAGTGCTTTTTATGGTTTTAAAAGTTCTGGGTGGCACTGCTATTGTTATGAGCAGGCGTGGCGCTCAGTTCCGAAAGAGAGATTCGAAATGGAGGTAGCTCAAACCCTGGATTAACACAGTCTACTTTATCCCGGGAAACTGTGGGGTGCAGCTAGTAAGTAATAAAGCAGTCTGTGATTCTTAGGAAGTATTTTGTATGTGTATGAAGCTGTATATTATTTTTATCACACGGCCTTAGGCGTATAATTGGAACCCTCATTCCCAGTTTGGGCGAGCATCGTTTAGGTTCATAATGTCCAAATCCCAAAACGTCCAGATAGTGATTATGATTATGGTGCAAATTGTGCATATCGCAAAATGTCCAAATCCCAGAATGTCCAAAATGTTTAGTAGCTGCTAAAATACACAAAAAATCTACGTAAGTATTATAATTGCAAATTATTTTCCAATATGTCTATTAATTTTTTTTCGGGAATGCGCGGGCGCTACTATTCGTTACTATAGCGTAGTTTCGACTACTATGCCTGCAGGTTACATCTGTATTTTTGACGTTAATCAGCTCACACATTGAGATGAGCTTACAACAACACAGAATAAATTGGAATATTTTATGCCATTATATGATGAACTAATCAGCCCCTCTACCCATATGTACTTCAAGCGACAACCGTATATCGTGTTGAGTTCAAATTATATTGGTTGGTGGTTATTGCATTGGTATAGCTTCACTGCGACTAATGAGATACGGTCTAATTATTGTCGATTCAAGCAAGAAATCGAATTAATCTCATTAATGTATACCAAAATACGATAACTCCAAGTTGAGATAAACTTAATGGGACAATACATATATGGCATCATAACAGGCATTGTCGCAGTGAAACTACACATTAAGTATACGATATACACGATATACGATTGGCGCTTGAGGGACATATGGGTACGGGGGCAGAATCGTAACACTAACAAGAAATAAAAACTCACAAAGGGAAGAATTTTGCACAAACTAGATAATATTGTTCATCTTTTCCTACAATATTTAAAAATATATTTGTATAATATCTCAGCTCTCAATAACCCTATTGTTTGAGTAAGAGATCAAACACGGCAGGTCAGGTAGGTAGTGCTGACATTCCAAAGTAATGACTCATTCATCTCTACAGGGTTTCTTTGACCACTTTGTTTTTTTTTTGGCTTTGAGGTCTTAATGTCTTATGAGATGTTTGATGTTATCTGGGAGTAATTTTTAACCGACTTCAGAAAAGGAGGAGGTTCTCAATTCAGCTGTATGTTATTTTAATTTTTGTATGTTTGATACGCGATTACCTACTCCGTCATTAGTAATCTGATTTGGAAAATGGGGAATATGCATGTGTTGTCGAAAAATCTCTAAATTACTTTTTACGATAGATTATGTACTCCTGTAAACGTTTAGTAGTGATAAAATTATTATTATTAATTGCGTAGTTTTTTTGTATTCCAATGTTTCTTTTTCTTATTTTTGAAGAAACGGAACGTAATCACAAAACGCTTGAGTACGTGCAACCACGTTTTGACGTCACGCGCCTTACCGCTTATTGGTCAATTTTTGAAATAGAGCCCGCCCTATTGGTAAGTTATTGACACACACACATGTAGTATAGATGGACAATTGAGGAGATCCTAGGTCCCACATTTTGACGTCACACGCAAATGGCGCGTTTATGTTGATTTAAATTGATTCAAATTTTCACTTAATTATTTTATTGACGAATGATGCCGTAAAATTTCTAAACATTTTTTTCATTATTAGTTTTCAATAATGAATGGATTCATGCATTCAAAAATTACATGCATATTTCCTATTATATTTTGCTTTGGATTCAGTATAGTTTCAAGGTGGTCCCATATAAATTTCATCATTATTCAACCTTGGACTTAGAAGATAGATCAGAATTAAAATAGTCGGTTTTTGATTGTTAAAAAAATAATTATTAACTTATACTTATATTTAATATTAGGTATCATGTAGGAACTGGTAGGTTTTTATGTATTTATATTTATTTATATGAATTACATATTTTTCTTAACATCAATAGTAAACCCTTCACCCTCAATTACATCACATCATACTTCACACTAATATTATAAATGCGAAAGTTTGTATGTAGGTGTGTTTGTTACGTCTTCACGCTGCAATGGCTAAACGGATTTGGATGTTTGGAATGAAGATAGCTTATAGACTGGATATTTTTTATCTTAGAAAACAAAACAGACTCTGGACCCAAGTCGGCCGTAGCAAGGAAAACATGTGCAGGTGGGGATACAGCTCAGATAGTGCATGCAAGTGTGGTTTCTCTCTCCAGACTATGGCCTACCTTTTGTCTTGCCCTGCGTGTCCTACCAACTGTACACGCGAGGACATATACAATGCCACGAACAATGCTGTGCTTGTGGCGGAGTAGGTACGGCTCTAAAAATATATAAAAAGCCGAAGGATCGACTCGCTAAGAAGAAGATCTTAGAAAACCGAACATTTCCCAAGGGAGCAGCCATAAACTGAATTCTATGTGGGTGAAACTGCACGGAGCAGCTAGTCTACAATAGTTTGTAACATCGTTGTTTGAACTCGTCACATGTTTTTGATTTTCTTAAATATTTTGTTAGAAGTCTCGACCGTGATTCTCGCTTGTAGTACTTATCGGTTGGAGATGATCCTGACAGTTGAATTAGTTTTGACGTTTTTGACATTTTGTACAACTGTCAGAGGTTTCGCTCGTATTTTTGACTTTACGACGAACTTTTTGGAAGGATGGAAGGAAGAAATTTAATCCTTGTGCATCTAATGGTTTAGACGATGCGGTCTTTTTATAAAGTAATGATAAGCTGCACGATTTAAGACGGGCTATGTGTTCCCGCAATCAGTTCTGGGATATATTCAGGATTTCCTGAACTTCCGTTGCTGAAACGAATTGACAAAATGATCTGTTGGTTAGTTTGTTGTGAAAAAGGGGATTTGCCTATCGGCGTTCCCTTTTTTATTCTTTTTATTTTGCCTTTAGTTTTCTCTTTTTATCGTATTGATGTTTTCATAACTTTTGCTAAGGCAACTTTTGAATAGCAATTAGAGGTTTTCCTTTTGAAGAGCATAATTTACATTATCTGAATTTTGATATTTGGCCCTTCTGGCACCTACATTTATTAACTCAATTTCCCCTGGAAGCCTTCTGACCTGCGTCGAGGATCAAGGACAGAAGCCCCGGATTGGTTACATTGTAGTTTTGTTAGACTGCCCATTGAGGTACATTCTTTAAATTATTAAAATGATGCAGTAATGATGAATTAGTTTGGGATATATCACATTTGGTTGTAGAGTTTGTATCGCATCCTCTGGAAAAATAAATAAAAGATAGTAACGCAGAATTGTCTTTTATATCTCCCGCCTTGAGATTAATAGTTCAATGGACCCTATCCGAGGAATTGGTTTGTTATATAGGTAAGCATCCACGGCGCCCGAAACCCTTTTTCATTAGTTTGTTAACGGAGCTTACTCTTAGTCCCATCTGGACATTTTGTTATATATAATTATTTTGTCTTAAACTTGTATTATTACAAGTTTTGTGATTTTTATCTCACAATGTGACGATAGATCATTTCACATGCTTTTTAAATTTTTCACAATCTTTGATTCTTAAAAAGTCATCAGGCCTAATCAGCATTTTTGTTTTTGGTTTTGAGCATACTGTTAAACACAGCTAGCTATCTGTATACAGGTATCTAATAAAGCTATGCTCTATGGCTATATTTATTGAATGATACTAGGTACTAGTTTATTTATCTTAACAAATTGTTACACAGGGCACCAAAAGTAGGTATGGTGATTTCTCAGAATGTTTTAAATTAGTACATACATTCTGATAGCCGACTTCATAGAAACAACAAGTTTGTTGCAGTTTGTAGGTACTGATTTGCAGAAATACATTCTAAATGATAGAATAGGACTAATTCATAATATAATTTTATGCAGATACTTTTGAATGTTTCAGTTTAACTCTTACTTTTTAGAGAAACTAATAATAAAGATGAAAAGATAGATGCTTTAATATGGAATGTAGCAACGAGATGAGTAAGTCCTATGCCCGATTGTAAGCGCCACACTTGTATAACAATTGCACTAAGAAGCATTGCGCCCGTCATCCCGAGACATCAGATATTAAGTCTCATAAGCCCAGTGTGATTTGAATAATTATAGACGATGAAATGTATGTAAATATAAAAACTCACGTAAGTGATAAACCAGCTGTTTCTCCGGCACAGGCCTGTATGCCGACAAGTCAATATCCACTGGATATGTGATAGAAAGCCATCTTTGCTGAGGGTCAGGATCACTTGTGAGGGCAGCAAAGAGTCCAGGCACACTGTCAGCAAGCTCTTCAACATATGAAGTCTTGGATAGCTCAGTTTGAGTGTCGTTAGGTTTTGGACACATGTCTGTTGAAATTATTTTTGAATTAAAGTTTTTGATCAAGATTATAGTTTGAATATTGTTGAACTTATTATGTACTGAGTTTCTTGGACAAGTTACCACATTCAATACACATAAATCTATCTTTAAGAATATTCAAAAGCAACAAGTTGCTGAGTGACCATGGGAGTTAATCTTTGTATGTAGGTACATAAGTATGGAGATATTGATTTCTATTTTCTACATGTATTTAGTGATGTCCTCAGCAATAATAACGTTGACTCACCAACACAACTACAGCATTCGCTGTACAGGAAGCTGAGACAGTTGAAGCAGTCCTTGCAACAGGAGCAATCCTTCAAGTCGCATTTACAAGACTGGGTCAGCATGCATTTCGACACAACACTGGCACAGATAGCCTCGTTACACGCATATACTATCGGCACTACGCAAATTAGCGCCACAAAGAAGTATAACTTCCCAGCCATCGTCGAAACAACTTGTAAACACTATGAGGAATTTACTTTGAGCTGAAAAAATAAACAACACAAGTTTATTGAAAAGTGATGCGTATTGATGATGCTTGTTTTAAAAGTAGTACATACTATGATGGATATTTGAAATTAATGACGAATTAAACTATTTTAATTTTATAAACTTCGTAAAAATATTTATTTGAGATAAATTTAGCCGTCCAACTCCCAACCCGACAAAAACTTTTTAAGTGAATGAATGAATGAACGACTGAAGTACTAAACGAATTGATTGATCACAGGCCCACAGTTAACATTTACCGGAAGTACAATACTGTGTGGGTTGCTATTACCAAAAAAGAATGAGATTTCAAAATGAAATGTTTACAAAATTCGAAAAATAAAATAAGTTTCTTTAAGGTTTTATTAATTCAAGCCTATATACAAACAATGTATGTGTGCTAGTGTGCCTTTAATTTATTTTATTTTTAAACATTCCATTTCAAGGACAAACCTTAGCAAAGATGATACTGACTGGTAATAAGAGAAAAACAAAAAACCTAGTAATTTGTATTTATTCTGTTTTCCTGTTTGTTAGATTAATTACTTAGGACATCAGAAAATAATTGTACATTCCTGGACCTAATAAAATGTTAATAAATAATATGCATGTATCGAAAAGTTCAAAATAAAAAGACAAGTTTTAGCTATCTGTATTACAGACATGAAATGAGAAAGTAGGGGGAAAATTTAAATAATGCGCAGCAATGTGAGGAAAACTATAAAGGGCAATAGTTACTAATATTCATGGAAAAAAGTAAAGGTAGGTGTAGATCCTAAAAATAAAGCTGACTAGCCCAAGCCCAAAATAAATCTATGTATACTAATAATATAAAGAGGTAAAATAGTAAGTTGGTGTTTGCAAGAATCTCTGAAACTACTATTCCGATTCTAAAAATTCTTTCACTGATTGAAAGGTAACACTATCGCCGAGTGACGTAGTCTATATTTTATTGTGTCGACGTAAACAAAGTCGCAGGCGGTTGCTAGTTTCTTATAAAAATAAATACTTTTGTTATAAGGAAATTTTTTCAAGATGGCATCATGTAATTTGCTCTAATAGCTGATGTGAAATAAGACTCTTTATTTGACACGCGTTATGCGCGCAGCTATGGCACAAAAGAAATATTATGTACTGATTAAATCACAGCAAGTGCAGTGCATGAAGGTAAGAAAACAAAAATCCATAATATATTAAAAAAATAATCTAAATTCACGTTTTTATGGATTTAGAATGCATCATCATCGAGTTGTGAGCTACCCTAAAAGATTCAGTCGGATAGGTAATCAGGAAGTGCTCGAACTCCCTCGCCAATTAGTGTACCTACTATGATGCTTTTTACTCATCATCCAAGGTTGCCTGGAAGAGATTTAGCAAAAAGGCTGGCCATTGTAGCACTTGCAAAATATTAAAAATCTATTCCGCTTATGTTTCGTTATTCCTCTCCATCCAAAGGTTGTCAGGAAGAGATCGCTCTGAGCGGTAAGACCACCTACTGTTACAACATTGTAAACATTTAACTTGTACTTAATTTCTATGTTTAAGGTGAATAATAAAGTGTTTATCTATCTATTTATCTTTGTTTGTATTTTTTTTTGTAATTGGTGTGAACAATATGGAGTTAAGTAGGTAATTATGGTTAATCAATCATATCCTAAATAATTATCAAGGTGATGCTATCTATATAATTAAAATAATTTCACTATCGTACCTACTTACATACGCGGGTAGACAACTATTTTGAATACTGAGTGTATGACAATAATACAGGCCATTGGCTTTATGTCCTTACGCGTATGTGGTTCAATATAAGAAAAACTAAAATCAAAAAATAAAAGTGCTATGTTTTGAAATATCTATTCAACGACAATGGTGAGTTGACAATACTTTAATAATACATACTTGCCTAATATATGTCGCATTATATTATATGTATAATCCGCATGTAAACTAAGTTTTATGCTGTTCGTTATAATAGCTAAACGACGTTCAGTCGTTTTACAAAATGACTGGAACCTTATACGCAGTTATGCGTTTTTCAATGCGACGAGTTAATATTTAGCGGTTTTCCGAGAATCCTGGAAATGTAGTACAGTTTGTATTCTCGAACATAATTATTCCCCAGGGTCTAGCAACAGCAGTCCTGTTCGTCCTGGCGTTCGTGGCTGTACATGCGTACAAAAACCCGTACTACGCTGCCGGCCGCTCTGTGAATGTGCATCTTTTTGAGTGGAAGTGGGACGACATCGCGGCTGAATGCGAGAGGTTCCTGGGACCTAAGGGATATGGCGGGATTCAGGTATGTTCATGTATTGTACCTACAGATTCGAGGTTCATCTGAGTAGGTATTTGTTTTTGTTTCTATGTGAGACTATATATTGGCGGCCTTTAACATACGTCTCCAATGAGCAAGTAATATATATGTAGGTATTTAAAAAAAATGTAACATTTCATTCGTATTTACTCCTTACACTAACTTAATGTGCAGTAGCTCGAAATAAACTATGTTCTTAAATAAAGAGTTAGTTCTTTATTCCTTTCACACTTTTATTTCATCATAATAAAGTTATTATGATGGTTTCAGCGAGATCATTTCTTTTATACAACTCAACGGGTAATAACAACTGCCAGTGTGCAATAGATTATCACAAAATCATTGTAGGCTGCATATGAGCTATATGAGAGCTCCATCAAAGACTCCAAGACCGAACGTTCACAAAATATTGAAGTAGAGACTATTATATATTCTGTGGTAGAGCCAGTTTTTCTATTGTAACAAATAAAACATACTTAGGTACCCACCTCAAGTCGCTGACCGGCGCACCACCTGCACCTGCAATGTTCAAAAAATCCAGGCAATTCGTAGGTATGCAAAATCCTGCAGTATGACCCGGAAGTAACAGTTTGTTGGACGTAGCTGTATAACAACTTACTATTTACTTAAGATATGATCATAGGTTAAACCACCTAGCTCATCGAACCTTTATAGAGAGAAAGATTACAAATAAATATTGTATTTTTAGATCTCACCACCAAACGAGAACCCAGTTATGTGGTCGGCGAACCGGCCGTGGTGGGAGCGCTACCAACCGTTGTCCTACGACCTGGTGACGCGTTCTGGAGATGAGAGGCAGTTCTCGGAGATGGTACGCCGCTGTAATGCCGTAGGAGTCAGGTGAGCTACAGACACTCAAGGACTTAAGTTGAAAGGCTGCAGCTTGTCTTTTCTTGATACTTACAACAAAATCTTGGTCTTACAATTACCTAGTAAACTTTGGAGTACTTTAATCAACTGCGTTGTTCTACGATCTTCTGACGCGTTCAGAACACACAGAGACATACCTAATTGAGAACTTTTAAGTACCTTAACTGTATTCTGAGTTCTGGACTCTTTTACAATGAGATCCCGGTTCAAGTAGCAGTAGTTATGGGAGCTGTATACCAAGCTATTTGTCTAGGTATTGATGAAATATTTTGGAAACGAAACATCATCGTATATATCATAGTCATACGGCGCACTATCTCTACAAATACAAACGTATTTGTAGAGATAGTGCGCCGTGAAAGTCGGAAAGGTTTCTTTAGCTCTGATGTAAGACATAAGTCTTTATCTTGACGATTTTTATTTTCGAAGGAAGGATATTACTAAAAAGCTACCCCGTTTCGTCACATTCATGACGGAGAAAGTAATAAAAGTAGGTTTGAACTATATGAACACCCAGGTCAAACATGTAGGTCATTTCAGGATCTACGTAGATGCAGTAATTAACCACATGACGGGTGAGCCTCTAGAAAACTTAGGTACAGCTGGCAACACCGCTGTCTACAGGGACTGGTACTACCCAGCGGTCCCTTACAACCGGGACCACTTCAACTGGCCACACTGTGTCATTGACGGCATGGACTATGTTAACAATGCTTGGAGGGTAAGAGCACAAAAGAGCTTTTCTGTGGTAAGAGGCAGGCTTTATACACATAAATTGTGATAGAGGTTTTTTAAGAGATGATGGTGGTTAGCAAGTAGTTGGATCAGCTGGTAAGCGGTTTCTACCCGGGCCTACTACCGGGGCGAGATGGTGAATGCTAGCGCGACCCCATCTTGCCCCATCTCCGCAGAGGCCTGCTTACGTGGGGGTCTTTAGTGGGTTCGAGCCCCACACATCCCCTTCTGCCACTCCCATGGCAAAAGGGCAATGCAACGGCATTTTCCCGCCCACATAAAAATAAAGGTGGTAAGCGGTCATCGTTGCCTACAAAGTGTTGCAGAATATGTAAGAAGGGTGAGGAAAATGGAATTGTTTGTACGTTCAAGTTTTTTTAGGTCTCCATAAATCTGCGAACTAAGATAATTAAGTCAGGGTTAGAAGCGCAGTACAGCGCAGTATTAACCATGCCTTCTTTATTAAATTCTTCTTCTTTAAATCCTGTATCTTGCAGGTCCGCAACTGTGAGCTGGTAGGGTTAAAGGATTTGAACCAAGCCAATGAACACACGCGGAATATGATCGTCAACTTCATGAATAAGCTCATCGACTACGGAGTTGCAGGTTTCAGGTAAATATCATGTCTTCTATTTATACTTCTGAGAAAGATTTCTTTACTTTTAAGTAAGGAAATCTTGCTCAGAAGTATCAGAAGTAAAAATAGTTATAAGTTACAACTATTTACATTGTCCCTTTCTAAGAACTTAGTACTTACATTGTCGGTTACCAAGATAGCAATCTGACAATCCTTTCATACCTACATTGTTTTTGTAATTTTCTTTATAATCTTTTGTAATCTTCTACAAGCTTTGACCCTTATGAAGATTATGATCAAGATCTTACTTGATCAAAAATTTTTTTGGTCGAAAGCGAAGCACGGCTACTAAGTTAAAATCTATTCACCTGTTGATTTTAATACACCTGTTTGTTCCAGACGCTAATTGCAGACGCTAAACCTTTTGTGGTACCTTACCTTAAAATATTCTACAGGATAGAGAGAGTAGAGACTTGATAGGAGTCAGAGCATACCACATGTCCCTGCTGTTACAATATTATTTTTTAATCTAGGATCGACGCCGCTAAACACATGTGGCCAGCAGATCTGCGCGTCATCTACGACCGACTTCACAACCTTAACACAGCCCACGGTTTCCCTTCCAACGCTCGACCTTACATCTATCAGGAAGTTATAGATTACGGAGGTGAAGCCATCAGCAGGGATGAGTACACTCCTCTTGGAGCCGTGACTGAGTTTAAAGCGGGCTTGGAACTAAGCAACGCTTTTAGAGGAAATAACCAGCTTAGGTAAGTTTGAAAATCTGGCGTTTCGCTGCAACTACAAAACGGATAGCGTTCTCTATAGGTACATTTTGAACTATATTTATCTGTCTAAGATTATTCAAAATTCAAACTGCTCAAGAATTTATTTAAAATATTTATCTTCCCCTTATAAAATATTAAAATATTCTGCATAATACAGGCTTGGTGTGTACCCTATAGCTTTTTGTTACCAAATCGAAACATTTTTTACGGGGTTAGCGCCTACAGAATGATATTGACCTGCTCTACCTACACATCCAGAAACTGTTCCCTCTGAAAATCTAGAAGAAGAAAGAAGAAGAAGAAGTCCAGCTTTAGGAACATGTAATTTTTTTAATGTACTTTACCTACATCTATTGTTCTATCAGAATCTATACAATATAATATTTTTAGATGGCTGATCAGCTGGGGTCCTCAATGGGGTTTACTTGCCCATAGCGACGCTCTAACCTTCATCGATAACCATGACAACGAGAGAGGCCATGGAGGCGGTGGGGGGGTCCTCACGTACAAGGAATCCCGTCCGTATAAGGCTGCTATAGCATTCCTTCTCGCCCATCCTTACGGCGAGCCTCAGATCATGAGCAGTTTCGACTTCACGAATACAGAAATAGGACCTCCTATGGACAGAGATGGGAATATCATATCGCCATCGATCAACTCTGTAAGTTGCAGTGCATCTTAGATTAGTGCGCTAAGTATGATTGATTGGTTTTGCATATGTTCTAATTAGTATTATTTGTTTAAAGCTATCTATTGTGTTATCATTTCGTTAATTAGTTGTTGTTATGCAGTATTTCTAAAGGTTATGGTCAAATGTGCAGTCATTGAGGTTTATTTTGCCTAGTAACTAGGCTTGTTCTTCTCCTAATTATCATCTACGTGGAACGATGAGAGCCGTTCCTGGTTCTCTAAATATAGAGAATCTAAGTTCGAGACCAATATTGGTAAGTGATAGATATTATTAACTTATCACTTAACTTCCAGGATGACACTTGCGGCAATGGCTGGGTATGCCAACACCGCTGGCGGCAGATCTACAACATGGTTGGCTTCAGGAACGCTGCTGGCAGCACCTCCCTAAACGACTGGTGGGATAACGGCAGCAACCAGATCGCGTTCTGTCGAGGCGGGAATGCTTTCATCGCGTTTAACAATGACCTTTGGGACCTGAATCAAACTCTACAGGTCTGTATGAGATGGTTTGATTAGTCATTGCCAGAATTAGATCTGATGACTTATAGTGAAGCAGGGATATCTAATAAATCACTTACGACGTAAATCGAGTGATGATTCCTACAGATTCTAGATTCATATAGAAAAATGTTTGGGTTTCATGTAGACCTCTTGGTTAAACCCTGTATGAGGTTAAGCCATTGGGCAAAGTTCGACAGCCGATACAGTTATTTTTTTAATTCTAAAATTTTATTTGATTTTTTTTTACAATGGCAGTCTCATCATTTCCTAACCACAAATCAAAATGAACCTTACAAATTATAGTTGTTCAATGATGACATCTCGAATAGCAATATTGCAGCTTCAGATGTACGTTCTGCCAAAATGTGTATGAACGCTATGGTTTAGTTGGGTTTGAGCCAATTTTCTTTTTCAGACTTGCCTCCCAGCTGGTAGATACTGCGACGTGATTTCTGGCAACAAAGCGGGCAACTCTTGCCAGGGCAAGACAATCACAGTGGGCAACGACGGTCGGGCGCAGATCTCAGTGGGCGCCAACGATTACGATCTCATGCTGGCCATACACGTGGGACCGGAGGTAATATACATTTTTTAATTTTATTTAAAAAGAGGAGGTTCCCAATTCGATTGTTTTTTTTCAATGTTTGTTACCTCCATCGAGGACTAAAACGTAGTGGTAAAATTAGGCATAGGCAATAGAATCACTGTGAGCAACGACGGTCGGGCGCAGACCTCAGTAGACGCCAGTATTTTTTTAACCGACTTCAAGCAATCTCAATCTCAATTCGATAGCTTTTTTATGTTTGTTACCTCAACTCCCTTATTTATAAAACAATTTGGAAAATTATTTTTACGTTTGGTTCAGTATAGCTACAATGTGGTCCCATTTATTTCACCGATATTCGACCTTGGACTTCGAAGATACAACAGAATTGGAGGTTTTTTTTTGTTTTAAATGAATTATTTTAAATATATTTGCCAACGATTACGATATCATGCTGGCCCATATATGATTTGGGACCAGTAGCAATGTGGCTAATGTGCCAGCATCGTGGGAAATAGTGGGCAAGAAAATCACTGTAGGCTTAGTATGATATATATACATATTATATTATATACTTTGTATAATCCGCCATGTGTAGCAATGACATAATAATAAAATATAGTAAATATAGTGTTACAAAAATGTTAACTTAAGACATAATATATTTGAACTTGGATTTTATGTTCAATGTAACATAATAAAGCCTCTGTGGTGTAGTGGTTGGACACGTCAGCTCAAAATAAATCGCATATACCGCGGAGGTTGCGGGTTCGATTCCCGCTACGGGACAAATGATTGTGCACAGAAAAAAAACTCAAGCATTTGTTTCGTACCTGGCCATAGTTCCTGATTCCCTAGATACAGGAAATCCTAGATATATTATAACTGCAGTTGTTTCTTATAAGCATGGACTAAATATTTGGTCCATGTTATATGTAAGTATAAACTTCCTAAATAATGTACTTAACCAGGTCTTTAAATTTCAGAGCCGGCTGTAAATGGGAGAGTAATATTCGCAAAAATGGACGAAGACAAAATATATTTTTATGCATTGTTCAAAATACGTTTTATTTAAAAAAAAATATGGACAATTCCAAATGTTATTTGTAACTGTATTGTAGGTTGCATCTATCTAATTCTTTAAGAACCCCACCTAATATCACTAGCACTAGCTGTTATTGATTAGGTATGCAAAATAGGTGTATTTTTTATGATATATATTTCGTATTTTATTTTTATGTATTATTTTGTTTGTATTTGTTATTATGTATATATTATTATACTTTTGATATTTTGTATTTACTACATTACATATTTTATATTAATTACTTCGTACACCAACTGACCGCAAATTTTTGCCATTTTATTCCTGTCCATCCAAAGGTTGCCTTTAAGAAATTACACAAATTGCACGCGATAAAGCCGTCCATTGTTCTACCACTATTATTTGTAACTGTTAACTTTTGTTTCCTGTTTTCGTGATCAATAATGTATAATTGTATTGTATTGATATACTGACTACTGATTGATGATACGAGCAAGTCGTTTGCCTGACGGTAAGCGCCACACCTGCCCAATTGCAGTGCCACCCAGAACTTTAAATACCATAAAAGCACTGTGTAACACTGCATAATGCATTGCGCTTATCACCCCGAGACATCAGATATAAAGTCTCAGTAATTTCGCTGGCTACAACCTACCCAGACGGCCTCCCGCATACGAGAGACCTTTCCGCGAGTGTATGCATCAAAAGTAGAGAAGTACTCCAGTGATATTATTAATTAAATTAATTTGAATTCTTATTAATTGAGTCCCTAGCACGCAAACTAATTTATGCCAACCCAAAATTAAACCCTAGGGAGCTTAGGCTTTAGAACCAACTACCTAGCTAATAATGCACGAGAGAGGTTACGCTAAGGTCAGTTTTTGATGTTTAATGGTTGCGTGTAGCAGGTTATTTTGTACACATTTAATTATTTTTTTATATAAAAACTCGTTTCGTATGTTTTTGTTATTAGTTTGCACTTCAGTCAAGTTAGAAGATCTCAAATGAAGTGTACGCTATTTTGGTTTAGGATTTAGGTTCAGATATTTCAAACGTTGTATTGTGATAGCGCTTAGACTGGCTTAGAGTATTTAAAACTTATCCAAACTTTTTACATACATAGGTTATTCAAAAACATTGAAATGGCGGAATTGGCGGATGATTACAGGTACGTTATTGTTATTGCTCCTTTATATCTACAGGCGCTTATAATAGGTGTGATAAGTTTAGAAAATCAAAGTACAACTCGATCAATGGTAAAGAAAACGTATAAATAGTCTGATAGAGTCTTAGAGTTTTTTTGAAGCTCTAAAATTTCAATTGCATTTTTCATTTGCAACTCTCATAGCCAGTTCTCCTTATCAGTAAACGGAAAGAAACGTTCACTTTTCCATACCTTACGGCAAAATAAAAGTAAATTTTTGTAAATGAATAAAGCTATGGTTAATATTAAATATCTATCTAGGTATTACCTATATCTACCTGTCATCGGCCTTGTATATATTTTTATTATTTAAATAATAGAAGAGAATATAAATATTTAGCTAAATCCTGAAAATATATATATCTACAGTGACATTGTAATTAAACTAAATATTTCCTTAAAACAGTCACATGTCACCAAAAAGCTACGAGCTTAACAACCAGACGAACTTGCAACTCCAAGGGGGGCAAATTCCCCGGAAGCGCAAGAAGCCACGCCCTTTTCAGGACAACATCCGAGACTTCATGTCTAACACTACGCTGCACGGGTTCCGGTACATCTTGGCGGAGGAGCTCAGTTGGGTTGAAAGGTGATTAACGTCAAGGTTAACCTCCAAGGGAGGACGCTCAGTTAGGATAAAATCTGAGAATCAATGAAAGGTATGACAATTGATGAATGAAGGAATGGTGACGTACGTCTTGTATTGCAAAAGGTGATCTGCAAAGGCAAAGGCAGGTCATACGACCATAAATATGACGCCTGCTTAAACCGCGATAGCAAACGATATTTTTTTTACGATTGCACGATGCATAAATTCACACAAAACTAATGTATGTATGTTAGGTTGTATTTATATCAAATATATTTCAACTTTTAAAAACGATTTTATCTTATTTTACTCTGTGCCTATAGTTCTCGAATACTTACATAATTATCACAAACCCAAAAAAAAAATGTATATTTGTGGTACCCACTTATATCGGCTGATCTGACTGTATGAACAGGCTTTGGTGGGTCCTGATGGTGATATGCAGCATAATGGTCTGCGCGTTCTTCATTCGCCAAGTCTACATCAAGTGGGATGAGACTCCTGTTATCGTCAGTTTTGCCGACACCTCTAATTCTGTTTGGCACGTAAGTTTAAGTATCTATGTGTTACCTACCTACTTTTGTTTTCACTGTAATGTCTTCGTCTGATTGTTCGTGATGTCATGGACAGGGTTCCCACTGAAAATCAGTGCTATGGTACTTAAAAACACCTTAGCTTGTGCTGTCGGTACCTTTACCTGATATCGCGCAACATTTGACTGTGTTGTATGTGTGTTGTTTTTGTTTTGCCCTTGCTTTAGTATTTTGAGTGCAATGTTGTATGATGTCTTGAATAAATGTTTTTTTTCTTTCTTTCTTTGCGTATTTTGTTTTTTTTCAATGAAAAGATGATATCGCAAGACACAAATCTAGTCATAACCATTTTGATAGACTTATCTAAAACGAAGTCTGACACTTCAGTTCCATTCATAGAACGGCTACCAGCCATTTTTTTCTACAACTGTATCTTTGATCCATCTAAGTTGCTGAAGAAGAGAAGTCTTGACCGAATTGCTAATGCTTGTATTTATTTGTTCCAGATTCCCTTCCCCGCGGTGACACTATGCAGCGAGACTAAACCAAGGCAGAGGGTGTTTAACTTTACACAAGCTTCACTTGAGCGATGGAGCGACCCATCTACCATCAGCCCAGAAGAGTAAGACATATCTTCTCTACTCCATATCAATGCAATTTTGTAACGAATATCGACATTTTACAGACATTTATCAGTAGAGCTATTCTTATTTGAAAGCTTCTGTGGTGTAGTGGTTGGGCAGGTTGGCTCAAATCTCATACACCACTGAGGTTGCGGGTTTGATTGCCGCGACTACGGGACGAATGTTTGAGCACAGAAAAAAGCGCAAGGATATTTTTCGTGTCTGGGTGTTGTAGGACTATAGTACTCATAGTTCTTCGTTCCCTAGATACAGGGAATCCTAGTTAGGGGCCAGGATCCATGTATGTGAACGTTGGACGTAAATAAAAACATATTCCTTCTGTTGCACTTGAAAAGACAATGTGCAGGGTTCATTCAATATTGTTTTATTTACAGTCTCAAGGTGTATCATGACATGCTATTGCTGTGCAATAATGACGACAGCGATGGGCCTGACTTCGCTGACATAGACTCCATAAAGACCTTGCAAAGGGTAAGGCTATTTTAAAACCTACCTAGTAGGCATTTAACCTACCTACTAAAAGTACAACTCTATAACTCTTACAATTTATATATTTTAAGATAGGTCAAAGTCCTTTGAGGTAGGTACCTGTCCACCTAAATGTCACAGCAGAAATAACTTCATAACATCGAAGGCCAAAACATGACCTTTACTGTAGTTCAAGATCTGGATAAACCTGTTTAAAATATTCCAACATTGTTTATAAACTTATTATTAAGTAATTAATTCATTACTGTTATTGATGCATAGACAAAAAGTGCCAAGTATTCAAAAATGTATCGCATAATTATGACTAATACTTACATAAAAAATATTAAGGTAGAAGATAACCCATATTAACCATTGCACAGCCAGTGAGATCTGCTTGTGTGCCTACCGTCTGAGTACTAGTGCGTATGCTTATTTATTAGTGTAGCTTCAGTATTGTATCGTAATATTAACATGCGATGGATATCAGGATACCTACTAAAAGACTTGTTTTTATAATTTTCAGCTAGCACCAAATCTCGATGAGCTCTTCAAGGAATGCCTCTGGGACAATCTGACTTGCAGTCAGATGTTCTTCCACACGTTGACTAAGGATGGATATTGTTTTTCATTCAACATGCTCTCTGATGAAGAAATGTTTAGGATGGACAAGTACGTTAAAACTAATAATAACTTACTATCAGGTTTTAGGTTTTCATTGAAACTAGTTGCGTCAGCTTACAATGTTGAATGATTTTTCTGTAGGTCCAGTTAAGGAGAACCTAATTACCAAAGTAAATTTTTAATTTCAGCATGCATAAAGATTATTACCACGTGGCTGGACGAAACCGCAGTAAGTGGACCTTAGGACGCGGATATCCACCTAATGAAACTGTCAAAACCTACCCTTTGAGAGGACCTGTAAGTATCTTCTTTAAATTAAAATACCAAGTAATAAGGTAGTAGATTTTTCATGTGTCGATATGTTTAATTTATATTTATGTTTCAGAGCTATGGTGGAGTAGAATTTGAAGTGATCTTGTTGACTGATATTCGTGATTTGGATCAGGTCTGTCGAGGACCAGTTCAGGGATTCAAAGTATGTGGTACATAGTACAAAAACATATGAATATCAGGAAAGCCTTCTATATACTTCTGAAACTGTTTTAGATTTGGCTACACAATCCAGCTGAGCTACCTAACATGGGTCAGAACTTCTTCCGATTACCAATTAAGTTCCAATCAGCAGCAGCCATCACTCCTCGAGTTATGGACACATCTGAAGGACTGAGGCATTATCATCCGCACAAGTAAGTCAACATTTATACACGTAGAATCTAGACTAGAACGTCGGCATATCCCGCATGGATATATTGATAACACTCCATCATTCATGCCACTCGGGCTGTACGTAAAATTGTACTAATATGAAAAGTAAGAAAGAAAGAACAAACATTTATTTGACAACCACAAAGACATAAATGAAAAAAAACACGTAGGATAAAATACAAAACAGAGAGAAAGAAAAACAGCATTCCGCAACAAATTCTTGAAGTGAGTCTAGTGCTGGTCAAGGTGTTTTGGTCTATAAATGACAGCTATCTTTATAGGCAGTTATTAAAAAAAAATGAAATACCAGGGTTCAAGACACCAAAGCACAATAAGTAGATAAAGGATGCTGCTGGCATGTTTCGCGTCGTATCGACGGGAAGGAAGTATACACGGGAAGGAAGTATACATCATTATCTTTGGCCAATCTTGCTCTTTGGATGGGCAAACCGGCGACATCGATGACTGCATATTTATTTTGGTCAATATTAATATTCGTAGGTTTTGATCCCATGACGGTGTTTCTTAACACGTTAAGTGGAAACGAGGCCTAAATCACCCCTCATGCAACTTCCTTGTGGTGCGGCAAGGAAAAACGTGAACATCTCTGTCGTGCGAAGGGCATAGCTTTGGTTTGGTCCAGTATAGAAAAGAGATAAATGTATATTTGAGACGCGCTAATGGTCCCGGACTCGGTGGTATACCTACCTTGGTACCGGATGTCTTAGGCCTCGTACCGCACTGAATTAATATAATTTTAATGCAGTGCGGAACGAGGCTAAAACGTCCCATATCCCCCCGGACCTCGTACCGCATCCAACGCGAGCTTCCCGCGACTAGTGTTGTGCATCACGTCGATTGGAGAGCACGTCCTTTTACATCGCCGAACATGTCTAAACGATGTCGGGAGAAGTTAATTTTAAAAAACCCAGAAACAGAACCAAAACAGGTATGTTTTTTAAATGATATTTTTGTAGGTAGTGAAAAACTCCACAAAAAACGCAAAGCAGCCGTTGACAAAACAGGTAAGTAATTAATTAATAATTCAGTAGTTCTTTGTCTAGGTTTTGAAAGTAAATAAAGATTACCTAACGATTTTTATGGTTCCGTATCGAAAGATAAAAACAGGACCCTCTATTACTAAGACTTCGCTGTCTGACTGTTTGTCTGTCACTAGATATCTCAAGAATCGCGATAACTAGATAGTTGAAGTTTTCTCAAATTAAGTAGGTACTTCTGTTGCCGCTATAACAACAATACTAAAACATTAAAAACAACAAAATATGTACAGGGTTATTTTTAATCACCAAGTTTGTTGAGTGTGTTAGATTCGACTTATGTAAATTTTACTAATAAGTGTATTAGCCCGAGGCAGAATAAATAGGATAGTTTCTTTTCTACTTCTGGTTTTCTTTTTTTTCTATTCTGTGAACCGCATTAAGACTTTCACACAAAAATAGATAAACGTCGTTGCGTCGATATTATTTTTCTCATCACTAATCTTAGCGAAAATTTACCCTATTTCAGTGCGTTACGAGGTGTATAAGATCCCATATTTTGTTTTGCTAATAATTAATAAACTAGCTATCAGATCCCGGAGCGACGGTACATTAGGGTTCATCAATTCACTGTCTATACCGACAAGGACCAAAATTTTCATTTATCTTTGATTTCGCGCCAGAAAATGGATTTTAGTCTGTTAAAGGAGGTGGGGTCTAATAGACCGCGTGTCGCCCTAACGTCTGGTCACGGTGCGGGCCGATAATACCTCGTGCCGCAGGAACGGAAAGTTTGCAAAAATTGGTGCCGCAGCGAACGTGTTAATCTGTAGATGATTCTAGTATCTACATCGATACGTATCAAATGTTTTTTTAAAAATAAATGCAAGTATTTACCTACCTTATCACTAATATTTGATGAAAATAAATTATTTTTCAAAAAAAACTAAACCGACTTCAAAACCACAAATGGCACTCAAAAGTAAAAATAAATTAATATAATTATCATAAGCGCTACCCACTCATATATTTGAAGTCGGTGCCAGCCAAGTCTAAAAGGTAGTAGATAAATACTATGTATATAGTAAGTACTACTTGTAGGTAGTATTTATCTACTACCTTTTAGACTTGGCTGGCACCGACTTCAAATATATGAGTGGGTAGCGCTTATGATAATTATATTAATTTATTTTTACTTTTGAGTGCCATTTGTGGTTTTGAAGTCGGTTTAGTTTTTTTTGAAAAATAATTTATTTTAACCTTTTTAGTGAAAAACAAATTTTAATTAAATTAATTCAAAAAGTTTTTAAAGACAAGCTTTTATGATCTAGAAGCCACATCATGACGAAGTTTAAAACGGGCTATCACAATTAAATGCATGTGCAAAAAAATTTCATGTCTGTCCTATTCTCTGTTGAGGAGTTCCTTCGCCGGAAGTCAATCCTGGGTGTATCTGCCATGTCATGATGGAATTTAGAACAGGCTATTATGGTTAAATCCATTTACGAAATGTTGTGTCTGTACTATTCACCGTTGAAGAGTTCCCTCACCGGAAGTCAACCCTGGGTGAAGCAGGTGAAGCAGTCGAATACAAACCTCCACCTTTAGAAAGTTTGTTACGAAAAAAACAAGAACCGACTTGAAGATTAAACTTATATATTTTTGTTTTTGCTATTTTTTTCAAAAACTACTGAATGAATTTCGATAAAATTTATATGGGACCACCTTTGAAGTATTACCTACCAATCAAAAAAAGAATCATCGAAATCAATGCATAATTGGCGGAGTAATCGCGTAACAAACAGACAAAAAAAAAATTAAAAAAAAAAAAAACATACCGTCGAATTGTAAACCTCCTCCTTTTTGAAGTCGGTTAAAAATAATTAAAGACACACAGGCCCATTAGCGCCAACGTAAAATCACCGACTAAATTCTAAATGTTTCAGACGACAATGCTACTTCCCCGAAGAACGTTACCTGCGCTTCTTCCGCACCTACACCCAACGGAACTGCGAGTTGGAGTGCTCTTCCAACCACACTGCGGTGCGATGCGGATGCGTTCCGCTTTACATGCCACGTTAGTTCAATTAAAGTGTTATACATCATATTTGGCCAATCTTGCTCTAAAACGGTGAAGGAAAACATCGTGATGAAACTCGCTTACTCGCTTTGGAGTAGTAGGCTCTGGCCGTGGTTGTAATACCACCCACCGAACAAAGCCATGCCGTCAAGCGACCTAGTCGTGTTTCGGGATGATGTTTGGTGAACCATCAGGGAGACGGGTCTGAGCAGCCGCTCAACTGCCGTCTCTCTCTAGATCTATGTGCTCCATCTTAGGCCACATCATCGCTTCACATCAGGCGAGATAGTGGCTAAACATGGACCAATTAGGCGTAAAAAAAATGTAATAGATTGGCAAACAAGCAGTCAGCTCTCTCTCTCGCGCTAAGGAAAGCGGTCACCGTGGCATGATTTTATAATAACTAATACAACAGAATAGGTTATAGTACCTAATGCCTATGTACCTATATGAAAAAAGGGAATTGTTGTATGACTGTTGTATGAAGACAAGGCACGGTAATTGAGTAATTATGTCATTGAAGTTCTGTATTCACACTTTCACAGATGGCCCGGAGACAAAAGTATGCGGAGGTGGTAAAAGGAAATGCATTATCACTGCGTTGGGTGAGCTCTCTTTTTTTCTATTTTAGATTTAAGTTTAGTATCAGGTCCGGTCCCCCCGCGGTTTCACCTGGTTTCCCGGTAGTGTATATGTTAATTCAAGGTATAAGCTATCTCCATTCGAATTTTCACTCAAATCCATTGAGCCGTTATAGCGTGAAGAAGTAACAAACACACTAACACACTTATATACAAACTTTCGCATTTTTAATATCCGTGTGATTTTTGTTATTGAGTGATAAACAAGCTAAGTGCTCGTCTGATAGAAAGTGCTCACCGTCGCCTCCAATACCAGAAGCATTGCATATGTCCTATTAAGTGTACCCTGGGATATGATTTCTAACGATACACATCTGGGTACAACATATTTTTCAGAGGAACTTTCCTTATCCAAGTCATCACTGAAACGAGATTCAAAGGAAAAGGTCCAACAATGCGACTGCCTGCAAGCATGCACGGAACTCAAATATGACGCCGAAGTATCACAGGCTGTTTACGACCTCACAACCTACAGAAGGAACCCTAACCCTGATATTGCAAATGGATCGTGAGTAATGAACAGTTATTGACTACAAAATTAATTGATGTTCCAGCTGTTAAGTATTGTTAGTTTGTTAGACGAACGCCCTGCGACTAGATAGAGCGATGAATCATCGCTCCATCTAGTCTGCGAATATCATCGCCGATGATACAAGTATATTGTATATTTGGTCTATGGCGAGGAGAAAAGAGATCGAACTCAGTAGCGTACTTTGGGAGAAACCTAAGTCCACCAGTGGACTGACAAAGGATGATGATGTTAGACGGAATAATTGTCGTTGCTAAAAGAAGTTAGTTACGAATTTAACCAAAGTGTTACCGCTCAATGATTAGCAAGTACCTGCTATCCTGCTAATAGATACATCTACAGTAAGCGATCAATGTTACTAAATGCATTATTTTCACGAAAAACAACAATTTTATATACTTAGTTCTCGATTCTATTAGCATAGTTGTCTGATTAGTAACCGTGTGTTTTCATTAGAATAAGCTTGGGAAATATGCAATATAGCCATCTCTCAAATTACACTTTGCATAGTAAAGATTTGGATGTTTTAGAAGTTTGAGTCCGAAAAACAAACAAGTGATTTTAATTTTGTAAAGAAGACATCAGATTATAAAGGAAGGAATTCCGTAGGGAAAGAGACAATATCACTCCGAAATGACAGCACTCCCATAGATAAAATTTACCATCTCAGATAGATATAATTATCTCGTATACTCAAGTGGCGATGGGCAGGACACCTGGCAAGATTCAATGATGGCAGGTGGAATAGGTCCCTAACGGAAGGGATACAACGAGTGGGAAAGCGCAGTATTGGGAAACAGGTACAAAGATGGTTTGATGACATTGTAAAACACCTCGGAAACACCTTGCCAAGATTGGCTCAATACAGGGAAGAATGTTATTACTAACCGTCCTTATCTGTCCTTCGGCTAGGCGCCTACCCTCCGGCCTGGTGGTATATTTCGCAGAGGAACTCTTCACCTCTCTGCGAAGATCTGAACTGTACGGTGGCACAGACTTCTTGGCCAACTGCGGGGGCATCATGGGGCTGTTCATGGGATTCTCGTTCTTAAGTCTGGTGGAGATTATTTACTACTTTACTATGAGGTTAGTAATTATAGTAGCTCATAAGTCTTAAGAGAGAGAGCAGTTTCTCCATACTAATATTCTTGCTATATGAAATCAGTTCTTAGGTGTCTGCCTACTTAATCTATCGAAGCTGTAAGAAGCATAGAATACTAATTACGATTTCAAATTGGTTAAAATTTCCTCGCTTCGCTGGACACCGCACCTACTAAGAAACTCACTACTTGTCTTCAATTTATTCCTGATAACCGGTTAGGTATTATTTGAATAGGACCTTCTTTATTCATGTTGGGCCATCGCGTTATCAGTTACGCTGATAATTAAATCTCGTTCTTTTTTTTCAGGCTTTGGTTTCGTATACGGAAATCTTCTACAGTGGTTGCTGAATAAAGGCGTGAAGAACAATCTTTTACATACTTCAAATACCTCTTTAAATTTACTTGAAAGTGAAGTGATTGATTGATCAGGTCTGTTTCAATCTCATGATCAATGAACATTGATATTAAAATGATAAGTACACACTGTGCCCCTGCTTTTATTTATTCCTTGTAATATAACTCGCCTGAAATATGTCCGTTGCCGTTTTAGCTCTCTATAAAGATCTATATTGGGTGAAATGTAGTATAATTTAGAGATATAAATAAAACCTACCTACCTATATAAAGTGAAAACAAAAGACAAACCTTATTGCGAAACAATCTGAGTCGCATATTTTAGTGTCGTCAGTCGTCACTATAGGTACGTGCTCGGTAAACAGCTGTATGTATGTAAAAACACTTGATGACTTCATAGCACAAAATGCCAGAGCCTTATCCAGTTTTGTAATGGGCACACTTGAGTTACATTTTATGCGGTCGACACATTCAACGAGAACTGTAATAGTAGGTTCGTTTATTTTAATGGACAAGTTCATACTCCAATATTTCTCCGAGTACCTATGTACTTATTTTAAGTTAGGTTAGTATTATTGTACTATAGGCTTAAAGGCTGTATCTTGTCGTGAAAGCAATAAAATTGATGCTTCTAAAAAGCGCCGTTTAGGAATGCTAAGCTGGAACCTGCTACAATACCTAGGTATGTTTAAAGTCATCGTGTTTATTTGTCAATGGACCTACTCGGATGTCCAATAAACACCATATTGGTGAACTACATATATTTAACTAGCTGCGCCCCGCGGTTTGCCCGGTTTTCCCAAAAAGTAGCCTATGTGCTATTTCAAGTCCTAAAGTACATCCATACATACAAACTTTTGCGTTTATAATATTAAGTAAGGATCGATCCCCCCTACGCATATGTCCCTCAAGCACCAATCGTATATCACGTTGAGTTCTAATTAAGGTATAGCTTCACTGCGACTAATGAGATACTGTCTAATTATTGTCGATTCAGACAAGAAACCGAATTAATCTCATTCATTTATACCAAAATATGATAACAACAAGTTAAGATAAACTTAATGGGACAATATATGGAATCATAAGACATTGTCGCAGTGCATCTACACCCTAATCTGAGCTCAACACGACAACAATACGATTGGCGCTTGATGGACATATGGGTAGGGGGCCTGTGCTAGGCAAAGAGTATTATAACTGACCTATACAGGTGCTGGGGGTACTGAGCTCACACCGCGGAGGCTCCTTTCTTTGTGTACCCCATCTCTAATGACATGAATAAGTGAAACGTGTCCGTGACAAAGAACTTAATTTAGCTCTAATAATAACCTAATATAAAGGAATGTTAACGAGAAAGACAACCGAAACCGCTCCAAGCTAATAGTCTCAAATTTCAATAACAAGTGGTAGAGCTGTAGCTGTAGTGGAACAAAACAGAATTATGTACGAATCCATAGGCTTGCGTGACCGGTCTGCTAAAAAGCCGGTCGGCCGCCTGCGCCCGCGCGGCCTCCGCCGCCGCCGTCGCCGCGCCTCCATTCGGCGACATGGCGCTTCGCTCGCAACTCCTGCGCAACGGTAAGTTACAGTTAAAAATATAATATCTTCAAAGAAGATTTGTGAATGTTCAAACCATGGGATAATAAAGTGTGGTGTGTTGGGATGTTTCCGAAGTATATAAAAGTGCAGTGTATTTTTTTAGTTTGTTGCTAGTGTATTTAAATTGGTGGCATTAGTGCTTGTGCCAACGTCCTTGGTTTTTATGAAAATAATAAGTCCTTTTTGTCCGTAGGTATTTGGATTATATATAAATTTGGTTGCTAGGCTTATTCGAAATCCACTTAGGTACTTGTAACACGTCTGTATGTTAATTCTAGCATTGTTTATGTGAACAGTTTGTGGAGGAGATATATGACTTTGTTGGAGATTGTCAAAATTAAGGATACGCCCAAAGACAACAATAATAGGATAAGCAAGCCCATACGGTACCTAGATGATACAGAAATTGTATTGAATTTTATTAGTAGAATGCAAACATTTTAAATTTTAAATAATAATTCTTACTTCTATGTACCTAAATCATTATAAATTTTTATGAAAATATTAGTAGGTATCTATTTAGGTATTCATCTACATCAACTATTAATTATTCTGATAGGTATACCTACTTAAGGAAAATGCTGATCAATAATTCCAATGCCAAGAGCAATTTATAGGAATTATCCACGAGGTAGGTAAGTATTTACCTACATTTTACAGAGAAAGCTAGTACTGTTACTTATTCTGTGCTGATACACTTACTAATCGACTGATAACTTACGTAAGTATTAAACATTTTCGTTGCATAGCTTTCCAGCATTTGCCACAATGAAGGCACTGTTTAGTGTATGTAGATATTGTAGATTATATACCAGATAAACATGTAGGTAGTTAGGTACCTACGTGTAGTAAAATACATTGTAAAAGCTGTAGTTACCTAGATGAGACCTTGAATGAAGGAATTGCACTGACTGTAAGACGATAACAGTAATCAATCAGAGACAATAGATATACAGATGTAATATCTACGATTCTACACCCATTCACTGAATAATTAAGTACATCAACGTTTGTGCTCTAAGCTTAGGTATCTAATGCATCTAAAAACAGTTGCTATGTTTTTAAAGAAGATAGTACTTAGGTATAGTCAATATTTCACAGTTCTCATAGAAAAAACGGGTATCAGCTAAAAATCAGCGACGAGTTGTGCTAAACTCTCGGCATTTTATGCTGAGCTGAGCCCATTCGGAACGTACCTAAGCATATACTTTTACTGTTTAAGATTATTTTTTGTTATTGTGACGAATAAATGGTTTTCTTTCTCTCTTTATTTTTTACATATGGGCGGCCACATTAGTAGATAACATTCATGTAACATTTGTGTACGTACCTAACTAGTAATTACTGGAGTACTTTTGACATTGCATCTTGATCAATATCTTTTTATTTAACGTGTTCTTCTGCATCTTCACGACCTTTTGTTTGACCTGTTTCAGTAATCAACAGTCAGAATGTGCGTCACCTGCACGAGCTAAATAGGAAGGAGAGGGCTGGAGTTGCCAAACTTCGTGAGGTTCTAGAGGACAGACTGCAAGAGATCAAACGCGCGAAGACCTGGAAACATGAGAGGGTGCTTACCTCGCCACAGGATACCAAGGTAGGATCCAAGATGGTGCTAATAGCCCGCTAGCAATAGCATCGGATTTTTAATGTTCTAAGTTCAAAAGTTCTTTATTCATTTTTGGCATCACAGACGCACTTATGAAAGTTAATTATTACAATGACTCTACCATCGTATCGGAAAAAGAATAATTACTCAGAAGATACGGCAAGAAACTAAGAGGCATTTTTTTACTTTTTTTGTTTTATATTTTTGTTTTATTTAACATAATATTGTCATATTATGTTTCTTATGCGCCAGTTGGCTACTTGGCAGAAGCGGAATGTTCCATGCATCTTTGTCTTCTATGTAATTATTAACTGTATAGTATGCTTTTTCATTAGAATATTTGTCACACGCAATTTGAATCTACTTTCTGTGAGCTCCGTTATACATTTTCTAATTTTATTGTAAAAACGTACGCAATTGCCCATGAAGGACTTAGGTATTCGTTTTACTCAGTCTAAACCTAGGTACTGCAATGCAATGGAATCAGGCGCGACGTTGCGGAAATTCATCTCAAAACTGAAACGCAATGAAAGTATGTAGTGTAATCCCGCTGAATATTTTGTAGGTTGTTATTAGAATAATATAATATATATGGGGGTTGATTGCAAATGTAAAATGAACTACAATTAAAATATATACATAATTAATCCCTCCGACTCCGAATTCTATCCTTATTTCTAGTGATTATGTTGTGATGGTCACTATTCTCCTTGAGTTTGTGCAGATTTTTACAAACCCACATTATATTTTCATAAATATACAGAGAAGGTAAACTTAATACCTACATTAAATTTTGTTCTTCTTCCTTATTATTTAAAATCTTAATACATTAATTTGTTTAAAAACTTCTTCATGGATCAACGTACCTATAGTATCACTAGGTAGTGAACAGCCGATGTGCAGAAAGATACGGCGACGACCAGTCACTTTGTTGTTTGTTTGTGCACATGAACAATGGTATACGGACTTATCTATTCAGCCTGCTAATGTAGTTAAGTACATAGGCATACCGACCAATGTGTGCTTATGCGATTACAAATTGCATTCAACATTAGGTTCATATCACAGGACGCTTCACTTATCACAAGAACGAGACCGTGACTTAATTTGTTTAGATAGATAGATAGAAAACACTACTACTTACTTATTGCACTTAAAAAAGGAATTCCAGTTGGTAATACTTGGTACTATTGAGTCTTCTATTGTAATACATATTTTTTTATACGTACAATAGGCGGTCTTAACGCTGAGCAGCGATTTCTTCCAGACAACCATAGGCTAAGGAAAACAACATTTAAAGACGATAGTGTGCAGAAATAAGTTAAATGCATCTATAGCACAAAATAGAATTTGTGGCCATAGTTAATACAGTAGGTACCTACATAATTACTCGTATTAATTACATACCTATCTACAAACTTAGCTTAGCTTTAACTTATTAGGTTACTTTTACCTCTTCTAAATAGTATATATCTACTAGTAACGCATATGTGTGAGTATCTCTATAATATAAACAATTCCAGTTGAAGGTTATTTGATACCATACGGGCGTGGTTATTTCTGCGCGGTTATCGCACCTCAACTGTTTGGCTACCGGCGGCGGCGATGAAATAAATATATAGGTAGGTATATCGTATCGTATATCGTAACGTAAACAAAAGCTTCTCGTATACCTTTAGAATGATATAACTTTTTGTGTGATAAATATAATTGGTTTTTAATCGTTTTTGTCACAATAAGTAAATAAATAAAAGGTAAGTATGTATTGCTCGTTGCATGAAAATGATCGAGGGTAGGTATTAATTTTATATTTTGCATCAAAGTAATCAAGAACTAAATAGGTAGGCATACGAAAATTCGAGTAGGAACATTCAAGTCAATTCAAAAGATATTTATTAAATAGGCACATATTTTGCACTTTTAAAAATTATGTTATCTGTCATGACCCATCGTCCCTTTAGGCACGTACCTCCACTCTCTTTCTCCGAGAGAAGAATGGGGGACAGGGATGTTGCTAATGATGGTGATAAATCACATCAATAGACAAATAATTAAATTATGCAATAACCAATTAGCTTGAAATTAGGTAGATATTTGTACCTATCTAATTTGAACACATTATTATAAAATAAATAAAGGTACCTACTGACACATGAGTAGGTACTAGGCATACCACTACGCAGCTGTGTTATTTGATATCGAGCACTCAACGCTGTCGACGCTCTCAAATACTTTCAGGTGACAGTGCAGGGAGCTGAAGGGCGAGAGTTCCTGAATTTCTGTGCTAACAACTACTTAGGACTATCTGTAAGTAATACTAAAGTAATTTTGAATCACGTTTATTTATGAAAAATATTACATTATTATCATAATTATCTTCTTTTCTTACAGAACCATCCAGAAGTAGTAGAGGCGGCAAGAGAAGGCCTGAAGCAATATGGCGCAGGTCTCAGCTCTGTTAGATTTATATGCGGAACACAAACCATACACAAGGTAACAAGGTCAAAAAATTTTTTTTTAATTTTATTAGCATTCTCACCTCACCGCGCTTAACCTTAGCTTCATTGATGTCTCTAATGTCTCTATCTAGTGACTCTTGATGCTGCCGTGTTATTTAAAATTACTTAAAAAATTTCGTAAGCATGTTGTGTGTGTATGTAGGTTTAACTGCATCGTCTTTCCAATGCCCAATGCAACAACTTTCGAACACAATTTTTGGGTTGGTTAACTGACCTACAAATATGGCGAAACATAGTGGCTCATCCAAATATGGTTGCGTTCGCTTATGCAACTTGAATGTAAGACATGTTAACATGAATGTTGTTAGCTGATATCCTTTGTTTATATATGTATTACGTATATAACAGATAGAGAAAGATAGTGACTACAGATAAATTCCAAACAGATAAATCCTACCTACCTACGAAGCAGTTAGAACAATGCATAGAAACTCAACATGAATTTAAGAGTCTGGGTTTATGTGACTTGGATTATACGCAGCGTAGGTACCGGAGAGCTAGACGAGGCAGTGCCCCGCGGGGACCCCAAGCTCAGGGGGGCCCTCGGACTTTGACTTACAAACTATAAATTGAACTAGTGAAAATTTCTCCCACATTCGGAATGTAAATAAACCAGATTCCAGAAACGCGACTTTAATAATGGCAACTTATTTGAAAAAATACAGGGGCGTTCCCAACAAGTCTTGAACATCTTTGTTTGAAACTTCGCGGGGAAGTCCCCCTCCCCTCCCTTTTATTTTTTGCCCCAGGGCCTTTGGTTACCTAGCTACGCCACTGATTATACGGCTATTGCCGTTATTACAAGGAAAAACAAATTGCATTAGAAAGTACATATTTATAGAGTACGAAGTCATGTTAACATTTCTAGTGCCTATGACTATGCCTATATGACCTAAACGGAAGGACTGAAGTCTAGGAAACTGTAGTGCGTTGTAGCATGGACTTGTATATTTGGTCCACGGTAGTAGTGAAATGTTTCTGGGAAGTTGTCCCAGAAACGTAACGTAAATTTTAAATGACCATGAAATTATCTATGGTCAGGTATGGTAGGGCAGATTCGTATCTGGACGTGTTGGTGCGAGTCCGAGCACGACTGCAGACTGTAGACCGCACCGACATGTAATAATCGTATTATCGTACCTATTTCAGAAAAGGACGACTCTGTTACTTGCAGTTTTACAAAATTTCAAATTGTAATATCATATCTACATATCTGTAGTGTCACTAGTCTGCCAGTGGAAAGCTTGCACTGCTAATTGAACTTGATGGACTATTATTCAAATTGATAACACTGCCACTAGATAGTACAGTCACATGATGCTCATAGGTATTATTATTTTTAATGCTAGTAGATAAGTAGGTTGCCTTTTCAAATCTGGAAACTCATCAAGCAACATTAGAATTATAATTATCTACATATAAATTATTCCTCTCCCATTTCTTCAATAGGAACTTGAAAACCGCTTAGCCCAGTTCCACGGACGCGAAGATGCCATCCTCTACGGGTCGTGTTTCGACGCCAATGCCGGTCTCTTCGAGTCCATGCTGACGCCTGAAGACGCGGTGTTCTCTGACGCTCTCAACCACGCGTCCATCATCGATGGCGTGAGGCTGTGCAAGGCCCAGAAGTTCCGGTACCCTCATAGAGATCTAAATGGTAAATTTACAAAAGATAACAAACACATTACTTTTAATATTGCAATTAATCGTATCTATAAGTAGGTACATGGAATTCAGAGAAACAAGAAGACAAAGATTTGTTGAAGAAAATTGCATAAAGTTTTTAGAACAAAATGATATAATTTTGATTGTAAAGGTACCGAATTTGTTCCTGATACGGTGACGTTCTTTGGGTTTCAATTTCAAACAAACTTCAAAATGTCCATTGAAACCTATTATCATTAAATTTGTTAACCGGAAGTTAGGCTACGCTGTAATGGCAGAGATTAGATCTAGTTAAAATTCTAACAAACTGACTTCTAATTTTTTTTGTTCCAGAATTGGAGCACCTTCTAGCGCATAGTGAAGCTCGAATTAAGCTGATAGTGACCGACGGAGTATTCTCTATGGACGGCACTGTCGCACCACTGAAAGGTCTGCGAGCCCTGGCCGATAGATACCGAGCTCTACTGGCTGTGGACGACAGCCATGCAACTGGCTTCTTTGGAGATACTGGCAGGTAAGAGCCTCTGAAAGTTTATTTTTAATATCATCATCATCATCCACAGCCCTTTACATCCCACTGCTGGGTATAGGCCATTCTTATATCATGCCATTTGCCTCGACTCTGCGCCATTCGTGTCCAGGTTCGGCCCGCGATTTTTACAATATCGTCGACCCATCTTGCTTCCGGACACCCAACGCTACGCTTGCCCTGTCTTGGCCACCATTCAGTCAGTACCGCACTCCACCTGTCGTCACTCCGCCTGGCCAGGTGTCCCGCCCAACTCCATTTGAGTCCCATAACAGTTTTTCCGATGTCCCGAACTTTCGTTCTTCGTCTGATTTCAACGTTAGGGACTCGATCTTGTAGTTTGATGCCGAGCATGGCTCGTTCCATGGCTCTCTGTGCAACCCTGATTTTGTGCACAGCCTCATGTGTGAGCGTCCATGTCTCGGCATCATATGTCATGGTGGGCAGAACTCACTGTTTGAAGAGGCGGGATTTCAGACACTGTGGTATCTGGCGTGACTTGAGGATGTCATCCAACTTCCCGAATGCCGCCCAGATATGAATATAAATAAATAGATAAATCAATAAATAAATAAATAACGCCCAAAGGTCACATACATAGATCCTGACCTCTAGGATTCCCTGTATCTAGGGAACCAGGAAACTGAGGACCATGGTCCCACAACACCTAGACACGAAACAAATACTTGCACTTTTTTTTTCTGTGCACAAACATTTGCCCCTTCGCGGGAATCGAACTCGCAACCTCAGTGGTGTATGAGATTTGAGCCAACCTGCCCAACCACTGCACCACAGAGGCTGAATATATTTTTTTATTTGCCACAAATTTAAAGAACATTTTTAAAACAACATAAGATACAAACACAATTGTGACATTTACCAGTTTTTAAGCCTCAGATGTCTAAGCTAATAATAGTGTGTAGGGTAATTAGTACAAGGAATCCCCTTTTAACGGTCTACTTACTTAATAGTGTGATGAAATCGCGTGGTTCATAGTTTAAGTGCTCATGTACATGAGGCCAATATAAATAACTAGTTGATAAACGTTTAATAAATTCCAGATAAAGAAAACTAGGTCGTCTTAGTCTTCCTTAATTATCAACTAGTTTTACAACTTGGCGATCTTGATAGAAATAATTATGTTTATGGTTTTTTTATGGAACTGAGTGATACGACGAGCAAGTCGTTTGCCTGATGGTAAGCGCCGCGCTTGCCTATAACACTTGCAGTGCCACCCAGAACTTATAATACATTAAAAAGCACTGCGTAGCACTGCATTGCGCTCTTCACCCCGATACATCAGATATTAGATAAGTCACGGCTATATTGCTGACGTTTCTCTGACAAAGACAATACTTATATACTAAATATTCCAGGGGAACAGAAGAATACTGCGGAGTGGTAGGGGCAGCAGACATCATCTGCTCGACTCTCGGGAAGGCAGTGAGCGGTGCCGCCGGGGGGTACACCACCGGCCCGAAGGAACTCGTCACCTTGCTGAGGAACGTGTCAAGGCCTTACCTGTTCTCTAACGCGCCACCCCCTCCTGTGGTCGCTGCTTCGTTAAAGGTTAGATGCTTTTGATGATAATTTGGTTGGTTTAGTGTTTTTATGTAGGCAATAACTAATTATCATCGGATGCTAGTATTCCCTATATTAAGAATACTAGCATCCGACGATGGGGCGTTAAGTTTGGCGTTATGCCATAATTTAGTTCCCAAAAGGCGTGAGGGACAGGAGGCTTATACCCAGCAGTGGGTGGACAAGGGCTGAAATGATGACGATGATGATGAATTGGACATACAGCTATGACTGCATTCTGCAGTCCACATCATAAATGAATATAGAAGTATTTTTTCTCATGACGTCTCAACATGACGAAAGGAGAAAACACTTTCTCCATTCGTCATGTTTTATCAATAGGGTTGGTTCAAGATGCTAAAACCAAGGCCTGCTTATCAGTAGGCTGATACGGTCTAGCAATTATGATGACGATTATGATGATTAATGTTAGCATGAAAGTTTTCGTGACTGATTCATTATAAATATTTAATAACCACATGTGGTCGCCGCGATCTCGCAGCGTAAACTCGCCCCTGATGAAGAGCATCGGACATGCTCGAAACCTAGGTCGACTAATTGGACAAAGTACTTAAGTCGTAGCCTTTTTATTAAATATTTATAATGGTTAATGTTTTTGTGTTTTCAGTCTTTAGATCTAGTGGAGAGCAGCGGTGAGCTCCGGCAGCAACTACGTGAGAACACGCGAGCGTTCCGCGAAGGTCTCAAGGCGGCGGGGCTGACCGTCGCAGGCGATGACCATCCCATCTGCCCCGTCATGGTGGGAGAAGCGCCAATGGCAGTGGATCTGGCTTCCGGGATGTTAGGTTTGTAAATGCTTGCCAATCAGGAAATAAAACTATCGTTGCTCGATGTATCGTCGCTTGAAGACATTATGGCTTTGTTTGGCCTGATGAGAAAGGCACGCACCGTTGACTGTGCAACTATTAATTAGGATGCTAAGTTGGTGCTATGTTATTTGTATTATTTATTATTACTTCTTTATTTCAGGTAACTTAAGAAAACAGTAGTTACATAAGTGACTAAAGTAGTTCTAAGACCCATATTATATACCTTGCAGACTAACATACATATTATAATATTGGTACTATTTTTTATTAAGCTACTACATAGGTAATAGGGACTTTTTTCGCCTAAGGTCCCTGTACGGGCGGTAGACTATTCCTGCAGGCCAGAAGACCGGGGCGAGGAAGATCTTCGTGTATTTTGCTGGAACCTGGAGCGCGTAGGACTTGAAGTCAGCCATAACTGTCAGTGTTATCCGGAGCGTTGAATGAAAAAATGCCGGACTCCCGGATAACGGAGACGTCAGTCTTAAATGTCCAGTCACTTTACTAACCTTTTGTTTCCAGCGCGCGGTATCTACGTGGTAGCGTTCAGCTACCCAGTAGTGCCGAAGGGCGCGGCGCGGGTCCGCGTGCAACTGAGCGCGGCGCACACGCACGATGACGTCACTCGAGCTGTCGACGCCTTTGCTGACGTCGGGAGGAGCATCGGGCTGATTAAAAAATAAACGAAGCTGCTAAAACGAGCTGTAAATCTCATATTTCCATGCGTTGAAGCTAGTGTTCTAAGAAAAACGTTGCATGTATAAAAATATGGAAAAGTTTAAACGGTATAATTTGTTGTAATCACGGAATAGAAATGTTTTTTTTTCTGTGGTTGTAATCATCGATAGTTTTTTGTTCACTTAGTTTGTTTTGGGTCAAAATGAAAACGTACTTACCGAAAATAATTGATGTTGATTTGCATATTTTTTGTAAATATCTGCTTAGTGTGTATGTAATTTACGACTGAATAAAGCCTTTATTGTTACTTTCAGTTTGTATTTCTATCACGTATGTATAGGTATATTTTCATTTTTTTTTCATAACCTATTTTCATTGGCTTGGGGAAGTTATTAGAATTCTTTTAGCTTCTAAAGGTACGCGTCGACAGGCCCGCACCACGAACATAGGATATTTGAAAAGTATCAAAAATTAAGTTCTTTTCAACGTCATAAGTCCTCCATGTAATGTGTTTTTTTGATACATAAAGTAATTACAGATATTTAAAATGCAGGAGTTAGAAAGAAATGGCAATCTACGTACAAAATACATTTAACGAGAAAGGGGCGGAGCTTCCTACCACTGACACTAACCATTACATATCTTTAGTGTTAGTGGAGATAACGAAAACCCAATTTCAGATTAACTTTCACCATATTCATGTCATTGATGATACAATACATTTTTTTGTCAAACACCCTATTATTGAACGGCTCGATGCGGACGGTACGGATATACAGTGCTATAGAAATTCATATAAAGCAAATCAAAATCCGTTGCGTACCTTACGGGCATCGCAGGCTAGCGAACGCGTACCTTAAGTGCGCGCCAAATAAGTATTTTACCAAATTTCCGCGAAAATGTAGAAGCTCATTATAAATATAAAAGGCTACACTCACGATTCGCAGCGCAGACTGTCTGCGCCGCGAATCCAAAGCGTAACCTCGCGGAAGAAGGACATCCTAATTAATTGTCCGAAACCTGGTCGGAGTTATCCGACACAATCATAACGTGAGTGTAGCCGTTTATATTTATAATGAATATCTCGACTCGAGGATAGTTAACAAACTTTAAAAGCTGCTTATAACTTAAAAATACCTTCTTAACACAACTAAATAAAACAAACAAATTGTGTAATAATTGATCTATTAACAATAATTTATTACAAGTAATAAAACTCACATCACACGCAGTGCAGTGCGAGCGTGTTTATACACTACAATTTGTTATAGCTAGGTATAGTTTTATATTTACAATTTTATCTTAATGAGTTCTCAATCGTCCATTGCAGAGGGCACGTGGATACTTTACTCGATACGACCCGGTGGCTAAAAATGGAACTAACTAAAAACAGTAGTGAAGAGTAGTGGTTCTTTTCCGATACGGTGGTAGAGTCATTGTAATAACTGACGTTCATAAGTGCGTCTGTGATTTCAAAACTGAATAAAGTACTTTTGAACTTGAACAAAACATGACAGAAACAATAGAATTACGAATAGTAGATAGTAGTTACTAAACTTTTGCGAACTCATGTTTTTATGAAATTATCGGGTCGGATGATGGATTTAGGCCTAGCATCGTGGAATCCGGTAATAAGTAAGTTTTCGCTTCGCGATTTATCTTAGAGCGTATCTGCCGATACTGTTAGGATTGTATGTTCTGCCTGACCGAGTTTTACAAGTCCAAATGCGGGTAGTTGGTGACGACGCCCGCCATTTCTGACGCTTCTCCAGTATTTTCTTGATCAAAACGTCAAGGTTAGTCAAAATGCTATTTTGATTTAAATTTGTGCGTGATGAATGATAATTTCATAAGAACATAAATAGAATTATATAGACAGGACAGTCTCCCTTACCGTACAGCCATACCTAAGGACTAAGGACATATACAATACATTTTCCGTCACCGTTGTTTTAGCTCCACGCTCTCTAAAACCGTGAAGGAAAACATCGTGAAAAACCGACATGACCAAAGGACATGTGACATCCACCAAACCGCGTGGATTATGGCCCTACTCTTTAACAAAAGGCCCGTGTCCCAGCAGTACGAACGTAATGGGCTGATGATAATGACAATCGTTCCATAAATAAGGCTTTTTATGTAATTGAGTGACGAAAATTGATATTGTCAGTTTATTTATAGTTTTTTTTTTAATTAGTTTGTCTTATTCGTTGAAATTGAGATCACACGTTTAGCAATAGTTGATGTGTCGATATATGTGCAAGTATCCACGTGCGTTGAATTTAAAGTTTTTTGCATACGCGCAACGAATGCCCTTGCTTGCTTCTTTCATATTGACGAAGGGACGCGTATGCAACAAACTTTACGAGTTTTAATCTTATCAAATATAAAGTAGCGTTAAACACGCGCGTAAAAAACGCGCCATAAGAATTTGAATGTATTTACATATAACATTTGGGTGTAGCCGCCACTGGCGAGAGAGCGATTTGATGCAACGTTTAGTTTCGTTTATATTTTACTTGTGGTAGATCTCTCGTATGTGGGACGCCGTCTGGGTAGGTACCACAGCTTTGCCAGTTATTCTGCCGCCAAGCAGTAGTGCGCAAGCATTACTGTGTTCCGGTTTGAAGGGCATTGTAGCCAGCGAAATTACTGGGCATATGAGACTTAATATCTGATGTCTCGGGGTGATGAGCGCAATGCAGTACTACTCAGTGCGTTATGATATTAAATGTTCTGGGTAGCACTGCAATTGTTATGGGCAGGTGTGGCGCTTACAACCAGGCGAACAACTTGCTCGTCTCATGACACAGATGCGTAAAAAAGTTTCTACTTTGGCCACATACATTCACAGTGTAAATTTCTTGTACTTTTTTAAGCGCGTATTCAACGATTGTTTACATTTTTTGTGGTAGACATTACACGTCTTTAAAATGAGCGTCCCAAGACCCGAGACCGCCAAGCAATCACTTCTTTGACATTTTCAACAACTCTTAACACCACCCCTTGCCAAACTATCCACTAAAATATCTTATTGACAAAAATTAGTTTTATTCGTCTGAAACTTGCAAATAAGAAAATATTTAAATAAATCTTTTTTATACTACGCGTAACTTCAATCTTTAGATTCCACACTAAACGCAGTTTTTTTGTTTTCTTTCATTTATTCAAAATATAATGTTTGACTTCAATTAGAGACAAGACATATTAAATAAATTAGCAAAGAGAAACATCTGAAAGTAACCAAACAGCTAAAAATATCGGCTACATTTTGGCTTTACATTTTTGGAGCAATTCGTTATAAGGACGGCGAGCATTCCTATAGGTAGGGTTATCCTATAGGTAACCAAAGCACTAGGTTTTTACTATTTTCTATCGACAAATACTTCCAAAACCTTTTGATTTGGACTTCGATTTATTATCAAAACTTGCTTGAGAAAATAATGCACATTAAGGTTTGTAAACTTACTTTGGGCGATGTTTGGGATAAATTATTACCCCCTTTCATAAACGGCCGGTAAGAGTTAACATGTTCTGTTTAATGTTCATAAATTATTTTGTAATGAAAATGTGAGAATGAGTCAAATTTTATCAAATAAGGCTGTTTCCTTACATACCCAATGGGTATGTGACGACAGCGATACGACGGCGATGCCTTGTCGATGTCGTATCGCACTCCACTCCAATACATTTCTTAATCTGTCGACATGATTGGGGTACGGCGATAAAAAGGTCATTTTATTACCACGCTTTTAAGTCACTTTATTATTTGTCTGTCTGCCGTTCCGGGTGGAATCTTGCAACTCAAATTTCGAACACTTACCGATTAGCTACCCGGCTGAAACTTTCAGGGTATCTCACAATTCAATGACAATGCATTCTAAATCCATCACTGATGGATTTAGCTGATGGAACATCAGCATGCAATGCCGATCTAACCTCAAAAGGCGCATAAAACGTGGTATTTAGAAAAATGTTTTAATCTGTCACTTTGTTTTTTACAATACTAGCTATAAGGAAATAAACTAATCGAGTCGGATTATTTTCTTAGTATTCAATTTTATTACGTACATATTTTAAAAGTCGTACAACAAAATGTCGATGCGACACAAAAATAATGTCAGAATGCGATATATGTCGACGACGCGTCATACCGATCTAATGAAGAAGCGGTCTAAATAAGATGTGAAGAAAAATATCTTATGAAGCAAATTTTTAAAATAAGGTTTTGACCTTTGGCCCCTACTACAAATTGAGTTATGTGGCATTCCTTGTCCTTTACACAACCGTCTCCATCCCAACACAAAACTAAGTAATATTTACAATTTGTTACCAGTTTGTTATTTAGTCAATCTAAACTCATAGCTGATATTTCTATTGACACGTCAAAAAAATAGGAACAAAAAACCAAGCTTTACGTCAATTTGGAATTCATACCGAGGAGATTGCTCTAGATCTATCTGCTCCATCTTAGGCCACATCATCGCTTCACATCAGGCGAGATAGTGGCCGAACATAGATCTATTAAGTGTAAAAAGAAAGATTAAGTTCATTTTGCCATGGCAACTTTTCTTAACATGAAACAAAGATCATTATGCCAATTTGGACCACAAACTGAGGAGATAAGGTACATATTCCAATGCTACTTTCCTTAACATATTTGGAGGGTATCCGTGGATCGGGACCGCCTACTCGCGACTCATATTTGTCTTGTGGACGCAACGTGTCTTCTTCAAGACATTCTGAGCACTTCTCTAAGCCCGAAAGGACATCGGTTTAGGTAAAAATGGGGTACACGGTCTCTCATTGTAAGACGCTCGGTTTCGCTGGCGGCCCTGAAAATAAACAAGCGAATTTCAGTAAATTTAAAGTTAAAAAAACCCCTGACACATAGACCTATTAAAAGTAAAAAACTGCTGAACCGATTTTTATAAAACATGTCTAAGAACCACCGCTAGAAAACCTGCTTTCAAATAAAAAAATCCGCATCGAAATTCGTTCACCCGTTTAAGAGCTACGGTGCCACACACAGACACACAGTGGTCAAGCTTGAAACAGCCCTTCTTTTTGCGTCGGGGGTTAAAAACAAAATAAATGTAATTAATCTGTGGAACTATAAGGTCTAATTCTATATGTACGCGAAAGGGTTTATACACATATTATGATTAGCATATTGTGATAAGCATTACTGGGTTCCGGTTTGAAGGGCATTAAAGCCAGGAAAATTACTGGGCTTAATATATGATGTCTTGGGGTTATGATCGCAATGCAGTCTTACACATGCCTTTTATGGTATTAAAAGCTCTAGGTGGCTCTGCAATTGTTATGGGCAAGCGTGGCGCTTACCATCAGGCGAACGACATGCACGTCTCATCACTGTGCCATAATAAAAACGTCTCCCTGCCAGTCAGTCATTCCCGATAGTTACAATCTAGGAATCTTTAATACTCGAGTGAACAGGTACTATCTTGGCAAGCGTGCTACATCGTCGGCCGCATCGTCACTTACCATCAGGTAAAATAGTGATCAAAGAAGCAAGCAAGGCAATAAAATAAACTATTAGGTTAGAATAACTCAAACTAATGTTTCTTTTATTTAAGTTTTGAAATCTCGAAATCATTTCGAGAAATCTCAGGCTAAATTTAAACAAATAATAGGCTCTGATTTTCTTCAATCACTGGTATCGGACAAGGTGATGTAAGGTGTCCGGCAGAATGTCGATTATTTATTTGCCTGGGCCAGCTATAAAAAGTTGCTTTATAACTTCATGAGTGACACTGACAGTTGATTGACATTTTGTAAACCAATCCGCTCGTTACTCTGAGCCATAGATTATAAACCTATAGATGCTTTTAACCAATTACCTTAACCAACCACCATTTTTTTTAAGTTTGCAAGGCACACCAGTTCATTCTGTTTGGCTTGCCTATTGTCAACTTTCGAAATAAAAAAGGGGGTAAAAAGAATTAAAATGTTGCCAATTAGGATATCCAGTCTCCTTCCGGGACTTTACGGTTTGTGATCGCAACGGATTTAAAGTATTAAAGTGTATGATCAAGTGATAAAGTGTATAATCTGAGTAGTGGTTCTTTTTCCGATACGGTGGTAGAGTCATTGTAATAATTGACGTTCATAAGTGCGTCTGTGACGACAAAATTGAAATAAAGAACTTTTGAATTGAATTCAATTGATCAAGGTATATATTCACCTGGCGGTAGCGTAGTGGTTGACGTGGACGTGACGGCGGCCGCGGGTGCCGCGGCGCTCGGCGCGGTGGTTGTTGACACCGGCGCTGCGGGGCTCTCTTGTTTCTGGAAATAAAAGCATACGACTTTAGTCATACGCCTCTTCTTCAAGAGTCCGAACAATGGAAAGTCCACATCAACCGCCAAGCAGTACTGTGCAAGCATAGTACTGTGTTCCGGTTCGAAGGCCAGATATTCAACCGCCAAGCTGTGCAAACATTACTGTGTTCCGGTTCGGAGGGGACTGTTTATGAACGACATATTATTGGTTCTTCTGATTTTCCAACCAGGTAGTCAGTATTAACCTGTATAAAAACATATTATACAAATATTTGTTTCGTGTCTAGGTGTTGTGGGACCATGGTCCTCATAGTTCCGGGTTCTCTAGATACAGGTAATACTGGTTAGGGGCCAAGGTCTATGAATGTGATCGTTGAACGTTGTTTAACGTTGTTTGTTGTTATTTATAGTGTTAGAGGCGGATATAATTAAAACTCAGAAGCCATTTTAGTTGTTTATTCGATCAAATTCGAACGCACAAGAAGACCGTGCTATCACCGTCACCACCCACCTTCGCATAAAAATATCTGTCCTGCCATATTGAAAAATCAAGAGTTGTGTTGTAAAGCTCATAGATGGCGCCACTAGGTGACATCTATACGTTTGACGTTTGGAATGAATAATGACAACTGACAGATGACAGCTGGTGTGACAGAGACAACACATCTTATTATACCAATAGATTCATATACAAACACCATGCCTATCACTCGGCCTTTCCTGACAAATAATTGCGACCTCGTAATTATACAATAAAATAGTCTTTAAAATAACAAAATATTACTTAATTTTTATGACTACGATTCTTATGATTATGATATACCTAGTATGTTTTATTACACGTTACGACGAGAGAGAAGAAAAAAAAAATTACATTACAATGTTAAATTAAAGTTTCTCAGAATATCAACTATACATATGATTGTGTTTTATTATATTTTATAAATCTTTATTGGGACATACCCTTTTGATTTTTATACATTCATTGCGGGACACACCCGGTTGAGCAATGATTGTATAATGGGACACACCCTTTTGATTTTTACACGATCACTACGGGACACACCCTGTTGAGCAGTGATTGTGTAATGGGACACACCCTTCTGATTTATACATAACCATTACGGGACACACCCTGTTGAGCAATGATTATGTAATGGGACACACCCTGTTGAGCAATGATTATGTAATGGGACACACCCTTTTGATTTATACATAACCATTACGGGACACACCCTGTTAAGCAATGATTATGTAATGGGACACACCCTTTTTTTCTGTACCATGATCGAAAGAACACTACGAGAAGTTGGAACTCCAGCGTAAGGCGCAATCCAACATGATAGCCATTTTTTTTTTACATCATATTATTATTTATTATGTTTATACACTGATTCACTTATTGTTATTAATTATAACTATAACTATTATTTATTATCTCATCAACGTCTTCCTTTATTATAATAATCATTAATTATTAAACTACTCGAGTAGGTATAGGTACTACCGTGTAACCTAATTTGTCGTTATCATCTCTGCCATCTTCAGAATCGTTCATTGCTTGTACTATAAACTTTTTCAGTCTGTCAGCAGCTCATTGTTGTATATTCTACCTCTTTTATTAAATAATATAACCCTGTATCGATCGTTATCAAATATTTTTATAATTTTATAAGTTTAACGTATTTTATCAATGTATATTTTATCAACGGCTTTTCCAATAGTTAATCCTTTCTTAATAACACGTCTTTGAACACGTACAAAGTCTCCTTTCTGAAACTTAATACTTGAAATCCGGTTCTTGTCGTATCAAAATTCAAATTTCATAAGTTCTTTATTCAATTTTGGCATCACAGACGCACTTATGTACGTCAATTATTACAATGACTTTACCTTTGTATCCGAAAATGCACTACCCAGAAGATACAGCACGAAACTGAAGGCCATTTTTATTAGAACTTTTGTTACAGTATGTTTGTTTTTCACAATATTACGGTTCTCATGTGCCAGTTGGTCACTTGGCAGAAACGGAATGACCCACGCATCTCTGTCTTCCATGTACCAACGGTATAGTATTTTTTTTTTATTATTAGAATATTTTTCAAACGAAATTTAAATTTACATTTTGTGATCTACGTTGTACATTTAAAAATTTTATTATAAAACCGTCCGTAATACCGTGTATCGTTCCTTAGTTTGTTAAATAGACATAGCCATGATGTTTTCGGCAAAATATAAACATACATTCGAAACGTACTGAGTTCGATTCGGTAAATCTATTTCAAAACAAGTTTGACATAGGGTCGGGGTTGATAACTTAAAGGGAATTTTGAGTAAAACTATAAATAATTGTGTTAATGCCTCTCTCGACTGGTCCATTGGTTCTAGGGCAACCCACTTCATTTAAAACGTGTCTAAATTGTTTGGATTTACAGAAATCATCGTTGGCAAGGCAAGGCTTTCGCCTCCTTGCCAGTCCTTGCCAGTTGAGGGCGACACATGCTGCACCGTAAAATTAATGAATTGCAACGTTCACCCTATCCTCGGAAAATATTATAATATATTTTTTTGGTCCATGTTGTACTTAACGCCTGGCCGGGGAGTTGCTAGGTTCAATAATATCTTTATTTATAAGTTTACTAACAATTTTACGAACAATTTCTTGTTCTTTCAATGATATGCGACGGCCGGCAATAATAGGGAATCTCTGATGTTACCTCAATAACTTTCATCTAAACTTCGCATTCACCTATTCGAGATTTATCATCGAAGCAATGACTGAATCGTTATAGAAGATTTTCTATATAAAATCCTTTCATTTCTTTTTAAATCCGCGTCGCACATACTTGATTAGGTACTTGACCTGACCCAATGAGTAGAGTATAAGGTCAAAGTTTCATGTGGCATATTATATACGTCTATACATCCCATGTTACCGTATGTTTTGTCACTGATTTGCTCAGGTGTATCGATTTCTTTGCCTAAAGACCTAAGCTCAGATCGACGAACTTGAATCGTATATCACGTATCAACTTCTTCGTCAGTTTAAATAATAATACGATTCAAGTCCTTTTCCAGTACGATATTATGAGGTAATTTTTAGATAATTGGCACTTCATGAATATTTGAGAGAGACAACTTAGAGCTAATATCGCTACAAACTGTAGAAATAGTAAAGGCAGATTCAGTCAGTAGAGTCAGTTGAGTCAGTTTTCGCATTTCTTTTCTGCATCCAGACTTCAATTTGAGTATAGGAAAGAAATGGGTAAACATACAAACTTACCTTTTTTTTCAAAGCCATGTTAACATAAGTTAAAAATTTTAACATATTTTAGTTGTATCATGTGTTTAGAACCTTTAAAAATGCACTTTTGTCCCTATTTAATGATAATTGATAAAATGATATTTGACTTTGACTTTGACTGTGACATCCGACGTTTTCGTGATGCCAATACCAAGACGATTACTAATGCACACCCTACTATCATGCCATTTTCTTGTAGATCGTCGCGAACTACCAAAACAGGAATATTAGCATTAGGCCGTTAGGCCATGTCGGAGGCCTTCCGGCGGTCTAAAAAAAAACTCCGACACCAGGGTTGGCTACACACCCACACGAGAGAAGAAAAAGCATTAATATCATCAATACTGAGCTTCAGATAGCTTTCGCCTTCCGGTAAAATGATTTGTCCTCCAATACCATTAATGCTCGTTTGGTATTGTCTATTGTATGTAATTTGAACCTGATTTTCCGCGCGTATGGTGATAGTGTTACATGCATTTCTTAAATCAATAAATCCGGTCAAGTTCAAACCATTCGAATTTTTTTATTTTTTGGTTTTGTGGTATTTGTGAATCTTGCAATCACCTTCATCAAAAGGATGAATTTTGTATAATTTCGGACTTTTATTCTGACTACCTTCACCTTCGTGAACCTTTTTGGAGCCTGTTACATTGAGGTTTGTTGCATTTTAAATTGTAGCAATCGTCACGCTCATGACCTATTTTACTGCAGTAAAGAATATTTCTTAGAAAACCGGCAAACCTACGTTTTATATCAGGCCGTAATATAATTAGTACAATGTGAGTTTTTTTACACTGCTAAAAGTTATGACCTATTGTTCCGCAAGTAAAGCATTTTGTCCTAAAAGGTTTCATACTAGCAATGGAAATTATTGTTACACTAATTAATTTAATTAGCATGCGAAATATTGTTCGTTAGCATGATATGTGTTAGTTCGACGCTAATTGCTAATAGGAATTACGTAACGTGTATTATGAAATTATTGAAAAATAGAAATATACTCATGATCATAGATCCTACGTGTTTGGCCTTAAATGATAAGGCTCTCAAGAATGACTAAATCAAACAAAATTAATTTAGAAATCTACCTTAAAAATCACTGAGAATAGACGCACGGCGGAACGGGATGCTCCGTCGATTCGCAATCGCAACAGCATTAGTATTAGCACAGCGCCGCCGTAGTTCGCATTCGTATGGCATGCTAAGCGATGCGAAGTGGTGTTCCAAGAGATGAATTATTATATTTATATGATATTTATAGCATTCATCGGATTGCGCAACTACAATTAATTTAATAAATGTTAAAATAAATTTATCCGCTTATTTATACTGTAAATGCTAATTAAACCAACGTTATTCCACTAACTAACTCAGTTGTTCTTGGCAATTCATCGTAAGTCACAATTTGTGAGTTAACTACATCACCTGTCAAATAATTAAGTAAAGATGGCGTATCCCTTCAACCTGCACCACGAGCTCCCGTCTTTAACAATGAGTCACTTAATGTATTAATTATAACGTCACAAATCATGTGGGGACCACACACGTTCACAAAAAATACCTAGCGATAGCTTTTTATAATAAAAGTCTATTTACTACCCGTTTGTCCTAGCTCTTTGCGATAGTCGCGAAGTCATGAAGTTTGGCAGCCAGCTAGGGTCCAGCAGGGAAAAAAAATCAGCCAGTTGCTTCTCCCATTCCTCCCATGGTATATCGATGTCTTGCTGGTGTCCAAACTACCGCAAAGCGTTGCTGTCCAAGCTCGCAGTCATGTGGTAGCTAAGCGTTTTGTCGTCTCAGCCATAGATTTTCTCCAGGTAATCCAGTCGGTACAACCATATGAAAACAAATAAAGTATTAGAATTTTCGTTGAATTTCAGGGCCATTAGCAGGTTTTCCAAAGTATTTCAAATTATTGCTAAAATCAGTTATAAGTTTGCTTGTTGTAACATTCATTTGACTTTCTGGTTCAAAATTTTGTGGTGGTGCGATTACAATACAATACAATAAAGCTTTATTGAATACGAAACACGGGAAAAACAATAGTTGACAAGGTTAATAAACAGTGGGTACAATGGGCGGCCTTATCGCTATGCACAATTTCTTACAGAAACAATCGTTATCGTCAGATTACAATCATTATTGGGGCGTTAGAGGAATGTTAGAAACATTTGAAGTGGTTAGTCATACCTTGAGAGTCTGTAACACATTGTGGATCGTCTTGTAATGTCGCCGATTCTTCAAACTCCTCGCAGATGATCCTCGTCCGGTTTCAGATTGTGTTCGTGGTGTTTTCTGCTTTATAAAATGTTCTAGCATATTTTCCAATCCACTAAGTCGTTCCATATTGTTCAATCATGAGCCCTGTCCTTTTCTAGGCTTCTAGAGTAGCGGGCGGCTCAACATTTTCAGATGATTCCGTTACAGGATGTCGCAGGCGCCGATGGCTTATTGTGGATCGTTTTGAGCACTTTTCAAAGAACACAAGAGAAAAATTGCCCTTCTATCCCACGCGCTGATATGTTAGAGGCGGATATAATTAAAACTCAGAAGCCATTTTAGTTGTTTATTCGATCAAATTCGAACGCACAAGAAGACCGTGCTATCACCGTCACCACCCACCTTCGCATAAAAATATCTGTCCTGCCATATTGAAAAATCAAGAGTTGTGTTGTAAAGCTCATAGATGGCGCCACTAGGTGACATCTATACGTTTGACGTTTGGAATGAATAATGACAACTGACAGATGACAGCTGGTGTGACAGAGACAACACATCTTATTATACCAATAGATTCATATACAAACACCATGCCTATCAATAGTTATTATAATATGTAATACCCATAGTATTACATTACAACTGGCGACTCCATATACGAATAAGCGAGTATGCCAGGTCCTGCGTTTAGTCTATATATTCATCCTGGCCGGTTTCGGCCTCAGTCTATAGTCAGTAAGCTATATGGATTATGGATAACAATATACTTAACATTTGCATATCATTATCATTATTTTTATAGGTAATAGAAATAGGTAGTTACCAGTTTTGCCAGTGTTCTTGAGTTGTTTGTTTTGCATAACATTTATTAAATTTTTTGGCCTTGAACATGTTGAACCTATGCCAACTTTGGGGCGTATATTTTTATGATATTCATATTTTTATTATTTCCTACTTATAATATAGCATCCAACTTATTATTCATAAATTTTAGAATTCTAACTTAACCCTTTGAAATATACAAACGATATCGGGTTTCAACTGGCCCCAATCGTTCATAGGCGGAATACCACAATCGGATATACGTAGGTACGGACGTAACTCTCTGATTGTAAGTAAGATGCGATCATATCAGAACTGGCGATGTTTAAGTTATGCGGTTTTGTGTTTTTCCGCGGCGTGCTGCATTGCAGTGTTTTTGATGTTATATTTGATATGCTGGTTATATTTAAAAATGCATATCGATCATTCTTCGTTATTAAAATCCTTTGTTAGATTGTCTTAGTTCTTCCTTAAATAGATATATTTCGTAGCTATTTCTTACATGGTCGAAGCTATTTCGACCACTTGTATTTTGGCCTTTAAACTACGAGTATGCCTGTACACTGGAGGAGTGCGAGCAAATAAAACATACCAAAGCGTTTTACATCATTTACTTGTCTATATCGAAGTGGTTAATAAAAGCGCGCAAAAAGTAAATTACACATTGTTTGTTAGACTACAGAGAGAGCGGAGGATATATATATATATATATATATATATATATATATATATATATATATATATATATATATATATATATATATATATATATATACCAATTGAAAGTAGACATATAAGTAGGCAATTTAGTAGTCTATGTAGTCAATGTAATATCTAGTCAAATTAAAATTTATTCACTTACAGAGAAAATGCAACTTATAACTTAATTACTTAAGTTAAAAATATTAAGTGCCGTTAAGCGTAGCTTAAATGTAAGAACAATGTTTAAATGAGGTAGGTAATTAGTTTAAATGAGGTAGGTAAAACATTTTTATATTTCTAAACAGACGTAGGTAAGTTCGCGCATCAAAAGAGCAAGTGCATGGATAAGTGCATTATCTCCAAGCGCCGCTTACGCCGCGTGCAGTAGTGACTTAAAAGCAGATTTCTTTTTATTCTGCGAAGTCCCGAGAAGTATATCACGTTCCTTAATTACGATCGGATCGAGAAGGCGGTGTCGGTGGAAGCGCCGTTGGGGGCGTGGGTTGATCAAATTGCCAAAGTCAATCAGAGGCGGTGTTGGCTTTGGCGACAGTTGGCGACCAATGCTTAGATGAGTTTCACTGCGAGGCTTCAAGACTTTGTTATTCTTTCTTTTAGAGTTGTTATTGGGTGGTGCAGCGTATTTAGGGTTGTCCGCTTTAGAAATATCTGGTGCTGGGAATTTAGGCGTATCTGAGGAATTTCCGATCCCTTGATGTTGTACACCCTATAAATAAGAATGTTGCTAGATGGGCGTATATGAATATCTCTAGAAAAGAATAGAGAAAAAAAGAACTCGGAAGTCTTTAAGCCCACAAATAAAAATGGCTTCATTTATCCATATCCGTAATGATAGGACTAACACTAATAATATTACATTCAATTCGAATTCGTATATATTTTGAAGGCAATCTATAAGGTGCGTCTTGATTATTGAATTTTATTTGTACACTACGTAAGTATTTTTAACTATGTCAATGATCTTCGCTTAGCATTGTACTATTTATATCTCTAGCATAATCAATGAAGCTCCTTATGGTTCTATGAAAACATTTCACCGAGTCATTTTTATTTTTTGCATTGTATGTTTATGTAAGTATGTATATTAATTACTATTATTATTTTTATTATATATGTATGTACATTTTACTCACTTTTTTTTTATATTATATATATATATATATGTATGTTTATTATAAGTAGTGTATTATCTTTGTATTTTTTCTTTTTTTTGTAGGGTATTATTATTTTAAATGTACAAGTAAAGTTTTTTTTTTTTGTTGATGAGTACAGTCAATTTTTCATTATTCCTATAGCAACACGGGTATCAGCTGAAAATCAGCGCCGAGTAGTATAAAACTCTCGGCATTTTATGCTGAGCTGAGCCCATTCGGCACATATGTTTATTATTTAAGTTTTTATTTTTTGTATTATTTGTTTGTCGTGTGCCGAATAAATGGTTTTTTTTTCTTTTCTTTTCTTTCTTTTCTATGCAATACAATTTGCCAATCAGGGTTTCCCAGGACTAAGCAATGAAAAACTTCAAACCGAGAAACAGATATCACATGTTATGCAAAACATTTCCGTCTCAAAACATCAAGGCAACAGAAATACAAACAAACAAAATTAATTATTCAAATATTCCGTTCCATTAGTATCGGTAATGTCATTGCGAATATCCTCAAGATTTAAATTCATAAAACTTACATTTCCTACAGATTTCCTTCATCCTCGTCTGCAAGGCTTCGACTTTGGAGATGAGAGTTTAAGGCCGTTCCTCATGTTTTCTGCTTGTTTCATGTTGGCTGATACTTGGCTATAAACCAGTTAATTTTAAAATGTTGATACTTATGTCGATTTCTTTATTTCCTATACTCAAGAACGGGTTGTTAAGCGCTACGAGATTATTTCTCTTGTATCATAGTTGCTGCATGTAAGCCTATGCTCAGGTTACTCTACCTCCAGAATAGTTAAGGAAACCGTACATTTCTCAAAACGTTGATTTACTCTATCGTCATCCTCAACATTTGCTGTCAGTTTTGTTACTTGTTAAGCATCTAGAAGCCATTCCTTGTCTTCTTGATTCATGCCAGCCGAAAAATTAACTATACTTACGTTATCTATAAAATACATTACCAATTCGTAAAACTTACATTTCTCAAAATGCTGATTTCCTCTATCCTTGTCCTCAACGCTTCGACTTTGCTCACAAGCGTGTTGTTAAGTGCTGCGAGGCCATTCCTCATGTCCTCTTCTTGTTTCATGTTAGCCGTGACATTGGCTATAGTTTCGTTGGTCCTGGCGTCTAATTGACGTAGCAATGTTTTGACCTCTTCAACCCCTGTAGTGGCTGTGACCGCTTGCTTCTTGGCCGAAGTTAGCGCACCGTCGAAACCGTTTATCTGTTCAATCAGAGATGTATTGGTTAGAATTGCAAATGCAAGGTCATGCCTTCCCTGACGTTCGTGAAAAGAGTTCGCGTGACTACAACGAACTTTGTTTATTCTATAATAAAGCAGTCAGTGGACAGGGTTGTCAACTTCATATTGTACCATATATTAAGCAGGAAAGACATTTGTATTTGAATTCTAGGTCTCAATACCCCTTAATAAGTATATCAAAATCCATCGAAGATATATGTCGGAAAGTGACAATAATTTGATAGTACAGCTAGGTAGACTTTGCTTGTTCATCACCTATCTGTTCTTTATTGTGTAAGTATATGAGTAATCACTTATGTTGGGAAAACCTTGATACAATGGCTACTTCTAAGTTGAAAGACATATCTGATCCTACCTATTGTTTAGCTCACGTTTATTTAGTTATGTTCCTAACTGTGAATATGGATCCCTATATACTAACTATAATTAAAGCATTTTACGGAGGAGACTAGTGCCCCACGACACAGGGAATCCTAGTGTGGGAACTAGTGGACTTTAAATAACTTAATTATTATTCCTACCCTATTTGTAAACCTTAGAATAAGTTTCCGAGTGCTCTAATATTAAGTTTTTTTGTACCAACATTTCTAAATGAATAAACAAATTATTATTATTAAAAATGTTGATAAAATGGGTTATTCCTGACCCCCACTACTATTTATTCGTGGCTTGTAGAGATTTAAATTGGAGGAAGATTGCAAAGTTTCTATAATGGCCCATATATTGATATTGACGTAGTAAGAATCTAAAAACACTATAGACTATTTCGAGTGATCATGAAAAAACTAAATTATTGTACCGAATATTTCAATATTTAGGTACTAGTAAAAACCTAGCATAAGTACCTACCTACCTATAGTAGTAAGTATAAGTATCTTGATTTATTGTATTTAATAATAAAAAATGTACATTGTACTTGTAATAAATAAGAGTTCGCGTCATACGTAACAATCGTTTTACAAATCCCCTCTTCAAACCTCAATATTATTATCAATTGTCAACTATTCACACGTGTCTACACATCATAGTTAAAATCATTAAGCAACCGCAAATAGATCCGCAAACAGATTTGCAACTATCCTTACTATTGTTTTGTTCATGTACTTTGGATCATTCGTCACGATTGTCACGAATTAATTAAAGAAACGATACTTTGGTACAATAAACAATAGGCAATGATACAAACAGTCACTTGAGGACTTCCTACACGGTGCCCTTAAAAAATGGCACTAGGCCATGCTCCATTTGTAAAAAACTTTTCATTGAAGGATTGCAAAAGTCAGTTTTTTGTTTGCTACCTAGTTTGATATCAGTACATAAGTACATACCTATTTAGATTTAATAATATAATAGCGCATCACACGTTAACTTCGGAACTCGTTTCGGGAGTGCCGATGCCGTTCCAAACCGCCGCGTCAAAACGCGCTCCGGCGTTTCTTTATTTTTTTATTTATTTATTCATTTCAGGCAGTATTATACCCTACTACACAACACATAAGGAATTATTGTTTTTGCCTACTTTCCCTATAACGGCGGTAGATTACCCCTGTAGGTCAGAAGTCCGGGGTAAGGAACATCTTCGCGTGTTCCGCTGGAACCTGGAGCGCGGACTAGAAATCAGTGGTCCTAGTCTGCTCCAGCCGCGACAAACTCACGTTGATGGGCTCCTCACGCGAACTCTGGTACATGCCTATTCTCTCCCGGACGTATCGAAGGACTTCTTCACCCTTCCTCTCCTTGTCCAGGCGAGAGAGGTAAATTTTGACGGTCGGGGCTACAACTAGTAGCGCCGAAGTTGTAACCGTGGCGGTGCCGCGATGATTACGGCTCTGACGATGCCGACGTTTTTCTCCACGAGGGTGAAGCCGTTTTCGTCGGTCTTGGTACGGGCAGCTGCAGTAGTACTACGCAGCGCAGCTGATAGTTGCTGCTGCGTGTTAGCGGAGGCCCGCAAACTGGCTGCGAGGCTCGGGATACCTGGGCGTAAGACTGCTTCTGACGCCGGGTTGGAGGTGGCGGTGCGGCAGCAGCTGACACCACAGGCTGAGGTACGACGACGGATGACTGAGGGGTCACTCGGTCAACAACCTGCTTTGACTCGGTAGGCGGAGCGATGACCCGCGGTGTATCGATGACATGCGTCATCACCGCAGGAGTGCTGAGTCGCGTTTTAGTTGTCGGCGCGGCGAACGGTCACATTTTGGTTCGAAGCGGGCGACGGCATTTTCGCTGGCGCAGCATTGCGTAACGCCTCGAGCTCACGCCTCAACTTTGAAACCGTGGATTCCGAGGCTTCGAGTTTCCTTTTGAGATCGTTAACGTCGGCCTTCAACAACATAATGTCCTTCAAAACGTAGGTCGTGTCCACATGATCCCATGTTATAGGCGGAAGGCCGCAAAGGTCCTTCGCCACATACGTAGGGACATCATCAGGATCTGTTTGTTTGTTTATTAAGTGAAGAAATTGACATCTCACTTCGGCGCGCGCTCTGATGCTTTTACAGCTTGACCGACGCATCAAAACGCACGTCTAAAGGCGTTTGAACAGTTTTCGGTACATTTCGGAGTGGCACGTGGAGGGTTCCTATATAGGTAACAAAAATTCTGTGTTCCGCCACAGGTACCGCTTTAGAGTGCGCGCCAAATTGCATTTACACCAGGCCTAGCGCACTCTGCACTGTAGGTACGAAGCTACAAGTAGGTACATTGCCGGTAACCGACGGCGGGTCGCGCGTCGTTACACGTGCCGCGTCAGAAGAGATAAGAGCTATGCGATAGAAAGAGAAGCGCTCTGTATGACTGGTAGGTATGCAGCGCTACGCGAGCTGAATTGAATTTTATTGCGTCAAAGCAAGAGTCGCTATTTGTTTAAATTTCTTTGCGGAGTGATGCTTCTGTCCCTTAGTATTCTGTGTTTACACGTACATTTCGATACCCGCGCAGAAGTGGCGCGACTGTTTCGCGCACTCGGAAGTACACGTGAGAGGCCCTAATGAATTTACTCAATTCGGTACTGCTCCGGGCATTCTACCACTTGGCTATGACGCAAACTTCGTCATTGAGCCCTCAGGGTCGGTAGCAAAATATGGACTCACGATATGAAAATACTAACTAATCAAGTTAATAGCAACAATTTTCAGATGAAAATACGTAGTTAGATGACTGCGAGTGACGTATAAATAATGGCTATGTACTTACTGGAGTGAACAAACAGTTTAATAATGAATAGGGTATAACTAAGTACTCTATCTGACATGATGTTTAGGAATGCTGTCTTAATTTGGTTGTTGTTGTTTTCGCATAGTTCTTATTACGACTATAATATGTATTATAAATAATATTGTGCAATATTAAAATGTATACACATAGTGTAATATTAAATAGGTTAATCATTGTGTACAAATTCTGCTTGTAGTGATCTAAAATAGATAATATTGGATGCAAGTTTTGACTTGGATAATAATTATCATGAAATTGGTATGGGACATTTGACATTTCATATAAGGATGAAGAATCAAATAACTAACTGTACGCCACCTTGTAGTTGTAGGTATAGATGGATACTAATATAGCATGTGACTGTTCTCTGTAGCCCTGCTCATCAAATCTCTGTTCAAGTATCATAAGGATGCTAACTAACCTGTGAGCCGAAGTCAGCGACTGTACGCTGTAGCTCCGCTAGCCTCCTCGGCGTGTCAGCCAACTTCGGCGCCGCTGACAACTGATCCGATACTGCGGCTAATTCCCCTTCTGCCTTTTCGACCCGCTTTACCAGGTCCCGGTGGTCTAGTTCTAGTTTCGCGAGCCTCTCGTTGAGGCTGGACGCATTCGCTCGCAACTCTTTGGCGGCTGCGTGGCACAGTTGAAGGGCGTCGCCGACACTGTCGCTGCTAGTTGAAACTGGCGGCGAAAGAGAAGAGTACGTTAGAAGTATTTGTTAAGGCTGGCCTGATGACACTATAATTTTTAGATAAAAACAAAAACCGACTTCAATGTATCGAGTCCAAGGTCAAATACTTATCGATAAAATTTATATGGGACCACTTCGTAGCTATACTGAACCCAACGCAAAAATAATTTTCCAAATCGGTTCATAAATGAACGGAGTTCTAAGGTAACAAACATAAAAAAATAATGATAAAAAAAATACAATCGAACAGAGAATATTCTCCTTGTTTGAAGTCGGTTAAAAAATGTGGTAGTATGCCGAAGGCGCGAGTTTAAACCCTTCGAGTTAATATTTTTTCTTTCAGAAGTCAAAGATACCTGGAACCTGCTAAACCAACTGGCACTGGAAAGCATAATATTGTAAAAACCCTTTAATTGTTACAAGTTCTATAGAAAAGACCCCCATTGTCTTGTTGTAGTATGTTTTGGGTAGCGGTTCTTATTCCAAACGTGGTAGAATCATGTTGATCATATTTTAACTTTTTTACTTTCTGAAAGGTATACAGGGTGTGGCGAAATGTTGGGACTTTCAGGGTTGGTACCTTTTTCCTTGCAGTGACGAAGTTTTGTTCTGAGGAAACATGCATTTTTCAGAAAAGAAAATTGCATGTTTGGATTTTTCAAAAAAAATACTTGTACGGAGAAATATGTAATTTCTCATAAAAACCTACATGGTCTTAAACGGCTCTATTTAATCTATTTCCCAACAGGAATGTTTCCCTCAATGTAACACATCAAACCAAAACGAAGTTCTTGAGAAAATTAAAAAAAACAAGTTTCCCACCACTGTATATTTTAAATTATTAAACATGGCAATGGTTTCTAAGATTAATTATTTCCGTCAACATTTGTATAAATAAGTTTCTGTAATAGGACTTAAAATGTCCGACTTGAACCTGAAAAAGGATATTATCGATGCAAAAGGTCTTGGATGATAGGCTGGGACATCGCGTGAAGAAACTATGTTGGGGAAAATATTGGGTACTAAAGACCTTTATAAACCATCAATGGGCCATAATAAGAAAGATTTCAGTTTTACTTTGCTAGACTTTCTTAGGTCACAATATTTAGAATTCGTAGTATTTATTTTAGTAAGTATTTAAAAAAAATCAAGTGCCTTTTTTACAGAATTCTGTCGCATTAGTGTACCTATGTAGATTATAACAGGTACATCCAGCGGTCACCCTGATTTGATATGCAATTAAAATCTAATAATGAGCTGCATTTTGAGTAGCTTTAATTAAACTAGTTCAGACTTACTACCGAACAATGGTCGGAAATAGAGATATTCGATTTCGATATCGATTACTATCGATAGTATTTAAAATGTTATAAATTATCCATATAACTTGAACAAGTCTAGAGTACATTTGTTCAATAATAGCATAATAATTTGTAAATTTTCTTGTTTATTTTTATCTCAACACAATGTAGAATGTAGAGCCTACGTAATAGCTGTTATGTTTATTCATTCTATTACCATCTTTAGTGTTCACGCCATGAGCAACAACGGCGTAGGCGTCTAAACCCATTGTTAACAGCATATTAGCATGAATCTCGAATTATTCAGCGGGCTCTTAGATAAGCTTTGCGAAAGGAGATAAATACAACCCACGCCATGATACGAGGATTACAGCCAGACATTGTCAATTGTTACCCATTGAAAGTCTAATGAGCAAGCTCGCAGAACTGGCTTACTACTGCTTTTCGAAAGGCTATGAACTCAAAATTGTGTTTCTAAGGATTCGTGACATAATATAAAAGCTGCAGCAAAGTCGAACCTCTGTCCATCTCGTTGCGGAGCGACACGATCTGTCTTCTTACGTCTACGAAGAGCCACAGCACCGTGGCTGCTGAGACCACGCACACGCATAGTGCGAGGGCTGCAGCGAGGCGGACGAAGGGACGAGAGCGGCGGCGGCGTGTTGTACGCCTGCCCCAGGGTTCCCCCTCGTCACTGGATGCGGACAGAAGCCTGCCTCCCCTCGACCCCGGGCCGCTCACCAACGCATCCAGCTCCCGCCTCTTCCGCATCTTCTTGCCCACCCGCAGCGGCACGGCCGCGTGCACCGCACTCTCCATTACTCACTGACTGCTACGGCAGACACATCCGATCGCTTGTTCACAATAAACACTTCACTCTGACTTGAACACGTGCGCGCGGCGCGGAGCCACTGTGACGAATGAGCGTCGCGAACTATATGATACGCGTTATTAAATTACTTTGTGCACTTAAAAGCTATTGAAAATCATGGTAAAATAAATATATTTGCCAGTTGCAACGTCTGTTTGTGCCCTATTGTTATACAGGGTCGATATTAAAGGCGTTGATACCAGAAGTTTGTTATACCTCTTATCAGTGTTATCAATGACGAGTTACGGTTATCTCGAATTCGGTGGGGAATTTCGATATGCGTAGATACTAATCTTGAAAGTCATATTGGACAAAAATAAGGGCAGAAAGACTCAATTATCTCAAAAGGTAAACTCGTCATTACTAAGTTTGTGATCGAATTAGTTTTGCCTCAATTGTAAAGGAATATCATACTAGAAGTAGAACTAAAAAATTGAAAACGAACAGCGCATTCATGGAATGTAATACAGACTTGACCATAGAAACATACAGCAACTTACGTATAGTATGTACATGAAGGGCACGTGACACGTCTAGGACTGGTCTAGATCATTGATACAAGGTTGAAAGTAGATCTAGGCGCTGCGTAAATGATAGAGGAAATAGGTTTTTAGTATGATGAAGAACAATCAATATAATATACAGTGTGTTTGCAGCACAGAAGGAAACGATAATGTACAAGAGGCAGGGCTAGAAATTTACCCGTTTGTACAAAAAGATATTATTATGATATGTTATGGTGACGAACAAGCGTAACTAAACACAATGTAATGGGTTGATAGCAAGATTAGAGAAGTATTTGGACAGAGCAAGATAAGAGAAATTGATAGCCAGATTAGAGAAGTATTCAGAAAGAGCAAGAGTAGAAAAATAGATAGCAAGATTGAAGAAGTATTTAGACAGAGCAAGAGTAGAGAAATTGATAGCAAGATTAGAGAAGTATTTGGACAGAGCAAGATTAGAGAAATTGATAGCATGATTAGAGAAGTATTTAGACAGAGCAGGAGTAGAGAAATTGATAGCAAGATTAGACAAGTATTTGGACAGAGCAAGATTAGAGAAATTGATAGCAAGATTGGAGAAGTATTTGGACAGAGCAAGATTAGAGAAATTGATAGCAAGATTAGAGAAGTATTTGGAAACAGCTACATCAGAGAATTATTTGGACAGAGCTTTAGAGCAAAACATGATTATTCTTATATTCTTCTTATATTCTTTATTGTACACAAAAAAAAAAATTTTACATCGATGATTTATAAAATATATGTACAAAGGCGAGCTTAACCCTAAAAAGAGTTTTCTTCCAGCAAACCCTTGAGGAAAGAGAACTGTCACATGAGCAAATAGGTTTCAGTGTACGGTTACGGTTTGACAAGAAAATATCAGCAACTATAATCATAAATATCTAAAATAAATATCAATAACTAAATATATAAATATAATAAATACACAAATAAATATAACTATACCATACAAAACTATAAGGAGTAATACATACATAAATACTAATAAACCGAAGCTATATGGAAAGATAATGTTTTTTAACTCTTGTTTTAAATATATCGAATGAGGGACTGGCGCGAATAGTGTGGGGGAGAGAATTCCAAAGCTTAACTGCCTGTACAGTGAACGAACCACCATAACGAGTGGATGTGTGGGTGGGTATTTTGAGAAGTAGCGATTTCGAAGTCCTGCACTGGATGTCACGAGGTACAAGGAAGTCAAAGCGCTCACGAAGGTAAGGAGGTGCGCGTGGATTAAAAAGAATGAAGTAAAGAAATGATAAAACATGAAAATCGTGACGCTTGCGGATGGGTAACCATTTAAGTTGGGATCTGTACTCGGAAATGTGATCAAACTTACGCAAACCGTATATAAATCGGATGCATAAGTTTTGAAGACGCTCCACTTTGTTCAAAAGCTCCTCCGTGGCATCAAGGAAACAGACATCAGCGTAGTCGAGTAGAGGAAGGAGAAGAGCTTGGGCTAATGTTATTTTAGTGCTGAAGGGGAGGAACATTTGGAGGCGTTTAAGTGATTGGAAAGAATAATTAACCCTTTTACTTACAGTATTAATGTGACTTGTCCATGACAAATGACTGTCAAAAGTAACACCCAAGTTCTTAGCAGTGTTCGTGTAAGGGATAGGTATATTATCATAGTTCACTACTGGGAGTCTTGATTATAAGTTTTAAGACGGAAGCCGAGGCCAGTAAGGTGTGAAATAATTCCAATTACACTCCATGAGTTGAAACCAAGGTTTAAAGCTTTTTTTGACATATTTTTAGGGTTCCGTACCCAAAGGCTAAAATTGGACCCTATTACTAAGACTCCACTGTCCGTCCGTCTGTCTGTCTGTCTGTCTGTCTGTCTGTCTGTCTGTCTGTCTGTCTGTCTGTCTGTCTGTCCGTCTGTCACCAGGCTGTAGCTCATGACCCGTGATAGTTAAACAGTTGAAATTTTCACCATATGATGTATTTCCGTTGCCGTAATAAAAAACAGAATAAAATAAATATTTAAGTGGGCTTCCATACAACAAACGTGTATTTTTTTGCCGTTTTTATAGATAATGGTACGAAACCTTTCGTGCGCGAATTCAACTCGCACTTGGCCGGTTTATTTTATACAATGAGCATCTTGTAAGACAATTTCCATGCTAACATTGAAGTCTCGCATAAAAGTTATAGGCGATTAGTTTACCAACCTTGATCTTGTATTTATATTCATATTCAAAGTAGTTTGTGAAATGGAATACATTACTAGCTAGAGCGGCGTATGTACGAGACTTGTCTGGCTAGTTGTATAATTTGCGAGGCTTATTAGCCTATAGCCGGGATTTTATGGCTTTTTATGGCATTTTATTAACATTTAAGTGTTCCGGATACGTTTTAAATATTCAGTAAGCAATTTTAACAATAAGTAACGATAATAAAGCTACCATCATCACTATATAATAGTTAAGTTGGTAAGTGACGATTAAGTTGGTAATGCTCGCATCATAAACATACGACTTAAGGAGAAATAAAGAAACACTTCTTTATGACAAAAACTATAACTTCAGGCAATGGACCGGAATTAAGGATATCGTAACGGTCCCCTGATTCAGAACCTCAGGATAATGAATACCGAATCGAATCAACTGGATATCGATCTTGTGTCGTAGATTCCTTTTCGAGCTATTCCGCCCGAGCGAGATTCGATACGGTTACAATATCGGTATCGATTCATGTTGTAGTTACGGAATTTGTTGTGTGCAATATTTTGGATCGTACGACATTAAACCGATTCGGTCGACTGTTATCGTGAGGTTCTGAATCGGCCAGTTTAGTTAAGAAGATGTTTTCTATTTTTGCTAGCCTGTTTGATGGGAATCACTGGAAAATCTTTGTTTCAAGTTAAATACAAGAAGAAGTAAAGAGCCATCAATATATCGTCCTTTATATACTATGACGATATATTGATGCGACGAGTATGACGATTTGATCCATAGAATCTCGGACAGAACCACAGAATAATTAATAGTACAAGTTATAGAACTTAAATATTTTTGAAGTCTACCAAATTCCGGGATGAAGCTTTTGCCCAGCAGTGGGACAGTATAGGCTAGAAAAAAACCAGTAAGCTGCATAGCTTAGCGTACGGCATAAGAAAAATAAATAAAATAAAAAATATATAAAATCTATAACTACATAGAACAATTCTGCAGAATGAAGAATCATGATTGTTTGATAACTTATCACTTGTAAAAAAGATCTATATTTTTCTTCCAGTGAATAGGTTAAAATATTTCTTATACAACTTAGATCCATTGTCAACCTGTCGTACACACAGCAGTGAACACAGGCTTAATAAACATGATGAATAGGTAGAATCTATACATCCATGTATACTGGTATGTTGTTGTTGAGGAAGTTAACTTATTACATTTAGTATTTTTTTTAATTTCCAAGGTTTATTTTGATTAATTTTTCTAAATCAACAGTTTTTATTTAAACATGCTTGTTTGTTCCCTCGCGCATCACTGAACAACGCCATAATTAATTCTGATGTTTTATTATACCTATATATACGCCATAATTAATTTTAACAAGAGAGAATCTAAAGGCGCTCATAAACAAACCAATTTGTAGGCAATGCTTGCTGCAATTGTACCTATACAGTGAGAAAGTAGAATAGCATTTCATTTTTGTAGTACTAAAGTACTACAAAAATTAAGTCACAGGAGACACGGCGCATTTAGGAAGGTGCGTTAAGAAAACAACTGACATGAGCGACCAGTTTCTGGAATTCAACTGGGGGTGAAACAGGCGGTAAACATTACGGGTGATCGTCTACCATTCCAGTCTGAGATGGGGATATAGAGGTTGACTAATGTGCTTTATGAACTATGACGTATGCAGTTTAGATAATCGCTGTAATTCCGTGGACGAAGTCACAGGTATCAGCTAGTCTTAAATAAAGCTAAATAGGTCAAACTCAGCGCCGCGGAAAAATTCTAGAAGCATAGAAGACTATACAGAGTGTCTAATTAATTCCAAATACAAACACCACAGACCAAATAGGGCATACCTAGAGGTAAGTAATACTCAATAAGATCAAGGTTTCAGCTTTATACTCAGTAGGTACTCGAGCCATGTTTGTTATTTGTTTTGAGTACGTCGAGCGTAAAAAACACGGTTGAATATTTAATTCGGAAGCCCTTAATAAAAACTAATGACCTTGTCGATTTTACCGTATCAAATAGTTCAATCAAATAACATACCGTACATATGAGTAACAGCTATACCTACACATAGTAAGTAGAAAAATTTCTAATACGGTTATAGTTATATGGTGGAATGTCTACTGTAACAAATTGGAGCAAAATAATACGGTAGTAATAAGAGGTAACAAACAATTCTAATGACCAGTTTCACTCGCGTTTTCTCGGGGTAAAAAATAGCCTATTCCAGGATCTAAACTACCTAAATACCAAATTTCATCTAAATCCATTCATTCGTTTATGCGTGAATGAGTAACAAACAAACATCCATCATTATTCTTACAAACTTTCGCATTTATAATATTAGTAGGATTTTGAATGTTACGAATTCGAACTTTTTGTGATATCATCATCATCCACGGCCTTTCACATCCCACTGCTGGGTATAGGCATTTCTTTATATAATGCCATTCGGCTCGGCTACGTGCCATTCTCGTCCAGGTTTGTCCTACGATTTTCGTGATATCATCGACCCATCTTGCATCTTAACATTATTTATTAATTTATAATATACATAAATTCGTAGTATAATATAATACGAGGATTTATCCAGGTTTTTTAATGATCAGCGACAATAATTGTTATGACGGAAGGCTTCACGGAAGAGCATTCGGATTTCCTTTATACAGAGATGATTTATACACGAGAGCTCAAGGGCTCGAATCGAAGCGGGAAAGAAAGGCGGAAACGGGAACAGCTTCCGAAAAGTAAATATTTTTTTATTGTGTGAGATAGTTTCATTTTAATATGATAAGGAATGAACGAGGTATGTATATTTGTGATGCTACCGGTGATAACATATTAGGAAAAGATAAGACACCAGATGTAATAGATAGCGTTACATCCAAAATATAGCATGACTGACATGTAATAATTTTCCTATTTTGTGTACATCTTCCAAATATAAAATGGGTACCTACATCGAATGAAAAGAATACATTAAATGTGTTGAAACCTTTGCGGACAATACTCAACGAAATAATATTTATCATATATTATGCTCACTACAACTTTGTTTAACTTTCAATCAGCCATGCATACCAGGTACGTTATCATTCCCTGGATAGTACTCGTTTATGTACTCTCATGTTTTGTGGCATTATCGACCTCGTGGCGAGGCGTAATGTGAATGAATACCGCGCATGCGCCCTGAGAGATGCGACAGTACTCCCACAAGGAGATAATAATAGATACTTAATGGTTTTGGGATTAATATCACATATGGTATGAACAAAGATCACTTTTAGCAATATTTATGAAACTATATAAAGGTACGGTAGACCTTCTGTTGTTTGCTAGAGAAGAATTCGAACTGAAGCTTCAAAGAATAAAACAAAACAACACAATAGAAGACACACAGACGCTGCGATGATGAGCTATTTTGACACAAAGACGAATCGCGCACGATTTTTATCACATTTGACTCAAACTTTGATAGAATCAGTCTGACACTGAGTATTAATTTATATTTGTATGATAATAGTTATTGTCTCAAGCACAAGGGTCCCAGAGGACGTTGGGGCAAGAACTGGGTGTGACGTCACGCAGGCGCGGCGACGCATGCGCGGGAGAACCTCGTCCTCACATAAAGATACTGGAAAAGATATCCCCAGAGGAATAACAAAGGGGTGGAGGACATCACCCCCGTGGAATGAGGGCAATCTTTAATGGGAACGAAATGAAAATAGTTGCTAACATGCTCATAATAAAACTGAAAGTGTGAGAGCTTTCTTAAATAGATTAAAGGCGTCGTTTGCATGTAGTAAAATATGAATTTCAAAGCAACATTGAATACTAATTTCACTCTGCGAGATGAAATTGAGTATGATTTAATAAAAATATTAGACTAGTAAGACCGGTTGCGATTTCGATGGCGCAACGAGCTCCAAAACAAACTGACTTCGACAAGGACTGAATATACTCTGCAGCACAGGGTCGAAAAGTGTGGATGAATCGAGAGGAGGCCTTTGCTCAGACATAGCATATTATAGCATAAAATTAAAGCTTAGAATGGTACGGCATCCTGTCTATTATTTTGAGTGTTATTATCATAAAAATAAGCTGTTGTTAAGATCGCAGAAGTCAATGCCTGAACAACCAAAGCATGGACACATTTGCATGGGGCTTCATTAATTCCAAGGCACGTACGAGCACTTTGCAGCTCAATTCCATCCATTCAGATGGAAATGCTCATGTGGAAAGTACTGGAAAGCTCTCTATCGATTGTGTTCGCTGGTCGGCGGACGCAGGCATAGGGAAAGATATATAAACATTTATTTGCTTATTGAAAACAAAAGCAGTTGTTTAACATTTTTAGATGATATTTTTTTATTAAGTATGGACTGGACTAAGCTACCGAGATCTCAAAAGCGCAGCGTGGGATCGCAAGAAATATTGCCTACTGACCTCCAAACTTCAGTAAGAAGATGGCACCCGATGATGATGATGATTTTTTTATTACACAAGGTCTGGTTTTCATTTGATTTTAACCCAAATTGCAAGAATTTTCGCAAAAATTCAGTTATGTGTTATAATTATGTGTATATTCAATTGCGCCTTAGAGCGTGCAACTCTTACTTCTGTAATGCCCCGAAGGTAGTAAATCCTTACCGTTTTCAGTACAACTTTAACTCATTGTTTAAGTATAACGATAGGATAGACCGTGTAATCGGCGATCTAATTTGTTCCACCTTAATTGCTCGAGTCTCGGGTCACGGTGTTGCCAGTTTGAGCATTATTTAATTTGCTCGTCGTGTTCGAGAAATATTATAACCGAATTTGGTTGAATTACGTAATAAAATACCTGGTAATTTATTACGTTACGTACGCGGGCATTTTAACTCGTAGAATAAATAATAAATAGCTAATGCCGTCTCGGGTTTCCAGTACCTACATTTTGTGTCCGGATTTAGTACTTGTTTTCATGATACGCAAAGAATTTCCCGAGAGATTTACAAATCATTTTCGGAGTTATGAAACAAGGAAAATGTTCGAAATTAGATTTTATGATTGTTTTAACCATTACCCGATTTCTACGAAATATTTATACGTTTGACTTTGATGCGATCTTGATCTGAAGACGACACTGCCAAAAATAATTTATAGTACACTAGCGACCCGCCCTGGCTTCGCACGGTTATAATACATATAAACCTTCCTCTTCAATCACTCTATCTATTAAAAACCCGCATCAAAATCCGTTGCGTAGTTTTAAAGATTTAAGCATACATAGGGATATAGGGACAGAGAAAGCGACTTTGTTTTATATGTAGTGATAGTGAAGACACTGCCTATTTTTGTAAGTTCTAGAATGAGATTTATGAGGTCAGGCCAGGACACAGGTTCCGCTAACTTGTATATTGGCAACCCCGCCCAGTAGCTGCGGGTAGTTAATCGAATTATTTATTAGTATTCCCGGGACATGTTTACCGGACATGTAAACGAGCAAGCGGGTAAATGTGGCGAGGTCAAACGTAAGCAAATGAGGAAATAGGTATTACCGGACTACAGACTAGTATACTAGTTTTTTTTTTTTTTTGATCTTTCTTCCACCTCCCCCTGGGGGGGTGGTAGGGGTGGGCCTCGGGGTGGATCCCATTGCCCAAGCTGAAACTCACGGGGGCATCTACCCCCGGGGAACTGGCAGGCCACCGTGGGCTTCTCTTAAGGTCGGAGTGCCTCATCGGTGGCTCTGTGTTGGTCGTCGTGCCCTCCTGGGGCAATCCGCCGAGGCGCCTTCATCTGCCCTCGTCGCGGACATACTCCTCGTCCTGCTGCGGGAGAATGTCGCGGGGCAGTGCACGCTTCTGCGGTTCGTCGGGGGGCCTTGTGTGGTGGGGCGCAATGTCGTTCAGGTGAGGGTGTGGTCCGTTGTCGGCGCGGTCGTACATACGACGCGCCAGTCGGACCACGAACTCCTTCACCGACTCAATCCCGACGTCGCGGGCGATTACGTCATTGCGTACGTAACGGCCCGCTCCCGTGCACATGCGCAGGGCGACGTTCTGAACTATTTGGAGTCGCCTCCGTTGGGCTTCCGAGCATAGTGGATACCATGCCGGTGCCGCGTACGTGAGGCGAGTACGAATGTACGTCTTGTATACTCCCACTTTCGTACGTAGAGGGAGTTTCGAGGCTAGGACCGGACGGAGGAGTGCGCGGGCGGCCTTTGCCTGGCAGACGGCGTTGTCTACCTGCGGGCACATCCTCAACGTCCGGTCGATGCGGACGCCCAGGTACTTCACTGTGGTTTCCCACTTGACGTCCTGTCCAAATAGTTTCAGTGGAGGTATCAGGGTGCGCTGGGCTCCGGTAAGCATCGCGGCCGTCTTCCCCACGTTAACGGCCATCCTCCACTTACCGAGCCAATCTGGCAGGAGATCTAGAACTCGCTGCACCCTGTTCGCCGCAACGGTCGAGCTGGTAGACGAAGCAAAGTACGCACTGTCGTCGGCGTACAATGCGAGCATGACACCCCGTTCTCCTGGCCGGAGATGTTCTTCCTCCAGGATCGGGATGTCGTCAGTATATAGTCCGTACAGCGCCGGCGAGAGGCAGCTCCCCTGCGGTACGCCTGCACGGACTGGTCGTTCAGTCGACGTGGCATCCTCTACAGCCACGACGAACTTTCTTCTGTCGAGAAACGACGCCACGATGTGCGTCAGAGCCGGTGGCGTCGTTGTCAGGGTGAGCTTGAACAGGAGGCCGTCGTGCCACACTCGGTCAAACGCCTTCTCTATGTCGAGATAGACGCTGACGGTGCGGCGGCCCCTGTTCGTCTCTTCTGCTAGATAGTGCATCACCCTGACGAGCTGAAGTGTTGTCGAGTGCCCGGCGCGGAAACCAAACTGATCCTCTCTCGGAGTCAGGTGAGGTCTCATTCTACGTAGCAGCAGGCGCTCGAACAACTTTGAGATGGTCGGTTGCAGTGTGATGGGTCTGTAGCTGGCGGGTAATCGGCGATCCTTGCCTGGTTTCGGCAGCACGATTACCCTTCCAGTCTTCCATTCCTGGGGGAAGCAACGGGTGCGCAGGACTCCGTTGAAGAGCCGCGCTATGGACACCAGGCCCTTCGTGGGTAGCTGTTTTAAGACAGCATTTGTGATGCCGTCTAACCCTGGTGCCTTTTTTCCCGGTAGTCTTAGCACGGCCCTCTTCACCTCCGCCGGCGATATAAAATCATCACCTTCTAGCGGTGGCGGCGGGGTGGCCAGGAATACTGCGACCTTTTCTTGGACCATCTGGTGGTGCTCCAGAACTGCACGCGCGTCTGTGGGGATTTGGTGCAGCTGGAACTGCTCTTCCAGATGGTCGGCCAGTAACTCAGCTCTCTCTTTGGCTTTGTATCGGCGTTGTCCCGTGCTAATACTACTAGTATATGCACAGAATACTAAGGAACAGAAGCATCACTCCGCAAAGAATTTAAACAAATAGCGACTCTTCTATAACGCAATAAAATTCAATTGAGCTCGCGTAGCGCTGCATACCTACCAGTTATATTAACCTACAGAGCGCCTCTCTTTCTATCGCATAGCTCTTATCTCTTCTGACGCGGCACGTGTAACGACGCGCGACCCGCCGTCGGTGTCCGGCTATGTACTTGTAGCTTCGTACCTACAGTGCGGAAAGCGCTAGGCCTGGTATATGTTAATTATTGCATCTCATGTTGTAACAGGTTTGCTATGAGATCACTTACATTATAAAAAAAATATTGACTAACCTTGATACTATGCGGAGGATGTGACGTCTGTACTATACCACGATACTGTGGTCTGGTCGTCTGGAAGAGATTGCTGCTTAGCGATAAGACCGCCTATTGTACTAATAGGAAATTATGTATTACCAACTTTTTTTTTAAGTGCAGTAAAGTGTTTTATGTCTATCTATCTATACCAATCTATCGGAGTTGCCAGAAGGAAGATCGGGATCATCATGTGACCAAAGATCTTTTGCCGATATTATTTGTGCCAACACGAAAAGAATATGTATCCATCCAACCGTCTGTCATACATAGCGCAGTAGCGCCCAACCGTATTTTCTTTTTTTATAGTCGGTACATATAGTTAAAGTTTAGAGATGTAACTTAAATTGTATGACTCCTGTTACTTAGTTGTAACACTCGAGTATACAATATAGGTACATAAATACAATAAATAAAATATTTCAGAAAAGAAAAGAAATAAAAAGGTAGTAAATAATAGCAAAATTGCAATAATTGTGTAAAGTGGCTTCTCATCAATTCTGTCCATGTAGAATCATATTTAAGTTCACTAAGAAACATATCATTTTTTCAGGATGAAATTTATCTTACATACACAGGAAAACAATAAAAAGGTCAACATAATCAATAAATAGGTGGTACAATGAGTGGTCTTATGCAATTTCTTACAGACAACCTTTGTCGTATTCCAAGACCTAACTAAGATACTAACATACCAAATTTCATCAACTTTTGTTTAGTTGTGACAGAGGTAAGTGGAAGCAAACATACACTTTCACATTTGAAATATTACAGTATGACTTGACTATATTTAAAAAATTTAAAATAAACAATATCACACTTAAATGATCTTAAATGTATGTAACTTACCTTTTGCAATCTCCAGTTTCATCGTAGAAACTTGGTCATATAGTGCAGCGCAGATCCATGTGAGCATTATCAGCCACAGTAAGAGTGTCCCACGCATGGCCCACCGCAGTGCACATTGTACTTCTGTTGCTAAGTTTGGCTCGGGAGGGTGAGAAGTAGGGCCTTTGCTTCTTTCTCTCCTAAGTGGGAAAATAAATTACTAATCATCTACAATACTTACATGTACTAAATTGAAGTTGAGTTTAGTGATAGTAGATAACAAAAACATTATCAGATTTAATGAGTAGATAACAACATTGAGTATAGCTGTATGAAAAGGAAATTAATCCTGTAACTGGTGAGATAGTTTATGAAATTTGAACATTTTTGGTAATCTCGTAATTCCAGAAAAGGTTACTTAATAATTTCTCCATACAAGCAGAGTTAATGATTTAATTTTGATGTGTTGTTACCAAACAAGTGTGGGATAGTCAATAAATAGAGGTCTCACCTGGTGACTTTCTTTTTACGATTTGAGATTATTTCTAGCTGTAAGTCTTCAGATTCTTCATCACTAGACAAGTCCAACAGACGAAAGTTTTCTTTGTTGACTCTTGAAGGTGCAGACATTTTCGTTCTTCGATCATACACAACATACTATTTAAGCACTTCTTTTTTGGGCGCAGATCACATACGTTTTTATAAAACTCCAAAAAGCACTTTCGTAAGATTAGAAAACTTTTAAATTTGAACCAACTTGCAGTACTTGCACGCTTGCACCTTCACTTCAATCATAGTTTAGGTTATATTTTTTAAATTGGTGTACATATTGTTATAAACCTATAACAGGAATTACGAATGTAATAAGTAAATATAATTTTAGAGATAATAGTTACTTCGTCAAATAAATTATAAAAATTAAGCGGATGAGAAGCCACAAAAACAAATCGTGTTATTGTCTAACGTCAATTCTGAAAAGTGACACTTCATTTTGGTTGTCATTGTCAATGTCGGCTTGACGGAAGACACATTTTTCAAAAGTGTGTTCAATCGATTGTTCAAATCATCAATTCTTTCTGCGTTTATCGCGAGCATTGATCTGTAATCGCGAGTGATACGTATTCCTGTGTTTGTTTGTTCTTTGTCATTGTATTTGATATTTTCCCTGTTGTCTCATTACAGCACAGAATACTTAATTATACATTATATTTAAAAGCAGCACAAGCTGCATACACATCGGCCAAACGAGCGCCAACGAATGAGTTTCGCTGGTTTCCTTGGTCTTGTGGTTTCGGATCATTTGCGTTTGCCGGCAATCTGGCGCATGGCGAATATCAAAGGAATCGAACCTCAGAGGAAGAACACCTGAGAATCGAACCATTCGACCGAACTCGGTGTAGGTCGTTTGTTTCAATCAAACTAACGTGTGTTGGGCCAGTCTGTACGCACCATAAACTATTTATGCACCGACAACACACGAAGGATTATTTTTTACATTTGGTAACATGCACAGATATTGTCATTCTGTCAAAAATGACAGCCCGTGACATCGGCCGTCAAACCGAGGTTCTGATTCTGCCATGGGGCGTGCGGTTGATTTTCATTTATTATTTTCCAATTAGATTTTAATTTACGGCTTTTATTAGTTTACTGAAATAATACCATGAAAGAAAAATGGAATTTTGTTTTGTATCTCCTTTGGTTTTCCTATTTGATTTTATCGGCGGTTTTGATGTTCGGTCATGGATTTCTTCTGTCCCGTAAAACCCTGAGCGATGTGACCGAGTGCCTGCCTCTGGAGAAGTTCGATTGCAATGGGCACGAAAAGGGGAACTCAACTGCTAAGGGTTTGTGCAGCGAAGATGAGAAGATAAGGCGTATATTATCGGTGCCAGGCGGGCCTCTGGCTTGCGTGCCAGCGGCTCACCGTGTGGTGTTTCTTCTGGTAGACGCATTGCGTTACGACTTTACAGAGTATGACGAGGCTAATGAGCAGCCCCTGGCTTACCAGAACCGTTTGCCTATCATGCGGAAGACCTTAGACAAATGGCCGGATCGGACGCGCCTGTTTCGCTTCATGGCTGACCCGCCTACGACGACCTTACAGCGTATAAAAGCTTTAGTGACTGGCTCCCTGCCTACATTCATTGATGTCAGTTCTAACTTTGCTGCTATGGAACTGCAGGAAGACAATGTTATTGACCAGGTAACTACAATGCAAATTATATTTTTTATTCTAAATAATGTAGGGTAATATGCCTCAATCTCTCAATGCCCTCATACTTACAATCATGAAATAATAAGTGTTGGAAAGTAATACCAGTAACAGTACAACGGCTTTTTAAAGATATGCTGGGTTATCTGAATTACATTGAATTATGTACATTTTCTAGATGACCAAAAATGGTGGCCATGCAGTCCTGTTAGGAGATGACACTTGGGGTAGGCTAATTCCTGGCCGTTGGCTCCGCTCTCATGCCATGTATTCATTCCACACTTGGGACCTTGATACAGTTGATAAAGGTAACATTCTGTTTTTACTAATTCAAAATAGGTATGTCTTCTTCAATCTATCAATAAAAAATAAAAAACCAACAAAATAAATCAAAGCTTATCAGTTAGAACTCTTATTTAGCATGCTTTACTGATGGTAGGTTTATTGTATGCGAGAGTACCACCACTTTGCCAGTTATTCAGCCACCAAGTAGTAGTGCGTAAGCATTACTGTTTTCCGGTTTGAAGAGCATTGTAGCCAGCGAAATTGTTGGGCATTATGAGACTAATTGTCTTAGGACGACGAGCGCAGTGCAGTGCCGCATAGGATTTTGCAAAACAAAGTTCTGGGTGGTGCTGCAACTGTTATGGGCAGGGGTATTGCTTACTATCAGCCGAACGACCTGCTAGTATCATCATTCACTTGCATTAAAAAACATAATGTTAATTTCAAAGTAATCAAATTTATGTCAATGAGTTGTTGATACTATCTTATTTATTTGTAATATATTTCTGTTCCATAGAAGTTGACTCAAAAATATACGATGAAATCCTCAAAGATGATTGGAACCTCTTAGTGGCTCACTATCTTGGGGTGGATCATGCCGGTCACAGATATGGCCCGAACCACCCTGAGATGACCAGGAAACTGAATGAAACCAATTCTAGACTGGAGAAGATTCTAGAGATTTTACCACCAGATGTTATGTTGTATGTAGTTGGAGACCATGGCATGACTGAGTCAGGTAAAATAATGATTTTTCTGTTGCAATATAATAATTTATTGGATGTGAAATAAGCACAAGAATACACCACACCTATTCATTACAATTAATTGCATATTCTAACTTAGTATTTTCTGAAACATTTTCACAATAAATTAAGCCTTTTGTTCGTGGCTGTCTCCCTCCTTCCCTGAGTAAAATGATTGAAGAAAATGACAGTTGCAGTACTAAAACAGGAAATAAAGATATTTTCTAAATTTTTATATGCAAGCAAGGTATCACATTTCTATAGAACTGTCATTAATAAAATTAATGTCATATGAAATGTTTAATTGTAATGTTTCAATAGATAAGTAAATTATTTTCACATTGTTTTAGACTCACAAGGAAACAAATCTGGTAGGTAAAATGTAGAGTCGCTAGAAATATATTTTACTAGTATTTTTTATTAATCTGGTTTGATTTTTGCTATCATGTGTGTGATTCTAAAGCATATAATGATTTTGCATCGCTGTATTTTTTAGACAATGCGTTTTACTTTTTTATATGGTTTTGTCTATGTCTAATGCAATGATCTCTCTAATTTAATCTTCGCTACCTACATTTCTTTGAGAGTGCCCTTAGATTGATTTGAATTAAATTTACAAACAGCATGTATGCATTTGAAGCGTGCGTTCCTCTTCAATGAGCTTAGAATGTCAGTTCAAAATTTGTGAATTTTCCCCTTTTACTAGGTGATCATGGAGGCGAAAGTAAGGCGGAGCGCACAGCTGCTTTATTCGCATATCGAGGTTTAGGCCTCGGCGGTGATTCGGAGGATATAAGCGTAGGGAGAGAGGTTCAACAGACTGACTTAGCGCCCACCATGAGCGCGGCTTTAGGCCGCCCGCCACCTGCGCCCTCTCTAGGCAATCTATTATTGCCTGTACTGCCAAAAACTACAGTGCAAAGGACTTTATTGCATATTAGTAACAATTTAAAACAGGTGAGTGACAAAATCACATGCACTTTTCTGGAGGAGTCTGAATATTGTGTGAACTCTGATTTCATTTGATGTTGAATTACAAGGAGCTATGACATTTCTCAGCAAAGATTTCCCCCATTTCCTTCTTTACTTCTCGGCCTGCAGCCATCTCCAGCTGTAAGACTTGCGTTTCTTAAACAGGTACTTACTGCAGATACCTAACGAACTATTTACTTATCACATGACTATATTCTATTCTATTGTGAGACGAATGTTGCGTCTTTGTGACGTCAATTATGCTGTATAATTTTTCTAAACATACCCAAGTATTCACATACTAAAGTTTTGATAATCTTTTCAGATAACACAATACCTCGTGCGTTACGGCGAGGAAACTCAACAAGTGTCTCTTGACAGACTCGCTCAATTAATTAACGCCACTCGTGAGCAAATAGACAAAGCGGGCGGCATTCAAACGAATGAGGATTTAACTAATTATGTCGCTGATGTTAGGTAAGATAACCGACTGCCACAAGCTCAGTATGGACCTTATGGCATTGTACTAAGACTAGTTTTTGTTTCAGGGCACTGGTTGATAACATCCGCGCCACTTTTAGGGAAGTCTGGGTGGAATTCGATTCGCTATCAATGCTTAGAGCTCTTTTGCTGCTATTATTGGCGATATTCTTTAACTGGCTGATCACTGAGGGTATTCCTCTCGAGCGACTTCCTAACATCTTCGCAAGTTCCTTCGTGCCAACTGGCCTGATGTCCATGGCCGTATGTGTAGCATTATGCTACACCGCCTACTACTTCAAAATACTCGAAGATCTGGAGCACGCGATATATTTGAGCACCGGATTAGTGTCCGGTGCGATGATTTGCGTTCTAGTCATTATGCATTGGGACGGTATCACTCAAAGGTGGTACGATGGAAGATCTCAGTTTCATGAACGCTTCGCTCGCGCAGCCTTAGTCGCGTCCGCGGCCGTTTTAGTGTCAAATAGTTATATAATCGAAGAGGGAGCGTGTTTATCTTTCTTAGCTTTGACCGTACTAGGGTTAATGGCGTGGAACGTGGGAACAATAAAGGCGTTAGTGGTGTGGGCATGTTGCGGGGTGGTGCTCGCAATGAGTAGGAACTACAGGGGCTGTAGGGAGGAACAAGGGGATTGCTGGGTCGAGGGGGGAGGAACGCCGACGGGGCAGGCGTCGCGAGCGGCGCTTGTACTGGCTTTAGGGTCTGTTGCGGCCGCGGTGGCCATATCGCGGCGGTATATCGGCTGGCGCGGACATGGGGTCGTAGTGGCGGGGTTGTTAGCGTGCGCTCACTGGGCAGTCGGCTGGGGCGCGCTAGGCTCCCCGAGCCGCTCCCGCCTGCTCGCACGCCTCTCCTGGCTCGTCCTCGGCACGATGTTCTTGTTAATTTGGAGGCGAGACACGAAAGGGACGACGGTGCCTTTGACGGTCTTGTCGCTGCTTCTCTTTGTGGGAAACACTCTAGTCCTGGGAGCGTCGCTCGCTCCGTCGGCGGTGCTGGCTGTGCTGTCCGGATTCTTGGCGCTCAACGTTGTTGCTATGCTCAAGAATGAAGGATCTAAATTTTGTAAGTACCTACGCCATCATCAGTCCATTGTTCGCACTGCCACAAGGTATTTCTTTCTCAGCCCATGCAAATATTTGACTTCGTTGTCTTATCAGTGGTGTATTTTGGTCCATATTTTCTCTATGAGAGAAGACCCGTGTCCCAGCAGTGAGAACATGATGGGCTGTTGATGATGATGATGACGTTGTCGTATACTGGAGTATTGTAAGTCTTGGATTGCAATGTTTCTTCAAGACGTTCAATGTTTTAGTGGAAATGTGGGAACTCCCTCAACCGCCGTCTAGCTCTAGGTCCATGCGTCCTTCATCTTCGCCCATATCGTCGCTTAACAACAGGCGAACTGGTAGTAGGTTTCTCGAATGCGAGGCCGTCCGGGTGGGTACAACCGCTTCGCCATGTATTCAGCCGTCAAGTAGTAATGCGCAAGCATTACTGTGTTCCGGCTTGAAGGGCATTGTAGACAGCGAAATTACTGGGCATTATGAGACTCAACAGCTAATTGTCTCAGGGTGACAAGCGCAGTACAGCACCGCGCAGGATTTTGCAAAACAAAGTTCTTGGTTGTTCTGTTGTTGCTGTGGGCTGGCGTATTGCTTACCATCAAGCAAACGACCAGCTCGTCTCGTCATTCAGTTACATAAAAAAAGGCGAGTAAGCGACCAAACATATATTCTATTAACTATAATAGAATTTTTTATTATATTAACCTGATGTAATTTATTTAGTATCTCTCAACGTACTTTTGCTCAAAACGTAGCTGCACACCCACTACATTTCTTTCACGACCTGGAAGACTGGTAGATAATGCTAAATAGCATTAAGTCATTCCTTGTACCATTTTGTGCAAAACTATTAAATAAATAAATAAATAAACGTGAGTTGAAGTTTCTAAACAGATCGTGTATTGTATTCCAGCTCTATCCAGCCGCTGCAACTCGAGCGTGGCTTGCATGTGGGCGCTACTCGCGTCCTACCAGTTCTACGGCACGGGGCACCACGCGACTATCGGCCACGTGCGGTGGCTGCCCGCCTTCCACGCCGGCGACCCGCACAACTCGCCGCTCGCGATCGGACATCAGGTCATTGCGGCTCTGGTGTCGCTTGACCAGTTTGGTGAGTTTTGAAGCCTCAAGGATGAAATTAAATTGAAATAAAAATATGTTTATTTGCTTGAAACATGGTATAAATTATGATGTCACACTTATAAAATAGTTCTGCATGTTCCACCAGAAACTGGCATACATAATTCATTTTATAATAAAAAAAACAGACTTCAATTCTGACGTATCTTCGATGTCCAAGGTCGAATATCAATGAAATGTGTACGGGACCATACAGAACCCAACGCAAAAGAATTTTCCAAATCGGTTTATAAATGACAGTTCTGAGGTAACAAACATTAAAAAAAAGTACAATCGAATTGAGAACCTCTTTTTTTAAGTCGGTTAAAAATAAATAAATGACATACCGTTTTTTAAATCAATTCTGAATTTTTTAGGAGACTGGCTACCTACACACGTCATGCCTTCAGTTTTGCAGAATATCCATAAGCGTCATTGACCACCACTTTCCATCAAGCAGGTTCTCCTTTTGTGTTTGTCTTTTCACTTTTATGACAGAAGAATGTTGTAGGACAGAATGCAACCAAAAATTTTGACTTTGTTCTGGTTAATTTGGCTGGGATGCTTCACATACCGACATTGAACGGTCTCACGGAACGAATCGGACATTGAAGGGTAACAATAAGTCATTGTATGGTGTGAATCCGTATGTTGGCAATAATAAATACGAGACTTTGTATCTTGACACCAAATAAATAGTTTCTCTGTTCCCTTAGCCGCCACCACCTTCAAAGTCGCCTTCAAACCCTCATTCAATCGTCAATCATCAACCAAGTCTTCAATCATCATTGTTTCAGGCATGCACTTGCTATTCGGCGCGGCCGTGCCCCTGCTTGCGCTGTGGAACCGCAATGGCGCCGCTGCGGTCGGTCCGCGTACGCAACTTGCTGCAGTCTTCTCTTTGTGCCTCAAGTTCGCGTTGTGTTTCGCTGTTAGGGTATGTTAATTTTGCTATTTAGCTTAGAAAAGTCGTATGTTTCGAAAACGCCGTCGGTTTGACATTAAAATCTGAACTTACCGTGCTTCTTCTCAAATAGAATTTGTTTCTTCTAAAATAGATTCTTATACAAAACTAGCTGACCCGGCAAACGTTGTTTTGCCATATGAATTAAAAAAAATGTTAAGGGTGAACAACCCTTATCACTTAGGGGTATGAAAAATAGATAGTAGCCGATTCTCAGAGCTACTGAATATGCATATAAAATTTGGTAAAAATCAGTAAAGCCGTTTTGGAGGAGTAAGGTAACTAACATTGTGACACGAGAATTTTATATATATGATTAAACTTTTCTATGTGATCTGCTTTGTATCTAATAGTATGTTATCAGAGTCTGAGTCAACATTTTTTATGCAACTGAGACGAGCAGGTCGTTCGCCTGATGGTAAGCGCCATGCTTGCCCATAACAACTGCAGTGCTACAACTGGTATCGTTCAGTAAAGGCGGTAGTTACGCCCCAGGACTTCAAGTTTGAATGATATCATCATCACCTCGAGGCTGCTTTCGTATACCCCAAAACTATACCTACCTACTCCCATACTGATAGCAGAATTTATTGACATTCGCAGGTATTCGCATGTGCGTTATCCGCGACCATCCACTGTCGGCACCTCATGATCTGGGGGGTGTTTACCCCCAAGCTGCTGTTCGAGAGCGGCGCCTGCGCAGCCGCGCTACTCGGCTCCGTCCTTGGCGCGATCCTCGTATCGTGGCACATGCCGCAGCAACACCGCTCCAGTTGACAGAAGCATGCCAGCAGTTGGCAAAAGCATGCCAGTAGTTAGGCAGCGCAGGCGCGCTTTGTTGATGCATTTTGTGAGGAGTTTTGAAACAAGTGGAAAGAAGTGTTTGTGATACGGATTAAGCGACCAATCAGCGTATTTAACTTAACCCTTTGACCGCCAACGTCGGCTATACTTGACAAACAAAAACACGGCCGCCGGCAGCAGGGTGCAAGGGGGCGCACTTGTCAGGAAAGAAAATACATAGAAAAAAAATTTTTTTTTTTAATTAAGTTACTGTTTGAATTCTGTTTAAAACTGTAGGCGTCTAGGTTACATTTATCTACATAATATACATGTATAATAAGGAATATGCATGTATTTTTAATGCATGTATCGATTCATTATTGAATAGAATTAATAAAAAAAAAGTTTAAAAATTTTACGGCATCATTTGTCAATAAAATAACTAAATGAAAATTTAAATCAACATAAACGCGCCATTTGCGTGTGACATCAAAAAGGGGACCTAGGATCTCCTCATTGGTCCATCTATGCTACATGTGTGTGTTAATTATTGATATTAATTTACCAATAGCTGGCTAATAATGGCTCTATGTCAAATTTGACCAATAAGTATTGAGGCGCGTGACGTCAGATAGTGGTTGCACGTACTCAAGCGTTTTGCGACTACGTTCCGTTTCTCCAAAAATAAGAAAAAGAAACATTGAAGTACAAATAAACTACGCAATTCATAATAATAATTATGTCACTATTAAATGTTTATAGGAGTAATCTATCGTAAAAAGTAATTTCCAGACTTTTCGACAACACATGCATATTCCCTATTATATATTTTATATTTGTTAATAGTATAATGTGTAGATGCAGATGCACCTCCCCGAAAAAAAACCTGGCGCTCATGAACGAAAACGTACTATATGCAGAAGTCGGCTTGAGCCGACTAAAACGTATGAAAATTGCGTAGCTGGGGGTGGCACGGCTTTGCTTCTATAGCGCAGCGCTCAAATGGTGGTGCCACGAGATTCTGAATAAACCTGGCCAAGAAGTAATCGTTTCCTTAGCGATAGTCTCGACGTCGACAGTCGTGCCCCACTTAGAACAACTTTTCATCATCATCATCAGCCCATCACGTTCCCACTGCTGGGATACGGGCCTTCTCTCATAGAGAGAGTATGGGCCATCATCCACGCTGGCCCAGTGCGGGTTGGTGGATGTCACATGTCCTTGAATTTTGTGAATAATTCTTGGACATGCAGGTTTCCTCACGATGTTTTCCTTCACCGTTTTTAGAGCGAGTGTTAAATCCGCACATAACTTAAGCAAGTCAGTGGTGCGAGGCCAGTGGGATCCGAACTCGGGTGCTTCGGATCGAAAGTCGCACGTGATCCCACTGAGCCACACTCGCTCGAACAACTTTTATGTCACAGGTTTTTCAGATTCTTGCACCTACGCGTTTTTCTGTGGCTGCGATGCAGAGTACTTTCTTTCTTGTGAAACTTGAGTCCTTGATTTTTTGTGAAAAAATCTTGGACATGCCAGTTTCCTTACGATGTTTTCCTTCACCGTTCCTAGAGCGAGTGTTAAATCCACACATAACTTAAGAAAGTCAGTGGTGCGGGGCCAGCGGGATTCGAACTCGAGTGCGTTGGATCAAAAACTTGCTCCCACTGAGCCACACTCGCTCTACTCGTACGCTCGTACTTTGGTCTTACCATGTAATTTTTATGAAAAGTTAAATTGCCAATAATAATATGAGAAACCACAAGATGTTCACATGAACCACAAGTAAATTTAATATCAACACTTGTTTCGATTCTCCAACACTGTTATCTCTGACAGAGTATTTAAAAAATTATGAAATAGATTTTTTATTTGTGATTACTATGAAAGATATTTTAAAGACATTGTTTCAAATGGAATGTTATTTGTATAAGTACCGGTATAATGTCCGATATTATACGGGTTTTTGTGTGCTTAATGGTTGTACTGTTTCTTTTATGAACTGTGAAGTGAGATTACTGCCCAAAGCATTTTACTGCATTATGTAGACTGTGGCTACACTAGGACAAAAATCGCACATTTTTCTTCTTACAAGATTGCATAACATTTGTTGACAAATATGCTCAATAATTAATTCGAGGGAACTGAAAAACATAAATAGCGATTTTTAGAACTATATAGCATTCATTATAACAAACACTGCCGTAAAACTTGGGAGCTAAGAATGTAGTGGATTTGCTAATGTAAAAGGCTAAGTAATTTAAAAGTAGTTTGGAGTATGTGCATAGATTAATGCTATTATTGTCCCATCCAAGAAAGCATGTTGCTTAATGTTATTTGAGGTTTATTTCTACTTCAAGATGTACATAAGAATGTATATGTTACGGCTAAAAGCCGAAGTGCGGCTACACCTAGTTTTAGCCGGCTACAACTAGGTGCAGCCGGCCACATGCGGTTAAACTTAGATCTATCCAACTTATCTTCGATTAGAACTAGGTTTAGCCTTCATCATAGCGGCTAGAACTAGGCACCATTCAAACGTATAAGGGGCAGCCCTCGGTAGGTTAGGGTGAGGCGGGGGTGGCCCTTGGGCCACCCCAACGCCGCGAACATGTATATTAGATATAATATAATGTAGATTATCATCTATCACTTCGATAGATTATAATCTACCGAAAAATAAAGCGACGGTTCACAATCTCGCATATTGGATAGATCTAAGTTTAACCGCATGTGGCCGGCTGCACCTAGTTGTAGCCGGCTAAAACTAGGTGTAGCCGCACTTCGGCTTTTAGCCGTAACATATACAGATATTGAACTCAACTGATTGTTTTGAAATGAAAATTTTTGTTTGTTATTCTTTGCACTTACACTATTATTTAAACCACAACTTCTGAACAAAAGTGATGAAAAGCGTTCATCAATATTATTTAGTTTGTAGATTAATAATCAACAGTATTTGTTCTAGTTCACTGCTTATTGTTATTTTAGCGTATGATTGCTATTATGAACTAGATAGTATCGACTATTGGAAAAAAGATAAGTCTTTGTTAATTGAGAGTGAAAATAATATTATTTGTTTTTTAATGAATTTTTATTAATAAATATTTATATATGGATTAATAATATTGTTTCATTAAATTATAATTCATAAACAGAATATAAATAACTTTTTATTGCTTTGGAATATTATAAATACGTCACTGGACACCATACAAATCTAAAAACAATAACAATATTAATCTAGAAAAAAGAATCCTGATGCATACTTTGTAAATATATAAGGACATATCAAGTACTTCTGTGGGCTAATAGGGAGGGATTGTTGTGTGACCGTGACATAACTATTCGTCAAAATGACCCTGACGTTTTTGATTTTTGATTAAGGCTACGATAAAATTATCACTTGCTATAATGCATGAGTTAATGTGGGAACTGGAATATATTGCAATATTCGTACGACAATTTTCCCAGCCTTTTTCTATATCTAGGTATAACGAGACAAAATACTAATAAGTAGCGAACACCTTTTAAAACATCACTTCCCATGGTAAAATTGTGGGCAACTCTGAGCTTAGATTAGCTATCCTTTTCAAATTATCTCCTAGACAGTAGTAAAGTAGGCTAATAGAAGATATGGTATATAGTAGTGAAAATATGCCTACCTATTTTTTCTATTTGAAGGACTTTCCTACAACTACTACTTTACTCTATGGGGCGACTCACAGGCAAGTTCTGGTGAATGTGCAATAATTTGTGACTTTTAATTTACAGCCAGTTACTCCTTATCCACAGACCTTGTGCTGACTGGTATGGGAGTTTGCTTATTCCGTTTTTGAGTCGCATTTATAATGTCACCGCTATAAAATGACTCCGAATAGGTACTGCATATTATTGAAGAAATGCAAAACGTCTTGAGTAAAGGAAATTCCAAAACCTGGTAATTTAAACCAGCATTTAGTACAGGCAACTGTCTGTAACACTCTGTACTCCTCACAACAAAGACGTTTATTAGAACCAAAACTAAGAATTTAGGATTTAGGCGGCGGTGGAACATAAGGTTTAACCAAGTATTCAGAGAAGGAATTCACAGCCTGTGCTCCTCTGACTTCTTTGTCTAGAAGCGGCAGTTTCGTTACATGGAAGTCTTCGTACAAATCGGCGATCTGTTCTAGATATTTCTCCTGGACCTTGTGTCGCGCTGCACAGAGTTCGCAAGGCGCTGAGGTATGTAGCAGCAGCTGATTGACGATTATATTGTGAGTGTCGATGCCACAGCGCGTCAGTTCTTGTACTAGGCGCTCTGTCTCATATAATGAGAGGAACTCAGCAATACAGACGCATACAAACGTGGTCTGATTGGGGTCCTTGAACTGCGTGTTGACTTGCCTGATGACAGACAGCATCTCGTCCATTTTGTTGCTGAACATGTCCGAGTTAAACTCTGCAAGACCAAAGAGTGATGCTACTTGGTTGATGAATGGTGCAACCTGAAAAATACATTAAATATTGTTTTGTAAATGTGTTGGAAGAAAATCGAATGCTGTCTTTGGTCAACAAAAATTTTTTTTTTCGCCTCAGCTTAAAAATCGCCTTATAAGAGATTTTAAAAGCTGAGGAGGTGATCATGCCTTATTCTTCATGGGGGCGATAATGCAAACGTCCAGGGTGTAATGAAGTTCGTCGCGTCGCCTGCTTATACCCAAGCCATCCTAACGTCTTTATGAACATTTTAAAACATGATAAATACCAGTGATCCAAGATTAGGATTTTATAATAGTGATACCTTGGACTTCAGACGCATGAGCTTCCCGAGCCCCTTCTCCACAACTTGGGGAAAAGAGAGCAAACGGAGTGTGTGTCCCGTAGGTGCTGTGTCGAATACGACCGCACTGAAGTTCATGCCTTTAACTAGCTTCATCACCTGGAATAAGCCACGTCGTACAAAAATAGCCCAAATGTTAAGACGAATCTAGTTACAAAAATGAAGAATATAATATAATTATTCATAGCAAGTTAATAACCAGTATTGATTAATGACCAAAATAAGAATGTCCTCCATTAGACAATCTATGAAAATGTGGGTCGTAATAGATGGATAGATTATAATTTTATTGACCCAAATAATAGCCAATACCTACAAAACTATTTAAAAGTTTATATCAACTCATTGTAAGTTTTTAATTTATTTATGTATCTTCCATAGAAAAAAGACTTTACACAAGCTAGGTCACATTATGAAAACAATAGTAGCATAAAGAAAACTAAATACTTTACCTCTGCATAACTCATAGCCTCATCAATTCCAGGGAAAGCACCAACAATTTCTTGCATTACACCTTTACCTAGGCGCATGGCTTCGGTCTCACCCTCGAAGTACTCTTCTGGAAGCTCTGTCATGCCAACGTTCGGATCTATCTCCATAGCAAAGAGGTTTTCAAAACCCTTCACTTTGGTTGGCACCTAAGAAAATGTATACCAACTTTTTTTATCATAGAGAAATTGTTGTTTTCCAAAGAATATGCCAAATATTATCTGCAAATACTGAGATATCCAGTAAGATAAGGTTCAATATATATATATATATATATATATCTGATATTTTGGTTATTGAACAGTGGTTCCTTCTTGCTTAGTTCCTCAATATATTGCATTGTTCGTATCATCGGTCCAAGACATTATTAGAACATCTCAGTATTATATATCTCATAAGATAGTCCAATAATATGGGTAATACGGGTGGGTAATAATGGAAATCTATAATTCAATAACAATTATTGTCGAGCAGGGTATAAACTTGGTGCTTATTTATTGAGTAATAGAATAACATACCTTTGAAAATTTCTGATCAAAAGCATCAGATATATTGTGAGCTGGATCTGTTGAAATTATTAGTACCGATTCTCGCACCTTGGACAACTGAACTGCAAGGCTGCAGCTGGAAATGATACATGTTTTTTTTTGTATTGTATTGTATATTAATATGATGGTTGTTGATTATGATATCTGCTGTGTTGGCTTATGTCAAAAATTGTGTCATCATCAGATCCTACTAATATTATAAACACGAAAGTTTGTAAGAAGAGTGTTGTTTGTAAGAAAAAAGAAAAAAAGAAGAAAGTGTGTATGTATGTATGTTTGTTACTCTTTCGCGCAAAAAACTACCAAACCGATTTTGATGAAATTTGGTATGTAGGTACTTTAGGACTTGGAATAGCACATAGGCTACTTTTTATCCCAGGAAACCGCAGGTGGAACCACAGGGTGCAGTACTTCATAAACTTGAATTGTATAGTTCTATTCTATCTAAATGATGTAAATTTTTTTTATATCTAATTATTGTAATTAGATACTACTCTGGCCTCTCAAATTATTCAAATAGATTTGTAAATGTTCACTTCATTTATTTATTTATTGAACACCAACACAATACATCATTACTATAAAATATGAATTCATTCAAATTGACCCTGGGCTTAATGCCATTATAATTATAAGCGAAGACTAGGTACATGCAATTTTTACAGCATTTGAACATACAACATTAGAACCTTTGAGGTACTTTCGAGAAACGAGACCTAGATTTTTTTTGGTTCATTTGTGACCTAGTAAGAAGAAACACAAATGTCTATTGATCATAACAAAAGCCTCACTTCAATATATTATTCATAGTTAATGGTAAAAAATGCCAGTCACAAGATTATTAAATTTTACTAACCTGCAAGTTGTTTTGCCAACACCACCTTTCCCTCCGACGAAGATCCATCGTAGCGACTTCTGCTCAATAACGTTATTCAAGGAAGGATCCAAGGGTTCAAAGTCAAGGTCTTTATTTTCATCCATAACTGTGAATGATGAAATAAAACTTTTTGGGTAATTCGAGTTGTAAATTGAAAAAGTCCCAGAAAACAAAAATCGACACGATTCAAACGATCAGTGTTCCCGGCTGACAGATACGAAAAAAACCCGAAATTAAAAAAAAATTGTTATTACTCGTTTTTCAGATTCAGAATCATAATAATCTTTATTGTATAACTGTGTAGATACATAAAATTAGATCTTTTATCCGAATTTGTCGAAAGTTATGATTTTAGCAGCTTAAGTCCAATATACATTTTTCTATAACCACACAGAACTATTTAACCAATTACAATCCAACTATGTTATACAGATAAATTGTCATTCATGATTCATTCCATGGTCTCAACTAATCGCGTCTCAATCTGTTTCATATGAAAACGATCAAAATTCAAATTTATTTATGTCTATATTCTCAAAAAATTATGATTTGATTTGATAGGTTACTTTGAGGAAAATATTTATATTGTACATTTAATTCTATATGAGTTCTGAGCTCCATCATTGTTTCGGTGTCGCATGTCGTAGGTATAGTTGATATTTTATTTATTTTGTTCTTGTGGCACATCACTATGAAATAGGCAGAGTTCCGTACGTACGGTAACCACAAGATAGAAACTTTTTTTTTGTGGTAAGTGTTTGTCGTATAATTACCCGGCATAAACTGTCATAGTTACCGCATAGAAATCTCTCTTATGGCGAATATTACCGAAATCGGGTATTTTTACCCGCACCGGCAACACTGTAACAGTCTAGTGATTCATGTTGTCCAGAAATTGACAAATTGACACTGACAGTTTACACAGGTATAACAAGCTTTCAAACTGTGTATGGTTCATTGAGGAATGACACTAGACCTCAATGGTATGGTATGGCTCAATCTAGATTATGGTCTGACCACATGGTAAAAGTAGCAGTTGTACAAAGTACCTACTACTTTTATAATATAAGGCTTAGAGTACTAGGTATAGAGCGCGCATATCGTACTTGTCACCCAATACGCAGTAAGCTATAGCTAGTTATCTTGATAGATATGTGACAAATAGTGATGGGTAATAGTTGTGCGCCGTGACACGGTACCTAGTCTTGTGTACCTATAAATGTAATTTTAGTAAGTGAACATTATTTATTTTAATGTATGAATGTATAAGATGCATGTGTAGTACCTATGTAAAATATGTATGGGATTAGAAATAAGAAAGTCAGAAATAAAAATTGAGGAATTATTTTTTTATATCTATATATATTTTTTATTGTTTTGTAACAGGTATGCAATAATGAGTTTTGTAATTTGTATATTATTATCTCTATTTATTTACATTATGATCACATTAACATTTACCGGATCAGTCCAGCCGTTCTCAAGTGATGCGTTTACCAAAGAATAGCATTTAATTTTTATTTTTATAGATTACTAGAATTTTAAATCGCAAGCGCAAATAATGTGCCAGTGTAAACTATTGCTCGCCATCCTCATAACTAACATCATTATTGAATAGGCCGAACGCATCACATAATTATTTGAGTCTGCAATCCAAGCGGGGTTGCGGGGCAGTGCGGGCGGTATCTGTAGCCCCGCGTCCCACGTCTTGTTCACCCCCACGAAACGAAACGAACTTTGAACTTAAAAGTTGCTGGCTTACCAGAGAAATGCGATGTTAGAATTCTGTTTAGTGTGTTTCCGAGTATCGTTTTTATATTACACATTTAACCATTTTTTTAAGATATATCTGCTAAGAACTCGCAACGGGCGCTCACACTGCTAGTACTCGTAAGACTGCTAGTGCTAGCGTTTGTGGACAGGAAGATGCTATGTTGTTTCCCGCGCATACTGTTCCCACTTAGGTACACGCGCCCTGTAGTTATGTGTACTCTAAGATATAAGGACTAGTACATATTTATTATATTATTATATTCTATTTTGTGACAAACTTTGCTCATCTGCGTGTGACAGTGCAAGTACCTAAACAAAGGCGTTTCATAAAAGCCGTTTTATCAAAGGTTTCGCTAGGTACTGAATGTATCAAACTATATCGTTGGTATATATTGTAATACTGTGATTAACTATAATTATGGACCACATGCACTGAGCTCCATGTACTCTGATTATTCTTTGGATGTGGGCAACCACTTATGAGCCAACAGGCACGGACACGGGAGCACGAGCAAATATTTTTTTATGGGCAAATGGCCAATCAATAAAAAAAGATTTTGCCCGCGGGCAAGTCACATGCCCCGCAAACCCGGGGTCAAAATCTATTTTTTAAATGATTATTGTTATTGCTTTGACTTGCTTGGTGTGTTGTGTGTGGTGGTACTGGGTATGGTTATGGTGGGTGACTGGAGATACGTTTTGTAATTTGTGTTTGTTGTTATTTCGACCAATAAATGTAACACTTCCTCTTCTTTTTTTTTTGATTTCTTTTAACTTGGCAGCACTAAAGAAAATATGTCAAAAAATCTAAATCGAGCGAAAGAAGTCGATTTTCCAATTTTGTTTTCGCTGTTTTCATGAATATAAAATTCATGGGCTTGTTATGACTGAAATGAGTAACTTTATGAGTGAAAATAATGCTCTATCGTCTCTTCCGCGGTCGTTTGACGTTCAAAGTGTATGTAATCTTTGCAATTATTGCAATAATTTCTATTAGCGGCTATTTGTTTCCACAATTTCGTATTTATCCGACTCCAGTGAGCACTCCCGTACCGCAGCCGGCGAAGCCTTCGCGGCACCTGTCGAAGTTAGTGACTGTTGTCTTCCGTCAGTTCGAGGAGTTTGAGAACGATGTCGCAGACAGCGTTCAGTCGTTTGTGTCGGCGTACCCGAACATGCCTATGGTCGTGGTGTGCGAGAGTCCGCCTTACCCGCCGTTCCCGTTCTCCGCCACGAATGAAACTCTACGAAACGTGAAGGTTATATCCTTAGAGCTCCGACTCAAAGCGGCTCCGCAAGATCTGGACCCGATGATGCATATATTTACGGAGTTTATTTTATTTATACCTGATTCTACTCGTGTCTTACGCCGCGCTCTTCAACAAGCTTTAAGTGCTGCAACAGCGAACCCATCACAAGCTATAGCTATAGGAGTAGGTAACTCTCGGCTCATCTGTCAGCAAGTTAAATGGAACTATGCGGAGTGGACATTGCAGTATAACAAAGATGCATCGGGAAAGATTTGTGATGCTATTCATGGACAGCATGCACTGTTGATCAGGACTGCACTGCTTCGGAAACTGCCGCAGCCATTTGCTTTTCCTTTCCCTGAGTCTTTGTATTTGCAGACTTCTGCTCAGGGTGTCAAGGTAGGAACTAAATATAAACTAAACTTTTACAATACCATTAAAACAATACTGATAAAAGTCACAAATATTCATTGACTGCTTGGCAAATTTCCAGATTCAAGTGATAGATGCCAAGCTGGGTCCAGGCCGAGCCGTGTTAAAGAGCCCAGTGGCTAAGCAGAAGGCTTCCCGTAGGACCAGAGACAACAGAGTTGCATTGTACAAACAGCTTGGCGTAAAGGCTATGATACGAGAAGATGGCAGGGTGCAGTGGTTTGGCTGTAAGAGGGAAACCCAGGTATGAATATTATGATTGAAACAGATAGCTCTTATCTAACTCAGTTGATAGTATGCCATCAGCCATTTCTGGACATATAAGCCTCTGAGCATGATCCCCAACTCCTCCCATCCAGCTGCTGCCAACCAAACTGCAAATAATGGAAGTACCTTTTTTGTGGTACTGATTAATGAGACGAGCAAGTCGTTCGCCTGATGGTAAGCGCCACGCCTGCCTATAACAATTGCAGTGTCACCCAGAACTTTTAATACCATAAAAAGAACTGCATAGCACTGGATTGTGCTCATCACCCCGAGACATCAGATATTAAGTATCATATATACTTAATAGTTATAGTAAGATATTAAGCAGCAAAATTTTGCATGTTAGGTATGTATGAAATTCCAAAATGACCTTGTCTTACAATTGGTTGAATATTAGTGGGACCTACAGTGGGAAATACAGGAATTCAAAAAAACTTTAACATTATCAAGATCACAATAACATGGAGTCTTAACACTCAGTTACTAAACAAACACTTTTTCTCCTTTAGCAGGCAAAACTCCATTTACCTTTGCGTGCAATTCTACCCAACCACTGCACCACATTACACAATACTAAAGTGTTTTTAACCGACTTCAAAAAGAAGGAGGTTTACAATTAGACGGTATAGGTTTTTTTTTGTGTTTGTTACGCGATTACTCCACCAATTATGAATTGATTTCGATGATTCTTTTTTTGTTTGGTAGGTGGTACTTCAGAGGTACTTCAGAGGTACCCATATAAATTTTATCGAAATTCATTTAGCACTTTTTAGATACTATCTACAAGTATCTACCTACTTACTACATCGTAGCTATCTACTACCTTATAGACTTGGCTTTAGAGGTAGCGCTTATAGTAATTATATTAATTTATTTTTCACTTTTGAATGCCTATTTGTGGTTTTGAAGTTGGTTTAATTTTTTTGAAAAATTATTTATTATGTCCTATCGCCGTTATTCGAGGCCTTTAAACAATATTTGAGAAGCAGTCCTTCCGTTTCCGGCCGTGTAATAGTAGTTGTAGTTCCTTTTCCGGGCGGTAGAGGGGGTATTTCCCCACTTTGTTCACCAGGTGGCGCGCACGAGTCGCTCTCGTCATTGGCGTCTAAGTTTTCGTGCCGTGAAGTCGTAACGCTGTTAGCGTTCGATAAAATAAAAAGAATTAAATTTAAAATAGTTTTCTGAAATAATTGAATAAGTTATTAAGTTGTAGTTTCGATTATTATTTTTTAAATATTAATTAAGTTTCAGGTGATTTCTAACAATGCCTTTAAAATAGTGATGAGACCGCGTGGCTTTCTCTTCTTCATCGTCTCGTGAAAAGAGACGTGGCTAGCGGGATCAAAATGAACAATTTATTTTTAACAATATCTTATACTTGTGGTAAGGGACCGCGAGGCTTTCTCTTTTTCGTCGTCTGGTGAAAAGAGTCGTGGCTAGCGGGATAAAAACTAACAAGTGAAGTGAGTACAATGAGCAAAGCAGACGGAACAGTGAGGAACTTCCTAAAGAGAGTGAGGCTTTGGAACGCCTCACTAAACAAGTAAGTGACATAAAATTTTTGTTTTTTGTCATAGTTATAGTGGCTATCCACTTTCGAGTTGGTCAGTACCTTCCCAAAAGCAAGGATGCCTCTTGTAACTCAAATATGGATACGAACGTAGACACACTGAATGAACAAATGCTTAGTGAGGTGCCCGCCATATCGGCCCTCAGGTGCGTTAAATTTCGATTTAGCAACCTTAAAAGAGCCAACTGTTACAAAGCTTCATAAGAGTATTTGCAATAATTAAATTCATTACAACATTTTAAATCCGAAGATTGTAGTTAAACGTAGTAGTTATATCCTCTTTTATTGCAGTGTTAGTTAGGTAAAACCAAAAAAAAAAAAAAAAAAAATTAACGGTCTGGGTTTACTGAACTGGAGGTGAATGACGTAATTAACAGGCCGAAAAAGCCAAAATAATATATATATGTATTTTTGGGTGCAATCACCTATGCTGTAACTATACAAACCTATCTATAGTTGTTGCCTAATGCTTTAAATAAAGAGCCCTTCTACAAAAGACACAAGACATTAAAAAAAAAAAAAAAACTATTGTTTGTTTGTAATTAATTCGAGGGCCAATATTGTTGAACAAGGAGTATATTCATTTAGAGCTTGGGTAAAGATCAATTTCTCAATAGTAGTTTAGAAATATTGTAGTGTTACATATCATCTTCATTCATTTTTCATGACTCATCAAACCTATTTCTTATTTATTTAGGACCTATTTTTATTGCCTTGAGGAAAAAGAAAACAGAATTCAAAATTGAATAAACTGACAGAGAACGAAAAAAAGAGGAAAACCAGGACTTGAACTTGAGCTTGGAGAGAAAGGTGCTCTGACGATTTGTTAAAGGTGGAAAACCATATTATTTTTGTGGCTCCGTTGTTGTGAGGTATCACAAGTTGGTGGCCCGAACAAAGGCCCACTCACCGCCGTTGAACGTCCCCTGGATTGGGAGAAGGACAAACCCAGGACAAACTTCCAGCTTCTTGGGAGAAGGACAAACCCAGGACAAAGTTCTACGTTCTCATTTACCCTCTTCGACAGGCAGAAGAAGCCTATCGACAAGGACAAAGTACTACGTTCTCATTTCCCGTAGTGTTACATATCATCTTCATTCATTTTTCATGACTCATCAAACCTATTTCTTATTTATATCTAATGGACCTACTTTTATTGCCTTGAAAAAGAAAACAGAATTCAAAATTGGATAAACTGACAGAGAACGGAAAAAAAGAGGAAAACGATGACTTGAACTTGAGCTTGGAGAGAAAGGTGCTCTGACGATTTGTTAAAGGTGGAAAACCATATTATTTTTGTGGCTCCGTTGTTGTGAGGTATCACAAGTTGGTGGCCCGAACAAAGGCCCACTCACCGCCGTTGAACGTCCCCTGGATTGGGAGAAGGACAAACCCAGGACAAACTTCCAGCTTCTTGGGAGAAGGACAAACCCAGGACAAAGTTCTACGTTCTCATTTACCCTCTTCGACAGGCAGAAGAAGCCTATCGACAAGGACAAAGTACTACGTTCTCATTTACCCTCTTCGACAGGCAGAAGAAGCCTATCGACAAAGTATACGTTCTCATTTCCCTCTATCGACAATTTTCATTACCCGGAAGATCTTTTCCTCAGCAGCACTGTTTTATATACTGTATTAAAAGTATCACCAAATTAACATCATTTTATTACAGCTTCCCAGTCCCTCTCTCTCTCCCAGAAAGGTACTGTACGTGCGGAGGTCCATAGGTAGAGCTAGCCGGGGGACCTCCGTTACGTTACAATATTCACCATCTTATGAATATATTTGAAAATGATTTGGAAATGTCTTTGTAACTCAAAAATCCTCCTTCTCTGCGCAAGAGAAGAGAGTGCTTTTTATGGGTCCCAGGCTGCGCAACCTGGACCTAACAACTACATTAAGACGGTCGCTCCACGGCACCGTTTGTGCTTAGCAACATACTATTTTTTACCTATACCTACTGGCTACAACCAAGCTGGTCGCTCCACAGCACCGTTTGTGTTTAATAACCTAATATTTTTACCTATACCTAGTGGCTACAACCAAGCTGGTCGCTCCACGGCACCGTTTGTGTTTAGCAATCTAATATTTTTACCTATACCTAGTGGCTACAACCAAGCTGGTCGCTCCACGGCACTGTTTGTGTTTAGCAATCTAATATTTTTACCTATACCTAGTGGCTACAACCAAGCTGGTTACTCCACGGCACCGTTTGTGTGCAATAACGTAAGATATCCGCCTTCTTAAAGGGTGCGAATGAGGGTCATTACGAATTTCTAGCTCAGGCTAGTATAATTAGCGTATCCTTCGACCTAAATTTAGAGCAGTCATTTACCTCACGTCAAAGAAACCCGACTAATGCTAAAAGATTCATTCGACAAAGTTTATTTAGTTAGATCAATACGCAGGGGAAGAAGCTATGGAATATTGATTCTTCACATGGGTTTCGAGGTGAGAGGTCACCGCTGGTCTCGCCTCGGTCGATCAGTACCAACTATCAAACTATTACATCTTCCGAGATGGCTCATTTCATAATATTTGGGCATAAAATTGGTCTAGGGGTGCCTACGTGTTGGACACATGTCGCTACGTAAGCCACCCAAAGGACCGGGTGTATACTTACTCATGAGAAAGTGTGACATAATAATACGACGGCTTCAGGCCTCATATTTAATTTAAAATTATTGACTAAATATCAATTAAATACTGCAATAACTAAAAGTAACCAAATTAATACTGAATTCAGTTCATCGGATTCCAATCTGTTTACAACCAAACGATTGGATTATAATAAAAAATTGATCTCATACAGGCCATCTCATCGTTGTTTCTTGAAGTCAACTACTACAGATGACCTGTTGACCATTTGGACTTACATCAGCTCCCAAATAATAATATTTTTTTTTTATTATTATTATTAATCAGTTTTTATATAGTATTTTTGTAGAAGTATTGTAAAAAGCCTCAAATATATTTGGCTGTGTAGTAAAACTCTGAATAATATAACTTTATTTCAGATTATGATCCAAAAGCTTCCGCGCCTATTTTAAATTGAGTGGAGGATAATACTCCGAGAGCAGGAAAATCGAATTGTTGTTTATCTGAGATGATTGTTTGATTTTTTCCACAGGACAACTTTCTGACAAGAATCAGGATGAACGGATCCTACCTAGTCCTATAATAAAGATGCAAAAGTTTGTGAAGATGTATGGACTGTAACTCCATATCGCAAACGCTGCTGGGCTTTGATAAAATATTGTAAAAGATTCTGAAATTTATTAATTTATTTTTATCACATTATATAACATCCTTAATCCTTACAGCTAAACAATACCAATACGATGCAATAAGTTAATGAATCAGACCAAAAGGTAACGTTGCGAGATGTTCAGAGTATAGTAAGGAGTCTAAGGTTTACGTCGCCCGGCTGGCTGTACCACAGAGACGGTTCAACTTTTGTTGTTTGTAATGTATAGCCTGACTCGAGTGGTGGATGTTATGTATCATCAAATCGTGTCGACTACACCTTTCATCGGTATCAGACTCTCTCAAAACAGAGGCCGCTGACGCAGGACGGGAGGCCGCGGAAGAACTCGTTGTTTGATTCAATCCTTTTCTCGTCAATTTTGTTACAGTGTGATGCAGTGTCACAGCAGATTTGTCGTAAGTTATCTGATATTTGAGGGGGAGTCGATCAAAAGAGCTAAATCATTTGGCTTATTAAATATTCGAAATTCATATTCCGGGCAGTTACAACAGTATAACCAATCGGATCTCCTTAAAGTCAATACTTCCCGCGTGGCCGAACCTGCTTCCGCGGTTGATGGATATAGTTCTCGACAAACGAGGTGTTCTGGAGATGGATCTTTTTGCGTTAGCGTGAGCCGATGTCGTACCAAAATGCTAGTCTAATTAGTCAAAATGATACATGGGAATTAAAGTTTGGAGGAGCTTGGATCTTTCCGTCACTAAATCTGATGCCGAAAGTTGTCTTGCATCTAAATGGGGCGGAAGGCATGTTTTTAATAATCGCACAGATTTCTCCATCATTTGGCATTCAAGGCCACAGAACGTTCCGAATCCGTGGTTTTCAGCTTCATGCAGTAAGTACAGAAAATAACGTGAATTTTGTGGAAAAAAAAAAAAAAAAAGAATAGTTTCAATACCTGCTAATACTTTAACATCTTGGATATTATGTAAGATAAGATCAACTATGAGTGGGAAATCACTTTCTATCACTAGTTCAGGTCGTAAGTACACGAACTGAAATGGTCAGTGGATGTCATATGTCCTTTTATGTATTTCGGATGGTAATTTCATAGATTGGCCTACATTCGGATCAATAAGAACTATGCATGCATACAATCGAAATGGAAACTTTTTTATGTGGAAAACCGTTATCCTCGTCCTGTAAAGTGAGTTCAAAAGTTCCTATATGTGACAACAATAGGCGTACTAAAGCTGATGTCTGTAATTCGTTAATTATTGCCCGCGAAATAGAACAGTTGTAACAGTGGCGTAGCTAAACTAGGTAACCAAAGGCCATGGGGCAAAATAGGGCCCCAACTAAACTATTTAAAATCGTTTGTTCCGCATTCGTCGCGTTCTCTGGTTTATTTATATTGCGAATATGAAAAAAAAAAAAAAAAGATTCACTAGTTCAATTTATTGTTTGTAAGTCAGAGCACTGGTCAGAGTCCGAGGGGCCTTTTGAGCTTGGGGTCCCCGGGGACTGCCCCGTCTAGCCCTCCGGTAGCTACGCCACTGAGTTGTAAGCAATGACTAGGTTCTAGAACCGGTAAGTTGGGTAAAACCTTTTTACGGAAGAGGCTGGCGTCAGGAAAGCCCCGAAAAGTGTGATGCCAGTCTTCAGTAACAATATGAATAGATGGATAGATAAACGTTTTATTGTTAACTATTATTTATTGTACACTTAGAAGTTAATAACTCATTAGATGCTCTGTTTGAACCCATACGATAGACCAAAACTGTAAATTTACTCATTAATGTGTTTATGTAAATGAACAAATATGACTAAGAAGGACAAAGAACAAATATAACTAAGAACTAAGTTACATCATTATATGCTCAAGCTGCAAAAATTTTAAATGTGTAATCACTAGTAATCACATTGGCGTCTTGTTCACCAGGCGAAAACAAACATTATCTCAAATATTGTTTAAAGGCCTCGAATAACGGCGATAGGACATAATAGCAGAGTTTTACCTACCATTAAAACTCTTATTATGTCCGGAGCCTTATTCGAGGCCTTACGGTAAGTTCTGCCTGGTGTTTGTAATCTTAATTTTAGTTTAAAAATAAGTAAGGTATATATTTGAGACCTCAATGACGAGAGCGACTCGTGCGCGCCACCTGGTGAACAAAGTGGGGAAATACCCCCTCTACCGCCCGGAAAAGGAACTACAACTACTATTACACGGCCGGAAACGGAAGGACTGCTTCTCAAATATTGTTTAAAGGCCTCGAATAAGGCTCCGGACATAATAAGAGTTTTAATGGTAGGTAAAACTCTGCTATTTTTTAATGTAATTATAAGTAAAAAGATGATCATGTTTATCTGATGGTAAGCAACACACCTGCCCATAGCAGCTACAGAACCACCCAGAACTTTATTTAACAAAATCCTGTGCAGCACTGCACTGCACACATAATTATCACTCATCGCCCAGTTGTATTATTACCATTATTTATGATGCACTAGCAGCTTGTTGAGCTGATGTGTGCATATTGTTGCACTTGTGATTTATTTTTAAATGTTTTAGTTTTGTTTTTGTAACTTTCATTTATATCAGTTTAAGACAAACTTGATCTTTTCTTTTAAGTCACCTGTTATATGTAGGGCTTGTGAACTACTTTGCTAATGATTGGGTGATTGGGGTGGTTTTCAGGCTTTTCTTTGTCGGCTTTAGTTTATTTTGATTTCTTCAGGTACCGTATTGACGTAGAATTTTATATAGGTCTTTGTTTTTTATAAACCAAGACGTATTGTGATATTTTTCAGAATGCTATTTTGAAAGTGCTGGATGATGTTGATGTTTGAGGCACAAGATAAAACCGACAGATGCCAAGTAATTTAACAATACCGCTGCTAGCGATAAGCTTTTAGCGATAAGACCGCCAATTGTTACACTTTTGTTAAGTTGTTTTTATTATTATTCATTTTATGTGTAGGTGTTTCAGTGAAGAGTTATTTCATTTTGGTGTCCCTCTGAACTTCGACAGATCTTTATTTTGACACGACACTTTTTTGGGAAAAATATATAGTTCGACTAGAAAATTCATTGATAACACAAACATTCAATTTACATTCTGGCGCTTCGCCGGCCAACAAGTCATTGTTTCGACTGAACATAATTCGACAAGTAGTAGGTAGTTCGACAAAAAATACTTCGACAACACAAACATTCAATTTACTTTCTGGCGCTTCGCCGGCCGACAAGTCATTGTTTCGACTGAACATAATTCGACAAGTAGTAGGTAGTTCGACAAAAAATACTTCGACAACACAAACATTCAATTTACTTTCTGGCGCTTCGCCGGCCGACAAGTCATTGTTTCGACAGAACATAATTCGACAAGTAGTAGGTAGTTCGACAAAAAATACTTCGACAACACAAACATTCAATTTACTTTCTGGCACTTCGCCGGCCGACAAGTCATTGTTTCGACTGAACATAATTCGACAAGTAGTAGGTAGTTCGACAAAAAATACTTCGACAACACAAACATTCAATTTACTTTCTGGCGCTTCGCCGGCCGACAAGTCATTGTTTCGACTGAACATAATTCGACAAGTAGTAGGTAGTTCGACAAAAAATACTTCGACAACACAAACATTCAATTTACTTTCTGGCGCTTCGCCGGCCGACAAGTCATTGTTTCGACTGAACATAATTCGACAAGTAGTAGGTAGTTCGACAAAAAATACTTCGACAACACAAACATTCAATTTACTTTCTGGCGCTTCGCCGGCCGACAAGTCATTGTTTCGACTGAACATAATTCGACAAGTAGTAGGTAGTTCGACAAAAAATACTTCGACAACACAAACATTCAATTTACTTTCTGGCGCTTCGCCGGCACGTTCATTTCCTTTCAATGCCCTATAAACCGAAATTATTTCCAGCGTTGCTTCCCCTCCGTGCAAGGCACTCCGTCGTACATCCTCGCGGGTCGAAATACACCGCCCTGCTGCCGGCGCAACATGCGGCGCACGGCGGCGCACGTGCTGCGAGCGTTGCTGCAAGCCGGGGCGCGGTGCTGGCTTGAAACAACCTCGTTGCTTGGCGCTGTTGTACGGTAAGTCTACAGTTATATTGGCAGACTATAAGTGTTTTAAAGTTTGTCTTTATTGTTTGATTATATCTGATTTAAACGGGTGCCGTGCATTGACTTCTTCCCTGCTATTTATTTCCTATGTCTATTGTAAGACCTCTTCAGCTTTATTAATATAACTAGTATTTCGCCGCGTGCGCGAGCTGCTAAAGCAGCTCGCGTGGGGGGGTGGCTGCTGTTTTTTTTTAAAGCTTCCTATCGATTACGGTTCTAAAGTTTTGTTTACCTTTTTTGTTTTGAAATCAAACTTTTGTATGGCGGCCATCTTGAAAAAAAGCTGGATTTCAAGTGATTGTGTGGCGTGCGCGAGCTGCTAAAGCAGCTCGCGTGGGGGGGGTTTTGCTTTTTTTTATAAAAGCTCCCTATCGATTACGGTTCTAAAGTTATTTAAGTTCAGTTGTTCTGAAAAATAGACTTTTGTATGGCGGCCATCTTGAAAAATGGCGAAATCCAAGTGATTTTGTGGCGTGCGCGAGCTGCTAAAGCAGCTCGCGTGGAGGGGTGTTGCTTTTTTTTTATAGACGCTTCCTATCGAATACGGTTCAAAAGTTTTGTTTGGCTTAATTCTCCGGAAAAAAAACTTTTGTATGGCAGCCATCTTGAAAAATGGCGGAATCCAAATTTTTTTTTCATAATCGTAATCTACGACCCAGAAAACCCCCCGATGCAAAATTTCAGTCGGATCGGAGCAACTTTCAAAATGGCCGCCATTTTTTTTTCTTTTTTTTTAATTTTTCCAACTTTTCCAAATTTCCCCCATCGCCCTCTATGACATTTGGTCGAGCACCCTATACCTATGTCTAACCATTCAAAAGTTATTTACATTTTTATTTTGTATGGCGGCCATGTTTTTTTGTATGGCGGCCATCTTTTTTTTCAAATTTTCAAAAATGGCCCAGGGTTTTGAGCATATTTAGTTCAAGCGGTACCCCCATCCGATTTATAGTTTCCGAGATCCCCTGAGCAGTTCCATCTCGGAGACACCTTTCCATGGATTTCGGATTTTTCTGGTTGGTTTCAAAACATCCTCTATCCAACGGTACCAAACACTACCCCCCACCATAACGGCAAGTGGGAGATCAATTCTGTCAATATGTCAGTCAGTCAGTCAGTCAGTGGTCTTCCAGTTTTATATTATTACTAGTATTTCGCCGCGTGCGCGAGCTGCTAAAGCAGCTCGCGTGGGGGGGTGGCTGCTGTTTTTTTTAAAAGCTTCCTATCGATTACGGTTTTAATGTTTTGTTTACCCTTTTTGTTCTGAAAACAAACTTTTGTATGGCGGCCATATTGAAAAAAAAGCTGGATTTCAAGTGATTGTGTGGCGTGCGCGAGCTGCTAAAGCAGCTCGCGTGGGGGGGTTTTGCTTTGTTTTATAAAAGCTCCCTATCGATTACGGTTCTAAAATTATTTAAGTTCAGTTGTTCTGAAAAAAAGACTTTTGTATGGCGGCCATCTTGAAAAATGGCGGAATCCAAGTGAATTTGTGGCGTGCGCGAACTGCTAAAGCAGCTCGCGTGGGGGGGTTTTGCTTTTTTTTATAGACGCTTCCTATCGACTACGGTTCAAAAGTTTTGTTTGGCTTATTTTTCCGGAAAAAAACTTTTGTATGGCAGCCATCTTGAAAAATGGCGGAATCCAAAATTTTTTTTCATAATTGTAATCTTCGACCCAGAAAACCCCCCGATGCAAAATTTCAGTCGGATCGGAGCAACTTTCAAAATGGCCGCCATTTTTTTTTCTTTTTTTTTAATTTTTCCAACTTTTCCAAATTTCCCCCATCGTCCTCTATGACATTTGGTCGAGCACTCTATATCTATCTCTTACCGTTTAAAAGTTATTTGCATTTTTATTTTGTATGGCGGCCATGTTTTTTTGTATGGCGGCCATCTTTTTTTTCAAATTTTCAAAAATGGCCCAGGTTTTGAGGCATATTTAGTTCCAGCGGTACCCCCATCCGATTTATAGTTTCCGAGATCCCCTGAGCAGTTCCATCTCGGAGACACCTTTCCATGGATTTCGGATTTTTCTGGTTGGTTTCAAAACATCCTCTATCCAACGGTACCAAACACTACCCCCCACCATAACGGCAAGTGGAAGATCAATTCTGTCAATATGTCAGTCAGTCAGTCAGTCAGTCAGTCAGTGAGTGGTCTTCCAGTTTTATATAATATAATTAATATAATTAATTAATTAATATAATATAAAACTGGAAGACCACTCACTGACTGACTGACTGACATATTGACAGAATTGATCTCCGACTTGCCGTTATGGTGGGGGGGAGTGTTTGGTACCGTTGGATAGAGGATGTTTTGAAACCAACCAGAAAAATCCGAAATCCATGGAAAGGTGTCTCCGAGATGGAACTGCTCAAGGGATCTCGGAAACTATAAATCGGATGGGGGTACCGCTTGAACTAAATATGCGCCAAAACCTGGGCCATTTTTGAAAATTTGAAAAAAAAGATGGCCGCCATACAAAAAAACATGGCCGCCATACAAAATAAAAATGCAAATAACTTTTAAACGGTAAGAGATAGATATAGAGTGCTCGACCAAATGTCATAGAGGACGATGGCGGAAATTTGGAAAAGTTGGAAAAATTAAAAAAAAAGAAAAAAAAATGGCGGCCATTTTGAAAGTTGCTCCGATCCGACTGAAATTTTGCATCGGGGGGTTTTCTGGGTCGAAGATTACAATTATGAAAAAAAATTTCGGATTCCGCCATTTTTCAAGATGGCTGCCATACAAAAGTTTTTTTTCCGGAAAAATAAGCCAAACAAAACTTTTGAACCGTAGTCGATAGGAAGCGTCTATAAAAAAAAGCAACACCCCCCCCACGCGAGCTGCTTTAGCAGCTCGCGCACGCCACAAAATCACTTGGATTCCGCCAGTTTTCAAGATGGCCGCCATACAAAAGTAATTTTTTCAGAACAACTGAACTTAAATAACTTTAGAACCGTAATCGATAGGGAGCTTTTATTAAAAAGCAAAACACCCCCCCACGCGAGCTGCTTTAGCAGCTCGCGCACGCCACACAATCACTTGAAATCCAGCTTTTTTTCAAGATGGCCGCCATACAAAAGTTTGTTTTCAGAACAAAAAGGGTAAACAAAACTTTAGAACCGTAATCGATAGGAAGCTTTTAAAAAAAAAACAGCAGCCACCCCCCCACGCGAGCTGCTTTAGCAGCTCGCGCACGCGGCGAAATACTAGTTAATATAATATAAAACTGAAAGACCACTCACTGACTGACTGACTGACTGACATATTGACAGAATTGATCTCCGACTTGCCGTTATGGTGGGGGGTAGTGTTTGGTACCGTTGGATAGAGGATGTTTTGAAACCAACCAGAAAAATCCGAAATCCATGGAAAGGTGTCTCCGAGATGGAACTGCTCAAGGGATCTCGGAAACTATAAATCGGATGGGGGTACCGCTTGAACTAAATATGCCCTAAAACCTGGGCCATTTTTGAAAATTTGAAAAAAAAGATGGCCGCCATACAAAAAAACATGGCCGCCATACAAAATAAAAATGTAAATAACTTTTGAATTATTAGAGATAGGTATAGGGTGCTCGACCAAATGTCATAGAAGGCGATGAGGGAAATTTGGAAAAGTTGGAAAAATTAAAAAAAAAGAAAAAAAAATGGCGGCCATTTTGAAAGTTGCTCCGATCCGACTGAAATTTTGCATCGGGGGGTTTTCTGGGTCGTAGATTACGATTATGAAAAAAAATTTTGGATTCCGCCATTTTTCAAGATGGCCGCCATACAAGAGTTATTTTTCCGGAAAAATAAGCCAAACAAAACTTTTGAACCGTAGTCGATAGGAAGCGTCTATAAAAAAAAAGCAACACCCCCCCACGCGAGCTGCTTTAGCAGCTCGCGCACGCCACAAAATCACTTGGATTCCGCCATTTTTCAAGATGGCCGCCATACAAAAGTCTTTTTTTCAGAACAACTGAACTTAAATAACTTTAGAACCGTAATCGATAGGGAGCTTTTATAAAAAAAAGCAAAACCCCCCCACGCGAGCTGCTTTAGCAGCTCGCGCACGCCACACAATCACTTGAAATCCAGCTTTTTTTCAATATGGCCGCCATACAAAAGTTTGATTTCAAAACAAAAAGGGTAAACAAAACTTTAGAACCGTAATCGATAGGAAGCTTTTAAAAAAAAACAGCAGCCACCCCCCCACGCGAGCTGCTTTAGCAGCTCGCGCACGCGGCGAAATACTAGTTATTATATAAAACTTAAAGGTCACTGACTGACAATTGACAGAAATAGAAGTGGTACTTGCCGATATGGTGGGGGGGAGTGTTTGGTACGGTTGTATAGAGGGTGTTTTGAAACCAACCAGAAAAATCCGACATCACCAAAAACTGGTTTCCTCGATGGAACTGCTCAGGGGATCTCGGAAACTATAAATCGGATGGGGGTACCGCTTGAACTAAATATGCCCCGAACCTTGGGCCAATTTTGAAAATTTGAAAAAAAAGATGGCCGCCATACAAAAAAACATGGCCGCCATACAAAATAAAAATGTAAATAACTTTTAAAGGGTTAGAGATAGGTATAGGGTGCTCGACCAAATGTCATAGAGGGCGATGGGGGAAATTTGAGAAAGTTGGAAAAATTAAAAAAAAAGAAAAAAAAATGGCGACCATTTTGAAAGTTGCTCCGATCCGACTGAAATTTTGCATCGGGGGGTTTTCTGGGTCGAAGATTATTATTATGAAAAAAAATTTTGGATTCCGCCATTTTTCAAGATGGCCGCCATACAAATGTTTGTTTTCAGAACAAAAAGAGTAAACAAAACTTTACAACCGTAATCGATAGGAAGCTTTTAAAAAAAAAACAGCAGCCACCCCCCCACGCGAGCTGCTTTAGCAGCTCGCGCACGCGGCGAAATACTAGTTCATATAATATAAAACTGAAAGACGACTGACTGACTGACATATTGACAGAATTGATCTCCGACTTGCCGTTATGGTGGGGGGGAGTGTTTGGTACCGTTGGATAGAGGATGTTTTGAAACCAACCAGAAAAATCCGAAATCCATGGAAAGGTGTCTCCGAGATGGAACTGCTCAAGGGATCTCGGAAACTATAAATCGGATGGGGGTACCGCTTGAACTAAATATGCCCCAAAACCTGGGCCATTTTTGAAAATTTGAAAAAAAAGATGGCCGCCATACAAAAAAACATGGCCGCCATACAAAATAAAAATGCAAATAACTTTTAAACGGTAAGAGATAGATATAGAGTGCTCGACCAAATGTCATAGAGGACGATGGCGGAAATTTGGAAAAGTTGGAAAAATTAAAAAAAAAGAAAAAAAAATGGCGACCATTTTGAAAGTTGCTCCGATCCGACTGAAATTTTGCATCGGGGGGTTTTCTGGGTCGAAGATTACAATTATGAAAAAAAATTTCGGATTCCGCCATTTTTCAAGATGGCTGCCATACAAAAGTTTTTTTTCCGGAAAAATAAGCCAAACAAAACTTTTGAACCGTAGTCGATAGCAAGCGTCTATAAAAAAAAAGCAACACCCACCCACGCGAGCTGCTTTAGCAGCTCGCGCACGCCACAAAATCACTTGGATTCCGCCAGTTTTCAAGATGGCCGCCATACAAAAGTAATTTTTTCAGAACAACTGAACTTAAATAACTTTAGAACCGTAATCGATAGGGAGCTTTTATTAAAAAGCAAAACACCCCCCCACGCGAGCTGCTTTAGCAGCTCGCGCACGCCACACAATCACTTGAAATCCAGCTTTTTTTCAAGATGGCCGCCATACAAAAGTTTGTTTTCAGAACAAAAAGGGTAAACAAAACTTTAGAACCGTAATCGATAGGAAGCTTTAAAAAAAAAACAGCAGCCCCCCCACGCGAGCTGCTTTAGCAGCTCGCGCACGCGGCGAAATACTAGTCTTTTTATATAATACTAGCGCCCGCACCAGCCTCGCACGGATGCGATATACTATTGTGGTGTCTATTTTTGACGACTTCATTACAAAAACATTGGATTTTTAATTATTTCTAATTATTTAAAATCTTAGGATATTCGCCTAGCATGCGCTAACGCATCAAATATCAGAAATTAGAAAAATCTCAATTAGAATATATTGTACATAATAATTATTCCTATTGTAAAAAAATATCCAAATAAAAACTATATCAAAATCCGTTGTGGTGGATAGCGAATATAGAGACTTGACGCCAGTTTTATTATGAAAGTTTTCGTGAGTTTGATTCATCATAAATATTTACTAACACGGCTAGGACTATAGGCCGACCGTTTAACTCGCGTATCGCCTGCGCGGTAAGAAGGGAGCGAGGGGAGATGTTAGCGGGTGGGTGAAAGGGAAAGGACGTAAGCTCTCTGCTCCGCGCACCCCTTTCACCCACCCGCTAACATCTCCCCTCGCTCCCTTCTTACCGCGCAGGCGATACGCGAGTTAAACGGTCGGCCTATAGCGTAGTTAGTCGAATTAGCCGACCTAGGTTTCGAGCATATCCGATGCTCTTCTTCAGGGCGAGCTTACGCTGCGAGATCGCGATTAGAGAGATCGGTCGAGATCGCCGCGAAACCGGTCAACTAATTCGACTAACTACGTGAGTCCTAGCCGTGTTATTAAATATTTATATTGACGCCAGTATGTTGACATGAACTATCTATATGCGCAAGCTTGCTATAAAGCACAAATCTTCACCAACCGAGACTACCAACATGCCTATCTGTTCCAGTAATGACCTCCTGCCTTGGGCGGAATACGCCGAGATCGGTATTCACGCGGCTGACGTATCTCGCGTCACGTGGCTGACCCGCGGCGGCGCCGACGCAGACGGCTTCGTGTGGGAACGTGCCACGAAGGGACACTACTACAGAGTAGCATACTCTGCCACCAACCAGGCTTACGTGCTAATACTGCCGTTCAATGCGAAGAATGGGACGATGTGGCCGGCGGATTGGGTGTTAGCGCATCAGAGGGAGTTCCCCGAGAGGCATTTGCATCCATTGGCTCAGGTGAGGACTACTACATAATTTATTGTACGTTTTTTATGTCTTTCCACATGTCTGCGTATTCAGCCTTGAATAAATATACATAATTCATATAAAACGGCTCAGACTCACGGTAAACGTCGAAATTACTCTGAACACGTTTCGGAAATTTCAGAAGTCCTTCTGAGAGTTTATATCAATTATGAATAACACTCACGAAACTTTTTAAAAGTTTAAATGAATGTTATGATTTTTTTAATTAAACAATCTGTTCAAAAAATACTGAAGGCAAGGTAACCTCGTCTCCAAAACTGAGGGCCTCAGGTAAACAAAACGAAGGTCATTTCCCTTTAAAATAGGGCAACTAGCCGGAGTCTGCTGGCTTAGTTAAACATATTCGGTTCAGTTTTTTTTTTTCGCCTAATAGTTCTATGTTTGGCCACTATCCCGCCTGATGTGAAGCGATGATGTGGCCTAAGATAGAGCACATAGATCTAGAGAGAGACGGCAGTTGAGCGGCTGCTCAGACCCGTCTCCCCGTCCAATCCAAAGTCCAAGTTGCCCATCCAATTCATCTTTTTTTTACGCCTAATAGATCTAAGTTTGGTCACTATCCCGCCTGATGTGAAGCGATGATGTGCCATCTAAAGTCCATCTAAAATTTTGCTTTTTTTAAAGTAGCATGACTGGCCACTTTTATCCAACAGACTTAGAATAACACCAAATCCCGCTTTAGCTAAGCTTTCCAACTTAGTACTCAAAACATAAATAACTACTCTTACAGATCCAATTCGCGGGTAAACAAGCGCCGGCGCCGAACGATGCGCGCGCTTTCCTGGACTTGAAACTCGGCGCCTTTGCCGTCGAGAAATGCGAAAAAATCGGACCGAAGCTTCTCTACCCGTAGCGATTGCTTACAACCAAGCGAACGCAGTAAGAAAAAAGAAATTAGATATAACTAGGTCCTACACACGACGGACCAACCCATAGGACTATTTACCATCGTAGACGCCATTGTTACAATATAGACGTGTGGAGGAAAAATTAAACTGATCAGATGGTTGACCAGTGATGGCCACCTAAGTTATTATTGGTAATTACTACGCCAAGACGCAGTGGCCCATTGAAGGGCTACGGGATGGGCCATCGTCTTTACAGGGCCTTTAGAAAAATATTTACCATGTTTTGATGAGCTTTGAGATCTTGATATTTTGGCACCATTGTGGGATGATCACATAAAAGGTGTTGCAGATGGGTTGACCTTTTGGCCCCCAGTCGGCAAGTATAGCCGTTGTAACAATTAAAAAAAAAAATGCTCTCAAAGCTACGCCATCCTCGGCATACCCCGACAAAAACATGGTAAATGAGGAGCTTCTTTTCAAAACTTGACTATTCCACTTTCGATAAAATTGTTTTTTTTTGTTTTTTTTTTACATTCAAATTTACACTCCGCGAAAATAAAATTGGGTCAGAACTTGATAACACCAGAAAAAAAGATTAATAGGCATGATTTCCTCAAAAATAGATTATTCCAATAGAAAGCTTCATACCTAAAAAACTATTTTCTCAGATTGTGAAAAGACACAAAAAGTGGAACAGTCAAGTTTTGAAAAAAATCTCGTCAAATATACCATTTCTAAAGTTGTGACTATGACAATTACATTTTAAATATCGTCGAGCAAAGTGCAGCAAAGCACATGCTTTACAGGAGCCAAGTGATCTAGTTTAGACACGGGAAGGTTTTATCCATCAGAAGAATACAATACCCTAGATACAGGGAATCCTAGTTATGGGGTCAGGATCTATGTATGTGAACGTTAGGCGTAAAAAAAAAAACAATCCATAATGGATTTGTGAACGGAGAAAGAATCGATTGAACGGATAGAATTATTTTTAACAAAAACTGTCTTTTGCACTGAAAACAGAATTGATTAGTTATAGGACACTACTTGTAGGCGTAAACTGAATCTGTTAGGTTTAGGAGTAACGATTATATAGTATTAAGGACTATCACTCACACATTATCACACTTTTGACACCACACTATAGAATATTGTATTATCTCGAACCCTGTCTACAATCGCCTGTTAAATATAATTGACGCTTAAGTTAAAGACAAAATCATCAGACAATCCGCACCTACTCGACTATACTTTAACTGTCAGTTAGACGTTTACCATAGTAAATTAGTAAGAGACTTGTAAAACTGAGTCAAAGGCTACTTGAATCGTCACATCGTATTTAGAAATAGGCACCTTATATAATATTTATACCAATAAGTTTTCTCAAATTCTCGTCATTTTATCACTATCACTACATAGTATAAAACAAAGTCGCTTTCTCTGTCCCTATTATCCCTATGTATGCTTAAATCTTTAAAACTACGTAACGGATTTTGATGCGGATTTTTTTAATAGATAGAGTGATTGAAGAGGAAGGTTTATATGTATAATAACCGTGCGAAGCCGGGGCGGGTCGCTAGTTATATACTAAAAACCGATCACATTCGTTTGTGTCAACACAAATACAATTAATTTATTAAATAGTTAATTAACTTTTAATAATAAAATAGGTGTAGCTTAAGTCACTCAGGTGTAGTGCACCTTTTTAATAGTATTAATAATTTCGGGTCAATAGTTGCAGAGATTACCTCCTTGCTTGTAACTTTATCTCTTTGAGATATTAGTATAGAAAACCTTTTTCCCGTTGAGTAATTTTGTGATTATTTAGTTTCAGTTCAGTTTCTAGTAGGTATACTTAAAGCTATAAAGTTACACCCAGTCACTTAAGGTTACGGTACGTGTTTCATACAAAATTCAACCATTATTAACTTTTTGTGGTAAAATGGTACAATTTATATCAGGTTTCTGATATAAATTGTACCATAAATGGTACAATAAATAAAATGATACAATTTATATCAGAAACCTGATGGTACAATAAATAAAATGGTACAATTTATATCAGGTTTCTGATATAAATTGTACCATAAATGGAACAATAATAAAATGGTACAATTTATATTCGGTTTCTGATATAAATTGTACCATAAATGGTACAATATATAAAAGGGTCCAATTTATATCAGGTTTCTGATATAAATTGTACCATTAATGGTACAATAAATAAAATGGTACAATTTATATCAGAAACCTTGATATAAATTATAACATTTTATTAATTTTGCGTAAATAACCACCCGTAAATGGTTCGCTATGCATAAATTTAGGCATTTCTACTGTTCCGTGAACAAGTTATTAATTATCATTATAAATATACACGGCTACACTCAAGTTATGATTGGGTCGGATAACTCCGACCAGGTTACGCTTTCGATTCGCGGCGCAGACTCTAGTCGTTAATAATGGTTGCATTTTAAGCGATGGGTGAATAGAAAAACGACAATCATTGTAAAAACTGTAGATCTGGTCAAAGTAGTCTACTAGTTTGGTGTGTACGAAAAACTATTATTACACCTAACAGCTACAAATAGATAATAACTATAATATACTACCACAGTTTCACAAACTGGTAGCACAAAATATAGACTAGTACAGAAGGCAATCTCATGTACATATGTACTTCACATTTCATACCTACGCTCGGCAGTTGCGCTAGGGTTGTCAACTTTGGCTTATGCACAAAAAACTATCGTAGTAGTGGCACTCGTATCTAGTTGTTTGATTTATTGTTGAGAAGGAAGAACGGCAATATAAAACAATAACAACTTAAATATTTCAATTTTAATGTTATCGTTATATTACAAATTTGTCACAGAAAATACCTTGCGGCGATTTCGACATTGGCTAAATGCATGATTATTATATTTTACAGTGAAATAAATTCGCATACCTATCTACCACTTACCTACGTACCTACTTAACTGTTCTGTCCTATATGTCCTACTAACTGTACCTACCTACCTAACTGTTCTGTGTTACGTGAAAACGAACCAGCGAAATACAAGCAAATACCTAATTACCTCTCTGAAACAACTGTTAGCCTAAAAATGACAATTCACCGTTTAATGTTGAATTTAAACAACCGTCCACTGAGCGGTTATAGAAACTTTTGCTTTGTTGCTCCTTTTTTGCACAAAAAAAGTTCACAGTCGCGTGTCTCAAGCGGATGGCACTCGCGCTCGCACTGGTCTCAACTGGTTCGAGATATCGTGTCCGTGAGCGATGTCTATGTGTGCGTTGCTCGAGCTCACTTTTTATGTTGATTGATTTCTATACTAGTCTATATTTTGTGCTGGTAGTATGTACCTACTTTGTATAATTTGTTGATTTATTTTCTTTCTACGTACCTAATAGGTCTCACATAAGTCCTACCTACACTAACGTTAACTTTATGCATTTTTTTAAACGAGCATTTGAATTCTCTGTACTAAGCTATGGCGTGCAAAAAGTTCAATGAATCTAGTCACAAGTAAAATTATTAATATTACGTATTTTAGATATTAAGAAACTGAACTTTTGAATCAAATTTGTTTGTTTCAATATTTTAAAACAATAAAAATATTAGATAATGTAGGATTAATAGATCTCACTTATAATAAAAATATTCTAGTCTATTGAATGTTTAATATTATTTAAGGCACCACCCACACGTGCGGGTCACACGTTGCGATTCCGCTGAACTACGAAAAAACAGACACTAAAAAATTAAAAAAATATAATTAACATTTATTAGACAACCGCATAGCGAATAATTCCCGTATAATTTCCTCGAATTTCGTTATTCGCTATAACCTACGCTTATAAAGTCGCCCGTGTAGGTGGTGGCTTAAAGTGACAGCCCACGAGCGTTTTTTTTCTGCCCGTGTGTAGTCCTTAACCTTAAATCTTGTTGCTGTTTTGTTTATAGAGTTTATTATATTGTCAATGAATTGGGCTAGCTATTGTTTATACAAGCAGCTCAAACTTTAAACGTAATAATAATTTAAAATAAGAATATATGAGTGCATAAAAATGTGTTTCGGACCAAATTCCAGTTATTTTGCTCGAAGCAAATCATCAAAGCACAAATTAATAGGGACTAGTTATAAAAAGCGTCCGTAGTGCACCAATGACTAGCGCGTCCGTATATAAAGTAATTTATTGACGCAGCGTCCACGACGCGCGTTTCAGACGCTTCTTATATTTCATATGGTCCCTGATAACAATAATAGAACAAAATTCCATTATCAATTCGAAAGGGTTTTATGATTATAGCTACTTTCAAACTCTACAATAAACACGACAAAGTAACAAATAGAAATATGCGTTTTATTGCTACATTAAATATAAGTAAAATATCATATAAACTAGTCGTCTTCGAATTTCTCGTCCACGACGCCGGTTTGGTACGGCGGGTCGCGGACCAAGCTTAGTAGTTTGTCGAGCTTCATGATCTGGAACAAGCGAATTTCAGTAACTAAAGTTTAAAAAACGCCTCACACAAAAACAGCATTTTTTCTAGTGGTTCTTAGACATGTTTTATCAAAATCGGTTGTTTTTTAATTTTTATAGATATTTTGTGTTGAGGGTAATTTTAATTTTAATTTAACTCAGCTCGTTGAGAAATATAGTTCATCTGCAGGCGTTGACAGTAGTTCTGTTAAAATCTACACTTGCAATTTTTTTTATGGTTTAATTTACAAGTGAACGTGGTGAAGTCCGGCATTATTAAAGTGTCGGATAAGACAGCAAACGCTTAACAGGAAGTTGTGATACAGGCTCGCGATTTTAGATAACTATATCTTTTATAATTTTATATCTCTTTACCTCCTTGTTTATATTATCTGTTCAGATTTGGCATTTTTTCACCTATCTAAATTGAGAGAAAGAGCTAGTCCTTGAAACACAGCGTCTATCTAAGTCGAAGGCTAGAGACTTCAAAACTGAAATTATAACAAACTATGTCAACAAAAAAAAAACCTTTTTTTATCTTTCACTACTCTGTGTTAGGGTCAGATAACAATCAGAGCTGATAATAATTTATATGTTCCTACCTGTAGCGTCCTTTGATCGACATTCGTGACTTTCTTTGGCGGCTTACACATCACCCTCAGGTTTGGCGATAGCTTAAGCACATGGCATGTCCCCCTGGAAAAATATGAAACCATAACAATCATCAAAACGTTTTTGTATGATAAAAGGGGTAGTAAAAAGAAGATTCGCCAATGCCCCCAGAGAGATTTGAACTCTCGACCCCTGGTTTACAAGACCAGTGCTCTAACCCCTGAGCTATGGAGGCTATGTGAGACGCCGCGAAAATACGGTATGTTTGCTTAAGTGATAACGGGCCTATTGTATTATTTTAATTTATGAGCAGCTGGAAAACCTAGAACAAAAACACGAAGAATTAAATAAATATACAGCATAATAAGTGAACATGAACGACGGGAGTACTTGAATAGATAGCTAGTTTAATTAACATGGTGAGTAGGTAGAAAGGTATAATAAAAATGCTTAAGTTCCTACAAAGAAGTGAATATAGATGAATAGATAATCCGTTTATCATTGATATTGAATTTTTTTCTTATATTCTTTCGTGTGTGATGTGGGGTGTTCTACTGTGATAACAATTCATTGGATTCCTTTTCTTACTCTTTTTCTTTTCAATTTCAATTCAAGTTTATTTAATCAAGTAACAAGGACTCAATACTCATCACAATAACCACAAAATAAAAATAAAATGTCAACAGATTAATACAATATAGGGAATAATTAATTAAATGTCATACTAATTCATACAATATATGGAATAATTAATTAGATGTCATACAAATTCATAAAATATAGGGAATAATTAATGAAATGTCATACAATATAGGGAATAATTAATTAGATGTCATACAATACAGGGAAACCTGCTCCTGATTTCTGCTGCTGAATTTCGCCCATTTCGTCATTCAATTACATAAAATGAAAGAAATTACTAACTTAGTATCGCCGCAGACGATAACGGGCAGTCTCACGTTGAAGTCGATCCTGGTCAACTTCTTGGTCTTCTTGGAGACGACGGCTTGCACGCAGATCGGACGGTACTTGTTCACGTTCAGATCGTATACGTACACCTGACAATTTGAGGTATTCGTTATAGTAGGGGAGCCCAAGCGGGGATTTCGGGATTTACTAAAGCGCGGCAGATTAATATACAGGGGGATACCTTGTACCCGGTTAAGTACCTCCACAAAACATGAGGCCCATATATAAGGCCGCCCATGAAGGATACAGGATCAGATTAGTAAAAAAAATTGACCATCAGACATTCTCGAGCGCGTCAGATTAAGGTAGGGTGAGTTAATTACATCCTAAAAAGTGTATATTCCAGTAATCTGACAATTTGAGAGTGACGTAAAAAAAGGGGAGGGCACCAAAGTTGTAAAAAAAAAACGTCATCTCGACATTCTCGAGCGTAGCTAAATTTTTTTTTATTTTGAAGGAAATAATTCAAGAATAATGAAAAATATATAATCTGACGATTTCCGCAAGCCGAAATAACAAAAATCCGTCGATAAAGTTAAATGCGTGCAGCTGCGTGATGCCTACATTTCCTTCTCCGCGTTTCTATTCCTCTCTCACTCTTTCTCTATCTATTACTCTCTCACTCCGTCCCCACTCTGGTTTCTGTTGCCATGACGCCATCACAGCTGATCATAAAGACTCGTTCGTGGCATACTGTTTACAACGTGTTTCCAACGTTTTGGCTTTTTTTGCTATTTTAATATTATTTGTGTGAATTAAAGTTTATAAATATTTAATATGAGTGATATTAATTTGAAATGTGTATTTTGTGGTGCAAGTACCTTACAAAAAACAATTAAATTTACGGTAGAAACATTAAAAAAATGTGTAAATATTTTGGAATATCGTCGGAGCAAGCCGGTTATCCGAAAGTCTCGAGGAACATATGATAACCTCGAATTGTCGATGGAATCATCATTAAATGATTTATATCACGCACAGTGCTATAAATTATTTACTGCAATTAAAATACCGCGAGACTTTCAGTATTTACAAGATCAAAGTGTAGTGGAACATGACAATACACCGGAAGTTTCGGGAAATAGCTCCGAAACACATGCTCCTGATTCTGGAGAGTGTTCCGAAGCACATGGTACTGTTGATTCCTTGTCTACTGAGGTTGCTGGTACATCGACAGACGAGTGAATGTAAATGCCAACCGCGTGAAAATTGGTTGATCCATTCAAAAGTTATTGCGGTTTGAAAATTCCAAAAATAGTGTTCTATGAAACTTCTATCAGACTTTCGAGCTGGGAGAGCTCAAATGCATAGAAATATTATTTTTTTGAACTCAGCGAGCTCAAAATATCACATAAATTATATTTTGAGCTCAAAAATGTCATAAGTACAATTTCAAGCGCCCAGGAATGGAATTAGCGGGAAGTTGCAGGGATGGCCTTTAAAGTGAACCGTTTTTCTAATTTTTTTTGTCAGATCAGGCGAATCCCTCTAGATAATCGTCAGATTATGAGACAGTACGTTTAGAACATAAAGATGAACCATATATATTTTAATCTGACGCGCTTGAGTATTTCAAAATGGCGATTTTTTTTTGCACATTATGAAAATGGCCGCGAGTTTGCGTCCCATCGAAGTCGTCAGATTAGTGAATGAGAGCTTTTTTTTGGTGTACTTAACACTCCCTTAGAAAATCTGACGCGCTCGATTAAATTTTTTTTTTTTCATTTTCAATTCTTAAATACAACCACCCGCATCATGCAAACGATCAGATTAACATACGTACATTATTAAAAATACGTAGGGCATTGATGCTATCAATATCTGATGCGCTCGAGGATGTCCATGCAACAGTTTTTTTTTACATATTTAAAAATCTATAGCCGCTTCCCCCACCGATGTAAAGGTATATATCATATAACATTTTTTTCTTCTTATCATCTAAGCTTTGCATCCCAATAGGTCTCTACGACGCTCGAGTAAATCCCCATTTAGCCTCGTGGGCTCCCCTACTATTAAGAAGCTTTTGAGACTTGTATACCTAGTAGGTACGTAAGTATAATATATATAGCTATCAGAGAAATGGAGAATAGGTAAGAATGGTGGTCAACACATTTTTGTAGGAAAATCAGCGTCGCCAATCGCACACACATAAACGACACATCTCTATACACAAAAATCAATGCACCTATTTTGTAACACAGAAGTGCAGAATTCCGGCCGTTGACATAAATACGATTGTTCAATAGTATGATCGCGGCGCATCTGCCACGCCTGCTCCGCAATTCTAACCCTTTCTCTATTTCTCCGATAGCTTCTGTTCGCTCACGAAGTCAGGTTTGTTTTGTTTTTTAACAGACTGGGTCTGCGTTTGACCACAATCTCACCTGATGGATGGTGACGATGTGGTTGAAGATGTAGCACGCTTAACCAGTAAATACTTCTTCACTCTAGATTTGAACACACCCAGATGATATTAATTATCGGTACCTACCTATACATTTGTACACGTAAAGTTCGTGTTTGGAAGACTTCTAAATGTGTATGTACAGCCTTGCAGTACAGATAGCAGAAGCAAATGCAAATTACCTAAAAGATGTAGGTCATCGCTACGCATCTACGTAGACAACATTCATAAAAAGTGGTTAAGCTTTCTGAGGCTAGTATTAGCAGACCCCCGACACTCCATAGAAATTCGTCGAGCTAACTGTCTAGTAGGTACTACTACTGGCGCACCGGCCTGTCCGCACACGTTTTGTGTGTGTGCGTAATTATTGTAGGGATGAGCTAATACGAATCGAGCGAGACAAGGAAAACGCTATACGTAAGCAACCTATGTAAGTGTTTCTCTTTCACACCTACTATCGCTTGGCTGTGAGACGCGAAAAAAAAACGGAAGGAACACCAGGGGGGGTGGGACTGTCGCTTCTTTTCGTAGTCATATTTAGTTTTCTTTGGTATTAGTATGTTGGAGTGATAGCTATTTAGCAGTTTTGGTTGAAGTAGCAGTGTTAGTTATTCTGCCCTCGAATAATTTTGTTACATTGTTATTTAAATTCTCGCCTGTGAAATATCTGGGGCTTTGAGACACGAAAGGGTGACTAGCGCAGTGCAGTGGCCAGCAAGACTGTTATATTCAAAACTGTTGGTGCATCTGCAGCGAAGACGCGGATTCGATGCCCGATCTAGGAAATAATTTCTTTTACTTCTAAATATTTAAAATTGTACCTACCTCACGTTGACGTTCAGGGCTTTGCAAATCTAGGGGCAATGCAACTATTGATGAGCAGGCATGAATCTTACCATCAGGTCCTAGACTAGGTCGAGGCCCATCCACATATAATATAGATCTTTAGAAATCGCATACTGTCAGATTCTCCAGATCTTTCTTGCCGCACTTTTGCAGGATATGGAATGGACTACCGTCCGAGGTTTTACCGCGGAACCATAATATGGGGCCCTTTAAAAGAAGGGTTCAAAGGGTCCTTAAAGGCAGGCAACGCACCAGTAATGCCCCGAGTGTCGCAGGTGTCTATAGGCGACGGTATCCAGGCGGGCCGTCTGCTTGTTTGTCTAATATAAAAAAGGTATATAAAAACGCGCGTGCATGGCAGCAATAATTATAAGTAAAGTGATAAGTGTTTCTTACGGTACCTTTCCATCAGCAGTACAGGCCGCGAACACGGTGCTAGAATAGGGCGCCCACTTCACGTCGCCCACGGGAGAACCCAGCTCGAACATGAACAGCGGCTCACTGACAGTGCGGAGAGGAAAGAAATTGCATAATTTTCAAAACTAATTTATTTATTACACTTTAGCACAAAACAGTTTGTACCAAGTACCTACATGGTGGACTTAAAGGCTCATCGGATTTGAGTGAAGGAGTAACGGAGCTCACAGAAATTAGATTCAAATTGAGAGTGTACATAGAAGAAAAATATGCATGGAACATTCCACTTCTGCCAAGTAGCTAATTGGCATATAAGAAACATAATATTGTCAAAAACAAACAAAATATTGTAACAAAAGTTCTAAAAAAATTGTCCCTCAGTTTCTTGCCGTAGTGGTTCTTTTTCCGATACGGTGGTTATCATTGTAATAATTGACGTTCAAAAGTGCGTCTGTGAGGCCAAGAATGAATAAAGAACTTTTGAACTTGAACTTGCACTTGAGTGAAATTCGGAATAGATTTTTTTTATTCTGGTAAAACCGCGGAAAGCAGCTAGTTTGCAATAATTCTAAAGTTTCAAAGAGAAGTAGCCGTTAACTCACTCTCGTCCATCCTCCCAAATCTTGACCCGCCAATCTCCCGAGCAAGACGCGTATATGCTGTTATTGTAGAAGTTGTAGCTGATCCTATACACTGGCATGTGGTGAGCTTGCACCGAGCTCACGTAGTTCCGGTTGTACTTGAGAGAGCACGTGTGAATCATGCCGTCTTCTGTGCCCACCATGAAGATGTCATGTTTATCGGGATGGAAGCAGATGCAGCTGCCGCAACCTGCAAAGGATATTGAAGGATTGTTTTATAATGGAGTGAGGTAGCGAGGTGAGCAGTCTCGTGCGTGATGGAAACCGCTGAAGCGTGTTACAATTACTTAAGCGGTCAGTTGGCGTGATTGAGTAACAAACATCCATCCATCAATCCATGAATCCATCCATCCATCCATCCATCCATTTATCCATCCTCACAAACAAACGCATTTATAATACTGATAATGAGGATGATGCTTCTTAGAACGATGATCTGTTTCCACGCAAATCTCTCATCATATGACCAGTAAATATTGCTAGGTATATGGTATACCAATATCTAGGTACTACTACTTGTGTATCTCTATCATTGTCAATGATAGAAATAAACAGATACAGTGTCTATCTCTATCAAGAATGATAATCATGTTGTATTTTCTACTTGTACCTAGTATATGTATATTCAGTTGCAATATAGAGTTGTTGTAGGTAGGTACCTACATTCTTATTCCATAAGGAAGCAAACTTCTCGTGTTAGAGAGTTCTAGTGTAAGTCGTATCTTTCGGGTCACTGAGCAGATGCGATTGCCTCAACATTAACATTACTCGAGTTTGTTTGAGATTGCAGCAGGGTCATTAGCTTTTATGAGTCTCTATTGAAGTTAAGTAGGCAGTAGCACGGAATAATTAATAGTAGTAATTTATTACGTGTTAAAACTGCACATTTATATACATTTTTTTCTGTTATTAATAATAGTATTATTACCCATTCACTTTCTTGCTGCACCTTGCTGGAAGAAAACTATTTATGATAAGTAATACCACCCGTTTATCGAAAATCACATATGTACGCATTTCAGTCGAGGATCGGACCCTCTGACCTTTCACTCATAGCCGGTGGATGTGATAACCAACTACGCCACAGCAGCACCCACCGTCCTTCTCTTTGTCAAGATCAAGTCAAATAATAGCTCATTGACCGTAAAAAACTATAAGGACTTCTACCATTTATAAAATAACGGATTGTTTATCACACAAAGTAATATAAAATTAAGTAACATCCGGCCACCTAGTGCTTGCAATTCAACTGATGAAATCTTACACATTTTTACAATCTTACTCACAAATTATCTAAATAATCGCCACAGAAGAATACTAAGTGCCGAAAGTTGAACCGGAAAGCGGTTCAGTCACTATGACTAAAAATGGCCGACCCGGCCGAAATGCGGAGCTACGTGACATCATCACATAAAAGTGGCCAATAAACGAAGTAATTATTGCTACCCGTTTATATCCTGAATATATACTATTAACTAGAGTGCAAAAGAAACAGACAATATTTTGTCAATTCAGTGTCGTTTTGCATCACACTTGTATAACACCAAATGTATAGACGCATGTTATAACTCTTGTTACCTAAGTACTCTATGTAATAGCCGGATTATCACCGACAACCTTTTTCTTCTTTCCTACTCTTTAATCTTTACTCTCTCTATTTTGTTTATCTAGGCACGCCTACCTAATTTTCAAATCTATTTTATTTTAATTGTCTATTCAGTAAACCTTTCCAAGTAACCTTTTTATAAAGTCGTTTAGCTACAGGATAGACAGGCCGAGTTGACCGAGTGCGAATTCCTGCGGGTAATCTCTGCTAACTGGCTCGAGGGTCCATTATCCACTCATGGGATGGTATTGTGAGAAACATCGACCGATGTAGGAGCTAAGTTCGTTTGTTATTAAACTAAACATTAATGTGTTATAAACCCTATTTAGCACCACTATCTCATCTTGATGTTTAACCGACTTTAAAAAAGGAGGAGAAAGATGCAGGGAACATTCTGCTTCTGCCAAGTATAGCCAACTGGCACATAAGAAAAATAATATTGTCAAAAACAAACATAAAATATTGTAACAAAAGTTCTAAAAATATGCCCCTCACTTTCTTGCCGTATTTTTTGAGTAGTGGTTCTTTTTCCGATACGGTGGTAGAATCATTGTAATAATTGACGTTCATAAGTGCGTCTGTGACGACAAAATTGAAATAATGAACTTTTGAATTGAAAATTCGAATTGAATTGAAGGCTTACTGTTAACATTGAGCATGGTGCCATCAGGGCCCGGTATAGGCGGCACGTCCGACGTGAGTGTGATGATGGTGGTAGCTTGCAGCTCGCCCGGCATCACCGCCCACTGCACCACGCGCCCGTCGCCCGAGATCGAGAAGAACGAAGCCTCGCCGTCGATCAGCCGTGGGCCCCAGCGGACCTGGGAGTAACCATGTTTGTTGCAAATAAGGTATATTTTTTATGGGACTGAGTAATGAGACAAGCAAGTCGTTCGCCTGATGGTAAGCGCTAGGCCTGCCCATAACAGTTGTAGTGCCAGCCAGAACTTTACCACCATGCGAACGATTTGCTCGTCTCCTTATTCATCCATCCGTAAGATCCATAATAGAAACCAAAATCTAATAGAAAAAAGGCATATTTTGTTCCCGAATTTCCCAATTTTCCAGTTTTTCTTTTTATAATAACCTAATTCGGACTATTACGAACATAAAAAAAATGCCGAATCGGTACATCTTATCAACGAACAGCATTTCATTTTTATTTATATATATAGAAGATTAAAAAAATGATTGTATTAGTATCTAATAAATAAGCAGAAATCCAATGGTTTACAAAATAATATAGTATTATTAATGCTATTAATACTTTTTCTTCCTGAATTTCCCAATTTTCCAGTTTTTCTTTTTATAAAAACTTAATTCGGACTATTACGAACATAAAAAGAAATGCCGAATCGGTACAGCTTTTCTCAAGTGATGCGCTTACCAACCAACAACATTTCATTTTTATTTATATAGATAGACGATTAAAAAAAATGATTGTATTAGTACCTATCTAATAAATAAGCAGAAATCCAGTAGTTTACAAGCATAAGTATTATTAATGCTATTAATACTTCACTTCGTTCTTATTCCTTTGGCAAAGAAGTGGGTCTTGATATTTCAGTAGACAAATGACTTATGCGGAATATTTATTGTAGTCTATAATATGTAAACACGTAAAAATACTTGTTTGTGCCATAATAAATTCGTTTGTAATAAATAAAACATAGGTACATGTAGACAGATTCGATTATTTATACCTACATTCTGACAAAGTGAATCGTCAATTTATATCTCGGATCTGCGAAGTCTTATTGGACTTTACTATCTGATTCTGTCGGTGCAGTCCCCCCGATTCAAAACCTCACGATAAAGAGTACCGAATCGATTCGACTGGATATCGTGTCGAGGGTTCCATTTCGAACTGTTCCGCCCGAGAATTCGATTCATTTGAAGGTTTTTTAACCAACTTCAAAAAAGGAGGAGGTTCTCAATTTGACGGTACGGTGTTTTTTTTGTATGTTTGTTACGCGATTACTCCGCCAATTATGAATTGATTTTGATGATCCTTTTTTTGTTTGGTAGGTCCATACTTCAGAGGTGGTCCCATATTAATTTTATTGAAATTGATTCAGCACTTTTTGAAAAAATTAACAAATACAAAAAATATAAGTTTAGTCTTGAAGTCGGTTCTTGTATTTAAAAAAATAATAATTATTTACTGTTGCTATGCAAGTAAAGTGTGTTCAACACATACCTCCCAAACAATGTTACTATGTTTGTCTCTCACGGAGTCAGACTTGTATTGGTACGACGACTCCAGAGACAGCTGAGCGTTGTACACGCACACATTGCCATCGTAGAGACCTGTAGGTTTTAAAACAAAACCATTTAGTATTGACCCTACATTACATTTAGAGCGAGTGTGGCTCAGCGGGAACTCGTGCGCCTTTCGATCCGACGCACCTGGGTTCAAATCCCGACTCGCTCCCTGCACTAATGACTTGTAGTTAAGTGCAGATTTTGCACGCTCACTCTAAAACGGTGAAGGAAAAACATCGCGATGAAGCCCGCTTACGCGCTTTGGAGTGGTAGGCTCTGGCCGTGGTTGTAATACCACCCACCAAACAAAGCGTCAAGCGACCTAGTTGTTTCGGGATGATATTCGGTGAACCATCGGGGAGACGGGTCTGAGCAGCCGCTCAACTGCCGTCTCTCTCTCTAGATCTATGTGCTTCGTCTTAGGCCACATCATCGCTTCATATCAGGCGAGATAGTGGCCAAACATAGATCTATTAAGCGTAAAGACTATTTCTGCTTTACCTACGTAACAATGAATGTTCCTGATTTGCAACATAAATATGAAGAATGAAAAGCGTAGGCGACAACACCGAACCCTAAGGAACACCAGCTTAGTTGATCTCAGAACTATTGTTCCAATATGTCTTGTATACTATTGTTGTTACTTTTAGGCAAATTCCAAAGACGAATTCCAAACGCGAAAAAAAAATTATATTCAAAAGGACTTTCCGAAAACGCGTTGAAAAAAACATGTGATTGTATATTATTGTAGATAATATATCTAAATGTACACATCATATCTCTAGTATGTAGGTACATCTAAATTTGTTCCATTGATCCTAGTTCATTGTAGAAATTTATGCCACTTATTTAAAAAAACCATAGATGTAGTCAGAATGTACATTTTCTTACCAACACAGATGAGGTAAGGCACTTCACTGTAGACGTCGAGGGCGATGATTGGTGATTCCGTCATGACGGAGTACTCTGGAAACGCCGGGTTCTTAATGCTGTACATGCACAAGCAGCCGTCCTTCTGCTGGTTTGTGAAGTCCACTGCAGACAAATTATTATTAACGGATTTAGTTACATCGCCCTTTTTATTTCTAATCTAAGATGTATTTTGTAATTTGTCTTCATTTTATTTGGTGTGCAATATAGTGTTATTGTTTATTATTATTATTTTTTGTTCATTATATAGAATTCAGCTTTGCTAAAGATGGTATGCGCCTCTAGTTGTAATTATAATAGTTCAAATTGATTTTCACGAGACACTCCACCGCTATAAAACCATTTTTAGGGTCTGATTGTTGTGGGACCATGGTATTTGTAATAGGGGTTCGGACAGTAGGTAATCGAAAAAAAATCTAATCTGTAGTTAGAACGAATGTTTGTCGAATCTGAATGACCATTCATCAATATTTTTGTAAAATAATAACAATTTATATTTTTAAATCAAGAAATAAATCTAATAATTCTGTCATTATTGTCATTTGAGATATTGAAAACCGCCGTCCATTATTTTTTCGTAATTCCTCTCCCTGCACGATTGTCTGGAAGAGATCGCTTTATGCGATAAGACCGCCAATTGTTACACTTTTGTTAAGATGTTTTTATTGTTAATAATTTTATATGTGTGTGTTTCAATGAAGAGTTATTTCATTTTCATTTACTTCATTTTTCATTTCTTTATCTGTTTGGAGACACCAACACAGTGCATGACGTCTGATATTCTAAACACAGGGAATTCTAATTGAGTCAGAACCCTACGTACCTAAACTACGGGTATCGCGTAAAGTAATAAGCTCAATAGCCTAACGCTACGGGATATATTCAAAGTTGTGCAGTTGAGCAAGTACTCTAAATAACGCGAAGTTCACATTCAAAATGCAAAACATTTAAAAAAACAGAATAAGCAAGTAGATTCTCTCTCTATGAGAGAAGGCCTGTGTCCCAGCAGTGGGAACGTGATGGGCTGATGATGATGATGAAGTAGATACTTCTTCAAGTTATGGTATTTCCAACATTAGTAGGTACCCAAAGTAATTTTGGAAATACCATAACTTAAGGAAATATTTAGGTTCGTATTCAAACATTTGCATACTTCGTTATTTGCTATGCAAACTTAATTTATCTGATACCACCCGATTGAAATAATGAGATGTATCTATACACTACACTAGATCAATGATATCGCCAGTTAGCACTTCACTGTAACCTAACGCATCTAGGTCAGTATTCCCTAAGCACTCCAATAAGCATATCCTGTAAATACTTCTTTATTCAGGCCAAGGTCGAGCTCCTTACAATGCCATCAATAGGATACGCGAGCGATCCTCTCAACTAGCTGTCCATTGTCACGTTATCTGGACAACAATCCTATTTGACGCATCAAACTGTCACATAAAGGTACCTATCCACTTAATCCTATAAAGGTTCGCGTGGACTAGCCCACGCAACGCACGCACCGGATTTTAATAGTAGTAGATCTCTCGTATGCAGGAGGCCGTCTGGGTAGGTACCACCGCTTTGCCAGTTATTCTGTCACCAAGTGGTAGTGCGCAAGCATTACTGTGTTCTGGTTTGAAGGGCATTGTAGCCAGCGAAATTACTGGGCATATGAGACTTAATATCTGATGTCTCGGGGTGATGAGCGCAATGCAGTGCTACGCAGTACTTTTTATGGTAATAAAAGTTGGGTGGCACTGCAATTTTTAGGGCAAGCGTGGCGCTTACCATCATGCGAACGACTTGCTCGTCTCAATAAACAATTTAATCAAATAAAAAAAAATAACGGAATTGCCACCGGTTCCCAGATAGGAATGTGCAGTAGCGGTAGTAGGTATTAGTATTATAGTTCAGTGTAATGTTGCGTGTCTGTGTCTTGAATACATGTCTTTTCTTTCTTCTTGGATAGGCTAGGATTAGTAAAATTTGAAGGCTCCTGGTAAAATGATTAACAAGCGATTTTCAGTAAACTAAAATTTTGCTGACACAATAAACTTATAAAAAGTAAAAAACAGCTGCACCGATTTTGACAAAATATATCTAAGAAACACCGCTAGAAAACCTGCTTTCAAATACAAAACACCGCATCCCAATAGGTTTACCCGTTTAAGAGCTACAGTGCCACAGACACACATAGTGGCCTTATAACACACCTCCTTCTTGCGTCAAGGGTTAAAACAATAGAACCCCACTGCAGGTCAACCGTTTAGAATGTAGTGCGTTTGATTCTGCTAGAGCTAACAATGCAGTTGAAGACTAACATGAACCATATGCGACAGCGAACAGGTCCTGGTAGTGCGGGTTCCACTGGATGTCGCAGGCAGCATGGGTGCGCATCGGCTCGTACTGAAACTTCCACAGCGGCAGCAGCGAGCCCATGCCCTCGCGGAACTCGTCCGATGGGTCGTCCCAGTAGCGGTAGTCTTGAGCTGGAAACCATCGACAGATTAGAAAGAAAGAAAGAAAGTTTTTTTATATAATGAATAGACAAACAAGCAAGACGGCCCGCCTGGATGGTAAGCGGGTACCGTCGCCTATGGACACCTGCAACACTCGAGGCATTACCCGTTGCCTACCTGTAAATCTAAATATTAAAGAAATAATTAACAACTTAAAAATGGAACAACCTATACCTACCTCAGTATTCTGTGCCTATACTTAGTGTCATTTCGTCCTTGTCACTCTTATGACGGAAATAAAGTCATCAAGATTACAGCCGAGCGGTCCCGAGCGCAGATATTATTGTTATGATATTTATACATATTATAGTCAATACTATCTACTATTATAAAATGTTTTTAGAAGTAAGTAATAGAAGAGGAATGCGACACCCAAGACAAATCTGTTTAAGGTTTATTAGGTGTTAGATTTATAAGAAAAGTTGTAAAATTTATACAAATAAATTAAAAAAAAGGACCCTTGTCATTTTCACCCTTCTTTTAAAGTGCCCCATGCATGCTCTAATGTCCATGTTTATTGCCTCACTGTACACATAGAATTGAAATTAACAATTTAATATATTGAATATATAGTAAAATATATATATAATAAATATTTATCAGCACAAAAACAGCAGCAACAGGGATAGACTCAGCACTGAGCTGCGTAAGCCTAACAGCTCACGCAAGGCTGATTTTCAGCATACCCCTTTCTTTATTCGAGAGATGTTCATCGATATTGAGTCAGTGAATTAGTCAGTTAGTGATTAGTGAAGCTATGATAAGAGGGCCCTACTCGTCTCTTCTTTTAATTTTACCACCAAGCGAAATTAACTCGCCATGTGTGATTATTCTTCTTCTTCTTCTCCCGTGTGGGTGTGTGGCCAACTCTGGTGTCGGAGTTATAAGACCGCCCGCCCGAAGGCTTCCGACATGGCCTAAGATAACATCCGGGTCCAACGGCTTCACGTGCCCTCCGAAGCACGCGCTCTATTTCTATAAGTTAATTATATCCATGTAATAGCCGTTAGTCTTCCATAAATAAATAAATAAAAATGTTTTTAAGCATTTTCTAATCTCATAGGGTGGTAAGGGTAACAAGGGCTGATAAAAGTAAGATAGTTTTGATTTGCTGGACTTGTTTTAAGGTTTAGGTTTTATATACCGAAGGTAAGTAGTTATATAGTGGTAGTTATAGGTATATAGTGGTAGTTATAGGTATATATATTTATATATATATATAGTGGTAGTTATAGGTTTTATATACCTGTTTTATATACCGAATATCCCTTCCTGAAAGCGTCATCATCGCTACTGTTATCTGGCTACAGCATCAGTCCTCGGAAACTTACCAATATCATCATAAATATTCTGGTTTACGAGTCTCTCGAGGATGGCCCAAGCCTCCCTGATCCTCTGGGCTAGCTGCTCATCATGAATCTGCTGAGCTGACTTGACGTGTTTGGTTGTCTTCTTCTTCAACTGTACGTTACGGAACAGATGAAAATATGTATAGCAAATTAACTGTAAGTATTTCTGTTAGTATTCTAGAGGCCTTATGTCAATAGACGATTTTTTTTGTTTTACTACAACTGGGTCTGCATTTGACCACAATCTCACCAGCGCCCCAATTCACTATGACAACTTGGCGAAATCACGTCGATTCCTTGCTTCGAAATCACGTCGATTCCTTCATTAATAAACGACATCTCTATGAGGCATTCATATTCTCATGTATGTGACGCGTCATAGAGAATACAATTTTCGCAGATGTCGTTTATTAATGAAGGAATCGACATTTCCTTAAAGCAAGGAATCGCTAAGTTGTCATAGTGAATTAGGGCCCTGATGGGAAGTGACGATGCGATCGAAGATGTAGCACGCTTACCCAGTAGATACTTTTTCACTCTAGATTTGAACACACCTAAATTGTATTTATTTGGAAATACAGACGACGGCAAGATTATCTACTCACGTGACTGCTGGCTGGTGCAAAGAGTAAAACGTCGTCAGAGCCCGGCGGAGCGCGCGCGCTCCCTACTCGGCACCGTACTCGCCGCAGCCCTACACTGTGACCTATTCGCGAGTGGGATCGCCTATCTGATGCACGAATGCAAGAGGATGTACGAGATGCTACAAAATCTAGTGTGAAAGGGTAGCACTTATATTATAACTATATTTTAATAATTAAGGTGAATTCTATACAAATATAAGTGTAATAATTTTATTGTTATTGTTAATATGACAGACTGACACTCTGCTCGGCACCGTACTCGCCGCAGCCCTACATTGTGACCTATTCGCGAGTGGGAGCGCCTATCTGATGCACGAATGCAAGAGGATGTACGAGATGAATGCTAAAAAATGTAGTTTAAAGGTGTAGCACTTATATTATAATATAACTCTATTTTAATAATTAAAGTGACTTATATACATATATATATATATATATATATATATATATATATATATATATAGTCATTATAGAGACTGACTATGATAGTTTTATTTTTATACATACATATATTATTTAATTAATTAATTTGTTACTTTTATGAATTCAATGACATACCCCTAATTGATTAAGTAATTGTATTCTTGATTATATTTTATGACTGTGTTTGTAATGCTTTGGTTTTGTACTGTTATGTTACAAATTTTAATAAATGAATCATGAATTAAGAGAGCAAACGAAAATGACGAAAGAGTTGACGGGTTTGAGATAAGTTCGCATGGCTAAGCAATTTTGGGTCATGACAGATACAAACATGATACCATTACCATTATCTTTCTATGATAGCATTATCTTTCTATTCATAATAATATCTATACCTACTAATGGCGGAAGATTATTAATATGCTTACTCACTCTTTTAGGCTTCTCATCTTCTTTTGCCTTCATTTTCCTGGCGTAGTCCTCCTGGTAGTAATCGAATATGATGCACTGAAGGGCCGTTTGACCGTAGTTGGCTCGCGGAGGAGGTACAGTTTGGGTGTCAACAGACTATAAAGAATTAAAGTACCTAGTTAACACTATAACAGGAACATTGACAGTACTATTATACATAATGTGGCAAAATTTTGGGACCTTGAGGGAAGGTACCTTTTTCCTTGGAGTGAGGAAGTATTGTTCTTAGGAAACATCGGTTGAATGAAGAAAAAAATTAAAACTGCATTTTTGGATGTTTGGAAAAATGTACAGTCAGGCTCAAAATCGTACCAAAATAAAAAAAAACAACATTTGCTTATTCGAGGAATGTTTCCCTCACAGTAACCCATCGAATTAATTCGTAAGTTTTTGAGTTATTTCGAAAAAACTTTAATTATTTTTTTTACCCTTAAAGATCTATGTTTGGCCACTATCTCACCTGATGTGAAGCGATGATGTGGCCTAAGATAAGCCTAATTGTAGCCTAATTCAGTTTTTATTTTCTCCTAAATTCAAACGATGTTTCCGAAGAACAAAACTTTCTCACTGCAAGGTACCTACCCCGAAAGTCCCAAAATTTTGTCACACCCTGTAGATTCCGTGGTAGTGTTTCAGACAAAGGCCAAGATATTTTGATTTTAGGTGGTGGTCCGAGTCACTAGACTCAATGTATAACACATTTGTGTACATCGTTCCGTTTTACACATTTAGCTGCGCGCCAAATCTAGGCCAGGATTCGAATGTGATTTATCATTTATTGACATACTTAGATACCGATATAAGCTTATGATAATAAAATGGGACTTACTCGCGCTAAAACATTGTTTTATTTACCTTGACGTTTCGACCAAGTTGCATATGCGTGGTCACGAGAAGAATGGAGAATGCGGGTATCAGCGTCGAGAAAGGCGGGCGTTGTCACCAACTACCCGCACTTGGTCTTGTAAATTATAGGGTTGTCAGTTGTCACCAGCCCGTCCCGTCCCGTTTTATTATCATAAGTGTGTTCGAATCACGAAAGCTTAAAAATTACTATCGACATAATACTTATAAATACTGAGAGCCGTCCTAGAAAGATGGCTTCGACAAGGACACTATAATCATAAAGTCATTTGGTAGATGTGTTTAGACGGCAAATAGTAATGTTTATAAACTTTTAAAATTATTCATAACACAGTGGAATTGGCAAAATAAACAGTTTTCTGCAAATGTAGAGTTTGGCAAATGTCCAAATAAACTGTATTGGAATGTAAAGTATGTTTATCAGCCTCTGTAGTGTATTTAGGCAGGTTGGCTCAAATCTCATACACCACTGGTGTTGCGGGTTCGATTCCTGCGGCGGGACCAATGTTTGTGCACAGAAAAAAAGCGCAAGCATTTGTTAAGAAAAAATCATATTATTATTAAAACTCACCCTCCTAGGAAACACGTAAGTGAGCGCGGCACGTTCGCAGAAATTGAACTGGTTGGCGAGCTTCTTGACTCTCGGTTTGATGTCCAGAACTTCAACGTCATCGGGGACAAAAGCCATTTCTTCTTCTGGTACAGGAAAAAAAATTACAACATCTTTCTAGGCCAACGTTTGACCCATCTCACCTGACGGGGAGCGTCGATGTGATCAAAGATGAAGCACGCTTGCCTAGTATCTATTCACTCTTGATTTGAACACACCCAGTTTGTATTTAGTGGGAAATACAGACGACGGCAGGGCGTTCAACTCCTTCGCTGTACTTCTTAAGAAGGATTATTTCCTTGTAACCTTCTTCTACTAGGTACATTGTATACTCAGTTGAAGCAATAAAGAACATTCTGATTCTCTGTCAATAATTCACTTAGGAATGTCAAAGTCACAAGTCAAAAGATATTTATTAAATTAGGCACAAAAATGCACTTATAATCATCATACCTATAGGTATATCATCTACACATAAAACAAATCAATTAAAATGCGTTAAAAATTGTAAGTTACAATATCATGACATAAGGCCGCCCATTGTAACACTTTCTTTAATTGTTTTTATGTAATGTCTTTAATTTAATGTTTTCAATAAAGCGTTTATCTATCTATCTATCATGACATTGAAAAAAAGGTGTAAGCATGTCCACCCATTTCTTTCCCATACTCAAATTGAAGTCCGGGCCCAGAAAAAAATGCGAAAACTGACTCTAACAGTGCTTGCTGTAGTGCTGTAGTTGCTAGTGGAAATACGCCCGTTAGAGAAGATACCGAGAAACTCTAGGGGTGATGCTTTTCAATTTTTTTTTTAAATGTCTAATAATATAACACTGTACTTTGAGGTATAAGTTTAACGATTAACATAGCACAATGTCAAACTAGAAGTGCGAGATGTCCCATAGTCATGGTATCAGTAACATGAAAATATGAGTAGGTTAATATATAAAATGTGTTCCTTACTCTCTTCTCCCTCGCCTTCGGCTCCCACCTCCCCCTCGACCGCCTCCCCCTCCTCCCCGGTGACAGCATCGGCAGGCTCGCCTTCAGGAGCTGGAGCTTCTTCTTCCTTCTTCTCCTCTTCTACGACATCCTCTGCAAACAACAATATTACGTTTATCCACACTAGAATTTTGTTTAACATCATCATCATCTAAGGCGCTACAGCCCTGGGTGGGCCTTGGCCTGGTCGAGAATTTGTGTCCAGACAGGTCTGTTTCTGGCTTGCTGCCTCCAGCCTCTAACACCGTCTTCAGGTCTTGCTCTACGCCATCGAGCCACCTTAGCTTAGGTCGACCACGGCTTCGATGACCATCCGGTTTTTCCTCTAGGAGACGTTTAGGTGTCCGGGTCTCCTCCATACGCTCTACATGGCCTAACCAGCGAAAGCGTCCAAGTTTCACCGTCTTGACTATGTTCGGTTCATCAAACTAGTTATAGAGCTCATGGTTAAACCAGAGCTCTATAACTTGTTTGATGATGAGAGAATTTTGTTTAAGAGAACTCTTAACAAATACCTGCATACCTAGTTAATATCCCGTTTCTTTATTCCGTTTTATTGGAACGATAGGTCTGCAACTCTAGAATAATAGTAAACGGAACATATTTTTCAAAAACCGGCTTAAATCTTGAAATTTTGTGTTGAACTCTAAGCTTAGCTTTTAGTAATAATGTCAATTATATAAAACTGTACATATAATGTAATTATAGTTAATTGTGTAATAAAATAATTTGTATTTTATAATTAAATCGACGTATATAAATTGAATAATATAATTTACCAATAATGACAAAAAACGATAATAAAAATATAATACCGTTGAATAAATATTAACACTTAGTAATGTAAACCTTCAGGAAAAAGCTACGCCTTTATTTTATTTTCTATTTGATTTTATTTTTGAGTCATTTCATCTTTCACAGACTCCTCCTTCGGTTCATATGTCCTATTCTTTTTTTATTATCCTTTCTAGCTGCATTTCCATGTCTACAATTGTTCGAACTTTAAAGTAGGTAAGATCATACCTTCAGGCCTAGCTTCCTCGGCGGCTGTAGGTTCAGGCTCCGGTTCTTCTTCCTCTTCTTCTTCTGCTGTAGACTTCTTCACCTTTACTCGCTTGGGGCCAGCGTCGTCGAATCCGACCGTACCTGCCAAATTAGCACGTGATGCATTTAAATACAATTATACATTTTACAAAAAAACCGACTTCAATGTATCTTCGAAGCCCAAGCTCAAATATCGATGAAATGTATATGGGACCACTTCGTAGCTATGTAGGTTTATAGATGACGGATTTCTGAGGTAACAAACATAAAAAACAAACCGAATTGAGAACCTCCTTCTTTATTTAAAGTCGGTTAAAAATAAGGAGCTATTATCATAATAATTTTAATATTACATCTAAAGAGGCTCTCGCTAGACGGTTGGATCAAGGGTCAGATGCAGAAGGCAGTACTCATTGAAACGGCACGTTACATTTAGGTTTTTTATTATGTTTATGTACATATTTTGAATAAAAATATTGTAAAAAATTTAGGCTGAATGTGTTATGTGAATAATATTAAAATCGCATGGTAGAGAAAGTAATAAATCATTATTATTTTTGTATTGACATTTTTAAATAGAAATCCAATAATATAGTAAATATTAAAATTGTAATAAATATAAATATCAATTCGAACATTGACAAATGACAGGTTATAGTACAATTTGTCATTCGAAATAGTTAAAAATTCAAGGACAATCCTAGCCCATTTATTTAAGTCGCTACTTTCTTTGCGTGTTTTTATTTAACTGGTTTCGAAACACGTTATGAATAAAAAGCTGACATGTCTGACTACTATCAGATGTGGAAATTTCTAACATTTTTCTATTTACATACATATATTTATTTATTTATACAATTAAAACCTTAGTTATTATGATATAAGTACCAAAGTACCGAGTGTCCGTGGTGTCTTAACACGATCCGGCGGTGCTGTGTTCGAAATAGGCAGTGAAAAAAATCATAAAAATCACAATACTGTCACAGCCGTACTGACAACATCACAGAAAACCCAAAAGCTTACCTAGAGCCTTAGGCGGCTACAACCGTAACCGTATGTAGCCGTTCTGATATCTCATAGTAACCAACCCGGCCAGAGCCGTACTGGCGTTGCGATAGTATTCTGTTTATGTGTGGGTATGGCACAAATTTAAAGTCCGTAAACCGTTTCATATTTGACAGTATAGCAACGTACTCCCAACCTTATTTCGTAGACAATAAGGTTTTTACTATATGCAAAAAGGTTTGCTACGGTGGTAGCGGTATTTGATGTAAACTAACTTGAAAAATATGCGGCTGTCACCGTACTGTCATTCCTCGTACTCTCTAAGTACGGTCACAGCCGGTACCGCCCCGGATCGTGTTAAAAACGTCTCTATAAACGTAATATATTTTCCTTGTTTTTTCTTTTTCTTTATTGTGTTTGTCCTATGTGGTTTTGAAAGAAATGTCTTTTTTCCTTTCTTTCTTCTCTCTCAACGAGTTATCAGCACTTATTTTTTTAAATAATAAATAAATAAACACGCCCAACGATAATATACATTATACATACATAGATCCTGGCCCCTAACTAGAATTCCCTGTATCTAGGGAACCAGGAATTACGGGGACCATGGTCCCACAATACCCAGACACGAAACAGTGCTTGCGCTTATTTTTTTCTTTGCACAAACATTTGTCCCGTCGCGGGAATCAAACCCGCAACCTCAATGGTGTATGTGATTTGAGCCAACCTGCCCAACCACTACACCACAAAGGCTGTCAAGTGTTGTTTTTAAATGTTTAAATGGAAACATTGCTCACCATACCCAGCAGCGATTTGAGCTTTTGCCTCATCCGAGTCCTTCCTTATAGCCGTGCCCTGGTAGATGTACAGAGGATACGCTTTCCCAAAAGTGATCTTGGGCTTGGTGACGAACTTCGCTTGGCCGTAGTGGTAGGCAACCTCGTCGGCTACCCATTGCGGGTTGATCGTAGTCAACACTCTACCTACCTCTTCTTCTAGGTCCTAAAAATAATATATGCATAAAATTTAATTACCGACATTCTTATTCTCAATGCTCAGATGTAAATACCACTCAAATGGTCACCATCCAAGTTGTGACCGCTGCGAACGTTGCGATCTGTTACTAACGACTAGCCAAGCTACGCTACGAGCGCTACATTTTGCATTTAATTACCAATAATACCTAATAATGTTAACTATTATATTATTTACACATCCGAAAGTTATATTACGAAACTGCATTATCATCTTACTACGCCTACGCATACTCTTGGTTAAATTACGGTATAATCCTCTGGGGTGAAAGTACAGACTTTACGGATCTATTTATAATGCAAAAGAAATGTATACGGATTTTAGTTAATATTAAGCCGCGAGAAAGTTGTAAACCACATTTTATAGACAAAAAAATACTAACCCTACCATGTCTGTACATCCTACAGATATGTCTATTCGTACGGAAATATCGTACTTTCTTTAAATCAAATAGTGAAATTAATGAAAATTATAATAGAAGAAATCGCAACAAACTAAAGTTACCTACAACAAATTTACAAATATTAGGAAAAAGTCCAAATTTTAGATTAGTACAATATACAACAAAATCCCTGAATACCTAAAAAACGAAACTAGATACAACGTATTCTGCAGAAAACTTAAATCTTATCTAATTAAAAATGTTATTATTCCGTAGATGAATTCAAAACTGACAAGCATGTGGAAAAAAATGACTCAATTCCGTGACACTATACTGACATATAAAATATACTGACTTTAATAAAACATAAATCAATATAAATTAAAATGACTAAATGTACTCTCGCACTGACTTGCAAACGCCCTTACAGGGCTCATGTACCAACATAAGATGTAATTTAAGACCTACATGATAAATATATGTACATGAATGCAATTAATAATAAATAAATAAATAAATAAATATCAAATCACGGCGAAAAGTATGTATCCATTTGATTGAATTTTTGCATACCTATAGCATGTAGATATAGGTACTATACGTAAGCGTCTGTCCTTGGAAAACTGCAGGGGTAAATGGGAAAACTGGACAGAGCCGCGATGTTATTAAACATTCAAATATATAAAGTTTCTTGCCTTGCGTTTGACCACTATCTCACCTGATGGTAAGTGATGATGCGCTTGACGATGTAGTAGCATGCTTGCCAAGATAGTACCTGTTTACTCGTGACTTGAATACACCCAGTATCCCAGATTGTAACTATCGGGAAACACTGACTCCGGCAGGAAGTTGCACTCAATGGCAGTGCGCATAATGAAAATGGAAGCGATAAGCGCTTCGTGCGCGCAGGAGGAATGTCCACCATATAACGGCGGCGCGTCGGGTTACGTCTAGTAGTCCGATGATGGTGATGGAATGTTTTTCATACTAGCACAGAATAATTAACAGTAGTAGTTACATCTCATATTATTATTTATGTCTGATCCGGTGCAGTTACTTTAGATTTTTTCCAAATATGTAGTAAGTGTCATATATTTTCTATATAAGAAAACTTTCTCGTAAAACGTTGAAAGCCAAACAATGCATAGGTCAATGCGTAGTTAATGTTTATCTGATGAATTTTATTAACTATTCCTGTAGGTAAGCACAGATAGATAAGCACTCAGTAGTTACATAAAATATTATAGAAACAATGATTATTTAAAAAATGCTTTTATAGGCACAATAATAATACGAGACTTATCTGAAAGTGGTTCAGCATTACATTCTAATATGCTTGCACATTTGCATATCTAATTAGATAAGGCTGAATCTTGCTATCAACTAAATGCAAGGCTTATTGTCCCATAACTTCAACGACAGAACTTATACAACGAAAAGATTTAAAGCCACTTACAGCTTCGGGAACTTCATCCTGGTCATCAGGCTTGATCAGAGTCCTCGGCTTCAGCCAGTCCAATCCTTCCTCTTCGACAAGATTTCCTCGAGACTTGCTCGCTTCTTTCTGTTAAACAACGTATCAAATAATCAACACAATCAAACACAACCACACATACAACAAACACACGCTACGTACATCCAAGCACTGCAGTGTTTTGTTAATAAGCACTTTCTCTTCGTTAATGTTCAGGGCACGTTTAATCATAGCTTTCAACATTTTGTTAAAAAAAATAGATATCCCTTCAGAAATAAAGAAATACGCGAGCACGCAAGCATCGGCTGACAGCAAATGAAACACTGCTTTAGTCTCCAAACGCTTGGGAACCTCGAAGGGATTTACGAGTAAATATTCTAGGGATATTTGCATATTGTTTGATGGCTCTTTATTGAGCAAGATCATGTAACTTGACTATAAATAATTCGAGGCACTTTAGCTAAGCGAAGCAAGCGTAAACAAACGATTAGACCATTGCGTGCTCGAAGCATGCTGGCATGTATCTTTATTCAATTAATTTGAATTCACCCCTTTCTTGAATTAGCTTTAGGAAAAGCGTTGATTGTACTTACGTCAGAATCATCCTCGTCTATTTCTGAGTCACATTCTAATTCAGAAGATGTTTTATTTGACATTTTATTTAATAAAGTAATAAAAAATCTAACTGCACGTTATTCCTGCGAGTTACCTCCCTTGCAAAGGTAACAGCTTGTATCAAGCCGAGCTTCTAGACTGAATAAATTAATTCAAGTGTAAACTGCAGTGCATTAGGCGCAGTAGTTACGTAGTCATTGTCTGAACTAAAGACTCAAAGGTCAGACGGCAAAGAAAATCATTTTCCACCATGTTCAAACATCTTTACAGCGAATGCAGGTTTATCGCAGCCGTATAATTCTGGTAGTTTCAGAGATTTATGACGGCTATAATGATTTTAAATGTATCAGTAACAAGCTATCTGCACATTGGCATGCTTGACGTTAAGTCTACCTTTGCATTAAAAATGGATGCCATAAATTTTAATAGCCTCTGAGCCAGGTTTATAATGCTATATTTATGCAGTCATGGCTGAAGCCGTGTATTTTAAAATACCTAATCATACATTAAGGTATTTGGGGAAACTCTTTACTTGGTGAGAGATTGTTTTGATAAATAAATATTCAAACGTCTTAGCTCGGAAAAGGTCAAACCTTAACTATTTTTATCGGGTCGAGACGCCCCTTTATTTGATTTTTTACTAAGCACAGACCAAAATAGAAAGTTTATTTTCTCTTTCTAAGGTCGAAGTTAAAATTAGAGGGCAAATTACTTTTAGCCTGATTAAAATGTCGGATTATAAATGCCTACATATTTCTTGTAGTTTTACCAATACCTATCTCTATATTTTATTACAAACTATTTATTAAAATATTTTTTCCAGTTGTCATATTTGCAAACGGTACAAAGTTCGCAAATTATTTCCCCCAGGCTGGGCGTGTCACCAAATTCTAATTATTCTCCGTGTCTGGCATAAGGTAGCACAGAGCCTCGTAATCACGAACCCTGGCGACAATAGCAGAACTACTTAGGGCCAGGAGCGATTCAGGGGTGTTGGGGGCGAATTATAGATACCTCTCGAGCTTTCGATAGGTTTTTCTTTATGATACCAGACCAGGCTATGTCGATTGTTTTTGCACTTTCTTTCTCTTTGGTATTGTATGAAGCCGCTAAAAGTTGGTGCCGTATTAGGCTTGTTGAAGGCTGGTCGGCTGCGGTAGAAAATAAAATGGTGAGTAAAGTGGCACCTTACGGAATGGAATACCATGTAATCATAAGAGAGTATGTAGTAATTTTAAGAATACGTGATGAAAATATCGGAAAAGAAACTTAGTTCTTTTTAAATCTCGCACGACTCTCGTACACCAAAATACATTCATTGTTGAACCTCAGAACCAAACAACAATAAAATCAGACGAAAGTTAACTCTTCATTGACGCGTTCAGTGTCACCACGTTATATAGGTAAGAAACTGGAGGAGTGAAGAGAGAGAGAGAGACTGGCGGGTGTGAAGAAGCGAGAGGTGTGCAACAAACCAATCACAAAACACTTTGAAGCCAGTGTGACAAAAGAACGCTGACTTTGAATGCAGACATGGCTTTAGGATTGCCAAAAATGATCTAAAGACTACTTTGACAAATAAAAAAAATATATAATCGTATCAATCAAAACGTAATAGTGATACTTTATCACTTAACTGTGCAGTATAGGTTGGTGGGCGTAGTGCTGGGTAGTATATTGGATAAACTAAATTTCACACTTTCGAATGTAGTAATCCCACAGAAGCCAATTAATTATTAGGTAGGTAAGTGGTTTTAATCAGAATTGACGGAAATAGGAACTGAATTTCAGTCGGACGAATTATGGCTAGTTGCCACAATCTAAAATGGGACAAGGCCGTGCCCAAACAGACGTAGAATAACCGCAGTTCAGTATAAGGAAGGTGTTGTGAAGGAAGCGCCGCGGTAACGCTACGATTTGCGGTTTAGATCTACATATGTACGTCCGCCCCTTTCCCTGCCACCGGCCCTGGTAGCATACATTAGACGCTCGTCTTTGTAATCACACAACTATTTGCCATTTGACCCGTGTTGGCAGCATACGTTCGCGCAGCAGTTTACCGAGTGGATTTGCATCACAATCTTCTAAAAATATTTTAGACCACGCGAGCGGCGGAGAACTCGCTAAAAATTGGGTGCGTGATGAAGTGAAATGTGATTGGGGAATCATGACATGATTAAAGTGTTGCAGTGGACATGGATGCAAAATTGGTAATACTTCTTTCAATTTTTTTATTGTCTCATTCGTTGTATGCTTTTGTTTCGTTTACTTACAAGTCATCCGCTGACGAAACGAGGTTATTATTGTATTTTTATTCTTAAGCAATTTCGTATGCTTACCGAAATTTTACAAGTGTCTAAAGGGAATGAAAATATTTTAGACACCGAGGTGTCTCTCTGGACGGACTCTGGTAGCTCAGTTGGAGCGTTTTCTGTACGGACAAGAATTAATGCTTTGAAAATATCCTAACTGCGTTATTGACGAATTTTTTTTAACTTTTGTTGGTAGTTTTACACCTTCCGAATATAGGTCAGTACACATTGTTTAAAGTAATGCCTCGTTTTATTTCACACATTATAGCTACGCGTGTTTATTTTCATAGAATGAAGGGCACGTGAATCTATTTTTGCACTTTATTGCGCATGAAATACGTACTTAACATTTAACTCCCATTTTTGATTTCTCATTTTTTTACAGCTTCTGTGGTACCACATGTAGGTATAGTGTGGCTGGGTAGGTTGGCTCAAATCTCATGCACCACTGAGGTTGCGGGTTCGTTTCCCGCGACGGGACAAACGTTTGTTGTGTGAACAGAAAAAAGCGCAAGTATTTGTTCCATGTCTAGGTGCTGTGGGACCATGGTCCTCATAATTCCTGGTTCCCTAGAAAAAGCAAATCCCAGTTAGGGGCCAGGTTCTATGTATTTGATCGTTATATTATTGTTCGTGTTATTTATTATTCATGTTATTTATTTAGTGCGGAAAAACATATAGAGCGGTGAGTTTTTATTACATTTAGGCTCTTACGGCGATTTTTGTATGTAGTTTTTGTAATAAATGTAGGCTATCAGGATGATTTATTATGTATTTGGAAGTGGATGTATGTTAAGAAGGCAAGCATGAAAAATGGCAAGTATGAACATAAAAAATTTACGGTTTATAGGTTAGGTACTCGTTGCGTCAAAGTTGCGTGATAGACATTGAAATGATGGTCGATCAATAGAACAGTAACGTTATTGCTGATAACGTTATTTATCGTGATAATAAACAGTTTAATGGCCGATTTCCGTATCCTAATTCCCTTTGCGGTTTTCATTATGTGTTCGAAGTTCGATGCGAAGGCTTTGCGGGGAACCAAGATATATTGTCCTTTAAACTTTTCGATCGCGTTTACTGAAAACATTAGGTAAGAACCGTTTTAATTTTCTGTGTTCACGTGAAATAGTTATTAAACTTTTTTAAAGTTTTAATAATGCGCAATAGCTTTTCTACATGGCACAGTTATTTGTTGATAAACTTTAAAAACGTTTACTCGTTCGCACACGAAGGTAACCAATAGTTGTATTACTGGCAAAAAAAACTGTAGTTATCTACAACTTATAGTTCCTCATACGACGCTTATTCCGTCGTTCATAAACGAAGGTAACCAATAGTTGTATTACTGGCAAAAGTAACTGGAGTTATCTACATCTTATAGTTCCTCATACGACGCTTATTCCGTCGTTCACAAACGAAGGTAACCAATAGTTGTATTACTGGCAAAAGTAACTGGAGTTATCTACAACTTATAGTTCCTCATACGACGCTTATTCAGTCGTTCACAAACGAAGGTAACCAAAAGTTGTATTACTGGCAAAAGTAACTGGAGTTATCTACAAATTATAGTTCCTCATATGACGCTTTTTTATTCGTTCGCAAACGAAGGTAACCAATAGTTGTATTACCGGCAAAAGTAACTGGAGTTATCTACAAATCATAGTTCCTCATATGACGCTTTTTTATACGTTCGCAAACGAAGGTAACCAATAGTTGTATTACTGGCAAAAGTAACTGGAGTTATCTACAACTTATAGTTCCTCATACGACGCTTATTCAGTCGTTCACAAACGAAGGTAACCAAAAGTTATATTACTGGCAAAAGTAACTGGAGCTATCTACATCTAATAGTTCCTTACACGAAGTTTATTCAGTCGTTCGTAAACGAAGGTAACCAATAGTTATATTTCTGGCAATATCTAGAGTAACAAATAACAGTTCCTAAAATTTTATTGATTTTCAGGCATTTCTCATTGATTTAATATGAGCTCATATTTTGTACCGAAGTGCTAATACTCGTGGTAGTACGAAATTGCTACTGGAAATAAACGTGAGAATGTATTTTTATTATTAATTTACACCTTAAATAAAGACTATCACGTGATAGAGTTCTGTTTACTTATAAGTAGTAATAGTAAATATTTACCAAAGTAAACACGACGAGTTATGGAAAAATTAATTATGTTTTGATATTTTCTTATAAAATGAATTTAAAACACTATTTAGTCTATTTAGTCCGTGTTTCGGTTGTAATGGCTTAGGAACCATCGACTCTCACTACGCAGTCACGCTCAAGATATTGCGGAACAAAGTTCTTGATGTCGTTGCAGAGGTAATGGACAGACGTATTGCTTACTATGAAGTGAACCGACATGCTCATCATACCACTTGGTTACATAAAAAGAAATGTTCTGTAACCTTTTGACCGCCACGCTATAGAAGCAAAGCCGTGCCCCCGATGCCAAACCACAAAAATGTAGGCTTTTTTATGTAACTGAATGACGAGACGAACTTGTCATTTACCTGATGGTAAGTAAGCAATACGCCAGCCCAAAACAATAAAAGCACCACCCAGAACTTTGGTTTGCAAAATCCTGCGCGGCGCTGCACTGCGCTCGTCACCCTGAGTCAATTATAAAAAGAAAATATTCTAGGGATGTACATATTTTGCATTTTCAACCGACTTTAAAATAAGGTGAAGTTTCTCAATTCGACGATATGTATTTTTGTACGTTTATTACGCGATTACTCCGCCAATTATGTATTGATTTCGATATTTTTTTGTTTGTTTTGTAGGTCATACTTCAGAGATGGTCCCATTAAAATTTTATAGAAATTGATTCAGCACTTTTTGAAAAAAATAACAAGAACAAATAATATAAGTTTAGTCTTGAAGTCACGTCTTGTTTTTTTCTAAAAATTAATTATTTGAACAGTAGCCAATAGTAGCTTTAGTCGGCATATGGCGACGTTGGCGTGGCGAGCACTTTTTCCTATGTCGAGTATAGCTGACTATGGTTGTTAAACGGTTAATTTTTCCTACATAAATTATTATGTTTTTCACTTGTTTGCTAAACATCTAATGAAAGTTAAAACGTTAGTTTAGGCGTTTAAACATTTTGGGAGTTCGCATGAATTTTAAAAAAGATTTTCTATTGATAGAAGAAGAAGACTAAGAAAAAATACGACCACCAGTTGGGACTTGAACCTGCATCTCAATCTTCCCTCAGCGCGCAAAGTGCTCTGCCTAATTGAGCTACGGTGGTCACCAAGTCGAGTGTCAAAGTTTATTTACAATTTGTCTCAATTATTGGTAGAAACCGCAGCTTCTAGGTCTCTTCCTTTATTGTTCCCTTAACTTGTTAAAAGTAGAGTTAGATTAAAGCTAAGCTGGTATACCAAAGCTATGCTCACATCAGCGTTAATAGCACACTTATGACGTATAAAACATAGCAAAGCATTAGCGCAAGAGCCCCGACACAAAGTAATTACTTATAAGTAATTGATTCTCATCTCTTTTTGGATCATTACAGATAGCATGCATATGTTTTTGGGTTAAGCCCGAAACTAATTATAGGTAGGTATTTGAAAACTACAAAATATTTTAAACTATTGCATAGCTTCTATCGCGGGCCTTGAGCGTGGATACCGAATCCAGAAATTCCGTAACGAAAATAACCTAACACCCCCCACTCCGAATGCTATGCAATAGCTTTACCGCGGCAGTTTTCGAGTGCCACACGTCTTTTTTCTTCACTTATATATAAACATTTTGTCCCCATGTACATATACACAATTTTAATCAGCGTTTTCTTTATTTTATGCATTTATTTATTTTATTTATTTTATTTTATCGATACTAACTTTTACTTTAATGTACAGGGGTTTCAATAAATGACCGTATAACACAACAGCAAAAACTACTACTAAGGCTAACAAAAAACTTGGAATCCATCAAGTTGTAATGCAAACCTCTGCAAGGGTGGGGTTATAATAACCCAGTTAATAATTAAAAACTAGTTAAATAAAATTCAATCTAAATCGAAGAGGTAGCGTAGGTAAGTTTTGAGAATCAGTTACATTGATTCGTAATTATATTAGACTTGGGCTCCAGCACTACAGGAATTCCGCGTTACCACAGGGTCACAGGTCGTGCATTGACGTACACTTATTGACACACAAACAGTTTAAAAGTGTTCTGTACATGTGATTGGTGATATTGGACATACACAATATGTACAGATTTGCCCAACGTCGGTTATTGGCTTCAAAATCGAATATTATCGCGTATTAAATTTATCAAGGCTGTTAGCATCAGTTTTATTTGTTTGTTAATAAAGTAAGAGACTTTGGCATATAAGAGATGAATAGCAATAGCCGTCATCGCGTCATTTTATCACGACGCTGACACATGCAAAACATAGACGATGTTTTTGTCAGACCCGTCTGTCTGGAGAAAGTTTGTTACGGTGCGCGTTGCTCTAATTCGTTTATTCTTTTGTCACGCAAATACAAAAGAATAAATGACACGACGAATAAACAAATAGAGTGAGAGGTAAGTCCACCTTTTGGTAGACAAAGCCCATTGATAGCCTTAGTATTAATTATATAAGCATTCATGGCAGAAAATGACGATAGATAGCGTACAGTACAACATTGGAGCCAATAACTAAGGTTTGGGCCTAAATTCGGACAAACACAAACATTGGCCAACTTTGGCAAAGACGCACACAAACACAGATGAGTAAGGACGTATGTACAATGGCTCGAACGTCATGCAGGTCTGAGACCATACTCACTCGAAGCCGCTTCAGGAGGATCCCTATAGACTTCTCCTGGGACTTTTTGCGCCATATTTCTGGCAATCTAGGCTTACTCATTTGCGCGCTAGGTATCTAGATCAAGTGGTAAAAGTAGATTAGATCGAGAGTTTTATTTATTGAATTTATTTATTTATTCATTTATTAGACGGCCTTTGCCAATTACCGAATAACGATTATTCTAAAAAATACAGTAAAATAAATTTACAGTTACAGATAAATTAGTTTTGTCAGTCAAGGGTAATTAAATATTATTTAAGAATGTCAACGTAAACGAAACTTCTCTACGATTCTTTTAAAGTATTGATGTATCTTCTAATAGTGGTTTATGTACGGTTATTTAACTAATGAAAAAAATAAAGGCTGGTGAGTTGTAGTAATGTTAGGGATCCCTATTTACTTATTTTGTTATTCCCTGTTCACTCTTCGTCTCGAGTATCAGTATTTTTGAATTGAGTAGGTAACAGTAAGCATTTTTAAGTTCTAACCACTGTTTCTATTGAATTCTTGAAGTTATGTTTCCACTGCCAATGTCATTAAACAGAGAACTTACCTTATATACTTCCTCAAAGTTTATTCTTGGAGCTCTTCCCCTCGTCCAAAGTTTACGTTCAAAGAGAAGCTTTCCGTAACCACATTCGGTAAACGTGCAAGTTTAAGTTACGTTTTCGGTTCACAGGATTTGCCATGGACTTACCTAACAAGACTTTCCAAACCTTTGTTTACTGATTTTGTCAAATGTTTCTAAGTCATATGTTTGATCGATGTAGCCAAGTCACACAGTCGAGTGGATATATTGTTGATATTACGCAACCTCGTAATACTCATGAATATTTAAATATGTAAATGCGTAGGTATATTGTTTTGGAATTAAGTGAGCTGGCAAAGAATCAGATGACATTTTGAAATCGTTCAACCATACATAATCACTGAAATGTTGTTGAAGATATCTTATCTAGAAACAGAAGTGATGTGTATAATTTTAGTTCTTTTAAACTGTAGTTACTATAATTTTGCTTACCTTTTTCGGTGCCATACTTCTATAAAACTATTTCCATTACAAAACAGTATTTGCAAAAATATTTCTGTGGAGAAAAGTTTGACAATGTCGTAAATAAATCTGACAGAAATCTGACATTTAAAAAGTGCGGGTATGGAGTGCGCGCGCAGAGTCCCGTTGTCATGGTAACGGGGTAGGGGAGAAAGGGGAGTCCTTCGGTTCTCCAGTCTGGCCGAAACACTGTGCGAACCGCAAACGTGGTACGTCTTGCTCCATATTTTTATTGAAAATCTCACCTTGGTGCTGTTTCTCCTTTATTAGGTTGGTATACAATTCCGTATTTACGTTCTTATATGTGTATTTTGTGTGTTCATTGGTGCTTATAGAATAATTATCTGTGTACAGCGATTCATTTGAAGGACCAATTATATTTTGTGTCTAGTTTATTTAAGCTATAAAGGTACGTAAGTGAAATTCTGAAAAGGTATTTGTTTTCTCTGTGTTAAATCACAGTATATTTTCTTTGTAATTATTGTATTGTATCGTACGTGGTAGAGACATGTTTTATCGTAGGATATTTTGGTGCTGAATGTGTTTCTTCAATACGGTGTGCGACTGATGCAAACAAAGGCCATCCTAGTTAGGGGTTAGGATCTATGTATGTGATCGTTGGGTGTATTTATTTATTATTATTAAAGGTCAACTTTTATTTCATGTCAGTCTCGTAGATTTTGCTTCCATATATTTTCTCTACCATGCAAGGACTAGTTAGGTAAATAAGTTTAATTGCTCCTTCATGTAAAAGAAGCCAAAAAATCTTATATAGACATCTACCATAACCATTGACCTTTAACAAAACAAATGACCATAACACGTTTGCTTTTGTGCTACAGTACGTAGGTAATAAGCACCTACATGGATAAGCACTTTATTGAACCTTTAAATTAAGAAACACATAAATACAAATTAAAATAGATTAGATTAGATTACTCTTTATTGTTTCACCACCAGAAAACATAATAACAAAAATAAAAATAATAAACTTAAAAACTAAAGTGTTACAATAGGCGATCTTTTCACTCAAAGCGAACTCTTCCAGACAACCAGTAGATAGAGAAAATTAAAAAAACTACATTAATTGAATAATTATTTAAAAAAGCAGCAGCTAATTCAAATAATTTAAACCTATGTCCATTTACCAATAAAAAAATAAAATAAACATACACCAAGTGGCAATGGGCTCGCGTGAGACCATAATTCAAGTATAAATGTGAGAGGTCAGCAACAGTAGAAACGTTACCAGTACGGGTTTTGATTAGGCATTATTTGGCCATTTTGATGGTTTCCAGGAGGGTCCAGCAGTAACCGCGTCGCAGGAACCAGCGCAGTCAGCGGCGGCGATGTACCTTCGGAACCTGGGGACAGAGTATTGGGACAGTGGCATTGATAGCGACGAGCCGAGCCCGTTCCGACCTGATCCGGAGGTCAGTACCTTTCTGAGCGAGATAGAATAGAATAACTCTTTATTATAACAACACAATACAGAAGCAATTAAAACTGAAATAACAATTAACTTAATAATAGTGTCACAATCCACCAACCCGCACTAGGCCAGTGTGGTGGATCATGGCCCATACTCTCTCTGTGAGAGAAGGCACGTGTTTCAGCAGTGAGAACGTGATGGGTTGATAATGAGTGTCACAATGGGCGGTCTTTTCGCTCAAAGCGGTCTCCAGCAGGCAAACCAGAAGTGGAGAAATGTAGAGAAAAATATGTATGGACGGTGATATAGTGACGGGAGATATAGTGTACTCGTGAAATGCCGATGTACGTACATCGACGATGTTTGGCATTGGTGCAGCCCTCTCCACCCCCTTCTCTTTCTCCCATCTCCTTCCTCCTATCCTTATAGGGTCGGCAACGCATCGGCAATGCTTCTTGTGTAGCTGATGCACATGCATTATGAAATACCTAAAAATCGTTGTAGATTTTTATGTACAGACCTACCTAGGCAGTTCGAGCTAATAGAACTCTGGAATGTTTTAGGTAGTTCGCTGGAGTTTCACATTACACCTAGATGGGGAAGATAGCAGCGATGAAGATTTTCTAGACAACATGATAAGGGATAAGAAGAACACGGAGGCAGAGCCCTTAGTGAGTACATAATACTCAATTAAATATATATACATTAGCTTTTGCCTGCAACTTCGTATGCGTAGAGAAAAAAACATCCTGCTCCTGACGATTTTCCATCCAACCCTAATCCCGCTCCTATCCCGTTACCGTCTCTCGCGATCTCGTTTAACCTTATTTATTTATTTATTTACCAAATTTACAATAATTCACTGTACAATTAAATGACAATATATGATTTACACATACCATGATTTGATATTCGATTGTCGGTGGGCCCCAAACTAGGCTAGGCCTGTATCTTGGTGACCCTGTTAGATTTGACAATACAGAAATTGCGCTTGCTTGCGTTTAGCAGTAACATGATATCAAACACATTTTATATTTACGTTAACGTTAATGGTTAATTGTTACATTGAACTACGATTTAATTAAAATGTAAAATATTTGAATGGGTGACATTATATTAATTTGTCTCTGCTAGTTATGTAAGCTAAATAAAAATTCTGAGACATGGGTTTACTTATTTTTTTGCTTAGTCTGTGTACCAAAATTCAACGTACCTACTTCCACCATTTGGATCTTAGATTCTTAGCTCTTGCATTTCCACAATTTAAGTCAGGGCGTCTCATTTAGCCACAGTGAGAATTTTGGGGTAGGCGCGGTGTAGCCACTGAGGTGTCGATATCTGCTCGCCACCATGCCGTCAACCATTCTGGCCTGGATCATTACCTATTATTCAGATATTTATTTTCCATCTTAGGTAGGTATAGGTTTTTAAAAATATATCTATAAAAATAATGTGTAAACCTATAGTGCTGCCAGCAGCGGGGCAGGGCCTAAACTACCGGAGGTTAGGGCTGCAGAGTGAGGAACCTCTTGACTATACGTGCCGTGTCGAAGAGTACTGCCTTCTGCATCTGACCCTAATCCAACCGTCTAGCGAGAGCCTATGGTCGAGGCTCGCTATAAGGCCGTTCGCTGAAACAACTATTGGGACTACGATCGTCTAGTCAATATCCCACATGGCGGTTACCTCGTGGGCCAAGTCAAATAGTCGTTTGCCTATTATTATGTCGGTCTTTCTCATACGGGTTATACACCCGGTCCTTTGGAAGGCTTGCGCGGGGACATGAGTCCAACACGTAGAGGCCTCTTAGAGCATTTAATTTAGATATGTAATGGGCAACACTTATCGGGGATTATCTCTAAGTGCATCATTAGAAGATGCAATCAAAGACAGCCCCCGATAAGTGGGAGGACTATTACTGAAGATATGAAAATTACTTATGACTGGGCTATTGAGGTGAATTTTTAATGGATGAGAGCCGGTCTATGATATGAAACCTCGGCACCTGCCAGTTCCGCCTCATAAGAAAATATTTTGGCAGGTGGTAACTCGCACCCACACAACGGGCCCCCTTTAAGGGCCGCCGTTCATTGGCGACGAGAGGGGCAACGTTGGTGTGGGTGGCTAAAGGGTGTCGAGAGGTATGCTGCAGTTTCAGTTAAACTCTACTCCCGGCGTTATGCCCTTTAACACTTCCACCCTTAGAGCTTAGTTCTTAGCTCTTGCATCTCCACCCCCGGACGTCCAGTTAAGGCAAGCCGGAGGTCAGGGGTCTCATTTTGCCCTAGGGAGAATATCGGGGTAGGCTCAGTGACGCCACGCACCGTCGACTCGCCACAAAGTCGCCCCTGGATTATTATTTTTATTATTAAGAAAGGCAATAATCTGCACGCCCAAAACATTAACAAAATTGTATCTAGCAATATGGTTAAGACGATTCCCGACATCATGTGACTGCAATGTTGAAACTTTCAACACAAGTGACGGCGCCTCTTTCAAGTTGAAAGTGGCGCCGTCACTAGTGCATGATTCTTGTCGCGCTATAATATTTCGGTAAATTGGGTATTGCTTGAATATAAGTCATATAACAGCAATTACTTAGGTACATTGCCATGCTAGTTATGACCATGTCTATACATAAAATAGATACGCGATTATCTGGTAATAATATCTAGGACGGTAGTTATAGATGCCAGTAGATTATGACTCCAATCACGTAGCTTTCGATAATCTTTCTCACAAGTAAGCATCGATATTAAACTAAGGATTTGCATAACGTTTAAAAAAGACGCATCTGAAATGGCTTTAAAAAAATCATAGAATTTTGCATCTTATTTTTATGGGTTAAGACTTCTCTCTTAGTCTCTCTTGAAGTGATTAAACCTTTTTCTATCACATTTTCAGAAAGACATGGGAGACGCCGGGCAGCTCGATCGCGACCAACTCGACATTGACATCCAATGGCGGCAGAACAGGGACATCCGAGAATCCTCCCTTTCCGAGACATCCGCGGACCGCTCCTCACCGCCCCTCTACGAGGTCGAGCTGACAGCCTCTGACGAAGACGACGACGCGTCTGTACTAGAACTGGTCATCCCGATGCAGTCGCGCTATCAAAGGGTACCGACGTCCTCGCCCAAGAAACCGAAGCCGAAGAACCCAACGCTTTTTTCGTCGTTGTTTTGTTGTATACGCAAGTAAGGGTACATTGTTAATGGAGAGGATTCTCAGTCCGGAATGGGATTTATTTTATTTCTTACCTAATGTTATTCTATCGTCGGGGGCGGTAAATGCGAATTCTACGAACTATATGAACCACGCATAGTTTATGAAAGATCACGATTACTTACGTGAGTTCCGTTTTAATATCATAAGCGGTTTGTGTTGTCTATTTGTAAAAGGCATATGAAGTTTAATCCTAAGTTATAGGATATACTTCGGACGCCCAAGGTAGGATAATAATTACGCTATATATTAACAAGTACGAAATTGGTTTTCTGGCAATATATTTCTAGGTACGGACAACAACAAAAGTTGCTGAACATTTGTGAATCTTTGATTGAATACAATACTTCAATATTATTTTGTCTTATATCTCTGAATGTTGCATTTAAAAAGTCTGTTAATATACTGTGTGAATAGGGAGATTGCAAAAAATTGCATGTAATTTGTGTATCTTTTATGTTATTGACAATTGAAAGATTGTAAAAAGTTCAGCTACTTATGTCGCTGACTGTACATCAGCTTCAAGTGAGTAGATCTTGGGCAAACGCATTGGATTAACCCAAGTTGTATTAATAGTTACTCATTCTATCATTAAAACGCGGTTGAATTTTGCTGTTTATGGGAATTGTGTTCTGTCTCAAAGGTTCAATTTCATGTTGAATTTTTTGTGTCGATTTCTTTAACTTTAAGATACCGTCATATCATAGCATGATTTTAGGTACGAAGAAGTACATATTTAGTTCTGTGTCCATTTTAATTAATAATATACTGAAAGCTCCGCTACTATTATATGAATTTGGTTAAACAATGATTTATATTTAATGAATTTATTATTATTTATATACCCTATTGCCAAAGTATTGTATTGTAGGTTTTCTCTAATATACGAATATATTTTTATTTTTGGAACAAGTATATTTGTATTTCTTGTCAATTTTAAGAACAATTTTATGCTATATAGGTATTATAAAAGGTTTTTTATTTAGGTAGATATTGCGGCTAATTCTATGCCGCATTCTCTAAACCTAATTTGCACTAAGTAAGAGTTAGATGTGTCAAACACATTTTTGTATTCTGACGCGCGCGCTATTTCTAAACTTCACTTATTTTTAGAGAATCCGTATTCTGCGCGACTATCCAATTGTCACTTTTGACGTTAGTTTAGGTAAAAATACTTAATTTTAGCGCCGTCGAACGTAAACCACAGTGTAGTTAAAAAAATAGAGAACGCGGAAAATAGAATAGCAAATACGTTAATTTTAGGTAATATAAAATTAAATTTAGGTTTAAAGAATGCAACACAGAATCGACCATATTAATTGTATTTATGTATATTATTATTATTTGAACTGTGTGTGAGTGTCAATTATAATAAACGATAATATGTGTTGAACTGCACATAAATAAGATTACGTACCTAACATAGGATGAATCCCATGTTTTCAAAAATATTAGAATCTAAGTAGGTATATAGTTAAGAAAATGTCCCAAAACATCTTTTGGAATGGTAGGCTCTGGCCGTGGTTGTAATACCATCCACCGAACAAAGCCATGCTCAATGCCGTCAAGCGACCTAGTCGTGTTTCGGGATGATGTTCGGTGAACCATCGGGGAGACGGGTCTGAGCAGCCGCTCAACTGCCGTCTCTCTAGATCTATGTGCTCCATCTTAGGCCCTATTATCGCTTCACATAAGGCAAAAAAAAAACTGGTATATTATAATGTTTTTTTTAATTCAAGTTTATATCATGTAAATGTTCACGAACTAAATATTTTTTTATGTACTATATGTATTTTTTATATACTATACTATGCTATAATATTTTTTTATGTATGAGTTGGTACCATAATATACAACGTGTAACATAAATGTGTAGTAATAATTAAACCACGCATATAGAAGCTTATTAATAATTCAAGTCCAAGTGCAAATCACCAGAAACTTTTTAAAATCACAAGATACGATAATTTAAACATTTCTGGTAATCAAGTTCATTTCAACCCTAACAATCAGCTGATAAAGAGCAATGAACTTGTGACAAAGAATATTAGTGCGCCGCGTGTACAGATCTGACAAACAAATTTTATCTTCAGTTAGCAAAGCCAGCTGTCCTACCAACCTTACTTTACAACTAACTTTCAAGCAAACTGCTTTTTACGCGACTCCCCAAAAAAGGAATATAATGTTTTCGGGGTTAATGTATGTGCGTTTTTTTATTACAAAATGCCTCAACAGATTTGGATGTATGGGGTATCCTCGGAATCCTTAAATCATCCCAAGTGATAATGTTTTTGGCAGGGTATTTTTTTATTTTTATTAATGCTTACTTATTAATTACAGCATTAAACATCATCGCTCCAATTAACATTCAGGAATAAGGGTCTAATCAGTGTAAACGCCTAATAAGAGCGAGCATGGCTGATGTTCTTAAAAAATACGTGAGGTCACCAACCACCGTAGGAATAGGATGTAAAAAACATCATGCATGAATTTCAACAGTAGGAATGTAATAGGCTGATAATGATGATTAAGACATTTCCAAAATTTGATTTCATTGCATAGTAAAAGAGTGTTCGTAAGTCAGTAATCAATAAAGCGTCTTTACTTAGTCAGTTTTCAGAAATAAACCTGTTTAATCTTTGACAAAACGCGGCAAACACTAAAGCTATCAAACATTCGCCGCCGCTTCATGATTCGCTAGCCTTGTTTCGTATTGCACCAATCATAAAGATGTAATCCTAATAAATAATAGCCGCTGCTCCTCATTGGTCGAGCGGCACAAACAAAGTTACCTTCTAACGCCGCCCCATAAAACTCCACCGAAAGGGACCGTTTTCGTTTCGGAAATTCTTTTTAGGTTATTTCTGAATATGAATTCTAAGACGTCAAGTTGGATAAAAATTTGAAACTAATCAAGGCAAGGCTAAGTCGGGTACGTTCGCGGAGATTTTTTTGTATACCGGTTCCGGAACATGCAAAAAAACTATGGTAAAAAAAACTTAAACCTATGTTTTTATTATGGTTTTAATGCATTCAAATCTGTCCAGGCAATAAGAAGTAATGGTGGAATAAATAAATACATACATACGTAAACCCTGAAATACTCCTTTTTGGGCAGTCGTGTAAAAATGTGGAAATACCCTTTTTTACGAGTGGGTTCCGGAACGGAAACGACCGAGTCCGTAGATCCGTTCAGTATGAAATTCCGGTATTTGAGACTCGAAATCAAGCCCTTGTAAAATGTTCGGCGTTTTCAAAGACAGCGCCTAGGCCACAAAACAGATAAATACAGAAGTTAATCTCATGTTTGTACTTTTCATACATTTCATACCGGACGGCGCAGGAAGTTTTTGGGAGGAAAATTGATTGATTTAAAAATATAACTGTACACGATATCGACATAATTTTTTCGCAGTTACTATTATAACTGAATAAAGTTTTTTTGAAGACAAAACAAATGCGATTAGTTTACATTAACATCTTCCTCATTAGATTATTGAACACAAGGCTAACACAGCTTATACTACAATAAATATCTAATTTTAAATTGTAAAAATATGACAAGGCTACAAACTTATGTTCGCTTGTTCGGCGCAGGGCCGGGGGCTGGGGCGCTTACCTACCTACCTAACTATTTTGTGTTACGTGAAAACAAACCATCAAAATACAAGCAAATACCTACTTACCTCTCTGAAACAACTGGTAGCTTAAAAAACGACAATTCACCGTTTAATGTTGAATTTAAACAACCGTCCACCAAACAGTTATAATAACCTATTTTTCGTTGCTCCATTTTTGCACAAAAAAGTTCACAGACGCGTGTCTCAAGCGGATGGCACTCACATCCCAACTGTGCCCAGATATCGTGTCTGTGAGCGGTGTCTATGTGTGCGTTGCTCGAGCGCACTTTGTATGTATGTAGATTTCTGTACTAATCTGTTTTGTGCCTAGGCACAAAGTAGCTCGGTCAATGACCCGTACTACCGCGACTAGGCCACAGCTTGTTAGGATTGTCCAAAATAATTCAAATAAATAATTTTTAAACTTTGTATGGAAAATATAATAGTGTTTTTTTGGTTGTATATTCTGCCCAATGATTCATGACTAGATACCCATACACACCTTTCAGTATTACTACACATTAATGTTATTCCCTGTATATATACTTTTATAAGTGTTATTAAGTTCTAGCAACCGCTAAAGCGCCTTCAACTGTTGTTGAAAGGTCTAAAAAGAAAAACAGAAGAGCCTAAATATTTTTAAGCCCTCTATAGGTATTATATCTCGATTATAGGTAATATTCTTTACTTACCTTCATCCGTACTTTTAGAAGTTTTACATAAGTTTATGAGAGTTAAGGGGTTTTTTATTTTGGTATTTTTATTAAGACGATAAGTGATTTCTAGGTTAACAATCTTTATATTTTGTACATTAGTTCTAAGCTATATCATGTATATCTAAGTATATACATACATGTAATTATATGTAAACATGTTCGTAAAATAAAAGTCTAATGTTGTATTGGATAGTTCGACTATTCAAATTCTTTGACTTCTATCTTGAATAAATGATGTTAAAAGCAATTGAAATATTTTATTCTATACGTGATCTATGCGTAATAGGTAATTGAAAATAAGGCACAGTGTACAAACGTACATCAAATTAAATCAAAATCTCTATTCATTTTTTGTCGTCACAGACGCACTTATGAACGTCAAATCATCACTATGACTCTACAATCGTATCGGAAAAAGAACTACTACTCAGAAGATACGGCAAGAAATTAAGGGAAAATTAAAAAAAAATTGGTTTAACATAACTATACGTAATTGCAGTTGCTATATAAATCTTAATTTTCATCAATTGCCTATGAGATATTTATTAGGACTGCAATATTTTTGTGAGATAATATAATTTGTCTTTTGAGCCTTTAGTAATTATTATTTTACATTATTATATTATTTTACATTTGTGATGGATATAGATAACATTTAAAAATCATCACGTGAACTCCCAGCTCTTACCTGTTATTTTAGTTTTGTTAAAGCAGAACCCGAAAGCTTTCATCGTTTCACGTAAGCTTTTCGTAGTCTTGCTACTCGACACTAGATGACGCTAAAATAAACTCGTAACAAGCTAAAAGTGGAACCATTTTGTTTAAGACCGATGTCGTTAGATTAATAGTACTCGTAGTTACAGTTTTTAGTAGGTACTTTGGTTCATTGATTTTGTGATTGTATGGGTTGTTTCTGATTTGTTAGTCTCAATAGGTCGAGTCCAAATAATAAGTTAATTGACATATACACGAATATGTAAGTATATAGATAGGTATAAATGAACTAAAAAGGTTACGTAATTTGCTTACCTACCTACTTACTAGGTGGTAAGTCTCGAATGTGGGATGCCTTATTAGTTGGTACCACCACTTTGCCAGTAATTCCGCCTCCAAGCAAGTATTTCTGTGCTGTACGCAAGTATTACTGTGTTCCGGTTCGGAGGGCATAGTAGCCAGCAAAATTACTGGGCATTATGTGACTATAACTCTTAAGTCACATAGCCTTAGGAAGATGAGCGAAGTGTAGTGCCGTTCAGGATTTCGCAATACAAAGTTCAGGGTGATGCTGCAATTGTTACGAGCAGGTGTGGTGCTTACCATCAGGTGAACAACCTGCTCACCTCATGACTTAATTACTTAAAAAAAATATTTACACTATGTTTGTCTATATATTCCTACCTATAAAGTGATAGTTTTGTAACTTTGTTTTTAGCGCTAACGTAGAAAGTACAGAAACTTTAACAAAGCTTTTACGGGATGAATCTAAAATAGGACACAACCCAAAAATAAGTTGAACACCAATATCTCATATAGAAGGCTCGTGCGCCAACAGTGGGAACGTATTACGATTAGCTAATAATGGTACATCATCATCAGCCCATCACGTTCTCACTGCTGGGACACGGGCCTTCTCTCATAGAGAGAGTATGGGCCATAATTCACCACGCCCAGTGCGGGTTGGTGGATGTCACACGTCCTTGAATTTTCGTTATTAATGCTTGGACATACCGGTTTTCTCACGATGTTTTCCTTCACCGTTTTTAGTAGTGGTACAACCTATTGAAATTTATGCCGTGCGCGTTATTGTAAGGAATAGATAGTAATGATGCCTCTGAGAGGACATAATCATGCAATGGTATGTGACACATCTCGGTCGTTAGATCATCTTCAGACAGAACTCTGGCTATCGTGTGGCAGTTACCACCAGGTAGAGTATAATTAAAGACGAAATAGCTATTATATCTTAAAATTAACTTGTGCTTGGGCGTTGAAACTTTTGGCATTTGAACTTCTACTTACCTAGGATTAAAATTTTCAGTTCGAATTTTTTTCATCCGATTGTTTCGTTGGCATCATTCATATGTATCCTCCTTCATCCTCCTTCATCCTTCATAAGTAATAGTGAACGTAAGGCCTAATGTAAGTCCGCTCTTACACTTGTAAGTTGCTTCCGAAAATGTATGTAAGTAACTTATGACAGCGAAAGAAATTAAAGAAAAACAACGATAAACTACTTACAACGTGTCTCGTGACCAAGTTGCATTGGCCGTGGTCACGAGAAGACTGGAGAATGCAGGTATCAGCGTCGAGAAAGGCGAGCGTTGTCACCAACTACCCGCACTTGGTCTTGTAAAAACATAGGGTTGTCATCACGGCACACTACACTGACGGTATCACTGGCTTTCGTCGTCGAACCCAAACCGCGACGAGAACAACGTCGAGGTAAATAAAATTAATGTTTTTAGCGCGATTAAGTCCCGTTTTATTATCATAAACTATAGGTTAAGCAACGTTCGAAGCGGTCGCACCTTGGATAGGTGACGGTTTGTGTGGTATTTACATCTGAGCGCTACAGTGCTTCGGAGATCACGTTAGGCCGTCGGTCCCGGTTGTTGTCTTATGACAACAGTCGTTAGGCCTTATCGGAGGCCTTTGGGCAGTCTAAAAACTCCGACATCAGGGTTGGCCACACTCTTGGCTCACACGAGAGAAGAAGTGTTTATATTGTAAAAAATTGTCGTATGTTAATTACGTAAGGTGCTTACTTGAGTAACACTTACAAGTGGCCTTACCTCATGTCATTTATCAAGCTAAAGTATTTATAATGTAATTAATTAACGAGCATAGTTTTAAGAACACAAACTCGTAATAAAATGTGCTCTAATTGTAAATATCTAATTAAGAACAAATATCTATGCAAAATATTGTTCTACTATGTGTTCATTTTCTTTATATTGAAAACCTGTGAAACGAATAAAAAGTAGCCTATGTATAATCCAGGATATAAGCTATGTACCTATCTATATACCTACATTCCGAATTTCAATCAAATCCGTTGAGCCGTTACAGCATGAAGAAGTACATAACAAATACACAAACACACTGACATACAAACTTTGCATTAATATTAGTGTGATATCAAAGTAGGTTAAATATTCAACTGTAGAAAGCTTGAAGCCATCTCGAAGCCTTATCTTTGGCTTCTACAGGGGATGCTTAAAGCCTAAACGTAGTGTTTATATTATCTTTGCTTAGGGCTGTAGGAGTAGAGAATGGATTTAGGAACCGACGACGTGGATTTCATTCCATGATTGAAGCGGTATGTACCTACTTATTCTTAATTAATTATAATACATGGTATAACTTAGTTAACAAACAAGGTAAGAAAAATTCACCTATAAGTAAGTAAAACAAATTATATATGTAATTGAATTCATACCACCACACCACACAACCTTCAACAATAATAAATAGGAACTATTTGAAAAACGAAGATTGGTTTTCAATAAAGTTCGATCAAAGTACCTAAGTCTTTTTTTTTAATTCGCCCGCCTTGTCTTACGTAGTTTTTTATTGATAGTTTAAAAAGTACGATAATTTCTTTATTTACTCTACGTCATATTAATAAAACATTATTGTATTGTATTGTCTTTTTTCTAGGGATGTCCATAGAGGGCTATGAGTTTGAATTATGGACATTATTATTGTACGTTAGTGCTCCGCGATCAAAGAGATCGAATGAAAATATTGTATGAAAAATTACTGGCCGGTCGAAAGGGCGGCGCACCGGTGAAAAAAAAAGAGAAAAGCGGTCGAACGACGTCCTTTGAAGTGAATGAATATGAAAATGAAATTAAATTTATTATTATGTTTAGTGATTTTAATAATAAGCTTAAGTTATCAATCCAAAGAGGGTAATTGGCACCCAAACCAAAAAAAACCAACTACGAGGGTCTAACTGAAAGTTTTAAGAACTGGCCACTTGTAAACAAAATAAATAAAATAATAATTTAAATTTTGAAAATGGAACTCTTTGCCAATATTATTGAGTATGAATTTCATTCAATTGTCATTTGTTTTACGATTTGGCGGCAAATTGAAAATTGTCTGTGTCTCGTCAGTATGAATTTAACGCGAGGAAATTTTTGTGCTATGATTTTTTATGACTTTCGATTACATTTAAGTCAACAAGAAAGTTATGATAGACTACGATTGGCCTTTCACGATGAAGCCCCATCTCGTGCCACTGTTTATAACTGGTTTAATGAGTTTAAGCATGGTCGCACTAACCTCACCGATGATCTGCGTGAGGGACGGCCTTCTACGGCGACGACCGAAGATAACATCTGTGCTGTGATAGAGACTGACAAAAGAGTGACCTATCAGCAGATTCGGACAAGCTTGGGAATCGTCGGTATGAGTCAAGTGCACAAAATACTCCATGAACATTTAGCGGTCAGGAGGCTTTGTGCCCGGTGGATACCTCATATTTTGACCGAGGCCCAAAAACACGACGTTGATTGGTGCCGTTAGATGCTTGAAAGATTTAACGGAGGTGACTCAAATGCTGTGTTCGACATACTTACGGGTGACGAAAGCTGGACTTACTGTTATGATCCCGAAACCAAAAGACAGTCTGCTCAGTGGGTGTTTCCTTTCGAGGAGTTGCCAACTAAAGTGAAGAGAGGTCGAAGCGTGGAAAAAAAGATGGTAGTCTTTCTTCGGAAGGACAGGTAATTTCGCGACAATTGCTTTAGAGGATCGAAAAACAGTTTCTGCGGAGTGGTACACTAACAATTGTTTGCCACTTGTCTTGGAAAAAGTTCGGGAGAAACGACCTCGCAGTAGAATCCTCCTTCACCACGACCGCCAGGCGAACGATCGACTATTTGGCGACGTCAAACGTGGAATTACTGGGTCATCCGCCGTATAGTCCCAACCTCGCACCTTGTGATTTTTATTTATTCCCAAAAATAAAAGAAAAACTTAAAGGAAAACGTTTTATGGACGCTGAGGAAGCTGTGGCAGCGTTACAAAAGGCCATCGAAGAGACCCCTAAGGACGAGTGGGCAAAGTGCTTTTCTCAGTGGTTCTATCGGATGCAGCGACGTATTGACGTGAACGGACACTATTTTGAAAAGATATAATATTTTGAAAAGATAAAATTTGATTGTGCACCAAACAACTTTACTGAATAATTCAGAAAGAAAAAATGTATGAATCAGAAAAAAGTCTAAGAATGGCTTTAGCAGGGATCGAACCTACGTCTTCGGAATACCGTTCTGAAGCTGTACCTAACCAACACAGGGCTGCTAAGGAATTTTCTTTAGCATTTTTTTTGTGCTGTGCTTGTGCTAATACATTCCACATAAAATGTGACTACAAATTCTGCAATTATAATATCAAATATTACATTATATTATAGATATGCGTATATATTGCAGTTAAAACGAAATAGTGCACTAGGTATATACTTACTTTCCATATGAGTAGGTATGATGTTTTTGAATATCCCGTAGACAGAGATACGGCTGTCTTATTTAGCCTTATTCACCCGAAAAACAAATAAATCCTTCTTTCTAACCGATTCCTAAGGAGATAAACACATAATTTGTTATTCATGTTAAAAAGCGTATGTAAAGCTTTCGCCGTGATTAGGTAATTTCTATATACCTAAATAAATAGCAACTCCTTCGTAAAGTAGCGTAATAAATGAGTAATTGTATGTAATCCGAGCGCGCGTAATCTCTAAAATCGAGTATAGAGACGAGGTTTATTAGCCCCGCGCTTAAAGGCGAGTCGCACACGTGAAGGCTGCTTAATCGCGTCTGGGAGGAAGGCGGCGGCGCCCCGCGAGCTCAATGGGCGCGGGGCGGCGCCCGAGCCGTCGTCAGTCGCGCCTAGAGCCCCGGAGGGGCTGCACGTGTCCTCGCCTCCGCCTCGCGACTTATGTAACCATCCGCACGGTGAGTCCGCAGCCTCCGACCCCATCCCCCACATCCGACCCGGCGCTGCCGTCGCCGCCGCGCCGAGCCACCTCGCGACCCACCACGCGCCGTATCGACTGATAACCTCGCGGAGCCCGCTAACTCGCGCGCGTGCAATAACCGTCAGCTGAGAGGTGACATAATCGATGCAGTAAGTACGTGTGCTCGAGTGCGAATATTCACGGAATGCTGCAGGTGCGTTATGTAACGGGACCGGGAGGAACCGGCCGCCGTCGCCGCCGCCAGCGCGGAAGGCACCGTTTACGCGGCTCACGACAGGATGTCGCGTTGTTAAGGCTTCTCGGAAGAATGTCGCGTGCTCTCGGTGATAATGACGATCGTTTCCACGCGAAACCCTGCTTTAACCTTTATTTTCTGTCCTTACGACTGTAAACGTAAATCCAGACCGTTATCGCTCGCGGAATAAAGCACGCGCCGTGAAAAGAAGTTAGCCGTTTAAAATAATTACGCTCTCGTACATGTAAGTGAAGGGAAAAGATTTCAATACAGACCTGCTCCTAATTGGAAGGTCGGATCCACACAAAAAGCCATTCATTCGTGGAAAGCAGAGAATCGCGGTTTAGGAAATTGGGCTTTTTATGGCGTATATTCTTTCCAATTCCCTATTGAAATCTATGATACATCGAAATCATTCAGTGAGTTTTCTAATGGTCCATTGACCTATTACAAAATCGGAATTCTATTTATAAAGAAATGAGATTACAGTTTCATATTCCAAGCATTCTTGCAACTTACCGTTATAAGGCGCTACCTCAGACAACTTCGGGAGTAGAGTCACGTTCTAAAAGCTCTCTTAGCATAATAATGTTTATACCGACCCAGTTATTGAAGTTTTCTACGTGGTCATCGTTCATTATAACACCACTTAAGTACTACATGGGTTTGAAAAAGAGACCTTATAAAATTCTAGAGCTTCTGTGTCCTCACTCAAATGGTAACATTTATTTTGTGCAGTGCGAAAACTAAATTTTAATCAATTTACTTCTTATGTCTATATACGCCTTAATTAATTATTTAGATTAATATTATGCGCAAAACTAATGTCGTAAATTTTTTGGCAGACCCGTTTCCATTTATTATTAGTTGCTAATTTGAATAAAAAACCGCTACATTATATGAGGGCGGTCAAATATAAAATAAGACAGCACAATTGATCGTGAAATGTTTCCAATAAATGAATTTAAATGTTATTATGTATTACCTATTATAGAACTCAATAAACTTCTCAGTTTCTTTAATCAAAACAAGATATTTCGTAATTAATACCAATTTGAACTTATATTTTGGTACTTTCATAAAGAAAACGAAATAATTTCAGCCTGAAGCGCTGACGACAATCCAGACATCCAGATAATGATCTCTCCATAAGGGAATGTCTGACGATGAAAAAACCAGACGAGTAGATGTCCATTTATCATGATACTGCTGCTGACATCCAGTTTATCTATAGGGATTTGGTCTTTTACTTAGATAAGAATTCGAGACGTTTGAACCAGACTGTCTTGCTCTTTATTTGAGTTTTTTAAGCGTCGGCGTCGTATAATGACGGTCATAAATTTTTGAAGTATTTGTTGTTGTCCTGAACTTATTTCAGGCCTTAACTCTAAATATGTAGCTCATGGGTTTATTCTACTACTCTCACTAATATTATAAATGCGAAAGTTTAGAATGGATGGATGAATGTTTGTTACTTTATCACGCAAAACCGACGGAACGGATTTTCTTGAAATTTGGTATGTAAGTACTTTAGGTCCTGGAAAAGAACATAGGATTATTTTTACCCTGGAGAAGAGTGGGCGCCACCGCCGGCCGTAGCTAGTAATACTAGGCGATACCAGCGACTCCGTCCGTGTGTAGGTTCATTATTCCACAGGAAATTTCACGTTTTTGAGATGAAATGTATGTTTTAAGTCAGATCTTAATCTACCTTTATGCGGAATTTGATTCAAATCTGTTCAGTAATGACGTGATTGAGATACAAATATCATAACATTAAAATTTTCGTATTAATAATATTTTAACTGACTTCAAGAAAAGGAGGAGGTTCTCTATTTGATTGTATTTTCTTTTATTTTTTTTAGGTGTAGGATTTAGTTAAACGACCACGTGTCTTTCTCAATGTACCTAGTTTATGCGGTGAACTTGAACTTATTCGTTTCAATGCGGTAAATTACAAATACACACAACAAACACTGAGTTTCATCATCATCCCATTACGTTTACTCTGCTGGGACTCAGGCCTTTCCTTGTAGAGAGAGTTTGGGCCATAATCCACCACGCTGGCCCAGTGCGGGTTGGTGGATGTCACATGTCCGTCACATGTCCTTGAATTGTTGTGATAAATGTTTGAACATGCCGCTTTCCTCTCGATGTTTTCCTTTACCGTTTTTAGAGTGAATGTTAATCCCGCTCATAAATTAAGAAAGTCAGTGGTGCGGGGCCAGCGGGATTTGAACTCGGGTGCGTTGGAAGTCTCACGTGCCCCCACTGAGCAACACTCGCTCTCTGAGTTTCAAGATATATGTACTACAAATATTGGAAACAAACGCAATATCTATTGAAGATTACTTATCTATAGTAGGTACAGTATATAATATGAGTATATGGTACTGCTGTGAATGAATAGTTCCGAAGTATTTCCCATTGATTTTATATCCATTCGCTTTAATTGTTTTCACCTTGCCATGGCAATAATAACTGGCTGTGACAAACAAACCATTACTATTAGGTACATAATACGTAATGACGTCATTTATTTGTAAACAAGTCTTTAGGCTCAATTTCTTTCAGAATTTCCTTATCTTTTCCACTATTAGAATTAACAAGATGCGTTTCAGAGTAAATTGTCATTATTCAGAAAATAGAGATGGAGAGACAGAAGTAAGAGTCAAAAGATCAATACAGTCGGACTTGGGTCCTGTCTTGTCCTTCAGTCTCGATATCCTGTCAGTTTCTTGTCTAAAATTATTCACCTCAGAGTGACACGACCATTGATTGATTGATTGATGAACACCGATCCTAGTTTAATAATGTTTATGTACGTTAGTCTTTAGGGAACATGTTTGAAAGGGCCTCTGTTACTTTTACTTTGTTATTGCCTGAAATAAATGATGATTTATTTATTATTTGTTTTAACATTTTGAAACATCAACAAAACACAAAAGGAACAATAACTAAAATAAATTTCAGTAAGAAGTAACAATGTGGTCTTATCACTCAGAGCGATGTCTTCCAGACAACCGTGTATTGAGAGGAATCAAAGTTCAAAGTTCAAAGTTCAAAAGTTCTTTATTAAGTTTTGGCATCACAGACGCACTTATGAACGTCAATAACTTTACGACGAAAAAGAACTACTACCACAGAATGCTAAGGTACAGAAGCATGACTCCGCAATGAAATTTAAATGGTTGATAAGCCATGGTTTATTATGTTATGAATATGTGATAGTTTTACGCATTTAAGTGATAACAAACTTTCCAGTAGGTAATTTAAAAACAACTCTAGAAGATGGCTACCTGTCTCAGACATTAATTCACAGACAATAATTTATCTGTCTATATAGCGACACCTCGACTACGCAAGAATTAGTTTCATACCTAAACCTTCTTTAACCTTTTGAGCGCCGCCCTAAAGAAGCGCAATTTTAATACGTTTTAGCTACTACTCAAAATATACGGCAAGAAACTGAGGTGCATTATAAATACATATATCATGCTTCGAGTTAAACTCAATTGTGAAAAGCAATATAAATAACATCACGTTTTATAGTGAGTTCACTGATCATTTGATATACCTATAATGTATGTAATATTATAAATGCACGGAAGTTACCAGAATGTACATGAATTGAATGCAATAAAAAGCCACTTTTATGCAACAGAGAACAAAGCTTGACCCCACACTTTGCGCACAAGGATAGAGCAAAGTAACTATAAAACGGCAACCAGACAGTTTTTTATGAACCAACGAAAAGAGACAAAATGAGAGCAGTGTTTTGCCTTTTTGCATTATAATCGCACCGTTTATTAGGGTTCCGTACCCAAAGGTGAAAACGGGACCCTATTACTAAGACTCCGCTGTCCGTCAGTCTGTCTGCCTGTCCGTCTGTCACCAGGCTGTATCTCATGAACCGTGACAGTTAGACAGTTGATTTTTTTACAGATGATGTATTTCTGTTGCCGCTATAACAATAAATACTAAAAACAGAATATAATAAATACATGATATTTTTTGCCGTTTTTATAGATACATGATAGTTTGTATGGAACCCTTCGTCGCGAGTCCAACTCGCACTTGGCCTTTCTTTATAAATGAATTCTATTCAGTTTTTATGTGATTATTCACGATATTGATGTTTTATTGTTAGGGGTCGATTTTGCTTTTTGCGCTGTTGGGAAATTTACAGTTTGACACTTTGAAGAATGCTCGTTTTTGTTCCTATTGTTACGGTATTTTGTTGGATCGATTTCTGATCAGAATGAATACTTTAGACATCATTTTTTGAAGTTCTCGGGTGGTAGAATTGCTTATGTGTAGATATACATTTTTTGTGTAACTGATTGTCGAGACTTTCGCCTGATGGTAAGCAATACGCCTGCCTATAACAGTATGCCTATTTAGTTTGTTGTTATTGTTGTTCGAGAAATAATGCGAAATTAATGTGTCGGCCACAATATGTGCGTAGCACGCTTATAGTAGGTATGTACCTATGTTCCTATATATGTTAGGTAATAAGAAACAAAACATTGTATGGGACATTTTTAAAGTTGTTACAATTTGATAAAAAATATATTGTCATTTTACACAAACCTGCCTACAATGAATAAAACTCTAATAAAATATCGCAAAAAGGATATCAAGTTCTAAGTTTCTAAGGAAATAATAAATGGATTCAACGAGAAAAAAATTAGATCGACTATCGATTTTTTCAAATTGTAAAATTGCAGCTTCAGTATTTTCCAATTATGTAATAAAATATTCGGAGCAGTTCAGTTAGGGTAGTTGCCACAGGGACCTCTGTTCAAAAACTCAATTGCGCATTAAATTGTTTTTTATCTACAATTGTTTTGAGCCACAAGTCTTGATTAGGGGCATTACTTCAGCGTAGCGTGGAGGCGTTGTGACAAGTGTGTAAAACTGTTTATTAGGGTTCCTTACCCAAAGGGTAAAGCGGGACCCTATTACTAAGATTCCGCTGTCTGTCCGTCTGTCACCAGGCTGTATCTCATGAACCATGATAATTAGACAGTTGAAATTTTCACAGATGATGTATTTCTGTTGCCGCTATAACAACAAATACAAAAAAAAAGAATAAAAATATATTTAAGCAGCATGATTTTTTTGCCGTTTTTATAGATTATGGGTAGGGAACCCTTCGTGCGCGAGTCCAACTCGCACATGGCCGTTTTTTTTAGTTTTATTTGCTGATTATGCATGACAGCAGTATTATATATAACTGTTCGACAGGTGTTTGTTAACAATAGTGAACTTTCTTTATTTTAATGCCGAAATGTTACGGTAATAATTAATTATTATGTGAGCATTAATTAATTGCTAATCATAAAACACTTTTCGTTCCTGTAATTTATTAATGAAATTCTTGAGGATGAGATTCGTTTCGCGCTCGTTTCTCTTTTCATCGCATGATCCGCTTTGTTAAAAATACAGAGGGAAAGATAACACAGAGCGAATTAAATAAACGAAACCAAAATTTAATCACCTCAGAAACAATCTTACCATTTTACTGCTAGATACTTTAGCTCGATGGAATAATATAAGAAAAAAGTTTGCATTTTGTCGTTGACAATCGTTCCATAATAATATGATGTTTTCAGGGTAGATACACAGAAGGGTAAACCTATAATAATTAATTTTTAGAAAAAAACAAAAACCGACTTCAATGTATCTTCGAAGTCCAAAGTCACATATCGATGAAATTTATATGGGACCACTTCGTAGCTATACTGAACCTAACGCAAAAAGAATTTTCTAAATCGGTTCACAAATGACGGAGTTCTGAGGTAACAAACATAAAAAAAAAAAATACAACCGAATAGAGAACCTCCTCCTTTTTTGAAGTCGGTTAAAAAATATAGTTTGATCAAACTAATATTATGTGAAAGTTTGTATGCAAGTGTGTTTGTTATTTCTTTACGCTGTAACGGGTAAACAGATTTGAAAGGTTCCTAATACAAAATTGTACAAAAATAATTGTTATGCGATGTGTGGACGAATATTTAACGCCTTACCAGATGCCATTAAAGACTTGCCAACAAATCAATTTTTAGGAGAACTTAAAAAATGGCTTTTGGAAAAGAACCTATACTCCGTGACAGACTTTTTTTTAAATTCGCACACCAACATATAAGTTATACCCAGACTGATATGATTTGATTGATTTTACTTAATATTTTTTTATTATATACTACAGACATATTATTGCAATCAAATCCATATTATGTAAATTAATTCAATTATGTATAATTCTATGTTTGACATTGTAATTTAAATATAATAATAATGTAATTAATTAAATTAAATGTTATTAAACTGTTATTTTATGTATTGAATATTTTGCATGTCACTTATGTGTTTCGGATCTGACCATATTTAAATTAACATCTTTAATGTATGTACCAACATGTATGGCAAACAAATTATTTGAATTTTGAATTTTTGAATTTTAAATGAAATTCGGAATGGAGACAGCTTTTACCCTGGATTATAGGCTACTTTTTATCCCGGAAAACCGCGGATGAAACTGCGGAGCGTAGCTAGTTATTACATACAGATAGAACCTGACCCCTAACTACATTTCCCTATACCTAGGGAATTAATACAATTGGAGTACGTAACCATAATATTTACCCAGACACCAAGAAACGCGTTTTTTAGCCTTTATCCCGTAGCGGGAATCAAACCCGCAACTTTCGTGTTATAAAGCGATCAGCCTAACAACATCGCACGTGATTGCACTTTAACCCATACTTCGATTCATATCCATCCATGCTAATATATTTACGCAAAATATTATATGTAAATGCGAAAGTTAACTTTGTCTGTTTGTTAGCTTTTGACGCCTAAACCGATGTTGATGAAATTTGTCATAGATATGGAAAAGGACGTAGGTAATTTTCATGTCAATTTAACACGTGGTTCCTGGGGGATCGCGCACAAAGTCGCGGGAAACAGTTATATTTATGTTTTGTTCAGCATACGATTCAAGTAAAATATAATAAAGTCTTTATAATTCGGCAATATGAAAGATCCAATATATTTTGATTGTTTAGCATAGCCTCGAGCAGCGAATACTTGTTAGAGTAATATCTCGAATATGTTTTATAAAAACACTCGAGATCAATTAATTTGTTCTCACAAGAGGATTTATTTTGATCTTACTCTACAATAGTATCTTTACATAAGGCGAACAATATGCTTGTCTCATTACTAAGTTGAATAAAATAAAGTAAGGAATTAAATGTCTATGATATATTGCTAAATTATGCTTTGTCATGATAAGAATTCGAGCTTATGATTTATCGGTCTAATGCAATATCGATTAATTAATAATATCGATTTTGTGTTCTTACGACATCGTTGTGAGCGCATTAAAATTGTGATTCGATCATACGGCCGATTTCGAGCAGATGATCCCTATGACCAATCGATTAAACTATTGGTGAGTGATCCCATTATTTGACACAATTGTTGTTCTTCTGATTAGTAAAAACTTTAGTTTATAAACCTTGCCTTTGTTTTCAATTGTTAATTATTGCTCTTGTTGTCCTTATTATATTATTTAGAGGACAAAAGATATGATTGTATAATTTTGTCACTTTAAACGGTTTTTTTTTATTTAATGGAGTGACGAGACGAGCAAGTCTTTCACCTGATGTTAAGGCATGTTTGAATATAAAATAGGGTTTTGGACCATTGCTACGAGTAACCTATATTTCATAATATTTTTAACATTGGAAATATTTTTAAGTAATAAATAACGCCCAACGATCACATACATAGATCCTGACCCCTATCTAGGATTCCCTGTATCTAGGGAACCAGGAACTATGGACCATGGATGGATGGAGGACCATGGTCCCACAACACCCAGACACGAAACAAATGCTTGCTTTTTTTTCTGTGCCCAAACATTTGTCCCGTCGCGGTAATCGAACCCGCAACCTCAGTTGTGTATGAGATTTGAGCCAACCTGCCCAACAACTACACCACAGAGGCTATTGAATTATTTATTATTATCAACATGTTTTACTTATGTTGAAATGATTTTATTCAATCAGACAGCTATGAATATTTGCCACAGCCGTCAGCAGTGAATGGCGGTAATATCGCTTTTGAGTAGGCTTTGTCGTCGCTCCTTTTGTACCAAATGCTCCCTGTATGCCGCGCCGCGTCCCGCCCGCTGACATGTTTAGAGTTGCCATGATTTATTACATTATGAAGATGTCAAACCTTCAATATGAAGCCGGCAACTCTAGGTATTGATGTATGGCGAGTTCATTACTGAAACTTGCGTAATAGTTTTGTAAATGGGTTTTAAGATGTGACTTATTAGTTAAAAAGACATCAACGCGTTCTTTGCACAATTGCAAAATGTATGCATGAATTTGGCAAAAAAAATGGGTCTCACGGTAAAGTAAATAAAGTCACCAGAATATTAAATGTATGCGTCTATTCCAAAAAGACTATATATGATTCAATAGTTTTTTGCCACTAGGTATTCAGGATTGGCAGAAACTCATTGCTGCCTTCGGTATTTAGGTATTCACTATTCTTCAATTGTTCTTCAAAATTACATTATTGAATCTTCTCGGCGATTTGTTTCAAAATTTTTTTGATATAAATTTTATTACTTTTCGAAGCGTTGCTTCACTTTATCTTGTGGGGCATTCCCATAGCAACTTTACATTTGCCTCTGTAACGCCCGCTGAAAACTCTATGAAAAAAGTGAAAAACATTTCACAAATATTGAAAGAGAAAACAATCAATATTCAAAGAAACTCATATACAAAATTCAAGACATTTTGTATTAAATTTTGTTCTTTGACTACATTCAATCATCATCAATCATGCTGAAAATCAGCGCCGAGTTGTACAAAACTCTTGGGATTTTATGCTGAGCTGAGCCCATTCGGCACATATATTTATTATTAAAGTTTTTAATTTTTGTATTGTTTGTTTGTCGTTTTTGTTTGCCGAATAAATGGTTTATCTTTCTTTCTTCTTTCTATTCACCATCCACACAAACTTCAATCAACAAAACATAACTACAGCAGGCATATATACAAAAATTTCAATCTTTTCGTTTCATACATCCATACAAGCACAGCAGGCCTAATTTACATCCTTCGGGCAAAAAAGGTTGTTTGCCAGGCGAGGGGAATTAAGGCACTTAGTGGGCGCCGGCCCTCGTCCCGACATGGATTGATTCTGCCCACTTTGCCCGTTGTGAACACTACATATGCATAAATAGTGTACGGACAGTCTGGAAGCGATATGGAGAAATGGAACATATAATTGAATCTTTTATACGAGCATTGGTATTTTTAACCGACTTCAAAAAAGGAGAAGGTTCTCTATTCAATTGTATTTTTTTATCAATTTTTTATGTTTGTTACCCCAGAACTCCGTCATTTAAGAACCGATTCGCAAAATTCTTTTTGCGTGGGATTCAGTATGTATAGCTGCGAAGTGGTTTCATATAAATTTATTCATCGATATTTGACCTTGGACTTCGATGATACATTGAAGTCGGTTTTTTCTTTCTAAAAATTAATTATCACTTAGAGCGATTTATTTCAAGGGTTTGGATAGAAAAAAAATACAACACAAAATAGCTAACTAGATATGTAGGTAGGTAAGTAGTTCAGATAAGAAAAAACACATAAGCAAAAAGCAAGCCATACGCCATTACCAAGACCAAAAAGATGAGTATTTTATACTAGGTATCTAAAATCATTATATACCTCACCTCCGGATGTTAATTCAAAAGTTTATTTCAACTTCAGTCATCTGCTGTTCGAATAGGCTGACTTTCCCTTTTCCAAGAAATGCCCTTAAGGGTTTTAAACTATTAACGACTTTCCATTTTGAAGACGAAGTTTGTAATACACATGGAACTTCTTGTGGTAATACAATACCTTTAACTAGAGATCTAGGTCTGTTATTAAAGAGAACTTGAGCTTTCTATTTGAAATCCAATTCTCTGTACTGCTAAGATTTGGATTTAGAAAGGTCTTTAGAGACTACACAATATCTGTATTTTATAAAGGTTTACTAACATTGTCTTATATTTGAACGTCGTAGTAATTTATTTATCTTTGACGATCTGAGCTAGTATTATTGCTCCAAGATAAACTTGTGCGCATATTTTATGGTAGCAACTCTGTTCATCAGTCTCATGATGTCATTTCAAGATCAATGGAGGGTTATTCGTTCAAATTATTGAATGAAAAACCTTAAACTTACATAATATATGTAAGTATAACGATACCTACATCTATATATATAAAACACAAAAATTGTTTCTACCTATGTCCGTTATAGAATTTGAAACCATCCAACCAATGTGCCCCAAACCGGTTTCATTAGAAGGCAATAATGCGAAGATGATTTTAGACCACTAAAACAATGCATTAGGCACGTAGTAGAACACGCCGGGTATCTGCTAGTAATATGTATAAATATATGAACCTACCTATATACCTACTTAAATTCGTAAAAGCTTTAATTATAATCTGCCCTGTCGGAACTGACCTAGAATTTTAACAGACAAAAGTCAGACATTAAATAATTAATCAGAATCAGCGGTCACACGTTTTATGGCGGCATCATAAATTCATACGTGTGTGGCGGGTCCCTTCCAGCCATCCATCCACGGGCGAGTGCGGGAGCGTACCTTCGCTGCCAATTTGTGCGCCGCTCGTTACAGGAGCCGGTGTTCTGTTATTGCCTGCCTTTAGAGATCCGTGGCAGTAAAGGGTCGCAATTTTTCATAGATTTCCCGAAAAATGGTGTGAAATTTAACACGTACCTTTTTATTTGCATATTTTGGAGTTCTTACAGGAAATTGTTACACGATGTGTGTTTAGGATTGATTTATGTTTGTGCATTTTAGATTTACTGTTTCAATGAACGGGGATGGTCACGTATGTTTTACGAGGGTTTAACATCTCGTCGTTCGAGCGTCTCACATTCTACTCCTTCATGCGAGTGATATTGTGCTAGAATCTGGAATCGTTCGTGCGTTGCCGCTTATAACTTTTTGGTCTGTTACACATTTAAGACCTTGCGCCACCACGTCAATATAAAGTATTATCAGGCCTAGCGCACTCCGCACTGTAGGTACGAAGCTACAAGCACATAGCCGGACAACGACGGCGGGTCGCGCGTCGTTACACGTGCCGCGTTAGAAGAGATAAGAGCTATGCGATAGAAAGAGAGGCGCTCTGTAGGTTAATATGATTGGTAGGTATGCAGCGCTACGTGAGCTGAGTTGAATTTTATTGCGTCATAGCAAGAGTCGCTATTTGTTTAAATTTCTTTGCGGAGTGATGCTTCTGTCCCTTAGTATTCTGTGGTATTACTCGTATTTGAATTGGTAAAAGACCCGATGGAATGACACTTATTCCTTGGAAGATGGGACGGCCTTTGGTATGGGACGCAACTTGTGTAGATACCCTAGCGCCGTCTCATCTTCCCGTGACTCAAAATAAGGCTGGCGCTGCCGCTGAAGGAGCGGAGAACCTCAAAAGGCGCAGATAGTGACTACATATTTGAACCTTTTGTTGTCGAGACGCTACGACCGTAGGGACCGGGGGCGTATAGAGTTTTCAAAGATGCAAAACCACTACAAGTTTTCATTTTTCTATACGGAACACTTAAATACTACTATTTTACCAGGGTCATTTCGGGTCATTCCCGCGAACTTCTGTGGTCCAGTCGCAAAAAATGATTAGGTCTAATCTAGGTAGGATATATACCTACTGAATACATTAAATTTAATTAAAATACAATCGTTTTATCGCAGTCATTGCTTCTTACTGTAAATGATTGATCGTCCATTGTTATTTGAGCTCGCTGTTTGCCTAATAGATTTTCTAGACATAAATGCCCATAAAAATTCGTTTGCTTTAAATAAATCCCCAGTCGTATAGTAATTATTCTGCCATTAAGTAGTTTGTGCATACTTTACTGTTTTTTAAGTTTTGGGTGGTACTGCTACTAGGACCCAGCCCGTCTTATAAATTACTGCGCATAAATTATGAGACTTAATTTGTGATGTCTCGGGTTGATAAGCGCAGTGCAGTGCTACGAAGTATATACGGTATTAAAAGATCTTGGTGATCTTGTATCTTGGTGATCTTGGAACTTTATACGGTATTAAAAGATCTTGGTGGCAATGCAATTGTTATGGGCAGGCGTAGCGCTTACCATCAGGACCGACTTGCTCGTCTCATTACTCAATTCCATAAAAAAACACAAATGTAGTGTTTCTGGCGTTAGTGACCGTGACAAACAGACAAACAAAAAGGAACACTATCATTAAGCACTTTCCAGATGACTCTTAACGAGTAGGAGCATCAGTGGCACTGCAATTTGTTATTTTTATGCGACAGACGGACATTAAGACCAATTACTTAGAGACAACACGGCTTTTATCGGACTACTGGTTCTTATGACACCTATCCGGTCATTAATTATGAACAAAAACGTCTTTAGTTCTTGTGGAGCTCGTAGTTCGGTGCATTTTCAAATGATGTAGGTACTTAATACTTATACTTAAACATAGGCTACTGCAACTAAGAATACCAGCTTAGTCGGTGTGGACCAAACGACAAAACATACATATAATAACGTCTCCACTTTTTGATTATTCATCATGGGCTTGCGTTTGACCGCTATCTCATGCACTCGTCTAGAAAAAGTCTGTTGACTCTTGCATCAATCACACCCAGATTATTTATATCCGGAAATACAGATGCCGGTAGAGAGTTCCACTCCTTGGCCGCTCGCATTATGAAGGTCAAAGTGAAGTGCTTAGTGCGAGCAGAAAGGATGTCAACCATAAATGGATAACGGCTTGCCGTACGTCTGGACGTCGATGATGGAATGGGGATGGTGGAATTAGTTCATGTAATTCCATCGACTCTACGAAATATTAACATAGGACGCAGCTGAGCGCAAAAATAAGAAAGGCACGAACCAACCGCTATAAAAAACTTGGAGAAAAACAGTTGAAGTCCTGCGTGCATTTAAAACTTTTATAATTATAAGTTACGTCAGATATTTGCAGATAAAACAGAAAGCTTGTGAGTTATTTAACAAATTCTAATAATATTGACGTAAGTATTCCACGTATATGATTACCATGAACTCACCAAAAAAAAAAAACCACGAACTAGCACTGGAGCAACATAAACTTATATCAATACCTAGCTGCTGCCCGCGACTTTGTATGCGTGGAATTTCTTTATATTGGGCTTCCCCGAAAACTGAATATGTGATATGGGAATAATTTGGGATGGAAATTATCCTATGTCCTTCTTGACGATCTCGCTCGCTGTCTGTGCCCTTCATCGCGATCCGTTCAGCCGTTTAGTCATGAAACGGTAACAAACAAACAAACTGTTAGACAGACAGAGTTGCTTTGGCCTTTATAGTATTAGCACGTATGTAATTTATTTTATTTATTTATTTTTCATCAAAATACCATATACACGGTGAAATTGAATTCGATATTTTTGCGAAAAGTATGTACTCAGTCCATGCTATAGAATGTTTATACACCATTCAATAAATATAAAAAAAATATTTTACAACATAAAACTAGTAGTTATAATAAACAACATTATTCCAATTCGTGACATATGCCCTGCGACATGATAAATACCTTCTGTCCAAAATCCGACTAGTGCAACCGCGTTACAGAATAATTAATAGTATAAGTGACCGCGCTGAGTAACAATAACTATCAACCAATAAAATACGAGAACTACGCGCGTTGGAACCGCCCCTTTCTTTTATGCACCTCTGATGCGCCCGCGCGCGCTACCCCGCGCGCCTCATGTCTCATGCGAAAAAATAATTAGTAGGTCAGTCGGCCAAACTCTGTCAAGGGATTTACAGTACTCGCTTGTCTTTCCCGTTTCCGCGCGTGAACGCAAAAATGACGTCGCGTCGTCATTATAATTTTTCAAACGTCGAGTGGTTGGATATGGTGCGCTTTTACGCGACTTGTGACGAAATCGGAATGCATCCATTCCATTTTCGTCGAACGCAAGCGCTACATGAGACTGATCCGCAATCTCGCATTGCCTTTTGCCAGTGGCTCAATGATAATCAAAACGTAAACATTTTGTGGACTGACGAGTCAACGTTTACGCGAGTGCTTTTAATAAAGTGAAAAGAAACACAGACACCCTTCGTTCTCTTAAAGAGAATTTGCAAAAACGTGCGAGACTTTGTATTGAAGTGAACGGACGACATTTTGAACAGTTGCCTCAATACAGATAGTAGGTAGTTAAAATAATAGGTAAGTGTATGATTTAAATCACTGTAAATAGTACTGATTCCATTTTTTTAAATACGCCTGAACTACTTACTTGCCGTGCCTCTACTTTTTTATTGTTTCAAATCAATGTAGGTACCTACTTATCTACCTACTCTGAGCACAGTACCTATTTTTAGTTCTTTGTATTTGTTACTGGCCCAATTGTTAGTAATTCTGACGGTCCTAAGCCCGATAAAAAGTATGAAGGGAAAATTGGAGTCATTGTTTAATTTCTTACCTACTAATAAAGATAAAAGATAGCCGCGCGGTGCCGTCAGTCGGCTACCCCCGCTTGGACCTTGAAGCGGAGCGGGCGTTTGTTTTGTAGGTATCAGCTGACCGCGTGGCATTAGGTAGGTACCTACGCTCAGACGGCGCGCGGCGCGTCTGTCGTCCCCGCGTAACGTGTTTAGTGAAATCGACATTTCAGATAATTGTCAGTTATTTTACGTTTATTTTTTTTCAATTTTTTTTATTTAATTTGTCGCTACGTATTTATTCTAAAGCCTGGACTGAGTACATACTTTTCGCAAAAATATCGAATTCAATTTCACCGTGTATATACATATAACATTACAGCTTAGCCTAATTCGTTATATCACTCCTTTATACCTTTAGTTCCTTATATACACTTAAAACATCACAGAAAAAATATAACAAACATATCAATTAAAAAATAAAATAAAAAACCTTTAAAAACATTCTACTTAATATTAATGACTATTACATATTTATTGTTATTGGTGCTTCGCAATACTTAAGACACATTCTTTCGATCAACGTCCATCCATCTGCAAAATCGATCTGAGCAAAAGCTTGAACAAGTTCGTTAAGGAGATAGTATTCTTCTTATTTTTTTGCCGACTTCTCTCACTCCGTTAGTTCTTTCCATCCAAAGGTTGACTGGAAGAGATCGCTTATAGCGATAAGTCCGCCCATTGTACTGTAGTTTTAAGCCAATTTCTGTAACTGTTGTTATTCTTTGCTATGGTGTACAATAAAGCATTTTTGTATTGTATTGTATTGTATTGTATTCTTTGGTATTAGTGTGGATTATGTTTAGGTTTCGAAGAAAACAATTTTATATTTTTTCTTTCAAGGACACGAAATTAAGGTTTCTTCCAGCTTATTTTTCAATCCCTCTCAAATCTATATCGGTACCTCTCATGTGAAAAGGAAGTAGGGAGGAGCCGTCCAAGATTAACGAGCTCTTTGTTCCTGTCGCGGGCCGAGGGTTCCTTTAAACAAGTATGCAGTAATGATCGCGGTGATACCTACCGGAGCCTGAGGAATGTAGGCGCTTTCATGTTGCCGTAGGACAAAAGGCTCAGGGGTACATTGTTGCGTTAATTTAGTCAACTATGTTATAAAGCGCCTGGTAACCGAGTTATTTATTTATTTAAAACATAAAACACAGCTTTAAAAAATATAAAAAAAATCTTATGTATAACTTATTACAATGTAACTGATAGCCAAAAACGGTTTCACATTGTTTGAGTTTTTGAGAGTTAGAACTAGATAGATAGATGGATAGATGAACGCTTTATTGCAAACATTACATAAAACTAATTAAAGAAAGTGTTACAGTGGGCGGCCTAAAAAGGTATCGCTAAACGTGATCTCTTTCAGACAACCTTTGGATGGAGAAAAATTATTAAAATTAAAGACGGGGATGTAAAGTCTACAATAATAATAAAGGAAAATAAAAGCAGTGTCAACTATTAATATTTAACACGTGATGTTTTCACAGAACTGGAAAAAGTAAACATGTACACTCAAGCCTGCTTCACATATTCAAAACAAGGCGTCATACGCGGTACGTACGCGGGTTTTGTCGAAATAGTAATTTTTTTTTGTCACTGAATGACGCGACGAGCTGTTCGATTGCCAATACGCCAACCCATAACAATAACAGCACCACCCAGAACTTAGTTTTGCATCGCTCGTCACCCTGAGACAATTAGCTGTTGAGTCTCATAATGCCCAGTAATTTCGCTGGCTGCAATACCCTTCAAACCGGAACACAGAATTTAAGAAAGAAAGAATGAAAGAATAAACATTTATATGGCAACCACAAAGAAATAAATGAAAAAGACACGTAAGATAAAATACAGAGACAGAGAAAGAATGTAACAGAACAAGACAATATGAAATACATCACAGACAGTTTGTGGTGCCAAAGAGGATTATAACTCAGCACAAAATGCCAAAAAGACAAAGCAGGGTGACGAGCGCAGTGTAGCGCCGCGCAGAATTTAGTATAAGAATGTTCTGGGTGGTCTTGTGACTGTTATGGGCAGGCCTATTGCTTACCATTAGGCGAAGGACCTGCTTGTCTCGTCATTCATTTACATAAAAAAAATGTTTAATGCAATATTCCTTATGTCTCGATCGAACGTATCGAGCCGGTTTTATATTTTATGCACTCAACGGGCTTATCAGCCAATTAAATAAAATAAACGCTTAAAATAAACGTAACGTAGGTAGGTACGGTAAGGTTTTTAACCCTTACGCAAAAAGATGACGTGTTATACAAGTTTGACCTATGTGCGTCTGTCTGTTAAACCGATTTGGATGCGGTTTTTTTTATTTGTAAACAGGTTTTTAGCGGTGGTTCTTAAACATTATTATATATTCAGCCCATATCGTCCCACTGCAGGGCAAAGGCCTCCCTACTTTCCTTCCATTTCTTAAACATGTTTTATCAAAATCGATTCAGTCGCTTTTTACTTGTTTTAGGTTTTTTGTGTCGGGATTTTTTAAATTTTAGTTATTACATATAACAGGACCACAAGCGATACACCTTACTGCCACTAAAGCTGTCCCTATAGTCATACAAATCATTTTTGGAAGACGAACAACGAGAATAATTAATTTTATGTTAGCTAAGAGAGTTCTACTCATTTTAAGAAATAAACATCTTAAACCGTAATAAAAGAGAACACAAACAGTTTTTCATACACGGATAGTTTTATTAACATTGTTTTTGTAGCTCCTGTGTATAGACACAAAAGTTATTTGCGTATCATATTTTTTAGAAAAACACAAGAACCGACTTCAAGCCTAAACTTATATTTTTTTTATTTATGTTATTTTTTTCAAAAAGTGCTAAATCAATTTATATAGGACCACCTCTGAATGACCTACCAAACAAAAAAGAATAATCTAAATCCATACTCAATACTCAATAGTTTATTGCAATCATATATGTATGTACATTTGAAGAGTTCTTATGAAAAGGTAAGTTAACATATATGACCCTGACAGGGTATGTCAATAGGAGTAATAGGACCAATCCATTAAATAAACATTGGTATTTTATAGTCATAAAAAGAATTAATTTTATTAGTATATTGATTTAAAATATCTTTTTACTTGTCATTAAAAAATTCGTGTAAGTTGTAGTAGCATTTGTTAATTAGGTATTGTTTTATTTTTTTTAATAAAATTGGTTCGATGTTTTCAACTTTTATGTTGTCTGGAATTTTGTTGTAATTTGGCGGATTCATAATTGGCGGAGTAATCGAACAAACATAAAAAAAATAAACATACCGCCGATAAATTATTTTTCAAAAAAAACTAAACCGACTTCAATACCACAAATGGCACTCAAAAGTAAAAAATAAATTAATATAATTATCATAAGCGCTACCCACTCATATATTTGAAGTCGGTGCCAGCCAAGTCTAATAGGTAGCAGATAAATATGTATATAGTAAGTACTACTTGTAGGTAGTATCTATCTACTACCTTTTAGACTTGGCTGGCACCGACTTCAAATATATGAGTGGGTAGCGCTTATGATAATTATATTAATTTATTTTTTACTTTTGAGTGCCATTTGTGGTATTGAAGTCGGTTTAGTTTTTTTTGAAAAATAATTTATTTTACCCTTTTTAGTGAAAAACAAGTTTTAATTAAATTAATTCAAAAAAGTTTTTAAAGACAAGTTTTTATGATCTAGAAGCCACATCATGACGAAGTTTAAAACGGGCTATCACAATTAAATGCATGTACAAAAAAATTTCATGTCTGTCCTATATCTCTGTTGAAGAGTTCCCTCGCCGGAAGTCAATCCTGGGTGTATCTGCCATGTCATGATGGAATTTAGAACAGGCTATTATGGTTAAATCCATTTACGAAATGTTGTGTCTGTACTATTCACCGTTGAGGAGTTCCCTCACCGGAAGTCAACCCTGGGTGAAGCAGTTGAAGCAGTCGAATACAAACCTCCACCTTTAGAAAGTTGGTTACGAAAAAAACAAGAACCGACTTGAAGATTAAACTTATATTTTTTGTTTTTGCTATTTTTTTCAAAAACTACTGAATGAATTTCGATAAAATTTATATGGGACCACCTTTGAAGTATTACCTACCAATCAAAAAAAGAATCATCGAAATCAATGCATAATTGGCGGAGAAATCGCGTAACAAACACAAAAAAAAAAAAAAAAAAAACATACCGTCGAATTGTAAACCTCCTCCTTTTTGAAGTCGGTTAAAAAAGGAGGAGGTTGTCATCCTCCATTTTTGAAGTTTGTTAAAAAGAGAAGAACGTTACTCATAAATGCGTGGTCTGTTGTTGTTGTATTGTTTATTCTTTCTTTTTTTCTTTCTTTCTTTCATGTGGTAGCATTGAGGATCGAGTTATGCATAACTCATTTTTAGTAGGATGCAGACATGCCGGAAATAAATTCCAGTGCATTGCTATAACATAGGTATACCTAGTCTACCGCATCGCTTACCCTCCGTAGTGGGGTCACTGGTGGAGAGTCAGGGGACTCTCTGCCGGCTTGCACGGCCCCACTCATCTGGGGGGTGGCCTTGGTGAAGAAGGCTACCCCTCCACAGGCGTAGTGACCCGCTTAACACCCGGGCTTACTGCCGGGGCGAGATGGTGAATGCTAACGCGACCCCATGTCGCCCCACCTCGGCAGAGGACTGCTCACTGTAGGTTTTTAGTGGGTTCGAGCCCCACCCACGAAGGGCAGTGCAGCGGCATTCCCCCAGCCTCTAAAAAAAATAAAGGGATACCTAGTCTATACACGTAGATGAGGCAATCGTCTTTACCTAATTACATCAGACCTTCTTTACCTAATAAATGCCAAAGATTGTAAGGATGGATGGATGGATGGATGTATGTTACTCAATCACGCTAAAACTACAGAACGGATTTTGATGAAATTCGATATGCAGGTTCTTTAGGTCTTCAAAAAGCAGGCTACTTTTTACCCGGGAAACCGCGGGTAGAACCGCGGGGCGGAAAATAATTAATTCATCGGGCTGATGTCCCATGCCTTTGCATTTTTGAGATTAATACTTGGTCATGCCGGTTTCCTCTCGATGTTTTCCTTTACCGATTTTAAAGAGTGTTAAATCCGCACATAACTTAAGAAAGTCATTGGTGCGGGGCCAGCGGGATTTGAACTCGGGTGCGTCGGATCGAAAGTCGCAAGTCTTCCTACTAAGCCACACTCTTGAAAGGAATTCAAATCCTTTAATTCCTTTACCTACCTAAATACCTATAGCTAGTGAACAATATCTGCTGATGGCCTTTTAATGTTGCCACCTTCCGCCTCCGGTCTCTGCCATTCGCCGGCAGAACCATAAGGATAATTTATTACTACATTTACAGATACCGCCTGATAGCTGGTAACACCAGCTGTGTTACCGCGTTTTTCTCATTGTTGGATAATTGTTGCCATGTCTCGATTATATATTGTGGGAGTTTTGTGATGAATGTTCATCACATCATATAATAGGCACGTGCCTATTATATAGCGGTATAAGTATACTCGTAGGCATAGGTATAGTTAGGTTAGTGCCGGGAGTCCGACATACCCCCCCCCCATCCTCCGATGGGGGAGTATGCGTAACGCATTTTTCGCAGCGTCAAAAAAAAAGTTATAGTTAGGTGCGTAATAAGTTTAACTTCAAGAACAACCAAAGTTATGCAAGTTTATGATAAGTAATGCAAATCCTTTACGATACCTACTATCATCTTCCTGCTAATCACATCCTATCCTACTTCCTACTAATATCCTATCCTATCGTACTAATCCTATAAATGCGAAAGTTTGTGAGGATTTATGGATGGATGGATGGATGTTTGTTACTCAATTACGCAAAAACTACATAATGGATTTTGATGAAGTTTGGTATGTAGGTACTTTGGCCTAATACTTTTAGTCTTTTTATCCCTGTAAACCGTGGGTGAAACCACGGGGCGCAGCTAGTATTATAAATGCGTGCAATAAAAGTTTGTGAGGCAAGTTGAAAGTTGTTGAGTTTGTTTGTGGTCGCGAATTTTTATAAGGGTTGTTAATCGTCAGGTAACACGTGATTCCAGTCGCTAACTTGAACAAAGTTATGGGAAAGTCAAACAAAACCGGAGCCGTGAAAGAATTACAATGTCACGGCTGCGAATCAAATCATTAGTCTTGCTTTATATATATATATATATGTAATATGTAAATTTATTATATGTCGTATAATATCATTATTTGTAGGATATTATTATTTTAAATTTGTGATAATTTTATGGATAAGTACAGTCAATTTTTAACTGTTCCTATAGCAAAACGGGTATCAGCTGAAAATCAGCGCCGAGTAGTGTAAAACTCTCGGCATTTTATGCTGAGCTGAGCCCATTCGGCATATATATTTATTATTTAAGTTTTATTTTTTATTTTTATTTCTGTCGTGTTTGTGTGCTGAATAAATGGTTTTTCTATTCTTTCTTTTCTTTAAATCAAATAATAATAATAACGTTTATTGAAAAAATAATTGGTCCCCAAACTAGTAGGTAGGTAGGTTTCTAAATGATACATATTGTTTTATGACAAAAGGAGCAACGTCATTTTCTAATACGTTATAAAATATAAAATGAAAATTATTATAAAAAATAACTTAATAGCAAAACATAACAGTATTCTGTGACATAACGTAAGTTTGTGTATGAGTGAGAGGGTATTCGTCTAGTCATGTGTTGTGATATAATCCAGTAGTGTGCGTGAGTGGGGGGAGGGAGAGGTGAGCGGATGTGAGGGTGTGTGTATGTATGTGTGTGTGCGTGCTTATGTATATATGTGTGGAGTATGTAGGCGCAAATGTAATAAAAATAAAAATAAATCAAATCAATATTATTTAGCTGTAATACAAACGGTATTTTATGTCGGAGTTTTTTAACTTAATCCCAGAATCAATTATATTAAGGTTTAGACACTATCATAACGTGAGAGTAGCCGTTTATATTTATAATGATCAATTAAATTATTAGAGGATTAATTAGATCCCTCCGCTGATCGAAAATCTCCGAATTTATAAATATTATTTTTACCCAATCACAGCAGCTAAAAATCATCAAGCGCCCTTTTCATTTTCGGAGACGAATTTCATTTTCATTTTCGTATTAGGTTAATTCTAAACTCATCAATTTAGAGGCGTTAATTCCGCTAAATCGAATAATAATGCGAATAGTCACATAAGAAGAATAATATTGTCAAAAACAAACATAAAATATTGTAACAAAAGTTCTAAAAAATATGCCCCTCAGTACCCTTTGCCGTATCTTTTGAGTAGTTCTTTTCCCGATACGGTGGTAGAGTCATTGTAATAATTGACGATCATAAGTGCGTCTTTGACGACGAAATTGAAATAAAGAACTTTTAATTGATTGATTGACATACATTATGATTAATTTTAAACACTTTCCAAAATGTCTTTGTAACGAAACACTGTACAATTTAACGGAATAATAGAGCTAAATATCGGTTAGCCTACAAACCCGACACTGATTGTCGGAGAGCAGACAGCGCTGTTCACATAGCGGGGCATGCTCTACATTCATCAAATATTTAGATACCTGTCCTCCTAGCTCTATATAGAGGCAAGGTAAAGTTCAAGTGCACTAGGTCAGTATAAATACAAGTCACAGACACAAATATTCAGAAAGAAGTAATATGAAATTGTTTTTTTGAACTGCGTAATGAGAGAAACAAGTCGTTCGCCTAAAGGTAACTTGCGGTTAAAAGTACTTTGTAGCACTGCATTGCGCTCATCACCTCGAGACATCATATATTAAGTCATGCCCAGTAATTTCACTGGCTATAATGCCCTTCAAAATGGAACACAGTAATTGCGCACTACTGCTTGGCGGCAGAATAGCTGGCAAAGCGGTGGTACCTACCCAGACGCCTCCCTCATACGAGAGACCTACCACGAGTGAAGAGCAAGCACAATTCCCAACTCCCAACAAAGGGAAGCTCCCAACAAATCCCAAAAATCGAATCCCAAATAATTGTCGCATCTAAACGATAATATTATTTTGAGCTCCCAACGAATCCCAATAAAATTTTATTTAAAAAGAGAATGTTCCTTTTCATTTGTTTTTTGTTGTTGAAAGTACCTTCGTATATTTAGATGTGACTATACCTACGTGTATTATGTACTTCAATTCTGATTTGTTTTTTTTTTAAACCCAACGATCACAGTCATCCCATAATAAATACATATGCAATGGGTCAATAGTAACTCTATATTATAGCCAGCGTGGTAGATTATGTCTCATTGATACTCTAACTACTCTAGAGAAAGCCGGCATGCAGCAGTGGGAACGTGATGGGCTGAAGACGATGATCTAATATTGATAGAGAATGTTTAAGTGCAATAAAGTATTCCACAAAATCTGATATAGAATTGTCGAATGCCGGTAAAGACAGGTGTTCTATTAATTTTGTAGTGAGTTAAAATCGATCGAGGGTTATAGATACGAAACACCACTAAGGACATTAAGCATATTTTTCAAATAAAAGCTCTTTGGTCACCCGTTGTTTCTATGAGGCGTCGGGACAGCTCTTTGAATAAAAGATGCGCGTTTTCCACCCACGGCCCTATAGTTTCGACCCCAAAGGAAAGAACTATGTATTCCTCGCCAAGAGATACTTCCTCCGTTTGAGGCTCTCTGCCGATTTTGCCGCCGCTCCTGCCGCCCTTGAAGTACCGTACGTAAGTATTATTATTTAATTATTATCCATGATCCAAGAATCGAGTATGTACAGGTCAAGGTTAATATATATAAGTAGATAATTGTCGGCTACACGTCGTGGGCGTTCCCATAATAATAATTATTTATGTCAAGTGCTTCGCACTCGCATGCACTCTAGTGCAAAATAAAGTCAGGGCATGGCCGCCGGCGCCAATCGGTCCAAAGGTTTAGTAGATTTCTCAATAAAATTTCTGAGATTTTTAGAAAAATGTTGAAGTTTTTTTTTTTCATAATCACACTACTTATATAGCTATGTAGATATACTCAATTGCACGTGTTTGAAACATTATAACTATAACATAAATAACATACCTTTTACAATTCTTATTTAACTTGCAATGCTGCTGAACCATTTCATCTTATCCTATCGAGTTGAATATTAGCATACTTGACAAAGTCCGATGACAATGCAATATTATGGTGACAGCCAGCTGATCTAATGATGTAGACAGAAGGTGCGCAATGGAACTCCTTGACGAATAATCGTAAACTACTAGTGCTTGGGCGTATTTTAATCTGTTTGCGGTAACGATTCCAAATTTGTTAAAAGCTTGCCTTGAAAAAAATATTTTTCGACAATTTTTTTTTATAGAGTTTGTCTTCGAACTGGGCCTCAATTCACCATGACAACTTGGTGATTCCTTGCTTCGAAATCACGTCGATTCCTTCATTAATAAACGACATCTGCCAAATTTGTATTCTCTATGACGCGTCATATATATAAATATATGAATGCGTCATAGAGATGTCGTTTATTGAAGAAGGAATTGACGTGATTTCGAAGCAAGGAATCGCCAAGTTATCATAGTGAATTGAGGCCCTGGTCGTTAATTCAATTCTTGTTTTGAACATGATACATGTAAGTAGACGTCGTCATCACTTCGACTTTTGGTCTTCGGTCGGATATGGAAAAAAAAGCGCGTTAACATACTGAGTTTTTTAATTTAATATAAGACTATAGACATTCCTATTATTATTTTGTTTATAATTAATTTGTATACATAATTAATTACTTATATTTTCTTATGTTTTTGTGCGTATTTGCATAATAGGGAAAGTATAGGGAATAGTATAGGAAATATAGGGAAAGTAGGGCGCCGTTATAGGGAAAGTAGGCAAAAACAATAATTCCTTATGTGTTGTGTAGTAGCGTATAAAATACTTAGTTATAGTGTTATATTTTTGTATATATGTTAGTCTATAAGGTATATATTCTATGGACCTATGTTATTTACTTTATTGTACATTAATACTGCCTGAAAATAAATAAATAAATATAAAGAAATAAATAATAAATCAATTTTAATTTTGTGGAGAGTGAGAGAGAGAGAGCGTAACTCACTGCACACAGCAATATCTTGCAAACCTGACCTTTATTACATTATATAAATCTTCTAATTTTTTTAAAAGAATTAGAAGAAACCTGTACATATATGGTAATAACGAGGTCAGGCAAACAAAAGTTTTATGTTCCTTCGAAATTGCACGAAAATATAATGCAAATGCAAATTCTATTGTAACAAAATCTACCTAGAGCGGGATGATAAAGCGTTCCACATTCCCTAGAACGGGTCTGGTCCGGAGAACGAGAGTTTTTTACACTTTTTGCGGCAAATGCCATAAACTTGTAGTTCATTTACTTTCATTGCTTTTAAACGTGCCGTCTAATTGGTTTTATTTATGAATGTGGTACTGTGACTTCACAACTTCATGGTAGAATGTGTTAGAAAATAAAAGAAGTTTTTTTGTTGTAAAATATATTTTGTGGCAAAGTTGTGGTCCCTATCCAGACGGCCTCCCGCATACGAGAGACCTACCACAAGTAATAAACCATATAACCAGATAGATAAATAAGCCATACAATGGTTAACACTATGGAAGCTAGTAATTGATGCCAAGTAAAAACTTAATTTGCATAAGTCACGAATGCTCTGATTTATTACCTCCACCATTCAATGTCGTTTTTTGCATTGCATGATGTAATTATCATCGTGATGCGGAAAAGGTACTTTTTAATGTAACTGAATGATGAGACGAGCTGGTCGTTTGCTTGATGGTAAGCAATATGCCAGTCCATAACAATAACAGCACCACCAGAACTTTGTTTTGCAAAATCCTGCGCGGCGCTGCACTGCGCTCGTCACCTTGAGATAATTAGCTGTTGAGTCTCCTAATGCCTAGTAATTTCGGTGGCTACAATGCCTTTCAAATCGGAACACAGTAATGCTCCCGCACTACAGCTTGGCGGCTGAATAACTTGCAAAGTAGTGGTACCCACCTAAATGGCCTCTCGCATACGAGAAACCTACGACCAGTGAACATTGTATGAACCTTAAAATACCTACTACATATAGATATATGTAGTAGATATTTTAAGCAAACGTATTTGAAAATTTTTTTCGCACTTGGAAAGATACTGGTATATAACGTATTATATTATTGATACTTGTTGGAGTGAGTGTGGCTCAGCGGGAGAACGTGCGACTTTCGATCCGGCGCACCCGAGTTCTAATCCCGCTGGCCCCGCACCACAGAGTTTTTTTAGTTATGTGCGGATTTAACACTCGCTCTAAAATCGGTGAATGAAAACACTGTGAGGAAAAACCGGCATGTCTAAGAATTTATCACATAAATTCGAAGTCATGTGACGTCCACCAACCTGCACTGCGCCAGCGTGGTGGATTATGGCCCATTCTCTCCCTATGAGATAAGGCCCGTGTCCCAGTAGTGGGAACGTGATGGGCTGATGATGATGATGATACTTGATGATCCCCGCAGTTTCACCCGCGGTTTTCTGAGATATAGTGTCTTCTCGACCCATAATGGATCTACACATCACATCAAAATCCGTTTAGTAGTTTTAACGTGATTGAGTAACAAACATCCATACATCCATCCATCCACCCATAAACTTTTGCATTTATAATATTAGTAGAATAGGATTTAAAAACATCTAGATATACCTAAATCCTTTTTGTCAATAAAAGTAGTATACAATACAATACAATAAGACTTTATTAAACACCAAAACGGGAAACAAAAGTTTACAGTTACATATATAATAGGTAGGTTGATAGGTTAGGTGAAAGGTACAGAATATATACCACGGTGCCACGTACACTATTCTAACCTCAGAGTAAGACTTTGAGGTTGGAATGGAGTGCGTGGCGCCGTGGAGTATGAATTTGCTTTTATAGGTGATGTCACATGTCAGTGTCACCGCCTATGAATAAATATTTTTTTGCTTTATGTATATTTTGTTTACTTTTGTTATATAAATATTTGTTAATATATAATTTATGTTGTATTCGTCTCTTATCTTACTGTTCGTGATGTCACAGTCATAGGTTCCGGCTGAAAATCAGTACTAAGGTATTTATTACCTTAGTTTTTATGCTGAGTCGGAACCTTTTCCTGACATCGCGCAACGTTCCATTATACTATAATTATATTATGTATTTATTATTTATGTTATTACATGTGTTTTTTTTTCTGTTATATGTATAGTATAGTATTATAGCTTAATGTAATGTTGCGTGTATCTGTCTTGAATAAATGTTTTTTCTTTCATTCTATATATTTTAATATCCAAAAATGATAAATTATAATAAACTGTAACCAATAAGTTCTAAGATATTTTGTTACTCTCTAGTTGTGAAACCGTCTCTTGTTAAATGACTTGCACAATGCCCCAGAATGCTTTCAGTGTTTACATGCAAAGCAGTTTGCGAAAGGAACAGAATGGGTAAATTCTCGTCTCATGTCTCTGACATAATCTGTACAAGCCTTTGCATTACGCTATAAACCTGTGTTTTGGGATTTAAGGAACGTAAACCTGGGAAGCCAGGTAAATCTAGTTTATAGCTTGAAGAAAATGTTTGTATTACTGCCTTACCACCTTTATTATTTTCAACAGTATTCTGTGTGCTTTAACAAGATGAATATTTGACGTGTAATACGTATTTAGACACCATTGTTTAGATATTGTACATTCATATGTGACAAAGTTACTTTTAAACATTTTTTTTTATTGCTAATTGGCTTGTGTTTGACCCCTATGTCACCTGATGGTAAGCTACGATGCGGTCGACTATCTAGCACGCTTAGTACATGTTCACTCGAGACTTGAAGATTCCTAGATTGTAGCTATCGGGAAAGACTGACTCTGGCAGGGAGTTCCACTCGTTAGCAGTGCGCATAATATAAGTGGAAGTGAAGCGCTTAGTATTCGCAAGAGGAATGTCCACCATGAAACGGTGGCGTATTAACAAATAAAAACAAGGTCTTATATATTTTATTTCTTAACTGACTTCTGACGGTGACCATGATAGTTTAAATACTTTAAAGCGATATCATTTAAAAAAAGAACTAATCATGGGAGTTCCAATAATATGTTAGATAAATAGTGTAGTAGTGTTCGGTACCCCCTAAATAGTCGATCCCAGTCGTTTATTTATTTTTTATTTTATTTTTTAATTGTCCCCACTGTACGGAATTGGTTTGGTTCCATTATTGTTTATAATATTACTTATAATATCATTTTTAGTATAGATAAACAAACATTTATTCAAACTACTATTTATATAAATATTTATTCACACCAGAATTTGTACATTCTAATAGGTGGGTGTGTGATGAGTGATCACACACCCACCTATTCACACACACACTCACACACTAACTCATTCAACAGGCATAATTTGAGATATTTGTAAGTTGTCAATAAAAACTTTTAGCTATTTATTCTTGTAAGTTTTAACAGCTAGGAACATAATACTAAGCCTACTTATGTACATCTTAGTAATATCAATAAATGGAAGACACTGAAACCCACGACACAGGTTCCTAGTGTGAGTTCCAGGGTTCACCTTGCAAGCAATAACAAACCTAACAATTGCAAATTGTTCCACATCTCCGATATGTTTTAAAATTGTTAATTGTTACCTGGATAAATAGAGATATATTTATTATTATATTTATTAAAATGAAATATTTAAGAAAATATATGTAACTTCCAATTCAATCATCGAATCAACTCGATCATGCATATCATTTTACTTTCATGTCATTGGAGTTGCACAAATGCAGGTGCTTAAAAGTTTACAAATAAACTTTTAAAACGATGCAGCGCGCGGCGACGTTCAAAAGGTCAATTTTGCCCGAAATTCTGAATGGTACTAAGAATTACCTAAACATTCATTAGTTTGTTAAAAAGGGTCTAACCGGTCCTTGTTAAGTTATCGAGTCAAAATAACAATTTGCAACAAACTTATACGTACGTGTTCATTCCTCGTTAAGCACTTTGCTGTTCAATGCTTTAATGTACGAAAAATCAACGTTAGCGGGAGCACTTTGTTCTACCTTGTTGAGCTCTTGAGCACGATATTTTAACATTTGCTATTGCGTTTCAAAGAACTTAAATGATTATTAAATTCCCCTTTTCAAAATAGTGAATTGAATAAGTGAACGGAGAGGTAATACGGGTGTGGGCCGTAGAATAAGTAAATAATATCTGTAACTTATTTTAATGTTGCCTGAAATAAAGATTAAATAAATAAATTATTTTAATGAGGCTTGCATGACATTGGAGTTGAAAATATCAAGTTCTTTTTTCTATGCTTCCTCCAGTTCGTTTGAATCCGGAAATTTTATCTGAGAGTCAGGAATATTCATGATCTTTTCTATCTACCTAATGTTTCTTGATAACTGTAGGTATTAAGAAAGAAAAGAAAGAACATACATTTATTCAGGACATCACACCAACATTACACTGAACATACTAAAATAAAGATAAAACAATACATACAACACAGTGAAATGTATGTATGTCTTCTGTTGTCTACAAGAAATACGCACCTGTAATAGTAAATCTTAGTGTTTTAAGTGATGAGCGCAGTCCAATCCTGTAGGCGTTGCAAATGAATACTTTGGGTGTTACTGCAATGAATAATAAAATAATTAAATAATTTACATCTATTTATAAATCCATAAAAAATAACACTATCCATTTCAAGGTGTAATGTTTAGTCTACCCCGAAAGTCAACTAATATATACCGTAATAAGATACCTAATATACGATTGCGGAGTCAGAGAGCTTGATCTAAGTTATAGGCAATGAGGCAGCTGTCAAAATCGATTAACTAATTAGAATCGAGTCATCGTTGCGGGCGTCGTTAATCGAGTAAAATGTTTGGATCGAGTCGGGCGCCGGCGCCGTCGGTGTAATTCAGTTAGAACGTACCTATAAGTTATAGGGGATGTTGAAAATTAATCTTATCTTTGTTCCCTTATATACTTTGATATACATAATGTGCCTATGTACAATATACCTTATAATATTATACGACAATCACGCGGCATGCCAGAGCTAATTGTCTCAGGATGACGAGCGCAGTGCAGCACCGCGCAAGATTATGCAAACCAAAGTTCTAGATGGTTCTGTTCCTGCTATGGGCAGGCGTATTGTTTACCATCAGGCAAACGACCAGCTCGTCTCGTCATTAAGATAAATAATAATTATTATTAATTTCACGCTGTTTATCTTATTATTTTTTTTTAATGAATTATTTTTTGTCTCCGCTGGTACAATTTGTTTACTTCTCGGCAAACATCTGAGGTCGAGCAAAGGGGTACGCTGAAAACCAGCCCTGTGTGAACTCACTAGAGTTTACACAGAACGATGCTGAGCCTACCCCTTATTGCCAAATCATTATAGTATATAAATATTATAGTTATATTGAGTTATTGGCAATAAAAAATCATTTTCTTTCTTTCTAAAAAAATGACCTACGTTTTTGGAACTTTTAAAACGGTTACTAGCAGCACTACGGCAGAGGAACTTCACACTGGTCTTGTCATTAGTTATGACCCCTAAAATTCTGCATGTACTGTTCCAATAGTTCCAACTTGACATAACCCCGAAGGTGGTATTTTATGCTCCTAAAAATAGATGGATATAAACCCCAAAAATTACACAGTCTAATTTGTAACATTCATTGTGTTTTTCATTATGTTCATGTTGTCGCCCATTACCAGCCATCAATGCTTGGGTGGCAATGCCATAAGGGCCGAAATACAATCGAATTGTTTACGTAGGTTCTCGAAGACAGGGCCGCAATTAGGGAAGTAATTTGGGGGGTTTGATTCCAACTATACAGAAAAGTTATATATTCTAATATTTTCGAATGTATCCCAAAATGTTTTCTACTCTTTTGGTGGACAAAACAAATAGATATGACATGATATTTAAATACAACAAATGTTAGACTTAGCCTAAGCCACCTACTGACTAAAACCCTCGTCTGCTCTGTCTGTCCACAGACCAGATGTCTGTGCCGTTTTCGTCACGTCTTATTTTTTGTAGGCGTACATGCACTACGAAATGCTACAAGAGCAAAATGTCTCAGGGTGACGACCGCAGTGCAGCGCCACGCAGGACATGTACATTGACATGTACATTCCTCACTACATGCTATGCACTTTTTTATGGGCCATAACACAATAGTTTAAAATTAGATATTTTAGTTGACACTGACTTTATGCGAAATCGTGCAAAGCGATAACTAAATAAAAAAGAGCTTCATCCCCAGACTTTGTACTCAGCAGCTCACCCTGGCTACGTACCTGAGATACTCATACGTAGCCGAGTTGACTGTCGGTGTCTGTGTACCTAATTATTCGGGTGTCGGTATACTTGATTATTTAGTTAGCGCTGACGGCAAATTGGTAATCTCATTAGTTGTGATGACGATATACCGAACTGTGCCACATATTGAATGCGAGATGGTACCACATGGTAACAGTAAGGACAAATGTTACAATTCAACTCATTTCTCTACTCATATAATACTATGCGTCTGTGGAGTTGGAACTTGTGAATTTGCTACAAGTGGAAAAAAATATATCAGATGTATGTGACTCGCCAATGTAATGCGTTGTAATATCTAGTTTTTTTTATGACACTGCAATCAGCACGTGCAAATTTGACTAAAATATGCATTATTTTTTGCAATATTTGTTAAACTCTTTGACCCAAACGTAAATAGCTATATTTAAATATTTAACAACGTACCCATCGGGAACAGTTTAAAGATATTTTACTGTGAATATGTTACTTTCTTTTACTAAGGGAGCTCCTTGTGAGCAAAACCTTGTGTATGTCCATCTATGAGTGGCTTCCAGTGTGTGTTTAGTATTGACAGAGAACTAGCTTGTAAGAAAATACTTATTGGATTTAATAAGTTGAGCCAGAATTAGCTAACGGTTGACTTGATATAAAATAAAAAATCTTGATATAAAATCTCCACAGTACACCGAGGTTAACTGGAAGATAATGCTCACTAGCATTAAGTTCGCCTATGTACCCACAAATTTGTTTATGCAATAAAGAATTTTCTATCTATCTGTCTATATATGGCGAAAATTACCAATGAAATTCATAATTTGTGGGATACCAGTAAGATTACCTCAGGGTGACGAGCGCAGCGCAGCGCCGCGCAGGATTTTGCAAAACATTGTTCTGGGTGGTGCTGTTATTGTTATGGGCTGGCGTATTGCTTACCATCAGGCAAACTACCAGCTCGTCTCGTCATTCAGTTACATAAAAAATAAAAATAAAGAGATCTTAAATATTGAAAACTATTGTAAGTATTTTTAAACCGACAAGGTTTCGGACATTGGAAGTGCTTCTTCTGGTAAATTCTCCCAGAACGTTATTTCCGAAACAAGGGGTTCCAACGTCTGAAAACTGATCGATTTAAAAATACTTATAAATATTTGTTTCTCCCAAAATGTTATTTCCAAAAAAAGGAGTCCATTGGAAATCCTTTTCGTTCGAAAACTGGTCCATTAAAAAATACTTACGACACTAACCGTTAGAATAATCCGTTCAGTATAGTTTTCACATGACTGATGAACATCCATCGTCATAAACTTTTATAATATTGTAAACGCATTTATAATATTGGTAGGGTATAGGATTAGAAGAAGTGAGAAAGGACGTGATGGCATTTTTGTTCGAAAGTATATTCTATAGGAACTTGCAGTGGTTCTGTGAACGCAGGTCAAGTGACAAGATCACAAACAACTCCGCAAAATGTGTGCATCTCAAATATCGTTAGCTGTAAACGTTCGTAGCTTTTTAGCTGTAATCTACTTAGCAGCTCAAATGTTTCGTTTCGTTTACTCAGTAATACGACTTGCCATTTCCAAATGGAAAGACAAGACAAATAAACGTTGTATTTCTTAGAAACCTGTTCTGTACATGCGCATGCATGAGTATCTTGTTAGCAAGGATCGCATAACCTTTATTTCGTTTGCTTTTGTGTCTTACTTTTTTTTGCTTGATCCTAGGATGCTTAAGTGTTTTTCTGCTACTTATTGGGTCTTTATAAATTTGATCCTTAACAGTAACCTAAACGACGAAATCCCATCGTATTCTAAGCACAGGGTGAGGATGTGTGTATGACAGAGTGTGTGTATATATGGGCTAAACGTATAATAATAAAATATGGTGCGGAAGATCCTAAAAAAACGAACATGAGGCCTACTACGAGTTGCTCTCGTTCGTGCGTTCGTGCGGAATAAAAGAGACACTAAAAGCCCTGTTGCATAGCGCTGTCCCTTTCGTCGGATGAAACGAAAATCGTAGTTACGACTCAGAGTAAGGCCTCATTTCCTTAAAGTATAAACGAAATTATATGCGAACGAACTCGCGGGTATCAGCTAGTAGGAAACAATAGTTTCCATCTATATTATTAGTAGGCACAAATTTTGACGTCAACGTCAAGGTGACGATGACAATGCTACTTATAAAAAAACGGTATCGGTATTTTAATCGATATTATTTATATCGAGAAAACTATAAAGAAAACAGTCCTTTCTATTTAGGTATCCTATTGAAGAACAATGAACCCTACATTTGTATCGGGAGCATTGTTGCTATTGTTATGTTAATTTATTCCATGAGCGGCCATTGAACTTACGTAATTGTAATCGGATTGCCGACGTTTTATTGATTAATAACATTATTGTTTTAGTGATAATGATGGGTGTAAAATAGAGTATCGTGACTCTATACTCTGTACTATTAAGTATTCTGTATAATATATATATATATATATCCAAATCTATTCTTACCATGAAATGATTAGCGACTTTTGTCGATGAGTATACCTACTTATGTAAAAGATTATCTTTCACATTTTTTAATAAATGCTTATTATATTTAGACGAAGTATTAGCGAATGCCAAGCGAAATACTCAAACTAGGTTTTTCGGAAATAAAAAGAACTCGACTCCACCACCGTCGTAGCTAAATTGGGTAGAGCCCTTCCGGCGCTGAGGGGAGATTGTGATGCGGGTTCAAGTCCCAGCCGGTGGTCGTATTTTTTCCTTCAGAAAAACCTTGTTTGAATTTTAATAAATGCTTGATTTCTTCTACATAATAACGAATAAAAGAAATGTCTCGTTGTGAAAATTATTTCAAGCAAAACATTCCTATATCCCAAAGGAAAATCAAAGTTCTTAGAAAGCTCCGACTTTGTAGTCCCCGAGCGTAGAGGTATAGTTGAAATCTAATCTACCGTTATAACAGTGTATTCGGATTCACTGCGGTGAGGAAGAGTCGCACAATCGTTGGCACCTGAGACCACTGAACCACAAATTAAAAAATAGTTACAACACTGAACGATAGACAGAGCTCAAACGTTTCAAACTTAAAAGTTTTACACTTCTTTATATAATACATTAGCGCATGCTTCTTCGACCCCGTAAGACGATATAAGAAGGATAGAAGAAATTTGGCTGGCAGTTGGCTCGGTGGCTCAGTGGTTAAGACGTCGGGACGGTATTCCGAAGATGCAGGTTCGATCCCTTCCCGAGCAATTTAATTTTTCTTCTATCTAATTATTTAAAATCCCAAGTTTTACATTTTCTCAGAAAATGTAAAACTCGGGATTAAAAAAACCTGTCTTGTTTTTTATACAAAATTGTATTACTCGTTCGAACATTATTGTATTTATGTTTTTTCATGAAAATAGTTTCACAAATTTGAATTTAATTTCCGTTATTTCGAAACGTCTATTCAATACACAATTATAACCCGATAATTCATCCAATCAACATGGATATGGATATGGATATTGACCCCTATACCTGTCTAAAAACCTCTTTCAAATACCAAGTCTTCAAAACTCTCCAAGACAAATAACCAATAATGTTAATATATAATTTTACTACAAACATACACTTCTATACACAGTCAACTTTTCATGCATACGCGCACCCACACACATACATAGACTCACACACATACACCCTTTATACATACTTGAATCCTCTGCTAGAGAGCGCAAAATGCATAATAATTGTAATAATTAGGATGATCTTTCATTAGCTTATATTATGATTGCTTAAGATTGTAACTGAATCTCTTGTATAAGCTGTTGATCATCTAATAATAAATAAATAAATAAACATATTTTCATGAAAATAGTTTCACATATTTAAATTTAATTTCCGTTATTTCTGAGCGTCGATTCAATAAATAATTATAGCATAATTCGTACAATCAACATTCTTAACATTGATTTGATAAAATGCTAGTAAACAATTTTTTTAAAGGTCTATGCAATATATAAATGTTACTGGACTGCTGTGTTGCTGAACTATAATAAAGTTCCACGTATAATGTGCCTCCTAAACATAGGCGGAATACAATAATTGTAACTTATGTAGAATTTATCTAACAATTGTGGCGCTGCATGCTGTTACAATGGCACCGTTCTGTACGCCTCGCCTCTGGCTGCTATTTTGTGACTACCTAAATAAATATACGGCTGGCATTTATAAAATGTTTATATGATAAACGTATATATATGGCCTAGCGTTAGAAAATATTTGGAAATAACTATCTACCTTATGAAACACCACAGTACACCGAAGTTAACTGGAAGATAATGCTTTCTAGTATTATGTAAGTTCATCTATAGGTATAATAGTAGGTATAAACCCTGATTGCTCAGGCACCAGACGTCGATATTTTTCATATGCGTTTCTGTATATTTCTTAAACACTGTATTCAGTTTTTACATAAGTAGATATAAATATAAGTATCATAGATAGATTTAGCTCGTTGTGCGCTTTGGCGCTGCTGTAAGCACAACAAGCATTTATACAAAATAAATAAATAAATAAAAGTATATAGTTGTAGATTTGTTTGTTGAACAAAGATCTGTATAATCTAAAAATAAAATGTTCTGTCTTAAAGTACTATTGTATACCTACTGACGTTTTATTTAGAAATTTTACATATTTAGATTTAACCCACGAACTTGTTTTGCAAATAAATAATGCATTTTTGTATCAATATAATTATTTTTAACCGGCTTTAAAAAAAGGATGAGGTTCTCAATTCTATTCGACCTAGTGGCGTAGCTACCAGAGGGCTAGAGGGGGCAGTGCCCCGGGGCCCGCAAGCCCCGGGGGCCCCTCGGGCTCTGACTTACAAACTATAAATTGAACTAGTGAAAATTTCTCCTATATTCAAAGTCAAAGTCAAAGTCAAATATCATTTATTAAATAGGCACAAAAGTGCACTTTTAAAGGTCATAAACACATGATACAAATAAAAAATGTTAAAAATTGTAACTTATGTTAACATGACTTTGAAAAAAAGGTAAGTATGTTTACCCATTTCTTTCCTATACTCAAATTGAAGTCTGAGTGCTGAAAAGAAATGCGAAAACTGACTCTACCAGTGCTTCGGAAATTCGGAATATAAATAAACCAAAGTTCAAAACGCAACGAATACGAAACAAACGATTTTAAATACACTCGAGAGCAATGAATCCGGGTCACTTAAAGAATGTTAAAAATCTCGGAAACTAAAAATGATAGGTTAATGCAATAAATTGTATTTAATAGACAATGTAATACTCCTTAAATGAAAGTAAAAAAAATATGAGTCACCATACATTTTATTAACACAAAATTACATAAAGAAAAAAACTGCTGATCTCTCCTTAAAACAAAAATAGGAAACATGAAATTTTTGAACTTTATTACGATTTTCTTGAATTTTAATACTTCGTATTGACATATGCGAACACATATGCGAAAACTGACTCTACCAGTGCTTCGGAAATTCGGAATATAAATAAACCAAAGTTCAAAACGCAACGAATACGAAACAAACGATTTTAAATACACTCGAGAGCAATGAATCCGGGTCACTTAAAGAATGTTAAAAATCTCGGAAACTAAAAATGATAGGTTAATGCAATAAATTGTATTTAATAGACAATGTAATACTCCTTAAATGAAAGTAAAAAAAATATGAGTCACCATACATTTTATTAACACAAAATTACATAAAGAAAAAAACTGCTGATCTCTCCTTAAAACAAAAATAGGAAACATGAAATTTTTGAACTTTATTACGATTTTCTTGAATTTTAATACTTCGTATTGCCTCCTCGTGCTTCCATTACTGCGTTTACGCGGTTTGGCATGCTGTACACCAAGTTCCTTATACGATTTTGGGGAATATTCTCCCATTCCTCTGTGAGAGCAATTTTGAGCTCACGAAGCGTGATTGGGGGAGGGTTTCGTTGTTTTACGCATCTGCCTAGCTCGTCCCAAGCATGCTCGATCGGGTTGATATCCGGGCTGCGCGCTGGCCACTCCATACGAGTAATGTTCATCTCTTGAAGGTAGTCATTCACAATCCTACCTGTATGAGGTCGGGCATTGTCATGCATAAATATAGCATCCTCACCTAAATTGACCATAAATGGACCAACGTGATCATTGAGGATTTCTTCCACATATCTTACGCTAGTTAAAGAGCCGTTTTCTATGATCACCAGCTCTGTGCGACTTTCAGAAGAAATTCCGGCCCACACAAGTACAGACCCACCACCGTAGGCTACTTTTTCTTCGATGCATGCTTGCTTGAATCTTTCCCCTGGTCTTCGATACACTCTGTGTCTTCCATCGTGCTTGTAGAGCATAAATTTTGATTCGTCGGAGAACATAACTTTTGACCAATCTTCAATACTCCAATTTACGTGGCTCTGGGCATATCTTAGTCTCGAAATACGATGCCCACGCTCCAGTTTAGGGCCGTTTGCAGGTCTAAGGGGTTTTAAGTTAGATTCAGCAAGCCGACGTCTTACTGTCCATGCACTTGGGTTACTTCCTCCGAGGCGTCGAAACTGATTGGTGAGTTCAGTTCCTGTGAGAAAGCGATTTCGAAGCATGGTGTTCACCAAGTATCGGTCTTCTCGTGCTGTGGTACACCTGGTTCTGCCCGTTCCTGGTCTGCGTAGGTTAGAACCAGTTTCTTCGTAACGTCGGAGAACTCTTTGTACTGTTGACAGCGACACACCGACAGTCCTGGCTGTATCGCGCTGACTCCGGCCGGTTTCCAGCATTGTAAGTATTCTGGTGCATTCTTCAGGCGTAAGCGACATAATTTCAGCTTGAATAATGAATATAGAGCACTATCAACATGGTTAATGTACCCACATAAATGACAGATTACAAACAAAAGCAAAACCAAATGCTGTAATTTCGTAGTTCCATCTTCGAAAGTGGCCCTTTTTCAAATTTGATTTTTTTATGATATAACTTTACAATAACTAAGAAGTTTTAATACCTTCATTTAAGGAGTATTACATTGTCTATTAAATACAATTTATTGCATTAACCTAGCATTTTTAGTTTCCGAGATTTTTAGGATTCTTTAAGTGACCCGGATTCATTGCTCTCGAGTGTAGTTTAGTTGGGGCCCCAGTTTATTTTTTGCCCCAGGGCCTTTGGTTACGCCACTGATTCGACCTTAGACTTCAAAGATAGATAAGTCGGTTTTTATTTGTTATAAAATTTATTATGTGTCACATTTTAATCTTTCAGTATTATCATCATAAGGGCCGTTATATTGTTCTTCAATTGTTTCATTAACTGCGCACACAAGTGGTTAATATTTCAGTCGCTAACCTAATAAAAGGGAGATCGGTGCTTGTCTGTCACAGCCAATTTTTCCGCAAGTACTTGACACAGAAAGTTGAAAACTGGCGCAAAGATTGGAGCCCGAATGAATTATTATTTCTTCCAATATTAAGAGTGGAGTAAAAAGTGAAAGCTATGTTATAGGAAGTTTTAAGATGAAGATAATGTCAAAGTAACACTTTTTTAATTGAGATAATTTTATATTTTTATAATTTATTTTGTGATCGATATTCTTCATGCGAATTTAAAATTAATATTTATTTATCGTTCATCGCTATTACATATATTCCAAAAGAGCCTACTATATTTGTAAGCGCAAGACTAACAAAGAATTTACTACTTCATTATCCTTGCATAGATACACTATGCAATCGTGTCGCATGTCTCACAATGGTTGACACCTCGGCCTGCCGCCAGCTCCCGACAATGATCTGTATTCACGGAAAATACAGCTATGAAAACATGACAATTGAGAGTGAAATTGCTTATACATATAATTGATTTTTACAGCTATTTGTAATGCTAACCAAAATTCCTTAAAATTACTTAAAATAAGCTTTACACACAGTCAACAATGTATAATTAAGTTGAATGAAATCGCATATCTCAGAAGTTTCTTTTCCTTTTCATTTCAATGACGAATAACATGCCCTACAAACCCACATTTGAAATTCCTGAAGACGAAGTGTATTCACCAAAATAAATACATATATCCGTGCTATCTGTAGCAATCGCGGTGAGGTGAATCGCACAATACTTGGCACCCGCGATTGCCGCGACCGTACAAAGCCGCGATTTGGGCCGAGAGCTACCAACGAAAATAGACTTAGTGAAAAATCGATACTAAGGTGCCGAACTCGTGTACTCGGCCAAGACTGAGCCGCTCTTTAAAATTGTGTCAAGTTGTGTCACTTTGCCTCGAGCGGTTTTAAGTTTCTTTCAGTAATTAGTGTTGACACGAGTAATTTGTCGCGCTGTTCTTTAATGACGAGTAACTGATATTAATTGATACTTCTTAAACTATAACTAATTTTTTAAAAAAGGAATGGCTTAGTGTTTTAAATTCGTGTTACCACGCGGTCAGCATTACTCAACTCCATGTGACTGTGGTATTAGAGGTTCACCACTTACTGGCATACAGTTTATTTTTTCCCTAATGTGTCACGACTAGTGGTTCTTGTTGGTTTTATTTTTCTTTCAGTAATTAAAAGCGACACATTTAATTTATTCTCCTTCAGAAATGAAGTGGTATACATAGAAGCTGTGGCGCACCTATAATGAAATTTAAATTTTTTAATGATGGTAAAGGGGCGGCGTTGAATTTGTGTTTGAGTTCCGTACGTCAAAAAGAATAACCCGTATCCTTGCTGTATCCTTTATAGGGTGATTCGTAAAATACCAGACAGCTCCCAGACCATAACTTCAATCATTATTTGAAGCTTATATATTTAAAATATAACTGTCCTTTTAGATGATGACTTTATTGTCTAAGATTTTAATATTTTAATATTCAGAAAGAAAAAAATATATTGCTCAAGCTGGATTTGTCTTTGGTCAATGTCTTCGGAATACCGGTCTGACGCCTCCACCACTGAGCTATCGAGCTCCACGGCGCGAGCAACCACTTCTAACCTTTTTTTTTTAAATTCAAAATATTAAATGTAGCGGCGCTCGTAGCGTAGCTGTAGAGCTCGTAGCGCAGCTCTAGCGCTCGTAGCGTAGCTCGGTTAGCTATTCGTAACAGATATGCTAGGTTACACAACGTTTGTTGCGGTCAACACTTGGATGGGTGACCGTTTAATAATAGAGTAATAATAATATATAATAACAGTTTCCCGGTTGTTTTTTTGTATAATAACGGCTTTCAGGCGGTCTGTAACACCGTCCACACATAACACAGGGTCCACACCAACACGATTATCGTATAACAAGAAAGTGACAGATTGAAAAAATAATCTAAATAATGGAAAAAAACACGTTTTGATGCGCCTTTTGAGGTAAGGTCAGAATTGCATGATATTAAATGGATTTAGAATGCATTTTCATCGAGTTGTGAGCTACCTTGCTAATCGGGAAGTCCTCGAAATTTAAGTTGCAAGATTCCACCCGGAACGACAGACAGACAGACAGACAAACAGGAAAGAAAATGACTTAATAAAAACGTGCTAATAAAATGTACTTTGGTGTCATGTGAACTAAATATTACTTTGCGATAAATGTACTTGTTTTTCCTTTCACATCAAGAGCCAATAAACTAATGGACAAACAGTTGCAGCAATTACACCTGCAACTGCAAACAATGTCTCCAATTCAATTGCAATGCAATGTTATATAGCAGACATATCCACCGCGTTAAATTCAATGCTATTAGATTACTACTAGCTAAATAGTTCGATACTGCCGGTGGCTTAATGGAGTCAGCCACAACTCGACCAATATTATAGTGCTATAGAATACTCGGTTCCGATTCCGATGCTAAATCAAAACTAAGTCAATGTTTCTATAGAAATATATAGAAACGGTTTGTGGTTTTAAAATTGAAACGTCGGGATAGTTTATTTACCTTCACGACGGCGACGTCTCTATAATATATATATATGTCATACGAAATTACTGGGCATAAATATTTGATGTCTCGGGGTGATGAGTGCAATCAATGCAGTGCTACGCAGTGCTTTTTATGGTATTAAAAAATATGTATCTGTGATATCCACAGAAATAATTTTTTTTAATGCCTTTATTACTGAAAACAACCTTACACTCTACTTACTAAAACTAAACTATCTACTTACAAGGAGAAGCAATTAGACAACCCATAGACCATTAAAGGCCTATAGATAGCTCCAATGCTCCAACCCACTACCAGTTGGCACTGTACCCAAGATGCTGGCAGTATTGCCCCGTTGGATTGCAATACGAAACGTTGAGCCAAATAAGTCCCAGCATTTTAGTCACGCGTCGCATCGATCAGGCGCTCTAAAAGACTTTTGAAAAAACGATGAGCTCCCGGTCCCCACGTACCCAAAGTCTCCTCACCAAACGGCTCAAATAATATAAATTATTTAGATTTCTGTGATTTATCTTTCCAGATGTTTGTCAGGAACCAATTTACCTATTTATGTAGAAAGTAGGCAGATATACCTTATAGATACCGTTCCTCTTATGACTGTTTAAATTTCTTTCCATAAAAATTATATCAGTAGCCCTCTTTTTCTAGATATAACAAGCCAAACACTAGATTTGATCGCAATTTGAACAGTGAAGAAAATCGTGGAACAAGTGTCAGAATTCTCTTGATTTATTCCTTATGCTCTCTAAGTCTCTAAGGTCTTTCTAAATGCGACTGATAAACAGAGATCTGGGCGGATCTGAGAGGCTGGGGCTTCCAAAGAATCAGCATTGCTATTCAACGAATTGCCGTCAACTTTTTGGGTACCTTACCCGCGAACAGTGACATGAGCTGTGTTTCCTTCTTATAAAATTTGTATGTTTTACTAGTGCGCCCCGCGGTTTCACCAGCGGTTGCCCGGAATAAATAGTAGCCTGTGTCATTGTGTTAATCCAGGCTATCTAAGCCTAAATCTCCATTCCAAATTTCATGCAAATATGTTTAGCCATTGCGGCGAGAAGAGGTAACAAACACACTAACATACCAACTTTCGCATTTACAATATTAATAAATTGTTCATAGATTGTGTATATTTCATACTACCTTCTATGTATATTAAATTCTTATTGTTATACATTTGTACATTTATTTCAGACATTATATAATATTAATATATTTTATATTAATATATTTTACTATGAAATTAACGTGGTTTGGACACATTATTAATTATAATTTCAGTACGAGGCGTGACGCGTTCGCGAGCGTTCCGCACTCGCCTTGAACAAGACCACCGGATGTGGTTGAAAATATAGTTGGATTACTCCAAGTTAAACGTGAGTGTCACCCGTAAATTATTATTAATAATATTAATATAATGATCAAAGGAACTTCCCAACTGAAGTTCAGTCGAAATTATATGAGTCACTTCATTTCAAGATATAAGAATATTCACAACGGAAACAAATGACGGCCCAGAATACGGAACTAAAATTCATGACAAATTTAGCTAACCTTGCTAACGAAGCGACGAAATATAAAACGATTAGTAGGATTCTTGTTTAATACCCAATTAAACTGAATACTTCCACATTGTATAATTATATAGATTCCCAAGGTAAAGTGTAATACCTATAGGTGTAGTAAAGGGATAGTCTCCCAATTGTCTTCCTAAAGCTGATCCCAATCATAGGTTAATTTGCCAGCGGGTTCATACCGAGTGAGTTTCGGGCGAGCTCAATGAAAGGCTCAATAGAAGTTTGTCAAACGTGACCCGATCATTAATCAGCCGGGAATCGCCGAATCGATCATACTTCCTCTGATTTACACTTCTTGCGGGACAAATTTACTTAATTTATTGACAGTGTCGGGATTAAAATTTGTAGTAGAAATTTTTTGCTGGAAGTCCACTGGTATTTCGAATTACACGATCTTTTACAAGCTTTTATTTAGCTTTACAACTTCAAACCTTACAAGTCGCACTAATTCCCTTTATATAGTTACCGTAGAAATAGGGAAGAAGACGTTAAGCTTGTCGCAGATGTCGCCACTAGCGTATGAAGTTTACAAACAAATGTCAAAATTGTATATGTGCAAAAAGTTCTGAAAAGCTATTTATTGGAAGAGTTAGTAAGAAATTATCTAATATCGTCATTTAGACGGCACACACGCTATATCTAATGACTTATGGTCAGACATGTGTGTTCATAAAGCTGGTACTTAACCTAACTTTAACCAATGACTAGTGTTCTTTGTTTGACAAACTAGTCGTTTCTCGTTGTTTGGCTATCTAGCCCTAATGTTTGCCTAATGCTACCAATTTTTTTTTTATGTAACTATATGACGAGACGAGCTGGTCGTTTGCCTGATGGTAAGCAATACGCCAGCCCATAACAATAACAGCACCACCAGAACTTTGTTTTGCACAATCCTGCGCGGCGCTGCACTGCGCTCGTCACCCTGAGACAATTAGCTGTTGAGTCTCATAATGCCCAGTAATTTCGCTGGCTACAATGCCCTTCAAGCCGGAACACAGTAATGTTGCGAACTACTGCTTGGCGGCTGAATAACTGGCAAAGCGGTGGTACCCACCCAGACGGCCTCTCGCATACGAGAAACCTACCACCAGTTACCAGTAATATCTTGGTAATTCTTGTTTATTACGACAAAAATTAACATTTGCGTGCACCAGTGCCCGATAAAGGTGCAGTAGAGCAGTAGAGGGATAAAGGTGCAGTATTCTTTTCTATTGAATACTAGTTTTTTTTTTTTTCTAATGAAGTTTCTTAATAAGACACTTCAAAAACATTACAATCTAGCCTAATAAGACTAATAAGTAATTTGAATTTAACTTAAGTTGCTAAGTAGAGTAAAACTAAGAATGTGTCCATTAACACTTTTTTTACTGTCTCTATTAAGGCTAAGACACTATGTTCTTGTGTTCTTTATGGGTAGCACAATTATACTACAATACAATTGAATACTAGTAACACATTAAAATCAATAAGAACTTTCATATGTAAGACTTAAACTCTGTTAACAACATAATTTTGAATTTTTAAACCCAAAAAAATAAACATTTTCACTAATCCCTTCGCATAATTACTTAGCCAAACCCTGAAAATCACATTCGTGTCAACATTACTACTACCATAAGGGCTGAACGGTCATTTACAAGATGGTTATTAGTTCAGTAATAAGTTAATTAACTCAATCCCAGTGAAGGGTTTAATTACAGTTTAACAGTTTGTGATCGTTAGACGTTATTTGAACTTGACACTTCACTTATAGTTTATGTATTAGTTTGTGCATATCCCGAAAGCTGCACGAGTTAAACTATTCATAAGCTCTCCGCTTCACTTAATTGGATTTCTGGTGCATTAACCATACTTCCCGTGAGATCATTATAATTGCAAACTATAAGTCTACTCACGTCGCGTCGTATGCCGAGGTGAAGTGCAGTTTAGGGTCAGGTTGTATCATCATAACGTTGCATAGCTGGAAATCACTTAGAAAGAAAATAAAGAAGAGAGAAAGAGAGCGATAGAGAGAGAGAGATATCAGGGACTCGTGTCTTGCAGACATGTGGCCATTCTTACGGTCTAGATCTAGAGTATTGCCGTTTCTTCTGGGTAATGGTTATTTTTCCTACATAGTGGTAGAGTCATTGTAATACCTTGACTAAATTAAATAAGTGCATCAGTATTTGATTAAATTGAATAAAGAATTTGGAGTATATGATTGAGTTTTGAGTTTGTGTATGGTCGTATTCTCCCAAGCAAGCTAATGTGTGGTGCCACATTTCCTCGTATTTTGTGGTTATTGTGGAAATGCGGGTATTCTCACCATCTTTTCCTTCATCGTTTTAGTACGAGTGTAGAATACCCGCTAGCAATATAAACATAACAATAAACCGAAACAAAACATGTGTCTAGAGGTTAATGTAAAATTTGGGTTTACTACACGGGATCTTGCGCTTACGGTTTTATCTCTAAATTATTGCCATTTATGATTAAACTAGCGACCCACCCCGGCTTCGCATGGATGAAATATACTAATGTGGTAACGTAATGGTGTGTGGTAATGTGATTAAACCACTTTAGTGATGGTGATTAGCTATCATTAGTATTGTTACAAGTCAGTTGTCAGTCATCTCCATTTAAGAGACAATAAAGGCTATTTGGGCCTTTATAGGGTTACGCCCCAAAAGGCCCAAATAGCCTTTATTGTCTCTTAAATGGAGATGACTGACAACTGACTTGTAACAATACTAATGATAGCTAATCACCATCACTAAAGTGGTTTAATTGGGCCTTTTGGGGCGTAACCCTATAAAGGCCTATAATTTGAAGTTAATATTTCCACGTTAATTAGAATCGTGTTTTAATCCTTACCAGACCAAAAACCTTCACTTCCCTTCAATATTAGGTAGGCCTCCTGAAAAGTCGCGGCTTATCCTGCCTCATTTTTTTAAACCACAAAATCGCGGATTAAACCCTAATGCAATATAATAACACGGCCGGCGTACACTTCCAGTTGCCAGTTTAGAGCATTCGTTGCGGCGCTGTCGGCCTCGTTCCGAACTTTGAATGTGACACCGTAATGCAGTACAAGTACCCAATACTGGCGGGTTTACCCTATTGTTTCGAACAGAAATTACTTCGGAATTTGTTTGGAAAGTAATATCTATAAATGTTTGGAATTTTGGGGTTTTGCTGTTGATTTTATAATTATTATTGTTATTATGGCTTTTTATATGATGATGCGGTGAGGAGGAGGAAGGGAGATCAATAATCAATTATATTGGCGTCCACACCATCGCACCCTTACCCGTAAATAATAATAATAATTTCGCCGTAGAATACAGAACTAACCAAGCAAGCATACCATGTAATAGGTATAATCATTCTTTATTACTATTTGCATAATATATGGGTAATAATACTCGATGGTATCAAATTCTTAAGGACAACCTTTGGAAGGATAGGTAGTATATGGTAAATCCGGAACATTATAATAGGTATAATATTTAGTGATGACCATTTGTAATTGAACTTCGCATAACATACATACATATACATTTATGTGCCTCCGCCGACGTCATCCTTTTTGTAGTTCCGATAGTCAGTACGATATTTTTCACCGTCATTTATCACCGACTTTTTGTAGGACGTGTGCGTTGCAATATGACGCTGTATGCTTCATTTTCCCCGACAAAAAAAATCAGACACCGATATTGTGTAACGTGGGCGGGTAGCCACGTTTAAAATACATTAAAGAGTTCAGAGATCATAAGTAAAAATGTTGCAATACTACGTGAAATGTTTCCAATCAAAATTGTACAACATGGTCTCTAGGTACACTATTGTAACCGATTTAAAAATATATTTACAATACTTTTTCGTTCCTTTTTATAGACACGATCCGGGAGCCGAAATAAATCCTACATAAAAATGCGAAAGTTTGTGAGGATGGATGGATAGATATTTGTTACTCAATCACGGAAAAACTGCTAAACAGATTTTGACGAAATTTCGTATGTAGGTTGTTTAGGTCTTGGAAAAGCGGGTGAAATCGCGGGGAGCAACTAGTTAAACATATGCGGGACTGAAAACTAACAATAGATAATTGTACTATTATTTATTCTGTGCAATGAGTATTAAACCTATCTAGTTAAATCTATTCAACAGTTTGAGAAGAATAAAATGAAGACTAGGTTTCTACTATAACAACCCGTGTGCTGTGCCGTGGGTCATTTGCCTGCAGCATTGTTCCTCTGGGGCCCATTTAAATAAAGTTATTCTACTAAACGTAACTGCGCGTAGTCGTATTACGGTAGCCATAGACGATCAGGTTTATTGTCCAATTTGCATGATACTGATGCATGATCAAGCTTGCATGGACGGCCTATTTGAGAAACTAATTCCAATATGCTTGAAAAGGTGATACTGCATTAATTAATTGATAACACTTTATTGTACACGAATAACATAACAAAAACAAATAAAAATAGCATATCAAAATAGAAAATTTGAATAGTACAATGGGCGGACATATCGCTCATTAGCGATCTCTTCCAGACAACCTTTGGATGAAGAGGACTTGTAATAAGACAAAAGACGGTGATGTAGGTACTTGTATACAATTATAATAACCGTTTACAGCGATTAATACATTCGACATAGCAATAAATGATAAAAAATAGGCAGGCTCAAAATTACAAAACAGCAAAGTGAGCACTAACCATTTGCGAGAAGGCATTCGTATCGTATCGTCGGTAACGGTTTCTATGATAATATTTCCTCCATCACGCTAAAACGACTATTTCCTACAGGTAAAAACAGAAAAATATCTCTGGGTAAAACGAACTAGTTTCGGAAGCTCGGTAGGATTTCGTATCTCTATCGTATCGTTACGTAAATATAACTATGGTGATTGCTAAGTTTATTGACAATTATAACGAACTAGCTGACCCGGCAAACTTCGTACCGCTATTTATATATTTTAATATCTATGCATTTGAATATCTATGCTATTTTCCAACTATTTCCTTTTGAATTTTTATTCTATAATGTCTATGATTTGCAGTGGATATCAATTATCACAAATAAGCTCCGAAGTTATAAGCGTGCATGATTTGAGCAGTCAATAAAAAAAATTATATATATTTTTATTTCCGTAATTATTTTTGTCATTGCAATAGTTATTCTGCTATTCAGGACTTACGAATCCAACAAATAAGAGATCATTAAAATCGGTCCATTCGTTCTTGAGTTATAAATGGTGTAACTAACCCGACTTTGTTTTATTATGACTATTATATAGGTACTTTATTTTTAGATATGTAAAACGATGACGATATATACGAATACTTCCTCACAAGTTATTCGTGCATGTCCTACACTACCGTCCACTTGACAAATAACAGTCACGAACGTTCAAGTACGAACACTCACAACTACCAAGAACTCTTGATAAAGTAAGTATAAACTGGATAAACTTGATCGTGTGTGACTGCCATTACTAATGTAGCAGAACATCTATTGTTAAACTCACTAACACATTTAAAATTATTTGTATAATATCTATTAGTTACATTGGTTTTGTTCATATATACCAATTGTTTATTTTGTTTCATGATGACCTTTAGTGCCTCTGCGGACGTCAGACTTTTTGTAGGTCCGATAGTCGGTCCGATTATTTTTACTGTCATTTGTCATCTATTTTGTGTCCGACTTTTTGTAGGACGTGTGCGTTGCAATATAAAACACCGTATGTTTCAATTTCACCGATAAAAATCGATGACCGATACAAAAATCGAGTCGTACGTGGGCGGGGAGCCTTAGGAACAAGTTCATTCTTTTCATACTTGTATGTTGTTTGGAAGAACAGAAATAACAATTTCACCAGCGAGGTGGCTTAGAAACTTCGCAGTGAGCGAAATAAGCTGATTACCGTTATGCTCCCGATACCAATTAAAAAAAGATATCGTAATAAATTATACGTTTGTTAGGTTTGTACTAGGGTCTATTAGGTAATATTTAGTTTTCTTTGCTATTAGGGTGTTTATTAGAATTCGTAGATATTTGGATTTTTGTCTGTCATTTATTTTTTTAGATAAATATAGGTCCACTCGGTGTCCCTAAAGTCGTCGACGTATATATACATATTATTTTATTTTGTTTGGGGGGCTAACACCTGTTGTTACAAAGTAGTTTGACAAATTAATATAAAAATGCCAATTAAATATATTGAACAGATGTTTCGGTCGTGATTTTGTCGGCAAAAGTGATTGAAAAATTAATGTCTAAGTACTTTATTAGGCAATATTAATCTATATCTCACGTAGTAACGTCTCATTTTCCATTTCACCCTCCCAAAGTATTTAGGCCAGTAACGGGAGGGGAACGTTGAAAAATGATTGAAATCGCTACAGGCTACATTTCCATATCAATAAAATTGTTTTAACTTTTGTTTTCATAACGGAGAAGTTTTCTTTTCAATACAGACAGACGGCCTTTAAATGGCAAACGAGGAGGTAGAGCCTTTGTTATTCATTTTTGTTAATATTTCATGCTAAAATAACTTCTTATAAAAATTGCTGTTTGGACGTCATGAATAATAAAATAATTGAGAATTGTGCGCTTTCATTCTGGAGTGTGAAATTATATTTTTCTGTTGTTTTGTTTTAATAAACATGGAACTAGAAAGTGAATACGCAACAATAATAATAACCTGTTTGTGCCGTTTGGGGTAGAGACGTTGGGCCCGTGGGGACCAGGAGCACTAGAGATTTATAAGGATTTGGCGAGGCGGCTGGTGGAATCCACACGTGGCCAAAATACTGGCGTGTATTTTGGCCAAAGAATCAGCCTCGCAATTCAGCGAGGCAACGCCGCCAGCATTTTGGGCACGTTGCCGGACGACGGGTATCGGTTGAATTATCTGTAGGACATTCAGTTGGCTCAACCGATACCCGGCATGTACATAGTATTTAATATCTTTTAGTTTAATTTTATTTAGTTTTAAAATTATTAAGCCTTTTGTTATAATATATTAAGTATTATTGTACCATGTTTCTTGCAAATAAAAATAGTAATACATTTTATAAAAAAAAAGTGGATAATGTATTGGACAGTATTTTTTCTTTTGATACAATTAATTAATTTATACACAATACAACAACAATATATAGTACAACAACAATAAAACAATGAATAAACAAGAATTTGCAGGTAGAGCAGTAAGACACTACAACGAAAATAACCGCAGGCCTTTAATGTCTGTATCAAAGCATTATGTCATGAAACAGACCTAAAAAGTTGTCCTATGGTCCACTTTGCTAGCTCGTGGCAGGCCTAGACATCACGATAAAACGTCAATAGCATGAAGCGCCGCGAAGGGGAGCTTCCTTGGATCAAGTTTTAATGAAAAAGCCCGACTTAATCGCTAATCTCCCCAGCTGTCCCCGACACTTGTTAAAATGTTTCGATATTTTTTCTGTATCCTGTTTTATATTGCCTCGTCTATTGGAAGATATCCAATTAACTGCTAGCCATCAAAACCATTAACTTTGTTAGTTGCCCTAATTTTCTCAGAATTGTCCTAATTTGTATCGTACTATTTTCTAGTTGCGAAGAAGCAAGGCACGGAGGCTGTAATGTGATTTCTCGTCTGCTTGAATGAGCGCGTTAACCCTTGGCTACCGTTCGTCGGCGCTCGCACGGTGGTCCAATAAAAAAGGGAAATTAGAACACGACCTCCGCCGGTAACGGTCATCATAACCCGACCCTGCCACGCTTCTTTGATAATGACCGCCGACCCCTATAATGGGAAAAAGGCAAGGCGACTGATAATGACACGTGACATTTGAATTTAGATATTTTTATACCCGCTCGGCTGTACATCGTGACAACGTGACCTACTGGCGTCCGCGCGAAACAATATAAAAAGTCTTTTAAATGCTCTCATTTCGTAGTACATCGAAGCGCGTGGATTAGAAGCTTTCAAAGGATTAACTGGGACGGACCTCCGCATGACCGTTTCATTAAAACTTGCTCGCTCCCGTAACCGCTCTAATTACATTCAAAAACAAAATCATTTCGTGACTCAATTAAGTTATGAACGTGTAATTTATATATGCCTCATGCGTGTTTGGGCAGGTACTCGCGACCGTGACACCCGATTTTCCGCCCTTCCGTTATCTCAGCCGACAAATTAGCCACATTTAAGTCGCGCGCATCGCGTGATATTCGTTCGTTTACGTTACAAATTAATATTGACGCGCCGATTCGATTACCACGGGGTCGAACCAACCCAATTTCCCTCCGATTCATCGAACCGTAGATCTCATTACGAATTTTAATTTGTTTCAGATACTTCAACCGGAGGAACGAGCCAACTCCAACAAAAAATATTAAAATAGGAAAAATACAAACAAACGACGAAGCGCCTTCAATCGATACAATTAATACTTAGCTTATAATAAGTAACATAAGTTAGTGTAAGAGTGGACTGGCAAGGTGAGCGGGGACGCGTGCGGGTGTGTTTGCGCGCGCGGCAAGTGCGTGCTCGGTCGCGTGAGTTGTTTGGATGCGTGCGTGCGGGCGCGGCGCGGGCGCGTGCGAGCGGGCCTGAACACGCGGGCGAGTCGGAAACGCGCGAGCTCGCGCGGGGCCGGCAAGATTGAGGTGGTGGCCGGGTGCGGGTGGGGCAGGCGCGCGCGCGTGCGGCCGCTGCACGCGCTGGGCCGCGTGGCCGGCATGTTGGCCTCGCAGCGGTCGCAGTCGTGCAACGAGGAGGGCGCGTTCTTCGGCGCGCGCGCGCTGCGCCGGCCGCGCGGCAAGGGCAGCGGCAGTCCGCCCTGCTAGGGGTACGCCATGTCGCTGCGCAGCCTGCACCGGCGGCTCTCGTCCGCTAATAACACGTGAGTACTCTTTCTATTACTTATTTATTTCAAGCCACGTATCGGCTAGACAGAAATGTTGATATGAGTCGTGTGGCTACGAGCAATAGCATTGTCACAATGGCAGTCTCTGGTGTGATAGAATAGTGTGCAGCGATGTATACAAATTCTTAAACTTTTACACCAATCGCAAATAGACCAGTTTAACTGTGTTCGTTTAGTGATGTTCAAACCGTCCATTCCGGCTTAAGTGAGTTTCAAGATTTTATTTCTGGGACCCCATCACCGTAAACAGTCCATCGATTCCGGGACGTAGTTTGTTAAATAATGGTTACATTCACTATCGTTTGGAAGACGATCGAGACCCACCGGCGACAAGTCATCAAAACGCCCGACGGCGCGCGACCGTCGGGATGTGAATATTCAATTACTGAGCCTAAATCCAGAACGTACCGCCGCAAACCTTTATAACACCCAATCAAAAATGAACTTTAATCCATGATGTCATGATGCAGTTTTCCTTGTCACCTAGACGCTAACTGGTGGTTACGCTGGCGAGCGCAATTAGAGATCGTTAATCGTCGTTTGATGTATGTATATTGGTGTTAGCATTGCCTTTCCTCAACATAGCATGCATTAGGCTGCATAATGCCCCAGAATAACCAATCGGTAACCTTGATAAATCCTCAAAATTACAGATAAGTTTATTTTTGCATTGTCTGTATTTTTACCAGAATACGATAAAGAGAAAGAAAGTAAAGGGACTGCTGTAATTTTAACAGTATACCTAATAAAATACCGTAATTTTTGTATAGCAGCTATATATTTACTGAGTGAAATATAACACAATATGAGATACATTTATGCCCCTGAATGTTATTGAACTACTTAAAGTAAGTTATTTATCTCACATACACAATATTTTTACAAGTGTTATATTGTTTTAAACAAATAAAAATATACAGCTTCTACAATTATGAATCGTTTCTTAATTGCTCAATTACCAAAATATTGGAGAGAAAAACAAAAAATTTACCTGCGTCCTCAAAAAACCTTGAAATTTCCTGATGGTCATCAGTCAATTACACTGACCTATCTTTCCAGTGCTGAGGTAGTTTTCCTGACTGCCACCGGCTCTGAAACTATCCCTCCAACCCACAACAATAGGCTGACAGCGGCAATCAATCACTTCAAGTGACAAGTTCGGAAGGGTTGATATTTGGCAAGGTCGTGTTGTATTTGAACAATGGCCATCGACGTCGCGCAGTGTCAAAGACATCAGAGTCTCAGGATAGTGTCAGGCATTAAGTGTAAAGCTGCATCAGAGTGTCAAAGATGTCAAAACGGCGACAGCACGGTTGTCTTGTCGGTTCCTCGTGAACGCACGACCGCATCCGACGTTGGCACGTCGGTACGCAGTGCGTTCATCGTGCCATTGTGCCTAATGAACATTGCATTTATGCGATTGATGCAAAGTACTGAGTTGCTGGACGGGAGAAGTTTAAAGCCGCTCTGCCATAGTACATGTACCGCGTATGTGACAGTATATACTTGTGTTTCGTGTTTTGTTTTTACATTTGTTGCGTCGCATCACAATAATATTTCTCTAAGGTGCAAAGCTGTAGTATAGCTGTAATTGGAGTGAGCAAGGGAATGATGGGTAGTACGAGTTCCGTAGCCGACATGTGAAAAGGGATCCTTCATAATTTTGTTATGTCCGTTTGTGAGTCACAGCCTTATTAATCCACCCATTTGGCATGGTTTCTAATCAAGTTTTTGATTGCTACGCATGGAGTGAAAACTTTTTTGAAGGGGTTAACTCCTCACACACATAAAGCAAAATATAGCAAAACATAGATTATAATGCAAGATTGATGATGATATGAGCTAGTGTGGCTCAGTGGGAGCACGTGCGTCTTTCTATCCGACGCACCCGAGTTCGAATCTCGCTGGCCCTGCACCACCGACTTTCTTAAGTTATGTGCCGATTAAGCACGCGCTCTAAAAAACGGTGAAGGAAAACATCGTGAGGAAACCGACATGTCCAAGAATTATCAAAAAATACAAGGGCATGTGTCATCCACCAACCCGCACTGGGCCAGCGTGGTGGCATACTCTCTCTATAAGAGAAGGCCCGTGTCCCAACAGTAGGAACGTGATGGGCTGATGATGATGATAAATGCAAGATTATACAAAATATTTTTTTAATTAGCAACTTGTCTTGTAATCGAAAAGCTTTTGGCTATAGTTTGTAATCAACGAAACCTCAATACCACCCATTTCTCTCAAAAATCCAGCAATTGTGTTAACATATAATACCAACCCAAGTACAGTGTCAGGAACACTCAGCCATTCAGGAATTCCAAAAACCATAAACAGTATGTTGCTTGCGTATTCATATAAATACATAAAAACTCTTGAAATTTAATACTGCCCCGTGAGTACACCATTCATTTCTTTTTATGAGCAATCTGAGGAACATTGATGGGGTTCCACATTTATGGCGGTTCTCAGTAATATACGCCTCAAGATTTACATAAAGGGACTTTGCAAAATAACAATGTGAATAACACTGTTAGAATCAATACGATTTCAAGCCATATTCATTTCATAGTAGTAAAACCTTTTTAAACTTAACTTGAAGGCTACGAAGATGCATAGTCTTGAGCATCGACGTAAGGTAGCATGTCTTGTTAATCTTCTATTTTTATAACTTTCAGGGAATGTGCACAGGAACTTCACGACCTAATTCCACCCTCCCCCTTCCATCACAGGACGAGCAGAAAGTCGGCCAAATATCATCCTTATGTAGTAGATATTTCGCCAATTCGAACAAAGCGTTTTGGTTCCACGTTTATAGTGTGTACTGCTAAGGAATGGAACTCTTAGCCGCCGTCTCTGTTCCCCGATAACTATAATTTGAGTGCCTTCAAGGCTAGAGTAAACAGGTATCTTCTAAATCTACGTGCTCCATCTTTGGTCACATCCTCGCTTAACATCAGGTGAGATGGTGGTCAAACGTAGATTTAACATAAAAAAACTTTGCATGATAATGGCAGTATTAATAATTTATACGTCAAGAATAAAATATGGGTCCTTTGCATTCAAACATCAGAGTTAAAGCAACATTGAACATTCTATGTATTTCTGTTATGAGGAAAGGAGCTAAAACCGCGTAGCATTCCGTAGCTGCATCTACAGCTTGTGGTGGTGTCTACGGTGGCGTAGACGTTTCTCTAGCCGTTTCAGCCTGTTATATTTTATGCCGTATTGCGTTAGATACAAGATTGGTATTTGATTGGATCTCTACCAGGATTATTGGCAAGATTTTGCGTTGATACATCAAGATCGATTTAAATCGCTTTCATGTCGCTATTCCAATTCATTTTCAACATTTTCCTATTTCGTATACTTTGGCTGAGATTGATATTAGGGGTGTTTTTGGCAATTTTTATCTCAGTCCTTTTAGCGAAGTTATTACTTAGAATCGTTTGGAACGAATTATAACTTAGACATAATTACTTTAATTAAAATTATTACATTACAAATTTTACTCGATTCTCACATACTTAATTACTCAATTTAACACAAGAGACAAGTTTTTGTTGATTGAAAAAACTTCTGAGCAAAGCTATAGCAGGTCAAAGTTCAGTGCTATGACAAAGCAATGCTTAGCAACATCTATATATTTATATCGACGATAAGGTCAATCGGTAAATCAGACCCAATACCAGGAGATCCATGGCACGTACATTCTGATATCATACGCAAATGGCGCGTTTTAGTTGTATTAAATTGATTCAAATTTTCAATTCAATAACTTTTTAAGCTGTAACAATGCCGTACAATGTTTATATGAATACTATAATAATAAATGGATCTTTGCATTATATACACCTATCCCCTTTTGCTCGTACTCCTCAAAACAAAAGTGAATCTATTATTCTTTTACTGGTTATTTGCTCACTTCGCTCAGCGTATCAGCAGTTGGTATGTAGACAGGCCTACAGACTGGCAATTCCCAGTTCAAACTTTATGTTGCGCAAGCCGCAAAACCGCGAAGTGTATCTCGACCACGTGCATATATTTCCGGTTTCATACAATAAAATATAAAAAGGGCGTATTGTTTAGCCCAGTTAGCGTTAATGAAACCCCGGGTTCGGTTTAACGGCTTCTCCTTTGTTTTTACATTGTTTAGTCTCTTAATACGGGTGTTACTGATGAAGTTGTTTTAAATGTACAAAAAGGTAGATAAAAATTAAATATAACTTTGTTATGATGCAGAAAACTGTCTTTTGTTTCTGGAAAATGTTTTGAATCACTTTTTGTCTGCTCTTTTGTACAATAGGTAATTAAAAGCCGGCGAAACATGTAAAGTTACACATAAAGTAAGCTATGCAGAATTTTTTTCAGGAAGCAATAATTTTCCTACGTACTTTTTTACGTGTCGTTTAAATAACTCCATTTCTCAACAAAGATTTTTTTTATTAAAATGTCGCAACAAATATATCGGCATTTACTTCGCGTACATGAAAGGGACTAACAATATCAAAAGCCGTAGACGTGAGGGGAATGGGTCCAAAGAAAGCCTTGGGCCACACCCCAGTTTGACACAGTTTAATTTCTACAACGCTCTTCGAACGACACATGAGGAATAACAGAATTCTGAGTTAAATGGAGTAAAAAACTCGACGTGTAACCTCATTTCTAAATGACATTAAGTGCGTAGAAATCGTTCTGAAATGTTTCCATGCGTGTTTATTCCAACATGCTCCCACTGATCAATCTATCAGATATCATGATTGGTGATTATTCTATCTTTTCATGATTGAAAAATAATCTCATTTTACTTCTGTCATAAGATTCCTTGAAGTTGCTTCTCATAAACGTAGAAATTAGATCCTGTTTAACCCTTAGCTCTAAAATGATGTTTAAATTGGCCTAAATTAAGGTGCGTACGGAGCGGAGCTAGAACCTGCTGTAATAAATCGGAGATCGATTTTGAGATAATTGTCTATTGGCCTAATTACTAGCGAAATTGTGCAGCTTTGATCACGTTCAGATGCTGTCGTTCACGATCCAAGCGTGAAATTCATACACAGATGCCCGGCAGATACGCGCCGTTTTGGGCACACACACGCGTATTGTATATGGCAGATCCAGCCAGACTGCTCGCTATAGACCGGCGGATTTATAATAAAACATCTAATATTTATAACGGAGCCCACAGATAGTACGCATCAAATTACGCGTAAAGACTGTTCTAATGTATCATATATATGTGTAATATATATATCTTCTTAATTATATAAAAGACAAAGATACTTGGAACATTCCACTTCTGCAAAGTAGCTAACTGGTACTTAAGAAACATAACATTGTAGAAAACCAAAAACTTGAAACAAAATCTCTAAAAAATGCCCTTCAGTTTCTTGCCGTATCTTCTGAGTAGTGGTTCTTTTTCCGATACGGTGGTAGAGTCACGTTGATAATTTGACGTTGATAAGTGCGTCTGTGATGCCAATAATGAATAAAGAGATGATTTGATTTGATTTTATTAAACCGCTAAGCGTGCCTAACAAACAAATGTGCCGGGCAAAACTGTATGCGAATTCCATGCTAGAGTGACACAAGGGCTTCGAGCATGGATTGGGAGCGCTGGCTGCTTGATATTTGCCATACATTAGAATTATCGTTACAAGGTGAAGGCGATAGTTTCAATTTTTGCCGATTTTATAAACATCTTTGTTACACTATATTTTGCTGGTGACTGTGCCATTCAAATAAAAATGCGTTACAGCGCACGCGGCATCCGTTACCGATTTCTTTCCATATAAAAATGGTCGCCATGGTTGCCTTTTAGAACTTGCCCCAAGATGGTTTAGCTTTTGCAAAAAATCTGGATTGGTGTTCCTAATGTGCACTTCAAAACTCAAGTACTCTACCTAGCACTTACTGGTCTTCACTTCTACCATCAGCTACTGTAGTAGTATTAATTATCTGTGCTTCAGGTATCGATTTTCGTCAAGTTGTTTTAGGTGGTACTTGTAGAAATAAGTTAGTACTGGCTCACTAAGTTAAGCAGCTTCGACTTGAGTTTGCATAACTTTGATCGAGCTTCACTCAGCGCCGCTAAATTCATGTGATCCTCAATCAGGGAAACTCTCTATAGTGCCATCAATAAATCAAGCCTCATTAAATAAATACTTAAGCAGACTTATCAAAATACCGGTTATGCCGTATCCCAAAGGGCATGTCCCACTTTCCTGACATTACATCGATGACGTAACTCCGAGCACTCTGTCCGGATTAAGATCCGCTAATCTAAAGTTAGCTGATACTTGCTTTCCGAACAAGAGTAACTGCTAACGGTGACGTCATAAATTGATCTCCAAATAGACTGCACTGGAATGCGGTGACGTAATATCATGACGCAGTCCACTTTGGCACGTTTTACTATATCAAGTTGAGGATGGCCAGACACTTGGCGGCTGTTATAGGAATATGCACCGGGCTACAGAAAAAAGGTGCAATGGATTTAATATTGTAAGATCCGACTATCCCACTAATATTATAAATGTGAAAGTGGATGGATGGATGGACGGATGTTTGTTACACAATCACGCATCAACTACTGAACAGATATTGATCAAATTTGGTATGTAGGTACTTAAAGTAAAATAAAGGAAAAAGGAAAGGGACATAGGATACTTTTGCTGCACCTTGCAGTTTCACCCGCAGTTTGCCGGTCATGTCATGTTCCAGGACTTGTACCTACATATACAATTTTATCAAAATCCGTTCGGTAGTTTTTCGTGATTCAGTAACAAACATCCATCTATCCATCTCACATACTTGTAGTTTCGTTTATTAGTAGGATGCGCCACAAGTCACAATGCTTTTCAATATGCTACCAAAGCATGCACCAAAAACAGCTACGAGTTATGACGTCATTTGCCACGTTCCATCCACGTGGCCTTGACTCTACATCCGCTGTATTGAGCTACGGATGATAAATGAAAAAGAGCTCGTAAATTATTTAGCGGAAAATAGATATTTTCACCACGAGCTTTTTCAATTGAGATGAATATTTATAATCTTATTTGTATTCGATGGTGGCTTTATGGTCAACGTTCCTTTGGGTTTTATTTTATGTTTTTTTCGTGTCTGATCTTTGATGTTTGATAGATTTTATTTGAAAGAATATGTTTTTAAGAAAAGTGTTAACGGACACAATTCTTAGTTTTACTCTACTTATCAGTTTAAGTTAAAATCAAATTGCTTATTACTATAGGATCTAATCTAGATCCTATTGTTAATGAGGTGTTTTACTAAGAAACATCATTAAAAAATAAACAATAAAATTGTACTGATTTAATTTGCTTAAAGCTTTGTTAAGATAGAAGCAACTTTGAACAGAGAAGGAGAAGAGTCGTGATGTCAAAAATAGCATGAGAACGCAAAAGAAAGTGAGACCATGTGATATAAATTGTATCTAATGAACGTAATGAATTTTGTGAGAATTGTTCTATACGAAAACAAAAGAACATTTCTTTTGTTATTATTCCAAGAAACAGTTTTAGCTTATGAATATGTATACACAGAAAACGAGAAAAAGATAATCGTTCAACACGCGTGGGAAATATCTCCAAGTATTATAGCGGCTAAATATACATATAGAGCTATCGTCTAATAAAGAAGCAAATATTTTCAGAAAGAGTAGGATGTATATAAAATTGTACGTGCCAGAAAGGAATATCAAACGTTTCTTGGCACCGGAGAGGACATCTTGGGGTGAGCCCTCGATTTGTGAGCTATTTACCCCGAGGTTATTTAATAACATACAAGCTAAATTGTCAAAATTAGTTTAAAAGGTGCGCAAATATAAAAATTAATTAATTTATAAATAGCATTTGATAAGATCTTTTATACAAATACAAATTACCAATGCGTAGATTTAAATCATTTATCAAAATAAACCTTATGAAAAAGGCTTACTACTCAATAAATGAATATGTTAATGACAAAAATGCATGGCCTGTATGCCCTAAGCCCCATGATGATGAAGATTAACACATAAGTGTGTGCATGATGTTTATACTTCATTTCTTCTTGGATTGTACAATGCTATGTGAGATGTCTAATTTAGTTAGTCATTCAAATAAAGCTATAAAAATTGTATTTGAGTTGGAAGTGACTAGGTTTTACAGTCATGCTCACTCAAATGTCTTTGCTTGCGGCGGCTCTGTGTGTCGGGTCCCTTCCCTTCAATATGGTTGAGGGGGGTGATGGCTGGTCCACAAGTCATACTCGTGAACGGGTGCTGCTTGCGGGGACTGGTCTGTTCTAGTCACTCCTACTGCTACTGTCATACCTACTTACCTACCTTACTTACCTACTTTCTGTTACTGATACCATGACTATGGGACATCTCACTCGCATTTCTTGTTTTACATTCTGTTAATTCTAATTTATACTTACTTAAGTAATTGTGCTGAAAAAAAGACATCCCCGCAGAGTTTCTTGGTGCTTCTTCTCTTCTCTAGCGGGCGTATTTCCGAAGCACTGGTAGAGTCAGTTTTCGCATTTCTTTTCAGCACTCACGACTTCAATTTGAGTATAGGAAAGAAATGGGTAACATACTTACCTTTTTTTCAAAGTCATGTTAACATAAGTTACAATTTTTAACATTTTTCATTTGTATCATGTGTTTATGACCTTTAAAAGTGCACTTTTGTGCCTATTTACTAAATGATATTTGACTTTGACTTTGACTTTGATATGAATAAAATTTAAGAAGTATTTCGTGAATAAATTTTCCTGCAACAGTAGGTACCTAAATTATAGTATAGGAACTAAATATGACTTAGCAAATCAGATGCCTGTAAGAAGTAATATGTAAATTTGTGTCCAACCTCATTCAGAGAATTACATAATAAGCCTAATTCTGTGAATAGTTTTGTTCGAACCAAGAACGTAGACAAGTTTCTTGGATATTCAGCAATGTCACGGTCAACAACGATGGTATTTACCTACAATTTTAATTACATAGTTTTACATAACTTTGTGAGTGTGCGGCCCAGACTCGACTTTGATGAGAAACCGACATTCGCAATAGTTTCTGAAAATTCTAGCGTGCTTACCGACGATCTAAAAGTAGGTAATTTTTGCCAGTTCGCTCAGTCGTGAACAACTTTTAGTTTCATTTGAACCACCCGCTTTATTGCGTGTATCCGCAACTCCCGTGTGTGCAGGTTAATATTTGGCGTTTTTGAATGAATTCAATGAGGTCGGTCGGCCACATATAGCTTCTAAATATTCATGACGCCGGCGAATGAAAGCGATAAATTTATTAAAGTGCACGGACACTCGCGGCCGCGGGACCTCACAAAAGTTAACTGTCGCGCTTTTATGTGCTCTAATTTTGACTTTTTTCGAATCGTGGAAATGAAAATCAATGAGGACTCTTGTGTTGTGAGTTTAAATTTGCTCTGTGTGAAACACTTTGTTAGAATTTGTTCTGACTACATGATATTTAAGTTATATTTTGTGATACATTGATAAAAAGTTGCATAGCGAACTTTCGGTGCGTATTGTTTCGAGAGAGGACGATTGTACGCCGAAGTGTAAAAGTTGAGAACTATTAAACGGAATACAAGACAACTTTCTTTGAAAGTAAAAAGTATGGCTCGTGTCGACATTCCGGGGGAAGACGGTGAAGTAGACGCTAACGCCGGTAACTTTTTTTGGTGCTTGCCTCTCTCTTTCGCGTTCGGATTTGTTTTGTACCTTATTATACTCTTCTTAAAATTTTACGCAGTTTAATTTGTGTAAATATTTGTGAAATGCAAGCGAAATATCATCAAGTGAGTATGCAAGTGGATGACCAGGAGTTCAGAGACTGTGAGTCCAGAGATGCCACCAATAGATGGACTAAACTGAGCATCGCTCTGCGCTTCATCTCCATTAGGTAATTAAGTTCAATTATTAGCTTTTAAATTCATGTAGAAGATTTAGTACAATTATAACTTTGCTCTTTAAAGGTGTGTGTGTGTAAGGTGTGTGTGTGTGTGTACTACTCTACTGTGAAAGCTCGATTATACAACATAATATACGCCTCTGTCATTCAACACTTTTTACAAAATCATTTACGTATCTATCGTGATTCTCCGCACATCTTTTTTGTTTTGTGGCTAGCAATTAATCTGCTCATTAATCCAAGTTTAAATTAAAAAACGTATTATCTATATTTCGAAATATATATCTCTTGGATATACAATACTATAAAATAACACTTTATTGCACACCAAATAAAAAAAGAAATTACATATTACAAAAAAAACGGATATTTGACGTACAACGGGCGGCCTTATCGCTTAGAGCGATTTCTCATTTTCAATAAATTATTTAGACTAGTCTGTCTCTCTGTACTTTCATAGCAAACCTATCCTTAACCTATCTTCTAAACTTTATTTCACGGATTTTTATGCGGTTTTCCCCATTATTTAGATAATAAATTATTTGTGATATTTGTATTAGGTGTAATAAATCCATGTAAGCTGATGGGCAGCTCACAAGTTAATTACAAATTAAACGTACTAACCACCCCACCTTTTCATCACCTTACTATATCTCTGCATGTCACTGTGTATGGACCTTCTGTTCTGTCATGTTTTAACGACGCGATTCAAAATACTGCAGCGTCAGAATTAGCGAGTTCTGTTGTCATGTAAAATGAAGAAACCTTTCAAAACGCGGGTGACCTACAGAGTGACCCAAATGCTACCTGGCTCCTAGCCAAACAAGTTATCTACCAACTACATACAACTATAGTGATATACTCGCTCCCAATTTTCGCTTTTTAATTATCGAGTTCTTGAGTTTGATGTTTGACAACGCTGCATCGTTTTTATTAAAAAAATATAACCACTGTGGCCACTCGACCTAGTTGCCAGAACTTTTTCAATCGTGGCTTTGTTAAAAATGTTGCACTATGACATGGCCACGTTTTGTTTCATCGTAAATGTAGCACGACGTTCCTCTCTTGTCTTGAAAGGTGTTTTAAGAGAACCGGCTACTTCTATGCAGATGACAGTAATACTTTGCGTCTTTATTATACACAAGATGTTGTACAAGAGTTTTTTCTTTTTTTAAAGTCACTTTCTTGTTTATCTGTCTGTCGTTTTGGGTGAAATTTTGCTCAAACTTCGAGCACTTCCCGATTATACGGCAGAGACTTTCAGGGTAGCTCACAACTCGATGACATTGCATTCTAAATTCATTTGTTTGCCGTTAATGCCGACCTAACCTCAAAAGGCGCATAAAAACGTGGTTTTTAGATTATTTTTTTAATCTATCACTTTCTTGTTTTATTTACTCACTAGCTGCGCCCCACAGTTTCACCCGCGGTTTCCCGGGATAAAATGTAGCATATATCTTTTTCCAGGACCAAACCAAATTTACACACCAAATTTCATCAAAATCCGATCAGTGGTTTTTTGCTTGATTGAGTTACAAACATTCATAAATCCATCCTTACAAACTTTCGCATTTATAATATTAGTAGGATCGTAAGCATTTAGTATGATATATTCATTATAACTTCAAATAAGCGAAACGAAAATCAAATTAAACATCTTATCAAAAATTCTATACAGCTTCTGTTTTCTCCAATTAATCTAAGCATCACATAGTCTCCAAGCTCGTCCATGGCGTAATTGTTTCCACAATCCAAGTTCCCGTTTGTTCCCGGTTCCAAGTTGCAACTAGTCCGAGTGACTCCTAAACACCAGGCGGAAGTTAAATATCGATCTGCGCTTATGCAACGCCAGATGTCGTGTAAGCCAGATATTATCGCCAAGACAAACTTTACTAATGTTTAAGTAAAACATATCTGACAGCTTCTGTCGTGTAGTGGCTGGGCAGGTTGGCTCAAATCTTATACACCACTGAGGTTGCGGGTTCGATTCCCGCGTCGGGAAAAATGTTTGTGCACAGAAAAATAACCGCAAGCATTCGGTTCGTGTTTGGGTGTTGTGGGGCCATGTTACTCATAGGTCTGGTTCCCTAGATACATGAAATGCTAGTTACGGGCCAGGATGTATGCATGTGATCATTGGGCGTATTTATTATCTTCATATAGACTGTGTTAGATTATAATATATAATAGTATTGAAATAAGTTTTTTTGTCTCTTTACAACAGTCCATGGGTTTACCATCACGCTGCATTTATAACTGATGGTGTTTACTATTTTCCGGTAACGGTTTTTTTGAGAATGTGTATAAATTTATTCGTCTAAAGAGATGATGAACAAAGCCATGCCGTCAAACGACCTAGTCATGTTTCGGGATGATGTTCGGTGAACCATCGGGGAGACGGGTCTGAGCAGCCGCTCAACTGCCGTCTCTCTCTAGATCTATGTGCTTCATCTTAGGCCACATCATCGCTTCACATCAGGCGAGATAGTGGCCAAACATGGACCTATTAAGCGTAAAAAAAAATGTTTATAATGTTCATGACGTGACTTAATTTAAAGTGTTGAGTAACTGTCGTTAACTGCACAAGCGGCAGAAACATTTTGCTTGTGATTGTAGCATCGCCTAATTGTCGGATAGTTATGATGACAATCTATTGTTATACCTAATGTTGTGGTCTATTCCCACGGTTTCAGCTCAATTCAAATTGTTTAAATTGTAGTTAAAGTTGAATACAGTATTCAATCTAACTCTGTATGAGTATCAGTATATGTAATTTGGTACTTGCCTATTTGGTACTTGTCTGTTATTTGGTATTCACTTTTCTGTGAATTGGTTCAGTAGTTTAGTTGTACTGAAGTAACAAACATGTATTAGTAATATATATACTGACTAATTAAAACTTGATGGAATACATAATTTTTGTTGGGACAAGAAGGAAGCCTAGCCTATGCGAACAGATTTTGATGAAATTTTGTAAATATGTTCCTACTTTAACGGGTGAAACCGTGTGGTGCCGCTAGTAATAAAATAAAAAAAAATGTGTCTTGATATGACTTTTAAAACCTGTGACCTCTATAATTACTGGGCATATGAGACTTAATATCTCGGGGTGATGAGCGCAGTATAGTGCTACGCATGCTACATCATGGTATTGAAAGTTATGGGTGGCGCTACTTGTTATGGATAAGCATGGTGCTTAACATCAGGTGAACTACGTTGCTCACCTCGTTGCTCACTTCCATTAAAAATAAGGTTCCATTTAAACCTCTTTAATAGAAGTAGACGAATCAATTCCGTGAGGATGAGCGTCTGTACCGCTCGAACACCGGTCGAGTGTCTCGACCAAAGATAAAATATTTGGTCTCGACTTATTCTCGTGAGTGTAGCCGGTTAGTAAATGAATAATACTCACGTTAGTTTTAATAAAAATACGAATCAAATTCTACTAAGATAATATCATCCAATTCATCCATCAACTCAATCTCTCAAGTCGTTACCCAGATATAAAACGTCAATCGATTCCCACAGACGGAACATGGCGGGTAAAAGTTTCAGTAAACAAGTTTTCTAACTTGCCATGTTGGAACTCACTTTGACACAGCCGTATCGGTTTTGCCGGCTGGCCGGATATCAAATGTTCCGAGTATCCAAGTTATTGAAAATACAAAATACATGCGAGTGAGCAATAAACATTTTCGTGGAATAGCTGACGCTTGGTTAAAAAATAGCACCGTGTAAGTTAAGTAGTAAGTTACTGTGCTATAATTGAGTACCTATGTTTATTTTCAGTCACAAAATATATGAAATCTGAAAACTGCAATCGCAGCGTGAAAGTACAGTACAGCAAAGTCAAAGTCAAAATCTCTTTATTCATGTTTGTCAATCAGCGCAAGCGCAACAGCGCAAGTCTTGTCAGTGTAAAGTTCTAAGCGATACTGCCATTAGAACTGTCAATGTAATAACAAATCCAAAAAACTCTTGGTTACGTCGTAGAACGAAGTACTGTGTGTTAGTTCTATTATTATCTATTCTGCGGTTACACTAAGGAGTTATTAAAGAGTAAATAGACATCTCTGCCATAGAGTAACTTACAGAGGTAGAATTTCTATTTAAGTAGCGAAATAGTCCGGATTTTGACCGGATCTATCATCTCTACTCTGTCGCAAAGAAGTAGAACTAGAAAGTCTTTGTGTGAACGATTGGATTGTAAAGATATAAAATTGTGGGTCGCCTCAGAACGTTCCAAATGGGAAGTTCGATTCGGAACTAAGAGGTTTATCGTCAGTAAACATGGCTTGGCTTTAACTTACTTAACGCAAAGAACTTGGATATTTTAAAATAGAATAAAAATACTCGCCTACAGTTTAAGGTAAATTTTCTAAGAATATGATTAAACTTTTTCTCTCGACTCTTCGTTCTTGAAAAATCTGGTTTTCTGCTTTAATTATGTAAATAATTTGTCTCTAGATTCCACTAAGCATCTACATTATTTGCTTAGCTAAGTTATATACACACAGCTCTGCTTAGCGCCTCGGAACATCATTAGGAAAGCTCTTAGGTACCGAGAGTGCGCCGCAAGGGGTCTCGCGACCAGGAAAATATAATTGAAGCAATTAAGAAAATGCTCAAAGGCGTTTCGTTTACAAGAAAAACGTTTCTGTTGAGCACTTAACTAGGAATATAATGGTATTTCGTTTGTATCGGGTGAAATAACGTCGAGGAGCGTCAAACCGTGAGATCAAAGCAAAGGAATCAAATAAAGCCATTTTCTCTTTGTGTAATAGAAAAACGTCCTTAGACACGTCTCGTCGTAAATAGAGGGGAATAGTCTTTTTTTGTTTCCTAGTAGGGTTGCTCTTTATCTGCATGTGGAATAGTTTGTTACCTTTTAGTATCTCGAACAGTGTAATAGGTTCAAGAATCAAACAGAAAAGAACTGAGAGTATTGAAAAGATTGCAAAAACATAAGGTTATTTTTGTGCATAAATCAGTCCTTCCTAAAATGAAGTCATGGTTAATACAATAAGGCGCACGATATAAATTATAATGTTCGCATATTTCCATGAATGTGTTTTTAGAATTTCTGATAGAAGTCCTGAAAAGAGAAACTGGTGACAGCTTTAAGCGTGTAGTGAAGATGAATGCGTTTCTAACCGTTTGGCCAAAAATCACTATTCTTTTCGGCTACTACGGCGCGGCGCGGCGATTGGTTCCTAAACGTGTTTGATGCATCGTAACATGACTGTTATTACCAATTTTACGAACATCATCATCCGCCCATGACGTTCCCACTGTTGGGACACGGGCCTTCTCTCAATGCGAGAGTATGGGCCATAATCTACCACGCTGGCCCATTGCGATTTGGTGGATGTCACATGTCTTTGAATTTTTTGTGATTAATTCTTGGACATACCGGTTTCCTCACGATGTTTCCCTTCACCGTTTTTAGAGCGAGTTTTAAATCCACACGTAACTTAAATAAGTCAGTGGTGCGGGGCCAGCAGGATTCGAACTCGGGTGCGTCGGATCGAAAGTAGCACATACTACCACTGAGCCATACAAGCTCTCAATTTTACGAACGAGTACATTTTATTAGCTACATGAAAAATACCATTCACAATTTTTAGAAGGTGGATTATTTTAAGTACCTAATGGCTTGAAATTATAATAGGTTCAGAAGTTGTGAAAAAGTTTCTTCGCAAAAGCAGCTGTAGCTCAATAAAAATCCCGTTAAAAATTAATTACAATGTGCTACAGGTTTCATTTCAATATTTCCTAAACTTTATAGGTGGGTTCTGAGAAGTTTGATTTACCGTCGTACCGATTTCATGTGGTTTTTAATGTGCAAGGTTCTGAAAAATTACGTAATTTCACCAGTCAAAAACATATTTGAAAGTTTTAATTACAAATTGAAATCAGTTGTGTTAAGTGAGTTGGTGATGTAAAGTAAACTGAATTGGATTTTTAATTGAAATTGTCTTAGCAATATTACGAAATCACTCTTAATCGCCTCCGCCGACGTCAGACTTTTTGTAGGTTCGATAGTCGGTCCGATTTTTTCACCGACATTTGTCACCTATTTTGTCATCGACTTTCTGTAGGACGTGTGCGTTGTGCGTTGCAATATGAAACTCCGTATGTTTAATTTTCATTGACAAAAATCTCATAATGCCCAGTATTTTTGCTAGTTCTCTGTCGTCTGGACTTAATAAATAAATGTTTGTCGGTCGGTCTGTTTACATGTCTGGATTAGGCCCCACAACGGCTCAACGGGGATAACTTTCAAAGAGCATGGACATATTTGTTTTATAATCTCTTTGTTTTATTTCAAAAGGATTTCGAAGTTAAATTAAGTTAGATTGAATTTGGACAAGTCGCCGGTGGTCTCTAGCTCTGGTACGACATATTTTTGAGGACTCCGTAAATATAACTTATTTCAATCTGTAGACTGAATTAATGGATTGTGTATTGTGTTGTTTGAACACTAATTAATCTCTTATGTGTCAGGGATTTTTTACATTACACGCAGTATTATATCTCGGGGTGATGGGCGCAATGCAGTGCTACGCAGTGCTTTTTATAGTATTAAAAGTTCTGGGTGGCACTGCAATTGTTGCACACCAACATGCGTGGCGCTTACCATCAGGCAAACGACCTGTTCGTCTCAAAATCAGTTACATAAAAAAAAGTTTTTTGAATATTGCATCTTTTTTGTTTAAATATTATTTCGGATATACTTGAGCCACGTGGCCGATTTTCTGTTAAATTAACTCGATCGCTTCAACAACGGGGTGATACTTGCTTGGAAAATAGGCCATCATAAAAGCCTATGGCCACAGGCTATTAATCAATTTGATCACTTTATTAGTCAAACAAAATATTATGTTTTATTGATAACGTGATGATCGGGTGTCGCTGTACTCATACATGTCAATGTAAACATACGGATGCAAATTGCTTTTAGATACGGAGAGTTTTGAAATGTGAGCGACGTGCCGGTCAGTATTATTTATTTTGCGCGGATTCACGTTAAATCTCTACAGTTAGTATGGTGTTTCAAGCAGCGTTTTCCACAGTTTACCTACTTTTGAGAACTCTACATACTTTGAACATACCTTCCGTTGCCACAAGATGATGATGTGTCCAAAGCCCGATTAAGTCTCTGGCAGGAGAGATACCCTACAGAATCACTTATTTCACTTTCCGAAAAGCTGCACACAATCTGCTTTGGCCGGCATGGAAGTCTTTAAACAGACTCCGGACCCAAGTCGGCCGTAGGAAGGAAAACATATGCTTGTGGGGCTACAGCTCAGTTAGTGCATGCGAGTGCGGTGTCTCTCCCCAGACTATGGCAACCCTTTCTGTCTTGCCCTGCGTGTCCTGCCATTTGTACACGCGACGACCTGTACAATGCCACGAACAATGCTGTGCTTGTGGCGAAGAACTGGTCCAAAAAAAACTAAGCCGAAGGATCGACTCGCTAAGAAGTAGGTACATAAAAAAAATCTTACCTAAAATTGGTTTATCTGCTGTAGTTACTGTCTCTAAAAAATAAAAATGTATTCCGGAATCATTTGTTTATTGGTCAAAAGTAAAAAAAAGACAATTTAGATCAACTGATTGTTATTATTTGCGCCAGTATATAAAACACGAATAAATTTAGACGTTCTTATTTAACCACTATTGTTTAATGACCAGATCGATCATTGAGACGTGACTACATATCTCTGTATACCTGAGCACAGTGAGCAGCCGACGCGAGTCATAACAGTAGGCAATAGTAAGCGTTAGTCATTGTTAGTCACAGCGAGCGGGTGGCGGACAATTAATCAATTATTTAACTTCATTAGTCGAGCCGACGAGTGTCGTGTCGTTGTCAGTTGCGGGTAGTGTTTGAATTTGCCGAGGAATTGATATGAGATTAGACTTCATTCGTAAAAATAGCAGTGATTATTAAAGCTCTTGGATTTACTATATTTTGTGTTTTTCAGCGGAAACCTCGTCTGGAGATATATTTGCACACCCAAAAATGAATTACCTATTTACATAATATTATTTATTTGGACTGCATACATTTTATTGAATATTAATTAACCATCATGAATATAAAAAAACCTAGGTCGAATAATTCGACAAACTACGTGAGTCCTAGCCGTTTTATTAAATATTTGTTATGATTATACATTATACGTTTGTAGGTTCTTCTATTTATTTACATATATATTGCTTCATTTAGCTTCTGGTTTTGTATGATTTTGAGCACCTCATGTCCACGTGGTCCGAATTGAGGAGCAGGTAGAACTGTTTTACCTATTGGTTTAATAAAAGCTCATTCATTCGAACTGAATCGCACTTTTCATACAAATCGAAACGAATCGCCCACGGTCTTCTCAATCTGTCGTTAAATTCGTTAACTCGGTCGATTATAGATAAAATATTTTTTCTATATAAAAAGTTTACAAGTTATACATAACCTATATCTATAATATATATATATATATATATATATATACAAACAGTGCACTACAGAATAAGGAAACTTAAAGTAGATAATAAATGGAAATAGGTATATCCAATTGGTATATATTTCAACATATTATTATGACAAAAAGGAAGTAAATATCTACTAGAGTTACATACCTAATTAATTAAAATTTGTCTGATTTGAAAATAATAATAACGTTTAAAGTATAATAATGTTAATTTACTCCTACTTCTTTCGTGTTGGTGTGTGGCCAACCCTGGTGTTAAAGATTTTAGACCGCCCGACGGCCTCAGAAATGGCCTTACGATTGATCGTGATAATGAACGTTATTGTGATATAGATATCATTACAGGGCATTATTAATTCCATAGACTTAATAATTAGAGTGTTTAAATTGTTAATTATACAATTATTAAATTACTGGGCATTATGAGACTCAACAGTTAATTGTCGCAGGGTGACGAACGCAGGGCAGCGCCGCGCAGGATTTTGCAAAACAAAGTTCTGGGTGGTGCTGTTATTGTTATGGACTGGCGTATTGCTTACCATCAGGCAAACAACCAGCTCGTCTCGTCACTAATTTACATAAAACAAACAATTATTAAATATTAATTATCAATTATTATTTATATAATTATTAATTGTACAATTTATAATAGAAACCTGATATAAATTGTAGGTACCATTTAATTAATTTTACGTAAATAATCACCCGTAAATAGTTCACCACGCATAAATTTAGGCATTTTTACTGTTCAGTGAACAAGTTAATAAAGGTGGTAGTTTTGTATGAAAAACGTACCACCTTACAAGTATACGTTTTTTCAAACAAAAAAACCGACTTCAATGTATCTTCGAAGTCCATGGTCAAATGTCGATGAAATTTATATGGGACCACTTCGTAGCTATACTGAACCCAACGCAATAATTTTCCAAATCGGTTCATGATTAACGGAGTTCTGAGGCAACAAACATAAAAAAATACAATCGAAAAGAGAACCTTCTCCTTTTTTGAAGTTGGTTAAAAAGAAACGAATTTTACATGTTATTCCAGTATTTGCAAATGACATATTATGAAAATGTGATGTCTCGTCCCGTCAGTGTTTCGTATCCCGCGCTGTCTTCAGTCATAGGCAGGGGTTGTCAGCAATTAATCAATTATTTCACTTCAGTTGAGTCGACGGTCCCGGTCGTGTCGTTGTCTGTTATCGTAGTAAAATCTTATATTACAGGCGCGGCACGTGATTTGATGGTTCGTTGGTTCTAATGTGTTAGCAATGCTTCATAAATAACCGGCCAAGTGCGAGTCAGATTCGCGCACGAAGGGTTCCGTACCATTATCTATAAAAACGGCAAAAACATCATGTCTATTGTATGGCAGCCCCCTTAAATATTTATTTTATTCTGTGTTATTTGTTGTTATAGCAGCAACAGAAATACATCATCTGTGAAAATTTTAACTGTCTAACTATCACGGTTCTTGAGATACAGCCTGGTGACAGACGGATAGATAGACAGACAGATGGACAGCGCAGTCTTAGTAATAGGGTCCCGTTTTACCCTTTGGGTACGAAACCCTAAAAATGACCTCTCTTGCATTTTGATTACAAAAACAACAGAGACTGGAGATATTATGGAAACACCTACTAGGTATAGTAAATAAAGTAAGTATAAAGTTGTATTTAGAAAGAAGAGCAATAATTTATAAATAAAAATTATGTAGTTTCGTCCTCAAGGTTCGTTAGATTTTGATTTATTAATCGTTAGTATAATCGTATTTTCTCGGTGCTAGTTATTCTTCATTTTAACAGTATTAGCACAGTCTAGTATACTGTGGTATTATTGTGTTTCGGTATGAATACCATTACTGCCAGGTCATTCAAAGTACAAAGTTCAAAAGTTCTTTATTCAATTTTGGTATCACAGACGCACTTATGAAAGTCAACTATTACAATGACTCTACCCCGTATCAGATAAAGAACCAATACTCAGAAGATACGGCAAGAAACTGAGGGGCATTGTTTTTAAAACTTTTGTTACATTATTTTATGTTTGTTTTTAAGAATATTATGTTTCTCATTATAATACAATAAAGTAATTTTACACTTAATTGCATACCACAAACATAATCACATGAAAAAGCAGAAACCTTATTTAGGGTAATACAATTGGCGGTATAATGGCATAAAGCAATCTCTTACAGACAATCTTAAGATGGATTGGACAAATGTTAAATAGAATAGACGGTGGTGCACAGCAAATAATGAATATGAAAAATAACTATAACTAAATAATATATTATTAACGACAAATACCTACATATTGCTATTACATAATTACTGGGTATAGGAGAGTTAAAGGCTACTGTTTGGTTGACTGCCGCGTAGGACTTTGTCATTCATAGTTTTTGGCTACTGTCAAGTCACAATTTACTAAATTATTATTACTATATTATAATTACTTACCCTTTTTCCAATTTTTCTAATCAAAGAGTCAAATGGAGTATATTCATATTCCCCTTATATAAAGGCTTGAAATCCCGTCATTAGCACATACAACATTCTCGAACAAATTTCAACTTTTAGAACGTATTTATTAAGCCTGCTTACAATGTAAGTTATGTAGACGAAATATCAGGCTAAGAACAAGTTCTTCATGTTTGCCAAGACCTTCAGGTAGGGCTTGTAAACATATAAAGGAGGTTTGACCTACTTATGAGACCTTTCGTTACGAAACAAATGTAGTAACTCAACTTTATACCAATGGTTTTTTTTTTCGCACACACATAAAAGCATTTTAAATCTGGTAATAAAAGGTACGAGTAGTCTTTTGTTTTTATTATTTTGCCAATGTGAAATAGATGCACATGTGAGTAAAATGTTTGTATGGTTATTTCTTTTGTATTTATCCTGCCGCAATATTATCCATCGTATTAACTTTTAACATTATATTTTATAGTTTGTATCCACAGTCAAATTTAAAATGAGTCAAATAATTGCTTCATTTTGTTCTTAGTTGAACCACAGAATACAAAGGAAAAGAAGCATCACTCCGCAAAGAAATTTAAACAAATAGCGACTCTTGCATGACGCAATAAAATTCAATTCAGCTCGCGTAGCGCTGCATACCTACCAGTCATATTAACCTATAGAGCGCCTCTCTTTCTATCGCACAGCTCTTATCTCTTCTGACGCGGCACGTGTAACGACGCGCGACCCGCCGCCCGGTGTCCGGCTATATACTTGTAGATTCGTACCTACAGTGCGGAGTGCGCTAGGCCTGGTTGAAAGTTAAGTTTGGGTAGCAGGTTGAATAAATATGTGATCACGTAGTGACGACGAGCGCACGTGCATGCATACACAAAACGTATGAAATTGACTTTAGTAACAATTATCATCATCATCATTAACATCAGCCTACACCAGTCCACTGCTGAACATAGGCCTCTTCCATAGCACGCCACTGAGCCCGACCTTCAGCTTTCCTTCTCCAGTCGCTACCAGCAACGCTGCGTATATCGTCGATCCATCTAGTAGTTACAATTATACCTCTACTATTATCATGCCATTTTATTGTTGTGGTAGGCATCGCTTCGTTTACTAACTTTCATTTATCTATCTTGAGTCTGGCCAGCGAAACTACTAGGCGTTTGACACTTAAAAGCATCTTGAAAACTTAGGGATGACCATGGCAAGGTGACAAACGCAGTGCAGTGCAGTGCGGTAAAGCAATAGGTTCTGTATGGTACTGATGCTAACTACATAACTTGTATGAGCAGGCAGGCTTACTATGAGACACAACCGTGCCTCTTTTGTAACTTGTAAGTTAGAATGCAGTTTTGTTGACTGTTCGTTCTCCATATCTTTTTGGAAGTTGACCTACTAGATGCACGTTATCCTATCCTATCCCTGTAGCTCCCGATTATGTCACAGTGTTCTGAATATGCCGTCACCCGCAATTATAGAACAAGTGGAAGTTCCAATTGTTTTCAGGTTTATACTATTTTCTTCAATTATAAAAATAAAAGCTTTCTATGCCCTTTTGTCGATTACGTGTAGGTATATTCCTAATTGAAATAATTTTACTTGACCTACTGGTAACGTTTTCGCATCCTATCCCTAAAGCCCCCGGTTATGTATATGCCATCCCCCGCAATTATCAATTCAATTCAATTCATTTTATTTCAGTCACAAAAACCATATCACACAATTTGTAATAATATTGAAATATAAAAAAGTTAATACAATGCAATAAAATAAAATAAAATGTCAAGATAATATAAAATAAGTAAAATTATGAGACAAGTGAAAGTTGTAATTGTTTCCAGGTATATATATTCTATTTGCTTCATTAAAAAAGCTTTCTATGTCCTTTCGTCGATTACGTGTAGGTAAAATGATTTAACTTTACCTACTGGTAACACGTTTTCTCATCCCATCCCTGCAGCCCCCGGTTATGTCACAATGTTCTGGATATGACGTCCCCCGCAATTATGTGATAAGTGGAAGTTGTAATTGTTTCCGCGGCTATCCTTTTCTCTTTATTTAGTGGGTGTTCTTGGGGGTTTATTGGCCGTGCTATGAGAAATGTAACGGTTGTTTAACTCGGCGTTTGATTGATATTGCGGTGCCCTTTGTTTTAATGCTGCTACTTACAAATGTTTTCGAAGAATAATTTTTACATATTAATATTTTAGGTAAGTAGAACGTAGGTATGAACATAGGTTTTATTTATTAACGTAGAACCTAGTCACAAAGGTTGTTTATTTATTTTATTTATGATAAATCTACGTTTGACCTCCATCTCGCCTGATGTTAAGCGAGGATGTGGCCGATGTGGTGTTGTTTATTTTATCTCTCCCATTTTTGATTTCATTCTCGACGTGAAACTCCGTCGTCCCAAAAGCATGTTGTGGTTTTTTTACGACCAAAGTAGGACAATAAATATGTAAAAACAAAACTGCTAGGCCCTAACAATATAAGAAAGGCTTCTTTTCCTAATAGAGTGCAAACATGATAACAAGTTTTCTTTGTCTCATATTTTCCTCCAGGTAAAAGTGAAGGTGTAGGCAGAAACAAACATATTTGTTTCTAGAGCAAACAAACCAATAGGCAAGAGAGGGCAAACTTGTGTGACATGTTGTATAACTTTATTAGAGGCGGGACGTTCTGTTCTTGCCTCCGCTGAGAATCAGGTGAATTGTATTTTGCAAGCCGGTTACTATGTCTTATGTAATTAGTAAACCTATGAGCTGTCCTTACTCTTACGAGTAAACTAGTTATTGTAAAATGAATAAGGAGATAAAGTTTTTACATAAGGTCTGAAAAAATTACGAAATATCACGCGGGGGAGTGGTGTAGTGGGTTATCATGTGTATTTATTTTTAGTCTAAAAACACGTATCACCAGGAGGGATGGGGGGGGGGGTTAGAGAGTTGCTAAAAACATCACGTGATTAATGGATGATCCCTAATTTATTGTCTTTACTATTATCCATATACCACGGCTTACATTTTGTAAAGGAAAGGCCTATTTTAACAACGAATTGCCCTGTGATTTAGGATTATGTACATTATAAGCTGACAGTTGAGTTTTTAAGTAGAAGATAACGCCGGCTCTGTGTCATTAAAACAGTTTCAGTAAGTACAAATTGCCGCGCATTCTTCTAGAAGGAAGATTTTTATATATTTTTATAGCCTCTCGCATGCTAAGCGGAAACTTACATTAGTGCATATCAAAAAACCGGCCAAGTGCGGGTCGGATTCACGCACGAAGAGTTCCTCACCATTATCTATAAAAACGGCAAAAAAAATCATGTCTGTTGTATGGGAACCCCACTTAAATATTTTTTTATTCTGTTTTTTAGTATTTGTTGTTATAGCGGCCAACAGAAATACATCATCAGTGAAAATTTCTTTTGTCTAACTATCACGGTTCATGAGATACAGCCTGGTGACAGACGGACAAACAGACAGACGGACGGTCAGTAGAGTGTTATTAATAGGGTCTCGTTTTACCCTTTGGGTACGGAATCCTAAAAACGACTAGTTATACGTCTTGATGATCACCGTAGTTCAATTAGGAGTTGCAAGAGCTCTTCCCGCGTCGAGGAAATATTGTAAATGTGCGGGTTTAAGTCCCGCCAGTAGTCGTATTTTCTTTACAAAAGCTTGGACCTAACATGTTATTAAGTTTTTAGGTAAACAAAATATCCAAAGGAAAACTTTGTCCTTATTTTCTTTTATTTTGTCCCTCTGACTAACCAACCAATTCAGTAGTAACCCTGTAATGAGTCAGCAAGAGCAGAACTCTCATTACATTCATGTTGCCCCAAACTAATACTGTTGTTCCCGCCCTTGTTTCCTGTTGTCAGCAATATGTCAGCCACATAATCTTAAGGCTTTAAAGAAAAAGCTCTGTTGAGTAGGTTTTTTAGCATGTCGATGTACTATTTAAACTTTTGTTTCCTGTTTTGGTGATCAATAACGTATTATTGTATTGTATTGTATTTAACTGAGCAATAAGATGAGCAAATTTTACTCTTAATGGTAACCGCCACGCCTGCCCATTATAGATGCAGCCCCACTTTTAAAACAGCTACTGATTAAAAGCCCTTCTAATCGAAACATAGTATATACTACTGCTTAAAATATGGAGATGAACAAAAAAGTGACAGATTAAAAAAAAATATGCGTAAAGTGCCGAGGATCGGGCTCAGTGGCGTGCATTGGGAGAGGCCTATGTCCAGCAGTGGACTCGTATAGGCTGATGATGATGATGATGATGAAAAAACATATCTGAATACCACGTTCTTATGCGCTATTTGAGGTTAGGTCAGCATTGCATGCTAATAAATTGATTTAAAATGCTTATTCATCGAGTTGTGAGCTACGCTGAAGTTTCAGCTGGATAGCTAAACGGGAAGTGCTCGAAATTTGAGTTGCAAGATTCCACCCGAAACAAGAGAAATACATAATCTGTGAAAATTTCAACTATTTTACTATCACGGTTCATGAGATACAGCCTGGTTACCCTTCGGGTACGGAACCCTAAAACGTGGTACAAAACATGTCAATAATTCAATCATTACCCTTTTTACGATTTAAATAGATTCCTCATTATAGTGAGGTACTAATTCAAATAGAAAAGCAATATTATGACCATCAATAATAACGTAAGTCCTAACGTAAAACAACACTGTTATTCCGTTTTCAGCAATATGTCACCCACATCATTGCGCTGAGTAATTAAACCATCGGACGTGCTCCGCAGTTTATGGACCAGCCATATTGTCACTTCATTAGTCCATTACACGTGGTTCTGTTAAGCATTAGATACTTGTTATGCGTTGACACGTGCTTCGGCTAGTATTATTATACATTTTACTTGAATTAGGTACTTAACATTTGTGTTTTGTACGTGAACAAGGAATAAATAATACATGACTAATCTTTTCCCATATAGAAAGAGCACCATGTACACAGGCCATGTATATGTCACAGCCAATTAGCTTAACTAGCCGTTCAATCAACAGCCTAACCTCTTTACTAAACAGCGCCGTTCAACTAGCTTCCTAAATGATATTCAGCCATAGCGTCTGTTACAACATTTAATAAAATGGCTGGCTAATGCTAAGGCCATTCGTAGGATTAGATGTATCCTACGCGAGATTGTAAACTGTCGAAAGATTGTGAACCATCGCATTATTTTTCGATAGATTATAATCTATTGAAGTGAAAGATTATAATCTACTTACAATACCTATATTATATCTAATTAGTAATTAAACGTCAAATAATAAAGTCAAGTAATGGCTGCGACGTATACACAGTTCCTATATTGAGAATAAGAGTATGTATATTATATATAGATAGATAATTTAGATATAGTAAAATAGAAGGTTGTAGTAGTTAGGTATCTATATCGAACTTACTGAATAATCTACTTCGTGTTTGATTGTGTTTTCTAAGTTTAAAGATGTCCGTATTATAGTTTGGAGCAAAGTAAACAATATCGATTCATTACATTTACTTACCTCATTGTATTTATTAGGTAAGATTATAATTATAGGCAGCTGTTGAGATAAGATTCTTCCATGTAGTAAGAGAGCAACACATTTAGTCATGTGCGAGCCGAATAGTGTCCCTCTCAACGCATTGCTCTACTCGAAGTCACAGCAATTTGTCAGGTCCATCAATGTGTTAGTAAGGTACCGGTCAAGCGTGCTCACTTTATGGGCAAATCGCGAGCCGCATTGACACCGTGTCGGCAACACGTAAACTTAATTTTTACGATCGACAATGAAATACAGTGAGCGGCAGTGTTCAAGCTCTCGCTGAGTTGCTCTCGGCCAAATCTCCCTAAACATGTTTTCCGATCACTCTAACTAAATGCTCGACCATACACAGTAAGTACCTATAAACATAACTCCATTATTTTTTGGGTAATTGTTATAGCGCAATAACTCAACATATTAGCAGTAGTGCGCAAGCATTACTGTGTTCCGGTTTGAAGGGCATTGTAGCCAGTGAAATGAGAATTAACAGCTAATTGTCTCTGGGTGATGAGCGCAGTGCAGCGCAGTGCAGCGCCTCGCAGGATTTTGCAAAACAAAGTTCTGGGTAGTGCTGTCACTGTTATGGGCAGGCGTGTTGCTTACCATCAGGCAAACGAACAGCTCGCCTTGTCATTCACCTTTTTAAAAATTGATTAAGTTTAGTCTGATTAGATAGGAACTTATTAACTTATTATTTTTGTGAGTGCAGCCCACAAAGTCCAAACACCTGAATAGCGGGTTACTGTGTGCGTTAGTTTTTTTTTATGTAACTGAATGATGAGACGAGCTGGTAGTTTGCCTGATGGTAAGCAATACGCCAGCTTATAACAATAACAGCACCACCCAGAACTTTGTTTTGCAAAATCCTGCGCGGCGCTGCTCTGCGCTCGTCACCCTGAGAAAATTAGCTGTTGAGTCTCATAATGCCCAGTAATTTCGCTGGCTACAATGCCCTCCAAACCGGAACACAGTAATGCTTGCGCACTACTGCTTGGCGGCTGAATAACTGGCAAAGTGGTGGTACCCACCCAGACGGCCTCTCGCATATGAGAAACCTACCACCAGTATTTAAAAGAGCTTTACAGTCACAGTTAGTCTTCAAAAGAGATTTACATTGAGGTACTGTTTAACATTTCGATCAGAGCATCCACAGTAATGGCGGCAATAAGATTTTGTGTATCGTTCGCGGTCGGTTATTGCCCTTTAGAATTATTTCCGGTTATTTACATGTTTTCTCCGCGCGCCTTTAAACGAGGTTTATGGATTGTCGCTGGGGTAATATTACCCTGATAAGGGGATAAGCTTGCTTCGTCGTCCCATGTCACGCGGACATAACAAATGTAATACATTTATGAGTTAACACGTTCGTAAACGGTATAAAATGAATTCTATTATTGTAGTTTTTTTTATGTTACTCAGTGATGAGACGAGCAAGTCATTCGCCTGATGGTAAGCGCCACGCCTTCCCATAACAAATGCAGTGCCACCCAGAACTTTTAATACCATAAAAATAAATTATTTTTCAAAAAAAACTAAACCGACTTCAAAACCACAAATGGCACTCAAAAGTAAAAAATAAATTAATATAATTATCATAAGCGCTACCCACTCATATATTTGAAGTCGGTGCCAGCCAAGTCTAAAAGGTAGTAGATAGATACTACCTACAAGTAGTACTTACTATATACATATTTATCTGCTACCTATTAGACTTGGCTGGCACCGACTTCAAATATATGAGTGGGTAGCGCTTATGATAATTATATTAATTTATTTTTTACTTTTGAGTGCCATTTGTGGTTTTGAAGTCGGTTTAGTTTTTTTTGAAAAATAATTTATTTTAACCTTTTTAGTGAAAAACAAGTTTTAATTAAATTAATTCAAAAAGTTTTTAAAGACAAGCTTTTATGATCTAGAAGCCACATCATGACGAAGTTTAAAACGGGCTATCACAATTAAATGCATGTACAAAAAAATTTCATGTCTGTCCTATATTTCTGTTGAAGAGTTCCCTCGCCGGAAGTCAATCCTGGGTGTATCTACCATGTCATGATGGAATTTAGAACAGGCTATTATGGTTAAATCCATTTACGAAATGTTGTGTCTGTACTATTCACCGTTGAGGAGTTCCCTCACCGGAAGTCAACCCTGGGTGAAGCAGGTGAAGCAGTCGAATACAAACCTCCACCTTTAGAAAGTTGGTTACGAAAAAAACAAGAAGCGACTTGAAGATTAAACTTATATTTTTTGTTTTTGCTATTTTTTTCAAAAACTACTGAATGAGTTTCGATAAAATTTATATGGGACCACCTTTGAAGTATTACCTACCAATCAAAAAAAGAATCATCGAAATCAATGCATAATTGGCGGAGAAATCGCGTAACAAACACACAAAAAAAAAAAAAAAACATACCGTCGAATTGTAAACCTCCTCCTTTTTGAAGTCGGTTAAAAAGCACTGCGCAGGACTGCGTTGCGCTCATTTTGGCTCTTATTCGCTTATTGTGGACCATTGACATAAAATACAATTGTAAAATAGACCTCATAACTAGAGTACCTAGTACAATGTGTGGTCTCATAGTTTAGAGTGGTCTTCCAGAAAACTTTTGAATGTGAAATTTGTATGTCAATTGTCTTTTGTTTTTAACCCCCGACGCAAAAAGGAGGGGTGTTATAAGTTTGACCACTATGTCTGTCGCACCGTAGCTCTTAAACGGGCAAACCAATTTGGATGCGGTTTTTTTTTATATTTGAAAGCAGGTTTTCTACCGGTGGTTCTTAGACATGTTTTATCAAAATCGGTTCAGCCGTTTTTAACTTTTTATACGTTTTTTGTGTCGGGGGTTTTTAAATTTTAGTTTACTTAAATTCACTTGTGGCAATCTTGGGTGGTCGTCGTAGGATAAGAGTTTCTTTAATTTGGGAAAGTAGGTAATTGATTTTCCAGGTAATAACGTATGTTCAAAGAAGTACCACAAATGTCCCATTGCAAAAAATGCCGCCTCTCTCTAGATCTATGTGCTTCATCTTAGGCCACATCACCGCTTCACATCAGGCGAGATAGTGGCCAAACACAAATCTATTAGGCAAAAAAAAAATCAACTTTCAGCTGCTAATGTAAAATGTGATGTCCAGTTTTAACCGGATATCGTAGAGATTCACATTCACATGTGCATATCCATTCATCTGAACCCGTTTCACACCCCAAAAAGGTCCAGCCCTACTGCACCGACATAAAGTCCAAAATGGTCCCTTTTGTCCAAAGAACATAAGGAGGGTTGCTAATAGGCCGTCCCTGGCAGAAGGACTGAAGGATAAACGTCCTTAATTACCGCAGGGTCTTCAAGAAATAGATGACGGTCGGACTTCTAACTTTGGTCATTTCAGTTAGGGTCCAATGGGAACTCGACCGCGGTTAATCTTGGATCGGAGTGATGACGAAAAATGGGTTGGAAATGAACTGTCTGACCTGTCCTAACTGTCATACAAGGAGTCGGGACTGCCGGTAACCGTAGGTTATTTCTGCCGTCTGTGGAATGCTCTGCCTGTAACTATTAGGCAAGCGACATCTCTTCAAATTTTTAAAAATATGGTATATAAACACTATTTATCTAACTGTTAACTCTATAATATATATGTATTGTATTTATTTGAGTAGGTATGTTTATAACTTATTACTTTAATAATATACATTATACTACATATACCAATATTTTATTTAACTCTGCATATTTATGTATATTTATTTTTATTTGTATGTTTCTTTTCGTGTGCATGTATTATTTATATAAGTTACTTGTGACTATTTTATTTGTTTATTATGTACACCATCAAACCGCATTAGATCTTATACCTGTTCTATCCATCCAAAGGATGTCTGGAAGAAATCGCTCTAAGCGATAAGACCGCCCATTGTACGTCAAAACTACGATGTATTTTGTGTATATATATTTTTTCATAATTGTGTATATGTAATTTGGTGTGCAATAAAGTGTTATTGAATTGTATTGCTATTCTGTTACAGTAGAGAATTTTTGCTCCGTGTATACGCAAACTTAAAAATGTTTAGGTAAAGAAACGGGATTACGGGAAAGGAATAGGTAGACATGCTTACATATTTTTTTTTCAAAGTCATAATTTTTTACGTTAAATTATTAACGTATTTTAATTAATTTGTATTATGTGTATCTAAGTGTCTTCAAGTCTCGAGTGAATCGGTATCTTTTAAGTGAATCGGTATCTTCTAGGTGAATCGGTATCTTCTAGGTGAATCGGTATCTTCCAGGTGAATCGGTATCTTCTAGGTGAATCGGTATCTTCTAGGTGAATCGGTATCTTCTAGGTGAATCGGTATCTTCTAGGTGAATCGGTATCTTCTAAGTGAATCGGTATCTTCTAAGTGAATCGGTATCATGGATCATGCTGATCTATCGTCGACCACGTCGTCACTTTCCATCAGGTGAGACTGTGGTCAAATGATAGCCTATTCAGTAATAAAAATATATGACGTTTAAAAGTGCATTTTTTGTGCCTGTTTAATAAATATGTTTTGACTTTGATTTTAAACTCAGTTGTTCAAACTACCGCAATTTAAGTTTCAAACTTGAATCTTTGTGATTAATTTTTATTCTTACTCCTAGAAACATTTTAAGGTTATACCAAATATTTAGTTTTCTTTGGTTATACTGTCACCATTCAATATGATATTCATTTTTTACGGCTAAAGAGCACTTAATAGATCCTAGCCCCTAGGCCCAACTAGGATTTCCTGTATCTAGGGAACCATGAACTACGAGGACCATGGTCCCACAACATAACAAACAACAAGACACGAAACAAATGCTTGCGCTTTTTTTTCTGTGCTTATTTGCCCGTCACGGGAATCGAACCCGTAATCTGAGTGGTATATGAGATTTCAACCAACCTGCCCAACCACTACACCACAAACCTACATTATATTTCGAAATATCAGCGCTATGAACTAGGTCGACAAAACGCGACGAAAGATATTACAAAATTTTCAATTAGAAGAGAAAAATCTAACCCAGTTACTAATATGAGAGTAAATTACTCGTGGTAGGTCCACCGCTGTGCCAGTTATTCTGCCACCAATATCGTACAAGCATTACTGTGTTCCGGTTTGAAGGCCATTGTAGCCAGCGAAATTACTGGGCATATGAGACTTCATATCTGATGTCTCGTGGTGATGAGCGCAATGTACAGTGCTACGCAGTCGTTTTTACGGTATAAAAATTTTGGGTGGCACTGCAATATATGCAGGCGTGGCGCTAACCATCAGGCAAATGACTGGCTCACTCGTCTCAATATTCAGGTTCATTAAAAAAATGTTTTGTCCTATCTATTTATAAACACAATATGCATTCAAATCCTAAACGCAACCTGAAACTGCTAAGCTATTTAATAATAATGGTATTATGCACGGGTCGTACGTGACCGTGCATAAACGATACATGAAAATTTACAGCAGTTCTAGTCATCCGACTAATGTACTAATTCCTCTCCATCCAAAGGTTGCTTGGAAGAGATCGCTTTTAGCGATAAGGCCACCCATTGTAACACTTTCTTTAATTGTTTTTATGTAATGTATTTAAATTTATGTTTATTTTTACGCTTAATAGATCTATGTTTGGCCACTATCTCGCCTGATGTGAAGCGATGATGTGGCCTAAGATGGAGCACATAGATCTAGAGAGAGGCGGCAGTTGAGCGGCTGCTCGGACCCGTTTGCAATAAAGCGTTCATCTATCTATCTAATGTCATAAATGTGAAAGCTTGTGAGGATGGATGAATAGATGGATAGATGGATGATTGTTCCTCAATCACGCAGAAACTACCGGACAGATTATGATGAAATGTAGTATGTAAAAAAGGTACAAATACTTACGATAAAAATGTCTTAATTATTTGAGCACAGTTTTATTTATTAAAGTTCCGTAATCAAAATGTCAAAAGGCAAATCTTTTATTACGCCATTTAAGTCTGTCCATCTATTAATAAAATAAATTATTATTATAGTAATAGTAACACAAACTATATGAACAATTACTCGTCTATCCTACTAATATTTGCCTTGCCTTATAAATGCGAAAGTCTGTGTTTTAGTTACCATATAACTTCATAACAATTCAACGGATTTTGATGACGTAGCTACTTTAGGTCCTAGAATAGGACAGGTTGCAGTTCCCTAGGGAATAATTATAATATATCGAATACTTTGCGGGTAAAAAAAAAGCATTTCGCTTCAACTTTCATAATACGAACAGCTTGGAACACCTTACCAGCGACTCTGTTTCCCGATTCTTATAATCTAGGTGTCTTCAAGTCCCGATCGGTATCTTCTAGGCAAACATGATCCATCGTCGACCGATGACTTTATCGATCGATATATGATCACTTACCATCAGGGCCCCACTTCACTATGACAACTTGGCGGTTCATTGCTTGGAAATCACGTCGATTCCTTCATTAATAAACGACATCTCTATGACTCATTCATATATTCATATATATATGACGCGTCATAGAGAATACAAATTTCGCAGATGTAATATACAATGAAGGAATCGACGTTACCTCGGAGCAAGGAATCGCTAAATGGTCATAGTGAAATAAGGCCCTGGTGAGAGTGCGGTCAAATGCTTGCCTACCAGGGCCCTATTTCACTATGACCATTTAGCGATTCCTTGCTTCAAAATCACGTCAATTCCTTAATTAATAAACGACATTTGCGAAATTTGACGTTGTGAAATGACGCGTCATAGAGAATACAAATTTCGCAGATGTAAGTATTCAACGTGAAATCAAGGAATCGACGTGATTTCGAAGTAAGGAATCGCCAAGTTGTCATAGTGAATTGGGGCCCAGGTATTAAAAAAAACCACACAGCGCAGCTAGTCCCACATATTATATCTCAGAAACTCAGAATGTAAGTAGGTACCTATGTGAAACATATTTTTATCTTTTAGTTTGTAAGTCAAAACAAAAATTAAAGTCTATACACGTGTCAATTGACTTGTTTTGACCGTGTAACTTTTCAAACATGATCGGTTTCCAAAGTGGTTTTATTATCACTCACTTTCTTGTTTGTCTGTCTGTCGTTCCGGGTGGAATCTTGCAAATTAAATTTCGAGCACTTCCCGATTAGCTATCCGGCTGAAACTTTCAGGGTAGCTCACAACTCAATGACAATTCATTCTAAATCCATAAAAATGTATTTTTTTATCTATTACGGATTCTTGTTATAGGTACTTTCTAGAACATTAATAACGTGTCTCAATTTAAAATGAGGTAAAAAGTTCCGAAGTGGTGCTTCGCGTAAGTTAATCGTTTAGCGACGAAGATGGGACAGTTGTTATTTAGTTAGCGAAACAATTTGGAGGAGACTCGTAATTCAAGGCTATTGTTCTTATGTAATTATGTCGGATATTTCTTTAAAAATTGTTCGTGACGTTCTTTGAAACTTTTGTGTAGTGTTTCGCTAAAGTACACTTTAAATATTAAGACATCCGTGTCTTACTAACAAACATTTATTTCAAGGAACTTTCGGCCCTTTTGTTGTTTTTCAAATAATATGCTTGTAAAACATTGTAGATAATGCGAAAATAATTGGTAAATGGTTTTTAGTAAAAGCTACCCCAGTTTTTAGTCTTTCCGTAGGGAATACGTTCCTTTTTATTCTAAGCAACTGTTATCATTAACTTAAGTAGGTTACTAAGTTACTTAACAAACAGACCAAACCGATTTTATTAACAGCCCCTTTTATTTAGCTGGTGTAATTGGTGAAACATGTTGAATTAGCTGTAGGTCTACAATAAATTATAGCTAAATACCATAAGCTCGATGATGATGAAGATGACTCAATTATATTAAAATTACCTTATTAGTGGAACCGTTTCAATTAATTAATAAAACCCCCCACCCCACCTTACTTTATAGATCGCATTCTTCTCCGATTTTGAAGCCCTTATTCTAGACCTTTCATCAATGAATGTTTCCACAGACTAAAAATTCTGTGGCACACTGTTAGTGACTGTCATACAATATTACCGCTGTCTTCTTGTCACTTCATATTACAAACAAGAAAGTGACAAATTTAAAAATAATCAGAATAATCAGGTCTGTCAGAATAGTATGGTCTGAATAAGTAAAATGAAGATACTATTAAATTATTTATACAATTTTCCTACAGGGTAATTTTTTTTTACTGGTTATTGGCTTGCGTTTGACCACTATCTCACCTGATGGTAAGCGACGATGTGGTCTAAAATGTAACACGCTTACCTAGAAGATACCTGTTCACTCTCTATTTGAAGACCCCCAGGTTGTAGTTGTCCGGATACACAGACGTTGGCAATGCGTTCCACTCCTTGGCTGTTCGTAGGATGAACGTGGCACCAATACGCTTTGTTCGTACAGGAGGGATGTCTACCATATATGGATGTCGCATAGCCGTGCGTCTGGTTGTCCTATGATGGAATGGAGACGGTGGTATGAGGTCATGTAGTTCCTGAGTACACTCTCCAAAGTAAATCAATATAAAAATAATTAATAATTAATTAATACTAATTAATTAATAATTAATTTAATATTTAAAATTTTTAGAATTTCATAATAAAAAGAAAGTGACAGAGTAAGAAAAAAATAACTTAGAAACCACGTTTTACACGCCTTTTGAGGTTACGTTAAGAAAATTTCTGCCGGATAGCTAATCGAAGTAGTAACAGAAGAGTGGAATCTTGCAACTCAAATTTTGAGAACTTCCAAAATTTTATGTGCAAGATTCCACTCGGACAGAATGACAGACAAACAAGAAAGTGACTGAATAAAAATGTAGTAAAAATAATTAAAATGTACAGATGGTAGATACATAATTAAATTTCCTCCCGTAATAAAATTTGTACCACTGCAAACGATACTTAATTTCCTCCGCCGGGGATCATACTGCGTGAATAAAAGGAAAGCGAAATATACATAAATAATGTGGCTTTTCTACCGAGACACAAATGAATATTTAATTAATTGGATGAATGGCGAGGCGTTTGGACGTATTTTTATTCACTTATGCATTCATTCATTCATTAGGCTAAGTGGCGGGGAGCGTCTAATAAGGAACTCAATTGGAATTCACCGACGTTGCAGACGGTGGTAGGTACCGTCAGCTCAAATAGGAAGTAAGAATTTTGGGATGAATCAAAATATGCATAGATCAAGCTTCTTAAGTTAAAATAACATCTAATTGACTAATGCTATTATAATTCGACGAGTTTTTCAATAAAAAGTAATTAAAAACTAATTAATTGGTTTTATATAATATTTTTGCACAATTGATAAAGGCACATTTTTTTCATATGTGTGATATACACTAACTCGTATTCATAAACAAAACTTGTTTAAACATTTGACTAGGTTATGGACAGAATCTAATAAAAAATCCACTGATGCAAATATAGAGTTCTGTTTTGCAAATTAAATAAAACAACATAACAATGCAAATTAAATAAAAGCTTGTAAAAATTAAAATAAATTATTTTTCAATAAAAACTAAACCGACTTCAAAACCACAAATGGCTCTCAAAAGTAAAAAATAAATTAATATAATTATCATAAGCGCTACCCACTCATATATTTGAAGTCGGTGCCAGCCAAGTCTAAAAGGTAGTAGATAGATACTACCTACAAGTAGTACTTACTATTATAAGGGATTCAGAAGTAAAAACAACTTTGAAGTTTAATGTTGATTTATTCGTCACTAAAATCGCACTGACACTGTATAGTTGAATACGTCTTTACTGCTCGAACGCTACGAACAGACTGGCCTGTATCTTCCCCACCAAGCCCTCACTCTAGTCGGCTGTCGGGTTTACCGGAGTGGGGGTGACGCTTCGCTATTGGTGGAAATAAGTAGGAGCTCAAACTTAGGTCCGTACTCATGACCGTATAAAAATGTATTTATTATTTATATTTATGTTAATATTTAGATTGACTGATCTTAAAATATGTATGTAAAATATGTGTAGTAATTATATTTAGTAATGAAGCTTACAACTCGGCCAACCTGTTCAAAGCGAGACCCTTCGCTTACATATATAATTTCAAAAGAACAATTATAAAAAAAATGCTTAGCACATGTAAGTATAAATCAGTTAGACAATCAAAATTACATCACAAAATTATGCTTATTATTAACATATCAATAAAACTAACAGCATTAACAATTAATTAAATAATAAATAATCAAAATCACATTACATTACAAAATTATTCTTATTATTAACACATCAATAAACTTTTAGCAGTAACAAATCTGAAATCTTTACATATTAAACCTTAATATTAATATAATTACTATCAACCGACATTGTAAAATCAGTTCCATGTTGACTGTCACTATCATTTACAATTTAAAAATATTGAACAATCGCTTTATATAAACTTTTATATGTTTCACAATTACATACTTTTCATTTTAATTAATAGAATATTCTTTAGTTATTTTACATTATTCTTGTCTCATATTTTTCATATTTCATTTAACATTATTCTTTAGATTTCTTCTTCACTATTGATACTACCTTCATCTGCACTAGACTCTAGATTTCTGTTAAAACTCAACCATGGCTGTATTTTATCCAAGGCTACGACGTTTTCATAGCGTCTACCGTGTTTCCGAGTCAAAGGGGTATCCTCAATAACATATCTATCGTTGGGGAGCACTTTCATTATGCGATAGGGACCTTGATATTTATTCACAAGTTTTTGAGACTTACCATCGTGCGGTACTTGCTTCTCAACACGTATCAGATCGCCTTCTTTGTATTGTTTACCAGGTTTCCTTTTTTTGTTAAATCTCTCAGTATCCTTTGTCTGTTGTTCTTTTATTTTCTCACTCGCTTCTTCTCTTAAGCTTTCCAACTCCTGTGGATCAGCCACGTTAATAGTTTCGTTAATAACAGAACTCAGAATGCCCTGTGTTCGACTAGTCACATTAAATCCAAAAAGTAATTCGGAAGGACTCTTTTGGGTAGTCTTGTGCGTGGTCGTGTTAATGCCTATTTGAATGTCAGCTATATGATCATCCCAGTTTTTCTCATCGTCACCGTGCGTAGAGGTAGATAGGGCGTTCAGGATGGTTCTGTTAAACCTCTCTACCTGGCCGTTGGCTCGGGGAGTGGCAACTGCATTTTCGATGTGTTTTACGCCGTAAGACGAAACGAATTCCTTAAAAGTCTTACTTGTAAAACTTGTGCCTTTATCAGTTATTAAGCGTGTAGGCACGCCGAAATAACTGATATGTTCTTTTAGAGCTTTTATTGTTGTAACAGACTTAGTGTTTTTGACCGGAGTAATGTTCACGAACTTTGTAAATCCGTCCACTATTACTAACAAGTAGCAGTTGCCCTTCTTGCTTTTGACAAAAGGGCCGAGATGATCGGCATGAATTGTGTGGAACGGAATAATGACTTTGTCTATGGGATGAAGTTCACCTTCCCGTTTACCACCGGGTACTTTGTGATGTGCGCACTCCAGGCATGAACCAACATACTTCTTAACGAAGCGGCGCATTTTTGCAAACCAAAAGTGTTTTTGAATTCGTTGTAGAGTTTTTTCGAATCCACAATGGCCTACATCATCGTGGTTCTTTTGTAATATTTGCCAACGAACTCCTTTTGGTACAAGCCATTTAAGCTCGTCACCTACGATCCTGAACACACGGCCGTTTTTAAGTTTATAGTTTTTGCAAACGTCAACAATTTGATCTGAGTCTGGATCACTGAGAACGTCTTTAATGCTTTTGACTTCATCATCAGCACATTGTACAGTAGTAATCCAGTCGTGATCTGGATCTGCGGAATTTTGCAACACAAGAACATCGAGTAGATGAGTTTCTGATACTCCCTCCTCGACAGGGTTGCGACTTAATGCGTCGACATGCGCCATACGTGACCCTGGGCGGTATTCAACGGAGCAGTCATATTCTTGCAGTTGAACCCACCATCGCGCAATGCGTGGAATCACGTCCCTTTTAGTTAAAGTGAACCTCAGAGCGTTACAGTCCGTAATAATCTTAAAAGGGATACCAACCAGGTAAACTCTGAACCGGTTGAGAGAGGCTATGACCGCCAGAGTCTCAAGCTCGTATGAATGATATTTACGTTCATCAACTGTCGTTTTACGACTGAAGTACGAAACCGGCTGAAAAACTCCATTGGTATTTAACTGAAGAAGGATTCCTGCTAAACCTTCCTTGCTGGCGTCAGTATGGAGCTGAGTCTCAGCTGTTGGGTTGTATAGCGCTAGTAAAGGACGCTGAGTAAGAAAATGTTTAACTTTATGAAAAGCTTGATCTTGTGTTTCGCCCCACACCCACACAGAATCCTTTTTTAAAAGGTCCGTCATAGGGGATGTAATCGAGGCGTAACCTTTAATGAACCGCCGAAAGAACCCTGATAGACCTAGAAATTGCCTAAGTTCATGTTGATTGGTTGGTTTGGGGAATTTTGAGACCGCTTCTGTTTTCCTAGACCCTGGACGAATTCCTTCACTGCTGACTTCAAATCCAAGAAAATCAATTTTACTTTTAAAAAAATTGCATTTACTTAGCCTGAGAGTGAGACCTCCACTTTTGAGTAATTCAAGAACTTCTTCCAATCGCTGCAGGCCTTCGGCTACATCTTTTGAGGGAATCAAAACGTCATCCATATATACAATTGCATACTTAATTTTAGCTTCTAATAGGATTTTGTTGATAGTCCTCTGAAAGACTGACGGTGCATTTACAAGGCCAAATGGCATTCGGTTGTATTCGAACTGGCCATCTGGAGTTACAAAGGCTGTTTTGTGACGGGACTCTTCAGCAATTGGTATTTGGTAGTAACCAGAAGCCAAATCTAATGATGTGAATAATGTATCGCCGGATAATTGATCTAACTGGTCTTCAACACGCGGTAAGGGGTAATGGTCTTTCCTCGTCTTGCGGTTCAATGCTCGGTAGTCAACGCATAGGCGTTTTTCCCCGGACTTCTTCTGAACTAGGACAATAGGACTCGCGTAAGGAGAGGACGATTCTCTGACAATGCCATTATCAAGCATTTCTTGTACCATATTCCTAACCAGAGTGCGTTCTGCAAAGGACATACGATAAGGTCGGTAAACTACTGGCTGCGAGTCTTCTAGATCAATCACCATCTCAGTGGCGGTGGTGAAGCCAAGATCTTCAAGAGACTTAGAAAAGCAGTCATCATACTTTGCCAGCAACTGCTGTAATTGCAGACGTTCGTCGTTACTAAGGCTTTCCCCACAGTTGACAGATTCATCAGCCTCGGTTTCTTTGAAAGTAACGCTGCATGCAAGTATGGGATCATCGTTAACGTTTTTATAGAGAGCTCGAGTCATCAGAGATCCTTCTTCTAATATAATAGGGTCACTGGAAACATTGTACGCAAGAAGCGTGGAATATCCATCTTTAATGTCGTACTGCCCCGGAAGAAGATAATATTCTTTGCCCTTAATACCTCGCAGAGAACCATTGACAAGAACAGAGCCGGAGACAGGTGATGGTGACGTGACCTGTATTGGTTGCAAAGTGTTACAGGACAACCTAGTGAGTTTACAAACGCTCAAATGAATTTTCTCGTTTAAAATTCTTTCGAATATTAAATCAGTCGGTGTTTTAGTTATAATTATGTCTGGTTTTTCAGTGAAAGAATGTCCTAGTAATACAGGCTGATGCACAACGTAGTCTTCAACTACATACATATTTATAGTTTCCGTAAGACCCTGCACCTCCACTGAACAGGTAGTCATACCTTCTGGGACAATCGAGGTCGCTCCTATTCCCCTTAAGGTGGGCAAATTATCAGGTTTTGTAATGTCAAGATTAAGTTCATTTGCTGTACTTAATCTTATCAATGAACACTGACTACCTAAGTCAACATGACTTTTGACTATCGAATTATTAACCCTGATGTCAATTATATATTTGTCGATTGCGTTGTCAATGCTCAATTTTGCTACTTGTTTTTCATTCCGTTCCTTTGTCTGTCCTTGATTAGATTTGTTTTTAAAACAGTGTTCTGTCAAATGGCCCAACTTTTCACAGGTCAAGCATTTCGCCCGTGGTTTGTCGCATTTTGAACTGCGGTGTCCAACTTGGCCACAGTTATAGCATATAATACCATGGTTTACTGCAGTGTCAGCTAGAGGTTTAGATTTAGGCGTAAACTGCGATCTACGGTCAATCCGTGGACGAAACGATGAATCAAAGGGCTCCCTATCTCTATCCATTCTTCCTTGCCCAACTTTTACTGTCCTAAAATACTTCAATACCTGTTCGGGTTCGGAAAATTGAACGGCTTGGGCACCAACTCTTACAGCTCGATCTTCTACGCCATACAAAATGCAGTCGACTGCTTGTTTGCCATATATTTTACACCGGTTTAGTAGATTGATCTTCGCGTAATAGTAATGTTCCAAGGATTCACCGTAACGGACCTTTTTACCTAACATCTCAGTTAAGAGCTCAGCATAGTCCTCGCGACATGGAAAAGATTCAATCAATTTCTTTTTCCATTCTGACCAAGTAAAAAGCAAAGTCGGTAATCCCTGGTACCAAGTCTTTGCTACCCCTATTAATTTAGGAAGAGCGTAATGTATTGTCTCTTTATCATCCCACCCGTAAATCTCTGCACATTCTTCGACCTTAGTAATCCAAGTTAATGCAGTTTGCTCCTTGGACATTGGGTCGAACTCAGGGATAACATTTGAATTAAATGACAGTTTAGGTCTATCTGAGCTCTTGACTTTTTCTAAAATAGTTAAAAACTTATTTAAAATATCACTATCCTGTTCTCTGCTTTCTGATCTAGACGATCTCCGACGTTTAGTTGAAGGATAAGATCGCTCACCTAGCTCCTGTACGGGCGAGAGACTGCGCTGCCTCCGTTTCGCAGCTTGAAGCCGTTCGTCTGGAAAGGCACCATCTTCGTGCCATCGGGAATGTTGCTCGTCGGGTTGATCCGGCGATTGGCTGCGGAATCTCCTGCTGTGCCTGCTTCGGTATGCAGTCTGGAGCTGTCGGGAATGTTGAGTAGAGTAGGGGTACCGCTCATCTAACTCGTCTGGCGATGGGCTGTGGAATCTTCTACGGTCCACAAACTGACGCTGTGTGTCGTTGTTGAATGTTCCATGATGAACTTCTCGAGCGTTTTCATTGTTCATGTTTCGCCGAGATAAGTCCGATACATGGTGGCTCCGACCCTGCCTTGATACTCCTGAGCTACCAGCGCGAGTGTTATAGTCTGCACCCTGGCCCTGTAACCTGGGCACTCCTGGGCCGACATCGTTATTCATACCCCGGCCCTGTAACCTGGGCACTCCTGGGCCGACATCGTTATTCATACCCCGGCCCTGTAACCTGGGCACTCCTGGGCCGTCATCGTTATTCATACCCCGGCCCTGTGACCTGGGCTCTCCTGGGTCATCATTGCTATTCGTACCCCGGCCCTGTGACCTGGGCTCTCCTGGGTCATCTGCATGGTTGCCTTGACCTGCATTTTCATTTTCCTCCATGTCTGAAAGTTTTCAGTCGTAGGCGTGGTGAATATCCCATTCAGAAGTAAAAACAACTTTGAAGTTTAATGTTGATTTATTCGTCACTAAAATCGCACTGACACTGTATAGTTGAATACGTCTTTACTGCTCGAACGCTACGAACAGACTGGCCTGTATCTTCCCCACCAAGCCCTCACTCTAGTCGGCTGTCGGGTTTACCGGAGTGGGGGTGACGCTTCGCTATTGGTGGAAATAAGTAGGAGCTCAAACTTAGGTCCGTACTCATGACCGTATAAAAATGTATTTATTATTTATATTTATGTTAATATTTAGATTGACTGATCTTAAAATATGTATGTAAAATATGTGTAGTAATTATATTTAGTAATGAAGCTTACACTATATACATAGTATTTATCTGCTACCTATTAGACTTGGCTGGCACCGACTTCAAATATATGAGTGGGTAGCGCTTATGATAATTATATTAATTTATTTTTTACTTTTGAGTGCCATTTGTGGTTTTGAAGTCGGTTTAGTTTTTATTGAAAAATAATTTATTTTACCCTTTTTAGTGAAAAACAAGTTTTAATTAAATTAATTCAAAAAGTTTTTAAAGACAAGCTTTTATGATCTAGAAGCCACATCATGACGAAGTTTAAAACGGGCTATCACAATTAAATGCATGTACAAAAAAATTTCATGTCTGTCCTATATCTCTGTTGAAAAGTTCCTTCGCCGGAAGTCAATCCTGGGTGTATCTGCCATGTCATGATGGAATTTAGAACAGGCTATTATGGTTAAATCCATTTACGAAATGTTGTGTCTGTACTATTCACCGTTGAGGAGTTCCCTCACCGGAAGTCAACCCTGGTGGTCAAGCAGGTGAAGCAGTCGAATACAAACCTCCACCTTTAGAAAGTTGGTTACAAAAAAAACAAGAACCGACTTGAAGATTAAACTTATATTTTTTGTTTTTGCTATTTTTTTCAAAAACTACTGAATGAATTTCGATAAAATTTATATGGGACCACCTTTGAAGTATTACCTACCAATCAAAAAAAGAATCATCGAAATCAATGCATAATTGGCGGAGTAATCGCGTAACAAACACACAAAAAAAAATAAAAAAAAAAAAACATACCGTCGAATTGTAAACCTCCTCCTTTTTGAAGTCGGTTAAAAAGTCATGGATATTTGGTTCATATAAAAAGGTTCTGTTTGCTTTTTCACATATCTACGCTTGCTATTGTTTCAGCTGACTGTACGTACAATGTAGACGCTTCTCAAGTACAGTGTTTGACAGATTTATGTGAGAACTTGCGGAAAGACGAGAGTTTGTCGTCCAAGCTGGAGTACAAAGTATTTTATGAGGCATTCTGGAGTACTTGGTGTGTAGGATCCAATTTATGGATCTAGACTACAAAACAGGCACCCCGCTTGCCCTATTTGATATTGCTTTGGGCAATATTATATTGTATGACTATGGTAAATCTCGCTTCTAGCGATAAGTCCGCCCGTTGTAGGTACTATAGTTTGTAAGAGTATTTTGTGTACCTTGTTAATTTATTTATTTGGTGTACAATAAAGCATTAATTATTATTATTATTTTTATTATTTAAATAACTGAGTTCAAGTTTGCGTGTAGGTTCTAATTTCCTATCACTGTTACCTGACACTTATTCAAAATCGATGTTCCAAACAAGGTCAAAAAGAAAAGCAATCGAGATTACGTCGATCTCTTGAAATCAGTCTGTATCGCATCAATCGTACAAATACAAATAAGCAAGATGAACTCGTTAGATTGAAAACGGAAAGAAGAGAAAAGAATGAACCTCTTAAAGCCACGAAAATTTCAATCTAGCCAGTAGGAAAAAGCTTTTGAATAATGGGGATAGCTGCGGCGTGTCAATGGTTTTCCCACGGAGAGAGATATCACCGCGGGACGGAACGTCTCCATCTAATCTCGGTGACTTTCACTGAGACCCAATTTGCAAAGAGGTGTAACTCTCCCTACCAATTCACAGTCTTATAAGAACGCATAGTAAGCGAGATGGAGATACTATTGTATGTTTACAGTCAGTCCTTACTGTAATATACACACAGTAAGGGTTGCTATCGTATTTAAGGTGATGCTCTATCGATTTGTTATAAGAGTAATAATTATAGCAAAGCGGCACTATCAGAAAATTATTTACAAACAAAATCTAGCTGCAGTGACAGTGCAAATTTGCGTATTTACAATTTGTGCTGTGTTCATTTTTCAATTATTATAAATCGAAGTGACAATGTTAACGGTAAAGAGTGGCCGCTTTTACATAAAGCCCTTACTGGTTCACAGTCAAATGAAGTTGTTTTTCGTATATGCGTGACAGAGATAGATAGTATAGGTAACTATGAATAAAGATGCAGTAGAAAAAAAAATACGTTTGGGATTGTACTCGGGTGCGTGGAAGACGCCCGAAATGTTTCCGTGATAATAAAACCAGCATAAACAATTTGTTTAGCTGGAAATTGAAAAAGATATTCACATGTCAACCGACTGGTTATTGTGGTACTGCGGTGATTTATATTTGGTAAGTTGTATATTTATTAGGGAAGTAATACTGAAACGTATTATTATGAAACTTTTATGCCTTCGGGAGCTTCGCATAATGAGAGTTCGATTTCATGCTCGACCTGTTTCATTACTGTTTTGTTTTTTTATGTTAATAGGAAATCTAATCAACTTTTTCTTCTTCAACATTGTTGGCGAAATAATAAAAAAAAATATCTACGTGTTCCAAAATAACATTATTTTGTGATTTCATGAAATCACTTTTCCTCCTAATCTCTTTTCCTCGCTGCTTGTCCGAAGTCTGACTAATTTTGTACCTTTTTAGGCAAATTTATATCAATCTTTCCAGAAAACTTTTAGACACTTATTTATATTGTTTTGACATTACATAAATTTTTAAAAAGTAAGGTAAATATTGGAAGTTCCATAAAACTATTTTCGAAAAATTGAGAAGCATCACTTTTTAGCGAATCATGTTTCATCACGGACCACAAATCAGTCGACGTTGTTCATCAACGTTGTTGATTATTCTTTTATAATTTCAAACCTTACATGTTTTGATAGAGATAAATCATTCATACTACGTACCTCTGGAAGTCTATAAGAAGCAAATCAATCTTGTCAAACGCTGAATATACTGCATTTCCTGCACATATTACGGTATTTGGCGGAATGAAGTGTTTCACGAGGCGCTATCAGTCAACGTCGGGTGTTGAATACTTGATGCCGGCTCTACTACCAATCTGTAACGTTCACGACGCAAAATTTTCTAGAAATGTCTGGAAGGACAAGTTTGAAGTCAATTTTCGATCTATGAATAAATTGCACTCCATCCCGTTATCACTTTTCCGTTCATTTAAGCGCACAATCATAGAATTTCGTGAAGTGTAGTTTTTCAGTTAACGACTGCTTAATGTATTCTATGACATTTGATTGATATGACAATTTGAATTTATTGACTTTAAGCCTTCTAGAACGTGAACATATATCTATATGCAAATTTTGTCGGCTATAATAATAAAATCTACTATTAAAACTTATTGTTAACAACAATAGGAGCTTAATTAATTATTTTAATTAATTTATTCACAAATCAGTTCCTACCGTTTGCATTATTTGCAGACGTTTTTATCATATGTAAAGTTTTTTTCATTTTTGATGAGACGAGAATATCGCTTACTCGTTGATAAATAAGGTGCTAATATAGGAAATGATATTATATTATTTTTAGGAAACATGGTCATGATAAGGGTTAATCAATAACTAAAATACTTCGTGTCTTATCATTACTGGGCATACAATTTATGCTAAAAGCCGTTTCTTATATTATATTACGCAAAATTATAACTATTGCTTAACCTCCCCAAAATAAATACTTTAGTCTTAACAGATTATTTCATAACATCGTAACAAGCTTTGCTTCCGCTTTGAAGCTAAATATAATCCCTGATAGGGTATAAAGGGAGTTCTAATTAAAGACGTGTAGGGGCAACAATGGGGTCTAAATACCAGACAAAGGTCGGCTCTCGTGGGGCTCTGCCACCAATGATGGCCTTTTTACGCCGCCCGTTATATGTTGTTGCTAACGAAGTTTTGCTTTTATGTTATGTGCTTTAATCCTTTTATAATCCTATTATTAATCTAAAGCTTTGTTGATTATGTAAATGATTTTTTTAAATGCTTGAAACAATTTTTGAGTTATTTCAGGAACAGCATTAAATCTAGCGATTCCAGCGAATGTTTATCATCATCGGCCCATCACGTTCTCACTGCTGGGACACGGGCCTTCTCACATAGAGAGAGTAGGCTAACAGCTATAGCAAAATTAATAATACTACGAGAAAATTATTAATACTATACTATGAGTACTAAGTAGCGCTCGTAGCGTAGCTCGTCTAGCTATTCTTAACAGATCTACAAGGTTAAGCAACGTTGGCAACGGTCACAACTTGGATGGGTGACCGTTTGTGTGGTATTTACATCTGAGCGCTACCGTGCTTCGAAGGGCACGTTATTCCGTCGGACCCAGCTGTTGTCTTAGGACAACAGTCGTTAGACCATGTCGGAGGCCTTCGGGCGGTCTCAAAACTTCGACACTAGGTTTGGTCACACACCCACACGAGAGAAGAAGAATAATACTATTAAAATTAAGTAATGTTTGGTGTATACACCTACGATTGGAAAAGGTTACAGTAGCCGCGATAACATCTTATATATAAAATTCTCGTGTCACAATGTTAGTTACCTTACTCCTCGGCTTTACTGATTTTTACCAAATTTTATATGTATATTCAGTAGCTCTGAGTATCGGCTACTATCTATTTTTCATACCCCTAAGTGATAAGGGTTGTTCACCCTTAACATTTTTTTTAATTTATATGGCAAAACAACGTTTGCCGGGTCAGCTAGTTAAATTTATATAAATTATATTGTTCAGAGTAACAACTATGAATATACCAAATTTGCGAAAATGTTCATAACTAATTAAAAGTCAAAGCATTTATTACAAACTCAGCCCACATTAAAGCTCTATAGATAAATATTATAAAGTAGCTGAGCCCCGCGGTTTCACCTTCGTTTTCCTGAGATAAAAAGTAGTTCATGGCGCTGGTCGCAAGACCAGCACAACGCTGAGTTGAGGCCGGTTTGCAACAATTACCTATTTTATTTATTTACTCTGTCACACTTTTAATGTTTTTTTTGTTTTTGTTTTCTGTTTGTTTTTTTATGTCATATGTTTATATTTAATAAGTTGTTGCAAATAAACGTTTCTTTCTTTCTTTCATGTGTTATTCCAGCTATCTTCATTCCAAATTTCACCCAAATCCGCTGAGCCGTTACAGCGTGAACAGGTAACAAACACACATACATACAAACATTTATAATATTAGTGTGAAGTGTGATAGGTATGTCTAGTCGAATATAGACAAACTACTAAAGATCAAAATTATCAACTAGAAGTCGCCCCCGCTGTGCACTAAACCAAAATCTTTGTAAAAGTAAAACGGCAATTTAAAATCTCTTTATTCAGACTCTTGTATATTTTTCCAGTCTTGAAATAAAATTTGTATTGCTTAAAAGAAAACTTTGTTTGTAAAGCGACATAAGCTTAATACAATTTTGTGACCGTACATCTGGGGCTCACAACTCGTGACGCGGTGTGCAAGTTCGGAAATTGAAGTTTGATCTTTGTTAGCCCAAGCTTCTATGCAAGTAAAGCCAATCGTATAGTGATGTGACAGGTTAGCTTACGTCTCATATACCACAGAAGGGCGCTGGAACTTATATTAGTACACAGAATTAGCACAGAAAAAAGCGCTAATATTTTTCTCGGTGCTGGGTGCTCTTTATTTTATTTTTATTATTTTTATTTTACAATGTACAATTTAGGAAAACTTAAATCTAGGCCTTATAACTAGGATACTTAAATATTGTATTAAAGGACATTTACAAGTTTCCACATATAGGCGACAGATTATTTACAACATGGACGGAAAACAAAAAGCATGCAACTAAAGATAAACAGAACAACACAAAATAACTATTATACAATACGTGGTCCACTTACCAATGACTTTTTTAATCAATAGTTTGATTAAAAAAGTCATCGGTAAGTAGACGTTTCAATTTCCCAACAGATGTGTTAAATACATCTAAATCATGTATGGTAGCCAAGTTGTTGAAACACCGGCTCGCTCGCAGCAGATAGCTGTTTTGTCTGTAGCTGGTTTTGGCTCTGGGGACATTTAGGGAACATGGTCTCCAGAGTGCGGCGTACGGGACATGTAGGCCGATGTGCTGCAGCAGCTCAGGACAGTCGACGGAGCTATTCGCTATATTAATAAGATACGCGACGTCAGCTATGCGCCTTCTCTCTTCTAAGGGTAAAATGTGAAATTTCTTGCAACGTTTTAAGTAATCTGGAATGTATGACTTTATTTTAAATTGAAGATGACGGAGGAAACGTTTTTGAATGGATTCTATACGAGTAACATATATGTTGTAAACAGGATTCCAGACTTGACATATTCTAAATGACTTCTCACACAGGCGCAGTATATTTTTATGTGATGTTTCCGCATGATCTTCCCAGTTTCTAGTTCCCTAGAATCCTAGTTAGTGGCTAGGATATTATGTATGTAATCAATGGGTTTTTTGTTGTAAAAATATAGGTCAATGAACTAATCATAATCATCATCAGAGCGAGTGTGGCTCAGTGGGAGAACGCGTGACTTTCGATCCAACGCACCCGAGTTCGAATCGCACCACTGAGTTTATTAAGTTACGTGCGGATTTAACATTTGCTCAAAAACGGTGAAGGAAAACATCGTGAGGAAACCGGCATGTCCAAGAATTAATCACAAAATTCAAGGACATGTGACGTTCACCACACTGCACTGGCCCAGTGCGGTTTCACTGGGCCAGTGCAGTGTGGCGGATTATGGCCCATACTATGAGAGAAGGCCCGTGTCCCAGCTGTGGGAAAGTGATGGGCTGATCATGATGATACGGTTGAACCTTTAGGTACTCCAACAGTAATTTAGAAATTGATACAATAAAATCTTTGATTGGTTTAACATAGACTTGTAACACCATGTATTCAAAATATTGACTTATAATTTGTATTATATATAAGTAAATATGTTTATTTGTCAAATGTTCTATTACATAATATATTTTATTCAAATCATCCTAAAATTAAGAAATATCAATGCAAATTTTTTTGTTTTCACCAAGCAATTTTTCGAACAAAACGTTTGATCAGCCCGTAATACTATAGCCCGTAGCGCTACGAAGCTACGCGACTGCTACGGCGTAGGTAATTACCGTATTTATAGCAGCTGACAGCTAGCGACCGACTCCCTCGTGTGTGAACGTGGAATTTCACACTATAAAATTTTAAGCGGGAAACCTTAAATTGTTGTAACATGTCGTAAATGTTGTTCGACAAGATTGTAAAAAAATTTTACTCAATCTAAGGAGCCAAGGCCAGCCCTGTGTACTCTAACTATAGATATAGCTATATATTATTATTATTTCGAGCCTACAATGTCCCACTGCAGGGCAGAGGCCTCCCTTTCATTCTTCCACGTTTCACGACTCTTCTCTATTGTCGTCCAGTCTTTCATGAAGGAGTCCAGGTCATCCCGCCATCTCCGTCGAGGCCTGCCGCGGGGCCGTTCGGCCGTTGTTAGGGGACCACTTTGTTGTTATTTTGGCCCAAAGTTCGTTCGGCGTGCGGTAGATGTGTCCAGCGCAGTCCCATTTCAAGCCAGAAGCTTTTTGGGTGACGTCTATAATTTGAGTTTAGGAGCGCAGTGCCAGTGTGGTGTTTTTAATGCGGTCCGTAAGTTTTACTCCGAGGATACTGCGCTCCATTGCTCGTTGGCAAACCTCGAGTGCGGACCTCTGCTAAGCAGTCAAAGTCCAGGTTTGGGCGCCGTATGTGAGGATGGGTAGTATACACATGTCCATGAGTCTTCGCTTAAGGGAAGCTTCCCTTTCATAAGCTTCTTCATGGACCAATAGCTCCTCCAGGCGTTTTCGGTGCGTCTAGCAACTTCTTTGTCCTGTCTCACCTGGAAGGAGACTAGTTGGCCCAAATAAATGTACTCATGGACATACTCTACCACCACATCGCTCACTTACACTTTGCGTTTAACGCTATTAGTCATGAGTTTAGTCTTTGACATATTCATTCGAAGTCCGACCTCGAGGCTTGATATGCTTAGATCTTCTAGCATGTGTCCCAACTCAGTTGCTGAGGAAGGAAAAAGGACGATGTCGTCGGCAAAACGAAGGTTGGTTAGTCTTCGTTCACCGACAACGATGCCCTTCTCTTCCCAGCCTGCTGCCAGCTTTCGGACGACTTCTTCCAACACTGCATTAAACAATTTTGGAGACAAGGGGTCGCCCTGTTTAACTCCTTTCTGAATTAGGAAAGACTGTCCTGTGGATTGTAATTTTATTGCTGCGGTACTATTGTTGTAAATGTTTGGCAATAAATGGATATAAGTTGGGTCAATTTGTTGATTTTGTAATAAGTCAAAGATTGGGGTATGTGTTGTTATGCTATCAAAAGCTTTTGAATAATCCTATATATTATGATAGACGATTCTTATATGATAGCTTATTTTCTTTTATATTACTTCGTTTTGTTGTAGATTCAAGATTTTCTAGGCCAAGGAGAGCAATACAACACAAAAATATGGCGCACCGACACACGTGAAATGTCATTTTGACAACCTTACGGTATATTGATTGTCAAACCTACTCTTCGAACAACTCCGAACTAGGGATGCGCCGCCGATCCAATCCGATCTTTTCGAAGTTCGGATTCAACCGATTTTCGGATCGGATCGAAGCCATGCGTTCTTATGGCGGAACCATTCAATGCTATGAAGTAGTAAGACTGCAATCCTTGTATAAACACTGTAGTTTGCTCAAATGTAGAAATGTTTTTATTGGGCGGTCAAAGTTACATTATTTATGTTACAATTTTCTTTATGTTGTTAAAATTTACCATTTGAGTGAAAACGGGGCACAGCTAGATATAGTAATGACATTGTGTTCAGGTTCTTCTGTTTATTTGATGTTTTCTAAGAATTCATACATTCAATCATACATTATGTTGTTACTTTGAAACTATATATCTAGCTTCGCCCCGTTTTCACTCAAGTGGTCAATTTTCAGTATTGAAATGCATAAGCTCCAAGTCCATTCTAAGCTTTAAATATTTACTTACTGATATTGTTCTTCGATTACAATTAATTTAATTTTTACTAACGAAAGTAAGTAAAAATTAAATAAATAAATAAAAAAAATTAAATATTAGGAAATTCATCAAAGAGTTTTTAACAGGAAACTGTTAAAAACTCTTTGATGAATTTCCTAGCAATTTACTGACAAAGTACTGACTTTGTGACATTAATAATGTACTTACAAATACCTATCATCCACTTTTAATATATCCGAACTCAGAGAAGAAAAGTTGTTATTTTTATGAAGCTTCACTTGATTTGTATTTTAAACGTTGAAAAATAGTAACTAGACGTTCTTTCATAGTAAACAGCTTGTTTTTTAGAAACTGCGATGTCAATAAACTTAAGCAAAGGTCGGTCGTTGACCTCTCTAAAATGTAAATTAATGACAGTGGGTACAAATTCATTAAAGGAAGTTAGAAGGACCTGTGGAAGTTAATTTTGCTTGCTTTGGTTTAACAAATTATATTTCAGAGAAAATTAATCTTGTGAGATTAATCTCATAAGTTTCAACATTAGCTTAGGTTTTTCCTCTCCAGAAGAAAAATACGCCCAACAATCACGCACATAGATCCTGGCTCCTAATCAGGATTCAGATGGGAACCAGGAACCACGACGACCATGGTTCCACAGTAGACGAAACAAATGCTCGCGTTTATTTTCTGTGCACAAACATTTGTCCCTTCACGATAACCTCGGTGGTGAATGAGATTTGAGCCAACCTGCCCAACCACTACACCACAGAAGCTATGTGTTAGATTTTTATAAGCGTCACCATTGTAGTGATAAAACAAGATTTTTGTTGAAAAATATTTTTTTCAAGACAAGCTTTAACAAATTCGTAATCGGAACCGCGAGCAGATTACAATGAGCCCAAACACTAGTAGTTTATCTGTTTATTATATGTTTTGGCATCACAGACACAGTTATGAACGTCAAATTATCACCATGACTCTACCACCGTATTGGAAAAAGAACCACTACTCAGAAGATACGGCACGGAACTGAGGGGCATATATTTTTAGAGATTTTGTTATAATTTTTTGGTTTTATATTATGTTATGTTTCTTATACTTTGCATAAGTGGAATGTTCCAAGCATCTTTGTTTTCTATGTGTATAATTACAACAGTATAGTTTGTTTTTGCCTATTAGTAAGTATTTATTATATCCAATACCTGTATCCCTTCATATACGTATTGCAAACAATAACGTTCATGCAATAACGCCAACATTTTCGGAACAAAATATCCAGGCATTTAATACCCCAATCTTTCTCGTTTTCCCGTCTTTTTGCGAAGTTTAATACTCTTGATATTTTTCCCGTTCGTACAGTGAAGTTATTTCGCGACTGTGACACGTCCGCTGAGGATACGTAGGGTGTGATTTCAAATACAACTCCCGCGAGTCGGCGATGTGAGATGTATGTCTAGGTGGTGCCAGTGTTATAATGTAACTTACATTGCAAACTAAAATTGGAATAATTAGCATTCGTAGCATTAATAAGCTGCTAAATTTATATTAGCACTATTACTGTGTTCTGGTTTGAAAGGCATTGTAGCCACCGAATTTCGGTGGGCATCTGATGTCTCGGGGTGATGAGCGCAATTATGGTTAGGTGTGGCGCTTACCGTCAGGCTAACGACTTGCTCGTCTCATCAATTAGATCCAGAAATAAAAAAAAATTAGCACTTATCAAATTAATTGTAGTTGCAAAATTCAATGAATGCTAAACCTAATTAAACGCTAATTTATCGTTTAGCACGCAACGTACAGCAGCATGCGTGCACCTTCATTCTGGCAAGAATATGAGCTACGACGGTCTGCTAATACTATTGTTGTTGCGATTGCGAATTATATTTAATAAATAAGTTTCGCATTGTGAATTCACAAATGCGAAATTTCATATTAGCAAATAGCATCGCAATACCAAGTAGCATGCTAACGAGTAATATTTCACCTGCTAACAAAATTAATGAAAATTTGCAATAATTTTCATTACTGTTGCAAACTGTAAAAAAGGAGATTGTTTGGGAAAAATGTTAGCCATACGAAAATCTGCACTTTATTTTGAATAGCTTCCAACGAAACCCAAAATTGAATCCCACTTTTGAAAAATCTCATCCAATCCCAGAACACTACTCACAACGGAATTCGTTTTCATGGCGTTTGAATCGATATATTTAAAAGTTCTTCAGTTATCGCGTTCCTGAACCAAATTTAGTGTAAATGACATCATTATTATCCTGATGGGCTTTTCCTCGTAGAGAGACTATAGGCCGTAATCCACCACTCGGGCACCCACTGAGCCACACTCGCTCTCTTAGTGTTAGTGACCATGAATAGTTTAGAAATTCAATCCTTTGTTTTAATTATTTTCTCTCGTCTTATATAATTACATGTCGACTATGGTTTCTCTGGCTAGTTGTCACAATTCTGTAATTACATGTATTGAATTTTCCATTTTTACAAGCTTTTATTAACTTGCCATGTTTATTTGAGTCAAATCTTGTAAGGTGGGATTGTCAAAGTTTCAATTACAGATGAGAGCTACCGCGGGTTGCATCCGTTAACTGCCAGTTACGAGTAATCCAGGGTCATTGGGCGTTTAGAGACAGACAAAAAATAATTTCAATTTAAATCTTGTTTTTCAGATACTTGTTACACTCAGTGGCGTAGCTACCGGAGGGCTAGACGGGGCAGTGCCCCGGGGCCCACAAGCCCAGGGGGCCCCTTGGACTCTGACTTACAAACTATAAATTGAACTAGTGAACATTTCTCCCACATTCGGAATATAAATAAACCTGAGTTCGAACGCGACGAATACAAAACAAACTATTTTAAATAGTTTAGTTAGGGCTCAGTTTATTTTTTGCCCCAGGGACTTTTGTTACCTAGCTACGCCACTGGTTACACTACATACTTTTTTACGGTATTTCTCGGAATTGTGACATAAACAGCAAGACATTGTGTGTTATGATTTTATACAGACGATAATTCCCGTGGGTTGATGCTGTGAGATACCCTGGTGTTGCCAGCACATTTCTATGAAGGTACGATATAGTGCAAAACAAAATTTTCAATAAATACAGGCCAGAAAGTAGACTGTTATAGTGTTAAACTTAAGTCCAAAACAGTACCAAAAACTTCCAAACTTGGCAACACAGAAATCTTTTCAACTATCTTCCTTCTTTCGAAATCTACAAATTATATTCTTTGATTCGCAGCGGGAAGAAAAAAAACAACTACAGACGAATTTAATAAACTGGCCAGCCAAGTGCAAAATATGGGCCCCAGATTTTAGCCTTTATGAAATATTCTCTGCAGTGCGCCGCATTGGCCTTTTTAATGAGGTCGTATAGGGCATCGTTAGCTTCGACTATAGTGGTGTATAGTCTCGGCACGAAACTTGAACGGTGAAGTTAACTGATCACGCTAGTGCTTTTTAAAAGCTCTAACTTGCCATGTGGTTCGAAATTTTTTATGTGAAGGAATTTCAAATGTAACCTGCCCAGCGGTCACCGTCGCTTATGGACTTCTGCAACCAGAATTATGATTTCCCGCCCTGTTAGGAGAGATGCAAAGAACAGAGGGAGAAGGACTGGCTGGCCGCAAAAAAAACGATGCAAGTATATCGACATTTCACAAAAGGTAGCGTGGTGCGTTCCAGGCGGATTTCAAGAATGAGAGCCTAATCCTAGTTAAGTTCAAATAGAGTTGCAACCCTGAAAAGGCTGGCTGAGGTTAAATGATCGGATAATCAGATGTGCTTACTTCAATTGCTTTATACGGTAAGATTTCAATTCTTTGCCGGACACCCCGCCGACGATGCCCTTTTTTTTCTATCAATCTCTATGGTGAAATTCACCGCTCAATATTCGTGCCACCCACTATACATAGGTATCAATGATTCTGCTCTCCTCTTAAAGCCCGTCGTTTCTGCGCTCATTATTCTTTTTTCGAGAGTTCTCTGAGGAAATAGCGAACGGAAAATCTGTTACAGACCTATGAATATTTATTTCGAAACATGTTTGTTTATTCTCTACTGAGTATTTCGCAAATGTGTATTAATGTGTATTTTTTTGTTTCAGGTAAGTCTTTACAAAGAACTTTTGGAGAACCGTGAGTACAATATGAATAAAGCATAATTTTAATGAAATAGGTGACTGCAATATTGATATTATCGAGCATTTTTCGCGTACAGGTTTTATCTTGGATACATGGGTACATGAACAATATTGCGGTAGATAGTGGTAACGTATCTTTAATTTGTCAGATAACTTTTATCTGAATCATAAAAAGTTGATTAAATATGAGCTATATTGTTAATCGACCTTCTTAATGGGACCATGTAAAAATTCACTTATCAAGAGACTTGTATCAAAAATACGTATTTTCCTATTACCAGTTAATGTTAATCTCAAGCCGGTAGTAGATTGTTGGTTAAAAAAGATTAAAGTTTTATATTTTGATTACTTATTTATATTTGAGTGTCACGTTTAAGTTTGAACAATAGGGGATTGGACAGTAATCGAAAACGATTGTTTGTCGAATCCGAAAGATCATTCAATCATTATTTTTGTAAAATAATAATTATTTATATTTTTCAATCAATGAATAAAATCTAATAGTTCTGTCATTTTTTATTTGTTCCGAAACACCAACACAGTGCATGACGTCATGTGAAAGTAAATATCGTGTGCGAAGCTTGTGTTTATTTTATATTTATGCTTTTTATTTAAATCAAAGCGATATATTTTTCATGCCATGATGACCCTAAAGTCCTTAAACTTCACAAAAACGTATAAATCACTTTGCAAGTTTGCTTTCGTAGAGCTTGTCGTTTCGTTTGTCGGCGTGTGACGTCATACGTTGTGAGGTGACCTTTTGCGCGGCAATATTTGAAACATAACATTTAAACATAGTTTAAGGTACTTTTAGGGCTTTATTTAAATTAAATAAAACTTTCATGGCTATATATCCATATATATATACATTATGGTCAATTTTAAACACTTTCTGAAAAGTTGTCCGATCCCCTATTGTCATGTTTAAGCTTATAGGTTAAACAATTGTAATGGGTTAAGTTACAATACACCTTTTGTTAACATTTCTAGTTATAGTTAAGAACTGTCATTCTTGGTGGGCAGTTATATATATGAAAATTTAGTTAAATAAAATTTATAAACTGAACTTTCTTTCTCGTTCTAAGCAAGCCATCCTAAACCACGTAGAGTTCCAATTAAAAAACGAACCTCGTTCGATGCACAATATCGCGAAAGTGAATTCCCGTCTGTTTACCAGCCGATTTGCGCCGCATGCCGTAGGTAGAACAATTATGTACTTCATACACCCGTATAAGCCGAGCGTGGGCCAATTTGGCGCGGCGCCAATGGGAACACGCTCCCGATAACTGAATATGCAAGTGGACACAGCCCGAGAGGGTTGTCCGCAACCGCAAAGAATTCGATAAGTAACAGCTTTAACACGTTTTAAACGAACGCATTGTGTTGACTTGATTATCAATAGCCAATGTTAAACAGAGTGTGAGCAAAGTAATACAACATTATTGATGTAAACAAATATAATATAGAATTTCCAATTAAGTACCCACTGCTTTGCCAGTTATTCTACCACTAAGGCATTACTGTGTTCCGGTTTGGAAGGCATTGTAGCCAGCAAATTTACTGCTATTAAATTAAATGACGCCCAACGATCACATACATAGATCCTGACCCGTAACTAGGATTCCCTGTATCTAGGGAACCAGGAACTATAAGGACCATGATCCCACAACACCCAGACATGAAAGAAATGCTTGCGTTTTTTTTTCTGTGCACAAACATTTGTCCCGTAGCAGGAATCGAACCCGCAACCTCAGTGGTGTATGAGATTTGAGCCAACCTGCCCAACCAGTACACCACAGAGGCTGTCTTGTCTCAAGGTAACGAGCGCAACGCTGTGCAACCGCGAAGGATTTTGCAAAACAATGTTACGGTTGGTGCTGTAACTGTTATGAGCAGACTTGTTGCTTACCTTCATGAACAACCTGCTCGTCATTTCACTCAATTATAGATAAAAAGTTATATTGAATTGATAGATACCCGCTTGGGAAGACGTGTTTTAGAGTCGAGACCGCGAATCGGCAAACGTAGTGTAGGATGCCCTGCGACTAGATGGAGAGACGATATACGCAGAGTTGCTGGTAGCGACTGGAGAAGGAAAGCCGAAGATCGGGCTCAGTGACATGCTATGGGACAGGCCTATGTACAGCTGTGGACTGATTTAGGCTGATGATGATGATACTGAATTGGTTATACAATAGGCGGCCTTATCGCCATTTGCAGTGTCTTACAGGCTTAATGATGTAACTAACTAACAAACGCTCGCGACTTCGTTCGCGTTGACATAATAAAATATAGCCAAGGAGCCAACTTAGGGATAGTGTAGCTATCAGTGAAAGAATTTCCAAAATCTGATCAGTAGTTCCAGAGATTACCCCCTACAAACACATATCACACAACCTGTTTTTACCTATAATCTAATGGAATCAGTCGTGACGTTACGGAAATTCATCTCAAATCAATATATTTAGCGGAATTACACAAGATATTTGCATTGCGTTTCATATTTTTACCTCTTTAAAATATTATTAGTATGCATTACGTGTTCCGTAAGTACCTTTCATTCAACAACAGTGGAGGTGGTTACAATTCAAGGTTTTTCAAGGTAACAATAACAATATAAAGTATCGCACATTGAATCCATCCCCTGTAATACTCGATATAATAGTACTCTATGGAGTAAAGTACGCCCAAACACAACGATTTGGACGCCATCCGCGTTTATGGACAACTGTACCCCGTGGTTTCCCGGAGTAAAAAGTAGCCCATGTGTCAATCCATGATATACGCTGTCCCTATTCCAAATTTCATCCAAATCCGTCCAGCTGTATGAAGAAGGAACCAACACACTAACACACCAACATTCGTATTTATAATATTAGTATGTTTAGTGTAACTACCTACTGGTATTGTCACACCGCATATGCGGTTTGCTGGCAGATTTATCTGGGTGGGACAGCGGGCAACCTGAGCATAGCCACACGACTGTGTCAGATATGGCAGCGATGTAGCACACATGGTGCGTGCTATGAGGAATATGCTAGACGTAAATTGACTCACTAACTAAACAGTGTAGCCTTGAAAGGATACATTCAAATACATCTCGTTCGGTAAACTGTCACATCACATTAATAACTATAAACTAACTAACGGAAGGGACTAGTGTCCCGCGACACAGGCAATACTAGTGTGGGTAGGTACTAGTTGCCCTTAAATAGCTTAATTAATTATACCTAGAGAGATAGTGGTGAGATAGTCATCAAACGCAAGCCTAAAACAAGTAAAAAAACATAGGCTATTTGTAAAAAAATATGCGAAAGTTTGTGTGTTTGTTACCTGTTCACGCCACAACGGCTATGCGGACTTAGATGAAATTTAAAATCGAGATAGCTTATACGCTGGATTAACACATAGGACTTCTTATCCCGAAAATATGAACAGTTCCCGAGGAAGCACCTATAAAGCGAATACTACGTGGGTGAATCCGCGCAGCGCAGTTAGTATAAATGTATAGTAATTCTACTTCATATCCTTCGTATCGTAGTTCCTACTAATATTATAATTGTGAAATTGTGTTCGGAGTCGCGGATATCGGCTAGTATCATCATATTATGTCTAGACTTTAACTGGCTTCGGTGCGGTTTTTAATCGACTTAAAAACAAGGACGTTCTCTATTCGATTTTTTTATGTTTGTTACCTCAGCACTCCGTCATTTATAGATTGAACTAGCTGACCCGACAAACGTTGTTTTGCCATATAAATAAAAAAAAAATCACTTAAGGGTATACAAAAATAGATAGTAGCCGATTCTCAGACCTACTGAATATGCATATAAAATTTGGTAAAAATCAGTAAAGCCGTTTCGGAGGAGTAAGGTAACTAATATTGTAACACGAGAATTGTATATATAAGAAGATTAGATTTTTTTTCGGCATAGCTTCAAAGTGGTCCCATATAAATTTCATTGATAATCAATCGAAAATAAACCTTACATTTCAAAGATATATCAGAATTGAAATCGTTTTGTTTTTGTTATAAAATTATAATTATTTTCACTGCTATTAGAAAGCGAAGGTATGTGAAACGCAGTTTTTTTTAGTGCCAATCAATAATGCTGGCTTTATTGCACAAATTATGCTAAAACGACGAAGGGAAACATCGTGAGGGATCCCAAATGTCTATGCAATAACTACAAAATCCAAGGTGACTTTTATAAAGCCGCACTAGGCCCGGTATACCTACTCGAGCGGCTGAATGGATCGGTCGAAGTAATTTCGACGTTTTTCCCTTGAGTTTATCCGTTTGTTTATCAGACATTGATGATATTGACTCAACCGATTTCACAACCTAAATCTGTCGGATAGAATCAGAGCCTCACAAAGTTTCTTAATTACGTTAGAGCACTTAGATTCCCTACGTAAAGTCTCCAGCGTGTCACTAAATAATGCTACCTATAACTTTCCCACCTGCAAGTCTCACCCACAGTTAGTAACTAACTTTGTGTGCTAAATATTCTGCCACGATGGTTGTCGTTCCTCTTACTGTGCCGTTCAAACTAATGCACTTACGTGTTGGCCGATTCAGAGGCAGGCATCTACACTACCCACGTTACTATAGAAACTACAGTTTAAATTTAAACCTTAGTATTAATGAAGAAGGTTGCTTTTTGGATGTGTTATGTTGCAAGTGTCACCTGAATGATTACTATTAGCTCATGTATGCCCTGCGAACTACGTCTGTTGATTGTTGACTTGAACTGGAGCGATCTTAGAACAGGGGTTTCGTGTTGTTTGCTCGGAGTATTGAACCATACTGCCCGGGTGAATAGGTTAAGTTTATAGCAAATATTTTATGTGATTAGCTAACTTTATAATGCTTTAAAATAACACCGTTTATCGAATGCGATATCGAGATTAAAAGTTCTGAAGTTATAATAATTTGGCGAATTTCAATTGCGTTCTTACCAAAGACTATAAAAGAACTGGATTGCGTTGCGTATACCGGGCCAGTCTTGGGACAAAATAATTGCCATATCTTTTTTTAGGCAAGTGAGCAATAAAACGAGTAAGTCTTATTAAAAAAATTAACGTGTTTTGGACACATTATTAATAATAATTTACGGATGACACTCACTTGCGAGGTTCGGCGCGTTTGCGAGCGTTCCACATTCGCCTTAAAAATGACCACCGGATGTGATTGAAACTATAGTTCGACTATTCCAACTTAAACGTGAGTGTCAATTATTATTAACGAGTAAGTCGTTCGCCTTCTTCTTCTTCTCTCGTGTGTGACCAACCCTGGTGTAATAGATTTTAAACAGCCCGAAGGCCTCCGACATGACATGATAAGTTGTTCACTTGATTGTTATGGCAAGCGCCGCGCTTGCCTATAACAACTACAGTGTCACCCTGAACTTTTAATACCATGCAAACCTACCCAGACGGCTTCTCATATACGAGCGTCCTATACGAGTAATACCACCTAGGTATATGGTAAATAAGGTATATGCAAAAAAATTGCCACAGTTTTAAAAGTTCATAGTCGTTACCGGCCAATCACAAGCTCGTTTTCTTTCTCTGCCCGTAGTGATAAGAAAAATTTGCTAACTAGTATTATATTCGTACGTTTCTCACTGATGTTCGGGGGAAACGTAATAAAAAAATTATTTCCGTAATTTTTTTATCCTACAACTTTTATTTAGGGCATTTCTTATGGTAGACAGTAGCGTCTGCTGTCTATTATGAGAATAAACGGCATGTTTGCGCTAAAAGCAAATTCATTTAGCTTGTCAAGATTCGATTCTACGTGCACTGATTTACCGATTTAGTGCCGAAGCAAGAATAAATAAAACAAAAGACATCACACAGACATTAACTTTGGTTTCAAAGATATATAATAATATATATATATGTATAAGTTGTACAAATAGTATGTTAGGCATGCTTTTTGCACCTACGTATACAAATGATAAATGAATAGAAGGTTGGGCAGGTTGGCTCAAATCTCATTCACCACTGAGGTAGCGGCGGCATCGATTCTTGCGACGAGACAAATGTCACACTGTGTGCACAGAAAAAAGCGCAAACATTTGTTTCGTGTCTTGGTGTTGTGTGACCATGGTCCTCGCAGTTCCTGGTTCCCTTTATAGGTACAAAGAAACCTAGTTAGGAGCCAGGATCGTATGTGATTGTTGGGCGTATCTGTTTATTTATTTAATGTTGATGCTTGAAATGAAAGTCGAGTTATATAGGCAAAGAAAACTCAATATTACTACATATAGGTATGTACTTCAAAGTTTTCAAAATGTCTTAACATCTATTTCATAGATATTTATAGCACCTACAAAGATTTCCTACTGAAAATATAAAATTAAAAACAATAACATTAATACGGCTTGAGTTCTATAAAAAGAAATGCTTTTTAATGGCGAGTGTTTCTCAACTGTGAGAAATAATCCAAGTGCAGCATAATGGACCAGTGGTGGTGAGTAATGGCATGCAGCAAACGTAGAACGCGCCGGAACAGTTCGCGGCCACCGTGCCAGCCGCAATTGTCACCTCGAAATATGTAGAAGCAGAGATTGTGACATATACATCTGAACAACCTTTTAAATCTGGTTAGAATCGTTGAATTTCTTGCTCAATGGAAATGGGGTCCGGAAGCCCGGTTGGCCATCTATAACATTTTTTTTTGAGAGGAACGATAGAAGATAAGGAGAACGAACGAAGACTAGGAGGAAAACTTAGTCCTTCCTTTCAATCTTCCTTCAGCTAGAGGCGATCCTATATAAGAAATATGTTTAAAGAACGAGACGGGGACGGGCAACAAAGAAGCTCTTAAGGGTTCTGAAAAGAAAAGACGTGTTCGTGGCCTTTCTTTATAGACTAGTCGGGTCAGTCGTTAGGCCTGCTCTTCAGGCTGTTCAGGAAACTGTTCAGGTCTTCAGCTGTCTTCACCATATCGAATAAAACACTAATTTAATAACGTCAATGCCACACAGTCAGCCGGCTTGCTCTACCTCTGTAAAGCAGGCCGGCGTCGTCGTTCAAAACAGGTCATAACAGGTTCCGATTATTGCTTCTGAATCATCGAACCCCAAACATAGAACATGCTTTTCACTACAAAAGTATAAATTATATAATTAATAACTTTTTGGTAACACAGATAATGGTATTGAAAAATGATTGAGCAGCGATCAGCGGATAATGCGGGATGCGGGTGGCCGAGCCGTGAATGCGACAGCTTGTGGCAACGACACTTTGCATGATAAACAATATAGTGTATTATCAATTTATTTACATAATGGGGATGATGATGACACATTTATTACCTGCAATATGAAAAATAATAAATAGTGCAGACAATGAATAGTGTTGAGAAATAACCAGTGGTAAATATGTAGTATGGGTGATACCTAAAGCGAGGAAAATATTTTACATTTTAATTTGCAGTATTTAAAAATACCTTACTGTTTGTTTGTAGTTGATAAACAAATTATTTGCCATTAAAAGCCAAAGTAGGTACAGACAATCCGAATACTCTGCCCTGTGGGATTTTTGACCAACATTAAAAATATTTTATGAAATAACGAAGTAAGTTGGTGGTTTTACTAATTGACTGGCATATTTTCAGCCTCAACACATACAGAAATTTACATGCGGCAGACCATGGCTTCGATACATTTCACAGTAAATTATTAGGATCGACTAATTAGTTGAAAACAAAAGAGAATTGATACAGAGATAGTGTTGTATGTTGAAGCAATGATCGGTGGTCAATAATGCGGGTCCAAATATTACGCCTCAACATTTTTCTAACCGCAAATGAGGCAGATTGTTTTAGTTTCACTATTGGGAAATAATTGGTACTAGTTTATAAAGTATAGCAAAAGCTAAAGAAGTTTAAGCAGAAAGTCTAGCTGCAAACGTGATGGTTACTGTTGTCGTGGTGTAGTATGTAGTATCTAGCTAGACTATGATAACACCGTTACCAGGTTAAAACATTACTAGTACTTACTAAACATTGTGAAAAGGAACTCTTTTTAACGTCATACTAAAGTCAATTCTTACATAAGAGTTTTAGTATGAAAGTTTTCGTGAGTGATACATTATAAATATTTCATAAAACGGCTAGGACTCACGTAGTTTGTCGAATTAGTCGACCTAGGTTTCGAGCATGTCCGATGCTCTTCATCAGGGGCGAGTTTACGCTGCGAGATCGCGGCGACCACTGGCGGTGTCGGGGCGAGATGCGCGGGCGGCATACATAAGAGTTATTTACTCGTCACGAAAAAGGGCACAACTGAAAATCAGCGCGCTGTCATGGCGCTTTATGCTGAGTTGTATCCTCTTATTACCATCTAATTTCATTTAACTGTACCTATTACCTCTGTTTTAGTGTAAGATGGTTTAATAATAAACTTATTTACTTTCTTTCTATTTATTTTAGAGTAATGAATACGAAGTTTTTTCTCCGTGCCGTGATACCCGTCGGTTTCCAGCGGCTACGATTCTGTAATGGAGAACATGAAGAAATTCACTAACTTTATACTTACTCTGGCAAAAGACACCGAAAAAAAGAAAGAGATATATTAATGTAATTATTTAATTTAGAAGTTTTATTACTGCTAGATCTGCCTATAAAAATCTCACTCACAGATAGCCTAAGCTTTTCGGGCTATATTTCAGTCTACACATACGAAGAGCAATACCTATCTAAAGCATTTTGTGTCTCATAAATAAAAATGTCGATAAAGGTTGCAGAGTTGCAAAATAATAGACCACTGCTGTTGAATTATGGCGTTAGCTGGAAAAGTTTATATGCTACAAAGGTTTTCGAGACTTTTACTGCTTTGGCACAGAGATCAAAATGGCTTGCATTTTTATTTTCGAATATTTTCTTTGATTTTCATGTACTCATATTGTAAACTTGTAAAGTTGGCGGTATACGTGTACGCCAAAGCCAAAGTTGATGAGCTGTCGGTAAAGCAAAAACGGAAAGCTAAAAGCCCAACTTGGCTAGATTTCAGCCACTGCGACTTTTTGGAGTGACATTGACTATTTCTGACAGTGGCAAAGGCTTTGTAGAGGTTTCGAGGTATTTCAGTAAGCCGTAGATTTTCAGGATTCTGGATACATTTCTGAAAAATCAAAACAAATGCATTCGTGAAGCTCCTAATGGTTCTAATCAAATTGACGCATTTCCAGGAATACTTCTGTGTTTTTGATCTCTCTTCCAGTATATCCCTACACGGGCTAAAAAATATTTATACTTACCACCTTCCTCACAGATTTCTAAGCCATGATTCACAGCCTCATCTTTGACGAAAATTTTTCTGGGCTGATAAGACCCTTACAGAATCAGAACCACACCAAATCTCACATTGTTTACCTCGATTTTATTCAGAAAATGCATTTTTATTAATAAATATAAATAATGCCCAACGATCACATACATAGATCCTGACTCCTAACTAGGATTCCCTGTATCTAGGGAACCAGGAACTATGAGGACCATGATCCCACAACACCCAGACACGAATCAAATGCTTGCGCTTTTTTCTGTGCACAAACATTTGTCCCATCGCGGGAATCGAACCCGCATCCTCAGTGATGTATGAGATTTTAGTCAACCTGCCCAACCACTACACCACAGAGGCTGTCAAAATAACGAAATAATAATAATGAAAGTAATGAAACATGTACGTATATCATGTGAGGCAGATACAGAATTTGAATTGTCGAAACGAAAAGAACACCAGCTCAAACGCTCTTCGTTTGAAAGGAAAACTAAGTGACGTTTCTTTTGTTCTCATTTTACTTTTTGCGGTAGTTTTTTGTAGCTTGAATCTCAAAGCCATTTAAACTTAAATAGAATTAAATAATTGAGTAGCAAATACGAGTATTATACCGCGGTGCATTTCACTTCGCGCCTGAACCGAATTGCTTGCATTATTCATGTGGAACAGGATTGACTCAATTTAGGTATTGTTCTAGCGTTGCGATACCATATCGTATTTTATTCTGTCGTGTTTCATGATAATGAGTTCCATGAGATTGGTGTGTATCAGGAATCCAATAAACTCACAATGCAGGGCGCCGAAAACCATGCGAAGTGGGGAGAGACGAATAGGAAAGCGGACCCCGGCCGGAACCGGGAATAATAACGCTAGGCAGAAGAAGAAGAAGGTGTGTATCAGGAAATTATTCGGGTATCGATTGAAGTGTTTTAGTACGAGATTCTGCAATAACTAGCTCTTAGAATTTGTGTTTGGAACAAGAAACAAATGCCTAGTAAAAGCTATTAGGTATTCTGTGGTAAAACTAGAGAGTTTGGTGACCCTACGATACGGCTTTTAACGACACCAATATTAAATACCAGCAATCGAAGACTTATTAAGTAATGTGCAGACTTGGCTTTAAAGAGTAAAGGAAAATTTCTTGAAACGGCCGACATAGAAAGAAAGAAAGAATTTAAAAAAACATCTAATCTTGTATTTTTCAAACATTTGGAAAACTCTAGCTGGATTTCTACTAACACATTTTTTTATATATATAGCTGAATGACAAGACGAGCGGGTCGTTTGCCCGATGGTAAGCAACACGCCTGCCCGTAGCAGTAACAGCATCACCCAGAACTTTGTTTTGCAAAAACCTGCGCGGCGCTGCACTGCGCTCGTCACCCTGAGACAATTAGCTGTTAAGTCTCATAATGCCCAGTAGTTTCGCTGGATACAATGCCCTTCAAATCGGAACACAGTATTGCTTGCGCATTACAGTTCGGCGGCAGAATAACTGGCAAAGCGGTGGTACCCACCCAGACGGCGTCCCGCATACGAGAAATCTACCACCAGTAAAAATTCTTACATCTCTAACGGTTACATTCTTATATCTCTAACGGTTAGGGTAGTTGCCATAGGGATCCCTTTTTAAAAACTGTCCCTGTATATGTGTATGCCCTTGTGGTGGATTACGACACAAACTCTCATGTCTCTTGTGTTAACCAATGACGATCATAAAAAACCTAACAACGCCTAAGTAAAACAAACTCCTACTAATACATATTATAAATGCGAAAGTATGTGATTATGTACCTATTATGAATGAATTTTTGTTACTCAATAACGCAGATACTACTAAATTGAATTGATTGTGGTATCTACCACAATAGGTAGGTCCTGGAAGAAGACGTAGGATACTTTTTATCCTGAAAACCACGAATAAAACCGCGGTGCGCAGATAGTATCTACATAAACTTCCACACACTTCCACATTACAACGATTCCATCTCCCATATATTAGCCAAGAATGGAGTGTGTCTTAGACACTAATGCAGCCGTTATTCAGCTCTAAAGCAGCTGGAGTTGCCGAGATTGGGAATGCGGTGTGGCATTCTGCTCGCGATAACATTACTTTCTACAGGTAGTCCATTACTTTACAGCCAAGTCCTTTTTACGCATCATAAATTACTCTTTCAGAGACAAATTAAGATAAATGTCATGCGAGCGCTCTTATTTCTTTTGTTAACTTTACAATATACCTAATGGAAAAACGTAGGTACAAAAATATGGGCAGCACCAAGTATTAAGTTTTTCTCCCTTCGGTACTTCATTTTGAGTCTAAGCTTGTTTTGATAGCTTTGATGATACCATTGAGAATTAGGACTTCAAAGGATAGACGTATGTTTGAATTAAAAAATGTAGAAACAGCTGAATACATATGCGACAGCATCCTAATAATCAATTACAAAACAAGGTTTCTTTTAAATTAATCGTCTTATACATATCAGTAAATATATTTAATATATGTACCTGCTGTATTTAGCGGAATTACACTAGATATTTTCATTACGTGTCAGCCCCCGTACCCATATGTCTCTCAAGCGCCAATCGTATATCGTGTTGAGCTCAGATTAGGGTGTAGATTCAATGCGACAAAGTCTTATGGTGCCATATATTCTCTCATTAGGTTTATGTCAACTTGTAGTTATCGGATTTTGGTATAAATTAATGAGATTAATTCGACCTGAATCGACAATGGTAAGACCGTATCTCGTTTGTCGCAGTGAAGTTACACCTTAATTTGAGCTCAACACGATATACGATTGGCACTTGCGGGACATATGGGTTGGGGGGCAGATCTGAGATGAATATCCGCAATGTCACGCCTGATTCGATTTATCAGTAAAAGTAATAAAGAACATTGATTTAGTTAAAATTTGTAACAAGTACAATGAATCGAAAGTGCCAAAACCGGCAGAACTACAAAAATACTCCTTATCTCCTACTACATATTCTGGAAGTACGTGTGAGCTATTTAAACCTCAATTCGAAACCTATTCGATTGTAGATCGTTACAGCTTCGAGGCGATCGCGTAAATTTGTAAAAGGCTCCCTACTGCGTCGTTACAGTCGGCCAATTGGTTGAATGCTCGATATTACGGCTCGTCCGATCCGATATTGCAGCCTTGCAGGAATATAACAAGGCTATGATTGAGGCTGTGGTGGGCGACACGCTCGGCTTTGTATCGTTGGACAACTGTATCCTATAATATTATGCACGTAATAAGTGTTCAAATATGGTGGTTAACTTTAAATTTTCTATTCTATTTTTTAATGGTCGGTACCTTCTAGGCAAGCATGATCCATCGTCGACCGCGTCGTCACTTTCCATCGGGTGGGAATGCAGTAAAATGCTTGCCTATCAGGTAATAATAAAAAAAGAGCTATTTAATGAAGAATATTTCTTATCGTGGTTGAAATAATACGGCAAGTGATTGGGTATACTTTGTGAGTTTTAATATTTAATTCGTAAGCAAGAGAAATATAAAATGGCAAATGTAAAAAGATGACAGACGCCACGTAGCGGCGGAGCTAGGAACTACTAAAGGGTTGCGTTCATATCACAACACTGAAACACCTAAATTCCACATTGTTATTTGGGTCTAAAAACACGTAAAAAAACATATACAAAAATGTACGTGAAATTAAAAATGTGTTACTCGCTATTGTGTATTTTGTATTTTACAATCGCTAAGCAACCGCTCCACAATTGATTTTTAATCGACTTCAAATAGGAGGAGGTTTATAATTCGACGGTATGTTTTTTTTTTTTTTGTGATTTGTTACGCGAATACTCCGCCAATTATGCATTGATTTCGATGATTCTTTTTTGATTGGTAGGTCATACTTCAGAGGTGGTCCCATATACAAAAGGTACTACCTACTACTAGATACTACCTACAAGTTGTACCTACTATATACATAGTATTTATCTGCTGCCTATTAGACTTGGCTGGCACCGACTTCAAATATATGAGTGGGTAGCGCTTATGATAATTATATTAATTTATTTTTCACTTTTGAGTGCCATTTGTGGTTTTGAAGTCGGTTTAGTTTTTTTTGAAAAATAATTTATTGAAAATGGCGCGTCCAATAAACGCACTGTATCCGCAGTCAAATTGCAATCGGGATCTTTATTTTGGCAAAATTACTAAGAGACCGCCAATTTGACTGCGTTTACTCTTTTCCTAGGTTACGTAATACCACAATTTTACATATGTATTGTAATACTATGGTAATATATGCTAGGTTTTACTATTTACTAGGTATTTCTTTTATAAAACAAATGGGGTAATTCTCCAATTACTCAATATTGCAGTGGTTACGGATCCGATATTGCGAATCTGTAGCGTGCGACATGCAGAGTCCACATCAATATCTTTGAATTATGGCATTGCAATGCAGTAATGTTTAAATGCATAAGGAATAAGGCAGCGAGCTGTGGTTATATATAGCTACTTATAGGAAAAGGCGGATTGAAGTGTCAACTAGAAATATGTAAGATTCATGTTATATAAACAATTTAAAAAGCTACATTTTTCATCAACTCTTCCAGACTTTGGAAATATATAGTTCGACATGAAAATTCAGTTAAGCTTGATGATGTCCAGAATAATTATGATAGATTCATTAGAATTACATGACACAATTATTAATTACTAATTATATTCTGTGTTCCAGTTTGAAGGGCATTGTAGCCAGCGAAATTACTGGGCATATGAGTCTTAATCTCGGGGTGATAAGTCCAATGCAGCGCTACACAGCACTTTTTATGGTATTAAAAGTTCTGAGTGGCACTGCAATTGTTACTGCAACTGCAAGTAAATAGTAAATAGTCGATCCCAACTGTTTATTTAATTATTTTAAATTGTCCCCACTGTACAGAATTGGTTTGGTTCCATTTTTATTTATAATATTACTTATAATACCATGTTTAGTATAGATAACAAACACTTATTCAAGCTATTATTTATATAAATATTTATTTACACACTCATCACACACCCACCTGTTCACCCTCACACTCACACACTAACTCATTCAAAAGGCATAAATTGAGATATTTGTAAGTTGTAAATAAAAACCTTTAGCTATTTATTCTTGTAAGTTTTAAGATCTAGGAACAGCCTACTTATGTACATCTTAGTAATACCAATAAATGGAAGACACTGAAACCCACGACACAGGTTTTCCTAGTGTGGGTTCCAGGGTTCACCTTGCATTGCATAACAAACCTAACAATTGCAAATTGTTCCACATCTCCGATATGTATTAAAATTGTTAATTGTTACCTGGCTAAATAAATAAATTTATGAAAAAAAAAAAAAAAAAGTGTTAGATTTTTTATGGATTTGAGTGATGAGGCATGTAGGTCGTTCGCCTGATGGTAAGCGCCACGTGTACAGTACTGATCCATAAAAAATCTAATATCTACTCACATAGTTTTTACTGCTGTACTGTTTTAGTGTAACTAAAAATACAACCACAATAAAAAACCCTTTAATATTTTGTTGTTACTAAAGATGCATCATCATCATCATATTCAGCCTATATCAGTCCACTGCTATATATAGACCTCTCTCATAGCACGCCAATGGGCCGGAGCTTCGGCTTTTCTTCTCCAGTCATTACCAGCAACCTTGCGTATATCGTCACTCCATCTTGTCACAAGGCGTACTACACTACACTTGCCGATACGTGGTCTCTTCTCTAGAACAAGTCTACCCCAGCAGTTATCGGTTCCTTGGTAAATATGATCAGCCTACTGCCACTTCAGCTTGCTAATCCTCTGAGCTATGTCGCTAACTTTAGTTCTCTAGTGACCATAGCTCTGTCCACAGCAAGTCTCAGCTCCGTATATCATAATGATACATGAAACATGCAAACAAATACAATAACTGAAACACTTACTCAAACTCAAAAAGTCAAAAAAACTATATAGGTAGGTAGTTACTATAGGAATAAGTATTATATTATCGAAATTTTCCGATTGACTACCTGGTGTATCTTTCCCCCACGGAATGAAAAGAGTATTATTTACTTAAAAACTTTTCACTCCGTTGCCGTTGCTTCGGATCGAAGTTTTCAAGATTTTTCAAGTCTTACCCCTCTAGAGAAGAGGGCTCGTATTCCCCTCTCATCCCCTTTGTTCCTCTATGGTTATAATAATAGTGCCTCCGTTCAAAAAATACAAAAGTGGGTGCTTTCGTTAAGTTGGCACGATTTTATCGAATTTATACCAAATTTTTGTTTTACTTCATTTTGTGTACCTTGATCAATTTTTACCGTTCGACATTTTCGTTAAATTGTCACGAATGATTTAGCGTATTTATATTTCTTTATTTTATTTCTTATTTATACCTTAATCAACTTTTTGCATTCAACTTTACATGGAACTAAGTTATAAAAAATTAGCGATTATTGCCTTGCTTCGCACGGATGCAATTTACTTATTGTGATGTCATTTTTTGACAACTTAATTACAAAACATTGAATGTTCTCTACTATACAAAAACTTAATTAGAATATATTGTACATATTAACCTTCCGGTAAAAAAATCTCTAAAGGACAGTGAAAACCGTATCAAAATCCGTTGCGTGGTTTAGAAGAAGTAAGCGGAGACACATAAATGACTCGACATTTCAAGGGTTTCAGATACAGTTTTGGTGTAGGTATTAACAGCCGTAATTTTGAACGTAGCCAATTTAGATTCCATCTTGTCTCTTAGGTATAAGAAAAGAATAGAAGTGACACAAACTCACATCGTGAGAAATAAACATTAGACAAACATAGAAGTCACGCGGTGGATTCTGATAGCTTTGTAAGGCGTAGGTGGAGAGGTTTATTAGGAATGTGCTATAGATACCTGATAATTATACTTGCCTATCGTATTATTATAGTAGGTTTTACACATTACTGTTTCGACATGGATCATCATCATCATCATCAGCCCATCTTGTTCCCACTGCTGGGTCACGGACCTTCTTTCATAGAGAGAGTATGGGCCATAATCCACCACGCCCAGTGCGGGTTGGTGTATGTATGTCTTTGATTTTTGTAATTAATTCTTGGTCGTGCCGGCCTAACGATGTTTTCCTTCACCGTTTTTAGACCGAGCGATAACCGCAAATACTAGTAACTTAAAAAAGTCATTGCGGGGCCAGCGGGATTCGAACTCGGGTTGTGTCTATTCAAAAGTCGCACTTGCTCTGAATCACGCTTGATTTCAATATAGATAGCAAGATATAAAGGGCTTTTTAATATGCTACTTTACCATATACTTTGTCTTGCTTTTACCATTTACTTTGCCATTGTGACACCATTGTAAACATTTAACTTGTACTTAATTTCTATGTTTAAGGTGAATAATAAAATGTTTATCTATCATTATATATGTGTTGTGGGGTGGGTGCAAGCGTCGGTTGGTGCTTACCGTAAAGCCTTGCTCGTCTTGTTCCCTTATTTAATGCTAGCTGCGCCCCGTGGATTTGCCCGCGGTATCCCAGGATAAAAAGTAGCCTATGTGTTAATCCAGGATATAGGCTGTATACTCGTACGTTCCGAATTTCACTCAAATCCGTGGAGCCGTTACAGCATGAAAAAGTAACAGACGCACTTACATACATATTCATGCATTTATAATATTACTGTGATTTGGAAAACAACAAAATGCATAATATATTGTTTGTATCAGGCGGCACAACATTCATATCAAAACTAGCATAACATTCATAACTCCTTTGCAAGAATACAAGAACAATTCCACGCCAAATCCACGACATAAAGGGAACTGAATCCGCTTTGTGACAACAATATAAATCGTTTGTATTCTGTACATATTACTTTACTATACATCTGTGTACTGTGTGACTGCGTTGAGATGGTGTGATGAAATATCAACAAATGTGCGAGGAAATGTCAACAACATTTTCAAATTCGGTCATTACCCGCCGGCATCGAATTCCTTACAATAACGCGAAACTAAAAGCAATATTTTATTACGATTTGTACAGAAATTATGTGCGACTGTAAATAGGGAGAAAAATAAGTTAATTCATTTTCTGATTGGATAGGAGTGAGTTCTTTTGTGTTAGATAACTCTGCACTTTAGCATTTACTAAAATACTTTTTTTCTTGACCAAGCAATTTTTTATTTTTGCACAAGTACAATAATACAGCCATTAATTGTATATACACCTTAACTTATCGTAATACCTAAAATATTCCATATTCCCGTCATACATGACCCCACGTCACACATGTTTACGGATCGCATTTGACAGTGTTGCTACCATAAAACGCGATCCCTAGAGGGTCATGCATTCAAAACTGTTGATTTTGGACCCCCACGGGGCTCGCAGGTACTTGACTGGTGCGTAATGAGAGGCCGACTGACGGTGTGTACCTACTGTGTACTCAAACCGTCAACAATGTTTAAACGACACGCGACGCCTACACGCTACAAACAAGCTAATACTGCTGATTTAATGATAAGAGGAGCGACGAGAGAGCGCGATTTAGTCGGTTAACGAATTCGAAACACAAATGGAGAGAGTTTAAATGACAGTTGTTGCATGACAACGTTGAAGACGCACGCGAGCTTTATTCAAGACAACACGCAGTTAAGTATAATGTATAGGCTATTTGAAAGGAATAAAGGGACGCTGTAAGTACGAGCAAGTGTCAATTTGGTGATAATGTAATCCTCGATTAGTGAAAACTCGTATCAGATAGTGAGAGTATCAACAATAAAGCGCTGCAGCACTTTACTCTAAACGGAAGCGCTATAAAATGGAAGTTATGTTATATCTACGTAACAGGAATATACTCCCGCGTGAAATGTTGAAGTGACACGCAAACTTTATGATGCTTGACACAATGCACACGCGTAGGTAGCGTTCATAAAGAGGTGCTGCGACCAGAGGAGCGTTAGCGGATAAATGAAATTGTAATAATTTAGGAAAACAATAACAAATCTACACTATAATATTGTCCAAAGGTAAAGTTTATGACTTTGATAAAGGTATTCTCTGTACATAAGTTTGATGATATCCATCAAGACTAAGACCTACACTTGGCTTGTGCATAAAGACCCTTACTCTCTCTGTGAGATAGTCCGCATTTCAGTAGGTATGGCCTGATGATGAATTTGTGGAACTTCTGACGTGATATTAAATGTTTACTCACAGAAAACTATATTTCCCATCGGAAACTGATATATTACCGCGACATACACAGAACAACTTAATCTTCTTTTAAGTTTGAAAGCAAATTATTTTAGAAATATTTATTTACTAGCTGGGCGTCGCGGTTCCATCGTCAGTATTCTAAATAAAAATAATCATATTTTATCAGGACCTAAAGTACCCCTTTAGACCCTTTTTTTTGGTCCTTTAGGCCTTTTAGGTGAATTCATTCATTCATGAAAATGTGGTATATACCACATTTTCATGAATGAATAAATTCACAAAGATAGCATCACAAGTTTTGTGTTATATAATTATATAGGTAAGATAGCTAAACTATCGCATTAGGTATATATTCTTGTAATGATAGCTGTAAGAAGAAATAAATAAATAAAACCTGTTTAATTGTTATGGACACACAAACATAATTTCGCATTTATATTACAGTAGGAATATTTCTGCAACAAAATTCCGCTGGTCGCTCTTCTATGCTCTTGTTTTACTACCTAACATTCAGTTAATAAATATATGCAGTGAAAGTAACAAAATGTTAAACAGGGTTCGAATTATATTTTGTTTTACACGTCACGTTTTGGTGTTGAACATAAATGTTTGTTTGTAAACTCTACCATTTCATAGTCTGTGTCAGTGAAACTTTAGTAAAATTTCCGAGGAAATTAATTAAGAGAAAGCGACAGTAAGCTAGTATAGATAGAGAGATAGAAAACACTTTATTGCACTTAAAAAAAAACAACAGAATTACAGTAAAACATAAGCCCATCAGAAGTATAAAAAAAGTTACCACCCTTGCAAAGATTGGGTACAAAACTGAAGAAAGACGAGATTTACATTTACAATGAGTTGTTGTTTCATTTACCTATTTGGGTAAAAAAACAGTGATACAATTAATATATATTAAGTAAGAGTAATTTAAGAAAAATAGCTAAATTGTAACACCAGCAGCATTTACCACGGATTACTTATATAATTTTACCAAAGGTTGGCTAAAGAAAGAATAAAATAGAACTATTTTAGAATATCAAAAAATATTTTGAATGTACTAGCTCTTGTTGCCACAATGTCTAAAAGATTAAAATAATTGTCATATGATGCTACTAACCTAAATAAGTTTATTGCACAAATCCCATCAATTTCACAACAATCTCCCTTTTTCCGCTCCTGAACCGATGCAAGCCCAAAAGCCATCCTAACCCTTTGTTTTCATCCTCTTCTTGACATTTTGTTTCATTGGTGTTACCAGTCTAAATATTATAATATCTTATCTTATTATAGCACGAAATGTTAATCTCATAAAATTTTACTATAAATTAGTACAAAAATCATTCAAAACCTAACCCTAAGGCAAGCAGTCATAGCATTGCGGCATACTCTGAATGCACATAAAAAGGCTAGTTCAAGAGCATTAGCTTCATAGATTAGCGTGCATGCATAATAAAAGTGCGTTGCTTAGAGACGAACTATATCAAACAAAATTATACATGTATGTTCCTACTCTTTTACCCAGGTCGGAAGAGAGGAGGATAGGCGTTTGAGGTAAAAGGTAGTTTGTGTGTATGTTGGTGCACATTTATGTTCCTATCTATCTACGAAATGGCCGAACGAATTTCGGTAGCCCTTTTGAAATTTATCTGAGATCTTAGATAGGTTATATTGTGCCGATCCCCCAGGGGGCACTGCAAAATATACCATTCATGTCACATCTCTAATTTCCACCGTGTTACACCATAGATTAGATAACTATTTAATGTTACACCACCGGAAATTATAACAACAAAGGTGAACAATAAAGTGACAGATTAAAAAAGTAATCTAAAAACCACGTTTTTATGCGCCTTTTGAGGTTGGGTCGGCATTGCATGCTAATAAATGGATTTAGAATGCATTGTCATCGAAGGTTGTGACCTACCCTGAAATGTTCAGCCGGATAGATAGGAGAATCTAATCATGAAGTGCTTGAGTTCTAAAATTCCACCCGGAACGACAGACAGACAAACAAGAAAGTAACTTAATAAAATGTGGTAATAAAAAATAACAAACTATAGTGTTACAATAGGCGGTCTTGTAGCTCTCTTCCAGACCTTTGGATGGTTATATGTACGGGTATGTACCTGTATAGTGCTGATGTAACGTTGGTGCGAGAAGCTCTAGTAGATAATGAATGCTGTATAATTTATAAACCCTCCCAAAATCCAAAACCTATCGCATCAAGTTTAACTAGGCAATGTAAATCAGATTCCACCTGCCTATCTATCAGGCATTTAGGACAAGGTTACCGGCTTCGAACGAAATGAGGGTAAAATGGGCAAAACTGTCACCCGCAATAGTGGATGTAGCGAGGGTTGGATTAAGGGTTTAACGCCGGACGAAAATGAGTCTCGAAAAAAGAGGTTAAGGTACTCCGCTCACTGCACCGTAACAAACTACAGTCATATAACCATGCTATAGACGTATCGGCCTGAAATAAACCAAAAATCGTCACCGTCATCATCGAACCGGTACAAAAATTGGTATGTTATTTTTTGTTATGAAACTGAGTGATGAGACTAGCAAGTCATTTGCCTGATGGTTGAGACATCAGACATAAAATTTTCATATGCCCAGTAATTTCACTGGCTACAATACCCTTCGAACTACTGCTTATCGGCAGAATAAATGGCAAAAGTGGTGGTACCTACCCAAACGACCTCCCCCATACGAGACCTACCACGAGTAAAAATACTTTTTTCTCTTTGTCGGTACAGTACGGTTACGGTAGACGCAGTCATAGTATTCTATGGTGTAATGGGCGAAGTTCTTTATTATAAAAAAAAAGATTTTTATAGATTTTTTTATGTAGGTTCAAAGAGCGAGTGTGGCTCGATGGAAACATATTCAACTATCGATATGACGCACCTGATTTCAAATCCCGCTGGCCTCGCACCTTTAACTTTTTAAAGTTATTTATTTATTTATGTGTGCATTTAACACTCGCTCTAAAAACAGTGAAGGAAAACATCGTGAGGAAACCGGCATGGCCAAGAATTTATCACAATAATTCAAGCACATGTGAAATTCCGCAACCTGCACTGTGGCACCGTGGCGGATTATGGCCCATACTCTCTCTATGAGAGAAAGCCCGCAGTGGGATTGTGATGGGCTGATGTGATGATGATGATGATGAAGATGAGAAAAATCGTATAGACATGTTTGAGTGCCTCTGCTGACGTCATACTTTTAAGTCGGTCCGATTTTTTCACCTATTTTGTGGCTACTATTGTAAGATGCGTGCATTGGAATATGAAACTCCGTATGTTTCATTTTCTCCGACAGAAAATTTGGTGACCGGTTGTCTGACTTGGGCGGGCAGCCTTGTAGACCATTTATATATTTTTTTTAAGAGATAGACCCTATTTTCACTAAACAAAGGTTGCCTAGAAATTGCCGACTAAGTGGTCGGCAGTTTACAGCCAAACTTTGTTTTTGTGTACACGACACGATACACTTGTCGATACCTATTTGTAAAATTATCGACTTTTAATAAATTTATTATATTTTAAGAAGAAACAAAATATTGTGGAAATTCGACGAACTGTAACAAAAGCTCTACAAAAGATGCCAGTCTCTTGCCATATCTTCTAGGCAGTGCTTCTGTTTTCGATACACTGGTAGAGTCCTTGTAATAAATTGTCGTTTATAAGCGCATCTGTAATGTCAAAACTGAATAACTAACTTTTGAATTTAATATTTTTTTAATTGTGATTTTTTTAAACCTTGTGAGGGCATGGATGTTTAACACCGTTATGTTATGCATAATGCATAATTGATATAAAACGGCTAAGACTCACTGTAAACGTCGAAAATTACTCCGACCAGGTTTCGGACATTTTAGAAGTCCTTCTTCTGGGAGTTATGAGATCAAGCCGCGGCGTAGGTCGCGAGCGCTCGCGACCTACGCCGCGGCTTGATCTCACGTTTGCAGTGAGTCTTAGCCGTTTTATATCAATTATGAATAATAACACTCACGAAACTTTTCAAAATCTAACCGTTATGTTATGTTTTTAATACTTATTAAAGGGCATCAAAAAGTAATTGCGTTGAGTTTGTAGAAGTGGGGAGGTTATACCTAAGCTATACCTACTAAGATTATAAATGCAAAAGTTTGTGAAAATGGATGTGTCACTCACGCAAATTCTGATCGGATTTTGATCAAATTTTGTCATATCAATCAAATTTCTTTAACTTTCATCAGGAACCTGGAAAAGGACATTAAGGAGGTTACTTTTTATCCCAGGAAGCCGCAGGTGAAACTGCGGGGCGCAGCTAGTTCATAATTATGATTTGTCGATGAATAGTCTCCATTCCATCATAGGACAAGCAGACGCACGGCTATGCAACATCGATACATGGTAGACACATGTACGAACAAAACGTTTTGCTTCTACGTTAATCTTACGAACAGCCAAGGAGTGGAATGCATTGCCAACGTCTGTGTGTCTTGACAATTACTACCTGGGATTCATCAAATCAAGTGTTTGCAGGTATTTTCTAGGCGAACTTAAGCGTGTCACATCTTAGACCACATCATCGCTTACCATCTGGGCCCCAATTCGCTATGATAACTTGGCGATTCCTTGCTAATAATCACGTCGATTCCTTCATTAATAAACGACATCTCCAAGACACATGAATATATTCATATTATATATGATGCATCATAGATAACACAAATTTCGCAGATGTCGTTTATTAATGAAGGAATCGACGTGTCCCCGAAACGACGTTGTTATAGTGATTAGGGCCCAGGTGAGATAGTGGTTAAAAGCAAGCATATAATTGAAATAAAAAAATATCCTTAAATCACTCCCTGGCCACACTTACGCTCTCAACAGAAAGGTTGAACGGCTTCCATTTCAACTGGGTACATATATTTCAAGTGTATTTGTTTGCAGTTGATTTATTCGTCGGACGCTATTCATCACGGGTTGTTAGTTAGCAAGGACGTTTGATTTTATCGGTCGATTAATAGGATGTTGTTTATTAACGAAAGCTATCTTTTGAAGATATGTTGCCTTTTTATATGTTCATGTTTAGGCAAATGAATTCAACTCATAGCCGATATTCATCATCATCGGCCCATTACGTTCCCAATGCTGAGAGATGGGACTTCCATATTTGTTTTTATGGAACTGTGTAGTGAAACGAGCAAGTTGTTTGCCCGATGTTAAGCGTCACGCCTGCCCACAACAATTGCAGTGCCACCCAAACTTTTAAAACTATAAAAAGTACCTACAGCGTAGCATAGCGTAGGACATTGTGATGTTTCGGGGTAATGAGCACAATGCTGTTTATTATATAATTCTCGTATGCCCAGTAATTTCACTGAGAAAAATGAGAGTATAAGCCATAATACACCACGCTAGCCCGGTGCGGGTTGGTGGGTGTCATAAAAATAAATACGCTAGACGATCACATGCATAAATCCTGGCTAACTAGGATTCCCTGTATCTAGGGAACCAAAAAACAACGAGGAACATGGTCCCACAACACCCACCCACGGGACGAGTTCCGTCACGGGAATCGAACCCGCAACCTCAGTGGTGTATAAGATTTAAGCCAATCCGGCCAACCACTACAGTACAGAGGCTGATTTAAAACTATGTCCTAGATATGTCCTTGAACTTTGTGTTCCTTGAATATGTCGGTTTCCTCGTGATATATTCCTTCGCCGTTTTGTAAGAGTGTTAAATCCACACATAACTTAAGAAAGTCATTGGTGCGGGGCCAGCGGGAGTCGAACTCTGGTGCGTCACGAGTACTTACTGAGCCACACTGGCCTCATATATTTAGAATAGTTGCATAACGCAGAGCCTTCTAAACTTTTTGATACCTACTGTTAAATTTTCCACTTGCGGTTGAGATTGAAATTGGACGCCTGCGGTAACCGCTGTCGCCTTCTAATTGGAAGTACCTAAGTCTGGTACAGTACGCAAGTATTTCAATTAATACTTTGCTATTATTTGAAATATCTGTAGAACAGGAAAATGTCGCCGTTAAACATTATGTATGTTCCTTATGTCTAATAGGTTATATCCTCAATTTATTATTAAATACTTCGTAAATAATACTCTGTATTGTGTGTGTAAATAATAATCTAATACTGATAATCTAATTGTTTTTGTCCTACGGGGTTCGTTATCTATAATATCGCGTCATAAATTCAACTCTGCCCGAGGAAGTAATAGTTCCGCTATAACAGGGTTTATCGGCTCATTGGTAAAATTCTATTTATAACAAAGTAAATAAAAGGACGGTTTGAAGCAAAGTTTGAGACTATTCAAAAACGACGGTGAGTCGTGCTTCCTGAAAAAAATAGACATCTGGCTCTCCAGTTCTCTAGTTAGTCTAGTCTAGGTACTTGAACCAAGGTGGTTCAATATAACATTAGACCAACTATAAATATATACCAAAATATTTCTTAATATATTTTAACTATATCTTTTTCAATATATATCAAATTTTCGTATATTCACACCCCTACTTACAATTTTATTTTTACACTTTATAGATTTATGTTTGGGCACTATCTTGCCTGATGTGAAGCGATGATGTGGCCTAAGATGGAGCACATAGATCTAGAGAGAGACGGCAGTTGAGTTTATCCTCCATTACCATTTCCTATATCCACTAGGATAACCCTAAGGTCCTACTTTGCCCTAACGTCCATCCATAGTGCAGGCCCAATGGAGCAGAAACGCGGAACGTCAAAGATAACCAAACTGCACCTGACCAGACCCGGAGGGCTGCTGATTTTGCAGCGCCCTACATAAAAGTCCTTAACTACAAGTGTGGTGGGATGAATTAGGAAGAGTTTAAGAATGGCTATAAATAAAATTGTGTGCAGGATGAAATGATGTGCAAGAAGTGGATTAAAACAGTGCTCTGATGAAGTCGAGCGTAGCGTTTTTAAGCATAGAAATCAAATAATATAGACCTTGTTATTTTTTTTTACACTTAATAGGTTTATGTTTGGCCACTATCTCGCCTGATGTGAAGCGATGATGTGGCCTAAGATGGTGCACATAGATCTAGAGAGAGACGGATGATATAATAATAGGGTTTATTTTGTCAAGTTAAGGTGTATTTTACTTTATATGATACTACTTACTACTTATAGCTGGTAGGTATATATGTGGGAGCGTAAGTAAAAATAGCTCTTAAATAATCATAACTTATTTTATTTATTATAAAGTAACCAACATAAATAGCATTTCTTATAATTAACTTATTTATTTAATAGGCAATATACTAACTTATTTACTAAAAGTAAAATATATGTTTTATAACTATAATTTATATAACTATTTACGTAACTATAAATTATACTAATTATTTAACTACAAATTATATACTAATTACAACTAAAATATAATCAAACAATAGTAACAATAAATAGTAAAATTATCATACCTGACAGTTCAGAGCACCAGGTTGCGCCGTGTCCGCGACTGGACAACTTCTGATCTGTCGATAGCTTGCGCGGCCTTTTTATATCAAACCAGACTCGTCAATGGCGGGAAAGCAAACTAGTCAATTGCACAACTTTTAAAAACGGAAGTTAACCATAGAGAATAAATTTATCAAAGACTAAAAATACCACAGACTAATAATACAACCATAGATAATTTAAAATAATACCATAGAATAAAAATATAACCACAAACAAAAATAATTGACATTTATCTTCCACATATATCAATGTAATGTACCCACGACTTTGTTTACTTGAGTTTGTATCAATATTAAAAAAAAAACTGTAACGAAAATAACTATATATCCTAATTCAGAATATAATCTACTTCTGTTCTAATGCATTTGAAAAAAGGCTATTAAGAAATACAAATACAATCTATTTAAATAAGATTAGAGTGAATCTATGCTAAGAATCGAACGTAGATTTTAGTATAGACCGATGCAGATGCTAATCAAGTAAGAGTTGAGTACAGATGCATACAAATTAAGTAAAATGGGGTCTGTGAGTCGCAGTGTCGCAAAGGGAGTCTCTCAGAACGAGGGCCCTCGACTGAGAGCCGTCTAATTAGCGCTCGGGGCCACGCGGGCGCGGGCAGAAATAGCATTTACCAGTTTTTGATTCCTGAACTGTTTTAGTGTGTTGTAATTTGAAAAGCAATCGGGTAAGTTAATAAATTTGTTTGTACAATTATTTGTAAAAGTGATATTAAAAAAATTACTTGTCACTGAAAAACAAATTCATTTGTTGATCAATGTGAACAGTGACGACAGATGACGTAGAATCGTCCCCGTAAGACGATATATAAGAACCGGGGGGAACCGCGGGGCGTAGCTTGTAGTAAATAAATACGAAATACAAATTAAAGTCAAATCATATCTAGAGACGTATTTACTTGTTTACCCAGACTTAACTGAAGTAATAAATGTTGGGAAACCAAACAAGAAAACTAATTATTGCATCTTCGCTGATTCCAATGTTAATCCGAAGATTCAATACACCGAAGTTAAACGGCTTCTGGAGCTAAGTAGTTAAGTCGGTAATAGATTTTGTGGGGAAACTATTATTCAATAATACGTCAGTCGGCAGTAATAATAAGCTCAGATTTAAGTACCATGTGTTGGCAACACCGTGCTCTTTGGCCAACTAGAGTGAAGTTGCTAGTGATCGCTGATTGGTGGCGGCCAATAAAGATAAAAAAGACGTGTGGCACTCGGAGACTGCCGCGGTAAAGCTATTGCATAGCATTCGGAGTGGGGGGTGTTAGGTTATTTTCGTTACGGAATTTCTGGATTCGGTCTCCACGCTCAAGGCCCGCGATAGAAGCTATGCAATAGCTTAATAAAATTAGAAGAGCCAAGAATATAACCCGTTCATTGTAACAAGTCTCTTCCTTCGAAACTTTACACGAGAAAGAAAAGCACTTTTGACCTCTGGATGCAAAAAAAATATTGAACATCTTCTTATAAGACCGGAGGTCGATACGTTTTAACGGCATGAAAATATTATAACACCATATCACTTAAGTACTTTATAAAGTATGTATAAAAAATTGATAAACTGGTATATATAGACAAAGTGGAGACACTTGGGTATTTTGGGTAGGTATTGAGCTACTATAGTGGTCTCTTTTTGTCAAGTAACTTCTGTAATGAGTGAAAAAGGATGCATTATATTTTGGAAGTACAACTTTTTAGCTTCCATCTATTTTTAATTATTAATCTTTGTGTCGCTGCCTTTATTGCTGTCATCGGCGACCGAACGAACTTGACGTAAACCGCGAAGAAGTGGAAACGACGGAACTTGGAACGTAGGGCATTTTGGTTGCGTGCGGCTTTTATTAAGAACACATCGATTATATACTAGGCTTTTGTGTTCACTTAATTTAATCACATTTTATGTTAATAAATAATTAACATAAAATGTAATGTTAATAAATAAAAAATGTAATGTAAAAATAATAAATGTAATGTAAAAATGTTATTAAATGTAATGTTAATGTAGGTCATATTTTATGTTAATTAGTTAATTAATAATGTATGTTTCTATTAAACGATTAATACACGGAGTGGTTTTTATAAACCTTCCCTCTTTTTATTTATTCGACATATACTTATATGAAATTCCTTGTTATTGAAATAGTTAATGCAACATGATCAAACAATTAATGCTGACTGTATGTTTTTGGCAAAGAAATGGACACGATAAAATAAGTGAAATAGTTACTACCTAATATAAAGGTATTGGTTTTGTAAATCATACATCTATGTATGAACATGAAAGCTTTACTTGGAAACCAATTCTTGTTTATCGATCAAGACTCATAGAAAAACATATTGATGCAATTTATCTATAAACAAACAGACGCAGACGTGCAAAAGTAACTTAGTTTTATACTATTTAGAGAAGAAGATACATTTAAATGAATATCAATAATTTAGGTAAATACTGTTATGTGCTACTCTGCCCGCGGTTTCATAAAAATCATTTTTTCGTTATTGAGTAACAAACATCCATCCATCCATACATTTAATATTAATAGGATTATCTATTCTGTGACTATATTCACTATTTAAAATTCAAGATACGCACGTACTGTTTTAGCTCTATTCCTCTCCTTGCACGGTTGTCTGGAAGAGATCGGCCTTATAGCTTTTAAGCGAATTCTTATAAATAAAAATCTACTTTTGTTATCTTACTGAACTGTGGTGTTATAATAGTGTTTACTCTAATACAATCTAATCTAATCTATGTTCTCGTAAAAGTGTAATAAAATCTCATCTAATCTAAATGCTCGTAATATCCTTATACTAAATCATGCACTAACCATGTCCCAAAACTTAATCTTACTGAGTCCCAGTTTAAAATAATCTCACATTAATTCCTCTATGGAGTCGTTATCTGATTATTTATTCGGGACCGTTGGAAGCGCGTCTCCCAGTTGGTACCCTCGTCCGTATTCGTAATGCTCAGCGAATAATATTTAATTTTGGTAATGTGAGGAACACGCCTTTCTTAGGGCAACTTAATGTGAATTGCAATTCAATTGTTTATACATTTTAAAAAGTGCGAAACTAGTCCATTAGAAGCAAAACATGACCAACCTAATGAATTTGGAAATGATGTTAATTATTTAACTGTGATATACACGCTGGTCAATTAAGAAATAACGTTAGGAATATATAGATTTTATATAAATATATATCGATATTTGTTTTAGGTAGGGTAGCGTAGGTCTCTATTGTGCGAGAGGCCGTCTGGTTTGTTACCACCGCTTTGCTAGTTATTCTGCCGCTAAGCAGTAGTGCGCCGATTTGTAGGGCATTGTAGACGACAAATTTACTAAGAGTTAGAGCTATTGTCTCAGGGAGAGGAACGCAGTGCAGTGCCGCGGAGAATTAAGAATAACAATGTTTTGGGTGCTGCTGCAACTGATATGGGCAAGGGTGTTGCATATCATCAGGAGAACGACGTGCTTGTCTCGGCACTCAGTAACGTATAACTATAAATTAAAATTTTAAGAAACCACCGACACAATAAAACGTCTTAGAAACACCGTTAGAAAATCTGCTTTTAAATAAAAAAATCGCATCCAAATCGGTTAACCCGTTTAAGAGCTACGGTGCAACAGACAGACACACATAGTGATCAAACTTATAACATCACATCCTTTTTGCTTGCGTAGGGGGTTAAAAAATTATAAGCGATCTTCATTAAAATATGTTTGAAAAATGAGTTGTTGAGTTGAGTTAAAAAATGTATAAAACATTTGCAAAATGTCCTTTTCACTGCCACTAAATTAAACTTCCTTTAGCTATAAAAATCTAGATAAGCCTATGACAGTATGCCTAACAATAAAGATGGAGCACAGTCCGCTAAAATAATTTTACTGGGATCATATAAAAGGGGCATGAAGTCTTACGTAAGCTTGTTTCAATATGTGCGTGAGTTATTTAATTTCCGTTCTCTTTTGTCCATATTATTCACACACACGTAATCAATTTAGTAAATATACAGAAAAAAATCTGTAGGGTAAAAAGAAATAATTTATGTTCGATAAACGGCTTTGAACCGTCATTTCTAATGCGGTAATTTCCCGGGATAATAACAAAGGATACCCTTTCTTTAGTCCGGGTAAACGCCATCAATTTAGTCTGTTCCACGAAACAATAGAGAAAAAAGCTTGCGTCCAGTTTCTGAGATGAAATGATTGACGAGCAAGGGGGGCTGCCCCCCGGTTTATACCTTTTTGACGACGAATAGCGGATGTAATAAGGTTGGAGCAAGTTACTCTTAATACAAAAGTTGGGGAAGTGTTGAGGTACAAAACGCGACGCGAGGTCGGCGTTGTCTTTCTTTGTGATTTCACCTGATTTTAGCGAAGTTATTTTCCAATCTTAAATTGGGAAGATATGTTTGAACTCATAATATATATAATTGGAATAAACGGGTATGTCGAAATATATAAATATCACATACGAGACCATTTAGGTAGGTACATTTTTTGACCTTAGAAATACGTGTCTTATGAGTCTGTGCACGATTAATTGACATATTTTATGACTTAAAAACCAAAGTACTGACTCTGAGTATCGTAATTATTGAGTTTCAAGTATATTACACCGGCTATAAAAAAGTTTATAAGCTCTTTCAAACTTTCAGTTTTATCTTTATAATTTTACATGTTTCAATAAGACCACGATCGGGTTTATTAATGTTGTCTATTGAATTTGTGAATCCAGCTAATAAATTGATAATTGATTGATTGAGGGGCGACGGGAGACTGACCTTCAGGTCTATACCTTTTAGACGAAGCGACGAAGCGGATGTATTAGGACTCGTGAAAGTTATATCTTTAATACAAAAGTTTGGCAAAGTGTTGGAGATACGAAACGTGACTTGTTTGTGCCTTTCTTTTTGATTAAATAGGAAATGTTTGCTTATTTTATTCCTTAATAATACAATATATTTATTGAAGATTTTCCTTTCTTTGTTTTATTACGCTCAGCAACAAGGCGTAGACGGTGAGCTTATATTTTTACCAGCTCTACCAGCGTCTTTGTTCCCAAACAGCTACAACTTGTGTCTCATTAAGTCTAGAGTGAATAGACATCCCATGGGCAAGCATGTTCCATCTTAAGCCGCATATTCGTTTTCCATCAGGCGAGATGTCGTCAAACGTATGCCTATTTACCAATAAAATTGGTATTTATTGGCCCTTGGTTTTGTCAGTGGTCTCCCTGTATAAAAAGTAGCCTATGTGTTAAACCAGGGTATAAGTTATCTTCATTTCGAATTTCACTCAAATCTATTGAGCTGTTACAGCGTAAAGAAGTACCTACACATACAAACTTTTGCATTTATAATATTAGAGTGATAAACTCTAATGTAGAATACTAAATTATATGTTGTGCGTATCAAAAAGCCTGCAGCTTTTACAGATAACGGCTGAACCGATTTTAATAAAACATGTTTAAGAACCACAAAAAAAAGGAAAATCTCCATAAAAAAATAAAGCCGCATCCAAATCTGCTCACGCGTTTAAGAGTTACGGTGCCACAGACAGATACAAATAGTGGTCAAACTTATAACACCCCTCCTTTATGCGTCGGGGGTTAAAAAAATATAAGCAATCTTCATTAAAATATGTTTGAAAAATAATTAATTTTTAGAAAAAAACAAAAACCGACTTCAATGTATCTTCGAAGTCCAAAGTCACATATCGATGAAATTTATATGGGACCACTTCGTAGCTATACTGAACCCAACGCAAAAAGAATTTTCCAAATCGGTTCACAAATGACGAAGATCTGAGGTAAAAAAAAAAAAAAACAACCGTATAGAGAACCTCCTCCTTTTTGGAAGTCGGTTAATGAGTTCGTTGTTCCTAATTTGATTCAGAATGTATAGCCTCAGTTCTCCCAAATGCTTTTATAGCTTTTAAGCCTAATCATTTTACGATACAAACCCGATGTAAATAACTCGTGTCAACAAACTTAATTGAAAACATCCACAACTGGTTTTTACGGCGCACGCCACTATTCAATTTTAAATGCCAATGTTCAGCATATCTAATGGAATTACTTTTTTCTCTTTCTATTGGAAAGACCTGGCTGGAAATACTTGTTAACGTTTTTCTGGTATTGGTTCTTTGGTACTGATAATGATAATAGGTTTTCCTAGACGATAAAGAATTATAGTGGCCAATTTAAATGGTACCTATGTCTATGTTTTAATTAACTGCGCCCCGTCGTTTCACCCGCGGTTTCCCTGGATAAAAAGTTGCCTATGTCCTTTTCCAGGACCTGAAGAACCTACATATTGCATCAAAATCCGTTTAGTAGTTTTGCGTGATTGAGTCACGAACATCCATCCATCAATCCATCCTTACAAACTGTCGCATTTATAATATTACTAGGATTAGTAGAAATAAGATGATTACTTTATTTAAGAAGAGTACTTCAGTAACTAAATACACTCGAGAGCAATGAATCCGGGTCACTTAAAGAATCCTAAAAATCTCGGAAACTAAAAATGCTAGGTTAATGCAATAAATTGTATTTAATAGACAATGTAATACTCCTTAAATGAAAGTAAAAAAAATATGAGTCACCATACATTTTATTAACACAAAATTACATAAAGAAAAAAACTGCTGATCTCTCCTTAAAACAAAAATAGGAAACATGAAATTTTTGAACTTTATTACGATTTTCTTGAATTTTAATACTTCGTATTGCCTCCTCGTGCTTCCATTACTGCGTTTACGCGGTTTGGCATGCTGTACACCAAGTTCCTTATACGATTTTGGGGAATATTCTCCCATTCCTCTGTGAGAGCAATTTTGAGCTCACGAAGCGTGATTGGGGGAGGGTTTCGTTGTTTTACGCATCTGCCTAGCTCGTCCCAAGCATGCTCGATCGGGTTGATATCCGGGCTGCGCGCTGGCCACTCCATACGAGTAATGTTCATCTCTTGAAGGTAGTCATTCACAATCCTACCTGTATGAGGTCGGGCATTGTCATGCATAAATATAGCATCGTAACATTCTTTAAGTGACCCGGATTCATTGCTCTCGAGGCGAGAAGTCGTCTGGTAGCTACCATAACTATGCTAGTTATTCTGCCGCCAAGCAGTAGTGCGCAAGCATTACTATGTTCTGGGCAGGGCATTGTAGTAAGCGAATTACTGGGCATATATGAGACTAATCTAATGTTAAGGGGTGAAGAGCGCAATGCAGCCCTACGCTGTGCTTTTTATGATATAAAAAGTTCTGGGTGGCACTGCAATCGTTATGACCAAACGTGGCGCTTACTTTCAGGTGAATGACATTCTCGTCTCATCAACATCAGTTCCATAAAAAAATTAACCTAGTACTAGGTGTATATTAGAACAAACGACAACCTACGAATCACCATGGGATAACGCGCGTCCTGGAGATGAAGCCCTCTATTGAAAGCCACATAAATATATATCTATTAGTAACATATATAGTAACATATATATTTCAAAACTAAGCTCACAACCCGTGTAATACGTTCCAATTTGAAGTCAATCGGTTCGTTTCCGAATGACTAAACACACATTGTGTTTAGGTATACTGCTTTGTAAGGGTGCCTGTGAGCGAGATTGTTTAATGGTGATAATAGGCAATATACATGTATTTTATTAATGCATGAGTTGATTTGTTAGATAATTGTCTCAGGGTGACGAGTGCAGTGCAGCGCCGCGCAGGAATTTGCATAACAAAGTTCTGGGTGGTGCTGTTATTTTTATGGGCTGGTGTATTGCTTACCATCAGGCAAACGACCATCTCGTCTCACCATTCAGTTACATAAAAAAAATAAAAAAATATTGGGTAGAATTTTGAAAAAAGGTTTTAAAATTTTACGGCATCTATTGTCAATAAAATTTGAATCAATTTAAATCAACGTAAACGCGCCATTTGCGTGTGACGTCAAAATGTGGGACCTAGGATTTTCTTATTGGTCTGTCTATGCTACATGTGTGTGTGTGTCAATATTCTACCAATAGGGCAGGCTCTATGTCAAAAATTGACTAATAAGCAGCGAGCCGCGTGACGCCAACATGTAGTTGCAACATGTAGAAAAATTGTTGCACGTACTCAAGCGTTTGATTGTTTTGCGCTTGCGTTTCTCATTTTACTTTTTACCAAAAGTATAAAAAGTAACATTGAAATACAAAATTAAAAAATATATCACTACTAAATATTTACAGGAGTAATCTATCATGAAAAGTAATTTCCAGATTTTTCGACAACACATCCCTATCCTGCCCTTATAAATATTTCTTATACAGATAATTTGTAAAATTACCGTATTTTACCGAAATAGATCTATGTTGGCTACTATCTCCCTGATGTGAAGCGACGATGTGGTCGAACTAACTGTTATGTTATTTCTTTCCGTCAAAATGTCTGGAAACGTGGAACGTGAGATTTTCGATGCGACGCACCCGGGTTCGATCCCGCTGGCCCCGCACCACTGACTTTCTTAAGTTATATGCGGATTTTCCCGGGGTGAAAAGTAGCCTGTGTATTTTTCCAGGACTTGCAAAATTTCATCAAAATCCGTTCAGTAATTTTTGCGTGATAAGAATCATCCATCGATCCTCACAAACTTTAGCATTTTAATATTAGTACCTAGGATTTTCAGTGTTTTTTTACTGTAGCTATTATTTGCTCAAAAATGACTCAAACATGGCCGCGAGAACCGCAACTCGACATTTTTCTTTCTTAACAGAGATAAAAACACGTAGCACAAAGTATCGATTAGGTACCCACTCGTTTTTTTAATAAAGAGCGGCTGTGTTATCGCGCATTCATGCGTATCATTCATAATACAGGCTTCGTTTCGATTTTTCCAATAACACGCGTGGAGGTTGTATTCTCAGAGCATTCGATAAAGACGCTCAATACAAATAACGATCGGTGGCATGAATAAGTTGGCGCTTGTTGAACACTTATTGCTATTGAGAAATAAGTAAATTTGCTTTTATGTCGCGTTTTTGTCGTTTGCAGATATCGACAGATTTTATTGTACCTCTAAGCCATATTTATTACAAAAAACTTCAGATAACTATGGTTGATACAAATTGGATCAGGAACGGTACAGCTCAGTTACTTTTTAACCCCCGACGCAAAAAGGATGTGTGTTACAAATTTGACCACTATCTGTGTCTGTCTGTGTGTCTGTGTGTGGTACCGCAGATCTTAAACGGGGGAAACGATTTGGATGCAGTTTTTTTTTAATTTAGAGCAGGTTTTCTAGCGAGGGTTCTTAGACATATTAAAATCGGTTAAGTAGTAGTTTAATACTTTTTATAGATTTTTTATGTCAGTCGTTTATTAAATTTTAGTTTACTGAAATTAGCTTGTATTATTATTATTTAAGATTTAGCTTAGTCATGAGAAAAAATAATCTAAAATTAAAAAAAAAAAAAACAAACATTTACTTGTAAAATATTGTTTAACACACCTATCTTTCACGCAACTACGGTATATAGTACCTGTATATATATATATATATATATATATATATATATATATATAGTATATACAGGTTAGTGCCCATAGAACTATAAAACAAACATTTGCACCTCGTCCGGTCGCTCACTAACTGTACGTTACATTTGCAGTAGTAAATTCCCGAGAATCGGACAAACAAATGGCCGTAGTCTGTAAACTGGGCGAGCAATCTATTGTTATGTTTTGACAAACTCGGCGAGGGTCAGAGTATTGCCGGCCGTCAAGTGGGCTAAATTTAGACGGACAACACCTACCTACACGGGGTATACGACTGTAAAAGTACCTAACCAACCTGTCGTACCAAAAGTATAAGTGTCGCTATGTCACATATTGTTCCCATTTCTTATCTTTTTGTGATTTTAACATTGGTCACATATTGAGTCAATATGTAATCAATGTTAGAATCAGAAAAGCAATATGTAGCCAATGCTATAATTGTAATTTTACAAAACTTAAGAAAGTACGAAAGATTAAAGGGCCATACATAGCTAAACTGGATCAAACTGGATCGATTGTAAGTCAATTGCGCATGAAACTCTAAAAGTGGTGGAAAAGATACCTAGATACCTAACTCGTAAATAGAAATCTTGTGTATCTGTCAAGTCAAGGGGTAGAAAGCCCGTCGACTATCTTCGTAGTTCACCTAAACATGTGTTGTGTGTATGTGTAGGTAATCCATAAACGCGTCGGTAAGTACGTTGATGCAGACCTATCAAGTAAATCGCGCGACTATCGCAATAAAATCACTTTAAAAAGCAGTCTGATGTGCACATTATTAATAGGTACACGCTACAAGCATCAACTTTTAATGCTAATATTCAGACTTCAAAAAGCGAATAGGTCTTTTCTTAGAAACAGCGTTATTGTATGTTTTTTGTTACCTACTACATAAATTATTATTTTTTATTTTAAACCTCCAAGGCCGCAATTTAATTTAATTTGACACTTTAAGATAAGATAAGAAATTCTTTATTGCAACTACAAACAAGATACACAGCTTCGAGTTCTTAGTATCTAATTAAAACTATACAATATAAGCAATGTACCTACAGTCAGAGTACAAATGGAGTAAATTCAGCATGTGCTGAGTTCACATCGTAGATGAGAACGCAGCGCTGTTTTTCAATTTACACCGGTGCTCGAACTGGTTTTCGTCGAGATGGTAGGTATAGCAGGTTACATTCAATACCAGATTATTAACAATGAATTATATTTAAGTCGCAGTAACCAGAAGAACTTTCAGTATTTTATATTACCTGGGTATTTATTATTGTGTGTGTGCCTAGATGACATAACCAGAGGTGTACAAAATGTTTCTTTGATCGGAAATAAATGAATTAGTTTAAGTACTTCTCACTTCGCAGTCACACAACACGCTCAGTTGTGCTCAGAGCGGGCGACCGGAAATTATTAGCGTTTTCTACAAGTTTGTGGAACGGGTTACAAATTAATCTGCGGTTTGAGAATCGGACTTGTGAAATGTTACTCAACTTGACGGACAGAAGTTACGGTGAAAATGCGATTTATAAAGTTTTATATTTCGGTGTTTATTATTATTTTTTTAAATGTAAAACTCCCTTATCATAAGAAACAGCCCCCGTACCCATATGTCCCTCAAGCACCACTCGTATATCGTGTTGAGCTCAAATTAAGGTATACCTTCACTGCGACTAATGAGATGTCGACTAATTATTATCGATTCTGGCAAGAAATAGAATTAATCTTATTCATTTATACCAAAATATGATAACTAAAAGTTAAGATAAACTTAATGGGACAATAAATGGCATCATAAAATATTGTCGCAGTGAACCTATACCCAAAACTGAACTCAACACGATATACGATTGGCGCTTGAGGGACATATGGGTAGGAGGGCTGTTCATATTATCACACTTAATATTATAAATGCGAAAGTTTGCATGTAGGTGTGCTAGTGTGTAAATATGTTTGTTATCTCTTCACGCCGCAAGAGCTAAATAGATTTGGATTTAGTTTTGTATGGATGTAAGCTGGATTAACACATAGCAAACTTTTTTACGCGGGCGAAACCGCGAGGCGCAGCTAGAATAAAATAAATGAACGAAAATGTGTTTAAATATGATACACTTATTTCAATAGAGATAAAATTGATAGATAAGATTGTTGTGTTACGAAAATTGAGTTAAGTAGGGAGCTGAATAGATAATACTTTATTGCACACTATACCTAAATATTCATTTTGACTAGTAGGTCTGTACAATAAGTGGTCTATTATAGGCACCTATACCAATTTATGCGATTAGATAGTGTTTCTATTCAATATCTTTATTTAAATTTAAAAATATATGAGCTTTGATATATACAACATATTTTTATAATATTTAAAATTAATAAGGTATTTCTTTCCTAAAGGGTACAAACGACTGAACAACATTCAAAGCTTTTACTTTACTTACGTGCGGCGCCATCTATTGTCAAGTAGCGGAAGCGGATGAACATTTACGAAAGCTCATAAATATGAGCAATATTATAGTAGAATATTTTACTCTAATTTTACAAACAACACCTATACCTTTAAACTTTAACCATTGTACTAAAAGTTGCCTACTATATCGATACATTAGACAACACTTTAACTAACAAAAAATGATTGGACTGATGACGGACTGATGGACGGATTCTTTAAAATGATTGGAATTAGGTACTATTAGTTTTCAGCTAGTTACTTCAGTCAGCAGCAACATCATTCAAATTCCAATAAAATCGGCAATTTTATCGAAAAATAAATCAGAAACGTAAAGTAAAGCCTACTTTACTTAGCACAATCTGTAGCACCCTTACCGTAAGGTTAAGGTAAGGCTTCCGGTCAGTAATACACACCTGTATACCTATTTTATTACAAAGCGAAGTGAAGCCGTCGTCCCCATCCGTAATTTGACTCTAACAACGTCCTTGCGTAGTTTAAAAGCCTCAGACGTCCTCGAAAGCAACACACCTACATAGCTGAACCACCTCGAACCGCCTCGAACCGCCTCTAACCGGCTGAAACCGCCTGAAACACAGGTTGTATTATGCCACAAAGAAGGCTCTTTCTTTTGTCCCCGCCACAAAGGGCAGTATCCAAGGTCGGCCCGAAGGCTGGGTTTGTATAGCGGCCGATATTGCAGATTAGCAAAATGTAAAGCTTTGTATTTAAAAGTTGGATTCCTAGGTCGTAGCTATACACACGTAGGCATTTAGGTAAGTAGGTACTTGTTATTATACCTGCTATAGGTTTAGTAGGTACGTAGGTACTTAGATACGTACGTATGTGTTTATTATTCGAACGCTGCGCAGCAAAATATAGCAATTATTGACACCTCCTAGTTCAATTTACTTAGGGATATATATATATATATATATACATATATATATGTATGTATGTTCTTAGGTACTTTAATAATGGGGTGCTAGTCCCGGCAACCTCCACGTGTGCTCGGTCGCTGCTTGTCCCTTATGGATACGTCCGGGGGGAACGGCAGTGACTGGGCTGGTGCACCCTGTCAACACGATCAATAACTTCTCCTTGTGGGACTTTGTTGGTCGTGGCAAATAGCTGGGAACGGTGGGCCTCTCTGCGTGTCTCTATGAAGGTAGCATAGAGCACAGCAGATGAGGCCGGCGGATCTTCCGCGGAGGGGGGCGAGCCTCGTGAGAGGCTCAGCGGACCTTCGGGTCGGAGGATGGCCGGCCTGCAAGGCTGGCGGCGCGGCGGGGAGGGTCAACTCGGCCACCCCGTCGGGCAAGACTGGATGCAGCAATGCTGCAGCCGGAGGCCCGGTATCCGGGCCATCTGCCGGGGTGAGATGGTGAATGCTAGCGCGACCCCATCTCACCCCACCATGGCAGAAGACGGAGAACCGTGGGGTTTTAGTCAGTAGGTCGCCGAAAGGCGGAGTCTGACATAACCGAAGGGCCCGTGCCCGGAGGTATCCATGAGGATTTCCCCACGTAAAAAAAAAAAAAAAAAGGTACTTTAATAATTCTTTAGATTTATTCGGCACTGTGCCATGTCATACTTTGGATATTTATAATTTATTTGGCTCTTTCTATAGTAAAGTTATGCAAGGTAAGCGTTTACAAAGTTTAGTCATTTACCTTTACGCATATTAGGAGCTATAAGGCTACCAATCTATGTACGTAAGTTCATGTTCATTTCCTAATCTTCATGGACTTCAAACGAAACTTACGCAATCCTAGAACTTTCTCGACTAACAACAATCCTTAAGAGTTTCGATCCTGTCTACCGGGCATGATACTCGTAATATTACTCCGGAGGATTAGCTCAGCCGTCTAACCAAATAGCTCCTTACCTATCTGCTAGTACCTCAATAGCCACAGTTTTACAACCTTTGCTCAAGGTACCTTCTCATTGTCGAGCTTCAACTATCCGCTCATAGATGGCGCTATTACAAGTTAACATTGTATTTTATTGAAATCGCGCTCGTGGTTGGAATTTGTAATGAAAGCAATTTCGATTTAATATCAGTTATTAATTTTCTTGTGTCCTGAAATAGAATTCACATGTAGGATGTGGGTTGATGCTACATTTTAGGGTTAAGTGCTGTCACAGCGAGTGAGAGGCGTGTGGATTATATAATTTACTTTCACATAAAACAGTGTAATTGTATTATATGAAACCTACTTATTGATACTAATTATAAGCCTAGCTACTTACTTTGTTTTCTTTTTGGATGAACCGATTCGTATCGATTCTGTCAGGCCCTTTTAGTTATTTGAAATATCGACTCTATCTACTTTTTACCTTCTACGTTGAAAAGTTATTTCCGTGTCATAAATGAAAACCAAGAAAGTTATACAGTGCTTTATTGTGCTCACGGTAATATATTGCAGATTGTTGGCGTGCTTTCATTTCATTTTTCAAATTCCTACAGAGTTATGAGGTAGAGCGCAACAATTTATGCTAGACATTCTCTATCCGTCTACCTATTTATTCCTTGAAACTCCTTTATAAACCTGCCCACGAAATCCATGTACCATAAAAGCATCACGAGTAGGTACGAGTACGGGTAAGATTGATGTACTTTTTACGCCAGTCATTCGCAGACGGCTGGGCTCATTATTTTTATGCCCCTTGAAGACTCGCATTGGACTGTTTATTTGCAAGAATTTGATTTAATTTTGGGCCTTTTTGACATGAAGTTTATAAAAAAATCGAGCAAGCAATTATTGAACTTCAATCACAACACTCATCGAAATTTAAAGCATTTTTTTGTCGCGCTGTATAAATTTTAACGAGCATAGGTGTCGGGCCCTCAGTAAAATTTTATTTATGGCCATATTCAAGAACGACCCGAGCCCTACATATTTAAAATACAGTCGTCTGCCAATTCGGTCACAAGAGTAAAAGTCAGCCGGATTTAGGGATCAGAACAAAACAGGGAGAGTATTGAGCGTCGAGCAGGATAGACAAACAGTCTAGCTTTTAACGAGCGCGAAGATCTTCAGCCGTGTATCCCGAGGGATTAGTTTAATTTGAGCTTAGCTGGACGGTAATGCACAAATGTCAAGTATGTCGTGGGGTCACAGGCTCGCGGGGCGGGGAGCGGCGGCGCGGGGCGGGGGAGCCTCCGCCGGCGACAGTGCTCGCCCGGCCCCTCTTCCGCGCGCATGTCCTGTCGAAAGGCCCTTCACTCCTACCTCCACACAGAACGCGGCTCCGTTACATAATAATTCCCACGGGCACCCGAGTCCTCATAGTGTTAAGGCTTATTTCTGTGATCGATAACATTTTTGCACGTTTACAAGCATTAGTTAGGTTAGCGTTACGTAAGCCGTCGCCGTCCACGAAGCTTCGCTTGCCACCGCTTTATTGTGATATTCGGTTGTGATATTATCGTTTAGGCTAGCTTTTGCTCGTAGTGTTTTTAATAATTGTTAAAGTACAAAGCACGAGTAGGTCGTATCGTGTAAACGGAGTCCGCGTAGTCCGAGCCGCCGCTATCGGGTTTGTGTGGAGGTCGGGTCCCGTCCTGCACTTGTTGATCCCGTTCCCTTCCTCTGTTCCTTGTGTCCTGGGTGCTGGGCGTGCGTGCACGGTCGGTGTCCGCGAGACTTGTTGATCGCGGCTGAGATGCGCGCGTAGCGCTCCCGAGAGTGGCTCGTCACGGGTTCGCGCGGCTGGTGGCGGCGCGCCATGCCATCTGGCGGCTGCGGCGCTCCGGCTCGCAGCCCGCACAAGACAACAATGATCACGAACACTCCAACCATCTGTACGTCTCTACTCTCTCTTCTCTGTCACTGTATGTCTTGCAAGCTTCTGTCTGCCCTGTTTCATTCATGCTCCATCTATGCCTTTTGTTTTTCACTCCACCTGTTTCCCCGCAATCATCAACCCAACTTTATAAAACATTCATCTTTTATCATAATACAAATAAACTGACGCGACAAATCTCGCAAAAAGTTACATTTCAAGAAAATAAAATATAAAAAGTCGTCAAACAAGAAACAAAGCCGGCGCCTTAATAAAGTGGCAAATAAGCTGAGCTTCTGAGCGCAGCGTCCAGTCAAATCTATTTTCGGCGTTGCTATTTCACATTAAGTTTGTTTGCCTGCCGTTTGCCAGCTGCTCACCTCCCGCTTTCATTTCTACTTTTCGTATTTCCTTTTCACGTTGGAGCTGCGACCCGTGTGCTGTTTGCATCGTCGACCATTATGCGTATGCTTGCAATAAATGTTACCCCACAATTGTTGTTTTATTTTACTTTGTGTCCGCCACCCGATGATGAACGTGCGCTTTTAGTTACATGTTGTGTAGAATGAATCCCGGCAAACCTATCCGATGAAACAACTTCAAATAACCCGAATTGCCTCCACCTGTGATGCATTCGACTTTTGACAGTTTGTAAATCGAGATAGGTTTATATGGATCAGCTGTATGTCTATGTTTAGATGGAGTCTCAACGCTATGCACATGTTGTTCGATGTTTATTCTAAAAGTTAGTATAAATCTGCTTTAATGAGGTGCTTTACATGTGAATTAATTAAGTCATTACACAAACTCATTACTTTAAAGCGTGCTTTAGTCCATTACTCAATTAAGTAATGGCGCCCAACGTGGGACTCTTTCTGAGAACCGAGCGAGAACTACATTAGTCATAATATATTGAAATAAGGTAGGTGTGGATATCTTGTGTCGGTAAGTACCTAATATGGAGTTTGAAAGTTGGAATGTTTCTCTGAAGTTTTTTCATTATAAAACACCACATATATACTTAGCTATAAAAGTGTAGTCATCATTATTTGAGGCACTAAACGTATTACAATAAAATCAATAAGCAATTAACCTAATTTTTCCAATAAAAATATTAAATTGACTACACTTTCGATACAAAACATTTGTTTTCGGTAAAGCTTCGAACAGAATCAATCAATACTCCTGCTATAAAAGATGGCTGTCTACGTGTCTACACCCTCCAGCCAAAGTGCGTGTGAACAGGCAATGCAGATTGCATTACAGTCAATGCGTCAATACGCATTTTAGTATCGTGCTATAATGATCATTTTGACATTTGCATATTTCAAACAATAGTAAGTAAAGGTAATAATAGTAGGTAAGGTGATTTATAATACGGCCGAGTATTATGAGGGCATGAGCGTATCAGATTCATTTTGTGAATAATTAATTTTAAGTTTTATGATCTCATTAATGTATTCTATAAATAGAAACAACAATAATACTTTATTGAACACCAACACAGGAAACAAAAGTTTACAGTTACAAATAATAGTGGTAGAACAATGGGCGGCCTATGCCTATGTTATCGCTATGTGCAATTTCTTACAGGCAACTTTTGGATGGACAGGAATAAAATGGTAAAAATTTGCGGTCAGTTGGTGTATGAAGTAATGAATATAAAATATATAATATAGTAAATACAAAACTTCAAAAATATAATAATATATACATAATAAAAAAACAACAAATACAAATACAAAAATGCTTTATTGTACACCATAACAAATAATAACAAGGTACAGGAATTGGCTTACAAACTAAAGTACAATGGGCGGACTTATCGCTAAAAGAGATCTCTTCCAGTCAACCTTGGGATGGCAAGAACTAACGGAGTGAGAGAGGTCGACGGTGCAAATAAGTTAAAATAAAATAAAAAATAGGTAAAAAATAGATAAAAATATTAATCCTAAGTTTTATACATGTAAATGATACTATATAAAATTGTTATTATTTAATAATTATTAGCTAATGCAATTATATTACTTAAATAATATTGTACTGAGAGGACAAACGGTTTATTATAATTACTATCATATATTTAGAATGTCTTTGTACACAGTTTTATAGAATAAAATGTATTATATTCTAAAATGTATTAAATCATTATTACAACATGGTACTAAAAAAGTACCTATATATGTATATCTGACGCGCTGACTGTAGAAATTCGGCATATCCTTGTCCTGACCCTGACCAGTAGCGATCAGATGTTTCGATTGTGAGATGGAGCTTTCGCTAGCTTTTGAAGAACTGAAAACCCTTGGGGTATCAATGCTAATAACTAAATTTAAAACTATGGAGTTACAAGCAATTAATCCTATTAATATAATAAACGCGAAAGTTTGTAAAAATGTATGGATGTCTTTCACGCTGCAAGGGCTAAACGGATTGGTATGAAATTTAGTATGGAGATAGTTTATTCCCTGGATTAACATATACGCTACTTTTTATCCCGGGAAACCGCGTGTGAAACCGCAGGGCGCAAATAGTTTTAAATAAATAAAACAAATTCGGGTTAGTTACACCATTTATAACTCACGAACGGCTGGACCGATTTTTATGATCTCTTATTTGTTGGACTCGTCTCCACCCGAATAACAGAATAACTAGTAAAATATCGGAAAAATTCACGGAAAAAAATATACAGAAAAATTATTTTTAAATCAATTATATTTGGAACTCCGCTATCTTCCGCAATTGACAGCTCACGTCACGCTTGTAGCTCACTAGCTGCACCCCGCGGTTTCCCGGGATAAAATATAGCCTATGTGTTATTCTGATGTATAAGCTATATTATCGTAAAGTTTCATTAAAATCCATTCAGTAATTTTTGCATGGAAGAGTAACAAACATCCATACATACAAACTTTCGCGTTTATAATATTAGTAAGGATTTGTAGTAATCGATGTCAATTTTAAAAAAAAATTTTGAAATGTCTATGATTTGCAGATAATAGACATTTCAAATTTTTTTTTAAAAATTGAAATTCAACTGTTTGTAGTTGGAAAATAGCATATACGACATTCATTGACTAGTAGCCGGTATGAAGTTCGCCGGGTCAGCTAGTAATTATATCAAGTGAGACGTACAGACGTCTGTAAGTCACCTATTAACGCATTGAAATCCGAGTCGTGCACGTTACCGTAAGAAATTAGATCTCGCGATGCCGTTAGGTTAAGCCAGCTTTGTTTTAATCCTATTAATCTTACTAATATTATAAATGTGAAATTTTGTTAGTATGGATGTATGGATGTTACTCAATCACGCATTAACTACTGAACGGATATTGATGAAATTTGGTATATAGGTACTGTAGGTCCTGGAAAAAGACATAGGCTTTTATCCCGGGAAACCACGGGTGAAACCACGGGGCGCAGCTAATATTTCAAATTTTAAATTAAATAGGCACAAACAAGTTAATGACGTGCAGCTTGGGGTATAACTACAAAATAATTTGAATCATAACCGTTTTATTGTTATTGCCACACACCAACTTATTATTATATTTTCAAACTATGCCATAGACATGCAAATCTTATGTAAAACGTAAATCACGAAAGTTCTGGGGCTTAGGAAATTATTTTGAACTTTGCCTATAGGCAAGGCATGTTGTTCCTAATAGGTAGAGCCAAGGTCTAAAGGTCGTAAGCGACGTCTGTAACTGCTATAAACCTAAACCTAGACATACTATGACTTTTAAATAAGAATGTTTTTATCATAAATACCCTAAACTATATACCTCAGATTAGGTATATTTAGGTAAAATTGTGGTCAAACGCAAGCTAACCATTAATAAAACCCTAACAGCTGTTTAAAACCCTATTAAACCCCTATCAAATCCCCAATCTATAAAACCGTAATAGCTCCAGTAAACAAAGAGCTGATGAGTCATTTCGCTCCATCATTATTATATTGTCGTAAGCTTCCGACGAGAAATATTTATTGCAGAAAATGAACGCAGTGGAAAGCAAAGACAGTGATTAAGGTCTGTACGAATTAAGAAATCAAAACTTTTTAATAGACATCTACGTTATTTTTATGGAATTAAATAATGATTCGAGTAAGTCGTTCATCTAATGGTAAGCGCCACGCCTGCCATAAAAACTTAAAAAAATAGTCTAACTGAGAACCTCCTTCTTTTGTTTGAAGTCAGTTAAAAATCTACCTATACCGCCAGTAGTTGTTACAATTTCGTAGGTATTTTCCGAAAAGCGGACAAAATTAAATGATTGTGCGCAATTAATGGTCCATAGATTCTCTGTCTTTTATTTTGTTTGACAGTGACATTGACAGCTTGTTCAGATACGCGACAGACCAGAAAGGGAAACGCAACTAAATATAACAAAAATTTTGGCGATAGCTTCAAACATTAATTTTATACAGCCTAGTTTTAATTAACATAAAGATATATTTTAAAAACATTTCTGCACAAATTCTTAACTTACATTGCAACTTGAGAAGTCAGCTTTTTACAAAATTTTAATTTAATAAAATATCATTCCATTTTGAAAGTATGAAGCTAAGGTTCTGTCTACATATTTAATAACGAAATATTAGTCATACACTTCGCGGTACATTAAGGCTCTATATTAATACAAAATAGGTCAAGACTGTGCCGGAATGTGTCAAGGGTTCTGTACAAAAAAGCAAGGAGAAACTTGGTTTTATAAGCAGCACAAAACCACTTTTGGTTCAAACGTTGACCTAATTTTCGAGCGCTTTTACCTTTTAATATCTGAGGACATATCATGGCCGTAACTTGTTTATAGTCCCTTTATAATTGTATTATTTCTTAATTAACGCTTTTTATGGAATTGAGTAATTAGACGAGCAAGTCGTTTGCCTGATGGTAAGCGCTACACCTGCCCATAACAATAAAATTGCATTTCGACCAGAACTTTTAATACTGTAAAAAGTTCTACGTAGCGCTGCATTGCGCTCACTCCGAAACATCAGATATTAAGTCTCATATACCCTGTAATTTCGCTGGCTACAATGCCCTTAAAACCGGAACACAGTAATGCTTGCGCACTACTGCTTGGCGGCAGAATAACTGGCAAAGCTGTGGTACCTACGCAGACGGCCTCCCGCATACAAGAGACCTACCTCGAGTAAATTATGATTAAGCAATAAAAATAAAAATGGCATAAGTGCTCTAGAAGATAATATCTTGTTTGTTCAAGAGTTTTGTTGTGGTAAAGAAGTTGTTCGTATAATTCTCCACTTCGGCTAAATTATTAAAGATAATGTATTCTGGCTGAAGAAAACCTTCAGAACGCGCCTCGTTTTAATCTTATTCTTCAAAACAAAATTTAATCTTCTATAGGTTCCCAACAAGTTTATCTCTACACCCCTCATTTTCAAAGAACAATTCGTTTTCCGCGAATTTATTAGGGATGTCAGTACTAACGTGCTGTATCCTAAAATTATTTTAGGTGGAGGCGTAGGAATTGCGTGGGCGGGAAAGAAAGTGGGGGTGAATAGGCGAGGGGGAGTTATTCCTCAACCAACTCACGTAGAACACGAACCCAGGCTTCTAGACGTCTAGTTGCTTCGTCGTCTAGTTAGACTGGATCCCTTTTTCGCACCTGTATTACATAATAATTTAAAACTTTGTAATTTGCAAAACGTAAACTTTGTTCGAAGTGTTTAATTTTACAAGTATGGACCGTCGTTTCATTTTCATATTTCAAAAATTCTAGGACCACTGAAAGGTTTTTTTTTAATTAATTTTAGGCTTGCGTATGAAACCTCACCTGTTGTTAAATGAGGATGTGGTCGAAGATATAGCACGCTCGCCTAGAAGAAACCTGTTCGATCTTGTCTTAAAGACATCCAGATTACAGCTATCTGGAAACACAGATATACAGCAGAGAGTTCTACTCCTTGGCCGTTCGCATTATAAAGGTCAAAGCAAAGCGCTTGGTGCGAGCAGGAGGGATGTCAACCATAAATTGATGACGGCTTGCCGTACGCCTGATCGTCCGGTGATGGAATGGAAGTGGTACTACATTGAACTGCTCTAAAACTTGCTATGAAAATCAGCAAAAGTTTTATTTATAAAAATGTGTTTTCTATTCCCCCTCTGCAACGTCAAAGGAAAAGAAATAGTACATGCATCTCGAGTTATTAATTTATTAATTCCGTGACACTGACAGTATACTGACTTTAATAAAACATAAATAAATTAAAATTACATATGTACATACTTCTCGCACTGAATTGCAAACGCCCTTACAGGGCTCATATACCAACCTACCATACCATATATGACAAATTAATGTACATGAATGCAATGAATAAATGAATTATGAATTATCTGACTCATTCAAAGACGTAAATCCTCTTTGCAAGAAATACTTAGTTCGCAATAAAACAAAAAACTAGGACCGAGTTCCTGAAAGAAAGAAAATTGAAATGCTACGAGGTCGTAGCCGCGCGTAGGCGAATCACGTAGCAGCCGCCTACGGAGCGCCGTAGCGGTCTATAGTTGCTTTAATAGAGGTATACGTGCTTATATATTTGTAATCATATCTTTTCTTTATCTACGTAGTCCTCAATAATACAGTTTAAGAAAACAGACTCAGTCAGTCGATAGAGATGAGAGAATAAAAATAAATTAATGTCCAAAAGTGTAATTTTAAATCCCTTTCGTCTTTTTTTTATGGATCTGACTGATGAGATAAATAAGTCATTCGCCTAATGACAAGCGCCACGCCTACCCATAATAATTGCAGTGCCATCTAGAACTTTTAATACAAAGCACTACGTAGCACTACATTGCGCTCATAGGCCCGAGAAATCAGATATTAAGTCTCATATGCCCAGTAATTTCACTGGCTACAATGCCCTTCAAACCGGAACATAGTAATGCTTGAGCACTACTGTTTGGCGGCAGAATAATTGACAAAGCTGTGGTACCTACCCAGACAGCCTCCGCGTCGAGACCTACCACGAGTTAAACTAAACTCCACATGTTTTATTCTGACACAGCAGCGTGGAGTTAAACTAAAGCTATATTATTCAATCAATCAACCATTTTTATTGCAAATACAAATCGTGTTGTACAATCAATTCTATGAGGTCTGAATCCCGCACTATAATAACTCCTGTGTCGTAGGATTCAGTCTCTTTCATTCGGTATAGCTGTTTACAAAGCGAAACAAACGTAGGTTAGTCTTTTTTTATTCTTATTTTATTTTGGAGCCTTTACCTTTTTTATATAACTGGATGACGAGACGAGCTGGTCGTTTGCCTGATGGTAAGCAGTACGCCAACCCACAACAATAACAGCACCATCCAGAACTTTTCTTGGTTGGTTTTTTTTTTACCTTTTCTTGGTATGCCCCATCTTACCCTAATCATATTTAACACTCAACACAATTATAATAATGTAACAGTCACTTATGTAGATATGTATGTATGTAAATATCTCATACAGTGACGTTGCAGCTTCAGTTGTTGGATTGGCCAGTATATTGACAATGACCCCATGTCATAACTATTTAAATTATATTTCTGTATGAGTGAGTCCCTTTTGGCTATTTTTATTTGGTACATTCCATTAACATGTGGCAGCAATTGTGGCCTCCACCACCGGAGATATAACTCAACAGGCGCTCATTTCTAATTAAGCAACGAATCTCCAGACACCCTAAATTAGGGATGATAATGGCATAATATTGGGGACAGTAGGTACTCATTTAAATGAGAACGGTATTTAATGATCTGGGTTTTATTACTTTTTATGTCAAACCAAGACATATTTTCCTTCTGCTTTATAAATAAATTTAAATTCTTAGGATGAGTGTGATAATACAGTGTGTAACAAATATATTAAACGGAAAACTCAGTGCACAGAAACAAGTATACATTTTATCAAAAAAAAAAACGACTCCAATGTATCTTCGAAGCCGAAGGTCAGATATCGATGAAATTTATATGGGACCACTTCGTAGGTATACTGATCCCAAAGCAGAATTTTACAAAACGGTTCATAAATGACGGAGTTCTGAGGTAACAAACATGAAAAACATACAATCAAATAGAGAACCTCCCCCTTTTTCCAGGTCGGTTAAAAAAACGCAACGATGAAATTTGTCTCATAGTTCCTGGTTTAGTTACAGGAAATCCTAGTAAAGGGCCAGGATCTACATATGTATGTGATAGTTGGGCGTATTTATTAAATTATTTATTAGACCAGACAGCCCATTCATGAGTCAAAGTTTTAATATAAGAATCCATGATAAGAATGTAGTATGGCCAACAATACAGAAGCAACAGTCTGCAATTTGATTATCCATATCACTGCACTACAGGGTGCTTTTAATTTTTCTTTATAAAACTTTAAGGGATACTGAACAGCTACTTTGAAGATTTTTAATAAAACGTAATGTGACTTTTGAAGTAATAATTAACTTAACAGGCGTTTATTTTTATTAAAAGCAAATTTTAAGGCTATTTTTTATGGAACTGAGCAACGAGACGAGCAATTTGTTCGCCTGGTGTTAAGCGTCACGCTTGCCCATACAGTACCATAAAAAATAGATTTTGATGAAATATAAGATTTTTATAAAACTTCAGTAAACCGTTGTCATTTTGACATAATTCTCTAAAAATATGTCGGCTTCTCGCCTCTTACTGTACAAAGAGGCAATTTGGACATTGCCTGTGTCAGCTTGCAGACTTAATTTGAACTTTGCGTGTCACCAAAATGAAAAATAGTTTGCAACTCGCGTATATGCGACTACAGTACTGACTTTCTTTTGACACATATAAATTTGGTATGTCTGCCAACAAGGTCAATTTTTATTTTCATTTTTGGCAACGGGAGTCTTTCCTTTATAGCGTAGCTTATTTATTATAATACCAAAATAGACAAAGTTGAGTAGCATTAAGAAATCGTTGGCGAAATATTAGCTGGTAACTTGGGTGGCTACTCGTACTCTAGAAGAAAAAATATTAAAAAAGAAACAACAAATAAGAACAATAACAAATAAGAAGTAAAGAGTACGTGTTCGAGTACTTGGGTATACCTACTCTACTTATTTGGCTATTCCATGGCTTTTCCATTTGTAAATATTTATGAACTTTATTTGTAAACACATATTTAGAAGAGTTGGCCTAATCGAGTCTCTGTAACATGTAGATTCAGCACCCGTGGATGCCTCTAGGCCACAACACAATAACACAACACAATAACACAACACAATAACACAACACATCTATATAACGCATAATATCTTCTCAAACACATTCTACTAATATCATACTAATATCCTACTAATATCCTACTAATATCCTACTAATATCCTACTAATATCCTACTAATATCCTACTAATATCCTACTAATATCCTATTAATATCCTACTAATATCCTACTAATATCCAACTAATATCCTGCTAATATCCTACTAATATCCTACTAATATCCTACTAATATCCTACTAATATCCTACTAATATCCTACTAATATCCTACTAATATCCTACTAATATCCTACTAATATCCTACTAATATCCTACTAATATCCTACTAATATCCTACTACTATCCTACTAATATCCTACTAATATCCTACTAATATCCTACTACTATCCTACTAATATCCTACTAATATCCCACTAACATCCTACTTATATTCCGCACCCTGCATAGAATTTTGGAGAAACACATTAATATATTTCATACAAGAAAATAAATTACCGGGCTCTACCAGTGTTTCCCTAGACAAAAAGAAAGCACAACAAGTCTAAAGTTAATAAATTGGATATTTTCAATTAGCATTTACACCTACCTGGTAATAAGCAAACAACCTAAAAACCTTGAAACACAATCCGACAGCGGAATAGGAGCGAGGCGTTCTAAATATTGATTCGGCGATTACGAGGACTGCTGGCGCGGTACGAAAGTGAACTGAACAACTTACTTTGATTGGATTGCTGCGATTGCTTTGGATCGAACAATTCAATGAACAGCTTTGTTAATAGGTACTAGTTCTCAATTCATTAAACCACACAAAACAGATTGAATTTAATGCGGCTACATTTAAAATAAGTATTGATTGATGAATGATATTGTGTGTGTTAACTTGTATTATGTGTGCGTCCGTCTATATATTTTATCTATGTAAGTTGTTTTATTTCTGTACGTGGAAACTTGATATTGGCCGTCTGTGTATTTAATTCAAGCACTTTAACTTTATAACCTACCTGTGAGATTCCTAAATATTAATACATATATAAATAAATGGTAATCTAAAAACGGTATATCAAGCAAGGATTGTGACTAGTGATGTTGTATTTTTTCGTATGTAGGTATAAAGGTTGTATAGCATGTATATGCTATAGTAGGTATACACCTACCTATGTCTATTACTCAAAGTCTTTGTAATGGATTCCTCATGCAAGAACTTGCATTGTATTTTCATAAATACGAGTATACAAAGAAGGTAAATACATTAATTAGCTTATAAACTCCTAGTATGTTGCGAGGACCCAACTCGTATATAGCTCAAACCTTTTGTAATTTTTTCTGTGACTCTTTGAAGAGACGAGCAATTCGTTCGCCTGATGGTAAGCGCCACGCCTGCCCATAGCAATTCCAGTTTTTAATAGCATAAAATGTACTGCGTAGCACTGCATTGCGCTCATCACCCCGAGACATCAGATATTAAATCTCATATGCCCAGTAATTTCGCTGGCTCAAAATCAAAATCTCTTTCATCGTTTTGGCATCACAGACGCATTTATGAACGTCAAATGCTACAATGCCCTTCAAACTGGAACACAAATACTACACACTACTGCTTGGTCACTGGCTTAGTCTCGATATAATATAGTCTCTATATCCGCGACAGAACCCCGCAAAAAGATGTCATATGACATTATGCCTAAAGTTTAAAGTGAACTTAGCAACAATCGCTCAAGACTACCTTCCATGAACCCAATTTATTCTTATAACATAAAAACTTAACTCATAAATATGTTTAAAAGCTAACGATTGCCTAGAGGTTACCGCCCTGTCCCTATAATAATAAATATTATTCGGTAGTATCAATAACATTGCGTGACAAAGTTAATCGATATTTCAATAAAGTCATATGAACTCCAAACTGAAAGTATTCCTTTTCTACGAACTTTCTCACGAAAAATAAAGCTTTTTTTATTCACAAATAGTAAACATTTTCTTTATCAGAGTTTTAACATGAACACATTTATAAACCTTTTGCGCAGTGAGTTCACAAACCAGTTTAGACCTTGCTGTATTTCCGGAGTTAGGTTCAGACTGACTTAATGTTTGATGGATTAATGTTGTGAAGGATAATGTTGAAGGCCTTTAGAATATAGAAGTAAATAATTAATTTTTAGAAAAAAACAAAAACCGACTTCAATGTATCTTCGAAGTCCAAGGTCACATATCGATGAAATTTATATGGGACCACTTCGTAGCTATACTGAACCCGACGCAAAAAGAATTTTTCAAATCGGTTCATAAATGACGGAGTTCTGAGGTAATAAACATAAAAAATAAAAAATAAATAAAAAAATACAGTCGAACAGAGAACCTCCTCCTTTTTTGAAGTCGGTTAAAAAATGAACAAACGAGGAGAAATTTGTGTTGCATTTTTATAAAATTTTACTAATAATACAAATATATCAACTATCCGCTATTTCGCTTCTGCCATATATTATATGTATATTGTCAAAAACAAACATAAAATATTGTGACAAAAGTTCTAAAAAAACACCCCTCAGGTTTTTGCTGTATATTTTAAGTAGTTCTTTTCGATACGGTGGTAGATTCATTGTATTAATTGACGTTCATAAGTGCCTCTGGGATGACAAAATGGAATAAAGAACTTTGGAACATGAACTATCAACATAAAGTTTGTAATTTGACATTCACTATAACTGACTTCTCTTGATGTCGGAAATTCCGCTTGGCCCTGATGAAAATGTTGCTGTGATCCTTACTATTAAGATGGACCGTTTTGGTTCTTGTTTGGATGGTTACAAGATTTTTTTTGAGTGTTTGAGGTGGGTGTCCCTCTGAACTTCGACAGTTCTTTATACTTCTTTATAATTCCTAATATAGTTCTACAAGTATTGTTTCGACTGATAATAATTTGGCACGTATTAGTTCGACAGAAAATATTTAGACAACACGATGAGGTAACAAAATTGCGCACGAAGGGTTCCGTACCATTATCTATAAAAAAGGCAAAAAATCTCGTTTGTTGTTCCCATACAACAACTGGTGGTAGGTTTCTCGTATGCGAGAGGCCGTCTGGGTGGGTACCACCGCTTTGCCAGTTATTCAGCCGCCAAGCAGTAGTGCGCAAACATTACTGTGTTCCGGCTTGAAGGGCATTGTAGCCAGCGAAATTACTGGGCATTATGAGACGCAACAGCTAATTGTCTCAGGGTGACGAGCGCAGTGCAGCGCCGCGCAGGATTTTGCAAAACAAAGTTTTGGGTGGTGCTATTATTGTTATGGGCTGGCGTATTGCTTACCATCAGGCAAACGACCAGCTCGTCTCGTCATTCAGTTACATAAAAAAACAAAAAAAAAAAAAAAAAAACGAGATTTTTTTTTTTTTTTTTTCGAGCCCTTAAATATTGACATTATGAGACTCAACAGTTAATTGTCTCAAGGTGACGAGCGCAGTGCAGCACCGCGCAGGTTTTTGCAAAACAAAGTTCTGGGTGGTGCTGTTGTTGTTAGGGGCTGGCGTATTGCTTACCATCAGGCAAACGACCAGCTCGTCTCGTCATTCAGTTACATTAAAAAAATATATATATTTTGTTTTTTAGTATTTGTTGTTATAGCGGCAATAGAAATACATCATCTGTGAAAATTTCAACTGTCTAACTATCACGGTTCATGAGAAACAGCCTGGTGACCGACGGACCGACGGACGGACAGACAGACAGACGGACGGACAGCGGAGTTTTAGTAAAAGGGTCCCGTTTTAACCCTTGGGTACGCAACCCTAAAAAGAAAAAAAATACATTCGAATTGAGAACCTTCTCCTTTTTTAAAGTTGGTAAAAAAAGGATAAGAAAATTGTAGGATGTGTTCCCTAGATACCTACAGCAAAGTTCTAGTCAGAGGCCAAGATCGGGTAAATACCTACTACTTTTCATTTCATAAAAGTTACTCCAATTCATGCTTGGAAAATCCCAGAAGCATGAAAGCTGAATGAAAATGCAGGCGGTGTCTTTTAATTTAACCGGCCATTGAGAGCAGCAGCGGGCCAGTCTATTAAAAGGCTACGAGTGATAAACAAACACCGTATAGACAAACGTACCCCTCGTTGTACCCATTTACAAGTTCTCATTCATGGTTTGTAGATTCGTCACTATATCGTCTCGTTTTAGGTCATTCAAATTCAATGATTCTTCATTTTTAACCGACAATTTTAAAAAGGAGGAGGTTTTCAATTCGACGGCATGTTTTTTATGTATGTGTGTTACGCGATTACTCCGAAAATTATGAATTGGTTTTGAAGATTCTATTTTGTTCGATATGTTCAAGGTGGTCCCATATAAATTTTATCGAAATTGATTTAGCACTTTTTGAAAAAAGTAACAACGACAAAAAATATATGTTTAGTCTTGGAGTCGGTTCTTGTTTTTTTCAAATAATTAATTATGTACGCAGCAACTCATTGTTAGAAATATTGCTATATTCATCATCATCATCAGCCTATCGCAGTCCACTGCCTGGACTGGACATAGGCGTCTCCAAATGCACGCCATATGAGAACGATCCCCGGCTACTATCATTCAGCTGTTACCAGCCACCCTGCGAAGATCGTCGCTCCACCTAGCCTGAGGGCGTCCTACACTACGTTTGCCAATTCGTAGTCTCTACTCTAGAACACGTCTACCTCAGCGGTTATCGGTTCTACGGCTAATACGACCGCTGCAACTTCAGCTGGCTAATTCTGCGAGCTTTGTCAGTGACATTGGTTCTCTGTCAAACGAATAATTGTAATATAGCAATATTTCTAACAATGAATTGAATAGGTTGTTGGCACGAAAAATAGCCTACGCCTTACTTGGGAAGAGATCCTGGTGTTTGCTTCAGGAGGCGGCGGGCGTTGCTTTTTTCCTGGATTATGTACACACACATACACGAGTCTGTTTTGTAAAAATAGATACGTCCACGTAATGGAGCACCGAAAATTGATTAATTTCACTAGTTGCCGCGGTGGCCATGCGTGCGCGCGGTATCTCTCGTCGAACAGTGGTAGTGTTGCCAAGCGTCTATCGCAGGAGAGCACCCAAAACGCGGGCGCAATGAATCGTTACCAACCCAGAAAATTATTATGTTTTTATGCATGTGGTCAAATTACTACTAATTATTGTTTCAGTACGAAACATAGGTCATAGGATAGTTTTTATCTCGGGAAATTGACCACGTGTGTAGTTTCCTGTAATGTTACTAGGTAAATGAAAAAAGGAGTGCAACATGCGCGCCTTTGTTACCATAAGCTAGAATGACCGCTCACTGGATAGACTAGCAGTAGGTAAGTCTGTTTGTGTGACAATCATACCATACAAATGTAAAAGATGTGTCTGTGCTGAATTTAATTTAGATTCTCATGCAATTTTCCCCTGTTTTCCCTTGTGAGTTCGTTCTACAATACAATACCACCTTATTGCACATCAAATAACATAGACACAATTATGACACATAGTAGACATAGACATAAAGAAAAATAAAAAAAAAGTCGCAAAATACATCGTAGTTCTTTTTTTTATGTAACTGAGTGACGAGACGAGCTGGTCGTTTGCCTGATGGTAAGCAATATGCCAGCCCATAACAATAATAGCACCACCCAGAACTTTGTTTTGCAAAATCATGCGCGGCGCTGCGCTGCGCTCGTCACCCTGAGACAATTAGCTGTTGAGTCTCATAATGCCCAGTAATTTCGCTGGCTACAATGCCCTTCAAACCAGAACACAGTAATGCTTGCGCACTACTGCTTGGCGGCTGAATAACTGGCAAAGCGGTGGTACCTACCCAGACGGCCTCTTGCATACGAGAAACCTACCACCAGTAAGTTCTACGTGCATAATAAGAACAAAAGGTACATGATACATACATAATATACATAGGTATATTACATTATATTTATACATATACTTATAATTTGATGTGTAGAGTTTCGAAAATCCACCTTCCTACCAAATTATGTTAGTCCTTTCTATTCAAAAGTTGTCTAGAAGAGATCGCTTTGAGCGATAAGACCGCCTATTATTAAGCTGATTACTGTAAAATGTATTTTATTTACCTATTTTTAAGGTTTCTAACACTAAAGCGTTTATATATCTATCTATAGGTCACACACCAAAATTTCCCTAATTGTCAAAAACTCAAGAAACATCCAGTTTTCTATTTTAGCAATTTCTTAATATTCACAGCATCTTCAGGTCATTCAAGCTGGTGAATTTCAGTGACCTTCACTAGCTACACCCTCAAGGGAAAAGCTAACCTTTATGTAGGCACAGTATCTGAAGTATAGTAGGACAACAAAAAGGCTTTTTGGAAATGGTTGCAAGGATATAAGCACACTATAGGTGAGGGGAGCTTTGCCTAATTTCAACCTACTATATTATAATCCTATATATATTATAAATGCGAATGTTTGTGAGGATGAATAGATGGGTGGATGGATGAACAGATGGGTGTTACTCAATCACACAAATGCTTTTGAACGAATTTTGATGAAATTTGGTCTGTAGGTATCTAATCGAATCAAATCAAATTATTTATTTCCAGAATATCTTCTTCTTCTTATATCTTTCTTTCTTATATATAAAATTCTCGTGTCACAATGTTAGTTACCTTACTCCTCCGAAACGGCTTTACTGATTTTTACCAAATTTTATATGCATATTCAGTAGGTCTGAGAATCGGCTACAATTTTTTTTATACCCCTAAGTGAGAAGGGTTGTTCGCCCTTAACATTTTTTTTTTAATTTATATGGTAAAACAACGTTTGCCGGGTCAGCTAGTTGTATATAAATATGACAAATAATAAAGATAATTCCTAACTTACTACCATAACAATGGTGTGCAATATTAGCAATTTCGAAAAATAAATTCAAATTGTCAAATTATTACTCGTATATGTTAATATTATAAAATGAAATTGATAAGCATTTCAACATTAATTTTAATTACAAAATTTATAACATAATAATTTAATAATTATTCCGTATATGTCATGTACTCTTTCAAATCATAAAAACCGTTTTTAGCTGGCCATTGCGTTAATTTTCTTTTAAAAATAGACAGGGGCAAATCTTTGAATGAGTTCGGCAATTTGTTATACACTCTTCTATGAGAGTTTACATGAACCCTATGGTTCATGTAAACATTTCTTAGATTTTAGACTGAGGTAAGTAGAGCTTAAATTTATGCCTGGTACATCTGTTAACTACTTGAGGTTCTGGAAAAGGACATCATATGGAGAATACTTTTATCCGGAAAATCGCGAGTGAAACTGCAGGGAACAACTATTATTATTATTGTTAGCCTGGTTTGTCCCACTGCAGGGCAAAGACCTCCCTAACCTCCTTCCACTCCTCACGGTTTAAGGCTTTTTGTGTCCAGTCCTTCCATGCTTCCAGTAGACGCATACTGTGGAACAACTAGTCTGTTACATAGTTGCCTTCTTCATAAAAATCATTTTATTTTCACACCACAACATCCTACTACTATTATAAACGCGAAAGTTTGTAAGAATGTATAGATGTATGGATGTATGTAGAGCGAGTGTGGCTCAGCGGGGACTCGTGCGCTTTTCGATCCGACGCACCTGGGTTCGAATCCCGACTCGGCCCTGCACCAATGACTTATAGTTAAGTGCAGATTTTGTACGCTCGCTCTAAAACGGTGTAGGAAAACATCGTGATGAAACCCGCTTACGCGCTTTGGAGTAGTAGGCTCTGGCTGTGGTTGTAATATCACCCACCGAACAAAGCCATGCCGTCAAGCGACCTAGTCGTGTTTCGGGATGATGTTTGGTGAACCATCGGGGAGACGGGTCTGAGCAGCCGCTCAACTGCCGTCTCTCTCTAGATCTATGTGCTTCATCTTAGGCCACATCATCGCTTCACATCAGGCGAGATAGTGGCCAAACATGGATCTATTAAGGGTAAAAAAAAATGTATGTTTGTTACTCTTTCACGCAAAAACTACTGAATGGATATTGATGAAATTTGGTAAATAGGTACTTTAGGTCCTAGATTAACACATAGGATACTTTTATCCCGGGAAACCGCGGGGCGCAGCTAGTTAGCTATATATTTAAAAATATTTATGACATTACTTCGATGAATTTGTTTAGACTTCGTCTACTGGCCCAAGTTGTACGTATGTGCTTATGTAAAAGCGCCTGCAGACGTACCGCCGCCGTCGCGCGATCGCCTACGATATTGACCCGTCTATATTTAGCCCACGTTTCTGCGAATACGGCGTTCGGGCGATATCGTGAATTTTATTGATGTTCAGGGCTGTCCCGGACTTAGTTGAAAACTTTGGCGGGTGTCTGTCTGTGTAGAATGTTGATAAGTTTCAATACAAGAAATTAGTATTTTCATGTAAAATAATAAATTAGGTATAAATACTAAGTTTTAATAAACATAACATAACATGGGAGCGAGTGTAGCTCAATGGGAGAACGTGTGACTTTGGATCCGACGCACCCGAGTTTGAATCCCGCTGGCCCCGCACCACTGACTTTCTTAAGTTATATGCGGATCTAATACTCGCTCTAAAACGGTGAAGGAAAACGTCGTGAGGAATGTACTAAAATTTATCACAAACATTCAAAGACATCAATCCACACTGGGCCAGCGTAGTGGATTATGGCCCATACTCTCTCTATGACAGAAGGCCCATGTCTCAGCAGTGGGAACGTGATGGGCTGATGATAATGATGATAATTCATTTTATAGTGTTTAATAAACAACGTCTCAAATTCAAAAGACATATATTATGTCACAACGACTTACCTATGTCATATAAGTAAAACCTAGAAAAACTTCTCTTTACTTTTTTAGGGTTCCGTACCCAAAGGGTAAAACGAGACCTGGTAGAACTGGTAGAGTCAGTTTTCGCATTTCCTTTCGGGGCCCGGTCTTCGATCTGAGTACTAAGACTCCGCTGTCCGTCCGTATGTCTGTCTGCCTGTCTGTCTGTCCGTCTGTCACCAGGCTGTATCTCATGAACCGTGATAGTTAGACAGTTGAAATTTTCACAGATGATGTATATGTGTTGCCGCTATAACAACAAATACTAAAAAACAGAATTTATAAATATTTAAGGGGCTCCCATACAACAAACGTGTTTTTTTAGACAATCTTATGAGATAATAAAGTCGTTTTCTTGATGGTAAGCGCCACGGCTACCGATTGCAGTGCCATCCATAACTAATAATACCATAAAAAGCACTGCGTAGCACTTCATTGCGCTCATTACCCCAAAACATCAGACATTAAATCTCATATGCCCAGTAATTTCGCTGGCTACAATGCCCTTTAAACCGAAACTCAGTAATGCTAGCGCACTACTTCTTTTCGGCAGAATAACTGGCAAAGGTCTGGTACCTACCCCGGCTTCCCATTTACTTCTCAAATATTAGTTTCACTTCGGTAAACGGACTCACTCACTATTGGCAAAGTAATTGGCCCACCTACACAAGTTTACTAAACCACTTCGCCAGAACACTGTCAATACACAACCCCAGTGAGTTGACAACCCTAATGTACCTACGGTATTTGCTGATGACGCGATTAGCGACACGCTGGCTGCCGGTGTTTGGGTGACGTTCGTGGGCGTTGATTGAAGGAAAAATAGCACAACATAAAGGCTTCGACAACTTTGATTCGTCGAAATGGATTTTGCACATATACCTACTCTCTCAATCAGTCAATTAATAAAGATTTAGTGTTTTATAAATTTTATACATATATATTATTATGTTACTCTTTAAGATATTTGTGATATGGGCCTCTGATATGATTACCCTGTGTTTTTTTTATTATTGCCTGAAATAAATGAATTTATTTATTTAATAAAAAGTTCTTTATTCAATATTAGCATCACAGACGCACTTATGAACGTCAATAATGATTACAATGACTCTACCACCATATCGGAAAAAACCACTACTCAGAAGATACGGCAAGAAACTGAGGGGCATTTTTTTAGAACTTTTGTTACAATATTTAATTTTATGTTTGTTGTTGCTCTATACCGCTGAAAAAGAGCAAATGGAAGAAATTTAAGATTGCTCCCGTATTTTTCCCGCAGCTGTGATCAAATTACATCTCGTATCGTAGGTACCACTGCTTTGTCTATTTGTGGTAGGTCTCTCGTATGCGGGAGGCCGTCTGGGTAGGTACCACCGCTTTGCCAGTTGTATTCTGCCGGCCAGCAGTAGTGCGCAAGCATAACTGTGTTCCGGTTTGAAGGGTATTGTATCCAGCAAAATTACTGGGCATAAGAGACTTAATATCCGATAACTCGGGGTGATGAGCGCAATGCAGTGCCACATAGTACTTTTTACAATATTAAAAGTTCTGGGTGGCACTTGCTTGCCTCATTACTCAGTACCATAAAAAAAGATATACCTATTAACTTAGTTACTTAATTAACTTAAAACTTGACAGGCACTTTACTACGAAGCAACAATCAAAGACATGCTTGCACAGTTAAAGTCAATTGTGAAGAATTCTTGATCATTTATTTCTGCTGCTTACTGCAATAGGCATCTACATGAAGACATCTACCTGCTTATCATCGGGCGAACGACTTGCTCGTCTCACCACTGTTCCATAAAAAAAAACAAAAATTCCAAAGTACCAGTTCAGCCCAAAGTCCCAGATTGGCCCGGGACCAGTTGTGGGTCATTACGTGGGCGCGTGGGCGGGAGCGACGTAATTGGGAGCGTTGTCGGCCCTCTGCTTTATGATACGTTTTATGCCAATCCCTCTCGTTTGGTTAAAATACGACGTAAGTGATGGGCGAGTATCTTTCAACGAGCTCCATGATTACGCTCCCCTTTCCTGGTTGTTAAAAGGTTCGGGAAGCGTTTGGGTGCTTAATGTGGTTGGTATAATATTGCTAGCACCTTTATGTTTTGCGTTAACCACACCTGGGTTAGGTGAAATTCAATTTGTGTTGATTTGAAGTTATGTGTTTTTATTTTTATACTTTTTTATTTTTTTTTATTTTTATTATTTCTTTTATCTAAAGTACCTCTACTTAAGATATTTTTCAATTTAAAACATTGTCTATTTTGCTAACAAATTGACAAGCTTGTTAAAACATATTTTGCATTTACTTAGATATATGTATATGAGGAGTATTTCACAAAATCACGAAATTCTACACGAATTTCAGCTAATTGTCTCAGGGTGACGAGCGCAGTGCAGCGCCGCGCAGGATTTTGCAAAACAAAGTTCTGGGTGGTGCTGTTATTGTTATGGGCTGGCGTATTGCTTACCATCAGGCAAACGACCAGCTCGTCTCGTGATTCAGTTACATAAAAAAAAACTAAAAAAAACTAAAGTTTCTTGTGAAAACAAACCTAAAAATAAAATTGTATAAAACTAAATTAAATTAAGTATAAAATACTTTCAAAATTGGTATCTATCTACATACTAAGTAACAAAATTGTCACAGCTTTCTTAACTTTTCTTTCGTTTTCTCAATTCTCAGAAAGTCCGCCAGAAAAATTGTAGTCATAGACGTAGATTTCATAGAAAAAATATAGTCCAAGGTTTCACCACTTTCACCAAAAGCTTTCAGTGTCGCTATAAATATTTTCAGCATACTAAAAGCTCGATACAGCAGCGCCACGTTTTTTAGAACTATTTCAGCAAGTTTCGTTTCCAATTTCCAAATAGTGCTACTTCGAACAGGCCACATAGATGGCGCTACATGTTACACTTCTGTGGTTCAGCTACTCACCGCTAGATGGCGACCTTAAAGCTTACATAGCATGGACCACAATGGAGTCAATAGTGGTCCATGTTACATAGCAAAAAATGGTTTTATTTCTATTAAAGCTTTTTATAAAGAATTTAAAGCAAATTGATAACGTATAAGTTATGAATATTATGAATAATAAAAAGGTTTTATTTTCGTTCTTAATTATCTATTTATTTGGAAGTGTAAAGTAAGTACTTAGTATCTTAATCGTCAGGCTCATTGATTAGTAAGAATTAGGTGCTCTTGGTTAAATAAATTGAATTAAATTCTCAAGGATTATGAATGCCTAATTATTTTAATAATCCTTAGTTATCAATCTAATTGGCTATTGAAATTACTATGCATGTTGCGTAATTATTTAATTAATTATCCTATTCAATTTAATTATATGCCCTCGGAATATTCTGTAGCTAGCTACCGGTGTGTGTTTTCATCAGGTATTAATACTGTTCTATAGCAAATAACTTAAGATAAGTGTTTTCTTACGTGCCTCTACTATCTCTATCTTTCCTCCTCATTAGTAAGTACACAGCTTTCTACTTACTGTAAAAGCATTTCTCACAAAACATACCTACTACTCTCTTCACTGCATTTTCCGATGACGTAACAAAGTAGTTGTTTGCTACTTTTGCTAGTTTGCTAAGTTTGTGTTTGCGCAACTCATCGATGCGAGATACGGCACCTTGACCTCGCCACGCGAGGTCGCGTGTTTCAGCCCCTACCTGGTAGCTGTAGATAAGTGCCTCTATAGGTGTTCGTTGATTTTGAATAGATAGCTGCTCAGTGGCTTTGTGTGACGTCACTTAAGTTCGTTGCCAACAACGTGAAAGGTGTCTTCGGGAATTTCGTTGTTTTTTTTTTACGCCTATTAGATCTATATTTGGCCACTCTCTCGCCTGATGTGAAGCGATGATGTGGCCTAAGATGGAGCACATAGATCTAGAGAGAGACGGCAGTTGAGCGGCTGCTCAGATCCGTCTCCCCGATGGTTCACCGAACATCATCCCGATTGTTTAGCTTGGATGGTCAATTTTGTTGTTGTAGACATAATATATCAGCTTCGTAATTTTATACCAAGACTGGGATGAGATTTGCTTATTTATACCCAAAACTTAAACGCTTATGCAAGAGGTAATTAATAACCATGCGAGCGAGTGTGGCTCAGTAGGAGAACGTGCGACTTTCGATCCGACGCACCCGAGTTTGAATCCCGCTGGCTCCGCACCACTGACTTTCTTAAGTTATGTGCGGATTTCACAGTAACTCTAAAAACGGTAAAGGAAAACATCGTGAGGAAACCGGCATATCCAAGAATTAATCACAAAAATTCAAGGACATGTGACATCCACCAACCTGCACTGGGCCAGCGTGGTGGATTATGGCCCGTGCTCTCTATGAGAGAAGGCCCGTGTCCCAGCAATGGGAATGTGATGGGTTGATGATGATGAATAACCATTAGAGTTTATGTAACTAGATAATTATAATTAATTATTGGTAATATTAATCAGATCATGCTTATCGGGTACCTATTTATTTAAAGGTAAATATTATAAAAAGCTCTAAAGATTATAAATGTAACCTTTGAAATAATGTCCTGGTTAGTGTTTAATTGAATGTCCTAAATTTTACTAAACTTGTATGATTTATAATCGAATTTAAAATAGCATCTATTACATATACGTACGAACGTTTATATGTATGTGTTGCAAATAAATCATTAATTTTTATTAAACTTTTAAAGGAAGTTTATGAAAACGCGAAAAGATTATCTATGCAAACCTAACTCACATTTGTTCCTGCTTACTTGTAAAACCTTCCCTTAATATAAAACAGACAGGGGTCGGTAAATCGAGAGACCCTTACTTTAGATTTCATCGAAACTGTTTTGGAGCAGACCTTGAATAAAAATCACTTTTACACAAGGTAACCGCTACACATCACGATTTCAGCCTTGGGGATTCCCCTGAAACTTTTGAAGGCGTCTTTGACCTGATTTTGAAACAGCTTTTAAAGTGGCAATTTCTTAAAATTATTAATTGCTTTGGCAAGCAGGTATGATTCATTATATTGTCACTTACCATTACGTACCTAAATGAGTTAACTTTGAAGGAAAATTAAGAAGAATAACAACGAAACAACTGGATCAAAACAGCTCGAATTAGAAATTAAACCTCTACGCAAATAGATGTTCGGGGAACAAAAAGTGCTGCTGATGACGATTTTAATAATCCTTACTAATATTACCTTTGTATTCTGTGCTAATATTATAAACGCGAAAGTTTGTATGTATGTATGTGGTTCTTTGTTACTCTTTCACGCAAAAACTACCGAACCGATTTTGATGAAATTTGGTATGTAGGTACTTTGGGACTTGGAATAGCACATAAGCTAATTTTAATCCCGGGGCGCAGCTACTAAATAATAATACTTCTTTAATTCAGGTAACTTAAAACAGTAGTTACATTAGTGACTTAAGTAGGGGAGGCCGGGTTCAAAGTTCCGATTTTGGAGTAGAACGCAATATGAATGTAATAGAAAGATTTATAATCTATGATTCCTATATAAATAGATGCAGATTGTATCCTAGTTTCAAATTTTATAGTCAAATTCATTGAAATAATAATATATTTTGGCTCAGGATTTTTTTTTTGTAGCAAGTCGTCAAGGAACATCTCGTCCCACAAAGGGACTTGTTGTTCTTCAGTTGAGGTAAGTGGTTCCGCTGTCACCTCCAATCATTAATAAGGTAATATTAGTTGGAAAGGTATATATAAAATAAATAAGGCGCATTTACTGAATATTTTTGAAAGTTCCATTTATGATATGAATAGAGTAAGAGTACAAAATCTTAATGTTTTTGACATATTCTAAGACTCATATTACATATACAGACTAACATACATAATATTATATTAAAACTATTTTTTCATCCCATCTATTCGAAAAGGACGACTTGGTTCGCCTTTATGTGCACCCAAAGGTGGTGTTTTCTATAAGAAACTTTTAGCGGGCAGTAATGAGTTTTTAATCCTCTTTATAAGTGCGCCGCAATTATCTTTGGCGCGCACTTTTTGAATTTGGAACATCTTAGTGTTCAGCACCAAAGAAATCGAACGCAAATATTGTTTGAATAAAGACTGGCTGGTACGACGGCCCATAGTCACGCCGCCGGATGAATGAAAAAATCATAATTGCGAAAATGTCTCAAATGTAAATATAAGTTTTTAGTTGTTTTAATAAAGGATACTATTTAATTTCAATTTAGTTGTTACTCTATGTTTTATTAAATAATAATATTACAATAAAATATGAGGCGCTTTTATTTTCTCATAGTGGGTGATGAAAAGTAGAGTGTATCACTCGGGCGCAAAATATATTTTTGGCTCGGGCGACGTACTTTGAATCCCTCGCTACGTTCAGGATTCTACTAAAGAATCCCTCACTTCGCTCTGGATTCAAAAAAGCGCCCTCGCCGTAAAAATATTATTTTGCTCCCTTATGATACAATCTACTATTATTAAGCTACTACACAACAGGGAATTGTTTTCGTCTACGTTCGCTGTACCGGCGGTAGACTATTCCTGCAGGCCAGAAGTCCGGGGCGAGGAACATCTTCGCGTGTACCGCTTGAATCTGGAGCGCGTAGGACTTCTAGTCGGTGGTCCTAGTCAGCTGTAGCCGCGACAAACTCATAATAAGGTGAGATAGTGGTCACGCTAAATACAAGGGCCTGTTACCAACAGAAGAAAACATTGCGGACAGAACAAAAGATTGCGGTGGTATCGCACTTATAATTTGGCATGATTAATGACTAAGTATATAGATGTACAATTTGCTATGGTTAGGTTGCCCAAAGGATAGGACTGTTATCTTTAACTTTTGGCGAGCATTCAAGTTTATCATTGTACCATTGTTATAATTATGAGAAATAAGGATTTGAAACAAAAGCAAGAAAGTAAAGATATTCATATATAGATAGACACGCAACATTACACTGAACCATAATACTATACCTACTATACATAAAGGAAAAACAAAATATGTAACATCCTTCCTCTGCTTTGTATGTATATCAGAGAGACGTGTGTTTTCGTCAAATCCCATCCGGAGTACTTAAGAAAACGCAACGAAGTGATAACTCGGCAAAAAGAGCAAAATTTGTAAACCTGGTCTATCAACCCCCTTCTCATAAAGAAATCTATAAAAAGTTTGCTTATAACATGTATATTTATTTATATAAGAGGCTACCAAAGGACATTCAATTATTAGAAGGATATAAATGAATACATAAATAAATAAATAAATTTAAGAAATGTTTAAGTGACTGGCTCTTGTCTCATTGTTTTTATGACATTAAAGAATTTATAAATTGTAGTGACATAAATAAATATTTGCACGTCTGCATGCAGACTGATTACAATGACTTTTGTACTCTGTAACACCATTTCTAGGAATAATATGTACCTACCAATATGTAATGTAATCTAGCAAATAAACAATTCTTATTCTGATTCTTATTCTTATAATAACAATAAGTTTAACACACAATAAATACATAATATGAAATCAAAAGTCATAAGAAATTTCTAAACGTCAAATTCACATAATACAACTAGATTAAAATACATTAAAAACTGTAACTTGAAATATCATGACTTTGAAAAAGAAAGGTAAGCATGTCTACCAAATTCTTTCCCATACTCAAATTGAATTTCGGGTCCAGAAAAGAAATGCGAAAACTGACTCTACCAGTGCTTTGGAAATACGCCCGCTAGAGAAGATAGCACCAAGAAACTCTGCAGAGATGTCTCTTTTTAATCTTTAAAAATGTCTAAAATATAACTCAAAGTACAATGAAAAGACTTAACCGTGGGAGTCCAAAATTTTGATTATAATACTTACCATTAAAACAATGAAACAATCGAATTGCAAATCTATTTTACGTCAATAACAAACTAAATCCTAATAATAAGGGTTATTATATAAATAATTTATCTGAGTTTATTCCAATGAATCTAATTTGTACCCAATTCGATGGTCATAAAAAAAGAAAAACTGGGAAAAATATTGTTTTATTCTGGAATAAAACCTCTTTAGATTTATAGTAAGTTATGAAAGTCATAGTTAATCTTGGTCTACCGCGATACAGTAGTGCGCAAGCATTATTGTATTCCGGTTTGGAGAGCATTGTAGCCAGCGAAATTACTGGGTAGACACTGAGAGTTAACTTTTTTAATACCTACGTTTTATTTTTCAAAATCATGATATTTTAAAGTGAATTTTTAATAAATATCTTTTGATTTTAAAATATAATTTAACTTTGAGATATAATTTAAGACACTTAGACCTTTTGTCTCGGGGTGACGAGCGAAGTGTAGTGCCGCGGAGAATTCCGCAAAGCAATGTTGTGGGTGGGTACTTCAACTGTTACGGGCAGGCGTGTTGCTTACCATCAGGTCTCGTCACTTAATTAGGAACATAAATCGTAGAAGGCAAATAACAAACTCACATGACTCTATTCTTCTCAGAAATGGGCACTATCTATTTGTCATTGTCTCTTATTATTGTTCACAAAAGATAAATCACTTCAGAAAAAATATTGAACGTCTCCTATCTCTTCGTAATTATTGCTTGTTTTCACTTGAGATACAATAACATGTAGTAAAGTACAGAAAAGTATAATTACTGATTAAATATCTATTGTATGAGGCTACAAGTCATTTAACTGTAGTTGTGACTATACAATGAAATTAATAAGTAACACATTAAAGATGACTTGTTAATAAATTATAGTTTTGTAATTATGGTGATCAATTAATTGCCTCATTTGTAAAGCATGTACATGTATGTCTTGTGCCTTTTTTTAACGCTGTCAATTGCCTCAATAAATAGATATAAATATAAATAAAAAAGTGGCAGGTAGACCAGCCGGTCTACCCACTGGTCCCTCAAGCTCTAATCGTACATCGTGTCGAGCTGCACTTGTGTGCGAGCGGGATAGACGCGCTAGCGATGTGCCAATTTGCGGGGTGCAGGGGCAACATTGAAATTTTCGCTGAGATGGTGTACGCCCTTAAAATGCAACTTTACTGCGACTAATGAGATACGGTTCAATTATTGATATCGATTCAGGCAAGAAATCGAATTAATCTCATTCATTTACACAAAAAGACGATACCCACAAGTTGATATAAAAACCTTCATACTCTCTCTATGAGAGAAGGCCCGTGTCCGAGCAGTGGGAACATGATGGGCTGATGATGATGATGATTTACACAAAATGACGATATCTACAAGTTGATATAAAAACCTTTATGGGAAAAGATATTGTCGCAGTGACTCTACAGCTTAAGAGCTAAACACGATATACGAGCGAGCGTGGCTCAGTGGGAGCACGTGCGATTTTCGATCCGACGCACCCGAGCTTGTATCCTGCTGGCCCCGCACCACTGACTTTCTTAAGTTATGTGCGGATTTAACACTCGCTCTAAAAACGGTGAAGGAAAACATCGTGAGGTAATCGGCATGTCCAAAAATTTATCACAAAAATTTTACACTGTTGATATCCACCAACCCGAACTGAGCCAGCGTGTTGGAATACAACCCATACTCTCTCTATGAGAGAAGGCCCGTGTCCCAGCAGTGGGAACGCAATGGGCTGATGATGATGATGATGCTGTTGTCTGGAAAATATTGCTTTAAACAATAAACCCGCATATTGCTACGTTTTAACTGAAAGTTATTGCAATGGGAACGTAATGGGCTGATGATAATGATGACGATATACTATGGTCCCACAGACCAGTGGGTAGGCCGGCTGGTATAGTACCGGATAGAGCATTTTGCTATCTAGCTGTAGATCTCTAGTAGCGTTTACAACGCTACTAGAGATCTACAGCTAGATAGCTAGATATCGGCTCTTTAGAGGGCCACGACTGCTATATTATAATAATTTGACAGCCTCTGCGGTGTAGTGGTTGGGCAGTTAGGTTCAAATCTCATACACCACTAAGGTTGCGGGTTCGATCCCACGACGGGACAAACGTTTGTGCACAGAAAAATAAGCACAAGAATTTGTTTCGTGTCTGGGTGTTGTAGGACCATGGTCCTCGTAGTTCTTGGTTCCCTAGAGACAGGGAATTCCCTCCTGATATATGATAGATCCTGGCCCCTAACTAAGATTAATCTTAGTTAGGTTCTATGTACCTTGTGATCGTTGAGCATAAAAAAATATATATTCTCGTGGTAGGTCTCACACATGATCGTGTAGGTCGTGTGATGGTCGGTGAATGTCGTGGTAGTTATTCTGCCACTAAACTACTGGATGGTGGCAGGATAATTGGTAGAGCGGTGGTACCTACCCAGACGTCCTCCCGCATACAAGAAACCAATTGATCAATTGTTGTGACTAAAGGCCTGGTTCATAAAATTAATTCAACAACAAAACATGGAAACAGCTTGTGAATAAATTAAGCGATTCATTTCGCGTATGATGAATGAGAACAAAACTCTGGAACAACACCCAGGGGTGTTGTTTAAATATATCTCTAGAATACACCGTGTATGTAGCCTACGAGCCTCGTATAATATACGCTCGTAGTCTCACGTCACGTTTGCAAAAAAAAAATATGCGGCTAAAATTTCATGCTGGATTTAAATTTTAATTGAACACAAAATGTAAACATGCTGGTAATAAACTCGACGGAGAATAATTTGATGGGCTACAATAGATAGATAGAAAACATTTTATTGCTTAAAATGTTTTTTTTTCATTATTATTTATATACTTGCGTTTGACCGCTATCTCACCTGTTGTTAAGTGACGACGCGGTCGAAGATGTAGCACGCTCGCCTAGAAGAAACCTATTCACTCTTATCTTAAAGACACCCAGATTATAGCTATCCGGAAACACAGAGAGAGCAGAGAGTTCCACTCCTTGGCCGTTCGCATTATGAAGGTCGAAGCAAAGCGCTTGGTGCGAGCAGGAGGGATGTCAACCATAAATTTATGACGGCTTGCCATACGCCGACCAGGCGTCATCATCCGGTGATAGAATGGAGATGGCGGAATAAGTTCATGTAATTCCGTCGCACACTCTCCGAAATGTATCCGGTAAAAGACCGATAAACTGGCAACTTTGCGCCGATGTTCAAGACTCTGAAGCTTAGTCTTAACCAGCGCATCGTCACCAATTAAAATAACCACAAAACCAAAATATAAACATTTTTCTTACCTCATAAACGGATACGAGCGAGAGTGGCTCAGTGGGAACACGTGCGACTTTCGGTCCGACGCAACTGAGTTCGAATCCCGCTGGCTCTGCACCACTGATTTTTTTAAAGTTATGTGCGGATTTAACACTCGCTCTAAAAACGGTGAAGTAAAACATCGTGAGGAAACCGGCATGTCCAAGAATTTATCTAAAAAATTCAAGGACATGTGACGTCCGCCAACCCGCACTGAGCTAGCGTGGTGGATTATGGCCCATTCTCTCTCTACGAGGGAAGGCCCGAGTCCCAGCAGTGGGAACGTAATTGGCTGATTATGATTTTCTTACCTATGATACGTATAATAGGCGGCAGATTTTACGATGAAAAATAAAAAAATTTGACACGGAGTTTAAATGTCTGAAGCGTGCTCACTTCTTTTATTTTCACGGGAAGAGAGTTCCACAATCGCACCGCTTGAACGGTGAAGGACTTACTATAAATAGTGGTATCATGCTGCGGGGAGTCTTCAATAATATATTTTCTGATGACCTTAGATTCAGGGTACAATAGTGATTGGGGATCGATACAATTGAAAAGTCGTACTGTATCGTAGTAGGTACTATTATTTATTCTGTGACTGTATCTCAAAATTTAAAGACATCCGCCAACTCGCACGCTAGCTCGCTTTCTCTGTAGGTCCGTGTCTCAGTAAAGGGTACTAATAATGGGCTGATTAATGATAACTTAAATATGTCCTTAATTAGAACGTGTTCTAAAACATAATCATAACCATGACGACAACACTTTTCTTTAGTTTATCGTATGTGATTACTTCCCAGAATTCCATCCTTATAAACGCCACTATCGGCTGGTGCAATAATACAAGTGTGCTAGTTTTTTCAAAATCAATGTGTTCGATTCCTGGCTAAGAAAATAGGTTTTTAAAAGATCCGATGATGCAGTTTTTATTTTTATCAAAATCGGTCCTTTGAGCATTTTCGCTATTCCTTATAGTTTCAGATTTGCCACGCCTACATGAAAAATTCACCTGTATATTAAACTCATATCGCCTAAGTTTAGATCGATTGTTCTTTCTCTCTCTAGCCACGAAGCAGGGAAGGTCTCTCTTCCTTGCTGTGTGGGTCTAGCATAATAGTAGACAGTACTGTATTCTGTAATCAGATATAAAACGGCAGGCGTTAATTGTTTCTGTCAATGTGTTTGCAAACCGACACTTCTAAGTACTGACAACTTCCGGAAATATAAACTTACCCTATAATTATTGATTGATTACTTCCTTTACTTACGATATATGTTTCTAATGCTGATTTCATGACACGATTATTTGCGTTAATAGTGTATATGCAAATGTAACCACTGTTTCGTATTTAAGCTTTGACCTGACCTACCTTGCACTGAGTAAACAGTGTCGCAGTGTTGTATCTGTGTATATACAACATTGTATTACCCGATTCTAGATTATGCTATGTATTCACGCTTAGATTGTTAATATCTGTGTCCTAGATTGAAGATTTAATGACACAATTTTAAAACTGAAACGCAATGAAAATATCTAGTGTAACTCCGCTGAATAAAGCTGCTAATATTCACCGGAATTACACTAGATATTTTCATTGCGTTTCAGTTTTGAGATGAATTTCCGCGATGAACGTCACGCCTGATTCCATTACATGACACAATTTTAGTTATAGACTAACCCATACACTTGCATCACAATGATTCAAACCTGTACGAGTAAATAAAAGTGCACGGAATCTCCCTAAGAAACAACTGTTAGTAATTACATAGAAGGCAAAGAAGCATGGAACATTCCTCTTCTGCCAAGTAGCCAACTGGCACATAAGAAGAATAATATTGTTAAAAAAAAAACAACAAAATATTGTAACAAAAGTTCTAAAAAAAATGCCCCTCAGTTTCTTGTCCTATCTTCTGAGTAGTGGTTCTTTTTCCGATACGGTGGTAGAGTCATTCAAAATCAAAAATCAAAATCAAAATCAAAATCTCTTTAATCATTTTGGCATCACAGACGCACTTATGAACGTCAAATTATCACAATGACTCTACCACCGTATCGGAAAAAGAACCACTACTCAGAAGATACGGCAAGAAACTGAGGGGCATTTTTTTTTTTAGAGATTTTGTTACAATTTTTTGGGATTTTACAATGTTATGTTTCTTATGTGCCAGTTGGTTACTTTGCAGAAGTGGAATGTTCCAAGCATCTTTGTCTTCTATGTAATTACGAACAGTGTAGTATGCTTTTCTCATTAGAACATTCTTAACGCGTAATTTGAATTTACTTTCTGTGAGCTCCGTTATACACTTTGGAATTTTATTATAAAAACGTACGCAGTTGCCCATAAAGGACTTATTCGTTTTAGTCAGTCTATACCTAGGTGCAACAATCCTATCCTTATTTCTAGTGTTAATGTTATGATGGTCACTATTTACTTTGAATTTTTGGAAATTTTTGCGAACATGCATTATATTTTCATAAATATATAAAGAAGGTAAAGTTAATATATTAACTTGCTTAAAAAAATCCCTTAACGAGTCACGTGGACCCAACTCGTAAATCGCGCGAACCGCACGCTTCTGTAATATAAAAATAGTATCTATATCCGCAGCAGAACCCCACAGCAAAATGCCATATGACATTATGCTGTGGAAGTATGCAAAGTAAACTAACCGAGCCGTAGCTATATCCGTTAATTGCCTAATTTTACGAACCGCATATGCAGCAGAACTAAGTTTTCCAGATAGAGCATCAATATGAGGACCCCACTGCAACTTAGAGTCTATGCCTATACCTAGGAATACCGTCGCTTTGTCTGTATCGAGTTTATTACTATTGAGCATTATGTTTGGCTCTACATGTCTAACATTAGGCAAAGAGAACTTTAAACATTTCGTCTTTTTCGCGTTTAGTAACAAATTATTCGCAGAGAACCATTTCGAAACAACATCCAATACGTAGTTTACATGCGCCAATTCACTGTCCTTTCTATCTACTTTAAAAATTATCGATGTATCATCAGCGAATAGAACAATATCTGCAAGGTCTTTAACTACAAAGGGTAAATCATTTATATATGCCAAGAATAAAAACGGCCCCAATATTGATCCCTGCGGTACCCCCATTCTGACTAAGGATCCGGAAGATGTTACGCCATTTACCCCAACTTTTTGCTGTCTATCGGTTAAGTAGGACTCAACAAGATTCAGAGCAGTTCCACGAACCCCATAGTGGTAGAGTTTACGAATTAGTGTACGGTGCTCTACACAATCGAAAGCTTTGGAGAGATCACAAAATACACCAATGGCATCCTGTGAACTCTCCCAAGCTTCAAGCACATGTGTTACTAGTTCGACCCCGGCATCTGATGTTGACCTGCATTTCGTGAAACCGAACTGACTCTCGTTCAGTATTTTGTGTTCGTTGAAGTGGGATAAAAGTTGTTTAAGAATAAGTCTTTCAAATATCTTACTCAGAGCCGGAAGCACAGAGACTGGTCTGTAATTCGAGGGATCAGTTTTACTGCCTGATTTGAAGATCGGTGTAATTTTACTATTTTTCATTAAATCGGGAAATGAGCCTGTGTCAATACACATATTAAATATAGCCACGAGATATGGTGCAATAACTTCTATTAATGATTCTAGCATCTTTACTGATATGCCCCACAAATCTTCAGTGGTTTTGGCATTGAGACTTTTGAATGTTTTAATAATTTCAATAGTGGAAGTATATCTGAACTGAAAATCCGGTAAATCTAGTGGAAAGTGATCTTTTAGAAGATTTTCTGCTACATCTGGACTAGAGTTAAGTGTTTTTGTGACGTCCAGGGGTATATTAGAGAAGAAATTTTCAAAAGCATTAGCAACACATTTTGCATTGGAGATTTGTTTATTCTCAACTATTAACTTATATTCCGAATCCCTCGACTTAGTTTGGCCAGTCTCCGTGTTAATGGTTTTCCAGACGGCTTTTATTTTATTATCTGATTTTATAATTTTAGTACTAATATACAAAGATTTTGCACGAATACAGACCTTTTTAAATATTTTGGAATAGTTTCTAACATACTCATGAAAATCTTTATTTGATGTCAAAGATTTCTTGTAATACAACTCAAACATGTTATCTCTACTCTTGCGTATACCTCTAGTTGCCCAGTCACTGAATTGTAATTTCGCCTTTATTTTTACCTTTTTTTTGGGACAAATTTGATTAAATTCTTTGCTAAGTACTGAGAAGAATTCTTTATAAATGATATTTGGGTTATTACTAGTAAATTCGGTATGACTAAGTTTCGAATTTATACTTTTATTAAGTTTTTCTAATCTGCATATTGTCAATGGTCTATATTCGATTATAGGCTTTGTTTGACGCTTCTCGATTTCGAGTTTAATTGCCAGGCCTTTGTGATCTGACCTGACTCCGCTCATAATTAACATTTGTTTAGGCTTATAAGTTAAAAATATATTGTCTATACAAGTACATGAAGCGGCAGTTACTCTAGTTGGCTCACAGAAAAGATAGTTCAAATTAAATGATTTAAATAAACAAATAAGATTAACTTTGTCAGTTGAATCTACTAAAATATCTATATTGAAGTCGCCACAAACAATAATACTCTTACCAGATTTAGAAATTTTCTTTAGTATGCATTCCATTGTTGACATGAAATTACTGAAGATTGATGCCGGTGGTCGATAAACACACAATACTATATGACTATCCATTTCTGCACAAGCAACCTCACATACACGTTCCACAGAATATCGTACTATATCAGACCGTTCTTTAAATTTTAGGTTATCTCGAAGAAGTATAATACAGCCTCCTCCTTCAGCAGATATTCTGTTGAACTTACTGGCGACCTGAAAATCTGTAACATTAAATATCATCCTATCTGGTTTTAACCAAGTTTCAGTAAAACATAATATATCAAAATGATGTTTATCTAATAATAATTCAATTTCAAGTATTTTGCCAGAGAAGCGGTTTATATTTTGGTAAAAAAGAGAAATGTCCGCACTCTTCTCTGTTGTCTCATCTACAAGTTTAAACAGTTGATCACAGTATTATTAGTACATGTACTAAAAACTGCAACCTTATTTTTACACATCGTTATATTTCCTATAACTGACTCAATATTATATGCTAACAATGAAGCAATTATATGTCTACATTTCTTAGGACAGTACATGCTGTCCCGTGTTAACTTAAAATTGTAAATAAATTGATTGCTATCAAAAAATAAAAGCTTGTCACTATGACGAGATACCAAGTTAAACATTAATGCATTTAAAGAATGTATGTGATCATTCTGACTATCAGTCAGAGAGTCTGAGTATGGAAAGGCACAAAGCATTATTTTAAATGCATTTAAGTTCAACAGACAGGTAATTCTAGTAATTACCTCTTGTCTTGACACACCTAAACTTTGGCCTAGGTAGATAATCACAATTGTTCTGCTATCTATCTTAGAACCTAAAATTTTTTTCTCAATTTGAGCATATGATGCTCCTGGCATGCAATGATTTATAACAGTACATTTTATACAATTGTTGAGTAGTACTCCTAATCCTACACCTAATTGGTCTGAAAATACCAAAACTTGGTTAATATTTTCTTGTTTAGTTACTTGTCTAGAGTTGACACACTGGGCCCCCCTCTGGTCCGCCTCTGAACTCAATTTGGGTGGTGTCTGGCTAGACTGAATGTCAGGTTGTGGTTGTGATCGAGTGGAGTCCATCAAGCAGCTACTCTGTAGAGCCTCTATGCTTTCCACATTGTCTTTTACCAAATCCGCCAGTTCAATTGCGGTCTTGTAGTGCTCACTTAGTTGATTTTGAGCTGATTTATAGCTAGAAAAGATATCTTGCAATATTTGTTCCTTAGCAAGCAGCTCAGAGTGAAGCTTTTGTGTGTCATCATCATATAACTGCCTAGTGATGTCTAATTCATCCATACAATTTTGCAGTTTTTCTTCTAGATTCAAATTATCTTTAATCAAGTGTACATTTTTACTGAAGTAGTTCCGTTTTTTTAATTGTTTTTGACATCTGTTTATAATTCTCTTAATCTTCATATATCGCTTCATCTTTTTGTGGCTTTTCAAAACAGGATTCTTACAGGGGGAGTTGTCACTTGTAAGGTCGATGGTAGTTATCGGCTTTGACCTCGGGACACTACATACCAACTCATTATATAAGTTCAGTGTGTCGGCGGCCCGATCATTAAGTTTTGTTAACTTTAATTCTGATATTTCATTTTGGGCTTTGTTCAATTCAGTTTCTAGGGCTTTAATACGACTTAAAGCCTCTTCATAGGTCTCGCTACATGTTCTGAACGCTAACACAATGCTTTGGAGGTGATCACACTGTTCGACTGAGTCCAAGTATTTGGTGTGTAGTTCCGATAATTCATTTTTAAGTTCAGTGTTTTTAACAATTATGTTTTTAACCTCAACCTCACTGTCCTCTCTTTCCTGTAGTAGTTGATTACTGAGATCCTTGTAGGTTTTTAGTTCTAGGAGTGCTTTTCTTAGTTTTTCTTCCATATCTCTTGCCAGGGCCTTGCGGGTCATCATCGTGATGACTCAGATAGTTCCTGGAACCCAAAGTAGAAGTACTGAGTAACTGAGCAAATAAGGTTTTTATTGTAGATGGTTTTATGTATCACAAGTCAGTCTCAAAGTGTCTAACTCAGAATTCAAACTATTGTGGAACAGGTAGAAGTGAGAAATGGGAATGTAGAAAATCAGGTTGGAGCACAGAATAGTTGGAGTAAGAATGAAGAAATGAAATTTTAGGCTAATTATAAAGCAAGAAACAGAGTAGACAGAGAAAAGTGTGAGACTTCTTCCTGTTTATAACTGTTTTTACTTAATAAGAACTCTGTTATTTCTATAAATATTATTTTACAAACTTATATTTTGGATGTAAGATATTGACTAGATTATCATTGCTTGGTAACAAAAGTTATTAAATTATACTAGGTATCAGTTTGAGACTGAAATTGCTTGATGTTAGGTGTAGTATATGGAAGTAGTTTTTGTCTGCGGCTATGAGTTAAAACATCGACTTTGCTTCCACAAATATGTCAAGCAGAGGGAGAAGTAACAGGAGCCGATTTGTGAGTTATGAACGATTCTCACCAAAGCGAGAAGTGTACTGGGTGTTGTATTTTAGGTATTGTCTTATGTTTGAAAATGTTGATTAAAAGCAATACTCCCCGGGATTCGTGAATAACTCCTATTTGGCTCGTCACAGTTTGAATTCTCCCGTTGCGATAACGTCAGGGTGACAGCCGGACTTCAGATCAATTTTTCTCCATTAAAACTCTTGCACACCAATTCACCAACAATGTCACTATATATTTACACAGTAAACAGTTCTTTCACACGGTTATTAAAACAATTAGACGACCTAAAACTAATATTACAAAATTATTTAGACGGCGCTAACAAATTTGACACCTAATCCTCCATTGTAATAATTGATGTTCATAAGTGCGTCTGTGACGACAAAATTGAATAAAGAACTTTTGAACTGAAACATAGTAATGGCGGTGGCGTTATGTTTGTGTGAGTGGTTGGAGGGCCGATTCCAAGACGATGTGACGGCCAATCTGCTTGACGTAAATCTGTGCGTGAGACTTGTCCCAACGAGCGGACCGACATAACTTCACTTTTGAATTTGGCGACGACGCGCCCGCCTTTTTTTATGATAGAGATAGAGTAAAATGAAGAAAATTAAAACGTTTCCTCGTTTTAATGTTTTATTAAAATTGGTTCAGCACCGCATATATCCACGTCACGGAATTAGTACGTTAATAAATAAAATAACACCAATAAAATATGTCAAAACTACTCACAATAAATTGTATAATTAACGAGTTTCGTAACAAAACGTCATTATATCAGCTATATTATAATAGCTGGTGTGCTATTGTAACAGACACCCATTTAACATGACGCCAGTATCACAAAATACACTTAGTTTTAAAAATGCTACATCCATTTGCAAACTAATGGGGCCGCGGAGGATTTTTATTGCAAAACATATTTTACCCAGTGATATTTTTTTTTGCTTGAACAACATAATATTTTAATCACCTTAAATGTATTTTTAACCATGTTTTTATATCTTTTTTGTCTGCCTGTCATTCCGGGTGAAATCTTGCAACTTAAATTTCGAGCACTACCCAATTGGCTATCCTGATAAAACTTTCAGGGTAGGTCACAACTCGATGGCAATGCATTCTAAATCCATAAAAACGTGGTGTTTAGATTTTTTATCTATTACGGATTCTTGTTTAATTAATACTCTATCTAGGTGTACTAAAAATATAGAGGAAAAATGTCTGTAGGTACTATATAAAAGATATTTGAATAAACATGAACTAGGGCGACATAAAATGAGTAACTAAAAGTATAAAAAACAAAAAACTCTAAAAAACTCTTTGGTGTAGTGGTTGGGCAGGTTGGATGAAATCCTCAGATAAAGTTAGATGAAATCTCATACACAACTGAGGTTGCGAGTCCGATTCCCGCGAAGGGACAAATGTTTGTGTATAGAAAAAAAGGGCCTCAATGTACCTGGTTCACCAGATTCAGGGAAACCTGGGGCCAGGATCGTTAGGCGTATTTATTTAGTTATTATTATTATTCCAAATATTTTTGGTTTGTTTGCTTTTAATTTTAACGTCGCCAAATAAGCCTTAAACGAGAGACGGTATTCGGTTCAGAATACTACTACATTAACACCGTCAAAGAAATGTGTGTTATTGACGTCTCTACATTATAAAGTATATTCCACGTAGACGAAGTCACGTGGAAATGCTAGTTATTAGTATATTAGTATTTGCGGACTGACTTTGATTTCGGTATCTCATTAATTTAATTAATAGTTTTTCTGCATCGAATTAATTTTAATTAGAGGAAACCGCGCTATATCGTTATTGAGAGAAAAAGGAAAGAGAAACATTTAATAAACTGAAACGCAATAAAATAATTATAGGAAGTACACTACATATTTTCATTGCGTTTCAGTTTTGAGATGAATTTCTGCAACGTTACGCCTGATTCCATTACAGAAACACTTATTTTTACATTCACTTTTTACTAATAGAAATAGGCAGACTCTTTACCCGAACGATTTCGCGACTAGATAACTTCTCCACCGACGCCGCCCGGCGCGTCTGCATAGCGGCGCACACGCCGCCAATAGGGAAAGAATATGCATGTGTTGTCGAAAAATCTGGAAATTACTTTTTACGATAGATTACTCCTGTAAACATTTAGTAGTGATATAATTATTATTATTAATTGCGTAGTTTATTTGTATTTCAATGTGTCTTTCTTATTTTTGGAGAAACGGAACGTAATCGCAAAACGCATGAGTACGTGCAATCACATTTTGACGTCACGCGCCTCGCTGCTTATTGGTCAATTTTCAACATATTGGTAAATTATTGACATACACACACATGTAGCATAGATGGACAGAGTCAGAGATGGATAGAGTCACACGCAAATGGCGCGTTTATGTTGATTTAAATTGATTTAAATTTTCATTTAATTATTTTATTGACGAATGATGCCATAAACTTTTTAAACATTTTCGTTATTAATAGTATTCAATAATGAATCGATTCATGCATTAAAAAAATACATGTATATTCCCTATTACGTGCGAATGCTTACGTCACGTACGGTGCGGTTCAATCTCATAACTCCCGGAAGAAGGACTTCTGAAATGTCCGAAATCTGGTCGGAGTAAGCCGTTTTATATCAATTATGAAAAACACACGAAACGTTTCTAAATCAAGATAACTTCTCTTTCAGAAAATGTCAGCAATCTTGTTATTAAAGAGCTTGGAAAGTCAAATAAAAATGCTCGCAAAAAGCCTTTGTAAGAGTATCTGAAACTTACTTATTCAGGTTATCCTCAAGACTGAGTACATTCAAGTTTGTACGTCAAGAAGCTTAAGCACCTATCCGGGGTTAAAAGAGTTCTTGAATCCAAAGCGCTGGCTTGACTGACGCAAAAGTAGCGGGGTTTGAAAAATTAACGCGTTTCGGTTATCAATGCCTACTTCAATCAAAGACTTGCAAAGGATGGGAAAAGTGGGATTTCAAGTTAACTTTTTTAACTGAAGGCATCTTGAATTGAACGAAATAAAATTTCACTAACGTACGTAATTTCAAATTAGATTCGAGCACGATTGAAAAACGCGTACTTTTTTTCTCGCTCATGTGGGTGTGGCTGACCTTGGTATCAGCTTATAAACCGCCCGAAAGCCTTCGACATGGCCTAACGACTGTTGTCCTCAGATAACATCCGGGACAGACAGCTTAACGCGCCCTCCGAAGCACGGTAGCGCTCAGCTGTAAATACCACACAAACGTTCACCCATCAAAGTGGTGACCGCGGCGAACATTGCTTAACCTATCAGATCTGTAACAGGGTAGGTGAGCTCCGTTACGAGCGCTACGAACGCATTAGTTTGTTTACTGAAACACTGTTGCTAACCTTGCACATTTTTCAAATATTACTGTTAACGCGGCAGCTAAGTAATATAGCCGAGCACGTCTTCAAATGGCGGGGTAAGGATAGCTGGTAAAGAGAATGGTGACGACTAACCTGGTACTCCCAACTGGCGCTGAACTAGGCAAACTACTGTCACCTGGATTAGGTCTTCTAGTAGCTCGCTCTCCAGATAGGAACGTCCAGCCTTGTAGCGCTTCTTCACGGCTTCTTCAGGTAGTTGTATCACCAGGCGGCCTTCGATATTTGGTGTGAAAAGTGGACTGTATGCGCGGCGCGGTTGGTGAAACTGTTAGTACGCAGCTTCAGATATTTGGCTAAAAGCCTTTACGTAGCGGAGTTTGTTTATATTTGCGCGTCGAATTCTCACGAAGAATTATTCCAAGCGGAGGAACAATTCCTGAACTTTCGGATTCGAGCGAGTAGCGGCAGCCGCGAAGGTCGAGGGACGGTCGCAGACTACTTGATGTGACAAGCAGTTCTCTCATCCAGCGCGGTAATGAGCGACAGAGATAGTCGTCAGAAATATAAGGAATTAGGAAGGTAGGGAAAATAAAAAGTGCCAATATATGTGGCGCTAACATTGCCCCCGGCCTAAAAACCATTGGTTTTTACAAAGAAGTTGCGGGAAATTAAAATTAAATTACGAGAAAATATTATTTAGCGGATAGAGGGTTGCATAATATGCATGGCGGGTGTATAATTAGCGGGATGCCGGGGAGCAAAAGGGTTTGTTATTGGGTAGGTAAAATACATAAACGGACGACGGGTCTTTTGTAGACGCCAGTCGCCGTCCTCACTGACGCTACTCGGCAAATGCCATCGTCACCAGCATAAGTGGCTACAACGACACCGAGAGGCCAGGATAGCGGGGGAGTATTATCAGTTATGATAAGAACAATAGAACCTATCGTAATAGGATTTGAAGGTGTATTCCATTTTCCCCTAGACTGAAGCAAGTGTAAATATTCTAACTTCCATCGTTTGCAAAATGATTGAACCATCTGGTCCAATAAAGCAAAGCGTTTTATCAAGTGTGCGGGTTCATCAGTGACCGCGCACGCGGGTAAATGTGCAAGCGGTGCAGTCATTAAAAAGTGCGCGGGAGTTAATGCAGTGGGCTCAGAAGGATCCTCACTCAATAACGTAAGCGGACGAGAGTTTATAACACTTTCGATTTGCGTAAGCACGGTTAACATTTCCTCATAGGTGAGTAACTGTGAACCGATCGATTTATAAAGATGAGTTTTGAACGCCTTGACAAATATTTCGAAATTTCCTCCGAAGTGAGGACTTCGCGGTGGATTGAATTTCCAAAGTATGCGATTCGCTGACAAATGATCTGAGAACGACTTATTAAATTCATCTGAATTTAAAAGTGTATAAATATCTGATAACGAGTTCCTTGCGCCCAAAAATGTCTTCGCGTTGTCTGAATACATAACGGAAACGGAACCTCGACGCGCAAGAAATCGTTTGAAAGCGGAAAGAAACGACGGAGTAGTCAGATCTGTCGTAAGCTCAACGTGCACTGCGCGCACAACCATACAAACAAATATGCATAGATACGCCTTGATAGTGCGAACTCCACGCTTCCTATACGGGATAATCGAGATAGGGCCGGCGTAGTCCACAGATGTGTGGGTGAACGCTTTCGCTTCATTTACGCGGCAAGCGGGTAAATCTCCCATTAACGGGAAGGTAGGTTTAGGTTTAGCTTTGAAACAGAAGTTGCACTTGTGTATAACCGAGCGGACAATGTTACGGCAGGATATGATCCAGTACCTTTGTCTAAGTATGGACATTAAAGCAAGCGGGCCGGTGTGACAGTTCAGACGATGATAATAAGAAATTATCAACTCAACTGTGTGGTCTTTGCGGGGTAATAAAATGGGATGCTGCTGATTATAAGTCAGATCCGCATTTCGTAGTCGGCCTCCGACTCGTATGAGTCCGTCAGCGTCTAGAAACGGCACGAGCCGTTGTATAGCACGTGAACAGCGGTCATTAGAAATCAGATTTTTGATAATGTCAGGAAAATAATGTTTTTGTAAGGCTTTCATTATTTGCAGTTCTGCGAAATTAATATCGTCAGCGGTAAAACAATTAGAACTCGGTAGTTTCTTTATGAAACGATAAATTAAAACTACTGTGCGGAGCAGCAGTAGCCAAGACGAAACGCGGGCGGAAAGGTCTAACAGCGGGTTAGAAACCTCATCATTTGTATTATGAGTCGCGGGGAGAGAAATAATTTTCTTTGACTCAGGTAAATCAGAGTCCACTTTAGCAGGAGCTACTGAAATAACTGGCCATTCACTCGGGTCTAGGCATAACCACGCGGGACCAGTGAACCACAGCGGGTGATTCACCAGTTGAGCGGGTGACAGTCCGCGTGATAAGCAGTCGCTGGGATTCTGGGACCCAGGAACATGCAGAAAACTGTCAGCGGGAATTGCGGAAACAATTTTAGTAATGCGAGTAGCAATAAAAGTTTTGAACCTATGCGGAGAAGCGGTTATCCATTGTAAGGCTACCATGGAGTCGGTGAAGCAATAAGTTTGACTGATGGAATGACGTTTTCCATAAGTATCGATAACGCGGCGTGCAAGCTTTGCCATGAGCAAGCATGCGCAGAGCTCTAGCCTGGCAATAGAAATAGTTTTGAGCGGAGCCACTTTTGACTTAGCGCAAACTAAGCGTGTAACAGGAGAAGCATCTGAGTTTTGAGTACGAATGTATACCACCGAACCATATCCACTTTCGCTGGCATCGGCAAAGGCCACAATAGAAACCTTTGAGTTTGTCTCAACGTTTAGATGGCGTTGAAAGCGCAGTTGCTGGACACTTGGTAGTTCGCGGGTATAGTTTTGCCAAATATTTGTGATATCTGACGGCGGTTGCTCATCCCAGTCGAGCTTCAACACGTGAAGTTTTTGTAATATTAATTTAGCGTACAAGATTACCGGAGCGATGAGTCCGAGAACATCATACTGACGCGCGATTAACGATAATATATTGCGTTTCGTTACAGGACGATCGTCAATGTTCACGGTGAACATGAATGCGTCACTACTGGGTGACCACTGCAGGCCTAAAACCTTTAAATTCGCGTCTGGCTCTTTGAAATTAATGTTAGCGGTGTGGCGGTCGGACATAGGAAGAGATTCAATGAGCTCGGGTACGTTACTAGCCCACTTGACGAGCTCGAAGCCCCCGGCCTTGAGCATCTCGCGGAGGTCATCTCGGAGCTGTAAACAATCTGACAACGACGGCATGGAGTAGCAGACGTCATCCATGTACGTGTTGTGTTCGATTACAGCCGCAGCGAGCGGAAAGCGGGCGCGCTCATCAGCGCATAGCTCTCGTAGTATACGAATCGCTATAAATGGGCTACTACGGAGACCGAAGCATAAGCGGTTAAATTGATAAGTATCAAGAGGTAAAGCGGGATCGAATCGATATAGGAACTTTTGATACTTGCGGTCATCATCGTTGACTGAAATTTGTAAGTACATCTGCTTGATGTCGGATGTAAAAGCGGTTGCGTATAGGCGGAAATCCAACAGAATTATGAAAAGATCATTTTGTAGATTGTCACCGGTATATAAAATATCGTTAAGTGACAGATTTGAATCGCACTTAGCGCTTGCGTCCATCACCATGCGCCATTTAGTAGTAGTTTTATCTAATCTGGCAACAGCATGGTGCGGAATATAATATCCCGTAAAATAGTCAGCGTCATTAATTAGTGAAATGTACCCCTTCTGAATGTACTCTTTAATAATAGCATCGTACTCCACTCGCAGAGGAGATGAAGCGACGAGCTTGCGTTCGAGGTACATGAAACGTTTTTTAGCGGTAGCATAAGAATTGCCAAGAGCGGTGGCGGGATCGCGGGAGAAAGGCAACGCTACAGAGTAGCGTCCCGTAGAATCGCGGGAGACATTGTCTTTGAAAATGCGTTCATTCTCAAAAGAGGACGGGCTCGAAGAGGGTGTGCACTGCACCTCCTCGAGTTGCCAGAATTTTTGGACAATATTTTCCAAGCGCGGTCCTTCCGTAAAAGTACAGAGGGAAATCTGAGAGCGGGAGTTATCGACAATCGATGTGTCATCGATAGAAGCGGGTTCAATATGAGCGGGTGTAGTGGGAGCGGTCCCGATTACAATATAACCAAAAATGGTTTCAAATGCGGTAGGTGTACCAGGCGGGCCAGCGGCGCGTCCTGATAGCAAGATCTCAGCAAAGAGCGGGGCTCCAATGAGAATGTCGATCTCAGAGGGCGCGGAGAAACTTTCGTCTGCCAAAGGCAAGCAGTTTAGGTAGGATAAACATGATACGTCAACCCTTACCGACGGCAAGTTGTCCGTGATGCGGTCAATAACAAAAGCGTCAATCGAAATAAAATGATCACTCAGTCGTGAGGATAAAGTCGTTAAAATAGCCCCCTTAATTGGGTTAGACGCGGAACCTATTCCCTTAACAACAGTGTTAGAAACTTTGTTGCATTTTAAATTCAGTTTCGTACAACACTTTGTAGTGATAAAGTTGCTTTGGGAAGCAGAGTCGATCAATGCGCGAACTACATGTCGACGACCATTTAAATCAGTAGCATAAACTTGTACGGTTCCTAATAAACAAGTAGTATCATTAGGTTGATAAACCGGGCGTATATTGCAAAGCGATACGTTCTGTTGTGAAGAGTGATAAGCGGTAGGTAGCTCCGTCAGCTGACCGAAGGCGCCAGCAGTTCGCGGGACGGATTGCGGCGATGCCGGAGGCGGCACATAAGCAGCTGATGCTACGCGGGCGGTGGCGGCGTTGCCAGCTTGCGCGCGCGGAGACAGCGCGGCCCGCGGCTGCGCGGGAGCCTGCGACGCGGTGGCGGCGGTGGCGCAAGGGCGCGAGCGGGGATCTTCGCGAGGGGAAGACACTTTACGACATAGCATTGAATGATGTTTACATCCACAATGACGGCAATTAAACTTAGAATTGCATGCGGTACTAATATGAGTAACACTTAGACAATTAGTGCAACCTTTATTTTGTTTTATAAAAGAAAACCTGTTATCAATCGAAAGTTTGATAAATGCAGGGCACCTATACAAATTTGCATGATCAGTTTGTTTACAAAGCGAGCATTGAATAACACAAGATGCGGCGAAAGAATGCGTAGATTTTGCGGTAGCTGATTTATTATCATAGCTACGACCTTGCGTAGCAGGCGTAGTGCGTTCCAATATCTTACTTTGCTCACGAATGAATTGTATAAGTTCCTCATACTTAGGTATAGATTTACCTCGCATATGCATTTCAAACGAGCGTGCGGTACTTGGATCTATCTTCTTCAAAGCGAGTTGTAATAGAATAAAATCGGACAAGTTATCAAGCTTGAGCGAATTCAAACTCGACACTGCCGTGCAAAATTTATCAAGAAATAATTCTAAGTTTTTATTCGTCGCGGTATTAAAAGATTTGAAATCAAGCATTTGATCCAAATATGCTGAAGCCAAATTACGGTTGTCGTCAAATTTGTCAATGAGCGTCTGCCATATAAGGGAATAACTGTTACCGTTTGGTACGAATCCAGAACAAACTGCAAGCGCGCGGCCTGACAATTTGTTTATCAAGTACTGGACGCGGTCGTGATCAGTGAGATCAGGATTTTCGTGTATTGTCCGTTTAAACGACTCATAAAATATTCTCCAAGTCATTGGATCGCCATTATATACCATCAGTTCGAGCTCAGGAATTCTGATAGATTTACGTTGCGGTGCAACATGAGAATTAGCGGTTTCTACTTTTATCGCGGGTGGGTTAAGTTTATTATAAACAAACTTACAGCGGCAATACATATCTTCGAATACGGTTATAGATTGGTAATTGACTTTGTACTTAGGATTGATGGACAACTCCGTGACATTTAGGTTATTTATAATTTCATTGAATTCAGAATGTAAGCGATCTAATGAAATCATTCCACAAAGAAATAAGTCCTTCTCAGTTTCATCAGTTAAAGCGTTTAGCGAGCGGTCATAAACTTCTTGTAAGCGGGAAAATATGGCATCGCGTTTGCCAATCAAAGTCAAGCGGTCGACTTGTAAAGCATCGAGAGATTTTGCATCCAAACCCATTTTTATAAAAGATATATTTAATGAACTAGACAAAATGTGAAATGCCTAATTTAATGCCTGCAACATGCACAAGGCGTGGTTTGCAACAATGGCGGAGCGGTAATATACGTGAACACGGCTCACAAGAATATGTAAGAATACCTTCACTTGCAATAAAAAAATTACGAATTTGAGTAAAATCGTATTTTATGCTATTTAGGAAAGTGGAATACAGAAATAAAGATATTATAGCGTTGTAGGTAGCACAGGGGCACCTAATAAGCGGTATATAACGGGCGGGAACACGATAATTTATGAGAATATATCGTGGGTATGACAACGTCCAGCGGACCACAATGAAAATGATCCGGTGCTGGAGGACCAAAAGGAATGTTAACGCGGCAGCTAAGTAATATAGCCGAGCACGTCTTCAAATGGCGGGGTAAGGATAGCTGGTAAAGAGAATGGTGACGACTAACCTGGTACTCCCAACTGGCGCTGAACTAGGCAAACTACTGTCACCTGGATTAGGTCTTCTAGTAGCTCGCTCTCCAGATAGGAACGTCCAGCCTTGTAGCGCTTCTTCACGGCTTCTTCAGGTAGTTGTATCACCAGGCGGCCTTCGATATTTGGTGTGAAAAGTGGACTGTATGCGCGGCGCGGTTGGTGAAACTGTTAGTACGCAGCTTCAGATATTTGGCTAAAAGCCTTTACGTAGCGGAGTTTGTTTATATTTGCGCGTCGAATTCTCACGAAGAATTATTCCAAGCGGAGGAACAATTCCTGAACTTTCGGATTCGAGCGAGTAGCGGCAGCCGCGAAGGTCGAGGGACGGTCGCAGACTACTTGATGTGACAAGCAGTTCTCTCATCCAGCGCGGTAATGAGCGACAGAGATAGTCGTCAGAAATATAAGGAATTAGGAAGGTAGGGAAAATAAAAAGTGCCAATATATGTGGCGCTAACAATTACTAAGCATAGAACCGCAAAAAACAACAGTAAAAACAATGTCAGAACCGCAGTTTCAGTTTGCAAACATATTACACAATTTATGTAAAAGCCCATTTGTTGGACGCCCAGCAAAATTTGGTCTACGTCTGTCGATTAGACCGATGTACTTGCGGTTATAAATGATTCGGGTGGGGGGTCTAGCGTTTCTGGGGTGAGTCTCCCTCGTTAGTGGATATGGTATCTATACGTCATGTTTTCCGACACGGCAGGGCTTGTGGGAGCCGGGGAACACGCTAATCTAACTGCCCCTGAAATGAGTTCAAGGCTTTGATGCTCCTCGGAGAATGCTGAGCTGCATTTAGTTGGAATTTGAGAGCTATGTGCCAACTATTTGGGTATTAATCTACTTTAGTCCAGTTTAATCTAGTGTCTGTTATTGGGGCTGGTTCTGTTACTAGTGCAGATTAACAAGGAATTCAACCACACGCTTCATGTTTATTCAGGGATGACAATGTTAGTTTTCGATTAGCATACATATTCATCGTGATCGATTTCATCGGCGAAGCTTTACTGGCTTATTAGTTAACTCGAGGCTCGACTATTAAACTGAACTCTAAATTACATCAAATTAAGGGAGATTTGATTTTCAGAAATTATTTTCGTTCCTTCTTATACTTTCCATATAGTTGGTCTGTATGCGAGTTATAAAAATTGCATGTAGCCGGCAATTTTGCTGAGACTTGCAGAGGCTAAAATATTGCAGCTTGCTGTTTGACAACAAAAAAGGATAAAGAAGACGGCAGTAAAAGGCTGCACTGAGTTGTATAGCCGTCTACTTGCCGGCTTTAATTTTAAATTATAGTAACAATTGCTAAAAGAATAGTCCGTTTAATAGCGCCTTAAATAAATGTGTCCATAATTTCGAAATCAAGCAACTGTTTGCTACGGGCCAGGCATCTTTTCGATAATACAAACAATCAAAAGTTTCCCGGCTCGACAAGTTCTATAAGAGCCAATTAACCTTAATAGCTCCGCTATATATTCAGACATCAAACTGTTCTTTTTGCCAAAGCTATTACCAAACTTCCAAATGGCAAAGAACTAATTATAGTTACTATGTATACCTACATATCTAGGTTCACACGATAAATTATTAGGAGTACATATGAATTATCAGTTACGCAACCATGAGTAGTCAAAGAACTTAATAAACTCCGCTGTTTTGTTAGTTACATTACTCTCGCCGACGATCCAATCTATCGAATTGCAATTACACTGATAATTGTGCAGCAATTACAGATAAAATCTTACATAGAAGTTTGATACAAAACTGCAAAAAAGGAACTTAATTTGGATAAGCAAATAGCATACTGACATTAACTTGCTGAAAGCAGAAGATAGTCGTTGATTTGTCATTGTTCATTTTTCGTTATTTTGTCACAGTTATTATTAAATCTATCTTATTCACGCTGTATTAAATATGAAAAGAAATGAAATGAAAAAAAAACTGTTTATTGAAACACACACATATAAAATTATTAACAATAAAAACAACTTAACAAAAGTGTAACAATTGGCGGTCTTATCGCTTAAAGCGATCTCTTTCAGACAACCGTTCAGGGAGAGGAATTACACAAAAATAATGGACTAGTGGTTTTCAATATCTCAATACACTTCCATAAACCAATTACATAGAATACACACTAATAAAATAGAAAATAATCTTAATACATACAATACAATTAAAATATAATAAACATACATAAAAATTAAAATAAATATATATTAAATACATTACAATACCAGGATAAAGATGATTGTAGCTATAGCGAATAGTAAAAGTCTTATATACTCGGTGTTCGATAAATAATACAGTCAATTAATTAAATTTGTATGCTTATTCACAAAATATATCAATAAATTAAAATGTAACAATCCTCCATAGATCTACCAAGTAGGTATATATATCAGGTCTCTCTCCTTAATGCATTGCCCAGTATCTGGTCCAGATGTCTTTTCCAGACCTGGCCAGAGTCTACCATGACCTCATCGTGTAGGTGGCCCAGAAGTCTTACAACTGTCCCGAACTCTCATTTTTTAGACGACTTCAGAAAAGGAGAAGGTTTTCTATTCGATTGTATATTTTTTTATGTTTGTTACATCAGAACTCCGTCATTATGAACCGATTTGAAAAAAATCTTTTTGCGTTGGGTTCAGTATAGCTACGAAGTGGTCCCACATAATTTCATCGATATTTGACCTTGGACTTTGAAGATACATTGAAGCCGGTTTTTTTGTTTGATAAAACGTATTTCTCTTATATTTTGGGTACCAATGATCTCCAACCTGGAATAAAAACTTGTTACAATCACTTCTGAATGTATATGATATATATAGTGTTTGTTGAAATTCAAATAAATTTATCTTCAAATTTTGACAGGTTTTTTACACTTTTCAATGTTTGTAAATTTTTGTAAATTGTCCCTTGGTAATGCTTTTCACTCGCGTCGTTTCGTTCGTCGCCAATTATTAAATAAGACATTCAATGAATTAAATTTGTATGTTTATGCTCAAATATATAGAGCTACGAAGTAGGTATATATCACGTTGTATTAGTAAAGATTTCATAGCTATTACAGGCAGGTAAAATTCATCTAAATTGGCCTGAAGTTTCTTCCGATATTCTTGGCTCGTCACGTATTAAGGGGTGTTAGCAGTCTCTAGCATGAGTAATGTGCAGTACGAGTTCAAGGAAATTTGAGCTTTATCGATTTAGGAAAAACTTACCTATGCTAGTACTACCTAGATGAGAAAAATAAAGGAGACTTTTCTTCTCTTGACCCTGCTGAATTGGTTGTGTGTTTAGGGCTAATGTGATTTGCAAAATATTTAGGTTAGCTACTTTTTTCGCTGACTGTATCCGAAACCCGCAACGTTCGAATGGAAACGTCTCTAGGAAAATCGATTCACCCGCGCTTAGTTCGAGGAAACTCGCTCTGTTGCTCTTAAAACTCGATCAAGGAGCAAACTTAGTAAATACAAATACAGCGGGTGAAGTTAAAAATTTTAATCGTTGGATGTTTCTCGGTACAGCTTAGCTTGAATAGAAATTGGTGTTGACATTACTTATTGGTACAACGTAGCTCTTTATGCATAATCCCATGGATCACGCTCAACAAATTACTTGAAGGCATCTAGAATGGATTAGCTCAGTTCAGAACTTATAGCATAAACTTACCTTGAAAGATTTTCTAAAAACAAGTCAACTGCATCAAACTGGCCAAACGTTAACGGCCAGATGGATAAACATTCCTTTTATAAATAGACATACCTACATATTAAAGAGTTATTAAGCAGTTAGGTAGATACGTATACGATTCGTTTGCCCTCGTTTTGCAGTCCCAATTAGTTCCATGACGCATGTTTTTGTTTTCTTTAACAAAACTTCCAGCAAATGAAAACAAAGATCAAGACGCCATGGTTCTGTAATTTTAAATCTGCATAGATTCGTCAAGGTTGATATTCGGTTGGCAACATACGAAATTGTGAACGGTACAACGTAACTCGGTATCTTAAAAACTAACGTGTTAACGTTATTAAGTATCATAATTCCAGCGTATTGTCAATCGCTTTACTTTTCTGTCACCTCATCTTATTGTTGATGTACCTTAGACCTGTATCCTTACGGGGGCGTTGGTGTCTGTGGCACCACCGATCCGACTCAGATATTGTCAACACAGTACATATTCCTGTATTTAAAACCTAGGTACTAAAAACTAGCAAATTGTGGAATAAGAATGAATACATTATATAATTGCTAAAAGTATAATTGTAGTCTGCGATTCTACTTGCTATTTAGCAAGAACTCGTTTGGCTAAAAGTAAGATCTATCAATACATCGGTTTAAAATAATCGTGGCATCTACCATCCGTCGTCTCGCTACCTTATTAGGTACGTAAAGAAAAGTGCTAGCAAGTTTTGTTAATACGGCGAGAATATTATGTATCGCTATATACGCTATTAAATATAATGAACAAACAAAGAGGAAATTAGATTACGTTTGTTAGCATGCGAACTACCAACAGAGACTCTTCCTACTCTTACCTAATTACATGAGTACTGAAGGCACACAGCGCGAGGAAATTCTGAGTTAGCATTAATTTGTAACCCAGTCATAATGTTTGGTCTCACAAAAGTAAATTTCACGATGTCAAAACTTACAGCTATAACTTTAGAGCTCCGCAAACATTTGCGGTGGGAACTCAGGTGTTCTCTATTTCACGGGTACTTCTACACAGTTTTCGGAGCCGACTTATTGTTATGTCCTTTGCACTATTGTATCTCAGATCTTAGGGCATATTTGGACCGTACAAATGTCTTGACGATGCACGTTAAATATAAGTATATGCCAAATCCCCATTATTGTATGAAACCGGCAAGATACTTGCATCGCCTTTGTTGTTTCTTTACCTATAAAATGCGAGGTTTCTCGTCTCGATTGTACACTCAGAACTACTGATCCGGTTTATGTATGCACTTTTGCTTTTATAAACTTTATTGGCGAGGCGGAAGATAAGCCACGAGCAAACTGACTTACATACAAGCTTCATAAGCCGTGAATAACTTTGAACTTTCACGGTTTGAACATACAGTTTCCATTTAAAATACAATTCGGGCCTTCTCGAGCCCACGGCTATGAAACTTCGCTAAAACACTGAGATAAGCAAAGCGGGTGTTTTAGTTTACATAACAATGTATTTTAACAATTTGTGAACTTTATGCGTACCCAACTTAATATGGAGCATGATTTTTATGTAAAAACTTACAAATAAAATGGATGACTTGCTACAAATGAAACATTGTGATAGTTCTTACAAGAATGTAGAAAGTAGGTACTATGTCATCGACATGAATTCGTAATAAGAAATGAAAATCCGAAACCGTAAATCATCTGTATAAGCAGACACAGTAAATCTCTTGAATTTTTAGGTTGACTGCTCTATAAATAACAAAGATTCAGTTCGAGCGACTTCTCTCTATTTTTGTCTTTCGGTTAAAATAAAACTTTATGCGTTTCTCGTACAATTCTACTGCTAATGCCGGTTGGTTGTATTATCACGAGGACTGACTTGTTCTCCTGATTGGTCAGTTCAAGATATGTTAAGTGCGTCAAAATATCTGCAGTCTTTTCTAGATCGTTCAGATTCTGGAGTAGGTTTTTCAAATATTATGACCATCGCTCTTGTAGACCTGCTATTAGCCATATCAATATTCTATGGCCAAATGACGTGTCATAAGCTTCTTCGCGTTCGATAACCTGTTATGGCTGTTATTGGTTTCTGATGGATGATTTAAATTACCGTTGTACGGGAAATTCATCATTATCATACTGTCAAAATTAACTTTAAGAAAAATTCACTGCTTTTGATTTATTTTGAGTTTTGAATTCAGTAATATGGTGAATAAATATACTTTTTTCCTAAAGTTGACTTTGAAGTTGCTGACCATGACTGTGAAAAATTTGTATTCATAATTAACATTTTTGTCCACACAGATGCGAAGATGGTGGAGGCGGCGCGGCGACAGGTACCGGCGGCCGGACGGCGTCGCTGCGGCTCGCCAACGGGCGAGTGGCGGCGCAGTCGGCCGAGCAGCTGCCGCACTCGCCGGCGGATTGCGCCTCTGTGCGCATATCCATCGACAACACCAACACGTGCTGCACTGACTCGCTCGTCACCGCCCTCGACGACGAGACTCTGCTGCTAGGTGAGTCAAATATCACAAAGAACAACAATATTAAGCTTGTAAAGCTGTGACTATAGTATGCTCCAATTGATTACGATGCAATTGTGGATATTATGTGGCGGCAAAAAGCTGCAATTCGACAACACTGTGCCAGATTATAGAATGGCTCGAATGCCTATTGGTGTACGCCCTTCGAGGCAAAACAGTTCAGAGGTTCAAACTTATAGATACTTGTAAAGTAGTAAGTTTTACTGTGGTAGTCTTGTGGTTCACATGTCATTGCAAGACATAATATTAACAGTTGCGACTAAATTGTCACGACACGCCTCAACCACGAATTCTCTTTCTACAAAACCTATTAAAGTGTCTCATTCGTCACTTTTCTCTGTTAAGTGACTGCTAGGCGAGTTTCAACTTCAGCAGCTGTTGCATCAACTTGTTCTTTACCATTTTATCATTCTTGGCATCGCGATCTCTAAGCTTTTACCACTTGATAAGTCTTATATGATGTTACTGCCAACAAAATCATGCCAAATACAAGTACCCGTCTAGCCTGTTATATGCCTGTTCCATGAAACTATTAGGCACACTTGAAATAACCATGCTATCTATTATAACAGTACCAATCATTGACTCCATTCGTTCATTCACGTAGTGCTCGTAGCGTAGCTTGGCTAGCTGTTCGTAATACATCTTCTAGTTTAACCAACGTTCGCAGCGGTCACAACTTGGATGGGTGACCGTTTGTTTGGTGTTAACATATGAGCGCTACCGTGCTTCGGAGGGCACGTTAAGCCATCGGTCCCGGTAGTTGTCTTAGGACAACATTCGTTAGGCCATGTCGGAGGCCTTCGGGCGGTCTAAAAACTCCGACACCAGGGTTGGCCACACTCCCACACGAGAGAAGAAGATTGACTCCTACTCATAAATTATGTGTACATAATTTGTGTATAAACCCGAAGGGGGCTCACTCTGCGCGTCAAGGCGAACAACGTTTGTTCAACAAGTTTGAAGATTTCGAATATGGTTATTAATTTTGAGCGAGTGTGGCTCAGCGGGAACTCGTGCGCCTTTCAATCCGACGCACCTGGGTTCGATTCCCGACTCGGCCCTGCACCAATGACTTATAGTTAAGTGCAGATTTTGTACGCTCGCTCTAAAACGGTGAAGGAAAACATCGTGATGAAACCCGCTTACGCGCTTTGGAGTGGTAGGCTCTGGCCGTGGTTGTAATATACCACCCACCGAACAAAGCCATGCCGTCAAGCGACCTAGTGGTGTTTCGGGATGATGTTCGGTGAACCATCGGGGAGACGGGTCTGAGCAGCCGCTCAACTGCCGTCTCTCTCGCAGATCTATGTGCTCCATCTTAGGCCACATCATCGCTTCACATCAGGCGAGATAGTGGCCAAACATAGATCTATTAAGTGTAAAAAAAAAAAAGTTCTCGTAAAGTTTCCTCTGCGAAATGTAAAAAACACAACAAGACCCTACAACAATACCAAGTCTATTTATTACTTACTTAGAGCAGGAGATTTTCACGCTGACAAATATAGTCATGTTATGTAGGTACATTACATACACATAGTTAATACACCTATAACATTTATGGCAATGAATAAGTGGGTACCTACTTCGAGGTCAGTGTACCTACCTTTTTATACCTTGAACCCATAACTTGAACGATGACGCGATTTTAATATGAAAGCGAGAAGTACATAACTACCTATAAAAAAATGGATTAATGACATTTTTTTATATACTTATATACCATTTTTTACGCCCAACGGTCAAGTGCGTTGATTTAAACCAAGAACTATGAGGGAACCAGGATCTATGACGACCATGATCCCACAACACCTAGACAAGAAACAAATGCTTGCGTTTTTTTCTGTGCTCAAACATTTGTCGTCACGGGAATTGTACTCGCAACCTCAGCAGTGTATCACTTTATTGAGCCATACTGCCCAACCACTACACCACAGAGGCTGTCAATTAAAATGATATCATAATAAATAAGTACATACACAGACGAACAGGCGAAACAGTCTTACGTATCAATCAGTGCCTTAATTTCCTAAGATTGCAGTGCAGAAATCCCCGAGCCCCAATACAAATTGTAAAAAAAAATACTTACGCAACGAAGGTGACTGCAATGCTGATCTGCGAACAACCCAGTAACTTCCTATTTGCCAAACCGTGGTTTTTTGCCTGTGATTCAGTAATTCCGTTCAAAAATTACCAATGATCTTGTTGTTTTATGAGTCATCGGTATGGAATTGCTCGGTTTCAAAACGCTGTTTTGAAACTCTTATACGTTGTAATTTTGACTGTCTACAACTTACTGAGTATTATTTTCTTTGGCTGAGACGAAGAAATTTAATAGTCAGTTTTTATTGCGAAATAATTACTCTTTACATGCCTACCTACTGTCTGCATTATAAATGATGAGCTAAAAACATATTTCGGTATTTAGATTATTAACTTTACTTCTTTAAGCAGATATTTGCATTCTGAATTTTAAGCTTGGACAGGTATTATCTGATTAACGCTTTAATATATAGGTTGTTATAGCATACAGAGTCTGTGGTGTAGTGGTTGGGCATGTTGGCTCAAATCTCATACATCACTGAGGTCGCGGGCTCGATTCCCGCGACGCCGACGGGACAAATGTTCATGAGAAAAAAAAAGCCCAACTAGGTTTCGTGTTTTCTTGTTGTGGGACCATGGTCCTCGTAGTTCCTGGTTCCCTAGATACAGGAAATCCTAGTTAGGGGCCAGGATCTATGAATGTAACGATCACATACATAGGTCCTGGCCTCTATTATTCAAATGTTTATGTTTCTTTTTAGGATTTTTGAAATATTTCTTTAAACAATTAAATACAAAAATGCTATAATTATGTTGCTCTTTCTCACGGGTTATACACCCGGTTCATTAGACTGGCTTTTGCGGGTACATGAGTCCAATATGTAGAGGCCTTTGCATTCATTTAGTTAAGATATGTAATGGGCAACACTTATTATTATTATCATATTGTCACCAATATCGATACCTGTGCGATACATAACGGTTGAACTCCTCGGAAATTCTCTAAAACAATGTGTTAAGAAATATTTGAAGACGGCTCTCCATTCGCACTTCAATCAACGGAAAAGGAAACGGTCAATAGTTTTTGTTTTGATACTATCAAGGTCATTTAACACTACTACCAGTACCGTACACATTACTAAAGGGGTGTTTGCAAATGACGTGTGTTATTTGTTGTATGTTTTCGATATTTAAGCACCATTGCAAATGTCATGATCACGAATGACCTGAAATATTTCTAGATGAGTGGTTTTTCTTAGAGCAAACCAAACAGTCTATAATCCTACTTTTTTTCTCACTCGTGAACAAGTTATTATATTTCGCAGCTTCATTCAACGCGATTTCTTCTTTAAAATATTGTTATTAATCGCGTCGAATGAAGCTGCTCATATAATAATGATCGAAATTCACGTACACGTAGGTTCGTTTGATCACCAATTATATTTCGCAGCATTCGATGCGATTAATAACAATATAAGAAGAAATCGCGTCGAATGAAGCTGCTCATATAATAATGATTGAACTTCACGTACATGTATGTTCGTTTGATGAAAATGATTTAGTTCATTCCGTGACCATGTGACGCTTTCAGTACGAAATATAATGTGAAACTCGCAATAAAATTATATACCTACCCACTTTCTATTTATCATCTAATGATGTGAACTCCGTGTGCTCTATTGACTTTTTTACTAACTAATTCAACACTGAAGTAGGTGCGGCACGCTACCAGAGACTGTAGGTACATCGCACAGATACTCCAAACGGATGTAGGGGCCATTTCCTGAAACAATTAAGCTCTGCCGACATTAAATTTGCACAGTTGACGCCACTCCGTACTGCTGCTTAAATATTAAAGCACACCTACCTCGCTCTATCTCAAGAAGATGGAAAAGGACACGAGATACAGTCAGACTGTATACGAGAATGTAAAAGCTCCCAGGATAACCTGGAGTTGAAAATATCAGTGGTGTGAGGCTTAGAAATACATCGACTTATGGTATTAGCTGCGTAACCTATAAATCATTAAAGGTGTTGACAACATTTAGTCAGGATGTTCAGAATCGGAAATGTATTTTGTGGCTACGGTCAATCTGGTTAGATCTGGTTCAATCAAGAAAATACATGGTTGAACCGAATCTAACTACTAATCGGAAAAGCTTTAAAATGAAGTATCGTCACACATTACAAGTTTTTTCAACAAAATCTATTCTAAAGTTACCGGTGCATAAAATGTGGTCAATGATTCGGTGACTAATATACAGTCGTAGTGTCTAGTTATCTCACTCTAAATTACATAATAACTAAAACCACAGATGAGGAAAACAAAAGAAACGTAGAAATAATTTCGCGGAAAAAATAAATTACGCAAATAAATTAGAACCTCTACTAAAAACTAGTCAACTTCCTCAATAAACTAAACTTGTACAGATAGACACGGCAAGGTTTCTGCTGTCGATTTTAGTGACCTTAAACCTATTTTCCAATTTAAAATAGTTACCCCGCGATAAGATAATTGTTTCAACTTGTAAAAGAAGCGTAAACTAGTCAGTTAAGGACGTTCCGTGAACAGGAACAAGTCGTCAAGCTATTAGAGTGTTACAACGAGTGTTTACTGGCAAGTCTGATGCCATTGACCATGAGGGTGAGGGATTGATAAGCAGAGGTGAAGAAGTGGGTATCGCGCATGGGCCGCTTCCGTGCGGGCCGCGTCTTGGGCGGCCGCGAGCGCTCGGTGCAGTCCCACACCGCCGAGCTACGCGCGATGACATGCCGCGCCATTCACGATACATAAAAGCTTCACACACCCGCGAAAGAAGCTCCCGACTATAAAAAGAAACAAGTGCAACGCGTGTGCAGTGATTTAATTTGGTTAAATTAGTTGGTTCGTGTAAACAGAAAAATGACGGAAAGCGGATTTTGTCACGTTCGTAGATAAACCTAAGTTTCAGTGTCCAGCTTATAAATGTTGTAAATGTCTGTATGCGGGTTAAGTAAGTTTGGGTTTACGCAATAACTGCAGGTCTAACAATGCATCTTTGAAAAATACTGAAGGAAACACTATTTAAGTAACCTAATTGTAAATCGCAATTAAATTAAAATTGGCTTATCAGAATAATGAACACATAAATTGAGTTGTTTTATAAAATATTCAGTGAAAATTTAACTGCAAATATCTGAAAATAATGGCTTTATAAATATGAAATTTTCCAGTCAGATTCGTTGCAGAATATTAAGCCCAATCTGTGACGGTCAAATTGGATTTTAATAAACGATGTCGTTATTGGTATGACGTTTTCGCATGTACGTATATATTTTGGGAGCAATTGTTGAATATGCATCGCGCTAACATATAACTTTATGCTTTTGTGCTTAGTTGTTGCAATAACCGGGTTAACTGACAATAATTAGGGTTAAAGCAGCCGTAGAGTGAAACTACCGTACCATAGGCTCTGTGTCTATAATTATGAAATTTTATTAATAATCTTAATATATAGCCTACAACTACCTAGGTAAGTACAGTTATAATATTTTTACAGCGAATTAATTTCGCGTTCCTTTAAAAAAAACAAGTTAGGTACACATTTAAACTAAGCAGAGTCTGTATTAAAATCAAAATGTACATATATTTTGTAACCAACTCGTGATGTAGGAAAATGAATGGACACTATCCTATTATTTAACATATTCGTATAGCTTTCACATCTACATGAAATTCACATGCCAATAAAATATCAAAGAATCCCTGAAGTCATAATAATAATTCATACCGTACTTGGCACACATTCTTACACTCTGCCATGGTAACAGACTAAACAATGCCATGCCCCATAAAGAAAACATGTCTCAAATGTCACATGTCACATGACATTTCAAATTTAGTGGAATATAAGTTGTCATCTCAGTCTTTCTTATTTATTACGTTTATAAGATCTCCTAAACCTTTAGTCTAATTTATCATTTGAACTAAGATAGTGACACAAAGAAATGGAATCCCCGCACTCTGCCATAGTAACAGATTAAACGATGCCATGCCCCATAAAGAAAACATGTCTCAAATGTCACATGTCACATGACATTTCAAATTTAGTGGAATATAAGTTGTCATCTCAGTCTTTCTTATTTATTACGTTTATAAGATCTCCTAAACCTTTAGTCTAATTTATCATTTGAACTAAGATAGTGACACAAAGAAATGGAATCCCCGCACTCTGCCATAGTAACAGATTAAACGATGCCCTATAAAGAAAACATGTCTGAAATGTCTCATGTCACATGACATATCAGATTTAGTGGAATATAAGTGGCCATCTCCGTCTTTCTTATTTATTACCTTTCTAAGATCTCCTAAATCTTTAGTCTAATTTATCATTTGGACTAAGACAACGAGACAAAGAAATGGAATCCCCGCACTCTGCCATAGTAACAGATTAAACGATGCCCTATAAAGAAAACATGTCCCAAATGTCACATGACTTTTCAGATTTAGCGGAACATAAGTGGTCATCTCCGTCTTTCTTATTTATTACCTTTATAAGATCTTTGGTATCTAATTTATCATTTGGGAAAAGACAGTGAGACAAAGAAGTGGAATCCCAGCTTTTGGCAGCGTCTGTGTTTACCAGTCCGGTCTTAGTCACACTTAGGTCTAGTACATAAATCTTTCCTACAGAATCTTGCACCATCAGATTGTGCTGATGCGGTGATATATAATCTTTGGTAAAAATGTATGACACAGCAAACTAACATAACTTTGGCTAATTGGCCAAAAGTCAAAAGATATTTATTAAATAGGCCTATAAGAAATTGCGCATAGCGCGACAAGGCCGCCCATTGTACCCACTGTTTATTGACTTTGTTGACTATTGTTTTTCCTGTGTGTTTGGTATTCAATAAAGTATTATTGTAAATAGGCACAAAAATGCACTTTCAACGTCATATACACACAATACAAATCAATTACAATACGTTAATATTGTAACTTAATATATCACGACTTTGAAAAATAAAGGTGAGCATGTCTACCCATTTCCTTCCCATACTCAAATTGAAGTCCAGGCCCAGAAAGTAATAGAAATAAATACTAAACATCAACGTACTAAAATCGATACAGACGGAGAAAAATAATTACAAATAACGTAAACTAAACATCTAAAGATTTGTAGCTCAAAATGAGAAATTTTATTTACCAAGCTTTTCTCTACCGTCCATTTTTCCATACGTACTCATACGTAATGTATATTAGGCAATAAATACTCTATCACATAAGTATGACTGTCACATTGTTAGGCAAATGCCCCTTTTCCTAGATTTACTGACTCTAGCTTGGTTTTTTACGGCTTCTTCTTTATTTTTCGGATCTGATTTTATGACCAGCCAGCATTTTCGCACACGTCTAATTCGAATTAAAAACAAAAAAGGCTAACAAATACAAATACAAAACTCTTTATTGCATATCAGTTTACAAAATAAATAAATAATAGTAATAATAACGTTTATTGAAAAAATACGATACGAGCGAGTGTGGCTCAGTGGGAGCTCGTGCGACTTTCGATCCGACGCACCCGAGTTAGAATCCCGCTGGCCCCGCACCACTGACTTTCTTAATTTATGTGCGGATTTAACACTCGCTCTAATAACGGTGAAGGAAAACATCGTGAGGAAACCGGCATGTCCAAGAATTTTTCACAAAAAGTCAAGGACATGTGACATCTACCAACCCGCACTGGGCCAGCGTGGTGGATTATGGCCCATTCTCTCTCTATGAGAGAAGGCCCGTGTCCCAGCAGTGGGAACGTGATGGGCTGATGATGATGATGATGATTGAAAAAATAATTGGTTATAATTATTTTTTCCATAAACGTTGTTATAATAGCACAAAATTACATACTATGGTAGTACAATGGACGGTCTTATCTCTTATAGCAATCTATTCCAGACAACCTTTCTTTCCCAAACTACCTTTCAGTAAATCTTCCAGCTAACCGTTATTTAAAAAGAAAAATATTTAAAATCAAGAGTGCGATACCATGTGACAGTTTGAATTATCGGAGATACGAACTAACGCTGCCAATGCTGCTACTAGTGATGACTTAAAATATAGAAACATAGTACCATTCGGGCCCTGAAATGAAATAAGAAAACTGACTCTACCTGTACAACGGAAGAGAAGAGCAGCCGGGAATTTCTTGCTTAAAGGTCAAACTGCGACCTACAAAAAAACATACGAATGAAATAATACCTAAACATAAAAAAGCCTTATAACGCCGAGCAATATTAAGGATGTAACTGGCGATTGGAGATCGCAATACGATCTATATTGCCAGCGCCCGCCGAAGCGAACAACACAGGTGCGCGGACTGGCACAACCCTATTGATATTATAATCCGCGATTTTACTGCCCAAGTGCCCATATACGCATATTGCTTGAACGCACTTGATTCTTTTCATTACGTTGTTTTTGTTACTGTTTTCAGTTGTTTTCGTGGACAAAATGAATGAAAATGCGCTTGTTAGTTTTATGCGTTACAATTTCCTATCACGAAAAATAGATACCTAATTAGATTTAGGTACTTAAAATTGAGTTCTATAAATATATACGACTAGCGAGTCGTTAAACACTCGTGAACAATTTTCCGGCATAAAATATATCATACGACCTATTCCAGGACATTATAGGTTAGCTTTTTTACATCTATGAAACGTGCACGGAGGCCTGTATCACTTTCAAGAAAAACTTTATGTGCAGTTTTGCGTACTAGCCAACGTATTATGTCTGAAACGCAATGAAAATATCGAAAAATCGCCGAAACCTTATTTATTATTACTATTAAAAATAAGGGAGGGATTTTTAATTATACTAAAATCTTATATTTAATATTAATTCATTTGCCATTTTAATACTATATGAATATGACGTTATAAAGTGTATTTTAGTGCTAATTTAATAAATTATTTTTGACATTGAATTTGACTATAAACTATAAATAAAGTAATAAACGGTCTTTCACGCTAAAAAAATGTTTGTTTGCCTTCACGTTTCGGCCAAGTTCCATCAACCGTGGTCAAAAGAAGACTTGTAGGTAAAGCATATTTAATATAACGTTTGAAACGCACATTCATTCATTAATTTTACATTTAATACCTACCCCCATACATATTATATTATTGTAACAACAACCTATATAATATTCAGCGGAATTACACTCAATATTTTCATTGCATTTGAGATTTGATATGAATTTCCGCAACGTCATACCTGATTCCATTAAATTCACGTGTTATGTACCTATTTATATAAATTCGTTTGTATAACACCATACCAATGATTCATGAATGAAATTATTCATGGTATTCTGAATGGCGCTGGCGGTAGAATCAACGCTCTCGAGATGATTTTACGACATAAGAATAAACCGCTTTTCTATTTTAGGCGCTTCGGATAACTATGACTTGTTTTACAAATATAAATATCGACTACTGATTTGCGTATTTCTGATAGTTCCTTAATAACGTGTACGTGGTAGAAACATCAAATTGATACAAAAATTGACGTAACTTATGATAGCATTTTACTGGTGGTAGGTTTCTCGTATGCGAGAGGCCGTCTGTGTGGGTACCACCGCTTTGCCACTTATTCAGCCGGCAAGCAGTAGTGCGCAAGCATTACTGTGTTCCGGTTTGAAGGGCATTGTAGCCAGCGGAATTACTGGGCATATGAGACTTAATATCAGAGGTCTCGGGGTGATGAGCACAATGCAGTGCTACGCAGTGCTTTTATGGTATTTATAGTTCTGGGTGGCACTGCAATTGTTATGGACAGGCGTGGCGCTTACCATCACTCAGTTCTAATAAAAAAAAAAGTGAACACAAATCAAAGGCACATCGTCGTTAGTATAGTCGGGCATGTTTACATTCATCGGATTATTTGATTTGTCATAGTGGTCGTACTATTTCACGTGCAAATGTGATTTTACGTATAACAGTGAATGAAACAGGGTTATGCGCACAGAAATCTAAACTGCTATCCCAGAATACTACGGGACAGAAGCATCACTCCGCAAAGAAATTTAAACAAATAGCGACTCTTGCTATGACGCAATAAAATTCGATTCAGCTCGCGTAGCGCTGCATACCTACAGTCCGTCAAATCTAAGAAGTACCGTTTGACAGTTCTGACAATTGAATGATAGGGATGGGATGAAAAAATCGATTACTATAATATCCGAACTTTAAGAGATCGATTACTATAATATCCGAATTTTAAGAAATCAATTGTTATAATTAAATAAAAGAAATGTTTAGGATATTTTTTTATTCACTACTAGTACTAGTATCGTCGTCTTCGTCATCATCGTCATTTAAATTAATGACCAGTTGATTGTCCATTACATTATCAAAGTGTACGTCTCTTTCGAAGTCGTCCATTATTATTTTCTTTGTTTTTTGTACTACTTTACTCCAATCTTCCTGTGTAACTTGGGCACATGCTTCCTTTAATAAACCTTCCATTTTCTTGACACTGAAGGGTGGTTTTGTGTTGTGTCTTGCTGCATAACCTGTAAAACAATAATGTAACTATTTGATAGCAGACGAAAACCATTGTTTAAATTATAAATGTTAGAAGTACTCGTGTTATTATTATAATATTATAAAATATTACCTTTAACTTGGGCCCAAATCAGTTCAATGGCATTATATTGGCAATGGTACGGAGGAAGTCGTATGACTTTGTGCCCGTGCTCTTCGGCCAATTGGTCAATTACATATGTCGGTTTTGGTGGTTTATGCAATTTCACTAACTGTAATAATTCAGCTTTTAATAGTGACATGTCGGCATCCACTCCTTTTCTTTGCAGCCATGCCACCAAATCTGCTTTCTTATTGGCTGACGTAGGTGCTTTATCAATTTGCACAGAGTGGTATGGGGCATTATCCATTATAATTGTGCTGTTAGGAGGGATATTCTGTAATAAATTTAAGAACCACTCTCGGAACCTTACTGCGTCCATTTCTTCATGATACTCTTTAGTGCTTTTGGATTGGAAAGCTAATAAAGAGTTTTCCACGAAGCCTGTAGACGCTGACCCAGCATGGCATATTATGAGGCGTCCACCTTTTCCTATCGGCACCTTCGAGCACGAAGCTTCAGAATCATCAGTCCATGTTTTCGGCACAGAATGGTTGGAATTTAGCCAGGTTTCGTCCAAAAATATTACATTATCCCAGTTTATAATTTGTTTAACTTCGCGCAGGAATGTTAGTCGCTGCATAATTATGTCATGTCGCTCCATAACAATTTTTCGTTTGTCAACTTTTTTGTATCTGAAGCCAATTCCTGTTATTACCGTTCTCAACGACTCTATGCTTCCCTTATACAGCCCGGCATCTTTTAAAGTTGCACATAACTTTGCCAATGTTGGAAATTCGCCTCTTGTAAAATACCCGTATATATGGTTTCTAATAGCATGACTATCGAATTCATCGATGCCTGTCACAGGTTTATTTCTTTTTCGTTTTTTCGGTGTGTGAAGTACGTTACTGTCACTCCCCGAAGGCCCATATTTTTCACTTAATATTTTGCCAACGGTGCGGCTACCAATACCGAGAGCTTCACCGACGCGATCCCGAACTTGTGTAACTGGCAGTAGAAGTCCACCATTTTGAGATTCACGCTCAAAATACTCGTGTAATTTCACCACCAATTCACGAGCCTGGCTGTTCAAAGTACGTCCTCTTTTCGACATTATTAATAAACACTTGCTTAGTTCGGAGTCCAGTATAAATATTGCCAAGGTAAACGGATAAAGAATGATCAGTCCAGAAAAGTAATAGCCAAGTCACAAATTGTAAAACACAAACGAGAAAGCAAGTACGCGCACAGTCAGCTTCCAAGATGGCGAGAGACTGCTGAGTGCTGACGCCGAACCGACCGAGCGGACCGCGTGCGCTTGTAGTTGGCAGTGTTGCCAGAAAAAAAAAATTTATTTTATTTTTTCGCTTTCGACAACTTTTTAAAGAAGCAAATATATTTGATTTATAAATACGTATTTTTGGTGAATGGGTTTTATCTCATATTTTACGATTACATAACTATTTAGTTATGTAATCGTAATATGTGAGATAAATCCCATTCACATGAAAAAATATTTGTTTGGTTGTCAAGTGTAATTTGTAAATAATACATTCGATTTTTCGTATATGTAAACGATTTTTTTGCATACAAGTGTATCCGAAGAGTCGCAACACTACGTGCAGTGACCTAACTACGTAACTTTGTAATGAGGTCAAGAATATAACTATTAGAAATTATTTACTGTGTAAATATGTGTTATTTTGCTTTGTTTGAAAGTTTTCAATTACATTTAGATATTAAGAATTGTACATTTTTAGATACAATAATGAAATCTTTCTAAATTCATGGTTTTATGAAAAAGGTTATCGAAACTGAATAATGTACGTATGAACAAAGTTGTTTCGGTTTGAAAAATATGAAACGTCAAACGGTACCTCTTAGATTTGATGGACTGTACCAGTCATATTAACCTACAGAACGCCTCTCTTTCTATCGCATAGCTCTTATCTTTTCTGATGCGGCACGTAACGACGCGCGACCCGCCGCCGGTGTCCGGCTATGTACTTGTAGCTTCGCCCCTACAGTGCGGAGTGCGCTAGGCCTGCTACTATGTAGATTTCTGTAGTTATGCGTAATAAAGTAGTGCCTACTTAGAACTCTATAGTGGTCATTGACGTACGTTGCTAACTAAAAAATGTAGAACGACAACTATTTGTACAATATATATATTATTTTTTTTATTGGTAAATGGGCATACGTTTGACGACATGTCACCTGATGGAAGGTGAAGATGCGGCCTAAGATGGAACACGCTTGCCCATGAGATGCCTATTCACTCTAGACTTAAAGAGACACAAGTTGTAGCCGTTTGGGAACAAAGACGGTGGCAGAATGTTCCACTCCTTAGCAGTTCGCATAAAGGAATCTGCGAAACGCTTAGTATGGATAGGTGGGATATTCACGACGTACCTACGGGTGAAACGACTCACGAAGGAATCAGATCGTGCAATTCCTGGGCATATTCCCCGAAGTGCAGTCGATAAAAAAGCGACAGACACCCAGCTTTCCGTCTGTGTTCGAGACTTGTCAGCTTCTTCTCCACCAGCGCAGTAATATATTGTATGTATATGTAGATAGATAGATAAACCCTTTATTGTTAATAATCTTAAAAATTGGTACATGAAAAGCAAGTACCTACATTTCACGGTAATCAGCATAACAATAGGCGGTCTTATCGCTCAAAGCGATCTCTTCCAGACAATCTTTGAACAGAAAGAACTAACATAATTTGGAAGGACTGTGGTATGTAATTATGTATGTTAGTATAAAGTACAAGATTTTTTTTAAGTGTGTTTTTTACCACTTGTCGCCGAATGTTGATTGTACTTCAGGTCCTGGAATAGGACATATGATACTTAGCATCCCGGAAGACGATCAGTTCCAAAGAGCAACTATAAACTTAATTATTTTTTAAATTTGGAAAGACAATTATCAACACATTACATTCGAGCGGTCCCGAGCGCAGGTGTTGTTATGATATTTATAAATACATATTATAGTCTACCTACTATATACCTACTATTATTTTTTTATTATCTATTATTTATATTATTTTTTTATTTATTATCTACCTACTATTATAAAATGTTATTAGAAGTAAGTAATAGAAGAAGAACGCGACACCTAAGAAAAGTTGTAAAATTTATATAAATAAATAAAATAAAAAAATCTATGCGGACGGAGTCGCGGTTAAGGTCTTGTCCTACTAATATTATGAATGCGATTTGTGAGGATGGATATATGGCTGGATGTTTGACTCGTTTGTTACTCAATCTCGATTTTGATGAAAGTTGTTATGTAGAAGGTAGATTAGGTCCTGGAAAGGGCTACGTTTCATCCCGGGAAATTGCGAATGAAACTGCGCAGCTAGTAACAAAGTAAAATAATATCAATCATTATTAATTTTTACAAAAAAACAAAACCGACTTCAATGTATATTCGAAGTCCAAGGTCAAATATCGATGAAATTTATATGGGACCACTTCGTAGCTATACTGAACCCAACGCAAAAATTTTCCAAGTCGGTTCATAAATGACGGAGTTCTGACGTAACAAACATTAAAAAAAATACAATCGAACAGAGAACCTTCACCTTTTTGAAGTCGGTTAAAAACGTCCATCGCCGCGTCATGTGTAGACTTATCGAAGAGTGGCGAGGCATACATTCAGCTATATGTACCTACTACGTAGTAATTATTATAGCTCAATGGAGACATACAGAATAATACACGGGTGACGTTTTACGATACGCAAGAAAAATATACAAAAATTAACAAAGATGTATGGTTTGTAACAACTAAAGTCACGTCACGATTTGTGATCTAAGAGTATAAATAGGACATCCTAAGTAATTATAAAGAAATATTGTTAGATTAGATTAGATAACTCTTCATTGTTACACCACCAGAAATTATAACAAAAATTAAAAATTCAAATATTATAAACAAAAATAATATTTTAATAAAAATTAATATGTTAAAATTTATTGTTAAAAACCTTAAAAATAGATACATGAAAAGCAAGTACCTAAATTTCACGGTAATCAGCATAACAATAGGCGGTCTTATCGGTCAAAGCGATCTCTTCCAGACAACCTTTGGATGGAGAGAAACTGTAACAGACGTGAAGGAGAGGTCTTGTTCACGAATACGGGTGTTTGTTAAGTGTCCTTTGAATGTTAAGTATTTATTTAAATGAGGTGTTTTTTTATTATGATAATTATAGATTATGCTTTTTTCAAACTGAATGGTTTTTGACCGATTGTTGGGTTTGTCAATTAACTAAGATCACGTGTTAGTAACCGCTAACGCTAGTAGTATTACTATTATATTTAAAATAACGAAATTCATCACTCGATGAACGATAGTTAAAAAAGCAAAGAACTTTTGTCTATTTCCATTTCAATTGATTTCACTTACATGCAAGAAAAGGAACAAGAATTCTAAGTACCTACTTTGTCATAAAAGAAATGGAGTAAAGAATCGATTTAACGAGAATCGTCTTTGCGGCTGACAAATTGGGCTCATTACTTTCACCAGGCTGTTGGCGAGAAAATACCTCTTTGTCATAATCCTGCGTTACGTCACAAAAATCTTAATTCCGTCATTTCGCATAGCACTTTTTGTAAATTATAACATATCGTAATTATTTTTGGACTTCACGTTAATGTAGCTAGAGTATTATCATTAAAATCTGTTTAGCCGTTGTGGCGTGAAGAGGGAATAAACACTTACACACTTACAAACTTTCACGTTTATAATATTAGTATGCTTCGTGTGACAGTGCGATAGTGATTTGTGATGGTGTGACAGTGTGATAGTGTGAGGATGTGACGGTGTGATATTATATAATTGACGTTCATAAGTGCGACAAATAAATGACTGAATGATGAATAAATGACGAATAAGTGTGACGACAAAATTGAAATAAAAAACTTTTGAATTGAATTGAATTGATAGTGTGAGGGTCTGACAGTGTGATAGTGTGAGGGTGTGACGGTGACTGTGTGAGTGTGGTGTGAAGGCGTGATGGTGTGATGGTGTAATGGTGTGATGGTGTGAAAGCGCAATTATGCGACAGTGCGTTAGTGTGATAGTATACGTGTGATAGTGTGACAAGGCAATAATGTGATACTGTGAATAGATTAGTAGAGTAAGTAAGATTAAATATATGACTGTAGCACCGACTTGACACAATTGTCGTAATCCGTCACATGCATACTCACAGATCCACTTGAGTCTTGACATTGCAATATTATTTACCATTCCAAAGTCACGTGGCGGGCAGCCGGGTACTATTAATTCATGTTTATTAAACAAACTAACGATACTTGGTGTCACAGTTTAAAGCAGTACTTCATTTTCAGTCATTGAATCGATGTTACGCTTTACGCACACAAGCGACGAAGAGAAATGAGAAGTTACGACATACGCGCAAAAACATCAGTTTGGTTACATTTTAAGTGTCACCAACGTTTGCGTAAGTCATTGTGATATAATGAAATCAGGCGTGACGTTGCGGAAATTCATCTCAAACCTGAAACGCAATTAAAATTAATATCTAGTCACTACACTGTGTTTTAGTGTGTAGTTTATTTATTCGGTGGAATTACCCTAGATATTTTCATTGCGTTTCAGATTTAAGTCGTTATGCTGATTAATGAAGCTATTAAAATGGCATTCATTTATTGCATCTACATGACGGCTATTCCCAATTGAAAGGAAGTGTTGAATGACATGTAGGTACTTACTAAATTTTTACACTTAGCATCTCTTATATTTATCTTAATAGCACTCTCTTATACTTATCTACTAAGCATATTGCTCATTCATAAATTAAACTACAAAATATTTACGATTGCATCATTTACCAGTACTAATGTATTCGTAGAATTGTCCGGATGCAAAACTATGGCCAAAGCGTGTTTCATTGTAACGTCACATAATAGATGTAAAGAATCATCTAGCTTAGGTACTGTTATTATTGTAATGGGTACTGGGCGGCATAAGATACGCTACTAATTGCCACAATGGGCGGTGGCGATTAGGATACCCGTGCCGATACCGAGGTTACGTTCGAATCGTTAACCCGAACTTAAATATCAAGGGGAATAGATTATTTGCAAGAGAACGAATTATTTGTAAGAGACGCCGCGCTGCAGTCACGTCACGCCTGGTGTGTGCAGAAGTCTTAATTCCGATTATTCTGACGACTACAACCATAGCATTAACCGTTAACAAACTAATAAATAAAACCGGCCAAGTGCTTTGTGAAAATTTCAACTGTCTAACTATCACGGTTCATGAGATACAGACGGACAGACAGACAGACGGACGGACGGACAGCGGAGTCATAATAATAGTACGTGAGTAATAGTTAGTATTCTTTGGTAATAGGGTCCCGTTTTACCCTTTTAGGTACGGAACCCTAAAAACGGTACGCGGCGCAGTTTTCCATTTTGCATATTCTTGTATGCATGTATTGAACTTAGAATTGCAAACGTTATCATGTATTGAAGCTGTAACCTGAAAGATGATTCAATTGTAAGTTACTGTTTGACGTCACTCTCATGTACATGATAGACGTCACCGTCATGCGAGAACTTGCATTGGAACGCGCGTTCTATGAACAGAACCTGTAGGTGTTATTATTCACCATCAAATCGCAGGGTCAATAGTAATGGTAACAAATTGCGGGTTTTGTAATTATAATTGAGTAATTGTTAGTTTGTATGTAACTACGACTGACATAACACTAAACTTGTACCGCATTACAACCCGCATAAAATAAAAACTAATATTAAATAATGTACATTTGATAATGTGTTTGTTTATTCTCCAAATATGTCAATGAATCGAAACGTCACAATTCACTACATCTACCAAGTAGGTATATATCAGGTCTCTCCCCTTAATGCAGTGCCCAGCATCTGGTCCAAATGTCTTTTCCAGACCTGCACCCCTACCCATATGTCCCTCAAGCACCAATCGTATATCGTGTTGAGCTAAAATTAAGGTATAGCTTCACTGCGACTAATGAGATGCGGTCTAATTATTGTCGATTCAGGCAAGAGATCAAATTAATCTTATTTATTTTCACCAAAATACGATAATTCAAGTTGAGATAAACTTTCATGGGACAATATATGGCATCATAAGACAATGTCGCAATGAATCTATTCCTTAATCTGAGTTCAACACGATACACGATTGGCGCTTGAGGGACATACGGGTACGGGGGCTGGCCAGAGACTGTCTTGACCTCATAGTGTAGGTGGCCCAGACGGCCCAGTCTTACAATTGTCCCGAACTCCCATTCCTGTATTATGTCGAACTTCTCCTCATATTTTTGAATAGTTGTAAGTCTTGTAGTGTATTCATATTCGGGAAGGTTTTTAACACTTTTCAGGTGGTTGTAAATTGTCCCTTAATAGTGCTTCTCACTCGTTTTAAACTAATTAATTCTTCTTCCATCGTCGCCAATTATTAAATAATATACATTTGATACAATTACATTGTTTGTTTATTCTCCAAATATGTCAATGAATCGAAACGTCACAATTCTCTACATCTACCAAGTAGGTATATTTCAACTACTATATGCTTATTTTCTATTTTCTTTGTTTTTTTTTTACATATTTTTAATTTTTATTTATTTTCTATTATATCTGTACGTTTGAATAGTTATTGTTTCATAAGTTGCTCTATCTGGTTAGGTTTATAACACCCAGCAATCATATACATACGAGTAGATCCTGGCCCCTAACCAAAGAAAACTGACTATTACTTGCCCTAATTAAGATTCCCTGTAACTAGGAAACCAGAAACTATGAGTTAATATCTAATTATTTAGAATACAACAAAAAATTTTAATGTACAACATTGTAATTACAAAGAAACACAATTAATTTCTAATTCACCGATATTTGTTTCAGTATGACGAAATTAGTGTCAACTCAGCAATTTATATCTAACATAACTGTAAGACGTACCTACAGTTAGTTACCCAGTGACACTCAGCTTTGGATCAGAATAACTTATTTAGTTACTGACGTCTAGAATATTAAATTTAATCGGTGATTCTTGATCTTTTGATCTGATTCCAAGACATCACAATTACCAATTTAAATTCGTTGATTATTTTAACTGATTTCGCAGAAAATTAAAAGTGGCTGTGGGTAAGTAGAACTTGTCTATTATGTAGCTACTATAAAATGGTATGTAATAATAATTTGTGGACTTTCTAAAATAAGCTATTTTTCCAACCACAACCTCATTTTTATAACCGAATTAAAAAAAACGAGGAGGTTCTCTGTTCGATTGTATGGTTCTTTTTTATGTTTGTTACCTCAGAACTCCGTCATTTATGAACCGATATGGAAAATTCTTTTTGCGTTGGGTTCAGTATAGCTGCGAAGTGGTCCCATATAAATTTCATCGATACTTGACTTCTAAGATACATTAAAGTCATTTTTTTTAATGAAATGTTTACTTGTTTTAGTTACCCTTACTAATCAACTAATATTATAAATGCGAAAGTTTGTAAGGATGGATGAATGGATTGTTTGGTATGTCTGAACTTGATCACATAAAAACTAGGTACTTTATAATTACAATTACAAAATATTGCATACCAGTTACAAAATAATAAATAATATTAGCACAAAATTCCTTAAAATGGTAGTACAATGTCTTATCGCTTAAAGCGAACTCTGCCAGACAACCTTTGGATGGACAGTATCGAAAAAAGCAGTAGACGGCGGTGTGCAATTAGCTTACAATAACAAATACCTGCATACTTAAACATACATTCCAATATATACCATAACATTTTTTTTATTAACTTATTTGATCCCACTGCTGGGCAAAGGTCTCCCCCATCTCCTTCCATGGAACTTTCTCCATTGCGATCTCAGGCCAGTCACTCCGGAAAGCGTCAAAACCGTCCTGTCGTCGTCAATACATATATAAACTAATATACTTATATCAATATACTAATACATACCATATACTTTTACATAATCTGCGTACCGTAGAACCTTGAAAACTTCGATATTATTCGATAGGTATTCCACCTAACAGGATACTTTTACCCAAAAAAATGTTGGCTTAAAACCAATGACGATATAACCAGGTTGGTTTTATGCTCCTTGGTTAAAACGCAGGAAGGGCATGTAAGATATATTTTTTATTATGTAATCGAATGGATCCCGCTCCATTGCGATCTCAGGCGTCACCCTTATTTAGTAGACATTCCGCCAATTCGTACAAAGCGTTTTGGTTCCACGTTTATAGTGCGTACTGCTAAGGAATGGAACTCATTGCCGTCTTCTCTGTTTCCTGATAACTACAATCTGGGTATCTTCAAGGTCAGAGTGAACAGGTATCTTCTAGATCTACGTGCTTCATCTTCGGCCACATCGTCGCTTAACATCAGGCGAGATGGTGGTCAAACGTAGGCCTATATTTTGTAAAAAAAAAAGTCACTCCGGAAACCGGAAATCGTGAAGGGAGATGGGGGAGACCTTTGCCCAGCAGTGGGATCAAATAGGTTAAAAAAAAATTGAATGACAAGACTTGCAGGTCATTCGCCTGCTCGTAAGCCATACACATACACTGCCGATAACACTTGCGCAGCACCACCCAGAACTTTGTTTTGCCAAATCCTGCGCGGCACTGCACTGCGCTCTTCACCCTGAGACAATTAGCTCTTAAGTCTTTTTTTATGGAACTAAGTAATGAGACGAGCAGGTCGTTCGCCTGATGGTAAGCGCCACGCCTGCCCATAAAAATTGTAGTGCTACACAGAACGTTTAACATCATTAAAAGTACTGCGTAACACTGCATCGCGCTCTTCACCCTGAGACAATTAGCTCTTAAGTCTTATAATGCCCAGTAATTTCGCTGGCTACAATGCCCTCAATCGAAGAACAAATATTAGGTATAGAAACGGACTAGTAACCAACGATAGACTTCACCAAGGCACAGAATAATTAATAAGTAGAACAATATCTATAAATAATATCTAAAGTAACTATAAAAGAAGTACCTATAAATAAAACAGTGACACATGTTCTTATTTTCGTATGGCGCCTATATAACAAATGCCTTATCTACATAACTAAATAAATTGTAAAACATAATTATTTAGAAACATCTTAGCAACACTTATAGACACGTGCTGGCTGATTCCGGTCTTAATTCAATTTTAATATATACATTTAAAAAACAAAATAGGTATTAATCGATTGAGTCAACCTCAGTTCTGCATTTACCTTTGTCAGAATGAGTTGTGACTTGACACCGCTAACGAATTTCACGATAATTATTTTAAATAGTGTGTTTAAAGAAAACAATTGATAAACATGAAATGGTTTCAAAGTGCTCCGTCGAGGTCTAGAGGGTTGAAGAGATCTCTAACTATATCCAGTTTAGTGAATCTGTTTTCTTCAGCAGATGAATACTCTCCAAGTAAGATGTAATTTTGTGACACCTTTCCTTAATTGAAAGAATATATTAGCAATCGGTGAACGAAGAGCATGTTTCTCTACACCCACAGCATAATCATAATTTTAATCATTTATTGATAATCATATTGTTACACGTTAACTATAAAAATAAAATAAAATTCTTTCTTAAATCATAAATTAATAAATGTAAAGAACACAATAATTATGGATATTGTACTATATAAAAAATATCTATACATTCAAAATGTTGTGATGTCCGTATTACAAAACTTCGCTTTTCAATTCCATTATCATATCAGTTATCAATAATAAAAAAATTCAAAAATAGAAAAAATAACCAATCTAATATTTGAAAACAAAAGATATTATTTTTTTAGAAAAAAACAAGAACCGACTTTAAGACTACACATTTTTTTTTTGTTTCTGTAATTTTTTTTAAGTGTTATATTAATTTCGATAAATGGACCTCTGAAGTATAACCTACCAAACAAAAAAATAATCATCAAAATCAACTCATAATTGACGGAGTAATCGCGTAACAAACAAACAAAAAAAAACATACCGTCGAATTGAGAACCTCCTTTTTGAAGTCGGTTGAAAATAATTACATAAAACCTACCTAATACAATTTATAATGGTAAATAATACCCTATTTACATTTGTAGTCAATAAATTCTTCGAAGTAGTTGCGATATCGATCCGTTGTGTCAAACTCGACACTGTTGTTAGGGTTGCCAAAGTTTTAAACAAAAATTAAAGTATATTCAGTTGTGAGAATTTATTTAAAAATGTTGAACAGTAATTTATTTTTTCATAAATGCACAGCTTAATGATTTTATGTCATTTTTGAAGGTTTTGGAAGTTTCAATACAACTTAAGTCAAAATTAAAATAAATAAGGCGCTCATTTTTAATTAATTTTATTGTTGCCTTATTTCTGTTATCCCGCCAATTATTACAAAAAATACTCCCTTAAAAATGGTTTTTTTTTCTCCCCGACTGGGCTCCGAGCAATCAGCGCTAAATTGACTGACCGAAAATCATTTTATACTGGTGATGAAATAAACAGTAATTTGATTACTTTATTTTGGTGAACAGTGCAATCAGTATAGATTAAGTATTTATTGTTTCACCACCAGAAAACATAACAACAAAAAAAAATAACAAACTTAAAAACCAAAGTGTTCTTCCAGCCAACCTTTGGATGGAGAGGACTTAAAAAACTATAAGAGACGGGGATGTCAACATAAATGACATAATTAAGAACTGTATGTACAAAGAGTACAAACTATAATAACATATACTACCTACTTACATATACATCTATACTAAATATAAAATAATATATACCAATATATAGATTTTTTAACAGTATGGTTGGCAAAAAGTTGTACCATGTAAAAATATGAATGTAGACCGGTGATCAACTTGTAGCTCATTAATAAATTATACTTTCCTTAAATTTTGGTCTTGTTGTATTTCCATAGAGTACAATGAGTAATGGAATATTTTTATCGTCTGTCTTGGCTTGCTATAATAAAATATCTTACGGCAACATACTCCACGATGAAATATGGAAATGAATTCAGTAAAAACAATAGACCATCTTGGCGCTCGACTTGGCGTGTATGAAATTGCTAAGATTAAAAAGAAACATGCTGTATAGGCATAGCTAAAATTAAAAAAGAAACATGCTGTAAGAGGTATTGCTGTTTGAGCTGTATCTACATAGGAAATTCTGATTTTGTTAATAATATTAAACAAATACTTTGAATTATAAGTGTAAAGTCAAAGTCAAATATCATTTATTAAATAGGCACAAAAGTGCACTTTCAAAGGTCATAAACACATGATACAAATAAAATATGTTAAAAATTGTAACTTGTTGTTGTTAACATGACTTTGAAAAAAGGTAAGTATGTTTACCCATTTCTTTCCTATACTCAAACTGAAGCCTGAGTGCTGAAAAGAAATGCGAAAACTGACTCCACCAGTGCTTCGGAAATACGCCTGCTAGAGAAGATAGCACCAGGAATCTCTGCGGGGATGTCTTTTTTCAGCTCTTTTAAAATGTCTCGAAAATAACAATGAACAATTACGTATAAATTGAATGTCAAACAAGAAATGCGAGTGAGATGTCCCATAGTCATAGTATCAGTAACAGAAAAGTGTAAATAAAATATAAGTAGGTATGACAGTAGCAGTAGGAGTGACTAGAACAGACCAGTCCCCGCAAGCAGCACCCGTTCACGAGTATGACTTGTGGACCAGCCATCCCTTACCTATATATTATGAAGCCTACTTTGTACGCACTATATTGATACAATATAGGTAATTATTACCCCTACTAGTAATGTTCGGAGTTTTGTCACCGAACACCTAATGTTGCAGTATAGTCAGTTCGAATAAGGAAAGAAGTGGGTAAACATACTTACCTTTTCTTTTATTTTATTTGTATTGCCTTTATGACATTTAAAAGTGCACTTTGTGCCTATTTAATAAATGATATTTGTCATTGACTTTGACTTTGAATATTCGCGTGACGCGTTTACCTAATAATTATTAACTGGCAGTTTTGCCGTCACTGCACAATCGACTAGCGCGTCACCCGGGTGCATTCAAACATTAACATTTCATAAACATTTTAGTATTTAAAGAACATTTTGAATAGAACAATAAAATAGTTGTTAACATTTAAACTGTTTTATATTAAATTCACCGCAAACTCGCTCTGTACCTGACAAGTAACTTAGTAGATACTTGTATACCTGATCTTTGGCCATATATAGCAAAATCATCAATCAAGAGCATCAATTTATGGTTTACATGCCTGCTTGCACCAAGCGCTTTGCTTCGACCTTCATAATGCGAACGGCCAAGGGGAGGAACTCTCTGCCGGCATCTGTGTTTCCGGATAGCTATAATCTGGGTATATTTAAGACAAGAGTGTACAGGTTTCTTTTAGGTGAGCGTGCTTCATCTTCAACCGCATCGTCACTTAACGGCAGGTGAGATAGCGGCCAAACGCAAGCCATTAATTATTAAAAAAACCGGCCAAGTACGAGTCGTACTCGCGCACTAAGGTCCCGTACCATTATATATTATTAGTATTATCTATAAAAACGGCCAAAAAATCAGGCTATTTTTTTTTTGTTTTTTAGTATTTATTGTTATAGCGGCAATAGAAATACATCATTTGTTAAAATTTCTACAGTTTAACTATTACGGTTCATGAGATACAGCCTGGTGATAGACGGACAGAGAGTCAGACGGACGCACAGCGGAGTCTTAGTAATAGGGTCCCGTTTTACACTTTGGGTACGGAACCCTAAAAGATACACAACTTTACCAACGTCTCATTCCTAATGCAGTCGAGTCGTCATGATTAAATCTAGGTTTTTACAATATATCAGTAAATGAACATAAACTGTGATGACTAATGAAATTCAGACATTGCGTTCCCACAGCTGGGTCACGGCCTTCTTCAGTATTTCGAATTTCGATGACTAATGTTATCGTAATATTGTGCGGTATATTATTGTTAGTGCTTGACCAATAGCAGTAGAAAAATATGACTCACGGCTTATAAAAGAAAGTCCGTAACAAAAACAAGGCGCAGACAGCCACATGTGTTTGGGATCGACAAAAACGCGAATCATTTCTTTCATCGTGTCATATTATTGTTTCTTGTACAAAAAGTATGCAAAGGCTCGGCTGATCTTTTGCACATGGGTGCACAAAAACACTTTCAGTTTAAATGTGAACGCTCAAACAAAAATAACGATTTCGTGGGGTACCCGCATGTGCGAACCACATAATACAAGGACGGGTCTACCAAGCCGCAATCGTCCCACGTTGAGGATTATGGTCTATCTCTGAGGGAAACCCCGTGACCCAGGAGACCCTGGGTAAATAGGGAATGTACCTGATGATGTTGATTATGTAACTTACTTTTAATATAGTTATTTTTAGGACTCTAGACCCTTTTTTAATATGTTAATGGTATAAATGATCTTACTTACTGAATAGATGTACAGATTTGCATAGGTATATCAAATTTTTTTCGCTTATATATTATTTTGTTTTCCGAACATTGTCCATGAACAGATTTTTCTCGTCTTTTAATTTATTCATATAATAATATCGTATAGATACCTATAATTATATTTCATGTAAACTTTATTATATACTATATGAACTAGCTAAATTGACGCCACTTTCGCATAATGCAAATCTAATAGGACAACACCCTTGCAATGATCTGCAAGATTGATGCATCGAATGTGATTGATGATCTAGCAAATACATAACGCAGTTTAGATAAAGTCCAACTATTGTACTATTTATGTACATATATGTATGTGTAAGGCTTTGTTAGCTTGAATGGGACGCATTAGGCTTAAATATTTAGGTCAAGAGAAGGGATATAATAGTACCTTCATTAACGGTTATTAATTATTAACCAGTTTCTGACCGCTGCGGTACTCCTTTATCCGAATCAGTAATAATCAGAAGCTATAATCGTTAGCATATTGTATTCCCCTTATTTCAATAAAATAGAGTAGGTTACCAATAATGGAACGATTATATTGAAATACTAAACTTGGCTTTACTATGGCGGTACCAAAAGGGTGTTATCAAAGCGCCTGGTTATGTTTACAGCCCAATCGTTTTTTTTTTTCTGGATTAAAAGTTTTTCTTTTTTCTAAAATTCCATCCTTCCTTTCACTTTTTTTTCTTAATTTTTATATTTACATTTTTTTTTATTCACCTTGTAGTCGTAGTAGTATCAAGGAATACTAACTATTGGTAGTATGCTGTTTAACTTTTTGACTATTTTATTCAGCGTTACCGCACGCACAGTGACCGCATTTATAAAACCCTCTTTATTTAATAGGGTTGCATGCTCTACGCTCTATTCCTTACTTTTTAATAAACATAAAATACATTTATCGCAACCATTTTGTAAATAATATTTTCGTCCTAATGTTTATTTCTCTATTTTTCATTGATAATCTTTTAGTGTCAAAAAACACTAGGGTAAACAACAGCAGGGTAAAAAAACAGTAGGGTGAGGTTGTAATAAAGGGTTTTTTTTAATTGGAAGGCATATCCACCAATTATTTTTTAAACAATTTTAGACATGTATCTTATCAGTATCCATATAGTGTTACATACATTGATTGATTGAATGATAACACTCTATTATACACCAATAAAATAACAAAAACAAATATAAATGGAACTTAACGGTACGAACATGAATGTGTCATTTTATTTTAATGACGACGTCTCTTCCTAATTTGAGGTGACTTGATATCGAACATTGTGGAACCATAGCACAGAATAAATAATAGTACACATTAGATATAATAGGCTACAATTAGTTTATATTTGACCGTGATCATGAAACTGGCACTAATAAACCAAACTACACCTATAAAACATCCTTTAACTACATAAGTCAGCATATGAATTGTTAGTAAACGACATCATGACTAATGCTTATAGAAACTAATATTATGCGAAACGTTATTATGACAAACATTTTTGCGATTCAAAGGTTTAATTATACCCTGATCAGCAATCATAATTGCTAATTATGATACTAGTAGAACATGGTCGGACACGTGTTCAAGCGTGTCGTATCAGTTGCAATGGGTGGTCATAAATCTCCTTTATAATTGTTCCATGCACAACAGAAGTGTCAGCTTTAGCGTGGCGGTTGTTTCCCAACTAAACTCATTAGGGTATGGGAAAAATCGATTCGCTAAAGAATTTTTTTTATGTAACTGAATGACGACACGAGCTGGTCGTTTGCCTGATGGTAAGCAATACGCCAGCCCATATTAATAACCGCACTACCCAGAACTTTGTTTTGCAAAATCCTGCGCGGTGCTGCACTGCGCTCGTCAACCTGAGACAATTAGCTGTTGAGTCTCATAATTGATGGTTAAACAAACTTACCAAGTGAAGTTTGACCGTAATTATACAAGCCGTTGCATCCGAAGAGATTTATATAATTCACAAGGTAGTTCCACTCCATGAGCTGGGCATCAAGCACAATTTTAGAGCTGTCAAAAATAAAAAGCACAAAATGACTTATTTACAACTCCCGCCCTAGAGGGCGCCACTAAGCTCTGTCAACTCATTTGATTTAGAGACAACAACATTTCGCAAAATCTTAAGGCCACAAAACAGGAAAAATAAAACTACTAGTAGGTACTTAATATTTGTAAGGGTTTGTGACAACAAATTAGGGCACGGGTGGGTTATTAGTATAAATCTCTTCGGATGCAACGGCTTGTATAATTACGGTCAAACTTCACTTGGTAAGTTTGTTTAACCATCAATTATACTTCGCCGTTGCATCCTCGAGATTTATATAATTCACAAGGTAGATGTTTAGAGCTTTTGCGAAATTTTCATGTTCCTCAGAGTAAAAATATTTATATGGGCAACACATATATGTAATATTTTAATAACAATTGTATAATATAAATTATGATTTAACATAATTTAGTTAGAATCCTACACCGCTTTAGCAAAATAGTACTCATATTATCCGGCAGCTTATTTGATAAGGTCAATAGAAGACTCCGTAAGTAAGCTGCTAAGGATTATGCATCACAAGTATGCAGAGAAAATCGCAGTGTTTATTCAACTGTCACATATAATCCTTTTGATCTATCTACCTTCTAACGAGATGCTCGTATTATGTACAAGGTTTTCTTTTCATGACAAAAATGTTCAAACTTTGCCTCTGATCGAAAGTAAAGGCAACAAACGCCTTACAACTTATATGCTTGTATGACAAAAGTTACTGTTCCCGGCAAATTTATAATCTATTAGAAATTACTGCATAATTGGTTACGATTTCATACATTCTATATAAAGGATGGTGATTGAACACATCGTCCTGTTGACAATGCTAGTGAAACTGCCATTTATTTTGTTGTAATTTGGAACAGTCATCGTTGTCAATTTTCTCATCAATTTTGTCTGTTTCTGGTTGAAGTGCAAAGGCTAACTTGTTTCCTGACATGATATGTATAAAATAGTATTGGTTATTAACATGCCAGAGATTGGAACAAAGGATACTATGGTTGACTGTTCTAGTAAAGAATGACCATGACGCCAGTTGCCCATTGTTAATATTGTTCGTCAATTTTTAAAATGGGAAAAATAATAACTGGCTCTTGTTTATCGTATTATCACACATGATACTCCACCCAGTTAAAAGAAGTGTCAGGGTAAATCTCCAGCACATACGAGTAACGTCCGTTACTAATTATATATGACACAGTAAAATGTTGTTATTACCAAATAACGTATTTTCAATAAGAAAATTATCACCATTTTGCGGTTATAATTTATGTTTGGATTCTTTAACTGTTTTTTTTTTTTTTTTTATAATGTATATTAATATTATCATTATTCCTTTTTGGTTATTCATTTATGAATTGTAACCCGAAAATATAATAGACATTTTACATTGTCTAATTTTAATGTGGGTAACCGTCTATGGACTTGATTGAATTTAGCCCAAATCAAGAATGTGATTTGGAAAAAGCTGGTATAGGTGATTCCGAGTAAGGATACTACAGGTTTGAAGAGCTTAGGAAAGATGATTGGCACTGTCGGCCGAGCAGTCCATTTGACATTGACATTCGAATATCTGATCCTCAAATTTTAATCACTGATTCTTGGCCGCCATATTTTTATTAGGCATTAACGCATGATTCACAAAATGCTCAAAGAAAGTTTTTTTTTTTTTTTTTTTTTAAACAACCCATGGCTACTGAGACTTGAACCCGCATCTCAACATTAATTAGAAGGGAAGGGTTCTGGCCAATTGAACTACAGTGATCACCAAGACGAGTTTGGAATTTATAAAAAATAAAAAAATATTACCTAAAGGTAAATCATTGAATGGTACTTATCACCACAGCTGAAGATATTAGACGGTTTGATTGGTTCTATTCCTAAATTTATATTTATTAGTTTTGAATTAGATAAGTTCAAGTATTGTTGGGTATTATTATATCGTATATTATACCGTGAGAAAAAAAAAAAGAAATAATGGTTTCAGTAATTATATTTTATAAGCATTTTATACCACAGTTCAACTGTGCTGATAGATAAAGGGGTCTTTCGAAATTAATTTCCATGTTTGGAAAAAACCTCTAACGAGTTTTGGATTGTGACTTCTGACTGTAACTTCCATGGATCCTGGTAACGACGCCGGTGCAGTCCACGTCGTGATACGATACCCCGGTATATCCCGATACCTTTGGCTACTTTGCCTGTTCGGTTTTCTGGCTGACTAACTATAATGCACAACTAATGTAACTAATGTAACTATAATGCTATAATGTCTATAATGCTTTGATGTCGAAGTAAACTTCGACATCAAAGCATTCATCATTCAGCCTTCTTAACCTGAAAGCCAGATTTCTAAACAGATTCATTTGCCTCAGTATTATAACTACAAGGATTTTTCCGAAGAGGAAAGAATTTATCTAGCGTAATATACGTTAAATCAGGTTGCTTTGATTTATTGTGTTTGTAAGGCGTAATCCTAATATAATAATTTGATCAAATTTTTAAGCTTTTCCATATCCTTTCTAATAAGATAGGATGACCGACGAGATCTGACAGATAGATTTATGTATTCTTTAACTCGCGCTGGTTTTTAGTTGAAGAGTCAACTTAGATGGTTTTATACCCATTAACTGAAAATTTATACAAGAATATTTTCAGTGAAAGCCTTTTTCAGGTCTGATGTCACTATATAAGATAGATACGCCCCCAACGTTTAGAGATTTCCTTTTCAATCTCCGATCCAAAAAACTTCTTGTTTACCTTTCATCACACAACAGTAGGCTGCATAAAGCTTAGTATAATTTGCATCAAGAACGTTCGTGTTCTACTAGTCAAAGTCTAGATCAAGAAGAAGCCACCGCAAAACGCGGTGACGTCACCATAAGTAAGTAGTATGCCACTGGAATCTATTCATTGTGAATATTAACTTGTTGTAAGATCAGAGCGAACATTATATGCATACGTTAAAATCTGCTATTTTTACGGCTAGACAGTTTTCCATAGTGGGTGTATACTGGGCCTCTGCCACTGTGAGCGTATCATTAAGGAAGAAAAGTCATAATCGTGTTATGACTCCTAACTGCATGACTACGACCAAATCGTACCGTTAAAAACGCACCACTATGATCGCATTATAGTTCAAAGGCACACAATTTGTTTTAGGTATTAGGTTATAAGAAATACATCAAATGTGGGCGTCGCATGAAGATAAGGCAACCCCAAAGTCATGATAGTGTTATGACTCTTAACCTTAACTCTTTGACTACGACGAAGACGTAACGCTAAAATATACATAAGAACAATGCAAAATATCAAAAGATGACTAAATTGAATTATAGTTAAAATTAAAAATATGCATGACTATGATCGCATCATAGTTCCAAGGCACTCAATTTGTCGTTATGCACGTCTATGATCGCGTCATAGTTCCAAGGCACTCAATGATGTGTGTGACTATGATCGCATCATAGTTCCAAGACACTGGATTTGTTGCATTAGGCTAAAAATATATATCAAATGTGGCTGTTGGGTGAAAAGAAGGTAACGCAGAAAACATGACTGTGTTATAACTCTTAATTACTTGACTACGACGAAGTCGTAACTCTTAAAATATGCGCGATTATGATCGCGTCATTGTTTCAAGGCACTTAATTATATGTTGTGCACGTCTATCATCGCTTTTATTGACAATTTGATCTATGAACGACTATGATAGCGTCATAATTCCAAGGCACTCAATTTTTGCATTAGGCTATAACAATTTATCAAATATAGGCGTGACATGAAGCAAAGGTAACGCCAAAGTCTAAAAAATGAATATGTTATGACTCCATGACTACGACCAAATCGTGGCCCTTAAAATGACTGTGTAAGACTATGACCGCATCATAGTTCCAAGGCACTAAATTTATTGCATTTGGCTATAAAAATAGATCAAATGTGGCCGTTGCAAAAAGAAAGGCGGCGAAAATGTTATGGCCGTATTATGACTCTTAACTATTTGACTTGACTAGACCAAGTCGCGGCACTAAAAAAGATTGTGTACGACTATGACCGCATCATAGTTCTAAGGCACTCAATTTGTTGCATTACGCAATAAAAAATAGTTCAAATGTGGTCGTTGCACGTAAGAAAGGCAACGCAAATGTTATGACCGTGTTCTGACTCTTAACTCCTTCACGACGAACAAGTCGTGGCGCTAAAAAAGATTGTGCACGACTGTGATCGCGTCATGGTTCCAAGGCACTTAATTTTTGTATAGGACTTAATAAAAGCATTACAATGTGATGCATTCATGATATTGTCTTAGCATAATATCTATTTTTTAAGTACTGAAGTTGCATATTTAGTCGCATAAAAATTTATAACTGAGGGTAGTTGTGACATTATTCGGTCTGGTTACTAAGCCCAGTAAATTTATTATTTAGTCAGTATTTTGTCATACGTATTATTTAAAGATGTTATGATATTAAAACAAGTTATTTATTTTTTTAACTTATTTTTATAAATTAAGGCAAATTAAGGCATAAGGTATATTTTTTTTTTTTTTTTATTATGACCTTATTCAATAATTCACTCTCTCTACGAGGGAAGGCCTGAGTCCCAGCAGTGGGAACGTAATGGGCTGATGATGATTCAATAATGAATCCTTCCAGAGTACTACACAGTATCTTTCGTAACGAAAATAGAAATACAGATTCAACAAATAAACAACTGCATCGTTAAGTAGGTAACATAACCTACATTGTAGTAAATACTGTTTCTTGATTAACATTAAACATGCAGATTGGAAGTCAAGACGGAAAGATAGGTAAGTTCTCACCCTGATAGTTGCTATCGGAACTTTCATGCCGTTATAAATGTTTCACGAGTTTTATTTCGTGTCTTTCATACCTTTATTATGGTCTTCAGATCAAGACTCCTTACGATTTCTTATTCACATAGCACTTAAACTGAAATTAACTGTTAAATAGACGATAAAAACACTAATTACTTGATTAAGAAAAAATATTAAAGAATTTCGATGCTACGATGCCCGCACACAAAAAGTGAATGAGTTGACAGAGCTTAGTGGCGCCCTCTAGGGCGGGAGTTGTAAATAAGTCATTTTGTGCTTTTTATTTTTGACAGCTCTAAAATTGTGCTTGATGCCCAGCTCATGGAGTGGAACTACCTTGTGAATTATATAAATCTCGAGGATGCAACGGCGAAGTATAATGCCCAGTAATTTCGCTTAGGATTGCATAAACATAGCGAACAAACATTTTTGTTTATGAACTTTTGCCCTTTTGCCTATAATAGCTACCTTTTTCTGCGTCAATAAATATTTCCTAAATGAAAAACCAACGTTATCTCGATTATTTAAAATCCGCTGAACCGCTGCTGAATTAGCCCCTTCAGCATCCGTTCTCATTACCCTTCCTACCGTACGGCGTCTCCTGATCGGCATCGCGCGAACCGAGCACAATTTCCGGGTAGATCGAAACTCATTAGGGTGAGTACAGCCAACATCCTTAATTAGTACACATATTAAGACTATGTCATAATAACTACTTAGTTTATTTTGCTGCTTCTTCTTCTTTCAAATACCTTGTTATAGAAATACTTACTACGATATGATACTTAAAATGTATATCATGATGTTGAGTGTACCACATGGCAAGCATTAGCAGAAACTCCGCAGTATGCATCAGACTTGGGCAACTGGTGGAATATGTCAAGTTAAAATTCTCACATAATTCTCATATGTCAATTATCAATTATCATATGTCAACGGAAAACAAAGAAACCTTAAAGGTGAATTAAGCAGCTTACGCGTCACTACAAGCGTTCTACTTCAGAAATGTATTTAGGTTTATTTCAAAATATAAGAAAAAAACGTGAATTTTATATATAAACGCGAATGATAATATAATCTTTCTTAACTAAGATAAGTAATTACTATCTACTTAGTATGCGTAGATATCTATCTATACCAGTATAACTTGAATAGTATGCTGACTTTATGACATAATTATAAGTACACACGTACGCACGCACAAAGTGAGGTAGTGACTTACTTTACATTGATGCTAAGTTTAAACTATAAGTAGTTATATTTGACTGACATTCAACTGTATCTTTCTACACCCTTGAATAAAAGCCGTACGCATCAAGTTTAAATTCGCAGTGACAGTTAAAGTAATCTTGATGGACGAGTTGCAAGTTAAATGCTGTTTCTGTATATTATTTATTTATTTATTTCTGGCAGTATAAATGTACAATAAAGTAAAATTAACATATGCCCATAGAATATATACCTTATAGATTAACATATATACAAAAATATAACTAAGTATTTTATACGCTACTACACAACACATAAATAATTATTGTGTCTGCCTACTTTCCCAATAATGGCGGTAGACTCCCCCTGTAGGCCAGAAGTCCGGGGTAAGGAACATCTTCGCGTGTTCCGCTGGAACCTGGAGCGCGTAGGACTTGAAATCAGTGGTCCTAGTCTGCTCCAGCCGCGACAAACTCACGTTGATGGGCTCCTCACGTGAACTCCGGTACATGTATATTCTCTCCCGGACGTATCGAAGGACTTCTTCACCTTTCGTCTCCTTGCCTTGCATATAGCATGCCTATATCACGACAAACATAGGAAACGACACAAACCTAGTCATTATGTTGCATTCGACTGACAAACTATTTATTCCGCATTCACCCCACAATTTTAGAGCGAGTGTAGCTCAGCGGGAACTCATGCGCCTTTCGATCCGATGCACCTGGGTTCGAATCCCGACTCGGCCCTGCAATAGTTAAGTGCTGATTTTGCACGCTTGCTCTAAAACGGTAAAGGAAAACATCGTAATGATACCCGCTTACGCGCTTTGGAGTGGTAGGCTCTGGCCGTGGTTGTAATACCACCCATCGAACAAAGCCATGCCGTCAAGCGACCTAGTCGTGTTTTGGGATGATATTCGGTGAACCATCGAGGATACAGGTCTGAGCAGCCGCTCAACTGCCGTCTCTCTATGTGCTCCATATTAGGCCAAATCATCGCTTCACATCAGGCGAGATAGTGGCCAAAGACGGATTACATTAAGGATAAAAAAAAAGTCTCACATGAAATTTCCTCGTTCGCGTCACATTTTATTCCTTATTCGCGTCGAAAATTATTATTACTTACTCTACGTGGGAAGCGTTAACGTGGAAAATTTGACCGATAGCACAGCTTTCGTTCCATCTGACTTTGACGTTAATTTGAATTTGAATTTGAAATATTGTACTTAGTTTTCGGTCACCTTGTTCGTCTCTATCTTCGAGTTTTGCCACGGTTAGAATTTGTAATAGATTGAAATATTGTATCTATCTAGGTTTGTGTACCATGAAATTTGCTGCGTCAAACAGTTTCTTTAAAGCAGTTTAGTGACAACGTGTCTAATATCATTCCGTAACATTATAATGTTGGGAAATATTTGTGTGTGTTACATTGGGAATATTTGTGTAGATTTCTTCTGGATTTGGTACAAGCTCTATGATCTAATAAATTATACTACTAATATTATAAACGGGAAAGTTTGTAAGAATGTATGGATGTAGGGATGTAGGTATGTTTGTTACTCTTTCACGCAAAACTACCGAACCGATTTTGATGAAATTTGGTACTTTACGTACTTTAGGACTTGGAATAGCACATAGGCTACTTTTTATCCCGGGAAACCACGGGTGGAACCACAGGGCGCAGCTAGTATTGTCATATTTCTCAACACTTACAAACATTCTTATAACATAAATAACGATTTTATCTCGAATTCAAAATCACTGGTGACTAATTTGACACTGAAATTCTCGAACCGTATTAGTAGGGAAGGCCAATATCTATCTTGGGATTTACTGAAGTGCGGCAGATTAATATAAGGGGAGATACCTTGCATCTTGTTGAGTAGGAACCCCGCCTATATGTAAATGAAATGAAATGAAATAAATGTATTTGTCTGAAACATGGGTAGGTACAGATAAAGATGTTTAGATTTAAGTAAGTACATCGTAGTATTTTTATTTTCATTTTCAAAATCATCGCCAAGATTCAAAAATTGACTCCCCAAATGATGATATCGCAAATGAATAGACGTTTTTTTTTTAAATTATAATCTTCCACAAATAAAATATGTCACACAAAATGCGTTAACAGTACGCACATATTTTTGGCCACGATCTATTTTGCTCCTACATTTATCGATTGACTTTTTTACCATTGATCTTCATAGTTCATTGATGTCCGTTCATTCCAATTACTTTTTTCACTAATCATAGTAACTAACTGCCGTGAAACGCATAAAAAGGTAAATGCCTTTTTTTCATACCGATATCAATGAATGAGGATTTTTTGACATTGACGAGTTTTTTTTGCTGATAAACTGACGTAACATTACAAGGTAGTTTAGAAATTATATATTATATATATATCATTTGTTTCATACGAAATCCTACTAATATTATAAACGCAAAAGTTTGTAAGGATGTATGGATGTATGTTTGTTACTCTTTCACGCAAAAACTACTAAATTAATTTTAATGAAACTTTTTAATAATATAGCTACATCAGAATAACATATAGGCTACTTTTGATCCCGGGAAAATAGCGATAAGACCGCCTATTGTGCTTATTGATTATGTGTTACCAACTGTAATTCTGTTTTCTTTTTTAAGTACAATAAAGTGTTATCTATCTATCTAATATATATATATATATATATATATATATATATATATATACATATAGATATACAAATATATATAATGAACATTTTTGTGTAACAATATATCTAGTTGTGCAATTGTTATCACGTCATTATTATTATTATTTTTGCATTTACATGCATAAATTAACAATATTATTTTATATTATAAATGCGACAGTTTGTGTGTCAGTGTGTTTGTTCCTTCTTCACGCTGTAACGGCTCAAAGGATTTGCGTGAAATTTTAAATGGAGATAGCTTTTATTCTCGATTAACACATAGGCTTTTTATCTCGGGAAACCGAGGATGAAACCGCGGGGCGCGGCTAGTACCCTAATACGAGTAAAGGCATACCAAAAACCCCGGTCTTTTCAGCGTCCCTAAAGTAGATCTATCTTCATTCAACGGTAGATAATAAATGCGTCCAGCTGACCTCCCTCGCCTTCATTACCGGCTGATAACAAACCTAAAACCATTATCACGTGGAATCTTCTTAATTATCCAGTTGCTTGTTAGTCATAATATCCTAATTAAACTTAATCCTAACAATAATTATGACGGCGAACATTTTTATGTTTGGATGTTTGATCCGATTTGCTCCAAAAGTTATGAAACCCCTTTGGAATAGAGTTATGCAGTTTTTAGTTTGGAGAGAGTAGCGCTTCGTAGCGTAGCTCACCTAGCCGTTCCTAAAAGATCTTCTAAGTTAAGCAACGTTGTCAACAGTCACAACTTAGATGGGTGACCGTATGTGCGATATTTATGTCTGAGAAATACCGTGCTTCGGAGGGCACGTTAAAAAAACTATCAGTTTCAGGAATATAGTAACTGAGCCAATTCTGTATATTGAAGATAATTTTGAAAAACCTACTGGGATTGGCTATTTAGTGGGTACTGAACACGAATCTACGGTTTTTAGATATTTTGTCTGTTTGTTTGTATGTTAGTTATTTATAGACTCGAAAACTGCTTTTGATTGATTTTGATGCGGTTTTCAGGGTTTGGTAGCACAACTTGCAATTTAGATTAAATATCATATTATTTAATATTATTACATCAAAATCGATTAAGTGACTGCAAAGATACAGCGTGACCTCTTCGTAGTACGCGCTCTCATATAATGTGGAGGTCTTACAAAAATGGAAAAAAGACGTCTATGGGCATTGGGCATATTGTCTACGTTGACGATATCGCGGGGAAAAGCTAGTACATTACTAAAAATGCCTGAAGACACATTTCAGTAACGCACCGCATTATCTCATTGTTGTAATAATGCCTTACATTAGCCAATCGGACTAATAACACGTTTAGTCACAGATTACTTAATAGTGTAGGTATACTCTATCACTTGGCATAGTTAGATTTATCTATGAGTTTAGTAAACATATTTTGACGTTCATAAACGTGCTTTACGTTAGAATAGAATAACTTTTTAATATAACACCATAATATAGTAACAATCATAAACGATGGAGGCGACGTGTGACCAGAATGATGGCTTATATTTGGGTCAAAAAATCAGCATTGCCATTCAGCGTGGCAATGTGGCCAGCGTTCTGGGCACTTTCCCCTCCACCATAGGCCTTTTAGAATCCTTTTAGAACATGGTCCTTGAAGTTGCTGGTTTCCAAGATACAGGAACAGTTAGGGGCCAGATGTGATCGTTGGGCGTATTTTTATGTTTTTCTGTTCATTTTTGGCTCCAAGTTATGTTTGTGTCACTCTAACTGGTGGTAGGTTTCTCGTATGCGAGAGGCCGTCTGGGTGGGTACCACCGCTTTGCCATTTATTCAGCCGCCAAGCAGTAGTGCAGCATTACTGTGTACCGGTTTGAAGGTCATTGTAGCCAGCGAAATTACTGGGCATTATGAGACTCAACAGCTAATTGTCTCAGGGTGACGAGCGCAGTGCAGCGCCGCGCAGGATTTTGCATATCAAAGTTCTGGGTGGTGCTGTTATTATTATGGGCTGGCGTATTGCTTACCATCAGGCAAACGACAAGCTCGTCTCGTCATTCAGTCACATAAAAAAAAAGAAAATCTTTTGAAGTTACGCATTCCGTTTGGACCCACAATAAGGATGTAACACATCGCGCCCTCAAACAGTTGATGTACAGATTCACAGGTACAAAATAGGTGAAACAGATGACATATATCACAGGTACCCGTTCAAATCCTACCGGCAAACCGCACTGTGGGAGGTCAGAAACAGGCCATAAGTTTCGGTACAAGAAAGTATTGATCTGGTGGGTCGGTCGCATTGGAGCATGAATTCTGTGTCAAGCTAGTTCTGGTATAAGTAGAGAGGTCAAAAACTGCCTGCTACATTGCTATCTATAATATGTTATATTATGTATAATTATGGGCAAGATAATAAATGCCAAGCTCAGTATTGCTGCGTAGTACCGAGGTTGTTCCGAAAATTGTTAGCCACATTAATAAATACAATCTCTTTTTTCTTGAAACTATTTTGAATTGACGGCTAATTTCAATACAAAGCTCTTTGTGAGAATCATTGGCTACTTTGCTACAAAGATAATTACATACTTTGTCTTTGCTTGGCTACCTATGTGTAGTTTTTTTTAAAATATTTTTATAGATTATCCAACACTCTTCTTTTGTTTGCAACAATGGATGTCGCTTTTCGTTCTATGATTTATTTATGATTATAAACAAAGGTTAACCTTCAAGGAATCTCACGAAAATTTTAAAGCTTGTATTTTGGGGAGTCGGCTCCTACGTTAGCATTCGTTATTTATTGGTTACGTGAATTTAAACGTGAACCTTAGAGAACTAGAGACTATCTGTGGTCTAGAGAATCTAAACAATGACCCGACCTACAACTGCAGTAACTCATGAAAATGTCATCAGGGTAGAGTGGCTATTGCAGGAGAATAGACACATTACACATCGAGAGATTCAGGCTTAATTGAAGATTGTATCACAGGCAGCGTCCACGATCCTGCATGAGAAACTTAAAGTTAGGAAGCTTGCTTGATGGATACCTCAGTAAGTGATTACAAGGTGTCAGCGTTAGTTCTAATTTAGCCGTGTGCATTCATACTATACGACGCAACAGTCTCGTACTTTGGCAATTAGTAGTTAACTTGATTACATTCGTATTGCTGTCCTTATTTAGAGACATTAAGTCAAGGTCATTACCATCATGCGGGTCTACAACATCTGTTTTGTACTTACCACTTTAATTTGTTGGGAAACTAACTTATGCCATTTTATTCACCTAGCGTACTTCTGAAGAAAAATTCAAGATATTATATGCTTTACGCATGCTAGGCGAAAACTTTAAGATTATAAATCATCAGGACGAAGACAAATGAAATTACTCAGGCAGTGATCGAGCCAGCGTCTTCGGAATACCGTCTCGATGCCTTTACCACTGGGCCACCGAGCAAGTAGTATCTAATTTTACGAATTACGTAGATATTACAAGACGCAAGTTCGATCCCTGCCCGGGCAAATGCATTTTTCTTCTTCCCGGTTATTTAAAATCTTAAAATAAAGAGTTATTGTATGATTTTGATGAAGCCAAAAGATTGGGCACAAAAAGATCTAGAATTCTAGAAGAATGTGGCTGCTCAAACTCGTCTTCCTGATGGTTCACCAAAACATCATCCTGGAACACAACTAGGTCGCTTGACGGCATCGCTTCGTTCGGTGACTGGTATACCACTCATAACCAAATGTCAGTATACTCCTTACCAAAGCTTGCAATTGAGCACATACTTTTATTTCAACATTATATATAGGATTTGAGTTTTATTTTTTGGAGTGGTAGGCTCTGGCCGTGGTTGTAATACCACCCACCAAACAAACCATGCCGTCAAGCGACCTAGTCGTGTTTCGGGATGATGTTCGGTGAACCATCGGGGAGACGGGTTTGAGCAGCCGCTCAACTGCCGTCTCTCTCTAGATCTATGTGCTTCATCTAAGGCCACATCATCGCTTCACATCAGGCGAGATAGTGGCCAAATATGGATCGATTAAGCGTAAAAAAAAATAAAAAAAAATGTTGGTATTTGTATGACGCATATTCTTATTCGTAAAGAACTATGACCAATTACCGGCCAAATTTTTCAACGTGTTTCGACTAACGTGGTCTTACATATTAACAAACCAGCAACACCAATCTGTGTCTAGAGACAACAATAGACAAGCTTATCCCACGGCATTAAGTAGTTTCATTATCTCATTTACAGACGCAAACCATAACCACTCTAGTCTCTAATCCCCACACGCTTTTAATAACGTAAACGCTATCGTTACAGATACGTTTACTGTAATAAGCACAATCTATGACAAATCGTACGACAAAGCATTGCGATGCAAGCCTGCTATTGTTCAACGATTAGGGCAATTACAATGGACACAATGCATGCTGTCATCACGGTTCCTGGTTCAAATAGATTCATCGGATCGTTTTCCGAACACTTATGAGATTCGATTTCCGCACACAATGGATCGATGTGTTCTCGAAGTGGAATTTGTAACACCTCTGGGTGTAGGTGTTTCTTACTGAGACAGTCCACATTTTGCGAGCCTGTAGCTACTCGGATAAGACTGATAAAAAATTGTAGGGCTATTATTATTTTTTTCAGGCTGTATTATTATACATTTTTGTTATGTTGTTGCTTGTATTATACAACAAAGTAAAATATACAAAGCTTCATAGAACCTTACAGACCAACATATACAGATACAAAAATATACTTTCAAAATTTAATAAACCACACACTAAATTAACTTTTATAGCCAAAATATAGGTAGGTACTCGTAATAGCTGTTACAATTATATAATGTTCCATATAATCTACCCTATTTAAGGGTGTACAATAAAATTCACATAATAATATTTTACATAATTTTAATATTTTATTCGAATTAATCATTAATTATTATTATTTTATTAACCATTAATTATTATTATTAATTCTATAAAATGACAAAGTTTCATTATTTTAATATGTTTTATAGGTTATTACTAATTAACCGACGGAGGAAAGGAAAGGAGGAGGTTCTCTGTTCAATTGTATTTTTTTTTTTTTTTATTAAGCTATTGCATAGTTTCTATCGCGGGCCTTGAGCGTGGAGACCGAATCCAGAAATTCCGTAACGAAAATAACCTAACACCCCCAACCCGAATGCTATGCAATAGCTTTACCGCGGCAGTCTCCGAGTGCCACACGTCTTTTTTTTATGTTTTTACCTCAGAACTCCGTCATTTATGAACCGATTCGGAAAATTCTTTTTGCGTTGGGTTCAGTATAGCTACGAAGTGGTCCAAGATAAATTTCATCGATATGTGATTTGGACTTCGAAGTTACATTGAAGTCGGCTTTTGTTTTTTCTAAAAATTATTTATTATTTAAATGTCAAATTTATATAACTTATAACTTATATATTTTAACTGTAGATATTCATATACAGAGTAAAAATAATTATTCAATACCCATAGCGGTACTTGTACTACTTAACAGGTGTACTCTCACTCTGTATCTTCGGTATACTACCCCTACGGACCGGTAGTCAGACTTTAGGAACAAGTTCAAGGACCGCCGGAACTTAGAGCCTATAGGAAATGAAGTCAATAGACCTAGTCGACTTCAGCCTCAACAGTCGCAGTTCGGGGTTCAAGTGGGAGATGGATATTGTAGGCTCCACAGCGCACAACTATCATGCGAACGACATGCTCGTCTGATCACTCAGTTTCTTAAAAAAAAAGATATGCGGACATAATTTTGGTTATAGCTACCTACTCAACAGGTTTGCACAAAACTAACAAAACGATTAAACTACTTGATAAGTACTACCTACAGGCCATATATTACATTAATGACATTTATTTACGTATTACAGGTTCTATAGACAGCCATAATTTGCTCAGGCTCTATGACAACCGATCATCAGAGCTAATCGCAGTTAGGGTAAACCCTTTGCCAATTACAATCGGACCACAACTGTGATTGGTATCCCATCGATTAACCATGAGTGCGGTACGGAGGCCGACTGAATTAACTGTAGCACCTTTGTCTAATAGATGAACTACATAGTGCTATAGAACATTATATATGTAGCCAGTAATTACGGCCAGTTCTTTTTATGTAATTGAGTGATGAGACGAGCCGAAAAACTCAAACAAAGTTTTTAGGAAGGAAATAAAACAAGTAGGTATACATTTTAACAAAAAAAACCGACTTCAACTTATCTTCAAAGTCCAAGGTCAAATATCGATGAAATTTATATGGGACCACTTCGTAGCTATACTGAACCAAACGCAAAAATAATTTTCAAAATTAGTTTATAAACGACCACGACGGAGTTTTGCGGTAACAAACATTTAAAAAAACAATCGAATTGAGTACTTCCTCTTTTTTTTAAAGTTGGTTAAAAAGTATTTTAATTTTTTGCTTGGTATTGGTTAATGGTTCATATAAATGTAATGTAAATAAAATATGTATGTGGCCCATATTCTCTCTACGAGGGAAGGCCTGAGTCTCAGCCGGGGGAACGTAATGGGGTGGTGATGATGATGAAAGAGTACTTCCTGCTACACTATATTAGTTATATTAGACAAAAATCGCTTATGTTCCGTGAGTGAGAGGTCCTGGTATGCGCAGTCCAGTTGCTAGTCTGTGTTATGTATAAAACTGTAACTGAGTCAATTCTGTACATCGAAGATATTTTTGAAAAACCAACTGGGGTCGTCTATTTAAAGAATACTAAACATGAATTCAGTCGTCCTTTTTTACTTTTAATTTACACCGCCGACCTCTCTCAATCCTTTAGTTCTTTCCATCCAAAGGTTGACTGGAAGAGATCGCTTTTAGCGATAAGTCCGCCCGTTGTACTATAGTCTGTAAGTATATTTCGTGTACCTTGTTTATTTCTTGTTTGGTGTACAATAAAGCATTAATTATTATTATTAATCCACGGTTTATAGAATATTTGTCTGTATGTTTGTTTATATACATATTTCTTATCTATAGGCTCGAAAATTGCTTAACGGAATGCGGTTTTCAATGCGGTAAATTTTAATGCGGTTTTCAGGGCATAGATCTCAACTTATATTGTAGGGTGATGTTACATCAAACATTCAAAATCGGTTGCGTATAACTATGAAGATACAGCTTTTCGTAGTCGCTCTCATATACTGGGGAGATATTGAAGAAAAGACGACTATAGGCTGCTGTCGTCCATGCGGACGAAGTCGCGGGCAAAAGCTATAGGTACATATAAAGGCAGACACGCTCGAATACTCGGGTGACAAGAAACGCACTGGTTTTTGTTTGAAACTGAATTTCTGTGGAGCTTGTTACGTTCATACAATGTTCGCAAAAAGAGTTTTTGTGCTACTTGTTTGGACATCTAAAACATTATAATCTACTCCATGAGAATGCTGGCTGTTTTTAAATATGCCTAGGGGTTTTTATTTTATTTTTTAGAGCGTATATTCGTTTATATCTATGCCTACAAATTCCCAGTCCTACGTTTCATTTTCGAGACATTCCCATTTCTACAGACCGTTTCTACAGCTTCCCACTACTACAGACTTGAACTTTTCAGTTTTTGTTGATTGTCACTACATAGTATAAAACAAAGTCGCTTTCTCTGTCCCTATATCTCTATGTATGCTTAAATCTTTAAAACTACGCAACAGATTTTGATGCGGTTTTTTTAATAGATAGAGTGATTGAAGAGGAAGGTTTATATGTATAATAACCGTGCGAAGCCGGGGCGGGTCGCTAGTAAATAATAAAATAAAAAATATCGAGTTGTATTCCAATGGCTATTTATAGTAAGTGGTAATTTTTAGAACCATATTATACGTATATATTTACACGTATATTATGGTTCTAATAATTGCTCTATATAGAGTTTACACAACACCCTTTCTTGTGTAAACTTGTTGTGTTGACCTAATTTCTATATAACTATAGGGTCAGACATAAACGCAATACAATATAAGTTGAGGTAGGTACCTATACGTTTAATTAAATTTTTTTAAGTTAGTTCCATCAGTTCATCAATTTCATTAATTTCAGTTTCATCCATTATATCAACCGACGGCAACGAAAAATGTCCCTCGATAATTGAACATAAACCATAATTTGAGGTCTTTTTTGTTCAAATTTCTTTTTCCAAGGACCTAATTTCAAATAAATTTCGTCAGATAATAACTGTAAATCATCGACATTTCTATGTATAAAATTAAATGTTTATTGTTACCAGATTGTAGGTTTGATGGGTGTTACATAACACGTAAATTAGGTCCTTTACATCTATCCCACTACTCATCTATTCCCATCATTCTTTACTAATCTATTCCCATTCTGGATGTGCAAAATTAATAATTTCATTATTTATTACGGTTAAAGAACTTTATTTATCTCTTAAGAATAACAATGTTTTATTCACTTAGGGAGAAAATACAACATATAACTTAATAACTTAAGTATAAAAGATTGAGTGCCGTTAGCTTATGCACGAATTAGATCTATGTTTTGTTAAATTAGGTACCTATGTAATTAAAACAATATTACTGTACTTCTAAAAAATAAACAAAAAAGTAGGTAGGTAGGTAAAAAAAATATTCGCGCATCTTCAAGATTATATCTGACATGCAATCAACAGTTCAATTCCCTATATTTATAAGTCAATAAGAACTTCTATAGCCATAGTAATTACAGTCGTTTATTGTTACGACTTTATTAAGCGCCGTTTACACGGTTCAGAGGGCGGTCATTCTCACGAGATAGTAGGTAAATGTAACTTATACTAAAAGGCCAATGTCGAGACGGCTGCGTGTGCGCAAGGTCCTTTCCTTCCGGTCTGCTTTAAAAACAACATAAATTCTCTGGTATTTTACTCGTCGCAAAATCTTGGAGATGCTCTTCGAATTTTTTTTTATGTAATTAATAGGCAAACAAGCAGACGGCCCGCCTGGATGGTAAGTGGTTATCGTCGCCTATGGACACCTGCAACACTCGGGGCATTACTGGTGCGTTGCCTACCTTTAAGGACCTTTTATACTCTTCTTTTCTGATTTCCAGGTTGAGCGAATAATAAAGAATATTTGTTATATTAATTCGAGAATATTAATATTCAACATTTTAGAGTATATTCATTATTCTATTTTTACATTTATGTTTGCACGCATATGAGAGGCGAGTCTCTGTATTTTGTCTTTGCTTTGCTATACATATTTTATGAGAGTAATATATAAAAAGTAACCAATCCATTTCCACTGACTCAACTGAAAAAAATACCTAGAGCAATGTGCACCTTATTTATACATACCATAAGGGATGCAAATCTGAACAGTCTCTCTACTATCGTCTTCCTCTAGTTCTATGTGCTCCATCTTCATCCTCATCAGCCCTGGGCGAGATAGTAACCCGACCCTGTCCAATCAGTTCTACATAACAGTAAACAAAAAGTAACAGTTCTACAAAAAAACTGACACGTCCTGACCCTCAAATGAATAATATAATATTACCGCCCTGAAATTCAAATTGACGCAAATCAGAGATAATATATTCACTGATGCAACTTCACACCACTGCAATAGGAAATAAAATCTGCACTCACCAAAGATCAAAGTCATGACATTGACCGTAACTTCCGGGATGAAACGTGACATAAGATAGGGAGTCAGATAAAACCAGAACACGACAGTCTAGATGAGTAGTTCAAGCTACACGCCTTGACACGTATTACTGTACCTATAGTCAGAAAATACAACGTAGACGATTACGCAAAAGCCATGTCAATAAACTCTTTCGAGGTGTCACTAGACAAAACAAATATAAATAGGCTTTTATCAGACTCAAGTCAAAAAAATGCAGATCAAATCATATCAGAGCCAAGCAATAGTGGCGCGACATATGACACATTTTATGGACAAGAAGCCATGAGATTTGTTTTGGAAAGGCCAGAATCGCCTGATCTGTCTGAAGACCAACTTTTTATAGAACCTGGAACAAGTCACAACAAGTTTGAAGAAGATGAGGGAATATGGGAAGCCTTTCCAATTTTATTCCCTTTGGAAGTGCCGGAGCCAAAAGAACAATTTGAAGATTCTCTAAACGAAGCCAGTACGAGTTTTCGAAAGTTCTATAAGGAAGTAGGGCTCGGATCTGGTTTAATTGTATCTAATCTAGAAGTGCCAGAACCAAAAACGCAATACAGAGACTTACTCGTCACAGAGCCTGGCAGTCACAGTCATAGTTCTTTTTCTTATGAAGAAAGTAGCAGCACATTGGCAATGATCGGTACGTAGCGAATACTTTAAGACATCATGTTACTAAATCATCGGGGATAAATGAGGGAAGAGGTCAGAAGCCTGACCTGACCCTCACCGCTCCGGGTCGGGTCATCTTTGCTCTGTGTCAAGATAGTTAATCATTCTATTTCATAGTATCGTATTAATGAAGCATCTACTCATTTGCTTCTGTTACAAGTTTAACGCTTACAGATGTTATCAGTGCAGTATACTAATTATAAAAATCACGGTATATATGAGAAATAAACATAAACATTTACCACTAGTTTTTAACAAAAGATAATTTTAAATATTTAACTGTCTGTTAAATAACAGAGTTATTACATCATTCAATAGTTGGAAAAGTAATAAGGTAATACGTTACCTATTGTACAGAAGCGTTTTAAATTTTATGTTTATATTCAGAAAGAATTCTGGAAAATACTGCCTTTGCAAATAGGTTAGCCATTCGCTTCATTTTCCCCGGAGAGTCTTTTGCTTCCTTAGGCTGGCAAAACGTGATTTTTAAGCTGAAACGGTCTATATATAAGTGGGAAGTGATAAAACTAGATCAAGATAATATAAATTTAATAAAAATAGCATATCTATAAGATAATATCATCTTTATTGCTGCTTTAATTTTCATTGCTGAACTCAATTCACGCTTTGAAGGTATTTTTGATGTTCTATACAAAATGCAAGGTAAAATAAAAATATGATAACCCTAAAAAGCAATCAAGACACGAAACCATAGAATAACTCAACTATGTTTTAAGTGCGATTGCTTTCCAAGTGGAAGGACTTAAGGGTCCCGCGAGAGCTGACTGGTTTTTCTTTAGGTTTAGTTTAATACTCGTCTAGAGACTAATTGGATACGTCTAAGATCCCAGTCCCTAAGTTCTAAGACCTGAAAACGTTTAGTTTCCACGTCTCACGTTTCGAAGACTATATGGTGTTCTGCCTTAAACTAAGTAATACTATTATTTATTCTGTGCTTACCTACTAACACAGTTGGAAACGTTGGCGATGCACGCTGCATATTAAGTAACGGTGACAGTACGCGGGTGTAGCAAACTGTGAAATGCATTGAACATTTTTCAGCGCCAAGTAAAGAGACTACAAATTTCCTTTCGTAGTGTATGATTAAATTTTATAAAAAGCTTTTGGAAGCTCTCACGTTTGACATTTCGAATTGAGTGCGCGTTATTTCAGGCAAATCTTTTCCTAAATTCCTACACATAGGTAATTATATAGGCACTTTTATATTTTTTTATTATGTTTCACATCTGTTTCTCTGATAGAGAATTTTATATCGAATTTAATGATGTTACGTCAAAGAAATATTTAAACAGTGGCAAGTTGTATAACTGTGTTTTCTTGTACAATGACCTAGCCTTGTATCCGGTCACTGGTGTAAAAACAAGATAAATCGGAATCTGTCCATTCACGTGATCTATTGCATTGCAATGTAGTTAATTAATTTACTTTTTGCCTCACTTAGCATCACTGAAAAAGGTAGGTATTTATTTATTTCAGGCAATATTAAAATACAACAAAGTAAAATTACCAGAGGCCCATAGAGTCTTACAGACTAACATGTATGCAAAAAAATATAACACAGTAAACCAATAAACAAAACACACTACTTCACAGGGTTGAAAAATTTCGCTTCTTCTCTGTATCTTCGGTATAATACACGCCAGAAGACGGAATTCAGGAACAGTTCCTTATGCACCGCAGGAACTTGGAGCATATAGGCCTTAAAGTCAGTGGCCCTAGTCGATGACAGCGTCGACAGTCGCATTGCTATCTATCCCTGGATCCGTCTCTGAAGCGTTTCCTTGATGTAATGCAAAACTTCATCCCCTGATGCTTCGGGGTTCAAGCCGTAGAGGTAGTTAGATACTGTAGGCTCCTCAGCACGTAGTGTAGATGCCGTGAGCGGAGCGGCGCCACGTTGGTTACGTATTCCACCACATCAATTAAATTTTACTGCTTTTGTTTGTTTTAAATCCGTCGATATTCCATCTGTCGGTTTTACTCTGAAACAATAATTGTGGTTTACCCTCCAAACTCCTACCAAAGTTTAAGGATCGTTATTAAACTCAAACTTTTCTGCTTTGTGTTATATATTATGGACTATATTATATGAATCAACTTCTCTACAATCCTTTACTATTTTCCTTGTTTGTTCTTTTTCTTTATTATGTTTGTTCTATAATTGTGTCAAATTCCTCTCTTTTCTTGCTTTCTTTATAATTCAGTAACTTTTGGCATTAAGCCTACTATTTTTATCAATATTCTTTATTACAGTTGCATTTGTATAATCTTCGATTATTGTTACGAATTACTGATTTAAATCAGGATTAAGTGGGCTGTTCAATTTAATTGCTTTAAACCGTTTCGCTTACTCCAATTGCCATGAACCATGTTGACAATGCCTCAATTTACATTAATAGCTCTTACAAAGTGTTCAATTGAATATACAGATTTAAAATAGGTATTTATAAGCTTTTCTCCGTGCGACAGATTTCCAGTAAAGGCACAGAATAGTAAGGAATAGAAACATCACTCCGCAAAGAAATTTAAACAAATAGCGACTTGCTATGACGCAATAAAGTTTAATTCAGCTCGAGTTGCGCTGCATACCTACCAGTCATATTAACCTACAGAGCGCCTCTCTTTCTATCGCATAGCTGTAATCTCTTCAGACGCGGCACGTGTAACGACGCGCGACCCGCTGTCGGTGTCCAGCTATGTACTTGTAGCGTCGTACCTCCAGTGCGGAGTGCGCTAGGCCTGGTAAAGACTTATATATGTTACAAAATCTTCGAACTTTATCTGAGTACAAAGTAGAAGATCGTCTATTTTCAACAGAAGTATGCCTTCAGGTAACCTTTTAAACAATACTAGTACACTGGAACGGATTGATGTTTGTCACCCATATTCCAAGCATAATCTCATGACCATGCCATTTAGGGTGGTCAGAAAACGTTTAACGCGGAGCAAACTATTAACAAGAATTTTGTTAAAATGTATATTTTTCAAGACAACCTTTTAACAACTTCGTAATTGGAACCGCAAGCAGATTAAAATGAGCCCAAACACTAGTAGTTTACGATTATTCTTCAAGGAGTTCCATTGCCCACATTCCGTCTCTATCATCAGATCGACTGGTTGTCTTCATAACATTACATTGTCATCGGACATTGACAAGTATATAAAATTTCAAATCCGTAGACCACTTCCTCTAATCAGAGGAAGTGGTCCTGATTCAACTTGCATACAGATTTGACCCAAACATTGCAAGTTAAATAAAAGCTTGTAAAAAACCGACAGTGGTGACAAGATCCACTTTTAGCCGAAACGTTTCAAGTGAAACAACATGAGGTGATTTGGTGCCTCGTTTTTTGCCTTATTTTAGATATGTAGCGTGAAACCTTATTCTTTCAGCCGGATTTAAATTACGTGCATTAATGCAATTTGTAAAGCATCGCTATTACCTACGCCAACTATTTCCATGAACATTCCTGAAATCTGTTACGCTGTTTTTTACGATATTGAATCCAAACCTCTTATACCGTGAAAATCTTACCAGCACTAATGGATTAGGAAGAGTATAGTTTTCTTCTTAGTTTTTTACACTGTGGCAGTACTTGCAGACTGCAGATTTTTCCCTTGACCAGTCGGGGAAACTAGTAAAGTAAAATTTATATATTTATATTTTTTTCGTTTTAGGGTTCCGTACCCAAAGGGTAAAACGGGACCCTATTACTAAGACTCCGCTGTCCGTCTGTCACCAGACTGTATCTCAGGAACCGTGATAGTCAGACAGTTGAAATTTTCACAGATGATGTATTTCTGTTGCCGCTATAACAACAAATACTAAAAAAATTAAAAAAAATATTTTAGTAGTCCCGTAAAACAAACGTGATTTTTTTCCGTTTTTATAGATAATGGTACGGAACCCTTCGTGCGCGATTTCGACTCGCACTTGGCCGGTTATTCTATGTGAAAGAGGTTGGGGTTCTAGGTGTTTGCTTGGTTCGGATCAGGCCGGTTCGATCTGATTTGACGGTCACGGCCACGGTCTCATAATCCCGTAATGACGATAACGGTTGCATATATTTTCTTTGATCGTAGATTAAACAAACGGAAACTTTATTGCAATAAACATTCCGTTAGTTATTTCGACGCAGTTGCATATACTTTTTTTATGTAACTGATTGACGAGACGAGCTGGTCGATTGCCGGATGGTAAGCTGCCCATAACAGTAACATCACCACTCAGAACTTTGTTTTGCCTGCGCTCGTCACCCTGAGACAATTAGCTGTTAAGTCTCATAATGCCCAGTAACTTCACTGGCTACAATGGCCTTCAAACCGGAAGACAGTAATGCTTGAACACTACTGCTTGGCGGCAGAATAACTGGCAAAGCGGTGGTACCTACCCAGACGGACTCCCGTATACGAGAGACCTACCACCAGTATAGGCTGGTAGTTAATAATAAAGAGAATCTTTCGAGAAACGCATAAGGTCCTGTCATGAACAGGATGTTCCTGAAAGCTGTGAAACACGATATTTTAGCAGAGCTTGCGGTCGATCCTTTGGCGTTAGCTCTTCTTGCTTTATCAACCGACTTCTAAAAAGGAGAAGGTTCTCTATTCGATTGTTTTTTTTTTGTTACGTCAGAACTACGTCATTCATAAACCGATTTAGAAAATTCTTTCTTGCGTTAGGTTCAGTGTAGCTACGAAGTGGTCCCATATAAATTTCATCGATATTTAACCTTAGACTTCGAAGATACACTGAAGTCGGTTTATGTTTGATAAAACGTATACTTGAAGGTTCTAGCATTCAGTTTTAATATTATAAAAAATAATAAGAATATTTTATTAAATATTATAGTTGTAGTGAAATATATATTTCGATAATACATAACTGTATTAAAATAACTCACGGCAATTCCAACTAGACCATAGGCTCGTAAACTCAGAGCGAGGTAGTTTATGAGAGAGAATGATTTTTTATGACACGAAAAGCTAATAATAATATCAATCATTATGAACGTATTTACTCCATAAACTTCATAACCTGAATGAAATTCAGCTCTTGGAAGTACCGTAATTTCATCTGACGACGACGTTATGAGAATTGATTGCTTTCGATCTTCTTCTTCTTCTAATAATAAATAAATAAACCATTTTTTTTTTTTACTCTTAATAGATCTATGTTTGGCCACTATCTCGCCTGATGTGAAGCGATGATGTGGCCTAAAATGGAGCACATAGATCTAGAGAGAGACGGCAGTTGAGCGGCTGCTCAGACCCGTCTCCCCGATGTTTCACCGAACATCATCCCGAAACACGACTAGGTCGCTTGACGGCATGGCTTTGTTCGGCATTTATTCAAAAAGTTTCTTGAACTTATTTGGCTAGTTGACAAATTTATGATATTGAGGTATCTGCTGCCGAACTAGGCTCATCACCCGTGTTTCAGCGTGCAGTCCCTTCCTCTAGGGTTATTATACAATATATAAAGGCTAGCCTGTATTTCTTCTTTCGAGTCGATATTTTTGTTCCATATTTGACTGAATTGTAGCTTTAGCCAGAATTAACATTTATATACGTTTCACGTACCCATACTTAGCTATGAATGAAAATACTAAGGCGCTCACTCATCCTGCACGGAGATAAACAAAAAATATAAACCTGCCCAAGGCTGAGCTCAAGGTTTATATTTTTTCCTTTTTACAAAATTAAGAAATCTTTTGTTTTTTATTCAAGTCCCAGCAAAAGAGATGTAAAAAGCTGATGAAAGGTTCCGGTGGAACGGCAATGATGGATTTAGGGCACAACTTAAAGAAAACAAATGACATCGCATTGAGTTGCTCAGCGTATAATTGTACATTACAAAACGTTTCGCGATTACTGAGCGATAAAAGTGGCAATTAATTACAACTGTCGCTGAGGACAACGATTTGTTTCGGATTACCCCTCGCCCTCGGCTCTACAGTGAAATTAGGCTCTATGGACGAACATTAATAACTGAAAAATCACTGTCAAATAAGAGCCAGACTATGAAGCCCTGCAATTATTTTCATTAATATGGAAAATGGATTAAACAAGTACGTTATTGTATCCAAGTAAAGGTCGACTCTGTTTTGTGAAAACAAAACAAAACCTTTAACCAATATTTTGGATGAAATTGGATTAATATTGACATAGGATCTAAATATGCATAGACATTTTAGCAAATAAATGTTGTATCAGTAAACCGTACATACAAACTTTTCAATAAATAAACACTTTATAGTTTAAAATCTTTAAAAATACATTAATATCAAATACATTTCACAGTAATCTGCATAACAGCTAACAAAATAAAATAAAAACTACATCATATACTTAAATACTATTAAAAAAAAAACTGCGTCGCTTAAGGTTTTACTTAACATAACATAGCGTACATATTATATTAAGATTATACTCACTTCATTCATTAAACCAATTAATTTCTGAGAACTTGCTTGCGTTACAAAAATGTTGCCAATTTTTCCACGAAATTTACGTAACGATTTCTACGCGATTTCATTTGTTTCTTTTCACATGTACCATTTATTGTTACTGTTATGACGAAAAATGACTCATTCAATGTTTTTTAATAAGATTAACTACTTAAATTACCTATGTTATTTTGAATTGTATTTAATTGTATACCTACACAATCAGGTTTAGTAATATTCTTTATATCGCTAACATGCAAAAAATTATAAATTTTTGTTATTATTTTTCTCTTTGTTTTATTATCAAACTTCGATAGTGTATCTCTTTCGACTGTATCCTGTTTTGTGTTCCATAAATAAATAAAATTAAAATTAAATACTTAGTGTGATTCTGCCACGGTATATGACTTCCGGTCATTGAACTTACAGAAAAGAATAAAAAATCGGCTAACATAAATAGCATGGTGTACTTCAAGTTCAAACTGTAGGTAATTCAAAGTATATGTAGGTTAATAAATTACTTAATTTTTTTCCTTAATAAAATGATGATTATGATAAAACGAAGGTACAAACTATAAGTAATAACTTTCTCTCAACACTATTTCTACGGTGTTAAAGGACAAACGAAGTGGGCAGCTGATCAAACTCGTTTGTGTGAATGGTGCTCAATACTAGGTATAACAATAATATGCGCTCAATACCTATTATTTAGGCACCTATATACCTAATATTGTTTACTGTTTCTTTTAATAATTTATTGGACACGCAATAGGTATGCATGCCTAACATCTAAATATGGTAGATTTACCATACTAAATCACTTTTGAAACCACTGTTTTGAAAGTCAACGCCGGTTTTAGTGCCTAAGTTTAGACATAGTTTTCAAAACAAAGCCATACAAATGGATCACTGGTAGAGCACGTGATAGGATCAAAACCTACCGGCAGGCTGCTACCACAAAATATAGACTAGTACAGAAATCAATCAACATAGTAAGTGCGCTCAAGCAACGCACACAAAGACATCGCTCACGGACACGATATCTCGAACCAGTTGAGACCATTGCGAGCGCGAGTGCCATCCGCTTGAGACACGCGACTGTGAACTTTTTTGTGCAAAAATGGAGCATCAAAGCAAAAGTTACTATAACTGCTCAGTGGACGGTTGTTTAAATTCAACATTAAAAGGTGAATTGTAATTTTTTAGGCTACCAGTTGTTTCAGAGAGGTAAGTAGGTATTTGCTTGTATTTCGATGGTTTGTTTTCACGTAACACAGAACAATTAGGTAGGTAGGTAAGAGCCCCGGCCCCCGGCCCCGCGCCGATCAAGCGGACATGAATTTATTGCCTCGTCATATTTTAACAATTTATATTAGGTATTTATTGTAGTATAAGCTGTATAAGCTCCGTGTTCAATAATTTAATGAGGAAGATGTAAATGTAAATTAATTGCATTTTTTGTCTTCAAAAAAACTTTATCCAATTATAATAAATCAAACAACTAGATACGAGTGCCACTACTACGATAGTTTTTTGTGTATAAGCCAAAGTTGACAACGCTAGCGCAACTGCCGAGCGTAGGTATGAAAAGTGAAGTAAATACATGAGATTGCCTTCTGTACTAGTCTATATTTTGTTCTGCTACGTAATGCACTATGAAAAAATGCGATGCAATAAACCTCGATGTAAGATTCGTTAATTGAACCATTGTTTAGTTTTGACAAATTTCTATTATTACATGAATAAATCACACCATTACGAATTCATTATTCTTCGAGCGTTTACCTTCGACGTATTAACCGAATCAATATAAACCGATTCAAACAAACTTCACACATAACTAAGTGAAATCGACCAAAACCAACATCGAACTCGTAAACCTATCGGCCCATGTAACTACTATAAACATACTATTATTGACTGAGAAACACCACACCGCTTCTGGTTTCGTCAGTCATTGACATTAATTGTCTCTGTAATGGAAAAAAAAGTCAGTGCATGTTGAAGTGCCGCGGCGGGCGTTCGCGTGTATTCGATACTTGTAAGCTCCTGGTTTATATTCGGGGGCGCCTGCACAGTGTCCGTGCCATGTGTCAGTGGAGCCCTGCCTCGGGCGGCTAGTGTAATATGTGCGCCGAACACTCGCGCTCGTCTCCTCTCCCGCGTGTTTCAAACACAAAAATGACAATACTCTAAGAATCAAAAACAGAACACCATGTGTTGTGCCAGGTTTACCAACTACCTGTTTCGCAGTGTTGTTAAATACACATGTGGACTCGCCAGCCGAGAAAGTGAGTACCGTATCTATAGTAAGCGTGTTCCCTGTTCTATAATTAAACCGATAACCGTATTACGAGCCGCCCGGCTTATCAACGTAACTTATAAACATAACAATACCGACATGTTTAATTGAGTTTCATTAGTTACAAGTTGAGCTTAATAAACGGCTTCTTCAAGTTCAGGCCGCCAACATTTCTTCAATGTCAGTCGGCATGCGTCCTCAAGGCAACTTTCTAGAATGATTCTGAGAACTTTGCACCGCTGTAATGTTCACATACCACAGGCGTAGATAAGCTGAGAACAGCCGTCATTTGTTTAACAAATCAGACATGCGCTGCTGATTGGAAAGAAATGCACATTGAACTCAAAATACGACTAGGTAATTTTGCGAGTTCAAAAGGATTATGTCTAAAATGGGTCGATATTATGATAAATCTTATACCAGGAACAAAACATTCTACAAATATCAATATGTTTATCTGTATCTAGATAGATAAGTTTTATTTTAAGAAAACGTTACTCACTTTGAAATAGTAATAAATTTCGGTATCTCAGACAGACAATAATAATAATTGTATGGAAGGTGAACGAGAGAGTGGTCACATACACTTTACAATAACAATTATTCTATTCACGTAACCAATATAACTTGGACAGGACCTACGGAAAATGTACAATTTTTATCAATTCTACATTAGGTACGTTTGTTTACATTATACTTTGTTTTATTATATTTTCCTGTAGTAGTGTAAATAATAATATTACTATTACTATTACAGTACCTATAATTAATGATAATACCTATGGTAAATCTGCCAAAAAACGATCTCAAAGTGGCCACTGTTTGGTCCAATTCACACTTGTAAAAGTATAACTGAAATTCTGAACCATTGAAACGATAGAAGACAATGAAGCGGGAACGATGAATCCATATTCATACCTACTTACTTACTTCTATACTTACTATAGGTACTTCTACTGGTACCTTGTATATATTAAAATGTGATTATCACATGAAACCTATCAAACTTATTATAACTTCAAGGTTTAAAGCCAAGGTTACCTAGTTCACACTAGAATACAACTAATAGGTACACTAAGTACTGATAGCTCATTAAAATTTTAAATCAATTAATTAATTATTTTTTGAAAGAGTTTGGCGTTAACACATATAGCACAGTACCTATTGACAGCTCGCAATCATCAACAGGTTGATACACTACCTACAGTCTACATAGCATAATTATATATGCAGTTGTCATGGAGCATTTATATTGTTTACTTCTTTTGACATCATCATCACATTTTTGTTTCTTTTATTTTTATTTTATTCCATTAATTGGAAACATTTAGTTTAACACATACATACAAAACGTTATGATTAATACTAATATTATGCTGCATGTGCATGTGTTGAAATTTTAAATTTATATATCAACGATATTTTATTACTTAATTGTAAGTTGGACCAAGTCTCATACATTTCTTTTCGTTCGCCTTTAGGAAGAAAACCCTACTATTTTTTGACTTTTGACCATGGAATCCTAATCTCTAGTCGCGAACACCCTACGATAAGTAGGTTTCGAGACAAGTTTTAGCGTGTCAAAATAAAGGTTTATACAAGTTTATAGCTGACTTTCTCTCATTCCGAGGTGAAACCCCTAATTTTCCTGGTCTATACAGAATATATACTCTTACTCATTGTCATACTCTTTTCTCCCTGACTTTGTCTCGGACCGGTAAACAAGATAGTAGGTACGACGTAAAATTGTTATAAAACATAAGGATCGAAAGCCTTTTTCAACAAGCTGTTGAAACTGTGCTAATATTAAGACCTATGTATCACAACTTTGCAATAAATTGTATTCCATTATATTCTAATATTTTCCAAAACGAATGTTGGATTAGTTGTCTAAGAGTATGTTTTCAGTGATGTGGAATTCATTTCTACAAATGTTATATAAGTAAATAAGTACCTATATAGCCTGAAATAAGACTACAATATAATGGAGCCAAACTAAGTTGTAGTTATAACGCTTGAACCTGAAAATTAGGTTCAATTAAGTTATGACGTGTAGATTTAGGTATTTCAAAGCCATAACATTTTGTATTTTATCCCAAACATGAATAAGGATATTTACATATATAAGTACAATAAGTAATGAGAGATCTTTGCAATTTTTTGTTGCAACAAAATTACTGGTTATTTGTGCAAGCTTCATACATATATAAAAATCAACATTAAATGTTGATACATTAATTCTTGGAAGCACTAATCATGTGACTGTATTTAAATAAATAAATGAATATGCCCAACGATCACACACATAGATCCTGGGCCCAAACTAGGATTCCCTGTATCTAGGGAACCAGGAACTATGAGGGCCATGGTTCCACAACACTCAGACACGAAACAAATCCTTGCGCTTATTTTTTCTTTACACAAAAATTTGTCCCGTCGCGGGTATCGAACCTGCAACCTCAGTGGTGTATGAGATTTGAACCAACCTTTCCAAAATCACAGAGACACCTTGAAATAGACCATTTAGCATGAGCTTGTAATAGAATTTATCAAAAACAACTTTCAAGTTTCTTTAACCTTGTCAGTATATGACTCACTTTTTTAGGATCAAGATGAACAACTTGTTCATTATTTAAACAGTTTTTAAATATGTTTTATAGTAGGTACATATATATAAATAGCCTTCCGCCTCGTGACTGTGCCCGTGGTATTTCCATTTTCCCGTTTCAAAGAAATGTTTTTTTTTGTACTTATGGCTTTTGTTGTCGAACAATAAATAAATATTACGGGTCAGGGTCAGGTTTTTATGTACGTATACGGGATATTATTATACACCAATAATTGCCTGTATCATTGGAACTGGACTTCAAAACATTACTCACCATTCATCATACATAGCAGCAAAACTGTATATCAACATTCAACACCCGTTAGGTATATTGCCTTTTATTTAGATGTCCGATAAGACTATAGTTTCATACCAATTCTTAATAAGCTCTTTTACAATAATTTGTAGAAGATAATGATACATTGAAAACAAATTATGTATCATTGAATGTTATATCCCCAAATGTTAATTTAATGAATAAATCTAGCGTGTCAAGTTTTATTTCCAATTGAACGGACGAACTGCCTAACCTTGACACGGCGGCCAAACATTATCCTTTTGTCTCAATTGACGGGTAATTGTTGGGGACGACTTCTGTTCTATTCTGAGACGATTCCGCTTGTGTTTTCAAATTGCACCTTAACTCCCAGCAGCAACGCTATTATCGTGTAAACTCTGACACGAGAACTGATGAGATGAAACGATGTTGACACGAAATTGCGATGAATAAAATTCTGGTGGTCCAATTGTGGCCGAAAAGATCCGCTCACGAAATGGTAGTGTTACAGTCCAACAGCGTTATGGGCTAGCCAAATTACAATGTAAAAGTAATCAACGTCAGAAAGAAAGAAAGAAACGATTTATTTTCACAAAACTGCACAGAATAAAAAACGCACATACAGAAGTGCAGGAGGACAGAATAAAACAAGTTAAGGAAACAGTTACAGCATGTGTGTGGAGACCGCTGCCGTGCACAGTGCAGTCAAAAAAGGTCTGTGCTCAGCATAATGTTGTGAAGAATCCACAACGCTGGTTTTCAGCGCAGGCCCTTGGTGACTCACGAACTTGTTGTGTTTAACTACAAAAATAATTCTGATCTAATTAGTTCTCCATGCTATTTGACATCCCGACGTTATGCATAAAACAAAATAATGCTGTTGGGAAAATTGACATTTTCTTCGATAAAAAAAATACTAACCCGTAACAAATTAGGCACGCATTTAAAATTACATAGGTACTTTTTATTGATAATTGATTCCAAAGAGCTAGGTAGCGACACATGCGAGTAATACTCCTCCACTCTCGATACCTATAAAATAAATGTTGGTATGCATTGCATTCGCACATCGTTGGTTTAGATTGAATCTAAACATACATACTTATAGCAGCTGTGTCCTTCGCGTAGTAGGGAATTTTCCAACTGGCTAGGTTAGTCCATTACTTGACTCAAATACTAGACCGATCAATTACTGCCCACAGTTTTGTTTCAAATGTAGGTAGTAAAACTTAAAACCCACTTGGAAAACGGAAATACCATCTAAAACACGATGCTATTAAACATTAGGAAATGCGATTACGTCATACCAATAACAATAGTATATGTTATATATACATTAGAAATACTATTAAAAGCAACGAAACGTAAATTAAAATGCAATTTCCTTCTATTTCAGCCTAACGAAAAGCCAAATCGAAAATTTGTCAGTAAAGTATAAGTGTACAGTGTAAATACAACCGCTCCGTGTTCGTCAACTTGTTTGTGCAATATAATAATTATGTTATATGTGTCTGTGATGTACTTGTGTAAGACCTGCATGGAGTGCTTCGTGGTGCCTGCTATATACTTATAATTAACACTAACCACAACTGGGATTACTCGAACGCGCAAACATGCCTAGAGGTAAGTGACGCGTTCGCAGATGGATTATCAATGACTATGCTTCAATGATAACAGATGTAATTGAACTAAGCACTTTTTAACGGATTTATTGCGAATACTTTAGCATTATTTTGATAACTGGCCTCGAACACTGTATCGTTAATGTGATCACATTAAATGAAGATAGATCACAAAAAGATTGTTTTCCTGTGACCTATTACTTCCTGCGAGTAAAGTTAATGCGAGAAATCCTTTATACATATATTGTTTAATTCAATGTGTAGGTAAATATCACGAAAACCTACGAAATTATACTATTAAGACCTATTTTTGTAGGGTACAACGTATGTTATATCTTAACTCTACCATCCTATTTAGCATTACGGTCGATCCTTTTGGCGGCCCACATTAGCTAACGAAAATCGGATAGAGCCGGTCAGAAACAGCTTTGTGACAACAGCGTCTATGTATGGCGTAATATTCTGTTCGTAACTTTGCGTCACCATAACTGAGACAAACTTTGTACCTTTGACGGCGACGTTGAAAAGTACGAACTCCTTACTGTACTCGCAAAATCTACCGTACACTTAACTGCCCCTGCATGAACCTATAAATGTCACAAGCTAAGATCGTATAAAACGTGTTGAGCTCTATTCCAACTTCCTATTAATATTATAAATGCGAAAGTGTGAGGATGGATGGCTGGGTGTTTGTTACTCAATCACGGAACTATTGAACGGTTTGGTATGTAGGTACTTGAAGTTCAGGTTAAAAAAGGACATAGAACTTTTCATCCCGCAAAACGGAAACCCGGGGAACCTGTGTCCACAGCCTTGATTTACTAAACTGTATTGCGACCATGTCTCGTCTTGATATTTTGTCAAACAAAAGTTTATCACCTACTTGAATATGTCGTATTTTGTGTATTTACACAAAATGACTGCCTTAAAACAGATTAAATGACTGAACGTACCCATAACTAAATGAACCCTTAGTGCATTGAGGCTACACGTCTTTGAAGTTACAAGATATGCCATCGGCTCTGGGCCCTAATTCACTATGACAACTTGGCGATTCATTGCTTCGAGATCACGTCGATTCCTTCATTAATAACCGACATTTGCGAAATTTGTATTCTCTATGACGCGTCATAGAGAATTATATATATGAATATATGAATGCGTCATAGAGATGTCTGATGAATCGACGTGATTTTCAAGCAAGGAATCGCCAAGTTGTCGTAGTGAATTGGGGTCCTGTTCATAAACGTTCGACGAAACTAAAGAAAGACGGAAACGTCAACTTTATTTGTCTATTAGTATTGGATATCTGTAAACATCTATTACCAAGAATTTGTTGGGTAAAATCGTTTTAACCTGACTAGCAATCTGACCACTGGAAAACACTTAGATCAAGTAGATACGTTGTAGGATGGTAGTACGTATATTAACGATCTATATAAACGACTTACTAAATACTTTCCTGTAATTATTTTATAGGTATATTATGGACGTCATACTCGTCATTATAACCGGTAAGGTATAATCCATTAATGATATTATATTATGTTGAGTAAACAAGAAGGCCAGAGATCTTTCGTTTGGTTGTGACTCACATTAAGGAAAAAGTGTACATATAGCACTTTGATGGTGTAGAAATCTAAAGACTTATGTTAATGTACGACAAGTTCTAGTTTCAGACTTTTTCTTTAAACAAGAATTTATAAAAAAGAAACTTGTCGAAAGTTTCCGAGAACCGCAGCTGTTGGGAGAATGTGAAACTATTTGCATCAACAAATCGTCCATTGCAATCTCTAGGATGTCTTTAGTGAAACTTTGTTTGTCTAGCAGAAACTTTGCTTTTGTTCGCAGCTGTAAAAGTACAATCATACTTCCTGAAAGAAAATTGGCACTTAGAGGTTTGCAACACTGGTCAGACGTTGTAACGGTGGACGCACGTGAACATGTGACATCACCGCAAACTGTAAAGTCGATTTCAAGGCTGACCACAATAATCAACCAACGCAACAAATCTCATAAACTAGCAGTAAAAAGCTAATCAATCACATGCCTCATTCAGCGCTACAGCGCGTCTAATGCGCAAACTATCCGACTGATGCTTGGAATTGGATCAGCGTTCCCTAGAAATGCATCCACTAGAGATGCAGCACCTGCATCCTAAAATAATTTCCACTTCAGACGGCACCCGTTTAATTAAAGTTCCTCGATATCTTGACAGATCAATTAATGCTGGAAGCTACACACAGCCGAAGAAGTCGAAGTTAAAACAATCGAAGCCAGATGTTTATTCGAATGATGAATGGATACAAACATCCAATAGTTTGACTACGTTTTTAGCTGGACCCGGTCGGGTCCAAAAACACTAAGACTCTATTGAAGAAAGGTCCAATTGGATGTAATTTATAAGTTTTTTTGTGTCTCAAGTTTTTCTCGTTTTGCTTGTATTTTGTGAATTCATTCGGATTTCAGACTTCCTCTACACTTGTAGAGGAAAAGGTAACATAGGTCTTTACCTATCTTAGCATTTCGTCTGCAAGTTTTCATCAAGATGATTGGAGAGATGAAAGACGGAAATTATCACCATATGAGAAGTTCCAACGAAGAATCAACATCTACTAGCAGTTTCATCGTTTTGCCATTTACCTCCGGAATCCAATCAGTCGGTCGGTTTTGAATTTCGAGATCAGAGCAAAATTGCTCAAATGCCTAACCATTTTGTCATGATGCGTATGTGGGCGAGCGCGGCTGATTGGCGGTCTCCAGTTACAATGTTGACGCCACTTGAATCAATGAAGTGCCATTGGCTCATTGTTTAATCGTGTTTTATCAGCTGTAATGAACGTACACGAGACGTTCCAACATGATACTCATTAAGACACTGTATCAAATGATACATCGACGTCTAAGAATAACAGACATAGCTATAGCTGTATAAAGTTACAGCAACTCTTAATATAATTATGCAGATTCGTTTTCACTGTGCAAAACAGTTTTTTTATACTCAATATAGCGGCATTCTTTCCTTTGTATACGAGATTAGAACTACATAATATGTGGGCGAAGAAAAATATTTATAAATAGAACAGACGTACAGAGCGATTGAAACCATTTGTGAACTGCAGTGTTTACTTTGCCGAAAGAATTTCTTTTGACACATTGAAGATTCTGTGAAGCAAATTTAGTAAGAGTAACAAGAAGTTTTGTAATGCTATAGATTATTTTCTATAGCCGAAGTTTATTCAAGAACGTGCAACTTTGGGTCTTTACACGTTCGAGTCATGCCCAACTTCTTAGACAAATTACCCCCACTTCGTTAAGTCCATCGTCTCATGGAGCAAGTGCTTAATTGTCCATGTGTAATTACCCCACTTGTATACCTAGGTATGGTAAATACCAGTCGGTCAGCTAAAATTTCAATCCCAACCTCTGTGTTTGAGAAATGCGATATTAATGTAGTTTACAAACTCCGGTAACATTTTATATCAAACAGTATTGAGGCGAGTACAGTACAAAGCTTGTATTAACTGAATAATAACACTGGATGGCTGGGGCCGTTGGTCGACCATTGTGAACCTTGCTCAGTGGTTTCACTATTGATTTTGGAACAATTGCGCTGTTTCCTACAGCAATGACCCTGGGGTATTGTGGGAGCATTGAATAGACTGCATGGAGATTTTACCTATTACATTCGTATGTCGAACCAGACAGGTATTAACTGTAAAGTGTCGATTGTTAACTGCATGAAATGGATAACTGGTTGTACAGATATTGGTATTAAATTGTGGTCGGTCTTCAGTGAGCATTGTGGGTTTTTTACCGTTAGATTAAAATGGGTACTGTGTATCTACAACGCTGTCAATGTAACAATGCTATGCTGTATTGCCTTTGGATTCGGTCGAAAATCGGTGATGCTTTTGGTTTTAGTTTTGCAGTTCAGAGAAAAACGCGCATTCATCTTAATGCTTCTGCGGTGTATTGGTTGGGTAGGTTGGCTCAAATCTCATACACCACTGAGGTTGCGGGTTCTATTCCCGCGACAAGAGAAATGTACGTACTCATAAAAAAAGCGCAAGCATTTGTTTCGTGTCTTGGTGTTGTGGAACCTTAGCCCTCATAAATCCTGGTTCCCTAGATACTGGGAATCCTAGTTCATTAGTTATGTGATCATTGGCTAAAAAAATGAAGCATTTCTACATAGTTCCATTCTTGCTTAAACTGTCCGCAATTCCGAATAATTATGTTATCAACGGATCCATATTACCTGATGCTTGTCTTTCCAGGCGACGCCGATATGTCGCTGAAGCAGGGCAGCGGCACCGGCAAGGTCCACTTCGGTGGCTTAGACGATGTCTCCCTGTACGGCACTCCAGTGGAACCCGCTCCCCCAGCGCCGGACGCCAAGCAAGGCTTCCTCCGCAACCAGCTCCAGGCCCTCTTCCAACCCACCGACAACAAGCTAGCGATGAAACTCTTCGGCTCCAAGAAGGCTCTGATGAAGGAGAGGATTCGGCAGAAAGCGGCTGGCCATTGGGTCATACATCCATGCAGTAGTTTTAGGTAAGTCCTCTTAATTTTTACGTTGATCGGATGATATTCTGCAAATAACACGCTCCGTTAAAGTCAAAGGTAAACCTTTTAGATCAACCTACATATTTCACAGACCACATCGTCACTTATCAATATGGTCAGATGATGGTGAAACGGGAAAATGGAGCCAGACAGAGTTTTCCACGAACCAAATTGTTGATCCCAATAAAACTGGCTGCAATATCAATATACCATATATTTGTATGCTGTAGCCGCAGAGAATGTAACGATTCGTAGGAGACAATAGCAATGCATACTATATATATCTATATAACAGTTAAATGAAAGAAGGTTAGCAATTACCAAATATATATTATCATTCAGGGAGTAAAATCTGCGTAGAATTTACGCAATGAGCATTAAACATCTATAATTAATATAAGCAAATATATTCTAAAGATACTGTTACTATCACAAAACTATGTACCTACCTAAGTAGTAGGTATGATGTATACGAATTTGTGGTTTCTACTCATTGACGAGACCAATATTTACTTGACAATGCTAATACTTGTTATAATGTAGATATTTTGACTACTACGCTAATGACGTTTACTAACGAAATGGATTTACCCTATTATTAACAAAACTAACAACGACATGTTAATTGTTTGCTCATATAGATAGGTCCTTTGATTTCGAAACCTCTTCACAATAAGGTCAATAAGGTTTAACCACATTCTTACCTTATTACGGCTTTGCTAGTGTAACATACGTGACATAAAATATTGTACATATTTATACATTCATTGAATTGAGACTTTTTGGCGGGAGGTTAAAAGTGATACCGTTCGATTTTGTTTTTTTTTTCAAACAAGTGTTATTTCGAGTGATCATGTTCAATATCGGTAGAATATTAACTATGATGTATGAGTGTAGGCAAATTAAACAAAATAGAGAAAAACATTGCATTTTATGTTCTCCCAAAAAATTCCATGAAAAGCTTGAATAAAGTTCCACCACTGTATTGAAAAACTAGGAGAGGGCCTGGCTTGTTGCTAATGACCATCATTCTCAACAAAACTATAATAAATGGAATATTAAACTATCAAATAAAAACTTCGTAAGACATGGCGGTATGGTCCTAACGACTTTAGCCTGCCCAAACGGGCGAAATAAAAAAAAATCATTGAATTGACGCGTCATTACATAAAATCCATTGAGGTCTTACTCCTCAATGATAAAATCAGTAAAATCGTTTAAAAAGTTTGTTTCTATAGGCTTTGATCAGGCTTTGCGTGCTAACTCCACCATGACCTTTGCAAGACAAAATAAAATATTATAGCTGAAATCAATGATTATGCTCCTTGGCTGAAATAGAGGACATTCTCTGTTTACAAACAATTTTAAGTACAGTAACTTTACAAACAACATTTCAATATTTACAAAAAGAAGCAGCACTTTTCAAAACAAGCCTTTGAATATGAATGAATCCGCCATACCTATTGGTTGTTGAATTCTGCATTCTGTTACGTCACTGTTAAATTCGTCACATAAACACTACCGGACACGCGGACGCTTACCTGCGCATGCGCCAGCTTTTCGCAGTTTTAAATAGTTGTAAGGTACGTTTGTAATCCAATCTCCATAGTCTCTCTCTATCACCCTCTCTCACGGTGTGAGAAGGTCCGTGCCCTAGAACCCTAGCAGTGGGAACGTATTACGCCGGTGTTACGTTTAGAAGGACAGAAGAAGAATATTCCAGCGCCAGACAGCGCATTCCCTGTGCCCACATATGATGTTACAGATTAAAAAACAGTTAGTACGTGTGGGTACTACAATTTGTTTACATTTTCCCAGCATTCGTGCTAAGAGAATATTACAATGGGGTATTTTTAGACCAAACTTCGTGACTTTTGAACGTTAAACGGTTTTGAGTACAGTTCTAGTTTACATTTAGAAGCTTTGCTGTTTTAGTCTACTTTTATTAGTGGTAAAGTGAGAGTGAAACATTTCATTATTTTGTTGGATGCATTATAAATATAAACGACTACACTCACGTTATGATTGTGTCGGAATACCTCCGATATATTTTTGTACAATTAGGATGTCCTTCTTCCGAGAGTTTACCGGGAGGTCACATGCCCCTGTTATAGGTACCTATACCTAAAGATTCTAAATGGATTTCTTGGAAATGTGTAGCTACAATATACTTAAAACACTTAATTGTCCTTACTTACTTAACTTAATATACTTAAAAAACTTAGTTAATAAATACAGGTGATATCTATATCCGTGCCATCGTCAGAGAAAGCAATGCTTTGTGTTATCTCTGTATAACCGCCCCAAGGTAACCTTTGACGTCTCCTACATCTTTGACGCTCAAATTATCTCGGCTCTAGCTTATCATGCTGAACTTTATCACTGTCTTTTCCCGCGGCTCTGTATGCATTATCCTAGATAATCAAATGTGCCCTTGACATATTTTAGTAAAATCAATAGGTTCAGCTCTTTATTCATTTAATAGTTTTGTACAAAAATGGTACAAAGAATGACTCAATGCTATTTAACAGTATCTACCAGTCTGCCTACCTGGTACCTTGAGCCCTTTTGGCATTGTGATGGCTTGTCACTCAAAAATTTCAGAGCAAATTAAAAGATATAACAAGGTAGTAATCACAATTATATAGAGGTATTTATATTATTTATACCTCACTTTGACTTCCCTTCGAATTTGAATATCGGATAATTCGGACTTTACTTATTTTTAATTTATTTACACCGGCAATTTCCCTCACTCTTTATTTGCTGGAAGGGATCATTTTTAATGATATGTTGTACCTATTATAAATTTACAAATTACAAATTACACATTTCTTTATTGCAAAAATATGTTTTAGAATAGAATAGAAATACTCTTTATTGTATACCAATTTAAAGCAGTAAACCATAACACAGTCCTTAACTATGGTAGTACAATGGGCAGTCTTATCGCTTGAAGCGATCTCTACCAGACAACCTTTGGATGGACAGTATCGGAAGAAGTAGACGTTGATGTAGATGACGTAGATATGTTAGATACATGTGGTTGTTGTAACTTTGCCTTTTGTTTCAGTTATTAAAACTGTGTTACAAAAGACAGCGTCTTCCCAAGATCATCCGGCGTTTTCACAATAGTAGAATATTAAGAACCAGATATTTATACCAGATATATGTTTATTAGTTCTTTCTATATGTACTGTTTTATACTGTTTGGTAAATCAAGACATACAAAGTATTTTGCACTGCATTGTATTGTTCCAAAAGCTTTTCTTTTACCGAAAATGGAACACTATCAACTTTCATTGTTACTCCTATATACCCACTTGTACTCGTTAGTACCCATTATGGTTGGTCTGACGTACATACTGCCCATATTTTGCGCGATCTGACCACATTACTCATGTCGATCATATTGTTCAGCGAAGCGTGCACATAGCAGAGTGTTGATCTGTGCAGAATGTGTAATTGCAGGTTGTTCAGCTGCGGTAACTCATTGTCGACTGTCGGCGGAGATTTGCGCATTTAGATTATGTAAAGTGACTTGTAATTTTAATTCCGGGTGCCATTTAAATTTATTATAATTTCCTATGCAAACGAATAGATTAACATAAAAATTAAGATGAATTAGACATTTATTATTATCCGCCAACCCGCACTGAGCCAGCGTGGTGGATTATGGCCATTATGGGCCATACTCTCTCCATGAGAAAGGGGCTGTGGTCCAGCAGTCGGAACGTGATGGTCTAATGATGAGGCATTTATTATCGGTTTTATCGTGTTAATTAGGTAGTATGTAAATATATAATAATAATAATAATAATAACGTTTTATTGAATAAATACTTAGTTTACAAATACATAGTCCATTGGTCCCCAAACTAGGTAACCCTGTATCTTGGGGACCTCCTTCCCAAATGATACATATTCTTTAATGACAAAAAGAAAAACGTCATTTTCTAATATGTTATAAAATATAAAATAACTTAACTTAACTTAAGAGGCAAAACATAGCTGACATAAGTTTGTTTGAGTGAGAGGGTATGCCTCTAGTGTGACAGGTGTAGTTCATGACTGTGCGTGAGTGGGGAGAGGGAGGGAGAGGTGAGAGGGTGTGTGTGTACGTATGTGTGAATGTGAGGGTGTGAGAGGGTGTGTGAGTGTGTGGCTGCTTATGTGTGCATGTGTGGAGTATGTATGCGCAAATGTAATAAAAATAGGTGTGCGTATTTCAACTCTCAAATTAAAAATTATAACTTTAAATTTAGGAACGCAAGATTACAAATTCTTCCGTTTTTTCATAATCCATTGTCAAAAGTAAATGTCCAGCTGATGGACAAATCCTTTCCCGTGTCATAAAACATAGATTCCTATGTTATATAGGTACATGTTATAATCTTTACAAAGTAAAAAACAAAGTCGCTATCCGCGTCCTCATGTCTCTTTCTCCCCTTTCTTATTCTAAACCACGCAACGGATTTTGATACAATTTTCACTGTCATTTAGAGATTTTTTACGGAAGGTTAATATGGAACAATACATTCTAATTCAGTTTTTGTAATAATGTTTTGTAATCAAGTTATCAAAAAATTATACCTCATTAGTAAATTTCATCCATGCAAAGCCGGGGTGGGTCGCCTTTATATCATCATTCTTTATAAGTATATATCTTTATATCATTCAATCAAGTTCTTAGAAAACTAACAAAATTGAAGCCTAAATAATTTTAAAAATCAAGGAGACTTAACTAAAATATATACATACGGGTATCGGTTGAGCCAACTGAATGGCCTATAGATAATTCAACCGATACCCGTCGTCCGTCAACGTGCCAAAATGCTGGCGGGGCGGCGTTGCCTCGCTGAACAGCGAGGCTGATTCTTTGGGAAAAATACACGCCAGCATTTTGGTCACGTGTGGACCAGCCGCACCCCCAAGTCCTTATACATTTCCAGTGCTACTCGTCCCCACGGGCTCAAAGTCTCTACCCCAAACGGCACAAACAGGTAACCCCTATCGAGACCTGAATATTTCCGCTGTTTGAGGGATTCTGCCTCTGCCGCGCTGTAGCGGCGCCACCCACCCGTAGAGACGTCTCCGGAAGATGGGACGGTGCCAACGTGTTTACATATTTATAATTATAATACAAGAACGTTTTTTATAGTTATCTTTTACGGGTATAAACTATCACATACAAACGTCTGGTTACCACAGAACAAGAGTTTCGCATTGTTTTTTAATCATAGAAATTGCATATTGCAGATGCACTCCAGCACTCCTAATCTAACCGCAGTAATCCCCTGAAATAGGCAATCGTTGCGATTACTAGGATTTAGAAGCTCTAAATTTCTAAAGCTTGTTTCAGTGGGTATCAAAAGCATTTGGTTAATTTCTTGTGATGCTATGCTAATGCACTACTAACCTTTATAGGTATGTACTAAGGTTTGGACTTGGTTAGTACCTAATAGTTCCTAATAGTTTGAACTTAGTTTCTAGGTGTCCCATGCCCCACGTGTCTAATATTTCTCTTCAATAAGGTCATTAATTTACATTTGGAAAACTAAGGTTATTCATCGAAATATTCCCATTTGAGCACCTACGGTGCGGTACGGTACTCAAATGGGAGAATACCTTTGGTGCTCAAAAAATCTCAAATCAAATGGGAATTCTTCCATTTATGAAGTAAAAGTGGTATAAATAACCAACCACTTCAAAGGTATGTAAATATGTTCTATTTTAGTATGAAAGTTTTCGTGAGTTTGATTCATTACAAATATTTAATAAAACGGCTAGGACTCACGTAGTTTGTCGAATTACATGCTCGAAACCTAGGTCGACTAATTCGACAAACTACGTGAGTCCTAGCCGTTTTATTAAATATTAATATGTTCTATGTATAACGTACTATACAAACTAGGTTCAAGTAAATATAAATGTTTCTTTAATTAATCCGGGTACCCTTTCCAATGACTCATCCCTATTTTCATAGAATATTTAACGAACCAGGTGAAGGAGTCGGTAATGCTTCATTCAAAACTGATTTCCCTAAAACTGAAATATATTTATGAATTCCAAAATTAGCATAGAGATCCACCAAGGCCGCTTGGCTGACCTTTATTTCGTTTTACTCCGTAGTCGGTACAATCGCTCTTTCATCTAATACATCTAACAATTTTGTTTATACTATACTTTAAAGAGAATAGCTACTTGTCGTAAGAAGCAGCTAAATTGGATCATAATTCAACCTTGCGTTCATTTTTGTCTAAATTAAAATATAAATTACGTCACGTGCTAGAGGAACTGCATAAATGAGCTATTTATGTAGATTTTTTGTTTACTATATAACTATATTACAGACATTTTAGTATTTCTATTTTATCTCTTTGCAAATTCAGCAAATATGATCAAAATTGTACCAAACATAAGCATACAACATATTTTTGGTTCTGTAATATGTTTATTTTTTACCTAATCCAAGTTTATGATCGGATTTACGCACATTTATCATGTAATAAGTAGTTAATTTGACATTAAAAATACTTTTCATCTGGGACGTTCTATCGGTTGGTATACCGCTGACTCTTTATCTGAAAGTCAATTCCGCTAAATTTAAATGAGAGTTAACCAAATCGAAACTATATTGTAAATTGAAGAGAAATACAACAGGTGATATAGCAGTCAAACGCAAGCATATAAATAGTAAAAAAATAAAATAATAATAATTGGTATATTCAAATTATAATTTTCGTCCAGAGGGATCAGAAAAAGTAAGATAGATAGAGAAAGAACTAAAAGTATAAGTCATCAGTGATAACTGATGACTTATACTTTTAGTTCTTTCTCTATCTCTCTCTTCTCTATATCTTTATTCTACATGCGTCTATTTGTGTATTATAAAAAATATGATGCAATTCGACACTAAAGTACCAAAATACTGTCTGTCTTTTTTGCACCTTTCAAAATGCACCTTGTAAAAGTATACAGTAGTATTCTTCTTTGGCGATTATTTAAATAATTTGTGAATGTTTAATGTTTATATGTATTGTGGTTAAAGGTCAACAATGAATGAAGTGTGTAAGATTTCATCAGTTAATATTGCAAGTATCTATTAGAAGGTGGCCGGATGTTACTCCGTTTTGTATTATTTTGTGTGATAATTCAACACTTATTTTTAAATTTTAGATGTCCTCTATAGTTCTTATAGTCAATAACTACGTCTTTCAATTATCTCTGTCACAGATGACGTTTGACGTTATATTTAAGGTTAGAAGCATTGAGGTGTTTCATTCCTCAATAGTTAGAAGCATTAAGGAAGACCTCAATAGTTAGAAGAGTACGATTCGTGACATTTATGAGATTGACACTAGATCGGAACTAGAATTTGAATAGATTTATTTAGTAGAATCGGAGTGCTGAATTTATCATTTTCTTTTTTATACATATAACTATTTTAATAGGTATATTATTTTAAGCAATTTCTTAATAAAATGTACATTTAACAACGCACAGATTAATTAAACCGCCTAAAGCAACTATTAACCCCCAGAGCTATTGTTCATAATTCAACTGCGCTGACCTAGCAACACCGTAGAACTTAAAATTTAATAGCCCGCAGAGGGTACAAAGCCTGCATTGTGACTAATTTAGTCAAGAATAATTAGTTTTCCATCATAAATACCTATACATTCCAAAAGCTTGTTGTTCAGTTGGTGGGCGTACTAAGGATTTGATTTTGGGGGAATATATTCAAAAAGTAAAAAAAATATTATGTTAAGTAACATCTCCGTGTGACGCTGCAGGTTACACGTCTGCTAAGTAGCCGATCATCAGTCTATCTCTAGGGTTTACCTACATAGTTACTTTGTTTCATATGCTGCTATACCTACTATGGGGTTATTCCTTTTCCTCCAGATACCCATTGTTTTCGGAAAATACATTTTCATCTATGATTCCTGTTTCCTCCACGACATATTTAAATACAAATGTTAAATATTATTTCATTCCTTTTTCCTCCAAAAGTTGTTAAGGACAGTCAGATAAAAAATCTTGATGCGGCATAAACTTATAATTTGTGAGAAGAAATATAAAAGCTGACTTCCATAGTCTTCGGAGTGCATCATGAGATCTCGAATTTATATGTGATACATTTGAACTTAGACAATTCGAAAGTATGTCCAGTTGCTAAAAAAATTCAATCGGCTCACGTAGAAAAACGTCATACTTACATTAAATAAATACATACGCAGCAAATTGAATACAAACGTTTGGTTATCTGTTATAGGGTGATGTTAATTAAAAAAAAGACAATGTTAACCAACTCAATCATAGTTATTATTATTATCATTCAAATCAAATCAAATCAAAATCTCTTTAATCATTTTGGCATCACAGACGCACTTATGAACGTCAAATTATCACAATGACTCTACCATTGCTGTCATAACAACTTTATAAATATATGAAAAATGCCATCACTTAAAGATAAGGTTTTTGTTGTTAACAATACCTGGTATAGATTTTGGAAGAGAGACGAAATTGAAATTATACCTACATTAAAATTGTAATAAAATTTGGAGGTGACAGGAATTGTTTTTTGGAGGAAAACAAATAACCCCTACTGTACTTTACAATCGTAAACTAGGCGAGAAACACGTGCTCAATTATTTTTTTATACTACCTGTTGGTGAAGGGGCTTGATCCCCCGAATTTCCCTAGCTAAGCTCACAAACACCAGTCTTGTTGTTCATCTATAGAACACGAAATTAACACCCCTTAACGAGTTTCCCGTTGGCAAATTTGAACCTTTGCTGTTAATCTGCACCGCCCGAGAACGTCTCCAGGCCTTTGTTAATTAATGTGCAAAATAAAGCCTCTATTTGATTATTTACAACTTTTCATTTGTGTTGTACAAGTTATGTAATCTTCGCTTATTAAAATTTTATTTCAACAAGTTATTTCAATGTGCATATATTATACCTACATATAACGCTACTGAAGTGTTTTAGCCATCCTCCTCCTCGTATATCCTCCGATATTGTCGAGGACCTTTTTTTATTTCGTCTAATAAAGACATGCATACTTTTAGAACATGTGACAAACATCAACGACATGTGACACCCGCACTGGGCCAGCGTGGTGGATTATGACCCATACTCTCTCTATGAGAGAAGGCCCGTGTCCCAGCAGTGGGAACGTGATGGGCTGATGATGATGATGACGGTGCTTTTCGAAAATGATTTGCAATCATTGAACAACGTGTGTCACTTTTTCACTGCTGGGACTGTGGATATTCTCGACGTTTGTCTTTGCCCTTCTTTCCTCATATATATTTAATTAATATACCTACTTGACTATCCAAACTCGAATTTAAAGTAAGTGCTCAAGATCAGAAGTCATAGACCGCTCGACCACATACGGTAATCTCAATCAACCACATTGTGATATAGGCAAGTATTTAATGTTACAAATAGAATTAGTGCTAGACCACAAATCGATTTAGCTGTCATTGATCTATTATCTAACCCTGATGATTTTCAAACAGTCTATCACTGTGACTTATCGATACAAGCTGGTAATATCCAGTAACTTGATTCAATGAATCGTGTTATAATGCCAGCGTAAAGTAAAAAGCTCTTAGATAAACTCACACTCAATTAGATAACACGATGTCTACCTGAAACCGAAACGCAATGAAAATATGTAGTATATATTTTCATTGCGTATCAGTTTTGAGACGAATTTCCGCAACGTCACGCCTGATTCCATTAGATTACAATGTCAACCTGTTTTGTATTCTTATATTTCTATATACTTGTTCATTTTATAAAAGTGCACCATAAATATAAAGTAATATTGATCATAAGGACTATATAATGACTAAAGAATGTGCGTTTTAGATGGATTGAATCTCTCTCCCATTTGTGTGCAAAGTGCATTTGTGTGTGGCCAACCCTGGTGTCGGAGTCACAGGCCACCCAGAAGCCTCTGACATGGACTAACGACTGTTGCCCTAAGACAACAATTGCGACCGATCGAAAACAAAACGTGCAAAACTCTCCGAAGCACGGTAGTACCACACAAGATCATTCAACCGAGTGGTAACCGCAGAGAACGTTGCTTAACTTAGATGGACGGATGTAAAATGCTGGTAATACCAAATTTAAAATCTTTGAATACAGTATTACTCCTACTTCACTATCACTATCACCACATAGTATAAAACAAAGACGCTTTCTCTGTCCCTATATCTCTATGTATGCTTAAATCTTTAAAACTACGCAACGGATTTTGATGCGGTTTGTTTTAATAGATAGAGTGATTGAAGAGGAAGGTTTATTATGTATAATAACCGTGCGAAGCCGGGGCGGGTCGCTAGTTTAAAAATAAAATGTAATCTCCCTCCATGTGGCATAGACAGGTGTGAGTGTAGGGTACCCGGTATCTTCATATGAGCTTGGACTAAATATACATGGTCCATGATACGAGTATGTTGCCTATAGTTGTAAAGAAACTATTCACGCTAATATTATAAATGCGAAAGTTTGTATGTAAGTGTGTTTGTCACATCTTCACGCCGTAACTTTGATTGGATTTATGTGAAATTCGAAATCAATCAATCAGTCAATAATTTTATTGCAAATACAAATCGTGTACAATCAATTCTATGAGCTCTGAATCCCACACTAGGATAACTCCTGTGTCGTAGGATTCAGTCTCTTTCATTCGGTATAGCTGTTTACAAAGCGAAACAAATAATAGGTTAGATTTATTAATCAGTGTACTGAATGTGATAAGTGGTAGCAATATAAGTTATTTAATCATATATTATTAGCTAATCTAAATTAACTAACTCATATGATGGGGTAGGTATCGAAAAAGTAAGAGAAACGCACTGACATGGATCGCCTACCGACCGGTGCCGAATGGGAGTCGTGTATGTGAGTGTGTGGGTGCGTCTATTGTGTCAGTAGTAAGGTAGGTAGTATCAAATGGAGATAGCTTATACCCGGGATTAACACATAAGCTTTTTTGGAAACCACGGGTGAAACTGCGGTGCGCAGCTAGTTTTGTAATAAAAGGTAGCTTAGATAAATCACTAAAGATCTGCCTCGTGCAATGGATCTATTAATCTACTACAGAATCGCGAGACTGGACAAGACAGTATCTAATCGTTTGAGAGAGACCTAGGCGGAAGCTCTCGCTCTGATTGACGCTATCTGCGTTGATTGTTGGCAACACCAGACAGACGAAGTGTTGCCAGCTTTGTGAAGCTTCTGTGCTGAATCTTATCTTATATAATGAAATAAATAAAAATGTAGCTTTAAACAGCTATCGGCCCAGCTTCAATTGCAATATACCTATTACCAGGCATAGCGCACTCCGCATTGTAGGTACGAAGCTACAAGTACATAGCCGGACACCGACGGCGGGTCGCGCGTCGTTACACGTGCTGCGTCAGAAGAGATAAGAGCTATGCGATAGAAAGAGAGGCGCTCTATAGGTTAATATGACTGGTAGGTATGCAGCCCTACGCGAGCTGAATTGAATTTTGTTGCGTCATTGCAAGAGTCGCTATTTGTTTAAACTTCTTTGCGGAGTGATGCTTCTGTCCCTTAGTATTCTGTGCTATTACCTAATATTTTTATAGACGATAAGTAGGAAATGCTACAATGATAGTAGTATTTATTTGTTTTTGTTATACACTATGCCAAATTTAGTAAATAAAGTAACTTTTCTACCGTTTCGTCAACTTTTTACTTTGAGAAAAACTGAGTAGAATAATGCAAAGCTCGGTCCCGGATACCGGATTATCTGGATGAGCTTCGTTTTGATTATTTTGCTACAAAAATGGTAATGTTGCTTTCTACTTGTTTAAAAAACTTTCTTTGAGAATTCTATCCTAATAAACCTACTTTCTACTATTCCTAGTAATATTATAAATGCGTAAGTTTGTGACGATTGATGGATGGATGGGTGTTTGACAGCCTCTGTGGTGCAGTGGTTGGGCAGGTTGGCTCCTCATACACCATTGAGGTTGCAGGTTCGATTCCCGCGACGGTACAAATGTATGTGAACAGAAAAAAAAAAACGCAAGCATTTGTTTCGTGTCTGGGTGTTGTGGGACCATGGTCCTCATATTTCCTGGTTCTCTAGATACAGGGAAAACTAGTTAGGGGCCAGGATCTATGTATGTGATCGTTAGGCGTTATTTATTTATTTATATTATTTATTTGTGACTCAAACACGTGAAAACACGGATTTTGAACATTTTTATAAAGGCGCTTCACTTCAATGTCATGGATATTAAATCAGTTTCTGGTCGCACTTTATCACATAACCCCACTATTTAAACTGAAACTTACACGAGAACAAATTACAAATTTCTTTCTTGCAAAAACATGTGTTACATATGATTGTTGTAACTCTGCCTATTGTTTTAGTTATTAAAACTGTATTACAAAAGACAGCGTCTTCCCAAGATCAGCCTCTGTTTTTACAATAGCAGAATATTAAGAACTTAGTATTTATATCTGATTTATAATTTAATAGTAATATGAAAGAATTTGTGAGGTACAGAAATGAAACAATGAAACAAGAAGTTTTGTAAAAATTATTATAAGGCCTTTTGCGCACACCAGGACCTACCTTTATTCAAATCACTCTCGGCCGTAATAACCGACAGTCAGCGTACACCTCCATTAATAAAATCAACAAAGTAACGTTCATCAAAAGCCATTGCGGCCATTGACGGAACAATGCGACCACGTCGGGAGGCATAATGACTACCACAATGACTGTCTGTCGGAGCCACGAGTCGCGCACATCTGTATCACTGAATACACGTAATACTTATATGTACACTAGTTGCAGCTTTGGTATATTATAGGCACGTGAAGTCTTGGAAAAGGACATAGAATACTTCAATTTCTGAAAACCACGGGTGAAACGCTAGTTAATAGCTATGGTGGTAGTTTTCTCGCATGCGAGAGGCGGTCTGGGTGGGTATCACCGCTTGGCCAGTTATTCAACCGGCAAGCAGTAGTGCGCAAGCATTACTGTGTTCCGAATTGAAGGCCATTGTACCCAGCGAAATTAATGGGCATTATGAGACTTAACAGCTAATTGCCTCAGAGTGACGAGCACAGTGCAGCGCCGCGCAGCATTTTGTAAAAGAAAGTTCTGGGTGGTGCTGTTACTGTTATGGGCAGGCGTATTGCTTACCAACAGGTGAACGACTAGCTCGTCTCGTCATTTACGTAACAAAATTTAGCTAGTTCTTAATACAACATTCCAGGGCACCTTAGGTCAATGCTTTAAAAGTACAGGATACGTCGTGGCACGAATACCATATTTATACCGTGAAATACTAATTTCGAAACAATTCCATGATGACATGGACTAAATGCCGAAACTTCCGAATGTAAGAATGGGGCCCCAATTAAGTCCTACTTAAAATTCTGATCCAGGAATGAGGACTGATGTTAATCAAATTATTTGTAAAATTAATTTCGGTTCATTACTTTCTCAAACCCCTAAAACAAACCCAAACACGAGAACACGAATACAAAAGTTTAAACAAACCTAATAAATAGCTATTTTTAATTCAATGGGTGATATTTGATTATGCGGATTTTGAAAACATTTCATACAATAGAACATTCTGAGTTTTTCGAGCTTGAAAGCTGATACATAAAATAATCATAACCAGGGCAGTGCAAAACTGGTCCATTCAAAATTAATATAATATACCTACATAATATACAGACACACTGATTATAACGTCAATGTACACTTTGCGATAAAAGTGGTTTAACATAAAAAAATAATCATGTACCCTGATGCTTGTACTATTAATTATTCTGTGCCTATGTATGTACACTTTAAAAGTTTAAGCATCAATTTTGTGTTGTGCCTAGTATAAGGTTTATGAAATGTTTAAATGTTAAACAACTTGTCGCTGACTGTACATAATCACGTATCTTATACTCAGGAAGCGATAGGAGATCAAACTAGTACCGCTCTAGGCAAATCCGTTCAATGTCAAGGGTCGGAACCATTAGGAACCAATTTGTCGGCCTGGTTGCTGCTGGTTCCAACCAAGCGGTTCCGGGTGCGAGTGCCATTGGCTATGATTGCATATTCAAGCCAGGTTATGATGGCATTTATGTCCGCAGGCGTTCGTTCGGCTAAAGTTGATTTTACCACTTGTATGCAAGGCTGCATCTTCTGAGAGATTGACCTTGTCAAGTGAGGAATGTGTTTTGGCGTTTTCCTCATTCGATTATTTATGGGTTATGAACCATTTCCTAGTTTGAGGGGACTTACTTGAGAGGGTTCTGTTAACAAGTGATTGACCTCATGGTCAATCTCGATTGAAGATTGTACGAAACCAATTACTCTACTCACAGTATACCTACACACATACAGTATGTATCTAGCGATCGGCCTGACCAAGATTATATTTTGAAGTATTTTTGTTTTTATTTATATTACAACTGTTTTATAATCAAAATGACACCAAATGCCTGGAAATTATCTGCATTATTTGTATTTCTCTCGCGAAATTGCGTCATGTCAGTTAATGAACATACAAAGGTATTTGTTATTTTCCGTTTGGAACATCGTCCGGTTTCAAATGGAGCGAATCAAAAGTATTGATTTTTCATCGAAATTGTTTAACGACTCAGAAAACACGGACGATCGGGTTAAATCGGATGTTCATTCGGATATAACAATCAAGCCCGAAGGCGAAAATTTCGTATAATATTTTGACAAACTATCGCTTAAACAGGATACCTAAAGTTGGAAGTGTACTGAACAACATTGTTTAAATATTTGATACTGAATCCATTAGCGCATGCTAGGCGAAATCCTAAGATTTAAAATAATTTGGAAGAAGAAAAACGATATTCATTTATCAATCATTCAGACATAATTATCCATATTTGTTAGTAAAACTGCAAGTTCATGAAAATGTTAGTAAGAAATTAATCAATTTGTTTCATTAAAATGTCAAAATAGAATCAATTGAATAATCAATAATTTTAATAAAATCAATACAATGGGTATATATGATCGAAAAATACAATAATCAATATGTCAACAAATAATTTTAAATCAAAGTCAATATAAAATAATAATTTAATTTAAGTCTGATCTGTATTTATTGTGTGACTAGATGGGCTATTGCTCGGGCAGGGATCGAACATGCGTCTTGCAAAAGATCAATTTAAACATTGACGACAGATAACGTAGAATCGTCCCCGTAAGACGATATAAGAAGGATAGAAAAAAAATTGGAGCAGTTGGCTCGGTGGCCCAGTGGTTAAGGCGTTCGGGACGGTATTCCCAAGACGAAAGTTCGAGCCTTGCCCGAGCAATATCATTTTCTTTATAAATATTTAATAACGGCTCTAAGACTCACATAGTCTGTCGAATATAAATAATTATTTAAAATCTTAATATTGTTTACAATTTGTCAATATTATCATATCCCGGCAAATCAGCAAAGTTTGTTTCTATGTGCATAGTCTATCGTAATAAAACATAGGTAAGTATAAGGTATGAGTCAATTATTAATAGGTTCTAGTATAATAGATTCTTGCAACAACATAATGAAGTAAAGTTACGACACTTTGGGTACCTATAAAACAATGTGGAGTATCATCTAATTTACAGTTTTTACTGTTATGCTGCTCCATAGATTTAATTGCATTTTAAGTACTTGTATATTATTATTTTTTACGACAAAATTGTAAACTTTTATATACCCATCTAATAACAGGGCCCCAATTCACTATGACAACTTGGCGATTCCTTGCTTCGAAATCACGTCGATTCCTTCATTAATAAACGACATCTCTATGACGCATTCATATATTTATATATATGATGCGTCATAGAGAATAAAAAAATTCGCAGATGTCGTGTATTACGATTCGTTAATCGTCAAATTGTCATAGTGAATTAGGGCCCAGGTAAGGTAGGTAAGTAGGTAATTATTCTGTTTCAACCAGTATTCTCTCAGATGGACTGATGCCCATCACGTTCCCACTGCTGGGACACGGGCCTTCTCTCAAAGACAGAGAATGGGCCATAATCCACCACGCTGGCCCAGTGCGAGTTAATGGATATCACATGTCCTTGACTTTTTGTGAAAAACTCTTGGACATGCCGGTTTCCTCACGATGTTTTCCTTCACCGTTATTAGAGCGAGTGTTAAATCCGCACATAAATTAAGAAAGTCAGTGGTACGGAGCCAGCGGGATACGAACTCGGGCGCGTCGGATTGCAAGTCGCACGTACTCCCATTGAGCCACACTCGCCCCAGTCATTGTCACCGACTTATGTCACGGTACCTTCCATGCATTTGATGCAGATCAAGTAATTAATCGAGGAAACTAAACAAGAAACAATAACACTAAGCATTGCGTTACAAACCTATGCGGCAATTGCTTTGTATTAACTTATGCAAATTACCCCTACTTATCAATATTTATTACTGCAATAATTAATAATTTAATTACAAGGACTTCATAAGATCAATCTTTATTTTTCACTCGCGGTAGGTCTCTCGTATGCAGAAGGCCGTCTGGGTAGTTATCACAGCTTTGCCAGTTATTCTGCCGCCAAGCAGTAGTGTGCAATCATTAATGTGTTCCGGTTTGAATGGCATTGTAGCCAGCAAGATTACTGGGCATATGAGACTTCATACCTGATGTCTCGGGGTGGTGAGCGCAATGCAGTGCTGCGCAGTACTTTTTACGGTATTAAGTTTTAGGTTAGGCTTACCATCAGGCAAACGTCTCAAAACTAAGATCTACAGAAATATTAATTCTTTAAGAACTTCATAAAAAAATTGCATTATGACATCTTTTTATTTCTATTTTTATTTTGTTTTTATTGTTATTTGTATTGATGAGTCCTGTTTACTTGAATAAATAACTTTTGAATTTGTTTTTTTTTGTATAAGACTAATAGGCAAACAAGCAGACAGCCCGCCTGGATGGTAACCGGTTACCGTCGCCTATGGACACCTGCAACACTCGGGGCATTACTGGTGCGTTGCCTACCTTTAAGGACCCTTTTCACCCTTCTTTTAAAGTACCACATGTTATAGCTCTGCGGAAAAACCGCTTGAACCGCAATTTGAAGTTGAATTTAGAGACATTGAGTATCACATGTAAATAAAGCAAGAAATGCAATGCTTAATTTCTAGGAAGTAAAAATTGCTTATCGATACCATACAATACGCTCGTATCGCGCATGTTTTATAAACACGATACGGTTAATGAGCCCCAGGCTCAGGCTTGTGTAGGCATGGTGTGACGAATTTATTTCGTCTGTAACGATTAGGAGCTAATACGAGTGTTAAATAACAAGAAAGTGACAGATTAAAAAGATAACCTAAAACCCACGTTTTTATACGCCTTTTGAGGTTAGGTCGGCATTGCGTGCTAATAAATGCATTTAGAATGCATTGGCATCAAGTTGTGAGCTTCCCTGAAAGTTTTAGCCGGATAAGATTCAAGATTCCACCCGTAACGACAGACAGACAGACAAACAAGAAAGTGACGTCACACTCTGACTCTACTTAATAAAAACGTGGTAAAATTTTACCCACAAATGTTTGACCCGTATGGGAATATAACCTCCAAAGTGCATGGTTTATGGAATTTATGAACTGATCTGCCGAACAGCTGCATCAGAAGCTGATGCTGTTACACGAGCCTTCAAACAGAGAAGAGTAGATTCCTATGGACAGCGATATCTTAATCACACTAATGTTATAAATGCGAAAGTTTATGTGTATTTGTCTGTTAGTATGTTTGTTTGTTTTGGGGTGTGTGGGGCTCGAATCCACCAAAAACCTCCCCGTGAGCAGTCCTCTACCGTGGTGAGACGAGATGGGGTCGCGCTAGCATTCACCATCTCGCCCCGACAGTAAGCCTTACACCCTGGATTAACACATGGGCTACTTTTTACCCGGGAAACTGCGGGACGCAGGTAGTTATATATACCTATGCCCGAGAAGACCCGCGGGCTCATCAATGATTAGCATGCAAAGATTACCAGGGCGCGACCGCAAGTTAAGATGAACAATTAACGACAATGTATAAGGTTATTAATTAATACGGCATGTATCATGTCGAAAATACTCAGTACATAAGTTACATTGGTTATTAAACGAATTCACTTATATAATAGCGCGCTAAACACGGTAAAGTCAATCATCGAGTAGAAACCATCATTGTTCAAAAATCACACACAAAGACAGACATCCGCTAAACGAAATGGGTCCGCGTTGTGGATAATGGACATTATGGCCCAATATTTTCTCCATGTGAGAGAAGACCTGTGCGGAACCGCTCTTACGTTCCTAATGTCCCAGCAATGCGCACTGCATCCGGTTCCGCACTGCATCCGATCCGAATCCGTCGTCAATGATTGATCGAGAAATCGGATGACGAGGCTCGAATCTAGTGCGTAACCTGTCTTAGAAATGGCGCTGTGGTTACTTCAGACTTTTTCGGCATTTTTTCAAATTTGGTTCGGATGCAGAGCGGAACCGCACTAAGGGCACGATAATGGTGAAGTACAGTATACGACAATCTGCCCTATGTATGTACATATGTATAAAGACAGGTGTTTAGGTACCTACAATATTATGTATGGTGTTTACACAAATACATGCATTATACGAGGTATGGTATGAGCAAATACAGTGATTTACATTCTGACGTGTAATTTATGCATTGTTCAGAATGCGATGAAGATTATTAAAATAGCATTCTGTTTTAAACGGTTGAAACAATGTTTTTATATTAAAAATGATGGAACACGAGTCGTGTTTTCTAGAGGGATATTGTTGAGAATTCTTCATCCTGTGACGGCGGTTGAGATTAGGTAAATAATTATATAATTATTATATAATAAGCAACTTTTTATCCCTATCTATACATTTTTTTTTTTATTTGTTATAAATCTACGTTTGACCACCATCTCGCCTGATGATAAGCGACGATGTAGCCGAAGATGGAGCACGTAGATTTAGAAGATACCTATTCACTCTAGCCTTGAAGACGCCCAAATTATAGTTTTCAGGAAACAGAGAAGACGGTTAGGAGTTCCATTCCTTAGCAGTACGCACTATAAACGTGGAACCAAAACGCTTCGTTCGGATTGGCGGAATGTCTACTATATAGGGATGATATTTGGCCGACTTTCTGCTCGTCCTGTGATGGAAGGGGGAGGGTGGAATTAGGTCGTGAAGTTCCTGTGCACATTCCCCGAAATGTATCCTATAGAAGATTGACAGACATGCTACCTTACGTCGATGCTCAAGACTATACATCTTGGTAGCGACTAGTTTTTCGTCCCCAATAAGTCGCTTCGCACGTCGATCTACAGCCTCCAATGCTGCCAGCTGGTACTTGGCCGATCCGTCCCATAGATGGCAACAGTACTCCACACACGAACGGACCTGAGCTTGATAGAGGTTCAAAAGCTGTCCCGGTGTGAAGTACCGCCTCACCTTATTTAGGATACCAAGCTTCTTGCCTGCAAGCTTAGCTTTGGAGTCTAAGTACGTGCCGAAGTTGAGCGTAGGAGAAAGGGTAAGGCCTAAAAGCTCCAGGTGGTCTGTCATTGCTAAAGGCACATCTCGGAAGGTAGGAGAGAGAGAGAATTGGTTCTTTTTAGCGGTGAACAGACATGCTTGCGTTTTCTTGGCGTTAAATTGCACAAGATTGGCATCGCCCCAGTCTGAAACAGTTAAAAGTGCCTGATTCACACGCTTAACCATATCCTCTCTCAGTGCCTGAATTTCCACCTTACTAGCCCGTGGACTGGATGTGTATTTCTCCACAACCGTGCTGTCATCTGCGTACCCAAAGATACCGGGCGTGAGCAGGTCATTGATGTGCAGCAAAAATAGGGTTGCGGAGAGTACGGACCCCTGAGGTACACCGGCATTTATGTTCAATTGATCGGATGAGCAGCCGTCGACGACTACTCGAATCGATCGTTCCCTAAGGAAGTCCGCGATCCAGAGAAAGTCCAAAAGCAGGAAGCTTGTTAACAAGGCTGTCGTGCCAGACCCTATCGAAGGCCTTTGAGATATCGAGGGACACGGCTCATTAGCCGTGTGAAGCATTTTTCACCATGTCTCTCGATGGCCTCACCTAGGATGTGGGTGGCATAAACCAGGAGATCCCCAGTTGACCGGTTTCGGCGGAATCCGTACTGACGATCACTGAGGAGATTATTGTCTTCCAGGTATGCCAGCAGTTTTCTATTCAGTACACGCTCCATTGTTTTACATATAATGGAGGTGACTGAAATAGGACGGTAGTTATTTGGGTCGGCACGACTACCCTTCTTGGGAACAGGCTGGACGTTTGCAAGCTTCCAACATTTTGGAACTTTACCAGTTTCCATGGAGATCCGGAACAGGCGTGTAAGAACGGGAGACAATTCCGGTGCGCAGGTTTTAAAACTATCGCTGGTATCCCGTCAGGACCACTTGCCTTATTCACGTCTAAGCCTCGTAGCGTTTTTAAAACCTCTTTTTGATTGATGCGGATGTCTGGCATTGAAGTGTCGCATCGAGGTATGCCAGGTGGTGTTTCGCCCGAGGTATTTAGACGCGAATTTTCCGCAAAAAGAGTTGCAAATAAATTTGCTTTCTCCTCAGCGGTGTGAGCAAGTGACCCTTCTGGTTTTAGTAGCGGGGGCAGTGAGGGGCAGCTGTAATTCGATTCGACCGCCTTCGCCAAGGACCAAAAATGCTTTACTACCGGATGGATAGGCAGCTAGCTTTGATCCTATTCGGCTAATGTGGTCAAATCGAGCCTCACGAATCGCTTTCTTGCTGGATTTAGCGGCCTTGTTGAAGGCTTTCTTCTTCTCATGTGTATCCGGGGACTTGCGCTTACGAGCATTTACCCAGGCTAAGTATGCGGTGTGCTTAATCGCTTCGGCGCGAGCACACGCAGCACCAAACCAAGGCTGAGCTTTGCAGGAAGGTGGAGCGACAGAATATGGAATAAAATATTCCATAGCTTGACTCAGCACCTCCGTAATAGCATTCGCGCAGTCTGTTGGGTCGCAAGAAGAGAAGCAGATTTGCCGCCATGGGTAAGATGCGAAGAAGTGTCTCATCTCATCCCAGTCTGCTGACTTGTAACGCCAAACTCGCCTACTACCTTTAGGGCTAGGATCTGTGGGAGAGTATGACGAGACAGACTTCACCAGACAGTGATCGGAGCTACCTAGTGGCGGGGACACCGCCACTGAGTACCTGTCTGAGTACCTGACATATAAAATATTGTAATAACTGACTGACAGACAACGCACAACCTTAAAATTAGATCTGAAATATATGTTTCCTATATGGTGCACATCTGCACTAAGAAAGGATTTTCCGAAATTCCCACAGGTAAACCGGGTGGAAAAAAGGTGGGTCGGGTAGTATCAATGCTTCATACTAAGGTCAATCAATCAATGTTTCATATGAAGACATATGTTTAGACAATAATAAATTATTGACTAGACTGATTTGAATTGCCTTTTTAAATGTCAGGCTAAGACATTGTGCTAAAACAATTGAAGGATGGTAGAAGTACGCCCGCCAGGTACTTCTGCTAAGAAACCACCGTTTTATAGGAGAACTCTACACTGATTTGGCAGTACTGGACCATCTTGCAGCCATTACTCTAAACTATCGAAGGCGTTACCAACAATGGCCCATTACTAGGTTTACAAGCAAATACAAGCTTCACGTATACCTACTACAGGCTTAGGGCTAGGCTAAGCCATTATGCGCAGGTGAAGAAAAGTATGAAGTAAGCATTAAAGAAGTAGGTTTCTTCTCGAAAACTGATATCAAGTACCTATATACGAAACGTTAATTACGTACAAAATTCGTGAGCTTAATATTAAACCATATAGATAGATAACGAATCTCAGTAAACTCATATTTAAACTCTACCGACACAAAAAATCTATAAAAATTAACAAAAACGGCTGACAACTGATGTTGATAAAACATGTCTAAGAACCGCCGCTAGAAAACGTGCTTTCAAATAAAAAAAATCGCATCCAAATCGGTTCACCTGTTTAAGAGCTACGGTACCACAGACACACAGACAGACACACGTAGTGGTTAAATTTATAACACCCCTCCCTTTTGCTTTCTTTTTGCTTTTTGCTTTTTTTTTGGGGTTAAAACATACGTTAAATAAAGGTAAACTCTATTGTACCGCAGGACATAACAAAGCTAAAGATACATACATGTCGGCAATCCAGACATGTAGCTAGAGTCTTACATTCAATTTTGCATGAGCCGTATCGAACGCCCGGTCACAGCTTCTACAATGTATAGAGATAGACATAGTTAAAGAAGGTCTATGGTATAAGATGCCTTCCTCGCAGTTAGTTAAACATTTTCGTAGACTAATAATTCCAAGTCTACTTGAGACTTGGAATTATTAATTCATTATTTATTTGATTTTCTTTTCTGAGTCGCAATGAAAATAAGTAGTGTAATTTCGTTGAATTTTATGTAGATTGTTGTTAGAATAATATAATATGTAAGGGGGTAGATAGCAAATGTAAAAATAATTTAAATTAAAAATATATTTATATATTTTTTTATAATTAATGTGGTAATTAGTTTATTATTGTATATAAAAAATAAGGTGTTATATAATGTATAAACATTATTTTAGTAATTATTGTTAAATAAATAAAGAAAGCCCTAACAACAACCCTCCCTGTAAGACACGTGTTTTGCCATCTACATGAGGCATCATCAGGTGTCGACTCGCCGAATGCTAGAACGAGAATGATTTTATTTTATTATAATTATTTTTTTTTTTTCAACGCAAAAAATATCAAAACAGATATCTACAAGTATAAATAAATTAAAATGTATTTTATATAGACGTTACTAAATAAAGTACCTAAAACATGTAGCATTTTAGTACGATCATCATATTATTATTATTTCAGCATAAACACCTTTGCATTTAATTGAACGTTCTTATAAGTTTTAATAATATTTATCGGGGTCTACGGAGACCTGGTGGAATCGACATCGGGGAGAGCGTCCACGGACCCGTTACTGTACATACACATAAACATTTTTTATATTAATATTTCGGTTCGAACTACAAACAAGGACAGTATTGAATATTGCATGCCTCGTTTCTTCTTGTACCTATGTGCCGAACCCGCCTCCACGTTGTGTACTTTGGTAGGAACGTCGTTAATGCTGTAAAAGTTTAATACTGATGTTAAATAGTTGAATATAACCTTCTTAAGATAAAGCTACATATAAAACTTCGTAAAATTATTAAAGGTGAAACTTTGCTGGTAGTCAGTAGTTATGTTTTACTTTGTATGACTGAATCTACCTATATCTGTTGCTCTCTCGCTCTTTCTTTCTCTCTCGCTTATAAGGAGAAAGGCCTAACCCAGCTATGGATTGTGAAAGGCTTGGATGATGATGACAACTGAATCACGTTTCATAGAACAGTCTATTTATAGCTATTCTCGAAAAAGATATTTGCTATTCTTTAACTAAAATTTCATAAACACTATTTCATAATTTTTTTAGCTTACCGTATTACAAACGTAATGGAACAACAAAAAGTTTCAATAACAGACAGCACTATAAAAAAATAAACAAACGCAGAATATTCTCGATCCATTTCTGCTACGTTATTCATATTATCATGAATGAATGAAACTCACATGTCAGGTTTAACAAGACAGTGCAATAAACTCGTCGGCACTTATAAACAATAAGCAGAAAATACGTTTTGTCGTAAAACAACAGCGACTAATGTAGCGTACGGTTTCATTGTACACTCGCTTCGCTTAACGTTGGGAAAGTTTTAATTAAAGTCCAGGCTGTACAGATTATCTCCTTTGCAAGTTTGTCTTACGAGACAATACTTCGTGAAGGAGCGAGATGGCACGATGTCGAATTGATTGCTTGATTACAAGATCCCAAATCGTAAACGGATAACGGATAGTAGCAATAGTAAAATTTGTTTAGAATATCAACCCTCTGAGTATCTGGGATTGGATCTCGTTTTGTTGGATACTAACGCTCTTTGACTTTCAAATTTAGTTTGTTATCTTCATCATCATCATCATCATCATCATCAGCCCACATTAGTCCACTGCTGGACATAGGCCTCTCCCATAGCACGCCACTGAGCCCGATGTTCGGCTTTCCTTCTCCAGTCGCTTCCAGTAACCCTGCGTATATCGTCGCTCCATCTAGTCGCAGAGCGTCCTACACTACGTCTGCTGATTTTTTATCTTCAATATTGTAAAAATGTTTTCAAAACGTGCGGCTAAAATATTTCGTATCAAACTATTGTTAGGGTTTGTAAATTTGTGGCTGTTAATCGATATTAAATTGATATTACAATTTGTATGATTAATCGACTCGATCATTCTAGCACTCATTGTTATTTTACTCTGGCAACTATTTTAATAAAACTTAAGTCTCGGCTGTCATTTTTGTCTATGGCGGCAACCAATCACAGAGCGGAGCTTTCCCGCCAGAAAAATGGCGGGAGATGACTCTGCAGGTGATTGGTTGAGGTGATGGACCAATGGCAGTTTGAGCTGTGAGAGGACTTTTGGAAATGTAACATTGGTCGGTGGCACGGTCTCTCGGCGTTTTTGGTGCAAGAAGCATTAGTGATTATGAGATTGTGTGTTGAGTGTTAATAAAGTAAATAAGTTGTTATTTTAACGTTCTATTCTTTAACTCCACGGAACCCGGAGCAGTGTCGATTTTACATCTCAGAAGTGGGATGACTACCTTTGTAACGTAAGTATCACGCCCTATTATAATCAATCAGGAAAAGATGTCGTTTTAATTGTGTTGCTTTTAAATTCGTTGTTTTGCATAAACCTGAGACAAGTGCATAATATCTTTTTCGACAAAACGAATCAGTATTTTCTATGCGGAAAAATAGGTTTGTTGCTTATTGGATATGGTTACTTTTTAATGTTATTTAAAATATATGCATTATGAATTAATAGTGTGAATCGCATGTTATACCTTCTGTACCTACACTTTTGGGTGCAAAGCCATACTTGATTCTACTTCTTGCTACTTCATACAGGCTTTTTTTTTGTTCATAACTATATCTACCTACCTTAGCTAAGGCTACAATGGTTTTATTCTATTAGTATCTTTTGACTTTTGAGACTTAGTTTATACTTTATTGAAATAAAACAACACATAAAAAAACTGTTTGTTAACGATTTTTCTTTTCTTTGCGTTGCTTTGCAACGCGACATTTTCAGACAATGGATGAGCCGAGTCGCAGGAGTCGAGAAAGAGATCGGATCAGTCGAAGACACACCCATTGGCAGGATTCGTCGTACGGTTTCTCGAAGAAGCTGTGTCCAGACTCTCAGCAGACTACCGAGCTACGTGAAAGGAGCCGCGACCACTGAACGGAGGACGACCATCGAGCACAGCAATATGAAGAAACCCAGAACCACGTGTCAGCGCGGGACAATACCAAAGGTCACGTAGCCTTTTATTTTCTAAAAAAAAAGATGTCGTAGATATTCTTGATTATATGAGAGATAGTTTTGCATCACAACCTCCTACTCAAGGCACACATTAATCTCAAACAATTGATCATAAAAATATACTACCTAACCTTGATCCCTCTACTAAAACTCAACGTATTGATGTGTGGTTGAATAAAGTTAATGAATGTGCCTCGGTATACGGTTGGGACGATAGAACCACTTTGCTATGCATAAACTTCAAGGTCTGGCTAAAACTTGGTACAAGGGGCTAAATTCGATTTTTCACTTGGAAAGAATGGCAAGAGAAACTATTAAACGCGTTCCCCTTCGAACAGAATTATGGCCAGGTCTTGCAGGTGTTAAGAAGAAAAAGTAATTTTAATGAACCAATAGAGGTTTACTAAAACAAAAAGTTGGCACTCCTCAATCAATGTGACATTGTAGCGAAACACGCGGTAGATTGAGTCATTCATGGTATTAGTGATCGTACCTTAAGATCCGGTGCTCTGGCGTTGCGTTGTTTAGAACCTGATCAAATCTTACGATATTTAGTCAGCAATAAAGAGTCAAACCAATCAATAGTGGTCCGTTCTAGTTTCAAGAACCGAAATGCTGATAGTCTCAATAGCAGTCATAGCTTGAAGCCTAAGTTAGGAATAAGATCTAATTTTCCAACTGGATGTTTTAACTGCAAAGAGGCAGGTCACAGTTTTTTGTATTGTCTCAAACCTATCGCAAGGTGTTCGAAGTGTGACATGGTTGGTCATACATCTGATAGTTGCCGTCGCACTGAAAAACCAGACAACTCTAAAGCTGTGACTGTACAAAAACAATGCGCATCGATTTTATGAGTCAACAGTTTAGTCCTAATCCAAATGCAAAGTTAACGTCTTTTGTAGATTTTGGCCGTGATGTCACTTTAATATAATAATCAGTGACTTACGGTTTAGGTTTGTCTCATAATAACATATCATCAGCTATGAAAGGATTCGGGAACGGGATGGTAGTCATTAGAGGAATTATCACTGGATTTGAGCATTGATGAAGTTAATGCGAAAGTTGTATGCAAGGTTGTGAACGACTGTTTATTAGACAAACCATTATTAATAGGCCAGTCTTACACAGAGCAGCCCCATATTATTACGTACAAGAATGCGACTAAGTTGCAGTTTCTCGACATAGGTAATGAATTGCAAAATCCCGATGTTGACGGAATTATTCAATCAAGGTTAGATCAGGTAGTGTCCTTGAGCTTTATGGTGCAGCCACTGTTAGATTACAGGTCGAGCCATATCTTACTGGTAGTGTTCTGGTAAAAAAAAAAATAGTGTAGCAGGGTGACCTAATAGTCAATATACTGTATTTTAGGCGTTTATCCTGTAAAGTGTTGGTCTCATATATCGATGAGCCAACCATGATCGTATAGATTTTGTGAATAAAATAAAGATCGTACAAAACTTCCCACGGCCTGAAAACTGGCACAATGTTCGCCAGTTTCTTGGATTGGCAAGCTATTTTCGAAAATTAATTAAAGACTTTGCCTCATTATCTTTCCCACTTAATATGTTACTTAAGGCGCTGGTTGGGAGTAGGGTGAAAGTCAGGAGCGAGTTCTCGAAAATCTTAAAGCCAGGTTGACACTCGGGCCTATACTTGCGATATATAATCCTGCAGCAGAAACCGAGCTACACACTGACGCAAGTAGGGTAAAGATTGGTGGCATACTTGTTCAGCGTACAGTGCCAACTGAGCCGTTTTGCCCAGTACTTTATTATAGTAAGCAAACTTCACCAGAAGAAAAGAATTTTCACTTCTATGAGTTAGAGACGCTAGCGGTTGTTTTCTTTTTGCGAAAATTTAGTCTACTTGCTGGGTAAAGAATTTAAAATTTAACAGATTGTAGTGCACTGCGCTCGACGTTCATAAAGCGAGACTTTATCCTAAGAATTGCCCGCTGGTGGCTGACCTTTTAAGAGTTTTATTGTTCTATCGATAATAGAACAGGCACAAAAATGAGAAACACATCGATGCATTATCTCGAAATCCCGTGTCTGATAATATGGAAGCTCTCGTGGATTAATTTCCGACTGTCATGACCATCTATCAGTGTTGACGATTGGCTGCATACACTTCAACTTGGAGACTCAGAGTTGAATAGGATCCGAAATATCTTATGCAGCGATCTTGATGAAAAAAAGACTCAAATACATAAATGAGAATTACGTCATATAAGGCAATAAATTGTTTCGCTGTATAGGTGGCGACAAAGACAATCTCCAATGGGTAGTGCCTAAGGGTGTAAGGTGGCAACTGTGTCATATGAATCACATTGGTTATTTTGGCACCGAGAAAACCTTAGAAAAAATTAAAAAAAGAAATACCTATTGGTTCGCCAAGATGACCAAATTTGTAAAAAAAACACGTACCTAAACGCTTGTATTGAATGTGCTTTCAAAAAAAATAACTCTAGCACTCGTGAGGGCCTGCGCCACCCTATTGCAAAGATAGAGGTCCCGTTTCATACCCTACACATAAACAACCTTGGGCCTTTCGTAAAGTCTAATAGAGGTCATACTCATTTACTTGTGTATGCATTCACTAAGTTCTGTTTCATTGTCAGAAACACTAACACCCAAAATGTTGTCAGAGCATTGGATGATATAATCTACACATTCATAGTACCTGGTCACCTTGTAAGTGATGGTGGTAGCTGTTCTACCTTTACGCGTTTAGCAAGTTTGCTCTTGATAGTTTTCAGCATACTTTGAACGCAGTCGCTAGCCCCAGGTCCAACGGCCAAGTAGAACGGTATAATCGTACCATTCTTGACTCTCTCAAAGCGTTGAACTTGAATCATGGCGACAAAGAATGGGACAGTCACTTGGGTAAGATTCAGTGGGGACTTAATAATACTCTCCAGAAAACAACGGGTAGGACTCCGTCGGAAGTGATGTTTGGTACCCACATGAATGTAGAGATTAACCCAATTTTCAACGAAATCACCGATGAAACTCGTGAACGTAGCAAACTCTATACATACTCGATCAAGTTACAGATAGGATAGATAGAGGACAGATTAAACAGAAGGAGAAATATGATGAAGGAAGGAAACCAGCGCGAACTTATAAGGAGAACGATTTGATTAAACTAACCGAAACATGTTTTAGCAATCATGATAAAGGCAAAAATCTCATGCCTGCATATGTATACCCTTATCGGGTTGATGAAGTTTTGGCAAACGATCGGTATAAGGTGGCTCCTGTCCCAGGGCTAGAGTCCACACGAAATAAACGCCCATCAGTTGTTGCCGCGGATCGCATGAGACCGTGGATTCACATTGCTGCTTTAGAAGTTCATGAAAATGGCTCTGATACAAACTGTTCTGATGATAGCGATTAACTGTTAAGCACTTTATCTGTTTCTATATTTACTTTGATTTTCTAAGAGGCATGTTACTACAGTTGTTTTCCTGTATTGTTTCAGATCAGTCACGAGAATCGATCGGTTCGTGATCTGATGAAGCCAGAAGTCATCCAACTGCGTCATCACAAGTAATCGATCGTCTTGTGTATGCCAGCTGGGCGTTGTCACACACGGGTAATCGATCGTCCCGTGTGTGCTCGATAGTCAAGCAAGAGTGAATCGATCACTCTTGTCTTGATAAGCTTTATGCCTAAGTCGTTTCAATGCACCGTCACGAGTAATCGATCGTCTCGTGTACGGTTAAGATCAAGCACGTGCCTGAATCGATCAGTCCGTGTTTTGATCCGTTCGACTTCGATGTTATTTGCTTATGAAATTGTAAATTATTTTCCTGGAGACCCAAAATCGATTGTATGGGCCCATGATGGTTTATCCTGTAGATTGTGATTGGTTGATATATGTTTACTTTCCCCAATTATCAGTCACGAGAATCGATCGGTTCGTGATCTGATAAAGCCAGAAGTCGTCCAACTGCGTCATCACAAGTAATCGATCGTCTTGTGTATGGCAGCTGGGCGTTGTCACGCACGGGTAATCGATCGTCCCGTGTGTGCTCGATAGTCAAGCACAAAAGTGAATCGATCACTCTTGTCTTGATAAACTTTATGCCCAAGTCGTTTCAATGCACCGTCACGAGTAATCGATCGTCTCGTGTACGGTTAAAAATCAAGCACGTGCCTGAATCGATCAGTCCGTGTTTTGATGCGTTCGACTTCGATGTTATTATTTGCTTATGAAATTGTAAATTATTTTCCTAAAGACCCAAAACCGATTGTACGGGCCCATGATAGTTTAACCTGTAGATCGTGATTGGTTGATATATGCTTACTTTCCCCAATTGTAAGTAATAATGTAAATTTTTGTTGTATATCTAGTTACATAGTATACAGTATAAAGTATATATTGTAGAGAATGTATCAGTTCATTTATACCAATGTAAATAATGAAGTTTTTGTTTTATTATTTATTTAATGAAACTGTATAAATAATCAAAGGTAATGTTATTTCATTCGTTTTATTTATGTACAGTAGGTAAATTTGATATGAACAGTTACTGTAAGTAGACTTAAATGTAAGACTATTGTTAGTTCAAATTAATTTTATAGTTTTCGTTTTTAAATTTATTGTGTACATTTTTGATAATAAGAAATTGAGTGACTGACCAGGTTTTCGGATTGTTAGGGTTCCACCTGGGGCCGTGTGCAGGGACGCACACGTTTTCAGGATGGTCGATTGTTAGGGTTTGTAAATTTGTGGCTGTTAATCGATATTAAATTGATATTACAATTTGTATGATTAATCGACTCGATCATTCTAGCACTCATTGTTATTTTACTCTGGCAACTATTTTAATAAAACTTAAGTCTCGGCTGTCATTTTTGTCTATGGCGGCAACCAATCACAGAGCGGAGCTTTCCCGCCAGAAAAATGGCGGGAGATGACTCTGCAGGTGATTGGTTGAGGTGATGGACCAATGGCAGTTTGAGCTGTGAGAGGACTTTTGGAAATGTAACATTGGTCGGTGGCACGGTCTCTCGGCGTTTTTGGTGCAAGAAGCATTAGTGATTATGAGATTGTGTGTTGAGTGTTAATAAAGTAAATAAGTTGTTATTTTAACGTTCTATTCTTTAACTCCACGGAACCCGGAGCAGTGTCGATTTTACACTAGTCCTATTAGTATTATAAATGCGAAAGTTTGTGAGTATGGATGGATGTTTGTTACTCAAACACGCAAAAACTGCTGAGTACATTTTGATGAAATTCCTACCTACTTTAGGTCCCGGAAAAGGACTACTTTTTAACAAGAGAAATCTCGGGCGAAACTGCCGGGCGCAGCTAGTAACAAAATAAAAAGTGTTCAAAAAAGAAACATACTTATTTACCTCGGGATTTATATGAATCAACTTAGCTGACTGAATCGGTCTTATCTTCCTGATCGGAGTAAAATTTACAGAGGTTCAATTGAGGCCGAGGAATTTGACAAATATTTTCCTGTGGTAGTAAGTAGTAAATACCGCAGTACTTATAAACAATATAAAGTAGTTGGTTTGGTATATAAAAAAAGCCTGACTCACTGACAACTAAGCCATTATGAATGACAATTATTTTTCCGTTGCATTATATTTATGCAGTGACTTCGTTGATTCGTCAATTTTAAATTAAAAACATACAGCGATACGGTGCAAATTACTAATGCCACAATTTTAATCGAAGCACCAATAAACTATGTGTCAAAATGTAGATTATGTCAGTAGTTACCTAAACGAAACAACAGTGTTTGATATGACCTGTGGGCACTGTCAGACGAGCGCAATGCGCAAAGCTATCTATGTCTACCTAGACTATTAGGTACTGCTAATCGAATGCTCTCTTGGCCTTTTGGGTAACATCATAGTGGAACAATCTACCGAAGACAAGTACAAATATGTTGGTAACTCTGTGGTTTAGAGTGAGTGTGGCTTAGCGGGAACTCGTGCTTCGATCCGACGCATCTGGGTTCGAACCCTGACTCGGCCCTGCAACAATGACTAGATTTTGCACGCTCGCTTTAAAACGGTGAAGGAAAACATCGTGATTAAACCCGCTTACGCGCTTTAGAGTGGTAGACTCTGGCCGTGGTTGTAATACCACCCACCAAACAAAGCCATGCCGTCAAGCGATCTAGTCGTGTTTCGGAATGAAGTTCGGTGAACCATCGGAGAAATGGGTCTGAGCAGCCGCTCAACTGCCGTCTCTCTGTTGATTTATGTGCTCCATCTTAGGCCACATCATCGCTTCACATCAGGCGAGATAGTGGCCAAACATAGACCGCAATGGAATAAGTGTAAAAAAAAACTGTTAACAAAAAAAATAAAAAAAACACCACAATACAGAGTAACAGCTTAAGACAAACTAAACGATATAAGTGTTACAAAGGGCGGTCTTATCGCTTAAAGTGGTTTCTTCCAGACAATCGAAAGACAAGTTGAGGTAGGGACAAGCATGCGTTATACTAAAACTTTGTCACACGTACTGCAGAGTTCACGTAGGTAATATAATTCCGTATTTACGAAAACATAGTTACCGTGTTTTGCAACCTTAAGCCATATTGTGTGTTACACAAGAACTCTACTTTACAAAATATATTTCTTTATTTTAAATTTCTGATATTGAATGCATTATAGCGCATGCTGGGCGAAAATCATAAGATTTTAAATAACGTAATGAAGTAAAATTATCCCCGTAAGACGATATAAGAAGGATAGCAGAAATTGGGTTGCTCGAGCAGTTGGCTCCGTGGCCCAGTGGTTAAGGCGTCGGGACGGTATTCTGAAGACGCAGGTTCGATCCCTGCTCGAGCAATATCATTTTTCTTCTTCCTAGTTATTTAAAATTTCAATATTTTAGTTAAGTCAGAAACATTATATAAGTATAAACGTAAAAAATACTGTACTATCTACCTTTTTAGATCCAAAACGTTTGAGTTACTTAGGGAATACGAATTATCCATAAATACACCGGCAACTAAACGTTTTCACGGAAACGCCTCTTTAACGCGTTGTATTAAGAGCTTTATACGCAGATCGTGTTATAGAGATAGAATGATGAACAGGCTCAAAAATTTGCAAAACTATCCCGGCTCGATCACTGTCAAATTTTTTTTTCTAAGGCAACCATCGTTTAAGCCACTTTATGGTTAATTGAAGAAAATAAGCGAGTCAAACGAGCAACGTTCACTCGTTATAGGAAGAGCTTTCAAAGGCGGATTGCATTGTCAATATTTAAGCTCGCGCCGACTCCCACGGGGTCGGGACGACCTTTGCCTTGTCTGTTCATGTATCATTCAGTACGTGCCCACGGGAATAAGGATGGGCACTTTTTGAATAATTGGGGTTGTGAGTATTGGCAATATTCGAGGATGAAATTGGAATAAATTACCTGATCAATTTACAGAAGAAAGTTGCAAATGCTATACAATTTAATTTGTCGGTAGCAGTGTTTGGCATAGGAGTTCATTATTTTGACTTGAAGTGATGAAGTTTCAAAGAAGAATTTGATTTTGTTTCTTAAAAATTGTGTCTTCGGAAATATAATAAGTATAGATAATGTAGTATTATTTAGCATTCTATTTTGTTAGTTTTTATGTTTTTCTGTTGGAAAGTGCATTTCTGTAAATATTGATTCATCATCATCAGCCCATTACGTTCCCACTGCTGGGACACGGGCCTTCTCTCATAGAGAGAGTATGGGCCATAATCCACCACGCTTGCCCAGTGCGGGTTGGTGGATGTCACATGTCCTTAAATTGTTGTGATTAATTCTTGGACATGCCGGTTTCCTCACGATGTTTCCTTCACCGTTTTTAGAGCGAGTGTTAAATGCGCACATAACTTAAGAAAGTCAGTGGTGCGGGGCCAGCGGGATTCGAACTCGGGTGCATCGGATCGAAAGCCGCACGTTCTCCCACTGAGCCACACTCGCTCACATATTGATTATTTCACTAATAATAAAATTATATCTCATAAAGTTACATGAAAAATTGAATTTTAAGCTTTTTTTTATGTAACTTAATGACGAGACGAGCTGGTCGTTTGCCTGATGGTAAGCAATGCGCTTGCCCATAACAATAACAGCACCACCCAGAACTTTGTTTTGCAAAATCCTGCGCGGCGCTGCACTGCGTCACCCTGAGACAATTAACATACATGTAAAATAAGTGTAGGTGTTTAGTAAATTGTAACGATTGGTGCTTAGAACTATACTACTCCGCATATAGGCACCTATAACTCCATAACATACTATGAGCGCTTATGCTATGTTACGCATAGTTTTAACGACACCACATAAATCTAAATAATAAGATAATATCACAGAATACTAATAGTAGGGGAGCCCAAGCGGGGATTTCGGGATTTACTAAAGCGCGGCAGATTAATATACAGGGGGATACCTTGTACCCGGTTAAGTACCTCCACAAAACATGAGGCCCATATATAAGGCCGCCCGTGAAGGATACAGGATCAGATTAGTAAAAAAAAATTGACCATCAGAAATTCTCGAGCGCGTCAGATTAAGGTAGGGTGAGTTAATTACATCCTAAAAAGTGTATATTCCACTAATCTGACAATTTGAGAGTGACGTAAAAAAAGGGGAGGGCAACAAAGTTGTAAAAAAAAAACGTCATCTCGACATTGCTATCAATATCTGATGCGCTCGAGGATGTCCATGCAACAGTTTTTTTTTACATATATAAAAATCTATAGCCGCTTCCCCCACCGATGTAAAGGTATATATCATATAACATTTTTTTCTTCTTATCATCTAAGCTTTGCATCCCAATAGGTCTCTACGACGCTCGAGTAAATCCCCATTTAGCCTCGTGGGCTCCCCTACTATAAGGGACAGAAGCATCACTCCGCAAAGAAATTTAAACAAATAGCGACTCTTGCTATGACGCAATAAAATCCAATTCAGCTCGCGTAGCGCTGCACACCTACCAGTCATATTAACCTACAGAGCGCCTCTCTTTCTATCGCATAGCTCTTATCTCTTCTGACGCGGCACGTGTAACGACGCGCGACCCGCCGTCGGTGTCCGGCTATGTACTTGTAGCTTCGTACCTACAGTGTGGAGTGCGCTAGGCCTGGTAATATTTAGATTTCTATCAACAAAACAATGTGATGCATCTAAAATTATCTATAAAGTTCTGCGTAAAGCTCATTTATGGTTCTGGACAAATTGTCAAATCATCTGATGAAAGAAATGATATTTCGAATAGTAGATGCACACTCGTTTATTTTCGTATTTTCATAGCCCCTCAATAGATAACCTACTATTCGTTTTATTACAAATTAGTGGTCGTATAGCCGTAACCCTGTCATTACCAATGGGTAATACCTCATTCTGTGTGAGATTGAGCTAAATTAGCGCAATAAATAAAAGAGGAAATACTTTAGGATAGAATGGATGCTTGAATGAAAGAATGGTGTCATTAACCACCAAACACCCGAAACATCAGGGGATGAAGTGTTGAAGTACATCAAAGAAACGCTTCATGGACGGATCCAGGGACAGATAGCAATGCGACTGTCGAGGCTGAAGTCGACTAGGACCACTGAATTTAAGTCCTATAGGCTCCAAGTTCCAGCGGTGCATAAGGGACTGTTCCTGAATTCTGACTTCTGGCCTGTAGGGGTAGTATACAAGAGATACAGGGAAGGAGCGAAATTTTTGAACCCTGTGAAGTAGTGTGTGTGGTTTATTTAATGTAATTTTATATTTTTGTATGTATGTTGTTAGTCTGTAAGGTATATATTCTATGGGCCTCTGTTAATTTTACTTTGTTGTACTTTAATATTGCCTGAAATAAAGAGTTTAATTAAATTAAGATGGAATGGTCCTATTCTATTGCAGTCGGTTTCGATGAAGTTATCAGTTTAACATTCAATATTTTTATCGTCGGTCTATGCTTAGTTCTGTATCAGAAGGATATTTGAACAGGCTTGAGGCTTGATTATCTAACATTCCAATCTTCAGTATCCTGAAGACGAAATCGTCGTGTTATTATCCACATCGTCGATAAACGTCGCGTCGTCGCTTAATCTCTTAACAAAGCTTTCAAACCCGCTTTAAGAACAACAGAAAGAAAGAAAAAGCATTTGTTTGAAAACTACAAAAAAAAATATTAAAATGAAATTGGACGAAATATTATACAAAAGAATAAGTAGGCACCTATACCTACTCACAAACAGTCTGAAGAAGTCTGTGGTGGCCAAGGTGTCTGCTAGACGCTGAAAAAAGAAACCTTTCCGCTTTACGCCTGACCTTTTTATTCAGGCATGAATGACTATTCCGGAAACATGTGGCGGCCAAGAATTCCACACCTTACCGTGTGATATAAATATGCAGGTAACGACTAAGTACCTACTGCAATCGGAACGTCAAAACATTCGAGGAGATGCCAGTAACATTCGCAATACGCTATTCTTAATACGTACTCATAAACACTACTGGAAATGTTTAGCTGAGAATTTGACGAGGCCGAATGACAGGGAAACAAACACCAGGCTAGGATGTTTGATCGAGAATCATTTAGACTAATGGATCTGAAATATTTTGACTCCCATGTGGTGTAAGGAGTGATTTTGCTGAAAGTTAGATAGAAAGACTTGATAATTAATGCACAAAGAAATACTTTTTTCTGTGTGTTTTTTTGTTTCTTTTTTCTTTTTTTTTGGGTAGCAGTAGCCGAGCGTTGGGCTAAAACTATTTATAAATTAAACATATGGACCATCGACACGAAGAAGAAGTGTGTTTGAGCAACTTAAAGAGTTTAGATTAATGAAGTTAAACATAAAGAGACAGAGTTATAATAATATGGGAAACATATACATATAGTCTTACTACATAATTACCTACCTATTTTTGCCCCAATGAGCAAAATATTAACCTACTTAGTTAATTTACGTCAACGTAAACCTGTGCGATCTTATAATAAAGCCCACATACCAGCACAAAATTGCATAAAGCAAAAGAAAAGGACAACGCCCAGTCTTTGTGTAAACTGCAGCTTTGTAAACATGACAGTTTAGTCACAATTTACTCGAAGCGGGCCATTGTTGTTTGCAGTGTTTGTACCCTTCTTCCACTTTATTGATGCAGTTTTGTTGGTTTTTCCACGAATTTTCACGAAAAATATAGTTAACAAGAGCAACGGAAGTGGCGACGCTTATAAAGTTCGCCTTTTGGTTGTGTACGGGTTAATTAGTTTTGTTATGAATACCCGGGGAGTTTGGACGTTGTTGTTTTCATTTATTTTACATAATTTAGAGCTGGAACCTGACATTACCTTAACTAAATTTACCTATGTATTCTGTGCTAGTCGGCAGGTAGTATCTACCTTAGTATAAATAGGTATAGCCTAGGTATGCGCACCTTATACGTCACTTTATGTAGTTTTAACTAATAGTTAGGGATTCACTAATTATAACAATAAATAAATATGGTTTATTAAAAAGAAGTTCTGAAAATCTATGAGATTTAAATACTACATAATTTTTTAAACCGTTATAACTTAGTGGTATACTTGGGAAGTACAAAGAAGAGTACTTTTTTGTAAGTACGAAAAACAAAGAAAATAAATTAAAGCCATTAGGTTGAAATTTGAAAAAAAAGAAATAGAAAAAATAAACAAAAAATCAAAAACCATAGAAATAGTCTAATGTTATTTTAAATAGAATGGTATTCGAACAACCTACCCAATAATTTGATTTCATTTTGTAACTAGTCCATTCTTCTACAATTTGTTAGATAGCGCTATAACGTTAGAAAAAGCAGTAGTCCCGCTTTCATCCAAAATCGCATCTAAACGTAATTGCTTTACAGCTTTAGTCGCTCCGAAGAAGATTTCAAGTCATTTTTAAAGATTCAACTAAACTTTCCCTTATTCAATATGTTTTAATAGGTACCTACTAACTACTACTATTCGAAATAAAACAAGATTCATTTCTTCTTATTGCTATGCCCGACAGGGTATTTATTGACAACAACTATATAATAACATTATGGAACGAAATAAATGATTAATATTGAAATTGAAGGTTTGTCGGAAAGAAAAAAAACGACCACTGGCTTGGGACTTGAACCCGCATCTCAATCTTCCTTCATTGCCAGTGCGGGAAGTGCTCAGCCCAATTGAGCTACGGTAGTCACCAAGTCAAGTATCGAATTTTTCTTCTGTTATTTAACCGTCTTAAGGGTGACGTGTACGCCATCTATTGAGATAAGAGTGAACCCTTTTCTCAATTAGGAAGATCAATGTTTATTATTAGAAAAAATATAGAGTATTTTTTCTTTCCGAAAAACCTTGTTTGAAATTTTCGCTTGGCATTCGTTAATGTTTCATTATAAATATGATAAGAATACAATAATAGTTTAAGTTAGTTTCACAAGTTGGGGGGGGGGGGGGTTACCTCTTAGTTAGTTTCACCAAAGAAAACTAACCGGTTTCACGTTGTTGTAAAAAACACGTACAAATAATAGTTTAACAAAATACGTCGTAACTTTATTGCCTAGACAATAAAATAAATAAATTTATCTATTATCAGAATGTTGTTTGTAATAAGATTTCTGTGGTTTTAATGTACCTTCTAATCTTATTTGGTGATGATTCTCACAGCTTTATGGCTCATAATCATAATCCAAAACGCCTAGACGTTGCGTTTTATAATGCCTCGACAAATCAAAGTTAAGCAAGTTAAGTAAATTAATAAAAGACGGTGATTAAAAATACTAAAAAAAGCAAAGTCATAAATAAATAGAACTCATCATAAATAGTAATTATCAAATAGAACCTACTTCATTGTATCTAAGTAAGAAATATAAAAAAATACAATCGAATAGAGAACCTCCTCCTTTTAGAAGTCGGATAAAAAGTCTACTTCAAAAATAGGTTGACGTTATATCTATGTGAACATCTGGCATGAAGTTAGAAAATTGTTCACCAGTTTTATGATATGCGGGTCACAACAAAGCAATAAGACTTTATTGACAGCAATATAACATGCGGTACCAACCACTCAGTGCCCGCCAACTCGGAATAAACGCATCCGTGCACCGAATTCGAAACATAAAATGATATAGCATTCAAACTCGTATAATAGGAACACGTAACTTTGCAGATATCTTTTGAATTTGTAATAGTTTAGATCATGTATAAGAACTCCTTGGGTTAGATAATCTTCAGTCATAAAAAATCGATTGTTGTCTATGATGGAATTCTTTTAAATTTGGAACACGATTTATTTTGAGACATGGAATAAATATTTTACAAAGTATTTTAGTTAGGTCAGTGGACGAACTCATATGTTAATGAACTAAAGTTTTCCGTCGCCGGAATTTCATCAAAGTATCTAATTACAGTGATAAGTAAAGAGGCTTGAATTAATTTATTTTTCTATAATGATGGATAAATAATAGTTACATTTAAGTGCTTGTGAACGTGCAAAAAAAGGCAAACAAAACAAAACTGAAGAACTTTCCTTTTTAAGTCTCCCAAGAAGTCCGTCTCAAGTTTATGTAAAGCTCTAAAACTTTACTGAAGCACAAGGTTAGGGAAAAGTTGGATTTTAAGGGCCCAGGTTTAAGCCGACGCGGCGGCTCTCATTCACTTGAAACATATTCCGATAAGTAAAAACAGATATAGGTAGGTATAGTACAAACTAAACGTAGGTACCTACATAAGCAATAAGTAGGTACAGCCAATGATGTACCTACTGGCTTTGCAAGTTTTGTGCACAAAACTTGCAAAGCCAAAAAAAGTTAAGTAAAACGGAAAGTAGACGCACTGAAGCGGAATAACTTATATTCCATTGGAGGAAAACGGTTGGAGCACATTAAGCATTCCTCGGGATTTTTACGAGTGGCATAGAAATTGTACCCTAGGTACAGGAAATGTTTTATTCGATGATTGTACTCATATATTTGAAAAGACAGGTGTGCGAAGTAGATTTACTAGCACTTTAATATTGGAGTAGTCGGAACAATCGTAAATGTGTGACATTTGAATATCTTGAACAAAAGCGGAAAGACGGAAATTTGAGTCTCTCTGCGATGGATGTATATTGTGTTTTAATATTATACGCCACCACTAGAAGCTACCGCACCTTAGGTGCTCAAATGGGAATAAAGTCGAATTATTTTTTTCGTCCCTACTGAGCACCAAGCAAAAATATTGATTGGTGCTCAAACGGGAATTTCTTAGGTGCTCAAAAAATTACTTCACCTTTTCGTAGGCAACTCTGTAACTGTATTATTTATATCTTCTTTTTTTATGTACCACGAGCGTGCTAAATGAAGAAATTATTATCTTATTTATTTATTTTATTTTAACCGACTCAAAAAAAAGGAGAAGGTTCTCTGTTCGATTGTATTTTTTTATGTTTGTTGTTTGTTACCTCAGAACTCCGTCATTTATGAACTGATTTGGAAAATTCTTTTTGTGTTGGGTTCAGTATACTCGTAGCTACGAAGTGGTCCCATATAAATTTCATCGATATTTGACCTTGCACTTCGAAGATACATTGAAGTCGGGATTTGTTTTTTTCTAAAAATTTATTATTATTTTAATAGCCGTGGGAAGAAGTAGTTGCTTGTTTGATTTTTAGTAAACATAATATCGAAATACCACCTCCTTGACATATTAATTTAGAAAATAGTATTTCAGAGGACGTTTTGAAAGAATTCAGTCCATTCTTACATTTAATACATAGCCGCTAAAGGCAAAGTCACGATCTTGCGACAAAATGTTAATAATATTTACAATTATGAGCAGCGCGTGACAAAAACCTTTGCACTTTCTCGATTAGCGTAGACTTACTAAATTTCTAAATATGTTAGTAGGTATTTAGTAGGATAATTCATACTTTTTGAACTTGCTATTTCTGGCAACAAAACGTATATACCTATGGAGCTATGTAACTGAGGTGAGTAAGTCGTTCGCCTGATGGTAGGCGCCACGCCAGCTATAACAATTGCAGTGCCACCCAGAACTTTCAATACCATAAAAAGCACTGCGTAGCAGCAGTAGTCAGATATCCCTCATATGCCCAGTATTTTGGCTGGCTTACATTACTACAGTATTTATTTTCATTCTAAAATTTAAAATTTGTACAATATTTTTTATAAAAATAATATATTTATTTATGTATTATTAAACATAATATGTAATCTTAATTGTAGACAATATCTCTATATATAAAAATGAATCCCTATTTCCCTTGGTCACGGCATCACGCGTGAACGGCTGGACCGATTTCGGTAATTCTTTTTTTTGTTGTGTTTGTTATTTTCAGGAGAAGGTTCTTATGAATAAAAAAATTAAGAAAGTTGCGCGGAACATTAGATTTATAGTTAAGACAGGACGACGTCTGTCGGATCAGCTAGAAAATAATAAAAATGTAAACTTTTCTGAATAATTTATTCATTGTAGTTTGCTACATAGAGGTAAAAAAGCTACCAAACTTGCTTTTCAGTGCTACGAAAAAGTCTACCGGCTCTTTTCTCTATCAATCACAATTCAAATAAAATAAGTTTAGTCTCACTTCAACAAGAATCCAAATACACCCCAATAAATAAAGAACCAAATTGACCTCCCCGACGAACAATCGTAAAATCACAAAGCAACCTCACGTGGGTAACAATGGTTCTAGAATCAGATTTAAAAAGGCCGGCCGGCACGTTCGCGGCCCACCTGACACGAGGGGCCACGAGAGCCATGAGGGGCCTTCGGGCTACTCGCCCCTCGTTGAGGCCCCTCGCCGATTCTTGAGGCCCCTCGAGCCTTTGCCGACGTCGACGTCTAATTTTTCAACCTGACTCAATAATACACGATGTAAAGTTCTTATTGGTTGATTTAGGGAAAGGATAAGGGAGCAGAAAAGTATTTTTAATTTCAATAATATTATAAATGTGAAAGTTTGTATGTACGTTAGTGTGTGTCTGTTGTTACTTCTTTACGCTGCGCGCTGTAACGGCTCAACGGGTTTGACTGAAATTCAGAATAACGCCCAAATAACGCCCAACGATCACATACATAGATCCTGGCCCCTAACTAGGATTCCCTGTAGTGAGGGAACCAGGAACTATGAGGACCATGGTCCCACAACACCCAGACACAAAACAAATGCTTGCGCTTTTTTTTCTTTACACATATTTGTCCTGTGGCGGGAATCGAACCCGCAACTGAGGTTGTCAAATGGAAATGGAATGGAGATAGCTCATAACCTGGATAAACACGTAGGCTACTTTTTATCCCGGGAAACCGTGAGAAAAACCGCGGGGCACAGCTAGCATTTTTATATAGTTTTCGATAAGCAGACTCAAGGGGGTTTTTCGCTGTTAAGTGACAAAGCACGTTCGCCGTCAATGGTAAATATTCCAACCTAAAGACAGCAAATATTTTTATAGGCTCTACGTATTGTAGGGCTCTCAACAGACGCTATTACTCCGAAAGAATTAGGTCGTACTAGTTGCTCCCCGCGGTTTCACCCACGGTTTTCCGGGGTAAAAAGTATCCTATGTTCTTTTCCAGGAACTTAGGCCAAATTTCATCAAAATCCGTTTAGTATTTTTTGCGTGATTGAGTAACAAACATCCATCCATCCATCCGTCCATCGATCCTTACAAATTAGTAAGATTCTCTATAAATAAGTGAAGTTTAGTGATAGCGTGCGCGTCATCTCTCTTAAAAGTACCTTGATAGTGATTGTTTTAAGTAGTTCACTCGTGGTAGCACAGAATACTAAGGGACAGAAGCATCACTCCGCAAAGAAATTTAAACAAATAGCGACTCTTGCCATGACGCAATAAAATTCAAGTCAGCTCGCGTAGCGCTGCATACCTACCAGTCATATTAACCTACAAAGCGCCTCTCTTTCTATCGCATAGCTCTTATCTCTTCGGACGCGGCACGTGTAACGACGCGCGACCCGCTGTCGGTGTCCGGCTATGTACTTGTAGCTTCGTACCTACAGTGCGGAGTGCGCTAGGCCTGGTGGTAGGTCTCTCGTATACGGGAGTCCGTCTGGGTAGGTACCACAGCTTTGCCAGTTATTCTGCCGCCAAGCAGTAGTGCGCAAGCATTACTGTGTTTCGGTTTGAAGGGTATTGTAGCCAGGGAAATTACTGGGTAAAGACTTAATATCTGATGTCTCGGGGTGATAAGCGCAATGCAATGCTACGCAGTGCTATGTATGATAATAAAAGTTCTGGATGGATCTGCAATTGTTATGGGCAGGCATGGCGCTTACCATCAGGCGAACGACTTACTCGTCTCATCACTCGATCTCGATCCTTCGACTCGATCCTTAAAAAAAAGTAGTATTACAAATACTTTTCTTATTTTTTTGTTTATTTTTTTTATTATTTTTTTTTTACACTTAATAGATCTATGTTTGGCCACTATCTCGTCTGATGTGAAGCGATGATGTGGCCTAAGAAGTTAAAGTTAAGTTTGGCAAGTTTACTGTATAAGTAAACTTGCCAAACTTAACTTTAACTTCTTCTCTGAAAGAATCGTAAATACGTCGTCGAAAGTATTCGCTCAAAATGTATTGTAGCATATCAATAAAACACAACGAAGTAGTTCAATCTTTTGAAGGCGTCGCGATGTAAGCACTTTCTTTAGGGATACTCGAAAGCTTCAACCTAAAAGCGTCAATTGGTGCTTTATGACTTAGGTAATAAGGTTCAGTAAATCTTCGTTTTCGTACGGAATGAATCTTCGAATCAAAGTGAATATTCCTTGCAAATTGATTCTACGTTGTCTCGTTTTTCTTTAAATTCAAGGCCGCGCTGAAATAAAGCACTGAATAATATATAGGAGGCCTTAACAATCAGGAGGGACGAGGTCAGTATGCTTGTTTTGTGTACCGACGACGTCTAGTGTTGCCAGAGGATTTTCTCCTTTATATTGGTGGTCAGGGAAGGACACTTAGACTTAGACATTGCGGAAAATTTAGGACGAAATGAAGCCTTGAAATTTTGTAATCCTACTTCATGACGTCAGTAAATTCTTAGATATTGATTTTAGAAGATGGATATTTTTTTAATAAAAGGAATGAATATTATTAAAGATTTCCTTTTTTGTTACACGATCTAGGGCATTATAGCCAGCGAAATTACTGGGCTTAAGAGACTTAATATCCGATGTCTCGGGGATGAGAGCAATGAAGTGCTACGCAGTACTTTTATGGTATTAAAGCTTCTGGGTGGCATTGCAATTGTTATGGGCGCGCGTAGCGCTTACCATCAGGCGAAAGACTTAACTTTTTTTTTTATGTAACTGAATGACAAGACGAGCTGGTCGTTTGCCTGATGGTAAGCAATACGCCAGCCCATAACCATAACAGCACCACCCAGAACTTTGTTTTGCAAAATCCTGCGCGGCGCTGCACTGCGCTCGTCACCCTGAGACAATTAGCTTTTGAGTCTCATAATGCCCAGTAATTTCGCTGGCTACAATGCCCTTCAAACCGGAACACAGTAATGCTTGCGCACTACTTGGCGGCTGAATAACTGGCAAAATGGTGGTACTCATCCAGACGGCCTCTCGGATACGAGAAACCACCAGTAAATTAGTAGGTCCATTGAGCAAGTTCCATGAAAAAAATTCAAAGCAGAGTCAAAGTTATATCGAGATTTTCTAGCAACATTATCTAACTCGGCTTCAGTCCAGTGCATTTGAGTTTCACGAAAACATTAATAAATTACGAGGTTCGTCTCAACTAGAAACATTTGTATGCATTGAATGTTTAAGCAAATAAAGATTTTATCCCGCTGGGACTGTTTCAGCAGACTTTATAAGAGTAAACTACAAGATGGTGAATAAAACGAACGTAAAACAAATTTTATATCTTGCAACTTTATGATGATACGAATAGGTGAAAGTGAGAATTTGGTACTAAAACTATCTCTAAATAGCTTTATTTTATTTAAACTAGCTTTTGCCTTCAACTCCGCTTGCATAAACACATTTATTTTCTACTAACACCGTCCGAATCCCTTTATTACTGAAAACAAACTACACTCTACTTACTAAAACTAAACTAAATACATACAAGGAGAAGCAATTGGACTAGATTAGATTAAACACTTTATTAGAACACCACAGTGCAATAAAAGCACAAAGGTAGATTTTAAACTAAACATAAGTGTCACAATAGGCGGTCTTATTGCTTAAAAACTAGTCTTTCAGACAACCATGTATGGAGAGGAATACAGGTAAAATAGTAGGACAGTGGCTTTCGGCTAACAATTTAACATAAGAAGTGTAACATAAAATTTAATTGTTACAAGTTATCTAAATTTGATTATTTATCTGAAACGATACTAACGTAGATATACTAAGTATTTACCTATTTTACTAGTTTTTTTATTGTTAAAACACTATTACCTATACCTACCACTTTCTTTATGCGCACCGCTAACGAGTGCAACTTCCTGCCGGGGTCAGTCTTTCCCGATACAATAGATACAATCTAGGAATCTTCAAATCTCGAGTGAACAGGTACTATCTCGGCAAGCGTGCTACATCGTCGCCGCATCGTCGCCACATCGTCGCCGCATCGTCGCTTACCACTAAATGAGATAGTGGTCAACGCAAGCCAATAATGTGTAAAAAACGGAATATCTTCTCACATAGTTTTCATCATCATCATCATCATCAGCCCATCACGTTCCCACTGCTGGGACACGGGCCTTCTCTCATAGAGAGAGGATGGGCCATAATCCACCACGCTGGCCCAGTGCGGGTTAGTGGATGTCACATGTCCTTGACTTTTTGTGAAAAATTCTTAGACATGCCGGTTTCCTCACGATGTTTTCCTTTACCGTTCTAGAGCGAGTGTTATATCCGCACATAACTTAAGAAAGTCAGTGGTGCGGGGCCAGCGGGATTCGAACTCGGGTGCGTCGGATCGAAAGTCGCACGTGCTCCCACTGAGCCACACTCGCTAGTTTTCATAACTACATGTAAATAGAAAGCTCAACCAACTAAACAGAGCAAACTCAATGCTATCGACGCAACACCATAATGTCAATACTCAGATACCTACGGGAAGTTTCGCAACTCAGTTGAGCTCCCAAACTATGTAATCTATTACTGTACAGCGTCAGTTGGGCATTATCCTATTATGCAGACTGGGCTCTGACTGTTGGCTAGCGTGACTCAATTTCCACTAGCAGAGTATACTAGAGATGAGGTAAGCTTCCGGCAAAAATAGGCGGCCGGCAATAATATAAAGTTTTAAGTAGGTAACTGATTTATCTGTAAGCCGAAACGCAATGAAAGTATGTAGTGGAATTACACAACATATTTTCATTGCGTTTCAGATTTGAGATGAATTACCGCAACGTCACGCCTGATTCCATTAGATGATTTATCTGTGACTGTTTACTAACTTACTACATACTATTTACTCCTATAAGAGTCAAAAGTAAGTAAATAATTTACCGTTTATGAAAAAAGGGGTAAAAGTTTTACTTACCACAAAGTAGAGCATTTACCCCCTACTTAGGGTACTTCTAAAATAAGGATAAAAGAATTAGGACCCCGACACATCACAAAGGAAGTATGGAAAGTTAGCTTAATAAATATGAAAATGTCTAACTGCAGTGAGAAACGTACCTATGCCAAAATGGGGAAAAATAAAAAATAAAATAAAAAAACATTAATAACCCTTGTTAAACTTACTTGTTTCCCAATCCCGCCAAAAATCTGCAATATCTTTGGAAATACAATCATAACTCTGTTTTACTTTCAAACTATGTAATCCACTGTACAGGGAGTGTCGGTTAGGCATTATCCTATTATGCAAAAGCAGGGCTGGCTACAGCTACAGGCTAACGTAGCTCGATTCCCACTAACAGCGAACAGAGTATGTCTAGAAATGAGGTGAGCATCCGGCAAGAGGACGCCCGGGGGTCCGGAAACTGATCGGTCCAGTCGACACTATTTTATATTGTGGGACGGACGACTTCACATTTTATCTTGTCATTTATATTTTAGCAATCTCGCTGTAAAAATCAGTGTTAATAAAATTATATGTAAATCGTATCTTTTAGGGTTATGTTTGGGTTTCACATCGTCCAGGTACCTACTTATACTTATAAGTTAATTTCTTAAGCTTTGCAGTCCTTGTAATTTGCTTTGGGATACAGATATTTAGCTTAAAAACACTTATTATTTAATTTTGAATTGGGAATCTGTAGATATGGGTATAAACGGGTATTGTACATGTTGAAGCAGATTTATTATTTTCCGGAACTTTGCCTGAACTCAACAATTTACATATAATGCTAGAATTTTAACTGGAATAAGTACTCGATTATTCGGTCTCTCTGTCCACTGTATCTCTAGCATAAACCACCTATCCCACTCACTCAATCACAATCTCACTAAGAGCAAAAAGGATAGATGAAAGCTCGTCATGTCCACTCGGACGGTGGAAGCCCGTGATGCAAATTCGAGTGCAGAACACAAAGGATTTATAAACTGGGTGCTTGTTCCCATTTCTTTTTATGGTATTTATTTATGAAGTAGCAAGCGAGATAGATTTTACCGGTTTATTTAAGTTTCCTTTGCTTCCCGTGTAATTTGGTTGGTGGTTCCCCGTGCATGATACAAGCTCGTATCTTTTGAGCTTTATACCCGCATTTTTAGTCGGATTATTTTTTGTCACCGAATTTAAGTTGGCGGCTGGGAAATAAATTGGAAACTAAATTACAACTTTAATATATTGAGGAGTATATTTTGATACTTACTATATATATATATATATATATATAAACTTCAACTTAACAATATGCATATATATATAGAGACAGACACATAACTCCCATAAAGTTGTATGATACAATATAGGTAAGTAATGAATTAATAGATAGGTATATTTAATTAACACTTTGCATAAGAACAATGACATTAATTACATTACATTATATTCCTTTTTTTATTTAAAACTATTTAATACATTGTTACTAATAACATGAAACTAAAACTAAAAACCTAAAAAAATATAATATAATAACTAAAATATACTAAAATAGGTATATTATATACTATTCTTACTATATAGTAATTTTAGGTTATTATAAAAATAAAATTGCTTCACACATGTTATGATTGTGTCGGAATAACTCCGACCAGGATTCGGATAATTAGGATGTCCTTCAGCCGGGAGTTTACGCCTAAACCTGGTCGGAGTTATTCCGACACAATCATATCGTGAGTGTAGCCGTTTTATATATTTATAGTAGTTTCAACTCAAGATAGTTTCCATGCCTTAATAAAAAGCTATAAACTTAAAGTAAAGTTTAAAAAAAAAGTAAATAAAGCTTAAAGTTAAGTTTTTTAAGACGGTCTTGTGATAGACCAAATAGTTTTACACTATTGATATACCTAATACAATTTGTCAACATTTGCATATTTCCGATGGCAATTTCGGTGACAGGGCCGGTAAAGGTCAGCGAGGTTCCCTTGACTTTCAGCCCTGAAATGTTAGGGACGAATATTGAATTTTCTTTTCAGCGTACGAACAAATACGATATGACAAGACCTTTGTCAAGGGTTGAGTTCGGTTCATTTCTTGCAAGTTTATGTCGAGCTTATTGTTTCATTTCATAATTTAGTTTATGTCTTGTTTTACAACCTTGTGCGTTATAATAGGCATTCATTATTAATTTACGTGTAATTACATAAAAAAATTAAAAGTTTAAGGTATTTATTTTATAACATAGTACCTATATTACTGCTGAAAGAACATTCTTAAAAAATAGTTCAAAATTTTCAAATTAAACTCAACTGCCGTCTCTCTCTAGATCTATGTGCTCCATCTTAGGCCACATCATCGCTTCACGTCAGGCGAGATAGTGGCCAAACATAGATCAATCAAGCGTAAAAAAAATTAAAGATTGAATCCGAATTTTCACGAAGTTCGCGAGGAATTGCGATAACCCAAATTCCACGCGCACGAAGTCGCGGGCAACAGCTAGTAATGATATTAATTTCAATATTACATAATAAATAAGAGTTTGTCAATGTTTCACTTGACTTCGATGTTGCTGTAACGAATCGCACGGAATCAGACTCGCTTGTGTAAGTTCTACGATTAAGCGATAATTCTGTAACATAATTGGAACTAATTGAATGTGACACATTTTTAGCCGACTTCAAAAAAGGAGGTGGTTCTCAATTCATCAGATCAGAAAAAAATATTATTTTGGAAAAATATTTTTGCGTTGGGTTGAGTATAGCAACAATGTGGTCTAATTTAAATTTCATCGATATTCGCCCTTCGACTTCGGAGATACATCAGAATTGAAGTCGGTGTTTTCCAGGTAACTACTGTTTCTTATACCTAACTTAGATGTAGTACCTGTACATCTTATCGCTCAGAGCGATCTCTACCAGACAACGATGGATTTGGAATAAAAAGAATCACACTAAACTTACTAAACTTACCCTGGAGTAAAACATAGGAAACTTTTGTCCCGCGAAAAACCGCGGGAAACCGCGGGTGAAACTGCGGGGCGCAGCTAGTATGAAATAAATATTTAAGTAGGTATCTAAGCATTTTATGCAAGCGTTAAATAATACTCAATTCCCATAAAGTACACGGATCAAAAGGGAAGTGGTTACGTATCAATAAATAATAAAACAGGGCAAAAGGTTCGCGTCAAAAATCCGGATAAGACGGGTTCTCTCACGGTCGGCTTCAAAGGGAAAATTACATATTAACCCTTAGTTGCCCTTCCGTAAACAAAATTATTGAAAAACTTACCGTTCAAAGTGGAATTTGGTGGACCGAAGATAACATGTTAGCAACATTTATGACTGTTGAATGCGAGTGAATGCGTTTTTTTTAATTAGTTGTACCTCCCCTTGTGTTTGACCACTATCTCACCTGTTGTTAAGTGACGATGCGGTCGAAGCATTACTGTGTTTCGGTTTGAAGGGTATTGTAGCTAATGAAATTACTGATGGGTATATGAGACTTCATATCTGATGTCTCGGGGTGATGACTGCTATGCAGTGCTACGCAGTTCTTTTTACGGTATTAAAAGTTCTAGGTGGCACAGAAATTGTTATGGGCAGGCGTGCTTACCATCAGGTGAACAACTTGCATGTTTCATCACTCAATGCCATAAAAAACGGATTTTGATAAAATTTGGTATGTAGGTTCTTCGAATCCTGATAAAGGACATATTATAATACTTTATATCCCGAGAAACCGCGAGTGAAGCGTGGGGTGCAGCTATTTAGTGCAGCTGGTGGTAGGTTTCTCGTATGCGAGAGGCCGTCTGGGTGGGTACCACCGCTTTGCCAGTTATTCAGCCGCCAAGCAGTAGTGCGCAAGCATTACCGTGTTCCGGTTTGAAGGGCATTGTAGCCAGCGAAGTTACTGGGCATTATGAGACTCGATAGCTAATTGTCTAAAGCGCAGTGCAGCGCCGCGCAGGATTTTGCAAAACAAAGTTCTGGATGGTGCTGTTATTGTTATGGGTTGGCGTATTGCTTACCATCAGGCAAACGACCAGCTCTTCTCATCATCAAGTTACATATTATTGTATAGGTAATACTCAATCTGGTGTGCCCATAAGTTCATCATTAAAAAATTATAGCGGTAATTCAAATTTTGATCCTTATTGCACTATAATGTCGATCAATTGGCATAAAAACCTAGGAAGTTAACTTAAATAGTTGACCCAATCCAATATACGTAACCTGTTCGCTTGAGTCCAGTTAACTCGTGTCGGTCGTGCTCTCCCAAGCGGCGCATAAGCCTCTGCACGGGAAATTACGTCAGCAGCTTAACCAACGCTTGCCTTTTAGGTATGAATCGGTTTTCAATTAACTGAGTACCAACTGGAAATTTGTATCTTTACAATTTATTATTTAGGTGCTACATTTTCAGAAGGGTTTCGTCTCTTTCAAAATGTAGTTTTTTTATGTTACTGATAAAAAGTAGCAGATGTCCTTTTTCTGGACCTAAAGTACCTACATACTAGATTTCATCAAAATCTGCTAAGTAGTTTTGGCGTGATTAGAGCTTATTGTGAAATAGGTCACAATAAGCTCTACCTACTTCATAAGTATTTTCATTAACTAGCTGCGCCCTTGGTTTCACCCGCGGTTTCCCAAAATGAAAATTAACTATGTCCTTTTAAAGAATCTAAAGTACCTACCTACATACCAAATGTCACCCAAATCTGTTTAGTAGTTTTTGCATGATTAAGTTACAAACATCCACCCATCCATCCATTCAACGCATTTATAATATAGTAGGATAGCCTGCATCAGTCTACTGCTAGGCATACGCCAAAGCACGTCACTTGTCATCTTCTCTTTGGACCTTCGGTTCTCCTTCACTTCTAACTAATTATATGTATATAGGCATCATGTATCTTTCAGGCTATAAAAACTGCTATGCTATTTTGTCATTACCAAACTTATTTCCTTCAATATTCCACTACTATCTTTCAATATACTACTACTATTCTTCATTATACTACCACATGAGCATTGGATGGACGGCATATTAACATGGTATCACGTTACGAGCTAGCGTTATCTAGCACTGAAACGGCTAGACTCCGAATGGCGTGGTATCACGATACGTGAAATTCTGCTAATGGCTAAGGCTACTGAGAGGAACGCAAAGGCATTAGAGGAATAAAATAATGTGTGTAATTTACCACGTTTTTATTAAGTCACTTGTTTGTCTGTCTCTGTCTGTCGTTACGGGTGGAATCTTGCAACTCAAACTTTGAGCACTTCTCTATAGGCTATCCGGTTGAAACTCTCAGGGAAGCTCACAACTCGATGACAATGCATTTTTATTTTATTTTAAGGCGCATGAAAACGTGGTTTTTGGATATATTTTTTAAACTACATTATCTTGTTTATGTTAGTGAGAGCTTTACTTGTGCTATTAATTATTCTGTGGTTTTCTAAACATTTCGAAGACACCATCCATCATAAAAGAATTACGCCGGCACCGCGCGGTTGCATACCGGAGCAAAATAGACAATGTCAAAAGCCCATTCCTTCTCATTTCCATCTTACCAAAGAAAACTAAATATTACTAATCTTACCGTGTGTCTGTCATTTCGGGTGGAAACTTGCATTTTAAATTCCGAGCACTTCTCGATTAGCTATCCGGCTAAAACTTTCGGGGTAGCTCACAACTCGCTGACAATGCATTCTAAATCGTTGTATTTAGATTATTTTTTAATCTATTACGGATTTTTAAATTGTGTATCGTTGGAGTCAACTTCATCAGATTACAAAAACATTGTTTTTAGATTATTTTTTAATCTATTACGCATTTTTAAATTATGTATCGTTGGAGTCCACTTCATCAGATTAGTTTCTTCGTGTGCGGGCTTTAGTTTTATAGACTATACTCTTATATACCTACGATTTCACAAAAATCTGCCCTGAAAAATCTTTCACCACAGAACAGTTAATAGTATAGGTACTCTTACATGACCTCTGACCACGAGGTGGGCCTGTAGTTGCACATTGACAGGGTCGTATTACGTGTACAATTCGAGATGGAAATTGGTATTTCAAAGCTATGCCTACCGATTCCGTCTAGAGTTAGACATCCGAGTGGCGTGATATCACGATACGTGCCATTCGAGTAATGGCTATGGAGGAACTCAGAACAAGAGTGCCAATTCAATACCTAACCGACAGTCGGTAATGCTAAACGATTGTATGTGTAACCCTATTCCTGACCGATATTACATTTGTTTGGAACTAGAAACTTGCTGTAACAACTTGCAACGGAATGTAACCGCTACTAAGCTCACACTAAAAGAAAGAAAGAAAGAAAAACATTTATTTGACAACCACAAAGAAATAAATGAAAAATACACACGTAAGATAAAAATACTAAGACAGAAGGAATATAACAAAACAAGACAATACGAAATACATAAACAGATCAAGTTTGTGGTGCCAAAAGGGACTATGGCTCAGCACAAAATGTCCGATGTCCATGACAACAGACGCTGGTTTTCAGCATAACCCCTTTAGGTATAGGATATTATTGGTTTCAAAAGAACACAACACTGGCTATATTAAAGAAGTTACATGTGATATGATCAACATCATCGTCAGCCAATTAAGTTTCTACTTCTGGGACACAAGTCTTCTTTCAGGGAAAGATATAGCTAGCACAGGCGAATTGTTATTTGAAACGAAACGAAACGCGGATTTTATTACGATGCTTATTTTATAGTTACATAGGTAAGTATAGATATTACTAATCTACTAACTAAAATGTAAATGTCTAGATTGTATGTACGTAGTATATATATGTATAGCTCAACGGATCATATACTCTTCCAAGTAGACGCCGTTGGTGCCCTAACTTGGCATTATCTCAGCATAACAAACAACACACGTCTAGGTTACATTCGAGCCAGGAATATTATTACAAACTTATGTAAAACTCGTCTAATCTATGCATCCCCAGGGTGTGCCGTGTCGCTTAGTCTAGGGTAGGAAACTTGAAGCCTACCTGACTTGTAATATTTATGACAATATATGTACCTACTAATACTATAGGCATGAACTTAGAAGTGACTTATATGAGTGATCTACCACACCTGTTCATAGCCTTTGCAGTGTCATCTTGGATGGCACCGCACTGGGCCCATTTACTTAGCTATGACTTCAGATTCCAAGTTTCAAATGCTCGGTAATTCTCTGGCGGGGTTTGTAACGTTACGGAGGTCCCCCGGCTAGCTCTACCTAAGACCTCCGCAGGTACAGTACCCTTCTGGGAGAGAGAGAGGGACTGGGAAGCTGTAATAAAATTTATGTTAATTTGGTGATACTTTTAATACAGTATATAAAACAGTGCTGCTGAGGAAAAGATCTTCTGGGTAATGAAAATTGTCGATAGAGGGAAATGAGATATACTTTGTCGATAGGCTTCTTCTGCCTGTCGAAGAGGGTAAATGAGAACGTAGTACTTTGTCCTTGTCGATAGGCTTCTTCTGCCTGTCGAAGAGGGTAAATGAGAACGTAGAACTTTGTCCTGGGTTTGTCCTTCTCCCGAGAAACTGGAAGTTTGTCCTGGGTTTGTCCTTCTCCCAATCCAGGGGACGTTCGACGGCGGTGAGTGGGCCTTTGTTCGGGCCACCAACTTGTGATACCTCACAACAACGGAGCCACAAAAATAATATGATTTTCCACCTTTAACAAATCGTGAGAGAACCTTTCTTTCTCAAAGCTCAAGTTCCAGTCCCGTTTCTCAAATTTTGAATTCTGTTTTCTTTTTCCTCAAGGCAATAAAAGTAGGTCCATTAGAAATAAATAAGAAATAGGTTTGATGAGTCATGAAAAATGAATGAAGATGATATGTAACACTACAGGTTTAGTGTCTTTAGGCAGTTTATTTCTGGATTCCATTACATTTCTGTAGTTTAAGATTTCTAGATCATTATTACTTATCTATTTCAATCTTAACTTTTCTATAAGATTCTGCAAATAAAAGGTGTCAACTCCGAACACCAACCCGACTTTTTTAACCGACTTCAAAAAAGGAGAAGGTTCTCGGTTCGATTGTATTTTTTTAATGTTTGTTACCTCGGAACTCCGTCATTTATGAACCGATGTGGAAAATTCTTTTTACGTTGGGTTCAGTAAGGCTACGAAGTGGTCCCATATAAATTTCATCGATATTCGACCTTGGACTTCGAAGATACATTGAAGTCGGTTTTTGTGTTTTCTAAAAACTAATTATTGATAATATCCGCCCAACTAGCTTTCGAATTTTCGTACCTAGATTCCTGAACAGGAAACGCAGACTGAGCTTACGGTAAATCGTTAAAATATCGAAAGGTACTGAAGTTTTTCTAAGACATTATTACGATTCTAAAGTTATAGTAATAAATCCCCAGAGCCCAACAAAATGGGAATCAAGAATGAAAATTGGAACTTACGTAATTTCCCAGACTGTGATAGTCTGCGATCTGTCTCGTTCATTTGCATCGATCATGTAGTTCACCGTATCTGCATAATTTATACGGCAATCGAATAGCTCAACCCATGGGAAAACCGTTGTTTGCCAACGATAATATGACTTCATTTGATATTTCGAGTCAGAATTGTTCCCGTGGCCGTCTTTTTGGTTCACGAAAACCTCCACGGTTGACGTTTTCTGATCACCTCAGTCGGTGATAACTTACCGCCTTCCTTTCCCTACTACCTACGTTAATATGTCAATGTTATTATATGAAATAGGGGGAAATAGGAGATTGCTTAGAATATATGCTTGTCATATTCAGTGACTGACTTGAAGGGGTGCTTCGCTTAGCTTGTCTACGTACTTGTCAGAAGTAGGGCCAGTTCAGTTAAGTGGAACGAGGCTGGTACGAGAACCCTTAATTTTTTCGTGAGTTTGTTATTCCTAATAGTTCGTCAAATACTCGCGCATAGACTTTTCACAAAACACACCGTTATAAATTTATTTTACTATCACGACACTTACATTTAATTAAAATTAAGTAGCGGTACTGCAGGGCTGCTTCGTCAAAGGTTTAGAGTTAACGGTAGGTAGAGTTAAGGGTGTTAAGTTGGATTAGAGGCGGGAGAGTGACTTATCGTAAGCCGCAGCCCAAGTTACCTATTCTTCATTAACATTATAATTATTTCTGTTATTTTAAATTACCACCAAAGTAACTAATTATGAGTAAGTAGTAGATAGCTTAAAGACTCAGCAAGCAGTTATATAAGCAGATTTTTGATAAACACTAGGTAGGTAGGTTATATAAATATGTAATAGCGAAGATCGAAATCTGTTTGATCAGAAATCGAAACACCATTAAATGCCCAGCCGGCAGGTATCATGAAAATGTATTTATGTTGTAAATTTCGATTTACGCTGTGACAGTCAAGTATCTGTGATTACTTTTAGGCTTTGAGGGTATCATCATCATCGGCCCATCACGTTCCCACTGCTGGGACACGGGCCTTCTCTCATAGAGAGAGAAATGAGGGTATATAATTATGAAAATAGTAGTTAGTAAATAACTTCTGAATCTTTTCTGTAAAACCCAACATTTCCATTATGAGAACATCCTATACTCTTAGTCAGAAAAAAGGTCAAAGATCGTAAACTAACAATGGATTGCAACGATTTCCCAAGGTGCGATATGTAGGTACTGGCACTTCGATCCGAGAGCGAACATTTGGACCCAGGATAATATCTTAGCTTAGCTTTTTAGCTTTTATCAGCTTTTATTTGCTTTTACCTGTAGGTTTATTTTCAGTAGTCGCAATTTGAGCACAATTTCAGTTTTAGGAAAAAAATAATTCTTAGTACCTAAATTATATATTTAAACGAAACATGAGACCTAACCTACCTGCCTGCTTCTCAGATTGAAGCATAACATAAATAATTTAAATGTTGTGTTCCCTTGATGTAAGTACATACTTAGTGAATTCATAACTTTCCTCAAAAATAGATGCTGGTTTCAAAAAATCTTTTACGTAAAAATATATTCACTTCTGACTTCTGCTTTATCAGAAAATTACTTTTCGAAGTAACTGAATTACGTAGGTATACCTATTATATTACGTAGGTACATAAGTTGCGTTGAGAGTAAAGCTTTCAGTATTCAAGTAATTATATTTGCAAGTATATTTGATGATATAATTTTGTGGATGAACGGTGTTTCTCTTAATCATTATCTCGTAGAACGACACGTTGAACAACGACGATGACAACGAACTTTGATAAAAGACAAAGCATGCCCTTTACCTATCTAGGTAAGTATGTATACTTAACAATTATGTATATACTCTACTTAATCATCAAAAGTAGTCATTTTACACCAATCACAGTAATGCGAACAGAATGAATGATCCCGGATTTCATTCGAAATAGGATTTTTTAACACACGCATTTCAGTGACTATGAAGCTGTTTAAGATGTCGTTAAAGCAAACGACCCATCGCGTAATGCTGACTGTAAAACGATGGCTTATCCGTGGGGTAGTAACTTCTGAATTAATTATTGTTTAGTACTTACCTACCTATGAAATACGTAGCTTAGGTAAGTATGTTAGAGAAATTATTATGTGATCTAGTAGGTAAGCAAAACTATGATTTCTTTTAGCGCAAATCACACATAACCGGGTCCCGGCCGGGGCTGCCTTGTCTGACGTAGCCCCGGTGGCTCTGATCTAAGCCCATCCCGCTATGTGACATGTTTCATACAAATCCAAAAAATACAACAGAACCCGCGCCGCCGCCGGTCCGCTTTCTATGTGACTTGTGCATTAAGACGAGGCATTTTTAATCTCCGGTTAATTTTATGATAGAAATATGCCTGGTATTTTGTGATGTGGTCTTTCGTTGATATTTTTCAATTGAATTCTACATAAAAAAGTAGCTCAAACGCCACATTTGATTGAGTCACAACTGCTAAGGAGTGGGACGCTGTGCCAGCGTCTTTGTTCCCAAACAGCTACAACTTGTGTCTCTTGAAGTCTAGAGTGAATAGGCATCTCATGGGCAAGCGTGTTCCATCTTAGGCCGCATCTTCGCTTTCCATCATGCGAGATGTCGCCAAACGAATACCCATTTACCAATAAAAAAAACACCAGTGAGCTTCCGTACCGTATGACGCGCTGCATTATCCGCGCTGCACTAAAAGTGTACCACAGTCGGTACCGATAGATAGATTGTCCGTTAACCCGCATTCGATAGTTTGTCCAACTGCTTTATCTCTTCTATCCATTGTGTTAATCAGATTTAACTCGATTCGCTATTGTTTGTTATATCTAAAAGTGTCAGTTGATCGTAGAGCTACCGTAGTGGATGGTCCACTGCACTGCAATTCGAGTGGCAATAGACGCATATCCGATATACCGTATAGTACCGACATGTGTCGGTATACTTGGTATGTACCAAGTATACCTACTCGTACCGTATTCAGTGACCCGTATTAATTAGTTTCACTAACTGGGTACGTGTGCGTTATCTCGCTTAGCAATTGTATTGATCACATTTCACTATGTTAGGAATTGTTTTGGATTACGTGACACACAAAGCCAATTTGGGAAGATTATAATCTGGTGAAAACAATGTCATGCTCTGCTAATTGGGATATGTAGCGCTAGAGACATAGCTCACCTAGCCGTTCGTATTAGGTAAAGAATAAACTAGGTTGCTAAGTTGTTTTTCTTCTTAAATCTCAATATTGATAACATCTTTAAGGTTTCCAAATTTCATCAGTTTTTCTGAATGTTTAGGTGTAGAAAAACGTTTTCTCTTATTGTATGAAAATTCAAGGATCCCTTCAGTCTTATGCAACATTGGCCAAGGTCATTAAGACAAGTTGTAGTCCTTCGGGTGGTCTATAAGCTCCGACACCAGGATTACATTATAAAGAAAGAATTGGGCCCAATAACATTCCCACCCCTAATCTGGACTTGCATACTGTACCTAAAGTTGCGTAGACAATAATCATATCCAACAGTTCTTATTCGTCTCCATAATACAGATTCATTATATGGTTCTCACAGAATGATAGGCTGTGTCATCTTGATGGAAGAATTGGAAATAAGAATGATGAAACTTGATGGAAGTACCTACTTACTGTGTGGTGTACAACGGGTGCTACTGTGATAAAACAAAGACCGCTAGAACAAGCTCCTTTCATGTAACAATACAATACAATTTCTCATCTTGCAAAACTTACAGACTTCTGGATGTGATTCTCATCCGTAGTACCTAGAATGTTATTTAAAAATCGTGTTTTAAGATAAATAAATTAATACTTACCTGCTAATTCTTAAAGATCATTGTTATAGTATGACATGGATACGTCCGAAATTGGAATTAGCGCTGTCACAACATATATATAATGATATCCGATAAATAACCGGTAAAAACAATAAGCTGTAATGGCGCTTTTTTTTACGCTTAATAGATCCATGTTTGGCCACTATCTCGCCTGATGTGAAGCGATGATGTGGCCTAAGATGAAGCACATAGATCTAGAGAGAGACGGCAGTTGAGCGGCTGCTCAGACCCGTCTCTCCGATGGTTCACGGAACATCATCCCGAAACACGACTAGGTCGCTTGACGGTATGGCTTTGTTCGCTTTCAATCAGGCGAACGACTTGGTCGTCTCATCACTCAGTTCTCTAAATTCAGATAAAAAAAGTTATAGCAGGGCCTCTGATCCATGTTCCTGCAGACTTTTTAGCACAGAAAACTATTGTATACTGCCTTTGTGGCACTATTATCATACTAACTAAATAAAATATCTATTCTCTTTTATTTTGTTTCGCGCTTTTTGCAAACATCCCGAATTTTGTAGTAGAGTACCCTTTAAATGATACCTACTATCTCTATAAATCGAATGCAACAGGAGCAATAAAATCTGTAACCGTCATTTAGTGCAACATGCGATTGCGTTCTACGACAATAGTAGAATGCATCGAATTAAGGTTAATTAAAGAAATTAAGCCAATGAGTATTTATGTTTTCATACTGGTGACTATTATACAAGCCAATTTAACCCTTATTGTATTGGTAATAGCAACTGTAACGGCCGAACCAATGCCATTTCAATCACATAAATTGATGGCGAACGTAATGGGTATCCGTAAAATCTGTAGTTCTGTGGCTTTGTATTTCTTTCCATTTCAGGATGTACATCTTTATGAATTTGAGATAAAATGGATTCATATATATTGACTGGTTTATTATTTGAGGAAGGCTGAATATTTCATATAGTACCTACATATATATCGATTATTCTGATATATTTCGAACTAAGTACTTATTCATCGGATTTTAACAAATAACTACATATAAATGAGAGAACTGGTTGAGATCTACTTCCAAAAGTAGGTCTGTACCTATTTATCTCTGTCGACTACGTTTAAGTTTTGCAAAAAATACTATAAGATTTACTGAATACTAGAATGTTGAACATAGTCCAAGAAGATTTCTATAACCACTAACAAGAGAGAAGAGAAGAGGAGAAGAAGACCACTAACAATAATTAGTTAGTACCTACACAAATCTAGAAAATGAGAAACTATGCGGACTGTCGACAGTCCAGCACCAGAATCTTATTTATAAAGGTGACTGACAATTTAACAAAAACAACTAAGTATCACAAAAGTGTTTTCGACTAAAAAATCACCATTACGCACCTTCCTTACTTATATTATTATGGACACATCAATTATACACAAAAGGAGATCTCTTTAACCTAATGTTGTAGCTGTTCAGCACAAAGCGTTGTTTTGTGTTGGCAAATAAATCTTTATCTTTTGAAATCCTAACAAAGGAGGTACTTATGCTGGATAAGGCCGTGGAAATTAGGAGGGTATGTAGGACGTTAAAGGCCTACACGTAAATGCTGGAAACGTAATATATTATCACCTATAAGAAAAGCAGCATTGGTGCATAATAATAGTGAAGACTATCCAACCTCTGTTTATTTTCTCGTAGCTATATAAACATAATCATATACATAGTAGCTATAAGAATATTGTTATATTATATTATATTTTATACCTAAGTATTACCTATTAAATACCAAATTATAATATTATTTTTATATATGAAATTAAATATAAAAGAGATTTTAATAAAATTATATTTTGTTAACTGATTTAGATTACAATGATGGATTTTTTATTGCAGTAAGTTTTAAATTAGGTAAGCGAAATAGAAGTAGAGTTCAAAATATCGTTAAGTAGTACTACTCGTATATAGGTTTCTGTCAACCGATTCATAGAAAATGGGTCAACCGATTTTATTCTAATCCGTGATTGAAGACATTACGACACAACTCTACCGAAATCTACGACTCTACAATATTTAATAAACCTAATAAAAATCCCATAAAAAAGTTTCATAACAAAAATGCTGGTTCCTCATAACTTATTTATATACTTCTAAAAGTTTTATTGCTATAACCTCAACTTTTATTTTCACAATTTCCACGTCCTTTTTCAGCTCCAGGTTTTTAAAAATGTCGGCAGTATTTTGTAGTACCTAAGTAAGCTTTTCATTTTGTTTTCCTACGAGAAAATGAGCTCGAGCGAAATTTGTCTCATCCAATATTTGATAAAGTTTTTTCAACAACTTTACCTATTTATTAATATACCTAGCAAACTGTAAAGCTTGCTTTCTCAGCTACAAAAAAAGGTATTGTGGACTTACTAAATATACAAAATTACAATTACTATTCGATGCTTAAATTCTAGTTTTTGTTTTCGGGCCTGTCAGCCAGGTCACGCCTGTCAACTCAGGTTAGGGCCAGAAGGCCAACTGAGCCATACCGGGGCTCTTATACCGGCAACCAATTTTTGCATTACGTTTGCATATCAGTGATGTGTATAAACAGTGTCAACGAAGTTCCAAAAAATGAGCGTACATGAGACTAATTTTATTATTGTATGCTCATGAGCTTGTGAGTGCTCTTAAAAGACTATGTTCATTTTATCACGTGAAGCATCCGCACAGCGTCCATCGTGTTTCCTATGATATGGGTAGGTGTACTATAGGCACAATATGTAGCTACTTACCTACTGGTACTTTATGTACGTAGAATACCTACCTATTTCTATCTACATATTCTGCAGGTTTTATTCACAAATTGTTTTGTACCCTATTTTAAAAGAATTCTCTTTGCTAGACATAAACATTAGGTACGCCCGAAAACAAACACTTTTGCCAAGTACTCTACATTTCACCGACTGAGCCGCAATCGCAGAAACCGACAGACGACTTATTGTGAAGATTTTTCTGGCTTATTGTTGGGAAAACAGTCATTTACCTCTTTATATTTCCACCACATTGTGGCGGTACTTGGGAAGTAGGGTTTCGAGTTAATAATGCCACTGGTTATGCGGTTACTTGGCTTTATGATGTCATTCCTGGCGCCACAATCCTCATAGTTCCTGACGTCCTATTTACAGACAATTCAAGTCAGGGATCATGACTGTTGTGTTCGTCCGCTTTATATGATGAATGTTTGCAACTATGCAGTTTACTTTTTTGTTTCTTTTTGAGAAAAGGAACTGTTGACAATTGGACCCTGTGAATTTAATCATACTCTATTGAGTTAATAATATTTGTATGTATTTTTCTCAAATACTTCACGAATACCTAGTATATTATGTATGTATTTTGAATGCTGGCCATAAAAAACAAAATTAACTTTGTAAATGGCTAAATTTATCATAAGTTATAAGCATCTTAATAGGTCTACTGATTTTAAAAGTGTTATAAGTGATTCTAAGCCTTCACTACGCCACACTTCCATACACAATACAACATTTGAACGTGATCTAACCTCGCAGGGACTCACATCTTGCAGGTGCGGTCAGGTTAAACGACATGAGATCATTTTATGAGCAATTGTCGGCTGAATCGCCACTCTATTGGGTAATTGAGTGAAGAACATCTACATGCCACATGTCCTGTACTCCCACTGTGTTCACCTGCCTGATTTGTTGGGATCGAGTTCCGATTGGATTGTTACTGTAACGTCTGCTAACAACGTAGGTATTTGAGTATCACTTGTTTTTGTTAATTGTGAAGACTGGCGGATATTCTAGATTATAACAAAAAAACCGACTTCAATTCTGATGTACTCGTATAATCGATGTCCAAGGTCAAATGTCGATGTTTATAAGGCACCATATTGTAGCTATACTCTAAACTCAACGCAAATAGAATTTTCCAAATTGGTTTATAAATGACGGAGTTCTGAAAATACAATCGAATTGAGAACCTCCTACTTTTATTGGATTCGGTTAAAAAGTGAAACCCTTCGACTAGTAATTGAAATCAAATCGCTGCTAATTACTTAGTTGAAACTTGGAGAAACTAAGTAGGTACCGCGCTACCGCGTCCAAAAGGGATTCTTGTCTTACGTTTCTGATGTAATTTAGTATAACATGCCTTATATTCTTATTTATGTAGGTTTTCTGAGCTCCTTACTTTGTTTGACTGGCTCGGTAATAGCCAATGCAGACAGTAACGGAATCAAGTATCGTATATTTCTTGACAGGCGTTATATGCGAGGGTTGTTAAAAAAGTTCGTAGTGATATTTTATAGAGAAAATTAATAACTTATTATAGGGTAGCTATAGATAAACAAGACAAAAGCCAAACAAGATAAATGACAGTATAAAATATTAATTATACCTATATACTAGATTTATTTATTTATTTAATAGTTTTGCACAAAAATGGCACAAGGAATGACTTAATGCTATTTAGCATTATCTACCAGTCTTCCAGATCGTGAAAGAAATATAGTGGGTGTGCAGCTACGTTTTGAGCAAAAGTACGTTGAGATATACTAAATAAATGACATCAAAATAAATATAATAAATTGTATAACAATAGAAAAATATATACAATATCACAATAAATATAATTATAAAGTGATAGGATAGATAGATTGGAAGTAGGGAAGGCCATTGCCCTGCGGTGGGACATAAATGGTTAATAATAATAATTTTGCTTACATATACGTAGCACTTGGCTTCGGCCCGTGCAATTAACTATATGTACCTCCAACAAAAAGGAGAGAAAAACAAATAAACACGAAAATAATAATAATATACTCCCTGTTCAAAGTTGTAACCTGGATACAGAGAACCTATTTTCATTTTATTATTAGCACAAACCTTTTTAGGATCAGCCGGATTCGTTTCAGGGTAAGAACACTAACTTTCTGAAACGAGTATTACCTACAGATGATTTTCCTACCGACTCGAAAATAAAAAGCCCATCTAGGAACTATAGGTACCTATAAAACTACAAATTTAAAAACTTAGGTTGATTTAGGAACTAAAATCTTTTAACTTTCAAACTATTCAAAATGAAACTACCCCTGAACTATTTATGACACCAGCTTTTGCATAGTTGAAAGTGCTTAGCATAAACTTACTCTAGTCTTCGGGGTAACTATGAATAATACGCTTGTAATACTTGAAAGTTGGCGACATGCCACAACTACCAAGCAACTTACATTTTTCAACTTGTAGACTGTTTCCCAAATAAATCTTAGTTAGGGCCGTTAATAGGTTGAATTTAGGCGTAAATTTTTTCGTTGCTTTAAAGTAAAGACATTTTAAGTTTCTCAATATTCTTCACCGCTTGGAGAGAGAGTTAAATCCGTCCAATTAAGGTTAAGTACCATAATATGATCAAAATCCTGAAAATAGTTATTTAAGGCTTTTGCCTTAAATAAGATGCATCAAAAATGAATCATTGAAGTTGTATAGAAATAACATATACGTAATGAGTTATTAATAGATATTACTGTTAATAAACAGGCATATGTTGCCATGACCTATTTGCTATTGATTAGTTTGTTGTAAATCTATTTTAGCCTCAAACGAATTTGAGGTTCATGAGGTTCAAAGAGCGATTAACATTGCGGTTTGTCTGCTGTTGAATTGTTTCTAAATTCGTCTGCATTTATATTATACCTCTAATCCTTTCAATTAAGTATGTAGTATTTTGTGCAACATAAAATATATGAACAATATCGATGTAACAGTTGTCTTTCAATAAACTATTATTATTAGATATTGAATCACGCTCATTGTTTTATCGTACCTACTTATCTACATTTCACAATTTGTCATCCTTAAAAATAAGCCTCTGATTCCCTGGTAAAAGAATTTTAATTTTAGGAACGTAAAACCAAAACTACCATTTGTGTTCGGAGATTTAAATAATACCTACTTGTTAGAGTTTTTACCAACTTTGACCTGCAAATTATTTTACTTTCTATCAAATATTCAAAGCGACAAAATAAGCTGAAAATTTGAGAATTTTTGATTGTCTGTTTTCACTAAACATTGCATTTAAAAACGTGTAAATATCCTCTACGAATAGAGAAATTGCATAAAATTGCATGTTATTTGTATATTTTCAGTGTTATTGTCAATTGAACGACTCAGTTAGTGTTCTGCTACTTACACTGTCGCTGACAGTACATAGGTCAGCCTTTGTTACTACATTTTTCCTAATGAAAATTCTCTTGTTTGTTTCAGATTCTACTGGGACCTCTGCATGCTGTTACTACTTGTGGCCAACCTGATCATCTTGCCAGTTGCCATATCTTTCTTTAACGACGACCTCAGTACGCGATGGATTGCCTTCAACTGTCTGTCAGACACCATATTTCTTATAGATATCGTTGTTAATTTTAGAACAGGTGGGTTATTTTTGTTCCTTAATTCTTAATTTATAATGGATTATGTGTTCTTTATATTTTTCATTGAAATGTTATAGGAATTTCTTTGAAATGTTATCTTTTGTCAAAGAACATCGTTCTACTATTATTTGACTCTACCTGTTCAGTTATCTCTTCTGAATTCCAAATTATAATGTCACAGATAATGTCTTTTGCCTTCTTAAAAAGTAACTACTTAATTCAAAGGTTTAATATTCATAATGCTTGCCTAACTACCAAGATGAAATTGAATCATATTCAAGTTGTGCCAAGATTGCTACATTAAAACTACTTTTATTTATCTTTTCAGGAATAATGCAGCAAGATAATGCAGAACAAGTGATATTAGATCCCAAGTTAATAGCGAAGCACTATTTGAGGACATGGTTCTTCCTTGACCTTATCTCTAGCATACCACTAGATTATATATTTTTGATCTTCAACCAGGTAAACGTACGTTGCAATTTGGCCGTGTTGTTCTATTACTAGTTTTAATCTATCTTTTATGTTGTTGATATTCTGTTTCAGCTTGGGTGTTATTTTTTTTAGACTATCGTTATTGTTTATTTATGTTTTTTTGTTTCTCATTGTGAACTCTTGTTCTACTTCGACGAGTATCTACGTCATCTTCGATTTTTAGGGTCCGAAAACGTGTAAAGGTTTGATAGCATAGTAAACATTTTTCATCAATTATATTATCGTATGATTTTTATTACCTATATTTTTTGCACATTTCTTGTATGTTTGCACGCATCAGTAGTCTGTAAGATTCTTCGGTGGTCTCTGCATAGTCTGATTTCTCTCTAAAATGTCTTTCTATACAGTCGTTTGGGATTGGTCCAGTTAGGAGAATTCTTGAACTTTTAATGAGCACTTTCCAACTACGTGCACCGGCTGTTCTAAAATATTCTCACAGAAGCACGATAATTCAAACTTCTGCAATTTATCGATGTAATAACTATATTGGATATGCACGTCTTCGTAATTATTAATCCTATTTGTTTCACACTTTCTTCTTTATTTTGTCCTTGGACTTATCCGCAGCACGATTCTCTTTTTATATTATGCTTTCTAATATTGGCAGTTAACTTTCAATCCAAGATTTATTTCTACCCACAGCACTCTTTGACAGATTTGTTTTATTTATTTATTTGGAAACTATACCAGTAACAACACGACCAAATTGTACTAAATATCTATAAAAAAATACTTATACAGAAACACTTACCGGCAAAGAAAAATCAATTACGTCATTATTATTATTTCTGACATGAAAATATATTTAAATTATTGAATAATAACATATTATAATGAAGATGATAGAAAATACAAAATAGGCAAACAGTTTCATATGCCTATAACTTGTACCTATAAGCCTTTCGCTAAAAGTTATTTTCTCTGGAAAATACTAAACCTGTAAATTGCCAAAACATAATTATAACATGTTTATTACGCTTCAGCACTTTTCTTTGGCTGAAACTTTCTGATGCAGTTTGCATGTCTTTTTAACACTTCCTATGTAAAAACATCCCTGCTACCGGTGTCCTAACGATTGTTTAGGGCATCGGTTACATCGCGTAGGATATTAGAATAATTTTATTTATGTTGACAGGATTTTAGTGAAAGCTTTCAAATTCTTCACGCGGGCCGCGCGCTTCGGATACTGCGGTTAGCGAAGCTGCTGTCTCTGGTGCGGTTGTTGCGACTCTCCAGGCTCGTCCGCTATGTCTCACAATGGGAGGAAGTATATGTAAGCCATCATCTCTTCAGACCCGTAGCATATGGGTTAATACAGTATACTACCTACTTTACCTATACCTCCTTCACTAACACTGCCCTAACCTACATTACGCTCACATTAAACTAACACATGAATAACATTGAGCTATTAACGCTAATACTAAATATACTATAATATTGGATTAAAATAATGTACTAAATGGAACGTTAAATAGATTCAGCAAACGAGATGTAGCGACGAATTGGCAAGTGGATGTTGATGAAATGTATGATAATGGAATGACTTGAACTGTTTTAGCTAGTAGTGATCCTAAAGAGGTGGAATTGTTGTATTTAATCCTGTATTATACCATGATCCCGCCCCCACTGTATGTGAGCCCCACGTCCCGCTCTGCACTTCTCTACTGCTTCTCTGCAAGCTTCTTTCTGCCTGAGCACGCTCTCACTCGTGACGTCCGACCTCTCCTGTGCGCCCGCGCCGCGACCGCTCCGTGACCACACCGTGACCGCTCCGTGACCGCGCCGTGCCCGCGCCGAGAACGACCCGAACCGTCACAGGACACCCGAACCAGACATAAATATTATTTGCAATTATCAACACTATTATGTTGCCGCTTTTTTATCGAAGCCTTTAGTGAAGTTGCGCTGACGCTGAATTACAACAGACTCACACAACTAATTATACGAAAACAAATGTCAGACGCGACCTTTCGTTGTTACAAAACAGAGCAATTTATATTTCGTAGAAAGTTAACACCTAGCACCATTAAAAGAATCAAATAAATAGTTTAGGCCATTAGACTTCATTAGTTTTAATAGACAAAAATAAGAAACCGTTAATCCCGGTGATGACTCGTGAACTAAATTAGAGAAAGAAATACTATCTAAACAAAAAGTCGTGCATTGCATAATTTGTAAAATTAGAAAGTGAAATCGGCAAGTATAAAATCCAGTATAAGCAACAGTGTACTGAGGCGAGGCGGTGTCGTATTATGAGACGAAGCGGAGAGTCAGTGAGAAGTGGAGTACGGGGAGGGTGGTGGCGACATCGCAGTGACGGCGTTGTGTGCAGATGAGCCCCGGTCCGCAGCCGCGAAGCGAGCCGGGCGACCCCGACGGCGGCGGCTCGCGCGACCTCGCCTCGCAGGTGCCGCATGCCGCGCCCTAGCGCTAGCAGCGTAGGGGTCTAGCCCGCGTCCGTTCGGTGTTAGTGCATCCTGTGTGTGTCTGTCCGCACCCGCACGCGCCTCGCCCACGCCCCGCCCGCCCCGCACCACCCGCGCCGACCTCCGTCCGCCGATCCCCGCCCGCGCTGAGGGCGCGCCTGGCTCTCTTCCTACTATCTCGTGTTTCTCGCTTGTTTTCTAGATCTTGCAGAATCTTCAAAAAAAGCGCACGGAACGGAGGGGACGTCTCGGCTCCGACGTTGCCAAAAAGAAGGGCACCAAAAGCAATCTGATCTTCAAGGTAACCAGGGTCGGCACGAGCCGGCGCGCATGTGCTCGTTCGCCCGCTTAGCATGCTGCCGGCGGCGCCGCCCGGCGTCCCTTAGTCCGCTGCGTTCGCTTTGCTTCCTCTCTTTCTTTGGCGTTTCTGTTTCCGACCTTCGACCCGCCGGCGGGCGCGCGGCTGGAGCGCGCGCGGCCGGCCAGCGTCGCGCGACCGCGCGGCGGCCGCGGCCGCGCGACTCTCGTCGGCCGCCACCACGCATGCGAGACTCGACTCACGCGTTCACATTTTTTTCTCACATTTTTACGAAATCATCAGGTAGAGAATCATCGCGATGCTTGAACTCGAGCGTCCTTGTCGCGCGTTCCGCACGGCTTCCTTTAGAGGCGACGCTCTCTCGTGCTCCGATGTTGACTAATGAGGATCTCGTCTTTGCAGTTCCTCAACATGGCCTCGGTTTTTATGCGGATATTCAACTTAATCTGCATGATGCTGCTGATCGGGCACTGGTCCGGTTGTTTGCAGTTCCTCGTTCCTATGCTGCAAGGTTTCCCGCCGAACTCCTGGGTAGCAATAAATGAATTACAGGTAAGTTTTTCGTAACATTTTAAGAGTACAAGCAATAACTTATCCCATTAAATACTAGGTCCAATCTTACACATGAATTTCATACCCAGAGTCTAGATTAAGATTAGTTTAATGTTTGAATTTTGCTTAACATATTTAATAAATGTAATTAATGCATACCAGACCAAAGCATAGCCTTGACTATAATCCTCTATTGGTGGAGGAAAGACTCTTCAATTGTTAAGACTGATGAGAATTAAGGTAATTTATAATTATAAATAGCCTATCACGCTTTGTAGGACGGTGATATTTATAAACTACCGTGAACATCAGATGATTGGCTATACACACAATCTAGAGTATAGAGACATCCATAGGACTGGATCAACAGGACAGGAAAAACTTAATTAGGTACTCATTACCTCGTTTTTCATTCCAGGAAGCGTTTTGGCTGGAACAATACTCTTGGGCACTGTTCAAAGCCATGTCGCATATGCTCTGCATCGGGTATGGCAGGTTTCCGCCGCAGTCTCTCACGGACATGTGGCTGACGATGCTCTCTATGATATCGGGAGCCACGTGTTACGCGCTCTTCCTCGGTCACGCCACCAATCTCATCCAGTCCCTCGACTCATCCCGAAGACAGTACCGTGAAAAGGTAAGATTTTTTTGGGTCCATCATAACATTGATTTATTAATAAAAAGCTTAATGCTGTTGGATATAGAATTGATAAACATCATGTTTTACCAAATCCAAAAGATTTGATGAAATGGAGTTCACAAACACTCGAATCGGCTTATTTTCAACAACAGATGATTGCGATCAGGAGGCCTACTCTAAGTTGCTTTCGTTAAATCAGAGTAAGGCCCCGGGGGCCTAATCTTACCGTAGTAGTGATTATTATCCGAACGATGGAGATATCGCTATTTTCAACCATTAGTCAACGGAAGAATGTGGAAATGATTGTCTGTCTTCGATATAAAGTTCAATACTGACATATCTCTATCGTAGATTTAGTTTCTAATGAGCTAGAATAACCCATCTGATGTTCATTAAATCAGCAATGACTATAATTCTTAATAGAAACATTAATCATCATCACCCAAAAACGACACCAACACCAAAAAGTAGTTTTCAGATGTAGTAAATCCACAAAACTGGATTTTGATCGTTCGCCACCAATTCTGGTCGTAGTTACACCACAGTTTAGGCATTAGATCTAGAGCACCTAAATAAATAGAACAAAACACCAATAGCAATATTTATAAATAATGATGTTTGTGTTCTTACAAATTCCTATTACGACAGGAACCCCTTTTACGATAGGATATGTACATATATCCAAGCATTTGCTATCACTTTTATACCTCTATAGACTATAACTTCTCTGTAAATCGTTATGAACACCTGACCTATAGCTACCGCAAACGGTAAAAGGTTCATAAAACTCAGTTATAAAATTTGATATCACTTCCTCGTCCTGGTTTCTGAAGAATTCAGTCTAGCGTGGTCCTACGACGGTGCAAAGATATTTCACCATCTAACTGAAAGAAATGATCACTAAAACTCCGTTGCCTGTTTCAGAGATTAGACGTGAGTACAGCGCGAATGTTTGTTTAGTGTTTTCACTTGTTGTTTAGTTACAGAACTTCATCTGCACCAATACTCATGTCTTCACTTTTAACAAATTCCATAAATGTTAAGTGGGTGTTCATAACAGTTTACTTCCCATGGGTAGCACTAACCATCAGTTTTAGGGATAGGTTGAATAGTGTGCTGTTGTAGATAGCAAACTCTTCCATTATCTTTAGGGTTCTTGGTTTCGGTAAAGTGCATGGTCTGTATTTTACCACCGGAGTGTGTTTGAATTTATAAGGCTGTCGCTTTACACGTGCAACTCTGCAAAACTTGACGTGGTGGTCTATAGTAGATGGTATAGAAAACCCTCGAAGTAGGAACAACTTTTGCAACGTCATCTTATTTATAGAACACATTATTCATCTCAAACCATAATATAACCATCAAGCCAGTACTTATTGGGATTCAATGATTGCATAAAAAATATTTCAACAAAAGCTGTTCCCATTCACGAGTGATGCTATCCTCAACCTCCAACCTGAGCTTATAAAAACCTTTGAATTTCCAGGTGAAACAAGTAGAGGAGTACATGGCATACCGCAAGCTGCCTCGGGAGATGCGACAGCGAATCACGGAGTACTTCGAACACCGTTACCAAGGCAAATTCTTCGACGAAGAACTTATATTGGGAGAGCTCAGCGAGAAGCTCAGAGAAGATGTCATCAACTACAACTGCAGATCACTTGTCGCGTCCGTGCCATTCTTCGCGAATGCCGATTCCAATTTCGTGTCAGATGTCGTAACCAAATTGCGATATGAAGTCTTCCAGCCTGGTTAGTTGAAAGAATAGTAGGCTATTATTGCTATTATTTGTCAGAGAGTATTGGGCAAGTTATTAACACGAAATTGCTTAAAATCCCTATAAAAAATGTAATGTACGACTCTTGTTTTGGCTAACTCGGGTTCGCTCCACCCACATTTAACTATCCTAGATCATGTTAATTTAATGTTCTAGTTATAACAATGATTCTGATGTTATGCTCTTGTTAATTCCAGGAGATATCATCATTAAGGAAGGAACTATCGGAAGCAAAATGTATTTTATCCAAGAAGGCATAGTCGACATCGTAATGGCGAACGGCGAGGTCGCCACCAGCCTTTCGGACGGATCCTACTTCGGCGAGATCTGTCTCCTGACGAACGCTCGCCGAGTGGCTTCCGTCCGTGCCGAGACCTACTGCAACCTATTCTCGCTATCCGTGGACCATTTCAACGCAGTGCTCGACCAGTACCCGCTGATGCGACGAACCATGGAGAGCGTGGCCGCCGAGCGACTGAACAAGATCGGCAAGAACCCCAACCTGGTGGCGCACCGCGAGGACGACACCACTTCCGAGGGCAACACGATCAACGCCGTGGTGAATGCTCTGGCCGCAGAGGCAGAGCACGTGAGCCTATCGGACGACAGCGTAGCGCGGCTGTCGGAGCGCTCGCTGGGGCTGGCGCTGCAGCCGCTGCAGGCGGCGTCATGCCGCATGGCTGGCGTGGCGCTTCCCGGGCTCGGCGTGGCGGCGGCCGCGCTGCCGCGTCCCAAGTCGGAGCACGACTTCAGCTCGGCGCAGTCTCAGGCGCCGCCGCTGTCGTCCGCCGGCGCGACGTTCCACAAGTCGGACGCGGGCATCGCGCCCTGACGGCGCACGCTGTGCTAGCCGGCGCCCCGGCGGCGCCCGCGATTTATAGCAATACTAGGCTTAGTGCGAGGGGCCCCGCCCCGGCCGCTCGCTAGAGGTAGCGTAGACACGAGTATTATAGCTGCGACTTCGCCGGGCGCGCCGTCCCGCGCCGCCTGATGAATCTCATTTTGTGATCTTATACTTAATTCTCCTGTGTTATAATTTAGGTTAAATTTTATATCATTGACGCTGTGAGGAATCGAATACGTGACGTATTCCGATTGTATAGATATACCTGTTATATATTGAAGAATACTATTGAATCTTTATAGAGATACCTTGCCATTAAAGAGAAAATAATTATATAGACTAGACTGAATTGTAAAGATATCACTATTTTATGCTTTGTTGGCGTATGAAATACTTAGACCTCTATTGTTGAAGCGGAATATTCGATCACGATATAAAATGTTCGAAGTATATAAACGTTCCTGATAATCACGATTCCAAGATACTATATATTCGAAGTTCTTTATATAAAATGTTTATAAATGTTGGATCGTGAGATAGTTTAAGCGAGGCTCTCGGCGCCTGCGCCCGCGCACTGCAGCGACTGCGGGAGCGCTCGCGGAACATACAGGTGATGTGATACTCATGCGTACAGGTGTATAGTAGCGGAAGGAGCGGACGGGTGATAGGACAGGGAGGGTCCGTGGGACCCGAGGCACTGAGGCACTGAGGCACTCGGTGCGGCATCAGCGTGCGCAGTGGCGGGCGCGGAGAGCCGCGGCCCGCGTAGTACTGCACAAGCGACGCACAACAGACGAGCCTCACACGCGACTCCAATAGCACACGGTTGCTTTCGTTTTAATTATAAGTAGTCATATCTACCGTTAAATCGGCACGATTAGCGCAAACGAATTCTCTCGGTTTCCTAAGTAGAGGTGGATCAGTAGCGCTTCGAATCTTTTAACGGTCGTTTCTGTAAATATTGTAATATCAAGGATTCGCATTAGCGCGGTTCGTATCGGAGTGGTAGCGGGCGTTCGTCGGAGCGATCCAGTCAATTACCCGTGCTGGCGGGCGTCTCGGTTCTCGATGCACACTACACTTCATACCTTGTTTTTAATTGTAGGTGAAAATAATTTATTGTCGATAGTGATCATTTCGTAGGAGTAAGTAGGCCGGAGCGTTAACAAATTCGGACGAATTACGTGATGTGATAGAGCAGCGGATCGCTGCGTCAGGCCGCCGGCTCGGTGACATTCGTTGTAGAACTTGTAGGTAGTTTTAACGGTTTGTGTGCATGACACTCACACGCTTCTCTCACTCAACTCTGACTTTCGTCTCTGTTCTATTTCAATTCTTCAAACAATAGTCAGTTTGGTACTTGGGTTTGTTGTGGCAAGCTTTGCAACCGCTTGTAAGTTTAGCAGTAATGACTTAGGTACAAGGAGCGACATATCTTAGCGAGACTCAGAGACTATAGTTGTGTGGCCGAGCCGGCCGCCGCGCACGCATCGGCACGAGTGTCGTTGACTATTCTTATAGTGTCATGACAATTTGTAAAGAAGGTTTTGCAAATGTTGACTTTTTAGCCAAAATATAGTTAATGAATGACGAACCAATACGCAGTAGCTTACTTGTAGATGAACGCAGCCTAGTTCTCAGTTCAGCGACTAACTAACACCAATAGATACTTTGTACTCATAAGATATTTATACAATAAAATTGATCTTAGCAGAGTGACTATCTGTCAATTTATCTACAAAGAGATATAGGTATTATAATTGCGTTTCATTCGTTCATTCCCAGAGGCATTTAGATAATTGTTGTTGTTTTGTTACCTAACATTACTGCTTTTGTAAATTATATAAATTTTATAGAAGAGATCTATTTTTATTGTAAAGTTGATCTACTGGATGTAAGTAAAACCTAAACGAAATCATCATTTTATTTTTAATCTGTTATATGTTAAATACTAATTCTGGTATCTATTTTCACCAAAAGTGCTCATCGCTGTCAAGAAAATTAGAGAAAATGCATTAAAAGAATGAAGAAAACTGCTACGTTGTTTACTTGCTTTATCACTTCCTATAAACTTGCCAACAATCCCTCATCTACGCTTCAACCCATTAGGTCTAAAAACACGAGTGACTGCGGCAACTTTGTCAACGTTGTTGTAGTAGTGTGGCCACACTATTGGAAGGTATCTAAGTCTATGCGTAACAAACGCATAAATAAAAATGTACTAAAGAAATCACTACCTACTTGCAGTGTTAAATTATTCAACTTTAACATCCCAGGAAGGCAAGAAACTAAGGGGAACGTTTTTAGAATTTTTGTAACAATATAGATGGACTTTGAAAATTTACATGATTATTTATGTTTTCGTTGGATACTGGGCAAAAGCGGAATGTTCCAGGCATCTTTGTCTGTCCGTATCGGTGCCGATTAATGCTAACCCGCTTATGCGTAGATATAGCACATCAAATTCCTTTGACAAGGATAGGTACCGTGGGGACCGGGGGCACATACAGTTTTCAAAGATATATCAAAACTTCTTGTCGAAGCAACGCGGGATCAAAATGCTGGCCCATATTTTGGCCCAAGGATAAGCACTGCCATTCAACGTGGCAATTTTTTTTTTTACACTCAATAGATCTATGTTTGGCCACTATCTCGCCTGATGTGAAGCGATGATGTGGCCTTAGATGGAGCACATAGATTTAGAGATTCTAGGGAGAGGCGGCAGTTGAGCGGCTGCTCAGACCCGTCTCCCCGATGGTTCACCGAACATCATCCCGAAACACGACTAGGTCGCTTGACGGTATGGCTTTGTTCGGTGGGTGGTATTACAACCACGCCAAGCTTCCAGCATTTAGGGAACGTTGCCCACTGGTAGTGGTTAATTAGATTAGTTATTAGTATTTTTAATTTGTTTTTGTATGTGATTTTTAATTATCTGTGTGCTTCAATAAAGGATAGGTAGATACTAGGATAGTTGGACCAATACATGAACGTTAAATTCAAGGAATTGAAGTTGATTTATTTTTTATTAAAGCTCCTATGCAATGAATTATCTATGTTTTTGTATAATTGTATCATCAGATAGATATGGGACGCATCAACTTGTTAGATTGGGTCTAAATTGATTTGAATTATGCAAAAATTGCGAAAATATCAAAAAAGCGCCTTTAGCAATTATGAACGGCTTGGAAATGATTCTGAATAAAATCAGTCCTATTTATGAACTAAGAAAATAAAAGGCAAAATACGGTCAAATACATTAAGTATTATTTGAGCATGATGAGAACAACAATTTGTTAAGCCTAATAAAATTGGTTTATTTTTACTCAAGAAGAACCCTTCATTATATTATACCTACAACAATTATTGAAATACTGTCAAAACCAGCCGTTCATAATTAGGTTTTAAAACCCTAATTTTGAACTAACAAAATTCTTAGTTCACAAATGCAACGTTTAGAGGAATCATGAACAGTTTAAATAAAAATATGTCAAATAACGATTTCTCTGTAATAAACCTCTGTTCATTTATTTCTTTACTGAATTATGTATCTACTCGTATCCAAAGCAATTACGAAAAACGTATCTATAATATCAATAAAAAATCAAAGATTAATACAGCAGCATTAATATTGAATACATTTTACTAGTAATTAAACACATCATTTCCCAAAATACCTACTTATTTTATTTTCTTTAATTTTCCTTAATTTTCCTGATAAGTTTAGTTTGCAGAGAAACACATACTTGGGGCCTAATCATATCAATGATTCGGCAATTCACTAATAAGCTTAAGAAACTGGTTCACTGATCTTAGCTCGTCCTCCATGCAAAATGAAAATGTCCGAAACACGTGTGATTGAATGAGCTTCTAAAGCGAAAGCACCACAACTGGCTGTTAAGCAAGAAACATAATTATATACTCTAGCGAGCTGTTAAGTGATGATTTATTGGATTTGGAACTGAGTTGCCGCTTAAAAAAGACATTTCACTACTGCAGGTAGGTTATATACACAAATGCAGATTTTGGTCTCAAATTTATATCTCAAAATCCTTTGTGTTACAGTAACGTAAGTAACTAACGTAAGTAACTTTCACTAGGTAGGTACTGCAATTAGGTTAAACATTTTGTGAGACGAAGCATCATAATTATGTTTGCACTGAATCATACCTCGGGAGTTAGCAATGACCTTCAATGTTGAGACAAAGTGCAGACTACATTGTGTTTTCTGGAAATGTGCATATTTTGTCAGTACTAAAAAAGCAAACATTTCTTTCTTCATTCATGAAAAGCGTAACAGACCAAAAACATTGAAGAAGCGAATGCCTTTACAGCAAAGTAACTCTACGTTTTCAGTATTTTTGCCTGCTTAGCAACGGCTTATACACCAATATTTACTTATGAAGAAAAATGCAAGCGGTTCTCAGGCATATTTTTCTACCTACTGTTATTGGATACCCAGGGTTACATCGGATGATCAGTCAAGAAGAAAAGTTCTTTAACGATGCAAATCAGCTCTGGGACATAAGGTCAGACGGTCAGAAACCGAAGAATATTCATAATTACCACATAGGTAGGTGTGAAACTTTAAAAACAAACACTGAATACCTTCCATAAACTAATTAGACCAGTGTCCGACAGTTGACATACCAATGTTAACATAAAAATTATTCTTTAAATTCTACTGAAAATTTGGCGCAAACCGTAACCAACTTCACCGTCGGCTAAGTACAAGACATGCTTACCGAAAATAATAGTAAATTGTTTGATAAAGGGCTATGATTGAAGATAGTTAGCGGGACGAGCTAAGCCGAAACGATTAAGCTTAAAAGTGCCACTTTAGTACGCGCTATACGACCATTATATGTGAAAAGTACTTTTTTTATCGATAACACAATTTTTATCCACATTTAATATTACTTAGTGGCAAGTCTTATATAATAATTTAGGTACATAACACCATAGAATACTAAGGCACAGACGCATCACTCGGCAAAGAAATTTAAACAAATAGCGACTCTTGCTGTGACGCAATAGAATTCAATTCAGCTCGCGTAGCGCTGCATACCTACCAGTCATATTAACCTACAGAGCGCCTCTCTTTCTATCGCATAGCTCTTATCTCTTCTGACGCGGCAAGTGTAACGACGCACAACCCGCCGCCGGTGTCCGGCTATGTATTTGTAGCTGTGCTGAAATCTGAGGAGACTAGGTCTTTCAGTTACCTTTAGATAAATCGATGCGACATGCTCCGTTTTGATTGTGGCTCTTTCTTTATGGATTCAGCAGTTCAGTCCTTCCAATATTAAAATTATTTCGAGTAGTTCGACCCCATTGCCAGGAAGGACGGAGACAACCTTGAAAAACTCATTATTACTGGAAAGGTTGAAGACAGGAGATCGCGTGGTCGCAGCCCTATGCGTTGGCCTGACCAGATCCTATTGCGGATCTGTTCAGGCTGGCACTGGGCACTTCTATTTACGATGTAATACACGTCACCGAGAATAGATGGAGGTGGTCACCTTCAGACATGAAGAATACGATTTAAGGAAGAGGATAAAAATACGTTTGAGCTTATAGTTTCGAAGTTTTTGTATGACTTTCCTATCTTATACCGTTCTACAGGCAGTTTCTCATTCGCGCCAGATTACAATAAAGATGTTACCGTCCATTGTCCAGCATTCATGTCAGCCATCAGCCGTCAAAGTATTTAACATGGTAATAAGTGTAATGCGGAACATTAGACACTTACTGCGTCTGTAAATGGAGCCTCCGAATTCAATGAGACCGTGGTGGCACTAATTTGGAACTTGAAAGAAGAAATGACAGCCATCCTCTTATTATTCACGTGAATAAGTACGATTTGTTTGTTGTAGGATGGTTTTATTATTTGAGTATTAGATGCGTTAAATGCATGTTAATATGTTTCACAGAAATTGTCGTTTAGTTGTTTTAGGTATAATAAATTTTACAATCATATTTTATTGCCTGCTGCGATATCTTCAACAATTCAGCTCAAATAGCTCTTCATTAATTAATATAGAGAAGAATAAAGGCTTATAAATTATTTACATAACTTAAAAAATGCATATTCACTTTTGAGTATGGGATGTAGGAAAAATAATGTATGCCCTGTTTCCCACACGTCTTCTTCATCCTCTAATTCATTTGAAATAAACATCAATTATAGCTCATTAGTTACTTACTGATGACTCTGAGTCGAGTGGATGTGTGAGTGGAGTGACGTGCGTTCTTATGTGTATGTGTGAGATGCTTGTTTGAGAGAATATCAGTGAGACTACGTTCGTTCGTATACCTACTACGGTATGGAGTAGTTTGCCTTTTGTGTGTGCGCCGGCCGTGCGGTTCAAACTAGGCAATAGGAAAAACAATTATTAATGTGTGAAAATACATAGCAGGTAACGTAACAATTTTTGTCACTGAGTGCTGATAATATTTGTTGTGTTGGTGTTCACCAAAAAACTAGAATTATGACGTAACGTTTAACTCCAACGCGTATAGCTAAGTAGGTCTCAGTCTGTTAAAAAGTGGAAAACTGTATAAAAAAAATGGTTCGTAAACAAAAAAATTAATTAGTTCCCAGTCATATTTAATGGCTGTAGCAGTGTAGCAGCTACTCGTGTGTATATGTACTATCTTATTACTGAATTCATCATCATACGATTCACTGCTGGGCCACGTGCCTCGTCTCATAATGAGAGTATGGGCCATGATCCACCACGCTGGCCCGGTGCGGGTTAATGGATGACATAAAGTTTCTGAATTTTGTGAATCGTGGACATGCCGGTTTCCGCACAATGTTTTCCTTCACCGTTTTGAGACCGAGTGGTCCAGCGAGATTCAAACTCCGGTGCGTCGGATTGTAAGTCGCACGCGTTCCCGCTATGCCACTCGCTCACATTTCTAAATTGCTAGCTTAAAATTGTGATATACATATCATATTCCTGAAGTACAGACGGTACGAAGTATGATAGATGATAGTTCGAAAAAAATGCTGCAGGTACTAGGTAGGTATAGCGATATGCTAAATTTGGAATATTTCCTAGTGAGTATCTGCCATTTATTATTATATCACCTGTCATTTTTATATTGCTTCATCATCATTATCAGCCTGTAATCGTCCACTTTTGGACATAGGCCTCTCCTAATGAACGCCACTGCGCCCGGTCTTTGGCTCTTCTTATCCAGTTTCATCCGACCACCTTTCGCAGGTCGTCACTCCATCTAGCCGGTGGGCGCCCTATACTACGCTTGCCGATTCGCGGTCCACTCAAGGACGCGTCTACTCCAGGAGTTGTCCGTCCTTCGTGAGCTATGACCAGCCCTTTGCCACTTCAGCTTGCTAATCCTATGGGCTATGTCAGTTACTTTGGTTCTCTGTCGGATTACCTCATTGCGGATCTTATCTTTCAGAGAAACTCCGAGTATAGCCCTCTCCATAGCACGCTGAGCGACTTTATGCTTGTGGATTAGTCTCACTGTGAGTGTCCACGTCTCGGCTCCATAGGTCATTACTGGTGGGACGCACGCATTAAAGACTTTTGCCTTAAGGCACTGTGGTATGGACGACGCGAAGACCTTGGCGTAGTTTGCCGAACGCTGGACAGCCTAGCTGAATCTTTCTGTCGGCTTCCCACTCAAAGTTGTTTCTACCCAACCGTATTGTTTGTCCGAGGTAGACATATTCATCGACAACTTCAAGAGGCGAACCGTTGCTGATGATTGGTATCGGGGTAATAAGATTGCTGTACATGATTTTAGTCTTATAGTTCATCCCAAGCCCAATACTTCGATAAGCATCAGCCTGGTTGTGTAGCAGCTGTTCGAGTTCCTGCGCCGATTCCGCCATAAGGACTATGTTGTCGGCAAATCGTAAATGTGAGATGTTTTCGCCGTATGCCCTTACCTTTCCAGTCCAGCTATCCAGTTATTAGGTATATTGCTTACAAACGATTAAAATAAAAAAAAAATTGCGTCTACGAAAGAACATGGTAATTTCTGTAACTTATCTATCTAAATAAAATTAAAAACATCTCAAGTCACAGCCAAGAAACTCGGTAATTATAGGTTTACTGTAATGATCAGGCCTTAATTTTATTTTAATAAATTCATACCTTCATCTTAATCGATGGACTCGATACTGCCACTAAGCAGCAATAACTGAAGTATTTATCAATCTGCTTTTGTCTTAGAACGAAGTTAAGTTTATAAATAACTATCGCTAATAAATTTATTCACAAGAAATAAATACTTATATGAAAAACATGAAATGGTTTCGATGTGCTTCGTGTAAAACTAGAGGGTTATGGAGATCTTTTAGTTTGTCAAGTTTAGTGAATCTATTTTCCTCGGGACATGAATACCGCCCAAGTGAGCGTTCTTTTGTTATTTCTTTTTTCAGAAGACAACAGAATGAAAAAAATTCAGGAGCTTTTTCATAGATTAGAGTGTAGTTTATTTTTATCTAGGAAAGTGAAATGTTTTAACTCTTCTCCGGATCTAAAAATAAGACAGCCTCTATGATTTATTGTAGTAGAGTAATTGTACAGGTCGACTCTGAAACTGAAGTAGCGTTCGGTTTCCGCTCCGGGTAAATAAAATAAATATGCCCAACGATCACATACATAGATCCTGGCCCCTAACTAGTATTCCCTGTATCTAGCAACCTCAGTGGTGTATGAGATTTGAACCAACCTACCCAACCACTACACCACGGAGGCTGTCAATGTTTATATACCGTTCAACATTGTACTTTCAGACGCCGATATGACGCTGAAGCAGAGCGGCACCGGAAAGGTCCGCTTCGGCGGCTTAAACGATGACGCTCTGGATGGAAAGCACCTGCGCAACAAGCTGCAGGCCCTCTTTCAACCTAACGACAACAAGCTAGCGATGAAACTCTTCGGTTCCAAGAAGGCTCTAATGAAAGAAAGGATACGACAGAAAGAGGCCGGCCATTGGGTCATACATCCGTGCAGTAGCTTCAGGTAAGCCGTCCAGATTTGGACCTTCACTTGCAGGTGTCCTTGACTTTCTTGACTTGAACTTTAACTTTTTCAGATTCTACTGGGACCTTTGCATGCTGGTACTGCTAGTTGCCAATCTGATCATCCTGCCAGTTGGTATATCCTTCTTTGACGATGATCTCAGCACGCGCTGGATCGCCTTTAATTGTCTGTCGGACTCCATATTGCTCGTAGACATCGTTGTTAATTTTAGAACAGGTGAGATTCCAGATGACTTATTTGAGTAGTGCCACATCAAAGCAGAGTCGCCATGTAGAGATGGAGAATTGCCATGTAGTGATGGTGTTTATTTGAAAGGCTGGTTCTCTGTAAACATGTGTATTGGTTAAAGGTTACATGATAACTACTCGCAGAACGTTGGGTGTTTATGTTTACACACTACAAATTTGACTAAAGCTGTTTTAATGTATCTTTTCAGGAATAATGCAGCAAGATAGTGCAGAACAAGTGATATTAGATCCCAAGTTAATAGCGAAGCACTATTTGAGGACATGGTTCTTCCTTGACCTCATCTCTAGTTTACCACTAGATTATATATTTTTGATCTTCAACCAAGTAAATGTAAGTTGTCACTGTAATGATTTAGGCCTTGTGTGGTCTTTTAATCTTGTATGTTAATGAGATTTTCTTTCAACTTTGATTTTATTTTGTAATTTTTTTGATATATCTGATGCACGTCTTCGTTCAGTTAGGACTAAGGAGATCAATTTCACACTACCTTGGTTTAGCTCTTTTTAGTGATACTTTATACTAATTCATGTAGGTTTGCCTTATGAATAGTAATTAACTGTTTATTTCTACACACAAATATAGTAAATCACACTAGCATAGCCAGTTTGTAGTAATTCTTTGATTTCGAATCTCTAATTTGCGTAGGTTGTTTCAACAAGTTTGTTTGTGTTGACAGGATTATAGTGAAAGCTTTCAAATTCTTCACGCGGGCCGCGCGCTTCGGATACTGCGGTTAGCAAAGCTGCTGTCTCTGGTGCGGTTGTTACGACTCTCCAGGCTCGTGCGGTATGTCTCGCAATGGGAGGAAGTATATGTAAGTCGTGGGTTGCCGGTAGATAATTTACTTTACTTTCTTTACCTACATTGAAATAACCATCATCATTATCAGCACATCACGTTCCTACTGCTGGGACACGGGACTTCTCTCATAGAAATAGTGTGGGCCATAATCCGCCACGCTGGCCCAGTGCGGGTTGGTGGATGTCACAAGTCCTTGAATTTTTGTGATTAATTCTTTGACATACCGGTTTCCATAGATGTTTTCTTTTACCGCTTTTAGAGCGAGTGTTAAATCCACGTATAACTTTAGAAAGTCAGTATTGCGGGCCCAGCTGGATTCGAACTCGGGTGAGTGCATTGGATCTAAAGTCACTTCCACTGAGCCACACCTACTCACACAGTCACACACAGCCTCGAACTCGAACACAGCCATGAAGAACGTAAAATATGATATTATGCACCAAAATAATTAATAAATTGCCACATCATGAAGATGTGTCTTTTTGTATTCACGTCGTCGTCATCGTTGTCGTCGTCAACTGATGATGAACCTGTCTTTGCAGTTCCTCAACATGGCCTCGGTGTTCATGCGGATATTCAATTTGATCTGCATGATACTCTTGATCGGGCACTGGTCCGGTTGTTTGCAGTTCCTAGTTCCTATGCTGCAAGGTTTCCCGCCTGACTCTTGGGTAGCATTAAGTGAACTGCAGGTATGCCTGTTTCAATTCATTGTACGAGTGCGAGCAACATTTTCTTCAGATGTGCTTCCATCGTAAAATGTTCAAATAAAAGCTTTTAAATTACTAGAGGTACCCTGTACCCAGGTAGCAATTTTACGTCATGACGACGTCCATTCACGGTCATTTTCGACGTAAATGACGTCGTAAAAAACGTCCCACAGACGTACTAAATGACGGCCTAATGTCAGGTCTCAGCGACGTCTCTGAAGACGTCATATTAACGTCTCCAGATAACGTCATATTAACGTCTCCAGATAACGTCATATTAACGTCTCCAGATAACGTCATATTAACGTCTCCAGATAACGTCATATTAACGTCTCCAGATAACGTCATATTAACGTCTCCAGATAACGTCATATTAACGTCTCCAGATAACGTCATATTAACGTCTCCAGATAACGTCATATTAACGTCTCCAGATATCGACTTATTCACGTCCCCAGATAACGTCATATTAACGTCTCCAGATAACGTCACCTTAACGTCTCCAGATAACGTCATATTAACGTCGCCAGATAACGTCTCCAGAAGACGTCAATACCACGTATTGTGAAGACCTCCTATAATAACGTCTATTAACGTCTTCAGACACATTAATATAACGTTATCTGAAGCGTTAATATGACGTCATCCGGGATCAATTTGGCCTCGATGCAATTCATCCAGCCACAGTCTTCAAGTAACTCTGAAAGGTCAACATTAAAAACACAAATTTGCATTGTAGTATTATTTATTATAACGAGTTAACTATCACAACTTAATTAATAAATGGAGAATTTTAATCCTTATAACCATGGAGCATAGGAAAACATATAAAAGAATTACTAGTTGCCTCTTGAGGAATAACAACACATTTTGAAATAATATCATAAACAGGTACAATTTTGTAAGCTGAACAGAGTTCCGAAACTTTAAAAATATCAATAACAGCAGAATCATAAGGATACGTATAGTAGGAATCATAATGTACAAACTCTTTTCCATAGACGAACAAGGAAACCTCTCCATTAATCTTACATCTCAAAATATTATGTATCTCGACTACTTTGCCGTTTGCATAGCAGTAACAATTATTAGCTAAACCAGATTTTGTATACATTGCAAAACCCTTATAAACAAGTTTATTAAAGCATTCATAAGCATTGTTATCAACAGGCGTTGGTCCTAAGCTATTGTAATAAAAAACCGCTGGTACCTCGTCAATCAGTTTTGGAGGAAAAGTAGATTCCATTTCTTTTAATCGTTTATAAATTTGCTGCAACGGTTTGTTAGGTGACCTAACTAATTTTTTTAACATGCCTAAATAATTTTCGAAAGGAAAGGCGGAATAACTGTCCAAATCACCAAATAAACGAACGTCATCACACAAATGACATAACATATGAACATTGTAAATTAAAAATTTCCGGCTATAAATAGTTTCGGAATGTCTTATGAACATTAATAATAGCTCATGTGCTAAATATGTACCTACTTTATTGATGTTTCTAGGGCTACAAAGAATTGTTATAGCACAATGAAATAACAAAAAATTTTCATACAGGGAGGTTGGAAGGATATTTTTTAGAACAACTGGTCCAGTATATAACAAAAACATCCTAAATTCGGTGGCTTTCCAGCGAGCCAACTCACTGATACTTCGCGGTCGCCTGTTAAATTCAACAGGTATACAACTTGCACAGCTAAGTAATTTTTCAGAAACTGCATTTACTAAACGGCTATTTAAACGAACATTTAAATCACCACCAACCCAAACATTTAAAAGTTTCCTCATGACTCCCAGACAAACAGCATGCATATAATCAATGGGAAACAATGAAACTAAATCTATGGGAAGCGTCAAAAGTGGAGATTCACCAACATGATGGTCGTCATCAGACTGTAAACGAAATTGTGAATCCGTTCTCCTACTCGCAGATACGCTTGTATAAATCACTCTACCTTGAATATACTCACCAGGTTCTACACATTTATCACATGATGAGTATCCACCATGGGATTTAGTACATTTGATAAAAGCTCTAGCTGGAGCGTCACATACAAAACTATGTACTTTTACAATATAATGAGTATCTTCAAAATTTATTCCATCATTAAGTAATGTAGACAGTTCTTCAACAAATGGCCCCAAAAACAGATTCAATGGTGAAGGTTTAGAGTTTCCACAGAACAGAGTTATTACAAATGGCTGTGCACAATTAAAGTTTTTGATCAAACCTAATATAGGCCATAGTTGAGTATTCGTGCTTTTAAAAAGTGGCAAACCATCAACATTAAAAGACAACAATATTTCACTATTTTTAAAGTTGAACCCACTGTACAGTTTTAATTGTGCTTGTATTTGATTTATGAGACCAATGTGCACCAATTCACCAGATTGCAAAGAGTTACTTGATATATTCATTGGCGTATTTAAAAACGTTCTGCTATCTCTAGGCAATTTAGGGCAAAAAGGATTTAGAATTTTTAGAAGACTATCTAGAGCACTGTGGGAAATTTTATGTTCTACGGTAGCCCAATGTCTTAATTGCGATGGCAAATCGTTAGCATCGTCAGATCGTGAATCATCATTATCTATAAAACAATCCTCAAACAATGTTGATTGACAATTTTCATCTAAAAAAATATTCTCTTTATATGTCCTTAAACAGTTTTCATTTAAAGTATTGTTGTCAATACTACTGTTACTCGTAGCTATAGATGTGGATGTATATTGTGGTGAAGATGGCAAATCACTTAATGATGGCTGTAATGTACTTCTTTGTATTTCTAAAATAATTTTTCGTTTTTCTGCCAAAATCCTTCTATACATTTGACGCTCACCTACTACATTTTTTTTCTTCCTAGAGGATGACATTGTTATTTTCCTTTGACAATCGCTTTTTTGCTCGTTCAGGTGCGTGCTTGAGCCACACCTTTATATCGTCTTCAATGTCTTTTTCTGTAATCCTTGGAGAGGAACTCTTTAAGCTCTCTGAAAACAAAAAAGTTTGTGAATATAAGAATAGCCCAAATGCCTGCAACGCTCTGTGGGGTCAGATGACGGGTCGCTCTCACACAGCGACTCGCGAGTCGCGACACAACTGGTGTTAAATATTATTTTTAACGGAGAATTAAAAACCGGTCAAGTGGGTGTTGGATCACGCGCATTGTAGGGTTCCGTAGTAAGCCCGTCGCAATAATTATGTGGACTTAATTGTTTTATTTTACCAGTTAATTGACGTGATTATTATTATATATAGCCTTGCCAAATTACAGCTTTCTAGTACTAAGAGTCTCCCCACCTAGCCACCTACATAAAACATGCCAATTATTAACCAGTTGCCAGTACACAAGGAATATGTATCTTTTGAAATTATTTAGGTATTTCATAGCACACTTATTTTGTATTATAGATGAGATCTAGAAAGAATAAATTTAATCATATGAAAGACAATAGACACATACCAACAATAAATTCACGGAGACGTAGCTCTGAAAAAGGCTTCTTCTCAGACCTTTTACCATAGAAGTTGAACTTGCTTGCCAACGAGTCTGACAATGTATATTTCATCACTCTCGATACTTTATTTTTTAAATCATGCCCACCAAGGCTCTTTAGGTAGCTTGTCTGTAAATATTAATTGATAGCAATAAACATCCACATATATCTCTATAAGTACACACTAGAATTAACATAAGATCCAACAGTCACATACATAATCTTGAGCTCACACTATAGGATTCCCTGTCATAGGTATCAGGAACTACGAGTGCCAAGGTATCATGACACAGACCTAGAGCAAATATTTGTGTTGCAACAGGAATTGAACCCACACCTCACATCTCAGCCCTCTAATCGCCCACTGTGAAGCAGTGGCCAAAATTATTAGGAATTAACTACACATAATGTGAGCAGAAGCTAATAAAACATAGCCTGTCAGGGGTAATGTAGCTTGCTATTAGTGACTGAATTCCCAGAATTGAATCAATAGTTCCGATGATTAACTCCTACATCCAAACTCACAAACAAACTAACTCATTCTAGCAAGGTACCCATGTAATAAAAAGCTTTCTTATGGTAAAGTAGGAATTAATTATAATTGCTCAATAGGCATTTCCTGTTTATTAAAAGTAAACACTTACCAGGTTAGCACAGTTTTCTGTATTAGTCAGTAACTGTTCCACTGTTTCTAAATCTTGAAAAGTTTCCAAGGGAAATTTGAATTCAGGCTTCAATGCATTGGTATTTCCTGCTCTGTCTTTCAAAATTGCTAGGATGACATCATTTTGGGCTTTTATTTTGGCAAGTAGTGAAACAACTTGGCCTTGACAATCTGGATGAAAAAAGTAGTATGGTAGGTATTACAGTCTATAATAATCTTAACACCAACCACCACCACCACCACTATACCAAAAAATAGAAATAATCGTCGAAAACTATACTCATGCATATAAGGTAGTATCTAGCAAAGAATCTAGTTAGGCAGCTATAGATTTAAAAAAATCAAAATGATTTTTACTATTTACCACAGTTATTGGAAGCACTGCTGGCAACAATTTCATCGAGTGTCATACTTTGTGAACCAGATGGTTGATCATGATGACTGTTAGAAGCCTTCTCTTGTGCATCAGGTTTATTCATCTGTGAGTTGTGATTTAGTACCAAATCACTGTAAATTGTGCTTGTACTTGAAGGTTCAAGGTTTATATCTAAAAAGCAAAAAAAAAAAGAAAATAATGGAAGGAAATATTATTATGTTCAAAATAATTTAGTTAATGTATCATCCGGTATAATTACAATTGGATAGATGTTTCTTTAAAGGCGGAGGACGAGGGAATTCACACCCTTTCTCATCATCATTATCATCTGATGATGAAATGTATCTGCTAGTTTTTTTTGTTTTGCGTTTAGGTGGCTTACTTATATAATTTTCCTCCTCAGTCTGTATATCTGATGTGTCTTCCACCAACTTTAATTTTTTCTTTGCCTTATCCAATTCATCTATAGAACAAGCATAAAACACCAACACAGTTAATATCAAAACAACATGCAAGTTAAAGTTAGTCACGCCATGCAACACACCCACGCCGTACAAGCTTGGTAGTCCAGCACTTATTAATCCATTAGTTCTATCTCATTACTAGTAGTTAATAGTACTGCCATTACTTATATAATTTACTATGCTTTTGTTTCTGTTTTGATATGGTATGGTGGTGAGATTACAGGCACATGAGACTGCAATGAACACAACACAATGCTATGTAGGGCACATTCTAGGTGGATGTGGGTACATACCCCCCATACATACCCCTGGTGGTTCGGTGGCCACCTAACCACCAGGTTTATGTATGTTATACAATGTATAATTATAAGACAAGACCAACAAATATTTGTGAAAACAAACAAAACCAAACACCTGTGAACACACTTTCTTGGAAATGATTACTTATCTGTTGCTTGCTTGCTGTCGCCGCTGCTGCTTGTTTACACACGGCGCCATGACCTAAAAATAGCAGTTCTGTCTTGTGATCTTGGGCAATCTGAATATTTTTTTTCTGTGCGCATCAAAACTGCAGTCAACTTCAGCTCGGCCGTAATCCTTAGATTTTTAGGTTATGGCACCGTGTATTTTTTTAGTTAGGTTTTAAAACACTAGCACCTACTAGAATTAAATTCTGGGCCAGTCTGTCTGTGCCCAGGCTTAAAGCATGGTAAAGTTAACTGCCCTCAAGCCACCAGCTGCTAAAATAGTTGTGTGTGGTAGTGTTACACTACCTACTCATAAAAAAAACTTACCAGTCTGATAGAAAACTCTATCGATCTCGTATAGTTTCCATTGTTCATTTGGAGACGAACACCTCTGTAGAAGTTTATCAAATGCTTTCGCCTCCTTTACGGGAGGCCAATAGATTTCTCTTTTTTTAGGTGTTATCCATTTATTGATGACCACAGCCACAGTGCCACCCTCACTCTCCGCGAACTGAACGACACTATACATAATTTACAATCCTTTTATGTGCTGTGATACGTACTATAACAACAGCAAGAAAAAAACATGAGAATTTACACATTTGTTTGACACAGAGAATTGAGAAAGAAAAAAAGCGCGGGATACCAACCAACCGTCAACGCGTTCGTTCGTTCCGTTCCGAAATAAACAAAAGCAAACAAAAATATATTTTTTTTACTTTTTAAATATTTATATTTTTAATCAGCCTTTTCTATCTTATATTGGTTCTTTCTAATGTTTGATGATAGACTAATAGCTGAATTTCTTTTCATTGAGTTACATAACAAATACAAATGTAAAAAATAATAATTTAATAAAATAATAACAAACAACATGCTATCAATGCGTTCCGTTCCTCGCAGATTGGAAGAAAGATAAACTCTGGTGATAATTTTTAAATTATTAAAATGGACTATTTACTGTCGAGTTAAAGTTTTTACAGAGTACCTATATTTTAATACAAAAAAACGTTCGCTAGCCGCATGATAGTTATGTTGTTAGAGCTAATTTAATCGTGCCTGCTTGAGCATGGTAGGCACCTGTTGTACTCTCCTAGAATAAAATTATGTTTCTTTTCTTGGATAATGGCATACCTAGCTCATATACCTACCTTACTTAATTAGGTTTTATTCTGATTCCCATAATAATAATAATATGCTTGAATGTCCATAGCATCATAAGTAGGTTCCCGTTTATTCTGCTAGTCAAACGAATGGAAGTCAGTGGTGGATGTTTCTGTAGGTATCGAGGCGGCTCAAGACCGCTCGTCGTGGCATTTCTATGTATATGGGGCCTGTCCAGCAGTGGACTTCTAACTAAAAGTGTTTGTACAAACCTACTTACAGAAAATAAATCATTTATCATTTAAACTGATAATTTATTTAATGACGATGAATATTAATTTTATCGGTTGCAATTAGGTACCTACCTTAACACGTTCGCAGTCCAGTGTACCCTATGCGGTACACGCGGAGCGATTCCGCCGAGTCCGTGTACCCTATGCGGTACACGAGGCCACTATAACTATATGGGCTCTGCAGCCACGGACTTATGAAATTTGTTAGTGTATCGTTCCTGGACTTGTGACAAGGGTTCTATTAGACAAGAAAAACCAAAAACATGACTTATTTTTTTTATATAATGTTTTCACAGTACAAAATGAAACGAGTTAGTAGAAATATATAATGTTTTATTGGTGAACTGTAACTTTAGGAAAACAATCAATACATATGCCTTTTTACATTTTTTACATTGTGATGACACCCTTTTAGCTTTGGCGCGTGCATACGAAGTGAGTCTTCCTTCGTCGTGTTTTAAGTCCGTGTACCGCCCGGTGTACACGAGCAAAGTCGGGGCACGGGCCTTTATTTTAACATAATTATGCATCAGTTGTGACGTTTGCATCGACTAATGGTCAAAAGTAATGAAAATGATATTGGACTTATGGCGTTGTCGGAAACTTTTGTATTGGGACTGCGAACGTGTTAAGCAGGTATTAAGTAGTACCTACGTGTTAGAGCATTCCTTTAGATGCACTAAATAAATAGTACGTAGGTAAGTACACTACGGCCGAAATATCTTGGCGAGTCTGTACATAGACACTACGAACTTTCGCCATTGACCCTAAATGTAGGTACGTTCCTACGGCGTCTTATTAATGAACAACACAGGGCGTCACAGAATGGAACCCAAATGGACGTTGCTAGGGCGTCTTATTAGGGAACAACACAGGACGTCACAGAATAGACCGTAAATGGACGTTGCTAGGACATATAATACATGACCAACACAGGACGTCACAGAACTGACCCTAAATGCACGTTGCTACGGCGTCTTATTAATGACCAACATAGGACGTCACAGTTGACCCCAAATGGCCGTTGCTAGGGCGTCTTATTATTGACCAACACAGGAGGTCACAGAATTGACCGTAAATGGACGTTGCTAGGACGTATAATACATGACCAACACAGGACGTCACAGAATTGACCCTAAATGCACGTTGCTACGCCGTCTTACTAATGACCAACACAGGACGTCACAGTTGACCCCAAATGGACGTTGCTAGGGCGTCTTATTATTGACCAACACAGGACGTCACGGAATTGACCGTAAATGGACGTTACTAGGACGTAACATTCACGACCAACACAGGACGTCACAGAATTGACCTTATATGGACGTTGCTACGTCGTCATAATCATGACCAACATAGGACGTCACTGAATTGACGCTAAATCGACGTCACCAGGACGTTCCCTTGAGTACCAGACGTTAAAATGACGTCAGTGTGACGTACTTATTTGACGAATAAACTACGGACCCTAATATGACCTTAGGATGACGTCATTTTTTCGTCGCAGACGTCATTTTGCTACCTGGGTAATAGGAAGATAGATCACGCTTTGTTACAGAACAGAAGTTATATTGAAAAATAACATTAAAAAATGCAAAACTAAATGGGACAAAAGTCATATAGGATAAAAGTGATAAAGCTCTTCAAGACAATTTTTGGATGGAAGATTCAAAAAAACTAGAGTATGGAATGGTGGTATTGTGCATAAAATACTAATTTGATAGTATAAGAAATACTTAAGTTATACTAGATGCCTAAGTACCTAACTATTGGAATCGTAAATTTATAAAGACAGCTCTACGAAATTTTAGACTCATTGAATCTTTATATGGGCAAATTTCCAAATTCACAGAATTTATTTATATATTTCAGGAAGCGTTTTGGCTTGAGCAATACTCATGGGCGCTATTTAAAGCCATGTCACACATCCTTTGCATCGGGTACGGCATGTTTGCGCCACAGTCTCTCACTGACATGTGGCTCACGATGCTCTCCATTATATCAGGAGCTACTTGCTACGCGCTATTCCTCGGTCACGCCACTAATCTCATCCAATCCCTTGATTCTTCCCGAAGACAGTACCGTGAGAAGGTAAATTAGACATCCTAACACGAAGCTGTTCGTATAGTATGCTGGTTGGTATATTAATTCAACTTTTAGGTGAAACAAGTAGAGGAGTACACGGCATACCGCAAGCTGCCTCGGGAGATGCGACAACGTACTACGGAGTACTTCGAGCATAGATACCAGGGCAAGTTTTTCGACGAAGAGCTCATCTTGGGAGAGCTGAGCGAGAAGCTCAGAGAAGACGTAATCAATTACAACTGCAGATCACTCGTTGCATCCGTGCCGTTCTTCGCGAATGCCGATGCCAACTTCGTTTCAGCTGTCGTCACTAAACTACGTTATGAAGTCTTCCAGCCTGGTGAGTGGAAGGAACCTCTTGAACCACCATGAATGATTGAATTTGTGCACATTAATTTGAATTTAATTTGTTAAATTTCATGAACTATTTATTTTACTTACCTACCTTGAACGGTTCATTTGAATCATTTGTGCAACTTTCGTGGTTACTGATATGATATACTGATTTTACTGCTTTTTCTGAAACAAAGATTTACTTTGTCTTTTTAGGTGATTTCATCATAAAAGAAGGAACTATCGGAAACAAAATGTATTTTATCCAAGAAGGCATAGTCGACATCGTGATGGCGAACGGTGACGTCGCCACCAGTCTCTCGGACGGATCCTACTTCGGAGAGATCTGTCTCCTGACCAACGCTCGCCGAGTGGCTTCCGTCCGCGCTGAGACTTACTGCAACCTATTCTCCTTATCCGTGGATCATTTCAACACCGTGCTCGACGATTACCCAGTGATGCGACGAACCATGGAGAACGTAGCCGCCGAGCGACTGAACAATATCGGCAAGGAACCCAACTTGGTGACGCACCGCGATGATGAATCCACCTCAGATGGCAACACAGTCACCGCAGAGGCAGAGTAATGACAATTTTGATAATAATACAAGAGTCAGAGGTGCTATTTTACAGATACATTGTTATAATAAGTAATGAGCCATGTGAGCTTGTATGTGCGTGTATGTGTGTATGTGGTAAATTGTTCAAAATTGGTGGATTTTATGGGTCTCATATAATTATATTTAGTTGTAAGGGTAGGTATAGATATACGTAGAGTCGTTTGACTCGGCATCAAAAACTGTTTCAATCGGGTAATGGTAATTACTGTGGATTTATAGTTTTAAATAAACTTATTGTAAACATATATGATCAAAAAGTGTATAAATATTATATTTATTTTGTCTATATGTGTAGATATTCTTTAATTTATGGAGTTGAATGTATTTGTACAGGTAAAATAGTAATAGCTTTAATCAAATAAAATGCTGGACAAATATAAAAAGTAGCACCCTAACCTAACCGATGTAGGTAGATATTTAAGTAGGTATCAATAATGTTTTACTCGTGGTAGGTCTCTCGTATGCGGGAGGCCGTCTGGTTACCACAGCTTTGCCAGTTATTCTGATGTAGTGCGCAAGTATTACTGTGTTCCGGTTTGAAGGGAATCATAGCCAGCGAAATTTTTTGAGCAGACTGTAGCTGCAGCATTTTGAGCAATGCAAAATGCAGTTCTATGCAATGCTTTTTATGATATTAAAGTTCTGGGTCACACTGCAACGTTTATGGACAGGCGTGGTACTTACCATCAGGCGAACGATTTGCTCGTCTCATCACTCAGTTACATAAAAACAATATGTAGGTATATAATAAATAGTAAATAAATAAATAGTCTTGTCTTGCTGCTCAAGATATGCAGGCGGGAAGTGAAAAGTGATACAATGAAAAATATTGCTTTTTATATTCTCCCAAAAAGTCCATGGAAAGTTTGAATAAAGTTCCACCACTTTATTGAAGCACTAGGAGAGGGTCCGGCTTGTTGGTGATGACCCTTATCCTCAGCAAAACTATAAAAAATAGAATATTAAACTATCAAATAAAAACTACGTAAGACAAGGCGGTATGGTCCTAGAAACTTTAGCCTACCCAAAGGGGCAAATTAAAAATAAACACTGTTTCGTATGTGAAAGTCACGATAAGCGTCAACTGTCAATGTCACGTCATCAGTTCGATATTTTTAAATTGTCAATCGCTTATGTCAAGCTGTAGCTGGGAGTGCTTAAATGTTGAAAATAATTTTATTATACATCATTTCTCCGTGAAAAGTAATAAAAACTGTATAAATAGTTATAAAGGCATAAAATATTTCATTTAATAAATATTTTATTTTCGTTGACTGTCAAACTTATTTTTTATTTGTTTGTATCCACGTTGGTCACCGACCAATAAAATATGTCGACAAGAAGAGCTAGAATCAAAGCTGTGGCTGCACTGCCACAACGGAGAAAAAATGCAGACAACGCGGACAGTAAGAAGAAGCCAGATCAGGTAAAAGAACTGTTAGAAAACGTGATTAAAAGTCCGGTAGGTCGTCGAGGTTCCGTTGACAAGCGTCCAGGGAGTTCCCCGGCCAGAACTGCTTTTCCTTCGCCTAGAAAATCACCACGTGCCCTTAGACGTACTCCAGACCTCGAGAAAGTGCCTTCAGAGTGGAAAGTTCCAACTCCTACAGCTACGCCTGTAGAAAAGCGTGCAAATACTCCTCTTCGGGATAAAACTGACACAAACAAGCCTGCTACATGGAAAACAAATGTTTTTGTCTCTCCTCAAGCCAGGGCAAGCCCGTTGAGAAAACGCTCACCAATTGTGAAGACCCCGGTTATAGAAGTTGATATTGGTGTAGAGAGACATATCACTCCTCACAAGAGGCTATTAGAGCTTCAAGAAGATGTTCATAAGTTCAGCAAAGTTGCTGAAAGTAGAGAAGCTGTGGATGTGGAGAAGCTACAAAGTGTTGCCGTGCCAAGTTATAATAATGCGGAACCAAAACATCTAGCAGATGGTATGTTAATTAAATAAACTTTCTTCTCATTTTATTCAATGTAGTTTCAAATAGATAACATAACTTTACTGAGCACCGAACAATGTATTATGAATGGTTATCTATTTTAAGAGTATAAATAGTTATGCTATATTGATTCGGACAAACAACCTACATTATACTTTTCTCTTTTTCAATATAGGCCACATCATCGCTTCACATCAGGCGAGATAGTGGCCAAACATAGATCTATTAAGCGTAAAAAAAAAAAAGACACAATTCACCACACTCTTTCCTATTTTCAGGCTACACCAACCCAAATACGCCTGAAACACCAGATGTAATGGACGGCATAGTTCCACTAAAGCCAGTCAATAATGCACCAAAACCCATAGAATTGTTGAAGAGTGAAATCATATCAGAGAATGCTGAAGTATTGTTTGACCCAATTGTACCATTGCCATCACCGACAAAAGTACGGCAAAAGCTACGGCCTGTACCAAGACTGGGGCCAATGAGGAGGAATAGTATACCAGTAAGTGAATACTAATAATAAATAAATAAATAAGCCCTTTATTCAGACAAGTAACTTTAAAATTTACAGTAATTATTAATAAACAGCAATTAAATTATATAAATAATTTTTCTGCAACCTATTGCTGGCTTAAGTACAGACCATAAATTTATTTTTCAAGATCTACCTTGCAAGGTGTTATGCCTGTCTTATTGCAATTTATCTTATTTATACTTTGGCACAGAACATTTAAATTCTATTTAGTATTTAGTGTTAAGTCTCAAATGAACCTAAATGTTATCACATTAAATGGAAATATTTTCTGAATAGTACTGATATAAATATTACAACAGAAATAGGCGCATTTACGAACACATGTTCACTGTTCATTGTGTCATTTCATATTAAAATACTGTTTTTACTACTTATTCATTAAGTGTAATGGTCTTGTTTGATTAGCAAGTACATGCTGGCATGCATAAGAAATGTTAAAGAATGTTTGAATAGTACTGCTTATAGAGGAAACGGGAAGCTTATCTTGTGCACAAAGCTATCAAAATATATTTTACTCCCTATCAACTTGTTGCATTATAATTAGTTAATAGCTAACTATCCGTGAGGACCTTTAATTGGCTCACTGTTACTATAAGTTATTTATATCCATTTAACAGCTGTTGGTCTTCCATAAAAATAAATAAATAAATAAATAATAGGGGAAAAAAAACTAGTTAAAAAACCTAGGAAAAAGTTTTTAAACTATCATGGTCACTATCACTAGTATTCTATATATTATTACAGTCCGTCAAATCTAAGAAGTACCGTTTGACAGTTCTGACAATTGAATGATAGGGATGGGATGAAAAAATCGATTACTATAATATCCGAACTTTAAGAGATCGATTACTATAATATCCGAATTTTAAGAAATCAATTGTTATAATTAAATAAAAGAAATGTTTAGGATATTTTTTTATTCACTACTAGTACTAGTATCGTCGTCTTCGTCATCATCGTCATTTAAATTAATGACCAGTTGATTGTCCATTACATTATCAAAGTGTACGTCTCTTTCGAAGTCGTCCATTATTATTTTCTTTGTTTTTTGTACTACTTTACTCCAATCTTCCTGTGTAACTTGGGCACATGCTTCCTTTAATAAACCTTCCATTTTCTTGACACTGAAGGGTGGTTTTGTGTTGTGTCTTGCTGCATAACCTGTAAAACAATAATGTAACTATTTGATAGCAGACGAAAACCATTGTTTAAATTATAAATGTTAGAAGTACTCGTGTTATTATTATAATATTATAAAATATTACCTTTAACTTGGGCCCAAATCAGTTCAATGGCATTATATTGGCAATGGTACGGAGGAAGTCGTATGACTTTGTGCCCGTGCTCTTCGGCCAATTGGTCAATTACATATGTCGGTTTTGGTGGTTTATGCAATTTCACTAACTGTAATAATTCAGCTTTTAATAGTGACATGTCGGCATCCACTCCTTTTCTTTGCAGCCATGCCACCAAATCTGCTTTCTTATTGGCTGACGTAGGTGCTTTATCAATTTGCACAGAGTGGTATGGGGCATTATCCATTATAATTGTGCTGTTAGGAGGGATATTCTGTAATAAATTTAAGAACCACTCTCGGAACCTTACTGCGTCCTTTTCCAGTATAAATATTGCCAAGGTAAACGGATAAAGAATGATCAGTCCAGAAAAGTAATAGCCAAGTCACAAATTGTAAAACACAAACGAGAAAGCAAGTACGCGCACAGTCAGCTTCCAAGATGGCGAGAGACTGCTGACGCCGAACCGACCGAGCGGACCGCGTGCGCTTGTAGTTGGCAGTGTTGCCAGAAAAAAAAAATTATTTTATTTTTTCGCTTTCGACAACTTTTTAAAGAAGCAAATATATTTGATTTATAAATACGTATTTTTGTATATTTGATTTATAAATACGTATTTTTGGTGAATGGGTTTTATCTCATATTTTACGATTACATAACTATTTAGTTATGTAATCGTAATATGTGAGATAAATCCCATTCACATGAAAAAATATTTGTTTGGTTGTCAAGTGTAATTTGTAAATAATACATTCGATTTTTCGTATATGTAAACGATTTTTTTGCATACAAGTGTATCCGAAGAGTCGCAACACTACGTGCAGTGACCTAACTACGTAACTTTGTAATGAGGTCAAGAATATAACTATTAGAAATTATTTACTGTGTAAATATGTGTTATTTTGCTTTGTTTGAAAGTTTTCAATTACATTTAGATATTAAGAATTGTACATTTTTAGATACAATAATGAAATCTTTCTAAATTCATGGTTTTATGAAAAAGGTTATCGAAACTGAATAATGTAAGTATGAACAAAGTTGTTTCGGTTTGAAAAATATGAAACGTCAAACGGTACCTCTTAGATTTGATGGACTGTAACAGGATAGCATATTTAACATATTTATTATTCGTTTTGAGTTTCCAATATTTCGGTACAGTTACAAGTGCCATGATCACGAATGAACATTCATGATCATGTGCCGATATATTACATATATTACGGCACGCACAGTTACAAGCGCCATGATGAGCAAAAAATGTATGATATTTGACTCATTGTAGTGACAAAGTTTACATCCAGAGATATAAATAGGCTTCACTAGAAGAACTATTTTGTCATCTCTTTCTTTTACTCATACATTGAACCTTCTCTCCATCCCTACACTATTTGCTTCGCTTTCCCAAGTGGGAAGCAGTAAAGTATACTATGTTAAATCCTCATGCACTCGCTTTACTGGTGGTAGGTTCTCGTATGCGAAAGGCTGTCTGAGTGGGTACCACCGCTTTGCCAGTTATTCAGCCGCCAAGCAGTAGTGCGCAACCATAACTGTGTTCCGGCTTGTAGGGCATTGTAGCCAGCGAAATTACTGGGCATTATGAGACTCAATAGCTAATTGTCTCGTGTGACGAGCGCAGTACAGCGCCGTGCAGGATTTTGCAAAACAAAGTTCTGGGTGGTGCTGTTATTGTTATGGGCTGGCGTATTGCTTACCATCAGGCAAACGACCAGCTCGTCTCGCCATTCAGTTACATAAAAAAAACTCAAGACTGATGTAGTTAATGAGAATTTCTTCTCCAGGGCAGTGCAAGTGAATCAGAAGATGAAAGCCGTAGAGCCCTGCACGGCGGGTCATCGACCCCAGTGTTGTCGCGACAACGGCACGACTCTCACACGTCACATAGCACTATGCAGTCACTTCCAAACAGGTATACCATTCTGAAATAAATGCTATAAATATGCCCTATAAAGCCTGTAATCAACATAAATACTGGAGCTAAAACTTCAACTGTCTGCAACAAAGTTAAAATAATTACCCTATTGTTTACTAAACTAGTAACTTGATTAACTTTCAAAGATAAAGCCAAAGACAAATTCGGCTTGAACCTCAGATGTAATGTATGTACTTAAATTTCGGAAGGTTTTGGCCAAGCATCTGACTGGCTTTCAAAGTAGGTTCTCCTATACATCTTAGGGCTCATTGTACAATCTGTTTCAGGGATGTCAGCCGCGTAAGGAATGATTCTGTCTGCTCTACAGTCAGTCAAATGGCGCCGCAGACTCCTGCGCCCTTGGGGTCTCCGTTAAAAGAGAGAAATGTTGTTAAGTAAGACTCTAATATCTATTCATTTCATCTACATACATTTTTCAAATTTTTTATTGGACCTTAATATTAATAAACAAAAGTTGACGCCATCAAAAACTCTTCAGTAAACGAAAGACGTTAATGCACTCAAACAACATAGAGAGGTCGATGTCAAGCCAAAGAAACCAAAAAAAAAATGTAGCAGTTAAAATATTTTTTTAATTATTGTTTTTTTTAAAGGAAACCAGGAACTATGAGGACCATGGTCCACAACACCCAGACACGAAACAAATGCTTGCGCATTATTTTTCTTCGCACAAACATTTGTCCTGTCGCGGGAATCGAACCCTTAACCTCAGTGGTGTATGTGATTCGAGGCAACGCACGACAACTACACCACAGAGGCTGTTAATATTGAAACAAGCATATATTTTAATACAATATATTCGTATTTTATAGAAATCGTCGTCACGAAGTGAGCCGGCGCATGGCAACATTACGCCGTCGAAAGGAGTCGGTACAACGGGATAAACTTACTATGTTCGACCTTATATTCTACAACCCTATGACAAATCCTATTGTGTAAGTAACATTTCATTATCTTGTAGCGCTCGCTCGAAGCGTAGTTGGCCTAACTGTTCGTAACAGTAAAAAAAGTTCGCTGCGGTCAACACTTGGATGCTTGACCGTTCTCAAAGAGTGTGAGCCATAATGCATCGTGCGGTTTTTTTTTTGCAACTGAGTAATAAGACGAGCATGTCGTTCGCCTAACGGTTAGCGCCACACTTGCTCTTAAAAATTGCAGTTTCACCCAGAACGTTTAATACAATGCATAAATTAACAATTCCCTTCGAACCGGAACACAGTGATGCTTGCGCACTACTATTCGGCGACAGTGTTACTGGCGAAGCGGTGGTGCCAACCCAGACGATCTCTCGCATAAGAGACACCTACCACCTAGTAACATAGTCATTCTAAATTCTCAGGCCCGACCAAGAAGAAATAAATGCGAAAGAAGCCAACAAGAAAGAAGAAGAACGTAGTAAAATAGAAAGTAAGAAGGACGAAGAAGACAACGAAGATACAAATGATACAGACTCCTCCGCTCCCGTGCCGCAAATCAAACTCGGACCGAATGGGGAAATTGTACTAGACGAACAGAGTTTGGTAAGATTTATATCAATACTAGCTGCGCCCCGCAGGTTCAACCGCACTTTATATGTTTCTAGAAATTCCCAATTTTCCTAGCAACTTTTCCAATACTTCTTTCCTTAAATACCTGTGGCGACCTCAGCTGCCACATATATCAACGACAAATCACAGATGGCGCTGACATGCATGACTGCATCCCGCAAACGAAGTTTGCACGACAGATAAGACCTATACAAGTTCCAAGTAGGTTCTGTCGGACAGCTGTCCCCGGGCCAATACCACCTGGCTGGTAAGATCTCCTTTATTAACTGGAGGCGCTTCCACAGTTTAAACCTATACCTATCTACCTATATATATTTAAAAAAGTTTTGACTGGCCGTTCTCAAGTGATGCACTTACCAACGAACAGCATTTAATTTATATTTATATGTATGTATTATCGTATTCGGTTTGCCAGTCTGACGGTACCGGTCCATCCAGGTACCCTAAGGCTCTAACCACACATACTACTTTTAGCATCCGTCATTGCAGTTTTGCGCCCATCAGCCCATAACTCAAGTCAATAATTGCTGCTGTAAGACTGTGGAATGCATTACCGTTGAGTATCAAAAAAGCGACCTCTAAAGAAGCATTCAAGCGACAAACTCGTGAACATTTCATCAAAAAGGTGTACCAGATAGATTGCAACCCTTAAAACGTTTCGTTCTTTCAGTTCCTCTTCTCCTCCCTGCTACTAGATCTATAATCCTATCCTAGCCCATTGACATAGTCATTTATTATTGCTGGTATATGTCTTTTTATTTATGTAATGACTTAAGTATATATTTATTATGTATATATTTAAGTATATATTTTAAAATTAGGCTTGCATAATATGCCTATACCTATTATGTATATATTAAGTTTATGTGGTTTAATATTTCCTATAACACACTTTACTGCACCGCTACCATTTTTTCTTGCACGTCCTGGATGACTGGTAGAAAATGCTATCTAGCATTAAGTCCTCCATGTACAAACTGTTTTGTGCTAAAGTATAAATAAATAATACTGCTAATTGCTATCATAATATAAAAAAAAATAAAAAAATTAGGGATTTTTTTTAATTATCAGTCTCGTTAAATTAATTTTAAAAAGTCATCAATAAGAAAAGTAAATCATAAAAAAATGACAAAATAATATTTATGCCAATTAAAATTATGTCCAATACAATCATCACAACATGGCATCACTGATATTTGTGATCGAACATGTATTAAAAATATTTTTTTACGATCTACTTTTGCCTGTGCTGTGGTGCCATCTAGTTCTAATATCGTCTACTGAATTTGGGTCAAAACTTGCCGAACTCGCGTGAGTTGTCATTGGTTTCTATTTAGAGTTTTATTAATGTTTCAATTAACATAAAAACTAGCTTTTCCCGCGATTTCGTCTGCGTGAACGACAGAGAAAGACCATATGCGTATATTTTTCAAGACTTTAGCAAGATTTCCCCAGTATGCGAGAGCGCGTACTACGAAGAGGTCAAGCTGTATCTTCATAGTTTGGTAGCATTATTTTAATTTTGTTGTAGGTTAGTTTAGTTTTTTATCACTGTATATATTTGTACATAAATGTTTCTAAATAAATTACCTTTATAGTATATTGTTATATTATATAATTATATTTATTATCATATGACTAATTTACTATTAACTAATGAGAATGAGATTGTTAATAAGAGTATTTTTAATTTATCAATATTATAGATTTTTATTATAATTTAATTATTTGACATTTAGTTTTCTGATTCGATTTGTTATATTAACTAGCGACCCGCCCCGGCTTCGCACGGTTATTATACATATAAACCTTCCTCTTCAATCACTCTATCTATTATAAAAACCGCATCAAAATCCGTTGCGTAGTTTTAAAGATTTAAGCATACATAGGGATATAGGGACAGAGAAAGCGACTTTGTTTTATACTATATAGTGATTGTCTTTTATTGTTCGTTCCAATGTTGTTTCTATTTAAACTATGTATAGAATATGTTGGACGCTTTCGCTGGTTAGGCCATGTAGAGCGTATGGAGGAGACCTGGACACCTAAACGTCTCCTAGAGGGAAAACCGGATGGTCGCCGAAGCCGTGGTCGACCTAAGCTAAGGTGGCTCGATGGCGTAGAGCAAGACCTGAAGACGATTGGGGTTAGAGGCTGGAGGCAGCAAGCCAGAAACAGACCTGTCTGGAGACAAATTCTCGACCAGGCCAAGGCCCACCCAGGGCTGTAGCGCCTTAGATGATGATGATAGAATATGTTATTTCCAGGTTATAAAACAATCAGAACAGCGCAAGCTATCAGACTCAGTGGTCCGCGAGGGTGCGTGGGAGTCGTCCGCCGCGCGCGTGTACCGCCGCACGCCGCGGACGGCGGACTGGACGGACGCGGAGACCGTGCGGTTCTACCGCGCGCTCGCCGCGCTCGGAACCGACTTCAGCTTGATGGTGTCTCTGTTCCCGGGACGGAGTCGGAAGGATTTGAAGCTCAAGGTGTGTATAGAAACTACTAACTGACTTATAGTTAAGTGCAGATTTTGCACGCTCGCTCTAAAACGGTGAAGGAAAACATCGTGATGAAACCCGCTTACGCGCTTTGGAGTGGTAGCCTCCGGCCGTGGTTGTAATGCCACCCACCGAACAAAGCCATGCCGTCAAACTACCTAGTCGTGTTTCGGGATAATGTTGGGTAAACCATCGGGGAGACGGGTCTGAGCAGCCGCTCAACTGCCGTCTCTCTCTAGACCTATGTGCTTCATCTTAGGCCACATCATCGCTTCACATCAGGCGAGATAGTGGCCAAACATGGATCTATTGCGTAAAAAAAAAGCAGTCGTCCATTAATAACGTGATCGTTTTTAGCTATATCCTAATAATATCTTACAGACAAACTCGTTTTTTAATCACCTATAGCAGGGATCCCAAACTTTTTTTGACTGTGACGCCCTTTGGCATTTGCCATTTTTGTGCGACGCCCCCTTCTGATCTAAAACTACCTACCATTCCAGTTGTAATTCTAGCCTAGTAACAAGTTATCAGAAAAACTCCAAAAAACTCTTATATTTTGTATTAGAAAATAAGAACAAAACAAAACATTTTAAAGATGAACAATTAAAAGTGATATCTATTTTACTTTGTTGAATGGCTATTAATGAGAAGGATGTGCTTGCTTTTCTGAACATAGCTTCTCAAAACGGGGCTCAAATTTGGAAATTGCCACTCTCATCTCTTTCTCTACATTTATTTTAGATCTGTACTTGTTCTTTATTACTGCAACTGCAGAAAAACCTGTTTCGCACAAGTACGATGTTGAAATGGTAGCTGGACGAATGACGCCAATCCATGTGAATCGCCTCTCGACGTCCTTGGTATAATACCGCGACGCCCCAGGGCGTCACGACGCACAGTTAAAGAAGCCCTGAACTATAGATCTATTTTTGGCCACTATATATACTTGTATATATCCTAATGTTAAGAGAAGATGTGGTCGAAGATGGAGCACAAAGATATAGAAAGACGGCAGTTGAGCGACTGCTTAGGCCCGGCTCCCTGATGGGTCTCCGAAAATCATCCCGTAACATGACTAGGTCGTATGACAGCATAGCTTTATTCGGAGAGTGATATTACAATCGCGGCCAGATCCTACCACTAAAAACACTAAACCATTCCAATTTAAAAATTTCCAGTTCAAAAAAGAAGAAAGAATGAACCTAGCACAAATAGATAAAGCGCTCCGATCGGTGACTGGTTGGGACGCGGGTCGCCTCGAGACAGAGTTCGCACACGAACGGAAAGTGGCCCAAGAACAGGAGAAGAAACTTAAAGAACGGTTGAAATTGGCGAAGAAAGCCGAAAAGGAGAGGAATCAAACGATGAAGGATTTGAAAGTGCGGCAAAGTAAGTTGACCATTAAGATTTTAAATGATTATTTTCTCTTTTTTTTCTATTCTTCTTCTTCTTCTTTAGCCTTTATTGGTCCATTTCTGGACATAGGCGTCTTCCAATTCTTTCCATGACTTACGATCTTCTGCCTTTCATGACCTGTGTATCCTCGGATGTCCTCTACCCATCGTTTCGGTGGGCGGCCTGGACTGGCCACCGGGCCACCGAGCCAACTGCTCGAGCAACCAAAATTATTTCGTCTTACGGAAACGATTTTACGTCATCTGTCGTCAATGTTCACATTGATCAACCGAACAAGTCTAAAATTACAATTAGCAACATTTTATAATGATAACACAAGCCCTATAAAAATTTGGATATTGAATGCTCATAATATGTCTTTTATAAGTCTAGAACATCCGGTGTTGATGGCCCTTTCACCACGATGTAGCGTAGCACGCCTAGCCGTTCACAGATATGTTGGGTTAAGCAACGTTCGCTGCGGTCACCACCTGGATGGGTGGCCGTTTGTGTGGAATTTACATCTGACGCTGCCATGCTACGGAGGGCACGTTTATTCGTCGGTCTCGATTGTTGTCTTAAGACAATTGTCGTTAGGACATGTTGGAGGCCTTCAAGCGGTATATAACTACGACAATATTTTTGGCCGCACACCTATACTAAACAGAGAGAGAGAGAGAGAGAGAGAGAGACCACGACGTCACGTACACATCCAAATTATTTTACAAAACGCAATGAAGGTTTAATTAGACAAAAACGAGCAAAGTTTAAAAACTTACTACATCAACCTCCTTGCCGTAAATATATATATGAAAAAAATGCTTTTTAATATGTGTATAGAAGTGTATAATAAACTACCCGACAATATAAAATATTTGCAGGGCAATGCATTCAAAACTGGACTTAAGAATTATTTAATGGACAATTGTTTTTATAGCATGACAGAATATTTTAATCGAGAATGTAATTAAATTAATACAATTAAATTAAATGCAATTATTATTTTATATACATTTTATATTAATTAGAGAATTGACATAATATTTGCACGCTTGTTTGCAGTCTGAATACTTGACTGTTGTAATTAGTTTTAAGACCTTTATTGTATGTATTCTTGCAAATAAACAATTGATTTGATTTGATAATTTATCCTGCTATTTTATCGGACTAGCTAAATATCTTTATAAGAATTGTTCAATATTCCATACACACGCAAAATTCACGATTTCTGTTTTCCCCCAGGCAAAGGATCCAAAGCCCTCGGAATGTCAATAATCCCAACAACTTCAGCTAAAACGAACCACACGACCGCCAACGATCTCCTACTCCAAGCTGTCAAAGCCAAATTGAAACGACAACAAGAATTCCGAGAGCGAAAAGAGATTTCTCGAAACGGTTCAGAATTCGCAATGCTAACACCGTTGGGGCAATCTACAGCGCAACTGCCGAAGGTCGGCATTCCTCGTCTACCAGACATGGCTACGTTACAGAAGTCGAGACCGCTCACATCTCCGTCAATAAGGCCAACACCACACATATCTCCGTCAATAAGGCCAGCACCACACATATCTCCGTCAATAAGGCCGGCACCACTCATATCTCCGTCAATAAGGCCAGCCCCACACATATCTCCGTCAGTAAGGCCATTACCAAACAAATCCCCTGTAGTCATAAACGCTTTACCAGCGGTACCTGCTGATATCACTCCTGGCTCTTTAGTGGTGCTAACAGTCGACGATCCAAAAGCGCCGTCTCAGAAAGTTATCCACACTTATATAAAGCAAGGAGATGGCAGTATAACTTCTATAATTCTGGACCCGAATGTGATGAGCTCTCTAGTAAATTATGTTAAGAAAGATACTCCTAAAGCAGGGTCGTCGTCGTCGTTGGTATCGCCTAGTTCAGTCTCAAGCGATAGAACAAGCACACCACCGATAAGTGTTAGCCCTAGTAAGAGAAAAAGGCTCAGTTCGTACAATATAACAAATCTCTGATGAAGGCTTTTTGGTATAAGAATAGTTGGCCCAGTACTAAGGTCGTGAAATTAGTAGCGGAACGTTATGCGTGAAAATAGTGCCGCAAAGTTGAAAATGAAGACAGCCTAATAAGAATTAATCGATTTATGAACCGACCGAATAAGAACTAATCGATTTATGAAGACGGCCGAATAGGAACTAATCGATTTACGGACACGGCCAAATAGGAAATAATCGATTTAAGATCACCGCCAGATGGCTAAATGTTAACATAGCGTTTTATGATCACGGTCAAGTAAGAACTAATTGTTTTATGGACACAGCTATGGTCTGTCAAATTTAGGATGATAATTTTGACAGATCACGCCCATCAAGTTTCGTATTTTTTTATTCAAACTATCATACAGATAATGTTGTACTTCATTGACGGGTACCGCCCACTAATGATAGTGCTACGCATAACAAACTATCAAAAATCGGTTTCGAAATAAATCGAATATATAAAAATCACAAAATATGTATTGGCATTGGCTCATCATTGACAAAATATGTTCTAGTAACGGTACTGATTTTTTGAGTTGATTAATCGTTTTTTCGTACAAAATGTATGGAAAAAGCTTTTGGAGATTTCTGTTATTTCTAGTACCTACTTATACCTTAAATGGTTTCATAGAGTCATTTGAGGATCGATTGGCATACAAAAATGTTTTTTTGGTAATTTAGCATGTTTTTGCTGACTGTACATTTTTTCCAAAATCTGTGAATGCAGTTCAGAATATCTCAAAAAGTTATGGATGGTCTCCCAGGAACGTTTTCCTGTAACTATAACGTATTCTGTGCTATAACGTTAAACCCTTACTGCACTGTCCCAAAAATCCACACTGTATAGATACAATTATTTTATAAAAATATGCACGAGGCTAAATTATTATTATTATTATTAATTCAATAGACAAGATTTTTTTTAATTTCAAATCCTTTTAGCATAGACATGCAATTATCGATTGCAAGTTCCATGAGAATAATAATTGAATAGATTCATTAACGATTATACACTACCCCATCCCTAGAGTGAGCTGTCAAAATTATCAACCTAAATTTGACAGACCATAAATAAGAACTAATCACTTATGAACACGACCGGATAAGAACTAATCGATTAAGGCTTGAACTACATCTGGCCGCACCGAATCGCACTTTCCTATGCTTCTACCGGAAGGCGGAGCGTAGGACGGGCCCCCTACAAGGTGGACCGATGACCTGGTAAGAGTTGCGCACAGCGAGCAACCGCTCGTTGTGGCGATTTATGGGGGAGGCCTATGTTCAGCAGTGGACGTCTTCCGGCTGATGATGATGATGGTGCTTCTATCCTTTTCTGTTCCGCTCTCTTTTTCGCTCTAGTAAATAACGGTTTTAAGTGACAGAAAAGGATAGAAGCATAGTAAAGTGCGATTCGGTACGGCCAGATGTAGTTCTACTCTTATGAACACAGCCGAATAGGAACTAATCGATTTAGGAACACTGCCAAATAGGAACTAAGTAATCGATTTATATGGCTCAGTGGGAGCTCGTGCGACTTTCGATCCGACGCACCCGAGTTCGAATCCCGCTGGCCCCGCACCACTGACTTTCTTAAGTTATGTGCGGAATTAACACTCGCTCTAAAAACGGTGAAGGAAAACATCGTGAGGAAACCGGCATGTTCAAGAATTAATCACAAAAATTCAAGGACATGTGACATCCACCAACCCGCACTGGCCAGCGTGGTGGATTATGGCCCTATGAGAGAAAGCCCGTATCCCAGCATTGATGAAAATGATGAATGAATCGATTTATTCAATTCAATTATTAATTTTCTGATAATTACAATCCATTGTGTTAGTATCAAGTTACAGGCTATGTTAATGACTTTCTCTTTATAATCGTTTCATGTTAAATAATGTCATTTTCTCATAGAATAGAATAGAATAAATTTTATTGCATAAAAACTGTGTACAAAGATGTTATTACATGATATAAAATGATGATCCAACAGTTCTGTCCTCTCGGACGTACAATATTAATTACAGTTAGTAATTGGTACCTATAACTACAACACATTTATTAAGTATACTCTAATGAGATCATAAACCTTAAAATTAATTGCTATCAAATAATTTTAATAATTATTAATATTTACAATTTACTTAACATTTATTACAAAAACTACATTAGAAAATGAGTACTAGTTCATGCACTCAAAATACTCGGTCATATTATAAAACACCTTACCTATGAGCCACTGTTTTAAGTTATTTTTAAATGACTGACCATCTTTGGATTTCAAATTAAGTGGCAAGTGGTTATATATTTTTATTGCAGTGACGAATGAACTTTTGTGGTACATTGTATTGTTTACATGAGGTATACATATATTTAACTTGTGCTTAGGGCGTAAACTGTCGGAGCGAGTAGATTTCTTTTCAAAAAAGCAACTTTGATTATTTTTTACAAACATAGATATTTCTAATATGAAAATACTCGCTAAAGTGAGTAATTCATTAGCTTTAATACGTTTCGAAGTGATTCCATGCTCTGTAGCTTGTAAATGGCCCTTATACATCTTTTTTGTAACAGAATTATGGTTTGAATATCAACTGAATTACCCCAGAAGATTATACCATAACATAAATGAGGGTAAACATAGCTATAATATGCATTTTTAGCAATTTCTTTAGTAGAGATGTTGCTTAATACAGAGAGTGCATAGCAATATTTTGACAATATTGAATTTATTTGCAAAACATGTTATTTCCAGTTAAGGTGGGTGTCTATAGTAACGCCCAAAAAAATTGTATTTTTAACTTCCTGGATTTGGATGTCTTTATTAAAAACTCCTAAGTGCAACGGTTGGGTCTTGTAATTTCTAAATTGCATTAGTTTTGTTTTGTTAATGTTTACTTTTAAGTTCATAGATTCCAACCACTCAACTATTATTTTTAATGTGCTATTAACTTCGTTTTCTAATTCTGTCTCGTTTAATTTGTTTTGAGGTATGTACACTGTAGCGTCATCTGCAAACATAATACAGAGGTGCTCAGTTACTAAAGGTAATTCATTTATATATATGAGAAACAACAACGGCCCAAGAATACTGCCTTGTGGTACACCGAGTAGTATGCTCTCAAAATCAGATTGAACTCGTTCAATCGTTTTTGTAGTATGATTATAATAGTCGATTATTGTTGATTGACTCCAGTTTGTTAGATAACACTTGATTAGAGCTAATGCTGATCCCCTTATACCTACAGTTTCTAATTTATTAAGTAATGCGTCATGAAGAACACAGTCAAAAGCTTTTGACAGATCTAAAAATAAAGCTATGCCTTTTTTCTTGAGGTTAACTTCTTCCCAGATGTGTTTTAAGAATGTAAGAATGGCCAGAGACGTATTTTTGCCTTTTTGGAATACAAATTGATTGGAATTTAGAATATTATGGTTATTCGGGAACGAACAAATTCTATTACACAAGAGTTTCTCGAAGATTTTGGAAAAGCTAGGAAGTAATGCTATGGGTCTGTAGTTACCCATGTCGTGTCTTAGTCCTTTTTTATGAATAGGTTTTATCAAAGCCTTTTTTAAATCACTAGGGAAGCAACCCGTTTCGAAAGACAAGTTAATTATGTAAGTTAAAGGTTCAGCTATGAGATGTATACTGCTTTTGATTACTTGTATAGGAATGTTGTCATGTCCAGCGCTCTTTTTATTTTTTAGTTGATTTACTACGTTTTTTATTTCTTGGGGACTGACAGGGTAAATTAATATATTTTTACTTTTTTCAACTAGTGATTTTTGCACTGTGGTATTATTGAGATTTTTATTTAAATTAATGAAGTTATTATTTAGTATTTTAGCTATAGTTAAATGGTCTGTTATTTCTTTGCTATTGACATTAATTTTTTCAATGGTAGTCTGAATGGTATTTGTTGAGGTAGTGTTCTGTTTAATCACGCCCCAAGTAGCCTTACTCTTGTTTGTGCTTCTGTTTATATACTTTATGTTCGAAATCTTCTTAGAAATACATATAGTTTTTTCATTGTTTTGCAATATTTTTATAAGATATCATATCTTCTTTATTTTTACTTAATATCGTTTTTACAAACATGCTTCGTTTAGTTTTACTAGCTATTGCAATTCCTTTTGTTTTCCAGTTTGCTTTCTTTTTGTAGGTTACTTTGATTCGTTCTAATGGAATACACAAGTTGAAAATCAGTGTAAATAGTTCAATGAACTCTTTATATGCCTTGTCTGCATTATTGTGTTCATATACTTTTAAAAATTTACTTGTTCTATATATGTTTGTCGACATTTCGTTTTTGGACATACCAAAATTTTTCTTGAAAGCTAAGGTTGGTCGATAATTTTATTAATTGTGCAGTATGGTCCGACAACCCAAGGTTTATAACTTCAATTCAATCATCATCATCATCACCATCAGCCCATCACGTTCCCAATGCTGGGACACGGGCTTTCTCTCATAGAGAGAGAATATATTCAATAATATGAATTCAATTCAATCAATTTCAATTCAAAATGAATTTCAACTTCAATTCAATGATATGAATTAATTAATTCAATAAATAATTTGACTAATAATTCATAAAATAATAATAATGTCACTGATAAATAATTCAATAAATAATAATCAAATTAAATATTCGATAATTAAAAAAAACAATTCAATCAATGAATCTCTTATTCAATTTCAGTTTCTATTTATCATTGGCATTTGAAGCCCTAACCTGCATCTTGGTCCAATGACTAACGGACCATCTGCCATTTCTGCCAGTGACAAGCAGGGCGATCACGCAAGTCTGTTGCGAACATCGCATGTTGTGGACTAACGTGCAATACAAATTTATTTCAATCGATAAAATGCGATCATGTAACATTTTATATCTCGATTTCAATGTGCTCCTATCAATTACCCGACAAATTTACAAAACGAGATTGTGCTGAATCGTTATGTATACGCCCAATATATTCAATTTTACTGTGTAATACGGCTCTTGTCTATGGTTTATATATCGATATAAATGTTGTTTGTCATAACTTATTTTTATTTCAATTGAGCTTCCGTTGACTTTTGATTGCAACAAACGTGTTACGTGATCGCAAAACCATAATCGAAACTTGTTTCTTATTGAAATTGATTGAAATAAAAGATACACGTTCGCCCTGCAGCAAGCTATTGGCGCTGCCACGCACTCGCCGCATCAGAGAGGCTACTCTCTCTCTCTTCCGCATAATGGCGTATAGAAGTCAATGACATGCGCCTCTGCGAACATACCTGATGCGCTGCAGTGTCGTGGTAGCCCCATTAACGCCCTGAACGCATTGTTGTATTGGACACGGAGGGCGCTGTAAACCGTTAGAGTGTAGTCGATCCAAAAGCTGCAAGTGTAAAAAGATTGGTATGCCCGAAATAACGTGATCTTTACTGTTTTAGAACACTTTGCAATCTTCCGGATCAACATGTTGCTCCTGGCTGCCAGCGCCCTTCGTTTCTCAATAGCAACATTGTCAGTGACGTATTAATGTGTTTGCACGTACTCAAGCGTTCTGCGATTACGTTCCGTTTTTTAAAAAAACGAAAAATAAACATTGAAATACAATAAAAACAATTACTTAAGGATCGTATTTAACCGTACCTCAATTTATTCCCGTTTTTCCGCCAAATATACTGATTGTGCACCAAAATATGTTCATTAAAATATTTCATAATGGGTACCTATTTTATGAATATTACATGTACGCGGCATTGGGGCGGCCCAAGGGCCACCCCCGCCCCACCCTAACCTACCGAGGGCGAGATTTTTGGTGAACCGTTAAAAATTATCCCTCAATTAATAATAATAAATAATCTATCATAAAAAGTAATTTCCAGATTTTCCCTAATGAAAGCCCGTTTCTCTCCCCCGCCGCGACTTTACATTACGTGAGCGGCTTATGCTTCTAGATTGAATGTGTCACGCTATTCTTTGCGTGATAAAACTCTTTCACAATTTAATAAAAATCAATGTTTTGAATTTAGTAATAGGTATTAGAAATGTTTTTCCGCTGCTTCTGCTACTTAGGCAGTTATTAGACTAGAATGTCTAGAAAAATATTATTAGCTGATTTTTCTAGCTGTAGGCTCTATTTATACTTATGCATTATTAGATCTATTTGAAATTAAGACACTGCGATTCATAAGCAATAAGTATTGTAATTGAAAGCTATTAATTATAGAACCATTTCATATTTTTTATATGTTTGTTATTGCATTTTAAACAAGACAAAGCAACCTAATGTATTATGTAGGCCTAGTTGCTATATTATATATAATTAATCCCCCATAGGTTAAGTTAATTATTATTACCAAAAACTACCAGGTCTTGTCAAGTATCAACTTTGTTTTCAAATGTAGTAGTAATTACTCGTGGTAGGTCTCTTGTATGCGGGAGGCCGTCTGGGTAGGTACCACAGCCTTGCCATTTATTCTGCCTCCAAGCAGTAGTGCGTAGGCATTACAGTGTTCTGGTTTGAAGGGCATTGTAAATAGGGACTAACCAGCGAAATGACTGGGCATATGCGACTTAATATCTGATGTCTCGGGGTGACGAGCGCAATGCAGTGCTTTTTTTAGGTCTTAAAGTTCTGGTGGCATCGCAATTGTTATGGGCATGGCTATGAGTCCGAGAATACTTTTCCAACCAATTACCAAACAAACACTGCCTTTCATAATTAGTAGGTACTTGATAGATCACGTGTAATTTTATATTAAAATCTTAGGAGTTTTTGTTCTGCTGTTCTGTATTACTTTTCTCCCTTGTTTAAAAATGATCACGAGTATGATCTCATAGAATTTTTCGAATTGTAATGCAATGTGATAAAAAGCACGTTTAAAGGAGCTGCTACGCTTGCATTGCTTCGTAGGTACATTGATCTGTGTTGCATATATAAGGTTTTTATTTGTAATTAATTACCTTTAAGCTTAATCTTATTATATCTAAGCACTTTACCAAATAAATTTTAAAGCTAACATCATTAGACTTTTGCAAGGTATGCACCTAGTTTCGCCGGTGTAGGTCCGTTATCCCCGTAAGCCATGTCCCCTTTAAACGGGGACAGCGGTACTTTAATGTAATATTTAAAAATATGTCCCGTTGTTACTCTGGTTATGTTGATATAGTAAAGTAAACTTTATATGAAAAAACTACTTTCGGGCGCTTCGCCGGCAGCTGCCGCGGTACGCTCGCTTCGCTCGCTCGGCTCGCGCTGTGTGGTCACAGTTCTAACATAACCTAACCTAGTGGCTGTATCTCCGTAAAGGGGACAATGGTACGAAAATTGTATGACCTGTTGTCCTCGTAGCGAGGACAACGGACCTACACAGTTTCGCCGCTCTATGTTATCTGACATTGAATACGCTTATGGTAAATTAATCAAGATTTTTAGAAGATCCGTATACCTAAAAATTACTAAACTTACCATATGATAATAGCAATAATAATTTAATAATGTAATCGATAGATAATAATATTTTTTCTATTATATCAGTTTTTTTCAAATAAAATCTTATAAAATATATAATGATTAATGACATTTTATCAAACTTGTTAATTTTTTTCACTCCCTATCAATTGTTACATGTTGGTACAGGTATTTAATAATGTAAAAAGCAAGATTTTTTTCTAATTCCATGGATATGGTTTGTTGTGATGAATTGTTGCACTTTATATTGTATTTCATGTATAGTTAATAAATTGTTTTATACCTAACCCTCTTTGTTATTTTCTTTTATTTAGTTTACTTAGCCACTGAATATATTAATCTGAAGGGGCTAAGTTAATGTGTTAAGGGGCCTTCCCGCAATCCATCGCCTATAGGTACAAACGTAGTACCAAAATCATTTGTAATTTGAGAATATTTTCACTATATTTTTTCAAAATACTAGGTACTCAAAATAATACTATTTAAAACGAAATGTAAGCAAATTGCGTATTGCACTATTACTTTTCGATTATATAATATAGTTGTATCAGGAGCATATATTATTCCAGAATAACATCAAGATACGAAGAAAACATTAAGTTTTCATTCATCATTCTTGGTAAGTATAATAAAGTCTTAGTCATTGGTCAATAAAGTTTTGGTTATAATAGGGAAAGTTTTAGAAATGATACAAAACGATACTCATTTCATTGTATATTTACATGTAAGTATAGCTTATAATCATTATAACTTAAAATCCTACCACATGTCCTTCTCTTCACTTCAAAAATCTGATACCACGCTATTTCGGCGATTAATTTTAGACATAACCACATTTATCAAGAAAAAGCTCGCTAAAATCGAACATTTAAGGCCGCGTTCAGAAATCACCCAGTTAATGTAATTATTACCCTAACGCCGTTCAGAAATGACTCAGGTGAACTTTGACATTTACCCTGAGCCGTTCAGAAAACCAATTGGGGCCGCGTTCAGTAATCACCCAGTTAATGTAATTATTACCCTAACGCCCGCCGTTCAGAAATGACTCGGGTGAACTTTGACATTTACCCTGAGCCGTTCAGAAAACCAATTGGAGCCGCGTTCAGAAATCACCCAGTTAATGTAATTATTACCCTAACGCCGTTCAGAAATGACTCAGGTGAACTTTGACATTTACCCTGAGCCGTTCAGAAAACCAATTGGGTAGAGTAAAAGTTCACCTGACAGGTGAAAATATTCACCGATAAAAAAGCGGGTTACGATTCTCACCTGTCAGGTAATAGTTGTCAGTTGTCATTTTCCTTTACATATTGCAATATATTTGCATTGTTTTTTTGTACATATAAATTAAATAAGTGATTCGAGTATTTGAAGCAAAATATAAGGTAAAATTTCGATATTAGCCAAAATAACGCAGTTAAATCTGATAAACAAAAGCGCGGGAAATCTCGGTCATGAAAATGATTGGTTTTGATTGACTGGCTTACTGTATTACTCGATGCCCGTTCAGAAAGGCGTTAGTTAATTTTTAACTTGGCATATCACTGAGATTAACTGACAAGTATTCACTCGTGAACATTTACCCATTTCTGAACGCGGCCTAAAATATTGCGATCCTCGCTTAAACACGGAGAAGCCAAGAACAACAAAACCCACCAAGCTGCATTGAGACAGAGCATGGTAATAATGATCCGAGGCCCTCAATCTCGTTCTTTTAAAAAAAGTAGAAATCATTTTAAAAACAAGGTATATTTTTATGTTCCTAGTCCAAGTATTCCAACTTGTCTACACTAGTGAGCCTCAACAACCTCATGTGGGAACCATTGCGAGGACTCCAAACTGTCCCATAACGATAGTTCAGGGTCCAGGAAGTCTTCGTTCATCAGATCGATGTCGACCGTCTTCTTATGTTCTGTAATTGAAATAGTGACATTTAAGATTTTTCTCTTGGTGTTTTTTATCGTATCATATAGGTCTATGTTCTTACGTAGTATTGAATTATTTTAGGTCTATGTTTGGACAATCTCGCCTGATGTTAAGCAACGATGTGGCCGATGGAGCACATCTAGAGTAATACAGTTGAGCGACTGATCAGACCCGTCTCCCTGATGGTTCACCGAACATCATCCCCATCCGTGGCTAGGTTAGGTTATACACTTGAGAGCATAGAAATCGCACACTCCATTTCACTTTGACCCTAAATATTTTTTACATACATTTTTAATTAATTTAAGGGTGTGCGATTTCTATGCTCTCGAGTGTAAATAAATATATCATTTTTCCCGCTGTTCGCCCGTGGCGTTGATATCACCTAGGGAGCGTTCAAAAAAAATCACTCTGGTGAACTTTGACATTAACCCTGAGCCGTTCAGAAAACCAATCTGGGTGAGTAAATGTTCACCTGACACAAAGAATACCAACTATTACGTTGAAAATGTTCAACAATGAAAAAGCGAGTTACGATTTTCACCTGTCAGTTGTAATTTTCCATTACATTTTGCAATATTTTGCATTGAGTTTTTGTACACATAAATAATAAAATAAGCATTTCGTGTTTTTGAAGCAAAATGGAAGGTAACATTTAAATATTAGCCAAAACAGTTAAAAAAACAAATTGCGCGGGAAATCTTGATCTTGAAAATGACTGGCTTGGATTTGCTGGCTTCTAGTGTTACTCGATGCCCTTTTAGAAATGCGTACTTGCGACTACGTTTTGACGTTACGAATCTCGCTGCTTAATGGTCAATTTTTGACATAGAGCCCGCCCTTTTGGTAAATTATTGACACACACACACTTGTAGATTAGATGGACCAATGAGGAGATCCTAGGGCCCCACATTTTGACGTCACACGAAATTAGCGCGTTATGTTGATTTAACTTGATTCAAATTTTCATATAATTATTTTATTGACGAATGACGCCGTAAAAATTTTAAACATTATTTTTCATTAATAGTATTCAATAATGAATCGATTCAAGCTTTAAAAAAGATACATGCATATTCCCTATTCCACTCCAAACATAAAAATGTCTCACAGAATGTAGACGTCCATAGGCAACGAAATCTGTCGGTAACCGCTTTCCATCATGCAGACAGTCTGCTTATTTGCTACTGTCAGTTAAAAACCAAGAATCTATGAATACATATATGTACGCTAAGACCATGCAAACGTAGACAATAAATCAAATTGTGCATCAGGTAGGTATTTGGTGCTATACAATTTTCCCTGTGTATGATCTGATAATAGAGAGTTCCATTTTATGTGTGCTGTTACGGTTACAATTAAAATAGTTATTTACAACAATTAATTAAATTAAACATTTAAGAATACTGGACCATAACCTTAACACACAATGATTAGACTATCCTACATTCGTTCCGTACCAAAGGGTAAAACGGGACCCTATTACTAAGACTTCGCTGTCCGTCCGACTGTCTGTCTGTCTGTTTGTCTGTCTGTCTGTCTGTCTGTCTGTCTGTCCGTCTGTCACACCAGGCTGTATCTCATGAACCGTGATAGTTAGACAGTTGAAATTTTCAGATGTATTTCTGTTGCCGCTATAACAACAAATACTAACAGAATAAAACAAATATTTAAGGGGGCTCCCATACAACAGACCTGTTTTTATAGATAATGGTAAGGAACCCTTCGTGTCGTTGTCCGACTCGCACTTGGCCGGTTTTTTAAACTACGTTAGACGGACAAACAATATCGAAACTAGATCACGATTGAAACGACGATCCTTGTAGGTACTACAGGATAGCGCCTGTGCCCATATGAAAGCGCCGTTCATTTATCTTGTTGAGCTCAAAAAAGGTGTAAATCCACTGCAACTAAGGGGGTAAGGCCGTTTATTCAATCTTCAGAAACAAGCAGATAATGGAACAGTCGGATAAATAATGAACATGTAATCAAACACATTCTTGATATTGTCCTTTTCTCGCATGTAGAAATGTTGAAACGTTTGTAAGCGACATGCTCTTATGTAGACAGCTACATAAGAGCATGTCGCTTACAAACGTTTGGGAGAAGAGTAAGGCACGCTGGATAATCACACCACTTATTCAAAGATTGAAAAATCGGACATAAAAAATAAACATCACAAAATACCACCAACTGTTATTCAACCAAACCAGTAACAAAACTCACCGACTAGCGTCAATTCTTCAGTTTGCGCTTTCGCAGCAGCAGTTTGCGCGGTGTCCGCGACTGGCGCGGCCGGCGGCGCGGCGCCAGCGTCGCCCTGTCCATAGTACCCAGACCACGCTGAGTAATTTTGCCAATAGGCAGACGGATCATAATATTGGTTGTACTCCTATAATGACAACTGCTCATCAATACCACCCAGTCTTTTTGAAGCAAACTACTTGTGCTTATTGCTAGTTTCAAGCTGCTTCGAGCGCTGCGTTTTGCTTCCGGTGATATTCATTCAAAAGCTTTTTGGAAAATTGGAATCAAGCCCGCTGCTTGTTGTACGAATGTGAAGTTTTAAACCAGCGCAATAGGGAGGTAAACTTGGTTACTGTAGCAGTTATATCAAATTAATTACTGCGACTTTGGAATGTCGCGAATTTTGGCCCCATTGATTTGGTCGATCTTTCGGGAACCATGTGTAAAATTGGGATAAAGATTATCCTAGGTTTAGTCGTTAGATTATAAGTATGAAACGAATACCATTGTTATTATTTGGGCTCAGACAGCAAGACCGGAGTTGAATCCCTGCTCGAACTACAAACAAGAAAGACATAGGACATCCACTAAACTAAGACCGTATGTTGGATTATTGCCGTACTTCGTTATAATAAAGCTTATGACCCCAGCAATGGGTACAATATTATAGGATGACGATGGGTCTGGAGCATAGGGGGACGATGGGTCTGGGAGCTACATAATTTACTATGCAGGTTTATAACTTCACATAAGTCTCTTTAGAGCAACGGGCTTCTTTCGAGCAATTCATTCAACTCCAAGATAGAGTCAAGCTGTTTATGGTATTTTTGGCACAATCAGCCCGATAGGAAGCGATGAGCATGATTTTGAAAGCTAATAGATAGGCGATACGAAAGCAGTTGTTGCTAGGCTTGCACACAAATCACACAGCACTGGCCATAAACATCTAATCCTTTTAGTGCTAACAAGAATAAAGACCCCTATGATGGCCAATACAACATTACATAAATCTATGAGATCAGATGGTATGAAGTACCTTAGAAAAACACGAGCTTTGTGCAAATTTCTTACGATTTTGAAATAGATGAGTATTTCAGGAGATTTTTTTTTCTTAAATAATGATTTTTAAATGGCTTAGTTTGAACTATAGAAATTTCCATGCACATATTTTAAAGCTCAGTTGGAGTGTTGTGAAATCAACAACTTGTATTACAATTTAGTGGTTGAACAGCATTAAAATTCTACTGTCATGTTCACTAAAAACACATTTTAATGATTCTTTGGGTGGGTGAAACTCCTACAATACCCCTTATCTATCTCTTATCTTGTTATAACTCTTACCGCCCCTGCGTTGTACCCGTTATTGGAATTAGCTGCATTATTCTGGTTCTGCATTGGTGCTGCTCCTTTAGGCTTAGGTACTGCCGTACATATCTTTAGAGGCTTTGAGCCGAGGCCTGTGTAACCATTCATGGCATATAGAGCATTACGCTGTTCCTCTTCATTGCCAAAACGTACGAAGCCATAGCCTTTTGTATAACCTGAGCCGTCGAGTATCACTGTAAACAGTTATTAAACATTTTACTGAGTGAAAAATTTTAATGGCATACCAAAATTATTAGGGCACCATCCAACACTCAAACACGGCACATCACTTCCTCAGTAATAGGATGGTACATAACCGGCTATGACTACTTCAAATATAAGAAATAAAAAAGACTTTCAAAACTGTATTGATATACATAGACATACCAGCACCATATGTTTATTTGTTTGTCAATGCTGCTCCTCTATTAACAAATAAATAAACAGCGATAGTGAGCGTGAATATTTTTAGTCACCCCAAAACATCTTACACTGTGTCAAAAATAGTATGTAATTGGTGAACCTGGGTCAATTCTATTTACATAGAGTACTCTAAGAGTACACATAATCATCGATTCGAGAAGTTGCACAAGCTTGACATGAATAGTATGTAGAACTTTCAAAATTATCTATTCAAAAATGTAATTATTTGACGTGAATGATGCATCTATTCAAATAGTGTTAATTCTAAGACTGATATACCTAAGTGTTCATAATGATCTATTCGAAAAGTTCTATTCTAAAATTAATTTACTAAGGTATTTAAAGTTATTATCTATTAGAATAATAAAATCTTCTAACACATTTTCCCTCGAACTACTGTCAAAAACTATGTTACCCAGTTAATGTAATAAAAAGTTTACCTTTAGCAGTCTTAATCGAAGAATATTTCGAAGCGAATACTCTATACAGGGAGTAGTCATCAACCTCGGGACTAAGATCTCCGACCCACACTGAAAACTCTCGCTCTTGCTGAATATTGGCCCTCGCTTCCCTTGATGCAGTGTTCAATCTGAAACGGACTACTGGGAATGTGCCTGGGATTGGTTTGCCATTGAGTTTGTGCATTGTATCTACTGCTTCTTCATCGGTCTGAAAAATATAATAAATGAGGTGTATTGGTACACAGTACACACCACCTCATACACACATATTCAGGTAAATGTTAACATATTTGTTACCTGTTTTGGTGTTTATACCATCTACTGCTTATGAATGAGCAATAAATAATTATCACACAGGTTTGCACTACATTTGAAGGAGTAATATTTATGGGCAGGCGAGGCGCTTACCATCAGGCGAACAACCTACCCGTCTATAGTCAGTACCATAAAAAAAAAGTTGTAAAACTTTAACAATGGTTAACCATATCGGTGAAAGCTATATTTTCCAGACACCCTTTTGATGGAGGACTTATCAAAAAAGTAATAAACGGGGAAATATAGAACCTGAAAATGAACAAAGGCATATCCAGCCGGTTCTCCAGTAAACTTGTTACGCATCACTTTGACCGTCAGTGGCCTCTGGCCGAGCCGATTGAATGCTGCCATGATGAAGCTTTCCGTCATATTGGGCTCCAGCTGAAAGTAGAATGGACAGTTGTTTGAATTGTTGCTAAACACTAAATATCCAGCAAAGTTACGGTTTATATGTGAAGTTTATACTTCCTATCCTACTAATACTAAAAATGCGAAAGTACCTATATGTGTGTGTGTGTGTTTTGTTACCACTTAACTTCATGACGAATGAATGGATTTTGATGTAATTTGGTATGTTTATGTACTTTAACAGGATATAAGATACTTTTAATCCCGGAAAAACGAACAGTTCCCAAAGGATAATAAACCGAATTCAGAATTCAGCGAGGGTGAAACCCTGCGCCGCAGCTAGTCAAAAAATAATAATAGTTTATCATATAAACAAAACAGATGCCGCCTCATGTGGTGCTGAATAATCGCATGTTTGTTTTTGGCGCTGAATTTATAACGAAATGTTTGTGACTTACACTGCCCATCCATAGTTGACACTGCATGGCTGCCGTTATATTTTATTTCGCGCAATTTACAATTTAATAAATTTTAGATATTGAGACGATGTACTCCTATTTTTTTCTGTGAATAAAACAGACTTTTTTTTTTAATATTTTTACTGAATAAAAAATAAAACTGACATTAATGATTGAATGAAATGAATGAACATATTAGTGAAGTGCACATTGCATTGCACAAAATTGCACATAATAGTATATTTTTATAACATTACTATTCGAATAGAATATGAATCGACTACTTCTGTATTACAGTAACGTGAATGACGTGATATTGATGTGTCAGTTGTATATGCTGGCAGCTTTGTCATCAATATTGCTTAATGTGCAGATAAATAAAATTTAATAATTAAAAAACATACAGTGCTTGCCGTGTTCCTGAAGAATAATACTAAGCCCACGGTTAACCGGATCAAAAGGTTGTGTTAAGGTAACGAATCGAGATTGATGCAATAAAATCAACTTCTTTCATTATCAGGTCAATCTCATTATCTCAAAAATGTCACGTCTTGATAACATTGAAGCTTTAGAAAAGCAATTAGCTGATCTTCAAATGACAATGGACAGTATGAATATGAATCTGCCTAACAGGGCAAAAAAAGTGCCACCGGCAGTACCTCCAAAAAAGAAGGCCCAGCCACAAGTTCCACACAGTACCATTGTGAATAATTTACGGGAGCCATCGTTTTCAACAAAGATTTCCCCTGTGAATAGTAACAGTCCAACATATAGCAATATGATGTCAGGACCAATTAATCCACCATATAAAGATTATGCAAATATCACTCAACTAGTGCCTTTAAATAATAATCTCTCCAGACAAAACCTTGTATCGCCTTCGAAAAACTTTGATACCACATATGGTAATGTATCTCCTTACCATAACAGCGAAGAATTGCCGCCTCCACCACCTCCTCCACCACCGAGTTTACCAGTATTTGCAACAACGACAGTTTCTTACGATCATAATAAGGAAGAATATTTGCCTCCACCATCACCTGTAAGCTCTAACTACAGTGAATTAGTCAGAGCTACAACCAACATAAGTCAAGAAAGACCAGCATATCCGCCAATATATCAAAATGAAATCAATGAGTATGGCAATAATTCTCAAACTTCTGCTTATGAGTCACTCTACGAGCCAATTAGCCCTCGACCAAGTAACAGCTACACACCCACTAATAGCGTTCAAAACTATCGCAACAAACCATTAAATGTTAATAAACCACCAGCACCCAAGGAACAAGAGGTCGACGCACTCACTGATCTACTTGTCCAATCCATATCTGACAGTCAGGATTTGGATGTTTTTGGCATGTGTGTAAAATGTGATGAAAAAGTAATTGGTGAAAGCTCTGGTTGCACTGCAATGGGAAACATGTATCATGTTAAATGTTTTTGCTGCTATCGCTGCAATGCCAATTTACAAGGCAAGCCATTTTACGCTGTAGAAGGGCAACCTTACTGTGAAGTTGATTACATGGAGACACTTGAGAAATGCTCAGTTTGCTTCAATCCAATTCTAGATAGAATCATTCGAGCTACAGGGAAGCCATATCATCCTACATGTTTTACTTGCGTGGAGTGTGGTAAAAGCTTAGACGGCATACCATTTACAGTGGATGCTATGAACCAGATCCATTGTATTGACGACTTTCATAAAAAGTTTGCACCCCGTTGCTGCGTTTGTGAAATGCCTATTATGCCGGAAGAAGGTGAAGAAGAAACTGTTCGAGTGGTTGCATTGGATCGTAGTTTCCACGTACGATGCTATCGTTGTGAGGATTGCGGGCTGCAACTATCATCAGAAGCAGAAGGTCGAGGGTGTTATCCACTTGATGGCCATATTCTTTGCCAAGATTGTAATGCTCATCGAATCAGACTTCTTACTAATGTTATGACTACAGACCTATAAATGTTCTAAGCATTTTGGCAATTTTATATTATTGTGTACTATTTTATTGCCTACCACATTTTACTAAGCTAACCTTTTGATAATTTTTTTTATGCGATTTTGTGTAAAAACTTATCAATCGTGCTATTTTAAGTCAGACAAACAACTATATATTTATAGCTACTATCATAATATAAAAATCATGCTAAGTTATACTTATTAAATATTTTTTAATAGTTATAGTTTATGCCGCTTATAAATAATGTAAGACTGTTAAAGAGTAGCTTTTTGTCTTTGAAACTATATCTAAGGTTTTTGAAAACGTGATAGTTGAAAACATATTTTATAGTGATATTTATTATGCATTAAGAATGCTACAAGGTAATGAAGTGCCACGAAATAACTAGTTTTAAGTTTACCAAAATGTTATGCAGCTAAGTATAATACATTTTATAATATATGCGCTTTTATATATTATATCGAAATATAATACAGAATTTTATACCAATTGTTTTTGTTTTAATTTGTTGAATCTAAGTTAGGTTATAATAAAAAAGAAATAAATCGATAGGAATAAGGTATACAAAAGTTTTATTACTACATTAAATCTTAATTACAATAGCCTTAGTCTATCTAGGAATTGTAGGATACAATACTGACTAAAATATAGGCACAATAATCACAGTGTTATTTTTTTACTTCATTTCAAAGTATAGCACGAATTGTTAAAAAAATTAAATGATTTAAGAAATTGTTGGAACTTATAACAATGATGTAATTGATACAAATAAGAAATGTAAACAGTAAACAGATTTTAACTAATCTTCATGTTTACTACAATTTACAGCAAGGCACGAAAGTGACTACACTCGAGATCCATGTTGATATTGACTTAATCTGTCGGAATATTATATAAAATCACAGTTTACTCTTGAATTAAGAGTGTAATAATAATTAAACTCTATTTTTGACAGTCTACACTTTGTACCTAAGCTTGGTATTGAACTTAGGTGGGTTTAATACTTGTTTCATAAAAATAGATCTTTTTTCCTTAATGTCTTTTGAAGTAACAGGATTGAAACCAGTTAGAGACGGTTTATCATGTTTCTGCAAAGCATTTATTGCTTTTTCATTACCTGAAAGCGTCCCACTATCCAAATGATTTTTTACATTTATTACATTTGGCTCTAAAGGGTTCAAATTCAAAATACTTTCAGTGGAATGAAATAAAGCTTCTTCATCAGAATGAGAATTGATTCTAGGTTCAAAACGATCTCTCAAAATAGAAAACTTTCGTCGTGGACGACTTCTTGTGCTTTTCTTAATGTTAGACATTTTCGTTGCCGTAGTATTAAGAGATGGTAATGAAACTTCTTTCTTTAGAAATGACTCCAACGAAGTCGGAATACAGCTTAATTCATTTTCTTCTGAAACGATTTGCCTTAGCAATTGTTCAATGTTTTGATCTGAAGTATCTTGCATATTTTCATGGGAACTACTGTTATTCCTTTTCATGTTATTGCTACTAAGTTTATTACGCCGCCTTGAATTTTTATCGTAACGTACACTATTTTCACATTGATGATTCAATGCAATCGTGCTTGAGCTTTCTGGAATGTTTAATTTCATTTCAGTGTTGTTTATTTTTGATTGTTTAATTTCTTCGTAGTCCTCTTTTTCATGCGAAGAATTCATTATATTACTTGAATCAAACTTTGAAGGTTCTTTCCATAAAGCTTTCTTCAAATTTGGATCAATCCTGTTTCCAATATTATAGAATTGTGGAGAATCAAAAGTATGTTCTCGTCTGTGATATAAATTCCGCGGAGAATTAGTAACAGTACATTTACGAATTTCATCAATAGTAGCAACGAGAGAACTTTCTGAATTTAATCTCTTTTTACTTGATGGATCAACATCACCTAAGTCATCTAATTCTTCCATAATTGGTTCTAAATGATTTAAATCTTTGCCAGCATCAGTGAGACATGGTTTTGCTAAAAACGTGTCATCTTGGCAAATCACTGTGTTAGCATAGTCATCTTGATCAGTCCTATCAAATTTTACAAATACGTTTGAATAAGTGTGTGCTTTTTTTGGAAATGGTGGAGCAGTCAATATAGCACTTTTCAATTCTTGCGACATACAACTACTAACTTCAGAACTGCCCGAAGTCAGGGTATCTCGCCGTCTATCCCTGACAACACTTCCATCATGGAGCCAATTTTCAATGTCAGTGTATCCTTTCCATGATCTTAAGCCCCAAGCTTCCCTTGCAATGTTTACCGCGCACATATTTTCATAATCGTGGACTGACAATACTTCGGTTGGGGTATCCACATCACGTGATTTTGATAATACAGATTGTTTTTTTCTTCGATCTTTCTTAGCATACATTTCTTTTAGAATATCTAAAGCTATTCTTTGTATGTTTTCTATATCAGCATCTTGGTTACCGACTTTGATATTCTTCAGAGCACTGAGACATAATTTCTGTACAATATTTTCATTAAAAGTATTAATATCAGAACTATTGATATCACTAAAACTCAAATCTAAGTCCATGTCAATGGAATCAGATGACGTTTTTTTGTTTGATCCATCGGTGTCATGACTTATTTCAGAACCATAGTCGGCTCTCATCATCTTTAAGAAGTCTTCGTTCAAAAGATTACTTATGTCAAGATTTAAATTATTTAGTTCTTCTCTTAACTCATCGGATGCACATATTCCTCTACGTTTATATAAATTTGAATTACTCGAAGTAATTTCATCAATAGAGCTTTCAATACTTTCTAATGAAGATAGTTTTAAAGTAAGTTCAGTTGGAGCACATATTCTCTTTTTACTTGTTTTGGGCTGCAATGGCTGTAAATTTATTTGTCTAGATTCTTCTTTAAGTTGCGGTGTATTCTCTACTGTATACACTTCAATACTTGATACATCCATGCTTATATTGCCGACTGGTGCCGATGTAAACGTCGGTGTTCCTGATCTAGCAATCCAATGGTCCAATAAAAGCTTTTTATCAGCGTTTTCATTTCGATTCTTACTAACCTCTTGTGGTGATTCATTACTGTGAAAAGTTGAATATACTTTAAAAACATATCAAATTGATTGAAATGAAACCAATTGAACTAAACGTTTAAACTACAATTTACCTGTGATTATTATTGGCTGACTGAGTATGATGACAATTTTTAAAAGATCGAACATGTTTTAAAGAACTTTCATTATTCATATTATTGGAACTATTTATCACAGATTTGTTATTTAATTCTATATCATGATGAATATTTTTCCACAAAATAGGCCCAGTAGAGTGAAAAAACCGATAGTATAGTATCATGGCACCCATACCTGAAACATAACAATTATGTATTTCTGTGCGAAAAACACCCTGAGAATTAAATTATGTTATTAAGAGTATACATACCTATAATTGTGCCTACAATAACACTTATTGTAGTTGCTATAGACCAAGGTCTTCTTTGATGTTCCGTATCCGTTAACAGAACATATAAAAAAAGGCTTCCAAAATTCTGTGTCACAATTAATGTATAAAATAACAATAGCCGGTATCTCGTATGGCCTTCCCTTAAATTGATGTAAATAAAGCAATAAACAAATCCCATAACAATATTGTACAGCGCTTCTTCAAACTTGTTTGGACAAAACTTTGTTTTCTGAGTGATAATCCATACAGTCATTGCTGACCAATGTAAACCTGAAATGGCAAATAAAATATAATAATGAATAACATCATATTCTATTGAGTAGGTAATCAATATGAGTTCCCAAAAATTTAATTATACATACCTAGAGGTAACAAAGTCCATATATCAAATATAATGGTGAACAATAGAATACCTTGTATTCTGCTGATCAACATACAAAAATGCCAAATATATTTCAGAAACAATGACTTCCAGTTAACATGTTCATTGGAAAATGCAGTGATACTATAAATGTATGTGGCGCAACCCCATACCACTGATGCAATCGATGCAGTAAGAGCAAATACTGAAACGTAATAAAATTGTTATAATTAAAATTATAAAAGAATATATAACTGTAGATTTTAACTAGTTTACATGAAAAGTAATAAGCTTTTAAAATAGTTCAGTAGGGAAAATGGGTCTGAGCAAATGCTCAACTTCTTGCCACTCTTCTAGATAGATAGATAAATAATTTATTTTTTATTTTATTTTTTTATGGGTTCATATAAAATTAAGTATAAGGCAAAAAAAATGGTGGTGCTCAATGTTTAGAGTGGTGTAACAATATAACGATAACCAGTGTAATTCTTTTATCACTTACTCTATCTCAGGACACATCATCGCGTCAACTTAAGTATAAGGCAAAAAAATGAACACATAGGCGCGTCAGTTATCATTAAGCAAAATAGTGGTCAAACATAGATCTTAATAAGTGATATGAACAATTTTCTTATCGCTTACAGATCTACTCTACTATGTTACGAACGATATTATGTCCGAAGATGAAGCTAGTAAAATAGTTCAATTACCTTTTGTTTGATAATTATCGTCTAAAACAGTTATCGCGTATAACTGTAAAATAATTTGCGGAACAGTTCCAGTAAATATGTATAAGAAATGTAGCAAACACAAGTCATTTCTTTGAGATATTAGTTTTTGAGTTTCAACTGCTTCCCAGTTTTTACATACAAAGACTTTGTGCAAAAACGTAACGTATCTGAAACATAAATCGGTAAATTTATATAAAATTATCCCTAACTTTTTTGAAATTAATTATGTTTTATTTTGCCTGTTTTGTTACCTACCTTTCAAGTAGTCCAACAAGAAATCCGTGAGTAATCCAATGCTTAAGATTACACGTCTGATCAATGATAAACCATCTCATTGAAAATACATTAACTAAAACATTGGGTGAGAATATGAATATAAAACTTCCCAGTGCCCACAATAAGTGCCCATCTTTGCAATATTCAGCAAAAACAATTATATCTGCGAAACAAGAAATAATCAGTTAAAATTATAAATTAAAGTGGCTTTGAAGTATGTCTCTAATAATCAAAATATAATCTTGATAAGCGTACCTGTAGTGAGATCTGCTAGAATAGAAACTAGAGATATAAAAACACACAACACGTTGAAAACACAAAAGTTTTCATGCTGATTGCTTGCTGTTTTAAGTTCTTTAGCACGATTCCCTAATCTACAAGCTTCCGCCATTCCGTGTACTATTTATACATAACATTGAAAATAATAATATGCTACCTTCTGGCAGATATCTGATATATTAAACAAGTTAGTACAAGTTACAAAGAACAAAAATATTTATACATGTCAGATCTTTGATAAACCATTCCATGCGATACGTTTGGGTACAATACAAGGCACAGTCAGTCAGACAATCGGCGTGGGCGCAGCGCAGTGGCACAGACTTCATCATTTCATCTCATTGACTCATTCAACAGTTCATTTTTTAGATATAGCAATTAAATTAAGACAGTTTAATAAGGTGTTCATTATTATGAATGAGATTTGAAAAAATATTAAAAACTATAGGATAATAACATACTTATACCAATTATTTAATAATATGTATCGCCTATTTTATTAGATATATTATTAGCGATTGAGAATCGATTCTACTTATACTCGACTAAAAATCAACTAAATGTAACTTACAATTCACATCGCTGTCGTCAACCAATGGAAAAACAGATATTCAGTTCATTCAGTTTTTAAACTCAAAGTCCACAGGATATATATAACAGTTAACCAATGCAGTTTACACCGAGGACACAGACTATTAATTGATCTAAAAATCGTTCATCGTTCTTGAACAAGGCCGGGGCTTTATTTATAATTTTTATTTGTAATTTGTTGATTTCGTATGGCTGTTTAAATATAACAACTATTGTATTGTATAATACAACATACCTTTAATGCCTTTACGAATATGATTCACGACGCTCTATTAATTTTATGGGATTGTTCCCAAGGGACAGGGAAAACTGAAGACGTAAGTAAACAAACCTACTGTAAAAAAGCCGTAACATAAAATTGTTTACATCTTTTGAACTAATGATATGCATAAGAATACCCATAATTGTTTTTTAGAAAAGCGTTATCACTTACGCGAATGAAGGAGACACGGAAATTTATGGACGGATATGTGACATAGCAAAGAGTCATCACAGGATTCAAAATTATGTTGAGTCTACCGGATTTCGAGCTAGAAATATTAATTCAGGTATTAACTACTAGCATTTGCCTGCGACCTCGTTTGCGTCGACATACCTCATAAAATATAGCCTATGTTATTCAGGGGTAGTGTAACTTTCTATCAGTAAAAGAATTTTCAAAATCGAATCAGTAGTTCCATAGATTACCTCCTACAAACATACAAGTTCAAAGTTCTTTATTAAGTTTTGGCATCACAGATGCACTTATAACGTCAATTATTACAATGACTACCACCGTATCGGCAAAACCACTACTCGGAAGATAGGTCAAGAAACTAAGGGGCAAATTTGTTTTAGAACTTTTACTTTTTTATGTATCTCAATGAATGACGAGTAGGTTGTTCGCCTGATGGTAAGCAATATGCCTGCCAATAACAGTTGCAGCACTACCCAGAGCTTTGTTTTGCAAGATCCTGTGCGGCACTGCACTGTGCTTGTTATCCTGAGACAATTAATTCATAAGTCTCATAATGCATAGTAATTACGCACAATCTATTATGTTTGTTTTTGTCAAAAATATTTAATGTGTCAGTTGGCTACTAGGCAGAAGCTGAATGTTCCATGCATCTTTGTCTTCTATATAATTACTAACTGTATCGTATGAATTTTTCATTAGAATATTTTTTACACACAATTTGAATATATATTTATGTACAATTTTACCTCTTTATAATATTAGTACTTATAGATTAAAATATTTATGTTAGTGGATGACTAGCAGGTCGTTCACCTGGTAAGCAACACGCCCATAACAGTTCGACACAACCCAGACCACCATTATGCAAAGTCATCTGCGGCTTTGGACTGTGCTTGTTACCCAGAGACAAGTTAGCTCTTAAGTCTCATAAGTAGCGGTTCATGCTTTTTCGCCTATTTACTAACTTTAAACCTCTCCTGTCTATTTTAAATACCTACCTACAACTGCTGTTGTACATGTCAGGATGTTTGTCGGACCTACAAACCTTACAATAAGTTACAAAGTGCTCTAAAATTAAGGTTTTTGTACCCACATTTTTAAACGAAAAATAAATTATTAATATGTTGCTCTTTCTCACGGGTTATACACCTGGTCCTTTGGAAGGCTTGTGCGGGGACATGAGTCCAACACGTAGAGGCCTCTTAGAGCATTAATTGCATCATTAAGAAGATGCAATCAAAGACAGCCCCCCATAAGTGCGAGGACTATTATTGGAGATGTGGAAATTACTTGTGATTTGGCTATTGAGTAATGGCTGAGAACGGATAATTATGAGACTTCGGCACCTGCCAGTTCCGCCTCATAATACAATATTTAGGCAGCTGGTGACTCGCCACCAGTGAATGGAAAGAAACATCCTTTCACTGCTTGTTCATTAGCAACGAGAACAACGTTGGTGTGGGTGGCTGAAGGGTGTCAAGAGGTGTGCTGCAGTTTCATTTAAACGTTACTCCCGGCGTTATACCCTTAACACTTCCACCCTTGGAGCTTAGTTCTTAGCTCGTGTATCTCCACCCCCGGACGGCCAGAAGGCAAGCCGGAGGTCAGGGTTCTCATTTAGGCCCAGGGAGAATCTCGGGGTAGGCTCAGTATCGCCCAATGACGAGTGACGCGCTAATATTGTAACCTAAAAGCTTGGGCTCGCTGCGGCACAGAATACATAACAGTTTCTTAGACCGGCTACGATTCAACGGCGCGCGGCGATGACGGCGGCGGCGCACGAATTCTACCGAAACTCTCCAACTACACAATTAGGCAGTGTGTATAACAAGGATGGGTAGAGGCCAGACAATGCGTGCGAGCGGGATGTAACTAAACTTCTATCGAATTATATCGCGTATCGTGTCTCTCACATCTATTTCCACTGGCTAACTCGCTCTCACAAATATGGTAGAAGAAATGAATATTTTATTATTTATCAAAATATGGATTATTCATACCTACGAGTGGATAGTAATCCCATGTGACTTATTTTACTTTCCTAAGTGATTATACAGCGTGTAACATTAATGTGTAGTAATAATTAAACCACGCATATAGAAGCTTATTAATAATTCAAGTCCAAGTGCAAATTACCAGAAACTTTTTAAAATCACAAGATATGATAATTTAAACATTTCTGGTAATCAAGTTCATTTCAACCCTAACAATCAGCTGATAAAGAGCAATGAACTTGTGACAAAGAATATTAGTGCGCCGCGTGTACAGATCTGACAAACAAATTTTATCTTCAGTTAGCAAAGCCAGCTGTCCTACCAACCTTACTTTACAACTAACTTTCAAGCAAACTGCTTTTTACGCGACTCCCCAAAAAAGGAATGTAATGTTTTCGGGGTTAATGTATGTGCGTTTTTTTATTACACAATAAATGCCTCAACAGATTTGGATGTATGGGGTATCCTCGGAATCCTTAAATCATCCCAAGTGACATAGGCTATAATGTTTTTGGCAGGGTATTTTTTTTATTTTTCTTAATGCTTACTTGTTAATTACAGCATTAAGCATCATCGCTCCAATTAACATTTAGGAATAAGGATCTAATCAGTATAAACGTCTAATAAGAGCGAGCATGGCTGATGTTCTTAAAAAATACGTGAGGTCACCAACCACCGTAGGAATAGGATGTAAAAAACATCATGCATGAATTTCAACAGTAAGAATGTAATAGGCTGATAATGATGGTTAAGACATTTCCAACATTTGATTTCATTGCATAGTAAAAGAGTGTTCGTCAGTCAGTAATCAATAAAGCGTCTTTACTTAGTCAGTTTTCAGAAATAAACCTGTTTAATCTTTGACAAAACGCGGCAAACACTAAAGCTATCAAACATTCGCCGCCGCTTCATGATTCGCTAGCCTTGTTTCGTATTGCACCAATCATAAAGATGTAATCCTAATAAATAATAGCCGCTGATCCTCATTGGTCGAGCGGCACAAACAAAGTTACCTTCTAACGCCGCCCCATAAAACTCCACCGAAAAGGACCGATTTCGTTTCGGAAATTTCGTTTTTGGTTATTTCTGAATATGAATTCTAAGACGTCAAGTTGGATAAAAAGTTGAAACTGATCAAGGCAAGGCCAAGTCGGGTACGTTAAGGCATAGATTAAAAGTATCGTTCGCGGAGATTTTTTTGTATACCGGTTCCCGAACATGCAAAAAAAACTATGGTAAAAGAACTTAAACCTATGTTTTTATTATGGTTTTAATGCATTCAAATCTGTCCAGGCAATAAGAAGTAATGGTGGAATAAATAAATACATACATACATACATACGTAAACCCTGAAATACTCCTTTTTGGGCAGTCGTGTAAAAATGTGGAAATACCTTTTTTTTACGAGTGGGTTCCGGAACGGAACCGACCGAGTCCAAAGATCCGTTCAGTATGAAATTCCGGTATTTGAGACTCGAAATCAAGCCCTTGTAAAATGTTCGGCGTTTTCAAAGACAGAGCGCCTAGGCCACAAAACAGATAAATACAGAAGTTAATCTCATGTATGTACTTTTCATACCTTTCATACCGGACGGCGCAGGAAGTTTATGGGAGGAAAATTGATTGATTTAAAAAAAATAAGTGTACAAGATATCGACATAATTTTTTCGCAGTTACTATTATAACTGAATAAAGTTTTTTTGAAGACAAAACAAATGCGATTAGTTTACATTAACATCTTTCTCATTAGATTATTGAACACAAGGCTAACACAGCTTATACTACAATAAATATCTAATTTACAAATTGTAAAATTATGACAAGGCCACAAAGTCATGTTCGCTTGTTCGGCGCAGGGCCGGGGGCCGGGGCGCTTACCTACCTACCTAACTATTTTGTGTTACGTGAAAATTAACCATCGAAATACAAGCAAATACCTACTTACCTCTCTGAAACAACTGGTAGCTTAAAAAACGACAATTTACCGTTTAATGTTGAATTTAAACAACCGTCCACCGAACAGTTATAATAACCTATTTTCGTTGCTCCATTTTTGCACAAAAATGTTCACAGACGCGTGTCTCAAGCGGATGGCACTCGCGCTCGCATCCCAACTGTGCCCAGATATCGTGTCCGTGAGCGGTGTCTTTGTGTGCGTTGCTCGAGCGCACTTTGTATGTAGATTGATTTCTGTACTTATCTGTTTTGTGCCTAGGCACAAAGTAGCTCGGTCAGTGACCCGTACTACCTCGACTAGGCCACAGTTTGTTAGGATTGTCCAAAATAATTCAAATAAATAATTGTTAAACTTTGTATGGAAAATATAATAGTGTTTTTTTGGTTGTATATTCTGCCCGATGATTCATGACTAGATACCCATACACACCTTTCAGTATTACTACACATTAATGTTATTCCCTGTATATTATAGTGAACACTTTCTTAACAAGCACGCAGGCATCTTTAGTGAGTTTTTGTAAAGTACGACCACGTAAGGCACAAGCGTTCACGACTGGTCTAAGCGCGACTAAGTGTAAGTGTGTCGCGAGACACACTTGAGAAGGTCCATCTTTCAAACTGTGTCACTCGTCTTCCTCTGTTTGAAACTGTCATTGGTGTCGCCACGCACCGTCGACTCGCCACAAAGTCGCCCCTGCCCTCCACGATGTCGCCCCTGACCTTAATTATTATTATTATAATGCCAGTAACTATCAGGCTATAATTGGAGGGTACTTGTAAGAATACCATTCCGGCACACAAAACAGTGTTATTGCAGGCTATTACTATGCTGACTGATAAACAAAATCTTTTACAGCATCGACCCACAAAATGTATGGCCTTTACACGCAATCCCTAAGCGAGGGTATTACTGAAGTTCTGCAATTGTATAAGATGACTCTTGTCCAAGTGGAAAGCCTAGTCATCGGCAACCACAATTACACATTAACATACATCTATAGCTACGTAGAACAGTTTCGAGGGCTGTTTAATACCTTGAATAGAGTAATAACAACAATAAAAGAAAGAAGGCTGATGGGTTGTCAGATTTTGAGCCTGATTCATCAGTACATTCTGAACGGGAATGAGAAGGTGCATGAAGCTATTGTTAAGTAAGTGAATGATTATAAATTCTTGTTCTAGTTTTTAAATATGATTTACACTGGTATATTCAATTCAAATAATTTATTTCATGTATGCCCTCTTAGAACTCCTTACTGTCCTCTTAGAACAGAGTTGAACAGACCAGCCAGAAACAGCATGAACCAGAGACAAACAAATGTATCCCCTATTTTATCCATTTTCGACAAAAGTTCGAAACAAAGAGTAAAATTTTTGTCTTTGGTCTGTGCTGAAAGGGCAGAGTATTCTATATGTGTGTGTTTCAATAAAAAGTCATTTTATTTTAATTTTTTTATATCCCTTGTTTCATCCACTTTTTGTGTGTGAAGAGTGTATAAAAACAGTGATTTTTTTTACTGGTTTGTGCTAGGGTTTTTCTTCCGTCTGCGGGTATAGCAATGTATATGAGATATATCGTATTATTTGCTGGTTAAACACACACACACTTAATACTGTTACATTTTTAAACCTTATTCTTTTTTGCTTTTGTTCACATAAGTTGTTTGTTACTAGCTGCGCTCCACGGTTTCACCCGCGTAGCCAACTTTTCTAAAAATAATGTTTCTAAAGCCCAGCATTTTCAGAACTTACAAAATTTCATAATTCTTTCAATAGTTTTTCATGTTTGAGTAACAAATCCACACCTTCAGAAACTTTCATATAACTATTATAATAAAGGAGGATTTGTACATTTGTTTAACTTGTTTATTGTCGAAATAATTCATTATATAACAAAAAAATCAATTCTGAAGTATCTTCAAATTCAAGGTTGAATATCGATTAAATTTATATGGTACCTTATTTATGTGGAAAGAATTTTCCCTATATTCCCATAATAATCCCTACATTCCAGAATATTTACTAATATGAACAAGGTGTTCATCAACCAGCTTTGCACATGGCTACTTTATGGAGAGCTCAAGGATCCGTATCAGGAGTTCTTCATATCATACCATAAGGAGGACACTTCAGATACCTTCCTCTCTTCACCTTCAACTGTCAACACTTGTGACAAATCCCTGGTGTCTACTGTAAGTTCAAACAACAACTTGGAAATTTAACTATCATTAAAAATTACCTACACATTAACCATATTAACCTTCAGGAAAACACGCCAAGGTCAGCTATACTCGACAAAAGGAAAAACGCCGCGCTATAGAAGCAATTTTCATACGTTTTAGGTTTTAGACAGCTTGAGCCAACCTCGGAGTAGAGAGCCCTTTTTCGTTTGTCAGCAGGGCGATCATGTATCTTTTATTTCAATCTATTTCAGTAAGAAACCAGTTTCGATGATGGTTTTGCGATCACGTAACCCGTTCGTTGCAATCAAACGTCAACGAACGCTCCATTGAAATAAAAATAAGTTTTGACAAACAAAGTTTTTATCGGTACATAAACTATAGACAAAAGAGCCGTATTACACAGTTAAATTTAATTGATAGGGCGTATACACAAGGTTTCATGGCACAATCTCGCTTTGGAAATTCGTTGGGTTAACTCCGGTTCACCTTGGAAGTTATCTATTGCACATTGAAATCGAGACATAAAAAATGTACATGGTCGCATTTTATCCATAGAATTAAATTTCTATTGCACGTAGTTTCGCAACATGTGACATTTGCAACAGATTTACGTGATCGCCCTGCTGGTATAGCTAACTTTAGCGGTTAAAGGGTTAATGCTATTGTTAACCCTTTACGGCTTTGCTTCTAATGCGGGGCACTTGAAAGTTTAAAAATGTGATGTCTGGGAAAGAAAATGTTATATTCTTTATTCCAGCTCCAAGACACAACTCTAGACTGTGGCTACACTCTCAACCCCAACATGATTCCTTACTTCGTGCCGTTGTCTCTGGCCCAAGAGATCTTATTCATCGGCAAAACTGTCATACTGTTCGGCTTCGATCCCAAGAAAGTCAAGAGGAACAGTAGCTTCATAGCTAGTAGGAGCGTTATGACGCCGATAAAATGTGGTGCTGATTCTAGAAGGTAGGATATTTATTATTAAGGTACAATCTTGGGCCAAAGTTTCCTTCATAGCCAGTAGGAGCGTCATGACGCCGATGAAATGTGGCGCTGATTCTTTAATGTAGGATAATTAAGGTACAATACTTGCGCCAAAGCTTGGCCAAGATTTAATGATTTTCGACAGAATCAGGGCCTTACCACGAGTTGCTTTTGTTCGTTCCTTCCTGCGGATTAAAAGAGACGCATCTATGCCTGTTGCATAATGTTGTCTCTTTCATCCGATGGAACGAAAATCGTAATTACGAGTCATGGTACACCATAGTGACATAGCCACGGGCGAAGAAAGAAGCGCGAACGAAGCGAACGCAATTTATGATCTTGCAAAGTGCAAATAGTTTATCCTCATTGCGCTGAATTGGAACTGAAGGATATTTAAATTCTTGCTAGTAAAAATCGGTATCATACCGAAGACGACAACGGAAGCGAGCGCGAAATAAACTAATAAAAAGATAAATGTAGTCTATAGTATAGTAGAAAGCGTAAAACTATCAATTGAGCATGAGACGCTGAATTCAATACTACCCATGCATGTGTTTAGAATTTCAGTATATTTTTTATTTTATGGAACTGAGTGATGAGGCGAGCAAGTCGTTCGCCTGATGGTAAGCGCCACGCCTGCCCATAACAATTACAGTGCCACACAGAGCTTACTACCATAAAAACACTGCGTAGCACTGCATTGCGCTCATCACGCCGAGACACCAGATATTAAATCTCATATGCCCCGTTATTTTGCTGCCTACAATAATGTCAGCCCTCTTTCGTCCGTTTGTTATTCTAAACCCACATTATTTTTTCTTAGGTTTACAATCTGGGAAGAGAAAGAGGCTGAATTCCACGAAAAGTTACAGCAACTGAAAAATCCGCAAGTGTTTGAGGTGTGGAGTCTCAGGGGTGTAATTAGGGAAATAAAGGAATGTGTTACTAAGGTATGGAAAATTATAAGACCATATCTACTCTAAATATCCACACTAATATTATAAATGCGGAAGTAACTGTCTGTTTGTTACATTTTCACCCCTAAAGGTCTCAAACAATCTTGATAAAATTTGGCACAGAACAGCAGGGCGATCATGTATCTTTTATTTCAATTAATTTCATTAAGAAACCAGTTTCGATGATGGTTTTGCGTCCACGTCCGTTTGTTGCAATCAAACGTCAACGAAAGCTCAATTAAAATAAAAATAAGTTTTGACAAACAAAGTTTATGCCGATATATAAACCATAGACAAGAGCCGTATTACACAGTAAAATTGAATAGATTGAGCGTATACATAACAATTCATAGCACAATCTCGCTTTGTAAATTTGTCGGGTAATCGATAGGAGCACATTGAAATCGAGACATAAAAAGTTATATGATCGCATTTTATCGATTGAAACACATTTCTATTGCACGTTAGTCCGCAACATGCGATGTTCGCAACAGACTTACGTGATCGCCCTGCAGATCTACTTGCAATTTTACCTCTTTATAGCGTTAGTACCTATAGATAACCTCATATAATTTATTTGCTTTATTTTTTCAGCATCTATGGACCGTAGCAGTAGAGGAAGCCCAACTAATTCATGAGTTAAAGTTGATGAAAGATTTCTACTTACTCGGGCGCGGCGAACTGTTTCTAGAATTGCTGAGGCTTACAGCTCACTTACTTGATAAACCCACCTCTAGGACATCTACAAGAGGTATGTTCTATTACAATCCTGCAATATTACATTGGGTTTAGCTTATGGAGGAGTGGGGGAGGGGGGTGTAGATAGGTAGATAGGTAGGTATAGGTTTCCACTGTAGAAGCGCCTCCATTTAATAAGGAAGATCTTCCGACCGAGCCAGGTGTTATCGGCCCGAGGACAGCTGTCTGCCAGAATCTACTTGGAACTTGTATAAATAGGTCTTATCTGTCGTGCGAACTTCGTTTGCGCGATGCAGGATTTGTATAGAAATCTGCGACTTTGTATGGGCGTTTATACTAATTTATGTCAGCGCCATCTGTGAGCATGTCGTTGATATATTTTGCGGCCGAGGTCGCCACAAGCTTTATATAAATTTATTATTTATGACCTGATGATCGAGTTACGAGTATCATTATGCATATCGACTCCACATTAGCAAGAGTTCTGTGTGAAAACACTCAAAAACTATAGAATTCCTATCTTTTATTTGATTTCTAATTACTTGCAGAAGTGCCAAGTAACAAAGGACTAAAGGCATACAAAAGTTGCTTGCAAGAAAGCCTGCAAGATGGTGTGCATATTTGCTTTAAATTTGATCTTAAATTACAAACATTTGCAAATGTTATATTTGTTTTCCATTGCAGATATGAACCATGCCTTCCAGCTGGCTGCAAGGGCAGTGTTTTTGAGCAATAACGCTGATATCGAGAAGTTTCATTTTGAGCTGCCTTATGTTAAGCCGAACGCGAACGTCTCTGTCAATAGTGATTCGGTCGAAGATGATGGGAGTACTGGTAAAATTAAAAACTTCTTAAATAATGTATATATATCTATTCAAATCGAATCAAAATCTCTTTATTTACTTTTGGCATCACAAACGCACTTATGAACGTTAAATTATGACCATGACTCTTGGTAGAGACATGGTCATAATTTAACGTTCATAAGTGCCCTATCGGAAGTTGAACCACTACTCAGAAGATATGGCAAGAAACTGAGAGGCATTTTTTAGAGATTTTGTTACAATTCTTGTTATCGATTTTGTTAATATTTTATTAATATGTTAATATTGATATCTATTATATGAAGCATTAAATAATAAATCCTCAAACAACTTTTTGCAAAAATACGACGTGCACGCACGATGAACCCTCATCTCAATCTTCCCTCAGCGCGGGAAGGGCTCTGCCCAATTGAGCTACGGTGCGGTGGTCACCAAGTCGAGTATCGTCATCTCTCCCAAATTACATGTCTATGAATTTTGCCCCGTCCGACCTTTTTAAAGCAAATGTCAACATTCGGCCAATCAGGATTTCGACTCCAGTGACTAACTACCCTCATTTCTTTGTGCAAATCGGTAAATCCCCATGTTTGAGCGATACCAATCTACATGTTTTTCAGTGGCTGATGGCTGGTCCAGTATAATCCTCAAGTACGAGTTCAAATGGCCACTCCACCTGCTGTTCACTCCAGAAGTGCTGGCGCGGTACAACGATATGTTTAGACTTTTGTTAAGGATAAAGAAAACTCAACATGATTTGCACGCGCTTTGGAAGACTTACAAACAGACTACAGTCAGGTGAGATGCATAGGAAACTGTGTGGTGCTGTTTTGGTATATATGTGGCGCTTACCATCAGGCGAACGACCGTCGCGCCAATTATGTGTAACCGACTTCAAAAAAGGAGAAGGTTCTCTGTTCGATAGTATATTTTTTATGTTTGTTACCTCTGAACTCCCTGTTTATGAACCGATTTGAAAAAATATTTTTGCGTTGGGTTTAGTATAGCTACGAAGTGGTCCCATATAAATTTCATCGATATGTGACCTTGGACTTCGAAGATACATTGAAGTCGGTTTTTGTTTTTTTTTCTAAAAATTAATTATTAACTGTATAAAAGCATCATTTAACTGCATCTAAAAATGTAGTAGCGCAATAATATACTTAGTTATTGAGTTATATATGAGCGAGTGTGGCTCAATGGGAGCACGTGTGACTTTCGATCCGACGCACCCGAGTTCGAATCCCGCTGGCCCCGCACCACTGACTTAAGTTATGTGCGGATTTAACACTTGCTCTAGAAACGGTGAAGGAAAACATCGTGAGGAAACCGGCATGTCCAAGAATTTTTACACAAAAAGTCAAGGATATGTTCCGTGAACCATCGGGGAGACGGGTCTGAGCAGCCGCTCAACTGCCATCTCTCTCTAGATCTATGTGCTCCATCTTAGGCCACATCATGGCTTCACATCAGGCCAGATAGTGGCCAAACATAGATCTATTAACCGTAAAAAAAAAAAAAAATATGTAACATCCACCAACCCGCACTGGGCCAGCCTGGTGGATTATGGCACATCCTCTCTCTATGAGAGAAGGCCCGTGTCTCAGCAGTGGGAACGTGATGGGCTGATGATGAAGATGAATCTGACAATTTAAATATAATTTAATCATATTTTTTGAAATTATGTTATTATTGCTCACCATTGTTATGGTAGAATGTTAGGAATTGTCTTTATTATTTATCGTCTTTGTTTAAAACATTCTGTCAATAAAGAATTTGATTTGATTTGAATGTTTTGTAGAATTACATTAAGCGCTTATCTATCTGTTTCCATTATGGCCTATACTCTATATGAGAGAAGGCCCGTGTCCCAGAAGTGGCAACGTGATGGGCTGATGATGATGATGATGATGATGATCTCTTTCCAGTTTTTCAATGTGCCAGCTTCACAACAAACTAATGTTTCTAATGGACAACCTGCAACATTATTTACAAGCCGACGTGTTAGAGACCAACTTCTCACGGCTGATGGATGCAGTGAACAAGACCAATGACTTTGAGAAGTTGAAGAAAGCGCACGCGACGTTCTTGGCTGATGTGCTGAGTCAGTCTTTCTTGACTGTTACTTCGGTAAGTGCTCTGTGAGACGATAGTGCTGCATAGTTTATGATATAAAATTTATACACAAATAAAAAAAACAAAAAAATCAAAAGAAATGTTCACAAAAAACCTATAGAAAGTAAAAAACGGCTAAAACCGATATTGATAAAACCACCTAAGAACCACCGCTAGAAAACCTGCTGTCAAATCAAAAAAACCGCATCCAAATCGGTTCACCTGTTTAAGAGCTACAGTGCCACAGACAGACACACATAGTGGCCAAACTTACAGCACCCCTCCTTTTTGCGTCGGCGGTTCAAAAGGGGAACGCCTCGTCAAAATCAAAAGTGAAGCACCCAAGATATGCCGTTACTCTTTAGCAATCTATGATGCCGGTCCACTCGTACTTTGACTTGCCCAGTGTGATAAACAATGATATAAGGCCAATAATAAATTATATTCTATTCTATTCAAGCCAAAGAGAATTCAATACTACGCAAGACACAAGCCCGCACACATTTACAACATGTTATGCCGATCGGCCGTCACAGCCACATCCAAAGAGATTGCTATGCTTAATTTATTCCAAGAAACACTAGGCATAAAAATAAACTATTTTTACCTTTATGTCGAATGGATAAGATATCTTTAAGAAGAATGCCTTTTTAACGGCAATCAAAATAACAAACTTCCAAAAGAAATAAAAACACTTAATAAAAATAAATTTGAAGTTGATAACCATAAAATGTGGTAAATGAATATCTATGGTTAAAATAGAACTTATAAATTGTATAAATTTGACATTTAAAATTAGTACCCATAAGACATATTAAAATAATTAATTAAACTTTGACATTTAACAGAACTAATAATTATTAATGATTAACATGTATAAAATAATGTAAAATATTAATGTGTGAATTAGTATTGCACACCCTTAAATAGGGTAGATTATATGGAACATTATACAATTTGTATCATAATATGTGTATAAGCCCGAAGGGTGCAAATTCTGCACGTCACGGCGAACAATGTTAGTTCTACGAGTTTTGAAATTTCGCAGTTTTTCATTCATGAAAAGTTCTCGTAATTTTTTTTCCGCGAAATGTAACAACCACAACGTGACAACCATGTAACAGCTGTTTTGTGACAAGGTCAATGACCTTTGCTCTCATATTATGAGAACAGTTAACAACAGAAGAGCCACCAATAAATAATGTGCCTATTTTTGAGGTGGTAAGCATCAAGGAGTTCCACTACCCACCTTCCGTTTCCATCATCAGATCAGCTGGCTGTCACCATAATAATGCATTGTCATCGGACTTTGCCAAGTATGCAAAATTTTAAGTCCGTAGGATAAGAGGAAGTGGTTCTGATTCAACTTGTAAGATTTGACCCAAACATTGTAAGATAAATAAAAGCTCCTAATAATTAACTATTTAGGCAATTAATTACGTCCGCCATAAAAGTTGTTACTTCTGTTTGTAGTTGTAGATGACGTAGGCCTATCATGACGTATGATCGCTATCCGGACGCTGACAGACGCGTGATTGACAAAATGCCATCACACATTCAATTAAAAGTCAACAAAATCACAATATCCAGGAGTGCGTTTAGGACAGCCAACTTGGATAAAACTTACACTAGATAAATATCAAATAGCCCGTTTAGAGTGTCCAAGATGTGAAAATTACTGGCTAAAATTTAAACTAAACGAAGGACATACTTTTTATCCCGAAAATACGAACAGTTCCCCAGGAAACAGCTACAAACCGAATTCTACGTGGACGAAGTACTTACGGGTTGTAATTCCTCATGATTTAATGAACAAATTAACATTTCAAATACAAGCAAACACAATTTCCTTGAAGTAATACATTTTTTTATTGACAACTCGAACAAGACAGCTTTAAAATATCAATCTTGTTTTTAAAATGGACGCATATTGTAACATCAAAAAAGTTTGCATGTCAACTCCGGAGGTTGCATGCTTTAACAGAAGTCGGGGGTACAAGCTAGTACGAAATAAAGAATAAGTGTATACAGAGTATACTAATAAATTTATCAGGCCTAGAGAGATATTACATCAAGCGCTGTGTCAAAAATACTTTACAAGGCAAAAAGCACGGTCAAAGCTGAAGTATGAATGATGTAGTACGGTGAACAGTCAGATGATTAATGGTAGCAAAAACCGTACTTTTTGGTCTGGTTACGCTGTACTTGTCTATTGAATTTAAAATATAGCTATGACGCCGTTTCATGAGCTCCGTATAAATAATTTTGTCCAGCTAAAATTTATACGACTGGCTTGCCTAAACGCACCCCAGATATTCATCATTCAAATTCACGCAACGTGATAAAACCTTTTTATCTTTGCATTAGACGGTATCGGTTATCCGTCAATTATGGCAGTGACTGTAGCAAAACTGACAGCAAAACCTATCGTCGTCAACATTTATTTGTGAAAACAATACAATGATTTATTTACAATGATACATGTATGTTTACGTGGTGATTATGCAATGATAAAACCGAGTCAACGATAGGCCGTATTCCTAGCTACTGCCAACCGAGAACGTTAAAAAGGTACCTAATCTTTCATCACTTTCCCCTTCCTTTTCGATTGTTGATCCTGTAAAAACTTTCATGATATCTTACTTAACGTATTAAATGCGTAAGATCCTAAGTGGACTTTTAACTTTTAATTTGTGGCATAGCGCGATAGAAGCGTATGCTTTGTGCCTAGCAGCTAGCCAGGAGACGCAATAATAGTTAACACTGATTCAAGTTAGGGTTGTTGCAAATTTCTGCGATAAAAATAATTTTACTTTTGTATGGGGATTATATCCAACCTTTGTACACGTCAAGTTAATTGTATGCTCGGTCAGAATAGCCCAACTTCGGGTCTATATACATATTATGATAAACGTTGTATAATTGTAACACCTAGATTACCTACCTATATTTTGGCAATAAAAGTTTATAATTTATGATTCAGTTTATTAGCGAGATTCCATCCGCCGCCTTTTATTACGGCGTACGGCAAGCCGTCATCAATTTATGGTTGACATCTCTCCTGCTCGCACCAAGCGCTTTGCTTCAACTTTCATAATGCGAACGGCCAAGGAGTGGAACTCTCTGCCGGCATCTGTGTTTCCGGATAGCTATATATTATATAACAAAATTATCATTATTAAATAATTTAATTGAATTATAATTATTATTTAATTATATGTATTATATACAGCGTGTAACATTAATGTGTAGTAATAATTAAACCACGCATATAGAAGCTTATTAATAATTCAAGTCCAAGTGCAAATCACCAGAAACTTTTTAAAATCACAAGATATGATAATTTAAACATTTCTGGTAATCAAGTTCATTTCAACCCTAACAATCAGCTGATAAAGAGCAATGAACTTGTGACAAAGAATATTAGTGCGCCGCGTGTACAGATCTGACAAACAAATTTTATCTTCAGTTAGCAAAGCCAGCTATCCTATCAACCTTACTTTACAACTAACTTTCAAGCAAACTGCTTTTTACGCGACTCCCCAAAAAAGGAATGTAATGTTTTCGGGGTTAATGTATGTGCGTTTTTTTATTACACAATAAATGCCTCAATAGATTTGGATGTATGGGGTATCCTTGGAATCCTTAAATCATTCCAAGTGACATAGGCTATAATGTTTTTGGCAGGGTATTTTTTTTATTTTTCTTAATGCTTACTTGTTAATTACAGCATTAAACATCATCGCTCCAATTAACATTCAGGAATAAGGATCTAATCAGTGTAAACGCCTAATAAGAGCGAGCATGGCTGATGTTCTTAAAAAATACGTGAGGTCACCATCCACCGTAGGAATAGGACGTAAAAAACATCATGCATGAATTTCAACAGTAGGAATGTAATAGGCTGATAATGATGGTTAAGACATTTCCAACATTTGATTTCATTGCATAGTAAAAGAGTGTTCGTAAGTCAGTAATCAATAAAGCGTCTTTACTTAGTCAGTTGTCAGAAATAAACCTGTTTAATCTTTGACAAAACGCGGCAAACACTAAAGCTATCAAACATTCGCCGCCGCTTCATGATTCGCTAGCCTTGTTTCGTATTGCACCAATCATAAAGATGTAATCCTAATAAATAATAGCCGCTGCTCCTCATTGGTCGAGCGGCACAAACAAAGTTACCTTCTAACGCCACCCCATAAAACTCCACCGAAAAGGACCGTTTTCGTTTCGGAAATTCTTTTTAGGTTATTTCTGAATATGAATTCTAAGACGTCAAGTTGGATAAAAAGTTGAAACTGATCAAGGCAAGGCCAAGTCAGGTACGTTAAGGCATAGATTAAAAGTATCGTTCGCGGAGATTTTTTTGTATACCGGTTCCGGAACATGCAAAAAAAACTATGGTAAAAAACTTAAACCTATGTTTTTATTATGGTTTTAATGCATTCAAATCTGTCCAGGCAATAAGAAGTAATGGTGGAATAAATAAATACATACATACGTAAACCCTGAAATACTCCTTTTTGGGCAGTCGTGTAAAAATGTGGAAATACCTTTTTTTTTTAGAGTGGGTTCCGGAACGGAACCGACCGAGTCCGAAGATCCGTTCAGTATGAAATTCCGGTATTTGAGACTCGAAATCAAGCCCTTGTAAAATGTTCGGCGTTTTCAAAGACAGAGCGCCTAGGCCACAAAACAGATAAATACAGAAGTTAACCTCATGTATGTACTTTTCATACCTTTCATACCGGACGGCGCACTGTGATTCACGTAGAACAAGCTAGCTAGACAAAATTATTTTTTGCTATTTTCTGTTTCATGGGGCTTTCTTATAACTTGTTATGACTTCCTAATTAGGTCTAAGGATATGGGGCCCTAATTCGGGGATAGATGGAAAAAAACTTTTTTGAGTTCTTTTTTTATAACGTTTTATGAGTACCTAATTTGGTTTTAAGGTAAGGAAACCAATTGGAGGAGGGTAGTTACCGGGTAGGTAGAAAAAATAAGTATTGCCAAATTATTTAAAGGTAAATATATTTTTAAAAACTTAAGTAGGTATATAGTAAACACAAATAATATGTACAAAATACACAAGAGCCAGATAAAAATATGAACATCAAAAATATAAAATTTAGCGAAGTAATAAACAAAGTACCTACACAAGATTACAAGAATATAAAGCAAGTATTTGGTAATTGGCACCTATTAGGTGTATGTACCATGTACTTACTAATTACCTATACTTAGAACTAATACAATTAACTTAGACACTTAAGTAAACAAAAATGAAACAGAAAGTACTTACCTACTGTAAATCCCCAAATGTAATGACTACCGGTTATACCTAATGTTACCTTGAAGGACAAACAGGTAGCTAATACCTAGAATTTTTAATTCTCGCTATCGCTAATTTCTTCTTCCGATGAATCGTCCACGGTATAGTCCTGCAAGCTAACATCAGGACTGGTAATTGTAACATTTGGACAAATATTCACAGTAGGGGCTATGATTAAATCTAAAACTTCGGAAGGGAGCTGACCAGTTTTTTTTTAGGAACCTCTCTATGGCTGTTTACTACGGGATCAGATGTGATCAATAACATATGCAATAAATCTGTATTCGTAGCAATACGTGACTGCTTTCGAGTATTATGCTCTCGGAATCGTCTGCAATCTTTATTGCGAGCTTCCTGAGCTTCCTCAGAAAGCTGCCCGATTGGCAGCAGAGCCGACTTTATAATATCCGTACTGTGCACAAGAATTTTGTGCACAGTAGCAGGCATGTAATACCACGGATACAGACTTATGTACATATGTCTTGTTTCCTGTGCCAACAATTCAAATTTATCGGTATTTATGTCATATCCGGAAGCCAAGGTACGAAGTATGGTATCAAAATTTTTATTAAGTTTCACATCTATTCCCGTAATATCAGCACTCAGCTCAGGGTTCCCAAAAAACCTGCGGGCAGTATTTCCATCATTTGTATTACCAAACCCTGGCTTTGGTTTATCCACAATCAAGCCCATTTCGGATTTGAAACGGTTCTGAATGTTGGTGGAACGTTGCTTCATATGAGCCTTGTCAGCAGCATCTCGTATTTGCCATTTTTTGACTTCGAGACGATAGCTAATATGAAGCAAGCACTCAAAACAACGAATCCATGCATGCAGTGTAGATATACCAAAACCAAGGTTGTCCCTATTAACTACATACTCCCTAGACTCATCATTCATCAATTTAGGGGTAGCTCCACATATATAACATTTTTGCGATGATGTAGTCTCGGTCACTGCATTGCACACTTTACCGTCAATCATGGTAAAAAGCAGTTTGTGCTTGACAGATACCTCTTTATCATCAATGTGACATATTGTCGGCACCAATTGGTTTATTTCCTCCAACACTTTATTTGTTTCAGCAACGGTAAACTCAGTGGTTTCCTTGGAGAAAATAAATTTAATCGGGCGACAATACATGGTAGATGAAGACCGAGGATTTTGCCAAGCGATATTACCACTTTCGTCTTGCAATTGAAGCGGTACAAATGAAAATACAAACAAATATTCGTCAGTAGCTTCAGCACTGGCAAACTTTTGTTTGTAAGTGCTGTGACCGGAACTGCCATCACAACCCCATTTACTAACAAGACTAAATGATGACCCAAGAGATGACGATTTGAAAACTTCTTGCTGCGCATGAACTAAACGTTCAACAGTTTTATTTAAAACAGCTTGAAGTTTAATATCTGCGCGCGTCTCGTCAACAAAAATGAAATCTTCGAGAGGAAAACAATCTCTTTTAGCTTGCCTAATGCTATGAATTGATGGAAATACCATATGCCCTACCTTCATGCTCCACTTCCGAGTCAGCTTGTAGGAGTGGCTTGTACACTTCGAGTCCACATAATAAGCCAAAGCTTCCTCCTTCGTTAGGCATCTCTGACTGCTTTCACCAGCACTGGCACTATTTCTCATTTTTTTGCACTTCTCGGGACTTTCGCTAGCGTCTCTGATGACAGCAGCCAGGTTTCGGTGGCCAGATAACCGTGCTGAGACTTCCGCTGCAAGCAGTAATTGATTCGTGTCGCGTGTACAGAGCAGATCTTCAACTCTCCTCTTTTTTGTTTTGTCGCTCGAATCGTCAAACTTTTTGCTTGGACCGGACGCCCAGGGGTGGTTGAAGATGCTGCGGATGTAGATGGCGTATGCACGTGACTAAGGGACGATACATTAAACACGAAGTTTTTTGACGTCCACTCTGCGTTTTTGATAAGGAAGACATCGCGGCACTTTTTGGATTTATACCAAATTGCATCTAAGTTTGAAGAAAATGCACTGATTGCCTGCTTCAGAGTTCTTAACGATTCATCAGTAATGCCGGAGAAGTCATATCGTGATGACAAAAAGGCAAACAATCCGGTATTTCGGTTTTCTTTTCCGTGTTTAACCCATTCTTCAAAAAGTTCCTATCTTGAGATTGAGTAAACGTGTTCTGTAAAAAAAAAAAAAATATTTCCACAAAAGTCCACAGCCTAGATTTATCATATTTTGAAAGAAGAAGGATTCAGTCACCATATGTATCGATTTTAAGTCTGTTGCATACCATTACATGTCTTTCCGGGACCAAGAAACGTAAATAATGGTCAAGTTTTCGGCAAGTTGAACTTTGGGTAAATAAAAAAAAATAACTGGGGGCATCTAATTCTTTTTCATAACAAAATAAAATAAGACTTACCGTTAACTTCCAGATCCATCACTAAGATACACAAAAACTACGAATGAAACACTGTTTTAAGTAATCGCGCAAAAAGCAAAATTGCAAATGATTACTGGTTCACTTACCCCTTTCCTTATATACTTACCTGATACCCTTATCAAGGGTGACCCATTGTTCGAAATATTCTTGGAAACGAAGTTCGTGGGTGTTGTTTACCATATTATTAAATAATTTCCGGGAAACTTGGGAACGACTTTTGTCTCGCTAGCTTGTTCTAGGTGAATCACAGTGCGGCGCAGGAAGTTTTTGGGAGGAAAATTCATTGATTTAAAAAAAATAACTGTACAAGATATCGACATAATTTTTTCGCAGTTACTATTATAACTGAATAAAGTTTTTTTGAAGACAAAACAAATGCGATTAGCTAACATTAACATCTTCCTCATTAGATTATTGAACACAAGGCTAACACAGCTTATACTACAATAAATATCTAATTTTAAATTGTACAAATATGACAAGGCCACAAAGTCATGTTCGCTTGTTCGGCGCAGGGCCGGGGGCCAGGGCGCTTACCTACCTACCTAACTATTTTGTGTTACGTGAAAACGAACCATCGAAATACAAGCAAATACCTACTTACCTCTCTGAAACAACTGGTAGCTTAAAAAACGACAATTCACCGTTTAATGTTGAATTTAAACAACCGTCCACCGAACAGTTATAATAACCTATTTTTCGTTGCTCCATTTTTGCACAAAAAAGTTCACAGACGCGTGTCTCAAGCGGATGGCACTCGCGCTCGCATCCCAACTGTGCCCAGATATCGTGTCTGTGAGCGGTGTCTATGTGTGCGTTTCTCGAGCGCACTTTGTATGTAGATTGATTTCTGTACTTATCTGTTTTGTGCCTAGGCACAAAGTAGCTCGGTCAGTGACCCGTACTACCTCGACTAGGCCACAGCTTGTTAGGATTGTCCAAAATAATTCAAATAAATAATTTTTAAACTTTGTATGGAAAATATAATAGCGTTTTTTTGTTGTATATTCTGCCCGATGATTCATGGCTTGATACCCATACACACCTTTCAGTATTACTACACATTAATGTTATTCCCTGTATATTATATAACAAAAATATGTTAAAGTAACACCGTCCATATATATTTCTGTCTACATTCCTTCACTTGTGGGTTGTCTTTAAGTCTTTAAGACAATAGTGAACAGGTTTCTTCTATGCGAGCGTGCTACATCTTCGGCCGCATCGTCACTTAACAACAGGTAAGATAGCGGTCAAACGCAAGCCTGAAAATAATAAAAAAAAAATGGTTTAAGATAAGTAGGAAATTTATGTCTTTTCAGTCGGCAGAGAGCTCGTGTTCAACTGAAACCGGTGACTCGATCAACAATCCTGTGTTCTGTAATATCATGGAGCTGCTGAGGCTGTGCCACTCCTTCTGCAGCATGAGCGACGTCGCACCTGATGCGGAGGCAGAGGATTATTACATTAGGGGGTACTCGGACAGGTGAATGGTTTTACAAGCTTTTATTTAACTTACATTGTTCGGGTCAAATCTTGAAAGTTGAATCAGAACCACTTCATCTTATCCTACGGAGTTGAGATTTTGCATACTTGTCAAGGTCCGATGATAATGCAATATTATGGTGGACAGACAGCTGATGTGATGATGGAGACGGAAGGTGGGCAATGGAACTCCTGGACGGATAATCGTAAACTACCAGTGTTTGGGCTCATTTTGATCTGCTCGCTCGCTTCTGATTACGAATATGTTAAAAGCCAGTCTTGAAAAAAAAATTTTCAACAAAAATCTTATTTAATAAATATCGTCAAACAAGCATACGGCCCGCCTAATGGTAAGCGGTCACCGTCGTCTATGAACATCTGCAACACCAGAGGCGTTGATGATGCTTTGCCGACCCTTAAGGACTTTTCCTCTTTTTAAGGACTCCATGTTGTAGTTGTCAAAAAAGAGCAACGAAGGCAGGTCATTCCACATCTTACAAGTGTGAGTACAGCGAATGGTGTGGGAACTCCAGTTTTGCAAGATGTGGGGGTGAGCTCTTTGACGGTGCTTTTACCGGGCTTGGTACCTATATAATCATGCTTGCCTAACTGTGGGATCACCTAATACCCTTGTTGGTCTTATGCTTTTTTTATTACATAGGAATTGACTGGGTTCTACTGGTAGGAGCACGAGGACTAATACGTTTCTACTTGGCCTCTATGTCACCTGATGTTAAGCGACTATGTGGCCAAAGATGGAGCACATAAATATGTAGATCTAGAAGAAGACGCGGTTGAAAGAATGTTCAGAACAAGTCTCCCTGATGTTTCAGCGAACAATTCCATTTCACAGATTCAACAAACTAGTGAAACAGTTGATGCAGTTGCTGGTATCACTACGGGACCGTCCTTGTGGAATGTTCTTAGCACGTTTACTGATGAGACTCGATTATAACCGATGGCTGAGCGGAGAAGCGCAGTTGACGCAGTCCGTCACTAACATGCTTAGATATTGAAGCGCAGTTGACGCACTCCGTCACTAACATGCTCAGATATTAAAGCAGAGTTGACGCACTAACATGCTCAGATAGTAAAGCGCAGTTGACGCAGTCCGTCACTAACATGCTCAGATATTAAAGCGCAGTTGACGCAGTCCGTCACTAACATACTCAGATAATGAAGCGCAGTTGACGTAGTCCGTCACTAACATGCTCATATATTAAAGCAGAGTTGACGCACTCCGTCACTAACATGCTCAGATATTAAAGCGCAGTTGACGCAGTCCGTCACTAACATGTTCAGATATTGAAGCGGATCCGTCACTACCATGCTCAGATATTGAATCGGAGTTAACTAAAATATGTACCTATAATGAATTTGTAAAAGACTTACATTTAATTTATTAAACTCTTAATAAAGAAGATAACTCTAAACAAAACGTATTTTATTGAAATAACTCTCTAAAATTGTAATACTAACTAAACTGTTTACAGTTGATTTCATATAATAAAGAACATAATTAACAAAACGATTTTATTCAACAATCATCAGGTACAATGCTCATTCTCTGTCCTCGGTCTGTTCCGTCATTTTCCTTGGCGTGTTCCTCGTGGCTGGTCATCAGTTTCTTGACGAGAATGCATCTTGTCATGTAGCAAGTGCAAGGGATCGGGTGGTCGATATCTTCGTAGTTCAGCATTTCAAATATTAGGTTATACCTAAGAACAAGGTAAGGAAATATTATGCATATGTTGTCGAAAAATCTGGAATTTACTTTTGATGATAGATTACTCCTTTAAACATTTAGTAGGGACATAATTATTATTATTAATTGCGTAGGCTTTTTATATCTCAATGTTTCTTTTTCGTAATTTTGGAAAAACGAAACGTAATCGCAAATCCGAATGAGTATGTACAACCACATGTTGACGTCACGAATTTTGACATAGAACCCGCCTCATTGGTAAACCATTGACACAAACACACATGTAGAGCATAGGCAGAACAATGAGGAGATCCTAGGTCCCCACATTTTGACGTCACACGCAAATGGCGCGTTTATGTTGATTTAAATTTTTAATTTATTATTTTATTGACAAATGGTGCCGTAAAATTTTGTAACATTTTATTGTATTGATGAGTGATGTAGATGTAGAAAACTTACATAAGTTAATTTTCACGTAATGATAATAATAAATAATAATAAAATACTTTATTGGGCAGAAACAATGTTTACAAATAATGAGAAATTATGCATGTCCTTTTAAGTTGTTTTTGCGTTGGAACGGATTCTGAAGACGCGGGCTCGAATCCCACTTGAGCAAAAAATGTTTTCTCTTTGAACATATATAATAAAAATAAGTTGAAGTCTATGGATTTGATTAGGCTGTGTCGATTCCTACTTGGAAAATGATCTTCCCTGACTTTCAGTTCATGTCATCTTTGAGCTAGGAACTGGACACTTACCTTCTAGGATTATCATCAGCCCTCTTCATCTCCAGTTTATAAGCCATCGGTTGACCTTCCTCTACCCTATGCCCTCGAGGAAGCACTATAACAGTCTGCTTCCAATGCGTGGGCTCACTCCGAGGACTTGTGTCAAGGATAACACCGTTCAAGGGAAAGTTGCATTCGAACCAGATGCATATGCCTTGGAAGTGGCCATCCTTGTTTGCGCCTGAAAGTTAATTGTTACTTCATACTTCAGCTGTTAGCAAAGGTTCATTTATCAAGTCAACAGACGACTTTGGCGATGGCGGCGCAGGTAAAGCGCTTGTTTACGCCTAGTCGACCACTCAGCTCTCGGCTAGTAGGTGGTTATCCTAATAATATTTTAAACGCGCGAAAGTTTGTAAGAATGTATGGATGTATGGAAGTATGTTTGTTACTCTTTCACGCAAAAACTACCGAACCGATTGTGATGAAATTTGGTATGTAGGTACTTTAGGACTTGGAATAGCACATAGGCTACTTTTTATCCCGGGAAACCGCAAGTGGAACCGCGGGGTGCAGCTAGTAGAATAAGGTACTATATATGTTCAACCAGTTCAGTCGATCGTCGCTTACCTAAGGCGTCCTAGTTGCCCGACTTTTGACGTACCGCGAACTAGTCATCAAACGAACATAGTGCCGCCGAGCAGCAAGCATTACTGTGTACCTTTTTAAAGGGCTTTGTAGCTAGTGAAATTATTGAGCTTTATGAGACTTAAGAGTGCATAGCATTTTTTCTAGGTAGTGCTGCAACTGTTAGGGCAAGCGTTTTGCTTACCATTAGGTGAGAGACCTGCTCGTCTGGTGTGTTAATAACATAAAAAATATGGTGTTTACACAATGAATTTTGACGCCTTCGGCATTCTGCAGGCAAGTGAAGTTGTCTGTCGATATGGTGTAGTTGAGCCATATTGTTAACTTGTAAAAAGAACACATCATGTAGAAGATATACCGCTATTATTGCAAAAATGTTATAAGTTTGGGGGTCAAAATTGTTATGAAAGAAATCCCTAAGAAAGGATGTAAGAAGTGTAACATCAAAGGATTCAAATTAATCCTTCTCATCAATAAGCCATGAATGTTCGAACTATGCATTGAGACCTGTGAAAACTCGTTTTTGGGTCTTTCAAACATATTGAACCATTGTAAGCTAACCTACCTACTACATGTTGTAAACTATAAGAGTCCAAGTCTGTAACCTTGTCTTCTATCAAATTAACCCAGCACAGTGCCTCTTCTGGGCCCATTAAGTCTTCACTCTTTATTGTCATAATTTCTGGTTTGCTGCGTTTCTCAGCTCTTAAATGTTTTCCAAATATCGACATATCAATCCCTTGAAAGTCATCCCAAACTTGGTTTAGTTTGGGTATACTGGAATAGAAAATTAAAAGACATGCATGAATTTCATTTACTTATACAATAATAAAGACTGTTCATTTTAAAATTAATTTGTAATAAGTTGTTATTATTAACAAAATATTAAAAACATATTAAATTTAAATATAATAACAAGGGTCTGTTACAAACATGCACACATTGTTATGGGCAGGTGTGGCGCTTACCATCAGGCGAAAGACATGGTCATCTCATCACCCAGTTCCATAAAAAAACTTATGGTATAGAAACTTACCGACAAGGAGCTACATAGATAACGGCACTTTCTGGAAACATCTTTCCATCAGGTTTTAGGAACTTATCCCTAGCTGTGATCACAGAGTCCAGCATGCCCTCATGAAGTAGGTAAAATCCCATCCACTCTGATACTATAGCGTCTACTTTAATATTGTCAGGTAATACTACATCTTCGACTCTGCTGTGAATTATCTGTAAATATAGGAATGTAAATAAGCCTAGTTTCTGAAGCTTAAGTTTCAATATGAAAAGTTAGGGATCAAGACTAATGCATGTGATTTTTGGGTATAATTTATTCCACAAAAATTTTAGATACACAAACCTTCAGTACAAGAAACGGTCCAGAGTTCAAAAATCAGCTGCGGCTAAATAATTTGCACATCTAAAAAGTTTGTGATACCATAGCCAAGCATGAGCTATTGCTTAAATAGAAGAAAATCTATAATTTAGTCCCATAGGCAAGTTTTTCTTTGATTTTAATAATCCTTACCTCGATTACACTCTCAAATTTGTTTTTTGCCACTATTTCCTTAGCCAAATTGGCTAACTTACTAGCTTCTACTGCATACACCTTCTTAGCACCAGCTTGAGCGCAGTAAATAGATAGAACTCCAGTGCCACACCCTACATCCATAACAACTTTGCCTTTAAAATAATCTTTGTTGTTGAGAATGGCATCCTTATAAGCAATCATTCGGGGTCTATCTTCCAGCATTACTCTGTGGACCTGTGGAACAGTTTATGATAAATAGGTACATCACAGGAAAGATAATAATCTTTGTCCTAACCAAAAAGTACAATAATTGTATGATATTGCACACCAAAATACGAACATGTTTCGGAGTTGGTCTTGAGAGAACAGGCAAAATAGGACTAAGCCCATTTTAGGCAAAGAAAAGTATGGGTAAATAAATGAGTATTATTTCTACAATTCGGTAATAATAATAATAAAGATTTAATCCAATGAGACCCAGTGGTTGTAAAGCTGAAAATAATACAGTAAATAGTAATAGTGCTACGTACAGACCTCTAAATCTTCATAGCTTTCGAAATACTCTTCCTCCTGTGTCTCTTCCTCGCAGAGCTCTCTCGAAGCTATACTACTATAAATTGAAGGCATTCCTTCCATGTTTTCTATTGTTGTTTAGCCGTCCAAAGAGATGTTCTTTGGAACTGCTAGAAGAAGCAATAACTACATTAATCTATCAATATAAATAAGTGTCTTGTATTCTCTTAGTGATATTCACAGACTATGAGACTAGTAAGATATTGTAATAAAATTAAATTAATAAACATAAAAACATACCTAACCAAAACAACCACACATGCAGATTTTTTTTTAAAGTTCGCCTTTTAGGGGGCAGGCTAAAGTCTCTGGGACTATACCGCCATGTCTTACGTAGTTTTTATTTGATAGTTTAATATTCCATTTATTATACTTTTGTTGAGAATGAGGGTCATCAGCCACAAGCCGGACCCTCTTTTAGTGCTTCAACAAAGTGGTGGAACTTTATTCAAGCTTTCCATGGACATTTTGGAAGAACATAAAAAGCAATGTTTTCTCTATTTGGTTTCATTTGCCTACACTCGTGCACGTTTACGAACACATAATGGTTAATATTCCACCGATATTACACATGATTACTCGAAATAACACTTGTTTGGAAAATAAAACAAAATCGAACTGTATCTCTGTATCACTTTTCACTTCCCGCCAAAAAGTCCATGCGTCCCATTGAGGTCTTACACTACTACTCAATGATGCGTCCAACAACAGTCCAACTTTGTGAAGCGTGAACATTCCAAAACATCCATGCAAAAATGAATGAATGATTTCCTATTTTTTTTTAATTCGCCCGTTAAAGCGGTATGGTCCTAGAGACTTTAGCCTGCCCAAACGTGTGATTTAAAAAAACCTTTATTTTGACAGCGCTGCTTGCTAGTCTGTGGCTGCGGCGATTGCGTGCGTTTGCGTTGTTGCTTGTATTTCCAATTTATTTCTGCGAATATGATCACAGTTTAATCAATAAAACAATAATATAATTTAAAAATGGCTAAGGAGAGCGACATGTCCCTGTTTAATGATGTGCTGGAGCCATTTCGGAGGGTTATCAACACCGACCCGCCGAAAGACAAGTTGTCGGCTTCACCGAAGTTAAATTTCTCTGATAGTAATCAGTCTATGAAAGAAGGTAATCGTTTGTATTCTCAATTTTACCTCCCTGTAACGGTAAACACATGTTATACCTTTTACAAACACCATTTATTACTTGCAGGTCTGTCGAACTTATTGGCCGGATCTAAAAGAAAGTCTAGCTTTGGACATGATGTTTCCTCGCCGGATAAACGTATGCGTACTGCCTCTGACAGTTCCAACAAGTCTACTGCTCCGCCGCCATCACCGTGGGAAGCTAAGAGGTTGAAAATAGATCTCATTGCTGCCAAGGCTCAGGTAAAAACTTCAAAACCTCAAAATATCATAACCTGTTGATATATTACCTCGTCTAACTCAGCCTTCCCCTATTCCGTATACACACTGTTTGTAACATCTAAAACTTAGTAAAATTGTTGCATTTAGCATGTCAGGTTTATTGAATCAAATTATTAAAAATCCAGATCACGAAACTGGAAGCCCGCGTGAACCACCAGCACACAATACGCAAAGAGATGCAGATTCTGTTTGAAGAGGAGAAGTCGTCACTACAGGAACAACACAAAAGAGATGAGCGAGCCCTGTCGGATATGGAGGAAAGACTAGCCCTTGTACGTAGAAGAGAGCAGGAGTTAAAAGATGAATATGGTCAGGTAAGCACTATTCACTTGTAAATAAGTAATATAAAAATAATGTCCATTTATACATCCTGGCCACTGACTGGAAACCAGAAAGAGTATTGTTGGCACTGCCATAGCAGAAGTAACAAAGATATCTAAATAAGTAGTTTTATCATATGAGCTATTTATAAATAACAGAAATGTTACTGTAGATATGAAGTGAAAGGTTTCTGGTATTTTAAAATTTCACTAGTTTTATTAGTCAAGTCAAGTCAAATATATATTAAATAGACACATAAATGCACTTTTTATAACTTCATAAATAAATAATACAAATCAAATTAAAAGTATGTTAAAAATTGTAACTTAGTAACATGACTTTGAATAAAAGGTAAGTGTAATAGTAATAAGTAATGTTTACCCATTTCTTTCCTATACTCAAATTGAAGTCGGGGTGTAGAAAAGAAATGCAAAAACGGACTCTACCAGTGGTTCAGAAATACACCTGCTAGAGAAAATAGCACCAGGAAACTCTGCGAGAATGTCTCTTGTTTCAACTCTTTCAAAATGTATCGAGATATAACAATGAACAATTTGGTATAAATTAAAATTAATAGAATGTCAAACAAGAAGTGCGAGTGAGATGTCGTCATAGTATCAGTCACAAATAATATATGAATAGGTATGACAGTAGCAGTTAGGAGTGACCAGACCAGACCAGTCCCCACAAGCAGCACCCGTTCAGGAGTATGACTCGTGGATCAGCCATTATGATCAGTAGTCATGATTAGTGTTGCATACAATATGTTAAATCATAGTATGATTTATGTTCCAGACTGTGAAAGAACATAAAGAGGCAAAATCCAATTGGGATAGAGAGAAGGCGGAACTACAAAAGCAAATAGCTGACCTCAAAGACAAGCTGCTGGAAGCTAATGTAAGCAGCAAGGATCAGCTGTCAGAGATGAAGAAAGACATGGATGAGCTTCTTCAGGTATTAACATCAAAGTCACATAATTCTTTTCAAAGATATGATAGAAGAAGATTCTTCTTCTCTTGTGTTGGTGTGTGGCCAAACCTGGTGTAGAAGTTTTTAGACCGCCTGAAAGCCCCGACCTAGCCTACTGATTGTTGTCATAAGACAACAATAAGCTCAGAATCAGTAGTGACGTTGCGGAAATTAATCTCAAAACTGAAACGCAATGAATAACAACGGGATTACACTATATATTTTCATTGCGTTTCAGTTTTAAGATACATAATTGTATACTTTTTTATTTTAAACTTATTTTATTTGTAGGCATTAGAAGATGCACAATCTGAGGTAGATATGCTCAAAAACGAAGTAGCCAAGCAGACCAGCCGAGCTGAGCAGTGCACTTCTTTGAGGACTCAACTTGAGAAGCAGACCTTTGAACTGCAGCAGATCACCAATAAGTTCAAGGAGTTGGAGTATGAACGTGATTCATATAAAGACTGGCAGACACAGGCTAAGGTAAAAAACTTTAACAAACATTATAAAAAAATAAAAATAAGGATGTATATGTCGCGTCAGCGGTGGCCGGGCGCAACATCGTTTCAACATCTTCGTTATTTTTTCATTCCTACTGTGGGTAGTTGGTGGTAAAGTAATAAAAACACTCAGTAATTGACTATTCGGGCGGTCACAGACAAGTCCTTGGTGCACGTGCGCTCTCAACCAAGCCTCGAGAATATCTGTCTGGAATATTCGAAATTAAAACGTCACTAAGGCCTTGTCCAGGCGCATAGACAATCGCTACTCTATGCTACCTGCGTTTCCGCCCACTTTATTGCCATTGCAAAAATAAAATAACATCTTACAAAGGAAATAATTAAACACTAGGCAAAACATGAATCAAGACTAATTAAATTGAAACCAAAAATAAAGAAACCGTTTGACAAAATCAAAATTATCAAATCGAAGAAAATCAAAAAAATCATTATTGCGACACGGCCATCTTGATGGTTCACCCGTCCTCGGGTGTAGGATCTGGGAACAAAAATCATGGAAACAGTAATCCGTTCGGTCATCCTGCATAGTAAATTCAAGGACGAACAAAATAAAGAAAATCAAAAATCAAGTCTCGACCGTCAAGTTCCCAAATCACTCACAATCAAGCTTAACCATTAACGCGAAATCACAGTAAAGTCGACTCAGTACAATACCAAAGTCACAGTTACAGCTGACAATTACCAGTGTTCAGTCCATCGAACACACAGTATCTAGTCCATCAGATACTTCCATGGCACAGTCCATCGGCCATGTATTGCCAGTCCATCGGCAATGTAGGCCAGTCCATCGGCCACACACAGCCAGTCCATCGGCCATGCACAGCCAGTCCATCGGCCATGCACAACCAGTCCATCGGCTGTAAGTGCAACTCAGTCCATCGGATGCACCTCAACCAACTCCCTGTCGGCGTTGGTATCACTATCGCAAACGTCAGAATTTAGATCGGACAAATCTAACTCGATGGGAACTTGATGATCAAAAATGTTTCTTACACGATCATGGGGGTACTTGTAAGTCCGGTTCGAATTCACTGTTTTCAAGCGATATCTATCGCCCTCCAAAACTTCAATTACTTGAAAAGGACCCCTGAACTTAGCATGTCCAGGCTCGTGAACCACAAAGCACCACCTAAACGACTTAATGGTCAGAGATCAAAGGGAACGGATACCTGTGAGCAAGGGTGTTGTCGTTAAGTTGTCTGTAGTCCACACACATACGGTTTGAGCCATCCTTCTTTTTTTACGAAAAGCACGAAGGGCTCGAGAATGGAGAACAGCTCGGGCGGATAACACCTGCATCTTCAAGTTCTCTTACCTTTTCTCGAACAACCTCTTTCACCTCCAAACTTAGCCTATAAGGTCGCGTTGAACGGTGCGGGTACGGTCCACCAGACGTATCTCCAGCTGGCCAGTTGTCACCCTCGATTTTGCTGTACCTTTAGGGAAAGAACTAGAAAACCCGCTAAGAATATCAAGCAGCTCGGAAAGATGTTCACTTGGTATGTCCGTTGTAATATTATCGAAATCGGGAAGTTTCGTGTCCGTATGGCTCAACTGACACACATCAACATCATACTTACGTGAGAAAATCAGTTCGGTCGCGGTCATATTGACAGTCAATGCCTTTTCTAGAATTTCCCTACCGAGCATAATGTTACTTTTTAGAAAGTTATCTTGAACAACATGGAATAAAACTTCCAATCTCAGGTCGTCAATCGTTACTTCAGATAAAATTTGCGCTGTGCTACAGACAGATTCTGATCCAATACCAGTTAAGAGTAACTACGTTTTAAAATCACTTTCCCGAAAACTTAGACGCAACACTTTCTTTCATGAGAGAGCATCGGCCCCAAAATCATAATGAAAAAGAAACGACTCACCAATATGTAACAATTGTCCTTGAGGTCTTCTCACGCAGCAAACGTCGACTCGTCTCTGGGTCGCTGTGATAGATGCCGCTCCACCTCCGCTGCCGGTAGCGTCCTGGTTGCCAGTGGTACCCACACCACGTGGACACCTCGCAGCGTAGTGGCCTTTGACCCCGCACTTGAAGCAGGTCACGTCCAAAAGCTTGTCTCGTCCAGTTGTAGTTGAGGTAGTCACTTGCGGACCGTGTGCTGTCCGCTTTACTTCACGTCGCTGGCGGCAATCGATCGCCCGATGTCCAGGTAATCCACAGTTGTGACATCTCAGATTATGTGGTACGTATTGCTTCGGTCGCTTACTGTCCGATTGTTCCTCAAGAGCCGAAGTATTCGCTTTTCTCTTTAAGAACGAGAGCGCCTGCAGTTCACGTTGCATTTTGTCACGCGTCGAAATCTCCGTAGTAAAAGCCAGGCGCTGAAGTCTTCCATCAAACTGTGACATATGGGCAAGTACCGTGGCAACGGCGATTTGCTCCGTAGACATTCCTTGCCATCGCGAAGAAAGCATGGTTATCAGACGTGATGCGTACGCCGCTAAACATTCTCCTTCTTTGGGTCGGCCATTATGAAAACTAATTAACGTGGCTGCCGGTGTCTCAACACAGTCATATCTGGCTTTGAATAAATCCTTTAACTCTGGCCACGTGATTCCTGCATGTGATATCTGCGATAACCAGCGCGATGCACTCCCTTTCAGAGCCGTACTAATCACCATAATCAATCCACTTCCTCTTAGGTTACGTTCCGACAAACAGAGGTCAACAGTATCGCACCATGCACGTGGGTCGCTATCGGACTTGTCTGGGTCAAATTCAGGTAAAGAAATCTTGTCGGTAGTCGTTGGTGACTTTAAGGCATGGATTAAGCATGCTAAGTAACGATTCTGCGAGTCCAAAAGAGCACGTAGGAAATTCTCGTCCTTGATTCTCCCGGAGCACTCGTAGAATTTCCTTGGAGTTGGGGCGCAGCCTGCGGTAATCCCACTTCTGATGTCGCGTCAGCGGTGGCCGGGCGCAACATCGTTTCAACATCTTCGTTATTTTTTCATTCCTACTGTGGGTAGTTGGTGGTAAAGTAATAAAAACACTCAGTAATTGACTATTCGGGCGGTCACAGACAAGTCCTTGGTGCACGTGCGCTCTCAACCAAGCCTCGAGAATATCTGTCTGGAATATTCGAAATTAAAACGTCACTAAGGCCTTGTCCAGGCGCATAGACAATCGCTACTCTATGCTACCTGCGTTTCCGCCCACTTTATTGCCATTGCAAAAATAAAATAACATCTTACAAAGGAAATAATTAAACACTAGGCAAAACATGAATCAAGACTAATTAAATTGAAACCAAAAATAAAGAAACCGTTTGACAAAATCAAAATTATCAAATCGAAGAAAATCAAAAAAATCATTATTGCGACATATATATAAATATAACCAAGAAGAACTTTAAACTGTTTTAGAACAAGTATTTTGTACAAATTAGAAAAAAAAATAGAATAAGTATGGGAGGAGTATAATATATGAGAGTCTAATAATATTATATTAATTTTGAATTTACGCCCACCTATTACTACTCAACATATTGGAATGCAGATGCATAAAATCAATTGGTATCAGAGATTGTAAATCAGCTTAGAGTATTTGAGGGGCCCTGCATCTCTTTGTAGCAGTTATTGGTTTTAATGAATAATGAATACCTAGCTTAGTGTTCATAACCTTTACAGACGGCCCAGAAACGTCTAACCAACATGGCCGAGCTAGAGAAGGAAGTGACCCGTCTACGAGCCAGCGAGCGCTCTTTACGTGACGCTATCTGCAACAAGCTACTGCTGGAGGAACAGGTGCACCAGCTCACGTCGAGGGTTACAGCGCTGCAGCCGATGCAGAACGAACTGCATGAAGCCAAGGTAAGATTCTAAAGGCTTCATAAAATGATGTATGTATAAGCTAAATGATCATATCAACAATCAATCAATTTGTAAGAATTTTGAGTAAGTATGGATAAGGTAAGGTTTTTGATATTGAATGCGCATGCTAGGCGAAAATCTTGAGATTTTTAAATAATTAGGGAGAAGAAAAATGATATTGCTCGGGCAGGGATCGAACCTGCGTCTTCGGAATACCACCCCGATGCCTTAACCACTGGGCCACCGAGCCAACTGCTCAAGCAACCAATTTTTATTTCTTCCTAATTATTAAAAATATCTTAAGGTAAGGTTTGTGTTCAAGAAATTTCTGCCCAAAAGGCGTACACAAAAATACATTAAACTTTAGTTGAATTTAAGGGAATTATGAATTACTGGCGACCCGCTCCGACTTCTCACGGAAAAAGGGGAAGGTTTATATGCATGTATGATAAATATAAACCTTCCTCTTGAATCACTCTGTCTATTGATGAAAACCGCATTAAAATCCGTTGCGTAGTTTAAAAGATCTAAGCGTACAGACTGATGGAAGCGACTTTGTCTTATAGCAGTTTCTTTGTACTTTTTACTGTGTCCCGGTTTGAAGGGCATTGTAGCCAGCGAAATAACTGGGCATTATATGACTCAACAGCAATGGGGGATCGGACAGTAATCGAGAAAAAATCAAAAATGTAGTTAGAACGAATGTTCGTCGAACCAGAAAGATCATTCGATCAACATTTTTGTGAAATAATAATGATTTATATTTTTAAATCAATAAATAAAATCTAATAATTCTGACATTTTCAATCTGTTTTTCATCTCAAACGAAACAACAATCATAGCGCATGACGTCATTTGTAGGCAAATGCCGTGAGTCAAGCTTGTGTTTATTTTACGTTTTTGCTTTTCATAAAATGTATTTTTGCTAATTTTTTCGTTCCATTACTACAATATCGTCCCCAAACTTCACAAAACGTATTTAAATCTCTTTGCAAGTTTTATTTCGAAGAGATTGTCGTTTTCTACCTACATATGACGTCACAAATTTTGAGGTGACCTTTTGCGCGGCAATATTTGAAACATAAAATATTTAAACATAGTTGTAGGTACTTTTAGAGCGTTATTTAATTAAAATAGTTTTTCATGGCTATATATATTAATTGTAGTTAATATAAAACACTTTCTGAAAAGTTGTCCGATCCCCTACTACAAGGTCTTAATGAGATACAAAAATATAATACGTAACTCAATATAATAGGTGTCATTCTTACCCGCTTATCAAAAAGGGTAATATCGCACATAATTAAAGTAATCACTTCCACGATACTTCATGAGAAAGACTCACCATATTAAAACGAACTGCAAACTGCACAGTTAACACTGCACAATAAACGTCAGTTAATATGATAATGGTTTCCTTTTAATTGGTGCAATGTAGATAGACAGTTTACGACGGACGTTAATCCCCTATTGTCTCAGGGAGACGAGCACAGTACAGTGCCGCGCAGGATTTTCCAAAACAAAGTTCTGGGTGGTGCTGTTATTGTTATGGGCTGGCGTATTGCTTACCATCAGGCAAAGGACCAGCTCGTCTCGTCATTCAGTTATATAAAAAAAATACTATGTAGAGGATAAACAATTAGTATAGATTTAACCACTTTCTTGTTCAATCATACTAACTTATAATCACACACCATATATTAAACTCCACTTACTTAACACATCACTCACATACAAAACTGTTATAACCACATTTACATCACACTCCCTTTCTCTCACACACACACACGCACCCTATCACACACACCCTCACACATCATCACACAAAACATACACTAGGTGATAGGGTGATACTGTTGCTTATTTATATAAATTCATTCTAGTTTTTAGTTAGTCACTAGATCCCTAATGGAACGCGACAAAGGTTTTTCGACTCCTTCGATGCCCTGACATCAGGTAAAAACCTAAACAGGGTATCATCAGGCTTTGGTAGGATTACTTATCAGTTAGTATTTACTATATTAATTTTATATGCAGAGCTACATCAATGACACACATCCTGGTCGCCCTTTGTCAGGGGACGTCTCCATACTCTGAAATACAAGTGTTTCACTTAGTTTGGGTACGGTTACCTCTTTTAGACACTGTGGTCTCCGGGATTGTGTATCTCGTACGTATAAGGTAACTTTGTGTACGTCTCCTCGCTAAAAATTAAAATGTAATCCTGCCATTTATTTATAAGCATTTTGAAAATATTTTTTATTATTATTATTATTATTAAGTAATAACAGTTTGTTTAGGTATCAAACACTTAGCTTCTTATAGGTGAAACTAGCATCTCTGGAGTCGACTCTCGAAGAGTGGCAGAGTACCGCGCGCGCTCATGGCGTTCAGGACGCGCGGGCTCTGTACTCGGCTCTGGATTCAGCGCTCAACTCCCAGCTTACAGCGACTGCTGCTAGCTCGCAAGCGCATTCTCAGGTGTCGCAGTTGACTGAGGTAGGTTAGCAATAGTATTTATAAACTTTCGCGAATAGGGTATTGACTAGTATAAATAATTAATTTTTAGAAAAAAACAAAAACCGACTTCAATGTATCTTCGAAGTCCAAGGTCACATATCGATGAAATTTATATGGGACCACTTCGTAGCTATACTGAACCCGACGCAAAAAGAATTTTTCAAATCGGTTCATAAATGACGGAGTTCTGGGGTAACAAACTCAAAAAAAAAATACAATCGAACAGAGAACCTCCTCCTTTTTTGAGGTCGGTAAAAAATTAAGTGCTATTCAATATCGTACACAAGCTAATTTCAATAAATTATAATTAATTAATAATTCATGTATTTATTGCATTCATTGTACATTCATTACATTAAAGCAGAGATCTTCAATTATGCTATTTTCGTAGGTATGCACATTGACCCTGTAAGGGTGTATGTATTAAAAAAACCCCGAAACAAAAAAACTTATAAAAATTAAAAAACGGTTGAACCGATTTTGATAAAAAAAGTCTAAGAACTACTGCTACAAAACTGGCTTTCAAATAAAAAAAATGCATCCAAATCGGTTCGCCCGTTTAAGAGCTACGGCGCCACAGACAGACACACACACAGGCACACTTAGTGGTCAAACTTATGACACCCCTCGTTTTTGCGTCGGGGTTAAAAAAAATACATAAAATTTAATGGTCAAAAATAAAAACAGAATGAAAATTTATATAATATTTTACTATTAAATATCTTTGGTGTTAGGTGACTGAAAAACTAATTTCAGATACATTTTCAGGATGTTCATATGATTGATATAATATTTTTTTTGCCAAATACCATATTCTGTTCATAGAGAATGGATTCGCGCACAAGATCAAAATAACATTTTCAATTTCAATTTCAAATTCATTTAATCAAGTAACCAGGACTCTATACCAATCACAAATAGCTACAAAACAAAAATAAAATGTCAACAAATTCGTACAATAATCAATTAGATGTCATACAGATTCATACAATATGATATATTTTGAATAACTTTGCCATCTTGTCGTGAACACAGGAATTAAACACAGCCAAGTACGAGCGAGACAAGGCGACCGGCAAACTAAACGATCTGCTTACCGTACGCAAGAACCAGGAGAGTCTCATACATCGGCTGCAGAAACGGTTGTTGCTTGTCACTAGGGAACGGGACAGTTACAGGTATGCTGATTAAAAATACTCCTCTTCTAATTGTTAAGGTGGGTGGTGTTCTCTCATTCACTCCCTTACAATACATTACAAACAACACTTATGTCAATGCCGAAAACTGCTTTTCATGAGGGCCGTAACAGCATTCTGCCCGAGCCTGTGTCAGATTTGGCCAGAATGTTTACAAATTACTTAAAACAAATAGTGTGATAAAATTATCTATATAATTAAATAACCTTTTAAGTAATCATACAGGGTGCGAATATGCATTCGCATAAGCAAAAACGCCCTTTAAGATAGATTAAAAAAATTTTTGGATGTCTGCTCGTTTGCCACAAGCATAAGTAAAGTGAAGTATTATTAAAAAAAAAAAGATAGAAAATTAATTGCTGGATTCGAACCTTTGCTGGATTTAAACCACGTCTTTTAAATACTGTTTCGACGCATGAAACTACTCAGTTGTCGAGCTCTGACTAGCCTATAAATACAGATTTTCGGCAAACATGCACTTACACACATTTAGTATGTGATACTAATTTGTAGCTCATATTGATTTGATTAAACATAGGGTCGATTCAGTTTATTGTTACAAAATTACGTAATTTTTTTAATAATGCGAATTTTTTAGGCAACAACTGGACTGTTACGAGAAGGAGTTATCGGTGACTTTATGCGGCGAGGCGGGCGCAGGTGGCGCGGCACTTCTGGCGGCGCGCGTCGAGCAGCTGGAGAAGTCGCTGCAAGCCTACCGCGACCTGCTGGCCGGCTCCGATCCCACACTACACGCGAAAGGTAATACACCTATCGTTTTCATCAATATCAATGCTTACCACAAATCTCGGTGTTGACCTAAAAGACTTTCTCGTTAGAAAACATTCCTTGTTGCCATGTAGCACTGCGATATACTCAGTCTAGACGTTCAAGTGTGTAACGCCTTGATAGATAATATAATATTTAAATTTCCGTATACCCTTAGCGTCAGCAACCCACTGCAATGTCTTGACAAATAATATTCAGATTTACGTGTCTCCTTAGCGCTAGAAACCCACCGCAATGTCTTGACAAATATTACTTGCATTTTCGTATACCCTTAGCGCTAGAAACCCACCGCAATGCCTTTATAATTTGAATGTTCGTGTATCCTCAGCGCTGGAAACCCACCGCAATATTATATCTTGACAAATAATATTCAGATTTTCGTGTCTTCTTAGCGCTAAAACCCACCGCAATGCCTTTATAATTTGAATGTCCGTGTATCCTCAGTGCTGGAATCCCACTGCAATATTATGTCTTGACAAATAATATTCAGATTTTCGTGTCTCCTTAGCGCTAGAAACCCACCGCAATGCCTTTACAAATAATATTTGAATTTCCGTGTATCTTCAGCGCTGGAAACCCACCGCGCTGAGGCGCAGAAGTGGCGCGAGGAGGCGGAGGCGGCGCGGCGCGACGCGCAGAAGCTGCGCGCGCAGCGGGACGCGCTGCAGGCGCACATACAGCGCATCGGCACCAACGCCACGCAACAAACCAAGGTACGCCCGCATTGCTGCAAACATTGTCTGGAAGACCGCCCATTGTACTAATCAATTTTTTAAGTTCTATTTTTATTTGTTCTTGTTATGTTTTTGGTGTACAATGTTATCAATCAAACTGACATAATGACAGTGGCCAAATAGAGAAAGATTGATAGAAATTACTTTAGAGAGAGAGAACGAGATCGAAATGACGAGATATAAAGAGAGAGAGAGAGAGAGATAGATAAAGAAAGAGAGAGAGAAAGATAAAAAAGAGATTGAGAGACAGAGAAATAGAAAGAGCGAGAGAGTGAAAGAGATACATAAACACGAGAGTAAAATAGAGTTCACGTGAGAGAGAGAATTAACGAAAGATAGTGAAAGAGATAGGGGGATATACACATACACGTAGGCGTATTGGCAGTGGCAACATATATCTGTCTATTCTTAATGAAAAAGGCGAGAGACAGGGCGAGAGAGAGAAAGAGTGTAACATAACGAGAGAGCATCGCATCGGCACCTACGTCGCGCCACAGACTAATGCTATCATACATTTCATCATTCAACAGTGTATATCATACAACGTTGATGTACGTAAGGCTTTCTTCTTGACATACCGACTTCTTTATATTATTTTAATAATGTTACTACTGTGGTTTTACTAGGAGCCACCGCTTTGCTAGTTATTCTTCGGTCAAGCAGTAGTGCGCAAACATTACTTTTGCCGATTTAAAAAGAATTATAGACAGCGAAATTACTGGACATAAAAGACTTAATATTGTGTGGTCTTGGATGACGAGCACAATCCAGTGCGCAGTACTTTTCATGGTATTTAATGTTTGGGTAGCACTGCAATCGTTATAGGCGTGGCGCTTACCATCTGGTGGACGACTTGCTCGTCTCGTTACTCAGTTCAATAAAAAATATGTTATAGTTTATTATTATATTTTAAGGTCCTACACCTCGCCGACAACCCCGCCGCCGTAGCGCAAAAACAAATTCAACACGAGTTGGAGACTGCACAAGAAGAGGTAATTTTTACTTACCACAAATGATAAATCGTAATTTTAATCAGTTTTCCCGCGACATTGTACGCGTGACGACGAAGGAAGCTCACAGTCGTCTTTTTTCTCAATAGGGTATCGGACAACTTTTCAGAAAGTGTTTTATATTAACTACAATTAATATATAGCCATGAAAAATAATATTTTTATTAAATTACGCTCTAAAAGTATCAAAATCTATGTTTAAATATTATGTTTCAAATATTGCCGCGCAAAACGTGTCACCTCAAAACTTGTGATGTCATATGAAGGTAGAAAACGAAAAACTCTCCGAAATAAAAACTTGTAAAGAGATTTAAATACGTTTTGTGAAGTTTGGGAACGTTATTGTAGTAATTAACGAAAAATTAGCAAAAATACATTTTATAAAGAGCAAAAACGTAAAATAAACACAAGCTTGACTCACGGCATTTGCCTACAAATGACGTCATGCGCTGTGATTGTTGTTTTGTTTGAGATGAAGAACAGATTAAAAATGTCAGAATTATTAGATTTTATTTATTGATTGAAATATATAAATCATTATTATTTCACAAAAATATTGATTGAATGATCGTTCTGGTTCGACGAACATTCGTTCTAACTACATTTTTGGTTTTTCTCGATTACTGTCCGATCCCGTATTCCATTTTAGCATGAACTCCCCAGTATATTTTATGAGAGTCCATACCACGAAGATATCTACCTGTATCTTTGTAGTCACCCATCCAATTATAATGTACATTATAATCTAAGTTGGGACTCATGCTGCCAACCTCTGGAAGCCCGTACCCAAAATCACGTGTTTTTTTGTTGGTACAAAGTATATTAAAAACTTTCAAAATATAATCTTTAAATACAGGTATCACCTAATTTAATAAAAACGTCCAGACAGACATTTAAGGTTGCAGGTTGTATCTGAACGTTGCGTGGCAACGGTGAGTCAAGGTCAACCGCCGCTTTTCGGCTTAGAAATTGCTCGTTCGAAAGTGACTCACTACACCCCCTCCCCCCTTGTGCCTTGTGATATTACGTGTTTTTCCAACCCCACCCCCTTTTTAGAGTCTCACGTAATTATTGGACGATCCCTGTCCTACAATATTTTTCTCATACAATAATCTTTTCCAGATAAAAAGGTTGAACGCGGCGTTACGCGAAGGTGGTTCGAAGGTTTGCAGCGACGAATCTCAGCAACTGAAGCAACAGTTAGAAAACAGCCGCATCAAGCTCAAAAGGTAATAATAAGAAAACAAATACACAAGTTGTAGAACCATAAGAGACAAGTTAGTTTTTTTTTAATAACACATCTCCACTCTTTCTTTTCCTTCTTTTTTCTTTTCTTTCTCTCCTTTCTCTCATTACTGTTCTTTCTCTTCTTTGTCTTCTTTATCTTCTTTGTCTTCTTTATCTTCTTTATTTTCTTTATCTTCTTTCTCGTCTCTCTCTTCTTTCTCTCCTTTCTCTTCTTTTTTTTCTGTCATACCTGTATTTTTGTAAGAAGCCTAGAGAAATTGACTTAACGTCTGCTTTCAAATTGTGTTTAGGAAGACGACCAGTGAAACAGAAGTTGCGGAATAGCATTCCTCTTCGCACCCAGACGTATTTTTAACTATATTTGTGAGTTCAATGTCCTTGTGCTAGCTTTAGTTGCTAGAAACGTAGAAGACAATAAAATGCCGTAAATCGAGAGCCCAAGCACATTTACTATCTCTTAGGCGTTTTCACAAGCGAGTCTTGCAGTGGTTAAAATACATAAATAAATAAATAACGCCCAGCGATCTCATACATAGATCTTGGCCTCTAACTAGGATTCCCTGTATCACGGAAACCAGGAACTATGAGGACCATGGTCCCACAACACCCAGACACAAACACACACACCCAGAAACAAATGCTTGCGCTTTTTTTCTGTGCACAAACATTTGTCCAGTCGCGGGAATCGAACCCGCAACCTCAGTGGTGTGGGAGATTTGAGCCAACCTGCCCAACCACTACACCACAGAGGCTGTCATTTCACATCGATCTATACTGTGGAATAAATACGAACCATGTTGCGAGAGAGTAATTTTACGTAAAGGATAGCAATCTTCAATGTTAATATAATCACTAAGATACGGCATTCCCTTTGTTAGCGTTTGGTTATTGTTTTACTTTTGACACTATACTGTGGTGACAAATGAGTCTTAAAACGTCATGATCTTTGTAAATTCGGTAGGTGGCTGGCTAATGAAGACTAAATATATAAGAAAACATTTGTCAATAAAAACTACTCAGAGCATATTTGACTTCTTAAAAATTGCCGGCTAGTAACTGAAACGGGAAAAACACTGGATAGAAGCCATTGAATTTAGTGACGATTTTAATGTATACTTCTGTGAAAGACTCGCTCGTGAATATATAACTAACCACGTATGTAATCGCTTTCTCTTTCGCCTATAGTTTGACTGAAACCGCTGTATGCGCGGCGAGGTAGGGCCCGAGGCCGCCGTGAGCGTAGACGGCGGCCTGCGGCAGGCTGACGGAACAGAGCGGCCGATACCACAGAATATTAAGGGACAGAAGCATCACTCCGCAAAGAAATTTAAACAAATAGTGACTCTTACTATGACGCAGTAAAACTCAATTCAGCTCGCGTAGCGCTGCATACCTACCAGTCATAATAACCTACAGAGCGCCTCTCTTTCTATCGCATAGCTCTTATCTCTTCTGACGCGGCACGTGTAACGACGCGCGACCCGCTGCCGGTGTCCGGCTATGTACTTGTAGCTTCGTACCTATAGTGCGGAGTGCGCTAGGCCTGCCGATACTCCCCCCGTCTCGCCGCGCGCATACCTAAGGCGCGGTACAGCGGTTTCGGTCAAACTATATCACATCTACGATTATAGCTCAACACGATGTTTTACATATAACATTTATGTACGCAGTTTATTTTGCATAGAATATTTATGTACGCAGTAATTTGCCAGGCGTTCTTAGACGCTCTAGATGCCTGTGGCGTAACAAACAGGGGTTGTTATACATATACATAGTTATATCTCATTAGCGCATTGCTTCATCGATATTATTTCTCCATTAGCTATTTTTGTGGCAATATTACGATTCGTAAATTATCTTGAATATACAATACTTAGGCAACTATAAATTATGCAGTTCAGTTCCATCTTTATACAAGGTGTAAATTATTAATGTGTATGGAACCGAAGGGAAGCTATTCTGACCAAGCATGCAAATAGCTTGACATGTACAAAGGTTGGATAAAGCGCAACTATTTGCAATTTGCATATAAAAATAAAATTATTTTTATCTCTGAAATTTGAGACAACCGTAACATAAACCAGTCTTTGCTATTATTGCGCCTCTAGGCGTAATTTTGTAGGGTTGTCATGTTGTGCTTTTTACATTTCGCGAAAGAAAATTTACGAGAACGTTTAATGAATGAAATTCATGAAAATTTCAAAACTCGTTGAACAAACGTTGTTTGCCATGACTTGCAGAATAAGCCGCTTCGGGTTTATACACATAACATGATACACTTAGTATAATATATTATATCAAATATCATGCAATGTCTGTATATAACAAGGTTAAATGTTTATACTGCTTACACATTGAGACACACATCGATTAAAGACGCGAATTAATTTAAATCGATTTTCGAATCGATTGAACTGCGGAATGGTAACGTAAGTAGACAGCGGAAGGTAGTTTACCGCGCATATTGTCGAACTAATACTAGTAATTGTCTTCATATGTAAATAACATTTTAAATCCAATATATGATTCTCTTGTAAATTATAATTTTATAACATCCCTTTACACTGAACGACCGAACAAAAAAGAACCGATTTAAATTTTGATGTATCTTCGAAGTTCAAGGTCGAATATGGACATTGTAGCTATACTGAACCCAACGCAAAAATAATTTTCCAAATCGGTTGTAAATGAGGAAGTTCTGGGGAAACAAACATAAGAAAAAACAATCGAATTCAGAACCTCTTCCTATTTTGGAAGTCGTTTAAAAACTAGATTCAGGTACTGTCTTCATTCTAACCCATTCCTAGCGTAAATCTTACACAATCTCCTATCGGCTACTCGTGTGTTGGCAACATAAGGAATAAGATAGCTATTTTTTTATACACATGTGTTTCCGTTTTAGAATGAAAGAAGAATTCACGTCGTCCGCACAAGAATACCGAGACGTCGTCTACATGCTGTTAGGATATAAGATAGACAGAACCGGCCATAAAAACTATAGGTATGTTTTTAATATTTTGTCTTTATTTTCAGCATAAATAGGATGAGATTGAGAAATCTATGACGTCATAGTTTCTTCTGAAAGCCGAATTAAGATAGTATAAAAATGCATTGGTCTCTAACGATTGGAAGTTATAACAATGTGTACCAATAGGGGATCGGACAGTAATCGAGAAAAAATCTAAAATGTAGTTAGAACGATTGTTCGTCGAACCAGAAAGATCATTCAATCAATATTTTTGTGAAATAATAATGATTTATATTTTTAAATTAATAAATAATTTTGACATTTTTAATCTGTTCTTCATCTCAAACGAAACAACAATCACAGCGCATGACGTCATTTGTAGGCAAATGCCGTGAGTCAAGCTTGTGTTTATTTTATGTTTTTGCTTTTCATAAAATGTATTTTTGCTAATTTTTTCGTTTCATTACAACAATATAGTCCGCAAACTTCACAAAAAGTAAACATAATATTTAAACATAGTTTTAAGTACTTTAAGAGCGTTATTTAATTAAAATACTATTTTTCATGGCTATATATATTCATTGTAGTTAATTTAAAACACTTTCTGAAAAGTTGTCCGATCCCCTAATTTGAACCAATTATGTCTTTACTGAACCAATTATCACTTTAATATATCAATGATCCCGCTTTAAAAAAATACAAAAAACTATTATCAGCGGACAAATGTTATTATGACACTGAATATTTATCTGACAAACTCTAATGACAATGACCTTTATCTGATAATGATTATTCTACAATTTTTACATATACCTTGCTTGACAAGTTGTGCAAAAAGCTAATAAGTAACACCTTGCATGCAGTCATGTGTGTAATGCCATGTTTTTACGAATTAATTATCTTTATCTTTACAATTTGTGAATTGGTTTAGTCTCTAATTACAATATTTTTTCTGAACGAATGATCTCGTTTCAAAGATTAATAATCTTTTCAGAATATCAAACATGTACGCCGAGTCATCGGAAGAATACCTTACATTCACACTGTGCGATGATGGCATAGAGATGGTCCACACGGAGTATTCCGCGTCTCTCGGCGAACTGGTAGAGTTACACCTACACCGCCACCACTCCATCCCGCTGTTCCTTAGTGCACTCACGGTGGAACTGTTTACTAGGACCACTATACAAATGCAGGAATAACTTTAGTATAAATAGACTAGCTACTCCCCCCTGCGTCGCATGGGTGCGGCTTACCTAAAATATTATATATATAACAAAAACCCTGACCGAAATGGATGTCGGATCCTAAATATTGTTTAACTGTATACCATAGATATTTTATTTTTAATTTTTGTACGAACCTATACTGTCCCACTGCTGGGCAAAGGTCTCCTAGTTCTTCCACGCATCCCGATTATGACAAATATAAAACTGACTAGGGTGGCGCCGTGACCCAAAGTGAGTCTTGGCCTCCGACAATAGAAGACGCCAATCTAGTCTGTCTTGTGCCAACTCCTGCCATTCTTCGACCAGCCCCCCAACCCATATGTCGCTCAAGCGCCAATCGTATATCGTGTTGAGCTCAAATTAAGGTATAACTTCACTGCGACTAATGAGATACGGTCTAATTATTGTTGATTCAGGCAAGAAATCGAGTTAATCTCATTAATTTATACCAAAATACGATAACTACAAGTTGAGATAAACTTAATGAGACAATATATGGCTCCATAAGACTTTGTCGCAGTGAATCTACACCCTAATCTGATCTCAACACGATATACGATTGGCGCTTGAGGGACATATGGGTACGGGGGCTGGAGCTCACGCAAGTCCTTTTCCACTTCGTCTTTCCAGCGGTACTTGGGACGGCCGAGTGGCCGACCGGTCGTCGGCCGTCCCAAATACGTCGCAAATATAATTATAATTATGACAAATATAAAAGTTACAATAAACACTGATAAAATTCTACTTGAATTTTGCTGTTATGAAAGACTTTTTTTACATTTTTGTTGGCATGTGTTCATATGTAAACAACTTCACGGGTCCGATAGGGATGTGGCTAATGTACACCAACACCTTCTCAAAATTGTCCTCAAAATCTTCTACAATAAGGGTGAAAACCACAAAGTCTATAGACGGACACGGACGACGACTATGATATGATTATATTACGACTATGATATATGACTATGATATGATTATATTACGACTATGATATATGACTATGATTATATTACTATCTATAAATCGTACATATTCGTAGTCAACATATGCCGACATTGGCGCATAGAGCACTCTTTCGAATGTCGAGTATAGCCGACTACGGTGTACATACGGTTAAAAAGGTATATAATTTAAAAGGCGAATGTTAATCGCAGGCGATGTTATTTGAATTAAGTGAGTATTCGAAGCAGCAGTAGCAATAAGGTTTTTAGAATAACGGGTCGTCCATTGATCACGTGATATGTTTTTAGCAACTTTCTAAACCGTGGTGAGGTTATGGTGAGGCTACACCCAAAATCACAAGTATTTTGTTGGTTCAAGGTATATTAAAAGAATCAGAAACATAATCAAATGACTAGGAATGAACTAATTCCACTCAAAACTTGTGCAGCGCCCGCACAGGGCACATGTGTCTAGTCTATAAAACATCTTTAACGCCTGTCTGGTACATTACATTGTCATGTAAGCATTAATAATAAATAAATGAATAAATGTATTTTGTTGGTAAAGTATATTAAAAACTAGAATATTATCTTTAAATACAGGTTTAATCTAATTTAATTCTGGAAAGCACCGTGATAAAAACGTCCAGACAGACATTTAATGTTGCAGGTTGTTTCTGAACGTTGCCTGGCAACGGTGAGTCAAGGTCACGCGCCGCTTTTCGGCTTAGAAATCGCGCGTTCAACGAAAAAAAATACACGAGATATCTCACTACACCCCCCAACCCCCCTTGTGATATTAGTGACTTTTCCCGAACCCCCACCCCTTTCGAGCCTCACGTGATTAATGGAAGATTCCTAAGGAGCAATAAGCAGTTCGAAAACTTGAGCGAAACGATGCTTTGTTTCAAGATTTCACGATCTAATAATGCTCTTTGATTCCAATTTGTACCGAAAAGCTTTTTATAAAGCAATAGTACTATTAAAGATGCTTAATATGCTTTTGAGAATTCATAATATTGGAACTGTTTGGACGCGGGTTGTAAATAAGTTTTGTTCCTACATTTTAAGTCTTAATGGTATTAATTTAGAGTAGTTATTCCCAATTTAAACGTATTTTTTCAATTCAAGAAGAGCTATTTACGTGAGTTGTGCGACTCTGTTCGACCCACCGGCCTGTTGACTGATGACTTATAAAGGGTGAGTTTTTTAACAGGTATCCCTGTGGCATAGTAAACAATATTTTATTTTTATTAATTTTTAGCAGATTTGTATGAAAATTATGACATCGGTTTTGATCAAGTTGTAGCATTTTTACAAAAATATGTTATGTATTTATTTGTTCCTAATCAGCAGCAGAATTGATTAGGGCAAAAAAAAAAACATTTTATTGATTTTAGGCAGAGAAATCAATCGTTTCAAAAATGCAAAAATTTAGTATTTATACGTTTGGAAAACTCAATGTATTTCTAACAAATTGTTCGATCTCCAACGGTTACGGTAGTTGCCATAAGAAAACTTTTTTGATATTGAATGCATTAGCGCATGCTAGGCGAAAATCTTAAGATTTTCAATAATTAGGAAGAAGAACCAAATTTCTTATATCCTTCTTATATTGTCTTACGGGGACGATTCTACGTCATCTGTCGTCAATGATTCCATTGATATAAGAGGGATAGAAGAAATTTGGTTGTTCGAGCAGTTGGCTCGGTGGCCCAGTGGTTAAGGCGTCGGGACTGTATTCTGAAGACGCGGGTTCGATCCCTGCCCGAGCAATATCATTTTTCTTCCTAATTATTTAAAATAATAAGAAAACTTGTTCAAAAATTCACCCTTTGTACTGGTTGATACGCGTCTTCGTAAAATAATGTTTATAGATATTCCGTCGGTTAAGTTCAAATAACGTGTCCTCTAATATAAGCCAGATCATTACCTATCTCAGTGCCAAATCTGCGGCCTGTAAGAGGGAACGTAAAGTACTGGTTCTTGACTACCTTTGTTATTTTGTTAAGAAATTAATGTAACTATATTTGTGTTTTAGTTCTAGACGAAAAGACGAAGTATACTATAGATATACAAAGCTTCATTATCTTTGAATAAAAATTATGTAGCGTACAAGGAGTTTATTAATATTGTATAGATATGGTTCAACATTAGGGTCGATTCTATGTGGCATTCTCTAAAATTAAATTTAACATTAAATTAAGTAATATTAATGTATTTGGTATTCTAGTATCCGCGTTCTCCAAATTTAAGTAACGTTTGACGACGCTAAAATTCAGTATTTTTTTCTAAACATACGTCAAAGTGACAGATAGTTGCACAGAATACGGATTCTCTAAAAATAAGTGAAGTTTAGAGATAGCGTGCGCGGCAGGATACAAATCACACACACAACACACATCTAACTCTCATCAAACTTAGTGCAAATTAGGTTTAGAGAATGCACGATAGAATTAGGGCCATTTTACAGATTAGCTAACATTCAAAATAGAATAAAACTTGAAAAAGATCAATCACCATCATTATTTAATTATTGGTATTATGACTAATATCAATAATTAAATAATTTTGGAACCACATTCAAATTGTTGTTTAAGTTGCTATGAGTTCATTGTGATATTTGTGATAGATTCAGTTTTATGATGACTACATTATCTTTATACTAGCTGCGCCCCGCGTTTTCCCGGGATAAAAAGTAGCCTATGTGTTAATCCAGGATCTAAAGTACCTACATATATACCAAATTTCATCAGTATCCGTTCATTCATCATTCATCCGATTATTCTGCTTATATTAATTATTATACTTGCGTAAATAAGTATATTTGAAATAGTATGGGAATAGTATATAATTGTCAACATGTAAATAATTATAAGTTACTTTAAGTTCACCATAATTTAATGTATTTTGTAAGACATTATGTATTTCGTAAGACATTGTGTTTTGATAGTATTTAATACAGAAATGATAATTGAATGAATTGTTTGCAATCATCTCCATAACTAGTAATATGCTGTTGTGACCAGCCCCCCTACCCATATGTCCCTCAAGCGCCAATCATATATCGTGTTGAGTTCAGTTTAGGGTATAGATTCACTGCGACAATATTTTATGATGCCATTTATTGTCCCATTAAGTTTATCTCAATTATTAGTTATCATATATTGGTATAAATGAATGAGATTAATTCGATTTCTTGCCTGAATCGATAATAATTAGTCTGTATCTCATTAGTCGCAGTGAAGGTATACCTTAATTTGAGCTGAACACGATATACGATTGGCGCTTGAGGGACATATGGGTACGGGGGCAGTGGATACGCCTACTGGTCGTATAGTCAGGTTTAGGGCAATACGTTGCGAAGGGAAATCAATAAAAAGACATATCGGTGTAAAATATTTATGAAGAAACAAGGAAAAATATATTATACATCATCTAATGTTCGCAATGAGTTTAACTACAACAATTTAGTAATAGTCAGATTAACAACACGATTAGCACTAAATAATTGACAAGAGTCAAGTTTTCTATTTATTATGAGTAAAAGTATTATGTATAGAGAAATATGGCAAGCATGGAACGCTGCTCGACAGAAATGCATTACTGCGGCTGGCGGTGCTCGTCACAAGATGGTGATGATGATGATGGGACGAGCAATTTGTTCGCCTGATGATTACAGTTTTTGAATTACGATTCAACACAAATATTTGAATTGGGTGTAATTTAAACCTAACCTTGTGTTGAATGTTTATCAAAGTACGATTGCCTTGGTCTCATGACCCTGATAATATAAATTTTAATTCTTATATTTCCAGTAATCTCTCAATTCCAATATGTAAACAAATAAATTAGCGAGTTTTTTTTAGCCCTTAATAGATCTATGTTTGGCCACTATCTCGCCTGATGTGAAGCGATGATGTGGCCTAAGATGGGGCACATAGATCTAGAGAGAGGCGGCAGTTGAGCGGCTGCTCAGACCCGTCTCCCCGATGGTTCACCGAACATCATCCCGAATCACGACTAGGTCGCTTGACGACATGACTTTGTTCGGTGGGATACGAACGATAATATAGTAGTAATATTACATATTTGTCGATCGATCGAATAATTTTTAGGTAAGTCTGAATGTGATTGACGATCGTCGTCGATCAACACGATTTTAACTTGCCATATTGTTCTAGTACAGTAAAGTGTAAACCTTAATCACATCTAATAAGTACCATAATCCAATGACGATATTAAAATCCATTTAATAGAAGAATACACTGACCTCAATTTTTAGAAATCTTTGGACATATTTAAAATTTTACTAAAGGTAAAATTTCACTAGGCCAGTCTACATTGACTACTTAAGTTAAATTGCTTGGCAAAAGATACAAAATATTATAATTTCTATTAAAATGAAGTATTATTATTTTATTATAATTATAATAGCAATTTAACAAATGTTATAACAATAAAAATATTGTGCTTTATTAGGAATCGATAAGAAACTAAAATATCGTAAAAAAATGTTTCTCTCTCTAGCCGTTTTCATCGGACTTGATGTTTATTTACTCACAAATTTAATAGAAGATACGAAATAGAACTTTAAACTATTTAAAGCTAAGAAGGACGCCAAGAAATTTATTTTACTACAATGACAACATTTAGGATACCTTTAAAATTCATTAAATTCACATAAGTACAAAATATTCTTGGAATCGTTTTGGAAATAATTTAAAAGTAACAATAAATTACTTTCGATAACTACAGTCTATTAAAATCACTTAGTTTTCAATTGAAAATGTTTCGAATATAAAGATATCGTAAAATCATACGTACACATAATACTGAAACCGCATTTCAACACTAAACATGCCCGAACTCATTTTACAACTTGCGCTCTCGACTCGTATAAACAAAACAAAACATAATAACATAAATTTCATACAATTTTCAATAAAATTATTGCACTAAAACTTCATACTCATAACTTAATAATAAATATTGCATAAGCGTTAACCACATAATCTTGAAATAATATTAAGTCTTACGATTCTAAGAGTTAATTTTAAGAACATTTATGTCAGTCTGATGTAAGTTTTTTCATCAACTTTCATCATAATACGAGCTTCGTAAAGTTTAGACTTCATCAAGACGGAAAATTAGAATTTATTAAGAGTAAAAAGTACCTAAATCCAAATATTGTGCTAACTACAGTCCCTATGTAATATTTTGACTAAATGTTAAGTACGATTTGGTGCTCAAATAATGTAAGTGTTAATTATTTAAAACTAGGAAGTAGTATATTTATTATTTATCTACAAGGTTCGAAATAGTGCGTCAGGTTCCAACTTTTTTCTAATACTACCCTAACTACGAATTCCGAATTTTGAACCTGACACATCATGGATGACTTTATGGAGCAGCCCTTGAAATACCAACTCTTGAACTGTCAAGTCTTGAGATCTTAAAACTGCATTGCAATGCAAGTGATTCGTATGAAAGGTTATGGAGATATGGTTGTACTTGACGTGTCATTTTTTCTTCAAAAGTTGGTAATACAATGACACAGTAATCGTTTACATAATGACAAAACAAGCCTGGAATTAAACCCATCATCTTCGACTATTTACGTATAAATTGACTATTCTGCTTAATTTGTTAAAGCTTAGGTGTTTATATAGCATATGTACCTAATGCACTCAGAATTGCTACAAAAAATAACAAAGAAAGACATTTGACCGCGTATGATTTTCTCAGTGCATCTGTCATTTGCGTTTTGAGGTTATGGGCCCAATGGGAACTTTACTATAGGATTGAGTAGAATTCCAGACTTATTCAGCCCTTTCTGTCTTACACATTAAGAAGCCAGCGGACATTGTCCGGCTAAACCTAGAAGAGTCTATGACTATAGGACGCGCTTGCCCACACCGCTCACACTTCTTGCATCAGTCACTCTATTGTTCGTTATGTTTTTGTTGCCTGAAATAATAAAAAGAAAACGTGAGTTATGTGATATTGAACAAAAAGTCATTAAAATTGTCAAACGGGGCTCGTAAACAAAATAATAAATGAGACTAAACAGATCTCGTTATCTGATTACATGACGCAAGTTTCCATGATCGGATTCGAAAACGATCTGAGATCATGTTCCGAGGAGACAGCCCCTTCATTCATTAGGTGGGAACTTGAAAGTTTTGATGCTTTAATATATATTATATATATAGTAGTTGCTAAAATTAAAATGCTAAACATAGGGTAGGTAATGAGATTACAGTACACAAGTCAAAAGTAAAAGTCTAAAGATATTTATTAAATAGGCACAAAAATGTACTTTTTAACGTCATATACACATCATACAAATCAATTAAAATAAGATAATAATTAATTTTTAGAAAAAAACACAAAAACCGACTTCAATGTATCTTCGAAGTCCAAGGTAAACATATCCATGAAATTTATATGGGACCACTTCGTAGCTATACTGAACCCGACGCAAAAAGAATTTTTCAAATCGGTTCATAAATGACGGATTTCTGAGGTAACAAACATAAAAAATAAATAAAAAAAAAACAATCGAACAGAGAACCTCCTCCTTTTTGAGTCGGTTAAAAACTGAACTTTTAATACCTACTATAAAAAGCACTGCGTAGCACTGCTCATAACCCCGAGACATCAGATATTAAGTCTCATATGCCCAGTAATTTCACTGGCTACAATGCCCCTTCAAACCGGAACACAGTAATGCTTGCACACTACTGCTTGGCGGCAGAATAACTGGCAAAGCTGTGGTACCTACCCAGACGACCTCCCGCATACGAGAGACCTACCATAAGTAGACGATAGTGACTTTATCACTAAGGCCAGCGCTCACCTGTAGCGAAGTGACGGTGCCGCCGGCGGAGTTTATTATATTCACCTTTACAAGGCCCAGTGTGCAGCGGTTCGACGACGCGGCCCGCGTGGCAGGCGGCGCGCTGCAGCCGGCACCACGACGGATAGGTGCGCGTGTCGGAGCCGCACAGCTGCCGGCGCGCGCCGCCCCCGCCGCCCGCCGCGCACGGCCCGCACGACACGCAGCGCGCGCCGCTCGCGCCGCCCGCCACGCAGCGCTGCCCCGCGCCGCAAGATATGGACGCGCAGGTTGCATTTGCTGGGGAGGACAAGGATACAAAAATGTTATTACTGTAGGACCTAAGCCTCTTCACACCGGAGATGACCGGCAGTGAAGAGGCGAACAGTATAATGCTTTAATAATTTTTTTACCACGTTTTTATTAAGTCACTTTCTTGTCTGTCTGTCTGTCGTTGCGGGTGGAATCTTGCAACGCAAATTTCAAGCACTTCCCGATTAGCTATTTGGCTGAAACTCTCAGGGTAGCTCACAACTCGATGACAATGCATTCTAAATACATTTATTCATTTTAAAGCGCATAAAAATGTGGTTTGTTGATTAATGTTTTAATCTTCATTATAGTCTTGTTTCACTAAAGTATACAGCGGCGCAACTAAGGAGATTTCAATTACATTTTTTTAGCGGCTTTAAATTGTCTATGGCAGCGCGCGCTAGAGGCAAGGCAAAATCCAGCAGTCCACCGCGCATGTGTGCGCACGCATGCGCGGTGGACTGTTGGATTTTGGCGCTATATAATAACGTTGGTCAAAAATATTTGCATAGATAAAATAGTCATGAAACTGCACATAACTAGGTATTTAAACATGAATAGATATGAGTTCAATAGGAGGTACTATATCACAGGTGTATGAGAACCCCGTATGCACCAGTTTCATTAATCTACACTAACATTATAAAGAGGAAAGATTTGTTTTTTTGTATGTTTGTAACGATTAAACAAAAAACTACTGGACCGATATCAAAAATTCTTTCACCATTAGAATGCTACTATAAACCTAAAATAGGCTACATTTTATCATGTCGACGCGACACGAACGAAGTCGCGGGCGGTTACTAGTCACTATAAAAGCATGCTGAACCTTACCTATACAAGAGCCCCTGTACGCCAAAGGCAGCGCCCGTCCCTGCTCGCACGCAGCCCGGCGCAGCGCGCAGACGCCCGCATACGTGTTCCCGTCCACCGCGCACACGGGCGAGCCGGCCACCACGCACGCCCCGCACCGCACGCAATGCGGGCCCAGCTCAGAGTCGAGCACGCAGCGCTTGTCCCCGCCGCAACGGACGCCTTCGCAGGTACCTTCTGGAATTAAAAAAAATGTAGGTGGCTAGATTATTTTTTTATTGAACACCACAAAACATGATAAACTTAAAATCAATGTCAAAATGGGCAGTCTTATCTCTCAAAGCGATCTTTTTTAGATCATCCAGAGGTATAGAAATAACGTACAATGTGGTAGCATAAAACACCTATTGACAGTTTTGGACAGGTCGCGAATTGATTGCATGGTGCTCGAAGCGGAGTGCACTTTTTCGTCAACCGAGAGTTTATTTTTTTATCTTTATGGATCTGAGTAATGAGACGAGCAAGTCGTTCGCCTGATGATAAGCGCCACGCCTGCATAACAAATGCAATGCCACCCGGTTACTGGTGTACCGTAACCCTTTTTTTTCTTTTTTGTTTGAGGTCTAATAGCTATTAATATAAAGTACCTACCTAGTTTGACGAATGAGTAGAAAAGCCAATTAAAAACCTCCACAAAAATAAATTTTAGGTATAGACTTTTCAGTCATGCAGAGTGAGCTGTGTAAAGTGACATTTAAAGAGCTGCAGCATACAGCTTTGTTTAGAATTCAGGTCTATGGCGGGGTCAGGTATTGAATTGAGGAGTTGAATGCCTGCATGCAAACGTGTCCCATTTAGCGTTAGGAACCTACGTTATCATATATGTCACCGACCTAGACTTCGGACAACTTAACACGATTTCTATAGCAAGTTCTAAATAGCAGCACGTTGTAAGTATTTACAATGTGCTGCTATTTAGAATTTATTCAAGTACACTATTCTGAACATTGAGGCTGTTTGTTTTCCTATGCCATTAACTTTACAATCACGGAACTATAAACGTAAACCGTCCTGGCCAATATAATTTATTTCGAAGAACTAGGTAAAGCAAATATCCCAGCCGGAAGAGAAAGCGAGCGACGCAACGTCGCGGCGGATATTTAGATGACTGCTAAATATAGTGTAATGGTGCTTTAAGTCGGATAAAAAGTTTATTCCCGGAGCTGTCGTAAAACGCGGAAACACGAGGCCTAATGTAACATAATAACTAAGTAGAAATCAGACAAACGGCTGAGAGGCCTTTAAATATCCCGGCGTTTTCCCGCCGATTGTATCGTATTGCGGTTTATGGGCCGGCTGTAGTTAGTCAGGTCTAGACAGCGATCAAGTGCCTACGTCCAGACTTTAGATTACAAAATTTATCACGTTTAAAATCGGAGCACGCCGACGGCGGCGCTGGCGGGCCGTGTCTGCTTTACGTTCCGAGCTGCGCCGTGCAATCGATGCCTGAAAAGCAAACACAACTCCCAATTAGTTTGGACTCATAAAACAAGCGGTTATCGTGCTTGTATTTTACGGGTTAAGTATACTTGAAATCGGAAACGGTTATGAACTCTAAACTGACAATTTGAATGTTTCAAATCGATTTGAACTAAAGCTACAATCTCTTGCATGGCAATCAAAGTTATTATTTCGACAGCCTCTGTGGTGTAGTGGTTGGGCAGGTTGGCTCAAATCTCATACATCACTGAGGTTGCGGGTTCGATTCCCGCGACGGGACTAATATTTGTGCACAGAAAAAAACGCAAGCATTTGTTTCCTGTCTGGGTGTTGTGGGACCATGGTCCTCATAGTTCCTGGTTTCCTAGATGCAGGGAATCCTAGTTAGGGGCCAGGATCTATGTATGTGATCGTTGGGCGTTATTATTTTATTATTATTGTTATTATTGCAAATTGCAACATTAAATTGATATACTACTTAAGTACCTACGTTATTAAGTGCAGTAACATGCTTAGCAAGATTAACTCGACGCATGCATGTTATCAACGCTCGCAGTGACAAATTACGATTCATGTCCAGGAAGCTAAATCCCTCATCGTTTCGACTGACGCCAGGTTATCGTACTCGGGAGGACTTGGCAGCGCTCGGATGGTAAAAATTGCCCGCGAACCGAAAACAACATTCAACAACTCTTGAAATACCCAACTATGTATAATGTATATTTAGACAGCTACACTGAGTACTTTATTACAGGAATTTGCTGTGGTTACGGGTCTGTTCGCTCGTAAAGACGTAAAACGCGTTGAAGTGGAGAGGCGGCTTTTAGAGGCGTTTGAGGCGAGCTGAGCCGAGATGTTATCGAGGGATATTATTCATAATATGGAATGGGGACGTCTGGGTCGCTCTAGGACCGATTGCGGTTGTGACAGCTCGCTTTGACGACTTCACAATACGAATGTGACACGCTCGGCCGCGGGTTATGGCGACCGCATAAAATTTAGTTTACGGCTGGTTTTAGTGCGAGATTATGCGTGAATACCTCGAAGCGAGGCATTCTGAGCTTCGCGACTTTGTGACTTTCAGATTTTGTCAGTAGCTAGTTAATTATTTAGTACGTTATAGTACCTATTCGTAGAAATGTCTTAATAATACATTGTGGTCATTTTCATTTTTCTTTACTACTTAGAACATTTTAAAAGGATAAAAGAATATTTGGCTAAGATAGGTACGGATTGCTCCATTTGATCTTTGTTGGAATTAAGTACCTGAAATTGAAATTTGTAAGGGCTCAAAAACCGCATATAAATTGCAATTTGTGTTGTAGGTATCAACCTGTATCATTATTATGTAAACACATCCACATTATACACATTCTGCACTGAAATAGGTACGTTTAGGTATGTTACGTTCTTATGTTAGGTATTCATCAGGATCGCGATACGCGCTGAAGTAAAGCCTCTTAACTGATTAGAATATATTACTCAGGCGTAGGGCATAAACTGGTCTACAGTGATATAGACTACCAACTTATTTTGCTGGAAGGTATGGTGTGTGGAGATTTTATTCTAAACAGCATTTTTTTCTTTCTGGCAAGATGATAAAACAAGGTTTTTCTGAAAGAACAAATGCTGAAGAGAAAATGTTGATACCCTTCCCGCGCTGGGGGAAGATTATGATGCAGGTTCAAGTCCCAGCCGGTGGTCGTGTTTTTTCTTTCCGAAAAACCTTGTTAGAGGTTTTTGCTTAGCATTTGTTAATCAGCTAGTGTCGAACCCACCTTATACTCGTACCTATCTACCTACCTAAGTTATAACTATATTCTATTTGAAATTTATTTAAAAATCTGTTTCGCATTTATAATATTAGTGCGATTCTTAGTTTGACATGGTTAGAATATACATAGGCTTTATTTAGTGATAATGTGTAAGAGAGTAAAGAGAATTCATAATGCACCACGTAGTTCTTGAAAACAATACTTACCTATAGGTACCTAATACAAACGTATGTTTGATTTATATACGGATTTACCTACATCATCATCAGCTTATATCAGTCCACTGCTGGACATAAGCCTGTCCCATAGCACGCCACTGAGCCAGATCTTCGGCTTTTCTTCTTCTGTCACTACCAGCATCCCTGCGTATATATTGTCGCTCCATCTAGTCGCAGGGCGTCCTACACTACGTTTGCCGATACGCGGTCTCCACTCTAGAACACCTGTACCCCAGTGGTTATCGGTTCTGTGGCAACCTACAGGGTATTTGTTGAATATGTTTTATCAGATTGAAAATCCCGTGAATTATGTAAAATACAATAGTTACGATTTTAATATATTTTTTATCTTGTTTTTTTTCTTACGAGCTTCTCATTGAGTTAGTCGCCTTAGGTAGGGCGGGAGGCTCGCCCGTCCGGTTTCTCTGCGTGGTTGCATTCGATGAGCGATGACATTTCGAGATTCGCTCGATGCCGCTACCAGGGAAACGCGATTATATTTCGATTCTGTTTTCGAAAACATATATAGATTGGTACTAAGGTTCATAAAAGGTATTAAAAGTGTATAATTGTATAGATAATGACATTATCATTCCTTTTCATTTACTTTTCATCACAAAACTAAAAATAACGAATTTAATCGATGTTGAGATATTTTCATCGACGAAATTTGTTTCTATTCTGTTGATTGAACGGCTGATTAAGCTAGTTGGCTGCGACATATATATAGGATATATGACAAAGTATGATGCAATACAATAAATTATATTGTAGGTAAGTAGTAGGACCTACAAGAAAGTAGTTTTCGTACTTTAGTTATTACACTTCCTATTTCGCTTCTTGTTTAAAAATATCTTCAGTCTATTAGTATAGTGTAGAATGTCGAAAATACAACATATTGCAAGAAAAATCAATAAATAAAATCTTTTGTTTTAAAACTAAAACAACGGTTAAAACGCCTATAATATTCACTATGTATATAAAAAGTATGAATAAAACAAGAGCTAACTTCATATTCGTAGTCCCCCGAATGTGTTCAAAAATATGTGAAGCATGATGACCTCCGACTTCCGCATTTCACCAGCAGCAGTCACAATATAAATGATACCTAATACTAGTTCACAGAAAAACTGACACTGCGGTAGTTGTGTCAAAATTGGTTTTCAGCAAAAGAGCTCCCGTTTCCCCAAGAAAACGTCATTACAAAAGCAAATCACTGCGATAAATATAAACCTCAAGAGTTATTAAAATTTATTCATTCATCCACTTAAATGGTGTTATCATTAAAATTGCAGTTTATTGACTATGCCACAGAGATCCTACACTTCCAGTTGTAAAAAGTTGATTTGCAGCTGATGTGCTATGGAAATTATAGGTTAATGGTTAACGTATAAACATCGAGTTATTGCGGTAGATGTATAATTTGTTCGTAAGTACTCCACTCCTTCAATTGACTGCCCTCGAGGGTTGGCAGTTTACTATTAAACATGTTGGAGGGACGTAGATAAAAAAACAAGTGCGAGTCGGACTCGCGCATGAAGGGTTATAGCGTCAACAAAAATACATCATCTGTGAAAATTTCAACTATCACGGTTTATGAGATACGGCTTGGTGACAGACGGACGGACAGCGGAGTCTTAGTAATAGGGTCCCGTTTTACCCTTTGGGTACGGAACCCTAAAAAATAATGATAGTGAGTTGTGGAACAGCGTACCCTTAGTAACGATTCTCATACCGTCTATATGTCTGTCATGAATAGTAACTAATTAATTTATTTTTAATGCAATGGAATCATAATTGCGTTTCAGTTTTTTTTTTTAAGAAACCTTAATCTTGGGATAATATTTTCGAGGGCCTCTGAGGGTTTATAAAATCTAAACTGTTACTTTTTAATTCTGTTCAAACAGAATCCGCCGTCCGTCCGTCTGTCTGTCTGTCCGTCTGTTACCAGGCTGTATCTCATGAACCGTACCTTTGAATTTAGGTCTGATTATTCACTTCAAATTCGAGCTTTAGGTTTGTAAAACTATTTTCCTATATAACAACAATTTAAGAATTTAGATTTTAGTCTCAGATCATCATCATCATCATCAACAGCCTATCACGTTCCCACCGCTAGGACATGGTCCTTCTCTTATAGAGAGAGCATATGCCCATAATCCGCCACGCTGGCCCAGTGCGGGTTGGTGGATGTCACACGTCATTAAATTTTAGTGATAAATTCATAGACATGCCGGTTTCCTCACGATGTTTTTCTTTACCGCCTTTAGAGCGAGTGTTAAATCCGCAAGTAACTTGAGAGAGTCAGTGGTTCGGGGTCAGAGGGATTTGAACTCGGGTGCGTCGGAGCGAAAGTCATACGTGCTCCCACTTAGCCACATTCGATCTGAAGCCTTCGAAAAACTCACTCTGTATTGTATACCTAGTGTTCATATAACAAGTAATACAAGTAATCTATTTTGAAAGTATAGTCGTCTTCATGTCACATCAATAATCATAATGGCCTTATACCTACCCGGTAGACCAGTATAAACCAAGTCTTAGATGACAGGGCAATGAAGAATTGGGCACATTAAACTTTGCATGGAGAATAGTGTATAATTAGAGAGAGAAGCGATGCTTTTTGTATGCAGTGGGATAGCCTCGGCTAAATAAATAATACATTATGAACTGTTTGTGGGATTTTGTATTGTTGTGAGGTTTCGAACTGTTTGTGGGAACAAAGTAAGATTGAATCCCTTTCGAGTTCAGATAGAATAAACCTTCATTTCCATTGAGGCACCCCGGAGCGAGACGCGTCGGGACTCGGGACGTATCGCGCATCGCAATGAACCATTATTGAGTCCCGATTCCAATAGAGATGTAGCCAGCTTTACCTTCTAGGAAGAACCAATTTACTAGCGTAGGGTTGCTTATCATCATAATAGTTATAGTTTTGCAGTTCGCAGAATGATGATGCCTTATTGCACTATTATCTATCCCTGTCGGGTATTTATTGTTTCCTGATACTCTACTCGTAGGGTATTAGATGGAACCAAGTATAATTACGATTTTCTGTTCTGACTAACTGATATGAATTGTAGTTTCAGGCACTCAGGCAACTCAAATGAATCATTTCGAACGTAGATACTCTTTACTTGCAAAAGTGCAAATTACTCGTATCGTATCAACGAGTAAACATTAAAAAATTGTTAAAAGTCACTGTTTTATATTATCTACATACCTCTAAACCGAGTTTGTATTTATATTTATGCTATCCAGGAACGATGAAACTGTCGAAATAATCAGAAGGTTTAATAACCAATTAAACTTTGTTACTTTCTAAATTTAAAAATAAGACGCAGAATCACCGAGCCACAAGACATTGATTTGCACCATTTTACCACATCCAGAACTGCATTCGCTCTTAAGTCCATTTTTCTTAAAAGCCGGTAACCCTATCCTTGATAGTAGGGGAGGGTCCGGTCATTACCGATATTAATGTAAAGTGGGAATGAAAAATATTGCGCCATTCTAGTGAATAAGCCTCAATAGGCGATTGTTCTGGTAAGTAATAGGACAGCAAGAGTTAGTTTCATTGTTAGATGAAATACAGGGAATAGATAGGGATTAAGTTAGTATAGGTAGGAGTATATTATCTGGAGGCATTGAATAGCGGTTAATTGTAGATTTTCAGTGTCATGCCATAAGGATATGGATGTGTTACAGCGTGCGCGTATATTTGTGTACCTACCTAGGCTTTTATTAGGTACCGGGTACGTTTATGTAAGTATTGCAGTGATAGGTACTAGTTAGAGGTATTAGGTACCTACTTGAGCAAATGATGAAAGAAACAAATCTACCTATCTATCCTCTAGAATTAAAATAAACCTGCTGCACCCTCTAGTTATTTTTATTTTCTTATGCTTAGACGTGATATCGTTTTGAAGACGATGTATTTTTTATGAACGTCAAGCAGGATTTACTATTTATTAAGAGAATTTATGAGTCACAAATAAAAATGGACGCCAATGTCGTTTTTCCTTTGAGACTGTACAATTTCTATGTCGCGGTTAAAGACGGATGCAGACAGTGATTTGCGAAGCACCCTGCGGCCTGTAGGCTGTGTTCCGCTGTCACGCATTCACTGTGCGATCCGTCTGCGTATACGCAAATGACGCTATTGTCGGTACTTTCGTTGTTAATCTGTGGCCATTGTGCAGCCTAGACCCAACCTATTCCCAACCTAGCCTAGGTGAGAGTTTTCTCTGCACTGTGTACAAAGTATCTTATATACTTCTTTTTATACTCAGCAGCATACACTTTTAAACACAGAGTAAAGGTATTTTACTATTCGCAATAGCTACAATCATCTTTATGCTGTAACTGTAATATATGTAATTTGTATTTATTTTAATGTATATGTATGTTCATTACATTTTAATACTATTGTATGTATTTAGATTCTTTACCTACTATTTTATTAGAGTGTATTTTATGTAATTAGTTTATGTAAGTGCATTAAGATATTGAAAACCACCGTCCATTTATTTTTGCTTTCCATCTCCATGCACGGTTGTTTGGAAGAGATAGCTTTGAGCGATAAGACCGCCAATTGTTACACTACTAATAAACTTTTATTGTTAATTTTTTTACTTATCTGTGTGTGTTTCAATAAAGAATTATTTAATTTCATTCATTTCATACACCTACTTATCGCTGGGTCGCAGTCGCGTTGAATAAGTAAATTTATACCTACTTATAACAAAAATCTACAGATAGTTTCTTAGAGATTCGACGCACTAGTACGTAAATGCACAACAATAGGTAATGATGCTGGTAATGACCCTATTATACATAAATATTAGTTCCTAGTACAACATACATCCCCGCGGAGTATCTTTGTTTGGTGATCTTCTCTAGGGTGTATTTCCGAAGCACTGGTAGAGTCAGTTTCATTTGAGTACATATGACAAATATGATCGAAGGGAATAAATGGGAAACCTTTTCAGTTTTTGCCGTATCTTCTGAGTAGTGGTTCTTTTTGCGATGCGGTGGTAGAGTCATTGTGATAATTTGACGTTCATAAGTGCGTCTGTGATGCCAAAATGATTAAAGGGATTTTGATTTTGAGTCCTGTTGTATCACGTTTAAAAGTTTATTTTTGTAAACATTTTTTAACTCTCGAAAATGGAATACCAAATGAGGTATTACACATACGTGTATAAACGTAACACAAAGCTAGCCTATTTCTTATAAAGACTAAATACTAGACGATACCTGTATAGTGCTGTGCAATATGCATTTCTACGTGTACCGCTGCCGATAAGCGTTGCCGCCTTGCCAATGTCGGTCATACTCGACCGACTCGATAATGAACTGTAAACTTTGATGGGGCTTTAAACAGCTTGTACTATACATATTTATGCATTTCTAGGCTGGGAGGCTAAGGTTGGAGGATTGTGTGAAGTGTTTTGTTTGATATTTTATGAAGTATATAATTTATTTATTTTTTTATCTTATTTAGTCCTCTTTTTAATTCACGACGCAAAAGGAATGGGTTTTATATGTTTGACCACTATGTGTATGTGTCTGTCTGTGGCACCGTAGCACTTAAACGGGTGAACCGATTTAGTTGCGGTTTTTTTTATTTGAAAGCAGGTTCTTGTAATGGTTCTTAGACATGGTTTATCAAAATCGGTGACCCGTTTTTTTATTTTCATATATTTCTTAAATTTTAGTTTAGGTACTGAAATTGGCATGTACTTTTTATTTTTATTTACATCGCCGCGCCGACCTCTCCACTTCATTAGTTATTTCCATTCAAAGGTTGGCTGGAAGAGATCGCTTTTAGCGATAAGTACGCCCGTTGTACTATAGTTTATAAGAGTCTTTCCTGTACCTTGTTAATTTCATTTTTTGGTGTACAATAAAGCATTATTGTATTGTAAGTAGGTACCTATATGACTGTAAGGGTTACTTCTTTGTATTATCTTATACTTTGATGCAGCATTAATTTATGCGGATATTTTTAGGAGCACTATCTGGATTGATTTTAGAAATTCGATGGTCGCAGTGGCTATTAAGCTTCACTACGTCGCTACGACCAGCGCTCTGCTCGAAAACTGCTTAGTTTAGGTACTATCAGTTTAAAATTTACAGAAGAAAGCTTAGCTTATCAAAAAGAAACTGAAAAGAGTGAGCTAAGTGTGCAGATTAACATAGTGTGTTTTTTTTTTACAACAGACTGGGTCTGCGGTTGGCCACAATCTTACCTGATGGGAAGTGACGATGTGATCGAAAATGTAGCACGCTTACCCAGTAAATACTTGTTCACTTTAGATTTGAACACATCCAGATTGTATTGTGTCTGAAAGACGTTATTCTGGATGGCCGGTAGCTCCCCCGCCTAGACTGTTGCTAGGCGGCTACACTTGACGGGCGCAATGTAGCTTGGCGAGCCATGAATCATTTTGTATCTACGTCTGTCGATACACTTGGTTTAATATAGGACTTGACGTTAGCTAATAGAGTTGTTCGCATTACCTATGTACCGTTGAGGTTAGTTCTTGGATAAACTGTTGACAATCTATTTTCAATAAATGTCATATATACTAATTTGAGCCCTAATGGTAGGCCAAATAGGTATATAATAGAACAAAGAAGAATTCAAAAATAATTTAAATTTTGACCAGTCGCAGGTTCAAAGACGTAAGGGAAAGTAAACATTTTAAAGCCTTGTTCATTTAGTTTTGCGGCTAAAAGTGTCTGTAGCTAGGAGAGATACAACACATAAATTTATGTTCTTGACTTCAAAACAAGTTTTTTGTTTCAGTATCGCGAGTTTTTAAATTAAACTATTCTTTTTAATTAAGATAAATTGCACAATCTACCTCTTCCTAAATCAATATCTAGATCTGCTGAATTATAATGCTATGACAATTGACATCATACGTTTTCTTACTAATTTCTTGCCGTAGGTAACATTTTAGTCACATGTTAGAGAGCCAAATGCTTCTTGAATATTATTACAGCAAATGAATCCTATATAGTTTCATCGCATGGCTGATGTCGCGTCTATAGTTTCTTGCATCGTAGAAAGTTGGACTCACAAAGGCGGCTGTGAAAGGACCCTCAACCTGTTGAGTCGCGGTTACCAGATAGGTACACTGTTTTTTTATATATTTCACTTAAAGTTCATCTACACTGGCAAGAATATGCTCAAATCTCAGCTAGCACAATAGTAATGGACTCAAATCTCAGCTAGCTCTATATCTTATCGCAGACCGTTCTCCTTCTCTCTTATGCAAATGAATGCATTAGATGAGTACGTATAGGTTTCCGTCTAGCGATCGGATTGAATGACTAATGATTGTATTATTTGCTCAAGCGACATTTGTCGTATTGAGAATAAACTTCTTTAACCTTTTGACCGCCACGCCGTGCTACGCCACGCTAATCCACGACAATCCACGACAATATAAGATTATGTAAAACGCAAAATTAAACACATAATTGTTTTAGGTATGGTACTTATTTTGCATATTTTGGGCACTAGTTTTAGTCCGCCTACGTTGGCGTGGAGAGCACTTTTTATATGTCGACTGTGGCGGTCAAAGAGTTAACCTAATCTAACCTAACTAACCTTGACAAGGTCCCGGGTAGTCAAGCACCAAGTGCTTCGAGGGCCGGCGGCACGCCCGCCGCCTGAGCCGGCACAGAGAGGAGTAGGTCTTGCCGTCGTTGCCACACACGGCGCCAACCCGCCGGCACGTCGCGGCGCACACGCATCGGGCTCGTCCGCCGCGCACCACGCACCGTCGTCCCGGCCCGCATGATACGCCGGCACAGGATTCTGACAACAGAGGAAACTATAATGTGCTATAATGTACATTAAAAAAATATCTAAAACCACGTTTCTATGGGCCTTAAAAAGAATAAATGGATTTAGAATGCACTGTCATCGAGTTGTGAGCTACCCTAAAAGTTTCAGCCGGTTAGCTAATCGGGAAGCGTTTGAAATTTGAGTTACAGACCGCAACGACAGACAGACAAACAAGAAAGTAACTTAATAAAAACGTGGTTATAATTCTAGGTAACTGAGCAATTATTTCAGGTTAACGAGCGCAGTGCAGAGCTGCGCAGGATTTTGCAAAACAAAGCTTTGTGTGGTGCTGCAACTGTTATGGATGGGCAGGCGTGTTGTTTACCATCAGGTGTACGAAATGCTAGTCTCGTATAAAAATATTGCATAAAAATATCATTTTAGGTGTGGTACGAGTAAAACGATTTTGCCATAAGTTTACTGAAGTTTTTTTTCAGTTTGCTGCGAAACTGTCGATAGTAAGTAGTAAGTGAAAAGAACCCGCATCGAGTATCTCGCTGTGTCTATGGAGGTAGCTAAAATAAGATTCAATAAATACCCGCATGTGGTGTCTACAATAGCTTCATTGCAATTGAAAATGTAAATGTATTCATCTATCCAGTCCTATGTTTTATTGTGTCTAAGGTATGCATGACCCATGATATTGGAATATTGGTTAGGTAAATTGGGATTTTCACCTACTATAATATTGACTAATTGTTGAGAACTATTACATTCTATTTTATTTTATACGAGTGTTTCAGATAACTAATGTAAAGAGAAACAATTGGACCGAGTGATTTGTAGATAGCCATCAGAGGTATTAAAGTCCGTTGGGATAATGTTAAATAAAATAAAGTGGATCCTTCCTTTTCTAAGTTAAAACCTTGTATGTAAAGGTAATTTAGCTCATTAAGCCAATATTTTATTAGTAAACTCAGCACAGAATGAATTCTTACACAAATTAAAAAATCTCGAAGACACTGCATTGTACATCTGCATCTAATTGATAAGCGATGATGTGGTCTAGGATGTAACACGCTCGCCTAAAAGATACCCGTTCAGTCTCGATTTGAAGAGATGATTACACAACATCGTGAACACACCTTCTACTAGTACCTAACAATCAGAAATATGCACCTCTGACCTCAGAAACGCTGGCAGACTGACAAGAATATGAAGCGAACATAATTTGTGCAAATGAAATGTTTTGGCAGAGCTTTATCCCGGGTTATGTAAAGAATACTGCATTCTTATGCAGAAGGTGGATTGTGTAGCGAACAATGTACAAAGATAATGTGGTTCGGTTAATAACTTGGCGATTTATTCTTCTTGTATTTATGTTTATTGTATTTATTTTCTATTGTACTTATCATAAGAAAGTATGTTCAAAATGTAACTCCTTCTTAAGTGCAATAAAGTGTTTTTTTATCCTATTCTATTCTGTTTAGGGTTCCTGATACACGTGATTTGATGAAGCTCCTCACTCACGATTCGATGTTATTACTACGAGATGAATTAGGGCATACAGGTAATATCTATAAAAAGTCAACAATGAACCATGACGTGAATGCCCCAATGCCTCTGTGGTGTAGTGGTTGGGCAGGTTGATTCAAATCTCATACACCACTGAGGTTGCGGGTTCGATTCCCGCGACGGGACAAATATTTGTGCATTGAAAAAAAGCGCAAGCATTTGTTTCGGGTCTGGGTGTCGTGGGACCATGGTCGTCATAGTTCCTGGTTTCCCATATAGGTACAGGGAATCCTAGTTAAGACTCGGTTTCAAGACAAGTTTCAAACTTTTAAACGTCTTTCTTCTGTGAGTTATGAGATCAAGCCGCGACGTACGACGACGTTTCGACGCTTTATTAGATTTAGATTAGATGTTAAACTGTTAGGACTAAAGAAGTCCTAACAGTTTTTATTTCTATTATGAATTACACTTACGAATCTTTTAAAAATCTAAGGTATGTGAATCATTGAATGAATCATTAGCATGAAGGTACCTTCGCAGGCCGTGCAGGAGACGCCTTTAGAGAGCCTCGTATAAAAGAAGAGCTCGCCGCTGTCGAAGTCGCGCGGGCTCCAGGCGGCGGGGGCGCGCGCTGCGCCGACGCAGCACTCGGCGCGGCTCACGCGGAGCGCCGCCACCGAGCTGCACTTCCCGCCGCGGTCCATACCCGTCCAGCAGATCCCGGCTGTCAACAACACACACATTACAAAAATTAGTCATACCCAAAGATCATAATATACAGTATGTGGCAATATTTTGGGACAATTTCCCTTGCGGTGAGGAAGTTTTGTTCTGAGGAAACATGGGGTGCATTTTTGAGAACATTCATTCTGCATATATGAATTTTTGAAAAAAGTACAGTTACACAGAAAAAATACATTTCTAAAAAGAACAACATGAGTTTAACCGACCTTATTTCCCACCTGAAGCTCACAGCCCCTGAAGGTCCCAAAATTTTGCCACACCCTGCACTTATATGATAGATCCTGCCTCCTTATATAAATATCTAGGATTATGTGCGTCTAGTGAATTAGGACCATTGCCACCGTGGCCCAATATATCCAAACGCGGAACAATTATATTTGCATTTACGAGTTACAATTATTATTATATATCTAGGTATCTTTATATCTCACATCTCAATAGTGATGAGTAGGTAAATGGGACCTGCAACCATTGAGTTCATAACTTAATGCCTACAACCTCGCGGTGTTACAACAACGACATGACAGAGCTGCAATTCTGCCAATAAAAGTTTACAAACAGAGCTTCCCTCTGCATTTTAATAACATTGCAACCAGAGAAGTAACTAGGCGCAGTTATTGTGACGATAGCTGTTATGTAGCTGTGCTGTAGCTGCAGCAATGCCATGCAGCGCCACGCAAACTTTCATGGGCTCCACTGTACTTAATTGTTGTCTATTCATGTCAAATTGTTTAGATAAGATTACGGTCATCAATGGTAGCATTCAGGTCAGTGAGTTCATCTGCTGCACATCTGTCGTTAATTCACAATCGATTCAATTGCTGCATAAATAGGTCGATGCGCAATAAACATGGAACTAACGTTGTAGCCTACCTAGTGTTGTACTATAATGTATTCTGTGGTATAGGTATGCTGCAAGCACAACATTTAACATCGCCTCACATTTTCTAAGGGCTTGCCCTTGTAATTTGCTAATAGTAGGTACCTTTTACTATTATTCTATGGTAGAACCTAGGCTAGGAACTTAATACATCGTATCAGCTTACTTAGTTTCAAGAATAAAGAATAAACTTTTTTCTTAATAGCTAAGTAAATAAATACTAAGTGGTATGTCTGCCAGAGACCATCTAGCCGCCGCCAGGCAGTAGTGCGCAAGCAAGGGTTCCGTTTTGAAGGGCATTATACCTAGCCAGCGAAATTACTGAAATGACGAAGTTTAAGGATAAACTGCTATTACTTTTATAATTATATGACACTTTGAATGTACCTACACAGTCTTGAACAATAAATTTTATTCTATTCTATGCAGTATTGTAAAGATTTTTGTGGCATATGACACTGAAATTGTAATGGGCATACGTGGCGCTTACCATGAGGCGTAAGACTTGCTCGGCTCATTGCTCAGTTGTATAAAAAAACTTTCAAAACGAGGGAATATTATGTTTGTTGTCTCTTATGTGCCCACATAAAGGCATTCTTGTATATATCGCCCTTGGTTTTAGGTTTAGAACTAGAATGTAGCGTGTGGGTTTGAAGTACCAGTAGCGTAGTACTATTACCTATTCTGTGATACAAGTCAAGTGGGGTAGGTACTGCTAGGTACCTACATACTTACTAGTATGTCTTGTTGTGTGTATGTAAGATTGATAAGATAACAATTAACGATAACCAACGATAACTTTTGCATTGTAGCCAGCGAAATTACTGGGCATTATGAGACTCAACAGCTAATAGGGGATCGGACAGTAATCGAGAAAAAATCTAAAATGTAGTTAGAACGAATGTTCGTCGAACCATAAAGATCATTCAATCAATATTTTTGTGAAATAATAATGATTTATATTTTTAAATTAATAAATAAAGCCTAATAATTCTGACATTTTTAATCTGTTCTTCATCTCAAACGAAACAACAATCACGGCGCATGACGTCATTTGTAAGCAAATGGCGTGAGTCAAGCTTGTGTTTATTTTACGTTTTTGCTTTTTATAAAATGTATTTTTGCTAATTCTTTTGTTCCATTACTACAATATCGTCCCCAAACTTCACAAAACGTATTTAAATCTCTTTGCAAGTTTAATTTCGAAGAGTTTGTAGTTTTCTACCTTCATATGTCACAAGTTTTGATGTAACCTTTTTTGCGCGGCAATATTTGAAACATAGTTTTAGGTACTTTTAGAGCGTTATTTAATTAAAATGGTATTTTTCATGGCTATATATAGCTATATATATATATATATATATATATATATATAGCCATAACATAATATATATATATATATATATATATATATATATATATATATATATAATATGTTATGGCTATATATATATATATATATAGCTATATATAGCCATGAAAAATACCATTTTAATTAAATTATATTATGTTACTTGTAGTTAATATTTATAAAACACTTTCTGAAAAGTTATCCGATTCCCTGGGTGACGAGCGCAATGCAGCGCCGCGCAGGATTTTGCAAGCAGCAGTTACATAAAACAAAAACATAACTATAATAAAATGTTTTAAAACATAGTCATTATACTCATATTTCGTCCCCTTAATGCAAAAACCAAAAAGTGCGCTTTTTAACGCTTTTAACAATTTAACATTAGTGTTAGTATGTAGATCTTGAAGAGGAGATTCTAATGGTATTCGTAACTCATTTTTGTTAAAAAGCGCACTTAGTTGATTTTTGCAGTAAGGGGACGATTTATCGTTTATTAAAGTAATTAAATTGGTATCTATTTATAATTGTAATATTTCTAAGGGTTATCAAATAATATTAATTGCATTAATTACTTATCACTATACTTATCATCATTTGTGTGCCTTATTTTATTGCTAGACCTGTCTCATAAATTGAATTAAATATGTACTACCGCATTACCTACACATACAATACCTCTACTACATCAATATACATATGTACTTAGGTATTTAATTATGATAATAAATATTCTTCTATACGTAAATTTAGCTTTTATATGCTATTTTTATATATACATTTTTTTTTTTTCCTTCATATGGTTTCATAGTCATTATGATCCCCATTTTTATTACAATCTAGCCAATTAATTAGGCTAATAAGCAATTTACATTTAACTTAAACTGATAGATAAACTAATACTAAGAATGTGTCCATTAACACTTTTCTTATTGTCTATATTAAGGGGAAGACACTTTGTTCTTGTGTTCTGTATGGGATATATACATATTAATGTTTATAGCAAATCGGATTATATATAGCTTTACTTAAGTAATTCATCAATTATAGCCTGGGGTTTTTCAGTCTAAAATATGGCTATCCTAGAACATAGGTACATAACGCCGAATGAATTAGCATTGCTCGCTATCCTATCGCGATTTAGGATAGCGAGCAAATATAAGTAATAAATATAATAACATACCTAGGTAGGTATATTATTGTAGGTATTTATTATTTCTCTATATTCGCACGCACGCACTCACACGCACAACGGTCACATACATACGTAGATCCTGGCCCCTAACTAGGATTCCCTGTATCTAGGGAACCAGGAAGTGAGGACCATGGTCCACGACACCCAGACACGAAACAAATGCTAGCGTTTTTTTTCTATGCACAAACATTTGTCCCGTCGCGGGAATCGAACCCGCAACCTCAGTGGTGGATGAGATTTGAGCCAACTTGCCCAACCACTACACCACAGAGGCTGTCTCCATTCATCACGCGTGGTAGGTCACTCGTATGCGGGAGGCCGTCTGGGTAGATAGATACCACAGCTTTGCCAGTTATTCTGCCGCCAAGCAGTAGTGCGCAAGCATTAGCAGCTAAATTATTTTCCATATGAGACTTAATATCTGATGTCTCGGGGTAATGAGCGCAATGCAGTCACAGTGCTTTTTATGGTATCAAAAGTTCTGGGTGGCACTGCAATTGTAATGGGCAGGTGTGGCGCTTACCATCAGGCGAAGAACTTGCTCGTCTGATCATACAGTACAATAAAAAACACTATATCTAGATAGGCAATGAAGATGAGGCTAAATTCCCGACAACCTATACCTGGACCCCAATCCACTATGACAACTTGGCGATTCCTTCATTAATAAACGACATCTGCGAAACTTGTATTCTCTATGGCGCGTCATATATATGAATATATGAATGCGTCAGAGATGTCATTTATTAATGAAGGAATCGACGTGATTTCGAAGCAAGGAATCGCCAAGTTGTCATAGTGAATTGGGGCCCTGTTAAAGCCCGCAAAGTCAAAGAAAGTCGAACGATAATAAAACGCCACTAAAGCATGGTGTACATTTTATTATCTCTCGTTCCTTTGACTTTGAAACGGTTGTCTGGCGATCGTCTGCCGCGGAGCCACCACGCGTGACTCATGTGGTTACCGACCATGACGTAGGGCTACCACTGAGTAAAAATAGTTTTAGAGCTAAACCAAGTGGAACTTGTAACTGATTGTGATCGTGAGGATGTAGCTAATACAGCAACTGGGTTATAAGTGCCAGTTTTAAACCAACTTCAAAAAAGGAGGAGTTCTCTGTTCGATTGTATGTTTTTTTTAATGTTTTTACCTCAGGACTTTATTAACCGATTTAGAAAATTATTTTTGCGTTGGGTTCAGTATAGCTACGAAGTGGTCCTATTTACATTCCATCGATATTTGACCTTGGACGTCGAAGATACAATGAAGTCGGTTTTTTTTGATAAAATGTATACCTACATGCAGGCTTGGAGGTAACACATTAACACTACAGTGTTAGTCAATACTGCATTATTTTGTATGGATCTGTGATGTATATTTATTTTGACTTCTACCTCAGTGAAGGTGGAGTATTTTGGCTGTAATTTCACAATTACTACCTATCATTGACACTTTTCCAATAAAATTATGCCATAAATATGTTTTACCTCAAAGTTACAAACTGCGTTACAAAATTTAAATCTTTAGTCAATCTTGAGAATTCTTCTTTCTAGTCAATTCTTTACATTGAAGATATTTTTGAAAACCCAAATGGGTACGATTATTTAGAGAACACTGAACACAATTGTTGTCTGTTTGTTTGTTTGGTTGTTTGTTTGTTAATGCTGTTTTCACCATTTGGTTGCATTAGCCCCTACTTAGATTTATAGGATATTTTACATCAAAATCGATTGGGTGACTACAAAGATACAGCTTGAACTCTTCGTGTGCTACGAAGAGTTCAAGCTGTATCTTTGTAGTCATATCATAGCATTACGCAACACATTCTAGATGATTGTGTCCGTTACTTTATGTCCAAATTATTTGTATGTCCACCATTTTTGCATAAAACCATTCAAAAGCAGTTTTAAGTTACGAAGACAGACAGACATACCATACCCTCCTTCTAATAAACTTATTTTTAAAAGAAAAGGTACGTTCAACGTTTTTTTTTTTCTGAAGCAAATTGATAGAGAGTGTTAGCGCTCTCTATCCCTCTCTCTCAGAGAGAAGGGAAGAAAGTGAGATTCTGATTGAGACTGATTCGGCCATGTGGGAACCCTGTCCAGTGGAGCTCACCGGTTCCTGCAGACAAGCACACATCTGCTTGCAATTTGTTTAGTCTGAGAACCCGGAGCGAGCTGTTTTATTATCGTATAGTTAACATGGTACAACCCGGCTTTGAAGTAAATAACTCGCCGACGCTTTGCTATTTGTGAATTAGTTTTGGTGGAACATTCACCAGTCGTAGAATAAAAAAAGGCATCGGGAACATGGAGGTTACCACCACCAACCGCAGCCTACACTTCTTTATACTGAAGTTGCGGAATATTTATGACTTGACACTAGATCACAGAATAATGAATACCTAGTACTTACTAGATGTAGTTAGATACCTGCCCACGGGTACCGAATTAAATTAGATAAAATTATACTTTATCCGCTTTCTATACCTACTAAAGGTACGACAGCTTTGGTATTGGTGTAAAAGCAGTTTGTAAAGATATCGAGCTTTTCATGCAATCGTCATATCTTTTTGTTTCGCTTTTCGAATCTGTCTACTACACAAATATATAATCGACCCATAATCTCCATGTTGACCCGCCGACAACACACACGCTGCCTTTACAGGCATGAGAGAATGTTCGATAGAATTCCATCGAATGACTCACAACTGCGGGGTAATACTAGACTAGACAGACCTCAGACAAGATGGATTCTGACTGCAAGCATTAACGTATATGAAGTACAAAAGGTTCAAGAGTCATACTCGAGACTTTCTAAAAAAATATTAGAATAGATACTAGGTACCTAAGTACATTTCCCGATGTCGAGATGGCCCTAGCAAAAGAGAAAGCTTCACTCGGCCGCATACCCTACATTATTTACAGAACTCGGCTACCCTAGACATTGGCCAGACGCAATTTTTCATACTCCTGATCCGGAGACGATACCGGCTCGACCAGAGCCAAACATGGAGGTGGCCGTCGCAAGTCCACGGACGATCAAGGTATGGCCAGAGATACGTATCAAGTTGTAGGTTATCAAACTGGCTATTTTTGTCTCTTCATAATAATAGTAGCTGCTCATCAAGTCGCAGGTGATCGTTATTTCATTGCTGTACTGAGTAACTTGGAGATTTTACACCCATTTTTTTCATGTCATTTAGCGCGATACCAGTGCATGAAGTTCGAAGAGTCAGGTATTACAAACAGGCGTAGCCAAAAAAATTGGTACAGTAACCAATCGACATCTCAAAAACAAAAGAGAAATAAAATAAACCAAAATAACTTATCCGTTTAAGATATTGAAAGAATGAACTATTATTTTAAACCGGTATTTCCACTATTAACATTTTGAACATAAATAGAATAAACTGGATCTAACATAATGGTGAAACAATAATCTAAATACCAGTATCCGTTCAAGAATATGTATCAAGAAAGCTAATATTACTAATAATAGGTCGTGCGTGACCCGTGCATCCATTTATATAGATAGATACATGTTTTTATAAGTAAATATATTATTTGGTTTTGTAATATTTTCATTTTATTTTATTGTTTCTACCTGACATTCAAACGTACGGGTGTACCGTGTCGGTATTCGGTATATATCAAATTATAATAAATTATATGAATTTGAATTGATTTATCGTCCGTCGGCCAATATTGGGCATTAAGTATGTATCTAACTTTACAATATTTTAGGTATTCGAGAAAAATCTTTTGATGTAGATTATATAGCTACTGATAGTAGATTATGTATGTTTAGTATGGTAGATTCATAGATAAATTAATCAAAACGTTCTAGTATAAATTAAGTTCAATGTTTAAAGTTGAATAGAATAGAATAGAATAGAATAGAATTCTTTATTGGCCATATAACTAAGTCCGTTATACAAGGCAAGTCATAATAATTATAATAAAAATAAAGTTACAATTTAAATTTCATTTCATATTATTAGTAATTAATAGATATAATTATTAGTAATTTATAGCTTAAATGTTCATAAAATATGTCACCCAGAATTATGTATTTATTTTATATTAATATTAAATTAGTTCCACCTGACTACTGTCAGTATAAATTAGTATATTTTGGCACATTTTTTCATCCTCATATAAAAATGAGGATTCTGTCAGACGCATCAACATAAACTCATTCAGCGAGTAAAAAGGATTTCGTTCAAAAAATGACTTTATTTTCTTTTTAAAATCTAATAAATTTAACCGAGTGAGGGCAATAGGCAGTTTGTTGTACATGACTATTTTATTATATTTACCCTGTTTCTGTACTTTGGTTAGTCTAGTCGTCGGTTGATATAGCTTTTCTTTATTTCGTAGGTTGTAGTTGTGCGTGTCCATCTTTTTAGTCAAATTATTTTTCTCGCTGTGTATTTCTACAAGACTGTTGAAAATATACAATGATATAACCGTCATAATTTTACAGATTATAAAATGTTTTTTAGCAGACATGCGCTTTCGTAGACCATTTATAATTCTGATCGCTCTTTTCTGGCATTTAAGAATTCTACTTACTTCGGCAGCATTGCCCCAAACCGTCACCGCATAATTTATCAATGAATGTACATAGGCATAGTATACTGTTATCAGCGCTTTTTTATCTATCACCGGTTTTAGTTTTAGCAGTGCATAGTTTGCACTAGCTAACTTTTTGCATAGTTTATCTATGTGGGCTGAGTGACTGATGGTATAATCAATTGTATACCCTAAGACTACGTTTTCTTTTTGAGTTTTCTTTTCTGAGTTGATATGTTTAAAATTTAAATCTTATGTTCAACACGTCGAGGTCGCACAACACCTAATTGTCTAAGGGTGACGAGCGCAGTGCAGCGCCGCGCAGGATTTTGCAAAACAAAGTTCTAGGTGGTGCTGTTATTGTTATGGGCTGGCGTATTGCTTACCATCAGGCAAACGACCAGCTAGTCTCGTCATTTAGTTACATAAAAAAAGTCGAAGTGTTCAACCACAATATTATTTATCATTCGAATAAAAATATGAGATGCATCTCGAACCTAAATCGATTAAAATATAACCTAAAGAGTGAATGCAAAACACACACACAAACAAGATGCATGATGCCCACATGTTAGGTGCGACTATGATGTAGTGCCCAGATTAACATTTCAACAAATAATAAGTATATGAATATGAGCAAAAACTTATTTATGCCGAATACCAACTCTATTTCGAGATCGATTTATTTTTAGACTACTAAGCAATACGAGTTAGGTTATTTTTTGATTAAAATATACTTGTGTGTCTTAGAAAAAGCCATCTCTTTTAACATACTTATAAAACGAATGTGTAATCTTACCATACCTACAGTAGATAATAATATTATATAACATGGTACCTATGTTTATAATATTTTGTTAGAAATAGGCAAGTGTCTAGTGCTATTTGTATTGTTTTGTCGCTTCTTTGTGTAATTTTTTGATTACATGTTTACTTACTATTTAAACTTAGTTGGGTTCATATATATACGAGTATAAATAGTATGCCTATCAGTATGCAGTTGTCTGAATAGCAATAAGTTTCATAATTAAAAAAAAATATTATTCGCTGGTTTACAGACATTCTGGCATCTTGGTTCCATTCCATTATTCCGATGTACCTACGTAGTTAATAGAATGCACCCGTAGGTAGGTACTTTACGAATTTTCAGACAGTTACGTAAGCAGCATTGCTTAAGATATGCACAGCAATTAAAATTGTTTGCCGAATGCGAGGGACGACTAATAATTACGGCTCCTATACTATAGGTACCTATTCATAATTTTTAATTTAATGTCGTGACTCAAAAAAATCCGCCGTTAGAATTACAATCTAGCCTAATAAGTAAATTTTGACTTAAACTGCTAAGTAAAGTATAGGTACTATGTTACTCTACATAGGTAGTATAGGTTTTTTTACGCTTCTATGTTTGGCCACTATCTCGCCTGATTTGAAGTGATGATAAAGCGATGATGAAGGTATAAATTAACAATAAAGATGAACATGCAAACGTGTTTTAAAGCCGTATAGCCTATATAATTTTGGATGTCAAGACAGTCATTTTGACGATCATGGATCATGGAAATATGGCATTGCTTTAAACATTACAAACTTTCAAGATTACAATACAATACGCAGCGAGCGATGACGACTAGTTTTGAACCAGACAGGTTAGCCACTTGAAATAGAGACCGCATATAACGACATTTTGGAGAAGGCCATAACTCTTAATAGATGGATGATGATGAAGATGGCATGCAGAAGTAGAAAATACGTTCCCATTAATCTAAATGTAAGTCGCACACATCACTTAATCACATACATTTTCTATGAAATTTATTATGAAGAGCTTAAGCTTATTCATCTGGAGGCATCGTGAACCCAGTGGTAATGCATAATGATAATAATATGATTTTAGTACGAGTCGATGTAGCGCGGCCGTTGACTTCTCGCTGCCTTCTTATATATTTAGGTATAAATAATTACCGAATGCCGTTCCGTCAGATCTGGCGCCACATTTTAGAGGTCGAAATCAGATCCGGCTAGGAGCCAACACATTATGAACATTCAGAAAAAAACAGTTACCTTCTAAGAAAATCTACGCCTACCAACACGTTCATTTACAATTTTAATTTGTAGGTATGTGACAAAATAAATGTCATGTTTCCATGATTCTCAATAGAGAGTGAAAAATATATAATAAGAGATGTCTGTATATATATATTATTTTACTTTAAATATTAATATTATACAATACAATACAATACAATACAATACAATAATACTTTATTGATCACCAAAACAGGAAACAGAAGTTTATAGTTACAAATAATAGTGGTAGAACAATGGGCGGCCTTATCGCTATGTGCAATTTCTTACAGGCAACCTTTGGATGGACAGGAATAAAATGGTAAAAATCTGCGGTCAGTTGGTGTATGAAGTAATTACCTAATATAAAAGATATAATTTAGTAAATACAAAACTTCAAAAATATAATAGTATAGACATAATAATACATACAAACAAAATAATACATATATATATAAAATACGATACATATTATATATAATTATATTATATCAAACAAACATGATATGATTAACAGATACATATATTACGATATATAATTTAGCAGTTGTTGGACAAGTAGTGCTTAGTGTTTTTATTATAATAATATTTATATACAATATGAATATTTATATTCATATTGCATATATTCTATATTGCACATTTATTTGTCTATAGCCGTAATTTAATATCTATTATCATTTGTACAATAACAAATGACATGTTATTGTATCAGATATATTAGAACTCTAGGTACATAATTTTCTATATTATTACTATCATGCGTAAATGTGTATTCACGTAGGTATGTGTGTAGGTAAGTATATATTATCAACATCATGTAGGTAAAACACCTGTTTAAAATCACCGGACTTTGATAGATGATTCCATTAGAATGCAGTAGAGGTATCGGGTCCGTCTAGAATTGAAGCGTCTATCGTATGATAAATACCTACCGGAGCCCACAGAGACGTCTCACCAAGAGCACCAAATCAGACACATCTAACATAATATTGCCACAATTTCATTAAGCAGTTTCGCGTTTATAGACCAAACAACAAATTATTTTGTCGAAAAGAAATGTAAACAAGTGGGTGTCAAGTGCGAGCGAACACTTTAAATAGATCAGTGGATTTGTGACACTTCATATGTACGTCGTCAACTCGCCATGCGCCAGCGGAATGAATGGCGCCAGAATAGTGTTCTAAAATCATGCCACAATTTTACCCGTATTATGCTGTTTTAACTGAATCCATCATGGTTATTGCATCCGCTGGCCAAAATTACGTCAAAACAACAAACACTTGGTTTGTGGATTGTAGGTGCTATTTTCGGCTGCCAATTGCCAACCTTGGCTACGAGGTAAGCAGTGTGTCAAGTCACGTCACAGGTAAAGTAAGCATTCATCAGTTTCGGTGCATAAACAGGATACGCCAATTGCTACTGATCGGTGACACATTGAGCTGTTGCTCTTAGCGATTGAAATATTATGTTTTGGCGACATTCCGCGTCAGAGGATAAAATCTAATAGCGAAAAATGGTTTTAATTTCAATAAAAAAAAAACATGGAACAGTTACCAGGTTGATGGAGCCGGCAAGCTAATCTTTGTACAGTTAAAATTTCAATTTTCAAAAAGCAACAAAAATGTTAATCGCTGTGATTAATTTCTATAACGTTAAAACGAACTGCTACAAAGTCGTTATGAATATGCTTAGTCGGCCGCAGACGGGCGCAGGCGCTATAAAATTTTAATTATTAGTTGTCAAGGGCTCGAGAACGGACCCAGGAACCAAATAAATCGCAAGAGGGGCGAGATGGTCTAGATTCTAGACCATCTGCATACTTAGAGGGGCATAAATACGGACAAAATGGTAAATAGGTAGTATATGTATTGTAGTAAAGCAAAAAACAAACATGTAAACGTAATTAAAGATCAATTATTGTTAACCCTTTGACCGCTAAGGTCGGCTATACTCGACAAACAATAACGTGCTCTTTATACCGATGTTGGCTTGACCCGACCAAAATATAGGAAAATGGCGTAGCTTGGCGCAGAAGGCATGGATTTTCTTCTAAAACGCGGCGCGAAAGTTTAAATACACTTTTGGATTAATATTGTGTAAATTATTATTCCAAATAATACGTAAAAAAGTGATGAGAGTAAATGTTAATATATCACTATAAAAACTAGAGAGGCTGATACTATAAAACGAAATGTAAGTGCCAAAAGCACCAATCAAGAGAATTTATTATATTCTTTTTTAGAGAATTTAGTAGGTGTCTGCGGGGTACCTAACGGGCCAAAAAAAACAGCTCGCAACCTCCATTAGATAACTGAAAAAAAAATTGCTCGTAACATTGTGGACTTTTGGAGCGGGCGTTCTGGACAAGGCCCCGCCCTTGATGTGCCCCTGCATGGGTTTTAATGAAATGCAGTTTAATATACGCATTGTAAATTCTGTCTGGGATTTAGGGTGCCTAATTTAAAATTGTGATTGTCTCGTAGCCTTCAGCCGACCTAGTTTTCGTTTCTGGGACAATGAAGGGCGAACTGAAACAGTCGTCTGGGCTTTTGCATAAGACGTTAAGCCCTGTCTAGCCGTCATATTAAAATTTGGCGTAGCAACAACACTATAACGTTAATTAAATCCTTATAAAGAACATTAACTAGACAAACCTTTATTTTGATAAAGGTAGGTAGATTTTCTAGATGTAAATGCTCAGTATAGGTGAATACCTAGTAGCTGCGCGGTTTCCTGAAAAAAATGAGTGGGTAGCCTATATCCTTTTTCGGGACCCAAAATAACTACATATCAATATCCGTTCAGTAACTTTTTTCGTGATTGAGCAACTTTTTACAACTAGATGGCACCTGGCACCAGACGCAAAAGTAAATGGCGCAAGCATTTCACTCGTAGTGCGCAAGCGGTGTGTACCGGTTTGAAGGGCATTGTAGCCAGCGAAATTATTGGGCATATGAGACTTAATATCTGATGTCTCGGAGTGATGAGCGCAATGCAGTGCTACGCAGTGCTTTATATGGTATTAAAAGTTCTGGGTGGCACTGCAATTGTTATGGGCAGACGTGGCGCTTAACATCAGGCAGGCGAACGACTTGCTCGTCTCATCACTCAGTTCCGTAAAAAAACTCGTGATGGTAGACTAGAGGCTGTATTTTACTATTTTCTTTCAGTTTGCGACCTAGATAAAAGAGGTTTTAAAAAAAAACGTGTTCGATAACTATTATCAGTGATGACGTCTTGTGACTCACAACACAACTTGTAATGATTGGACATAAGAATAAGTCATAACAGTAGTGTTATGTCCATTAATAAAAGTATCTATGAATGTACTCACAGAGTTTTTTCCAATATCCTTCAATACCTTTGAAATCTGGATCTTTATATATTATTATTTATTCTGTATCTGTGCCTTTAAAATAAGAATTTAACACCAAATTTGTGTTTCGGTAAACCGAAAACTAGAACCTTTTTAAAATAGAGTCGAAAGTTTGGCATAAGCTTGGTACTCATAAACATAACGACGGACAAATATATGCTGTTCTGGCCGGAGTGCCGAGTGCAGCGGGCGAACATTCACTCACTTTAGTGATGTTGCAGAAACTATCGATAATTCGATATAACTCATTTCGTCCTAATCGATTTAAAACATGATAAGATGTAGGTACCTTAAGCGGAGTGTTCGTAAATTAACGGGCGCTAAGCTAAATACGTATTGTAGATGCAACTAGGATGATGGGCTAAGTACACACTTAATCGTAGACGAAGAGTTCAATGAGAAAGAAACATAAAATATTGTAACAAAAGTTCTAAAAAAAAATGCCCCTCAGTTTCTTGCTGTATCTTCTGAGTAGTGGTTCTTTTTCCGATACGGTGGTAGAGTCATTGTAATAATTGACGTTCATAAGTGCGTCTGTGATGCCAAACATGAATTAAGAACTTTTGAACTTTGAACTTTGAAAGGTTACTCCCTAGAGCTATTGTGGCTCAGCGGAGAGAGAGTAAGTATGGCACATCCGGAAATCGTGCGACTTCAATCCGACGCGTCGGATTTCGAATTCCGTTGGGCCCGCACTAATGTATTTCTATTTGCTCTAAAAACTGAAGGAAACATTGTGAGAAAACCGACAAAAATCACAAAATTCATTACTTATGTGATCCACTAACTCGCATTGGGCCAGCCGTAGTCGATCATGGTTCATTATCTCTCTGTAAGAGAAGGCGCTGGTCCCAGCACCGGAATGGACTGCTGATAATGATGATACTCTTATTTCGTATACGCCAAGTGAGATAGTTGACATAAAAACTGTGATTGAGAACTTAGAAGTTGACGACGAAATAAGTGCATCGCTGTCCAGACCCTTACTTCCACCACCGACGTCTGCGAGCTTCTCACGTCAAATTTCATGGAAAACTTTGTATGTAACAAACAGGCGGGACATACATAAATCTCGCGAGTCGATTGAATGCAGACGCGTAAGCGTGCCCGTGCGCATAATTCAAAGGGGCGATCACCAGGAATTGCCGCTTGGCATGCAGACGGCCGCCTCCATTCCGAAGCAATATACCCGTTAGCGGCGACGTAATGTGCATATCGAGACGGGTATCTACGATCTGTTACAGAAAAAATACGTTGGTATTGTTCTTGGTTGCGTAGGATTCTCACATTCATCATCTACGATCAGTGTCGCAGGTGTAAGTACGTATATCGCGTTGAGCTCAAATTAAGGTAGAGCTTCACTGCGACTAATGAGATACCGACTAATTATTATCGATTCAGGCAAGAAATCGAATTAATCTCATTCATTTACACCAAAATATGATAACTAAAGTTGAGATAAACTTAATGGAACAATAAATGGCATCATAAAATATTGTCGCAGTGAATCTATACCCTAAACTGAACTCAACACGATATACGATTGGCGCTTGAGAGACATATGGGTAGGGGGGCTGATTGCAAAAATTGGATCAGTTTGATATTCCTTTCTCTATAGACAATCTAATACTCTATAATGATTTCGTCGACTTCTTAGATTTCTGTTTTATTTTTAAATCTATAAATTCTGTTTTTTTATTTATCTTCAAAAATTGTTGCTTGAACTTCTTGATTTCCCATATGTTTTAAGTTCTGCAGTAGGTCGCTCATCTGCACATATGATGGCTTCTGCACATTCATGCATGCAGAAACTACGTAAAATTACAAATTTTAATTCAATTTAATAATTCAGCATCGGATCTAAAAGCTCATCTTATCCTAACCGAACTACTTATATTCTTCGTAACGTGTGTCTATCGATATGGGTATATAGACAGTTTATCGATATTGTAGCACCACCAGCCCGCAGGTGCTCGGACATGCCTCTCGAATCATCGGCAGATCGCAGCCCAAGAGCCAGACAGACGGCCCGACTTCACTGTTTATTTACACATGCAAACAAATGCTCACCCATACGAAGGAACATTTCGAGTTTGCGGACGAATCGTAAATACCGTTGCAGTTTTACGCATTGTTGTTCTCACCCAAATTGACACATGACTGAGTGAAAAGTCTGTGCAACAAAGTATTGTTATTTACACGAGATGGTTATTTGTAACTGGTAAATAAAGTTTGACTGCGTTGTTAAAAACCCATTAGTTTTATAGGGGATCCGTCTGATAATTATCAGATAAGTAGGTAAATATACTTAGGTAGGTAAGCCAGTCCCAGACTAGTAAAATTTACCTCTAGTTTCAGATTTCTCCATTTTGACCTTTCTCTATGGATCACCTGTTGTTGTATGTTGTACATATGGGTCCGGTTTACACCCAATCCGTGCAATGCTCGAATGAAATGTAAGCACATTAAATTACGACGTGATGACTGCTACGAAATCAAATGCATTGCTGCCGGTCATTGTAATTCTAATGCTTAGGGCGGTATTTAATTGCAATTCTAATGGGTAAGGCAGGGCCATATAGTTATACCGCCTTCTCTACCAACGGTCTGCCGTTTTACTTTATTTCGTGTTCATATTCTATCGGCGCAACTCTATAACGCCTCACACAACGGCTACGCACTCATAATAACTCTCAATAAAATAATGCTAAGACAATCAAAAGTAGCAATTTAAAAAAATCACTTGTCTGGCATCTATGTTCTGGACACGCCTGTGAACAGACTAGGAAGTATGCTACATCTGTCACTAGTAAAACTAACTAGTTGTGGGACAGACTTACCGGTCAAGGGTCTAGTAATGTCAGACGATGTCACGGCAGACCTAAACGAAGAGAATGGCTGGAAGAGCTGGACTCCTATTGAAGTTATGACCGTAAAAAACATTATAGGTACTTATACTGTGACGGAAGAATGGCAGTAACATTGCCCTGCACAGCGACGCTTTTTAAAAATTCATTTTTCAGTTGTTATTTTTTAAAATTAAATTAACAAGTAGCCATATATGGCTAAAGATAAAATAAACGTTTGTTTCAGTTGTAACAGGTTTTTATATAACAGTCATTGTACAAAAAGCTGGTACTGCTGAACGCTGTACCTACCTAAACAGGGTGGGAAACTTGAGAATTATCCATTTTCTTGCTGACGGTTCCTTTTTTATCTTAATTCAATGAATGGTGATTGAAGAATTTTATAAGAACGTTTTCATGTGATTTCAACGGCTCAAGTGCTTTCATTTATGTCTAGGTAATCTCAATTTTCGACCCTTTGAGATATAAAGATAGATAGATAGATAGACTTTATTGTTAAAAACCTTAAAAATAGTTATTTGAAAAGCGAGTACATTTCGAAGTAGTCAGCATAACAATAGGCGGTCTTATCGCTTAAAGCGATCTCTTTCAGACAACCTTTGAACAGAAAGCACTAACATAATTTGGAACGACGGTGGTATTTAATTATTACAGATAAAATTATAAAGTTTACGCATACCGTAATATTATTAGTTTAGAAGACCTACATAATGCATTTTCGAGAGCGAGTGTGGCTTAGTAGGAGCACGTGCGACTTTCGATCCGAAGCACCCGAGTTCGAATCCCGCTGGCCTCGCACCGCTGACTTTCTTAAGTTATTTGCGGATATAACACTCGCTCTAAAAACGGTGATGGAAAACATCGTGAGGAAACCGGCATGTCCAAGAATTTAACACAAAAATTCTAGGACATGTTAAATTCACCAACCCGCACTGGCCTAGCGTGGTGGATTATGGCCCTTACTCTCTCTATGAGAGAAGGCCCGTGTCCCAGCAGTAGGAACGTGAAAGGCTGATATTGATGAATGCATTTTCTGAGTCAACTTTCTAATTGTAGGTATATTGAGAAAAGAACAACAATAAGGTAGCTATTAGCGCCTTAGGTATGATGTTTGGAGTATATCCAATATACCATTGCCCAGCAGATGTTGCCAAAAGACAAAATTGATCAAAATTAATTAACTTTATGTTTATGTCTGGCATCACAAGTGGTCAAACTGTCACTAGGTACAGTGACATAAACCTACTACTATACCTAATCTTTAAAAGAAGGGTGCAAAGGGTCCTTAACAGTAGGCAACGCACCAGTAATGCCCAGTAATGCAGGTGTCCATAGGCGACGGTAATCGCTTACCATCCAAGCGAGCCATCTGCTTGATTGTCTACACCTATATTATATAAAAAATAAAAAACTACGTTTATAACAAAACTAGCTGCGCGCTTGGTTTCACCCGCGATTTCGGGATAAGTACTATATGTTCATCCAGAAAATAAACTATTTCCATTTCGAATTTCACTCAAATCCGTTGAGCCGTACAAACACACTTACATACAAACTTTCGCATGTGTAATACTAGCTGCGCCCTGCAGTATCACCCGCTGTTTCCCGGGATAAAAAGTAGCCTGTATGCAAATTCGGAATAGATTTAGAATTAGCTTGTACCCTGGATTAGGGTATAAGCTGTCTCTATTACGAATTTCACTTAGTTCCGTTAAGCTTATTATCTTAGTTAAAAATAGTAATATAATTAAGTAAAGCAGTAAAGTGCAAAGTGTAAGTGTAAGTAATAGCATATAAAGTGAACTCAAATTGCGTGTGAAAAATATTCTAATGAAAAAAGCATACTACAGTTAGTAATTACATAGAAGACACATATGCATGGAACATTCCGTTTCTGCCAAGTAGCCAACTGGCAAATAAGAAACGTAATATGGTCAAAAACAAACATAAAATATTGTAGCAAAAGTTCTAAAAAAATATGCCACTCAGTTTCTTGCCGTATCTTCTGAGTAGTGGTTCTTTTTCCGATACGGTGGTAGAGTCATTGTAATAATTGACGTTCATAAGTTGGTCTGTGATGCCAAAACTGAATAAAGAACTTTTGAACTTTGTTATCTACACATAGGCTACTTTTATACACGGGTGAAACCGCTGGGCGCAGCTAATAGACAAAAGTCACAGTGTGTATTAATATGGTGGCTTAATGGAGTCATCAACTTGTTTAATAGTAGTTATTACGTTTCAAATTATTGTCCAGTAATGAAACGGGTAAAATATTGTGAAGGATATTTTATGATTACTTATTTATTCTATGATTAAAACTTAAAACCTTTGACCTACTTGCCCATAATTACAGGTGGAATTGCTGTAATATTGTTTTGTATTAGAAGCCAAATCTATCTACTCTACTGGAAGTGGTATGTAAAACCAATGTCTTTGTACACGTGCCTCAAATAAATAATTTTTAGAAAACCAGAATGTTACATTTTTCCAAAATTAAACCGACTTCAATGTATCTTCGAAATTCAAGGTCAAATATCGATGAAATTTATTTACGGTCTACCCTACGGATCTATCATATTGTAAGTTTTTGAAAAAAATTAAAAATCTTTTTCCGCAATCCCTACAGCAAACTTCCTCACTGCAAAGGTAAATGTAAACCTAGCCACAATAAATGATGTATTTTTTGACGTGAGACTTTGACGTCTTTCGTGTCATTTTAATATTTCTTTTTTTTTTAATAGACATTTTTGTGTTAAAGTAATTATTTTTATGTCGTTGCAGGTTTTATTTCTTACAAGCTTTTATTAAACTTGCCATGTTCATTAATTAGGTCAAGTCTTGTAAGTTAAATCAGAACCACTTCCTCCTATCCCACGGAGTTGAAATTTTACATCCTTGTCAATGTGCGATGACAAAGCAATATTATGATGACAGACAGCTAATCTGATGATGGAGACAGAAAATGGGCAATGGATCTCCTTCGATAATTGTAAACTACTAGTGTTTTGGCTCATTTTAATCAGCTCGCGATTCCGAATACGATTTTTTAAAAGCTTGTCTTAAAAAATATATTTTTCAACAAAAAATGTTTTAGGTAATTAAAATCATTTTCAAAGGGTACAGTAGCATTTTCAAGTGAACGGGAGGATATGAAATACGAAAACAGTCGTAACAAATTTACTTATATACATGTTAATTGCCATGTAATAAATGTCACTAATTGCTGCAGTTACGAGAATTTAGGTTTATTCTCTAAACGGCCACATAATTTTATTTACTAACCTCCAACCGTCTAATCGTCGGCCGGACGGATGTCTAGTAGACGTTTTATTATGTTATTCATTTAATTACTAATTAAATAAGGCCTAGTAGGCGTTAACCACATCTAATTTGAGTTAAACGAGCGTCCCATGTAAATCACTTTAACTAGAAGGTTTTATGTACAGTAACTATTGAAATACTTATAGGTTTTACGACGGAATTATTCAAATTATTAGTTAAAATCGGGACAGATAGTTTTATCTGGATTAAATGGTATGTACTTTAAGTTAATAGAGATCTTAATATGGTATATTTAATATTTTTTCAATCAAGTTTTTACAGTTAGGTCGCAGTGGTAACGAGTGAGATTCTATAATATAGGCTGTATATTGCGTCGCAATTCCAGCAGAGAAAATGAAAAAACTGTTTCTTTTTATGGAACTGAGTGATGAGACGAAGAAGTCGTTAATTTCTTTCCCGTACTCAAATTGAAGTCCGGGCCCAGAAAAGAAATGCGAAAACTAAATCTACCAGTGCTTCGGAAATACGCCCGCTAGACAAGATAGCACCATGAAACTCTGCGGGGATGGATACGTAAAATGTAGTCAGTACCTACTATATTAGACTTTTTTTATGGAACTGAGTAATGAGACGAGCAAGTCGTTCACCTGATGGTAAGCGCCACGCCTGCCCATAACAATTGCAGTGCCACCCAGAACCTTTAATACCATGAAAAGCACTGCGTAGCACCTGTGGTAGCATTGTATTGCGCTCATCACACCGAGACATCAGATATTAAGTCTCATATACGCCTAGTAATTTCGCTGGCTACAATGCCCTTCAAACTGGAACACAGTAATGCTTACGCGCTACTGCTTGGCGGCAGAATAACTGGCAAAGCTGTGGTACCTACCCAGACGGCCACCCGCAAACGAGAGACCTATCACGAGTAGGTATATAAAAGTTTCTGAAATTAGGGTCGGCATTATGCACCGTCTTTAACATATTGAAAATTCCTCTCCATCCAAAGGTTGCCTGGAAGAGATCGCTTTTAGCGACAAGGCCGCCCATTGTACCTAACACTTTCTTTAATTGTTTTTTTATGTAATGTCTGTAATTTAATGTTTGCAATAAAGCGTTCATCTATCTATCTATCTATCTATGCAGTATTAATTCATATCGATGCACAATACTTTATGCGTGCTTGATATGGCCCATTTTCAGGTTGCCATGTAACCGTCGCCATCGGGTCATGAATACCTACTAGGTAAGTATTGCCAAGAGCGAGTGTGGTTCAGCGGGAGCAAGTGCGACACGATCCGGCGCACCCGGATTCGAATACTACCGCTTGCCCCGCACAAAGGATTTAACACTTGCTCTAAAAATGGAGAAGGGAACCTTTGTGAGAAAGCGGCGTGTCCAAGAATTGATCACAAAAATTCAAGGAGATGGACATCCACCAACCCGCACTGGGCCAGCGTGGTGGATTATGGCCCGTACTCTCTCTATAAGACGAGGCTCGTGTCCCACAGTAGAGGGAACGTGATGGGCTGTTATTGATGAATGCATTTTCAGAGTCAACTTTCTAAATGTAGGTACAGGTATTGAGCAAAATAAAACGGAAAAAAAATGTATTGTTAGGTGTTGCATTACATTATTTAAAAAAACATCCATTAGACTTTTTATTTACTCTCAAGCTTTTAAAAAGAGATAAAATTACGTGAAAATTCAAGAAACGAAGCTCATTCAACAACACTTAAATAAATTATGACTATTAACATTTTAAGTGTGCAATGCAACCAAAATAGTTTTATTTCAGTGCTTACTTTTATTTAATCAATATACTATAGTCATTCTTGTCGTAGCCAGTCATTGAGTTTTCATTTGGAAAAGCGCCAGGGTATCCACAACATAAAACTAAAGACATCAGGGGCGTAACAAGGAAAGGGGAATTACCCCGCCTCCTCAAACAAATAATGGTAATTTTATTAACCAGCTGGCTTTTTAATTACACTTCTATATAAATAGTAAATACGAATGGCAAAAAGCAGTTTCAGAAAATAATACTTAGGCTCGACGGATACCTACCAACTTATAAATTTTTTGATTAAATTTAAAAGTTGTCTATGTTTTTGATATAAGAAAATTGCATCTGTTGTAGGTTTGTAGGTACCAATTATTAATGAAGTGCATAATTTTGCATATATTCTGTCATCATAATATTTATCATAGGTATGTGGATAAGGATTTTTAAGATTGTTGGTTTTTGTATTTTTATATAAGAGATTTTTCTTTCCCCCAAAATGAACTACTGGCTACACCCATGCTCGCAAGCATCTTAAAAAATAGTCACATGTTCTCTTATGTCCGTTCTACCTGTTGTTATGACATTCTTCGGATTGTATGCGAGAGATTTATTTCTTCCCGTTTCCTTCAATTTGTTGAACAAAAAGTATCTAACGTGCTTTAAATAGCGTCGGAAATAGTTCAGGAACTTTGTCATTTTGCATTTTTAAAGTCGGGTTTCCAAAGCTTTTCCTTTTAGTATAGGAAACCAATAGATCAATAAAATTTTAGTATTGCTTTTTGAAATAAAAAGCCCCACGTACATTTTACAGAACGTTAGTTGTATCTGGGGCCTGTAATGACATATGATTTTCATCGACTTTTGGACATAGAGGCGATGAATATATTAAAAAGTTAATAATAAAATTATTGTTTATTATTAACTAGCTGCGCCCCGCGGTTTCCCGGGATAAAAAGTAGCCTGTGTTAATCCCGGGTATATGCTATTTCCATTCCCAATTTCACTCAATTCCGTTAAGCGGTTACAGCGTGAAGAAGTAACAAACACATTACAAATTTTCGCATTAATAATATAAGTGTGATAAAAGTATTATCTACTAGCTACGTTCCGCGGTTTCACCCACGGTTTCCCGGGATAAAATATAGCCGATGTGTTAATCCAGTGTATAAGATATTTCCATTCCGAATTTCACTCATATCCGTTGACCCGTTAGGGCATCAAAAAGTAACAAACATACATACTCACACACTCACACATTCGCATTAATAACATTAGTGTAATAGTGTGACTTTCGAGCTTCAAAATGTAGGTGAACGATTAGATACCAATTGTAAGGAAGTGGAGTGTACAATCGGACATAAGTGTTCACACAAATACAACGCAAAACATAAGTGTCTCAGGGAGTATCGCGCTCTGAAACTTAAATTCAAACATGATTTTTCGGTAAGCTTGTAAAAACTATATTTTTATCTCGAAACCTTTTGCATTACGCGACTTTTACGTTGCTATAATAAAAATATTATAATCAAAATTTAAGCTTACAATAAAAGTGCGCGTTATTGAGCAAGAATGCAAACGTTTTCGAGATATAAAAGTCGGTTGTAGTCCGTGCGCGACCGCGTAACGATAACCGGAAGCCGCTGCACCGGTCCGTAGGGTTACCAGGATACTTTTGTAATGCAATTTTTAGGGGAAAACACTTATAAATGTAATTAAAATCCTAATTTGCGATAAATACGTCAAAAGCTTTTATGTAATGTGTTACAATCGGGAAACCACCTAAGATGTATTTTAATAGTTTTTGTTACTTTTGTCGTCATAGGGTTTTCCATTTAAGTGATGATCCGCAAGGTGGCAATGTTGCTAGATACATAAAGCACAGCTCGGGTTCTAAAGATTTCGTGCTGCGATTTTCTAGCTGTTAAAGTTTTATTGTATTGTTAAAGTCGCGTTATATAATGTATAAAATAAAATAATTACAATTCATTCTAATTTTATTGGTTATATGTGAAATTTAGTCTTTTACTAAAATACAAATTTAGTGTATATTTGGTCACATGCATTAAATCATTAGCTTTATAAATAATAGAAAAAATTTTACAATTCAATAATTGCATAACTAGTCCGTTATCAGCCCGTATAATTTTTGACCTCTTCTATTAATTGTAGGCTATTTTATAAAGAATGTTTTCAGTAAAAAATATCTAATAACCAAGTTTTTATGCGACTTAAAAAAAATGGATGGAGTTGTGAGCTACCCTGAAAGTTTCAGCTGGGTTAATCGGGAAGTGCTCGAAATTTAAGTTGCATGATTCCACCCGAAACGACAGACAGACAGACAGACAAACAAACAAAAAAGTGACTTAATAAAAAACGTGATAAAATAGGGAGCTTTTTTTGTTCACCGGGCAACCCAATTCTGGTCTGGCACTACCGTCGTCGGCAAGTTATCGCGTGTTCTCATTAATTAATTTCGATTGATCACTTGTGACCGCCCGATAACATCGGAAAATGACCGCATTGTGATTTATCACTTACACTGCTTATGTGACTTCGTGAGGAGAGTTTTGAAATAAAATAAATTAAGTTTTATATGAAATAGTTTGTGGTCAGAAAGTTATGAAAAGTTAAATATGGAGAAGTTATAAGGACTCGAAAACTTTCAACGATTTTGACTTTCGGGAAACAAAATCGATTTAATTTTGAGGAGAGATTTGAAATAAATAAATTAAATTTTATATGAAATAAAGAAAAGAAAGAAAGAAACAATTTATTTTTGACAAGACTGCACACAACAATCAATAGTACATACACAAGTGTAGGAGAACAAAATAAGACAAATTAAGAAGACCAAGACAAACAATTAAAGCGGATTTTATATGTGTATGGAGACCGCTGCCGTGTACAGTGCAGTCAAAAAAAGGTCTGTGCTCAGCATAATGTTGTGAAGAATCCACAACGCTGGTTTTCAGCACAGGCCCTTGGTGAGGCACGAACTTGTTGTGTCAAACTACGGAAATAAATAATTGGACACACAGTTTTGATATAACGCTATAAAACATCCAATATATAAGTAAAGCTAAATAGAAATATATATTATATTCTTAATAGTATAAATAGTATATATACAATGCCTATCCGCAATACAGTAAATAAACATAATATTAACATTGGAAAATATCAAAATAAAATAAAAATAAATAGAATTGTTATGCTAACACAATACCACAAATAATAAAATGAAATAGTTTGTGGTCAGAAACTTATGAAAAGTTAAATATGGAGAAGTTTTCGAGTCCTTATGGACTCGAAAACTTTCAACGATGTTGACTTTCGGGAAAGAAAAACGATTTAAATTTTTAGTTTTAAATTGTTGTCGCGCTTAATCACCTTATGTAGAGGTACCTACTTACCGGAAGCGAATCGTAATGTAAGTAGGTAAATCAGTTTTTAAAAGGTGCGGCATCTAAATCAGTTACACAATTAACAAAGTTTAATCAAATCTCATACACCACTGAGGTTGCGTGTTCGATTCCCGCGACGGGGCAAATGTTTGTGCACAGAAAAATAAAAAAGCACAAGCATTTGTTTCGTGTCTGGGTGTTGTGGGACCATGGTCCTCATAGTTCCTGGTTCCCTAGATACAGGGAATATTAGTTAGTTATTTATTTATTATTTAATAATATATATATACGATACTAAAACTACTATATCATATAATATATGTCTATTTCGGACGTTTCGGTCTTTTTTTGAAAAGTTGAAATTAAAAACTTACAACTAATTACTAAATATTAAGTAGGTTCTTGTATTTTTTAGCAATTCTGCATGTATACATAATATACGACCGTAGAGAAATATATATGTATATTTGTCTATAATGTCGTAATTTATATAAATAAAAATTAATTGCTGTTCGTTGGTTAGCGCATCACTTGAGAACGGCTGAACAGAATTGGCTTTTTTTTAAATGTCTGAACTGGTTTTTGGAAAAGTTGTCCAGAAAATTGAGAAATACGGAAAAAACTGAAAGCGCTTTTTATCAAAAATCCAATACCTAAACTGGATTTTTGTATGAACAGGACATCGTCTGTCGGGTCAGCTAGTAATTTATAAAACTTGCCACATAATTCGGTCTTAAATCGGAAATCGAATGCACAATCCACGTTTTACAAAACACACCAGTTTACTGAACTTTTTATGTTTGCACATAAAAGTTTTTAATCATTTAAGTACTTTTCTCAAAAAACTTACACAAGTTAGTCAGAAACTAGATATAAGGTATACCACCACGTTATCTCTGCAACTTTTACACGATTTTAAAATTTTGTCGGACAGAATTAACTTCTTTCAAATAATTTTGCAGTACCTAAGTAAAACTTTTCAAGAACAGTGGGCCCTTCGAAATCACACACATCAATTTGAAATAACAGGTTATGTATGAAACAAGGAAGCGTCCCGTTGCGAGTTCACAAAATAAAATGGTAAAGTATCTCACCTGCTGCCGGGCGCGCGAGAACGAGCGGCAGCACGAGCAGCGGCAGCAGCGGCAGCCGCATGCTCCCGCTAGCGTCGCATGCCGGCGCGTGCGGCGCTCTGCGGGCCGCCGCGGCGCCGCGCGGCACGTGCGCGCACACCCAGCCGCGACACGTGCCTCGACTCGCTGCTGCACCGCCCGCGCCTACCATCCGCCGTGAGCGTTGCCGTCGCTCGGTGTTGCCCTACCGGAGAGTCGGCGCGGACTGAGTGCCCGCTGCCGCTGTGCCGTGTGCCGCCCGCTGCCGGCCGGCGCTCGCCGCGCGCCGCGCGCCCGCCGCGGTCGCCGGTGCAAGTGCAGCGGCGAGTCGTCGACCGCGCCACCACGCGCCTCCCGCGGCCTTCCGTCGCCGCACCACCGCGCCGCGCCACCACCGCGCCGCCGCCGCCCGCCACCGGGCCCAGACACCGCATGGGCTCTCGCGAGTCTTCTTTTCTGTATACTTTCTTATCATTTCAGCAACAGGTATGTACGAATTGCGCACGTGCTGTCAATAATAACCTCTCGTAAATATTTGCATTCCTCAAAACTATTTCTATACGTTTTACGACTGAAATGTGATGTAGAGTAGGTTAAAAGTTTCTCTACATTACATTTCAATATCAGACTCGAGATTATAATAGTATTGGGCACTATATTATGTTTAGATACATAAGACATTCCATTTGGTACATGATAGAGTTATGTAAGCGCGATCCACATACGCTACGCTAATCAGATTAAAGCGTGCTCAATAATAGCGCGGATCAATGAACCTCGTGTCAGTAAGCGTTGAAGTCTTTTCAAGGGCGCTTATTACGTTACATTCCGAAAAAACGAGTTCGTCTCATAAGAACAAATAAATATCTTCGCTTTTTTTAATTTGGCGACGGTTTTGTTTTTGTTAATCATTGTTACGCGTGTCCATATAGTGAAGTATTGGGAGAAAATGTGCAGTTCACCATCAAGCGCTTTATCTCTACAACTCGATGGATCAAAATATGACATCTTTCGCTCTGATTAATGTGTCCATGACACGTATGGGAACATATAATTCCATACATTAGCTTCCTCATAACAAAGCTCGGTTGATTAAGACTGCGGCCGGACATTATGTAAAGGTACAAGAGATTTCGGTCGTTATTTCCCGACTAATGATTTGAAAACACACGGCAGCCAAGACCGATTATTGTGGGTAATGGTTTAAGAAATACGCCTTGATTACAGGACTGGTTGCATTCACCAATACACCACAATGTAGCTTTAGGGCAGTGACAAAGGCTTCCCACAAACGCTTGATTCCGATTTTCAATCAAATCTAGGTATTTAGCCCAGATGACAGCCTCTGTGGTGTTGGTTGAGCTCAAATCTGCCGCCGAGATTGTGGGTTCGACTCCGGCGACGAGCCAATGCAAGAAAAAGCGTGTTTCGTTGTAGGACTAATGGTCTTTATAGTTCCTGGTTTCCTTGATACAGGGATTCCTAGTTCGAGGCCACGATCAATATTTGTTATCATTAGGCGTAGGTACTTATTATATTATTTATGCTTTAGATACAGACACACTTGGGTAATTCCCTATCAAACTTATAGGCAATAACTTTGTACCCTACTAGTAAAGAAACAAGAATAAAGTCAAGGTAAATGTCAGATATCCAATTTGCTTATTTTGTTTACAAACTGATACTTCTAAAATTGGTTAAATAATTAAATCTTAGGGAACGCTTAAAAATCCAGTATTTATGGATACAGATATTTCTAATTTTTGCGTAAGCTTCCTTACTGTCTTTTCCTTACACTGAAAACACCAAGCAATTATATGCAACTGCGTGAATAACTGGACATTTTCTCAATTGTATCACTAGCTATAATATTTTACGGCTGCTGTTTAACCTACTTTTAATTTTAAATTGCGGCCCGTTGCCAGCTACTGGCCCGGTGGGTAATTTACCTAGTAAGTACAAATTTTGTAGGTAAAGTATTTTAATATAACTGAGATTTCTCTGGAATATCTAGTTCTATGTCCAGCTGCACCCTGCGGATGCACCCGCGGTTTCCCGGGAAAAAAGTATCCAGGTTATAAGTTATCTTCATTCCAAATTTCACTCAAATCCGTTAAGCCGTACCAGCGTAAAGAAGAAACTAACACACTTACATACAAACATTCGCATTTATAATATTAGATAGTGTGATAACGGTTTCTTAATTATCAACTTATATAGTAATAGGATTAAAGTCAATTTTGTCAAGTCCCTTGGTTGGTGGAATGCTGACAAAATATATGTGCAAAATAGTTTGAGTGGCAATTATTCTTACTGTATATATATGTACGCATAGTACTTACTAGCTTGGGGAAGATGTTGCAGCTTTCATCAGGCTTATCATATGGGAACGATGTTATCGCGAGCATGCTCTATTAACCATCTACCTATAGCTTATACACACAACAGTTCTGTTCCGTAACTAATTCACCGACTGAAAGATAACGCACTGACTAAAGCAAATATGTACAGCATTAAAAATGTAAACTTGAAATTTGGAATATGTGTCCTAGAGGTTTCACGAAATTCTTACCGGAAATAGGGAAAACTGGGGGCCATCGCCCGCGGGGTGGGTCGGCTACTTTTTCAATAAAGATGATTAGATTAGATAACTCTTTATTTTTATCTTAACTTATTTAGTTTTTGTAGTGTCCAGCAGAAATTATAATAACGAAAACAAAACTTAAAACTAAAGTGTTACAATCTTATCGCACTATGTGATCTCTTCCAGATAACCTTTGTATCTGGACTTATTTTGATGTTTAAAACTAATAAATAGAGATAAAGATAGAAATATGGTTATTCAAATAAATTGCTGAACATCATAATTTTATATCATTAAAGTTAATTCTAACACTAAGCTGTTTCTTTTTCAAGTTTATGGTGATTAAATAAATTTAGCTAAGATGCTAACCATTTATTTTACCTAATTAATTATATGGATGCACCAGACAGATTCGTGATCGTCTTGTCCGGTCTTGTCCTCTTATGTCGTTTTTTATCATGTTAATAAAAAAAGATTTAAAAAACAAAACGCATACATCTTCAATGGATTGTTATTTCTGACAAATTAATCTGATTTAAAACTGCCATGGTAACACAAGAATCAGGATACTTACTGCATAATTTGTTTTGAAATATACATTATTTATTAGGTATATAATATAATACATAATAATAGGCTTAATGAATGGTCTGTGGGTTTTCCAATTGCTTCTCCTTTTTTTTACACTTAATAGGTCTATGTTTGGCCACTCGCCTGATGTGAAGCGATGATGTGGCCTAAGATGGAGCACATAGATCCTTGTAAGTAGTTAGTTTAGTGTTAATAAGTAGAGTGTAGAGTTGTTTTCAGTAATAAAGGCATTTGCCGAATGAAAAATAGACAATAGTACTAAATAGCTTTTTCCCGCGGCTTCATCCGCGGGAACGACAGAGGAAGGCCCATAATCCTAGATTATCCAAAAACATCTTAGCAAGACCTCCAAACTCCCTAGTATATAAAGCGCGTACAATGAAAATGTAAAGCTGGATCTTCGTAGTCACCCAACTGATTTTGATGTACCATACAAAACATAATTCTAAGTACAGCAAATAACAAATATTTCTCGTTCCTCTAGCGCCGATTTATGCATGAATTTAAAAAGAATTAAAAGATTATAAATAAAGATGACTTTTGCTGTAAGTAATTCTATCAATTTATGAGATGAGCAAAGGAAATTTAAGACTTAATCCTTAATACTAAGTATAAATTATCATTTAGCTCTTAACAGGTGAGTGGATTGATTGGATTAAGTACTAGGTAATGTCCCCATATGAGGATTGGGGATAAAAAAATGTATTCCTGTTTTTATCTGTTCTAAAGGGGCTGGAGTTTTTATCCTGGAAAATTCTCCACACGGGAAACCCGCGGGGGTACGGCTATGAGTATATAAGGATAAAATTAGAAACATGGGGTCGGTCTGCCATATCATTATGTCAGACAATACCAGATTAAATAAACATAAGGTTCTTCTCTTCTTCTTTTCTCGTGTGGTCAACTCTTGTGTCGGAGCTTTTAGACCACCCGAAGGCTTCCGACATTTTGTTTTTTACACTTAATTCTATGTTTGGCCACTATCTCGCCTAATGTGAAGCGATGATGTGGCCTAAGATGGAGCACATAGATCTAGAGAGAGACGGCAGTTGAGCGGCTGCTCAGACCCGTCTCCCCGATGGTTCACCGAACATCATCCCGAAACACGACTAAGTCGCTTGACGGCATGGCTTTGTTCGGTGGGTGGTATTACAACCACGGCCAGAGCCTACCACTCCAAAGCGCGTAAGCGGGTTTCATCACGATGTTTTCCTTCACCGTTTGAGAGCGAGCGTGCAAAATCTGCACTTAACTATAAGTCATTGGTGCAGGGCTGGGTCGGGATGGCCGACTGTTGTCCTAAAACACCAATCGGGACCGAGTGCCCTCCGAAGCACGGTAGCGCTTAGATGGAAATACCACACAAACAGTCACCCATCCAAGTAGTGTCCGCTGCAAACGTTGCTTAACATAGCAAATCTGTTACGAACAATCAGGCAAGCAACGCTACAAGCGCTACATAAGGTAATAATGTAGTAGTACCTAGTCAACAAAAAATGTATCTCTCAACGAAACAGTTTTCGTCTCATTACCATTTAACCCACGAGTTTACCGTGAACTATTCCATCGTTCCCGGTACCGCTGGCAGGAGTCGTGAGAGCTGGTGACAAACATACAATTTTAACCACAGATCTTAACTGATGATCAGGATGCGGCCGCGCCTGTCCACCCACGTTTCACGCTTGACGCTTTAGTTTAAGGGAAAAACGTTGTGCACGACGTTGGAATATTTTTGGTTATGAATTTGTTAAAAGCTTGTCTTGAAAAATATATTTTCTACAAAAATCTGCTTTGATTGAATTCCGATCCTGCTAAGGAAATCGATCTCGCGAAGCTAATAGGTACTCTAATCGAACAAAATCAGGTAAATTGTTGATGTTAAATGAATATCGATACCCTGTCGTAGCGTATCATTGGATTTTTCAGCGAAGAGCATGAATTATTAGGATATATTGCAATCACAAAAACACAGTTAATATTTTTATCACCAGTCAGCCTATTATAGACTATATAATAGGCTGACTGGTGATAAAAATATTGTAAAAGTGATAAAAATATTGTTAAGGAAAATGTGTGTCGAGGAAAATAAGGCACGACAACTTGTTAAACGGTGCATTTACCACGTACGTAACAGAAAATATTTCACGATTTCAATTAAATGCGTACTTGAATGGTTAAGGAAGATAGTAGGAGGCAAAGTTTCGTGCAAACCTTTGATCTTCAAGAAAGACACGTGTAGAGCAACCAATACGAAACGGAATGTCAACTATTTCCGTGTTAAATGTGGTTTTGAGAATTATCACTATTTTCCTCAAAAGGTGTATTTTTTTACTAATGACTTCTTGAACACAAAAAACGAACAAATAAAAACACACCTAGGTGACATGAGTCACTTAGTTGTGCAACACAGGGACTACAAATTTCAACTCCGTAGTATAAGAGGAAGTGGTTCTAATTCAACTAGCAAGATTTCACCCAAACAATAAACATTGCAAGTAAAATAAAACCTTGTAAAAACGCTTCGTTGGTAACACGGCGCTGGCCTTAATAAGTAGGTTCAACTCATGTTAAAACTAAGTGAAAACTTTATAGGTACCTAGACTGTTTGCTCTTGTTTGCTTAGCCCACTCTACCACAGTCTATCATAGTAAAGTTACGGTCTAGTCTATCTCTAGCTAGAGTCTAGATATAGACAATACTGAGCTGACCCTAAAGCTACGAATAACATGAATCACTAATAATATGAATATATTACTGCAGTGAGCTAAAGGCACTGGTTGATGTGTCAAAGGCGTCATTCTAAAATAATGAAATTAGCAAACAGCCAATCAATTAGGTTCGGCTTGATTTGTGATTGCGCTGGAGTTCCGTAGGATTTTCGATTATCCGTTTAATTGTTCTTAGGGTTACCAAGACGATGCATTCGATAGTGGAGATAAGAAAGTTAATACCAAATGATTAGCAACTTATTGAAAATTTATTTAAAATCGTTGGCGGATTGAACAAATGGTACTGGTACTAATGCTACTACCTAGTACCTACATATGAATATATTTTTGATTTTTAGGACTTTGTCGCTAAGAGTCCCGTAAAGAAAAAAGAGAAGAAAAACAAAAGAAAAGAGAACACAACAAAAAAATACTTATTTAAGCCTAACTCCAGCAACCTAATCAATATATTAATCATTATAATAATATATATACTCGTACTCAGTATCGACGCAAAAAGTATCCCACGTCACTTGACATCTAAATTCAAGCAACAATAATTTAAGCATAACAGATTACCATTAAAAAGCCAGAATAAATGACATCACACAAAATGCTATCCAGTTTCAAAATTCCGTCTCCGGCCACTCCAACTGTAAATTTATAATCATAGTGAAAACATTAGCTTCAATTAGCAGCAGACTATCCCAAGATGTTTGTCTGGAGCTGTCGGAAGTCTAGACATGATCCATGGCTCGCTATAATTACCTAGAACACGGCTGGCTTTTCATTCACTAAATTAGCTGCCGCCTACGAGTAGTGTACTGATAATTTTTTAACAAGATTTTTTGCGTAGGTATCTACTTTTAGCTGCGCCCCGCAGTTTCCCGGGATAAAAAGTAATTCATCATTAATTTATTGATTGCATTCTTATACATTAATTTCTCATATATAGGTCTTAAATAATATGGTACACATACACACGGGTATTACATGAGCCCTGTAAGGTCGTTCGCAATTGAGTGCGAGTTTTATTCATTCATTGTGATGATTAATATAATATAATTATTTCCATTACAAAAATAATGTTCCAATACAATTAAATTAATATCATATTTTAATATAATGTCAGTATAAATAATAATAATAAACTTTGTATTCATTACATGCATTGTTCATAATCAAAAGTATATATTTTTTACTATGTTTTATTAAAGCCAAAGTAGCATATGTCTATGTATGTAATCCAGGGTAGGAATAAGCTCTCGCCATTTCAAATTTCACTCAAATCCATTTAGTCGTCGCGGCGTGAAGACAGAACAAACACACTTGCATACAAACTTTCGTATATAAATATTAGTGTGATTTTGTACGCATTTTTGAGAATACCCCAGGATTCCTTTGTCAGTGTAATGGAACTAAAATCCATTCACTTTGCATAAAATATTAATAAACCAATCAACCTAAATTAAAACTTCGTAAGGAACTCAGTATGACTAGCTAGCTATCTATGGTATACCATCGATATAATAACATCTTAGTTTCAACGTGGTATACCGTAGAAGCCTGTTTTGTGTTTCGAATTAAATGTTCCTTTTCCAAAACTTAGATATTTCTTTGAACGAGAATAAGCGAACGGCTAAATGTGGGATAATAAAACGCTAAAGATGCATCACGCCGCGCCGCAACAAAAATACACCGGTTCTTGTAAGACATGTGGAGGAAGTAAATCCATCAGTCTTAAACTCTTAGCATAGGTAATTTGACTGATGCGTCATAGACGTTGCAACATTCTAACGTGACGAGATCAATACGTTACGATATCAAAAGACGTGTGCAGTTAGGGGACGGGATTTAAGAAAGTTGTTTGACATTTGTATAATCCCGAAGAAAGATTTGAAGTTTTATTTTCTCCTCGTAACGGCAAACCGACTCCATAAATGCCAAATAGCTTTATACAAAATAACGGAATTTCCTAATGACATTTTAGTACAGTATTTTAAGTCTTCTGTGGTATTACAGTATTCTTACAGAATTGAGAAATACATAACGCTTAAAGGCATGCAGCATCTGTTTGGCAACATGAAGTTTGCTGTTCACACATCACAAATATTTATTCATATTTACCATACATGGTTCTCATAGTTTCCGTTTCCTTTTTGATACAGAAAATGTTAATAATACGATCTTTATAGTATAGAAGTAAATCATTTATCAGCTTAAGTAAGAAGGTAGAGGTACGTAGGTAAATTAAACTGATTTTCAAGTGCGCACAAGTATTTGCAGATTCGCACTTACGCTTGTCAAGTTCACAGTTACCGCTAGGCTATGTAACTATTTACCGAGAATGTAACAGTACAACCATAATTAGGAGTTAAAGAGCATTTCGAGAATTCCCTATAACTCTAAACCATTGTCGGGCGACAAGCGCAACAGCTAAGCCAGCCAACAAGTGGCTGGTGAGTAAATCAATAAGCCCCTCGAGGTCCCCGTTCACCAGTAGTAGGCTGGTAGATCATTAACGAATTCCAAGGGCTTAAGCGACTTATGCCGAACAAATAAGCGCGGCAGCGATGCCAGGAATTTGGTCGAATCGGCAACTTTGTGCGCAGTGTTGCAATGTGACGGTTTTGTCGGGTATTACGGGTGATTGTCGTAACGGGTGCGTAGATGGATAGTAGGTGCTAATATTTAGGTATTAAATACCAAGTCCTAGATAAAACTGTAACTCTGGATGCTATCGGCAGACTATTCTATATCCACAATAATATTTAAACCCGATAATTAATTCTAGACAATTAATTCTATTACTTGTACTTATTTCTATGCTTAGGGTGAATAATAAAGTGTTTATCCATCTATATATGTATCTAGATTTCCCAGGCGTGTGCATTGAGATAAGGTCGCTGTGACACTTTTCTGTTCTTTAACACCTTTTTCTTTTGATATATAATACACCCATAATTGGATGTGACACGTTATAAGTTAATGTAATTATTTTTAATATATGTGGATTTTATGCATTAAAAAAAAAATAATGAATAGGACAACGACCGAACAAGAAATAGGTAGGCCCGTTCTTTGGACCGTTATTATGAACTATAATGTCGGTAAGAGAATTCCTGCTGTTCCAGCAATGGGAACATAATATTGGACCAATAATAACTATGATGATTTTATTATCATAATATATTTTTATTTGCAGAACTTTTAATAATTTACGTTGCACATAGGTCGTTTTTCAGGATTTAGGCGGCCAAAATTATTTTATGTGAAATTTATATTACAAATAAGTTACATTAAAAGAATTGAGTGTTTGAAATAATGTACCGAAATTATTTATCGGTGCACGGTGCAGGGCCTGACCTACTCGTGATTTTTTTTCAAAAAATATTTTAATCGAGATCTTAGTTGATTTTAAAGTGTTTTTTTAATTATTATATTAAACACACATATAACAGACACTTACTTTACCCAAGGAGGGACAGTTGTCTACGTTTTAGTAAAATCTTCGGGTGTTATTAAATAAAACAAAGTTTATTTTGTCCTCATAAGTAGGTAAATATACATATTATTCAAATTATCTTTACACACGTTATACAATAGGAAAGTTACATCAGCTAAATAGATATCACTAAAAATAATCGATCTTACATTAGATACTTATTCATCTACATCTAAGTTTTCGCAGCTTTCATCAATTTCCTTTGTTTGGTTTGGCTCAGCAGGAATCAATAGCTGCATTGCCTCTGACAAAAATAATTTTGCAGCGGTTTTTTTGGTCTTTCTCATGGAACTAATAAATAGGTCGGATGTTAATAGTAACCTATGATAAATATCTAAATTACATTCTTCTCTCGAAAACTTGCGAGCAAAGTTTAGGCGATAAGACCTAAAATGTTTATTTCGGGCTTCAGCAGCTTCTTCAGAAAGTTGCCCTATCGGCAACAACGAATTCTTTATTATTGAAGCTCCATGAATTAAGACCTTGTGCATCGTTGGAGTCATAGGATGCCAGCCATATAACTCAACATATAGTTTAGCGGTTTCCGTGGCGTATTTATCATATTTTGCTACGTCAATCTTATGGCCGCTTGATATGGCTTCTAATATCTCTTTTAATCTAAAAATCAAGTCATAACTTATCCCAGTAATTTCTGCAGACAATTTAGGATTCTCGAAGAATCTTCTGCTGGTGTTTCCATCGTTTGTGTTTCCGAAGTTACTTTTTGGCATGTCAACTAAGAGACCTGTCTCCTCTCTAAATCTTTCCTGAATATCAAGTTTGTTCTGCTTTTCTAGATTTTTTTCTTCTTCGGTTCGTCTCTCGCGGTATTTTTTCACGGGCAATTTATATGCTTTTTCTATTTATATGCAGCACACTTTCGAATATCCGGATTCTTGCATGTAATACGGAAAGGCCAAATTCAAGAGCTTCAGGGCATACATCATTCTTTTTTGATAAGTCATTAAAGTCTTTTGATGTAGCTCCACATATATAACACCTGCTGGTTGATTTGGTGTCTGTAGCTGCATTGCAGACCTTTCCGTCAACCATAGTCATTTTAAAACTATGTTGAAAAAAAAAGTTTTCTCCATTGAGGTCTACTTTCGTCAAGTTTAATGACTTTACACCATCCTTTACGTAATTAATTTCTTCTTTTGTGATGTCCGTAGATTCTTTTACGAATCTAAATCTTATTGGACGACAATATCTAGGTGAAGATGGAGTTGGGTTTTGCCACACGATTTTACTTTTACCTTCACCACAAACAATTCGTAGAGGTACGAAGGAGCTTATAAAAATATTAGCATCAGAGTCATTTTCCTTAGAGAGTCTTTATTTAAACTGGGCTTGTTGAGAGCCATCACAACCCCATTTGCAGATTAACTGTAACGAGTTCCTTTCAACGGCTTCAAGTGTAAGTAGGACTTCTTTTAGGTAGAGCGATAATCTGGTCACAGTGTGATCCAACAAAGATTGTAGGTTTCCTTCCGCGCAAGTAGATGTAACTCGTAATGACTCCTTGGGTGGGTAGCATTCTTCTTTGGCCTTCAATAATAATTCATAATGTGGATAAAATCTTTTGTTCGTTGCTCGAATAATTTCGTATTGTCTTTTTGACAAATCAGCTTCAATAAACATCGTCAGTGCTTGCAGAGGAGTTAGGGGCTCTATTTCATTAGACTTTGAATGCCTTTTTTTGCAATCACTGGCAGACGCAGTAGAATTTGTAATGTCCTTTAAGACAGTAGACGCGTTTCTTTTTCCCTCTGTTTGTAGAATTAATTGTGCCGCGTGAACAATTACTTCTTCCTCGTAAGATGCGCGTACTCCTTCAGTTTTTCTTCTCTTTGTCCTTTCGCTAGATTCACTAAAGGATTTGGTAGGTCGTCCTGGCCTTTGATGAGTGTCTACGGGGATCTCAAATGTTCCTTCCAACCAAGAACTATTGGCCGGCAAAAAGTTTTCAAGAATTCTGTGCGCCTGAGACCACCTCTTTATTAAATCACTTTTAAAACTTCTTTTTTATCGCATTTTTATGCTCTTCTGTGTCCCCGTAACACACGAGTAAATAATTTTCTAAATATTTAATTTTTTCATTTATCGATAACGAACTTTGCTCATTCATTTTATCGAAGAGGTATTTACGGGTCAATATTCTCACCCCCGAGCAGCCAGATGAACCTATGACAATAAAAAAATAATATTAACACAAAAACATAAAATCCGAACTGTTCCCATTTTTGTCTAAAAAGTTTCAAACTCGTTTATTTCAAAAACTAGCAAAAACTAGCAGCTGATTTTAAGCAGTTTTCTTTATAAGACTTTATATTATATAATGGAATCAAACATTTAACTCGGAAAGGTGCGGAAGTAAAGTGTTTATTCGATTGAAATTGAAAAATAAAGAAAAATTATTTCAAAAAGAGGGTATGTTTGACGGCTCATTAAGTTATTTATTGACAATACATATAAAACAATTTCATATTATTTTGATAAAGGCTTACCTGGATTATTGGTATCCATCACTTAAACAAGCAAATATGACACGACACATAAAATATTCACAGAAGAAAATGATTTCCAAAAAGGGCGTCAAGAACTTTCACGTGCAGTAAGTGCGACAATCAAGTTTCGACTAGTGTAGAAAAGCGCTCGCGCAGTCTAGGGGTGGGGGAAGTTTTGGGTATTGTTCGTCAGGTAGTCCACTATTCCAGGAAAAAAGTTGTTTGTCATTCGTCTATTTTAGGAATTTTGACTTATGGCCGCCTAATTCCTAGAAATCTACCTATGTGCGTTGTGTTAAATGGGTAATCCGCGCATGGTATCCCTTTTTGTCCGCTTGGTCGCCGCGCACTTGTTTACCTCGTAGCCGGCTATTTCTGAAAGCATTCTATATTTATCTACACATACTAACTGTAACTAAACTAAGTACCTACCTATCTGTCACCACATTACGAGCACCGTTTTTATCACTAGGTATAAATACACTAGTAGGGTAGGGAGGGGGAATGGCGTTCACTTAAGGAAAGTACGCTGTATTTTTCAAAATATTAATTTTACTTCAAAATTTTAAAACATAACATATTCTTTAACTATCCAGTAATCAGCATTTTAACACCAAACGTATTTATCTTTGAGTTATAAGTATCAGGAAACTATTTAAAAAAAAACGGGTTTGAGCGCCATTGCCCCTGACTTTGGGTAATGCCGCTCAAATATGTTTTTGGAAAAATATCTAGTAAGATCCATTTTCATTACACTACTAAGCGTGAGATCAACCTTAAATAATTAAAGTAAAGTCTACAATCACAAATTAGCATCAATTATACCTATTTGTACGTGAAGTAAGCCATATATAATTAAATATATAATATAGCTATTATCTTTAATACCAAATTAACTTTAATTATTATTATTAGAGGTAATCACAAATAGAAATAGTAAGATTCTATCGTAGGGTACATAAATCTAAGATGTATCCATCTGCCGAATCCGATCCAGAACATATAGCATAAGACCACAGTCCGCAGGTGGTACAGCTATACCACATCTCGTTATTTTTTCTAAATTATTCGCAAATAATGTATTTGTTGTGGTTTTCATCACCCACATTCATTTCGTCATCACTGCTGTCGTCGCAAAGGTTCTCTTCATCTTCATTCTCTGAAGAACTTTCTTGTAGAATCTTTCGTTTGTATTGTTTGTAACTTTAAATGGTATGTTAAATGGTTTTGCGGCATTCCTTTCAGACATCCCTTCTTTGATCGCAGTTTTAGCAGATTGAAGAAAGTCTTCTTCGCTCCAAGCCGCCTTAGCGATGGGTCGTGGATGATTTCTGGGCATGTCTATAAGAAAACAAACCAATAAGTGATAAAGGGGTAATGGCGCTCAGGTGAGCGGTATAGCCCCAAACGGTCATTTTGTATTTATCTTGAAATATATAAACATTCATATATAATTGTTCAAAATTGGTAACATTATCATAAAATAGAATAGTTTTATACTCAGAAAAGTGATAGCAATAATTAAATAAGTATCAAAAGTCTGGACTTACCGACGAAAAGACCGAATCCAAAATTAGATCAGCGCGGCGGTATACGGAAAAATACACTTCACGGTGATGTGCCGCGAGCTGACTGCCCATACGCGTATCTGCCTGTTAGAGGTCCCCACCCCCCGCGATTTACGCGCCGCGGCGTGTTTCTATGTTCCATTTTGACAAAGTTACAGAGGTGAGCGCCATTACCCAGTGAGCGCTATTCCCCCTGCTTACCCTAGATAACTAACTTATAACAGTCGTTTAAGTATTTTTATTAGTAGGTATTGTCCACATTAGGTACACTCGTTTCTATTATTATCGTCGTTGTAATTAATTATGATACAGTGTAGACTTGATTCTATAAATAAATTTGGAGTTGCGTGTTGTATAATATAGGTACCTGTTTAATTATGCTCATAAAAACAGTAATGAGTCGTCACTTCACGTAAAACATAGTTATTATTGTTCACTAGGTGTTGCCCGCGACTTCTTACGTGTAGTGAATCTAACCTGTTTCCGACATTTTTCCATCCCACAATAATCCTGCTCCCGCTTCGCTCCTATCCCGATCCTATCCCTACACTGCCCCGCTTCTGCTTTCGTCCCGCTCCTATACAGATCACGTCTGTTTCCTATACCATTACCGCCACGCTCATCCCCCTATCTTCTTCATTATATCCCGTTACCGACCAGCGTTTTTAATTATCTCAAAGCTGATGCAAGTTTCTATTACAGGCGCATACAGGCGGCCGTCTGGGTGGGTACCAAAGCTTTGCCAGTTATTCTGCCGCCAAGCAGTAGTGCACAAGCATTACTGTGTTCCGGTTTAAAGGGCATTGTAGCCAGCGAAATTACTGGGCATTATGAGACTCAACAGCTTATTGTCTCAGGGTGACGAGCGCAGTGTAGCCCGCGCAGGATTTTGCAAAACAAAGTTTTGGGGTGGTGCTGTTATTGTTATGGGCTGGCGTATTGCTTACCATCAGGCAAACGACCAGCTCGTCTCGTCATTCGGTTACATAAAAAAATACACGCTCAACAATCAAAATATTAAAATCATCACAAATAAATTATAAATACACAAATAAATAATAATAAAAATACGAAATGTCATAAAACTCTGATTAAGTATTTTTATCATAATTTTTTAATCACTTCATCATTTGTTTATTAGTCAGTACATGAACCCTACAACATATACTGACAGTCAAACTTGTATGATAAAGTTGTAGGATAGTGGCTTGCCCCCCATTTCTGTCCCCCATTGTGACTTTTTCTGTACTAAGATTGAATATCGTACGTTGTTTGAAACCGCTATAATTTAACCGATAACAAACCTTACTATGTGGCTATTAGCTCCCTGTTTATGGAGTATTAAATTAGATATGTACCTACCATCTATTGCTATCGTAAGTAGGTAGGTAGGGATATGATTTGCGCTCTAGAGCGGTAGAGTTGGTCCGATAAATCAGTCTGAATGGGCATTCCGTTGACGTACGCTAATTTCTGCAAATATCGGTTCGGCCGAATCAGTATATTAATAATACTTCTTTAAATCAGGTAACACAGAAAACAGTAGTTACATTAGTAACTAATTCTAAGACTCAGACTAACATACATATTATAATATTAAAACATTTTTTTAAAGCTTATACTCAACAAAGAAATTGTTTCCGCCTACGTTCCCTAAGTTTAGTTATAGATATAGTCAGGCCTAGCGCACTCCGCACTGTAGGTACGAAGCTACAAGTACATAGCCGGACACCATCAGCGGGTCGCGCGTCGTTACACGTGCCGCGTCAGAAGATATAAGAGCTATGCGATAGAAAGAGAGGCGCTCTGTAGGTTAATATGACTGGTAGGTATGCAGCGCTACGCGAGCTGAATTGCATTTTATTGCGTCATAGCAAGAGTCGCTATTTGTTTAAATTTCTTTGCGAAGTGATGCTTCTGTCCCTTAGTATTCTGTGATATAGTTCACTAAGTTTAGTTTATATCATTATGACAGAATAATATGCGTCGGTTTAGTTTTATAATGGACTCATTATACCTATTCTAAGAAAATTTTAAATAAGGTATTTCAGGGTTAAGCCCCACCACCAAGTTACCAGGTAGGTAATGCAATTAAATGTTAACACGCAGTTAACCTGTAAAATAATCCAAAGTTATTGTTGATTATTTTACACTTACCCATCATTTATCCAAATGGCATGTTGCCACTCACTATCAAAACATATAAAATCATTTGTTTTCTTTTTTTATGGAACTTAGTAATGAGACGAGCACGTCGTTCACCTGATGGTAAGCGCCACGCCTGCCCGTAACATATACAATAAATCATCATTTATTTCAGGCAATAACACAGTTAACACAGTAAAAGTGTCAGAGTCCCATAAAAATATCTACCTTTCAGACTAACTAACATACTTATTATATTTTCCCGAAAACCCTTGTTTAACTTACATACAATTTATAAAACACTAACACTAGGATAAGGGGTTATTTTTGTTCGGTTTCGCCTCCCTGAAGCGCCGGTACATTATTGCTTCAGAATCCTATTTCCTTCCTTCTTTCTAAAACCATACTCGCATCCCATTCTCATCACAATCAGTGTGGCAACCGGCCTTAAGGTCCGTAAGCACCGCCATGCGCCATGACCGGCGCATGCGCAGCCCAGACGCTTATTATGTCATCACGTCTAGACAGACATGACAAACAAACAGCACAGTGCATTAGACAACCAGTAGGGGAACTGCTTACTAAAAAGTATAAGTACATACTCTCCTGACTTGGATAACCGTTGAAAGAAGTTTGTTGTTTGATTAATGTTAGTATCTATATGTTGCCATTGGCACCTATAACCATGCATATATTATTAATTTATTATGCACAAACTATTGCATGGGCCTCTTGAAGATTTTCAAAGTATTTATAAGCAAGTCCACAGCATCAGCTTGATATACTTCATTCAAATTACATTCGTCAGCCTCTGTGGTGTAGTAGTTGGGCAGGTTGGCTCAAAACTCATACACCACTGAGGTTGCAGGTTCGATTCCCGCGACGGGACAAATGTTTGTGCACAGTTTTTCTGTGATAAGCATGCATTTGTTTCGTGTCTGGGTGTTGTGGTCCTTGTAGTTCCTGGTTCCCTAGATACAGGGAATCCTAGTTAGCGTCCAGGATCTATGTATCAGTTCGTTGAGCGTATTTACTTTGGTATTTTTGCATCAAAAATACCAAAAAATAAAATCACTCTATCAATTTATCCCATACAAATGCAAATTTTTAACAGATTTCGAAAAAAGGAGGAGTTCTCTATTCGATTATATTTTTATTTTTTTATGTGTGTTACCTCAGAATTCCGTCATTTATGAACCGACTTGGAACATTATTTTTGCGTTGTCTTCAGTATAGCTACGCAATGGTCCCATATAAATTTCATCGATATTTGACCCTGGACTTCGAAGATACATTGAAGTCGGTTTTTAAATGTAGGTACTTGTTTTTTAGCTCATTAATAATTAGAGATAAAATTTAACTCATTAATAAAAGAGAGAGGCTTGAAATTTAGATTCCCCTCTGGTATGCACTGTGCAAACATATATAGGTATTTTATATTTACGCCAATTTCGGCGCTTTTGCCCAAATTAAATACTTAGGTACGACTCGGACGAGACATTTTTTGTCCAAATTTTTATGTTGGACCTTTGATCGCTTATTCATCAATGTCCTTTTTATAAGCATATAAAATAAAAAGATTTTTTCTTATATTTTGTCGAGTTGAATGTGAGCTTCATGATTTTTTTCGGACCGACGCACATTTTTTTGCAGATGTTTTTGACGAAAACAAAAAAATGATAAATTACGAGCGAGCATCTAGCGTTAACCCAGCACAGAACTGTGTGCGTAAACCTATCTATTCAAATAATTAATTAAAACCTGTAAATAATGACTCAAGATTAAAACTAGGCTCTCTACGATTCTGCCTCAAGGGAATACTTGAGTATTTCGAAGGACGGAGACAACCTTGAAAAACTTTATCACTGGCAAGGTTGAAGGCAAGAGATCTCGTGGCCGCAGCCCGATGCGTTGGTCTGCCAGATCCGCACTGTACTGGACACTTCCATTTATGATGCTTTACACATCGCCGAGAATAGATGAAGATGGCGGAACATCATAAAAGAGAAGACAATGGAGGTGGTCACGACCCTCAAATATGAGGAAAACGACTCAAGGAAGAGGAGGATAAATAAAGACACCCCTGCAGAGTTTCTTGCATTTCCAAAGCACTGGTAGAGTAAGTTTTCGCATTTCTTTTCTGGGCCCAGACTTCAATTTGAGTATGGGAGAGAAATGGACATGCTTACTTTTCTTTTCGAAGTCATAATATTTTAAGTTAAATTTTTTAACGTATTCATTGATTTGTATTATGTGTATAACGTCTACAAGTGCATTTCGTTTGCTCAACATCAGCCGTTCCCATTGCCAGAACACGGGTATTCACTCAAAGAGAGAGAATGTGCTCTCTCACCAAATTTTATTTATCGGTACCTCTGTTGTTAGTAGGATGTCCTTTTTATACGGAAAACAAAACGATGACGAAATTACTACACAGAATCGCAGTTAAGTACGATATTAATAATCCATTAGCCATTAGGTATCCTCAAATCGCTGAGAATAAAGATCCTAATTTGGAGACTTCGGCTTACGAGTTCCTGAAACCTCGGCGTATACGCCGAACATTCACATTTTTACAAGTACCTACCTACACCTACATAACTATTTAGTAGTAAGCAAAACAGTCTTATAGTTGTGATAGTTTTTTTCGTCTTTTTTGCTTTAATAGAGGAGTCTAGAGAATCTCCAAACTCAAAAAAACTTTGGGGGTCCTCTAAGGCATGTGCCAGGTATGTTAATTAGGTACATTTTTAAGGTTAAAATTATCATTTCCTGTTCTCTGTTTTATCTAATATTTTTTGCCTAAAACAGTGAAAAACTTAATAAATTATAAGTAGGTGGAGTGTCTTACTCTAACAGCTAAGATCTGAGTTAACCGACTTGTAAAATTCGGAAATATGGTCTCCGCTTAACCATACAATCATGTCCGTCTTCCTAAATTAATAACTATAATCGAGCGTTTTTTGTGAGCATAACTCAGTAATGTTTCTAAAATTGGCCCTCCAAGTAGCTAATAAATAACGAAAATTAAGAAATAGATTAGCCGGGACCGACCGGCCATGGTTATAGTAATTTATGGGCCACATAATCATATGGTTTAATGTGTTGCCTTCACTTAAACATTCGGTTGGTGCAAGTAATTATGTGAGATCGGATTCAATTAGGTAAGTAGAAAAAATATTTTGTTTTTAGACGCATTACGTACGTGTAGTGCGTACGTGTTCTTAGCACCTATGTATGTAGGTAATAATAGAAATTGTGACTAAGCGTTTGAGCCTAGCAATATTTTTTAGTAGGTTCCAATTATTTTTAGCCGGCATAGATGAAGGTACGTTTCGCGTATACACTTCTATTAGTTACCTAGTATCGTCGCACTTCGGGGATCTTCGGCGATTTGACGGTGCTAAAAGTACAAATCTAACTGTTATTTTTTTCCTTATTTTTGTGCATACCAAGTAAGCCTTTAGAAATAAAGTCACTTGAAGGTATTCAAACGTTTTCCCTTTTTCTTTCTAATGAGAAAATGTATGAAAGTTTCGAGGTGGCCTATATTTCACAGAGGTGGGTCGCGCTAAGCGATGGTGTTTTTGTTTGAATTGTTTTGATTAGGCTGGCAGCACGTGGCGAGGAGACGGCGGCGCGGCGGCTGGTGACGACGGACGGCGGCGGCGGCGGCTGATGCGATCGCGACTGTCACACGATATGTTTTGTAATCGCAGTTTCCTGGAAGAGGATACTACTGGAAACACGCTGTCTGCTATTCCGCGATTCTGTATGTTTATAAAAGTCGCCAATTGTGATTGTGGAGGAGGCGTTTTTGTTGCAGACTTCAACAATTTTTGATGCTTATTTATTTTAAGTAATTACATATGTGCTGTGTCGTAATACGACTTTGTTATATTTACTTTAGAAATAAGAATAAGGATTTCTATTAATTGGTCACGCGCGTTAGTAAGGACTTGTGTTGCCAGATCCAATGTGTCAAATTTCGGAACTAAAGGTTAAAATAATCAGGATTTTGGTTTTTTAATCAGGACAACTACAATGGCTTCAAAAGAAAATTGGATTTTGTGAATCAGCGTATATATATTTTTATCGGATAGTCAGTCTTTTTTAATGGTGAACAAATAAAACTCTAAAATATAACAAAATTCAAATGTAACCATTTCGACTAATCGTAATCATTAGGTTTGTGTCTCCTTTAATCAAAATGATTGAATAAGGTACAGACTAAAGAGGTTAGTAAAAAATCGGGTCATTTGGCGTTCCGATCAAAAATGTATCGGGACGTATTACCAGACCCCTAAAATCGGGACACCTGGCAGCACTAGTAAGGGCAGAGCGAAGTAAGTAGGTACTTACCGACAATTAGCTTTATGTACCTACTTATACTAAAAAGAGTGTCCATAGCATTAATTTTACGAAACAAAAACAACATACATACGAATACTAATGAGGTCCTAAGTACCTCATAATTTTTTATAGGAAGTCATTCTCCGGCATACGATACTCGCGCAGCAACAACACTTTTTTCTGACCTAATACTCCATTACAAGGCCAAAGAAGTGGATTTGCAAAAGAGTCACATGTGGATCGCGAATAAAAAAATTACAATCCTATATTCATAATATATGCCTCCTTCAGTTTTTACAAGAGCTTAACAAAAAGGCGGAGCAAAAACACTTTTATTTTAAACCAATAGAAGCTACATCCCGTCACGTCTCGTCACGGCTCGTCCACGGATCGCTTCCTTGCCGTGGACCCACGAACCGTCGTTGGAAACCAATGGACGTTCCTACAAATATCACGCCAGTGCCCGTTTGGGTAGGCCAGTTACAATTCATATTTAAGTATTCCGATCTGTAGGTGAGATAGGTACACAACAATATTGATGTAAATGTTTCAAGTGGGCGGACAACTATGATTACATGACAAGTGGACACGATTGCCTTGCCAAGTAGATATTAATATTCCTATAGTAATGCAAATACCTACATTATTATAAATAATGCAGTATCAAAACAAATTATTTTCCTATTACTTAGCATTATTTTCGGGGCATATACATAGCATTAGTCTCGCACTACATTCCGCAGTGTGCTGATAACTATATATGCTTGTGGAACCGGTCGATAATGTCGAAATTTTTTAGGCGGTAGAGATCTGTGATGTGATGGATATGGAGGCGCTGCGTGAAGAGTTTCTTTTTTATTAGAGATAACAAACACTAAAGTTCTAGTCCTTGAATATTTAATAATTTTCCATCGTCGACCGCGTCGTCACTTTCCATCAGGTGAGACTGCGATCAAATGCTAGCCAGGTAATAAATATATATGTATGTATATATATATATATATATTACATGTATATATATAATGTAAATAACTGAAATTCAAGTACTTCAATGCACAACCAAGAATAGAATAAGCCTAGTCGTCTGTTGACAGAGTAAAGATATTCCTTATCTTTTAAGGATACTTAGGTAAACCACCGTAAATATATAGATATTGAATGTATGGTCTAGCTGTTAGATTCTAAGAGCAACTTGCTCATCGCTTACCTCTTGGTTTTCCCGGATTAAGTTATTCTGAGTTCATCTTACTCATTATTTTATGTGATTAACTCTTGTGTCCTGGCTGACCTTGTCTTTAAGAGTCACCTGTCAAATTAATCTATGACACATCACTTCTTGTTTATTATTTTTGAATAACTGCGTCCTCATGTCCTCATGTCCTCATAAGGTCAGTCTCTCAAAAAAAGATCAAAAAGGTTACACGTTGTCCCGTCAGAATGTCATTCTCGGTAAAGTCTTTACGAGTTTCCGACAAGGGATGATCTTAATCTTGAGGTACCTTAGAACTTCGAGCTGCATTCTCAAAAGAGCGTGTTGAAATCACAACGGTCAGGTCCTGCACTTTCTGGTTTCATGGAAACGTTTAAGGTGCAAAATTATAGTCCCAGAAAATTGTATACACAGGTACTTAGGTAAACGACTTTGGATTCCTCTACATATGTAGGTATATAGTTGAAGATTAGAGGACCATTTTCCGGTGTAATTTTAAGTTCCTGCTTACCGAAAAGTACTTACAACAGGTAGCACACACTTTTTTTTTTTTTTTTTACGTTTTATAGATCCATGTTTGGCCACTATCTCGCCTGATGTGAAGCGATGATGTGGCCTAAGATGAAGCACATAGATCTAGAGAGAGACGGCAGTTGAGCGGCTGCTCAGACCCGTCTCCCCGATGGTTCACCGAACATCATCCCGAAACAAGACTAGGTCGTTTGACGGCATGGCTTTGTGCGGTGGGTGGTATTACAACCACGGCCAGAGCCTACCACTCCAAAGCGCGTAAGCGGGTTTCATCACGATGTTTTCCTTCACCGTTTTAGAGCGAGCGTGCAAAATCTGCACTTAACTATAAGTCATTGGTGCAGGGCCGAGTCGGGATTCGAACCCAGGTGCGTCGGATCGAAAAGCGCACGAGTCCCCGCTGAGCCACACTTGCTCTAAACCCTCTAAGACCCTTTTATATAGGCAAAGCTAGCAATAGTGCTCTTTAAAGAACTAAAATGGAGGTGAATATTTATTATTTAAAAACTTAATATTTATTATTTATTAATAGTTATTATTTGTATTACTAACAGAATTTAAAGACATGTCACATCAGACCAGAATCTCATACCTACTGTTTAACGTTTTGAAAACGTGACGAGTATTAAGTGGTCTAAATCTAAAGGCAAGAAGTGCTAGCATCTACTTAATGTAGGTAAAAAATCGATTAATAAATCGTTATCGATCCTCGCAGTTTTTGTTACACTGACGCAAAATGCTGATTGAGAAATTACCATAGATTTTGAACTGCTCGGTTCTATACTGCTATACTTACTATGGATACTGTTAGGGTTTCCTATTAACTTTATAATTTAGATCTTCCGCTGTTTGCATGTCATTACAGGATAAATTTTATCAAAAATGCAGTAGTATCTAATGGAATCAGGCGTGACGTTGCGGAAATTCATCTAAAATCTGAAACTTTATGAAAATTTTAGTGTAATTCCGCTGAATTACATATTTTCATTGCATTTCAGATATGCAGTAGAGTTGGTACATAAAAATCCTATATAGTTACCATTACTGGGCATATGAGACTTAATATCTGATGTCTCGGGGTGATGAGCGCAATGCAGTAATACGCAGTGCTTTTTGTCATATTAAAAGTTCTGGGTGGCACTGCAATTGTTATGGGCAGAGGTGGCGCTTACCATCAGGCAAATGACTTGCTCGTCTCATCATTCAGTTCCAATAAAAAGTTCTGACGACTATAGAATATATATTTTTTTATTTGCCTAACTATCACATACATAGACCCTGGCCCCTAACTAGGATTCCCTGTATCTACGGAACAAGGAAGTATGAGGACCATGGTCCCACAACACCAAGGCACGAAACAAATGCTTCCGCTTTTTTTTTCTTATTGACACAAACATTTGTCTCGTCGCGGGAATCGAACCCACAACTTCAGTGGTGTATGAGATTTGAGCCAACCTGCCCAACCACTACACCAAAGACGCTGTCAAACCAAAGAGGCACCAAATTTGTATACTGTTCAAAACATGGTCGAGTAGAAAGAAATACAGAATTTGGTGGCATTTTTCATGAAGAGGATCCTTAGTTGTACAATACTGTTAGTTATACACTTCAACTCACGGTCAAAACACAAATTAACTGCCGTTATCGTACAATTAACGGCCGTCGTAAACTGTCTATCTACATTGCACCAATTAACAACTACTAAAGGAAACCATTATCATATTAACTGACGTTTATTGTGCAGTGTTAACTGTGCAGTTTGCAGTTCGTTTTAATATGGTGAGAGTCTTTCTCATTAAGTATCGTGGAAGTGTTTACCTTAATTATGTGCGATATTACCCTTTTTGATAAGCGGGTAAGAATTACACCTGTTATATTGAGTTACGTATTATATTTTTGTATCTCATTAAGACCTTGTAATAGGGGATCGGACAACTTTTCAGAAAGTGTTTTATATTAACTACAATTAATATACAGGGTGGGCCAATAATTTTTGCAAATAGCAACACTAAATTTCTCGAATACCGTTGGAAGGAGGGGTGCGCGGGTGGCGGGAAACTATGCGTCGCTACATGCAATTTTAGTCACGATGGAGCGCTTCACGGGACAACAGCGTGCTTTTTGTGTTAAACAATTTTACAAAAACAACGATTCCTACGTTACTGTACGACGCCTGTTTCGAATTGAATATGGATTACGCCGTGTAAGCGAGTGTCCAAGTGTGAATTTAATCAAAGCTTGGGTCGTGAAGTTCGAGCAAACGGGATCGACAACGAATATTAAACAAACAGGCCGGCCACGTTCAAGAAGAAGCGATGAGAACATTCGAGAGGTTGAAATTTCCGTTCGGAACGATCCAGAATTATCTACGCGTAAGCGTTCGGCGGTTCTGGCATTACCGAGAACCAGTCTACGGCGGATTTTGCATCTAGACCTCAAACTGCACCCGTATAAGCTTCAAATTGTGCAGGAGATGAAACCAAATGATTACATTCAACGTGAGTTATTGGCTGACACAATGCTGGAGCAATTCTCTAGCCTGGAGAATGTATTCTTTACGGACGAGGCCCACTTTCACATCAACGGGCACGTGAATAAGCACAATTGTCGATATTGGAGCAGGGAAAACCCTCGCCTTAAACACCAAAAGCCACTTCATTCACCTAAAACGACAGTATGGGCTGCCATATCAGCAAAGGGCATAATTGGTCCGTATTTCTTTGAAAATAATCAAGGAGATAATGTAACTGTGAATTCAGCGGAATATGTCAAGATGTTGCGAGAGTTTTTGACGCCGCAGTTGCATGAATTTCAAGGATACAACAGCAGGACCTGGATGCAACAAGATGGAGCAACATGCCACACGTCAAATGTGACTTTACCGGTAGTCAAAGAAATGTTTCCCAATAAATTGATTTCTCGCAGAGGTGATATTCCATGGCCTCCGAGAAGCCCGGATCTTACACCATGCGATTTTTTCTTATGGGGATACCTGAAAAGTCGAGTCTACCTTAATAAACCGACGAATATATCCCAATTAAAACAAAACATCCACGACGAGATAGCCGCGATCCCCCGCAGCATGTGTCAGCGAGTTTTCCAAAGTTTGCGTAGTCGATTGCTAGAGTGCCAACGACGAGACGGTGCACATCTCGACGATGTCATTTTTAAAAAATAAATTTCATTAACTTTTCAAAACGTTAAATATATAATCAACAAAATAACAGTTGTAGTTTTATTTCTATTCATGTTTTAAAAGTGCAAAAATTATTGGCCCACCCTGTATATAGTCATGAAAAATACTATTTTAATTAAATAACGCTCTAAAAGTACCTAAAAGTATGTGTAAATATTATGTTTAAGATATTGCCGCGCAAAAGGTCACCTTAAAACTTGTGACGTCATATGAAGGTAGAAAACGACAAACTCTTCGAAATAAAACTTGCAAAGATATTTAAATACATTTTGTGAAGTTTGGGGACTATATTGTAGTAATGGAACGAAAAAATTAGCAAAAATACACTTTATGAAAAGCAAAAACGTAAAATAAACACAACCTTGACTTACGGCATTTGCCTTCAAATGACGTCATGCGCTGTGATTGTTTTTCGTTCGAGATGAAAAACAGATTAAAAATGTCAGAGTTATTAGATTTTATTTATTGATTTAAAAATATAAATCATTGTTATTTCACAAAAATATTGATTGAATGATCTTTCTGGTTCGACGAACACTCGTTCTAACTACATTTTAGATTTTATCTCGATTACTGTCCGATCCCCTATTATCTTGGTCATGAAATTTTAATTAAATATACTTGCGGCCATATTTTGATAGGCAACCCAGCCAAAACGCCTCTATGATTAATTATATGTAAAAATGCATTTTGAATAAATAACAGATGGACGTAGAAATCATGAAGTGGGATCTCGAACTATGATGACTAAAACCGATTTTGGGTCGGATTATCCGAAGTCTAGACTTCGATAAGTAGGTGACTCAGTACCTATCGTAAACCTACCTTTAGTGAGGCTTTATTCACGACGCGACGCACACTGACACAATCTTAAGATAGCAAAGTATGATAGTCAAATATACGTAAGTATATTTTTTACTTATAAGTAAAGGCTTTAGGAGTATCTGGGTGAATATTTCATTTGGAGCATTTATGAATGTTCGGTGAAGCGTCCACATTTTTTGGTTAGAGAAGGATGGAGAAAGAAGAAAGAATATGTTTATACTTTCTAGGAACTTTCATCATCCCCGAATCTTTGGCTCTCCTTCGAATGTCGGAATATCCAATCGCTTCCAGGCATGTACGTATCTACTCATTGAAGTGATATCGTCGATCCATTTATCTAATCGAGAAGCCTATGCATTTCAAAATGATACCCAAAGAGAATTCAATACTACGTATGATACCTACCTACTTCAAAATACCGCTCGAGATTTGAGGTAGGTAATTTTTAGTCACTCTAGTTAGTAACCTAGCTTTTTAGCACAAACGGGTATTTAGACGCAAGAGTGAATACATATATTATTAACTTACTTATAGATGCACGACTAAAGATAACATATGAAGGAAGATGTAGAATGTAGGCGCGTGGTTGTATCTTTGTCAGAACAATCAGACTCGCAAGTACCATTCTGTCCTAGAACGAGTACACCCAGCCCAGTCCGCATGTGTGCACCCGCAAAGTCACTGCAGCCAACCGAATTACTAAGAAAAAAGCTGGTAATTTTTTTATCGAAAATACAAGTATATTGTGTCTCTATAGAAGGTTTTCTAGCTTTGTTAGTCCCTATACATCTATCCATACTAGTACTAAGACACGAAGCGGAGTAAGCGCCAAGAAAAGCTTTGTCACGACGAACAATCAGGCTCGCGGCGGGTGTGTCCAAGTGTGCAGTCGGCTGCAGTGCACCGCGAAGTGAATGCAGCTAGTTTTTACTGTCGCCGCACATCCGCATCTGCGCCACTTTTTGTCGCTGCGCAGTCCGCCAGTTTTTCTATCCATCTCGGCTGATGACGGTCTGCCCTCCAGTGTGGGGGCTACCACTGACACCTGCTGGCCTATGCTATGCTGTTAAAAAGCATATTATTTTCATACTTAAGTGCCAATAGCATAAGAAATTATTATTTTTATTTGTACAGTTATTATCCTGTGGTGGTTTTTGTTCTGCTGTGTGGCGGATGCTAGCTAAATTGTTTATTATGTTTCTTTTGACTTGAGCAGTCAATTAAACACTTTACCTTTACCTCAGAGTTACTACCTAAGTAATATACAGTGAGCCGATCAGCTCGCCGCTCGCTTTTCGGATTTTTACCAGACACCAAACCGACTTAGGCTACAAGTAATTTTTAATTGGGAAATCTACGGGAAAACGGGAAACGGGAAAGCCGTGGGCTGGACAGCTAGTCTTGTATAGTAATCTCTGAATATTCTTTGATAAGCTTACCTTGTTTTCGGATAACAGGTCGATGGTAGGTCCCTCTCGGACAGATGTAATCTACTGTATTAGCTGCGTAGCGCGGGAGCCGGAAAAAAGTCGAGAGCTTTGTTGCGTAATTCTATGTGAGTGTGATGGATGAGGTTGTTGTTTTATTTGTCTTACTTAGGGGCAATTGGTGTGCTATAACATGTCGTAAGATTTAAATCAAAGGTTTATTTCACAAGTAAACATAATAATGATATTTTACAGGCCAAAAACCATAAAATTGGTAAACTTCTGTAGAGGACTTTTAAATAATAGTAATCATATAAAAATATATTAATAATGTTATTATGTTGACCCATTTCTTTTCAATATCCATACGAAAGTACGCGTACGAAAAAGAAGAAAGATCTGACTCTACCTACCTTCTGTGGTGCTTCGGAAATACACCCGCTACCTACGAGTAACACCATAGAACATGGCGAAGTCTTTTTTAATATTTTAAATCGTCTCATTCCATCACCATTCATTATAGTATAAGTACAAATATACAAAATGTCAATCTAGAAGTGCGAATGAGGTGTCCCACAATAATAGAACCAAACGGAATGATAAGAATGTCTACTACTTCATTATGAGGCAATAGGGAATAAAAAAATAATTATATTTCATTGTTATATGTTCCATGTCAAAATATTTTAAAAAGCACTCTATATAAATCGAATGCAGGTATGATATGGATATGAATGACGCCCGGAGCTAGTACGGCTGCAGCAGGCGGTCGGTGGGTATAGAGTAGCAGGGACTGAATAACCTTGCACGACATAACGGTATAACATCAGGCTTTAAGATATTAAATTATTACGATAATGTTATATTTATATGAAATAGTTAGATTTATATTGTGTTATTTTTCGCCATGATTATAGTTTATATATAGCAACATTCTCTTTAGCTTTCTACCTCTCCACCGCCTTGATCCATAAATCTATAAAGTGTTTATCTATCTATCTATCATAGGTACCTAATAATCATTTGTAGCATCACATTCTCCCTTTCTTCTCATTTTTTTTGCCACTGTGTACAAGTCCGTGCCACCCTAATGCTGGCCTGCCTGGATGTCCAAGATTCTTATTGCTTCTTCGTTCTGAGAACATGATAAATAAATAAAAAGAAGATTGAAATGTTGAAGGTATGTTTCAGCGATAAGACCACCCATTGTTACACCATTGTAAACATTTGACTTGTACTTTATCTCTATTTTTAAGGTGAATAATAAAGTGTTTATCTATCTATCTATGTTTATTAATACCGGAATGATTCAATCTAAAACCAACCTTGTCTTGCACTATCCTCATGTTGGTCTGTACAGGCCATTCTAGAGCTCGGGGCCTGCGCGTCTAGACAGCCGGTGAACGTGTGAGATCACGTTTCCACAGGACGGACATGCTAAGTGCACGTCTGGCTCTGCCACGAGACGAAGAGACGTGACGTCTAGATGTGGTACCGCTTTTTCCTAATTAAAAACAATTTTCTATAGATACAGAGAAATGACGAGATCACGTTCGTTAAATCCATGATAAGTTGTGTACACATACCCGCTCTAAATGTGGTATTGCCACCCAGAAATTCTATTAAGATGTGGTTTTGGTAGAGCAAAATGGCGCGCAAAAGGTAAAATAATCCTCCGACTTCATCACTATAGGTTGAAAGACGGCTCGACTTTGCCAAATAGTCATTGCCGGCATCTTCAGCTATAGCACAGAATAAATCATAGTACAAGTAGCTATAGCTGTAAAATTTTGAACATGATTGGGGAACTGGTCAAAAGTTATAAATCATGAACGAAATAGTCAACTTACCAGGGAGAGAGGCTTACATGTGGGCAGAATAAAGTGAGTGAGCGGTGAAAATTTTATTTCGCATAGAAATATACGTAGTGTGAGGCGGTGTATAGAGGTACTATGTAATGTAACGTGTAATAGTTATAAGTACAAAACTCAGGTTTTAAAATGTTCAGAAAGAATCATTTAAAAAAACAGTGAAACATGGCATTGAAATAAATTTATGTATGTACATAAAAACATATACATCGTTTTCACGCCATAGAACGGCCAGTGCGTACTTATCTACACTCGAGAGCAATGAATCCGGGTCACTTAAAGAATCCTAAAAATCTCGGAAACTAAAAATGCTAGGTTAATGCAATAAATTGTATTTAATAGACAATGTAATACTCCTTAAATGAAGGTATTAAAACTTTTTAGTTATTGTAAAGTTATATCATAAAAAAAACAAATTTGAAAAAGGGCCACTTTCGAAGATGGAACTACGAAATTACAGCATTTGGTTTTGCTTTTGTTTGTAATCTGTCATTTATGTGGGTACATAAACCATGTTGATAGTGCTCTATATTCATTATTCAAGCTGAAATTATGTCGCTTACGCCTGAAGAATGCACCAGAATACTTACAATGCTGGAAACCGGCCGGAGTCAGCGCGATACAGCCAGGACTGTCGGTGTGTCGCTGTCAACAGTACAAAGAGTTCTCCGACGTTACGAAGAAACTGGTTCTAACCTACGCAGACCAGGAACGGGCAGAACCAGGTGTACCACAGCACGAGAAGACCGATACTTGGTGAACACCATGCTTCGAAATCGCTTTCTCACAGGAACTGAACTCACCAATCAGTTTCGACGCCTCGGAGGAAGTAACCCAAGTGCATGGACAGTAAGACGTCGGCTTGCTGAATCTAACTTAAAACCCCTTAGACCTGCAAACGGCCCTAAACTGGAGCGTGGGCATCGTATTTCGAGACTAAGATATGCCCAGAGCCACGTAAATTGGAGTATTGAAGATTGGTCAAAAGTTATGTTCTCCGACGAATTAAAATTTATGCTCTACAAGCACGATGGAAGACACAGAGTGTATCGAAGACCAGGGGAAAGATTCAAGCAAGCATGCATCGAAGAAAAAGTAGCCTACGGTGGTGGGTCTGTACTTGTGTGGGCCGGAATTTCTTCTGAAAGTCGCACAGAGCTGGTGATCATAGAAAACGGCTCTTTAACTAGCGTAAGATATGTGGAAGAAATCCTCAATGATCACGTTGGTCCATTTATGGTCAATTTAGGTGAGGATGCTATATTTATGCATGACAATGCCCGACCTCATACAGGTAGGATTGTGAATGACTACCTTCAAGAGATGAACATTACTCGTATGGAGTGGCCAGCGCGCAGCCCGGATATCAACCCGATCGAGCATGCTTGGGACGAGCTAGGCAGATGCGTAAAACAACGAAACCCTCCCCCAATCACGCTTCGTGAGCTCAAAATTGCTCTCACAGAGGAATGGGAGAATATTCCCCAAAATCGTATAAGGAACTTGGTGTACAGCATGCCAAACCGCGTAAACGCAGTAATGGAAGCACGAGGAGGCAATACGAAGTATTAAAATTCAAGAAAATCGTAATAAAGTTCGAAAATTTCATGTTTCCTATTTTTGTTTTAAGGAGAGATCAGCAGTTTTTTTCTTTATGTAATTTTGTGTTAATAAAATGTATGGTGACTCATATTTTTTTTTACTTTCATTTAAGGAGTATTACATTGTCTATTAAATACAATTTATTGCATTAACCTATCATTTTTAGTTTCCGAGATTTTTAACATTCTTTAAGTGACCCGGATTCATTGCTCTCGAGTGTATTTGCCACATCCAGACAAGCCGTGTGAACTGTGCTGACATCTGTGGTTAGTCGGACTATCAAATGACCGTGCACATAGGCTGCACACTGTCATGGATGTACGTAGGGATGGGCAATTGGGGTAATTGCCCCAAAACCCATGTTTTATTCGCGAAATGTACTCTCTTATAATTTTCTGTTATTTGCATTTTGGGTATTGTTTCACAGTTTGCGCAGTTTATATTAATAACTCTTTATCTTCAGACAACGAGATTACTTGTACAATGTGTGGGTGGTGTGATAAATTTCATCAAGGAGTCAGAGATTATGCATAAAATGGAATTTACTAGTCCTTGTAAGGATGCTTGCAAGAACTAGTATTTTTTTTCCGCTGCATAGTAGACCAAAATCCGCTGCCAGCTCAGTGTGTGCTCAATTTTGAGACTTTTCGCCGTTGATGTGACAGTTTTTTCCGGTGTTTTCCTTCACAACTTTTTTAAGTTGTACATTTTCATATTACTTATAAGTCATATGTAGTCGTTCATGCATACCATATTCAGGATAGATTATATATTATAGGTAAAGAAAGATATATGGCATAACAGTTCAATTTTCAATGACACAGCCTCCTAGACAAAACCCTAGGTCCGTCTCTGTCGCAGACTAGTGATTACTGGTTCTCATATGACCGCTGTGATTCAACCAATAATTGCATGCAACAGCCGTGACGAATTGTTTTGTATTGTGTCTAGTTGTTACCTCATTAGGCTACCGTAATCAAATGTTGGCATGTTTGTAGCGAGTCACAGAGTTCAATTATGTTATTGTCTGTCTGTAGAGACGAAACTCTATAAATAGAACAGAAAAAAAATTGCTAAACGGCGCATCATGCAAGCCTTACAAGTTTACAATTGTCTCTTCATATCTGATAGCCTCTGTGGTGTAGTGGTTGAGCTGGTTGAATCAAATCTCATACACCACCGAGGTTGCGGGTTCGATTTCCGTGACGGCGACGGGACAAATGTTTGTGCACCTCACGAAAAGTAAGCGCAAGTACCTATTTGTTTCTTGTCTGTAACAAATAGTTATGCTTTTTTGTATTTTTGTGTAGTAGGACTATGGTCTTCGTAGTTCCCCGTATCTAGGGAGATACGAAAGAAGAATACGATAGAAGTTATGCGACCGGCCCCGGCTTGACACGGATTATTCCGTTTTCTCCAAAGAGCCATTGTTCTCGAAATACATTTTCATACATTGATTCCTGTTTCCTCCACAGTGAATATTTTTTAATACAAATATTAAATATTATATCATTCCTTTTTCCTACAAAAGTTGTTAAGAACAGCTAAATAAAGTCAGCTAATATGTATTATAGACACCTTTCAAATAAATCTGACAACCGTATCAAAATCCATCAAGTAGTTAGTAGGTACTTAGCGAATATCCAGACAGACGTGGATGCAAGGGCGGATCCAGGGCGTCATGGGCTGGGCTGGGTCTAGGCCGACTAGTGATAATTGCACGCCGCAATGCGACTCAGCATTACAGTCGGTTAAAAAAAATTAAGCCTACCTTTAAGCCTTTCTTTAGATATAATTATGACAAAAAATTTCATCGCCAATGTCGTTTGTATGTACATATGTACCTATGTATATGGGCTATATGTAATTAGCATGTCCGGATGTATTCACGATTTAGCTTGATTAGCTTTCTTAATTCATGAATTAATAAAAAACCAACAAAAAACCAAGTGCACTTGATTTTTTTAAATATACCAGATAACCAGTTTTATGAGGAAAATAATATTGAATATGAGCTCTTTCATGTTTGTAAAATTCTATAAAAAATAAAAAGTGTGTAAATAATTTAACGAAAAATTGATTTTGTTATTTGATTATTTTGATTCATATCAATAAAATGCTATTTCTTTTTAAATGTATTTATTATTGTAATCGAATTGGAGACTGCCCTGACTAGACCTCGAATATAAATATGACCCCCCCTGACTTGAAAGCTGGATCCGACCTTGCGTGGATGAGAGACTTAATTTTTAACTACTAAGAGAAGACGTCGGCACACGTTGTTTTCTGCCTTCACTATACACACACACACACATGCATCTCTCGTAGGCATATTTTTCTGGCTGCGTAGGGTAATTATCCCGAAGGTCAGACGGCGCAGGGACCGTCTGTCGGCCGTCTGCTCCGCGCCGACCTTGACATGCACCTGTCTTGTCTACGGCACTTCAGTACGTTCACTGTTCACTGTTGCAACTTGCCACCGCAACTTTGTATAGCTTTAAGGCTTTATAATTCCTTTTTTGTTTAAACTAGCGATCCGGCCCGGTTTCGTACGAATGCAATTTACTGAGATGTTGTAAATTTTTGACGACATGATTACAAAATATTGAATTTTCTCAACTACTGAATTTTCTCTACTAGATATACAAAAACTTAATTAGAATATATTTTACATATTAAACTTCCGTAAAAACCTCTAAATGACAGTGAAAACCGTATCAAAATCCGTTGCGTGGTTTAGAAGAAGTAAGCGGAGAACCAGAAATGAGGATGCGGACTTTGTTTTATACTATGTAAAAAAAAATACCTAAAGTTTTATAAGGCCAGATGCAATCATCTGGCTTTATATATCTAACTTTAACAAAACCCTTTATATTACTTAATTATTATTTTGATAGGACGATTTGTCGCCGTTTCACCTAGTCTTCCGATCTGGGGAATCTGAATGTTTGGCCCGCACCAATGATTTGGTAGATTTTGGCACATTAGGCACATTCTCAAGGGATGCCTGACGCGTCCTTCAAAGGCACCTGTTGCAGACAGCCTTATTTATACAGATAAACATTTTCATATTCACTGTTTAACGACCGCGTAAAAGCGTAGCATAAATTTCCCACTTGGAGCTTTATACTTACTTTTACTTATCTTCATACAAACTACGCGTTTAGGCGGACGCTGTAGAACATTTTAAATTCGATTGTCGATTCGATTTGACGGCCTCTGTGGTATTATGGGTGAGCAGGTTGACTCAAATCTCATACACCACCGAGGGCGCGGAGTCCATTCCTGAGACGAGATAAATGTTAGTTCAAAAAAAGTGTATGCCTTTGTTTCCTATCTCGATGTTATGGGACCATGGTCCTCGTAGTTCCTGGTTCCCTAGATACAGGGAATCCTAGTTAGGGGCCAGGATCTATGTACGTGATCGTTAGGCGTAAAAATTAAATTAAAATATTTAATTTTATAACAAAAAATTCCGACTTAAATTCTGATGTATCTTCGATGTCTAAGGTCGATTGTCGATAAAATTTGTAAGGACCACATTGTAGCTACACTGAACCCAACGCAAAAAACCCAAAAGATTTTTTTAAATCGATTTATAAATGACGGAATTCTGAGGTAACAAACATAAAAATATACAATCGAATTGAGAACTTCCTCCTTTTTGAAGTCGGATAAAAACGGTCTAATCACGTACACTTCAGTTTATGTACCTTTGCCCTATGTTACCTATAATTATGCTGTTGTATCTTTATCCATACGCTTAGGTGCTATACTTCATACATCATTCAAACGTTGTATCGTTAAGTAGGCACTAAACTAACTCCCATAGTTCAGCTACTAACATAAACTCAGCTCACACAACTTAGTCGTAAAACGAAACACCTGCCTACCAACAAAATAAAATTTTCCCTATGTGGCCTAGACGCATTAATTACTAAGGAGTCAAGGCAGGGTTGATAACGGGTGCACAGGAAGCGGCTCAGACAAAGCTCGCCGGGTGGGTAATATTATGCCCCAGGAGGCCACTGCGACCTTCTGCGCAGAAAATTAAAAAGCATGACTTATAGAAAACAGATTTCAGTCGAATTATAAAGGATTGGGTATTGTAGCAAAGAAAACTAAATATTAATACGTAAAGAAGCGACACTCCCACCCCCCCGCTAATTTGTTGTCACCCGCAACAAACCGATGAAAAAATCGACCATGCCGTGCTTGCGTCACTCGGTTGTCACCGCTCGCTGCGAATGACTAATGAGTGAGATTGAAATGTTTATTTTATATGTGCGATCAATTATGTTATTTGAGGTTGGTATGACCTTTTTGGATGACGATGAGGACCTGCTTTACAGAGGTAGAGCAGGCCGGCTGACTATTTGACTTTGACATATAGTTCTGTGTATGGATGCAAAGAAACCACTTACACAAATAAGAATCGAAGATTTTTTGGTTTTTCGCGTCTCCCAGCCAAGCGTGCAATAGTGGGTGTGAAAGAGAAACACTTAGGTTGCTTACGTATAGCGTTGTCCTTGTCGCGCTCGATTCGTATTAGCTCATCCCTACAATAATTACGCACACACACAAAACGTGTGCGGACAGGCCGCTGCATCAGTAGAAGTACTAGACAGTTAGCTCGGCGAATTTGTATGGAGTGTCGGGGGTGTGATTGTAGTTAGCAAAATTACTGCACATAAATATATGAGACTTAATATCTGATGTCTCGGGTTGATCAGCGCAATGCAGTCCTACGCAGTGCTTTTTATTTTATTTATTTATTTATTGAGGCAATCAACAGAGTTACTAAAATAACATAAGAAATACATGTACATTTTATACAAATTAGGCAAACTATAGATTACCATAATTAAAACATAACTTAATTAGACGTAATGGACTTAATTAGAAGTTCTGGTTGGCACTGCAATTGTTATGAGCAGGCTTGGCGCTTACCATTAGGCGAACGACTTGCTCTTCTCATCACTCAGTACCATAAAAAAAGATGACAATGAAACAGCTGGATGAAAACAACTCAAATTACAGATTCAAACTCTAGGCAAATAGAAGAAATGAAATAACTCTTTAAAGAAAACACACACAGATAATTAATCTAACAATAAAAGCTTATCAGAAGTGTAACAATAGGCGTTCAGATGTTCAAATGCCAAAAGTTTCAACACCCATATAAACTGTTAAGTTTGGGTACCTTGGTACTTTTAAGTCATCTGTGTTTTGGGTCTTGGGAGTGTACAGCTGTTTCGTCTGTTTAAGACTCATCAGGTGTGGTAACTGCCACACGATAGCCAGACTTGTCTGAAGAAGGTCTAACGACCGAGATGTGTCGCTATTGAAATAGCATTGCAGGATTTCGCCCTCTCAGAGGCATTGGTTCAAGCTTGGAGTCATCTGCGACTATCTTGTCCCTTACGTGAGTTCTTCAAATTATGAAGGTTGACAACGATACAACTGGATGAAAACAACTCAAATTAGAAATTTAAACTCTAGGCAAATATCTAATATTCTAATGCCAAGTTTCAACGCCTATGTACCTACATGCTAATTTTGGGAGTGTGAGAGTTCAGAAGACTTAAGGGTGACGGCTGCATGCGGTTGGCTGACCGGTTTCGGAGGTTTTGTGGCCGCATGCCGTGCCGGATGAGTCGTAGTCATGGTTGCATCACTACCTTCGCGTATACAGCTACCTAACAGCGTAATAAAACATCCTATTGTGGCCTAGATTTATACGCGTACTAAATACAGGGTGCTCTAAGTTACAGGCTGTTCACAGGAAGTCAGTCAGACAGCGGCCGGCGGCGCATACCTAATGTGGCCCTGAGGAGGTCGCTGCGACCTTTCACTTGGAAATGTGGAAATCGCTAGAGGTCATATGAAGTAAAGGGCAAAAACTGACGGTTGGATACCGTACCCCTGGGACTTGGTGAAGAGAACTCGTGCGATTTTCTACGCGTTCTTCGGGATATTCTAGCTTAATACGTAGGCATTTTTATATAAATGTAGGGTAAGGTGCCCTAGGAGAGCACAGTTTTGAAACAATTGCATATCTCGAAATCGAAGAACAGTATTTGAATCAAAACACAATTCTTAGCAACGACATCATACTTTAAATTAAATCACAAATGACCAACGTACAAATAATCATTTAATACTTATTAATAATCTCAACGAGGAAAAATGCGCACTCTTAGGACAGTAGTATCCCAAGAGTGCTCATAAGGTACCGTAAGAGTGCGCACGGTATCCTAAGAGTCCGCATGATATATTATGTGCACAAATCACAACAATATGCCCAGATAAAAGGTGCATTTGTCCTGCCACCAATCTGTGCAGCTTTTGCATTGTATCCAATCCTCTTTAATAAGTTCTTTATTATATTTCTGGTATCCAGGACAATGCCAGTTTTTTTCTTAATTTTGCGGTGGTGTAATCTATTGTTATTAATATATTTGACTGATTCTCGTTCGATTTCTTGAGAAAATGTAGTCTTATACCTGCCGAGGCAAATCGCCACGACATCTCTGTTAAAACTTTTTCTTATTCGCTGGATTCCGGCATACTGCATACCTAGTAAGTCTGCGACACGTCTCTTACTCTTATTCTCCTTCACTAGCTTCCGAGCAAGGTTCAGAAGTTCAGATTTCCACAGAAATATTTTATGTAGGTATCTAACAGCCAAGGACTGGAACGCATTGCCAACGTCTGTGTTTCCTGACAACTACAACCTGGGGGTCTTCAAATCGAGAGTGAACAGGTATCTTCTAGGTAAGCGTGTTACATCTTAGACCACATCGTCGCTTACCATCAGGTGAGATAGTGGTCAAACGCAAGCCTATAACCAGAAAAAAAAACGTATCTGTTTCCGTGGTTTTGATACCATTTGGTCGTATAATGACAAATTATTAGACAAAAGATCCGAAGAGTCCTACAAGAGTGCGCATGTGCACTCTTGCTGTGCGCACCTTAGTTGCTTAACCTATTTTTTTTATGAAAGTCTTTACTAAGCCATCTAGTTCACCCTGGTATGAAACAATGAGACCGGTTTGTTGTCCGAGAAGTATATTGAATGATTTACGCACAGAAATCAAACTTGCCCTGTAAAAATAAGTTGTCACGCACTTTGCAAAACATAAAAACATTTTAACAAAAGTACCTGAAATCAAAAATCTTACCTTGTTCTATCAAAACTCAATTATTATTTACAGAAGTTCGTTGAAACATACGTCTATAGTGGGCTGTCAAAACGTATCTAATGTTTGACCGAACTGTGCAAATTTGCGGGAAATTTCAATGCTGCGTACTCTTAGGAACCGCGCGCTCTTGGGGCACCTCACCCTATGTATTTCAGAAGCAATTGAACTTTCTACTTAATGAATAATATTACACATAGTTATTACCTAAATCCTACTAATATTATAAACGCGAAAGTTTGTAAGAATGTATGGATGTATGTTTGTTACCCTTTCACGCTGCAACGGCTAAACGTATAGGAATGCAATTTAGTATGGAGATAGCTTATACGCTGGCTTAACACATAGTCTACTTTTTATCCCGGGAAACAGCGGGTGTAACCGCAGGGCGCAGCTAGTACATTATAACAAGTAAAATAAAAATTAATAAAGAAATATTATTTTAATTTTAAAGGTGAACCACAGAAGGATAACTTAAATTTTCATCATCATCTTTCTGGGTGGCACTGCAATAGTTATGGGCAGGCGTCGCTTACTATCAGGCGAACGATATGCTCGTCTCATCACTCAGTTCCATAAAAAAGGTTATTATAAAATATTTTGATTTTAGTTGCTCTAATTTTATAATCTTCTCGATAAACATTCTCATGCCATTAGTGATCAGGTAAAGAAAGTAATAAAACTGGGCTGAAATTGATTCTCAAAAATAACGTAATAAACTTTATAGCGTCCAAAATAACTTTAGCCACTAAACAGAGCTTAAATTTAAAGCATACAAGCGACCCGCCCCGACCTCGCACGGGTGCTATTTACCGGTGTAATTTTTTTATTACGAAACATTTAATTTTCTCTACTACACTCGCGTGCAGCTAAATCGACTCACCGCTTCAAAATTAACAAAATGTATTTTTTTCAAATATGATTTAAGTAATGTACATAAATGTTACATATTTTTCGAAAATCTAATCTTTAATTTTTAAAATGATGCCATTTTTTTGGAAATCTACCCAAATCTATCATTTATCTATCTTTTGAAGCGGTGAGTCGATTTAGCTGCACGCGAGTGTATATAAAAACTTAATTAGAATGTATTGTACATTTATTAAGCTTCCGTAAAAAAACTCTATATGACAGTGAAAACCGTACCTACCAAAATCCACTGCGTGGTTTTAGAAGAAGTTAACGGAGAAACTGTAATGAGGACGCGGATAGCGAATTGGTTTTATACATTTTACAAGCTTTTATTTAACTTGCAAAACAAATAAATAATTATTTATTCAAATATATAATAAATAGGCCGGGGCTTGGATGCATGCCTTGCCGTCTCCTCAGATGGGTACGCTCCTCGACGACGACTCTCTTCGTGTGGCCGTAGGTCTGCGGCTTGGGTGCGCCTTGTGCGAACCTCATGCGTGTGTTTGTGGTGCGTGGGTCGACGCGTACGGCCACCATGGTTTGAGTTACATCAACTGCGCGGGACGGAGGCCCCGACATCATGCTCTGAACGAAATTCTTAGGCGAGCCCTGGTTGATGCAGAAGTTCCCTGCATATTAGAGCCTCCTGGTCTGTCTCGTTCCGACGGCAAACGCCCTGACGGCCTTACGCTGATTCCCTGGCAGAGAGGACGCTGCTTGGTGTGGGATGCTACTTGCGTGAGCACCTTCGCCACGTGCCATCTGTCCGCTTCTCAGCAAGTAGCCGGTGCGGGAGCTGAGGCGGCAGCAAAGGCAAAACGCCGCAAAAACGCAGGTCTGGAATCGGCGTACGAGTTCATCCCGTTTGCCGTCGAAACTGCGGGCTCGTGGGGGTCTGATGCCAAGAAGTTCGTGGCCGACTTAGGGCGTCGGCTAAAGGAGAGAGGTCGGGACCCGCGGTCGGGACATTTTTTAGCCCAACGCATCTCGCTAGCGATCCAGCGGGGAAATGCCGCCAGTTTGATGGGCACTTTTAGAAGCGGGGTCGATCGCGATGGACTCCTTATTTAGTTTTTAAGTGTTTGACTCGCGCGTGCCTATGTACGTTCTTTTTATGTAAAATTTGTCTGACCATAAATAAAATAAAATAAATAATTGTGGTTGGACAGGTAGGTTCAAATCTCATACACCACTGAGGTTGCGGAATCGATTCCCGCGATGGGAAAAATGAAATGATAAGAAAAATGAAATAACTTTTTATTGAAACGCACACACATAAAATTATTAATAAAAAAAACAACTTAACAAAAATGTAAAATGTTTGTGTTAAAAAAACGCAAGCATTTGTTTTGTGCCTGTTTCCCTAGAACAGGGAATCCTAGTTAGGGTTCAATAGGCAACAGTTTTTTCGTAATAAAAATTACACGTCAAAAAGAAACAGTAAATATTAATAAATTTAAAATTTGTACAAGCATGTATCTACACAACTTACAGGTAGCTATGTCAATGTACAAAATAAATAATAATATAGTAGATATTAATTAAATTGTCCTTTCATGTCAAAGACTTTGAAAGATATTGTCCTTTCAAGTACTAGACCTACGTATGTTAAAAAAATAAAAATAGATGTATAAATAAAAAGAAGCAGTCAGGCAGTTGCGCGACTACTCAGACCCGTCTCCCTGATGGTTCACCAAACATCCCGAAACATCGCTTGGCGGCATGGCTTTGTTATTGTGGTATATTTTTGTCTCTCTCGCTGAAAGATGTGCTAACACCGGAATGTCCCGTGTTTGTGTTTGCGCAGTGATGTTTGCATCGACGGCGACGCTCCACGCATGCAGCCAATGTGATGTTAAATGAAACCCGCCACGTGCGAGTTACACTTAAACGACTGTTCCGAACCTTAATCTAGGTTTCTTTATTGATCTGAGTGATGAGACGAGCAAGTCGTTCGCCTGATGGTAAGTGCCACGCCTGCCCAAAACAATTGCAGTGAAACCTAGAACTTTTAATGCCAGAAAAGCACTGCGTAGCACTGCATTGCGATCATCACCGCGAGATATCAGATATTAACATCACATCATATGTCCAGTAATTTCACTACAATGCCCTTCAAAACAGACCACAGTAATGCCTGCGCACTACTGCTTGGCGGCAGAATAACTGGCAAAGCTGTGGTACCTACCCAGACGGCCTCCCGCATACGAGAGACCTACTAAGTAATGGCGACCTACCACAAGTAGGTGACGTACCTAAATGAAATATTTTATTACATAAGTACTAGTTGAGGCTATCCAGCTCCTCGACAACACAGACCTAGTTTCAGAAGGACAAAATCTTTTGAGTTAGTTTAGTGAAGTGTCAGGGAACCGTAGTATAAACAGTTAGTGCTACTTGTAAAGAACACAAGAACGAAGAAGAAGAATAGTGTCTTCGATACACTAACACACACGATACGATACAATAGCAAATAGCAGTTTGAGTCAAATTTAAATTACTTATTTGTCTTATTAGGCTATATTGTAATTGTAATGGCGAAGTATTCCCATTTCAGCACCTATTTTTGAGCACAAATGCATTGAGCACCAAAGGTATGCCTATTGGAGCACCTATTAATATCCTTCCTACTATTATTATAAATGCGAAAGTTTGTAAGAATGTATCTCAGATAGAATGTATGGATGTATGTTTGTTACTCTTTCACGCATAAACTACCGAACCGATTTTGATGAAATTTGGTATGTAGGTACTTTAGGACTTTTTACCCGGGAAACCGCGGGTGAAAACGCGGGGCGCAGCTAGTTGATTGACAAAGTCTCACTGTAGGTTTAGGATTTCCTTAATTTCTTTTTACTTTTCATGTATGGAACCCTACAAACCGTAGTGTTTGTAAAGGTTTCGTCATGAGATAAGGAAATAAAGTTTAATGCTCAACATCTTTGTGTAAATTTCAAATATTTTGACCATGCCAACAGCGGCTGAGCCTTTTTACAGGACACATGATGTGATTAGGTACTCGGTAAAAATGTCATTGTTCTCCACGAGTAACGTGTGATATTTAGGTAGGTACCTTATTACAGTTCCTTCTTATAGTATATAACAATTAATGTTTTGTACTGTAAGTAGGTATATGTGATCGGTATTTGTCTGTGGAATTGTCTATTTTTACTACTAAAAAGTCCGCGCCCCAATCACGATCGCTAAAAATGATGGATATTACAGTTTGAATGATGCTAACACCTTCCGAATTTGAAATTGCAAGCGATCGGAATCAGTGTCCGAGTCAGCTGCTGGTATCTAGAGCACTCTTTCCCATAGACTTAAGCCAAGCGATGCAATGCAAGATAAGAAACTATGTGAAGAATTTCCATCCCCTGATCAGAGTGGTCGGAGCGGGCGAACTATTTCAAAAGCAAAAACTCTACACATATTGTATCTACGTATCTGTGTCGATAATCTAAAGGATAAGGTTTAATTTGTATTGTCTCTCGGCCGTCTAGATAGGCCGTCCCGAGCGGTGTTTATGCAAAACATCGATAAAAACTCAGCTCATAAAATCGGGTGAGTCATGCTACGTAACGAACGTCTGGACCGAATCGGAACCGCATCGCTCCCGTATCGCATCCCAGAGACAGCGATGGAGTCAGGTTTCTTGTTGGGGGTTAGGGGATGTTAGGAATCAACGGGAAGTCTACCGTAATTCAGATGTGACATCGTTAAGGACTAGCCTCTAGAATGTGATTTGACAGCGGATACTAACGTGATTATGCGAGACAAGTGTTCTGATAGTAATTTTAAGTATGGATCGTCCTGTTACAAAGGCAAACTATAAATTACAAGTAAGTGCTAACCTATTTATTTCATTTCTTTGAGAACGCAGTTATGAGTTTTGTCCGCCAAGTTCTGACATACGATCGTACTTAATAGAAAAGTCTAGAATTATATAGATTTAGGAGTTTAACTCACAATTTAATAAAAAAATATAAGCAACTAACAAAACCTAGACTTTTATTCCAATTCACAAAATTATAACCAAAACAATTAATTGAAACATAAAATAATTAAACAACAGAATATTATTCGAATTAAAAAATGGACAGCGATTTGACAAGCGATTCTACAACGTCCGTCTACTCCTGGTGTCGTCAACGAACTGAACTGCGACTGGCGTGCGCGCTGCCTCGAACCTCTGCTTGCCCCTCCACTCTCACTCTGACGGCGGGGATAGGCCACGCCTCCTTCTCAGACAAGTTTCTTCTTATACGGCCTCTCCTGACGGCGGCGCGTCCTCGCACGCAGATAGGTCAGAGTGTGAGGGTGGATGCTGCTGCAGATCTTCAGTGGAAGCAGGGTTGTGCACTTCTACCTCCACGACTTGGTGCTCAGGACTACACGTTGGATTTTCAGAAGCATTCGCCTCAACTTCGTCGTCATCTAAAAACATAAATACACGGTTTCTTTTAGTTTAAAAGTCAAATTTAGGCAAAGTGAAAGTGAGAGCAACTCCATCACTTTCATAATCTGTAGACGGAATCTTTATAAGATCGTCTAAGATCACCATCAACAACAGCAGGTGAGAGAGACTCCATCACCTGTAGAACATTTGGACATAGCCCTCAGGATATCCAGGACGACACAGCAGGTCGCCCTTCGTAAGTGGAGCCCTCGTCGGGACACTCACACGTGTAGAGCTCTCGAGATACACGTCAAATGGCAGAGCCCTCGGGATGCCCACTGTGCATTGGATCAGAATGCACAGTAACCGCGTGAAGGAGTACCGTTCAGGATGTCCTTCAGCGTAACTTAAGACATGAAATCTGTCTACATGGCAGAGCCCTCAGGATGCCCATCATACAAGTGCGGAGGCCTCACGCAACAGGTACGAAAATAATCAAAAAGACAAACGCAGAGCCCTCAGGGTGCGCTTACGTATATAACACAAATGCAGAGCCCTCAGGATGCACATACGTATATATATAACACAAATACAGAGCCCTCAGGATGTAAGTCTTGCGGTATTGATGCGGTGCTGATGGCATCAAAATCAGGGTAAATACTCACTCTCGAAAAATGTACCACACACATCAGGGGTCCATTCCCCTTTCCATCGCACCATATATTCTGCCGCAGCTTGTGAGGTTTTGCCGTAAGAGCCAGACAGCAGTTTAAGCTCATATCGGCCATGAGGCAGCGCTCGCGTAACCATGTATGGGCCACGCATACCAGAGTCCAACTTGCCCGTGGCTTGGCTCGTCTTACGGACGAACACCAAATCACCATCCTGAAAGGATCGTGGAGCTTTGCGCCGTTCGTTAACACGCTCATCTTGGCGAGCTCGGTTTGCATCTAGCAATTCTGAAGCACGTTGTCGGGCAAGTTCGCGTAGCGATTCGCGATTTGGACTCGTAGCCTCCAAGGCTACGTCGCGCACCAGGGATCGTATGACGGGCGTTGCACCATCGCTGCCAATTAACAAATTCAAGGGTGAACATCGAATAGATTTTTGCATCGTAATGTTCAAGTTGAGCTGTAATTTCCATAAAACATTTGACCAATTTTCATTCCTAAAGTTTGTCTCAACACGAATCATATTCATGACTGTGCGACAGTACCGCTCAGCTTGCCCGTTACTTTGATGCATTTCGGGAGTTATAAAATGCATCTCACAACCCAATTCTTTAACCCAATTAACAAAAGATGAACTCTCATACATCCGACCACGGTCAGCAACAATTAGTTTGGGTGTGCCAAAAAGAGAAAATGAATTTTCAAATACTCTTCTCAACTCGCTCGCGTCTTGTTTGTGTATCGGATAGAGGAGACAATATTTAGTGAACGCGTCGACATTTATAACAACGTATTTGAAACCGTTTGAATCAGGAAGCGGCCCCAGAACGTCGCTATGCACAGTCTCAAATGGTTGGCTGGGCTTATTCCATGATTCAATGGGTTGCAACGGCTGACGTGGTACTCTTTTGTGAGAAAGACAAACAATGCAGTGTTGTATGTATTTTCGCACGAACTTTCTCAAGCCAGGAAACCAAAAATGTTTCAACAAAAGATCAGTAGTCTTTTCAATACCAATGTGTTGATGTTCGTCGTGGAAAACGCGCAGTAAACTAAGACGATGACCCTTTGGTATGTAGCACAGTAAACGTGTCTGCTCACCGACTACATCCATTTTGTAGTAAAGGATGTCATTGCGCTTAATATACCGTTTTGAATCGATATCACAGTCTTGTAATTTTTTCAGTAAACTCTGTGTCTCTTCATCAGCGGCTTGCGCTATCTGAGCCCAATTTTGTGGCTTACGAACCTCACAAATATTAACCGGGTTACGGCTCAGATAATCAGCATGAGATAGCGCAGTCCCCTTTCGATATTCAAGATCAAAGTCGTAGTCTTGCAAGAATATCCACCACCGAGCAACGCGTGGCAGTAGATCTTTCTTGCGCTGAGTAAGTTTTAATGCGTTACAATCCGTTACAACATTAAATTTCATACCGATGAGGTAATGTCTGAAATGCTGTAACGCCTTGACAACGGCCAGCGTTTCTAGCTCATAAGAGTGGTAACGCGGCTCAGCGCCCTGAGTAACTTTGCTAAAATAAGCAACAGGTCGCTTGTGTCCATTGTCATGTGTCTGAAGTAAGACGGCACCATAACCTCGTGACGAAGCATCAGTGTGCACTTCAGTAGGGAGAGAAGGATCAAAAATAGCCAACACTGGCGCGCTTGTTAATCGTGCAATAATGTCTTTACGTACCTGCTCTTGATCCTCACCCCACCTGAACTGGACACCTTTGCGCGTTAGGTTGGCAACGCAGGCCGTCATCTGGGAATACCCGGGAATGTATCGTCTAAAATAGCCCGCGAGGCCTAGAAATTGTCTGACCTCCTTTACATTACTGGGAACACGTGAATTGACCAGGGCTTCGACTTTGTGCTCGCTCGGCCGTACCTGACCATTACTGATCGTCCGACCTAAATATTCCACCTCAGTAGTAAGAAACTTGCATTTCTTCAGGTTAATCGAAAACCCGGCTTTGGTCAAAGTATCAAGGACCTCATGGAGCGTCTGTAAACCCTCGTCTATCGTGGAACTTGGCAGCAATACATCATCAATATAGACACAAGCCTTGCCAGAGTCGATGAAAGATCGCAGCGTATTCGATATTATGCGTTGGTAAACGACAGGCGCATTTGCAAGACCGTAAGGCATTTTTACGTATTCGTAGTGTCCTTCCGGCGTCACGAACCCAGTGCGGTGAATTGACTCATTATCCATTTCGATCTGATGGAAGCCAGTAGCCATATCTAAACTTGTAAAATATTTAGCTTTACCAAGTCGATCAATATGATCATCTATTAGTGGCAATGGATAATGGTCTTTCACAGTGTTTGCGTTCAGGGCACGGAAGTCCACACAAAGCCTATCGCTTCCATCTTTTTTCTTGACCAGTAATATAGGACTGGAAAACTCCGATTCCGATTCTCTAATGATGCCTTTCTCTAACAAATCTCTAATGATATCTCTAACGCGTAGTTTCTCATCATGGGACATCTTGTACGGTCGGTAAACCACCGGGGTTTCGTTATGTAAACGGATGTGCATTGAACCTGTCTTCACGGTAGTAGAAGCAGTACCGACAACAAGAAAATCCGCAAAGTCGTTAATGATGTCCATTAAACGTTCCTTGTCCGCACTAACTAACGGTGTATTGATCGGTAAAGGTTCATCGACTTTAATATTTAGGACAGTATCGCTTCGCGTAAGCATTTGTACACCTCGACTCCGGGTATAGGTAACGCCATCCCTATTTAGTACATCAGTGCCAACAATGACCGGCGTGTTCATGTATCGGTCGGGCACGACATGAAAATCAACTTCGAGAGTAATCTCAGAAAATTCTACAGACAGAGTAGTACAGTAAGATGATTCCACCTCTTGACTACCTATGCCACGTAATACGCGAAACGAAGGCGCCTGAGTGCACTGAAAATGTTTTGTGACAGATTCAGATATGAGGGAAATTGTCGATCCAGTATCTATCAGAATATCAACAGGAACGCCTTGAATAACCGCAGTCGCAATGTCATTCTGTTTATACACATGGGAAGTATCACTACAAAAATTAACGTTAGGTTTGCCGCGTGATTCAGTGCGCTGCTTTGCAAAACAATCCTCAACTCGGTGACCCATCTTTTTACAAAAAGAACATGGTTCACGCTTAGGGAGCACACTACTAGCATTCGAAATACTACCAGATGATTTATTGTCAGTTGGTCCATCTGTCCTTGTGCGCTTGGTGCATGAAATCTGCCTATGGCCAAAACCACCGCATAAAAAACATCTAACTGTTGAAGCACCGTGATCCCGTTTTCGCTGGTTCGGTTGAGGGTAGTTTTTGCGAAACACACTACGTTGGGTGTCACGCATCGGTGTGACCTGAGCAGGCTTTACATAAATTGACAAAAAATCAACTAGGTCACCCGGCACCAGCTGGGCGTTCGTGGCAGCCGCACGTATATGGGCATCCGTTAAGCCACGGATCACTATTGCCGTAATCAGCTCGTCACTCAATCCGTTAATGATACGTAATCGCAGCAAGGAACGTCGGGCATACTCCGCGTACGTGGGGTACATGCCTGAATCGGTCTTCATCACATCGAACAAAATGTTCGCAAAATCTAAACGACGAGGGCACAAAGCTTTGAATTCGCGTTTGAAGTTAGACCAGCTACGATCGTTACTTGCCCACTCGTTAAGCCATAGACGCGCGTCGCCTTTCAAGCAATGACCGATATGCCCTAAACACTCGCGGTCGTCCCACTTATTTAATATACGCACATGGTCAACATCATTACACCACACATCAAAATCATGCAAAGATGGATCGAAATTTGGAATATAGATATGGTTTGATCTTACCGGGATAGCACTTAATACACTTACGAGCTTGTCAGCTACTTCACTCAAAACCGTATCCGCACTAGTATGCACAGCACTCGACACGTCCAAACTCGCCGCGCAAGAGTCGCCGCTCGATGGTACGGCTAGTGGTCCTGGTGGTTCACTAGGCGGGGGCAGCGGTACCTCTGTGGTGACCGGGTCGGGCACCGGTACGGCGCGCGATGTACCCGCAACGGCATGGTCGCCATCGGCGCTCGCAACACGTTCCCTAGAATGATCTTCCAAAGCATTCAAACGACTCATAATCGCTTGAAGCGTTTGATCCAAACCAGGAATAGGCGTTCGATCTCGTCTACGACTACTACGTGTAGTTCTTCCCGACATTGTTGAATAAATAAAAGCGGGAAGTTGAAATGTCAAGATAACCTATAAGCAAAACTAGCAGAAGGGAAGTAAGAATCCCACTTCTGAATTTAGGAGTTTAACTCACAATTTAATAAAAAAATATAAGCAACTAACAAAACCTAGACTTTTATTCCAATTCACAAAATTATAACCAAAACAATTAATTGAAACATAAAATAATTAAACAACAGAATATTATTCGAATTAAAAAATGGACAGCGATTTGACAAGCGATTCTACAACGTCCGTCTACTCCTGGTGTCGTCAACGAACTGAACTGCGACTGGCGTGCGCGCTGCCTCGAACCTCTGCTTGCCCCTCCACTCTCACTCTGACGGCGGGGATAGGCCACGCCTCCTTCTCAGACAAGTTTCTTCTTATAATAGATATATCTACGAGTTATCATAAATCACTTGAAATATTATATTAATCGTTATCTTCTAAGACGATATTGTGTTGTGATGACTGATGAGTCTTTGATATTTTTTCACACTTTTCTTTTTTATTTTAACTTTCAAATTTTGTGACAGTTAATTTATTACAATTTATGAAAATTGTAAGGGTCTCTACATTATGAATGATGTACTTTTTTATTATATGACAAAATTAGAATTTTGTTAAAACATTGACATTTCACATAATCAGATTTTTAATAAACACAATATTATAAATAATAATTCATCATTTGCACGCTGACAAAGCAATAAAACATGTGAACCGACTATGATCATTTAAAACCTATGTGTAATATAATTATTTTTCCATGTTTTTCAGCAAATAAATATGTTTGAATGTGGAATGTGGAATTTTGAATTTGGCATTTGGCAAAAATAAAATGCCCCAGCATCCTCGCCTTGATAACGTCCATATACTCACATATATCTCGATCATAAACAAAGAGTTTTATATCCCCCGACCCGGATTCGACATGAGGCATTTATTTAATTATCGCTATATTCGAAGACCGAAGTCTCGGGACAAATGATTTCGCAGAAGGTTTTTTGTTAGTCACTATAAATGACCGGCAAATTTGTCTTCACGCGTCCGGAATCAGTGGCAAAAAAACCCGGGAGCATTCAATGTCAAGATGCATCCATCGGCAAGATCGAGTGCATATTGAAGACTAAGGATGTATATAAATATATAACTACGAACAAAATGTCGGTAGTTTTGAGTTTAAGTTAATCAAGGTTTAGGTTTTCTCCTCGCGGTTTTTCAGCATAAGGATTTAAAAAACTTATTTTAGTGGGCACTTGCTCACTTAGGTACTAGGATGGCGCACGCGAGCCAAAGTGAGTCTTGGCCTCCGATAATACAAGTTGCCACTTGGGTCTGTCTTGCGCCACCTCCTGCCATTCTTTGACGTGGAGTTCGCACAAGTCCCCTTCGACCTCATCCTTCCAGTGATACCTAGGCACTAGAGCACTAAGAAGCTAAAAATATGTGACCAATCTCAAATTAGTCATGATAAGTTATTGGCATTTGGTGTATGTAATGTTACTAAAAATCAGCGACATACCTACCTATGTTCTATGTCGCGTCGAAGTTATGCCTCTCCATTAAAAAAGCGTTCAAAAGCCTAGAAGCTCTTGAGCTTTTTTTTACTGACCAATTGCGTGTTCACATGCCACTATTGAAAGCTGCCAGCCGCCCGCACCCATAATGACACGGCTGGCCTGTGGAACTGCACGCCCAGATCTAGGGCTGACAGCTCCTGACATGGACTACCTGATCATTTAGTCTGAATCAGTGATCCTACTAACTACCCTATAATTGCAGCAGCCGTGTGAAGAAACTAGCTGATGTTAAATTTTCCAGAAACAATCGGCAGTCGGCAACCGACCGCAGCCGAATACACAGATGCTGTCCTTTGGGATAGGACTCAGCCATCGAAACACGTCGTTATGTGGGGATCACAGATTTTTTTCATTTTTTCTGGGTATTAAAACGTCTGCGAGGTGGAGACCGGGGATAATAATCGCCAAATTTAATTGTTTTTAAGCGTTACTCGGCAGCCCTACAAGTTAAAGCAGCGTACACACGCAAGTCTGCACCACATCCCGTCTGGTTTCCACCTCTCCTATTCGAGTGCGGCTGAGAATTGTCGGTACCACACTATTTAGAGAGTTGATTTTACTAAATATACGTAGCAGTTAGCATTATACTAATTACCCACTTCCGGAGCTGCAGGCGACAACAAATTGTACCAGGAACATTGTGTGCTTCTGGGAAAGGTTCATTGGTCATACAATAAATACTTAGTGCCTTTTAAAACTGCTATGTAAGTATGTTAAAAATCTATTTTTTTATTTATTACACATATTTATCATTAATCCTAGACCTAATTTGTTTGCAAATATTTCCCAATAAATAAGTAGGTATATTAAAATATAAAGAAAGAACCTAAACATAGAGTACAGTGCCGCCGCGCCGCCAGCGGGGCACTGCCCAAGCTATCAATGCACGGTGGTGGATAGACTGCAGAGTAAGGTACTGAGGAGCCTCCTGACTATCCGTGTCGTGTCAAGGACCTTAATTAGGGTATGTCATGCCTTATTAATATTATTCAAGCTCGTGGAATCCACTTTTGGGTAAAAACCTCCCTACCTTTTTCCACTGCTTTTTCCCAATTTATTATAGCAAATTAATAATCTTTTGTTTGATGTACCTACACGTTCATATCTGGCATGAGAATAACAGCAAATTAAAATAAATAAACAATAAATATTTATTTGTATGGATAGTTGCAGTCGGAGAAAGGTTCTTCCATTCCAACTACTATACACAATATTAACTTTGAACTTGTATGTGAATGGTAATTATAAACATTTCAACAAGAAGCAACATTATATTCATATAAGAAAGATAAAAATTCACCATGGTCGAACCATTAAACTATTATTTACCAATTAGTAACAACTTAGAACTGAATTAAGTAGTTATTTTCAAACCTGAGTCCATTTAAAGTTAATAGATTCCTTTTATAGAGGAATCATTCTAATTTTTTCTATAAAAGACATCAACGAGTGATTAACTCCAGCAAAAAGTGGTCCATGCCCCATAAATCATGATAATCAGTCGTCACACGTCGCGACCATTATTTCGAATGTCTATTTTTCCGACAATTTGTAATGACGCCGCGTTTCCATAAAATGCGTTGTAATGGCGCAATTATCGTGTATTTATTTTACATAATTCCCGTGTGGCAGCCAGTGGCATCCATTTGCATTTCCTCCGAGTCCGCTGCGAGTCACCGTCGGCGGAGCAATTATTCGATGCCGTATTACAACATGTCACTGAGTACTGTGCCGTCAATAACACGAATTTTGGGGTTCCGCCAACTTGGTAAACTTCTTACTTTTTGCGTTTGTCTTTAAGAACAATGAACTGGCTGCAAACTGCAACTGTGCAATGAAGGCCGCCGTTCAGCCCACATGAAAGACACCATTGATGTTCAAAAGGGGTCAACTAAATCAGTAACGCCTTAGGTACGTGCACACAACGCCACACAAAGTTAGTGTGCATCATGGAGTGAGCTCTTGGGAAGAGCATTTCATTTTATGACTGCAGAGCAGTAGTCATCAACTTCTAATTTCAGAATAGTGCCTAAACGTTTTTCTGGGTTGGAATTGGAACATTGAAGATATACCTGTGTATGTAATGCAATGGAATCAGGCGTGACGTTGCGGAAATTCATCTCAAAACTGAAAATATGTAGTGTAATCCCGCTGAATATTGTGTTTCATTGCGTTTCAGACCTGTGTATGTGTTGAGACGGGAGAGAAGTATGGCAAGAACGTAAACTAATATTTTAAATTAAATATGTTAATTATTCTGTTTTTAACATTATCAATAGATACGAGTATATAGCAATGCATCTCGTCGACTGCTGCAAATATTATCATATAGGAGTCTCCTAAGGGTCGTCACTCGGACCGATTATCTCAGAAACTTAAATTCGAATTACGTGCAGAACCTTACAACTCCTAACGACTTGAGCTCTATTTTTTGTTTACAGGTAAATTACTGAGGCGCGGACAGGCGGGCGGTGCAACATTTGCAGCTTCTAGGAAACGTAATGGTTTCCAAGCTGTCATTTAGTGCTGTTCCACGAGATATAGATTAATTGTTGGCTTTTGAAGCTGTTAGACGCACACCTTAATGTTCACCTTCCTCAATCCACTGCACTTATTTCGAATGGCTCTCTCAAACCGTCAGCAATACAGGGTTCGAGGTATTTAAATACGTGCTTTGAATCCAGCGATTTCATTCATTGACCAAATCAGGTTATATGAAACCTTAGCGTAAAAAATATGCCGAATCCAACATGGATGTTTGACTATTCCCTGTTGTGAAGTGGTTGCGCAGGTTGGCTCAGATTACATACGCCATTAAGGCTGTGGGTTCGATTCCCGCGACCGGACATACATATGTTCGTGCATATAAAAAAATAAGCGCAAGCATTTGATTCGTTTGTGAGACCATGGTCCTTGTAGTTCCTGGTTACCTAGATACAGGGAATCAAGAGCTATGTTTGTGATCGTTGGACGTATTTATTTTATTAATATACTCAAACCCATTTCTTTACTTATACTTAAGAAAACTAACTATTAGTTACTTACTTATACTGCCTACTTTATCGAGACATGGTTCTTGTAACCAATTTCTAGACGTGTCATTTCGTTGCGGGACATTAGGTACTTCTTTTTGTATGCAAGACACCGACTTTGAATCCACTGATTTATTTTGCTGACTTTTATCTAACCTAATCTCAAAACGACAAACAATTTATATCCCGGAGCAAATTATGATTGCGACAGTAAATATTTAAGATTAATAGTGTCCATAAGGTAATAAATGAAGGACTGAAATGTTTGACAACTTTAGCTGCCATTTAATATGAAATCAAACAGAGTAATGAAGGCTGAAGTAACTTTATTAGGTTTTACGTTATAATAATATTTACAATCTTAAAAGATAAACGCTGCGCGCTGTGCAGTAATAATAAAATTGATATTTGAAATGTTTCAACAAATAAATATTACTTAATCTAACATTAACATATTCACGTGCATATAGTGAGAGATAGTTTCTTTTCCCTTTTTCATCAATTGATAGTTTTGTAAATACATATTTTCAATCGAGTGATAAAAATGAGTCATCATAAATTTAATGAACTACTTTAGACTACAACATACCTCTTTAGTTTGTACAAATAAAATTGTCTAATTATATACTATTAATATACAATATTTTGTGAATTGGCAGTGTTTGGCTTTTTGATTCCTATAACAGTTTCTTTTAGCGAAGTTAATAAGTAAATATAATTCATTTTATATAATTGTATCGAGTTAACGATTCGTCAAGGTTAAACTCCTGATGTTATGCGACGCACATCGTCGCATGATGAAGCACGTACAGAATAAGACAGCCATTGTGCGGCTGCTAAGATCCGTCTCCGTGATCTCGCGACGTCGACAGTGCCTTTCCAAATCATAGTAAAGGTGAAATCCCATAGTGATTTTACAGACGAATACGCGCAGTAGTCTAGTCTTAAAAATTCGTCAGCCTCTGTGGTGAAGTGGTTGGGCAGAGCGGCTCAAATCTCATACACTGAGGTTGCGGGTTCGATTCCCGCGACGGGACAAATGTTTGTGCACAGAAAAGTGCAAGTAGTGTATGAATTGTGTCTGGGTATTGTGGGATTATGGCATCCGTAGTTCCTGGTTCTTTAGATACTGGGAATCCTAGTTAGGGGCCCTGGCCCTTCTATGTATCTATGTGATTGTGATTGTTGGGCGTATATATTATTATTAATTGCTAAATATTCAATGAGATTTTGATCTGAGAAAATTTATTTGCTCTTACAGGGTTGTAACACGTTTTAGGAATATTGTTCCGAACTGGTCTATCAAGCACACCGCTCCAGCTTGGAAATAATTCATTACATCGATCATTCTTTGTGTCATTTACGGTATTTTATATTATTATTTGTACAAACTTTTCTAATAAATGTTTTTGTTTATTTTTCTTTATAGGTACTCGTACCTATCTATTTCGCGTTTTACGCCTCCTCATCATCATCTTCATTTTGAAACGCTTTAGCCGGCGGTTGAAGCATCTTAGTTCTCGCTGCTAAACGCATGGTGGCTGATGCCAGGTTGTTCTTGATAACTCTAGGTTTGGGCCTGTTGGAGGGAGGGGCGACTGCCCCCGAGTTGCCTAGACCTGCCTTACCCTCGTTACTGGTGAGCGGTACCTGAAACAATTGAGGTAAGGTATCATTATTCATTTAAAGATTATAGTTTCTGAACGTTTCGTTCGGTGTTTGATCTCTCTAAGGGGTCGTCCATTAATCGCGTGATGTTTTTTAGCAACTTTCTAAGCCCCCCATTCCCCTGGTGATACGGGTGAGGTTTTAGACTACCCCCTGCTACGTGTATTTTTTTGGTACAAAGTATATTTAAAAAAATCAGAATATTATCTTTAAATATAGGTATAATCTAATTTAATTCGGGATTAAGCACCGTGATAATAATGTAAAGACACATATTTTTTAAATTGAACGTTGGCTGGCAACGGTGAGTGAAAGTCGCGTTCAACAAAAAAATAAATGCACGTGATATCTCACTACATCCCCCATCCCCCTTGTGATATTTCGTGTTTTTTTCCCAACTCCCCCCTTTTCGAGCCTCACTTGATCAATGGACGATCCCTAACCTAAGTGATCACATAGCAAATGCTGACTTCTTTTTTGTTATTTGTTTTTGCTGTAGTTTATTTTATATTACTTGTTTATATTTTGTACTTCAAAACGCGCCAGAGCGCAAGCTTGAAAATTAATTCCGATTATGGAAGCCTATTCTGATAGCGAGATCGCCGTATACATTTGCCCTTTGATGTTCATTGAAATTAAGATAAGTATAAAGTATGAGATAGCGGCGAACAAGGCTTTTAATGCCTTAGATTTACGTGTAAGATTTTAATATTTATGAAAACTTGAGGCACTTTAAACATTAAATATAAATAAATTGACATAAAGGCTAGGTTTCATACAATAGGTATATGAAATATATATTCAATATAATCCAACTAATATTATAAACCCCAAAGTTTATGATGATGGATGAATGGGTGTTTGTTACTCAACCAAGAAAAAACTACTAAACAGACTTTGATGAAATTTGATAAGCAGGTACTTGAGGTCCTGGAAAAAGACATAGGATACTTTCAGTCCCGGTAAATCGCGGGTGAAACCGCAGGGAGCAATTAGTAGGTACATGATAAATTTATGAATTGCTAAGACTCGAATACATATCTGAATATAGGCAACTCAACAGATTTTTATTCACAAATATTTGTAGTAGGAGGCCTTTGACCTCCGTGTCCAATGTCAAGGCGACCTACTCAACTACTACACCACAGAAGCTAACAGAAAACCTACTTCAGCGCAGGGTGTCCGAAGTGAAAATACATAGATTATACCATCCTTCAAGTTATAAAATGCATGGAAACATACGACTCGAACATTCCTATAAGCTTTTTGACGTCATCTAAAAAGTCCAACAACTAGAATGTTTATTGCAATTTTATTCGACAAAAGTCGTCAAAAAACTATTCTCTCTCCTTATCAGCACTAATCGGCCGATTAATCCAAATGCCACAATGCTTTAATAATGTTTAATGTTCAATGTTACCAATACACTATATGGTTACAAAAAGAATCAACGTTCATCGCAATCGGTAGACCGTAAAGTGAAGACTGCATGGGCGTAGTCAGGGAGATATGTTTAAGGGGTTCAACTCACCTCTACCTTCACCCCCTTTCTCTCAAATAAATCACTCCTTAAAAACATTTTAGGAAAATAAATCTCCCCAAAGAGTCCAGGATCCTATCTCAGGAGGCCAGTTCTAGTTTTAAGACCCCAAATATAATCCTTAGTACGCCCAAGCGACTACGCATCTATTACGTGCAAACGACAGACAGTCGGACAGACAATGTATTATTAGAGAATCATTGTCTAGCCGGGTTAATATCCTAGAGCTAGACGGACGGAAGTCCAGATTTCCTGTGCTACATGCCGCCTCTATGGTGGATATGGTCACAGTTTAAGTGTGACAGAACACCAGCTTTGACTTCACGAGGAGCCAATGAAAATGAAAAATAGACACAAAACTGGCTATGATAAAGATACACAGCGTTTTATCGACTAGCCGAATACTCATTGGAGCGCGGATAGATCTAGGCCTAATTTAAATTATGACCAGACCGTATAAAATGACAACACAAGATGATTTAAATACAGAGCCGTATAATAAGCGTCTTTTACGATCTCTTCGGTCGTTACAGTTATGTGGTACTCCACGCTCATTCTAATAACGGTGAAGAAAACATCGCGCGAAAACCCTTAAGTCCAACGATCATGAATTTGAACACATGTAATATTACCAAGCTGCACTTGATCTCCCTTTCAAAATGTCCGTACCCGAAAGTGGAAACTATAACGAGCTGGATCATGACTGTTAATTAGAAAACATTTTCTCATAGTTTTCGCAAAGTACCTTCTTACACTGTGCCCTAGAGATTCATAGGCCAACGGCACGGATCAAAACAACTCCATATACGGGCTTCTCAATGCCACCCATGAATATGGCTAGACTGTTTTTAATGACGTATTAGATGCTTTAGTTGGAATTGTCGCCGCGGTGAACGCGACGCGACGTCTTCCTGCCCATTCATGATAATGGCCTTTCTATGGAGCTTGGACCATGTGAACAGAGGCACGTGAGAACCACATGGTCCCGTGAAATGTGAAATACGACTGAGGAATCTGCCGAATGGCTCTATGGAATTGAGACAGCTCTTTTGCAGTAGCATGCCCAGCAGTGTTCACGGGAATAATCGCACTAGAATTTTAACCGCACTACAAGTTTTTTAACGATTCTCGAGTTTAATGATTTTATTGAAAGTTGAGTTGAGTAAAACGCAACTCGATCGCAGCTACTGAAAGTTGAGACGAAACTCGATCGTAGTTAGAACGTAGCCGCTGTCAAATTAAAGGTTGTGAAAAAGGACTTTTTGGACAGTTCTGAAGTGTCTGTTATTTCTGTGTCCGACTCAATAGCACTAGGCCCAGTTATTTAATTAGCGAAGCATGCATATATATAGATGCACCGCACTTGAAATAACTAGGCATTCAACATACAAGTGCTATAGACAGAAGCGCTTATCATTACACAATCTAGCAAGTTACCTAACAAAACAAAAATAGGAACATGATTTTAGCTTCTCCCCCACCTCACAAGTATTTGACTAACTTGGGCAGGTTTTGAAACTATTTAAGAAGTGAACTGGACTGAACACTGAACATGGAAATCTTAATGGAACAATAAAATTGAATCAGCAATTCAAGTCGTTCCTCGACCATTGATGCCTCAGTCGTGATCTATAAACCGGAGCAATAGGATACAACATTGTAGTATCACCCATACCATTTTATTGGTGGTAGGTTTCTCTTATGCGAGAGGCCGTCTGGGTGGGTACCACCGCTTTGCCAGTTATTCAGCCGCTAAGCAGTAATGCGCAAGCATTACTGTGTTCCGGCTTAAAGGGCATTGTATCCAGCGAAATTACTGGGCATTATGAGACTCAACAGCTAATTGTCTCAGGGTGACGAGCGCAGTACAGCGCCGCGCCGGATTTACAAAACAAAGTTCTCGTCTCGTTTATTAACAATAAAAAAACCCGTTTGGACAATCCGCAACCGACGCAAAAGTTAGTAAAACAAATTTCAACAATTTTGTTCGTTGAACCACAACAAAATACTTTAAGATCGCACTTCGTTCACTATCCGCACTGAAAGTTTACCGGCAGCCGCATCGCGAACTTGTCGGGCTCATCAACAATCTCTAAGATTACATCATCATCATCATCATCATCTTCATCCTCATAACACCAAGCTAACCCAGTACCGATTGGTGAATATCAATTGTTCTCTTTTGTCTTTACGAACTTCTGCATTATCTCTCTCTACCAGGCACGAAATATATAGGTACACCAGGTGAGATACCTTGATGTTACTGCTTAGCCTTAATAACCGGTAAACTCTTGTAATACAACCACACACCACAGCAGCTGAGGTTTACTTGCAACATTGTACGGATTTGTTCCGATTGGCCTACGTTCCGCAATCCGACACCGATATGATGAAGATTAGTCTTGAAAGTGCTTCGAGGAATGTTGGTTAACTTAAAGCCTTAACTAAAAAACTTAAAGCTGCTGTTGTATGCGCAGTTATTAATAAAAACCGCCGAAGAAACGTGCAAAGCGACACTTGAATTGAATTAGAATTTCTTTTTCGTCGAGGAGGTTCGTTCGGCTAATAAACAAAAGAATTTAAAAATTCGTTAATTTACCAAAAATACCTTTCACAGTCAGCGCGGTCTAACAATTTAATTCAAAGCAGTTAAGACATTTCAAAATATCATTGAAGGCTCATTATCCTCAATTAACTGTATTTTCATAACAATACCACATTCAACGTCTGCAATTTGTTGATAATAAGCACACAAGAATCCTAATTATATAGCCTAAATATCACGAATTTCCGGAATTGTCTACTAAGAATCAAGCTGCGCGACTAATTTGGTGAATTATAAAAAATATGAACTACACAGACCGCATGACTTAGCGTCTAGCCATGTTATTATTAGGACACTGATATCAGTACTAGCTGCTCCCCGCGGTTTCACACACACAAGGAATAGCTTTTTCCGGGATTCCCACGATTTTTCCGGGATAATAAGTAGCATATGTTCTTTTCCAGGACCTAAAGTACCTACATACTAAATTTCATCAAAATCCGTACCATAGTTTTGGCATGATTAAGAGTAACAAACACCTATCCATCCATCCACCATCCACCCTCACAAGCTTTCGCATTAATAATATTAGTAAGATAGTAGGATGTGTTGCAGGCTTTCAGGAATTCACAAATCCACAATAAAAATTAAGGTAACCAAACAACATCATTACACTAAGTGCTGATACATAAACAGTTCAATATTGAAACATCAGTGACTCCGCACACAAGGCCGTCACTTTGTAGCGCTGTGAAATCAGGATAAGGAAATTAAATTATGCATTTTAATATGAGCTAAAATCTTAATATGGGCATTAAAGATAATTTTTGCAGGCGAGATAAGTGCACGGCCGGGGCTGTTAAGATGTTTGCCTGATTGCGATGATGTGGTGGAAATGCGCTCATCAGACTTAGACATGCTAACAGCCTACGGACATTTGTAAAACGGGCCCTGAAGTATTTCTTGTATGTGAGACTAATGCACAAACTCAAAGTCACTCAGCGTGCTATGGAGAGGGCTATGCTCGGAGTTTCTCTCAAAAATAAGATCCGCAATGAGGTAATCCGACAGAGATCCAAAGTAACCGACATAGCTCATAGGATTAGCAAGCTGAAGTGGCAATGGGCTGGTCATATCTCACGAAGGACGGACAACCGCTGGAGTAGACGTGTCCTTGAGTGGAGACCGCGAATCGGCAAGCGTAGTGTAGGACGCCCACCGGCCAGATGGAGTGATGACCTGCGAAAGGTGGCTGGAAGAAACTGGATGAGAAGAGCTGAAGACCGGGCTCAGTGGCGTTCATTGGGAGAGGCCTATGTCCAGCAGTGGACGACTACGGGCTGATGATGATGATGATGATGATGATTCTTTTTGCTAAGGCAGGAAAAGTCATTTGCATCGGGATACCACCATCAGTCACGGACGAAATTAAACGTCCGATTATAATCTATGTTAGATCGTAAGTTGTCTGTTCAAGATCAGAGACATCACTGCCTCTAATATCGACATTTACGAGTACCTATCTCTGTCAAATTAACCTATAAAATATTTTATTAGTCAGCTCAAATAGGGCAGGATTATGTCTCAATACGGGTGTCAAGCCTATTTTTGTCAGTGGTAAGTGCACATGAGATGCAGTTAAGATAGCCCGACTCGGTGAGATGGAGCAGTCAAAGTGGGCTTGTCAGACCCTGTTGTTTCGAAAGACAATTAGACTTGCAGATTTCTGAGTCAGAAGGAATGTTATTCTATTAACTTGTTCGTATGAAATAATTTACGCTACTATGTGCATTTTGGTTCTTATATTTTCTTATACATATATATTGTATCTATCAGATATAGATGTATCCTTGTTATCTGTTTAGTGCGACAAGAATCTGACACCCGTATTCAAGAGACACACAACAAATGCTAGCGCTTTTTGATCTTCTTTCTATTTTTTTTATTTAGTCGCGGGAATCGAACGCGCAATCCCAGTGGTGTGCATTAACCTCAGTTGTGTAGTTCTGATTGGTTGATGCGTCTTACCACCCTGCGTATATTGTCGCTCCATCTAGGACGTCCTACACCACGTTTGCCGATTCGCGATCTCCACTCCAGAACATCTACCCACCCCAACAGAAATCGGTTCTGCGGCAAATATGACCAGCCCACTGCCACTTCCGCCTACTAATCCGCTGAGCTATATGTCGGTAGTTTTAGTTCTTTGGCGAATAAATTGGTCTCGGAATAAATAATAGTAACCCCAGAAATCTTATTCACCGATAGACAATGTAGGTAATTCAAAGGCCTTAGGCACAATGACATTTTCATAAAGTAGCATCTTAATAGCGGTCTATTCTAGGTACGCATTTTGTTATCCTTGGGCTAGATTTAAGTTAGAATTAACAATGACAACGTCGCATATATTACAAAGAAAATCGAAGGATAAATGCATTAATTATTATGTACATTGTAGTGCAGATTTAGTGCAGCACGTGGAATCCATATTGCTAGTGGTAAGAAGAAAAACTACTCAGTGTTTTGCTGGTAGACATATCGCCTGAATTGCAGTAACTTCACAAAACAACAAAAAAATAAGTGAAGTCCCCCTAGCTATCCTAGTATGGTATTGTAAACTATTGTATTGAATTACCTTGTCGCGTGTTATTTCGATCGTATAGCAGACTATACAAGTTCATAAAAATGCATATAATATTCAAGTACATTACCGTTTTAGTGCGCATGAGTTTTAAGTTTTTAAATGTTTCTCGCATTCGTTGCTGCTTTTAGCGCGTTCTCTCGGTACCGCTGAAGGCCGATCAGAATATGAAACAGTAAGGGTACTCCGAAAAATACTTTATGTTTTTAGGCTGTTAGGTAATTTATAAGTGGAAGTTAAACTATTATGGTTATAAATGAAATGAAATGAAATAATTTTATTGTAGCAAAAACATACTTAACTAAACAAATACTTAACTAAACTATAATCAAAATATATATAAACTATAATCAAAATTAGTATGGTATCATGGTTACTGACCATGATACCATACTAATTTTGATTATAATAAGTATTACAAATGCGAAAGTTTGAGAGGATAGATGAATTTACGGATGTATGAACGCTTGTTACTCAATCACGCAAAAATTACTGAACGGATTTTGATGAAATTCTAGAAGTAGGTACTTTATATCCTGGAATAGGCGATAGTACTTACACTTTTTATCACGGAAAATTGTGTAAGCGGAGTAAACCGCGAGTGCAGCTAGTTGTGTGTAAACCTGCTAAAGTGGACTCATCTTGCCAGCTAACGCGACCACTATTAATTTATGTGGTAACAGAATGCATTTCATCATGCAAAATTCCTTCTTCTCGTCGTTACTAATAGCCGGCACAGCCGTATACAGCGTAGATAAGTTATATGCGTGTGTGAAAATCAAAGCATTTATTCGTCGAGTCCTTACTGCATATATCTCATCGCTTCTGAAGCGTGCTGAACGTAGGCTCAACAACACTTAAATCGGACCTTTACGGTTGTCTTTATCGATGCAATTGAACGCTTTAATGCGAGAACACATGACGGGCCGAGCAAATGGACGCGCGCGACTCGTTACGGACTTATCTAGCGTTTTATTGTTCACACGGAAAATTTTATATCCCCTTCTGCACCTACGTATTGCTCACTAAAATATCAATCGGCCAGGTCCAAATCGTACACATTTGGTTATCATTTTTGTAAGTTTAATTTCTGGAAATAGAAGAAAGGAAAATAACAATTCTCGGCTGCTTTTTAGATAAAACTGAGCTCCGGTTAAGATAATAACATTTTCAAGGGATTATTTACCTCTGCTTATTTTGGTAATATTTTATCTGTTATATCAAGTGGTATCCATATTAATGAATTATTTATGAAGTAGTTAGTAGAATATAATGAATCTCCAATTTTTTAATTTATTAATTTTAATAGCTGCATAAAAATATCTGTTAGGGCGGACAGACAAACGAACATAAGAGTTTCTGTCAATGGACCTTAAAAATCTAAGCGTAGCGTAGGTTGGTAGAAGCTATGCAATTTACTTTGCGTACGTTTCGTCAATTAATTTTATCACTTACGATATAAGGCTATAAGGACTATAATGTATAGGTATGTAAAGGACTAAGGATGCAAGATATAAAGGTAGTAAAGTAGGCGAGTGAACTGGTCGCGTTACGTGCTATCGATGCTAATGAGAATGTTTGCCGTACATTAAAGGTATTACTAGTCTCAATGTCAAGTAAATAAGTCTCTAATATGCCTGAGGTTATCTTGTCGCGTTTGCATATCTGCATACGAATGACTGCACTGCACTGCACTGTGCAGAAGTACTGCTCAGTGCAATATTGGACAGAGCTGCATTTTCTTACAAACGATAACTGACAGAAAGTGTGTCTTTTTATTTTATTTCTACCTTACTTACACTTTTAATAAACTGAAACTCCATGGAATTCTCAAGACGACGCATTCATTTCCGGAACGTCAAAAGTTTATGCTTTCATTGAAAAGGCCTGAATATTGTAGAAATACAAAATTCAGCGAACATCTTACAGAATACCTAATTGGACGAGATAGTCACTGCTTATGCTAGCCTAGCCATCTAGATAAGAAAGAAAACAAAATATTTTTTGCATGTATCCTAATTCTAAAAAAAAAATTTTTCGTCAATTCTTTTTTGTTCAATATTTTTCCCGTAGTCCAGAGGAAGGAATCGTAGTAGCTGTAATACAGGGTACCCTAGTACGGCTACTAACGATACTTTTAAGTGTACATATATTTCACACTATTTTGTTTGTTTATGTGTTAAGATGAATGATTAACTTAGAAGAAACTAATGTTTTTTTGGAAATAAATGATTATGGTTATAATGTTCCAAAGTCTGCGCTACGGTTGATGGCAAACTCGCAAAACAAGCTCGGCTCGGTGACGGACATTGAAATACATGTATATATACATATATGCAGTGCAGCCACTGATTGCAACGAGACGGTTCAAATAAATGTATTATGCTTTTTACCAGACGTCTACCTGTGTGCATGAAATTACTTATACATTATGTATGCGGTCACCGCATACGTTTAACGCCAGACTGGCTAAGGGCATGTACTTCATACTTGGGAATAAATTGGCGTCAGTCCAGCGAATAATTTTTGAGTTTAGTTAAACTGCAGACGAACGGTGGTCTGTCTCCGTCTCGTCTATGTTTTCGTATAAGCCTTTATCCGTTGTATGTAGGTACCTACCTATGTATCTATCTATGCACCCATGACGAAATAGCCTGATCTATACTATTTAAAGTTGTTAAATCGGTCAGAGTTGTTCGTTAAACCATGAACTAACCTAAAATAATTATGAACCATAGACTAAATTAGTTCCTTGATTTGTACTTTTTTAAAGTTGTTAAATCGGCCTGTCTTGTAAAGTCTTGTTCATTGAACTATGAAATTACCTTAAATTGAACTATGATCCATAGAGTGCCATAAATAAAATTGAATATTTTAATTAAATTCTATCAAATCACATGCAAAAATTTGTATAAGCAAATTAATGACTGACAAATTTAGATACATTTCTTCTTACATACATTTCTAGTCAGATGTTGTAATAATGACAATGAAGTTTTAAGCCAAAAATAATTGCGAATACTTTATTTAAACCATCACAAAATGTATTCTTTAGTCATCATTATCTTGGGGCCGCACCTACTCCTCAGAATTTAATAAATGAACAGCGACGAGTTGTCATATCAAATGTGGCCAAGTAAATTGGTGGCCACTCAATTCGCATTTATTAATAAGTAATTGCACTTAGTATTTATGAGTACGTATTAAGCAGCTTTAAATGTATAATATATTTGGTTATGCCAATCATTATTTAGTATTCGAGAGATAAAGAAGTTTACGCGGAACGTTAAATTAGGTGAAGTGTTTTTAGTCCAAGGGACACAATTAAAACTTAAGGTTATCAAAAGTTATGAAGAGGTTCTTGTTGGTTGTTCCTCTAATATTAAAATATGACGTATAGTACTATAAAACAACGAATATAAAACGGTAATCAGAATAAAAAAATGTAGAGCACTCGATATTTCGAAACAGTTTCTCTATTTCAACTGCAGATTGCGATTGCAACGAAGTCAAAATAACTAACGACAGTTCATAACAAAAAGCATTTCGATTTCCTTACATTTTGAGCCTCCTGCTTTGAACCCTTTTACATCACCAGGGCCCCAATTCAGTATGACAACTTGGCGATTCCTTGCTTCGAAATCACGTGGATTCTTTGATTAATAAACGACACTAAAGACGAAGAAAGACGAGAAGAAGAAATGGCAGTTTAGCGACTACTCAGACCCGTCTCCCTGATGGTTCACCGAACATGGTAGGTGGTATTACAACCTCGACCAGAGCCTACCACTCACCTTAAGGTGTGAAATAATATGTAAGGTATATAAGATGTAGGTATATATAAGGGTATGTCATATAATATTTCAAATACTCATTTATATTAATAAACGGCTGCTATCACATGCGATAGGCAACTTTCAGATTGACATAGTAAAATGTTAAGAATTTGTAAAGACCTGCAATTGAGGATGTGGGAGCATGTGAAACGGGCAAGTATGAAACCTGCAATTAACATGTTTTAGTCATACTGCATAGTGTCAATTGTGGGCTTGATGGTAGCATCGAGGTTTTTATTATTATTAACAGAATAGTGTCCCACTGCTGGCCAAAAGTCCCCCATCACCTTCCAATAATATCAAAAATGACACAAAATATGATAAGATGTTTTTCTTATTTAAATTGTGTATTTACATATTCATCATTTCGTATTCTAGTACTTTATCAAATATTTTTATGAAATAGTTTTAACTTCTTGACTCGAACTATGTATGGACTAGATGCCCGCTGGTCAGCAAAACAATAGGTAAGAGAAAACATTGCGTCTACGTAACCGCAACTCAACGGGTCAAGAGCTGCTATGCCTACCATATCATATTTACGTACGTCAGATTCTGCTGGTTCCCACATTGACCATTTAAAAATGTTCTAAGTACTACACTCGTTGGATAGTAATAGGCATTGCAGCTATCACGTGGACCACTTAACAGTTTGTCACGTAGTCACTTTAAAAAGCTGTACCTAACTGCCCTACCTGTAGGACAATCACCGGCATTGCTCCGTCAACTGACAAGTCGAAATAACTCACTCAGCTGTTCTAGACTTTAGTATAGCGCTACAGCATGAGGTACGTAGGTACTAGGTGGATTTAGTCTCGTAAGGCTGAGGCTGTCTGGGTTGATACCAGCGCGTTGCCAGTTATCCAGACCTGCAGGGCGATCATGTATCTTTTATTTCAATCAATTTCAATAAGAATCCAGTTTCTATGATGGTTTTGCGATCACGTAACCCGTTTGTTGCGATCAAACGTCAACGAAAGCTCAATTGAAATAAAAATACGTTTTGACAAACAAAGTTTATATCGATATATAAACCATAGACAAGAGCCGTATTACACAGTAAAATTGAATAGATTAGGCGTATACATAACGATTCATAGCACAATCTCGCTATGTGAATTTCTCGGGTAATCGATAGGAGCACATTGAAATCGAGGCCTATAAAGTTACATGATCGCATTTTATCGATTGAAATAAATTTCTGTTTCACGTTAGTCCGCAACATGCGATGTTCGCAACAGACTTACGTGATCGCTTAGCTGGTGTCATTACGACCCTGTTTAGTGCTAACACATTCCATGACTTTACGTTTTCACCCGAGACGTTTTGTGGAAGGTACGTTACTTTATAGCTAAGGCAATTATTTTAAAGTTGATAACGATTTGGCTCAAAGGATTAATTGCATCACTGCAAAAATGGGCCAATGCTGCCAGCATCCAGGGTACGCTGCCTACTGTTGGCTATTACGCTATCTTCATAGATGCTTTAAAAAGCCAATGTCCAGTTGTTTCAAAGTGTACGTTTGTCCATAAACCATTCAAAGGAAGATGTTTAGGCGTCATAGTGTTCAGCCTCGCATGGTGTGTCGTAACTCTTAGACTTGAGGGCTTATTGCAGCTGTTTTGTATTCATAGAATGAGGTAAACAGGGTCATAAAGTAGCGGGCTTAGCATTCGCTCCATATCTGTTATTGTTTTAGCAAGACTGAGTTATGTCTAGCTCGATATTAGATATACCATCTATTAGGTATATCTACATTCTATACAGTAATCCCAGTAAGTATAATTATCTGGCGCAGGGTTAGCAAATTCATCAAACTAAACGGTTTTCCTGCATGTCCGACGTACTAGCAACATATTTTATCGTATCTTTAAATCAGTTAATAGATATGATCTAAATTCTAAACTTATACAGAAATACAGAGTAGGTATTTTAAGAGAGTGTAGATAATTAAAAATTACCTACTATCTTAGGATATGTGAAGTTTTGTAGCCAGCGAAATTACTAGGCATTATGAAACTCATTTATTAAACATTCATTAAATAAATAACTAAAAACAATATTCGTTATAGGCAATTAATTACAATAAATTTAAATCAGGAGGTATCTATAGAAACTATTGGTTACACTCATCATCTTAGGTATCGTTAGCAGCCGTACTAGGATTCCCTGTGTTACGGCTACTAAGATTGCTCTCTGGACAATAATAATAAGAATAAACTATGGACTGCAATTGGTGTAAGGGAGTTCAGAGGATATGGCACAGCCTTGGCCAGCGAACACCTGGTATTTGAATCATGGTTTACGGTCTCGCAGAAAAGGCGTAAATTAAATTAATTAAATTAACTAAATAATAATAATTATTATTATTTAACTAAATTCGTATCAACTTCAGATTGTTGTTAAAATTAGCGTTTCGGGAGAAAACGTTTCTACCACACTAAATCTCAACCAAATTTGCTAATTTTGAACTCAATTTCTTAAATGGAGAATAAACTAGGTTTGTAGGTTTTCTTTTTTCTAAGTTTATGTATATTTTTAAAGTTAACAGCTTCCGAACTTCAAAAAAAAATTTCGTGTATATATTGAGTTTTTTGGGTTCATTTATTCAAATTCTATAGGAATTATCGAAAAAATAAAAACCTACAAACCTCAATAATGATAACATCTCTTACATGTCCAAATTTCATCGAATTTGGTTAATGTTTAGGGGTAGAAAAACGTTTTCTCTTTTTGTATGAAAATTTCAGCGTGCCGTTCCTTCTTAAAACTATTTCTGAGTAGGTACTAGGTACCATGGTTAGTGCCTAAGTAACTACACTCGAGAGCAATGAATCCGGGTCACTTAAAGAATCCTAAAAATCTCGGAAACTAAAAATGCTAGGTTAATGCAATAAATTGTATTTAATAGACAATGTAATACTCCTTAAATGAAGGTATTAAAACTTCTTAGTTATTGTAAAGTTATATCATAAAAAAATCTAATTTGAAAAAGGGCCACTTTCGAAGATGGAACTACGAAATTACAGCATTTGGTTTTGCTTTTGTTTGTAATCTGTCATTTATGTGGGTACATAAACCATGTTGATAGTGCTCTATATTCATTATTCAAGCTGAAATTATGTCGCTTACGCCTGAAGAATGCACCAGAATACTTACAATGCTGGAAACCGGCCGGAGTCAGCGCGATACAGCCAGGACTGTCGGTGTGTCGCTGTCAACAGTACAAAGAGTTCTCCGACGTTACGAAGAAACTGGTTCTAACCTACGCAGACCAGAAACGGGCAGAACCAGGTGTACCACAGCACGAGAAGACCGATACTTGGTGAACACCATGCTTCGAAATCGCTTTCTCACAGGAACTGAACTCACCAATCAGTTTCGACGCCTCGGAGGAAGTAACCCAAGTGCATGGACAGTAAGACGTCGGCTTGCTGAATCTAACTTAAAACCCCTTAGACCTGCAAACGGCCCTAAACTGGAGCGTGGGCATCGTATTTCGAGACTAAGATATGCCCAGAGCCACGTAAATTGGAGTATTGAAGATTGGTCAAAAGTTATGTTCTCCGACGAATCAAAATTTATGCTCTACAAGCACGATGGAAGACACAGAGTGTATCGAAGACCAGGGGAAAGATTCAAGCAAGCATGCATCGAAGAAAAAGTAGCCTACGGTGGTGGGTCTGTACTTGTGTGGGCCGGAATTTCTTCTGAAAGTCGCACAGAGCTGGTGATCATAGAAAACGGCTCTTTAACTAGCGTAAGATATGTGGAAGAAATCCTCAATGATCACGTTGGTCCATTTATGGTCAATTTAGGTGAGGATGCTATATTTATGCATGACAATGCCCGACCTCATACAGGTAGGATTGTGAATGACTACCTTCAAGAGATGAACATTACTCGTATGGAGTGGCCAGCGCGCAGCCCGGATATCAACCCGATCGAGCATGCTTGGGACGAGCTAGGCAGATGCGTAAAACAACGAAACCCTCCCCCAATCACGCTTCGTGAGCTCAAAATTGCTCTCACAGAGGAATGGGAGAATATTCCCCAAAATCGTATAAGGAACTTGGTGTACAGCATGCCAAACCGCGTAAACGCAGTAATGGAAGCACGAGGAGGCAATACGAAGTATTAAAATTCAAGAAAATCGTAATAAAGTTCAAAAATTTCATGTTTCCTATTTTTGTTTTAAGGAGAGATCAGCAGTTTTTTTCTTTATGTAATTTTGTGTTAATAAAATGTATGGTGACTCATATTTTTTTTACTTTCATTTAAGGAGTATTACATTGTCTATTAAATACAATTTATTGCATTAACCTATCATTTTTAGTTTCCGAGATTTTTAACATTCTTTAAGTGACCCGGATTCATTGCTCTCGAGTGTATTTACTTTGTATAGTGTAAAATATGTTAGGTAAGGTTACTCAACAGCTAATTGTCTCAGGGTGACGAGCGCAGTGCAGCGCCGCGCAGGATTTTGCAAAACTAAGTTCTGGGTGTTGCTGTTATTGCTATGGGCTGGCGTATTGCTTACCATCAGGCAAACGACCTGCTCGTCTCGTCAGTCAGTTATATACAAAAAGTGCAGTTCAATTATTCCTAGATTGGTGGAAAACAGGAACACACTACTACCCGTTTCTAAATTCAATGTTCCTCTACTAATTGCACAATTTGTCACGCTCGGTAAATTGCCGGTCGAACATACGCGTCGTGTCGTGGTTTAACTTCGAAAGTAATGCAACAATGTTGCATTGCTTTAGAGGTTTTACAAATCGCGTATCTATCGGAAGCTTAATCTTGCCGATACTATGTTGTGAAACTGTAACGGAGCCAAGTCTATGTTGAACGTATTTCATACGAGCTGCGCCCCGCAGTTTCCCGGGATAAAAAGTAGTCTATGTGCTATTCCAAGTTCTACATACCAAATTTCATCAAAATCGGCTCGGTAGTTTTTGCGCGAAAAAGTAACAAAGATCCATACAAACTTTCGCGTTTATAATATTAGTAAGGACATCGCTCGAAATTATAGGGTGCTCCTCAGTCCTCATGCACTAACTCTAACTGGTTAATTGTTTAACAAAACTTTTTAGATATACAAAATATTTCGCCGCAACCGAGGTTTAAACTCAGGTTTTTCCTTCAGTACAGAAAATTGTTTAATTGCTGTTTTATTAATCAGTTACCTCAATATCATCAGACGATTATGTTCCACTGGTGAGACATGGTCCTTGTTTCAGAGAGAGAGAGTATGGTCCATAACCTACCACGCTGCGATTGCCCAGTGCGGGTTGGTGTTGGTATATATGTGTATAATATTATACTTACAATAAAACTAAGACTCTAATTACTTTGATGTCACTTAGCCCAAATCGGACATATAGTAGTTTATTTTCGTAATAAGGGATCGGACAGTAATCGAGAAAAAATCTGAAATGTAGTTCGAACGAATGTACGTTGAACCAGAAAGATCATCCAATCAATATTTTTGTAAAATAATAATGATTTATATTTCTTAAATCAATAAATAATCTAATAATTCTGACATTTTTAATCTGTTCTTCATCTCAAACGAAACAACAATCACAGCGCATGACGTCATTTGAAGGCAAATGCCGTGAGTCTAGCTTGTGTTTATTTTACATTTTTGCTTTTCATAAAATGTATTATTGCTAACTTTTTCGTTCCATTACTACAATATAGTCCCCAAACTTCACAAAACGTATTTAAATAACTTTGCAAGTTTTATTTCGAAGAGTTTGTCGTTTTCTACCTTCATAATGAAGTCACAAGTTTTGAGGTGACCTTTTGCGCGGCAATATTTGTAACATAATATTTAAACATAGTTTTAGGAACTTTTAGAGCGTTATTATATTAAAATCCAATTTTTATGGCTATATATATTCATTATAGTTAATTTAAAACACTTTCTGAAAAGTTGTCCGATCCCCTATTCGACAGGGTTTTTGTTTTTTCTGTATATTAAAAGCAGGGGTTGAGGCCATGCGTTAGATTTTTCATCTTCATCTAGGTTTTTAAGAATAGGGAGAAATTGTTAAATAAATAGTTCCCAGGATAGATAAGAAAAATAAATACAAATAACCCAACGAAACCAAACGCGTTAAAAGCATTGTAAAGCAACCATTTAAGTTCATCAAGTTATTACACTAAACTGAAGGCGTGCGCGAGATCTTATATAGCTTTCGCAGCGGTGCAACATTGTAAGACTGAGCGGTTGCACTGTCATGTAATACAAATTGCTTGTCTGGTCCTGCGGCACCGATCTCTGCATCGGAACCACAGAACATATTCCTTTGTTGTGATGGCAACAATAACGAATCGAAACCTTTGGTTTATTGGTGAGTAATGGCAAGCTTTGAACATTTTTTGAAGTTAGATTAGCATCAAGCGAGCTACTCGTATTACTGAATGTGGGGAAGTCAGATTACGCAGTGCAACATTGTAACGCTTGAGTGGATGCATTGTAATACAAATTGCTTTTCTCTCGTGGTTCTTACCTGTGGTTATCGGAATAAATTATTTTGTTGTGACCTTATTTGTATTGATTGCAGTTGTTTACTTATTTGTGATGCAAAACGATCGTGTATGTCTGGGATTATGCGTTGTACATGTCGTTACAGCTCAATCAAGAGAAGAACAACGGTATATTTAGAATAGAATAATAGTAATTTAAATTACTCCCTCGACAATCACGTTTTAGGGTAGTTTTGAATAACTTAATTTGGCATCCATCAAAACCATAATTTGTCAGGCTCGCAAAATGCCTTTGTCTATTTAGTTTTTCAAGAGGCGACGGATTTTTACGTGTTTTTATGTAATTAAATGGAGAAACGAGCAGGTCGTTCGCCTGATGGCAAGCAACAAGCCTACCCATAACAGTTGCAGCTCCATCCAGAACCTTGTTCTGCAAAATTCTGCGCGGCATATCACTTCGCGCGTCACCAATACAGAGACAATAAATAGCTCTTTAATCTCATAATGCCCAGTTATTTCAACAATGCCCTTAAAACCAATACACTGTAATGTTTGCACACTACTGCTTGTCGGTAGAATTTCTGATAAAGGTGTGTGTAGTACTTCCCAGGCGCTTTCTTGCAGAAGAAGCCTTACGTACAATAATCATTCAGTTTAAAGTGCATAAGCAATATAAGCATGCTGCCATGTTTTCCAACATGTATTTCTCAATCAAAACAGTAATAAGTGTAAATTCCTTAGCTAGGTCAGGCGTGACTACTATGACTATAGTACGTAAACGTAGTCAATGGTATAAGCAAACAGTTACAGTCACGTTTTTATGTAACTGCAACGACACTAAACGGACGGTTGATTGAGGAGGATGGATGTTACGCCACGCGATCCAATCTTCAGTTGGGCGATGAGACTTGCGATGCAATATGCGCTTAAACAGTACTTCATTTGTTTCACTTGAAATTGATGGACATGGTCTGCAACCAAATTTGGTTCTTGTTTCTGTTGAACGGTTAGACGCGACGTTTCGTCTGTATAATGTGTAGCAATACTAAAAGACAGGCGTGCGATGTGTGTGCGACTACAATGCATTGGACTTGAGTTTCAATATTTTCAATAGGTATGGGATTGCATTGTGCATTACTTTACAGCTTATTCAAGAGAAGAATAACGGTTTATTTAATCATTGGCTTGTTTTGAAACGTACTCTTATCGATTTTCAATACGTTTAAAGGCGCTAAGCTCCATACATCTCGGCTAATATATGAAAAGCTTTTGGATACGAAAAGTAGGTACTTCCCTTAGAGATACGAGAACGTCACTCAGAAAGTCTCCTCTTACCTTTATTTTATTACACTAGCTGCATTAAAAACCGGATTATATTGGTATTTTACTTAACAATGACAAGCAATCAAGCGAATTTCCTCAACATTATCACTTAGTACTCGTTGGAGTCGACGTGCATGCATTGCGTTCACAATTATCTAGGCAACTCCTCCGGGTCTACAACAATGTTGCTGCAGAAACTGAATACGGCCTGCGGTAAGAAAAGAAATTGGAACAGAACTTGAACTCACGCAACTCTTAGACGGGTTACTTTAAGAGGAATGCAGGGTATATTCTTACATAGCGCATTCATCGGTTTAGTACAACTATACATAAAAGCCACGGGCAAAGCGACATCAACGGGGATAGTACCGGTCAATTGAGGCTGTGTGAATTAGCGAAGAAATGTTAAACCAATAAAATAATTTTAAATGCGCTTTTGTTTTTACCGCGCTCGGAATATTGCTCCATACGGGAAAGCTATAGTTAACAACCAATTTTCGTTTGGTTCATATAGCTCGGGTTCTATACAATCTATACATACAAGTGAATGAACCGCTAGCCACTACTTAGAACTTCTCAAAATATCCTTGGATCTCATTCACTGTTCCACACATTTCAAAGCCAATAGCTAGGAAACAACTAATAACAAGGTACATAATGGTCGACAAGTAACGGAAATTATCTGTAATAGCGTAATTGCAACCTTTACAATTCTCACTTAGAAATATCGGTTGCGCCCCACATCCGCTGGCGGATTGATGTCCAACATTTTACTCGGATTTCTTTCGAAATCTCCGGAACCGGTTATAAGGCGGTTTTCGTAAAAGTTGAAATATTTTTTTAAGAGTTTTAAGACATCGCATTTTGTGGAGTCCCAAAATAAAGTTTATTGTCAGCGGCGTGGGACGCAGACGCGTTTATTTTGCAAAAGAAATAAAAACACTCTTTCCGCCCCGGCCCGACCACTTCTCATATTATATGCACCGCCGAATATCATGCAGTTTCATTTATTCTGCAACTTTGTTATGTTATTATGTACCTACCTCGTTTCTGCCACCACATAAGTGATTATAAATTGAAATAATCACTTTTTAATGTGATTTTTATCAATTAAGCTAATATGGTACGCCTTTGTAGATACAACGGGTATATCGGGATGTATTCATTTAGAAAACAAGTGGTTCTAAAAACTTTACACAGAACAGCTCTATGCTACGTAGCTTCGTTCGTGCTTTTCTGTGAAAATATTGTTTTTTTTTAATGAGCACAGAGGTCAGAGCCCTAATTACTGGATAGATGCTGAAACTTATCTATGAGTATCGAAGGTTTTTCTATGAGAAATGTATAGATGACAAAAGCCCAGCCTGATCTGATCAGGCTTCAGATATAATAGTTTTATAACCCGGCGCATAATAATATATGTTTACTATAATAACTATATGGTAGTAGTAAGAAAATTCGTACTACATAATTAAAGCTTTTTAAATATCATATTGGATAGATAAACTAGCGACTCGCCCCATATTCGCACGGGTGCGAATGTAAACGGAAAATTATTTATTGTCAAGTTTATTTTTTAAATCGCGTCAAAGGTCTTCGAGAATTTAAGAAGTAGACAGACGCCGTTGGCAAATTTGTGTTATGGGTAAACATTGAGAGAAGAGATAAGAGAAAATAAATTGAACCTAAATTTATGCGTTTCCGCAATAAGTACCCAATAATGCGCATTCAAAATCCCATGAATCCAGCTCTCAACACACAAAGGTTACACCTACTCCTCATGTGTGCCGTCACGCGTCACGCGCGAATGTCCTAAGGGTTTGCGTTTGCGCAAATGTCGCTGTCACTTCCACTCTCACCGCGCCGCGAGTGCTCTGTCAACATGCCGCCTCGGCCTGGTGGGTAATGCCCGTGTCGGTGAAGGAGGTTCTTGCCTAGTTAAATATTAAGTTTGTAGGTGTTTTAAAAACCTTAACATATTTGATTCTGATATTTCTAGTACCTAAGCAAAATGACCTAAAAATGATGTCGTCCTTTTTTCACGTCATATTGGAGCAACGGATCCACGTGATTTTATTGTACAGAGATATTTGGAAGGCTTAAGGTAACAGTATACTTTTATTTCCGGAAAAACTAATATTTCCTTAGAAAATAACTAAGGCCTGCGCTGCAGCTTTGTTATATAGATGCATAGCAACGTCAATCTGCTCGTTCTTAGTAAGTAACATCAGTTGATGATTGTCTTCTACAAGAACTCTATTATCTAGTGTCTTTTGCGATTCACTGATCGATCAATCATTGCGATCGATCTACGAACCTATATTTCTATACTTTGAACGATACAAAAAGAGAACTAATCCAATGCAGTAAGAACTCAATCACAAACGACGAAGTCAACACGTAAGAAACTGAAAGTTACACCCGTCAATCACTTTTGTAATGGCGAATAAAAAACGACACTGTATAGGATAGTGATAATAATGTGCACTAATGATACATAATATAGGCGGGTCTAAAGTAAAGCGCATTTCAGTACCACTTCAGTACATGAGGTGCCTACAAGCAGTTTGATTTGCTTTACGCACACTAACTGGCGTGCCTACAAACACAAGACATGAGCAAAATGACCAAAAACGGTGTTTTCTGATTATTATACAGCCAACTCTATTAGCGGCAGATAGTGAGAACTTCCACCTAAACCGCATTTCATGCTCATCAATCCTTTTACCACGACTCGATTGGTTGTCAAGAAATCTGTAAACTCTTCAGTCTCTAATAGAGTCTCTAATATTAATAGTTGTAAAACTTTATATTAGTCTGATTTTTGAAGACCTTGCCGAAGTCGTAGATATCGGATTTTTCAGCGCATGGTCTGAGCAAAACTTACAATCACCAAAAATATTTAAGGTCTGCGAGCGGTGGCGCCTGCGTGAACGGCTGCTAAGATTTAGCCACTGAGGTAATACGGCTTTAGTTTTCAGATTTTTACAGAAGCGTGAGACAAAATACTGCCTACATTCCACTGTACCTAGCACAGGGGGATTAACGTCCATGTAGCTCATTCGACGATGAAATACGACGTGCGAAGCGTCTGCTGCAACAATGTTGCGGCCGTCTGGCCGGCCCACTCCAGACGGATTGTCCGACCGGCCGCGGCGTATGACTAAATTGCCCCAGCCAATAACGGTAGATGTTTTATGTGAGAGACTTCGTATGTACGGTGAGCATGCGGGGTAAGTGGCTTGAGACAATTTTTGAGAAATTTGGATTTTTAATTGATAGCTGGCTTAAAGGTCAAGAGGGTCCAACAAAGGCGAAAGGACAATTGAGGTGAATTGATGATTCATATATATAAACCGTCTTCTGGGTAGTGGGATTTTTTTTCAAATGGTGGTAGTCATTGTGATAATTTGACGTTCATAAGTTAATAAGTGCGTCAGTGATGCCCAAGTTGAAAAAATAATGTTTTAGTTTGAACGGCAAACTTTCGTTTGAACACATTCACAAAGCGATGGCGATGGCGTAGCGTCCTTCAAGAATGGTATTAAAATTATCCCAATGGAATGCTACCTGATAACGACAACGTTTCTATGTAGCTGTTAGCATCTAGATGTCGACGGTGACCGCTTACCCTGTCTATCCTATATCTGTCGGACCATTAGTAACATTTTGCCGCTTAACATAATAAAAACTATAGAAGTAAATTCTAAATTTTAAACTGTAAATAAAGCTTACACTATACCGCTTGTTTCGCAGGAGTAGCTGTATTTGCGCCAAATTCTAATTACTTTTATGATTTTATTATAATTATAAATGCCCTCCTGCGCCATAAAGCCCTGATCCATTATAGACTCATTTGCAATTTTACAAGCTTGTTTATTTCGTAAAATGCAAATTATTAAGTACTAAGTAAGTAGTAGTAAGTAGTAGTAAGTAATATGGTTACTCTCTCTGCAACATTGACATGTCATCGCGTAGGCAGATCAGCCTTACATTAATAATCACTTTGGTCCGTGGCTACATTTATAACAAGGTACATTTACTTCAGTTTGTTCTAAAATTATGTACATTATATTACCTTGTCGTTGTAAATATTCGACTATGTATAAAGATTTCAATTTAGGAAAGCAAAAAGAATACGTATAGCAGAGGCTGCTGCGACTATCGTTCTGTATCGCTTCAACCAACTAAGCTATTGAGTCTTCTAACCGACAGCTTTTCGATTGATAGAATAGGATATTTCAACAATATTTTGCAAGGACGAGGGTCAAGCAGCGCCGTGTATATAAAGATTGAAATAAAGGCAAACAGGACAATTTTATTGGTACTCGTAGATATCAGAAATGAGTTCTAGATATTATTTAATAAAACCCACCCATAAGCATTTATTGCATGACTACCCATATCCCAGCATTAGATAATACCAATTGAAAAAAAAAAATTACATAGCCTATCTTTGCAAAATATACCGCAAAATGACAAACTTGCAACTTGCAATAGACGGGTGGTATCCAACAAATGAAATAGATGAACGCTCTTCAGCAACGCTACTAAACTTACTATGACAAAGTCCTTCAACGAAGGTGTAATAGCAGACTGCATTTACTTACGTCTAAATACATGTTAGGGCAGCCTTCCAACTATAGCACTTAATTACGGTCAATTTGATAGGTATTTTATGACATTATAAATCGTGTTTTATAAATTATCTCGGTACTGCTTTGAATAGGGTTTGGTGCATTGAATATTGATTGCGGAACAAGGTATGGAATAATTTTCCCCGGTTAAAGTTAACGGTCGGACATTTCGTAAGAAGACATTTAGCTCGACGAGAGACGTAATAGACTTTGTGACTGATTGATGAATTGGAAACAAGAAACCGGAATAGATTTAATCTATTCCGGATAGACGAAGTTAATCTAAAAACCACGTTTTCATGGATTTAGAATCGAGTTGTGAGCTACCCTGAAAGTTTCAGACGGATAGCTAATCAGGAAGTGCTCGAAATGTGAATTGTAAGATTCCACCCGGCACGACAGACAGACAGACAAACAAGAAAGTGACCTAATAAAATCGAGGTAATAAAATGACAGCCTCTGTGGTTTACTGGTTGGGTCTACTCAAATCTCTTATACCGCGGAAGTTGCGGGATCGATTGCCACTACAAGACAAATGTTTGTGCACTGAAAATTAAGCGCAAGCATTTGTTTTGTGTCTGGGTATTGTGGAACCATGGTCTTCGTAGTTCCGGGTTCCCTAGACAGAAGGAATCCTAGTTACGAGCCAGAATGTAAGTATGCCGTTGGGTGTTATTTACTTTAATTTATTAATGGTCGAGTTGAGTTTGTTTACGTCTATCCTATATCGTCATCAAACGATTAGATTATGTCTCAAATACCAACACGGCTTATTGCGTGGTTTTGGAAAAATCGGGGTACCTACCCACTTTTAAATTCTGACGCCAAGGCTTTGTTATTAGGGTTTTTTTTTTAAATATAATTTATTATTTAAATATTTGTATAAAAAAATAATATTTAGGTACCTAAAGGAGCTAACTGCCATGTCGAGGAACTTTTTCCTCGTTCATACGAAATGCACATTCACTACATGACGTGAAACTTAAAAATATCTTCGAAACGCATTATAATGTTAACCCAAACATTGGTTGGGAATGCAAAGGGCCTGATTAAGTGAGTCCTTGTGCGATTGATTGATTAATGTCCACATTAAAGTCAATAAATATTAGGGCGTTAGATAGAGTAGAGGAGCCAGAAGAAACTAATAGCGTATACACTGTGTGGTAATGTTTTTTATATGCTTTTCCTTTACAAAGAAGTTTTGTTCTTTTGGAAGGAAACATTGGGTGAATTTTAAAAAAGTGACAGTTTAAAAATTGTATCGAAAAACCGCGTGTTTATGCGCCTTTTAAAGTTAAGTCGGCATTGCATGCTAATAAATTTATTTAGAATGCATTGTCATCGAGTTCTGAGCTACCCTGAAACTCTCAGCCGGTCTCAATCGGAAAGTGCTCGAAATTTGAGTTACAAGATTCTGCAAGATTCCACTCGGAACGACAGACAGACAAACAAGAAAGTGACTTATTAAAAACATGGTAAAAAAGAAAAAATGGGCAAATTTCGGATTTTTAAAAAAGAGGCTGTATAAACAATGAAATTTCTCAAAAATGCAACATGTGACGATTAACGTTCCTATTCCTCACCAGGAGTTCAGTCCATACAAACCATCGAATCAAATCATAAGTTTTGGAGAATTAAGTCTTTTCCCTACGATTAACCATAAAGCAATAAAATGAGAAGAGAGGCCTATGTTTTGTAGAATCATGGGTCTTGCAGTTCATATTATGAGAAATCTTAGGGTTATTTCTAACTTTTATAGTTATAGTATCTTGATGAAGTGACACATCTAATATTTCATTGTTTATTCTATATTTACAAACATGTGATGGAAACGAAACGACCCATGAGTCACAAGCTTCGTGGGTCGACAAATGAGTGATTTTTCTGTTTATTTAGTACACACATTAATTCGGCGATTTGCCTTATATTTATTTGTTTTTCTGCTTAGGGATCTCGGAACATGATTCTCGGGTTTCTTTATGTATTTTCAATTTGTTAAGGTCCATGTGATGTACGGTTTATTTTATAGGTTTCGGAAGTTTATGCAGTCTAATATTCCATAAGTATTCAATACCTTATGGAAAAATATGTACAAATCCGGCCCTGTTGTAAATAGCATTTTTTGCATGTTTATTACACCATAAATATATAGTAGCTTTTATTTTATTATGTAAATCTTATACATTGAGCTACTACTGGTGGTAGGTGGTATGTCTCTCGTATGCCTGAGGTACCGCCAGTTACATATTCTTCCGCCAGCGTGGCGCTGAACATCAGGCGAACGACGTGCTTGTCTCGTTGCTTAGTTCCATTAAAAAACGACTAAACTGACCTATTGTATGTACAGTAAGTACTGTACTATGTGTTAAGTATGTTCTCGTCTATTCTTAGCATTATCACACGCTAAATACTGATTTTCTAAAAGCTCAGCTTTTGTGGACCAGCCATACAAAGTTTATAAGTTAAATAACAATAACTCAACAAATTAACTTACAAGTTAACTCCGAGTTTTTATAATGTGCTTGGTCAATAGATAGATAGATAAACACACTATTATTCACCTTAAAGTTAGAAATTAAGTACAAGTTAATTGTTTACGGTGTAACAATGGGCAGTCTTATCGCATAAAGCGATCTCTTCCAGACAACCTTTGGATGGAGAGGAATAACTAAACATAAACGGACGGCGGTAATATAAATTATTAAAAATAAACTAAGGGCTTACACATGATATAAAATAAATGTTAATCGTCTTGGTCAATGTTAATCGTCTCGGTCAATATTAATCGTCTAGGTCAATGTTAATCGTCTTGGTCAATGTTAATCGTCCTGATCAATCTTAATCGTCCTGGTCAATGTTAATCGTCTTGATCAATGTTAATCGTCTTGATCAATGATAATCGTCTTGGTCAATGTTAATCGTCTTGATCAATGATAATCGTCTTGGTCAATGTTAATCGTCTTGATCAATGTTAATCGTTTTGATCAATATTAATCGTCTTGGTCAATGTTAATCGTCTTGGTCAATGTTAATCGTTTTGGTCAATGTTAATCGTCTTGGTCAATGTTAATCGTCTTGTTCAAAGTTAATCGTTAATTAAAAGCATAATAGGTGACTCGATCAATAGCATTTGACTTGTTTTCACATTTTATCAATAACCATCAGTATTTGCATATAAAGATAGGGGCTTATATAACTTTAGTCAATGTTAACATTGATCGGGTTTTCAAGAACTCTTTTCAATACACTCTTAGAACCACGGTGACCAACGCAACGCATAGTACAATCATCCAAACACAGACACAAAAAACAGAAGAAACAGAAAAAATAAAGCGACTGACATTGGATGCACTTCATTCATCAACTAACCAAAACAACACATTCAAAGGCACATTATATCAAACCACGACACGACAGACCATCACTCGAGTCTAAAAAACGCTACGCTAAAAAAACGCGCGCAAATTGTTTTAAATGGACAGGTAGGCGCGCGCCCGGCTGACCTACAGACGGTGAAAAACGAACAAAGTGCTGTACTTTTTAGCGATCCCTGGTAAAAACTTGTTAAAGTTCGTAGGTGAGGAGGAAAGAGTAACTTTTTATTTTTAGCCCCCGTTGCAAAAGGGTATTATAAGTTTGACCACTATGTGTGATAGTCTGTGTGTCTGTCTATGGCACCGTAGCTCTTAAACAGGTGAACCGATTTGGATGTGGTTTTTTTTATTTGAAAGGAGGTTTTCTAGCGGTGGTTCTTAGACAAATGTTTTATTAAAATCCGTTAAGCATTTTTTTTATTTTTTATTGATATTTTGTGTGGGTTTTTCAATTTTAGTTTACTGATACTTGTAAGTATTAACATTGTATTAGTTAAAAATAAGTTTATTGGACTTAAATAATGTAAGGATATTTTATCATACACTAACTGCGCCTCGCGTTTCACCCACGTATTTAATATTTAGGGATGAGAATACAATAGACATATTTCACGACCTAAACATACCAAATTTCGTCATAATTTGTTCGGTCTCGTGAGCCCTTCCCCGCACTTCTAACAAAGCCAGCTCGTTGGTTATAGGGTTGTGGGGTTTTGTAGTGGGTGGGTAGATATGTGTATTGTATACTGGAGAAGCGTGAGAGAAGAAATTGAACCAGCATTGGGGACCTTATACGGAATTAAAATAAAACAACACACAACACTCAACAGAAACTATCGGCGACTTTCGCGAATAATTTACTTTCGACGTCTACAGAACTTTGTGATACATTGAACTTACTCTTGACCAAATTTTTAGTGTTTTATCATTTCGTCGCAAGGTTAAAGATATTATGCGGTCTGAGCTAATTAGTCACGTCAAAACCTAATGGAGATATAATTCATTCAAACTCAGTTCTGCCGTTTTCTACAAAAAACTCAGATGATCAACGACTGCATTTTTTGGGCATTTTTATAAATGACAGGTTCTTTATGAGTGATCGTTACATTGAATATTACACCTTTTGCTTTGTATAAAAATAACAAAAGTGGGTTATTATGATTATGTTCCATAAAATGGTTTGTGAATTGAATTGGTTTTATAAGCTGGCGCTTGCATTGCAAAAACTAATAAATTTTCGGATGGCGTCACTAGGGTAATCAAAAAACGCTCCGTGGTACATTAGAAATGACGATCTCCATCGGGACCTGAAAGTGGACCTCGTCACTAGTGTAATCAAAAAGTTCGCCGAAGCTCATGAACGGATACTTCATCACCACGTGAACGTCGAGGCTATCCAGCTCCTTGACAGCACAGACATAGTGAGAAGACTCAAACGGACAAAACCTTTTGAGTTAGTGTAGTGAAGTGACAGTGTATTGTAGTATAATAGTGCTAGCCATAAAGAACACAAGAACATAGTGTCTTAGCCTTAATAGAGACAGTAAGAAAAGTGTTAATGGACACATTCTTAGTTATACTCTACTTAGCAGCTCAAATTACTTAATTTATTTGTCTTATTAGGCTAGATCTTATTGTTATTTGGGAAACTTCATTAAGAAAAAAATAATCGGATGGTAAATAAAACTTCCCACTGGAAACGAACTTCATTACTTAAACAAAATAAAGTTCGAACAATTTATTAGTGTATAAATATTGTATTATTTACTGACTGCGCCCCGCGCTTTCACTCGTGCGAGAAAGCTCTTTCACTTTTTCCCAAACTTACCAATTTTCCATTTTTATTAATAAAAACCTAAATAGGAATATTAAGAACATTAAAAAAAAACCTGTTTGCACCGACGCCAGCAAGCTCGGTGGCGCTCCGGTATTCTCCCGTTTACCGCGCACAACGCGATCTTAATAGGCTTCAAGTATCTTATCCTTTAGTAGATATATTCGCGGATGGACTCATACAGAGAAACCATTTGTATTATGAAACCTATAATTATTTATTAAATTTTATACGTTATAAGTTTTGGACGTTACTTGTATCCTATATCATATGTATAGTCAAATATCATTTATTAAATAGGCACAAAAGTGCACTTTTAAAGGTCATAAAAACATGATACAAATAAAATATGTTAAAAATTGTAACTTATGTTAACATGACTTTGAAAAAAAGGTAAGTATGTTTACCCATTTCTTTCCTATACTCAAATTGAAGTCTGAGTGCTGAAAAGAAATGCGAAAACTGACTCTACCAGTGCTTCGGAAATTAGCCCGCTAGAGAAGATAGCACCAAGAAACTCTGCGGGGATGTCTTTTTTTCAGCACAATTACGTATAAATATAATATAATAATAAGTGTTAATGGCTCATGTTGCTGTTCTGATTATTTTCAATAAATAAATAACAATAATAATAATAATAATATTGGCGTAGGGGCGCCAATATTATTATTATTTGTGGTGAATCGACAGTGCGTGGTGACACCAAGCCTATCCCGAGATTCTCACTGGGATTAAATGAGACCCCTGACCCCCGGCTTGCCTTAATTAGCCGTCCGGGCGTGGACGCAAGAGCTAAGAACTAAGCTTCAAGGGTGAAAGTGTTAAAGGGCATAACGCCGGGAGTAGCGTTTAAGTGAAACTGCAGCACACCTCTCGACAACCTTTAGCCACCAACACCAACGTTGCCCCTCTCGTCGCCAAAGAACGGCGGCCCTAAAAAAGGGGCCCGTTTAGTGGGTGGCGAGACACCACCTGCCTAAAATATTCTTCTGATGCAGAACTGGCAGATGCCGAAGTCTCATATCATAGACCGGTTCTCATCTATTAAACATTCACCTCAATAGCCCAATCCTATGTAATCTTATATCGCCAATAATAGTCTTTGCACTTATCGGGGACTGTCTTTGATATCATCTTCTTAATGATGCACTTAGAGACAATCCCCGATAAGGGTTGCCCATTACATATCTAAACTAAATGATCTAAGAGGCCTCTACGTGTTGGACTCATGTCCCCGCGCAAGCCTTCCAAAGGACCGTGTGTATAACCCGTGAGAAAGAGCGACATAATAATAATAAAAGATTACTTACCGGCTCCGTCTCTCCCTGGCTATCCTTCCCCAGGCCTTCGCCTTTAGACCAGCCCATTTTCTGAAGCAGCTTGAATCCTTTGTTGTCTGGTGCTATACTCCTGCCAGTAAGAAAACAATGCATTAGTGTCTAAAGATCACATAGCGACATACTCGATACTCGTATACTCGATTTTTGGGCATTAAGGCGATCCTGTTCTTAAAATGTTTCATTGTTTTTGTTAAAAAAATATTTAAGTATTACAACGATATTTCTCAAAAAATGGGATGCAATTGGTATTAATAAGTGATAAGTCTATTTTCCAAGTCACTGGCCATGTTTTTTCCGTATGGTTAGTAGTTCCAACAGTTTCGCGGTCCACCTACGCGCGATTGTAGTAGGGTTTCTCTTCTTTAGTGAGACTAAAAGACGGACTAAAAGCTAGACTAACAGTAGACTTTAGTTAGTAGATCTAACAGTTTCACGCCTCGCGTGCGCGCGGTTATTTAAGATTTCTCTTGTATAGTGAGACTGGCCAGTTAGACTTATAGTTGGATTAACAGTTGGACTAAAAGTTAGACTAACAGTTAGACTAACAGTGGACTTTCGTGTCCAAGTTGCTGCTTTCTCGCGTGGTTGTTAGATCCAACAGTCTCACGTCTCGCCTGCGCGGTTAATTAGGTTTTTCCTCTATAGTGAGACTAACCATTTAGACTGACAGTTGGACTAACAGTCGGACAATCACGATTTTTAGCGCTTGCGCGCGGTTTCCTATAGGGTTCCCATCTATAGTAAGACTAACCAGTTAGACTAAAAGTAGACTTACGTGTCCAAGTCGCTGGCTACAGTTTTCTCGGCGTCGTTGGTAGATCCAACAGTCTCACGTCTCACCTGCGCGGTCATTTTAAGATTTCTCCTATATAGTGAGATTTACCAGTTAGACTAACCAGTTAGACTAACCAGTTAGACTAACAGTAAGACTAACAGTAGACTTACGTGTCCAAGTCACTGGCCACAGTTTTCTCGGCATGGTTAGTGGATCCAACAGTTTCGCGTCTCGCCTGCGCTCGGTCATTGTAAGGCTTTTCTTCTATAGCTAGCCGCTGCGGTGCGTAAATGTTTTTGAGACGAGCTAGTTCGAGCTCGTGCTGCTTTTTGACGCTAACTGTGCGTGTGTAAGCGGCTTTTTTTTCTTCTTCCACTGGAAGAGACCATATGACATGTATATTAAACCTTAAATAAATAATAACACAATATATATATATATATATATTTACATAACGAGAACAGTTAATTACAATTATATAATACTAGATGCAGCCCGCGTTTTCACCCGCGGTTTCCCGAGATAAAAAGCAGCCTGTCTGTTAATCCAGGTTATTAGCTACGTCTATTTCAAATTTTAATCAAATCCGTTGAGCTGTTACAGCGTGAAGAAGTAATAAACCCAGTTACACACCAACATACAAACATACGCATTTATTATATTAGTGCGATTAAGTAAGATTAGTAGAAATATTCTGTCTCAAAAGAGATAACATTCGTCCGGAGGAATGTTTCTCTTGGGATCAAACTCGTAACCATAGCCGGCGAATACTCTAATTACGACAATTCAAGGATTTTACTTTAAAGAATTCATACAATGGGATTAAATGCGATGATTTTTCTTATAAGATTTTCATTTTCCTCCATTCATTTCTTTATTGAACGATATAACATTTTGGGTTGGCAACGCTATTTTTGAAGCAACCTAAAGAAAACGTCTGAACTGACCTTGCATAACAAGTCCCGGTTCGCATTGACCACATGTGGTGTGTCCGGGATGTACGTGACATAACAATTTTGTTTCCCCCAGTTGTATCGTACTGCCGTGGAGGACCTGCAACATAAACATCTATGAATAAGAACGGTCCTAGAATAGACCCTTGCGGGATACGTGACGGACGGAAGGTGCGACAAGTAATTCGCACATCGCTACCAATCAGATAAATATTACTTAGATCAGTTTCACAACTTACATAGTAGCAGTTTTAAGGTCCGGCTACACACAATATTACTAACACAAATTCCTGTTTGCATAAGCGAGAATATACCTTTGTTCAATAGGCAGGACAGTCTTGCTCAAGCGCAAAGCTCTTACTAAATTGGCACAAACAAGCATGTACCGTTAAGACGGCAATTGACGCTTGATTTCGCGAATACTGTTCTTAACGCTTTGCACAAAATATTTGCGCATGCGTGATTGAACTTGTAGCCACATTATATATCTGTGTATGTGCTCTACACAATCAAAAGCCTTAACGAGATCACAAAATAATATGAGTAAACATACTAATTTATACTAGTATAAAAAGGTAAAATTATACGTTTGTTTGTAGGAGGTAATCTCAAAACTACAAATCCGATTCTTAAAATTCATACACTGTAAGAAACCTACACTATCGCCGAGTAATAAAGGCTTAATTTTATTGTGACGACGCGAACGAAGTTGCGGCCGTTTACTAGTATGTTCCTACTATTGTGATTCAGATCTCTTACAGAGAAAGTACCTATAGACCAAAAACGTGGTTGATTTCTTCCTTCCAAATTTTTTTTAACCTGTCCCACTGCTTGGCAAAGGTCTCCCCTAAGTGTCGTTTAGCACGTTTTTTAATTTTTGTGGTGCTTTGACATGCCTGTTTCCTTACGAAGTCTTCCTTTAAGTATGAGTACTTTACTTTTCTCAAGATTGTTACTTACATCCAAAGGTAGACTAACTTCTTGACTCTCCGACATACGAACGCCGTTGAGTATGGACCCGTTCTTAGATCCCAGGTCCGTTGCTATGTAAGTCATCCTCGCTATGTCGTATCTGATATCTAAGTGATTCTGTAATAAACCGTCAATATTATTTGATAATAAAATTATAGTTAGTTTGCCACTATACAGGGTGGAATTGAATTCGATATTTTTCGGAATTGTATGTGAGTATTCAATTCATGTTTAAGAAAAAAACTAAAGGATTAAGTAAAATAAAAAATGAACATAAAATTATTGACCATTAGCTGAAATGTTTATTTTACTAAACAGGGGCCCCTGTAGGCCTACTCGGATCTGTGACAGCCATGCAGACAAACACAGATAATCAACAGCTATATATAACATGTTTTGACCTATTATTGTCCATTTTAGGGTTCATTACACCTTTGTGTATAGAACAGTAAAATATATTTCCTTTCCATACATAATAAAACATTATGAACATCACCTCACCCTAGAAACATTATGGTCCTTCAACAGTACAGTGTGTTGATCGCCCTCTCTACCGATTGTGCCGCCATCTTTAGTGATCAGGAACAAACTGCCGACCTTCAGCTTGGGTAGAGTGGTCTCTCGTACTATCACTCTCATGCACGGTGGGTGGTTCTTGGCTATGGAGTCTGTAACAAATTTTCACAATCACATACAGCCTTGAACCTTAAAAGCTAGAGAGTAGAGAATCTAGAATTAAGAAGTCAATGCGTAACAAACTACCAAAGTAGAATACCTACTTGATAAGATTATATAAAGTGTATTTGTATATTTCATATGTCATTGTTTGATTCATATGTTCTTTTTTAACTTCCGACGCAAAAAGAGGGGTGTTATAATTTTGACCACTATGTGTGTCTCTCTGTGGCACCATAGCTCTTAAACAGGTGAACTGATTTGGATACGGTTTTTTTTTATTTGAAAGCACGTTTTCTAGCGGTGGTTCTTAGACATGTTTTATCAAAATCGATTCAGCCGAATTTTACTTTTTAAAGGATTTTTGTGTCGGGTGTATTATAAATTTTAGTTTCCTTAATTTTTTTTATGTAACTGAATGACGAGACGAGCTGGTCGTTTGCTTGATGGCAAGCAATACGCCAGCCCATAACAACAACAGCACCACCCAGAACTTTGTTTTGCAAAATTTATTTGTTATCACTTCTATCGCAAAAGATGAAGCACAAAGACTCATAGAAAGAGCAGACCCGTCTCGGCCAAGGATCAGCAGTTTTTTTTTAATGTAATTGAGTGAGAAGACTAGCAATACTTTCACCTGATGGTAAGCAATACGCCTGCCCATAACAGTTGCAGCACCACGTAGAAAATTACGCACGGCACTGCACTCGTCACCCTGAGACAAATGCTTTTAATCTCATAATACCAAGACTTTCACTGGCTACAAAACCCCGAAACTACTACATCACTTGACTTAAAAATATGTTGTTACCCTCATGTATTTGAACTGAGTCGACAAGATGTTTAACTGGTTGATTTCTATAGTAACTAGGTTCATACTGAGCCTATGATTAAAATAATGTTGATGAATCAAAACATTGTAAGTTGTTGTAATTTACCCTCATCGCTGACTGTACTAGTGCTAGCTTCTGATTCTGACCCTGAATCTTCACTTTCCGTTTCACTGCATTCACCATCTTCTAATTCTCCTGTTTCTTCTTTTACTTCTTCATTACCCTGATCTTTAGTTTCAATTTCTAATTTACTTTCAAGTTCAACTTTACTATCACTTTGGTCATTACTTTCAATTTTAACATCAGAATCGTTTGCTTCGCCAGAATCATTTGATTTTTCATTATCATTTTTAGTCTCAATATCGTTCTTATCAACAATCATAGCTTTATTGGTGTCATCATTAGTGTCGAATATATCCATGGTACTCTCATGATCTTTGCATTGCTCAGCACCATCTTGGTTTTTAGTTTCAGTAGAAAGATCTACATTTTCATTTTTAGTAGATACATCTTCCTTAGGAGTCTTTTCTTCAAGAGCATCTTCGTTATCTTTCTTTTCTTCTTTGTTCTGTATTTTCGATTCTATTCTCTCCATTTTCTGTTCTTCTTTCTTCTTTGATTTCTTGTCTTTTTCTTTCTTTTCTTTTCTTTCTTCTTTTCTCTCCTTTTTTTCCTTCTTGGGTTTCTTAGATTTTCGCGGCTTCTTAGGGTTGCTGGCATCCTCTTCTTTGTCCTGTAAAATATTTCTTAGTTTGGTATTGGGGAGTTACTGTTCACCATTTTATTACCTAATGCGGTGCTGGCTTGGAGAGAAACCTGAGATAAGTGTTTTGTCAGGTTATCTATGTCGTCTTCTGGTTTTCTTTCCTGTAAATAAAATAACAGAACAGTGAGTCCAATAGTTATTAGTACTAGAAGCTAGTAGTGCTGAATAAACAACTATCTTTTTAGACATTGTATAATGAAAAAGCATTGGATAAATTTATTGAACAATTAGATAAGTAAGAACTCTTTTCCTGAAGCTTGTTTGGATTTGGCTGAATAAGTTCATTCACGTAAACCTTAAGCATTATTAACAGATACACATCTAATTTCAGTTAAAATTTCAGGGTGTATCACGATTTTAAAACTAGTACAGGATTTTGCAATTTTAGTTAATGAAGCTAATTACCAGTTACTTTTCTCATTCATTATCTCATCATATAAAAATAATTAAAAAGTTTGTTTTGAAACTTTATAAACTTACATCTTATACTGGTTTGTGACTATTAATTAAAATAAAAATATTTTTTACATTAATATTTTGTGAATTAAATGTAACTGTTGTAATGACGTTTTTAGGTCAATACACAATTTAATATAATTTTTTTTTTTAATGTACAAAATACAAACCCTTTTAAGTTTTCTAGCCTGTTTCTTCTGATGAGCAACAAGCGAAGTGTTCACTTTACTCATATCAGGGTAAGAGTGGAAGACGAACTTCTTATCATCGGAATAATAGTAGTAGCACCCCGTGTCTGAATGGTAATAGAGACCCAACTCCTGAAATAGAAATTAAAAACATTCATACAATCTTAAAAAAAATTAAGTACTAATCTACTTAGCTCTTCAGTCAGTCAGTCTTGACGTCACAAGAACTATTTTTCCATGTTTAACCCTTAAAGTTTTTAGGGATGTATGTATTACATCCTCACAATGTTGAGTATTATTAATTGGGTCTTTTAAAGGTAAGGCTACTAGGTAATTGTAAGTTTGAACAATAAATTTATTATTATTATTAAAGTTTTGCATTAATCATCCATTTTGCATATATGGATGCATGATGGTAGTTACACAATCATGCAAAACCTACTGAACGGATTTTGATAAAATTTCTAGGTCCTGAAAAAAGACATAGAAAACATTTTATCATGGAAAACAGCGGGTGAAACAGGGGGCGCAGCTAGTCAATGATACACTGAGGAGGTTCTTTTCAAGAGTTGATGACTCCATATAAAACTCGGATTCAATTTGATTTTGGATTTCATCAACTTGAAAGAATCTTTTAACTAATGCTGACTTTTCTCTAATCTGTTCGACAAGCATTATTTAAGTTGCTATTTAATTGGTTACCAAAAATGTTTGTGAAAACAAACCATAAGCCATTAGAAGTGAAATTAAGGTTTTTTAACAAAACAGAGCAACAAAATGAGCAAGTCGCCTGATTTTAAGCAGCATGCTTACTCATAACAATTGCAGTGCCACCCGGAACTTCAATACCATAAAATGTACTACGTGAAATGCTTTGCACTCATCAACCCGGGACACCAGATGTCTCACATACCCAGAAATTTCGCTGGCCCTTCAAACAGTAATAGTAACAGAGGGAAAGACCACATACATCTACAATAAATAATTAATATAACAGCTGAAAGAGTAATAGATCGCTTACTGAATTATAATAGTATCCAGTCTTATAATCATAGTACATCCCAGCAGACTCCACGTACACCATCCCGCTGTCTTGTAAAGCACTTTGTGCTGCTTCCTTTACTTGTTCTGCTATACTTTTTTCGGTTTCTCCATTTTCTTTAAGATTCCAACCTGCATTTTCTTTTGGAGCATCTATTTTATTTTCTTGATTCTTGATGTCATTGACTGTTTGTGTAGACATGTTCTTGACCTTTTTTTTTGTTTTAATACCAGCTAAAGATTGTGAATCTGAACCATTTTTCGATGTCTCATCTTTTTCAGATATATTTGTAACTGAGTTAGTGCTGGAGTCTTTAAATCTTTCACTTTTGCTTTCCTGCAAATATTATGTATTTTAAATAAAATACAATGTATGAAGGGAAACAAGTACATGATCAGGATAATATTTTAAGGTTACTAACCAGATTATTGAGCCTATCTTTTAAAGACTTTAGTAAAGAATTCCTTCTGCGTATGCACTGACGCATTTTGAGGATTAGTTTAAACAACTGAGGCCGATATTTCAAAGATAAACGCAAACTTCTCAAGTTCATTCTCGACTTAGATTTTTTCACTAAGGTGTCGTTTTCAGTCATTTTGAGGCACTTTACTATTGTTTTGGAATTGAATAACCGAAATTATTATTCGAAATCTCACTTGATTAATACTAATTTTACCACATTTGAACATTTGAAACTGCACAAATTGCTGTGTATTTTTGTTTTGAATTTATGACAAATCAAGTGGCATTGACAACCAAGGAACATATACTCTAGTTGACAACTGACAGTGGCATTGTACTAATTAAATGTTGCCAGTTATAAGATATATGAGCCTCTTGCTACTCATCAATAGATGGCGCTAGTGTTTGGAAATTGTTTATGATTTTAAGGTGGTAATTTTTAATTTATTGCTTACATGAAACAAATTGCTTGTTTTGTTTAAATCTCAAGTTCAAAGAGTATTATAGCTGGCCTACTCAAGTTTTCGTCTCGAGCTCGACAAAAAATTACTTTGTGTTCTCTACTCTCGACAGTCGACAGTGTTTGGTTTTGTTCAGCTAACTTCATTCAGCATCTTCTGTTGAATTCCAGTGTAACATTCCTTCAACTTTCTTCATTGATATCTAGTAGCTTATTACCATTAACTCTATGCAACCTGAATCTAACCTGATTCAGGTTGCAGAGAGTTAATGGTTCGTTTATGTGGGCATTGATATATTACCAATGCAAATGCAATTAAAATCACTTATTATATCTACTTTAATCCTGTATTATGAGAATAGTAACTTTTCATGTCGTGGGTGCAATGCAAACTTTGAGTTTAGTTTTCATGTCATTGTTATCTTAATTTTAATAGACCAATGTTACAATGTTCAAGGAAAAGATAAATATTACTTTGTTAAGTACAATTTGTAGTTTAGTAATTAGCTAAGTAAAATACTGATCTATGATTTTATATGTACTTACATAGTCAAAGACAAAGTTAGTAGGTATGTCTATGTATTTTCAAAAAACTTGTCGTTTGTTGTGGGCAGATTTGTAATAATTGGTTACTGTTGATTTTAGCGCGTTTTTAAATATAAGTACTTAGTTACCTACTTACATAAGTCTATGTAATTTACTAATTTTGACGCAGTTTTTGTTCTATTTTATCTTTCACTGAATACAATATATCGACTAATGTAAAAGTTAAAGGTTAGCATTAGCATTTTATACTGGGCGCTTTTTTGTAGCTATTCAAACTCGGTTTATCACTTATTGTATCGTTTGCGATGGACGGGCCTCCTAAAATGGATTTATAAATAAAACACATTTTTTCACTAGAACTTTTATTTATTTTAAAATAAAAAGCTCATTAATTTAATTACATAAATTATGTGCGTTTTTAAAGATATGTGTTTCAAAACAAAAAAATGCAACCAAATTAAGGTAGGTATAAATAATGAAATGGTACGGTTTTCAATGGACAATTTAAGTACTTACATTAAAAATAATATAAATGATGAAATAAATGAACACTTGATATTAGCAGTCCTATAAAATTGTATAATATTAAACACTAAGAAGATCCATAAATGCAAAACTCTAAATGAGTATACATTAGAAAAAAATACATCCAAATTAAAAAATGTTATAGCTCATTTCGTTCGATAGTCCTTATAGTTTGCACAATTTGTTAACCTTATACCTATGGTAATTAGACAAGTACAAAATGATATCTTAATCTTAAAATATTCGTACCCTATAACTAGAGTCAGTTGTATAATTCATTACAATAAGTATTAATAGTGTACGCTAGCTACTCCAGAACAATCCATGCATTTATAACAGCGGTTCGATGCAAAGTGCGGAGCCACCGAACGCCAACAAGTCGTGACACAATCTGACACATCCACGCACTACCTATCAAATGTATATTGTGTGGAAGATCTACGCTAAAGGCTAAAATGTTACATCTTCGATATGTTTATTTAAATTACATCAACTCCCAACATGGCACAAATTTAGCCAAACCTACCTGTCGTTTTGGTCTATTAGCAACATAAATACAACATAAAGAGTGTTTCGCGAATTCAAGCTCGCGTTTAGTAAAAATCGTGTAAATTGATATAAATGTTTTACAACATTGACGTTAACGTTGCTTTAAACTAGCAGCTAATGTAACATCCTACGATAACAGTAATACTAGACACATCATCTCGAGTCTCCGGTTATTACATAATTGAAACCGCACTTCAAACTTACCACCTTTAAAATACTATTTGCATCTAATTCGTGATATTTACTTATATAAAAAATTCGTAGTCACGTCGAACTGTGCACAATTCCTTGTTAATCGAGGTTTGTATAGTACTTAATTTTATAAATGCATTTTTCAGCTGCAGCTTTACACATTTAGCTGCTATAAGTATCGAGAAACGAAAGTAACGTTACTACGGAAGAAACTGCCATCGTTAGTGTCGACTAGTTACTTAAAATAATGAAACTTATAAAAATCTAAGAATGATATAGATGTTGATGGCGCCTTACAAAAATAAATAAGTTTTAACTCGTGATTATTTTGAGTTATCAGTGTGCGGTTTACACGGCGCGACCGGATCGCTCCCGCGCTACGTCACGATTCGATTTTTGTTAACAAACATGCGACAATAATTGCGTCCCAAAACTTAAAAATTGAAACTAATGTATGATTCAAGTAACATCCACAACCACATGAAAAATCACTGTTATAAAAATCTACTCATATTTTAATGGATTAATTCAGGCATAATAAGTTAAACAAAAACCGAACCGTAAACGTTTCGATCGATAACCGATCGATAAAATGACACGCTGACCGAACGAGGGGCATTTTCTGTCAAAATTTAAAGACTCGTTCAGTCAGTAAATGCTAATAGTACAGGGTAGGTCTTAAGGGGGGACGTACGGTGGTGGTTTCCTGTAAGTGGGCGTGGCTTTGGGCCGGGGAGGGGTGCGGTTGGCAGCGAAGGGCGGCGGGGGGCGGTAGGGCGCGTCGTCACCCGCGCCGGGCCGGTAGTCGGGCGCGGGCGGCAGCAGCGGCGGCTTCTCCTCGCGCATAATCACGGGGCTCTTGTGCACGGGTTCAGTGTCCCCTCGTTCTTCGAGCTCATCTTGGAATATAACCGGGATTCCTTTCGAGCGGAACGCTTGACGCTCTTCCTCGTCACCCACGCTCATTTTGCCTGAAAAATGACAGGAGTTATGGGAATTTCTGCAGCTGCGATAAATGTATAGATATACCAGACTAAACGTGTGCGCCCCTCCACTGCAATTTTCAAACAAATGAAAGTCAATGATTATTGCAGTGGAAAGGCGCGCTCTTTTAGTTTGGAATATCTGTAATAGAAATTCTACGTCCAAGCATTACTGCTTTTCCCTTTCTTCAAAGGTAACAAAAATGATGGCAAGAGCTCATGAGAAATGGAAGTTTTATTGATTCTAGTCGCCTAAATGAAATTAATTACCAATACGTCGATAATGATCTCTTTCGTCAATTAATATCAGCTTAATTTGACTTTAAGGGGCACATTTAATTTAATCTATGGCGTAATATATAATCCTAAACTCTGAAGCAATTTAACGTAGTGATTGCGATACTGTGGACACCGTAGTGTATTTACATGACTCTGATTAAAAGTAAGCGATAATCGTGTTGTAAAACATTTAGTTGCTATGTGAAATACCGTGTTCGTTTAGCGAAAGACAACATCTAGATTTTTGTGAGTAATTTTAGCGTAGTGTTTATTGCAGCATTATTAAATCACCTTATTTTCATGCATTTGCATTGACTCCTCCTATAGAATGAAGATTTTGATTTAATTAGGGCAATAGGGTGAGTAAAAGTTTTGTACTACTAAATCCATAATCCATATATTACTTTTTTTTGGGTATGTAGGACCTTCACAGTAATTAATAGGCTTTCATTTGTTCTTTCTTATTTTTTCAGAATTATGTAAAAATGCTATGAGAAGGTAAAATTGGAATCTGAAAGGCTAGACAAGATAATAAGACCTACAAATTAAGGACGGCAAGATGTCGTCAATTCCTTTGGTATTTAAAATGATCCGTGACTTTAACCGCTTTCTATCATCAATCCAACTCCCCCATCATCATCATCATCAAGCCATCACGTTCCCACTGCTGGGACTCGGGCCTTCTCAGAGAGAGTCTGGGCCATAATCCACCACGCTGGCGCAGTACTGGTTGGTGGATATCACATGTCCTTGAATTTTTGTGATACGTTTTTGGACACGGTTTCCTCACGATGTTTTCCTTCACCGTTTTTACAGCGAGTTTTAAACCCGCACAAAGCTTCAAAAAGTCATTGGTGAAGTGCCAGCGGGATTCGTACTCGGGTGCGTCAGATCTAAAGTCGCGCGTTGTCCCACTGAGCTACACTAGCCCTCGCGATCACATACATAAAAAAAAAAACAATAAAAGCAATCTTACCAGTCCGTCGCTTCCTATAAAGCACGCAGGCGATCAGAGCAGCCAGTAGGATCATACACACGATCACCACCGACGGTATCACGAACGTGAGTAGGTAGCTGTTGTCTCCGGCCGAGCCAGCCTTACTATTGGCCGAGTTCGGAGCTCCAGAGTATACTTGTATGGTAGTCTTCGGCACTTTCGTGTTTTGTTCGGCGCAGAGGCCGAGCGGAATGAGCCTTATGGACATGACTTTAAGGTCCTTATCGAATACAGTGTCGACGTTTTCTTTGAGCGCGCCGCCGGTGGAGCCGCGTTCGTCGACTATTATCATCTTGCGGAGCTCCTCGATTTCCTTTTTGGGACAGCGGTCCATGGGTAGGCTGGTGTTGTACCTGGAATTGGAAAGATGTGATTTAACCCTTAAGCAAGCGAGTATAAATCTGTTTTGGTAACGCGCATGGCGGCGATTTCAACGGGCTAATTGGACTTGTTTGTTTTTAGAAGAACTACTTCTGGACAGAAAGATTTCTGGTGGAGCCTACTACATACCCAACTAGTAATTTGACAAGGAACTTAAATTTACAATCCGACGTGTCATTTCACGCAGTTTTACAAACCCGCCAATCGTCGACCCGCCATATTGAATAACGCAAAACGTTTATACAATCCTGCGTATTAAGATCCAGTCATTTTGTAAAACGGCTGAGCGTCGTTCCGCTATTTTATAGCACAGCGCATTATACAAACCAACTACGACAAATGCATCAAACGTTGTTGATGCATTTGTCGAACGAATGTTTATTTAGTAATTCTGTATCGCAGATTGCGCAGCGCAATAGACTTACCAAATAATAGTGGTCGGGTTGTTGGTGATGCTCTGAATCCTGATATTATAAGGTTCCTTTTGCCCGAACAGCGCTGCTAGTTTCTCGACCACTTTCCTCTTGTTATTGGCGTCGTATGCAAGCTTGGGGAAGGGATACTCCATAGTCATTTGGAACTCGACGGTCGGGCGGATAGTGGGTGCTTTCACTACTTCTACTATAAGACTGTCGTGTGCACTCTTCTTGCTTGAGTCTTCGGCGATCTGGAAAGTGAAATGACGTATAATAGTATAACAAATGTCAGTAAACTAAAATTTAAAAAGCCCCCGACAAAAAAGCCTATAAAAAGTAAGATAATAAAAAAAAAGACGTGTGGCACTCGGAGACTGCCGCGATAAAGCTATTGCATAGCATTCGGAGTGGGGGGTGTTAGGTTATTTTCGTTACGGAATTTCTGGACTCGGTCTCCACGCTCAAGGCCCGCGATAGAAGCTATGCAATAGCTTAACAATTAAAGAACCGATTTTGATAAGACATGTGTAAGAACCACCGATAGAAAACCTGCTTTCTAACAAAACAACCGCATCGATATTATTGATAGGGCCAAGCGAGGTATTCAAGTCTACCGGAACAAGTCAGCGTTTGTATGTTTGTGTATTTGTAACTTGTATGTTTGTAAGTTTGTTTGGCGATAACTTGTGTACAGATCCGTGATCGTGCGTACGAGATCCGATCTTCACAAAAATGTCACAAATCTGGTCTGGTCACACTAACTGCTACGGTATCGGTACCTATTAATATATTACTCATGTTTTCATGTTACTGATACTATGACTATGGATCATCGAAAGAAATGGGTAGACATGCTTACCTTCTTTTTCAAAAAACATTATATTTTAAATTACAATGTTTAACGTATTTTAATTGATTTGTATTAAACGTATATAGCGTTTAAAAATGCATTTTATGCCTAAAACTATCTTTTGACTTGACATGAAAAAATATAGGGGTCGTAAGGTCCGGTTCATCCATCAGCCAGATGGATCGACGACGTAGCCAGGGTTGTTGGGAAGATGTGGTTAAGAAAGGCGCTAGACCGGAAGGCGTGGCGTGATGGAGAGGAGGCCTATACTCAACAGTGGGATAAAAAGGGCTGAAAAAGAAAGAAGAAGAAGAAGGTCCGGTTCGGAGAGAACTACTAGTTATTAAGAGACAAAACACACCAGCTGATAGTTGACGCTGCCCTCGTCGCTCGGCGCGGGCAGGCCGTAGAACTCCTGGTTGTTTGCGTCGAACTGCAGCCAGTGGCCTGCCGGCAGCGCCGTGCGGTCGCTGTACCGCAGCGAGAGGGCCAGGTTGCGTGTGCCGCCGTCTTCTGGATCGAAGAATGTGTCCTGCGGAGTATGCATTTATGTTTCTGATTAGAATCCATTGAGGTCTTACACTATAGAGGGATAATTACGAAGTTTTCCGACCTAAAAAAGGATAGCGCTATACAACAGGCTCTTATAAAGAACGAGGTACAACTATTATCATATTGTCTCTATCGCGTAACCCATTTTCTTGACATTGGTCATGCCGTGTTAAGTCAAAATAGTGTCCAGGCAGGGTCGGCTTGTGGTTTTTTAATGTTTGTTGTGTTATTTCTTATTATTTTCTTATGAATCTTTGTGCTTGTGTACTAGAAACAATTTTGAATTTAATTTTAAAGTATGGTCGGGTGTTCCATTCTTGGTTGCAAGAACCGAAGCGAAAATTGTATTAACGGTTTAAGTTTCCACAGGTAGGTGTTTTTCTTGTGTTTATTGATGTTTTTCAGTAACTATAATTTATGTGGATGTAACTACACATCGGGTTCGACTATTTGAACCCTGATTTTGGATTGATATATTCAGTTTTTGGTATTATTTCGTTAAAATAATATTGAGCAGTTTTGTGGTCAGTGTGGCCATCATATAAACATTCGAGTTCCCATTACGTCGGGTAAAAAATTGCATCTTTGTGTAAAATTATAAATGTAGTAAAATTGTGCACACATAAACCATTTAATTAAGATATGATAAAAGTAGTTAATGACTAAGGCTTTTATTTTGGAAACTACAGCTTTCCCCAAGCTTATAAAAATATTTGGATAGCGGCTACTGGAAGAAGTGATTGGGAGCCAACAAAAAATTCGAAGATATGTTCAATACATTTTAAGGACCATGAACTAAACATTAAAGAAAAACGAACAAGACTAGTTCGTGATGCAGTACCGACAGTGCATGTAAGATTTATTATTTAGTTGTTTTTATTTAATTTGAATTATCTCTGTGATTTTGCAGTTGCACATCATCATCATTATCATCATCATCAGCCTATACGAATCCACTGCTGGACATAGGCCTCTCCCAATGACAGTAGTTAAAATTGATGTACTTGGAGAAGCTACTAAGTATTTTCCCTCAGTTTCTTGCCGTATCTTCTGGGTAGTGATTCTTTTTCCGATGCGATGGCATTGTCATTGTAATAATTGGCGTTCTTAAGTGCGTCTGTGATCTGCTTCGACAGTATGATATTTAACTGAGCATATTGTCAAAAACAAAACATAAAATATTGTAATTTGTTACAAAAGTTCTAAAAAACATGCCCCTAACTTTTTTGGCGTATCTTCCGAATGGTGGTGGTTCTTTTTCCGATAGTTAGAGTCAGTGTAATAACTGACGTTCATAAGTGCGTCTGTGATGCGAAAACTGAATAAAGAACTTTTGAACTTTGAGACACTATGCTATTTAGAATACTTCGAGTTGTTTTTTTCATGTACTTTTAAGGTTTTTATAATATGGTTTTTTATGAGCATTGAGGTTGCGGGTTTGATTCCCGCTACGGGACAAATTTTTGTGACAGAAATAAAGCGCAAACATTTGTTTTGTGTCTGGGTATTGTGAGACCGTGGTCTTCATAGTTTTTCCCTAGATACAGGGAATCCTAGTTAGGGGCCTTTTTGTTCATTTATTTTATTTTTATTTCAACATTGTGTTTATTTACCTATATCCTAAGTTTCAGTTGTGCTGTGGTCATGTAAATTATGTCAAATAATTATAGTTCTTTAATTATAAATTCTATCTGAATGGAAATAATGAAGTTTATTGTATTAGTGTATCATCTATGTATTTACTTTAATTATTTTTATTATCTGACTGGTTTAATCCTAGACAAAAAACTAGTTACCAACAAAATATTAAAATGATTGCACGAATTTCATAGATTTTGTTGCAAAGGAATTTCTCGGAAGACTATCTATGAGGCTTTAAGTATTGTATTTATACATTCACTATGAAGCGTGCCGTAAAAAATGTAGGTACCTATCGCATCTCGTTCGTGTTCTGCGTTGTAGCGCCGCCGCCACTATCGACATCACATGCATATTCCCTATTAATGCTGTAATTCGTAAATCATCGTGGTACTTATCTTTCACTCTGGGGTACAGAATAGTACAGATGTCCTACCTTTTACAGACCAACTACGAACTTTTGAAGTTATAGTGGCTGCAATGCAACGCAGAACACGTTACATTTTCATTCAAGCGAATGGGAGAATTTTTCATAGGTATGGTGAACACTCCAAAAATACTGTCAAAAAACTATTGCTTTCCAAAAGTGTTACGCTGTCAAGGACTCTATAGTGTCATTCCTCAATGTTAGAATCGAAATAAAGCTGCCACAAAATGACTTTTACATGTCAAAAAATATGAGAAAATAGTAAACAGGTAATTATAGAGAATTATACACTATATCGCTAACAGATGGCGCTTTAACTAACCTCGGGCACTTTATAAACGAACATGTGCCCAACAGTGGCGGTGAGATGGTCGACTTGGTTTCTGGTGACGGGCGGGTAGGTATCAGGCGCGCGGGAGGCAACTATCGCCACGCGACGACTGACATTAATACAGTATATTGCTAACAGATGGCGCTTCAACTAACCTCAGGCACTTTATAAACGAACATGTGTCCGACCGTGGCGGTGAGATGGTCGACTTGGTTCCTGGTGACGGGCGGGTAGGTGTCGGGCGCGCGGGTGGCGGGCGCGGTGGCGCACCGGCCCACGCCGCGCCACGCGACGCCGCTGACCTTCAGGTCGGGCGACATGGCGCGAACGAGACCGGCTGATGGACTGCCGGGTTCGTCTTCGGATTCCATTATCTGAATGGGAGAATCGTTGAATGTTAGTAAATTGACGAGCTTGAAGTATATCAAAGGCTATTCCTAGATACACCTTAAATAGAAAAGGAGGCTTTTGTATACAAAATTATCTGAAAAATTGGGAGATTAACTTAATATAAGCAAATTAACGAACTTGACGTATATAAAGGACTGGTCTTAAACAGAAATCGATAGAGATAGGACTAAGTGGTACTAAAAGGAGGCTTTTCTATACGATAGTCTGTAAAATGTTGACAATCTTTTTGGCCCATGTCTTGGTGTCGGAAAATGTTGACGATCCCTTCCAACATAGAAAAGCCAAAAAGCAGTTATAGCGTCTGTTGGAACACTGTCACTGTCTTCTAGCTCAATATCTGCATTGATGATGATATGCAGCCAGCCCTGTATCGAAGATGAGAAGGAGTAAATGGAAATGGAGTAGATGGAAGATATAATGCGTGTATCTATCTGCCAGTCCCCTTTCATGTTCTTTGGTCCCTTACCTTCATAAGCCTCTTGATATCATCCATGGGACAGGCGGGGTCTTTAGGCAGCGTGTCATTTGTCCACACAAACTCGCACATATCTCCTTTCTGAGTCGCGTTCAGTACGGTCAAGTGGTCCATGTCGGTGTGTCGGAAAAGGTTGACGATCCCTTCTAGTGCGCGGATCTGCCAATCTATGGCATTGTTGTAATCCTAAAATAGAGAAAGGAACATTAACAAGAACTACTTACTCTACTTACTCAAAAACTGTTCAGTTAAACTTAAGTAAGTATATATATCGCACCTTCGGTGCTACAAAGTCACAACAGCTCAGTTTTGAATTTTACAGGAGAGGACTTTGAAGATTTTTTTCGCATTTATTGCCTTATTACTGGATGTCTAATTGTAGTAGGTTTAAAATCTTTATAAAATTGATGCTTTATTGTGTTTTCTATAGTTTCATGTCAAAAGTTTAATTCAAATTACTAAAATTATTCTAATAAAACGCAAAACAAAAAAAGTGTCCTGAATTGTGACTTTGTTGCACCAGGAATTATTTAGTTAAGTGAGTTATGCCTTATTATTTAGGCATTTTAGTCAGGCTTTTTGCACTCGTCTACATCATTTGTGTCGCTTTAGCTCCAACGCACGTCATAATCTCGCAGGCGCGGGGGCACAACTGTCTAATCAAACTCGCGCCATTTAGTAGATTTTTGCGATACTTTCGCGGGTGTTTTTGTTACCCCGATATAAGCATGGCTCTAAGACAATTTGGCATACTTAACTCAATTTTGCAGTTTTGGCTATTTGTGACTTTGTTGCACCGAAGGTGCGATATAGTGATTGCGTAAAAAACCACCCTTAAATATTCACCACGCATAAATTTAGGCATTTCTACTATTTAGTGAACAAGTTAATAATGGTTGAATTTTGTATGAAAAACGTGGCGTAACGTACCACCTTAAACGTACGTTTTTAACAAACGACTTATTTATAATCGATATAAAACGGCTAAATCTCACGGTAAACGTCGAAATTACTCCAACCAGGTTTCAGATATTTATCTTTTTTTTTTATCAATCATGAATAACACTCAAAATTTTGTCGTCACAGACGCACTTATGAACGTCAATTATTACAATTACTCTACCACCGTATCGGAAAAAGAACCACTACTCAGAAAATACGGCAAGAAACTGAGGGGCATTTTTTTTAGAACTTTAGTTACAATATTTTAACAATATTTTATGTTTTTTTTGACAATATTATTTTTCTTATGTGCCAGTTGGCTACTTGGCAGAAGCGGAATGTTCCATGCATCTTTGTTTTCTACGTAATTACTAACTGAACACTCACGAAACTGTTCAAAATCTGACGACTTGCTTGTAGACATACCTTCAAAACCTTGAATTGCATGACGAACTGATGGTTGACCGTCCGCCCGCTCTTGTGCTGCTGCACGGTGATGTCCAGCGGCCCGCGCGCCACCAGCCCCTCGCTGTCCCGAGCTTCCACTATGAAGTTCCAGCGAGACACGTGCGCTTCGAGCGGCCTGCAGACAGACATCGGATTAAAAACTATTTGGCAGTTTTACCTGGAAAGTATTCCGGGAGTTTTAAAATTTGGCAATTTTATAGATTTTCATGTGCTATTTCCGAATTTCAATTTTGCCACCTCATACTGCTTTGCTTTTAGGCGCAATTTTTCCAATACGGCGGCGCGAGCGCCAAAAATACGAGGTGGCAAAGTTGAAATTCGGAAAGAGCACATCAAAATCTATAAAATTACCAATTTTCAAAACTTCCGGAAATCTTTCCAGGTAACCATTATTTTCCGAACCATTTGACTTTACTATTTTTTTTTTAATGTAACTTAATGACGAGACGAGCTGGTCGTTTCCCTGATGGTAAGCAATACGCCAGCCCATAACAATAATAGCACCACCCAGAACTTTGTTTTGCAAAATCCTGCGCGGCGCTGTACTGCGCTCGTCACTCTGAGACAATTAGCTGTTGAGTCTCATAATGCCCAGTAATTTCGCTGGCTACAATGCCCTTCAAGCCGGAACACAGTAATGCTTGCGCACTACCGCTTGGCGGCTGAATAACTGGCAAAGCGGACTAAAAGTCTAAAGTCAAAAGATATTTATTACAAGCTTTTATTTAACTTGCAATTACTGTAAATTTGTTTGGGTCAAATCTCGCAAGCTGAATCAGAACCACTTCCACCTATCCTACGAAGTTGAAATTTTACATTCTTTTCAAAGTCCGACGACAATGCAATATTATGGCGACAGCCAACTGATCTGATGATGGAGACGGAAGGTGGGCAATGAAACTCCTTGACGGATAATCGTAAACTACTAGTGTTTGGACTCATTTTAATTTGCTCGCGGTTTCGATTACGAATAAGTTAAAAGCTTCTCTTGAATTCATATCAGAAACTTACAATTGGTATCAGAAAACTGGTATAAATTGTACCATTTTATTAATTTTGCGTAAATAACCACCCGTAAATAGTTCACCACTAAACCACATAAAAACTATGGAAAACGGATAATTTTGAACGGGACTGATTCCCGTTCAAAATTATCTTATAAATACTTATATAAATATCTATTATAAATAGTGAACACAGCCGCTGTGATTATGTTTATGCTACTCCCAGCAGTGGGAACGTGGGATGTTTAAGAGGTACTCACAATCCATAGACCTCCCGGGCAGCCGGTATGAACTGGATCCAAGAGGTCTTGCTGAGCGGCACGTTCTCGGCCTCATACATAGTGAACGTAAGGTTGCCTTCCTCGGGATCCGTGAACAGATCAGCAGGGATGATGTACCTAAAATTATGGGAAATTTAGAAATTAGATAGATAGAAAATTGTTTATTGCACAAACAAATTTGTAGGTACATAGGCGAACTTAATGCTAAAATATAACATATGCACACTACTGTGTGACAGAAACCTTCGTAACGATTCATATCATAAGGTATAATATTACGTCCAGTAAATTCTGGGTAGTGTCTTTCGAACTTAAACAAATGTACATATATGCACACTACTGTTTGTAGAAACCTTCGTAAGGGGTCATATCATACGGGATAATATGTCCAGCAACTTTTGGCTAGTGCCTTTCGAACCTAAACAAATATATAAGCACACTACTCTTTGACAGAAACCTTCGTAAGGGGTCATATCATACGGGATACTATGTGCAGCAACTTTTGGCTAGTGCCTTTCGAACCTAAACAAATATATAAGCACACTACTCTTTGACAGAAACCTTCGTAAGGGGTCATATCATACGGGATAATATGTGCAGCAACTTTTGGCTAGTGCCTTTCGAACCTAAACAAATATATAAGCACACTACTCTTTGACAGAAACCTTCGTAAGGGGTCATATCATACGGGATAATATATCCAGCAACATTTGGCTAGTGCCTTTAGAACCTAAACAAATATATAAGCACACTACTCTTTGGCAGAAACCTTCGTAAGGGGTCATATCATACGGGATACTATGTGCAGCAACTTTTGGCTAGTGCCTTTCGAACCTAAACAAATATATAAGCACACTACTCTTTGACAGAAACCTTCGTAAGGGGTCATATCATACGGGATAATATGTCCAGCAACTTTTGGCTAGTGCCTTTCGAACCTAAACAAATATATAAGCACACTACTCTTTGGCAGAAACCTTCGTAAGGGGTCATATCATACGGGATAATATGTGCAGCAACTTTTGGCTAGTGCCTTTCGAACCTAAACAAATATATAAGCACACTACTCTTTGACAGAAACCTTCGTAAGGGGTCATATCATACGGGATAATATGTCCAGCAACTTTTGGCTAGTGCCTTTCGAACCTAAACAAATATATAAGCACACTACTCTTTGGCAGAAACCTTCGTAAGGGGTCATATCATACGGGATGATATGTCCAGCCAATTTTGGCTAGTGCCTTTCGAACCCAAACAATATTATATGCATACTACTGCTTGGCAGAAAACTTAAGAGTTATCTTACCTAAACGCCTTGCCAGCAATGATGGCGAGTTTTTTCATGTGATGCTTGAGTGTGGGCGGCTGGTTGACAGGCATAGCGAAGGTGACGGTTTCCGTCGTCTGGCCGATTATAGTGCTCTTGCCTTCGGTCGGGTCTGTTATATCCTGCAATTTGAGATTATATGGTTTACCGTCAAAAATTGTTTTTATGGAACTGAGTGATGAGATGAGCAAGTCGTTCGCATGATGGTAAGCACCACGCATATCCACAACAATTGTAGTGCCACCCAGAACTTTTAATGCCATAAAAAGCACTGCATAGCACTGCATTTCGCTCATCACCCCGAGACATGATATTAAGTCTATGACGATTCTCAGAGAACAATTAGCAACACAAAAAAATTGGTATACCATTTCAAAATTCGCGGTTTGCTCGTCTGAACCAAACTGTTTTATAAGTCTTGGCAAAATGATTTGATTTTGTCAGGAATTGAACTCTTAAATCGTTTCAAAAAATCATCATTATCATCATAAGCCTATCCACTGCTGGACATAGGCCTCTACAATTGCACGCCACTGAGCATCAGCGGCTTCTCTCATCCAGCTGCTACCAGCCACCTTGCGAAGATCGTCGCTTCATCTAGCCTGAAGGCGTCCTACACTACGTTTGTCAATTCGTGGTTTCTACTCTAGAACACGTCTACCCCAGCGATTATCAGTTCTGCGGCTAATATGGCCGGCCCACTGCCACTTCAGCTGACTAATTCTGTGGGCTATGTCAATGACTTTTGTTTCTCTGTCGGATAACCTCGTTCCGGATATGATCCTTCAGAGAGACTCCAAGCATAGCCCGCAGAGCGTTCTTTAAATAGGTGAATCAGTCGTACCGTGATTTAAAAAAATACGAATTATTCATTTAGAATTTTGAAAAGGTTAATGTTGAGTAAAACGTGTAAAAACTAACAACCAAATATGCCAATTAGGTGAACCAAAACTCGAAACAGGTAGTTAGTAAGTAAATCCAATGTGATGATTTCGATGCTTTTAAATAAAGATCCAACCAGTAAAAAAAGAAATAGGTACAAAGTACTCACAGTTGACCCATCTGTTGCGTAGAGGAAGTAGGAAGAAAATGTGCGTATTTACAATACCACTCTCCGATTATTTTGTACAAGTACGTCCAATAAAAACCTTACAGTGGTGAAATTCCAGTGCAACTTATTTTATATTTTATGAACATTTATATATTTCTAGTTGGGGTTACCATGTAGATATATACATATATATAAAGTACATATTCGTACTTTTGTATGAAATAAAAATGTAACCTATGTTAAAGTTTCAACAAACAGTTGCATTACAATCTCACATTATTCTACTTACCAACTCTTTGTCGTCCAAACATTATCTATCTCAATCGCTTTCCATGTTCAAGTTCCCCTTCAAGACTTAGGGTTGAACTACATCTGGCTGCAACGAATCGCACTTTCCTATTCTTCTATCCTTTTCGACAAAAACGACGAAAAACCAACCGTTTTTGTAAATGACGGTACTAAGTGACAACTTAGAACTGTCATTTACTAGAGCGAGAAAGAGAGCGGGAGTGCGAGCGCACGCGGCAGAATCGACCAGTCTGTCGCACTCCCGCTCTCTTTCTCGCTTTAGTAAATGGTAGTTCTAAGTGACAGGAAAGGATAGAAGCATAGGAAAGTGCCATTCCGTGCGGCCAGATGCACCGACGAGTCAAATGCATCCAACGGACCTGTACAGTGACCTCTTGCAAAGTTGTTTCCGGGATCGGCGTCGTAGTCGGCACTGTGGTCGGCGGCGTTGTCGACGTAGTTGCGGCACTAGACGCCGACACCGCCGCTGTCGGCGCGGAAATAGTTGGCGGGACAGACGGCGCGGTCGGCGCCTCGGTCGTCGTCGGCGCTTCCGATGGCGCTAGCGGCGATGACGCGGTCGGTGCTTCCGATGACGTCATCACCGGCAGTTCGTTCGACGCGCGTATTACTACGGTTTGCTGAAAGTGCCATGCGGACGCTCACACGATGTGTAGGTGGATAGACGTGTAGACAACGGAAGAGGAAGATAACCGGGAAAGTTTGCCTGGAAGAGATCGCTTTTAGCGATTAGACCGCCCATACTCTTTATAAGTTTCTTGTTTTTAACCCCCGACGCCAAAAGGAGGCGTATTATGAGTTATTGTGTCTGTCTGTGGCACCGTAGCTCTTAAACGAGTGAACCGATTTGAAGTTTTTTTTATTTGAATGCAGGTTTTCTAGCGGTGGTTCAAAATGTTTAATCAAAATCGGGTCAGACGTTTTTTTACTTCTTATAGGTTTTTTGCCGGGGGTTTTTTAAATTTTAGTTTACTGAAATTTGCTTGTTTTTATCACAGATCTATGCTTGGTCTGATTATATCTCGCCTGATGTTAATCGACGATGCGGCTGAAGATGCAACACATCTAAGAGGAAGACGATTTCTTGTAATGTTTTGTAATTTGGTATGTACAACAAAGCGTTTTTCTATCTAATTACACGTCTGCCACATTCATCATAGGCGTCTAGTAGACGGTCAATTTAAATCAAGTTCACAATCGATCTTGATCCAGATGGGCGGTCTTATGAGATGCTTATGTCGATGTTTGTTTTGGTTGAGATTTGGCTTACTTTCCCGTTTCGATTACCACCCGAGAGAGAAAGGGACAGAAGTAGAATATTCTACAGTTCCGAGAGAGTGCGTATAATACACAACATCTTAGTCTCAACGTGTCTTGCAATCATTGTCTTTGTGTTTTATCAAATTGAGTTTTATACCGTAGTTCTCAAAGACCATTTTCAAATTAACAATGTATCGTTGTCTAGGCGTCTAAAAGATTAGTGTGATATTTACATACAACTCCTCAAATGGGCCATGAGATATTAAGATGGTTACACTTATAGGACTATCTAACCCATGTTAGATGGAAAACCACTCACAAAATTAGTTCTTCTACCAAAAAATGTTAATGGTCGTCGAATATGTGTGAACATACCGTATCAGGTTCTGTGGTCGTCGAAGGTTCTACAGCGGTCATTATGACCGCTTCGTCCAAGCGTCTCGGCTTAACCGATGCCGCTGGTTCTATAGAGAAGTTCACGTTTGTAGATTCCGATGCAGATTCGGAGTAAGGTGTGATCTTGACTTTGTCGTCCTGTTGGAGAGTAAAATGTAGTGAGTATTGGACTTTATTGTGATGCTGGTAAGGTCTAAAATGTGTGCAGTATGATAGTCATGCTCTATTAAAACAATGGTTAATTTTCTCGGTGCGTAAGCACATTTTTTTGTATTTTCGTATTTGTGTTGCGGTGTCTTTATTTTGGTTAGACACAAAGTTTAAACAGTGCAGCCGTAGTTTTAGATACTTTAGAAATATGTCTACACAAAAAATAGGATCATGCCAAAGAAAAAGGACTGTAGAAGATATAGAGCATGCTCAGTTCAAAAATCTTTTAAAATTCTTTTACAAAATCTAGCAATCAAATGTGGTATAAACAAACAAACAGTTCTCTTTTAGAGATACATTCTTCATACGACAGAACATTCCTCTACTTAAATCTAATTACCAAAAATAGAAATAGGAACTCTTATAACTTTCTAATTACAAAACCTAAATAAAAAAGTTAAATAAAACAGATATTGTATACTTAATATTCTGTATTATTATTATGTTCTTTTTCTCCTCTTTCTGCTATTAATGTTTCCTTTTGATTATGTTTTATATATATAAATATATATATATTTATATGTGTTATTATTATATATATATATATATATATATATATATTATACCTATTTATACATATATTTATAATAGAATTTGCATTTCTTTCAAAAAACCACCGTCCTTCCAAATTATGTTAGTCCTTTCTGTTCAAAGGTTGTCTGGAAGAGATCGCTTTGAGCGATAAGACCGCCTATTGTTATGCTGATTACTGTAAAATTTACTTGTTTTTCGTGTACCTATATTTAAGGTTTTTTAACAATAAAGTGTTTATCTATCTATCTATCTATCTATATTGTTACAAACTTTTTTGGAGCTTACATTAAATATTTAATCTACAATGGGGTCGTATTTGAAACAAGGCGATTGAAGCTGATTTCCAAACACTGTTTGAGTTATATATAACCGAAGAATAAAGATCTAATTAATGCATAAATTATACAGGGCTCCTAGGTTAGAACCCTTTAGTGCGCCGTTGATTTCGTTCTCCGATTCAGGGCCCTCACTCCCTGACTCTTACTAAATCACTCTAAATCATCGGAAAAGAGAATCTTGACAAATTTTCTCCTGTAAGACGTATCAGCCGTGTTTAATACAAGCAGCCACCAGCCAGCGGTTAGATCTTGAACGTTTCTCAGAATAATTAATATCTTACACGCGTTAGTGGCGACATCTAAGATCAGTTTTGCGTTTGATGACACTAAGCTTCAACAGCCTTTTTCCAAACATCACAAACACATGCCACACCGACACAATCATGCAACACAAGCTTGAGCGGGTTACGACAAACCTCCGTGGTATACGAATTAGTTGTCGACTCTGGGATCGGGTCTTCGCGGGCTGTGGTCAGATCCTCGCTTGTGGGTAGGTAAGTAGAAGGTACAGTGGGCAGAGTTTCGGTGGGGGTAGTGGGGTTAAAAGGTTCGGGGCGGGTCGTAGTGACGTCGGCGTTGGCGGTGTCGGTCTGAAAGTTGTCGGTCGTGGTTGGCGCGCTGTCCTCGCCGTGGTGGTGGCGGTGAGGGTGCGGGGGTGTGGGGGGGTCCACCTGGCAGCGCGCCGCGTACATAGATGTTAGTACTGCCACCGATGTCGCCGGAGCAGTGTGTGTGGTTATTGCGAGCGTGTGGGTGCGCCTTTGCATCGCTGGAAGCTATGTGTTCTAACAAGCCTGAGAGTTCAAAGTCGGTTTAGCTTTGACATCTAGTTGTTATTCCGTGTTTGAAGATAGAGCGTCGTCTACCTTCGGACCAACTATTCGCAAGAGTATCTACCCGGGTTTCATTCTTGTACGAGCATTTTTTGCATTCAGTTTGAAATTGAACTAAATATAAAACCGTTCAAAACATCTAAGTGGAATAAAATTCATAAACTTTTGAGTCTACTTAGGGTGTGCTCTAGTTGCAATTGGTTGAGTCTAAATTAAGGGTCTACTAAGGTGTCTTAGAAATTTCAAAGTACTGTTTCTAGATTGATCGAAGGCGCATCCACTGATTCTCCCCAGCCATCGTGTTACAACAGAATGCTTTGCGTCAACCTGTGCAAAGTGTTAGTTCATAATACATTATATTCTATATTTATATCTATGTACACGTGATGCAAAGCCACCTTCAACGCGGAAGCAGCGTTATATTGTCATAACCACACACAAAGCTCAAAATCATTAAAATCCAGATTATTAAATATCGATGGTTAAAGAAATCGGTATGGACGAATTTTGAATGATGGAAAGTGAGTCTCATCATTCGTTTTAACTATAAACTAACAGCTTTACGTTATGACTTTTAGCGTGAAAAGCTCCCGGAAGGACATACGAAATTCACTCGCAGTTATTCCGATAAAATCATAGCATGTAGCCATCAGCGTATATTTAGAATTCTGAATGATGAAGAAATATAAAGAGGTGATCATTGGATTAATTGTAGTATCCGACTAGAAATGTAGCATATTGGAACGGCAATGTATAACAAGATGATTATTAAAGTACCATATCATAACCACTATTTTGATATTTGTTTCTCTCAAATGTCTTGTCATTGCAATCATACTAGAATACTAGAATGTTACTATCTATGCTAACTGCTCAGTTCAACGCGCGATATTTCTTGCCGGATGCCTTTCCTGGGATTCTTATAGATAGGACGTGTATGGACATTCGGCATTCCATGCTCTGGGTCCCCGCCAGTGCTTCTATGGTATGGTGAAAGAAGTGCAAGTATGCATTCCGATTCGTGGGATGGCTAACAGACATTCATTGGAAGATAAACTATGGATTATTTTAGTTTCCTATAACTGATTACTAGCACAAATATTGTTTATATTTATAACTAGTTGTCCCGACAGACATTATCCTGTTCATACAAAAATCCACAACAATTTTTAGTTTTTCCTGATTTTCCCAACTTTCCAGGCAACTTTTTAAATTTTTCTTTGCATAAAAACTTAATTCGTACCATTACGAACATAAAAAATGCTATATCGATGCAAGTATAAGCACCTTTGACATCATGTTGGTCATTAATATTCAATCTACAATTAGTAAAAATAATAAAATTTATTTTAATATTATAAGTACGTATGCTAGTCTGTAAGGTAAATAATTAATATTGAAATAATATAATTAATATTAAGGTATATATTTTAATAATTATATATTATGGATCATTTTAGTCACTATTGTTTTCTTAAGTTAATTAACTCTTCGATCTTCCATTATTCATAACAAATAATAATATAATTAATAATATAATATTATTATGTTGCACATTGGAACTAAACTATGACTACAAACATCATAACACAATTGTTGTTTTAAAAACATAATTATACATTAGATAGTTTTCAAGTCATTGTTCAATGTCTTGTTTATCTTCCAATGAATAATTGTATGATGCAATCTATAATAAACATGTATGACAGGACAGTCCCATACGAAGAATATGACATGACGAATACAGTGATAAAATTGTTATTGTATGTAATATTAGAAATGTATGTGTGATGATGATATGCACCAAAACCCTTGATAGATATCCTTGGCGAAGTTAAATATTATTTGGTAAAGCGCTAAAACTTTCATGATTTATGGTTATTACACCATTATTACTTGTTTTAAAATCTGCTTGCAAAATATTATTACGTCAAAATAAGATACCCAATATTCCACAACTTATACTGCAGAACTACTTGTCTTTAACAAACTGTTTCTCTTTCTCTTATGTATTCTTTTCAGTAAAAAGTTCGATTTCTCGCTCGCATTCTAAACACAAGAACAAACACACAGAGACTGACTAGTTCGATCTCACTGGGTAGTGTAATGCGTATTATCTGTTTAGTTCTTTCTCAGTCCATATTTCTCATTTCACATATCCACACATAACTGGTACTGACCGTTTCGATCTCACTTGTGTGGGTAGTACAATGAGTATTATGTGTTACGGTCATAATTCACACACACATATCCACACAGAATTAACCAGATCAGTGAGGTCGAACTGGTCAGGACCGGTTCGAGCTCACTCGTTGTATCATGAGTATTGTGTTACGCTCTCAATACTGTACTGACCGGTTTGGTCTCACTGACACAGGTAGTACAATGAGTATTATTTGTTACGCTCTTAATTCACACACACCCATCCACACAGAATTACTAACGTCAGTGAGCTCGAACCGGTCAGTACCGGTTCGAACTCACTGATGCAGGTAGCACGATGAGTATTGTGTTACGCTCTCAGTTCAAAAACACACATCCACAATTCTACATAGAACCGGCACTGAACGTCTCGATCTCACTCGTTAGTGTAGTGTGTGGGCTCAATACTATGTTGACCGGTTTCATCTCACTGATATGGGTTGTACAAGGAGTATTATGTGTTAAGCTCTCCATTCACACACTCACACACAACAACATAGAACTAACGACATGTGAGATCAAAGCAATACTTCGGGCAGTCTCGGGGTTCAATCTCACTGATGTAGGTAGTACGATAAGTATTGTGTTATGTACACTCTCAGTCCACGCACAGAACCGGTACCGACCGGTTCGATCTCACTGATTTAGGTAGAACGATGAGTATTGTGTTACACTCAGTCCACGCACACATCCGCACAGAACTGGTACTGACCGGTTCGGGCGCGTTGATGTCGTTCCTCGTGTATTCGTCGTCGTCGTCATACCCGCTGTAGTCTGCGTCGTCGTCCTCGGCGTCATACTCCGCGTCGTAGAGGGCGTCGCCGTCGCCGTCGCCGGAGCCCCCGCCCGACTGCACGTGTTAAGTACAATCAGTTACTGCATATCAGTCAGTGAGAGTAAATAAGCTGAAGTGGCAATGGGCCGATTACATATGTGGAAAAACCGATAACTGATGGATTTAACGAGTTATAGAGTGGAGACCACGTTAAGGCTAAAGAGGCTGGCATGCGAAGAGCCGAGGATCCGACTCAGTGGCGTGCATAGATGCCTATGTCCAGTAGTGGACTCGTACAGGCTGATGATGAGTTACTCAATCATATTCATTTATTTTTATTTGGTGGGCTATATTGGGCAGAGTCATGAGAGAGCCATGGTGCGGGCCATACTCAGCATCAAATTTCTTTAAAAATACTTAATTTCAGCGCCGCCAAACGTAATTTAAATTTAGAGAACGCGGTAACTGGAAACCAAATACATTAATTTTAGATAATTTAAAGTTAAATTTAGATTTTATAACTCACTTGTCGTTTGACCCTGGGCGCGGGTCGCACGGGGAACAGCCGCCAGCCGAGCACCGGCAGCTGCAAAACGTGCGCCAGCGTACCGTCTCGGGATTGCTCCCTCAACCCAGCCACGAGCACTTTGTGCTGGCTCCACAATCTGTTGCCGCAGCCGACCTAAGGGAAAAGTACTTAGATAAACAACGAAATTCCAATTTGGAACACTCTCTCTTCATCAGTTCACTCCAGGCTACGACTTTGGACATTGGCTTCCAATAGGGTATACAATACAATAATACTTTATTAAACACCAAAACAGGAAGAAAAGTTTACAGTTACATATAATATTGGTAGAACAATGGGCGGCCTTATCGCTAAGTATCTGACAAAAAAGTATTTTTTTATATAAAAAAAAATTCAATACGTCCACATAGGTTTATTTGTTTTAATTCTTCTGAAAATATTTTTTGGTAGGTCTATCAACTAAAACCAAATTATTTAATGGTTAAGTTGGGTAAGATGGTAAAGAATGGTAGTGGTGGAGAGACGCTCCGCCCCTTTATTATTTATTTTATTCCTATATTCTCAAACAGTTATTTTTGATATTTGTCAAGTAGGTACCTCAATGCGATCTTCGGTAGCCTTGCTAAGATTGTAGGTTTGCCTTGCTTATTGGCGTCCTTACATTGCTTTTGATCTACTCTAGTTTAGATTTGGTAAATTGGTCTCATTTTTCGCATTAAACCGCCAGTGTTAAATATATAATGCTCCAATCCGTCTCTGCTACTTATAATAACGTATAACTCCACAAGTTCCATGACAATCATCATAAGAAAGAAAATCACTTACATTTAAATAAATGGCAGTGGTGGCTTCGTGCTTCCGCGGCGAGGATCCAGCCCCGCTGAGGATGGCGTCAGTGTGCGCTATATCAGTCTTGTATGGTTCCATCCAGAACTCGTCCTGAAAACAACATTATATAATTATTATTTATAGTATATGGAATTACGGTATAGCACTGTGAAGAATTTAAGATCAAGAAGTAGTAGCTCAGGTAATTAGGGCAAATTACTCTCTCTCTCTCTCTGTATTTTAAATTAGGTAACTACTCGTAACTATTATTTTATAACAAAAAAAAGCGCACTGAAACGCAATAAAAAATATATAGTGTAATCCCGCTGAATATTATGTAGGTTGTTGTTAGTTCCTAACAACAACACTCTTTGTACGACTCTCGCCAGCGTTCGGCGAGTCGACACCTGATGATGCCTCGTGCAGACGGCGAAACACGTGTCGCACAAAGAGTGTTGTTGTTATGAACTAACAACAACCTACATAATATTCAGCGGGATTACACTATATATTTTTTTATTGCGTTTCAGTTTTGAGATGAATTTCCGCAACGTCACGCCTGATTCCATTACAAAAAAGCGCACGTTACACCATCTATATTTAACTAATAGGACAAGGTAAACTAATAACAAATAATGTAAGACAAATAAATTAATTAATTGTACAAAAAAATCTTATCAAATCATGTTAGTAATTAAGAATATGAGGAATATTTTTTAATTTTTCGTTTCCCAAACAATTATCTTACCCCATCTAGAGCCATGAAGTTGGCGAGCTGCATAAGCGCGCGGATCCGCTGCCGCGACGCGATTTTCCCGAAGGGCCCATCGACGAGGATCGCCAGGACCAATCGCTTCTCCTCGCCGATGCATGAGCCGTACTTCGAGTGCGGCTTCTCGTGAGCTTTCTTGACCTGAAAAACGAAAGGGGTATGGTAGGTTTCGGTATTTGAAGAGAATTCAAATACCGAACTTCACTTGATGAAGTGACGATGCGGACGTAGATGGATCATGTCCAGACGATTCACTCGAGACTTAAAGACCAGCTTGTAAGAATCGGAAAACAAAGAAGCTAGTAAAGTCTTCCATTCCTTTTATTATAACTCGAAGCCATGTCAATCAAATCAAGTCAAAGTTAGGGTCATAAAATTTGTTGCTATGCCAATATCTGGATCGACAGACAGTTTTTGTTTTTAAAGTAACGAGGTGGAACAACACCGGTTGACGACCTGTTGATGATGAATTGCCGATAGCGAATATACGAGTATACTTAGTTATCAGACAGAGATCCTGATTTGATGACCAGTGACATGAGTCCACTATCCTTCCACGGGGTATTGACTTCGATGGTGAACTCCGTAATTATCAGCACGCATGTATTCCTTTGATTTGTTCAGTGACAGTGAAAGAGTGCTCGAAGAAATCGTGCGTTGTTGATCAGTCCGTGGTTGGAGGACTTACACAAAGCATCCCTGTGGAAGGAGCCTTGATGAAGACGTTTATTCTACCGGTGAACCGTCTACTAACCTCGATGGTGAATGAGTCTGTGGCAGTGAGCCCGCGCGTGTTGCCGTGCGCCGTGACAGTAAAGGTGTGTGCGCCAAGGTCATGCTTCTGAGGCACGCCGCTGATCAGACCGTGCCGCGAGTCCACGGCCAGCCAGCTCGGCGTCCGACGACCGTCTTCGCTTCGAACCTATACACAGAAGTAATTCGTAACTAAAAGAATATGTGCCAGAATGCATCCGCTTTTGTTGGGCATAAAGTACGTGGACTGGCCTGTAACTGCCGCACGGTACGCGCGCATGACTCGAATCGGCTTGAATGGAATTGTCATCACCAGGTGGTACGCCGCAGTGACATAGTCCTATAGAAATTCATACAAAGAAAACCAACGCCTGTTGCGTGTCGTGGGTGCGTTGCGACTGCTACGAGTCAGTCAAAGCGAATCAAAGTAATCTACTGCAGTGTTAATTATTATTGGGTAAATTTGTATTATTACAAATGCTCATCCTATTTACTTGACAAGCTCTAAAGCAGGATACGAGTAACACGTCCATTAATTATACATGTACATATTATCTTGAATGCCTTGATAAGACAATGCTGAGGTATTTTTTTCTTGGACGTTAGTAATCCTGGCAATGTCTCACCTTATAAGCTACAACATTCCCGGAGAACGCTTCTTTGGGGATTTCCATTCGGAACAGGTGTCCCACATAGGCCGACGTGTCGGGGACGCCCCACAACCTTCTTAGGCCATTCTTTGCTATCTCTGAATGATTCGCTGTCAACTCAACCTGGAACAAACGAACTGATATAATACAAATTGAAATGAACGAACCAGAGAAATGAATGAATGATTCAGTCCTCATTCAGTTATACCGGTTTAACTACTAACACTGGCTGCTTTTATAATTTCAAATACTCTATCCACTTTCTCAATCCTTATGACTACTTTGCGATGGTTCGATATAGGTAAAACGATGATGTACTGTATTTGATAAGCCTGCTATAAAGGTCAGGCAGCCAGTACAGCATGGAATCTATCCGCTGTTTTAACTACCAATTAAACTTGCAGAACTTGGCTGTGGAAGCGAATGGAAGCTAGTACACATAAACCGCGGTGAGCTAGCTATAATTAGACTAGTTTTATTACCAGTGAATACCGCACCTTACTCATTTCCTTTCAGAGAGTTGTGCTACGTAGCGTGTACTAGAGCATTTGCACACACTGTTTCATGTAGAACTGAACTACTAATAGATTACATTGTTGTCCTGCCACTTCGTCTGTTCTATAGGAGCTCACCCTAATCCATATTAATTTCTACCACGGATGTGTTTACAAATGGCATCACGGACAACCATTTATTCTTGTCGGTGTGTAGTCGGAAGAGAGGAAGTACTGGCGCCGCCGTCTGCATTAGTATTCATTGGAGCGTCGCGATTTAACGTCATACTTCTGAACCTTGCTTATGATTTCATGTACTAGGAAAGGTGAATGACCTTTTTTGTGTCGCCACTTGAGAATCCTACCAGATCACTGACCAGTACGATACAATACCCCTATGAAAACCGTGCATCAACATATGGAATCACTATGGGAATGCAGTGCATTTATCTAGGACAGCTGATCTGGGGTGCTACCTACTCTTGCTCGGCTCATCGCCTAAACTTTTCATGGCGAAGTCATTTCGCTTTTGCATTGAAATATAACATTTTCTTGTTCAAAAACGTTTGATTGTATTGTGTGTAATGTCCTATTAACTTACTATACTCAAGTCTTTTTGGGGTTGCTTTGTTTTTCTTTTTGATCGGGATTCGTGGTATGGGCGTTTTCTCACCTCAAGAGCAACAAAATTTGACCTACCCACAATGTGTACTTCTACCATTTTCATTGATCACCGTTCTCCTTCAACGTGACTCGGAGATCTAATTATGGGTTTAAGAAGACGCTTACCTGGAACTCTTCATTATTGTCGAATGCAAAGTCGTCATCATGCCGGCTCAGTGCCAGTGGACACAGCAGCAGGACCGCGCACGCGACGTACCGCGCACTCCCCATCTCGCTCCCCGCTCGCAGACGCGACGCTCTCATAAACTCATGATAGGCATCTGCAACAAACAACGTCTTGGTGAGAAAATTGAGATGTGAACTTTAACTAGAGAATAACTAACACTACCCTCGACTATGTTATCGAGTCATTAATGGACCGAGTCATACTTCTGGTCAAAATGATGGCCAGAAGTTCGGTTCTGACGACATTCAATTGTTTTATTGGTAGAGCGAATCGGAGTTCGAAAGAAGCACTTTATTTGTGCAGATAGTAATTTGAAACAGAACGCAAACTGAGGCGTTGCTTCTCATCTGCGACAGCCATTACCGGTCATAAGCCTGAACGTTGAAATATGAATTGGTTACACGGGAACTGTAAAGCCATAAAAACTATTCTAACAAATGGCCATTCGAGGAATGAATAGGGAAATATTTTTAGCACAAAATATCGCCCATAAAATCACCCTGCCCACAGATATACCGTTAAAAGCGTTTACTTTACAGAGCTTAAATACCCAAGCTCTTAGGACAAAATGGAAAACAATTTCGGGCGAGAGATCCGGCCTATCAAATTATTTAACGAGTCACTCTCGATCAGAATCTTGTTCGTTTTACAAAAGGGATCGGACACTTGATTTAGTCGTCGTTTAAGCCCCTTTCGGATTTTGTTTAAATTTAGACAAATTCAAGTCGAGTATCTGGTACAAATGAGTCGGTAATAAAGAAGAAAGAGGAGGGACGGGCGAACGGAAACGAGTCGGGTACTGTTACACAGTTAAAGGCGCGTGTTGGCGCATAATGATTGGACACAAATAGAAGCTCTCGAACACTCTCCGCTTAGCATGCTGTCGCGAAACCACTTCAGGGAATACTTTTATATTCCTTTTAGCGTAATGCGGTTCGTCGGTGGCGGGCTTCTGCTCGCATCGAACACTTGAAACGGCAATGTCGGTGAAGAATTTAATTTCATTCCAAATATAGGCGCTTTTACGAGTACGCCTTTACGACTGACTTTCGTAAAATTTCGTCGACAACAATAACGCTGTGCGGCAATATAAATCAATATTAGACCGAGAATCTCCGGGAATAGATAGTGAAACTTATGCGAGGCGCGACGATTTATCCGAAAATCTAATCTTCGTAGAACAATAAATCTCTTATCCAGCTATTTATGAGAAGGTTTGGTATTTATTGGTGAGAAGGAAATGAATTAGATCGAGGGAGGAACACATACTACTGGGTAATAAACAGAAGAAAAAGAGCACGTATTTATTATGTAATAATTGCTCTGTACAGACAGGGAACTCGATCACTCATATTTGCTAGACAACTATGAATGTCCAAACAGATTTTTGTAACTCGGCATGTCAACGAAATGTGCCAATTTTAAAGGGTAGGTACTTCCTCTTTTGTCGAAATTGACATCGGAGCCGTTTGAACGCTACGAGGGAAAAACCTTTTTCACAGTCGTTTAGAGACAGGTGCAACTCTACGTTTTTTGAGAGCTTTGTCCAATTGTTAGAGCAATCTTTACTACTCGAAAGAGTGGAAAGTTATAAGATCAATCTATATGTTACAATCAATGTTTAGAATGTATATGTAGTTATGTACAATGCCACCACAAAATATCAAAAACAGAAAATAAATGCACCAATTCAAAAGCCAGTTATATTCCGTACAGGATCTTCTAAATAATACCACAGATTACACCAGGACTTCAATTTGATATAGGAAAGAAATGGATTAAGCAAAATTTTTTAGTCATGTTACCATAAGTTACAATTTTTAACATAATTTTTAATATCATTTGTATCATGTGTTTATGACGTTTAAAAGTGCACTTTTGTCCCTATTTAATAAACGATATTTGACTTCGACTTTGACTTTCAATAAAGACTCGCACGACTTTCAATGATGCACGAACTTGTATAACTATATTTTAATTATTTTTCTTATTCATAAATATTGACTTTCCTATTTGTACAAATAATTTTAATTTATTGAAGTTCTAATGCATGATTGCTTTCTAGGAATTAAGTAGAATAATATAATATTGCATGCCAGCAATGGTGAATATGTTGGAATCTTCTATCTCGTTTTGACATATTTGTACCATATTTAATTAATAAAGAGAAAAAAAATCTAACTGCGATTGATTTATGTGGTTTCAAACGTTGTAGAAAAAAAAGCTATTAAATTAACACCGTTTTGCGCCTGGGATTGTAATGAAACCTCACGTTTGTATTCATCACAAAAGAGGATAAAGCTAGGACTTTGCAGAACTTGTCCGTTTAACAAAGCACATCTCCTACCGGGACTTTCCCATCTTCAGAATAATTGGAGTGTTCGACTAACGCAGAACCATTTGAGACATCTCGTTCGTATTAAGATACTAGGAGGATTTTAAGATAAGTGTTCTGAAATTTAAATTAAGAACTCTTTATTTTTAATTTCGAATACGTGCTTCAGGAGTGCGATTTCAATCAGTGAGGGTTTAATTATTCCACACGGCTCAACCACACTGATATAAGCGAGCTACTCCGAGTTACACACGACAATGCGAAATCTCATTTCATGAAAGTTATGTGTACTTATTCATAAAAAAGTGGCCAAATAAAAACGAGCAATTTAAGGCAACATGTAAATCTTGTTTATCTCTCATTATGAATTCGTGCTCCTTTTGTCATGACTGCTAGAAAAAGATGCTAATGGAGTTGCTTGCGATACGAATATTTTTTTATTTTTGTTGAAGATTAATGTGTAAATGTTTAAAAGGTACATGTACAATACAATACACAATACTTTATTGTACACCAAACAAAAATAATCATTAAGTACATGAAAACAACTTAAAAACTAAAGTACAATGGGCGGACTTATCGCTAAAAGCGATCTCTTCCAGTCAACCTTTGGATGGAGTTAAAAGGGGAGCGAGAGAGGTCGGCGGTGTAAATAAAATGATAATAAATTATGTGGTCTTATTTAAATTAAAGTACAAATACATAAATAATATCATATACAATCAATGTATATCATACAATGTATATCATAAATATTAAAGATAATATAAATACATATATGTATATACTATGATACACATCGCAGTCGAGTAAAGACACATCGAGTAAGACACTCGCTTAGTTGAGCAAGATGAATCTAAACATTTACATATTATATAATGCTTATAATATAACACAAGCTACAAAATTTTGCGAGATTATGTGATTTACCAACTGACTAAATGAGGTCATAGATTTAATCGAATATCTTCGGTTTTACGTGTGTGCAAAACTTCGAAGCAATTAGTCAAGTGGAAGTGGGTCAAATTATTTACTTGATTGTAAGTAGGTAGTTAGACAATAGCGAAAATATATGTCCGCTTGTTATAATATAAATTGTCAACTCCAGTACCTATTTACAGTTTTTGTGTAGGGCTGCAGGATATATTATTATGGACCCCCATTACATTTTCTCTATTGAAAGGCGAAATGTTTACTAATTCACAATCCGATCGATAGTTCCAGACATTACGTCCTACAAAGTTACAAACTTCTCTTTTTAAATATAAATCAAAAACAAATCTATTAGGCATGTGGATTCAGAATTAATTAATAATATTATTTCGACTCGCGATAGTTTTCAAACTAGAGATTAAAAATATCAGTATTTTCTAGATTTAATTGATATGAGTAAATACTCCATAGACGAAATTTATTTAAAGGTAACCCTTTCGCCCTCTCAATTTTTATAACAAGGATACAAGATGCCCATTAAATCGCTGCTCAGCAAATTTATTTAAATAGGTAACACGACACAGTAAGTAGGCAATTTTATGGGGACTCGATCAAGCGAAAATATTCGGCCCGAGAGAGGGGTTGACTATAAAATCGATACTTCACGTCAGCGAATGCCACAAAAATGTATTGGATCCTCTAAGTTTAAACCCCTAGCAGAAACATCGAGTTCCCAAAAATAAATGACCACAATCATAAAACGTGCCGTATCGTAAAATCCATAAGAGCTTCATAAAATATAGGTGTACTGTCTGGGAAATGTTAGCGTAAAAATCCTATGGGTGGCTGGCCGCATGGCCGTACATTGTTTTATATAGGCTGCGCGCTTATTACCTATAAATTATTATTACTATAACAGTACCGCACTCTCAAAAGTGGACTTGGAGAAAACAAATATAAATTGTTTGCAAACTGCCGCGGTTTGTACGCTATGCGGAGATTTTAAGCCCAAAAGTCTGAAAATACAAAGTTGTGTAAAATATAGGCGTTTGGTTGACTAAAGCAAGTTTTGTAAGCGAGTTAGAAGCAGCCACTCCCCCCGCCTTACCCTTGGTTTTGCAAGGGGACCGACGACTAAGAGGGTTACCACAATGGATCTCTCCCCCGACAAAATCTCTCTATAGACTGTTGATATAGCACGTACCTGATATACATCATACGAACGTTAATGTGTGCGTTACGTATGTTTTAATGTGTGTGGTTGATGGCTTGTTGTGTGTCACAAATGTTCCAACCTAAAACAGATGTGTTTTGTACCAAATGAAGATTAACAACTAGGTACATGTGACTAATATCCCTGTGTTACCCGAATCAACACAATCTCGGCTATAAACAAGATTATACGATTATTAATGTTTATCAAATATTTAAAGTTAATTAGTCATTCTCTGCCAAGAAAGCAAAGGGAATGTTTCATTATCCGCACAATGGAATATTGAGATATAAATATGAAAAAACGGAATAAAATAATCCCCAACAGACAGACATGAGGGGAGTTGTAATCGAAAAACGCTCAAAGAAAACTCGAGACCCCTCGTATTTGGGGTGCAAATATAATCTATTAGAAACTTAGAATAGAGTCAAAACGGAGTGCGACTGGTTGTGAATTATTGTAGGTGAGTTACACGACATCGTTGATATTGCAGGTAATGGATTGAATCAGTCTTCGTAGGATCCTTCGCTCCCTAAGGTTACTGTTTACTTTCAGCCAAGTAGACATATTCGAAGCTTCCAACAAAAATGGAGCTGCCACAACGACCAGTGCGCCAACATTGTCATATTTTTACTGAAATGTCAGCAAACATGCGCTCTGAAGATGGGGGAGGCCACTATATTCCGCCTCGCGTATTTAGGTCAGCTAAGTAATCAGCATTGTAATAAACAGAATAATTCACAGTATCTGATTTCTTTCTGAAACGTAATCCGCGTGTTTGATACGATCAAAAATACTCCCGGAACATGCGTAGTTTAACGACTCACGACAGTATCGGCTTGACGTTCACACGATAAAGCCCGTATAATAGGTATAATAAAATAAAATTCTAAAACTATCGCGTGAGTTTATTTAACATATTTCGTTTCCTTTTTAAAAATAGGACGATTGAATAGACAGCATTTCGTTATAAAAGAGATATCCAAGAACTGCCGAACGGCGAGCGTTTCACGAAATCTTTTGGAACGCCTAGATTTGCACTCGAACGAATGAAATGGAGTAGAAATGCTGTTAAACTGCTCCACAATATTCTTCTATTGAAAGAAGATTTTAATACAGTTCAATGTTTATGGGATGTCGATAATAAAAAAAACTGAGAAAGTATTCCGGGAAATATCAAGCATGCAGAGAAGATAAGCAGACGCAGGCGGTCAATCTATTTCGACAGCGGAAGTCACGTGCTCCTGTGCTCCTGTGTGTGCATCATAATGTCATAGTTCTCAGTATTGAGGTCCTATAAATATGCATGCGTCTTGCGTCTGGCTACCTCGACATCTGTATCACGATACCATCGGTGTAGTAGGTGCAGTTCTGACTTTAAACTTATTTTGGCCCTTATTGCTCTGACCATAAATTCGATGTTATAACCATGGGCTATAGCATATAGTCCCGATAGTAGTTGGGCTTCGGTAGTCGATATAGCCCACCCTGCCGTCCATTGTGCGTAATCTCAACAGCGAAATGGGTATTGTCTCCGTGTGGGTGGGTAGCAAAAACGAGCACATGCAGGTGAAAGTCCTGATAAATTACGAGCCATAACATTGGTGACACAAAAAATGGTTGATATTTTTTTCGACTATCTAGCTAAAGAACGGGAACAGTTCGACGAATTCTTGTAGCCCAATAACGGTTTTCGGCGACTGAAACACGGTTCAGTGGTTCTTCTAATAAATTGGCGGTTGCGTTACAGAGGGTAAGGAGAGATGGGAAGGCTTGGGATGTTTTACGGTTTGTCTTAATTGAGTTTTCGAGTACGCAAGTCACTCGAGTGGATGATTGTTTGCACCGAACTACGATTACATTTGAGACGATGTAGATGTCGGTTTCTATTGAGTTTCTCCTAAGCCTCTGACATGTTTGACACATACGAACCTGTGTCTGGGAGCTTTTTACGGCATTGTTAAAATGGCGCACCTATTTTCACGACTCTTTATAGTCGAGTCGTAAATAATCGCTTATACCACGGGTTTATGACACCGCGTTCATATATATTGTCGGCACATTATGTACGCAGTTCACAAAAGCAAACATTTACATTTGTGTTGTGTTGATTACAAAATTTCTGCTTAAGTATATTTTTCGCAAATTATGGAGTACTTGTGACAATACCTACGACATTGATATTTCACTATAACCAATAATAATAATATAATATTATACATCTAATAACAAATAACCAGCGAAACAATAAGTACTAAAAACTTTTAAAATAAAAATAACTCTGAATATTCTCAAAGTAAAAGCGTTACTTGAAACAAAATAATGACTCATTACCATTATAATATTCTCTGCGGAGTAATTCCTAAGTCAATGGGTAATTCTACTCGGAAAGTTAGCGAGGTTCGCCGATCTCCGCCTATAAGAACACACGCGAATGGTAGTAAATGGAGAAAAGCTAAATGCTTTCATACATAAATATAAAACTTTCTTCGAGGTAGGTCGGGAAACTAGCCATATTTCACGGACGATGCCCTTGCTTTCAAAGCATCTTATATTCTGGACACATCGAAGTAATACGATTGGGAGTGCTTTGGCTTGAATAGGGGGATCTTACGACCCTTAAGATATTCGATAAATCTGAAGTCATTTCATTCCTTACAGTTTGTACTAATGTATTAATGTTTGTCTATTTGTAGATAATCGTATTAACGAGACACATATTGATCTGAACTGATCTTCAAGGGTAAGATTATTTCTAAGTGCTAAGGTCGTACGTATTTCACTATAATACTCATTATACTTGTTCGATTTAAGTACATAAGGAGGTAAGGAATATGAAACCGAATAATTCTTCTTTACATAAATATAAAACTTTCTTAAAGGTTGGATAAAACCTATCTACATTTCACGAACGAAGGCCGATGCTTCATGCTTTCAAAGCATCTTTGATGCTACAGGCATCCAAGTAATACTATTGGGAGTGCTTCAGTGCTTGGGATGTTTTATAAAACTAGCGTCTACTTCACAGAGTGCTGTTTAGAGGTCAAAAACCCAGTTTTAATATAAACGTTCTCTTCCACGAACCGTTCAATTTATACAGTTTTTCATAGTTTGCTTGTTTATGTAAATGAACGCAGAGCAATATGGTGCGTCGAGACTATGCCAGCTCTCTAACAAAAGTTTCTTACCCTTTTGTTTGTACGAGTAATAGTGACGAGCAACCTAAACTACGACGTCTGAAAGTATTCAGTGAAGGTTTAATTAAAGAGTGAAGTTTTGTTATGTTTTAGGTTTCGGTAGCACGAGACCCTTTGAAGTTCAAAACTTTCGCGACACGCTCTCTACAGAAGGAATAAACAAGCCCTTTAATTTTCTCTTAATGAGAAAAGCATGTGATTGTGCCTCCCTAAAATAAGATGGATGTTATCTTTACTAATATTATAAAAAAAAAAGTTGTATGTTTGGATGGATCTTTGTTACTCTTTCACGCAAAAACCGAACCGAACCGATTTTGATGAAATTTGGTATGTAGGTACTTTAGGACTTGGAATAGCACGTAGCTCGTAGGTTACTTTTTATCTTGGGAAACTGCAGGTAGAAACGCGGGGCGCAGATAGTTCTACATAAATGTTTTGTGTGTAAATGTTCTCGTAAGAATTTCTGACGACTTAATAATTATGACTTATCATCAGACATAATCAAACAGAAATTCATTTTTCTTTATTGGCTTGCGTTTGACCGCTTTCTCACTTGTCATCTTTTGCTCATTATGTAATTAACTCAGATCTCGACAATTTACTGATAATAACTTCTTGTTTCCGACGTCACCCATAATAACGACTAATCTGAAAAAAAATATGTGCATATAGATAGACGGAAACTAGTAACTATATCAAAAGACAGACGTGCTTTATCATAGCTCACCGTACGTACGTACCTACCTATAGATACATTCTTATACTAAAGGAGGTTCCGTCAAAATAAATCGAAAAATCGATCTCAACCAAGCCTACCAACATTTTACGTACGTACACCTACATGTTTTTATATAATGGATCTGAGAGATGAGACAAGACGTTCGCCTGTTGGTAAGCGCCACGCCTGCTCATAACAATTGCAGTGCCACCCAGAACTTTTGATACCATATAAAGCATTGCGCTCATCACCCCGAGACATAAGATATGTAAGATACCTCATCGTGTCGAAAAGTTTATAAATTAGTCCTTTTATATATTACGTGACAAAACTATACTATCGTCGTCGTAATGTGCATAAAATACTATTATTATCAAGCAAACTTTATTATGATTCAGGTTTTCAACAATGTTTGCATTTCATTTCATTGAATCTTTCGTCTACCGTAAGTATGCTAGCGGATGTTTCACAACTGACATCAGTACCAGCTGTATCTGCAGGAATCTATGCAGTTCAATGCAAAACGTTTGACGCACGAGACGCGTGCATGAACCGTTCTCCATCTCTGCTACAAAGTGTTATTGCGATTGTTCGCGAAGAGATCCGAGCTCTTTGTGCTTTGTAACTTGAAGAGCCTTACTTCAGCTCGCAGCGAAAGAGGAAGTGGAACAGCCCTATTTTCCGCGTTTTACGCCTTCTAGTGGGGCTGCGTTGCTTCAAATTTTATTTCCTGTGCATATTTTGTAAAGCAAGTACTGCAGTATTTGCAGGTAAATGAATTAAATCGCTTTTGTTTAAATTTGTTCTAGGTACTAGTGTTTCAATCCTTATCGTAAGGACAGATGGTACCTGATGTATTATGATTAGTCATATTACATTAAAGAAACTGCATTCAGAACAAAGACAAACAATAATACATATTATTAAACAGTTTCTCAAAATAAAATATTAAAATACTGATGCGAGTATTAAATATTCTAAAAGTCTGAATATTAAACTCTTTAAAAACATATTATTGAATAACGTTTGAAAGCTTACGGCTAAAATTTAAATATTCTAGATCTTTAATAGTATTAAGCTATTTTTGCCCTAGCAACATTGCTGTTAGTAAATGCCGTCAAAACAGCGCGGTGCTGGCTTGTTTACATTGTGCGAACAAAAATTGCATAACTTGCTCTTTTTGTTTTGTACCCCAGTTTTGCTTGAGTCACAGTATGATATACAGTTGGTAAACCTACATAGGTATATTATGAAATGAATATATGTAGGTAGCGACATGTGCATATTAATGACGGATTGAGCTCTGCCAAAGGACATGCTTCGTCGTATCTCTACTTCAGAAGCTTTTCAAACCTTATAAAATATGCAAGGGGGAGGCTAATTCGGATCATATAGAGATGAAGAGACAGAAAACAGAAACAGATGAACAAACGCCTTCCTTTTGTCCCAAAATATCGAAATCCCAAGAAGTTAAATTCCCAAAAATTTTGAATCCCAAAATGCCAAAATATTACATTCCAAATTTTCAAATCCCAAAATGTGGTTACTTAGTTATTAATAATAAACTATGTGTTCGAATCGCGAAGGTCCAAAATGTGCTATTCCTAAATGTTGAACCCCAAAATGTTAAATTATAAAGATAGAAATATAAATTATGATTATGTTACCAAAAACCGAGTCACTTAAACAAGATTAAAACTATAAAAGTTATTGTCTACCATTGACAACTATAGGTACCTAGTTTAGCCTGAACCTCCATTACAATTTAACCTTCGACAATTACTTGCACTGAAAAAGAATCTGGTCGGTAACATGGATAAATGCAGTTCTGTCACAACACGTATGCGGTTCATGGGCACAACATACAGTTCCACAATGTGCCCATATACGGTCAAAACGGCAGCGCCAGTACGTGATTTACAGTACCCTCGTCCCAAAACACCACTCCCTTTATAGCAGACGGTCCGGGGTTTCGCAAATTTATTTGTCTGGGTGTAGATAGATCGTTATCCGCTGCCGCTTGTGTTTATATGCTGCAATATATCAATTCATATCTCAGGAGTTTGTTCGTTCATAAGACACTTGAATCTGAATGTCTAGTCTAACTGTCGTAACTTCTAAAGTGTTGAAAAAGACGATCCTGCGACGGAAAAGTTACGTACCCGTCATCGTAAGTTCCATACCACAGAATAATTAATAATGCTATGCTAGCATTGTTATTAAAATCGGAATTGTTGATCTTCTTCTTTTCTCGTGTATAGCCATCCCTGGTGACGAAGTTTTTAGACCACCCAAAGGCCTCCGACATGACCTAACGACTGTTGTCCTAGAATAACTGAAACCGACAGTTTAAGACTACCGTGGCCTCCGAAGCACGGTAGCGCTCAGATGTACTCGTAAACACCACACAAACTGTCACCCATCCCAGGTGACGTTACGAATGGCTCGGCAAGCTTCCGCTACGAGTGCTGCAGTTGTTGTAAAAATCTACACAAGTACATAAAAAGGAAAACGCGGACAACGCGTCGAAAAGCGATTCAAAAGTGAAATGGGTATTCTACATAAAGCTGCAGCAGAAAGTGAAATAATTACTGAAGACGATAAAAATTTGGTTTGGTCCAAAATCTAGCTAAACAGACGTCATATTAAGATAGAGTTGTTCGTATCTTGTAGCAATCGTAGAGTGGTTACCTGAATTAGTATCTGAAAATAAATTTATATGCACATTACTGTCAAATTCGGACAATTTCCTGGCTGCGAACAAATCAGTCAACTACATAATTTAAATCAAAAATCTAGTTTTTTTTTGTTTATTGGTGCATGACTGCAAGTCGTTCGTTGAAACGTGATTGCGTTGCTATTCATCTGAAGCAATTTGTTGGCAAAGTATTTAATAAAACTATCAGTTTCTTATAATTAAAAAATAAATCTTTCAAACAACTTTCTGATGAGTAGAAACTTTCGCCACGTGTCTTTTTTCATTTTTACTTTTTTCAGACGTTTTCATAAGGGAAATTAGGTTCATTTCTTCTTTCACACACCCAGTTTACGAGGCAGTTCGGCTTGGTAAGGGTTTATGTGCAGTACAACGCCTGTCTAGACGCAGTACTACACCACGATGGTCGTTACACAGTCTGATTTCCATTTAGATTTTAGGACCATCTGGGACTAAGCCCGAATGTATTTGCTGTTGTACGGATGGAATTGTTGGTACATTGAATGGACAAGCTGAAGCTTTATCTAAGGGCTAAGTATTGCTACACAAGAGACTACAACCAATAAGCCGATTAGATCAATTAAAAATTATACTTGGGCATTCAGAATATAGGTACGTGTTTGCTATAATCAAAACCTTCACTAATCTCTATTTCACTATCATTCAGTAACTGTAAAGGCTTCAAATAAATACATAGATGAACGCTTTATTGCAAACATTATATTACAGAGACTACATAAAAACAATTAAAGAAAGTGTTACAATGGGCGGCCTTATCGCTAAAAGCGTTCTCTTCCAGGCAACCTTTGGATTGAGAAAAATTATCAAAATAATAAAGACGGAGTTGTAAGGTCTACAATAATAATAAAAACATAAGCAATGTCAATAAAATAAGCTAAAATAATAGATACAAAACAATAGCAACATACTGAATGCCTACATAAAACGTACTCTACACATTATATTATAAACGTACAAAAATAAATGATTTCTTCAAATAAATAAATAGGTATATATACATATATATATGATGAAGAAGTTCCTGAAAACTTTAGTGACAATGGGTAAGAATTGCGTAGTCATAATAGTTGCTGTGAAGAGAAACCACAGCATTTGTATTACCTATGCACCACCTCTACGCGCATGCCTTTGACATTCATTTGTAAACTAGATTCCGCTATCGAATCTCGGAGCATTGAACACACATTGAACATTCAGAGGGAATTCTAGAAAACAGCTTTGCCGTTTCTCTCCGTCTATAGACTGAAATTGCGTAATATTCAGAGCAGCACCAAACGCTTTGGCTAGCACCGGCTATGAATGAAGTGAGAATTGGCAACAGTTCAAGTCATAAAAGGTATTTAAAATGCACAGACGCATTAAGCCTGGGATCCTGCACTGATATGAAACATTACTACCACACCGTTATGCATGATTTATTGAACGAACAGAGTCGGGTCAGATTCCATTCCAACACACAGGAGTTATACGCTAAACGATTCAATTGTGGAGTATATAATATAATGTAATGTAAGCTTTTGAAATTGGGTCCCAATTGATCGTTTTCATTGCAAATGCTAGATTATGCATTATATAAAAATTAAAAGTTAAAACATATAGATTACGTATAAGATTTTAAGGCGCTCTAGATGAATGGTATAGGTGTTGTAAACCAACTACTACAACTAGAGCTAACATTTTTATTTGGTTATTCTTTTATGCTACTTACTTTAAGCATTTTCTTTATAACTCTATACTCTGGGAAAAGAAATACCAGTTGTTAAAACATAATAAATTACTCACTTGTTTAATTTAAAGCCGCGACGGACGGCGTTACAGGAACTTTTCAACCTGAAAAGATAAGAAATGTAAATGAGAAGCCTATAAGCACGAATATTTATGGCGACTTTCGAAAAGCATGGATAATGCATATCTTATAATCCATTGTATTGAATGAACAGAATAAGTATTAAGGTTTACAAATACCGCTGTATGTATATACAACTGTTTTTAATGTGCCTTGGAAACGAGTAAATTAGTTCAGTCTACTCGCGATTTTGTGATGTTGATATATCGAAAATATGGTACACATTTACAAGAATAAGAAATCCAGGTAAAATAATAGCGCTTGAGACTTAACAGTTTAACATTAAGAAATAAAAGGTTTGCTATGGCGCCTCAACCTTTTCTCATTATATTTTGCGAAAAACAATAATAAACTCTTCGTATTTCTATGATATTTCATCCGTATTCATTTCAAATAGAACAAACATAAAATTTAAAAATTCTGCGAAAAGCTTTCAAAGTCAGCGTCGAAATTGTGGCCAGCATTTTGTTTGATCTCAATACCGTAAAGCATTTTCAGAAAATCGAGGGAAATGTGGCCAGTCTTTAAACATCTAATTATAAAATTCTGTTTTTATTTTTATCTTTAAATTTACTTTCTAATTTTGTTGTAGGTTATTTTAGTCATAATCACTGTATATATTTGTAAATAATTGTAATTTTGATAGTAAATTATCAAGTGCAAAGTTATATTGTTCATTGAATGTATGAACCACTACCTCAAAAGAAATTAAAGACGAAAGGCGAAGGGGAATACCAATATAGGTACCTACTTTTAAGGACACTCCAAAAAGGCATGCCAATACATTTGAACTGATCTAACCCATGCTATACTGAACTTTCTTCTATTCTCATTCGGATGGTTTGACATTTCTAGGCAGTCTTTGACAAGGGTAGACTCTATTTTTACAAGGGCATTCAGTGACCGATACATCGTGTCCGGTTTCGTCAGAATTGTATAGCGCATTGAGTAGCACTTTATATTGATTAGCACAAACGCGTGCACAACAAGCCTGTTTTATTTGTGAATACACTGGCTGGCTTTGTTCAACAACATTTAACACGAACCTGTGCTTTAACAAGTTTCCAGGACATTCAGTACCGCGCGTACGTCCGTTTCCGTCCCGGACCGATTCTATCCTGACCCACTTCTGAGACTGAGTGTAGGTACGGGAACTTAGTATGAATGAAGTAATTTTTATATACTCGCTTTTTACTTATGTGAAACGATAGTTGTAAGAAACTATTTTCAAATAGAAAGTGGGAATGCGAAAATTCTAATATGAGAACACAATGTGTATGTGATTTATGGTTCCCTATACTTTTCTGAATAAAGGCCCGCTTTGTTCAACAACGCGAAAATTTAATTTCAGCAGTAGTAGGCGCTTTCCGTACAACTTTGCGTGTTACATCTCCGATGTTACTACAACTTTACTCGGGGTTCAATATCAGTTCCGCGTTGTCAACTTTTCGAATTCAATCCAAACCTGACCTATTTCGTAGACCTACTACAGGAATATGGAATGAATGAAATTATTCAAATCAACCGCTGAATTATGCGATTGCCCCTCTGTTCATTTAATATCAATTTCCGTGGATCCTGAATTTATTTTAAGGTACCTATATTGGTAAGCTTAAAACGGCCTAAAGTTATATATAATATCTAACTTTAGGCCTGAGCGTGATGTGCATGAAGTTTGCCTATTTAAAGTTGAATACAATAAGGCAGATTCTTCAGATGTCTATTACATCTTTTTTTTTTTTTTTTTTTATATGACTAGGTAATCAAACAAGCAGACGGCCCGCCTGGATGGTAAGCGGTTACCGTCGCCTATGGACACCTGCAACACTCGGGGCATTACTGGTGCGTTGCCTACCTTTAAGGACCCTTTTCACCCTTCTTTTAAAGTACCCCATGTTATAGCTCTGCGGAAAAACCTCGGGCGGTAGCCCATTCCATATTTTGCAGGTGTGCGGCAAGAAAGATCTGGAGAATCGGACAGTATGCGATTTCCATAGATCTATGGTATGTGGATGGGCTTTCGCACGATGTCGGGCAGTGCGGTAATAAAACCGTGATGGAGGAATGAGATCAAATAGTTCCTCAGAACATTCCCCATTATAGATTTTGTAACGTGGTGTCCTTTCGGCTAGCTGGCCTGGACACCTCGTTAATGATGGAGTACTCGCCCTTGACCACGGTGGCCGCGGCAAGGGATGGACTACCTAGGTAGGGGTAACCTATGAGGGGATTTGTCCAGAGAAACACACGGTTATCTAGTTAACAATAAACGGGTTTATATTTCGGTATTACAAAGGTTGCTTAGGGCATCTAGACGGGTACTAAATCTAGGTTTTTACAATGGTTACGGGAGGGGCGACGGACCCCAAGACGACGTGATCGCGGCGGGACCTCAAACGGGAGCGCGTCTCACTCCACAGGGTGACTGCGGCCTAGCTTTTCAGCCCGGCGCTTCTGCCCTGGGAAACGGGAAGCGTAGCCCGGAGTACGGGAAATCGAGGTGCGGAAAACAGGGACGCGGGATGTGAGCGGGGTTTACGCGGGGACGGGAGTTAGGGTAATCCACAGGGTGATTGCAGCCTAGCTTTTCAGCCCGGCGCTTCGGCCCTAGGAACGGGAGCGGGAACAGGAACGGTTAATCCACAGGGTGATTGCAGCCTAGCTTTTCAGCCCGGCGCTTCGGCCCTGGGAACGGGAGCGGGAACAGGAACGGGTAATCCACAGGGTGATTGCAGCCTAGCTTTTCAGCCCGGCGCTTCGGCCCTGGGAACGGGAGCGGGGCTCCACAGGGTGATTGCAGCCTAGCTTTGCAGCCCGGCGCTTCGGCCCTGGGAACGGGAGCGGGACTCCACAGGGTGATTGCGGCCTAGCTTTGCAGCCCGGCGCTTCGGCCCTGGGAACGGGACTCCACAGGGTGATTGCAGCCCGGCGCTTCGGCCCTGGGAAGGGAACGGGACTCCACAGGGTGATTGCAGCCTAGCTTTGCAGCCCGGCGCTTCGGCCCTGGGAACGGGAGCGGGGAATCCACAGGGTGATTGCAGCCTAGCTTTGCAGCCCGGCGCTTCGGCCCTGGGAACGGGAGCGGGGAATCCACAGGGTGATTGCAGCCTAGCTTTGCAGCCCGGCGCTTCGGCCCTGGGAACGGGAGCGGGACTCCACAGGGTGATTGCAGCCTAGCTTTGCAGCCCGGCGCTTCGGCCCTGGGAACGGGAACGGGGAGTGGGGTGCGGGTAGCGGGAGGGGGAGAGGCGATTCGCTGGAAACTCTGCGAGCGGTCGGGCTGGTGCTCCGGTGGTACGTCCGTACACCGCGGGAGCCTCGAGCGAATGCCTCGAGTCCGCGCGCCAAGGGGCCTTATATATCGTCCGCGTGGCGTGCGCGGCTGGCGGCGGGTGGCGGGGGTCGACGTAGTGGCCGGCTGGTAGGTACTGGTGGTCCGTCGCACCCTCCTCCCTTTTTTGGAGATTTTTACCTGGGGAAAAATCACCGTTTTCGGTAAATAAACATGTTTACATATCTGGTTTAAGTTTTATTACAACGCCTATCAAAGTTGGATTTTAGTTACGGGGTTACGGGTACAGGTAACGGAAAGTAGATTCTACCTATAATACATTATTCTTTAAGTGCCATTCTGGTGCGGTTAATACTTATGTTAGAACTTCTAACAAACTACTTTTACATATGAAATAAAAAATAAAAAAAAAACTTGGTTCGCTTTTGAGCGTAAAAGTAAAAATGCACAAAACTGGTTAAGGCAAACACCGCCTCTTGCGTGTATAAATAATAAAACAAAATCTATTCCTATATGAATCATCTCTAGGTATCAAAGTTTATTTTCTAGTATCTAGTTTTCTTCTATGCCTATGGTAGCTAAAGTTATAATTTAACATTTGAGCTTGCTTGGTTTTATCTGGTTCTTTTTTGTAACGTCGGGTGTGGCGGCGCCCGCTTCTGCATCCTCTCTTTTTCCTCTGCCGCCCCTCGCTTGCCGTCTCTGTCTTATTTTCACTCGGGTCTCTTGTCAGGTCGGTCAGCATGGCCAGGTAAGCGAGGTCGGTCATCTCCAGAGAGGATTCTTCTTCTTGGAGCAACGCCAGGCCCAGGAGATCTGCCGGTAATTCCTCTTTTACCAGTTTCTGGAATTCTTCTGTCTCCTGTTTTGTCAGCGTTGGATCTCTTGCGCGTGGTTCTATCGGGTCGTTCTCATTTTCTGTGCCTGTGTTTGTTGTCGCTTGTTCTGGTGTTATGTCCTTTGTGTCGTTTTTCTTCTGGTTCAGTGTCCACTCTATTTTTATTCCCATTATTTCCATTATATCCATGCCTATCAATATATTTGTTATATCTGGGTGATAAAGCAGCTGGTGGATTATCTTTTCCTCTCCTATGCTTATTTCTAATGGCAAGGCTTCTTTTATATCTATTTTCGTTCCGTTTACCAGTGTGGCTGTTTCTGATATTCTTTTCGGTTTCAGGTTTCTGTCTGTGAAATTTTTGTATACGTCCTTGTTTACGTATGATCTTGTTGAGCCTGTATCTATTAATGCGTCGTATTCCTTCTGCAGTACCGAGATTTTAATAAATGGTCGGTTATCACCCTTTTGTTGCTGGTTGTGCGTATCTATCCTCAATGTATCTATTCTGTTGTTTGCTTTCTTACAGCAGTTAGTACTCAGCACTCCGAGTTTGCCGCAATTGCTGCAAAATGTCACCTTTTTCCCCTGACAATCTCTCATTGAGTGTCCTGGTTTGCCGCAACTCCAACAGCACTCCCCGGAGTTGTACTTGTAGACGTATTTTGTCGTCTCTTCAGGCCGGGTGCGGTCTCTGGGTGTCCAATTGTCTCGAGTTTCTTCGGGTTCTTGGTACTCACTTTGATTTTGAGTCTGTTGCGTGGATTGGGATTTCTGTTGGTGACCTCGGTCGAAATCTGTGCGGCGTTCTGTTGATATGCTTTCGTAGTCACTTGCTAATTGTATTAATTGGTATACGGTGGTGAATTCGGAGCCCTTTATATAGTACTTGTATTTCGGGGACATATTTTCATAGATAATTTTTAGTTGTTCTTCTTTTGACATTTTGCCGTATCGTCGCATCAATGTTTGTATCTCAATTAAGTAGTCGGTAAACTTCTGGCGGTAATGCTGCTTCTTCATAATAATTTTTCTTAGCAGCTCATTTTCATGGTCACGGGTAAGGAATGTGAGTTTAAAACACCTGATAAACTCACCCCAAGTTTTAAATGATTCCTTGTTATTCCGGTACCATAGCACGGCCTTGCCTCTCAGGAATCTGGGTATAATTTTTAGCACTTTTTCTTTTTCTATTCCACTTGATTCTATTAGATCATCTAGTCCCTCTAGGAACTCGACTGGGTCGTCATATGTGTCAAAACACAGGTTCCATCTCTCTATACCTCGTTCGTATTGCTCTGGGTAGTTTATCATTTCGGGTTTTTCATCAGTCTCTCCGTCTGATCGTGACATAGTGTCTTTATAATCTGGTTCTGGTTCACTGGTGTTGCCGCTTTCTATTGGCTTCGGGACTGGTTTTCGGGTCTGGTCTGGATTTGCCCTTATTGCCTCAGCAAGGGTCTGACGTAATTCTTTGACGGTTTGGTTCTCTGTTGTGAGGTTTCTCTTCCTGCACTCTTGCTCCAATTCGGATTTTTTCAGGTTGTATAACCACGATGTTTTATCCGACATTAAATATATTTTGTCTACTTATTTTACAAGGCCTACCTTCCTCTGGACAAATTTATTTATGGAGGTCACTCGCTAAGCGACGTATTCTTTTGGCTGTTGCCTGAGTACGTCGTTGTAGTGAGTGCCCTATCCCCTGGGTTGATTTCGCGGGTTTTGAGTTCGGCGCCAATGTAATGTGATTTAATTTCGCAGGTTATTACGTTGGACGCCTATGGAACGTGATCCTCTATGATAATTCCGCGGGTTTTTAAGTTGGGCGCCAATGTAACGTGGTGTCCTTTCGGCTAGCTGGCCTGGACACCTCGTTAATGATGGAGTACTCGCCCTTGACCACGGTGGCCGCGGCAAGGGATGGACTACCTAGGTAGGGGTAACCTATGAGGGGATTTGTCCAGAGAAACACACGGTTATCTAGTTAACAATAAACGGGTTTATATTTCGGTATTACAAAGGTTGCTTAGGGCATCTAGACGGGTACTAAATCTAGGTTTTTACAATGGTTACGGGAGGGGCGACGGACCCCAAGACGACGTGATCGCGGCGGGACCTCAAACGGGAGCGCGTCTCACTCCACAGGGTGACTGCGGCCTAGCTTTTCAGCCCGGCGCTTCTGCCCTGGGAAACGGGAAGCGTAGCCCGGAGTACGGGAAATCGAGGTGCGGAAAACAGGGACGCGGGATGTGAGCGGGGTTTACGCGGGGACGGGAGTTAGGGTAATCCACAGGGTGATTGCAGCCTAGCTTTTCAGCCCGGCGCTTCGGCCCTAGGAACGGGAGCGGGAACAGGAACCGTTAATCCACAGGGTGATTGCAGCCTAGCTTTTCAGCCCGGCGCTTCGGCCCTGGGAACGGGAGCGGGAACAGGAACGGGTAATCCACAGGGTGATTGCAGCCTAGCTTTTCAGCCCGGCGCTTCGGCCCTGGGAACGGGAGCGGGGCTCCACAGGGTGATTGCAGCCTAGCTTTGCAGCCCGGCGCTTCGGCCCTGGGAACGGGAGCGGGACTCCACAGGGTGATTGCGGCCTAGCTTTGCAGCCCGGCGCTTCGGCCCTGGGAACGGGACTCCACAGGGTGATTGCAGCCTAGCTTTGCAGCCCGGCGCTTCGGCCCTGGGAAGGGAACGGGACTCCACAGGGTGATTGCAGCCTAGCTTTGCAGCCCGGCGCTTCGGCCCTGGGAACGGGAGCGGGGAATCCACAGGGTGATTGCAGCCTAGCTTTGCAGCCCGGCGCTTCGGCCCTGGGAACGGGAGCGGGGAATCCACAGGGTGATTGCAGCCTAGCTTTGCAGCCCGGCGCTTCGGCCCTGGGAACGGGAGCGGGACTCCACAGGGTGATTGCAGCCTAGCTTTGCAGCCCGGCGCTTCGGCCCTGGGAACGGGAACGGGGAGTGGGGTGCGGGTAGCGGGTGCGGGTAGCGGGAGGGGGAGAGGCGATTCGCTGGAAACTCTGCGAGCGGTCGGGCTGGTGCTCCAGTGGTACGTCCGTACACCGCGGGAGCCTCGAGCGAATGCCTCGAGTCCGCGCGCCAAGCGGCCTTATATATCGTCCGCGTGGCGTGCGCGGCTGGCGGCGGGTGGCGGGGGTCGACGTAGTGGCCGGCTGGTAGGTACTGGTGGTCCGTCGCAATTTTATAAAACACACTGAGTGCACCGATGTCTCGACGTTGACTCAGTGGTTCCAAATCTTTTGTGAGCTCGGGACATCTTCTAACTTTTTAACCGCAATGGACAACTTTACCACACTAAGTTGCTGTCAACCTCAGATGTAATGTACGAGTATGCACACCACATTGAGTCCAGCTCTGAGTACTGGGATACGTGTAGGTACCTCCAGAAATTAATAATGGATAAAATTATTCAAATGAATGGATATGATAAGTGGTCAGCCCCCCGATTCAGAACCTCACGATAACGAATACCGATTCGATTCGACTATTATTGATCTCGTTTTGTATGTTTCTTTTCGAGCTATTCCGCCTCGAAAATTTAATACGGTTCCGGTTACAATATTGGTATCGATTACATGTTACATTTACTAATTTTGTTTTGTGTGCAATATCATTTACATCATAAGTTATGAAACCGAATCGATCGACAACGAGTTATCGTGAGGTTCTGAATCGGGGGGCTGATCGACGATTTGTGCTCATAATATATTACGAGCCCTTTATTGTTTAAATTCTTTTAATAAACATGACCGACTGCATTGTAATGGCATTGTTTAGGAACACCAAAATAAAATACATACTGTGTTTCTAAGTATTCGACACCACCGACCATTATATTTTATACTCGTTCTAGGATTGCAACTTCAATCTAACCCTGTCGTTTCAGAACACGAAGCTTATCATGTAGTTTACGCTGGTCGTTAACCTAATTCAGAGAATCGATCTTAGATCCTACAGACATGGCGGATATCCTACTGTTCATGGAAAAAACGTACCAAACGACATTTGTAAGTAATATATTTTTAGAGACCCGATTTCTCAACCGCCTGATGAGCTTTAGATTGCGGATGGATCTCATATTTAACGGGTATTAAGGGATTTGGGATAAAACCATTTTTTGTCAGTACCGCTTATCAGCTCATTGAGGAATCGGTTCTACGGGCACAACCTCTTGCGTAACGACGCCATTATTGATCTTTCCTTCAGTAAGTATCTAGCAAATGTATTTGATGATCACTTCAATTTTGCGTGAAAATTTACTGATTATACAAATAAGATTAGGTAAAATTTTCCAAGATACTCGTATTTACTTGCTAGAGAGCTGGTGATGCCTTTACCCAACTACAACAATGTGACACAAGCTAGTAGTAGACAATTCCCCACCACAATTCCCACGTACTCTAAGCGGTCTGCCTGTAACAACTTCGCTTATCACCACAGCGTCAGCAAACTAACATTTAAAAAGTCCTGTTGCCAGCCGCCCGCCAGTTGGAAAGGTAGATTTTGCTTCCTTTGAAAACAATCGCCCGTACATTTTTAATAAAAGTTTTATGTACCTCTTATTGTTGAGATATTATTAGAGAAAATAGAGTCGATTTTAAGTATACCTACGTTAGTTTTCAAAACTAGCTAAGCAGTAATTTGTGCGACATTCGATCGAACTGCTGGCCGTTCGAATCCCAACTCAGTTAAATGTCAAACTTTATCATGAAATTAGCTGTTGCCTGCTACTTCTTACGCGTAGTGAAGTATTCTAAACATGTTCCCGACAATTTTCCATTCCACCCTAATCCCGCTCCGCTTCTAACCCGAACCCGTTCCCGTCCTATCCCTTCACTGTCCCGCTCCTGCTTTCGTCACGCTCCTATCCAGATCACTGAGCTGAGGCTGAGCCTTGTGCACTAAGAATCAGTTCCGGAGTTCAACTTGTATTGGACACATATTTTTTCCTAAATCGTCCATAACTTTAGTATTCCTGGACCGATTTTGATAAAACAAAGTCTATGGGTAGCACCGGACTCCATAGAACACATTTAAAATAAACTGCATTGCAATTCGTGCCTTAGTTTCTGAGTTTATCCCGGACAGACAGACAGACACACAAAATTTTTAAAACTGTATTTTTGGTTTCTGTTGCTCCCATATACCTACTCTTAACAGTAGCCGTCTCGTAAGTTTATAAATTTATATGTTAAAAATTAAATTCACTTTTAACTAAACATTTAGGCTATTTTGATTCGAAGTCTACCAAAAAAGCTTTTGCCATATTCATTTCGAAAGTTTAACCATTCCCTTTGGTTTGCAGCGTCCGTTAAATTTATGTAAAGCGTTTTCCACTTCGCATGCTTTTAGTGTTTTTTTCAGTTATATGCAACCAGCAAAGTAATAACAAAAAAGAAATGATTACTATTTGTTTTTTTTTATGGTGCTTAGTGATGAGACGAAGACGTCGTTCGCCTAATGGTAAGCGCCACACCTGTCCATAACAATTGCAGTGCCACCCAGAACTTTGAATGCCATAAAAACCACTGCGTAACACTGCATTGCGCTGATCTGCTGCGTAGCAACCCGTGACATCAGATTTTAGGTCTCATATGCCCAGTAATTTTGCTGGCTACAATGGCGTTCAAACCGGAAGTGGGTACTGCTTGGCGGCAGAATAACTGGCAAAGCTGTGGTACCTACCTAGACGGCCTCCCGCATACAAGAGACCTACCACGAGTAAGTTTCATTGTTGATATGTTGAAAGCAAGTTGTGAGTTACTAAAATGTTGTCTCAGAGTGACGAGCGCTGTGCTGTATTGCGCAGATTTTGTAAAACAATTTTCTGTTCTGGGTGGCTTTGCAACTGTTAGCAATACGCCTGCCCATGCAGGCGTATTGCTTACCATCAGGCAAACGACCTGCTCGTCTCGACACTTAGTAACATTAAAAAATACAGTTCCATTGTGGCTTTTTGTAACAAGTAGAATAAAACGTCATTCATCTAAGTAAGATGTACTTTGATTTTTGTCCTGATACTTATGTCAGATTTATTTATGTAGAAGGACAGACTTTATCACATATTTGTGCTTTCAATATAACCTACCAAAACTTATCAAAACTGTATATAAACGGAAACCTAAGTAAACATAGCAACAACGTTAAGGTCGGCAAATATTTTATCAGGAATATGAGAATTGCGCGTTTTTAAATTTGCTTGATGATCACTAAACTAGCAGAGATGTTATGGCAATTACATTTGCATAAAACATAATTTCAAACAAAAAATGAGAGAGACATGAAAGATGAGACGAAGAGATTCCGAGACATTTTCAAATGTTTGTGATCAATCAAAACACACTGTTAAGTGTAGAACAGGTTGGCAACCCTGCATACACAAGGTTGTGTGCCATGATTCAACATGAGCTCATATATTATCAATTGTGATTCATTTATTTGTCGTATTCATTTCTTGAAGACCAAGTTAACTGGGAGGCCGAAACCTTAAAACCACAAAATAAATATTAAATTATTGCAGGACGGAATTGAACTTTGTGGAAGCTTTGCCGAGTAGATTATTAGGGTGACACATTTGAAGCCACTTATACATAGAGTTTGTATGATTTTAATTTTGTCTCAAGTTGCTATTTCAGAATGAACACGGGCCTTAGTTAGTTTTAGTCCTTTCTAGGGCTAAAACCACAGAATACTAAGGGACAGAAGCATCACTCCGCAAAGAAATTTAAACAAATAGCGACTCTTGCTATGACGCAATAAAATTCAATTCAGCACGAGTAGCGCTGCATACCTACCAGTCATATTAACCTACAGAGCGCCTCTCTTTCTATCGCATAGCTCTTATCTCTTCAGACGCGGCACGTGCAACGACGCGCGACCCGCCGTCGGTGTCCAGCTATGTACTTGTAGCTTCGTACCTACAGTGCGGAGTGCGCTAGGCCTGATAAAACTAAACAAGATTTATCAACCGCTACTTTATCGCCGCTGATTTATCAATATGAAGAAGTTAATAATTATTTCTTTTTCAGCTCGCATTGACCTATTATTATACCCATTTAGGGACGTGTTGCATTTAGAAATTCAATATTGGTACAATTCTCCGGAACATTTGTCACATACACATCGATTCACGAGAACCGATACGTATTCGTTAAATCGATTTAATTGGCTCGTAAATCGATAGCAGCTGTTACCGAAATGATCGTAAGGGCCAATTTAAAAAGGAATTGAAAATGGGGGTTAACGGGCGCATGATGTAACGGTCTCTCCCTCGATAGCTGATGAAGCAATTTCTATTGACTTAACGCATGTTTGCTTGTCATTAATATGGAATAATATTTGTTAAAGTTCGGTTCTTTAATTTCTTAATGTCACCCGTTTTACTTTTGCTCCCCTGAAACGCGCGTAGTGTGGCCTATACTATACATTTTCAGTTGTGGTATTATTTCCAAAGAAGAACCTTTTCTAGCTTCTGCTATTTTGCTGAAAAGCGCAACATCCTATAAAAAGGTTATTAAAGATGTAAAACAAAATGTACTGCGACATACGTTGAACGAGACGAGACCGACTAAACAAACAACCCGAGAAAAGCAAATACCTACTGTGTTGGCGACATTGGGCCAACGTTGCGCAAGTTCTACGTCCCTGCGAGGCGCCGTCCGACCGGCCCATATGACATCACAGCTCTGTTTATGTTTTCTTTTATATCACGGTCAAATTGATATTTTTTACCCAACTTTATAATACAAATCTGTATAACAAAGCTTTCGACATAACAATGGAAAACCAAACCAATTAACTCGATGTCGACCTAGCCACATTACAGATCATGATCGCTTGATGGTTAACGTCTCGCCACAGGTTAAAATTACCTGTTGGAACACAGCAATATATGCAACGAATTAGCGACAGAATATTAGACTACGGGGGTACTTCCCCAGCCAAACATTTGCAACAGAGCTTAACCACTAATATATAGAGCTCTTGCAAAAGCGCTACCACCGATATTATGTACGCTCAAACCAACGTCCAAGAATGCACAAGTGTCAGAATATAGCATACGATGACGCATAGCGTACAAATACTACAAATTTTGGTTCAGCTAGAATGACCCTAATAAAACCGCCTGAACAAATACCTCAGACGACGACAAACAGCGAATCGACAACATTGGCTCAGCAATGCGCAAGCTCGTATCACAGAGAATGGCGACAACTGACCTCTGATTGATGTGACATCATTGCTTGCATGCTATCCGTAGAGGGTCTTATCGAATACCACCAAAGCTACAAATTACAAATACTTTCTCAAGCTTTTATACCTTAGTTGACTGACAAAAGGTAAAGCTCTGAACAATTAATCTTCAAGGAGAAATAAGCCTATTTCAAATGCCTATATCTCGATCACCATTTTCTTTTTATCAAATTTACTGTTGTTCTAATGTACCCTTTCAATTTTAAAATCTTAACAGCTCGATAGTAGTTAACTAGGTACCCACTGTCAGCGACATTACTTAGCGCAAGCTTCACATTGTGACAACAATTGGCTGCTCCAGATGACATCACCGCCCTGCCCCCATCGTGTAGATGTAGATCGATGGTGTAACCGATTATCCACCAATTAATTGGAACGGTCGGAATTAACTGCGCATTGTTAATCAGGGCTCTGAATTAGACATACGAGTCGGTGTGTCAAAGTAATGGCTTTGGGCGTGTGTGTCTATTTACATGCTTTCAGACCAGCTGGACATTGTGGTCTGTGATTTGATTACAGTGGCCTGCCTGAGCTATAGATAATTTAATACTACATGGGCTCGCTGTATAAGTTATGAAAGGAAAGAGGCAGGAAAGATATATTAAAAAACCTACTAACTGCAAGTAACATGTCAAATTTTCATCTCAAAACTTTTTATTTTATTTGTTTTTTTTTTGACAATTATATTGGAAGCGCTTCATCAGACATTTACTATACTGAAATCCATTGCCGTTCTGATTTGCCAGTTTCGTAATATTTATTTTAACTTACCTATATTTATCGATTTGAATATAACTCGAATAATCTATTCAACCGTTACACCATCTGTTTCTCATGGTAATATTAAAACAAGACATTAAACTACAAAGACGCTATATTATAATGGTGGATTTAAGTGTTGGTTAAATTATTAACCACATAGTTTATACCTCGTGTGAGTCTTCGCTAAATTAATTAGGTCAGGTTGTAATGGGAATTTACATTATGTCTTTGATGTATGAGGTTTCATCAATATTGGTTGGAAACTGGTTGAGTTAAATCAAATTATCCATTATGAAAACGTTTACCACTACAATCATCACAGCAATCGCAGCATATCCCGTGGCATCCGCAGAAAACAGATAGTCGCTTCATCTAATTACTTCAATCTTCCTTCTTATATGCACGTCTTCTGATAGTAATTTAAGTTAGTACTCTTTTACTTGCATTCACATTTGTTATTTTTTTCTTATTCACTAATCTTCTATTCTTTCTTTTTTATTTCAAAAATGTACATCATGCCTTTGATATATGAGATTTTCGTCAATGTCTGTTGGAAATAGTTGAAGGAAATCCGATATGTATATGTGGAACGTAACGATTGACTGACATGACATAATGCGAAGGTATATGGAACGTGAACGCTCGTGTTATAAGGTCGCTGCAAAAACAGATGCTGATATCCGATACGGATATTGATACAAACCAGGCTAATTATATTCATAAAATAATAACCGATGTGTTCACGTGCGTCCTATATAAACAAAAAGTTTGAGGAGCGAATATACTTCACTCACCGACGAGGGTTTCGCGTCTCAATATTATATAATTATCTTTTTCTATTCAATACTACCTTTAGTTCAGTTCAGTTCAGTTCAGTTTTAAAATTATTTTCGAAACGAAAGTTACTGGATGACTCATGAGTTAAAATTACACTGCACCGATGTGCGGTAATGCAGTGTAGTTCTTATGACAAACAGGACAGAACCACAATCTTTCTCACTGGATAACCTTTGCATCGAAATCGATGACACAACACGAACTAGAAAGAAAAATAGCAGATAAACTCGAATTAGATCAAGGTTTCCCCTTAGAATAAACAAAGCAAGGAAAACAGACTAACGACAGTAATAAACGCGTTGTTAAACAATATATTATTAGCACGTTCGTGTGCCTAATTCGTGACTTAATTGTCTTCCTGGTAACCCCAATGACTTTGAATGTTCCCTCATTTAGGAGGCAGATAATTATTTAAACCTATTGCCAGTTTACAAATGTCGCGCTTCAATTTATCCATGCCAACAATACTTTAAACAGTTGCTCTCCTGTACTCCATTCTCAATTTCCTATTACGTCGCGGTCCAAATGCTCATGAGCACAACAGATCTCAAACTAAATTCTCCAATTACAGACACTATTAGAGATTCCAATCAAACCGCTCCAGATATTGTCACATGAGATTCTAATCAGATTTGTGAGCTGATGAGGGCCTGACGTCACGCACGGCTGCCGCCTGGCCTCTGGGCTGATCGGTGTGACTGAACTGTCATGCACTCGCAATCGCGATTCGTCATATAGATCATTTACTGGGGCTTTGACCTGGTTTGCAACTCACGATTTGTGTACATATAGCTTCTGTGTCTATTCAATTCATTCAATTCAATTCATTTATTCATAATTCAGACAATGTCCATATTTGTTAGTAAAAATACAAGTTCAAAAAATGTTAGTAAATAATTAATTAGCTACATTATAATTACAAAATAAAATCAATAAAATAATGAATAATGTCAATAAAATAATCAATTACAAAACAAAACCATTATAAATATTGTAACAAAATAAAATTTAATTAATAGTACAAACATGTCATCTTAATCTAAACCTAAGTTTGGCTCCAGAGTGCTCAACATGCATTTTATTCCAATATTTCATTATTGGGCAGTCCAGGTCCATCCTCCAAGCGAACAACTGTAGGTAGCTGTTGGAGCTGCCCCGCACCCGGCGCATCAGGGACGCAACTCGTTTCCGCAGGATCGCTGCGAAACCGTCTATCTGCACATTCGCAAACATCCCCGATGCGCTACAGTGGCGCGGCAACCACATCAGCGCCCTGAAGGCGTTGTTGTATTGGATGCGCAGGGCGTTGTATGTCTTTTTTTTGTGCTTGACCCATAGGCTGCAGGTATAAAATGACTATTGACTTAAGTTTTATCGATGGTTGTATTCCATGGCAAATCGTGCTAACAACAGCTTGCAATTTATATACTCGTATAATATTATGTATGTATGTATTCACGACATGCATCGCAGTTTAAAAATCATCTTCATCAATGATCAGATATTGTTACAGGTATATTGTAACTAATTTCATTAAATTATCGAAATAGTAGCTGTTTTATTTATGCTAAATTGAGAGTAATTCGTCAGTCATAGATAAGATTATTTTCATTACCTTATACATTTTTATCTACATAGATCTAGATATTTTACCCATGCGTGTATTACGTTACGTGTTATACGTGTCGGAAACCAAGTCTCAATTTTATGTCGTCAAACCATTTCAGTTATAAACTCAACAAAAGAACATATATATTTGAAATTCGGAGCAGTTTAACTACATTTTTAGAAATACCATTTCACCCAATCAGCTTACATAGTTAATTAAGGTAACCGTACAGTTAGTTAACCTTTTTATAGACCGCACTATAATGGTACAAAGCATGCACTAATCCTATTAACCTCTCTGAACTCTGCACTATTATCTTATAAAGTTTACCATTCGATATGCACTTTAGTAATGAGTGTTTCGATAGTGTTGATGAACAAAGTGTAATCAGTGCAGTACTGATAAAAATGTATACAATATGTACAAATTTAATGTTAACGACCAGAATGCAGATGTGTGAGTGTTTGAAGATGTAAGTCATGTAAAGACTAGTGTATCATTCTCAACTTTGTGGAATGGTACGATTAAACAAACTGTCTTAGTTGGTATCTTTTTTTTTATTATACTGGTTTCAAGTTAAATTGGAAATAAAATGAAGAGAATTACACAAAAGTTCCTGTCTACGTAATTTATCACAATGACACAATATCTATGCATAACCCGCTAAGGCTACTAATATATGGAAAGATTGATGAACGGTGAAGAAACGAAGATAGTTAGGGTAGATATGAAGGGAGGGCTACTTGTCTTTATCGCTTAGAAAGAAGATTTGTTATAAAGATAGATGTTGGATAGATAAATAAATAAACGTAGTACACACATTTACTAATGTTTTGATAATTTAACTAGTCAATAATGCAAAATTAAATACCAATCGATAGCTTTTTATCGTTTACAAATTTGGAAGAGAGATATGACATAGATTCAAATTCTCTTCGCAAACAGACATTGGGAAACCATTAAAATTTCTAAGCAAAACTTTATTTAGGCCAATTTGTGAAATATAAAAAGAAAGTACCATCTCCATAATGTTTATCTTTGCACTGGTCATGTTATGATACAGTAAACATTCTTGGCATTTCCTGTTTCGGTGCAACTAATTTCGTTTCATTCGCTCGCAGCAACACAATATACATGTATACATGTTTTAAAGATAAAACGTTCAACATTATTACAAGCTTTTGTAATATTGAAAACAGCGTTGTAATTTTAGCTGTAGTTTTCTTAATCAGTTTACGTTAGCTATGGGGCTAAAATCATTCTCACCCCACATTCTCTAATCTGCTGTGCATTGCTGTTCTGCAGAGAAATTTTTATCCTTGGCTTATTTACATACCCGTATGTAAATGTAGATCTGACTTGGAGCATTTCAATTCCCCGTCTGACTTTGTGGTATTTTTGGAAATCGTAGAAGCATAAGCTTGCAAATGAAGTTACTACGTTTGTAAGAAATCCCGAAATTTAACGGAGCCCAGTCAGTTGTTACACAAGCAGTTTTCTGTGCTATCTTTGCGAAATTGTAGATGGATGGTTTTCATTCATTTAATGACATTGCACAAAACAATTCTCGGATAAACTTTTCGATTCATGAATTCCAGCTTTAGAGTCAACAGCGGTGCTAACGAAACAGCCAATTAAAATAATAAACACGAATCCATTATGGCTATAACAAGCGTCCCAACTGATGCAGATAAACTTAAATTGGTTGTTATAACCCAATGACTGCTAGTATACTATCCAGCCTTTTTAAGGCTTCTCAGCGATACTGCTGATGTAGCAGTGAATTATGCGGTCGGTCGAGTTGTGGAGATTACACTGCATTTTATGAGGGAAGCAATCGTTGTATTGTCAATATTACAAGATTGGAAAATGCTATAAACACTTGCAAAAACTACGAGGACCAAAGAGCGACATGCTACATATGTGGCCACAACATGCTTTGGTCCATAACTGTAAGTGTATAGAGCAACTGTAAATAAATAAATGGCGTCTTAAAGAAGACTGTATCTAATACATAATGAAAATCCTGTGGAGACGTCGTCTGATTAAATATAGGACAGCAGAGTACTGCTTAAAAATTCGTTGTGCTTATTAAGCCTGTACGCCTCCATTATTCAGGGCCACAAGCAGGCAACATGAGACTAAAGCTCAACGCTATCCGGAAATGAAAATAAAACAAGACTCGTTCCGAAAACCCGTGCATTGAATCAAACAAGAACGCCTGAAACAAATGGGAGTGCCAGAGCATCGTTTAGAAAAACTGTCGATAACGCTGTAGGGGAATCGCAGAATCCTTTGTAGCGTGTTAAGGCCGTGAATAAACAAACAAGGCCACCTGCTCCGGAATAAAAAACAATATTACTGGGTACAATCGATACAGCGAGCCGAGATCTTGGCCCAGCCGCTGTCAGCAAGCTGACTATGGATTTCATGCTCCAATTGATTGACGTGATGGGATGCGTGCGACGTGACGTTTGCTAAATAAAATCCATTTCTATGGCCTTGTCGCAGCTACAGAGACGGTAATTGTGTTCAAGTTAAGTCGATTTTGAAATGACTCTCAAAAACTCATTGAAAGAATTGTCTACGCTTGGCTAGTGTGGGAACTTCGGCTTTCCAATAAAATATCGATAAAATACACATAAAGAAAAAGGCGTTTCCTCCGAAGTAAAATAATAAAATCATTGTTATTCGATCAGGCTTTCCTTTCAACGGTATCTAGTGCCTGCCTCAGGGAGGATTTGTTGAAATTCAATAACACGCTTTGTTGCCTTATGATGACAAAGATTGGAACATCAAACTCAGTCTTATATAACTTTGGTACAGTACATAATATACAGGTGATGAATAAGTAAACAATTAAAAAGTATTTATGTGACAGTGCAAAGAACGGCGATATACCTAGCTTGACAAACGAAGTGAAAACAAGAAAATAATGAATTGAAAATAGTATCAATCTTTTTCATTGTGATTAAACGATAATGATAGATGTCACGTACGATCTTAAATTAATGTGTCCAATAAAAATAGTGTTACACACACGTAGTGAGAGCCACATGCAAAAAGTGTAATGCTACGTGTAATGCTACATGTACATGTAAAACATGATTAGTTCAATAACAACGGTTTCTCACTCGTGGTTATAGAAAGCTCATCGTACTATTAAAGGTCATGTATATTTAATCGGATGTCAGAAGAGGGAATGGGAATTCAGCCTAGAAACATTTAAGAGCTCAGATATTTAAGTTTCAGCTTATTTCGGTTGTTATTAACTTAATTTTCTATGCAGTTTCTTATAAGCTTCAAACATCATCAACAAAAGCCGTCATGTATTATTCTATTGAATTCTTAAAGCTCTTTGGCTTAACCTCAAAAAGACTTCAAATGAGATTTACAAAGCATTTTGCTTAGGAGTCGCCTAATTCAAAAGGTTGGAAAGGTAAAGTTGTATTCCGAACAAAGATAGACACAACCAAAGAACTTTGTTACATTTATGAAAAACTAGCTGTCTGCCTACAGCTCCACCAGGTTTTTTGTCGAGTAGGCATCTGCGTTTGTGAGAATTGATAAACACATAAGTCACGATAAACGTTTGCTTACACAGCACAAAAGGGGTTAAGCGAGAGATAAATCGGTAGGTACATAACCAGTCAAGCATTTTGAAGAAGAGCTGGAGAATTTGAGTGGATGCGTAACAGGAATTACTGCAGTTGAGCCATCAGCGCATGACGGAATTGCATGTCTCCAGCGGTTGTTGTGACAACGGACCGTTTTCTACCAACTGGGTGTTCAGTTGCATATTGTGTTTAACCGTTCCTGCGCTGCGCCTTGCATATTGTTTAAAATTCATTGGAGGCAACGACAATGAACTTTGTAACGACTTAATTGTATTACATTCATTCCTTTATGACTAGCCGCCATATGGTCAGCGGTTAAGCATAATGTCAATCTGTAAATTTCCAGGACCTACATACAATATTACTCGGAACATTACTGAATACATGATTGACATCGTTCACCTGATAAAACGTCTGCCTATGAAATCTTCCCTCCAAGACGCATTTGTCTGAGATTAGTATTGGTTATATGTAGTTTATGTATTATGAAAAGATTATCGTAAACTAACGTTAGAGGCCATCTCCTTTTGCTCATCATTATTTTTTTTATTCGTTCTCTGAACAATGAGATTCGTCTTTTAAGTTCCTCCTCTTTAATTCAGAAAATGAGATTAACTTAAACGAGATTTTGATTGTCATTTTGATTATTTATGATCACAAAATGATATGAACCTGCATGCGCCGTCACGTTTATTTGAATATTAATAAGAATATAAATTGTACATTGTTTTGTGTCGTACATAACTACATACATGTTGCATGGTATTATTTTTATCATTGGTAGAGACAGCATCTTATATCATTAAGTATTTTGCCTGTATTATATTACATTGCATTCATTTAGTGTGACTTCCCTTCATTTTTTAATTGACTTGACCATAGTACTAACATTCCTAATAGTACTCGTTAATGAGTTTGTTTAAGTATATTAGTTATTGACTATTAGTGTAATCTTTGCACCATTTATTCGGCGAATAAGTCTTGTGAAATGCTTCTTTCGTCTATGTGATCTGATCCCCATTCTGACTCAGCCCCCGATGCTTGCTTCCAATCCCTCTCAAAATATGAAATAGGGCACCTCTCAAAACACCAATTTTATTAGGGTTACGAATCAATAACCCTCGCATATTTCAACCCTTTTTATAATGTTCGTGGCGATCATAAATTTTATTATTTTCATAATTCGGCGTGCAATTGAAACGATTAATATTCAATCTAAACTGAAAATACCTGTTAAGCTAAAGCAATTGACTCTTAACAAACAAATAATGATGCTTTTGTTACTACGTAGCCAGTGAGTAGTTAACTTTAAATAAACTTGACAGCTGAAACGAAACATGCTTCGATATCAAGGAACTTACAAGTCAATTCCATACGTGCCACAGAACTAATGAAATTCTTCAACTTCAAGACAAAAACTAGAGATTACATTTTTTAATTAATCTCTACAAGATACTACTTACTATCTCTACAAGCAAACTGCAGTGAGAGCTCTAAGATTTGACATAGATAAGTAACACAATATCATTACAGGTACCTTGAACCGGTGTTACAAACGCACCAACTTTGATTAAACACGTATTTCGAGATAATCTTGCACTTATCACAGTAAACACTGAATTCCTCGAACGTCGATCACTCTTTATGCCACTTAAGTTGCAGTCGAAGGATAGTTTTAGTCAGAAAATGTTTAAGAATTTGGTTGGGAGCAGGGCGTCGACCGCCGTCGTCGGCGTTAGGCAACTGACTGGCTGCATTATATTATACCGCTCGGATTCGGTCGCGGTCGGCCGCCCCTCGTGTACTCGTGTAGCCGCCTCTCAAACCGCGCACCATAACATCAGCTGAGTTAATCTCTCCTCGCTATACTTGTCACGACTTATTAAATATCATTAGTAACTTAATTCTTCAAAGAAATCCATTAGCAACTTCATAATGGAACAGTGGCTAATTAGAAGGACCTTGTAATCAACGTAATTAAGGGCTTTAGATTCGGAGACGAATAAGTTACAAAATTATCTACAATCAAAAGGTGGCAGTAAAGTAATTTTTAATTGAAATTTAGCAACACCAGCGCGGAACGGCTTTGACATAAAAGTTGAGACAGTTTACAGAGCCAATACACACTTGCGGCAACATCGGTTCCTTTGTGAATGAGTTTACACAGAATTGACAAAAGAACTTTTTCTATTATGGGCTCTTTCTTCATTGACTTGCACAACGTGTAGATGTATTGTATTTTTTTGACGGAGCACATTTTCCGTCGCCGAACTGCGTATTTTTAGGTCGAATCGGACGGTCTTTTCAAGTATCATCAATCACTGACACACCGACTCGGCCCTTCGCATAAAAAAACGTATTCGATGTCATTAAGGATTTTCTCTATTCCGATAGCGCTAATGAAACACCCCATATATTTATATGAACCGTAATTCACGGCCGTTTTACGACAGATATTAATGCCGACATTTGTTAAAATAAGTTATCGTCGCCTGAAGCCACACATTGTATTAACATATAGATAATAAGTTTGGCAATTCCTAAACTCGACTTGAATACATAGATGATAGTAGGATAGTTTCTGTAACAAAATCTTGCTATTATGCGGACATAGTTTTGCGTGAACCCGATATTTGTACCCAGCCAGCCATTTCCTTAGATTCAGGTTTTGCCACGTTTTTCAACCGCGGAATACTCAGAACACGAAAGTTGCTTGGAATGTTTCTCTTTACATGAATACAAACAACCAAAAATAAACAGGAACGGGAGACAAAATATATTCAAAACTTTGGATTGCCCCCGTAAGATCAAGCGATGTAAAATTACGAGCAATAAAAGTTAAGAAGTCATAAAGAATTTAGAATTAATTTGCAAGCACTTGAGAAAGGAAAGTAAAAACTTGGAGAGAAACACCGGTGATACATAACGACATCGGAATCCTCTCGGAGAAGGAAGTGCTGGTGTAGTCACGCTAAGTTGACCAGTCATCCGAGGAATTGACGCTTCACTGACGGCAAGAGCAGACAGGTGTAATCGCTATTAGCGAAACTTGTCTTCTAATTAATTACCCGTTTTTGGTTATATATATCTACCACTTTTTGTAATGCATTGGTAACGAGAATTGGCTCGTTCGAATGCCTGGTAAGCGCCACGGCAAATAAATATATATACATTTCGTATGCATATATGACTATTGCTAGTAATTACGTCGTTTATTTTCAAGAAGCCTACCCGTTACTCGTTTTTCTTTCTGATAAATTAAAATCTTAAGGTTTTCGCCAAGCAAGCCCTAATGCATTCAATAGCAAGTATTATTTTTGCATTAAACTATACCCTAAAATTGTTTGACCTGATGGTAACAAATGACATTAAGGACGATGATGCGAGTAAGTACGAAGAAAATCACTAGTTCTTTCTTGATGCAGGTTGTACACTTAACCCTTAGATTCCAAATTATAGTCTTGCTCAATCCAAAGAGCAAATTCTTATTTATAACAGCACAAATAACAGATTCAAAACGGGAGTTGATAAACAAATAGACGCCATTAAAACTACGAGATTCCACCATTCAAAGGACTAGGCGTAGGCTGCGTATGTCAATTGCTTAGTAGGTATGTTCAAAAAAGCAATGTCGAATTTTTTTTTTCAAAAATTTTTTAAAATTGTGATGATTGGTGCGGGGAGTATTTCTGTATGTTTACCTGATTGTAAGCAACACGCCTGCCTATAACACCACTTCCAGTACCACCCAGAATCTTTTGCGGCACTACACTGCGCTCGTCGCCCTGAGACAAATTCCCAAGTGTCAAAATGTTTAAAAAACCTTTTACATTCTTCAATTTTGATATAGTGACGTGATGTGGTGAATGGTGATACTGATATAATTATGGTGCCACATGATCTTGAATGCTGCCAAAATTGCAACGAATATATCATTGGTTAACACAAGTCTTGACGTCACCTCGACGTTGGTAGTGGCGCTCTACTTAAATGTCATCCGTGTTCATTGCGATTCTTGTTGCGATCTGCGATTCTGGTTGAATCGAAGATATTATGTGTCGATACATTGTATATTATCGATATTTCGATAGGAGTATTCCTAGAGCTCAGCGATTACACAAAATAACAAATGTTACCTTAAGGCAGCTTTGAAGTGAAATTACACGAAGAGCCGACGCGTCGGAGCTTTTTCATTATCAACTTGGAAAATGTAGGGCAGACAAGACAAGGCAAACGGCCTGGGTACTGATGACACCGCCTGAGGTATTTTCCTTGATGTCAACCAGGAAAGGTAAGGTAATTCGTTTATAAAAAGCAAGGTTTTATTGGAAACGAGTTTGGAATTTTTTGAATAATTTAAGGCACATCAGCACAGAAAGATTCGCAAGTGAAGGGAACTCAACAAAATTGAGGTGGCCTGAACTCCCCTTACTTAGTCTCATCGTTATGTTTTGCTGGCACTCTGAACTGGATAGAATTATATGACATAATGGCAATAATCATGATCAAATATTACTAAAAACGTATGGTATAGAGGTACACGGCAAATATACCAATATACTCTGGGACGAATTCAACATTTCCTTTATTTATTTAAGTCTGTGTGGTGTACGCAAAGAAAACGCTATGCTTAGTTTACTTTGTGCAATTCTTGTTTGTACCCTTGTTTCCGTTTGTATAGAAAATCAATTGTTTACTAACAACGGAGCTAATTTACGTATTGTCTTTCATATTTGATCATAGTTTACTTGAGCAAGTCTACAAATTACACAAATGCAATGAAATATACCACATAGGTAGCCTATAACGTAAGTATTATTTTTGGAATGGTGTCATTTAATTTGGTGTCTTTTCCTGTATCACATCACATCACCTAATAAGACGAAGAATTAGACCACCCTCTGATACCATCACCCATTTTAATTGGGAAACAAACGCCTGCAGCAAGAATTAACTCACTGAAGCGGACTCTAGTTAAAGAGAGCGAATTCGTTGAATATTCAAATTGTAAACAAGGCGGGCCGTACCGATGGTTCAGGTGTTCGGAGCAAACAGATAATTTCTAGAGGACGTTGGGAATTGGGTCTCGGAGCTCAGTCTAAATTCAATTATTAGCGTCTGTTTGGCAGGCGGTTGACCTCAGTCCTCGAAATTCAAGAGCCTGGAATTTGCGCGACGGAGCGCGGAGCAGCGATTCGATTAAACTGAATAATATCTAACTTGACACGTTCATGGAACACAATCAACGAGCACTGGTAAAGAGAAGAGAAAACGCGGAGCGCGAAATGAAAACGCGGACTGTGTACTTCAAAGACCTCGCTTCTTCAGCTCAGTCCGAACATCAAAGGTTTTGTAATTAAGAGTTCTGATTTGTAAATAATATTCCGTTTCGTGGTATTAAACAAATCGTACATAAAAGATCGTCAGTTTATTTTCTTGTAGAGGAAGAACTCGAATAAGCGACGAGAAAATTAGGGGGATTTTCGTGAGAGAAGTTTTTCAATCAACTCCAAGAACGGCAGCCAAGTTTGGCAGTTCCTTTATACCTACTGATACCGGCTTTGTAAAGCTTATTCGGTATGTATTAACTCTGAACATGATAAATTAAGTTGTAGAATAACAAGGGAAACTTAAGCTAAATAAATACAAGCTAAGTATATTGTAAACGTTTTCAAATTGTAAATGAAGGAGACTTTGTAGTCATAACAGAAAGTTATTCCGCCTGAGGGTGAATCAATACTCGTGCGGCAACGCGACTCGCGTTTAACAACATTGTAAGAATAACCAACTCTGCAAAATATTACTTGCTCATTCCGATAAACAGAAACCTACAATATCTAAGGTGAAGGTTGCAGAATGAATCTATGGTGTATTGTTACGAAAAAAATACGAGTTCCGGTAGCTTTGTAGCCGCATTTCCAAATGTTCTCAAGCTAGTAAGGAATTGTGTTTCATTAATTAGGTAAGCTACAGAAACCACTACCAAGTGCCGGTTTTCACTTGGGTGCCACTATGTTTTAGCTAACCAACACAAAAGAGGCTCTATTTGATTTGTAATTTAAAGATTTTTATGGATCAAACGCCTGGTTTGTCTCTTAAAATATATAATAATATACACAATACATAATCATATATTTGGGCCCATACATTGTCCACTGTTGTGGGTCGCAACTTATTAACGATTGAACTCACTTACAATACATCCCTACAACTACAACATGTTTTAAATCAAAATCTCTAGACGTGCTTGTATATTTCTTTTTGTTAATGAAAAAATAAGAAAATATTTTCTTTGTCTACGCGATGTTAAATATATCAAAAGCTGCCGAGTAAATCTCGAAAGCATCTGCAACCGATGCAGTTAGGTAGGTACAGGTCAACGTCTTCAACAGAAATAGACCGATGCGTCGACTCATCCCTGGCTTGCGTCTTTCGTCGCCTTTACTCAGCAATTCGTTCCGACATGTCGTTAATATGTCAACGAGGTTATCAATAAACAATATTAACAGTCTTCCAGTACTGTTTTTATATGATTTGTTAGTAAAAGTAAACGTGGCAATGTTTTCAATACGCGTCATAATGGAAGTTGGTCGTAGGTCAGCGACCGCGCAGTGGCGACCTATTTTTACAGTAAATACGGAGTAACAATCAACTCGTCAACTCATTTGCCTGTAACAATGTGTCTCACATTCCTTTCATGCTGAATATCCCATTCGAGAGACGGGTGGAGCCTTGACGCCATTAATTTATATTCAAATGTGGGTCTGCTGTTGTAGCGGACGGCTAATGAGACTAGGTATACAAGTTTCTGGGTAGCTCTCATCAGCTAGTGAATCTCTCGTATCTTCTACGCGAGTTTAGCACGCCATCGTGACTTTATATCTTTTTTTTTATATACTAGCGACCCGCCCCGGCTTCGCACGGGTATTTAACGGATGTTATTATACATATAAACCTTCCTCTTCAATCGCTCTATCTATTAAAAAAAACCGCATGAAAATCCGTTGCGTAGTTTTAAAGATTTAAGCATACATAGGGATATACGGACAGAGAAAGCGACTTTGTTTTATACTATGTAGTGATAATTAATAGACAAACAAGCAGACGGCCCGCCTGGATGGTAAGCGGATATCAGGTCAAAAGCACAAAAACAAAACATATTTTAAATAAGGTGCCCAAACAGATGTTTGTTTTGGAAAAATATTCTGTAAAGGAACCACGAAAAGAACAACGTGGCACTCTCCATTAATTAAAAAAGTGGCATAGTCGAGACAGCCATGCCTAGATAGGTATTAGGAAGATTAAACGTTCCTGTACAGTTCGATTTCCCCTGAGGCTAGATGAAACACGCCAGACTGATGGGATGGCGGCGGGTGTTTAAATCGAGACAATGCCCTACCACCGATCCCTGTGGGTTCTAGCTAAGCTCACTTCGTAAGATTTGGCTGGAAAGAGAAATTAATCCGGCTATAAAACTTTTCCTATGGAGAAAAATGAGTGCCAAAGTTTAGGATTTAAGGACTTGTCGAGACCTAAAGTAAGTTGTCAGGACATTAGCAATTTATAAGTGTCGAGTAGTCGTTTGCTTAAAGAAGCTTATGTGTTCGAAGGATCAGCTAAATAAAACTTAATGATTCATTTTATTTTTGCTAAAACATTTGAGCCTGTTAGATAATTTTGAGTAGGTACTTGTGTTCAGTAGATCTGATATTACTGATAGTTTTGAATGAGTAGCGTTATATGGATATTTTATCTTAATCTTAACGGTATTAAGGAATGGAGCAAAGTGTGTCCAATCAAGGAAGTAAAGGCCATGACACAAATTCGACTAGATGAGTTTAATAATTAAATCTGTCCTTGCTTGATCGAGAGCGATCTAATTATTAATGATGCAAACATAGTCATAAATTAGGCTTATCTAGACAATGTCTATATGACCACAATTTATCACTGTCGGGCTGTAGGACTCCATGGGTCGCATAAGCGCATTGATTATTATGAAAAAGTATTTCGCATAGGGTTATGGACTTATGAAGTAGTGAGGGGTAGGTGGTCGTTTTTTTATCTTAACATTTTATTATTGCACGAATAAAATATCATAACGCAAACTAAAACGCGTGGTTGCATGTTTGATCACGCCATAAAGGCAAGATCATTTGTGACTGAACTCAGACACACTGTTATGAAACAAACGCAATGTCAACCTAATCAAACTTAGATATTACTTTACTCCGAAAATACTTTAAGCCGACATGACTGAACCAAGACACTATGCTATTTAGAATATTATTCTACTCCAACAGTAGGTTACTTCTACTATTTCTCCGTGGTATGAAGTAGGCCCCACCGCCTCCAGAAGTCTCTCTCGTCGCCCCTTCATTTCGCGTCACTCAGGACAGGACATCCTTCGTGCGCTTCTGGCTCCGTTGGTATTCTTTACTGGCGGTAAGAATAAATCGGACCACGGAGGAATGGAGTGCGGCAATTCAGTGACGTCGATGCTGTGGGAGTAGAATAAATGTATTTAAATAGTATATGGCCTTAGGTACGTCATATCGACTTAAAAGATATTCGGAGTTGAATAATATCGAATTTCGATTAGGTCAGGGTTGCGTTTTGTCTAATAAAAATGTGCGGAACACAGTTGTCGACTGCATTTTTGTATCGTGCATGTCGCATTAAAGCAGTGCTGTAAGTACCTACACTGCGCGGCTACCCTACGAAAGAATATTTTGACGCGCAGCTCTGCGACTCCCAAAGACGCGCACTCCAGTGCGACATAACAAGCGGCGGCGCGGCGCGTCTCGTCGCACGCACCTAATCCGCCCTGATTGATTTTTTAAGACGACAATCATGTTGCTTTATATGAGGTTTCACTTGCAACAATTCATAAAATGTTGTCTTTAACGCGTTAAAAAGGCAAGGAAGCTTATGATATTCTGTTTTCGTGGCGTGATTTTTGTACGCCAGCAATCGATTTATTTTTTCTTTTATTTTTTCGAATGATAACCAAATTCTCAACACTTACGCGTATACGCGAAATAGCGAAGAAATTACGCATTCTGCTGCTCTACTGCGCTGCAGTTGTAGTGCGATAGGTGGCATGAGGCGACGTGTGTGGTCCTGCTTATTTACAAAAATGCTTGGGGCAGAGTAAAATTTTGGAAAAAGCAATCAGGTACCTACTTCTGAAATTTATTATAGAGAGAAGTAGATTTTCTTTTTCCTAATTGAATAAGTGAAAATAGTAGTATTCATCTAAGCATTTAATCCCGTTATTTCTCTTCAATTAAGGATTTAATATATTGGTGTGATTCTGCCAGCAGCTACTGGCTGCGACTGTACATATCGGCCTACTAACACGAGAAAACGTTATATAACAATTCAAAATAATTGGAACATGTTAGCAAAAATATGATAGACGATAACATCTGTTCTGATAGAACCATTCGTGATAGAAGTTGAACGCGAAAAGATAATTTTGTAAAATAATTAACAATCCTAAAAGCGGTTTTCTAAATATCACGGTTTTTGATTACCTGAAACAAAGACCACAAACCAGCAAAAGTCTAACCTCGACGAACGCATTTTCTGCAACTTTGATACCGCTCAACTGCTATGAATCGCAGAAGACGGCGCACAAATCCTATGCTATTGACAACACTTGAGCCTAAGCACAGCTGTGTATAGTTCAAAGTTTGGCCAAACTAAAGATCCGTAATAGATGACATACAGTCAAATAGACAGATGAGGGACAGCAATAGAAAATAACTCTTAGAACTAGCTCCGGCTCCGTTTGGTACAGAACACTATGAGAGTAAGTAATGTTGTCAGCCGACACTGTCGTTTTCAGGAATCGTACTTTTATGACTTTAAATATTGTTATCCCAGCGTTTATGTTGCGAGAAGTTCCTCGAAAGCCTGTGTGTTGATGTTATAATTGTGTGCGCAATTATGTAATAACTAGTTTGAAGCGGTTGCCCGTAGTTAAACAGTTTTCGGGGAAAATTCGCATTTGCCCGGAGTAATACAAGCTATTTTGTGTTAATTCATTAAGAACTCATTTTACCCACAGGTAGCAAATTTCATCGCTCTGTGTCAATCCAGGATATAGTGTTTAACACCGCCATTATACCTTATGCAAAAGGGATTGATTTATTCAGTAACCGATAGGTATCCTTCATTTAAATCTTTTGATCCTGAAAAATTAGGATGTATAATGATAATGACATTAAGTATTTATTTTTTAACAAAACAGAGTTAATTGGCTTTTTTGTTATCTTCCCCAAATATTAGAGCTTTGACTTTAATGAGGCATGTCAAGGACATGTCTGAAGGAGAAATAAATAACGACTGAACAATAGGGCTTTCTTGCGTCGTGTAAAATGTCCCGGTTTGGAACCGCGTCCCGGTAATTGACTAATTGTTTACGTAATATTTGTAAAACCCGTATATACTCGTATCGTACCTTTTGGTGTAGGCCTCTAGATGATTATTTTGTTGTTATATTTATAATTTATTGAACAATACTGTCACGCTCGCTGAGCTCATTACAAATTTTACTTTTTAAATGTCATGTGAAATATACATTTTCATTGTTATTTTAACAAACTGTAGCACTCAATAAAATTATTTTTCAAAAAAGTCTAAACCGACTTCAAAACCACAAATAGGCACTCAAAAGTGAAATATAAATTAATATAATTATCATAAGCGCTACCCACTCATATATTGGAAGTCGGTGCCAGCCAAGTCCAATAGGTAGGAGATAAATACTTAAAGTACTCAAGTAGTACTTACTATATACATAGTTTTTATCTGCTACCTATTAGACTTGGCTGGCACCGACTTCAAATATATAAGTGGGTAGCGCTTTGAAAAATAATTTATTTTACTCTTTTTAGTACAAAACAAGTTTTAATTAAAAGATTGATTTAAAAAGTTTTTAAAGACAAGCTTTTATGACCTAGCAGCCACATCATGACGAAGTTTAAAACGGGCTATCACAATTAAATGCATGTACAAAAAAAAACATGTCTCCTATTCTCTGTTGGGGAGTTCCCTCGCCGGAAGTCAATCCTGGGTGTATCAGCCATGTCATGATGGAATTTAGAACAGGCTATTATGGTTAAATCCATTTACAAAATGTTGTGTCTGTACTATTCACCGTCGAGGAGTTCCCTCGCCGGAAGTCAACCCTGGGTGAAGCAGGTGAAGCAGTCGAATACAAACCTCCACCTTTAGAAAGTTGGTTACAAAAAAAACAAGAACCGACTTGAAGATTAAACTTATATTTTTTGTGTTTACTATTTACTTCAAAAAGTGCTAAATGAATTTCGATAAAATGTATATGGGACCACCTCTGAAGTATGACCTACCAATCAAAAAAAGAATCATCGAAATCAATTCATTATTGGCGGAGTAATCGCGTAACAAACACAAAAAAAAAAAAACCTTCGAATTGTAAACCTCCTCCTTTTTGAAGTCGTTTAAAAACAATGTCAGTTTCTCTGTCAGTAATTCGTTTCGCTGGAGTTGATTTTTGTCTAGTTACCCCTTTAGGTATATGAAACAGCCTAGCATCCCGGTTAGCGTTACGTCACTCGTGGCAGCCCTACGCAAGAAAAATATTTCTTTTGAGCCAAAGAGATAAAATCATAATGTAAATATTTCAGAATTACGCGAAACGGTTGGGGATCTTAACAAAGGGCAATAAATTAGAAGGTACGGTCCTTATTATGAAATAAATTCTTTCCTTCCTGGAGGCTCGCATTCACGGGAACAATGTGGTGTAATAATTGTCACGCAAACCTTAAGAATAGCCTGTAGTCCTGCTAGTACGGCGGAGGCATGGCTGGAAGCAGCGTGGTACGAAATCAATTTTCTTATCGTAAAATTATAACACAAACTCATACGAGAAAGAAAGAAAGGAAAGTTAAATACCTAATCTTGTATGATCGGGCAAGCGCGTTACGCACAAATGGGTGTGCGTATATTTTCACTATTTCAGCGGATTTTGCCGTTACTTTTAATTTAGCGACTAATATTTTGATTACTATAAAATTGGGTAGTTCCTGTGTATCACAAGTTACACACAGTAAATAATGTAGGGATGGTACAGAAAACTGACTATTTTCTTAATAATTGAATTAATTAACGTCAGTAAAAAATATTATGAGATGCCGATAAAATTATTGTTTGTAGCCGATTCGATAAAAACCATCCGATTAATGTTACAAATCACTACGTCGCACCAGCGCCATTCACGACCGGTTATTGTATGCAAATGACACCGATGCCGGGACGGGACACTTTTGAATGGTGATTCTCTATTTGGACCCGGACCCAGTTAAATTGCAACATGAATTACCAATACGAGAATTTACCGTTATCGATTTTGATTCGAGTACTGCACCGGGAAGCAGTTCTATCGAGTATGAATAGATTGCTTGTATTATAACATTTATAAATAATGAGTTTGTTTTAGTGGAATGTAACAAACAAGACGAGCACATTGAACTCATAGTTGTAGTGCAGAAACACCTTTACAATGGTAAAGTCTCGATCAGCGATCGTCAAAATGCATGTCACCATGAGATCTCAGGTTTTTATAAAAAGCGTATCTAGTGATAATAATATTTATCCTACTTCCTACTAATATTATAAACGCGAAAGTTTGTTAGAATGTACCTTTGTTACTCTTTCATGAGATGAAATTTGGTATGGAGATAGCTTATACCCTGGATTAATACATAGGCTACTTTGTATCCCGGGAAACCGCGGGTGAAACCGCACAGCTAGTATGATATATATTTTTGAGATTTTATCATTGATTTGTACAATAGACAAGCTTGTTTATTAATTTATTAGTTGCTGTCTACGACTTCATGCGTGTTGGATTCGATTATATCACGATCCCTCGGGAACCAGTGTTAAATTCAGGCTACATCAGATTATCTTTGTGCCAATTTTATCGCGATCGATTCAACAGTTTACTCGTGAAAGGTAACATACAGACAGGCAAGAGTTACTTTCGTATTTATAATATTAAGTGTGGAAGTGAAGAATCACATTTGTCTATACCCTGTCCGATTATTATGGGATTTATATTTTATGTATACTGTCTATATAATATGCATAGTATTTTCAGTGGTTACTGGCTCTGTATGAGTAATAAGTATCACCGTACTTATTATAAATTATCCATGATTAAACCTGTGGTACACAGTACATTCAAAACTTCTGTTTGAAACTAACCTGTCACTGAACAATAATGCTAGGACGCAACTTTTTAGTAACATTAGAGCTAAAATTTGCACAATAGCTAAAACTTTAATGTTTAACAAATTTTATTTGTAGTTTTAATTCAGGCTTAGGTAGGTATTCGATCCGATTCCGAATGGAACCATAAAAATAGACGCCACTAGCGTTTCTTCGTGTGACCTTTTCCGGTTTAAATATTTAATGTCTAGTGGTAAATAAACGAGGATACTTTAGGACTTTTACATTTTTCAATCTTTGTAACTAAGCTTTCTCATTTATTAACTAGAGAAGCGTTTACGTTACTCGTATTATTCGAAGATCTCGTGCTTATTTCAAGTGTTCAATTTCCATCAAATAGTTCGACGTCTTAAAAATATTGCAATCGATTCCTTAACGTAAAAGTATTGAAAACTTCTTCTTTTTCTTCTCTCGTGTGGGTGTGTGGCCAACCCAGGTGTCGGAGTTTTTAGACCGCCCGAACGCCTCCGACATGGCCTAACTACTGTTGTCCTAAGAAAATAACCAGGACCGACGTCTGCCCTACAAAGCAGAACACGGTAGCGTAAATATCACAAAAATGGTCACCCATCCAAGTTCTGACCCGACTGCGAACGTTGCTTAACCTAGAAAATCTGTTCCGAACGGCTAATTCTATCTGTTACGATACTAATTCTTATCATGAAGTCAAATAGGACGGATTGGCGTTATATCAGCTACGTTTATATAGCCTATTGTATTCGCGAAGAGGCATTTTTTCTCCGATAGTAGCGACCCCGTCTCAAAAATTGCCTAGTGTCTTAATTCTCGTCACTCTTTGGAGCAAGTTATGTCGACCGGGCTCCATGAACGGCAATCGGGCGTGAAGACAAAGGCGGATGATGAGAGGGACACCACATTGTTCCTAGGAATCTGTGCGGCGGAGCAATCATCGCGACCCGAATACCGAACGGGCAACACATCTCAAAGTATTAAACCAAGGACGGTTTTCTGTTGAATTATACCGGTATAAAGATATTTCAGATTACGCCAGACACGAAATAAATAAGGAGCTGTTTCTACTTTCACTTGTATCGGTAAGGTAACCTACTAACTGAAAGCAAGAGGAATCAGACAGAGCGGATACAAAGTTGTGGTGAGCTTTTAAACTATACCTGTAACGAAATTACACAACAGTAATTTCACGGGAATGTAAAGGTATGACGTCATAACGTTATATAACGGATATGAAATCAATGTTCCATTACGCCGAGTAATGGTAAATACTCCCATTACGGCCGCACCAAGCCTCCTGGCGGGTGCTTCTAAAATTCATCGTCCGTGTTATATTGCATCTAAAGTGTAAGTACATCATAGAGTTCCGCAATTGGCGAAAATAGCTTGTTTATTTACTTCCTTAATGCCTAATCTTGTTATGAGACGTTCTTATATAACGAATAATGATATATCAGAAGGAATATAAATAATTGAGGCATTTTGCGGATACTCGACCAGTTGTAATAATTAACAAACCAATTAGAAATGTTTTGCTCAGATGTGTGAGACAAGCACTGTTTATTAAACCCATTGGCATCGCGAGAACGAAAACAAAGTGATAGGTCATTTGAATGTAGATACAAGACTTAATATAATAAAAGCTATTGATAAAATATTTGCAAGTACAAAATATTCGAAGTACACCCAACAACCTAAGTACGAAACAACCCAAAATGTTAAAAACGAAAGTGTGAAGCACGCATTTACGCTCTAATTTGAAATACTTGCAAAAACAGCAGAGTTCAATGAAACAAACGCACTGCACTGTAATAGCTGATGAATATCCAGCAATAAGGAGATTAGTCCACAATAGCGTGAGCACGCATCAGCACTATAGGGGTGTCAACGACCTCGGTTCAGTAGCTCCACAGCTCCACATAGCGTTGCTCGCGATCAAATTGATTAAGCGATATTATGATACGACTCCACACGCGTGTCGGCCCCGGCGATGCTCTTTAATTGGCTGCTTCTAACCATGTGCAGGGTTACTGTTAACTTTTATCCATTGAAGCTATCCACCAGAAACTTTCATTGTTGTTGAGAAGCTTGAGATAATGGTAATCCTCTCAAAATAATTCTACCGTTTAAAAATAATCGCTAATTTATATAGCAATATGTTTGTAAAGTTCTTCTAAACGTCGCAAATTTTTATATAGGTATATTCAATAATAGTATGTCATAAATTTATCTTTATGTACCTGACCTGTCTGACTAGTAAGTGTTCTTATCACTGTCAAAGCTATGGTAATTCTTCTACAATGGGATGGTTGGCAGCCCTAAGTCAGCTGTACGCGTTCAGGTTACGAGACATTGTGCTCTATTGAAAGCCAGAATGAAATTGATCAATAACCGATTGATTGAGGAGCTACTGTATCATTGTCATGTTGACAAACCTCTTATTAATTATTATGCTTGTTTATGTTCATGTATCATCAAACGTTTTTGTAATGATTCATGTTTAGTATAAATCAAGCTTTATTCTAAATATAGTATTTGGGATGTTTCTATAAAATCAGCAATCTTACAAATAATTTATTTTTACTCCAATTTATTTTTGGAATATTTATTGGACACAGGAGTCCACTCAAGTTAGCTAAAATAGCACTAAAAAGTGGAAAAGGGTTTAGTGACAGCGGATACACCTTTATTATCCTGCCTGGGTCGATTACAAAGGCGGATTGCATACCTCAGCTTGCAGGAGCAGCAAGGGCCAGCGTGAAACTACATTAGCGCATCAAAGAGCCAAAAATAGCTGCTGACTCAGACTTTACCAACGGGTACGCTAACCAATGGCTACAAGCGAAAATAAACTTTACGTTCGGAACAGTTTGTAAATGAAACCTGCATTGTGGATTTAAATAGACGATTAGTCACTGACGCACAAGACGTAATCGTTAAGGGAGGATTCTTAATGATGTAGAAAATATTTTGATAAAAACTAAATACTCAGCTTGAGTGTATTTACTTCTTGTGTCATAAAAGGTTCTCGCTGTAATAGGGCTTGATTCCTTATTTGGACAAGAGTCTACAAATGCCGACAGTCTTAAAATGGATAGAACGAGAGCTCTTAACGAACAAAACACTGAGATATACGTAGCCCTCTGCAAATAAAAACATTTCATCCTTTTTATTCCTATCGTAGAGAGAGATGGGCGATACGTCGGTTTGAATTAAATGACATTACAAAGTTGACATTATTTAAGTTTACGATCATAACGTATATTTACTTTGACCACCGCTTATCTTTATCGAAGCAAGCAAGGATACCGTTCCTACAGGTGTAAGAATAACTTCATCGATTTCGAAGTTAACGAAGTGGAAATCGAAAGCGTTTTTGCTCTTGGATGCTCCAATACTGAAGGCCATGTTTGAGTGTTAATTGACTGCAATGGTGTCTTCTTTATCTTGGTTATTTATAGCAAAACGGCACGCACTGTTTGCCTTATCTGGACGGTCGGTTGGGTCGCTGGCGTCGCGACTCAGCGTATCAATGTCAAAATGTCTGCCGGTTCCTTATTCTCGTATAGTAATGGCAATTTCTGCTGACACCACACTGTTTATTTGACAGTTTCTTAGTACGGGCTTTATCTTATATCAATCAGCGACATATTTATAAGGAGGGGCTACTGTTTCCATTGATGGCATAGCAAATGATTAAATCATAAAAAAATTAAAAATAGATAAGCATTACAATAATTTTATTTTGGCATTTACACGTTTCTTATTTTCAGCAAAAATAGGTATGTTAGCAATATAACAATAAGTAGATACCTACTAAGAACCAACCGATAAGACCTTGAAGATTGGGCGTATTTTTGTATATGCATGAAGAATAAATTGAATGACGTAAATCCCCAAAAAAATCCCCTACCTACAAACATAAAGTTATTATCCTTGTTTGAGAATACCTACCGACTTCTCAGCAATATTAATTTGCAAGTTGAGTAATTTAAGTAAATAGGTAGGTACGCTTTGTAACTGGTAAATAAAGACACAGATGAATCTTAGATGATATTAAAGATCTATATCTGGAAAAAGAACACAACAGGTTAAGAAAATGCGCAACGTCTTAAAGCAGTTCAAAAAACGTAAGATATTTGAAAACTGCATCTATAACGGAATTTAAAATAAATTTCTATAAAAAGCTCGGCATTTTCTTACTACCTAAACATAAGACAGTGATGGATTGACGTTTGTAGATCAAAACGAAGCCGCATGCGCGTGCGCCGATGTTCTTGCATCCGGCGGAACGCACTTCGCGCCGAGCTGGGGACCGGATGCCGCGAAATATTGTGCCTATACTCGACAAACATTTGCTCTTAAAACACGATTAGAGGACGAAAACAGGTTATTTAGGTCATTCGAGCAGATTAGGTAAGAATTAGGTATACGGTGAATTTAAAATATTGATACAGCTACAAAATATGAACGCAACGTTATCGTGACTAAAACTTGTGAGGGTTTCGTCATTAAATGTGGAAATTGATTAAAATTATTTACACAGATGCTTTCAGGACCGCTATAACTCATTAACTATGTTGCTAAGTTAACAGATGAGTTAAAATAATATCGACAATTCCACACAACTTGTGAGTTAAAATTAATTATATATAATTTTACAGCACGCAGCAATTGGTTAGCATAGCACTGACAGTCTGGTATACGTATACTTTTATACTGGTAGGTAATATACAAACTTAACAATGTTTGACCGTTATGTGGGTACTGTCTGCGTAAATGCGGTCAGAGGCTGTACATTTTTAATGCCAACCGCCAAGCCCTACCAAGACCAGTTACGGAGAGAAGTTTTAAGGAAACTTGTTAAGTTGTGTTTAAAGCACCCGACGACGCTGAGAGTTGTTCTAGCTTTATGTTATTCCTGTGTTAATGACAAAACTTAGGGCATGCGGAAGTAGAGCTCGAATTAACTTTTGTTATTAGATTTTATTAAAAACTTCAGCGCAAGCGGCTGTGTTTGTTTGACTATTCTTACCACGTCATATAAATGTTATATAAGAGTTCTCAACTCTTATTTTAAACAGAGTAAGTTCTTGATACGACTTATGTGAACATGCGAATTCTGTTTATAGAATTCGCTCTACTTTCTTCATCTTCGTCTCTTAATTTAGTAAGGAAGGACTTATGGTATCGATGCTATTACTTTCCTTTCATCGAGAAAGACATTGGTGAATAGTAGGTTGAAAGCCGAAAATTGGGTAGACACAGACTAATGAACATATTGTACAAAAGCTTCGTTTATGTCGAAGAGACACACAATAATGTATAGGTCAGTTTAACTCCCGCCATAATTATTTTATGTTTCAAGATGACTCCATCGTCCTATTCGTTTGTCCTCTAAGTGCGCCTAGAGCACCTGACGTTGAAATATTCGATTACTCGCGAGACTCATGCATAGGGCTGTCATACGTTCCGTAAGAGACCGAACGAATGAAGAAAAAAAATTCGCGCTACTTTACTTTATGTTTTAGCTGGAAAAAATGAACGGCTACGTGAAGTGTGAGGTAACTGAGATTTCAGCTGTTCCAGTCAACTGGATTCTGCATTAGAAGATTTTTTTTTAGGAAAGTTAAGGTTTTTATAATTGTTTAAAATTAGTTTCGTAGCTGCTCATGTTCAATTTTACTTTCAACAACCAAAAAGCAGAGAGTTGTGCTGTGGGCAACTGGGTAGGGTAGGGGTACGTAATGGCAGCCCTAGAGTCTGGCAGTGGCAGCACAATACTCAAATTAGGTTTAGATTGTTCGCTTACTAAGTAAATAGACAATAAAAAATTCTCCTGGGATAGCAAGCATTTCGTTTAATTTCGCTCAGAATAACACCAGGGTGGGAATCGCTACATTATGTATTCAGAAGTTTCTATACAGGGAAAGAGCTTACAATTATCTTGATCACTACTTAGTTGTGTTGGTTATCCTTAACTTTAAATATATTTTAATGTCTTTCAAGGACTCCAAATCTTATTTTAAAAACACATTATTATACCCTAAATACAGAATTATTACTAACTAGCGACCCGCCCCGGCTTCGCACGGTTATTATACATATAAACCTTCCTCTTCAATCACTCTATCTATTAAAAAAAAAACCGCATCAAAATCCGTTGCGTAGTTTTAAAGATTTAAGCATACATAGGGATATAGGGACAGAGAAAGCGACTTTGTTTTATACTATGTAGTGATATTAAGAGTTTAACCATGCCTGGCTTCGAATAAGAAATGATTAACAAATAATGCTATCTCATAACACCAAGCATTACGCTACGCGGCATAAGGTTTGATAATAACTAGTACCTACATAATAATATAACTTATAACAATCTATTCAATGTTAACGAATCAAGTTATGCTCTACTATGTAGAAGCAATTATTGAATTACCAAATTACTACCTAAGGCATGTTCACGGACGAATACCTCGATACGAAAACAGTGGCGTGAGTGAGAAGTTATAAACGACACAGAATGCGGACAATGATTTGGTGTTTTGAATCTTTCTCTCAGCATCTCCAAAGCATTAAGTCAACACAGTTATGTATTACATGTGTAATAGAACAATTTAAATGCACCCACATGTAAGCACTATAAAATGCAGAAATGTGTGTTGATAAATCTGGTACTTAACCTGACTCCAATGACTTGCATTCTTTGTTTTGACGGACAATAAACGGCCGAAAATAAGCAGGAGACTAATCAGCAGCTACGCTTACGCTGTAGTATCTGAAACACCAAGGCCGGAGAGACCCTTCAACCAAAGAAAACTAAATAGTAAACGGAGCTCCCTTTATTTTATTTATTTTTTATGTCATTCTTATGATGTCGATAGTCTCTGTGGTGTAATGGTTGGGCAGGTTGGCTCAAACCTCATACATCACTGAGGTTGCGGGTTCGATTCCCGCGACGGGACAAATGTTTGTGCACAGAAAAAAAAGCGCAAGCATTTGTTTCGTGTCTGGGTGTTGTGGGACCATGGTCCTTATAGTTCCCTAGATGCAGGGAATCCTAGTTAGGGGTCAGGATCTATGTATGTGATCGTTGGGCGTTATTCATATATTTTATTTATTTAAAAAGTCTGATTGGCAGCGGCTAAAACTATGTGAGGTTACCAACCGATCTTCAGCATTTAATATAAATGAAAACAGAAATAAGCGATATTCTACAAGAAATTCCAATAATATGAAATTGACACTCGAAACAAGCGAAATAAATATCTATTAAGTAAAGAACTTCTCAAGCTCTTAAAGTGCATTCAGTCATTTATGCTGCGTACAGGCACTTACAAGGCCTAAATTGAATAACTTTTTAAAAATAGAAAATTTGCATATAGATAAATTATTAAAAAATGCCCAATAATACAAAATGTTCATACATCGCGGCAGAATAATGAACAATACCGTTTGCTCTATGCACGAAATCTAAAAAAATCTATAAAGCATAATTACAATGACGCGTAATGGAAATACTTTTGTTCAAACAATTGATTTATGAATTCTATTATGCGTTACTTTCCTAGCTATTCAAAGTGAAAAGCACCATGCCAGACAATACACAATAATCTGTTACCATTTCATTTTTGCGATAGCTTATTTCTTAAGCTAACACAAAATAAAATACCAATCCCTTTCTTTGCAGAATTAAACTACAGTTTCGCGAAACTAATGAAACTAACATCAATCTGAAATGAAACATCACAGTTGGGACTTCTTAGATGGAATATCGGACGTGAACGTGATACAACTTCTGCGTCTCATCTCATAATGGATATTATCCCTTGAGATTCTCACTTGGAGCTTTAACGTCTGTTGTGGTTGAATTGACGTTTGAGAAGGGCGGAACTGTATTCAGGGAAAAAAATAAACTTTCCAATAAATTGACCCTTGTCGGTCGTTTGCGTCGCCGTCAGCTGATCAATTTATGTTTTTTTTTCATTTTTGCGATATCAGATTACAACAAAAATTACGTTCAGATTATTGTCTAGAACAACGTCTGAAATGAAACTTTTCACATAGCCTTAAAGAGCACAAACAATTGTAGATAGAACTTTTATCCTACAGTCAGTTCCTTAAACCAGGCTTAATAACACTAATGCCGGCTATTACCAAACTAGGTCACCCATTAAAGTGCTAACTATCGGCACAAAGGATTCAATAACCGCTATTAATCTATCTGTACCTTAACAAAACAGGGCAACGTTGAGTTAGTGAAATTATTTCGGTGTCAATCTATAGTTATTTATTATATAGTTGGGTAGTTATGTAGTTCATATTTATGTTTTATAATTATTGTAGTTTTGTTTTATTTCTGAATTAAATCTTAACTTAATTTGTTTTCGGCATCATGCTATACCGGTTTATTTCGCTGACGTTTTAGATAGAAATTACATGACAGGGATTTTCATTTATTTCATTCCAATGTACTTTCTGTACCGCAACAACTAAACGTCAAGAAAAAAAATATTCGCAGGATAAGACGTCATATGATGAATACGGCATAACCCTAAATTTTATATTAGTTTCTGCAGGATATAAATTTACAGACGGCATGACATAGGTTGGTATATTATGCGATGCGCATATATAAAATAGAACATCGTATATATTTGGTTTTGTTATACAGAATACGATTCTAGGAAAGTCGAAACCGGTTTAATTTAACCGAAAACGGTCCCGCACAGAATACCTACCTAATACCTTAACGCAGTTCAATATGAGCTGTTCTAGCCGTTGCGAAATTCTTACCTCGATGCGGTGGGATCGGATGCATCTATTGTCAGACTAGGCCGAAGTGCAATTGACCTGAAAAGATAAAAGTTAATAAATGAGTTAAGGGCTCAATTTTAGCAAATGATTACTTATTCTATATTATTATTACCTATACACCCATTTGTTTTACTAAAATATGTGAAAAGGACGTCGTATTGATCAGCTGTTAAAGTAAATATACGTAGTACGAAGTTGATTATTTTAACGCGTTTAATAGAAGAGAATAGTAAATAGTAATAGGCATAACAATGAAACTAAAAATGATGAACAAAGATGTTCAGTTAGTCAATACTATATTAGGTGCAATAAATTTATAATCAGACTATTAAGTTTCTAGTGTTTCCACTGCTGGGTTGAGCTTTTTCTCCCATAGAGAGAATGGGTTATCCTAATCACATACCTATCCATCACGCGGTTTCGTGGATATCAGGTTCTTATATTAGGTAATTCCTAGACTTGCGGGTTTTCTCACTATATTTTCTCAATACAGTTTTTAGGAAAAAAAAGTGTCACGTATCTTATCCTATATTCTATGCATAAATATTTAACAACGTTTCAGTCATTTCACAGAATTTCAAACCGCCCGAGAATCTATATTGAAACTGCCGAGGATGACCACAAGCCCAATATCGCTGTAATGTAAGTAAATATCTTCTAAATATTTGAAAAGCCACCAAACCTACTCCGGGGTTATGAATTAGACTGATTTAATAAACAGTAACGGCGTAGAATAATAAGTGTGGTCCGTTCTGCCCTGATTTGGTTTAAGTGGAAAGAGTTTATGAGTTATTTGGCTTAATTTGACTGTAAATAAAAACGTTCCAACCTTTGGCGTAGATTAGTATTAGCCATCTAAACCGGGACATGACCGCCTGAAGTTTGAATAAAGTTCTACCGCTTTACTATTATGGAAGAGAAGATAGGGTTTGTTGAGCTCGCTTTTACGCCGGTGGTTATATTATATACGCAGTACGTGAAGCATATTAAAACACTGGACGTTTTTATTGACACAGGCTGAATGCACGAACCGTGCAAAGCCATCAAGTAACTAAATTACTGCATAATTACATAGTTTTCACTAACATTAAATGCAGTTATAAATACCATTTTAAAATGTACCACGGAGAAGTTAAAATTCTACGGCTTTTTTCTTCTATAAAACAGGGCTTGAAAATTTCAAACACGTGATCCTTCTCGGACCGAAACGTCTAGGCCGTTTTAATAAAACGAAGGGAATTTCATTATGAGACGCCATTTGTTTTAGTGGCGGGTGAAGAGGTAATGTGGGAACGTTCTTGGTAGAAAGATAGATAATAATGACGGTAAAACAAATACTAAGTATAGGACATTAGTTTTTAAAATGGGTGGATTTATTACACAACTTCATTAGCTCTTCGTTCCAGACGAAATTTGGATGGAAGAGAATAATTGGAGTGTTAGCGGAGGGTTACATTTTAATACGAATTCATCCTTTATGTAGCAAGAGTTAAAACTAGTAAGCATTTCCTTTCCCTTTGAACAGTCGTGGCGTCGGAAAGACATAGACTGTTTGAAGTTTTTTGGCGACCACTCTTTTGGCTCGCTCAGATCGATTCGGAACTCAAGAACGCACATTTTAATGTCGCTAATAACAAAAATAACAATTATATCTTTAGAAAGACCTTCGACATTCACAAACCCACACGCATACCCGTGCAAGAGAGACAATAAAAGATATTACGATCGACATTGGGAATTAAAACATGAAAAGGTTAGCGAAATTATTAAGGTCTCTGGAAAGCCTTGGGGCATTTTACCAAACAACAATTCAATTATTGTAAAATCCAAGTTCAAGTTTCAATTTCTTTTGAATAATAAAGCTTTTTAGAAATACATTTATAATCATGACTGAAGCGAATGTCTAGAACTTGACAAAATCTGTTATTGAAACTAGCAAATTCATCAAAACTTTACCTTCCAACAATTTTCCAATTAGGCTTAAGTTTGCGACTTCGTAGAATCTTGAACAAATATGAAATCTAATGAAAACTAAGAGGAATGTTTTATAAGCCATGTCAGCCAACAGCCCAACACCGCGGTTCGTGAAAACTGGATTAGGCTTAAGTATTGTAAAGTAAAGTTTGAATTCAAAGCGAGGAGTACAAAAGCCTCTCGCGAAAATACTTACCTCCACTCGCCGCATCAAGTCGAGTGCTGCGCGAGGTGCGAAGTTAAAGTGTTCACTGGAGGAGTTATGGTTATAAATGATGCAGAGGGTCTAAGCAAAGAAAGGCAGTACTTTGCCGCCGGATTAAAATGGACGCGATCTACCTGTCGCGTATCGCTGTGATCTCTTAAATATTTGATTGAATACGAGTGTCGTATCATCAATAGCTTTCTGGAAGTTTTGGAAAGACTTGGTAAATAAAGCTTCATAATATTTATGGTCATTAGCAATCTACTCTACACCCTTTTTCATAAAACTCAAAGTTAAATCCTATCGTAGTGATTATGAGAAAACTTTGATCCCCATTAGAGATAAGAGCGCTGAGATTCATGATTGCGTCCCTCTTAGGCAGACCCGCTCCGCAAAATTACATTTTATTTATGAATTTCCAGCAAAATTACGTCCTGGATTAAATTCACGCGACATCCATCCGTCTCTCACGTAAAAAAACATTATTTTTGCTGCGCAGCTTTACTTGTGAAATAAGACGAACTTTTTGGCTGACAAAAATACTTCTTCCGGAGTTCCAACCTGCGAGGAGATGAGAATTCCGTTTTCTTGACGTGACGTGATGGTCAAGATAAAAGATGCGCTCGAGGTAATGAAAGCGATAGACCACACGTATAATAATGAAGTCATCATGATAATCGGGGATAACTGTGATCGAGTGTAATGATACGGAACCTTAATCATCTGAGCCCGTCGTCTTTTAAGTTTTTTCATCTCCATGGCATGTCAAATGCGCCATGATAGATGAGACTCGTATGATTAAGAGGGAAAGTCTTTTTGTTTATTTAAGCGGAACCGTTGCTTAGGCTCTATCTTTATCTGCCTCTATGTGGGGCACACGGCATTGTTTGCTCACGCTATGGCTTGGCTGGAATTACTTTATGAATATTTTTTTAATACTGCAAAATACATCGATAAGAAACTTGGCAGGTTTGCGTGGTGAACAAGCCAACGGAGCTATTTGAAATTTCGGAAATATGTGCATTATCTTGTTTTGTGGTTTATGACTTCGAACAGTGGCATAAAATATATCTAGAGACGAGTTTTATGAGAGTTTCATAGCATTTATTAACACAAGTCGAGTGACATGAGTAAATTTAGAAGCAGAACTGAGGCGAAATAGATTGGCATAGTGTAGCGCTAACAATAAGTCATTGTATTGGTATCAATCACGATTATTATGAATCATCCTCGTGCATAAATACGTATGTTGGCAATAATAAATATGATAGTTAGCACAAAACAGATCTGTTTTGTGCAGTTAGTGTCTGTATACCAAACAAGTACCTATTATATATATTAGTTTATCTTTACCCTCGCCGCCATACTACCTTCAATAGTATTAGGTATTTTGGTATTAGATTGTGTTCTCATTCAAGTTTTGTCTCTATGCAAGTAGATTAAATAACACCCACTAAGCTGCACTGAGACCGCGTGGTGGTTGTTAAGTTGTTTCATGAAGGCCTAAGTCAGAATAGTCACGTGTGGCTGGAAGAATGATGCACTTTTTAGCATTAGAATCGGAACTATTTTTACTATTTCTGATAGTTTCGGTTTTGGCCGTTCAACCGCACCTCAAATATTCAACCTGTATAATTAAGGCCTCAATTCTCATTAAATTACAACCAAGAGTACAACTAACTGGTTTTCTAAGGTAAAATGTATTCGTGACTTTACGTTCATTGTTCGCCTTCAGGGCAATAAAGATTTTTTCAAGGTAATTCAACACCGTCGATTTTACTTGCGACGACAAAAAACGTAGTGTCCGGCAAACATGCCATGTTATATCGCAATACAAACTTGGGTTCAAGGATTTAAGGTATTTAGCGTGACAATAGGGGATCGGACAGTAATCGAGAAAAAATATAAAATGTAGTTAGAACGAATGTTTATCGAACCAGAAAGATCGTCCAATCAATATTTTTGTGAAATAATAATGATTTATATTTTTAAATCAAGAAATAAAATCTAAAAATTCTGACTATTTTAATCTGTTCTTCGTCTCAAGCGAAACACCAATCACAGCGCATGACGTCATCCGTAGGCGGATGACGAGTGCCAAGCTTGTGTTGTGATTACTTTTCGTTTTTGCTTTTCATAAAATCTTACAATATTTAGAATTAAGAGATAATAAAATAGTCCATTAATAGGTGCAATTCTCCCAAGTGATCATTATCTCTTTGCTTACAACTTGTTTTGTACCATAAATAACATGGAACCAAGCTATATAAAAGCCGACAATAGAACTCTGCCGAGAGTGGATATATTGATGGTTGGCAATTTCTTTGCCTCAAACTCGGACTTCTGTGCTGCTGAATTTCGAAATGTTAAAACATCTATGTAAGTATTTCAGCTATTCTTCATTTGATCTAATTTATGTGAGTATGGAAATAACAAAGGGAAACATAACCTAAAAAGTGTAGGTTGTGATAATTGATGTAATGTTATGTCCTTTTTATTTTTATAATGACTTACTTTAATGTTTTACTTTTGCGTCTTTTTAGATCAGCGAGACAATCATACGGGGATGATGCGATAGGATACGTCCAACTTCGGCGAGATATGGATTTGTGTACGATCAAATGTAAAGTGTGTCCAGAGCACAAAATTCGTTCAAAGACGTATAATGCGACTATGATAGTAAATGAAAAAGAAGAAAAAGTAGTCAGCGTTCAGTGTCATGACTGTGCTGCATCAATGGGAGGTTGCAAACATGCTGTCGCTTTTCTGATGTGGGTCCACAGGAGAAGTGAGGAGCCATCTAGTACTGAAATACAGTGTTACTGGAAGAAATCTAAACTGGCTCAGATTGGTACCAATGTTAAGTATGTTACTGCAAAGGACCTTTCGTCTGGTAAAAGAGTATCTTCTACCCAGACTGCTCCACACAATAATATGCTGGAACAATTTCTCCAAGCAGCTGCTACCCGAAATGTCACAAACTGTGAACTATTGAAATATAATAACTGCAGAGTGAAAGAGTATGAGAAATTGTCACTTCATTACTTAATCATTGAACATTGTGATGACGGTGATTGTGACACATTTTTGGATACAATAGCTCAGTATTTTACTGAGAAAAACATTAAACTGATAGAAGAAAACTCTCGAATGCAATATAAGAACAGGTTGTGGCACAAGCTCAGGTATGGGCATATTACAGCTTCAAAATCCTACGAAGTTAGCAAATGTCATACTGCAGATGGGTCTTTGATATCTATGATCATGGGAGCAAAGACCCCAGACACAAAAGCAATGAAGAGAGGTCGGGAATTAGAAACAAAAGTGAAAGAAACAGTGGAAAAAACACTTGGCAAGAAAGTGAAGACCTGCGGATTATTTATTTCCTCACAATACCCATTTATAGCTGGTTCACCAGATGGTATTATTGACAATAAAGTATGCGTTGAAATAAAATGCCCAACCAGTGAAAAGACATATAAAAATTATTTGAAAGATAATAAAGTGACAGAAAAATATATGGCACAAATACAAATTCAAATGTTTGTCACAAATTTGAAACATTGTTATTTCTGTGTTGCTCACTGGGATTTTGAACTCAACAACCATGTTGAAATGTTATTAGTAAGCTATAATGAGGCCTTAGTAAAGCACTATATTTCAAGTTCAACTCAATTTTGGAAAAAAAATGTATACCCTATTCTATATGAAAGTTCAAAATAAAATATTGTTTTTACATATTCAATGGTTTTATTTATTAAAGTTAATATTAGGTATGTACACATAATAATTCATAAATAAATAACTCCATAAAGTCCTTTCCTTTTTCTCCATCAGCTTTGTACAACCAGTGAGGTGCTTCCCACTATGGAATCAAAGATTTGACGGTGGGGACTATGAGGCTATGAGGAGGATGCATGGTGACATAGTACTTGTGGAAAACTGTAGGTTTCTAGGCGAATATTTTTTTTATCTAGTTGTACTATAAATGGTTTGAGGATATTAGCAATGATTGGTATATTTTTTTGAAATACTTTTCCTGCATATGATGTCGATATTCCAAATTGATCTGCAAGTTCTGAAAATGTTGTATTTAATCTAATTTTTTTCAAGCATTGTAGTATATGGTCTGTTGGAATGTTGGTGTTTCCTTGTACTAAATCAACCAAAAAGAAACAATCCTTTGTTATGCCTATATAAAAACGTGGTTTGGCTTCAATTTTTTTCAACATATTATTCAGGGATTGCTTTGCTTCTCTTTCCTGTTCTAGTTTAGCTTCTTCTTTGTTTAAGCTACTACTGTCAGATGGTATTTTACACTAACGATTGAACAGAAGGTGATGATGGTTGAAACGATATTGATGGGGTGTAAAGTGATAGATCCATCGATGAATTATCTATTTATTTTAGACACACTTGGTCTTGATAGCTCTACTTGTTCTTCTACTTTGAACGGAGATGTCGGTGTAGTTGTTGTCCACGTTTTAGATGGTGATGTTGCAATGTTTTTGGATTTGTTATGTGTTTGTGTATACCTGCTTCTGAAGTATTTACTTTTAAAAACAACTTGTACACCTTTATCTTGGCTTTTTGGCTGTTCTTCTCTTACAAAGTCAGTTTGTAAATCTAAAACAAAGGTAAATTGGTCATTATTGTTAACCATTCCGAAAAAGGTATTGGTTCAAATTAAACTAGTAGGTATTTAGCTAGGTACTTACTAAGAGACTGAGTTGTATTTTCTTTTTCCATATTAGTCTCCAGTTTAATTTCTGCAAGGGCTTCTTCTATTAAAGACATTCTTTGCCTTTTGACAGCAGCGGGGCAAGATGTACTAGTAGTTGATGGCAAACTTCTTTTCCTATCAGTTTGACATTGAAATTTTTAAGGAAGGCATCCAGGTTTTATCATTATTTTTTTACAAAGCCCATAATATGATATCGCATGTAATTTTCCATATCATTCGGCAGCTATAACACAAATTACAAATTATTTAAGCACTTATACTAAACTTCTTACTTGTACATATAACCTATACATACACAAAAGGAACTTATTATTTTACACACCAAGGTACTTACATCGAAGTGTCCTCACAAAAGAAAATCGCTGATGTTATAGACATCCCTTCGTGTTTTCGTCTTGCTAGATCCATCCATTTTTTTCGCATTTCTGCTTTTCGTGGTACATCAATGAATAATTTATTTGGAGTAGCTATAGAATTATTTCTACATTGAGGTACTACACACCAACGATATGGTTTTCGTTCCATTCCGACAATTTACTCAATTTAGTCCCCAAACTTCACAAAACGTATTTAAATCTCTTTGCAAGTTTTCTTTCGTAGAGTTTGAGTTTGACGCACAGAACAATAATACTGGTTTGACGTTTCGGCCAGCGTATGACGTCACACACCTGAGGTGACCTTTTGCGCGGCAATAATTTAAATATAATATTTAACTTTAATTTTAGGTACTTTTAGAGCTTTATTTAATTAAAATGGTATTTTTCATGGCTATATATATTGATTATGGTTAATTTAAAACACTTTCTGAAAAGTTGTCCGATCCCCTTTAAGTTTTCATATAACTCAAAAGGTAATTAGATTAAAAAGTATTAGGGTAAAACCAATGGGCTTGCTTGTTAACAAAACCACAGAATACTAAGGGACAGAAGCATCACTCCACAAATAAATTTAAACAAGTAGCCACTCTTGCTATGACGCAATAAATTCAATTCAGCTCGCGTAGCGCTGCATACCTACCAGTCGTATTAACCTACAGAGCGCCTCTCTTTCTATCGTATAGCTCTTATCTCTTCTGACGCGGCACGTGTAACGACGCGCGACCCGCCGTCGTCGGTGTCCGGCGCTGTCTGGAAGCTACAAGAGCTTCGTACCTACAGTGCGGAGTGCGCTAGGCCTGACAAAACATAAATTGAAGACTGCTTATATGTATCACCAAGAAACGAATAGGCACGCGAGCGAACCTAATGGTTTTTAAGAAAACAAACTCCGTGTACCTACAAAAATTTTCAGCTTATCGCTTTGTGCCAAGGGTTTTTGGGATGTTTGAAAAATTTGCAATGTTTGTTTACAAAAATTGATCAGTTGGCGTAAAATGATCATGTTTTATCAATTAATAACGAGGTGTCTAATATATAATGTTTACTGAACGCGTTGCAGGCACGACGAGTTTGGAGCTTCATAATATAAAAAGGATTCCAATAAGGTCTGATAAAAGCTTCATATTTCTTTCAAATGGAGCTATGAAACAACCTAAAGCCTACGTTAAGGTCCATTTAGTTACACATGGAATACCTAACTGCCGCTTTGGCGTTACAAAAATCTGAAATTGAAATATGGAGCGTAATTTCGTATCTTTTGGCGCGTAAAATTGCCAACGTCTGCTCATGCTCCTATATAGGTACTATATTACCATCATCGCATTATCATTATCGCTTCGTATCCAAAGGACCAGATCCTTTATCTAGTTCTTAAAAGATTCGATTATGTTTGTAGAGTTCAGGATAACAGGCTGAGTTATCATGGTGGAAAGATTGATCAGTGAGAATGACGTAAGGACTCCCTGTATACAAATAAAAATAATGTTCCAATTTTTTTTCTTTTACAATCGATGAACAGAAGTGTTACCTACCACATTTGGATATTTTCCTCCAATTGGTAGTTTGGCAAACTTTGAAACTACTACTTGTTCTCTCTCTCTTTCTCATATGAAAAACAAACATATTGTAACAAAACTTCTAACATAAAATGCCCCTCAGCCCCTCGAAAAGTCATACTTCCTTCCCTGAAACCTTTTTGTGGTACAAAATACCTACCAAAATATCTTGCAACACTGATGGACATAGAATGAGATAGCATGACTCATACGCACTTCGCGTGTGGTCCACGAGTGTTTGTTTTGAGCCTCTTTTCGGAACACCATAAAGACGAGATGATTTATAAATATTTGTTAAAACTATTGTTCTGCTATATATTATGACGCAACGTGTGGATTTGGCTAGCGTATTGCTTGGATCTAAAGGTCGGCAGGAAGCGATTGTTTATATTAGCGGAGGAATGTGTCTGGAATTGCAGAGGAAACAAATTATATCTAATACAATGGTTTAGTTACGAGTTTTATTTACAGTAATATAGATTTCTGAGACATAACAGCGCTGGTAACATGTGCACTAATGGCAAACAGTTGGTATATACTATTTTACAGTTACATATATTAATGTATTACTATCCTATCCTTCTTCATGAGTTCCTACTTATGTTATATGTACGAAATTTTGTGTGGATAGATGGATGTTTATTACTCAATCACGCAAAAACTACTAAACGGATTTTGATCAAATTTGATATGCAGGTACATTTAGGTTCTGGAAAAGGACACATGCTACTATTATCCCCGGAAACCACGGGTAAAACCGCGAGGCTCAGCTAGTTTACTATATGTATTAATGGTCTAAAAGTGTCAATTACTTTTAAAAAAGTTTTTTAAAAGATGCTAAAAATGTTTACCCGAGTTAAATTAAAAAATATCAATACTAAAAACGTGTGTTCAATTGCTTAAAATATAAAATGTTTCTTATGTACGGTAAGCAAAATAAAAAGATAAGCCAATTACTAGCGAGATATGAAACAAATAATATGAAGTGCATCTTATGCACAATTCATGTCTCGCTGCTACGAAAAAAAAACGAGTCAGTTCAAGCAAGTTACATTTTGACACATCGACATAATTTATTTCTAGAGCTTTAAAAATAAGAAAATAATGACATTGGTAACACGACTAACACGTGTCACGATGAGTCACACACAAGGCACATCAAGTAATGAGAATTTAAAATACATCGAACATTTCACATGCGCTTGTAGCGAAATACATAAACATATCCCTACTAAATTATGAAGCTACTAACAGCACAGAATCGGTTGAACAATAGCCTTAAAAACGTACGTGTTGCAGAAGCTATAAAAAATATAATTCCTATATTCTTTATTGTACAAAATGTAGTAATAAAGGCTATCTAAAGCCTTTATTACTGAAAAGAACTCTACACTCTACTTACTAAAACTAAACTAACTACTTACAAGGAGAAGCAATTGGACAACCCATAGATCATTAAAGGCCTTTAGATAGCTCCAATGCTCCAACCCACTACCAGTTGGATAAAGTAGATAGATAGTGGATATGACGTACAAAGGCGAGTTTAATCCTAAAAACGTTTTCTTCCAGCACACCCTTGAGGAAAGATAATTCCTATGAAGATAATGAAACCTTCATCGCAGGTTGAGTTTTGAGTGTACAATGTGTACTACACGCAAAGCTTGCCATTGTGTGAATCTGATGAGTGACTTTTTAACCGACTTCAAAAAGGAGGAGGTTTACAATTCGACGGTATGTTTTTTTTTTTTTTTTTGTGTGTTTGTTACGCGATTACTCCGCCAATTATGCATTGATTTCGATGATTCTTTTTTTGATTGGTAGGTAATACTTCAAAGGTGGTCCCATATAAATTTTATCGAAATTCATTCAGTAGTTTTTGAAAAAAATAGCAAAAACAAAAAAATATAAGTTTAATCTTCAAGTCGGTTCTTGTTTTTTTCGTAACCAACTTTCTAAAGGTGGAGGTTTGTATTCGACTGCTTCACCTGCTTCACCCAGGGTTGACTTCCGGTGAGGGAACTCCTCAACGGTGAATAGTACAGACACAACATTTCGTAAATGGATTTAACCATAATAGCCTGTTCTAAATTCCATCATGACATGGCAGATACACCCAGGATTGACTTCCGGCGAGGGAACTCCTCAACAGAGAATAGGACAGACATTATTTTTTTTTGCACATGCATTTAATTGTGATAGCCCGTTCTAAACTTCGTCATGATGTGGCTTCTAGATCATAAAAGCTTGTCTTTAAAATCTTTTTGAATTAATTTAATTTAAACTTGTTTTTCACTAAAAAGGTTAAAATAAATTATTTTTCAAAAAAAACTAAACCGACTTCAAAACCACAAATGGCACTCAAAAGTAAAAAATAAATTAATATAATTATCATAAGCGCTACCCACTCATATATTTGAAGTCAGTGCCAGCCAAGTCTAAAAGGTAGTAGATAAATACTACCTACAAGTAGTACTTACTATATACATAGTATTACAAGTAGTACTTACTAATATGCAAAGCTTGCCATTGTGTGAATCTGATGAGTGACTTTTTCAGTTATAGTATAGAGTTGGATCAAAGAACTGACTGTATATCTAAAAAGAAACGCAGTTGTTTAATTTGTACATAGCATACGACTTCCGTATATTCTACAATTCGCGTCAGGTGCAATTATGTAGCAGCTAACCCTTTTATGTAAAAGAATGGCAAACGGGTTGGACTAGTGTAGATATCCGCAACCACATAAGGGATAGTGTTTCGTCCTTTTGTGGAGAGTACAAAAATGCTGGCGACGTAAATAAAAGGCGCGCGGTTAATGAAGAATTCGACGCAATAAAAATCACAACAAAACCTTTTGCAGTAGAGGAGCCATAGCTCCTCAGCAGCTTTGAGAATACAAAAGAAAGAACTCGTGTTGATCAAAATAACAAACTTCCGACGTTGACATACGTATATAGTTTCTGAAGCTAAGAAAACTACTTATGAAATAACTTTAGATAGGGAAATGATATGACATACACAAAACACTGTCGGAAATGTTTAAAAGTAACAAGTAAAATCGTTTCCGAGCATATAGACCATAGACTCCATATATTGCCAAAAGTGAGCTACACTAAGATTATATACCTATAGATGTTAAGGTTATGTATAGTTTAGATGTTGAAGATAACGGTGCTAATAAAAGAGGCACTTAGATTTATTCTGAGTAAGTATTTGTATCTTTCAAGCCCGACGTTAATGTTAGAAATTAAAGGGACATTACATTCCATGATAACGTGAAGAGGCAAATCGTTATTACCCCAAACACATTTCTACAAAATATTTCCTCAATTCCACGTCTCCCAAACCATTCTATTTCACAAAACACAATACGTCGAAGGGTTTCCGTAATGGATTAAATCTATTATTCAATGAAAGGATGTCTCAAGTGCTACATACAATGATGTCATAGCAAAGTTGATATCCGAAACACGTCAACTGAGTGATTCTATTATTTCCGGAGCATTGTCCTTGGGAATGAAAGCTCTCTATATGTATGAGGGAAGAGAGTTAACCAAGACAACGATGAATGCTTTGTTCAGTTTAATTTAGTGATTTCAGCAGTGAATGTAGTTAGTGATTCTAGATTTTTATGTTTTTGAATAGTAATACCGCCAGCGAAACGCAAAAATGTTGTTGCTTTAAAAAAACTAAAATAGAAAAGTATATATTTAAGTTATTTTGTAAATTTATTTAAGATATTTATATTTAAGCAATTTTAGTTTAGATTTAGTTAAAATATAAATATAATATAATAATAGTACACATACAAACTACAAATATAATATATAATACAAATATAATATAATAGTGTTAAAATATAAATTAAACCAAATAGAAAAGTAGTGTTAGTAAATCTGCTAACTTTTTACCAACTAGCGACCCACCCCGGCTTCGCACCGATGAGGAAGATTTATATGCATGTATTATACATATAAACCTTCCTCTTGAATTAGTCTGTCTATTGATGAAAACCGCCTTAAAATTCGTTGCGTAGTTTAAAAGATCTAAGCGTACAGACAGCGGGAAGCGACTTTGTTTTATACTAGGTATGTAAAGAAAACTTGTTATGCACGGATAAAATCATATCATTTTCCAGTATTTTAATAGCAAGCTACATCTAATAGTTCGGTCATTAACGTTATTGCCTAATTTGGCCCCATTTCTAAACCAACCAATAGATGCAACCGCTCACTATCATAAAATATATGGCTATACTTTAATGTAAGGGCAATCGAACTAGTTCTGGTTTATTGGATACGCAAACAATTAATTTAAGCGCTTGTTTAACAATTTTATGATCAATTTTATTAGTATCAGTTTACAAGAAAATTGAACTCTATTTTGAAAGTTTATTAGTTAATAGACTTACTAAATCGATAACATTATCTAATTATGTTCGATAGCGTTGCGTATTAACTTCAATTATTTGTACTTTAGTAAGTGATGTGGTTTATACATTGTAATGTAGTCCTGTATCTGTGTGTGTCTGCAATTGTTATGGGCAGGCGTGGCGCTTTCCATCAGGCGACTTGCTCGTTTCATCACTCAGTAACATAAACAAAATATCTTCGCATAATCTAAATGACATGTCCGTACAAATTATTTTCAGCCGTGCCAACTCTAGGCAGTTTAAGCTAAGCCCTAAATATAAAAAAAACAATACAACATTACCTAAAAACGGAGGCCTTATTGGTAGGTGAATTTTCTTCCACAACACGTTCTCACATTCAGAATAGTTAGAATACATCCGAACGAACGCACAATTCTTGGTAACAACTGAACTACGCGCGCCGTTGTTAGCAAGCGAACTCTGAGCAGTTATTTAATAATTTATCTCAACGTGTCCAACTAAAAGTGAGTTTGTAGAAGCTAAATCCGAATGTTCTGATACTTTCAAGGATTAATTAAGCGACAACTAGAGTACCAGATGTCGACAACTGCTTTTGACAAATTGTCCAACTTTTGTCTCCCTGACAGCTTTATTGCTTTTCTGGGAATGCAATCCAATTGGGTGGAACGTCGTAAATTAAAAGGAAAACAATGATTTATGTAGGCAGACGGGAATAAAATTAAAAGTCGCTTGGAAATTATGTCTTCTCCGTGATTATTATGATAAACATGGTGAAACCTAAAATATGACGTAGCAACCCGTTACAAATATAAATAAGTTCCATTTAAATAAATATCCTACTTCCTACTAGTATTATAAATGCGAAAAATTGTGTGGATGAATGGAGGGATTGTACAAGCCAATATAGCTCACAACAGTTTTCCTATAACTCGTATGTAAACAATTATTACCATTAAATTGAGCAGCCGTTACTAAACAACCGTCACGCGCTAATGTGAAAATGTATACCTAGCTTTCCGTAGTGCGGCTCAGACACCAAATTAGTCGTAGTTAACTTTTAACTAGAACAATATAATAATATTCATTGCAGTGGTTTGGTGTATTCCTTTATTATAACTATTACAACTACAACCAGGTCACATCAAGAACGAGAGTCCCCAACGGGGATGATGGATGTTTGTTACTCAATCACGCAAAACCAATATAATATGCTTATACTAAACGGATTTTGATGAAATTTGGTATGTGAAAACGCGCGACGCAGCTAGTAATTCATAAAATCTTTTACCAAACCAAAAAAGAATTTGCATGCTAAGCATGAAAAGTTCAAAAGTTCTTTATTCAGTTTTGTCGTCACAGACGCACTTATGAACGTCAATTATTACAATGACTCTACCACCGCATCGGAAAAAGAACCACTACTCAGAAGATACGGCAAGAAACTGAGAGGCATTTTTAGAACTTTTGTTACAATATTTTATGTTTGTCTTTGACAATATTATTTTTCTTATGTGCCAGTTGGCTACTTGGCAGAAGCGGAATGTTCCATGCATCTTTGTCTTTTATGTAATTACTAGGTTAAGAGTTAACCTGAATATTATATCTACTAGCGGTTAAGATGACTATCATTGCAACTTGCGTCATATTTTCCGCACTCATATATAAATCACTTACTTTTTTGCATTACTTTCGCTAAAACAGAATAAATAATCTTATCCTAATTATATAATGATTATATAATGAACAGAAGCACGAAAACATTTATAAAATTTTCAGTTCATGCCGCAAAGACTATTCAAAAGAAATATAAGCCAGCTTAAAACAAAACACCTTATCAGCACAACCTGTTATGAAGAAATCTGGGAAGCGTGGGCGAGCCTGACTACACCCACCATGGAGTAAGATAATACGGTACTTAGTACAAGGGCTTACATAGATCAGATTGCGTGTTGTTAATAACTCAAGGTGAAAGGATTATGACTGTCAACTGTCAACTAGTAAGAAGCTAACAATAACCAATTTCAATAGAAGCGTTAGCCTGTAGCGCTTGTAGCATAGCTCGCCTAGCCGTTTTTAACAGATCTTCTATTACGTTCGCAACGGCCATAACTTAGATGGATGACCGTTTATGGGGTATTTACATCTGAGCGCTACCGTGCTTCGGAGGGCACGTTAAGCCGTCGGTCGTCGTCTTCACACGAGAGAAGAATAGAAGCCTTGAAAAAATGTCACAGAATCTGGCCCAAACCTAAACATTCATTTAATAACCTGTTATGTAGAAATCTGGGAAACGTAGGCGAGGTTGGGTTCACCCACCATGAAATAAGATGCTAATTAGTACCTACAAGACTTATATAGAGAGCTATAGTTTGAAACAGTTTGCAGAAGGCCTATGTAAAATAATCGATTCGGCTAGAAACCTTGAAAACTCACAAAAGTTTGATGAAGATAAAGAAGTTTTAGAGTTGAGGCCTATTTTCTATGCGATATTTCCATGTTGTCAACTAATTCAATAGAAACTTTAATAGTCTGTTGAAGTAGACGGGCTAACCTAATCATGTAATCATACATTCGCACTTTTATCGCCTTCGATTTTCTAAGTAGGTAAGCAGTTTGAGAGGAAACGCGTAAATTTAAAGACTAAAGTAATTAATATGTCAAACATTAATAAGTTGTTTATAAAAACTTTGGAATGTCTGAAACTAGATGTGATAGTTTTAAAGAATTGTAGGAAGCACGTCAACTTGTCATCTTATTCTTCTTACACCTTACGAATTTTCCGATAATCAAAATCTGATATCGAATAAAGAGTAGGGCAATCATCCTTATTCGTTATATCTTAATCGAATAAGTACTATACTTATACTATGGTACCTAACCGAACGACACTATCGATTTTAAGATTATCGATTAATATCGGAAGGTGTAGGAACTAGGAAATCCTATTGCGATTTTGTGTTTACCCAAAACTGTTAGTAATTATAATACACTCGATCGTATGCTATTAGGGATTCATTGAAACATTATATTCTTGCAAGCACATGGGTATTCTTGGCGTCAACAGAAGATTACGCATGTGTCATTTTTAGCGAGCACTTAGAAATCTGTGTCAGGTTATTTCTAATACAACTCTCTGAGACACTCGCCCGTGCTCGAGCGGTTTATCCAGAACCCTTGAGTTCAATAGCCTCGCTCGAAGATAACTTAATGTGAGAATACACATTCTCTATATAGAGCTTCACGACAGTTATGATAATATTTGGACAGTGTCGGTAATAGATATTATTGTAAGAGATTCTTTGGTTATTCGAGCATTTTAAACGGAGTAGAAGGTATCTTCGGTAAATATAAAGCGCTGATACTATTTGTTCTACGATTACAATAAATATAATAAGAAATCATTTCTTATTCAATAAGGTTGTTAAACTTATTTGGCTAGTTGACAAATTTATCATATTGGGGTATCTGCTGCCGAACTAAGCTCATCGCCCGTGTTTCAGCGTACAGTACTCTCCCTTAGGGCTATTCAAATATAACGGCTAGCCTGTCATCATTTTGCTTAAATACAATGACAAAAGAAAAGAAAACACAAAAGCTAAAGGAACTTATCTTACATGTTATAAGTTGTGTTCCTCTCTGTGAGTATAGTGAGGGTGTGAGGGTGTGTGTGTGTGTGTGTGAGAGTGTCAGATTTGAGCGTACAGTTATTATATATATATATATATATATATATATTATATTGTGTCTAAAGAGCTGTTAAGGAGCCGAAATTAATAATAGTAAGGTAATCGGATACGGTCATTTCACAATACTAAGTAGATCTTCAGTCTGATTATAAGTAAGCGACTTTAAATTTGACCCCAGATTTTGATAATGAATATATTTCTAATATTTTATTTTATTGTAGAGAAAAGGCCCCAGGAAATGTATGAATCTTTGAATGAATGATGTTTGAATTTTTTTAAGTTGTGAACACACATTGTGTCTACGACGCTTTATTTGTGTTTGAGGGTCGTAACTTAAGATCACATGTTGCCTTAAGATTATACTGAGAATAAAAAGTTGGCGAACGGTGAGAACCTCACAGGATTTATACAAGAGCGTAGTAGGGAACAAAAATGGACGACCAGTACTAACTTTTACCACAGTTCTTTGGGAGATCTCTAGGGGAAGGATGGTTGTGACAAGAAATGAAAGTTCTTAATAATGATCACGTAGATAAATAGTTGGCGACAGACTATCATTGGCGATGCGTAACATATTTTTGACGAGTCTAAAAAGTATTATGGCAACAATGCGTGGTAACCTGGTAACCAACGGTAAAATAAATGAAAACATATCGAGGTACTAAAAAATAGAGTGCTTTTAACAGGAGCATTAATTCAGAATATCAACATGAATTGCCATGTACTGGAGCAATCATCACGGCCGATATTGAAGCCATCATATCCATAAAGCATCCAATAACAACGTCAATTGACCAACCATTGCAACAATGGGGTGGCAAGTGTAGTAACACTGACCCTAATTCGAAATAGATCGGTGGAATACTTTTATACGCTAAATTAATCACTTTATTGGCCACAATTGCCGACCTGGATGACAATGCGAGTGGGATGGCTGAAGGATTGGCCGTTGCTTTTCGATTAGAGAATGTAGAGCGTGTATTGACCCTCATTGTTCTTCTTCAAAGCCATTTAAAATAGAACATAGATTTTTATTAGCTTTAGACTTGGATGCTGCCCAATTGGAGAAAGTGTATGAAAAACACTTGTCAACATGATTCAATAAGCACGCAGCAAAAAAGACTCAAATTGCAAAAACCTTTTATAATAGAACCCTCGACTACCTGCTTACAAAACGTCAAAGAAACGGTCCAATTCTGATTGCCCAACATTTTAGATAGCTTTCAATGCAACCGAGTTAGGAAAAGGTATTTTATTATCAGGTAGACCTCTGGTTGAGTCAATCAGCAGGTTTGACACATTAACTTGAAAAGCTCGTACAAAAGGAAAGAGAAACATTAGGACCCTTCAGCCTAAATGGATACTGATGACGTCACTTGCTCGTAACCGATCCGGAATGACGAGCCCTTCCAAACAATGCCGGATTCATTTCGATGCGTTTGCCGAGCTATTATGTATGTGTACACTTCAAACTACGTAAAATATACACTGCTCGAATGTTACATGACTTGGTCATTTAAAATTACGTACAATTACGTTGAGTGTACATTTTAATACCGCCGGCGCCGTGTTGTGGCCTCGAATATCATTAGCGACGAATATGGACTGGCTGAGTCACAGTCCAGAGAACTAGACGTTAGACGAGTGTTCTTCATTGTACCTATAGGTTGTATGACGGCACTGCCGCAAATCCTGAGCAGCATACTTTTGTACTATCGCCGTCTTCATAAAGTCAACTGAGAGGCCTTTGGGGTCAGAAGGACTGAATAATTGAACTACGTGCGTGCAGCTTGGAAAATTGTCTACTTTAGTTTAGAAACTTTAGTAGATCCGCCAAAATGAATTAAAATTTCCTACAAACCAAATAATTTGCTTTCTATTATATTTATATGAAGCATTAAAGAAAGCCAAGCGAAAAATTCAAACAAGGTTTTTCGGAAAGAAAAAATTGGGCAGAGCCCTTCTCATGCTAAAGGAAGATTGTGATGCGGGTTGAAGTCCCAGCCGGTTATCGTATTTCTTTCCGAAGAACCTTGTCTGAAATTTTGATTTCTGGAAGGTTATTTAAAAAATATGAACAATAAAAGTTGTACACTTTTTATGCAAAAGGCCTGAAACGCAAACTCCCCAGAGTAAAATAACCCTACTCAAGTTATACTTTGTAAGTATAAAGGTTAACAGAGTTATGACCTATTATTATTACTAATTTGGTTTTCACTATGAAGATTGCCCGTCAAGGCTGACTGAAGCAATTGTTTCAAGCGATTTTTACATAATTATACAATCTAATGTTATAGTAACCCATTGAACATGTTTTACTGACTGAGTTTTTGCATTCTTTGCAATGTATCTCTTTATTATATATATCACTTTACTGAATGTTGTCTTGTCGACCTATATTCACATTGCTGCCGCAGCTACCTAAAATCTGTGTTAGTTATCAACGAATCTCCGTCGACCTTTGTAATTCATCCATCCATCTGTATTCTAGTTCTATGAAATTCGGAGGGAAATGTCCGAATCTTAACTCGATCGCTTGTTTGGTCTGGCTAGCTAGACAAGGCACAGCTGAATCAGACCGAAGCAAAAAATGTGCCGCTATGAATCGCTTAGCTCCTAACAAAAAGTTGTGAGACAATCAATGACCTATATGTATAAGATCATTGTGCGATCGATACACAGATACATGATGTGATTTACATAACAGTTAGGATTACTGTTCTTTTATTACATCTATGTGACTTGCTTCAATGATTTAGTTGAGGATAGGTAAGGAATTGTTTACCCTCAACTAACATTTAGAATGGATGCTATTTAGATCAAAATAAAATGTATACGCAGACAATCGGTTTCATACTTTCGTTTTTGAAAACAAGTATATTGAGATGATCCTTTTAGCCCCTTAGGGTCCCTTTTAGCAAGCTTTTTACAAAATGATTTGTTCTATCTTGATCGAGATTCTTGACCACATGCAGAAAAGGAAAAGGACTATTTTTCACGCAATTTTCAAGTAATTATAAGGTAAAAGTCGTCTTAAGATGCCTGGTTATGATTACAAACACGCTTCTTTCACTTTAAAGCGATAAGGTTCAAGTTGGCGCAGGGTTTATTGCCTTGATCGTTCGTGGCGTGATTGAATCGGTTCTTTATATAGGTGGGCCTTAAATGCCAGTTAGTAGGTCAAGCTGCTTTCAAGTCGGACGAAAGTCAGATGGATATGTTCATAAATGGAAGCGGTTAATTCATGCACCACTTATTTTGTACTCTAAAAATTACCTAAATTCTAATTTCGTGTTACATTAGAAATAAATGTTGAGTACGTTTGGTTGTTTTAATGGAAAATTTCGTAATAATAAGAGGCTATACATACCAGCATTCTGCAGGTAAAGAGTTGCGTTTCAAGAGCTTTTGGCACCTTAACCTTGGAGCTTTTGGTACCTAAGTACGTGCTGTCACGCGTGGCGAAACACGTGTCAATTGTCTTGTCACCTAGTAGGTATTGTTTGGGTTTGCATTCATTAAACATACCTCGGATACCTACTCCATTCAAGTTATTACATAATTGTTATTGAAGCACCTATGCAGCTGCAAATAAGGTACTTTTACCTAGGTAAAGGTACCTAGGTGAGTTTTTGAACAGGAATATGGCAACGACCAGTTAACCGTTAACGATAAAATTTGTTAGAATCTATCGTCTTTCAAAACCATAAAAACTGCAATTGAACATTTTTCTCATTCATATTTTTCAAAACTTTGAACCTAAGTTGTAGCAACTTTAGAAAAATGTGCCCACATATTTTTTTGTTCCTTATCACTCTTATCAGCAACAGAATGCAATTGTTTTTTTAATACATAAAATGCATGTTTAATGGGTTTGTAAACTTTAGATGAAATTTTAACAAGAAGTATTCTATTTCTCTGATTAGGGTCTGCCAATGTTGCTATAGGCATCCCTGTTCAAAACTTACCCTCTACTAGCTACCTAGGCAGAAGAGAGAAAACCAAACAAATTCCTACATTCTCTTTGATACCAAGAGTTGCACCCTTTGACAAGAGGCAGTGGTGAGTAGAGGACTAGTAGGTATACATGTAATCTAAACCCTGAAAATCATAATGGAGCTAGGTCTTCATTAATCTCCTATACTTACTTCAGGTCTTGTGAATATATGCCTCAGCAACTCTTGAGCTTTCTCAATCAAAACACACTAAGCTGATGATAATCTTTCTTATATATAAAATTCTCGTGTCACAATGTTAGTTACCTTACTCCTCTGAAACGGCTTTACTGATTTTTACCAAATTTTATATGCATATTCAGTAGGTCTGAGAATCGGCTACTATCTATTTTTCATACCCCTAAGTGATAAGGATTGTTGAAACCGCGGGTGAAACCGCAGGGCGCAGCTAGTGTAATATAATATAAAATATTATATAAAATGCCTGCATTACATACACATAGCCCATAACATACATAAAAAATACACATTGCTAAAAAAACAGCTGCAAGCACAGTTTATTTCAGGTGAGGCCAACGCCCTGATGACATTTTGAGCAGTTCTGCAACCTACATATTCTACAAATAGGTACTGACTTCTGAGTATTATGAGGTACCAAGTATGTATTAGCTATATTCTTGTCTTTTTTTATACAAAAAATGTGGCCGAGGGCTCAGAAGAAATTTCAGTAAAATATATGATTATAAATACCTATATCTGGTTACTTTACTACTACGTTAAAGTCCGTTTTGTGTCCGTGTTTTTGAAGCACTGGTAGTCAGTTATAGCATTTCGTTTCTGGGCCCAGACTTCAATTTCAGTATGAGAAAGAAATTACATAGTAGGTAGCTAATTAACCTATTGACGTAGTTATTTATTATTGCAGGTATATATTATTTATTTATGTAGATATAATATATATTTATTATGTAAATATTCAAGTATATATTTTATAATTAGGCTTATTTTAGGTATATGTTAAGTTTATGTGGTTTAGTTTTAATAAAAGTCCCACATTTTTTCATACTATATAGGTAACTTTTAAGTAATATTTAAATATAATATTTTTATATTTCACAATTTGCACTTTACTGCATTGCTAACATTTTTTCTTGCACATCCTGGATGACTGGTAGAAAATGCTATCTAGCGTTAAGTCCTCCATGTACAAACTGTTTTGTGCTTATATATTCAGCTTATATAGATACCTAAGACATGTAGTTACATACGTATAAGTACCTACTTATATAGCTTACCTTTGTTTTAACTGTGTGTACCTAACTACCTACTTAGGTTGGTACAATGAATTTCCCAAGAGCTTAAATACTTGGAACTCTTGGAAAGGGTAGGACAGGGCACTTAGTAAATATTAGAACAAAGAACATGCAAGTACATATATGGTTTTTTTCTTAATTACGGAAAGGACCTGTGAATTGTGCCAAACTATTTAATAGGTACCTAAGGATTGGCATGATGAAGGGCGTGTAATTGTAATAATAATTGTAAGAGCAGGTCATGTCGAAGGTATTTTTTTTGTAAAGTGACTAGTTTTACCTTTTATAATTCTGTCCATCCAAAGGTTGTCTGGAAGAGATTGCTTTAAGCGGTAAGACTGCCCATTGTACTACTATAGTTAAGGACTGTGTCATTGTCTATTTCTTTAAATTGGTTGACAATAAAGAGTTATTCCATTCTAGTTTTAAAGGTATAAAACAAAATCACAATCCATATCCTCATTTCTGTTTCTCCACTTTCTGAATCTAAACCATGCAACGGATTTTGATACAGTTTTCACTGTAATTTATTTTAGTGAATATTTTACGGAATTATATTAATATAATATACAGTACATTCTAATTAAGTTTTGTTGAGAAAATTCAATGTTTTGTAATCAAGTCATTAAAAAAAATGACACCATATTAGTAAATTGCATCCATGCGAAACCGGGGCGGGCCGCTAGTTAAGCATATTGAGATAGTACTCTAAATAGTGCCTGTACTTCCATTAGGCCGCATTCACTAGTATAATCAGCTTTTTAATACGCTTGATAAGAGTAAACTTACCTTTTGAACAGATGGTTTGCAGATTTGTACCTAGGAACCTACGGTTAAACTTTACCAAGGGCGGTGAAATACCCTTACTTAAAACGGCATAGCTAGGACTCTAAAATGTAAATATTTATCCCTACTCCTACATACAAAGAGACATATTTACCTTTGAGAGTTCACATGACCCATCGCGCCGTAAAATAAATGATATTTGATAACATAAACAGAAGACAGTGAACCACTTACCTCTCATTTATTGTGTACATGCAGCGACTTAAAGTAAATTAACAATTTTAATTCATAAACAAAACACTAACACAAATTACACCAAGTCCACAAATCGTCCACTCCTTGTCGTTCCCTTCCCTTCCTCTCCCGGGGATCACTGTCCTGTCACACGCACCGCACGCACGCCCGCAGCCATAGAGAAAATTAAATAGACGGAAGTAGCCACAGACTAGGATATATAAATAGTCGTGTTCACAGCGGCTATAAACAAAAAATGCGTTATAATTAAAAGCTATATTAAAAGCGCACAATATCTTTATGCTATAATATAATATAACAATTGTTATAACTTGCAGTCTCCGGTCAGTGCAGTCTCCGTGTTTGGCGTTTTAACGACACGCTGTGTAAATGGCAAATATAATATCGTAAGTACAGAATATTTAATAGTACAGGTAAATTTTATAGATCACAAAACAAAAACTAACAAGCGCATTGAATATAACTAAAATAAAAACAAATTCCGCGCGAGCTTATTGCAACAACAGTTAGGGTATTGTGATTCTATCAGCGCTTTTTCGATCTGCTTTTTATATTAAAGCTCGAGCAGACATAAGATTGAAAACGCGTAAAAATATTTTGGTAAACATAAATTTGATTTTCGACCTTAGTAAACAATAGACTAAAGGTTGATATGCGTTAGTAAACAATATACTAAAGGTTGATATACGTTAGTATACAAATTCCTTGGGTTAATATAAGTGTTACTGTGGAACAACGACATCTCTTGATTTTATCTATGGAATCAAAGCAAATCCGTTGTGACACCATAAGAATCCTTCCATCCATAATAGATGGTGCTACATAATTGAAATCAAGCTAGCGCAAGAATAAATAATAGCGCAGAAGACGCAGATAGCAGACCGCAGTAAAGATAAATAGCAGTTTGCTTCTGCTATATTTTTTCAATGGCTTTTTCAATAACGTGTACTTCTAACTGTAAATACCCCGCAGCGCAGCCATCAGATTATATTATTAGATATACATATTTACTCTACAGTAACGTAAACTCTCGTCGTTCATTCTCGCTTGCTTTGCTGCATAACATCTGAAAAAAAAGATGCATAGCTTTGCGTAGATGTCGCTACTAGCTTAAGAAGTAAAGAAACAAATGTCGAAATGTTGCAAAAAAGTTTTGAAAGCCATTGTTGACTGGAAATCTTAGTATAGGCATTTAAAAATTACTAAATCAAATACAATACGGACAGCTAAGTGCAAGCCTAAAAACTAAGACGAAAGAATAGCTGGAAAGGTTGATATTGAATTTATTAATTTGAGCATCTCCAAAGCATATTTGAAATATGCATGTATACTACTTACATACCTAGTCTATGAAATATGCTCATAGTATTTTTCACACAGAAAAAATGTTGTCTTTGGTATTTTTAATCGACAAAGATAAAAAATCATTTTCTTTGTTAATCGACTTAAAAAAAAAAGGAGGAGGATATTTTTATGGCAGTAGATCGAAGGCCATAAATACTTGTACTCAAAACATACATCACTTTGCCACCTATCGTCGAGTAGTAAAACTAATTTGTTTAGTGGCATCTAGCGTCGAATAGTGACTGCAAGGAACGATAAGGCAAATAATAAACGAGCGTAACGACATCTATCAGAGATTTCTAGAAACGGAAACCTTAATAATAAACATACTTAATAATAACATAGATGTCGCTACTTGATATAGCCCTTCCTTACGCCACATGGATGGCAGCACAAGTAACGAACGTCGAACTACCCTTTTACTTTGTTCCGTGCTAATGCCTGATATAAATGAATTATGTTTTTATTAATATCAAAGCATGTAGGTAGCTTAGAGTAGCGTACTGTGTTATACTTATATACCCAGGTACCTAGTGATAAAATAATCTATTCAATGAGAATGAAAATGTATGGATGACGTTTACTGACGGGGCGCTACTTGGGCGCTACTTTCAACGTCGCGCGTCGCGGTGACGATGACATCGAGACATATCACACTATCACACTATCACACTAATAATTAATAATGCGAAATTTTGTATGTACCTAAGTGTGTTAGTGTGTAAGTGTGTTTGTTATCACTTTACGCCGCAACGGTTGAACGGATTTGGATAATAGGAATGGAGATACTTAGATAGATTAACATACCTAAAGCTATTTTTATCCAGGGAAATTGCGGGTAAAACCACCGGGCTCAACTAGTACTTAATAATATCCTGACCAATGATATTGCTGGAATCGATTACCTACTTTGAATTTTGACCGAAATTGAACGAAAGGTCAGCCTATATTTACCTAACACCTTTGCTTAACACATAATTTGAAATAACGACATTTGTCAACGATTATCGTCTACGCAACCCATTGAGGAATGACACTAGACCTCAATGACGCAACCCTTCGAGTAGACAGCCAAAATTTTATCTGAGACGCAACCATAAACATATGATATGTGAGACCTCAATGTGATATGCTGATATTCCCAAAGCTAGCCGCTGTAACGAGCTGCCAGCGGCTGTCATCGGTTGACAGCCATCTGCCACGGCCGGCCAAGCCGCGACGTTGACGGCCTATCTTAACATCTCTGGCCTTTTCCAAGGGGACCCTTCTCGTTATTTTCGTTTCGAGATTTTAATCTTCGTTCCTTTCGACGACAAAATATTTAGGTAAGTATTAACTGTGATTCGAATGTTTGCACAATTGATCAAGCTTTGTTTGCTGTTTTTACCTATAGACGTAGATAGAAGGATTCGCTACGCTTTTTCTTCAACAAACTAACTATGACTCGTGACGCGACTGGACAAATGTTTTTGCACAGAAATAAACCGCAATCATTTATTTCGTGTCTGGGTGTTGTGGGACCATTGTCCTCATAGTTCCTGGTTTCCTAGATAAAGGGAATCCTAGTTAGGGGCCAGGATCTGTTTGTGATCGTTTGGCATATTTATTTATATATGACGAAGGCAGAATTCCTCTAAGTGCCACTGGCCCCATCTTCAAATCGACGTTAACCCGTGGGCTACCTAGATTTTTTTGTATGAAAATTATCACTTAATTCCGGTACCTACGGAGAGACCAACAGACACTTAGGGAATAACTATAAACCTTACGCGAACGAAGTCACGGGTATTTGCTTGTTATGTAACTTATTTATAAATGCAAACGGGAGGGTGCATGTATGTATGTGAGAGTGTGTGGCTGTGTGTGTGTTTGTTACCATTTACACCATTAGTGCTATTAGACATTCTGTGCCGTTAGTTCTATAGCGAGTGAATTAATTTTGTTTCTTTTTATGGAACTCAGTGATGAGACGAGCAAGTCGTTCGCCTGATGGCAAGCGAAGCGTCTGCCATTACATAACAATTGTAGTGCCACCAGAACTTTTAATACCGTATAAAGCACTGCATAGCACTGCATTGCGCTCGTCACCCCGAGACATCAGAAATTGAGTCCCATATGCCCAGTATTTTCGCTAGCTACAATGCCCTTCAAACCGGACCACAGTAATGCTTGCGCACTACTGCTTGGCGGCAGAATAACTGGCAAAGCTGTGGTACCTACTCAGACGCCCTCCCGCATACGAGAGACCTACCACGAGTAAATATGCAATGTATTTGTACTCTAGGCCCTGTAATAAGACATTTTTTTATGCCGGAAAGGAACCAGATCCATATGGAACAGCTATAAACCCTATTTTACGCAGACAGTAAAATTAGGTTTTTATAGTTGTACCGTCTAATTAAATGATTTCGATCTAAATTTCAAATTATTACTAAGTACACAATTTCTTTTTCAATTTCGTAACAAGATAGTTTAATTTTCTATTACCTATTTTTATAGTTTCATGTTAAAATGTCACTTATTTCAATTCTATTTAGATTTTAATTATGTATATTTTGTCGATACAGTATAGCAAGCTGTGTTCTCCAGCAATTGAAGGAGCACATAGTACAAACATAAATTTTATTAGCATTAAAATCTAGCATGTAAGTGTCCTTTGTTGGAGATCCATAAATATATAAATAAATAAAGTTGTGGCCCAACACTTGACTTGCAAAATATGGCTATATTTGCGCCAAATATGTAGGTAATTTAATTATAAAAAAATATACAATGTAGTTAAACCTTACAAACATCTGGGGAACTTTTAAACAATAATAAAAATAGAAAAAGTTTGTCAATTATTTGTAGGCAAACTTTCCTGCACGATGTGCAACATTTTGCCTTCTATAGGAAACCTTATCTTCCCGTTTGCCGTTTGTACCTATTCAAAATCTTTTTTTTTTACTCTATTGTTCACCAAACTCGAAGAAACAAGTACGCAACTCTTGGTGAAATTCTTAGCTACATTATTTATACGGGTTCCTCGTTGTGTAAAGTAGAATGTTGTAGCAAAATCCCAGCTAGGGATTCGAAGATATAAGGGAAAACACGTAGATCCTTGCTTATAGTAGTATCACGCGATCAGGAAGCTCTGTGATTGGTTGCCGATGACGATGCTTGTATTTATTGGACAAATGTCACGCGTGATGGTCTCTTCATTATGGGACTGCAGCGCCCTATGGTGTAGGTACATCTGTACTACGGTGTCAACATAGAATAATTGTGCACTCATTTCAAAAAACATGGTATGATATTTATCTCCACTAGCTAGTATCTATCTAAGAAAGTACTTAAATTAAGATATAATTATTACCACAGAATACTAAGGGACAGAAGCATCACTCCGCACAGAAATTTAAACAAATAGTGACTTATGCTATGACGCAATAAAATTCAATTCAGCTCGCGTAGCGCTGCATACCTACCAGTCATATTAACCTACAGAGCGCATTTCTTTCTATCGCATAGCTCTTAAGCTCTTATCTCTTTTGACGCGGCACGTGTAACGACGCGCGACCCGCCGTCGGTGTCCGGCTATGTACTTGTAGTTGTAGCTTCGTACCTACAGTGCGGGGTGCGCTAGGCCTGCTATTACCTAGGTTCTTAAAATTCCTAATTTGGGATGATAAGCCATCGTGGTCAATTAGAGTTTAAAAGGGAGAGTTTGACGGAAGTGTTTGAACGGGCCTTTTTTCATAGATACTATGTGCATAATCCACCACGCTGGTCCAGTGCGGGATGGTGCATCAAGCGATCATCCCATATGTATCATAAACATGAACACCCATGCATGTTACAGTATCCTGGAATTATTCAGCTTCTTGGACATGGATTCCTCATAATGTTTTCCTTCACTATTTTGAGCGAGTGCTAAATTCGTACGTAATTTAAGAAAGTATATGGTGTGGGGCCTAGCGGGATTCGAAGTCGACTGCGTGGCTCTGAGCCATACTCTCTACACACGCCTACTTGTTTCGCCGTGGAGCCCTTAAATAATTACTTTGTGCCAGCTCAGAACTTTAAATGCGCTCGTGCGAACAACTTCATACGATTTCCTATGTTGCTTTATTGGGACATGTTAAATGTCCTACTTTAAAAGCGCCCGCGTGCAAATTGCCGAACACATACAGAAACAGTCGACAGTGAATAATATTTTTTTACAAAAAAAAAAACAAAAACCGACTTCAATGTATCTTTGAAGTCCAAGGACAAATATCGATGAAATTTATATGGGATTACTTCGTAGCTATACTGAACCCAACGCAAAAATAATTTTCCAAATCGGTTCATAAATGACGGAGTTCCAAGGTAAAAAACATAAAAAAAATACAATCGAACAAAGAACCTTATCATTTTTTGAAGTCGGTTACAAAAATACGCGTTAATGCGTTGGAAAAGCGCTCGTGCGAACTAACAAAATATCTTAACAAAACGCTATATGACAAAATAATCGCAGTCGATAATTCTGATAAGGTCATGTGGCGATGAACATAATAATAATTGAGTGAAACCGCACGGTAGCTCGAACCAGCGCCTCGCTAAATGACAGCATCTTTAATTCCTCGCTGATACGCCCGACACGACAGCATTACCGTACTGAACGCAACAGCCCGTAAGTGTTAGTCAAGTTTGTATCTATTTGCATAATCGCGCATCCGTCGAACTAGAAAACCGATTAATATTTAAATGTGCACACTAAAATAAAGTCAAATACTCGGAAAGTAGGTAGGTACCTAAGCATTCGCATCGACTGCTGCTTTTGACATGCCTATTATTTTAACGTGGGCCCATCAGAAGGTTACAACTATCCCGATTTCAAACAAACAATTATCGTCGTTCTTGTGTTAAAAATTGGACTGATTATGCGATGAACTTTTAAACGTGTAAGTTGTTAAGATTTGTACCTCTATTTCGGGAAATGTACGGAGAGGACAATGCAAATGTTATTTTAGTTTAAGTTTATTATCGTGAAACTATTTACAAGGAGAAGCAATTGGACAACCCATTGGCCTTTAAAGGACATAGCCCAAATGCTTTAGCCCCACTACCGGTACACTATTGGTAGAGTGCTTAGCACTGTAACTACAAGCTACAAGTTACAAAATCCGTATTTTTTAACCCCCGACGCAAAAAGCAGGCGAGTTATAATTTTGACCACTATGTGTGTCTGTCTGTAGCACCGTCCTCTTAAACAGGTGAAGCGATTTGGACGCGGTATTTTTTCAAAGCAGGTTTTGTAGCGGCGCTTCTTAGACATGTTTTATTGTGTCGGTGTGTTTAAATTTTTAATTTATAGTTATTTGGTTAGAAAATGGTAGGTGAGTATTTACTACTTAAAAATATTTCACGCAAGTGTACTATCCTATTCAATAATCTCCGGATTTCAAAAGACGTTAAGCTAATTGTCTCGGGGTTACGAGCGCAGTGCAGCGCCGCGCAGGATTTTGCAAAACAAAGTTCTGGGTGGTGCTGTTATTGTTATGGGCTGGCGTATTGCTCACCATCAGGCAAACGACCAGCTCGTCTCGTCATTCAGTAACATTAAAAAAAAAGACTTTTTTAAAGTTGCTTTTCAACATCATCATTTTGCATTTCAGTACCTACGATACTGTAGAAGGTACTATCATAGAATGGCATATAGTAGGTACTATCATAGAATGGCATATAGTAGGTACTATCATAGAATGGCACCTATCTGCATACTATCCACACTCAAGGAACACGTTTCACGTTTCCTTCGTATTAAAGTGGCGGGCAGTGGACCCAGTGATCATTCCTCCACAATCAACTGGAGTGCATACCGGGACAGGGTTGTAGCTAGAGTCCTTTGGGTCTATGTGGTCTGAATTCGTCAAATCAAATCAGGTTTTTTTATTGCCAGAATATTGTATACAAAGATGATAATTAATAAAGATAATTCCTAACATTTGCCCATAACAATGGTGTGCAATCTTAACCTAATTTCAAAATATGTGAATAAATTAAATTAAATTTTTTACATTATTTTATGTTAATTTTAATTAATGTCATGTGTGTTCAGATCATAAATACATTTTTTAGCTGGCCCTTGTGTTAATTTTCTTTTAAAAATAGTCAGTGGCAACCCTTTGAATGAGTTCGGCAATTTGTTGTACACTTTAAGTAGCGTTCATTATTAAGAAACAAACATTTTAACTGCATTCACGCATTCCCATTTTATTTAAAGCGTAGGCAGCTACGACCACGTACGTAGCTACGTAGCGTGGGTGTGCGCGGCAATGGTAGAGCGGCTTAGTTATCCTTTTAATTAAGTTTCTATGAAATTCACATCCTGTGGTGTGTGTTGGACTGGTCAACTCATATCGAAGCCACGAAGCCACTCATACCACAAAGGTTCCAGATTCGATTCCCGCTATGAGACAGTAGCATACTATACAGTTAGTAATTACGTAGAAGACAAAGATGTATGGAACATTTCGCTTCTGCCAAGTACCAACCAACTGGCACAAAAGAAACATACTATTGTCAAAAACAAACATTAAATATTGTGCAAAAGTTCTAAAAAAAAATGCCCCTCAGTTTCATGCCGTATCTTCTGAGTAGTGGTTCTTTTTCCGATACGGTGGTACAGTCATTGTAATAATTGACGTTTATAAGTCCGTCTGTGATGACAAAAATGAATAAAGAACTTTTTAACTTTGAACTTTGCTACTTGCGCATAGAAAGATGAAGAAAATAAGAAGCGCAAGCATTTGTTTCGTGTCTGAGTTTTGTGGGACCATTGTGACCTCGTAGTTCCTGGTTCCCTAGATACAGGGAATCCCAGTTAGGGGCTAGGACCTATGTTTGTGATCGTTGGGCGTTATTCTTACTTAAATAATATTATAAACGCGAAAGTAACTCTGTCGCGCTTTCACGCCAAAACTACTGAACCGATTTAAATGAAATTTGGTATACAGATAGTCTAGAGCCTGAGAAAGGACATAGGATATCTTTTTTTTAAATAAGTTTATTTTGATAAAGTTGATGGAAAATTGTCGGTAACAGGTTAGATTACTTCACTACGCAAACGGAGTAGCGGGCAACAGCTAGTTTATTATAATTCCCGCGCTAACGTGGCGATTTTATTTCTCCGACAGATGTTCAGTATAAAAGTACTATAGACATAATAAAAATGAGTATAACATCATCACGCGCTATGCGTGTCCTGCCACCTGTACGCGCGAGGACCTGTAAAATGTCATGGACAATGCTGAGCTTGTTGCGAAGTACTGGTTATAAATATAGAGCTAAGGGATCGACTCGCTAAGGAGAAGACGCATGCAAATGCAGTATGTAACCTACATACATAAGTATTTAAGCAGAAACAATTTTATAGATTTTATTATTATGTCGCTCTTTTTCACGGGTTGTACACCCGGTCCTTTGGAAGGCTTGCGCGGGGACATGACTCCATTATTATTTATATTACTTCTTTATTTCAGGTAACTTAAGAAAACAGTAGTTACATAAGTGACTAAAGTAATTCTAAGACCTAAGGTAGTTACTATATAGGTAGAACAGAGAGTTGTTTTCGCCTATGTTCCCTGTACCGGCGGTAGAGTATTCGTTTAATCGTATTCTTTAAAATAACTCTGGACCGGAGAGTTTTAAGTTTTTAAGATATAGCCGCCGGCAGCCAGAAGTTACCTGGGCAGATCCCTGGCTACGTGTCTGATCGTATGTAAATGCGCTGGCCCCAGCAGAGAGATTTCTAATGTAATTGTTAGAAAATACTCCAATACCGAAGGGTTTTCGAAGGGTGAAGTGTTAATTTTACCTAAATTGTTATGCATTCTCTGAAAAGAATCGATGGAAAGGTACCCAAGGGTAAAAACTGCATTTGCAGAATGAACAGATTCAATTCACTACTTAAAATGAGAAATAAATATATAATAAAAAAATATTCAATTCAATTCTTTAGCACTCGTAGCGCTCGTAGCGTAGCTTGGCTAGCCTTTCGTAACAGATCTAGGTTAAGCAACGTTCGTAGCGGTCACAACTTGGATGGGTGAACGTTTTTGTGGTATTTACATCTGAGCGCTACCGTGCTTCGCGGGCACGTTAAACCGTCGCCGCCGGTTCCGGTTGTTGTCGTTGGACAACAGTCGTGAGGTCATGTCGGAGGCCTTCGAGCGGTTTAAAAACTCCGTCACTAGGGTTGGCCACACACCCACACGAGAGAAGAAGAATATTCTTTATTGCATTCCATAATGTTACATTACGTATTCATCATAAGTTAAACAGTTCATTATAGACCCTGTTGGGCAGAAGTAGGAGAGTATACAGGGTGAAAAAATCAATGGGCCCTGAAGGGCACTTTAGATACCTAAGATGGATTATTTTACGTAAAGGAAACATTCCTTCATGTTTAAAAAGAAACAAAACTGTTTCACAGATTTATCGACAAGCTTACCTAAACCGGGAATCAAACCAATTCAAAATTCAATAAATTAAAATTTACTCTCGCTAATTTATTTCATTAGTCGATACAGTCAATGTTCAAGATAAAATTTCTCCTAGAAACATTAATAGGTCTTACCACTTGTCTGTTGTACAAGATATCCATGAAATCTAATATGTAGTAAGTACACAAGGGCTTTAACACACAAAATTTACTATGTCACTAGAGAACTATGAACTAGCCTACGAGAACGAATGTATTGCGTAGCACTCGTAGCGTAACCGTAGCGCTCGTAGAGTAGGTCGCCTAGCCGTTCGTAACAGATCTGCAAGGTAAAAATACGTTCGCTGCGGTCATCTCATGGAAGGGTGACCTCGTTTGTGGGGTATATACCGTACTTCGGAGCGCACGTCATGCCGTTCGGTCTTAGGACAGTCGTTACGCCATATAGGCTTTCGGGCGGTCTGCAACTCCAAATTCAAGGTTGACCACCACGAAAAGAATCAAATCAAATCGTCATTTATTTGCCAGAATGTAGTACAAAGCAGATGGTTATAATTAGAATTAGAAACAGTACATCCTACCATAACCATGGTGTGCTAACATAATATTTTCAAATTTAATAGCAATAACATTTAAAGAAAATAGAATTTCGAATTAAAATTGCACATCACAATTAATTAATTTATGTCAAGTTTTATAAGTAATTATTACAAAGCTACAAAAAAATGCTAATTTAAATATCAGTTAAAAATGTTATTGAATAAGAACTACGAACTATTAATTAAAAAAACCAAGTAAGTTAGATAAATAACTACCGACCTATATACCTAATATTTTAATATCATGCAAATTATGTCAAAATAATTATGTGAACAGCAAATGCAACAACAGCACGTCATCATTAAAATATATAATTTTTCGGTTAGGGTTTACGTCCTACCTATTTTATTTGGTCCTTCGAGACTCTGTTGGGTTCCACGTGCAAGCGAATTGGATTGCTAATCCAGCGATATCTCACGAGGTTAATGAACCGATTGGGCTGAAACTTAGTATTTATAATTGTATTGAGTCAACAAGTATTGACAGGAAAAATAACAACCCCCCCCTTTCTAACCCCTCCATTCCGCGAACTTTTTGACCCACCCTCGTAATTGAACAAAATCGATGAAGACTAAATTTATCGCTTAGCCACCACCGAAGCATGCCGCATGAATGCGAACTGCGGCGACGGTCTGCTAATATGCTAATGCTGCTGCGATTGTGAATTGACGGAGTGTCCCGTTCCCCTACGCGCCTCGTCTACGCGATTTTTAAGATAGATTTTGAAATGAATTTTGTTCGATGTTAGTTTGTATGATGTTGTAAATCATCCAGACCTGACATTTGAGGCCAAACACGAAGGATCTATGATGTATACGTTATATAACAAATAAATTTCGCATTTTTTATGATTAAATGAGCTCACGTTTGACAACAATTCACCTGATGGTAAGCGTCGTTGCGGTCTAAGGTGGAGCACGTTTGCCCATGAGGTTCATATTCACCCTTGTCTTAAAGAGACCCAGGTTGTAATCGGAAGGAAATAAGTATTCTGGTTGAGAATTTCACTGCTTAGCCTCCTTATTGTGAATTCACAACTGCCAAATTTCATATTTAGCAATTAGCATCGCAATAGCACATATCTGGTAACGAACAATATTTCGCATGCTAATGAAATTAATGAAAAATAGCAAGAATTTCCATTACTTGAAACCTTACTTTATCTGAGTTTGAAACATATATTGTCTATGAGGGAAAGCCAACGACTTGCCGGAACATAGCAGTAAATGTTAAATATATCTCTTGATCAACTAACTACAGTAAATTAAAAAGATGACAATCGCCTATGTGTTGCCATCAGAGAAATGCTGGTTGCCATATGTTGATAGCAGGCAGGGAGTTTGTAATAAAAACTAATGACACTCCGTTTCTACGGCAGGCGCGCTTATTCGTCGCTTCGACAAATAATCTGTCTAACAACTTAATTACTCAATAAATTAGTGGGCTATCTACTTTTTTCATTACGCTTTAAGGTTAATTAGCTTTTACTATTTGTATCGGAAAATGATTGAAATAAACAAGTCTTAAAATAAATAAATAATCAAATTATTTTAACGAGAACTGATAAGTACTTGGTAGATTAATTTAATTTGATAGAAATATTCATTTTAGGAAAATAAGTATAAATACCCTAGCAATAACCATTGAATTAGAAAACACACAAATTGTAACAAAATCTCTTAAAAAAATGCCCCACAGTCTTTTACCGGATTCTTTTTCCGATACGGTGGTAGAGTCATTGTGATAATTTGACGTTCATAAGTGCGTCTGTGATGCCTAAACTGTGTAAAGAGATTTTGATTTTGATTTTCAATGCAGTTGAACTCTCAAATGTTCATTAAACTGATATCAAAATGTATAGCCGGGATATTATAGTTAGTTGTAAACTAGGTCTTAGCCATTCGTAATTGTGCTAAGCACTAATCGGATCGACGCGGCGCGGCTTGAGAGTATATTCCCTGGAATGGACTCTGGGACTCTCGGATGGCCAGTTTAAATACACTATAGTTATAATGCGTGAGAGCGAGTGTGGCTCAGTGGGAGCACGTGCTACTTTCGATCCGATGCACTCTAGTTCGAATCCCACTGGTCACGCACCACTGACTTTCTTAAGTTATGTGCGGATTTAACACTCGCTCTAAAAACAGTGAAGGAAAACATCGTGAGGAAACCGGCATGTCCAAGAATTAATAACAAAAATTCAAAGACATGTGACTTTTACCAACTGGGCCAGCGTGGTGGATTATGGCCCATACTCTCTCTACGAGGGAAGGTCCCAGCAGTGGGAACATAATAGGCTGATGATGATGATGATAGTTATAATTGGCAACTATGGTTTACATAGTGACATTAGGTTGTGTATTGTTTAAATCATATTAATTCTCAATGTTACTACTAGAAGGTAGTGATTAATTTATCTATGGTTATAACTAGAAAGAGTCAATAAATCCGATTCACATAAGTAAAATTCAGATTGTAAACGTCGTAAACACATAATACGAACCAATTAAAATTACTTTAAAATTGTAATGTAAGTTAACATGACTGAAAAAGGTAAGCATGACTACCCATTTCTTTCTCTTCAAATTGAAGTCCGAGCCCAATAAAGAATGCGAAAACTGACTCTACCGCTAGAGAAGATAGCATAAAGAAACTTTGCGGGTAAGTCTCTTTTTTACAATTCTCTTAAAATGTAAATGAATTACAAATATAAATCATAATAAACAAAATGGCAAACTAGCATTGCGAGTGAGATGTCCTATAGTCATAGTATCAGCAAAGTTTTTTTTTTTAAACTATCACATACATAGATCTTAGCCCCTAACTAGGATTCCCTGTATCTGGGAAACCAGGAACTATGAGGACAATGGTCCCACAACACCTAGACACGAAACAAATGCTTACGCTTTTTTTTTTCTGTGCACAAACATTTGTCCCGTCGCGTCGCGAATCGAACCCGCAACCTTAGTGATGTATGAGATTTGAGCCAACCTGCCCAACCACTACACTACAGAGGCTGTCAAAAGTATAAAGACTACTACTATGCTGTGGTATCAGTTACAGAAAAATATGAGTACCTAATATGTAAATAGGTATATCGTACAGTAGCAGTTGTACCCGTTCAAGAGAATGAATTGTGGACCAGCCACACTTCGAATAGTTTGACGATTACTCGGTATATACGGTATTTAATAACACCATGAACCAAATATACAAGTCCATGATAACACTAATCATTGTCTTATACTAACTAATCACTAGTCATCAAATTTGCAATCTAGTATGTGTTTTAAGATTTAAATAATGCATGCGTTTTTTAATTATATTACAGTTTAAAAAATCTAATTCAATTAAAATTTGACTCATGTAATTTAAATTAATTTTAGTTTGTATATTATAATGATTAGGCAATAACTGTAAATTTAAGTACTAGTCTGAATAAAAGGCTTATTTATTTCTTTTATTTTTATGTTTTACGTCCCAAAATCTACAAATTTTATCATTCAAATTGAGTATACAAATGAGTAAGTGCAGGGCGACGCCGGGACGCGTGGAAGGGTGAACTCGCTTACTTTATTACGACAATGACTTGACATTTATTATCAGTTATGAAAATAAATTCCCGCTCGTGAAATAAAAGGGAAAAGAGTGAATTAAGCCAGTCGACCGAAGGAAACGTGTTTAGTGCTTAATTGTGTAATATATTTTGAGCTACAGCGGACCGTTTTGTTGCTTTTTTATTGTAATTATCATTTGTGTCAACGCCCCTGTTTGTGCACTTTAAGCTCGATGTAGTAGGACGTATGCAGTAACTTTGTGACGATGAAGCATAAGAATAAAGCAGAAAGCTCATAGATTATTTTTTTAAAGTGAAGCAGTCCTCCAAACTTTTTTTTTTTTGCCTTTATTAGTCTTTATGTATTTACACTGGTTATTTAATTAGGTACTGAACCGATTTGTGTGATTTCTTTATTTGATGGAAGACAACACCCGCCATGACTGTGGTTCCATAGATCTAATGCACTTATGAGATATAACTAATCGGTTTTTTATTATTTATAATTCAGACTTCAAAATAGTTAAATCTAAGGCTCACATCTTGCAATACATTGAATGTTAAGATTGCTAAGGAATGCACTCACCAATTTTCTACATTCATAGATACAGTTATTAGATAATTGTGGTTAGATTTTGAAAAGTTTCGTGAGTGTTATTATTCATAATTGATATAAAACGGCTAAGACTCACTGTAAACGTACGAAAATTACTCCGACCAGGTTTCGGACATTTTAGAAGTCCTTCTTCTGGGAGTTATGATATCAAGCCGCGGCGTAGGTCGCGAGCGATTTTCGACGTTTACAGTGAGTCTTAGCGGTTTTATATCAATTATAGATAATTGTGTAACCTAATATCGATGTAGTCCAAATATGGTATTGTACACAAACCTTAGTGGTTTACGAATGCTATGCTTAACTTGTTATTTTATGTTATTTTTAAATTATAAATAAATTAATAAAGGTACCTACGCAGACGGCCGATCGCATACGAGAGACCTACCACGAGTGTTAATTATTATTTATACTATGGGCTAAGAGTATGAAAATCGGATTGTATATGATAGGTATATATATAACTTGTTCCCCGATATTTCACCATCGCTGGCTTTTACTCAGAATAGTACCCTCAGCTTAACGATTTGTTTTATTGGTGCCGGAATTTGATGTATAATGTGCTAGGAAGTTCATGGATAGCCATTACCCAGTAGGTATCCCCTTAATGGCAGAGGGCGCGGCGCCATGTTTAATTTTAGAATAATTTCGGGAAACATCTAGAACGGGACATTGTGGTCGATGGTCTGGGAAAAGAGGCGGTGTCGTGTACCCTTACTATTGTAGATAATAGTATAGGTACCTACCTAATAACAGAACTTACTTATCATTGTTATTTTCGAGACATTTTAAAAGAGCTGAAAAAAGACATCCCCGCAGAGTTTCTTGGTGATCTTCTCTAGCGGGCGTATTTCCAAAGCACTGGTAGAGTCAGTTTTCGCATTTATTTTCAGCACTCAGACTTCAATTTGATTATAGGAAAGAAATGGGTAAACATACTTATCTTTTTTCAAAGTCATGTTAACATAAGTTACAACTTTTAACATATTTTATTTGTATCGTGTGTTTATGACCTTTAAAAGTGCACTTTTGTGCCTATTTAATAAATGATATTTGACTTTGACTTTATTAAAAAACTGAAATTTAGCAAATTGTACATTGAAGATATTTTTGAAAAAACCAACTGGGATCGACTATTTGGAGGGTATAATTGACATGAATCAGCGCTTTTTAGAATCTTTGTCTGTTTGTTTGTTTGAACTCGAAAACTGCTAACGTTTTTAATGAGATTTAAAGGGTTTGTAGCAGGTCCCAACTTAGATTATCGGGTACGTTACATCGGTTGGATAATTGAAGATTCAGCTTGATTTCTTCGTAGTTCGCGTTTTATACTGGGGAACTCTTGCTTAAATGTTTTTAGAAAAAACACGACTATAGACTTCCTCTTTGTCGACCACGCGGACAAAGTCGCAGAAAAGAACTAGTGTACCTTACCTACATATAAAAATGAACGAAAGCAACCTACATACTTAAAATTGAAGTAGTGGGTGGATAGGTAATAGAATACCTAAATTAATAATCCTTAAGGAAGCTATAATTACTGATCCATCTCTACTTTATGAAGGGCAGCCAATTCCAACAATATTAAAGGAAAGTATGTACAAAATATTTTAATGTAAAAAGTATCGTTTTGAATTACATTATATAATATCGTCTAGTAAATAATTTATTTCGAACTCTCTTAGAGACACCTAAAATAAAAAAATATAGGCAGGTACCTATTCATAAATATTACTAGTATAGCTTAGTGCAAGATCTTTACATAAGTCTTAAAATTTTATTCTACGATCCGATGTGTTTTAATGGAGTGTCCTCGTATTTATATATTCGAAATTTACTTAATAAGTATACCTACCTACTAAATTTTTTCAACACTTGCCAACCCTATATATATGACCGTGCCGTGACTAAGTCCAGTTTGTAGGGTTTAACACCTTGTAAATTTTGTCATAAAACTTACAATGTCGTCATATTGTTTCGGCGTCGCGCTTACCTACATTCTTGCCCTTCTTTTCGTTTCAATCAGCAAGTTTACGTGTTTATACAATCCTAGCCATAGCAAACACAAGCTGTTTTCATTTGTGATTAGTAGTAAAATCTGAGGTTTTCTTATTTCTTCTTCTTTGCGCCTCACAACAAATTTCAAATCATTTTTTTAAACTGTTTCATAGTCATAATATGACATAAAAATAAACTGCATCTGTGGATTATTTATTATTAATATGAAAAAAAAAACACAGAAAATGAAAAATGATTTTTCTTCATTTTATTATATTTATTACCTATAATATTCCCATTAATAATAGACATAGAGGGAAATTAAAAGTCGTAACGTAGTAACTCGGCCGCCTAAATATTTTTCCTCGCTGCGCTTAAGATTCTATTCTAGAATCCCTCACTACGCTTAAGATTGTATTCTAGAATCCTCGCTGCGCTTAAAATTCTATTCTGAAATCCTTCGCTACGCTTAAGATTATATTCTAGATTCTTTCGCTCCACCTGCATTCTAAATAGCGCCCATATCGTAAAAATATTATTTTGCTGACGTGAGACTACTATTTTATCTATTCTACTATTTTATCTTAGTTTTTCCTACTACTGGTCAAAGGTCTCCCTTCGCACATGACCATATCTGATGCTCGTAAACCGCAATCGTTAAGGGTTAGGGCCTGTTTTAAAGCAACGTTCGAATGAAGATTGAGCTCGAACCCTAACAGTTTTTTTGTGTAGGTGTAAATCTTAAGGCACGTTTAAGGGCCCTTTAAAATTGACCCAAGGTTTAAGAACGAGCGATTGGGACAAAAGACTGTCTTTGAATATCGTAGCAGCAAACTATCGTATGAGGCGATATCTATTCCTGGCATAATTGACACAGATTTAGCAGATGCTTAGGTCATAGGTACCTAATTGTGCCCCACCCTATTAACCCTATATGACCATAATTTGATAATTATGTAGATTTTTATTCAAAAAATATAGCTTTGTCTTATAAAACCATATTGTTTGCGGAATTTATTTATTCAGTAGGATAGGTTAGGATTTAAATTAATATAAATATAAACATCACGTACAAATAGCACAATCCTAGCGGTCTATGGTAAAAACAGTGAAGTAATGAAAGAAAGAAAAAAAACACATTTATTCTTGACATCACAGAAAATTTACTGAACATACTAAAATAAGGACAAACAGAAACAATGAATACAATACAGTTAAATGTTGCGCGATTTAAGGAAAAGGTTCCGACTCAGCATACGCTCAGGTGTTTTTAAGTACCTTAGCACTGATTTTCAGTCAGAACCCCGTCTATGACATCACGAACAATCAGGCGGAAGATATAATTACATTAAAGAAAGCAAAACATATATAAATAAAAGTAATACAAAAAAGAAACATATAATAAATAAAACTAGGAATACCTACTTTTTGAAGTTTTTTTAAATTTACGCCATTCACACGAGACCTTTGCCATAATATATCTACGAACAATAAAACACCACTTTTAGGGGGTCATGAAAATGTTAACTACCAAATGGTCAACATTTTAACGTGTGCCTTCATGTCTGAAAAGATAATGTACTTTTTACTCTTAATAGATCTATGTTTGTCCACTATCTCGCCTGATGTGAAACGATGATGTGGCCGAAGATGGAGCACATACTTTCATGTGATTCTGGTCAATAATTCGTGTTTATGGAGACTTCTTTCTCTTTCTTAGGCCCCGCTGTGCCGACGACATTATTGTACGTGTCGCAGCTGCGCTACATCTACGGAAGAAGACCTGGTGCAGTAGGTACATCTCGGTGAAGATGAAACTGATATTGAGGGTGGTGCCTTACAGTCTCGCCACAATGCCAATTTCAAGTGGTTTGTTGTGTGAGTTCCTACACACGATCATCATTAAGAAAGACTTTTGACCCTATGTATAGAAAAAAAATATGTTAGTCTCAAAGGTATTTATGATAGTCTCGTGCTGGTCTGATGATTGAGCTGGAAGATGGTTAATGGAACCTTTAAATGGCTACGAGACTTCTCATAGAGTTGAGGCTCATATGATGGAAACTATCATATGAGTTCGAGCTCGGCGCGCCGGTGATGCTCTCGGAGAGCGCATTGTACACCTTAGCACCCCACACACATCAAACATGGGATCATGTAATAGGTAAGTTTGTATAAGTCCTTTTAGTTGGTTAGGAATTGGGAAGTGAGTGATGAAAGTACTTTTATCACGAAAGCTTAGCCTGCCATCGAAGATTAGGACCGCATTCTGTGTCCCTCTTTGTTCCTCCCTCCCAAACAGTTATTTTTAGGATATTGTTAAAGAAAAATAAAAAGAGTATGACATTTGAAAACTCTGAAAGCAAATATGTAGACGAAAGCTAGTTTCTAAACTGGAAATGTTTTAGAAATCATATTTTATGAAGTCAATAAATTTAACAATTTTCTGTTCGTGTGCAATCACGTACATAAATCTTTATTGAAGCGTTATTGAATATGGTAGGTACGGATTTCAAAACTAGGTGAAACATGAGAACAAATGGTTTGATCGGTGCAATAATTCTGTTTCTCATAAATTTTGAAGGTAAGTAATAATCATTATTGGCATATATGCAACAACACAGAGCTTAGGTTGATGTATCTTCTATCATCAGCTTATTACGTTTCCACTGCTGATACTCAGGTAGGCAAGAGAGAATGAGAGAGAGCGAGATAGAATTTTAATTACCTACTTTAAATATTATTAAAGCCTTTTTTTAATTTTAGGAATTGAAGGCGATGAATCAAATGGTATGTTTTTTTTACTTTATCGATCTAATTAGCTAGAAACTTGCTAATTAACTTGTTGACGCTTGTATTGAAATATTTATTTTTTGAACCCATACATTTTGTTCTTCAGAAGGATACCCAGGACAGATTTTAAAGTATTGGTGAGTGACACTTATTGTCTACCCATATTATCATTCATCAAGCTTCCTATATCAATAAAGACACCTTTTATGCCCATGTTAAAAAGTACCTTCATTATGAATGTCAAAGTTTTACGCTTGCTGTTGGTGCAGTACATAGGGCCATCACTATTGGGTCTATCTACAAAAATATGACCCATACTAATAAAGACACCTTTTATGCCCATGTCAAAAAGTACCTTCATTATGAATGTCAAAGTTTTACGCTTGCTGTTGGTGCAGTACATAGGGCCATCACTATTGGGTCTATCTACAAAAATATGACCCATACTAATAAAGACACCTTTTATGCCCATGTCAAAAAGTACCTTCATTATGAATGTCAAAGTTTTACGCTTGCTGTTGGTGCAGTACATAGGGCCATCACTATTGGGTCTATCTACAAAAATATGACCCATACTAATAAAAACAAAAAAAATCTATTATTCAACTATTGACTTTAAAATGCAAATTATTGCGTCCTTGTCTCTTCTAATCTTGCTATGCCCCACAGAGTCCATATAAGACTTTGTTCGTTTACCAAAATTGACCTTGTACTACATAATGACAGCCTCTGTGGTGTAGTGGTTGGGCAGGTTGGCTCAAATCTCATAAACCACTGAGGTTGCGGGTTCGATTCCCGCGACGGGAAAAATGTTTGTGCACAGAAAAAAGAAAGCGCAAGCATTTGTTTCGTATCTGGGTGTTGTGCGACCATAGTCCTCATTCCTGGTTCCCTACATACAGGGAATCCTAGTTAGGGGTCAGGTTCTATGTATGTGATCGTTGGGCGTTATTTATATTTATTAATAAAGAATCTGAATCCATTTTGAACTAAAGGAGGTGTATTCTAATACAGATAGGCCTCGTTTAGTTTTTGTCATGCATTGCAATTATTATACTATGTTCTAGGTTGATCCTTCCTCTTTGTCGGTCGCGTGAGTGCAATATTTACTTCATTTTCCAGGGATCCAGAGCCACGATTTGACACGAGAAGAAGAAATAAACAAGCTAATAATCAGTCGATTAATGTAAAAGGAAATAATCGAAATGCTTACAGTCAACCCATAAATAAAAATAGCCAACAAAGCCAACAAAATAAAAATGGCAAAAAAATAATGGAACCGGCGATTGAAATCGAAAACATTAAGCATGGAAATAATCGCAGCTATGGAATTCAACCGATAACTGAAAACGATATAAAGGGAGATGATCGTTCTAATCGCGGTCAGTATCCGATAAATAATGACGAAAAGAATCGATATCATCGAGGACCTCCTAATCATCGGGTTACTAATAACCAAAAACTTCGATATTATAGCGGCCAATCAACTCAACCGATGCCTAAAAAAGAAAATATTAGAAATATCCGTGATCAACTAATTCAAGGGAATAGTCCAAGACTTTATGGCAACAATATGTAAGTTTTTAATAATAAGGAAGAAGAAACATGATATATAGCTCGGGGCAGGGATCGAACCTGCATCTTCGGAATATCGTCCCGACGCCTTAACTGGGCCACCGAGCCAACTGCTCGAGCAACCAAATTTCTTCTTTCTTTCTTAAGATTTTCGCCTAGCATGCGCTAATGCATTCAATATCAAAAATCTGTAAGTTGTTTTAAATTTTAACTGTAGAGGTATGCCTGTGCACATTGTTACGAGATTGTTGCACTTTACGCCAATTTATTTGGGATTTGGTTACATCGCGATTAGCGCTAACCACGTGTTAAATTGGGGTGAAAAATGTATATGTCCTTTTCCGAGCTAAAGGCTATCTCTGTGCCAAATTTCATTGGGATCGGTTCAGTCGTCGGTTCATGTTCGTGAACAAGGCGACCTACTGTCCAGGGATATGCTGGGAGTTTTTTTGGCTTATAGATTGTTTATTCTGTGCTTATAGAGAGTAACCAGTAACAATAACTTATAAGGCTTCTTTTACTAAGTTAACATATATATTACATTTATATGTATAATTATTTATTAATTATATATGTTATTTGTTTTGTATATATTTTATATAACTTTAGTTTAATTATGTTGTTAGAATACATACCTAAGTTCTTATGTCTGCACACTATAGTCTATAAATATTGTCTCTCTATAGCATACGGTTATCTGGAAGCGATCGCTGTTTAACGATAAGACCGCCTATTGTACTAATCATATGAAAGTATGTACAAAATGTAAGTGTTTTCTATTCTATTCTATTCTATTTTATTCTATATACTTCCAGGACTTACCCCGATCCAGGAGACTTAAGTTTTCGGGCGCATGGAAACAACAAAAAATTAAAAAAAAACACTGTTGAAAACGATGATATGTTAAGGTAATTAAATCATCACAAACTTCTTTACTAAAATTATTTTAAAAGTGACCTCTAAGTTGAGCTAAATAATAACGCCCCTCAGTTTCTTGCTGTATCTTCTGGTGAGTAATTCTTTCTCCGATACGGTGGTAGTCATTGTAATAATTGACATTCGTCTGTGATGGCAAAATTAAATAAAGAACTTTTGAACTTTGTACTAATTTATGATTGACATGTAAGACCTATTTCATAAATAAATTAATCACTACATTCTAATTTGTATGAGAAAGAAAGAAAGAAAGACAACATTTATTTTGACACAACTGCACACGGTACAACAATTATCACAAAACAATAAAACATAAAATACTTTTAATAAATGAAATACTAGGTGCTTGTGTACGAAAATCGCTGCCGTGCACAGTGCCGTCAAAAAAGGTCTGAACTCAGCATTATGCGGTGGATAAATCCACAACGCTGGTTTTCATCTCGTCGTGACGTCACAACGACGTGTATGACGTCACAGTCATGTAGTCATTGTTTTATGGAACGAAAATATTCTACAAAAAGACAAACAAGTTACTGGACGGTTTACCGGTTAAAAAAACATAGATAGTATGTATATAAAACGCGCGAACTACGTCTGTTTCTTTTTATTATAAAGAGGAATGAAACGTATAGACTCGACCGCAAAATAATCTTTCCTCAAACGTAAATTCAGTCGCTTGCTGCGCTCAGGATTCTACTTTAGAATTCTTCACCCCGCTTGGATTCAAAATGTCGCCGTGAAAATGTTATTTTGCTGCCATACAATACAATTTAACTACTATTGTTTACAGGTCTACAAGAATGACACCAATGGCACTAATGCAGCAAGAAGAAGAGTAAGATTTCATATATATATTTATAACTTTTTACAATATTAAACTATAAAAGACAAAGATACTATTTACAAAGTATGTAAAAATATTTACAAATAGGTACCTAATATGTGTCCCTCGCCGAAAGATGCATAATTCCTCCGTTTGAGGCTTTCTACCGCTTTTGCCGCCGCTCCTGCCACCCTTAAAGTTCCGTTGAGGTAGAAAGGCGCTATTGTGTCGGCACATGTGGCGTCTCACAACAACAGTCTTCCACGGCTCCAAGGAATTAGCATCATGCCGGCGGGTTTCTTGCCATCGTCATATGAAATACCATTCGGCTCAAAAATATCCGGCACGCTGACGGTAGCCATGCAGGGCCCTATGGATGACGCCATTAAGGGCGGCGTGGCAAGAGAGTCATCCTGCACTGGTGCAAGAAATACCATCTTATCTAATGGAATTAAGCGTGACGTTGCGGAAATTTATCTCAAAACTGAAACGCAATTAAAATATCTAAATAATATATATCGGCGCAAAGATGCTATCAAACTTCAAAACCTGTTAAAAATAACAAAGTGATAACTATTGCATAACTACTGTTTAGAATTATCAATTCATTGTTGACACCATGATGATGATGACAGTGACATCAGCTGTGCTGACGTCACACTTTTTAAAAAATCTCCTGGAGCCGTTACTCCGTCATATATTATTTGTCTACTCCGCCGTCGCAGTAACAGTTGTGCGATTCTGTTGTCAAGGTGCTCACACGCAAACCTTTTCTTATTGGTAATTGGGCATGCGTTTGACCACATCTTGCCTGATGAAGAGCAAAGATATAGATAAAGTGGCCTAAGGTGGAGTACGCTTGCGTCATGAGATGCCTATTTACACTAGACTTAAGAGACACAAGTTGTAGCTGTTTGTCTTAAGTGTCTCTGACAAATTAAACGTTTTAAATTAAATGCACAGTAACTAACTGTAGTTTATAGGTATGTATCGTATTTGTATCATTTATATGATTTTCTTAAACTTGTAAAGTGTGCTTTTAGTATTTTTATAGATTAGGATACGTGGCTCGTGGCACTTGTGACGTCACTTAAATCAGACGTGACGTATCGATTTCACAAGGTAACAGTGTTACCGCCAAAACGCTGGTAAAGCAGTTGCACTTGAATGCGGATGCCTATACCAAAGAAAACTAAATATTTGCCTATACCTCCGAAACGGATAGGACTTAAAATCTATTATTTTCCCACCCCGCTCCAATTCCCGTCCCGCTCCTTTCCTGTTACCATCCTGTTCCTATCCCATTACCGACCTCCCTATCCCGTTTCCATTTCGCTCCCATTCTGATACAAATATTCTTCATACAAACTTTTCCACCCCATTAGGGGTTAGGGTTGATCTAAAATAATCTAAAACCCTGCACCTTACCCATACCGCTGAAATCACTTTTTCAGCCATCCGGAAAAGCCATCAAAGAATAAGCAGGATGAGCAAGACTCAAAGTTTCTATTTCCAGATAAACGTGAAGTTTTAAGTCCATATACAGTAAGTATCTTGGATAACAATTATTTATGACGACGCGACGTTGACATTTTTGATACGTAACTAATTCATTTTATAACAAAAAAAAACGACTTTAATTCTGATGTATCTTCAAAGTCCACGGTCGAATATCGATGAAAATTATATGAAACCACCTTGTAGCTATACTGAAGCCAACGCAGAATTTTCCAAATCGGTTTATAAATGACGGAGTTCTAAGGTAATTAACTTCCTCCTTTTTTTGAACCGAACTTAACTGAACGAATAAAAGAACTTCAGCGTCTGTCGTAGGCACTTGCCCCAACGTCAACGATGACGAAGAAGCGGTTGGTGATTGACTTGCTCAAGAAACGTATTTCTTTTTAATTTGGTTTTAAATTTGTCACTTTTGACCAATTGTCACCGGTGGGACAGGTGTTTTACTATGTATAAACGACTGTTTTTTTAGAAATCTAAATAAAAAATCAGTTATCAAATATCTAGTTATCCACCATCGATGCACCACTTTAAATTATAAATTTCAGTGGGGATGAAGAACATTATTTTTTAATTGTTATTTGATTTCAGGTGGAAAAACTATACAATAAACTTCTAGCGGAATTCCCAGGCATCTTCGTAGATTCAGAAATATTAGATCGTACAGTCTCATATAATTTTATATATCTATTTAGAATAAGCAAAGATAGAGATGATGTATATCTCAGAACCCGCGATAACAAATATGTTGAAGAGACACCTGAGAAGAAGATTATATTTATAGTGCATGCGCTTTCTCCAATGGGCCTCGGCCGATTGTTCAGTCTCACAGTAGATACTTATCTAAGAAAGTTGCTTTCGTTCTATATAGCGCATTTGGATAAGTTCAATATATTTTTGATTCCACTGGGGAATCCTGATGGATACAAAATGGCCGCGCAAACTGTAAGTTCTTGAGTGCGATCTTAAGGCCTCTGCACATAACGGGCGTGACCGAAGCGCGATGTCGCGTCGGCGTTTTTATACACGCAGAAAGCGCCCGCGTCAACGCCGCGCTGCGGTCACGTCACACCCGCTTTGTGCAGAGGCCTTAAGACAACACATTATTTGCATAGCAGTGGTGGATGGTTTCCTGCATGATTTGTGGTTGAGCTCGTTTTGAGCTACAGCAAGTGCGCAACATATCAATAGTCACTGGGACGATATTAATGAAATATTAATATTAACACAACAAAGTTCGTAATGTTCATCATAGATGGAGTTGTCGTTCCCCGATCGTAGATTTGGTCACATAATGAGGTACACGATCATTTCATAAAATGGCGGCATATATTTTATTAAAAATTGCAAAGCCTAATGTCTATATTATGATATGCCTTGGTCCATTCAATTAACAGAAAACGTTTATCGACATGGCCAACTAAAGTATTATTAAACTATACAGGGTGGACCAAACCAATGCCCCCGGAGGGAAATTACCCTGATACTGAAGTTAGCAAATTTTAATTAACATTTCTTTATTTTGAGAAATATAAATGACTACACTTGCTAGACTAGGGAATCGAACCCGTCAAATGTAGAATATAAACACTTGTAAGATACAAGTGTTTATATTCTATTATGATACCGATCGAAAGGGATAATCATAAGGAATAAATCTCTCTAATAATTATTACATCTAAAATTAAAAAAAGATAAGGAAATAGTCAAAGTAAATGCATAGTTTATTCATAGAACAGTTTTGATATAATTTAATATTTGAACAAGTATTATCATTAACTAAACAGTTGTTCAAAATGCGCACCGTTTGCCGCAATACAATACAATGACTCTTTTCATAAATTCATTGCGTGTCACTTTGCGTATGGTAATATGATGAATATTTAAAAGCACGGTTCGGAACGGCATTTCCGAAGCGCGCTTCGAAATTCACGTATAAGGGGCGCTAATTTCATTTCTCGTAGTTCAGTAATTATTTTTTCTTTTCTTTTTTCTTTCTTCACTTTCTTCTCTTTCTTCTCTTTCTTCTCTTTCATCTCTTTCTTATCTTTCTTCTCTTTCTTCTCTTTCTTCTCTTTCTTATCTTTCTTCTCTTTCTTCTCTTTCTTCTCTTTCTTCTCTTTCTTCTCTTCCTTCTCTTTCTTCTCTTTCTTTTTTCTTTTTATTCATGACATGATTATGTACCTACTTCGTACACGATGAAACCAAAGTACTGAGCGTATGAGAATAACTGATGTCTCGGGGTGATGATCGCAATGCAGTGCTACGTAGTGCTTTTTATGGTATTAAAAGTTCTGGTGGCACTGCAATTGTTTGTTTTTGCAATTGTACCATCAGGCGAACGACTTGTTCGTCTCACATTCAATTCCATAAAAAAAAATCGACGATCGGGCCACGACAGACACCAGAGACAAGAACCTCATCAGATCTACGCCTACATTATTGCGAAGATTTGACAGGGAACCACGGTAACTGCACATTTTATCGTGGACGTGCACGGTAGAACGTTATCGGAAAATTAAAGGCGTCTCCCAACATTCTGCTTCCCTATTGAAACGCACGGTATGATATTTTTATCGTCGTGCAAACATGACGGTAAAAAATATCATACCGTGCTGTTATCGTGAAGAATTATAAAAACGCCCGCGTCCATCAAGTCATTCATTTAATGTGCTACAATAGAAAGTATCAACAAAAATTTACTAGATTTCTTTCATTTCATGAAAGTTTCCTTACTGGAACAAAAACATGTCTCCGCAATCTGAATGTGCTGGCGTGAACGTAGACAGGAACTTCGAGGTGGCTTGGAACTCTTCATTAGAAATTAGCTCATGCAGCCCAAATTACCCTGGACCTGCACCTTTCTCGGAGCCGGAGTCGGCGGCAGTGAAAGACATCTTGCACCGCATGAGTCATAAAATCATCGCGTACTTTCACGTGCATGCCGGGAGTTTTGACTTTAGTACATTTAAAGTAAGTAGCGTAGTTTACGCTTTTACAAACAAAATCGGGTTTAAGTTTGAAATGATTTTACATTTTGAACTTGGTTCTTCTGACGCCAAGCATTAATGTGCTTATCTCAGGGTGATGAGCGCAGTGTAGTGCGTCGCTGAATTTTGCAAAGCAATGTTCTTAGTGGTGCTGCAACGTGGGTAGTCTTGTTGCTTACCATCACGTGAACGGCCCGCTCGTCTCGTCACTCAATAACATAAAAAAAATTAAAACTGGCAAACAAGCTGCCTGATAAAAAAGTATCACCGTTGCTTATAGTAAAACGATATATTTTGTGACATCAGAAGGCCGATTCCGCTAAATTTAAATGAGAGTTGACCGAATCGAAACTATATTATTTATATAACTATATATTTATATTCTTAGGCCACATCATCGCTTCACATCAGGCGAGATAGTGGCCAAACATGGATCTATTAGGCGTAAAAAAAATATATATATTGTGAATGGAAGAAAAACTAGTATTCTGCTAAAACTCAAATAATAATATTCGTCCAAAGAGATCAGAAGAAGTAAAGGAGTGATAACATGCGTCTATACATGTGTGTGTTATACAAATGTGATGCAATTCGACACTGCAGTACCAAAATACTGTCTTTCTTTGCACATTGGTAAAAGTATATATTCATGAAAGAAAAAGGCAGCAAGCTACTTCGTTTATTGGCCACTTTTTTGTGATGACGTCATGTAGCTCCGCCGGATCGGCCATTTTGAATCACGGTGAACTGATTTCGGGTTCAATTTTCGGCTCGTAGTATTCTTTTCTGGCGATTGATTACATAATTTGTGAATATTTGTATATGTTTATATGTATTGTGGTTAAAAGTCAACAATGAACGAAGTGTGTAAGATTTCATCAGTTGATATTGCAAGTACTAGAAGGTGGCCGGATGTTACTCCATTTTATATTAGTTTCGTCCCTGATGATATTTGACATTATTTTTAAAGTTAGAAGAATACGATTTGTGACGTTTATGAGATCAAAACTAGATCGGAACTAGAATTTGAATAGATTTATTTAGTAGAATTTGGCTTCAGAACTACGAAATTGGTGAGGTATTGCATCACTACAATTGCTAAAACACGGAATCTCCCAAGCAGGCTAAACAAGGCTCACTTTTTATGTTATAAATTATTTCTTCATAACGTTTGCCAGAATTGTAATAATTTGACCAGTAGAAAAAAGTGCAGGTATCAGCAAAGGATTTAAGTATCATATCAGAATGTATTAAATTATTGTACACATTAGTAACATTGCCTTTTAGGGAGATGCCGTACTCTACCCAAGAGGTTATACCGACGCTCAAACAGATGACGACAAGTACTTAGATCTAAAAGGGGAAATAGACGAGGTCATTAAGTCTGCTAACTTCAAGGTCATGGCTGTGACTGTAGATACTCTATACAATTGGTACGGGAAGGTAACTGGCACTAGTGTGGATTACGCTGCCACGGTAAGTTAAAAAAAAATTGGGATCTAAATAGAAGACGTAGCCGCCGAAAGTGACAAGGCTTGTGTTTTTATTTATATATTCAAAAATAATTGACCCATGGATTAGATATAAGGTTGTGAGTTTTGGGCCTCCGTGTTTAGAGTCAACCTGTCCAACCACTAGTCTACACCATGTCATCATTATCATCATCAGCCTACATAGGCCTCTCCCAAACCACTCGCACGCCACTGAGCCCGATCTTCGGCTTTCCTTCTTCAGTTGCTACCAGCAACCCTGCATATATCGTCTCTCCATCTAGACGCAGGGCGTCCTACACTAAGTTTGCTGATTCGCGGCCTCCTACACCATGTACTTCATATATTTTACTCCGAGTTTATATCTTAGGTACCAATACATAATAGCGGATTCACACTATCCGTAGTCGTGTGCTTTCAGCGGTCTATTTTGTTACACTTCTCGATTGCTTATGGTCTGAACATACCTATGTGTACAAGCCATACCTTATCCAAATCAGTTCTCTGTAAATAGTCGTTAAATAAAATGTTCGGTCGCCGAATACTTCAATGAGTCCTTTTTATTTTTAGCGTTGTATGTACCTATGTATTTATTACTGTTGTTATTATTATTGATTGATTGATTGATTGATAACGCTTTATTGTACACCAAAAACATAACAAGAACAAATAAAAATCAAACTTAAAAATTTGATTTCTACTATGGGTGGTCTTATCGCTATTAAGCGATCTCTTCCAGACAACCTTGAGATGGAGACGATTTGTGAAACGACAAAAGACGAGATTTACACTACATTTTACATGTACATTTTATAAACTTTTTATTTTTTGTATTGTATATATGAATATTTGCTATATGTTGTGTATTATCATTAGTTGTAGTATGTTATTTATAAATAATTTAAATTGTAAATAAGTATAGTAAATTTTTCAATTCTCTTAAAAAAACGGCTATCAGCTGAAAATCAGCGCCGTGTTGTGCTAAATTCTATGCGTCTTATGCTGAACTGAGCCCATTCGGCACGCTAAGCATACAAATATGATTTAAGATCGAAGAGCGAGTGTGGCTCAGCGGGAACTCATGCGCCTTTCGATCAGACGCACCTGGGTTCGAATCCCGACTCGTCCCTGCACCAATGACTTATAGTTAAGTGCAGATTTTGCACGCTCACTCCATAAGGGTGAAGGAAAACATCGTGATGAAACCCGCTTACGCGTTTTGGAGTGGTAGGCTCTGGCCGTGGTTGTAATACCACCCGCCGAACAAAGCCATGCCGTCAAGCGACCTAGTCGTGTTTCGGGATGATGTTCGATGAACCATCGGGGATACGGGTTTGAGCAGCCGCTCAACTGCCGTCTCTCTCTAGATCTATGTGCTCCATCTTAGGCCACATCATCGCTTCACATCAGGCGAGATAGTGGCCAAACATAGATCTGTTAGGCGTAAAAAAAATAGATTATATTTGTTTGACTTGTCCTATAAATAGCTTATTTTTCTTTTTTTGTTTTCAAATTTGTTATAAATCAGCAACAAATTATCGCCGAAAAATGAATTGGTACCATAATTAAAGCTAGGTCATAACGCAAGTTGTTTTATGTCTAAATTACCAATATATATTTTAGATTTATGGCATTCCATATGCCATGGAGCTGGTTATGCAAGTATACGATGATCCATTCGCTCTCCACATAAATAAATTATTAACGGGTGACATTGAAGAACAGGAGATATATGCCCTCACGGAGATCTGGGGAAGGGTCATCAACGTCATCTTCACAAACATTTGGAACAAACAGAACCATAAAGAAATTCGATGACTTAAGTAAAATGACACAATAAGAGTTTTATTTGTATACCTTGACTTGATTACACTTTCGTATTGGGATGTTAGTGTTTTAGTAGTAGCAGGCCTAGCGCACTCCGCACTGTAGGTACGAAGCTACAAGTACATAGCCGGACACCGACGTCGGGTCGCGCGTCTTTACACGTGCCGCGTCAGAAGAGATAAGAGCTATGCGTTAGAAAGAGAGGCGCTCTGTAGGTTAATATGACTGGTAGAAATGCAGCGCTACGCGAGCTGAATTGAATTTTATTCGTCATAGCAAGAGTCGCTATTTGTTTAAATTTCTTTGCGGAGTGATGCTTCTGTCCCTTAGTATTCTGTGGTAGTAGGTACCTATATCTTCTCTATCTACGATTTATCTACTAATATCTTCTTCGTTGACTAGTATTTTAACTACAATAAACTCAGTCCGTCACTCAAAAAGGGATTGAACTTTGGGAAGGTCTTGGAACCTTATATGGAAGCTAAGTTATTAATTAAAAACGTGGTCAATTATGTAGTACATTAATTAATTAATAATAGTGATATTAATACGCGCAACGATCTCATACATAGCGCCTGGCCGCTAACCAGGAACTACGATTACTATGGTTCCACAACTTACCAAACTAACCAAACAAATACTTGAGCTTATAAGATTTTTTGGGTTATACATACATATAACATTAGGTAGGTACTTATACAATTTTTTGGGTCTACGTTGCAACAGACATTTATACTATTTATTTATTTAGACTACTATTATTACTACTTATTATTATTACGATTTATTTATTTATTTATTTACTATTTTTTTTTTTTTTTTATATTATTTATTTATTTAGACATTTATTTTTAGGTCATATAGACAGTTTTAGGTCCTATCCGATTATCCTGCAGGGTGTTGGGACACGTACAACAAAGTTTTTGAGGATGGATAGATGGATGGATGGCTGGACAGACGGATGTTTATTACTCAATCACGCAAAAACTACTGAACATATTTTGATGTGGGATGTAGGTGCTGGAAAAGGTCAGGCTACTTGTATACCGGGAAACCGCGGGTGAAACCGCAGGGCGTAGCTAGTTATAGTACGTAGTAATATTTCGTTTTCTTTAGTTATAGATATAAACATCTGACGTTTATCGATTTCTTATAAACACACTACTAAATATCGATTAGGGCATTGTAGCCACGAAATTACTGGGCATTATGAGATGTATGAGCTGTTTGTCTTAGGCTGAGCGCAGTGCAAAGCCAAACAGGATGTTGCAAAACAAAGTTAACAAAGTGCTGCAACTGTGCACAGGCGTGGCGCTTACCATCAGACGAACCACTTCGTCTTCTTCTCTCGTGTCGTTGTGTGGTCAACCCTGGTGTCGGAGGGGCCAACATGGCCTAGCGACTGCTGTCCTTAAGACAACAACCGGGACCGACGGCTTAACGTGCCCTCCGAAGCACGGTAGCGGTCAGATGTAAACACCACACAAACGGTCACCCATCCAAGTTGTGACCGCAGCGATCGTTGCTTTACCTAGATCTGTACGGCTAGGCAAGCTACGCTACGAGTGCTACACTTGCTCCTCTCATCACGCATTTACATAAAAAATCGCACAATATTAATATTACCTTACATTAGGCATTACTTAGAGGCATTTTGCAAAATACACAAATAAAATAAAAATAAATACATTTCATTTCATTTCATTTCCTATAGCTACTGACATTTTTGTTTACGTGGTTGTGTGATTTGTGCTGGGCCCTAATTCACTATGGCAACTTGGCGATTCCTTGCTTCGAGGAAACGTCGATTTCTTCATTAATAAACGACATCTGCGAAATTTGTATTCTCTATGACGCGTCATATATATGAATATATGAATGCGTCATAGAGATGTCGTTTATTAATGAAGGAATCGACGTGATTTCGAAGCAAGGAATCGCCAAGTTGTCATAGTGAATTCGGGCCCAGTACAAATCACATAACCACGTAAACAAAAATGTCAGTAGCTATAGGAAATGAAATGAAATGAAATGTATTTATTTGCATAAAATATGGTGCTTTAGGTTGTTAGACAGGTCAAATTAATAGATAAATTGTATCACATATTTTTTCAGATAAATAACTGACATGCAAAATTTAAAATTAATAAAAATTAGAATCTATATAATAATTATAATACCACAGTCACAAGCAATTCATTTATACAAGATGTCAATTTAGAAAATTTCGAAAAAATAATATTAACATACAACAATTAAAATAACACATTTTGTCAAATTAGAATCTAAGTAAAGTCAAAATGAGAGCGCGTGTGGCTCAGTGGGAGAACGTGCGACTTTCGATCCGACGCACCCGATTTCGAATCCCGCTGGCCCCGCACCATTGACTTTGCGGATTTAACACTAGCTCTAAAAAAGGTCAAGGAAAACATCGTGAGGAAACCGTCATGTCCAATAATTTATCACAAAAAATCAAGGACAGGTGACATCCACCAACCCGCACTGGGCCAGCGTGGTGGATTATACTATCTCTATGAGAGAAGGCCCGTGTCCCAGCAGTGGGAACGTGATGGGCTGATGATGATGATGATGAAAGTCAAAATAATTATAATAATGTTAACATATGTCCATTGCTTATTTAATAATTCTTCTTCTTATATTCTTTATTGTACACAAAAAAAAATTACATCGATGATTTATAAAATATATGTACAAAGGCGAGCTTAACCCTAAAAAGAGTTTTCTTCCAGCAAACCCTAGAGGAAAGAGAACTGTCACATGAGCAAATAGGTTTCAGTGTACGGTTACGGTTTGACAAGAAAATATCAGCAACTATAATCATAAATATCTAAAATAAATATCAATAACTAAATATATAAATATAATAAATACACAAATAAATATAACTATACCATACAAAACTATAAGGAGTAATACATACATAAATACTAATAAACCGAAGCTATATGGAAAGATAATGTTTTTTAACTCTTGTTTTAAATATATCGAATGAGGGACTGGCGCGAATAATTCAGATACATTATAGAATTTTTTCTCATGAAGCCATTGGAATAGTTTCATTCTCAATTGTCTTATTGGTAATTCTCGTATGTCTCTGAGTATGCTTCTATTTGTCGTACCTATGAACTTTCTCCCCACTTTGTAATATATGCGTCATCAGCTGGCGTGTCACCGACTGCTGTTTAGTACATCGGTGGAGACGAATCAGCATGTAGGTACTATACAACTGATGGTAGGGTTCTCGTATGCGAAAGGCCGTGGGTGAGTACCACTGCATTGTCAGTTATTCTGCCGCCAAGAAGTAGTGCGCAATTTACTGTGTTCCAGATTGAAGGGCATTGTAGCCAGCCACAGTCACTCAATAATATAATATATTATACAAGCGATATCATTATAGCCGTTTGTTAGCAAAAAAGCGTCAATGTATACCTAAGTAAATCAAATCAAATCGTTTATTGCTAGAATGTTGTATACAAAGATGACAAACAAAGATAATTCCTAACATTCTACCATAACCATGGTGTGCAATATTAACATAATTTCAAATAACATAATTAAATTAAATTCAAATTGTGAGATTATTATAAGTTGATTTTAATTCAAAGTCAAAATGTCATCAATTTAAATGTCAAATCAAATCAAATTGTTTATTGCTAGAATGTTGTATACAAAGATGACAAATAAAGATAATTCCTAACATTCTACCATAACAATGGTGTGCAATATTAACATAATTTCAAATAACATAATTAAATTTAATTCAAATGGTCAGATTATTATATAATTATATATTAAGTTATGTATATATATATATTAATATTAAGTTGATTTTAATTTATGTTAAAATGTCATCAATTTAAATGTCAGCATTAAAAACTATTATGATAAAAAAATAAAAATTAGATATATATAAATTAAATAGGTATATTAATATTTCAAGCTTAATTAACTTTAAAAAAATTAACATAATATTGTAAAATAATTTCATAATTATTCCGTATATGTCAAGTACTCTTTCAAATCATAAAATCTTTTTTTAGCTAAGTAAGTAGGTATGTCATACGCCCTACTTCCTAATCTTTACGAAAGGGTCTATATGTGCGTGTGTTTGCTACCACTTCATGACGACTGAACAAATTCTGATAACATTTGCTTTGTAGAATAATTTATTTTGAAAAATTGTACGCGGGTGAAACCACGGAACGCAACTAGTTGTTTATATAGCGCGCGTGAATAGTGTAAAAGTGTGTCAAGTTTTGTCACATGGTACGGGCCTCGCACACAAAAAATCCATTTAAGAGAGAATAAAGAAAGTGAACGTTGGTAGGTAGGTATCGTCAAAAGTTTGTTTGTTAGTACTCGTTTCACGTTAAAACGGCTAAGCCGGTTGAATTTAATAAGTTGTCTGGAGCCTTTTGGAGGAAGAGTTTAAATTATTTACTCGTGGGTCTCTCGTATGCGGGAGGCCGTCTGGGTAGGTACCACAGCTTTTCCAGTTATTCTGCCGCCAATCAGTAGTGCGCAAGCGTTACTGTGTTCCAGTTTTAAGGGCATTGGGAGCCAGCGAAATTATTGGGCATATGAGACTTAATATCTGATGTCTCCGGGTAATGAGCGTAATGCAGTGCTACGCAGTGGTTTTTATGATATTAAATAGTTCTAGGTGGCGGCCATTGTTATGGCCAGGCGTGGCGCTTACCATCAGGCAAACAATCGTGTCATCACTCAGTACCATTAAAAATGGTAGGTAAAACTCTGCTAATTTATAACATCACACTAATATTATTAGTGTAACACACACATAACATCACACTAATATTATTAGCATAACACACACACATAACATCACACTAATATTATTAGTTTAACACACACACATAACATCACACTAATATTATTAGTGTAACACACACACACACACATAACATCACACTAATATTATTAGTGTAACACACACACATAACATCACACTAATATTATTAGTGTAACACACACACATAACATCACACTAATATTATTAGTGTAACACACACACATAACATCACACTAATATTATTAGTGTAACACACACACATAACATCACACTAATATTATTAGTTTAACACACACACATAACATCACACTAATATTATTAGTTTAACACACACACATAACATCACACTAATATTATTAGTGTAACACACACACACACACATAACATCACACTAATATTATTAGTGTAACACACACATAACATCACATTAATATTATAAGTGTAACACACACACATAACATCACACTAATATTATTAGTGTAACACACACACATAACATCACACTAATATTATTAGTGTAACACACACACACATAACATCACACTAATATTATTAGTGTGATGTTATGTCTTGTCTTGTGATGCTATAATGTCCCATGAAAATTGTAATCTCAACTTGTAGTTATCGTATTTTTGTGTTAATGAATGAGATTAATTCGATTTTTGACTGAATTGACATACAATTAGACCGTATCTTTATTAGTCGCAGTGAAGCAATACCTTGATATGAGCTCAAAACGATATAAGATTGGCGCTTGATGGACCAGTGAGTACGCCAGCTGATGTTCAAGTGGCTTATTGTAATTCTTAAACGGGACTCTATAAATACCAGCAGTTCTTGCTAAAGGTGACAAGGCATGAACAATACTATGATACAGGGACCGTTATTAAACCATAGAGCAACATACTCATAATAGGTAAAGTTAATAAGACAGGTATACATTTTATAAAAAAAAAACCAACTTCAATGTCATCTTTGAAGTTCAAGGTCAAGTATCGATGAAATTTATATGGGACCACTTCGTAGCTATACTACCCCAACGCAAAAAGAATTTTCCAAATCGGTACATAAATGACGGAGCTCTGAGGTAACAAACATAAAAAATACGATCGAATAGAGAACCTCCTCCTTTGAAGTCAGTTAAAAAGAAAGAAAGCAAGAAAGAAAAATAATTTTTTTGACATCCACAAATTCATACAAAGATTTGGAAATTATTTTTGCGTTAGGTTCTCACTTCTCTGTAGTAACATTCGCTATGCAGCGATAACGTCTCTCATTCCACTGTCAGCTGTACAATCGGCATATCAATTGCAGATGTACATTTTATTACCTTGTCGCAATAACAATTTCAATAACAAGGCAATTTAAAAGGAGCAAATGTCAAACTAGTGATTATGACACGGTACTAATATATAAACTTATAATTGATGCGGACTGTACAATGGGTACGCGTGGGTGACTCTCACTAAGGAAACGGTACAATGCGGTACATCAGTCATCGTTCATTAAACCAGTTTCCGATATTGTTCATTCCTCGGCGTATTTTTTATTTTTTACGCCCGGTTGAGTGCATATACTGCAGATATAAAGGTTTTATTTATTCTATTATTAACTGCCTCTGTGGTTTAGTGGTTGGGCAGCTTGGCTCAAATCTTATACACCACTGAGGTTGCAGGTTCGCCTCCCGCGACGGGACAAATGCTTGTGCACAGAAAAAAAAGCAAAAGCATTTGTTTCGTGTCTGGGTGTCTGCGTGTCCTAGTTAGGGCCCAGGATCTATGATACATAAGTCCTGGCCCCTAACTAGGATTCGTTGGGCGTATTTATTTTACTTAGTTATTTATTATTAGTAATGCGAGTGGATTCCTGCTTTATCTTCATCATATTTGTTAGTCCACACAAGACTGTATCTTTTCGTGGCTGTGTAAAATGAATTATTTAAATGCACCTTACATTTGAATGCGTCATTTTTTGTTATTCGTAAAAATAAAGTTTTTACTAGGCTATTTTCGATTACTTTGGGTATATACTGATTATACTCCTGAAGATGTAATTATATTGGATGCTTATATAATTACCCTTATCACGATATCATCAATACACCTTAGATCTCGTTACCTAACCATAAAAAACGATTCAATAACACTCATTGCAAAATGAGATTAGCAGTCACAGTTAAACTCATCCAGGCGTGAAATGCAACGCTCGTGTTTTGCAAGATTTGCACTTCCATTATTTTCTTCATTTTCATTGCAAATTAATCGAACTTAAAAAAACTAAAAAACTCTGCTACGTTCCAGAATCTTTTTATTCTCTAGCGGCTAGATGCATTTAACTAAAATACTAAACGTTTAAGAAGATTGGTGCATCAGAGTCATTTTATTGTCATATTATAGTGTCCATACTATATTATTTTTTGACAGTTTCTGTGGTGTGTTGGTTGGGCGGGTTTGATTCCCGCGACATGACAAACGTTTGTGCACAGAAAAAAACGCACAAGCGTTTGTTTCTCGTCTGATGGGTGTTGTGGGACCATGATCCTTATAGTTCCTGGTTCCCTAGATACAGTAATCATAGTTAGGATCAGGATCTACTTATGTGATCGTTGGGTGTATTCTTTTTCTTTTTATTACTTTTCTAAAGTGCTGTTTATTTCCTTTACGGCTAAGACGCTGTTGTAATAGAATTTGAATTTTGATATTTAAGACATATAATAATCAAAATTCGGGTTAAATTATTATCCTACTAATATAATAAATGCAAAAGTTTGTGTAGGATGGATGGATGTGTGTTACTCAATCACATAAAAAACTACTGAACGGATTTTGATAAAATTTCGTATGTAGGTTTTTTAGGTTCTGGCAAAGGACATAGCATATAGATTAGATTAATTCAATATCTGTGGAACATAGGCTACTTTTTATCGGGAACTGCGGGTGATACCGCGAGGCGCAGCTAGTAAATAATAATTCTTTTAATTTAATCGCACAGATTTTTTATGAGTACCTACCTACGCCTCTCGTGGTATTGACTATTCCTATGCCTATGCTCTATGTTCCCTGAATGGTGTAGAACTGTAGGCAGACATACATTATGTTACATAAAATAAACTTAATTTGAATTAAACTTTAATTCAAATTAAGTTTATTTTATGTAACATAAAATTTTAAGTTTAATTAGAGGAAAACTGAGCATATTTACTAAGTACTACTGATTTCTTGCTGTAATGATTGTCACAATATCATATCTCATCAAAACTAGGCCGATCGTTTTGACAAGGTACATAAAGAAATAAATTACTGTTTTCTCTATATTCAACATCGTCATACAAGCTAATTAAAATAAATCTAAACAAATCGCTTCGCTCAATCAGGATCATGTACCGTTACGGTCCGAGATCCTCCGAGTGGTGTGGCGGGTTCGGTGCGCGCGCGCAGGCCAGTCCGCGATAGTCGTGCGAGGCGAGCACGCGCCGCGCTCTTATTCCACCTACTTTCCCAACGTGAACGCGGCACGTGCAGTGAAACAAGTATTACTTTTTATTAATATTCGAGTGGTTTTGTGCCAGTGTTTTTATAATGGCCCGTTGGTGTGTCTTTGTTTTTGGTAAGTTTTTTTAAAGAAGCTTGGACATACATGTCAACTTGTTAACATAGGTGTGTAATTAGGCATTTTATTTTCATTAACTGCATATTTCCATATTTACTTTATATTTTGACAGCCTCTTTGGTGTAGTGGTTGGGCAGGTTGGCTCAAATCTCATCTACCACTGAGGTTGCGGGTTCGATTCCCGCGACGGGACAAATGTTTGTGCATATAAGAAAAAAAAGCGCAAGCATTTGTTTCGTGTCTGGGTGTCGTGCGACCATGGTCCTCATATTTCCTGGTTCCCTAGATACAGGGAATCCTAGTTAGGGACCAGGATCTATGTATGTGATCGTTGGGTGTATTTTTTTTGTTTGCACTACCTTATAAAACTCCACGGTACAATGAGGTTAACTGGAAGATAATGCTTACTAGCATTAGGTTCGCCTATGTGCCTACAAATTTGTTGGTGCAATAAATAATTTTCTATCGGTCTATCTATATTTTATTGTTTCAAGGATTAATACGTAAATTGTAGGATATTATTGAAAATAGGTGGAATTGTCAAGTGAAAACTAAAATTGTATGTACTATTATTATGATAATATTGTATAGGACCGATATTGTATAGGTATATAGAAAGTGGAATCTGTAACTGGAACTCGGAGGTGATATTTCGGTAATATTGTTATTGTGCATATAAAATAATTAATACTACATACTTATTTATTGAATTATTATAACAAGTAAGTATAACCTTATACATGGTTTCATTTTAAACTTCTATAGAACAACAATTATCCATCTATATATATATATATATACCTACCTAATAACAATAAATGTTGTTTTATAACTATTTGGATTGTTTTATTTCATTTTCTGACCCAGGTGATAAGTTTGATCTTAAGTCCCATTTTTTCATTTTTTATCTCTACCTGTGAGCTTTTTATTAAAGTTTTTTCTAAGAATTGTGATAAGACCCCTAGCTTGTTATACTTTGTTGGATAGCTAATAGAACTAAGATATTATTTAGCATATCTGCAGCACAACTGCTATACATTTTTTTTTAAATTTTGCTAATAGAAAAAAAATGTTTTTATAAATTTATTTCTTTTTTACACTTTCAGTCCTCTACTATGACTCCTATGGTTCAGATATTTGGACTTTTTGCATTTAAAATAATAAACGAACTTCTCTAGTACTCAAAAATCGGAATTAGAAAAAAAATAAGGCCATAGAAGACAAAAAAGATGCTAATTCTTAAGAAATTGGCATATTTTTTTAAAAGACCTTCTAAGTCCAATATCTCAAAAACGGTTAGGTTTAGGCTGGGGTGTTTCATAGTCAAATTAGTCAGAAATGATGGGAACTATAACCTCTTAATGGATCTAGGTCGACTTGACCAGTAACCCTGTAGATTACTTTCTCTGTAGATATATATAACTATATGTGAGTAGGTATTTTCTATAAGGCTGATCTCCGGTGACAATAAAGTGACTTCTGAGTAGTTCCCATTGTATCTTAAAGAGCATCGTTAGGTTTTTGACATATTTAACAGGCCCCTCTTTTCTGATAACGTAAACTAGCAGTAGTGCGCAAGCATTACTGTGTTCCGGTTTGAAGGGTATGGTAGCCAGCGGAATTACTGGGCATTATGAGACATAAGAGCTAATCGTCTCAGGGTGACGAGCGTAGTGCAGTGCCGCGCAGAATTTTGCAAAATCAAGTTCTGAGTGGTGCTGCAGGTGTATTGCTTACCATAAGGCGAACGACCTGCTCTTCTCGTCATTCAGTTAGTTAAAAGGGGATAGAGGTAAGTATATTATCTTGAATTCTTCGGACCTCGGAGTTATTCAGCCACCAAGCCGTAGTGCGCAAGCACAATGCCCTTCAAGCCGGAACACAGTAAGTGTTCCGGCTTGAAGGGCATTGTAGCCAGTGAAATTACTGGGCATTATGAGACTCAACAACTAATTGTCTCAGGGCGACGAGCGCAGTGCAGCGCCGCGCAGGATTTTGCAAAACAAAGTTCTGGGTGGTGCTGTTATTGTTATGGGCTGGCGTATTGCTTACCATCAGGCAAACGACCAGCTCGTCTCGTTATTATAATTTAAATTTTTATATAATTGTTAATACAAAACTGAAGAATGTTACTAAATTGCGAAACGATGGGTTTAGAATTAGAGCGACAATAATTATGTCGCTTATCAGGCGTTAAATACATATGTATAGACAGGCAAGTACCTACTTGGTAAATATTTTATAAGAATGTTTGAAATATTGTCGTTAGACTTGAGTATTTTCAGTTATTCAGATAGAATGCATCAAATTTTCAGTATTGTCTAATGGAATGGCTATTTAGTTTTGTTCTTAAACTACGAACATATGGCTAGGTGGAGGTTCAGGTAGTGAAGTATTGTATTTGAGTTTATATGCACTTTATGCATTATATAACGCTTCCGTGAAGGTAGGTGCGGGCAAAAACATTATATAATATCCGGGGAGCAAACAGTACAATTACGTCGAGTCTCCTTCGTAAGCATAATAAAAAAATATAAATATAACACCCAACTAGAATTAAGTTTAGTAACGGGTGATGAACGTGTGGGTTTGTGGGTGATAAGCGCTAATTGCTACGCCGTGCTTTTATGGTATTAAAAGTTTTGGGTGGCACTGCAATTGTTTTGGGCAGGTGCTTACCATCAGGCGAACGAATTGCTCGTCTCATCACTCAGTTCCATAAAAAAACGGGAAATTTACTATGATTTTGATTTATTATGAGAATTCAATATTTCGGCACTATTTCAAACGCGACGAACTGAGTTCTTCGTGATTATGGCTATTGGTAAAATATCCCGTTTAAATATCCCGTCGGAACCTAACTGTGACGTTAGTGACCATGGGAGTTTAAAAAATTATAGCACCTAACCATCTTAAAACAGACAGACACACCATGATTTCCTGTATATAGAGGATTAGGAACTTTCATCCGTCAACAAAAGCGAGCGACTATGGCTCAGTTGAACTCGTGCGCCTTTCGATCCGACGCACCGGGTTCGAACCCCGACTCGGCCCTGCACCAATGACTTATAGTTAAGTGCAGATTTTGCACGCTCGCTATAAAAACGGTGAAGGAAAACATCATGATGAAACCCGCTTACGCGCTTTGGAGTGGTAGGTTCTGGCCGTGGTTGTAATACCACCCACCGAACAATGCCATGCCGTCAAGCGACCTAGTCGTGTTTCGGGATGATGTTCGGTGAACCATCGGGGAGACAGGTCTGAGCAGCCGCTCAATTGCCGTCTCTCTCTAGATCTATGTGATCTTAAGCCACATCATGGCTTCACATCAGGCGAGGTAGTGGCCAAACATACATCTATTAAGCGTAAAAAAAAGAAAAATGAAAAATATTTTGTCTCTCTCTTTTCCCATACGGAAAATCAAGCCCATATACTTATATATGCATAGTGTGTCGCGGGCTATTTATAAAGCATCGAAAGCGGGCCGGCATCGGTCAAGTTCCAATGTGACTAATATTCAGAGCTTCGGAATTTGCATATTTATAATTTGGTGCGTTTCACGTGATTAAAACCAGTTTTGATAATGTTATCCAAAGCGTGTTTATCAAAGTGAATATGATATTATAACTAAGTTTTATTTAAACTATCTAGAACCTATCCATAAATGTTGTCGATATGAGATTTTAAGGAAAATTCGCTTCAAATTATTTTTTTTTATTTGACATACTTACCTGCTAATCTGTGTAATATTTTTATTGCAATTAATTTATCCAACTTTTTACATTTATATGATTGTAGTATCTTGTTGCCGTTCTTATTATTAGGGTTTTAATTCATTTTATAACAAAAAAACCGACTTAAATGCTGATGTGTCTTCGAAGTCGATGAAATGTAGGTATATGGTACCACCTTGTAGCTATACTGAACCCAACGCAGAATTTTCCAAATCGGTTTATAATTGACGGAGTTCTAAGATAACAAACTTAAAAAAAAGTCACATTAATACTGTAAGTAAAAGGGTTAATTATTCTTTCCAATCACTTAAACGCCTCCAAATGTTCCTCCCCTTCAGCACTAAAATAACATTAGCCCAAGCTCTTCTCCTTCCTCTACTCGACTACGCTGATGTCTGTTTCCTTGATGCCACGGAGGAGCTTTTGAACAAAGTGGAGCGTCTTCAAAACTTATGCATCCGATTTATATACGGTTTGCGTAAGTTTGATCACATTTCCGAGTACAGATCCCAACTTAAATGGTTACCCATCCGCAAGCGTCACGATTTTCATGTTTTATCATTTCTTTACTTCATTCTTTTTAATCCACGCGCACCTCCTTACCTTCGTGAGCGCTTTGACTTCCTTGTACCTCGTGACATCCAGTGCAGGACTTCGAAATCGCTACTTCTCAAAATACCCACCCACACATCCACTCGTTATGGTGGTTCGTTCACTGTACAGGCAGTTAAGCTTTGGAATTCTCTCCCCCACACTATTCGCGCCAGTCCCTCATTCGATATATTTAAAACAAGAGTTAAAAAACATTATCTTTCCATATAGCTTCGGTTTATTAGTATTTATGTATGTATTACTCCTTATAGTTTTGTATGGTATAGTTATATTTATTTGTGTATTTATTATATTTATATATTTAGTTATTGTTATTTATTTTAGATATTTATGATTATAGTTGCTGATATTTTCTTGTCAAACCGTAACCGTACACTGAAACCTATTTGCTCATGTGACAGTTCTCTTTCCTCAAGGGTTTGCTGGAAGAAAACTCTTTTTAGGGTTAAGCTCGCCTTTGTACATATATTTTATAAATCATAGATGTAAATTTTTTTTTTTGTGTACAATAAAGAATATAAGAATAAAGAATATAAGAAAAAAAAGCAGTCAAATTAAGAACCTCTTCCTTTTTGTTAAAGTTGGTTAAAAAAAACTGACTGCAGTGCCATTGAAACTACAAATCAGTATTGCGCATACATTCAGAACGAATACTAAAGACCTTGTGTCTGGAAAATAGCTGTCAATATGCGCAGCACATTATGTGCATGTCGAGATTATTGTTTTAACCTCACATTGTACAAGGAACAATTAACTCTACAGTGCCGGGCCCTGCGAATGTCACGCCAATCAACTCTTATCTTAAATAAGTTTCACATTACAGTCGTGAAAATTGATTGCTGCGTAGCTCTAAGCCGGGACTTGTAATCGATTTCACAATGATGTACGGACCATGTACCTATTATAATAATTATTTTAATTCGATACTAAGTTCATAACAGACGTCTTCGATACCTCCGGTTTCTGTTCGGTCCTAGAAAAAACCGGACAACTGCGAGATGGGACAGGAGACGCGACGGATAAATACTTTATACTTATGTATACACAGACAGTTAGTTATGTATGGCCATATCACAAGTCATAGATAATGAAAATTCTCGTAGTTCCATTAAATATATGTACATTTATAATATAGTATGACATGTACCACAAATCATTGCGAATTTTTCTGAAAATGAAATATTTATTAATAATTTATTTAATTATTTACTTTAGCCCAAGGTTTCTTATACCACAAAATACAAAAAACGAACTGACTTTTTGAAAACATTCCTCCAAATATGAATATAAGTTATTTAACAAGGCTCCGAATTAGTAGGCATCAGACAGGTATCTGTGTACCTTTATTATTGGTGTATTATTTTCTCCACTACTTACGTTTCACGAGACTTAAGTAACTACACTAGTCTCAAAATTTGGTCTTATCTTTTGATTTCTTTATGATATATATATATATGTATATATATATATTAAATATATTAAATAAGAAATATAATATATAGATACGAAAGCTACTGCGAGAGCTTCGCTTTGCTTTACATTCGGCTTAACCTACTAACCTATCACGGCCATGGTCGTTTTATAGAATACAGTTATCACTCTGATTATACTTGTATGTGCTGAGTGATGACGTTAAATAGTTAGGTAGCAGTTCGCTCAAGTGGAGGAGATTCCCCAGTCAAGTTGACGAATAACCTCAAATGACAAGATATTTACCGAATAACAAAATGATTGGTCCACTTATTACGAACGACGTCAAAACATCAATCGAGAAGTAATAACCGATCAAAAGGAGCCGTTTCTTTCAACTTGGCTTTATTTTCCACCGCTGTATTAGAGCTAATTCAGAAATATTCCGAATTTATTAAATTAAAATCGACGGGGATTCAGGCGGCGATCAAAGAACGGGCCTAATGATATCAATTGGTTCGAAATTGGTCCATGGGAAACCTCGCAGCGTAAAGGGAGCTCAATTACGGGAAGCCAGAGAAACACGATAAATGTCGCCACAAATTAAAGAATCATTCCACGCAAATATAGCTTACTTCGTACAGTAGCCGAGCTTGCATTGACACCATCTTAGAAATACTTGGCATATGGGTGCATTGTGCAGTATGCAACTTAAGACAATAGGTTTAAGCACGACTTACACGATTTGCACGACTTCACGACTTTATGAGGAAGTCGTAAATATTCTTTATGTATATTCAACTACTCGTTATGCATTATATTTATACATTAACATGCTTAATATGCATTATATTTAATATGTGTGAAACTTAGCCTTTTGTTTTAATTTATGATTAACATTGTTTTGAAAATTTTCACATATATAAATGTATGTAATACTCAGATAAAGTCTGTCTACTCGAAGATGTAATATTAAATATTCTACCAATATTATAAATGCAAAATTTTGTATGTTAGTGTGTTTGTTCCCTCTTCACGCCGCAACGGTTGAAACAGTATAAAACAAAGTCGCTATCTTCATTGTCATATGTATTTCTCGGCTTACTTCTAAACCACGCAACGGATTGTGATATGGTTTTCACCATCATTTATAGGTTTTTTTACGGAATGTACAATACATTCTAATTATATTGTATAGTAGAGAAAACTCACTTTTTAAATCAAGTCGCCACAAATGACAACCCATTAGTAAATTGCATCCGCGCGAAGCCGGGGCGGGTCGCTAGTATAACGTATATAGTGTAGTAGTGTGTAGTACTGTTAAAACCCGAACTACGGTAAATCTTAAGATTTTTCAGTAAAACCAGTACCATCACCGTCTCTTAGTTTATTCTGTGCCGGTTATATATCTGCTGAATATCGCTAAGTAAGCGACTTCATTGTTTATCTAAAGCAGTATATAGTATAACCTAAAGCAGTATGGTAAAATATTTTTTATTGTTTTTAGGTATCTTCGGATTGTGGTGGCAGGTTGGAGGAGAGGTCAACAAATATGAAAAGTAAGTTAGATTGTATGCTTCTATAAAAAGTTTATATAAAAACGAAAATGGTTCGGAAATACAGTAAAATAGTTTTAAAAAACATTTTATTCCATGGTTCAGATTTTTTTTTAACTTTTTAATTTGATGAAGATAATTTGAAGTCATTAAAAGTTTCTGTGTGGTGTGGAGGTTGAGCAAGTCAGCTCATAACAAACTGATTGTGGGATTGATTCCCGCAACGAAACAAATATATATTACGTAGTTTTTAGATACAAGCTATACCCAAAGCTTCGTCCAGATTAGGGCACGCGAACGAAGCGCGCTTCGAACGCGCCTTGTTGCCCTGCTCGCGAGCGTTTTGCAAACACGTCTTGCAAAACACATATGTGTGTGTGTATGTTCGCAGTATGCGCGCGAACCATTCGATTCGCGGGCGTGCGCTAATGTGGACGGGCCATAACAATAGCTACAAATAAAATACTTACACGTAATTTCGGATTGACTAAATACATGGAATCCTCTTCGTGCTTATCTATACAAACGAATGTGATTGGGAGTTTATTGTATGTCTACAGCTATACACTCATGCGGATATACCCGCAGACCGACGAACACATAGAATTGGTGTCCACGCTCAGCGACCCTGAAGGTGAAGTGGAGATGCTGAAGGGAAGCCGCGGGATGAACGACAGCACGGATGTGCTGGTCCCGCCAAACAAAATGGGCTTCATGAAGGAGTTCGTCGACAAGGCGCATGTGTTTTATGATATTAAACAGGAGAATTACGGCAGGTACGAAAAAGATGTGAGACTACTTACGGCTCGTTTAGCGATTTGTCTCACGACCAATTCGTCCCAATATTTATTTTTCATTCAGTGATTCGTACTAATCGTTTCACAGAACAATTAATAAGGAAGTACGGGTCTACTGGTGGTAGGTATCTCGTATGCGAGAGGCCGTCTGGGTGGGTACCACCACTTTGCCAGTTATTCAGCCGCCAAGCAGTAGTGCGAAAGCATTGCTGTGTTCCGGTTTGAAGGGCATTGTAGCCAGTGAAATTACTGGGCATTATGAGACTCAACAGCTAATTGTCTCAGGGCGACGAGCGCAGTGCAGCGCCGCGCAGGATTTTGCAAAACAAAGTTCTGGGTGGCGCTGTTATTGTTATGGGCTGGCGTATTGCTTACCATCAGGCAAACGACCAGCTCGTCTCGTCAGTCAGTAATATAAAAAAAAAATAAAAAAAAAAAACGGTCAGCAGAATAATCGATATTAAACATTATACTTATAATTTAGGAATTAATTATTCATGTGGTATTTTTAATTGGGTCACAAATCCTCACACCGTGTATTTACTTATATTATGTTGAGCGTAATGTGATATAAGATACTAGGCTACCAGAAACCTGTAAGTTACGTATATTTGTAGGAGGTAGGGTAAGGTTGCTTAAGTCGTACCCCCTAAGGATATTCCACTGTAATATTCACTGCAATTGAAATAAATAAAATCTTTTAAATCTTCTGAATCTTTATTTAATTGGCCATTAATTAACAATCATAGAAACTTGAATATCTTTAATGAAAATAGGTATTTTAACGTTTTTCAAAAACATACCTTCGGTACGATTAAGGCACCTAGTCGCCTAATTCGTACCACCTATAGCCTTAGTCGTACTTAGAAAACAAATGTTAGTAAATATGTATATTAAAAACTATAAAGAAAAATACTTTATAATCAGAGATCACATGAACAACTAAAAACTACAAACAATTTAGTCTGAGATCAATTTTTTTTATGTTAGGTATAAAATCGAAGCTAAAAATACTAAATTATAACAGAAAATAAAAAAAGGTCAAATTATGAAATTTCTTAAAAACACAGATATCACAAATATATTTTTTTATTTTGCGTTCAACGCCAGTACATAGGCCATGTACCCAACCTTTACATTTTGTACAGGGTACAGGTTAGGTACGAGTAGTATATACGAGAGTAGTAGTAGTTTAGGTAGGTACGACTAAGGAATTTTGTACAGGTACGACTTAGGCAACGGGGACTTGTAAGTTTAAAACTAAAACACTGACATAACCTGAAAAAGTTCGACCATTTGAATACGCCTAAACGATTGCCAAATAAGTGTTACAAATTGATGTAAATAAATAAAAAAGATCAATATCACAATCCTGCCATAAAAAGCTTACAAATGAATCAAATTTTTTGTTGAAACCTATATAAAAAACTTACTTTTTAAATATTTTTACTTCACGAAGACAGCCAGCGGTCTATTTGTTTACGTTTGCTCACTCGACTGAAAAGTTCATGTTGTCAATACTAAATGGCGCTATTCATAAGTATCAGACGAGATATTGCCGGGGTACGACTTAGGCTGTGGTACGACTTAAGCAACCTTACCCTACTAAGGATGAGGCCTCTTTGTCATCTGTAATAATAATAATGTTTAATGAAATTCACCTCAATAGCCCAATAATAAGTAATTTCCACATCTCCAATAATAGTCCTCGCACTTATCGGGGGGCTCTCTTTGATTGCGTCTTCTTCATGCGATGCACTTAAACAAGTCCCCGATACCTAAGTGTTGCCCATTACGTATCTAAACTAAATGCTCTAAGAGGCCTCTACGTGTTGGATTCATGTTCCCGCGCAAGCTTTCCAAAGGACCGGGTGTATAACCTGTGAGAAAACGCGGCATAATAATATATAACAATAATAATAACGTTTATTGAGAAAATAAACTGGGTACAAAAGATTGGTTCCCAAAATAGGTTAACCTGTATATTGGGGACCTCCTTCCTAGTTGATATATATATGTATATAGATATATATCAATGTGACAATATAAATGTGTGTGTATGTGTATATATATGTATGAGGCCTCTTTGTCATCTATCTATATATGTATGTGATCGTTGGGCGTATTTATTTTATGCTATCCTGGTACCCATACAATATCAAATGTCCATTTAGGTACTACTATTGCTTTTGACAAAATTATTACTCGAATAAAAATTTCTTTCCAGTAATGGTGAATATTATGAAGAAGTCATGATATAGGTACTCTATTATTGGGATTGCTTTTTTTATCTTATTGATGCTACAATTTTTTCATTAATCATTTTACAATGTCATTTAATCAGCGTTTTTATATAGATACAATACACGCACTACATTGCTTTTACCTCCTCAATACTCTTCTAGTTCTTGCGGTTAGCAAAAAATAAATCACATTATTCATAATTATATTTACTTACCTAATTCATTAAGCCACATCGACAATGTGTGAATCGATTAATATTTAATATATGTATGTTGCTATGTTGCTGACTCTACTTATTTTTTAATAATTGTGTGATTAAACGAATGGGACGAATGACCATATTTATCTATGAAATATATTTTATAAACAGTATTTCGTGATTGGAACTAATTTGTTATGAAACGAATCGCTGAACGAGCGTTACCTATATAATATACTTTCACTGTCTTCTGATGTTCTTTTACTATCATTGATTACCAATTTATATTCCATATACCTATATATTTAGTACTTATGCTTATAAAGTAATACATACTAAATAGTTTAACAAGAATTCAAAAACTAAAAAGCTAAAATTAACTCTTGAAAAAAAGTGAAAACAAAATACAAACACCTAAACAAAACAACCAAATAAAAGTAAATACCATGTTTTTTCTAGAACTTAAATTGTTTTTAGGAAACAAAATGTTTTTCGATATTTATAGTATTAGGTATTCTGTGACAATACGATGGGCGGTCTTATCGTGAGAGTGACTGTTCACAAATCACAATACAAAGCATTCATAACTGTCACTCCAAACTTTCAGTAGATACTTTCTCTTTACTTTAATAAAATGTAGTATTGTATTTTAACCTTCCTTTAACTTTGACGGTATATTCGCAAGTATATACCGTCAAAGTTAAAGTATATCATCATACGTTATCAGTGTAAATTCAATGTGAATACAGGTCCCATTGCTGGGACTTTTTTAATTGGGGTAGATCACCTCTTTGCCAGTTATTCTGCCGCCAAGCTGTAGTGCACAAGCATGATGTTGTGTTCCAGTTTGAAGGGCATTGTAGCTAGCGATTACTATACTGAAATGACTGAATGAAAACTGAAATGACTTAATATGTCTGATGTCTCGGGGCGATGAGCGCAATGCAGTACGCAGTACTTTTTCTGGTATTTAAAGTTCTGGGTGTCTCTGCAATTCTTATGGCGCTTACCATCAGGCGAATGACTTGCTCGCCTCATTAATCAGTTCAAATAAAAAAACTGTACGTACTTAATTTTTTTTAATCCTACAGGACCTTCGAGGCGATGGAGCGGGTTCCACGGAGAAGGCTCATGAGACCTTCTTCCTTCAGCGTGTTTGAATACAATTCCTATCAAAAAGTAAGTATTTTCACATACTTGTTAGGTTTTCTTTTATTATAGACCTATCTATATACGAGTATGTAATGGAATCAGGCGTGATATTTCCAAAATCCATCTCAATACTGAAATGTAATGAAAATATAATATAGTGCGTTGAAAGTAAAAAAGCGGAGGGATGATTTATATTTTAATTAAAATTCATTTGACATTTGCTATCTACCCCCGAACATATTATATTATTCTAACAACAACCTACATAATAATCAGCGGAATTACACTACATAATTTGCATTGCGTTTCAATGTTCTATCTATACATATAAAACAGTTATATGACTGACTGACAGACAACGCATAGCCTTAACTACTGAAGACAGAAACATGAAACTTGGAATATGTTTTCTCTATAGGGTGCAGAGGTGCACAAAGAAAGGGTTTTTGAAACCGCGGGCCAATCAGCTACTTATTTATACTTGTGACACCCGAGTGATGTCACCGGTTATTTATGAAAAACTAAGACTGTATATTTTATAGACAATCTTCTTCAAAAGTTTCAGCTGTGGTATTAATTTTTGATTATATTAGAGTTCCAAAAAGATGACATAGAAGTGCTTGGTACTCAGTTTTAATCCATTATTTTCTGAAATAATAAATGCGTCGAGTGTATTTAAAATTTGACCATACTTTTTCACGATATGTATTAATATGTTGCTTTAACTCATTTAATTTTAAACATTCTGACGTAATGTCGATGTTCGAATGAGCGAGCCCGCGTCTTCAGAATACAGTTCCGACAACTTAACCAACTTGGGCATTGAGCAAAATTTCTTCTATAATTTTTCATCCAATTTGAAAAAAAAATACGACTTTGGAATGAAATGAAATTTGGACACAGGACTAGGTATGTTAGATAAACTCTTGTCTTACCTCTTACTAAAATGCTCCACAATTTCCTTCATCAGATTGTAGACTTCGTAAGCACAATAGCGGCCAAACATTCCGACATAGTGTCGGTGCAGTATGTCGGCAACAGCTACCAGGGACGGCGAATGAGCCTGGTCAAGATATCGTCCGACCCCAGCGCTGGGAACCCCATCATATTTATAGACGCAGGTAATTAAACCGATATCGATTTTAAAAATTGCTTGCCGTTACTGGAAAGTAGAGGAATAGTAAGAAATGCACATATGTAATTTCTTTTTTTGAGATTTTAATGATATGGTCACTAAAATGAATTTTGAATTTGATCTTCTGACCCCGGTTTTATATGTGTTAGGAGTGTATAAGCATTCGAATTATATTAAAAAAACAAAGATGTTCATATAGAAAAGAAATATTGTATTTATTGCAAGCAACAGTATCAGATCTTAATGAAATATCTTAGATTCTAAATATTCATAATGCATAAAAATGTTATTGCTCGGGTAGGATCCGAACCTGCATCTTCGGAACCGACTCGACGCCTTACCAATTTAGCCACCGATTCGTCTGCCTTATCTCATATTTCTACTTTTTGAATATTTAGAATCTTAGATTTCGCTAAGCATGCACTAATGAATTAAAATTCACATATTAGTAATACCTTAGCCTAAGCTTTTAAATGTAGACTTATAGTGTTTACAATCCTCCATGATAAGGGTAAGTCTTCGTCTAGAATCGAACATGCTCTATAGGCTAACAGATCAACTAATTGGTAAATAAATGTACATTCCTAAGTAGGGAGTACATATGTTAATATAATATGTAATAATGTGTACCTAGTATATGTATGTTTATGCAGGCATTCAGTATGTTGCTGTTGTTTTGTATCTATTATTTAAGTTTATTTTATTGACATTGTTTATGTTTATATTATTATTGTAGATCTTACATCCCCGTTTTTAACATATTGATAATTCCTCTATCCAAAGGTTGCCTGGAAGAGATCGCTTTTAGCGATAAGGCCGCCCATTGTAACACTTTCTTTAATTGTTTTTTTATGTAATGTCTGTAATTTAATGTTTGCAATAAAGCGTTCATCTATCTATCTATCTATGTTTGATGACTGACACATCATTCTAATGGTTGGCAGGCATTCACGCACGTGAGTGGGTAGCACCAGCCATGGCCCTGTACCTGATCCATCGGATGGCTAACGACCCTGAGGCCAGAAACCGCGAACTGAACGGAGTGGACTGGTATATCCTGCCGGTTGTCAACCCTGACGGATATGAATACACTCGCACTGGAAGTAACGTAAGTCTATTAGATATTATTCGATGCAATTACTGTAACGACATATAAATTATGAACAAGAATTTTAAAATTTTAAGAATTCAATAAAATATATGTTGTAAAATACATAGAGCACACAATTTAATTAAAGGAAAGAATAAGTTTTAAGTTGAATAAATTATTTTCAAGACAAGCTTTTAACAATTTCGTAATCGGACAGCAAGCAGATTAAAATGAGCCCAAACACTAGTAGTTTACATTTATCCATCAAGGAGTTCCATTGCCCAACTTCCGTCTCCATCATCAGATCCGCTGGCTGTCACCATAATATTGCATTGTCATCGGACTTTGATAAGTATGGAAAATTTCAACTCCGTAGGATAAGATGAAGTGGTTCTAATTCAGCTTGCAAAATTCCACCCGGACAAACATACACACATTGTAAGCTAAAAAAAGCTTGTAAAAAGAGCAATGAAGTACAACATAGGTAATATAAATATCGTTATATTGCTCTACCTTGTTCTATATACCGACGACGTTAACATACAAATAATATAAAGAAATCTTATAATAAAATAATAACACTTTACCAATACCTACATTTTCGTATGAGTATTCTCAAGATACACATTCATGATAATTTCTTAACATTTATTGAATTTTCTATTGTCTATCTACAAGTTTCGATACTATATCCGGATTACCAGAAACATTTACCATCGACTTTTATTTGTCTAATTTTACGATTAATCCCATTGTTTTCTAGAACCGCATGTGGAGGAAGACGCGATCGAAGAACGGCATTTGCTACGGCGTTGACGGCAATCGAAACTACGGCTTCAAGTGGGCGGTCAGCGGCGTCTCCACCAACCCGTGCGACAAAGAAACCTTCGCCGGGCCTGCACCCTTCTCCGAACCCGAGACAAAGATAGTCAGGGCCATCATGATGGACAACGCAAAGAGGATGAAACTCTACGTCTCTCTTCACTCATACGGACAATACCTAGTCTACCCGTGGGGCTATACAGCGAACGCGCTGCCTAAAGAGTGGAAAAAGCTGGACTCCTTAGCAAGGATGGTGTCTGACGCGGTAGATCGCGCAGGTGGAAAACCTTTCAGAGTTTTAAGTGCTGGAAAGTGGTACCCAGCCGCTGGAGGCAGCGATGACTATGCTTTCGGGGCGGTTGGTGTGCCGTACTCTTATACCATGGAGCTAACAGAAGGATACGAGTTTATTTTCCCTGAAAGTCGTCTGAAGAAGGTCCTGCCAGAGTTTTATGAAGGTTTCAGAGTATTTGGCGAACAGATCAGAAAGGAATTCGGCAATGCAAGGCATAGTTTTGACGAGTATAATACGTTCTTCAAGACTGCTACACCGCCACCATAAAGCTACGTTAATATATGTATAAGAATAAATATTGTAAACTGTAAGATTCCGTTGTTTTATTCTAAAAGATTTTTTTATCAATGTAATCAAAACCGAGTTGTAAATGTAATTTAACTTCGCTTTGCGTCTAACAATCACTAATTTCGTCATGGAAAAAAATTTGTTCCATTTCAACATGGTTTACCTATGTAATGGTGAGTGCAATAACTGTATGCTTAGGTATATTTACTAATAAAAATAACTGCTGTTGGAATTCATCAAAATAGCAACATAATAATTGAAATGCACCGAGTTTACGACGTTTCCATGACAGTTTTTGCTTTTTCGAAATCCATTTCGAGGAATAGAGACGCTTATATTTTTAAAGCTAAATTAAAAGTGGTCCCAAGATTCTTGTTATTTTTAATTGAACTTTAAATAAAATTCACGATTAGAAAAATTAAAAATAGTTTATATTTGCTCATACTTAGCCAAATGAAAGCAACGAAACAAAGTTTCGAGTTTAATTTCAGCAAACTAAAATTTATAACTCTTCTATTAACTAATATTTAACAGCCCCGACACAAAAAACCTATAACAAATAAAAAAAGACTGAACCAATTTTGATAAAACATGTCTAAGAACCACCGCTAGAAAACCTGCTTTCAAATAAAATAAAAACCGCATCCAAATCCACCCCTTTTTGCGTCGGGTGTTATTAAAGAAAAATCTAAACAATGACAATTGCACCTCAAGTTACGGCGATGACTATTTGATTGTACATTGCCACTTTTATGCCATTATTATTACAATTTAATATTATGCCATTTTTGCATGTTTGCTTTAAGGACTCATGCCGGACTGTGAAGGCAGCGTGGACCACGTCCGCCTGCGGACATACCTCTGGTGTACGAGATGCGTGTAATCTTCGGGGTTAGACAACCGCATCCTGGCCAAGTTCCAAACACCGCCGCGAGGGTACGAGTCCTCGCTTTACCGGATACTTCGCAGTATACCTATCTAATAATTACAGGGTCTCTAAATCTTTTAAAATAGATAGAGCAAGAGTGGCTCAGTGGGTGCACGTGCGGCTTTCGATCTGACGCACCCGAGTTCGAATCCCGCTGGCCCCGCACCTCTGACCTTTTTAAGTTATGTGTGGACTCAACACTCGCTCTGAAAACGGTGAAGGAAAACATCGAAAGGAAACCGGCATATTCAAGGACATGTGACATCCACTAACCCGCACTGGGAAAGCGTGGCAGATTATGATTATACTCTCTCTATGAGAAAGAGAAGGGCCGTGCCCCAGCAGTAGGAACATGATGAGCCGATGATGATGATGAATTATTTTAATTGGATTAATTTAAATTTCAGTCAAGGCGGGACCTGCTGTGGGCAAATGGTTAAAGGAGCACATATCTTAGTTGTAAAATTAGTGTTCTTTGGTGGAGATCTTAAGGTATTTTTTTTATATCGACGTAACAAATTAATTTAGTACGGTCTCATGCAATGTAGGTATAAAAACTAGTATAAAATGGTTGTTTTCAGCTCTCCCGAAATAGGGCAAGTCAAATGGGGATGATAATCGCCAACTAGGTCAAAACGATATGCGGCACCGACATCTATTATGATACAATATTTATTTAGTACATAATGGTGTATCTACGATGGAGGAGTCACTTTTCCATTTTCGGGTAGGACGTCGGTCATGCGCGGCGGGGAACATGTTACGCGCAGGCGCTAGGGGTGGGGCCCGGAGCCGACCGGCCCGCTGCCATTCTGCAGTCAGCCGCGGCGGCGGCTACGCGTCTGGCAGAAGCCTCTCCTGTCCTACTAGTACCGGCACTCTACCGACCCCAACTCTATCTCCAAACCGAACTTTGCCGCCGCTCGCGCTAAAATTATTTTAACATCTTTCGTTTCTTAATTTCGAAATTCAACTTTTAATTTTTATTGACGACCATTTATTTAAGTAGTGACTTTGTTTTATGATTTTATAAAAAAAATGCAAATAGAAAGTTTGAAAAATAACGATTCGATTGTTTTTGATAGTTGGTTTATTTCTTTAGTATCTGATTCATTTTGTGTTTTAAAACGTCGCTGCGTGCAACTCCGGTCTGAAACATAGAAAGGTATGTATTAGTTTAAAATTTCCAGCGGTTAAATTTTCTTCAAGAAAATCGTTGAGTTGCGATGGGCGGAAGGCGTTCCCGTCGGCAACAGGTTGGAGTTCCGTCGGCCGCTGAAACGGCGATATTCCCGCCCGGTGCTTTGCAATTCTATTAACAGCTAATAAAGTTCCTGAATCTTCCTGTAGCCGCTTTTCCCCTAATTATCGCCGAGGGACTTATGATATTAAATTTCTCGCCTTGTTCACAAATTCCGCTGAAATATTACTTTTGGCGATACAGCTGGGATAATGAATTGCTCTAAATGACGGCTCTTGTTGCCGTCAATTTTGTTGCTTGTCGTTTTAACGGCCGCCGGATAGTATGACGTTCTTAAAAATGTTAAAATACTGTTTATTCACAATTGTGCGGTAACTTTCATAAAGACCATAAAGTTTTACGCTATATACACAGCATTTAAATATATCTCTAAAAAAGTCCTAGGAACCAGCCCAATTTGCGAAACAAATATACGCGCAAAAAAGGTACTTTACAGATTTAAAAAGGTATTATAACTTAAAGTGATGTTGAAAATCCGCAAAATACATTTGTTCGTATGCGGTTTCCATTAAATAAAATAAGGTGCGTTTTGACCTAAAATACGTTTCTTATATCTAAAATCAGTTAGAGGTACCCATATAAATAAAAGGTTTTTAAATTATTTTTAAATAAAAATCGTAGATTTTTATAAATTTTAAGTCTCTCCGTGTATATGTCCATAATTATAAAAAAAGTGCGTAGCTATAAAATTGAAGTATAACACGTTTGGAAGTTATATGGTCAAGGTTATTCGCGGAAATCGATATTTGCCCTACTCATCTTGGAAACAGGTTATAAAAGTTTTCAGACATTTTTATTCTATTCTGTTTGTTCTTTTGGTAATAAGTAATAAAATAGTTATTGTTATAATTATTGTGACATAATAAACATTATGACAGAGCGTTTTAGATCCATAGACTCATGTATAAACTGTTACAAGAGCTAGTGGCTTCTCCCAAAGAAATGTGCGTGTACAAGCTATTATGTAAGTTGTACAATGTTAAGTATTAAAATATATTAAAATGAAAAGTGAATTTTTTTTTAATCTATAAAAATTACTATAGATTGAAATAACTGTTACTTAGTTAATGTTATGTTTGATTAACCAGAATATAAGAATATAGGTTTTTAATGTTAGTGATATTTAATTTGAAATAAAAAGTCATCATGCCAAATCATTTAATTCATTATGTCAGTGTTTTAGGTTTTCTGATAAACTTCAAAAAATAAAAAAAATATAATTAAATTTTGTTAAGTTGCAATATGATTTGCTGATTTTTTGCATGTTTCATGTTGGCTTAATTTTTTCTGAAAAAGTTTTTGTGTAAATAATCATGAAATAAAAAGAAAATGTGTTTTTTTTCGTTCAATTTTAAATTCACTATTCTTATCTCTAACATTTTTCTTAACACAAGTGATTGTATTCTGTTTTTGAGAAAATAAATGTTTACACCAAATTTAATGTAATGTTTTAATAACAAGAACAAAAATATAAAAAGATAAAAGAAATTAAAAAAAAATATTTGTGCACATTGTTCTCATTTCAGAACTTGGTGGTGTTTGAAAACAAATATTTTATCAACTGGTCGACTTTGTTTTTTCATCGATTTGAAGTGTGAGTGCTAATTGCTATATCGATAGAAATTTATTAAATGCTCTAATGCTGTGTTCCTACTCTTAATTTTTGGAGGGAGTTTAGCTATTATATATATATTTTTCGCGTCTCGGAAAAATGTATAGTCTTGTGAGTGAAATAAAATAAATCATTAAATTATACAAAGTCCAGGCAGCGCTTGCAGGTAGCTTTTTGAAAATAGGTATTACCTATTAGTAATAAATAAATACCTTATTATCGTTAAAAAACCTGTTATTAAAAAACCCTAGTGATAAAGTTACTGTTGAAATTCATCTTAAAATTTACTATTATTGACCCCCGACGCATAAAGGAGGGGTGTTATAAGTTTGACCACTATGTGTGGCTGTCTGTGTGTCTGTCTGTGGCAACTCTTAAACGGAAGAACCGATACGGTTGCGGTTTTTTAAAATTTGAAAGCAGGTTTTCTAGCGGTGGTTATTCATGTTATCGGTACAGCCGGTTTTTTACTTTTTATAGGTTTTTTGAATTTTAGTTTACAGAAATTCGCTTTTACATACACATTATTTCGAGCCTGTAATAAAATACCAGTAAAAATAACTGTCATCGGAAAAGTTACTTGTTAAAATATAAACATATAATTTTTGTATACTGTTGCAACAAACAAAACTTTCAAACATAATACAAAAATTACAAAAAAGTACATGTTACAGTCTACTGTAAAGCCGCTTCCGGGTGTTTTGTACATTGTTTGAATTTTCTCGGGATCAAGTGCTTTTTCAGTGAAAATAGAAAAATCATTAAAAACCTTAGAAAATTTTGAAAAACATTCAATGTTCAATACTTATAAGAAATAAGAATAGGTATATGAATTATAAATAGGGTGTACGAGCTACGTACATTATTATTTTGTTTACTAAGTACAATCGATTAGCTGAATAGGCGGTACCGGCGCCCGCGCGCTTTCCTGTAATATTTATTTTATAAGTATTTTAGTTGACAATAAACAGTCGCTCAGAGAACATCGTTTCTCTTTAACATAACATTACCTACACAACTTCGTAGGCCAACATAACAATTGTTGAGGGTCTCTACTCATACAAGAGGCATCCCCAATATAGGGGATCGGACAACTTTTCAGAAAGTGTTTTAAATGAACTATAAAGAATATATATAGCCATGAAAAATACTATTTTAATTAAATAACGCTCTTAAAGTACCTAAAACTATGTTTAAATATTATGTTTTAAATATTGCCGCGCAAAAGGTCACCTCAAAACTTGTGTTGTCATATGTAGGTAGAAAACGACAAACTCTTCGAAATAAAACTTGCAAAGAGATTCTAATACGTTTTGTGAAGTTTGGGGACTATATTGCAGTAATGGAACGAAAAAATTTGCAAAAATACATTTTATGAAAAGCAAAAACATAAAATAAACACAAGCTTGACTCACGGCATTTGCCTACAAATGACATAATGCGCTGTGATTGTTGTTTTGTTTGAAATGAAAAACAGAATAAAAATGTCAGAATTATTTATAGATTTAAAAATATAAATCATTTTTATTTTACAGAAATATTGATTGACTGATCTTTCTCGTTCGACGAACATTCGTTCTAACTACATTTTAGATTTTTTCTCGATTACTGTCTGATCCCCTATTGCGTCCAGGTACATGATTTACACTTTAATAAGTACAAAAAAGTAATTTATAATATTTTTTCGATTCTTACTTTTTAGCGTTTAATGCACATTGCATTTAACGCTGTTTAACGGATGTATTAGGTAAAATTTAAATCATTATGAATTTAAGTGATTTATTTAATTTAAATGAATAATTCGAAATTCGCTGAAACTATGTAGGATTTTATGTTATTCATTGACATAAAAAAGTTTGAAAAGTGCAACATAGTTTCTATTGAATAAAATAATCTGTCAAATAGTTGATTTGAAAAAATTATTCCTTACAGAAAATACACGAAAAATACAGTAATTTCAGTTCAAAATTAAGTTCTGTTTCTTTTAAAGTTATTTATTGATTGATTAGATGGTACTAATATAATATAAAACTAATTTATTTTTTCCAAACCGACTGCGCTCGTGACAAAGTCCATTTTAATATAAAGTCCCTTGACCTTGAAAAAAATAATATATTTAATCATTTTCACTAGTCAGATAAGTAATAGGTAACCTATAATATTAATGAAATTTAATATTGAATTATTATCTGCTAACAGAATATTTTAAATCTGTTACTAACCACATATGGATGATATATATATATATATACATATGGATGAGATATATATATATATATATATATATATATATATATATATATATATATTAAATAAATAATATTTATTACTATTATTTAATCAACAATACGTCATTAAGTTGCAACAAAAAACTATTCTTTCAGTTCGCCCGTCCGATCAAAACTCACTTTCGCATTTATTAATGTATATAAATAAAAATAGCTATACGAGTATAACGTTAGCTATGCACGTATAAACAAATAGGGTCTATCACAATCAAAAAAGTTAATATTAAATAATTATTATTAATAATAAATAATTTAAAAGTTGTTCATCTATAAATATATTATAATATTATTGATAATCCCTTAAATATATTAATAATCTTTGGGTCAATACTTGTTAATATGCTAATAACATAAACAAATACTACAAACTGAATAGGTATGCAATATACATCAGAATTTTCAAAAACTTAAAAAACGAACAGACGAACGGCTAAAAGACGAAAAGACTAAAGGTAAGCAGATAAATGGATAAACAGACCTAGTGTAGCACTGAAGAACAGACGAAACGTTAGACAGACGGGCAAATAGACGAACAAACGAGAAAAATCGATTAATTAATCAAACAACAGAAAGACATACAAACAAACAGACAAACAAACGAGTAAAAATAAACAAATAACGAAAAGTTTAATGAACACACAAACGAACAGACGTGATAAAATCGATTCATTAAACAAAAACATCTACCTACTTATTTTAAATAGTCAACCATATAATAGTATTTTTATATAACTGAATACGAGACGAGCAAATCGTTTGCCTGATGGTAAGCGCCAAGCATTCCCATAACAATTGCTATGCCTCCCAGAACTTTTAATACCATAAGAAGTACTGCGAAGCACTGCATTGCGCTCAACACCCCGAGACTGATATAAGAACTATGGTGGACTCATATTCCCAGTAATTACTAGGCATAGGTATGAGTCAACCATATTACTGTTGGTAGGTTTCTCGTATGCGAGAGGCCGTCTGGGTGGGTACCACCGCTTTGCCAATTATTCAGCCGCCAAGCTGTAATGCGCGAGCATTACTGTGTTTCGGTTTGAAGGGCATTGTGGCCAGCAAAATTACTGGGCATTATGAGACTCAACAGCTAATTGTCTCAGGGTGACGAGCGCAGTGCAGCGCCGCGCAGGATTTTGCAAAACAAAGTTCTGGATGGTGCTGTTATTGTTAAGGGCTGGCGTGTTGCTTACCATCAGGCAAACGACTAGCTCGACTCGTCATCCAGTCACATAAAAAACATAGTTTATTAAATTTAGTAAAACGAGGGTAAGGTAGATATTTCAGTAATCAAACATTTGGCACTTGTCTAGATTGAGGCCTAAAGCGGCGGTACGGTATCCCTATAGGCACAGGTCACGAGCCTTAATTTGAAAATTCCATATCAATACATACGTTTTGAGAGCCAGTATGGCACAGTTGGGGCATGTGCGACTTTCGATCCGACGCACCCAACATCGAACCCCGCAGGCTCCGAACCTCTGATGATTTTCTTAAGTTATGTCAGATTTAACACCCTTTCTAAAAACGGTGAAGGAAAACATCGCGAGGAAACGGATATGTCCAAGATTTAATATTTTAGAATTTATTATAAAAGTTCAAGGACATGTGACATCCATCAACCGGCACTGGGCCAGCGCAGCTTGGTGGATTATGGCGCATACTCTCTCTCTACGAGAGAAGGCCCATGTTCCAGCAGTGGGAACGTAATGGGCTGATGATGATGATGATGATGATGATGATCATGATATTCATTCTGGACTGAGATCCATTCGAGTTCCCTCAATGTTTTAAATAAAACAAAAGAGCGATACATGTGGGTTCACCATGTAACCGTGTGTTCGCTAAGCGCCCGCATCGCCTTATCTCGCCGATACGACGACCGCGTAGGTAATGAGTGGATCGATATACTTATCGACACTCCAAACTTTGGTTATGAAGGTAGGAAGGTGGCTAGTTTCCCCTCTGTTTGTATCGCGGGATACGATAGCCACTAGGAACGACGGCCAACAAGGGGTTAAAAAGCTAATCGACTTTACAGTTCGGTTATGACACTGGTGGTAGGTTTCTCATATGCGAGAGGCCGTCTGGGTGGGTTATTCAGCCAACAAGCAGTAGTGCGCAAGGATTACTGTGTTCCAGTTTGAAGGGCATTGTAGCCAGCGAAATTACTGGGCGTTATGAGACTCAACAGCTAATCGTCTCAGTGTGACGAGCGCAGTGTAGCGACGCGCAGGATTTTGCAAAACAAAGTTCTGGGTGGTGCTGTTATTGTAGTGGGCTGGCGTATTGCTTACCATCAGGTTGTCTGTCATTCAGTTAAATAAAAAAAATGAAATATACGATAAAAAAATAAATAAAATAAAAAAAAAGCCTTTTATTTCTTGTATTAGCCCTAGACAGGTTTTTTTTAGTAACAAACATCCATCCTTATAGATATAGGGATAGGTCGCACAAAACTGCTTTAAATTTTTACTAACTTACGGACCAACACTTAGGATTACATATTCATGGTAATCTCACTCTGGCTATGGGTGGGAGGTCTCGGGTTCGAATCCTGCCTAGATACGTATTAAGATCACAGCACTTCAGCTGTTTAAAGGATCTTTTGATTTTCCTGGATATATGAAGGAATTGTATCCTGTTTTAATCCAAGACACATATAAATTTAACGAACAATCAAAAAAGCATACAGATACAGACAACACTTTCGTTCTAAGTTAGGGTTAAGATATTGATGTTTATTGGATTGAATTGATCAGGTTTTTTATCCTTGCATACAGGAGGTGTATTTGCAATAAGGTTTATTTGCAATAAAGGTTTACAGATGCAATACAAAACAAATTACAATTTACAATTTTTTAAAATGTTTTTGCACTTATTTAAAAACCTGTGTATTTGCCTCCCTTTAAACTAAGTATAAATACTTGTGAACATAGAGGAAGGAGATCTACTTAGGTCAGAACTTGGCAGGTACGGCTTTTGATTCTGAAAATATGTATAGTGCGAAAATTTACTCGTATGTACTATTATATAACTAATGTAATATATATTATACAAAACTATAATTAAAGAAAGAGTTTAGCGAAAAAGGGTTTTGTAATGAATATAGATCAATGCAGGCCGCATACAGGAGGTGTATCTTATAACTGATATGCATTTAGCGTTAATATTTTTTGAATATTTCTTTAAGCACGAACTGATGTAATAATTGTTGGTAAGTAAACCAAATAAATCAACAAAATAAAAATTTAACAAAAATATTTTTTTTGAAAGTAAATCTTAATACTAGAAAAAAACTATATTTTGCAGACCCACATATTTCAATGAAACCAACTAAACTAACAATTCATAACAAAACTGAAAAATCAATGAGAATCCTTATTAATTCTCCCACAAATTAAAGACTGATAATTAAAAGCGGTAAAATAATGTCATAGTACAAATAGCTCATTAGAAGTAACATTATTAATATCTATTTGATACGACCCGGTCTGGCTAAGGAATGTAATTCGCCAAGTTACAATACGTTGCTTGTCGACCCTTCCACTGAAGTGGAGACACTTCAAAGGGATCCAGCGCCTGATATTTAATATTTATCGAGCTGGGAACCGAAATGAATAGAAGTTCTTTTACAATTAAACTGCTTATCATGTAAATTGAACGCTAATTATAATTTATTAAAGGCGCTATCGACTTTCAATATTATGTAGCTAAGATAAATAGAAGATTGAGTGAACAAGTATATAAACATAAAAACAAATAACCATGCAAACCTACAGACATACAGTAATAAAAACATAATAACATCACAGTAACACTAACAGACTTGAACATCGACGCAGAATTGCCAGTCTTTCGGTTTTTTATCGGATACATTTCGGAGAGTGTGCGTCGGAATTGCACCAAATAATTCCCCCAACCCCATTTTATCATCGGACTACAAGACGTACGGCAATACGCCACCGTTTCATGGTGGACATTCCTCCCGCGCGTACTAAGCGCTTCGCTTCCACTTTTATTATGCGTACTGCTAACGAGTGGAACTCCCTGCCAGAGTCAGTCTTTCCCGATAACTATAATCTGGGAATCTTCAAGTCTCGAGTGAACTGGTGCTATCTTGGTAAGCGTGCTAGACCGTCGACCGCATCGTCACTTACCATCAGGTGACATAGTGGTCAAACGCAAGCCAATTAACAAGTAAAAAAAAAAAACATGCATACATACCAACATATGAATAACTGGCAAAGCGGTAGTACCTACCTCCGCGGCCTCTCGCATACGAGGAACTTACCATCAGTTAATAGGATTTGAAATATTACAATGTTCTAACATAAAAATATCAAAAAAATAAACTTCTGACAGATTAAGAAGAGCAATAACTACTAATCTAAGTCTATGGCTAGTCAAGTTTGGTTACAATTCCTCACTTTCGGCTATTTTGTAGGTCTTTAAACATGAGGACCTTAATTGCCTTAAACCGGCCGTTCCTTATACCATATAGGTATAATAATGATGTACAAATTATACATAGCTTTAGGTCCCAAAACAATTTGATAGTAATCGGACCCGGACATTATGAATGGAAGACAGTTGAAAAGCCAGACAAACAGTCCGGAGCTCAGTTAATTTCGAACCAAGTTAGGGAGGATATTGGTTTTCTAACTCCATTCTACCTATGAGAACCATACCGCGCAGTGTACGGCAGAGGCAGAATTTAAACACGTAAACCGTCTGAGTTAGACAATAATAATAGTACATTATGGTACTAGTGTGTAATGTTGGTGATTACCGCTGAGGCGCCATTGAGACCCGAGCCGTCAGGTGAGGGTCTTAAGAGAGCCGAGGATGGTAATCATCAATACACACGTGTATCATACGACGTTTTTCAACACACTTGTGAATAAAATAACAATAAAAACTCATTTTCAACAGTACTCACTAGTGAGTTATAGCAATGAAAAAGTCACAGTTTGATTATGGGTGTCATTCTGTGCCTAATTGCGGTGACCATAGAGCCACTTTATGAGAAAGTGATAATAATATTACCTTCTTTTTTTACACTTAATAGATCTATGTTTGACCACTGTCTCGCTTGATGTGAAGCGATGATGTGGACTAAGATGGAGCACATACATCTAGAGAGAGACGGCAGTTGAGCGGCTGCTCAGACCCGTCTCCCCGATGGTTCACCGAACATCATCCCGAAACACGACTAGGTCGCTTGACGGCATGGCTTTCTTCGGATGGCCTTCATTTTAAATTGTATTATTGACAATAAAGTAAATTATATATTTAATATTTATTATAATATATATTTTATAACTAGGTAAATTACGTATCGAAACTGCCTGTTTGTTAAATTAAAATTGATGAACAAACTGTCAAAGCTAATCATAAAATAATTTAATTAAAAATGTAATCCTCTTAGACCTTAAAAGTTCTGATACGAAAATAGGCTGATAAATATTACCTAGTAGCTCGAAAATTGACAAAGTATCTAGGACAGTAGGTACCTAATTGGCTGATAGGTGGAATTTTAAACTGTCCAACGTAAGTACAAGTACAAATTATTTTAATTAGAATACCTACAAAGGTTAAGCTAATGTAGCTAGGTTGTTTTTTTACTGACATCATCTCATCTCTTTACTTCTCTGGTGTATTTCTATTATTAAATGTGATACATTAGTTTTATTTCTTTATTACTCTATAGGCAAGCATTTGACCATAGACTCATCTGACTTCGTATAACTGCATATTACTCGTGGTAGGTCTCTCATATGCGGGAGGCCATTTGGGTAGGTACTACAGCTTTGCCAGTTATTCATATGTTGGTATGTATGCATGTTTTTTTTTTTTAGTACCTAGTAGTGTGGTAGTGTAGCTAGCGAAATTACTGGGCAAATAATATATTAAGACATCAGAATGTCTCGGGGTGATGAGCGCAATGCAGTCCTATACAGTGCTTTTATGATATTAGATGTTCTGGGTGGCACTGCAATTGTTATGCGCAGGCGTGGTGCTTACCATCAGGAGATTGAATTGCTCGTCTCATCACTGGTTTTCATAAAAAAAAGTGTCGCGAGCTTAGATACTGGAGCTACACTGAGCCACATACGACTAATTTCGTAAAGCGTGTCCGCGGTTCTCTGAGCGGGTATTAAAATTTGAAGCGGTTGAAACTTGCCTCCTTTTAGTGTTCATTATGGACGGAAAGTTGGTAAAATTCATGAAGTCTAAGTTCTAATGAACACCAGGCTGGGAAGTTGAGCTTCGCATATACGCCTTTTTGCAATTCCCGCGCTGCTGTTACAAAATTAAATAAATTGAGCACGCAAGTATGCTTATGTTGATACTTTTTATTAAATTGGTGGCATGTGCGGCTTAACTTTTTAGAAGCATTATTAGTTTATTATTTTAGAATACTTTGCCGTTTTAAAACTACCTGTCTACTATATTACAGCAATATCGTTGCAGTGTCATTTGAAAATATATGTCATTACTAGACATATTTTAGATATTTAATACATTAGCGCTTGCTTGGCAAAACATAAAGAATTCAGTATTCAGAAACAAAAAATAGCTCGGAGAGTGACCGGGCCTGCGTATTCAGAATGCCGTCCCAACGTTTTAACCACTGGGCCACCGTGCTACGCCGTGCTTTTTACAGGCAGGCAGTGCTTTTCCATGGCGCTTACCATCTGGCGAACGACTTGCTGGTCTTATCATTAAGTTCCATAAAAAAACCCGTCGTCTCGTTTTCTGATGATTAAAGGCGTGATGATTACATCACGCCTGTCTATAATAATAGCAGTGCCATAAATGCAGTTCTACAATTTGCCAAGTTGATAGGTACCTAAAAAACTCACCTGAGATAATACGGAAGAACTTTTAATTCCTTCAATCCTGCAACTCCAACCAGACAGCGTTATTCAAACACCAACTTCACTCTCAGTTATTCCTTTCATCTGATCAAATCCCATTTAATTTCGGCAAAGTTTTTACTTGAATGTCTTGAAACTTTAATTGGTTAGTGAAGTTTTGACTGCTTTGGGATGTGTGTTGTTGTGCGTGCTAAAATGGCTCTCTCACGGGACAAGAGCTATCTGCGAAGTCGAAAACGGTTTAAACTAATTTCTCACGTTTGAAGCGATTCGCTTTTGATAAATGGCGCTGCATTTAGTGGATGGAATGTAGGTAGAGTTTTTGTTTTGGGAAAGCGTAACTTATATCTGTATTTGAGTTTCGAAACTGAAATTGATGTTCAATTATTTACCTATTCATAATGTGCTTTCAATATATGTATAAATAAAATAAAATGCAATGGACTTGGAGGTAGTTTAAATAAATTAGTTGAAACCAAAATTAATTAAAATTAGGATTTTGCTTGACTGACTAAAAGTACCAATTCGGTCAGTAATTACGCCATCAAGCAGTGGTGTTCATGCATTACTCAGTTATGGTTTAAACGACCAGCAAAGTTATCTACTAGATTTTTGAGTATTGTTGAGTATTTGAGTAACTTACGTCATCTCCTATCATGTTGGCTCGTTACTTTAAGAGATTTAGGACAAAATTATTAAATTACAGTTATTAAAAAACACCACGCCTTTATTGTTCTGTGCATGATAATAAAAACATAATACATTAGTAAGGATAACATAAAATAACACACAAAGATAAAATCAGTAATATCCTACCGACTTCCCCAATTCCAGTAAGACTTAGTCACGTTCATAACCGCAATTTAACCGAAATTCTGGTAAATTCTACGTCTCAGAACCATTCTGTAACAACAAATAAATTGTAACAAAATCACACACCGTAAGAAACGATCTTGTAAGGCAGACGTTACAGCTGTGGTTATTCTAAGTGGATTAAGGCTAGCGCATTTCAGATCTGGTTAAGCCGAGTCAGTATTAAGTCTGCAGGGGGCTTAAGGCTGCATTTTGTGCACTCAATTGCTTTTGTGTAAACGAGAGAGTCTCGGTTATAAAATATAAGGCAGACATTAAGGAGACACAAAGTTTAGGTTTACTAAATTAGTTTAAAAAATAAAGCTTCAAATATCGATTTAAATAATTGGGAATATGATAATGAGGTTTTTTTATGGAACTGAATGATGAGAAGGGCAAGTAACGAGCGAGAGCATGGTAAGCGTTACGACTGCCCATAACAATCGCAGTGCCACCCAGGACTTTTTATACCATAACAAATATACGTTTTATCAAATACAAAACCGACTTTAAAATCCAAGGTCAAATATTGATTAAATTTATATGGGGCCAATTCGTAGCTATACTGAACCCAACGCAAAAATAATTTTCCAAATCGGTTCATGAATGACGGAGTTCTGAGGTAAAATACATTAAAAAAATACAATCTAATAGAGAACCTTCTCCTTTTTTGAAGTCGGTTAAAAAGCACTGCGCAGGACAGTATTGCGCTCAACCAGAAATATTGCTGGCTACAACGCCCTTTAAACCGGAACGCAGTATTGCTTGCGCTCTACTGCTTGGCGCCAGAATAACTGGCAAAGCTGTGGTACCTACCCAGACAGCATCCCGCATACGAGAGACCTACCACGAAAAAAGAGAAGATGTTAACATAAAGATTTTAGTCATAGCTAATTACGTGTAAAATATGTAGGTAGGCAACATTATTTTTACTACCTATCCATGTTTTTAATCGCCTCAGAGCTAGTGTAATGAAACTGGTATGAAGTAGGTTCACATTCCATCGTTTGAACCCTAATCATAAAAATAGGTAAGTTATATAAAAGCGAAAGTTTGTATGTTTTGGATGTTTATTACTCAATCACGGGGATACATCCTGGAAAAACGAACGGAACATATTTATAACTAATATAATAAAAACCGGCCAAGTGCGAGTCGCATTCGCGCACGAAGAGTTCCGTACTATTATCTATAAAAACGGCAAAAAGATCATGTCGGTTGTATGGGAGCCCCACTTAAATATTTTTTATTCTGTTTTTTAGTATTTGTTGCTATAGTGGCAACAGATATGTACATCATCTATGAAAATTTCAACTGTCTAACTATCACGGTTCATGAGATACAGCCTAGTGACAGACGGTCAGACAGACAGACGGACGGACAGCGGAGTCTTAGTATTAGGTATGGAACCCTAAAAACTAAATAACAAACTTAATTCTACCCGGACGAAGTCGCGAGTATCGGCGGGTATTTATATTTAGTCGTATCAATGAATTATTTCGGTAGAGTCAAAATTAACATCCAACTATATTAAAAGCTTTTAGAGTAATTATTACGACTTGCAGTGTCGACACCTTTCGTGGCCTCTTTATCAACAATCGATAGCGTTATCTACACAATTAATGTAGGTGGGCATTACAAATGATAATTTATAAGCCTAACAGATATGGACCGTTTTCGATTCAATTAAAGCAGTATTACTATTATAGGTATTATATATATTGTTAACGGGATATTTACCATGTTTACGAGTTCTTTAAGTTTTTGATATTTCGGCACCGTTACAAGCGCCATGATCACGAATAAACGGTGCCGAAATATAGAAAATAACCATGGTAAATATCTCGTTAATAATAAATATAATAGTAGTGTTAGAGACGAGCATGTCGTAAGGCGCTCACCATCGTCTAATGGCAAGCGCCATACCTGCCCACAACAATTGCAGTGCCACCCAGAACTTTTAATACCAAGCTAAGTACGGTGTAGCACTGTATTGCACTCGTCACTGTGAGACATAAAATTTAAGTCTCATATGCTCATGTCCATTTTAACGCAAAGTTTATGAATAAAAATGGGCCCGATGAGTGTCAACAACTTACATTATAAGTTTTAAATATAACAATATAATAAAATAATATACCTACAAATAAGTAAAACATTTTAAAGAAGTTGCGGTGACTCAACTTAGCGGTATAGAGTTAAAATAAGATATGCGGTCCTTGTTACCGTTCTACCTTCACGATGTTTTCGTACGGACCCTCTGAAACAACATACAGTTGAAAAACTTCATTCCATATTCATCCAAGCTCCTCCCTATTTGTTTACATTTTATGGACCAGGGCATTGTTCTTGGTATCGATTTTGGGGCGAAAGTAGGTTCTTTGTGTTATTTCGGGTACAAGATTTCCAAAAATCCCTAGAATTGAAATGTTTTTCCAACACATGTTTGAGGTACACTTCCCTGATTGATTATTAATGTTTAAACCTCACATAACCCGGCATACCCCGGACTGTGAATCTTTCTAAGGGGTAGTATAGTTGTAGACCTTTTCTGCAACTGTCCACTTTGGGAAGTAGCCACACCATTGAAAAATATTTGACCACCAAGGAGGAGTGTGCAAACATTAATTTGAGCTATTGTCTCAGAGTGACGAGCGCAGTGCAGTGCCGCGATTTAGCAAAACAAAGTTCTGGGTAGCACAGCAACTGTTATGAGCAGGCGTCTAACCATTAGGTGAACGACTGGCTCGTCTCAATGCAGTTTCATATAAAAGATGATGAAAGGCTGATTGATTGGGACTGTATGAGTTTCTTGGTGCTATATCAATCTTTTATAGCGGATGTATTTCCGAAGCACTGGTAGAGTCAGTTTTCGCATTTCTTTTCTGGGCTCGGACTTCAATTTGAGTTGGGGAATGAATAGACATTTTAATGCATTTTTAATTGATTTATATTATGAGTATATGACGTTAATAAGTGCATTTTTATGCTTATTTAATAAATATCTTTTGACTTTTAACTTTTAATACGAGAAGAAGGAAGCGCATTATTAAGCTGTCCTGCAGAAAATATCACCGGTGACACACGACACACCCTTTCTAATTCAACTCCTCCATGATATACTCGAGAGATATCGAGTCCCGAGCACTCGCAACTCAAACACTCGACGGCAAGTGAATAAATAGGTAATTCGACACTTCTGCAAGTCGAAGGCGGTTCCCCTCGCCGTGTAGTCGATCAATCATCGCCGATGATCGGCGAACTCTTTCATTTGTATAATGAGTTTGTAGGGCGTATTCCGTAATTTTGTGCTTCGCTTTTATACAGTGAGCGGTGGTAATGATATTATTTTAATTTCTTTTGTTAAAACAGCAAGAAGGATAAATAAACACTTTACTGTTAAAATATATAAAAATAGGTACATGAAAAACAAGTACATTTCACAGGAATCAGCATAACCATATGCGGTCTTATCGCTCAATGCGATCTCTTCTAGACGACCTCTGAACTGAAAGGACTGAAATAATTTGTATTTGTATTTGAACAGTGGTTTTCTCGAAATTACTACAGATAAAATTATAAATTTATTATAATATATGAGGTATATATATATATATATATATATATATATATAAAACTTATATATATATACACTTATATATATATATATATACTTATATATATATATATATATATATATATATATATATATAGCCAATATGATAACAATAGCAAGTTACGAGTTAGAAAAAGCTACTAGCTTGTGCCTTTCTGTTATTGTTTTTTATTGTTCCACTGTCGTAAATATGAAATACAAACATAATATGTTGCGTTTACTGCCAAGGTTACACAAAATCGATTTCAACATTCGACCGTCACAAACTAACAAATGAACCAGGTGTAACTTGTTGTATGTTATATAAAATACCTCAGAGTTTTAAATAATGCCATGGTGTAGAAAATATAATAATCCCTATTTATTTTTTATGTAATTGAATGACGTTCGTTCGCCTGATGGTAAGCAATACGCCAGCCCATAACAATAACAGCACCACCCAGAACTTTGTTTTGCAAAATTCTGCGCGGCGCTGCACTGCGCTGAGACAATTAGCTGTTGAGTCTCATAATGCCCAGTAATATTAAATAATATATGTTACAATTCAATATTGTCAAAAAACGACACCATAATATTACACTACGCTATTCACTATACACTTTAGTATTTTTAATTTTTTAATATTATTAACCGACTGGAGGAGGATTTAATGTCGACGCTATATATGGCTATTTGTGTATTTTACCTTAGAGGGAAAATAGTACCTACCTAACCTAATTGGTAAATTAGGTATACATTCTTATCTACTCTGGGAAACTGTAACCTAAACTACTATGAAATTCATTTTCCGGAACATAAACTAATATGTGATATCTCGGGGTGATGAGCGCAATGCAGTACTACGCAATGCTTTTTATGGTATTAAATGTTCTGGGTGGCACTGCAACTGTTATGGCCAGGCATCTCATCAGGAACTGAGTGTTCCATAAAAAAATGTAAATGCAACATTTCACTGAAACCAGTTTTCGTTAAATTTCAAATTTCAAATTTATTTAATCAAGTAACCAGGCCTCAATACTAATCACAATAACCACAAAATAAAAATAAAATGTCAACAAATTCATTCAATATAGGGAATAATTAATTAGATGTCATACAAATTCATACAATATAGGAAATAATTAAATAGATGTCATACAAATTCATACAATATAGGGTATTATTGCAAACCAACAACCGAACATACTCGTACCATTCACATACTAGGTACTATCAGGCCTAGCGCACTCCGCGCTGTAGGTACGAAGCTACAAGTACATAGCCGGACACCGACGGCGGGTCGCGCGTCGTTACACGTGCCGTGTCAGAAGAGATAAGGGGTATGCGATAAAAAGAGAGGCGCTCTATAGGTTAATATGAGTGGTAGGTATGCAGCGCTACGCGAGCTGAATTGAACTTTATTGCGTCATAGCAAGAGTCGCTACTTGTTTAAATTTCGTTGCGGAGTGATGCTTCTGTCCCTTAGTATTCTATGGTACTATGAATACTTCATCAACTCTCGATTATACTTACTCGATGAAATCGATTAGAACCGACAAGTAATTCCTACATAAAGAGGAGACTCACTCGTGGTAGGTCTCTCGTGTGCGGTAGGACGTCTGGGTAGGTACCACAGCTTTGCCAGTTATTCTGCTGCCAAGCAGTAGTACGCAAGCATTACTGTATTCCGGTATGAAGGGCATTGTAGCCAGCGAAATTACTGGGCATATAAGACTTAATATCTGATGTCTCGGGGTGGTGAGCGTATTGCAGTGCTAAGCAGTGCTTTTTACAGGCAGTGCAGTGCTTTTCCATGGACAAGCGTAGTGCTTACCATCAGGCGAGCGACTTGTTCGTCTCATCATTTAGTCGCATATAAAAAAGAGAAGAAAGCCCGTAATGGATAACTAGTGACTGCATAAAACATATTCTTTAAAAAAAATACATTTACGAAAGATAACCAAAAATACCTGTTTTATCCATCTGAGCGACTCGAGCAAGGATAGTCAAGACCGTCGAGACAGTATCATAACATGAACCCAATTACTCACAACAATAATAATAGTAAGCGACCGTCTCCCAAACTAAAACCTCGTAATGAAATGTCAAGAATGTCCGCCGGATTTCCCAATAAACCTCGCATCCTGGAACAATTCATTTTTCCCCCAAAACTGGGGAGTCCTTATACAGGGTCACCCTCTCGAGCACAATGCGAACTACTCGAGTCGGGCTCGATGATATCTCGTCATTTCGTAAAATATTTTTGAGTTGCCATAAGTGTGGTCATTATTGCACCACAATTTTATGAGGGCGTCTTTTAGGGATTTTGAATATTCAAGACGCAAAAGGTAACGAATGATAGAAACGCATAGGATTTGCTCAATTATAACAAAAAAGGAGCAGGTACATTTAAAATTTTATCTTACATTTTTATACAAGGTAAAGATAAAATATGAGTGCTTTTTGAGGGTGACGAGCGCACTGCAGCGTCGCGCAGGATTTTGCAAAACCAAGTTCTGGGTGGTGCTGTTATTGTTATGGGCTGGCGTATTGCTTACCATCAGGCAAACGACCAGCTCGTCTCGTCATTCAGTTACATAAAAAACCAGCACATATACACCATCATCATCATCATCAGCATTATTAGTAACCAATATTCGACCACTGCTGGACATAGTCTTCTCTAATCGCCACTGCATTGGCTATATTGTCAATAGATGAGAGGGTATGTCGCTTCAGATATCTAGCATAATGTTCAAAACGTAGTTTCGTAGGACATAACAATGTATAATATGACATAATAATGCAAGTCGTATGAATTCGGCAGCATCTCCAATTGCCCTCCGGTCATCAAACGGCCGGAAATCGATTCCGGGGAACGGAAATAGTCTTTGGGAACAAGCTTTTGGTAGTAGTACTGCTTATTACTTTAATACTTTTGTAGTAAGGGTTTTGTAGGATGAACTCCGAGCTGCTACAAATGCTGTTAAAAAGTGCTATTCAAGCTGAAACAGTGCTGTATTGTATAGTGCCATAAGAGTCTGAATCTGAACGGGCACGATCAAAATTGTAACCAATACTAGTTATCTATGCTAATTGTTATCACCAATATGCTGCACTAAATGCAATAACAGCCTTGACGCATTTCCTTTCCAGTTCCTATACTTCTTATTTAATAAATAATAATAATAAATGTTTTTATTTCAGGCGTAAAATACCCATACAAAATTAAAAATTAATATTCGTATGTAAAAAGTACAAAGCAAAATAAAATACCTAGTTAAAAATAGATTTAGTGAATAAGTTTCATAGGTCATTTACGATTAGCACTCTGGTGCACCGTCAACCACGCCTTATAAATTGGGCTGTCAAGATAGCCACTCAAGCTACTCAGTATGCCATTCCTCGAATTTCTCAACCCATCCCAGAAGGAAGCTATCCTAGATCTGATGACGGCAAAGAAGTCAGGAACCCTTGCGTCCGCGACATGCCCGACGCGCTGCAATAACGTGCTTTCTTCATAAGGATGCGAAAAGCATCACATATTTGACATTTACATCACATATTTGATACAGAACAACTGATATTGCGGTTTATTATTTTTATTATTTCTCTATTATCAAAACGAACATTTCAACTAACGTGTATTTATGGTTAGTACTGTCATAAAACCTAGGTTAGTTTTGTCTAGACATTAGAGGTACGGTTCTTGATGATTTTATTGCAACTAGTTAATATACTTAATAAGGTAAGTCTTACAAAGTGTTAGGTACCCTGGTAGAAGCCAATAACAAAATAATGCGCTTCGCACGCACACATGTTGTATTATACAGGCTGAAATAAGACTCTATTTTTTAAAAATCCAGTTTTAGGCAATCAATATTATAAGTTTAGTACTATTAACATAAGGTTTTAACAATCCAAATTATACATACATTATATAGATCAGAATTAAACTATAACGTTTACCGATAAGATAATTTATGTACTCATAATAAATCCAGTCTCGGCTTTAACGCAAAACTGGCAGTTCATCTAAAATATACGAACCTCCACAACCCATAAAGGCAACCGGCAATCTGCCGCACTCACTGTTTAAAAGCTGTGAAATAATTCAAAAGAGGGCTCGTTAAAATGCAACGGGAATTTATTAACCTGGCAACCGCGACGAGTTTAGCACCTCAACTCAGCTGCTGACTGCTGACTTTACGTCGTATCTTGGGTCCCATAAACTTTGACGCTATAAAAGCACTTTTGCTGGCTGGGAAATAGTTTACAAGCTGTCTATGCAATACAGTCCTGTTTATCTTCTTTACTGCACGATAGCGTCTCCTCTAATCTGAAGAATAAAACTTTATAGGTACCCCATTTTTAGGGAGTGTTTTTACGGGTAACACTTTGTAGACGGAATTAAAGCTTTAAATGCTTGATGAGTTGTTTGCGTCGGGATCTGAAGTTTTTAAGAGGTTTTCGGGAGTCGTTATGTGACTTTATTTGGGTATTCACGGGGTTTAGATTCTTGCTAGTTACGACTTAAATTAGGTACCCTCAAATGATTGCGTTCTTGTAACATTTGAAATAATTTATTAAGTTAATATAGCTGTCGATATTGTGGAAGATACCGCGACGGTCTTCTAATACTCATAAATAATTCAAATTCAAATTTTAAAATTCCTTTTATATTATTGTTAGGTGGATCTATAACAACAGCAAGATTTACGCAGTAGGTAGGTAAATGATTAGATAGATCTAAGTTACATTATATGTACCTATATATATTACACTTATGAAAACAATAAATTAAATTATATATATAACCTACCTTACCTCCATAGTCATAATGGAAGGAGGAAGATGAAAGATGCAACTGATGGATCTATATAGATACTTAAGTGATTTTCGTTAGGCCTAGTGCACTCCGCACTGTAGGTACAAAGCTACAAGTACATAGCCGGACACCGACGACGGCGGGTCGCGCGTCGTTACACGTGCCGCGTCAGAAGAGATAAGAGCTATGCGATAGAAATAGAGGCGGTCTGTAAGTTAATATGACTGGTAGGTATGCAGCGCTACGCGAGCTGAATTGAATTTTATTGCGTCATAGCAAGAGTCGCTATTTGTTTAAATTTATTTGCGGAGTGATGCTTCTGTCCCTTAGTATTTTGTGCTTTCGTTTACATCTCATCTCGAGCACCACTAATACCTGCTTATGTTATTCGTCTGAGTTATTGGATTATACACAATAGCATACTTCTGCATATCTATCAGATTTGGAATTTATTTCCATACATTAAGGTTCAATTCTCTACAAACTAGAGATTCCCCAACTGAATAATCACAGTTTCTAAGCCACTTAACCTGAACTCAACAGTTCACCTCTACAAAAGTTTATGTCGGCTCTGAAATACCGAATAACCGTTTTATATCAATACCGGTACCAATATCGGTACGATTTCTCCCCTGTGCGGATAGAACTCTTATTGTACAATAAAAATGTTATGAGGTAACTGTATTCAATGAACCTCGACAGTTATTGAAAACGTTTTGGTTAAAGTATCGTTTGTTACCGCGGGGGAAAGGTTTGTTTGTCTGTATCAGATCAGGATAAGAGGAACGTTACAGAGGAACCGGTGTAACGTGTAATGTTAACGTCTCCCTCTGTAACGTTAAACTTCTGCTTTTTATTCCTCCATGTGAGCCCGTGGATTGAAAAAAAAACTCTAGTCACTAGCAAAAGTTTATATAATAATTATAGTTTATATTATATGAGATAAGGTCGGATACATTTACATTTTACCACTTATATTTTATATTTATGCAGCAGATCGGTGAATATTTAAGGTCATGGCTGAATAGTTGATTTATTTTTTTCCTTAGTACAACAACAGAGCACCTACTAAAGTAAGCGCTTAGCTATTAGCTATTTTGAATCGCTTGAAACCCAAAAGCGGACTAATAAATTACTCATAGAGCGGGATAGTTCAGAGTCAATACCATAAACATCCTACCAAAACATGTCCCAAAACGTTTCACGCAAAAGCCCTCATAACGTCACACCACCGTCAATAACAGCCCGAACAAACGGAAACGGTATGGTATGGTATCGGTGCAATTCCCCAAAGTATGCGTACCGCCATTTGCCGCTTTGGCCAAAGTCAATATGTCTACGGAGATGACTTATTTTTCCATATTTCAGGCTTGAAGCAACGTACGCAATGCAAGCAGTAACTTAAGTTTCAAAAATGCAAAATCTCTCATAGGTTTTTTTTTGCATTTGAAGACATATATTTAAATAGCAATATGTCTTTAAAAGAAAAGACAGCAGGAGAGCTCGTTTTTAGGGCGTATGGTACTATATGTATAGATACTGTGATCAATTTTGTAGCAATACCTAGTATTAATGTTTAGTGAAGTATTTGTTTAGTTAAGTATGTTTTTGCTACAATAAACTTATTTCATTTCATTTCAATTTCTTATGAGATATAGAGACTTAAAACTTGTTCAGGGTGTCACTGCTGTGGTGTTCACACAATAAAGGAAAATAAATTAATAATTGACTGGATTGACGGTGGAGAGGATATCTCTCTCTCCCTATCTGATGATTAATTACCTGATCATCGTTACTGCTGATATAGTTCCTTGTATACGTAATGTTGCTTGTCATAAAGCAATATGCCTTTACAAAGTAAACTTACTGCTGTGACTGATAGTGTTGATGGTTGCGCTGGACTCGTCGCGCAACGAGAATTCCCTAATAAATAATAAATATCTCAACTCTCAGACATGTGAGAGAAACAGGAGAACAGTAAAATATTTGTTTTAGAATTTAATATGCAACGGATGGCTTAGTTGTTTCTGTTTTAGAGTGGTTTAGAGCAGAGGTCGCTTTTCTGGCAACATTTTAGGTAAATATTTGCAGAGGTGCTAGCAACATTTTAGATTTAGTTACCCGAGGTTTTGAGGATGCATTTGTAACAAAACTGAATGGTAAATTTTTCCAAAAAACGAAGTAGCAACATATATATTTTTTTAATTTTTATGTGTCTGGTTTAGAATCTTGCTACACATTTTCTTTCGTCTCAGAATTTATACCTAAATAAAATATAGCACTTCCGTGCCATGTGTTTGGGCCTCCTCGTTACCACAAAATGCTTTTCCGATCGCATGGCTGTGCAACAGTTTATTTATCGTCGTTCAAGGGTTGCCGTACCATAAAATAACTTTACCCGGGTACCTTCTTATGGCTCGTTCCATTCGCCGTCTGCTGGGACTTCGGTCTCGTACCAAACTTTAACATTTTTGGACGTTATTTAGTTTGGCAAACCACTAGGGGATGGGAACAAATTATTAAATTTTAGAAACAGCTTTTAATAATATGATATAAAGTTTGCCGAGTAAGCTAAGCATTGTAGCCAAATCGGCTACTTTAGTTTGTTTTTGTAGAAGATGACGTAAGACTTTCATTATGTAGTTTCGCCATTTTTTTATTTTATTTTGTGAGCTTGTCCCCTTTTCAAACACCTAGCTAGTGTTTTTTTATTAGATTAAATTAGAGTAAATTAATAAACTCGTTATTGTTACACTACCAGTAATTATAACGCGGATCAAAGCAATCTCTTCCAGACTACTTTTGGATAGACAGTTTTAGTTTAATCAATGGCCATTCTATTCAATATTTTAGAAGTTATCAAGATTAAAATGTGTAAATCCTAGACCATAAATAAAAATATGGCTCCGAAATACATATAGGTACATCACAACTTAATCAATTAAAACATAATGCAATTTTTAAAAAATAACACATGAAACGATGAACCTTTTCTATATATTACTAAAAGCAATAATAATTCTACTAAGAATATCATATATATATATATTTGTATTTACAATCCAGGATCTATACGCTCGGGATCCTGGGGTCAGATCGGATCACAAAGAGCATGACCATTAGTCGGGATCTGCGGGCTTAGCGCGACCGGCATTCAATGGGATCTGACCGGCGCCGCGCCGGCGGGACAATGCTATGTCACGTTGTGTGAACCTTATTGTGTTAGGCTGTGTTAATTACTGCGTATACAGCCTACTATTAATGCCTAGTATTAATGAGGAATAAAAAATGCTGTACATAGATAGGAAGTTACTATGAGTTGAGGTAAAATGAATATCATATATAGGTTGACTTGAATTGGTTAACTGGAAGGGATCGCTTTTAGCGATAAGTCCGCCCGTTGTACTATAGTTTATAAGAGTCTTTCGTGTACCTTGTTATTTTATTGTTGTTTGTACAACAAAGCATTATTGTATTGTATTGTATCTAACTAAACACTAAAAGACGTAATCTCCATACGTTTAAGCACAATTCAATTGAATTCAATTGAAAAGTTCTTTATTTCAATTTTGTCGTCACAGACGCACTTATGAACGTCAATTATTACAATGACTCTACCACCGAATCGGAAAAAGAACCACTACTCAGAAGATACGGCAAGAAACTGAGGGGCATATTTTTTAGAACTTTTGTTGCCTGATTCGTTTTCTTCCTTTATCATACAAAGTTTAGGTATACTAGAATTCAAATATAATCCAAAACGACAATACAAACCTAACCCAAGCTCAAAGAATCTAGGTCGTAACGTAACCGTCTGGCCTAAATCCGTTGAATGTCCGTAAAGAGCCATTCCTCTCAAAGCACTTTCGCCAGCGATGTGCAAATTACAGAAACCCATTTGCTCGTAATTCGGGTTTTGTCCAACTACCCTCATTCTATAGCAGAGGATGAGCGCAAGCTACAATTTGTGCCGGACGCACCGTCAGTCGTGAACGGGCGTACGGCGGGGCAACACGTGCTGTTAACTGCAAGCTGCATTTTATGCCATGCTATTTAGCTCAGTTACGGCTTTAGGTTGGGTGCTGGGCTTATTTATTGTCATTTTATTTGACTCGTCGTAGTTGGCACGATACATCTGGGAGAAAAGTATTATACACCTATGCGTAGATTTACATACATACCTACACACAAGTAAACAGATGCTTACTTATGTATATGCCGGTGTTTACATTTATCTTATTTTATAGTTGAACTTTTAATGGCAGTAGAAAGCGAATGTGCGTACCAAGACAAACCTACTTTGGTTTTTGTGGTACTATAAAAATACGTTTGTTGTTTATAATACTTTTTGTTTAATAAATTAAAAAAATATTTGAAAATTGATTACAGTGTATGATCGATAAATGAAAGATTCTTAATAATAAAATACAGTTTGACAATTATATAACAACCTTGATCCATACACTACTAAAACAATTTTTGAATTTGGAAGTGGTTCTTACGTAACTGAAAGTGAGTTATCGTAATTCGAAAGCTTGAAAGTTCGCTCAAAAAGTTAGATTCAAAAACTTAGTGTAACTGCTTCGGTCTCGATATTCACGAAGTTTTAAGTCATTGTTAAACAATCCCCGGCTAAGTAAGGGGTGTTCCATCAACGAGGAAGATTCCATTTTTATTAAGAGACATCCTATCTGCGAGGCGGGAGAGTTAAAGATTGTCAACAGATTTATTATTCGCTCTAGTGAATTCGGAGTCGGCTTCCCTCGGGGGGTATTTACCTACGTATTTATACAATATTTGTCGGGTTGTAGATTGTGTTTGGGAATACTTTTGCCGGTTGTAATTAAGATGGGAAATGGAGACGTCAATGACTTGTTAACAGCCTCCAACCAGCCTTAGAATTTCTTCAAAAACATTTCATTAAACGTAAAACAACTCTAAACTGATGTAGTTGGTTATGAAATGAAGGTAACTTCATAAGTCAAGTAACACAACATGTTTGGCGGTTGTGTGCGCCGCTAATAGGGTATTATGAACTTCGTCTAGGAAGTGAGGGCCGAAGGGTGCTCGAAGCCTCAGGGGACGGAGGGGTGCGGGGGTAGGAAGGTATTTGAGGTATCTTCTGTGAGCAAGGGCGAGATTACAGATGGCAAGATAAGCCGCGAATTAGATACAACGAATTTTGTATGAACTTGTGAAGATATGCCTGGTCTGTACCAAAGCTTTGAGCATAATATAGCAGTTCGGTTTGGCAAAAACCTTTTAAGCTTTACAGTATTATTACAGTCATTATGTTTTAAAAGTTAAAAGGCGAATAATGTTATAAAGCTACCTTATTAAAGTAAAATAATTTGCCAACAAAAATGTTTTATAATAAAAGATACTTGTTGGCAAAATATTTTATTTTTCATGTCGAGAAAACGGTAGCAAAGTCCCCAGGCGTTTCGGAAAAAGAAATTGATAACATATTTTAGGTATACCTACTTAAGTATCTACTTACTTATTAGGCTCAACAACATTAATGAGCTGTTCTGAATTTGTTTTATGATGTAAACATTAATATTGTAAATTGTTTGCCTTGTTCAATGTTAAACACATAATTAGGTAGTTATCTAGGCCAACCTTGTCTGGAAAAAACGGTCGCAGCTCGAAGAAATAGGTATCTATTTCATAGTGAATATACATAATACGTGTGCTTCAAGGAGTTCAAGCTGTTGCATCTCAACCAACTCCCAATCTTTAAGGAAATCTTCTGCTGAAAAAATAACTACTGTTTCCATTAAAAGCCTACTGAATCAAGAGAAAGCCACACTAGCGCACGCCTGAAACAGCATCATTGCAAAGACCCGCCCTGCGGCGTGCGAAAAAGCCGTCCCTACCTAACCCAAGACGTTCTTAAATCTCAATTAAGGTTAAAACCGTGTCTCGGGGCCGCACGTACTGAATTAAATTAATGGCTTCACATATTGCAACCAGTGGCTCGATGATGCGAACAGTAGGGGGACTGCAGAGGATGGACAGAATCGGTCCACGCACACAAACGCAGTACGGTACTGGCAATGAGTTTCTGCATGCATTCGTTTAGGTACACATCTGTGCTAATTTCGATTTTAATTTACAACACGCATCGTTAATCTATTAAACTCTCTCAATGTTTATCATTCTACAAATATTTATGAAAGTAATGAGTATACATAATTAATATAAAGTTAACAAACATCCGACTATCATCGAAGTTGCTGACTTTGAACATGTCAGAACGAATACCTCGATAAGTCTGGTAGGCACTAAATAAATTTATTACAAAAGAAGGATGAGGAAGCTTTGCAAAACCTAAATCGGAACTTACAGAAACTGTTACGAGTGTTCTAGTTGAACTTTTAAAAATTGCCAAGTGAAGATGTTGGCGTTTAATGGTATGCCACTGAATACATAATGCTTCGAATAAGTTCGATTTAGCCTACTGGATTTACTGTGTTCTCTACTTTACCGGTGCGGTGCTCGTCCAGAATTAATTGCTCTTTTTCGTCTTCTTTTGTTTTTGCTCCCTACAGGTTAAATGTTTTATTAGAGTAGTACCTACCTATTTATTTATTTAGTAAAGGGGACTGCTCCTTTATTTTAATTATCCTTAGTCCTAAGTTTCGTTTGAATTGCACTGACTGAATATTATACCTACCTGTAGATATGGTAGGTATATAGGTATACCTATGGCAAGCATAGTTTATTTTTCTGTTGAAATGAGAAGTATACATACGTGTTTCCTTTTTTCCGTAAATCTTCTATTATAACAATGGAACAGCCAATTCTCTAACTACATTGAAGATATTTTTGAATAACCAACTGGGATGGACTATTTAACAAATCCATGGCTTTTAGAATTTTTGTTTGTTTGTTTATTTCTTTGTTTGTTTGTTATCTATAGACTCGGAAACTGCTGAACTGATTTTAATGTAGTTTTTAGGATTTGGTAGGAATAGTTCTAACTTAGGTTACATCAAAATCGGTGCGGTGACTACGAAGATACAACTTGACATTTTCGTATATAGTACCTACGCGCTCTCATACACTAGGGAGGTCTTACTGAGATGGTCTTATAAAATACAAATATGAGGCACTTTTCAACCGACTTCAAAAAAGGTGCTTTTCAATTCGACGGTATGCTTTTTTTGTAAGTTTGTTACGCGATTACTCCGCCAATTATGAATTGATTTTGATGATTCTTATTTTATTTGGTAGGTCATTCAGAGGTGGTATAAATTTTATCGAAATTGATTCAGCACTTTAAGAAAAAAGTAACAAAAACAACAAATATAAGTTTAGTCTTGAAGTTGGTTCTTGTTTTTATCTAATAACTAAATAGCTTTTTTCCCGCGACTTCGTCCGCGTGAATGATAGAGGAAGCCCATTTTCGTATTTATTTCAAAAACCATCTTAGCAAGACCTCCCCAGTGTATGTGAGTGCGTGCTACAAAGAGGCCAAGCTGTATTTTCGTAATCACGCAACCGATTTTGATGTAACATAACCTATAATCTAAGTTGGAAATAATGCTACCAAACCGTGAAAACCACATCAATATCCGTTCAGCAGTTTCAGAGTCTATAGATAAAAAACACACAATCAAACAGAAAGAAATTCTAAAAACCATAGATTCGTGTTCGTGTTAAAAATATCTTCGATGTACAGAATTGGCTCAGTTCCATTTTTATAATGGTACAGATTAATTATTTAGCCCTGAAATTTTCAAAACCTGCTAGTAGATAAGTCAAAGTACCTAATCATCTAAAGTTGCGCCAGGTGTTGTGCACAACCCATCGCGCCACGAAATCAAGTTTAGAACTTGCCGCTGACGACACAAATGACTTCATAACACAATATCTTACAATTTGAACATAGAGTGCTCAAACTTGAACTATTTACCTTAGCAAGTTTCAGATGCCTGCCGAATGCCTTGAGCGTGTTTTACGAGACTTTAGGGATGTGATGAATGAACTAAGAATCTATCGATGGTAAATATTATTTTAATGAGAATATTGTGGTAGATATCTGTACCATACTTTTTCTTAATTATTGTATAATTTTGGAATACGTTTATCACGGAGAAACGGAAAATCATTTATTAATTTAATAATTTCGGTAAATAGAAAGTTGGTATTGCACAATCAGTCAAAATTTACACTTAAAAAACTTACACGTGTAATTTATTATTTTTGTATCTCTAATTTCTAATCTAATACACGCACATGTCAGTAACCGTTCTAGCGAGTAAATCAATCAGTTGAATGTACAATATTTTAATTTTAAAAGTGAAATACTCTCAAAAATATCGACACAGCTACCTAAAAATAGCTGGGCTCATCTCTATCAGGTTTGGAAGTTCGAGCGGTGTTGCCACATCATTTGATTAATTTGGACAATATTACGAGTTTTGACAATAGACTTAGTTACTTCAACTGATTTCATTTGCGTTTTATTAGGTAGGTGTAGGTACTACAATTATTTAAGGCTGAATTAAATTATAAATGTAGTCGCATTGTTACTACTATCCCTATTAAATTCGAGTGTGATTTTAATATGCATTATAAAATACTTAGAGCGAGTGTGGCTCAGCGGGAACTCGTGCGCCTTTCGATCCGACGCACCTGGGTTAGTATCCTGACTCGGCCCTGCACCAATGACTTATAGTTAAGTGCAGATTTTGCACGCTCGCTCTAAAACGGTGAAGGAAAACATCGTGATGAAACCCGCTTACGCGCTTTGGAGTGGTAGGCTTTGGCCGTGGTTGTAATACCGCCCACCGATCAAAGCCACGCCGTCAAGCGACCTAGTCGTGTTTCGGGATGATGTTCGGTGAACCATCGGGGAGACGGGTCTGAGCAGCCGCTCAACTGCCGGCTCTCTAGATCTATGTGCTCCATCTTAGGCCACATCATCGCTTCACATCAGGCGAGATAGTGGCCAAACAGATCTATTAAGTGTAAAAAAAAAACTAATAGTAATATAATTAACATTTACTTAAAATTATTTACATGTATATTACATTAAAATTTATTTTTTTATTTTTCATAATACCTATTTTATACAATTTGCGCTTGTTTTAAACAAGTTTACTTGTGTATACTAAGTATAGTTATTATAAGTAGGTATACCTACATATTATTGTAGTCTTATTGCATATTATAAGCATCTTTTGGAAGATTATAGATTTTCCGTCCATTAATATATGAGGTGATCTGTATGCTGTGACGCGATTTACGCTAAAGCCGGAGACGGTGTTGCCATGGCAACCGGCCTTGACTTGAAGCCCTAAAGAGTAGTCGACATAAGGCAAAATAATGACACACAGCGTTGACTTCGTATACGTTGTTATATGTGTGAGATATGTTTTATTGCATTGCAAAGAAGGAAAGAAACAAACTAAAATTGCGGAAATAGATTTTTTGAATTGATTTGGCTTCACTGATCGCAATAGTTGCTTCAATAGCGTTTTCAAATAAACTGATAAATATTTCGACATGTAGGCATGTCAAATTAGTATTTATCGAACTATTACGCAGCTATTGTATACTTGTAGCTATTGCTTTATAGAAATGAGTAAACTCATATTGTACCCAACACGAACATGTAGCAATAGATAGTGGGTACCGCCGCTTTGCCAGTTATTAACTGGTGGTTACATAATAAAAAAATTATGCGAAACGCGTATAAAACAAAGGTGCTGTAATGCGGTCACATACCACCTAAGTCCGAAGCTTTATAGAACCGAGTTAACTCATATTGTCCCCAAAACGAACATGTTACAAAAGGTTAACGAAGTACTTTTCTATACCAGCTCATGTCAAGCCAGTGTTATGTAGGTATATAAATGGATATGGTACTACATATACAGGGCGTCCCAAGACTACGGGACATGAAGGGAAAGTACTTTAAATATCGATAGGATATTTTAGTGAAAAAAGACTTTGTTATTTTTAAAAGTAAGTAATACTGCATTCAAAGATATTCTAAAAATTATTTGCTTCGCCTGGGAATTGAACCAACTTAAATGTGACCCGTATTTTTATGATGCCAATCTTAAGAATGAACAAAAAATAACAATTCTTCATAAGTAATATAATACCTTAAAAGAGAGGAACAACGTGAAATTAATCATTTTAATCAAATTAAAAACATACATAGAACTGCCGAAGTCAGTTGAGTATTTTTTGTAAATTAATTAATTAAATGCTGAAAAAGTGCTCCAGTTCCACTTTTAAAAATAACAAAGTCTTCTTTCAGTAAAATAACCTATCTACGATATTTAAGGTACTTTCCCTTCATGTTCCATAGTCTTGGGACGCCCTGTATACATCTCAGTATATGTATATTAGGCATCATCAATTGCACGCCATTTGTTTGCAACTTGTTTTGACAGCCTCTGTGGTGTAGTGGTTGGGCAGGTTGGCTCAAATCTCATACATCACTGAGGGTGCAAGTGCAATTTGTTTCGTGTCTAGGTTTAGTGGGACCATGGTCCTCATAGTTCCTGGTTCCCTAGATACAGGGAATTCTAGTCAAGATCTATCTATGTGATCGTTGGGCGTTATTTATTTTATTTAAAGCAAAGTCTTCATGATGGTACCTTTGCGCTGCTCTTCATATTGTTTACAGTTTATATTAAAACCCCAAATGACATTAAAATATCCATCGCCCCGACGTTGTAAAATCAATACGGTCCGCCATTTACTTTTTAATTTGTAATTGGTTTCGTGCACTTACTGGTGTCGCTATCGCTCGCTCCAATTAATTACAGTCTCGCAGCGAGCGTTTAATAAAATCGCTCATTTCGCTTTTACGGAGACAATAAAAAATATTTGTGAATACACTTCTGTGCGGACATAAATCGATGTTACGAGCACATACGTACGAGCACATTACTTGTGTATTCATTGTTTCTAGTTTAGAACATGCAATTTTATAACAGTTTGTCGCAAATTATAGCCGACGCGAGCGAATTTTTAATTTAACTTTAATACTAGCTGATACCTGTGACTTCATCCCCGTGGAATAAAGGTCACATGGACAGCGATTAATTTGGCCCTTTCGTAAACTTCTTTTTAGCTTGCCAACTTTCAGCTTCGTAGGTTTTGTAGTTTTCGAGTTTTGGTGATGAGTCAGTAAGTGGATTTCGGTTTTATACGGATTTGACTTTAAACGCATTTTAACTATTTTAAGGTGTCCTTGTTGTGTCGATCTTCAGCTCTTATATCCTGTTCGGAACAAATTCAACAACGCCCCTTAAGATCAACAGATAGGATAGACATTTAAGGGGCTTTTAGACCCGAGCACGTGACCTAATATAGGTACTATGGTATGGTATGGTATGGTATGGTATGTTTATACATGCAAGAAAAAAAAAACTCGCATAAAATCATCAAAAAATCCCAGCGATCACCTACACGGATCCTGGCTCTTAACTAGGACTCCCTGTATCTAGAGGACTAGGAATTATGAAGACCATGGTCCTACAACATTCAGACACAAAACACTTGCGCTTTTTTATCTTGCACAATTTTTTTTACCGTAGCGGATATAGAACACGCAAGCTCTGAGGTGTATTAGTTATAGCTGACTCGCTTAACCAGTACACTATAGGGGCTGTCAAAAATATCGCCATTAAGTCGCACTTTACTTACATATTACTGGGCATAATGAGACTTATATCTGATATCTCGGGGTGATGAGCGCAATGCAGTGCTACGCAGTACATTTTATGGTACTAAAATTTTCTGAGTGGCACTGCAATAAAATTGTCATGAGCAGGCGAGGCGCTTACCATCAGGCGAACGACTTGCTTGTCTTATTACACAGTGCAATAAAATAAAACATGTACCTATTTGCAACAAACCAGATCGATCCTCAGATACCGTAAAGTCATACGAGGAGCCGTGTCGCGCAGACATCCAAAGCCCAGATATTGTTGCTCGTCGCAATAAATAAGACGTAAAATTTTATTTTACAGAGCTGTAACCGAAAGAAGCTAACGAAATTACATTCAATTACGGCAGCGTGCCCGTGGCATTCCACGAAGGTAATAAAGGCTCCAGAGCGTCATTCGCGTAAATTTTTCGGACATAAAACTCTGTAAAAGTGAAGTTAGTAAGATGTACCGCGACAATAAATGTTTATAGAGGTACCTAGCTGGCTCGGCTCAGGCCTCGCACCCTTCTCAATTAACTTAGAAGAAAAATAAAATTCCTCAGTTCCTCATTCGGAGAGCAAACACGAACCAAATTAAGTGAGCAAAATAAAAAGCCACAAATGAAGACCAAAGACCTTTGAGGGCCCTTGCATCTTGTTACAGTGATGAAGTACGGCAGAGGTCAATGTAATTAAATTTTCAATTTTAATTTTCCTCGGTTGACTTTCGTACTTGTTGAGTTTTCTTTGTGTAATTCGTTTAGAAAGAAAAATGTCATGCTCTTTCAGTGCAAACATTTATTTTAAGAAAGTTATTTTATTGGACCCGCGTTTCAAATATCTCTGATAAAAGAAAACTAATATCAAGTAACAGACGCAGATCCCTTGAATACTAGGTATCAAAATCCTTCGTATACCCTACACGATGATTTTCCAAACAGAATTAATTATAAAATCGAGCATCAAAACCGATAATTCCCGGTTTTATCAAACATAATTCTCACTCATCCCGGTAGAAATTACCCACTAACGCACCTAACCAATTTTCTTTACCTTTGACAAAATCACGGTTCCGCTCTTACCTATTACGTAACATTGCCCATAGGGCCTACGCGTCTCGAATACATTCCTCCTTATGTTATGGCATATTGAGCCTTATTAATAAGTGTTTAAGAATCACTTTGTGGTGTGAAGAGCGTTAGGCAGTTGAAAAAGCATAAGGCACTCTCGTGGGAAGACGTTGGGCCTATAATGGGAACTTGTAAGAGGGTCGCGGTTTTTAAAGCAAGTCACGGATTTCAACGAAATTGGGTTGCTTTATGGGATATAGTTTCAAAGGTGTTTTTTATTGTAAACGCAATCATTGTTATAAATTCAATCGAACAACTCCAAACAAATTTATATTAGAAATACCCTAACTTTATAGAAAGTGCAATCATCAATTCATCGCCAAAAATACACACATACCATTATTATTCACGCCTTGACTAGCAACTATTACGTATATGACAAATGTTTGTGCACAGAAAAAAAAACAAACATTTGTTTCGTGTCTGGGTGTTGTGGGACCGTGGTTCTCGTAGTTCCTGCCCCTGTACTCTGAAAAAGTAATTACGATCTTCGTCTGACAGATGAAAGGGACAGCGCTATGCAACAGGCATAAGAGTGTCTCTTTTAGTCCCCACAAACGAACGTACGAAAGCAACTCGGAGTAGGCCCCTGGTTCCCTAGATACAGGGAATCCTAAAAAAAACTACTTGACTCCCTAAATGATCACTTGATATAATTTAAAATTTTTCAGAATCTGCTTCCGAATCGCATTAATATTTCTAGTATATAGGTATGGCACTTAGTTTAATTTTCAAACCGGGACAATTCTCTTACTGACCGGGATATTGCTCTACCGGGATTTACTGGAAAATGTCCCGGTGTACGTCATACGCCAGCCCTAATCTAACCGCATGTGTTTGGGGCGAGACGAGACGGCGAACAAATTAGGAAATCTTTCGGAGAATAATTTAAGAAACCCCTGACTTGCTCAGTTCCCGGATGCTCAGTTAACTTCCCTCGCGGCGGGGTATTTGCTAGAGGGCGATATGCTCATTCTATGCTTAGAAAAGAAAGGAGAATGTAAGAAAATATTTGAGATCAAAAGTTTTGTCTTTGAATTGATTTGTTTTAGGTAAAGGACTTTGTCGCATTAAGATAGTCATTTAATGTTCTTTATAGAATACTAGCTCCGCACGCGGTTTTACCCACGGTTTCCCAGGATAAATAGCCTATGTCCTTTTCCAGGACCTAAAGTACATACATACCAAATTTCACCAACATCCGTTCAGTAGTTTTGTGATGTTCGGTTCATGATTAACAAACATCCATCCATCCACCCTCACAAGCTTTCACATTTGTAATGTTAGAACTATTTAGAGACATTTTTCGGGATTATATTAGGTACTTAAAATAGTTATAACTATTTTATTTGTGTAAAGTTAAGTGATTGAGTCCTTTTATTGGATTTTTAAGCACTGCCAGATATGTCAATCTCCAGCCACCACCATCTAACAGAGCTGGTTATTGCAGTGTTATAAAATATTAACTCTAATTACTAACCGCTCTACGCTACTTTTGAAGCCTCTATACCGTGCAAAAGGCATCCTCCTGTAGTTTACAACTTTCTCCTCTGGCCTGGGGCGACACACCACCGGCCTCAATTTCTTTGCCTTAAACAACACCCTTAACATATTTAATTAACCACGAGCCCATGAGACGAACGCATACCCCTACACCATTTAAAGCCTTATCTTTTAAACGTTAAGGTTTATTTCCACGTAAGAAAACTTCAGTTTTCTCAGTGAAGCAAACTCGTGCTTTGTTCGCTTCAGGTGTACTCAGTTTTAAATTGAGATGCGATGTTACAAAGATTTTAATGAAGATTATGATTCGGCATCCGCTTACGTGCCGTAAATCTGGATAGGGGTAAGTACGGGGAAGGAAAACATGAATGTGTGCACAACATAACGCGCCGGGAATATTGATCTCTGCTTCTGTCTGTCGTGAGGCTTAATACTTGATCTGTGTTTGTTTTCCAATTATATCAATGCTCGCAAGTTCATGAGCTAACTAAAACTAACTAGGGTGGCGCAGTGACCCAAAGTGAGTATTGGCCTCCGACAATAGAAGACGCCACTTTAGTCTGTCTTGCGCCAACTCCTGCCATTCTTCGTTCTGGAGCTTACGCAAGTCCTTTTCCACTTCGTCTTTCCAGCGGTATTTGGGAAGTTCATGAGCTACAAGTTATTTATCAATATTAATCTGTATTTTTTTCAACGAATCTTATTGGAGTTATATATATATCTCCAAAATGCGTGATCAAAATATGAAATCAAGAAGCCACCCGATCTTTTAAAATCTATGGTAAACGCGAAGTGACATCATACGACCAATTCGAATAGAAACTTCCAAGTTTTTGAACTGCTAAACAAGAGAATATAATAAGAGAATACAAGGGGAAAATAATAGCATTTTTAATAATGTTATTTATTTTAAACCATACTTTGAATTACTATAGAATAAAAAGTTTCTAAGCTACAAGTACCAAGTCAGCGTGTTCTAACATTATTATTTCTGTTCAAGTTTTGGCAATCCAAATATGGCGGAAAGTTCGTTATACTCACTCCCCGATCATATTTTCGTGTTTTTCTTCACTGACACACGTGAATGCTCAAATGTATTCCATAAATCACGATACATTTGTGAGTTTCCCAAAGAGTGTCTAACAAAAATACTTACTTTAACAATTCGAGAACGATTAACAAATGTTACTCAACTTTCGTCTTAAATTAATAAAGTTTTGTATGGAGGCGAGATGATCGCGAACGTAACAATAAGTAGCTGAAGATGTAGCGAGCAATATAGGAATATAAGATATAACCTCAGTCGGGCCCTCGTCCGCTATCCTAGTAAAATATTGACACAAATCCCTAAACTTATAAAATCGTGCTTCCGTCCCGAGATGTAGGCAATATGGGATTTCCGCCATTTTGATGTAGCCCTGAGGGCCTTGAGGGCTGGGCGCCTGAGGGCTCAGCCTCGGCGCGCGAGTGGGCGCTGTTTGCGCGGGGGACACCTGGATACTGCGAGTGTTTGCTGATCGATACCGCCCGCTTTGTGGGGACCACTGACATGCATTTGCGAAAAAATGTTATACCGTCACGTAGTAACTTGGCTTTCAGAAGCCATTCGAAGATGCATCGAATCGGATCCATTTTTGATACTTTGTTTTAACAATTATGTACTTAGCTTTTTAATGAATGTTTGATCAGCTGAACTCAACCTCTGACTTTAACTTTATTACGATATTCGACTTTATTCAAAAATTAAGATAAAGATTTTATTCAAAATGTCTACTAGGTCTATATCTACACGAGATTAATAAACGTACAGTCAATTTAAAACAATTTTAAAATTTAAATTTGTACTATCTAAACCAACCTCGCTATATAAAAATAAACATTAAACCAACAGCCAATTCGCTACACCCACAAATAAGTGGAATCGTTTGGGAACACCTGAGCGTCCGAAACACACTGTAACAGAACGTGATTCAAACGGAAAATGAGAAAATGAAGAAAATAGAGAAAACTCTCGTATCTCCGTGGCTGGCAGTCAACAACCCGCTTGTCTTAACCTGCTCTAAAATAAAATCGTACGTGCAGACATCCCTACAATCAGTAAAAAGAACTACTGTCGCCTTTAAGACCATTTATTACAGATCAAAGTTGTTTAAAGCTGGTTAAGCTACGTTTTGGTCTGTTCTGACTGTATTTTAGAAGTCAATTGTTACACTTTCAACTCTATGAGACAACGTGTTCAGGCAACGTGTGTTGAAGATATCAAACTTCAAAATCGAGATGATTTGAATATTTTTATAAGGAATTTGGATTTTGGATCATTGTGCAGTAAAAGGAATGGCATTGTGTAAGTTAGGAAAAATGCAATTTATACCATTACGTAGTATATTTTTTAAACTGAATTTTTGACTGTAGTACGAGTATTAAGTACATGCCAAATAATCTGAAATATTGTTCATAATGCCGCAGTTGAAAATAGAGTAACTAAATTGCGGCCACAGGAGACGGTTATAAATCTAGACGGTTACCTACTTAGTTTTACAGCAACTATTGTCCAATTTGTCTCCGGTTGCTCGCATGTCGGTGATATGCAATACCCCGGTGGCCACACCAGACAAATATTTTTCCATTTCCACGGGACACTCCCCAAATCGAGGATTAAGAGCACTATGTCCAGCTTTCAATACTTTTGTTTTGTTATTTGGTCGGTTCCAACGTTCTCAAATTAGAGCAGTCCTGTGAGCTAACCAAAAAATGAGCAAGAGTTAACCAAATAAAAAAACTGGGCAAGTGCAAGTCGGACTCGCGCACGATAGGTTCCGTACCATTATCTATAAAAACTGCAAAAAAATCATGTCTGTTGTATGGGAGCCCCTTTAAATATTTATTTTACTCTGTTTTTTATTATTTGTTGTTTTAGCGGCAACAGAAATACATCAGCTGTGAAAATTTCAACTGTCTAACTATCACGGTTCATGAGATACAGCCTGGTGACAGACGGACAGATAGACAGACGGACGGACAGCGGAGCCATAGTAAAAGGGTCCCGTTTTACCCTTTGTGTACGGAACCCTAAACAGATGGTTCCGGGAGTCGAGACCGTCATCCTGAGTTGGAACTACAAAACTGGAAGGCAGGTAGGAAGTATCCTATGTCCTATTCCAGACAGAAGCATACGCTTAAGCGTATGCTTTTTTTTTAATAACTAATAATTACATAGAAGACAAAGATGCATGGAACATTCACTGCTTCTGCCAAGTGGCCAACTGGCACGTAAGAAACATAATATTGACAAAAACAAAATTAAATATTGTAACATAAGTTCCAAAAAAAATCCCCCTTAGTTTCTAGCCATATTTTCTGAGTAGTGGTTCTTTTTCCGATACGGTAGAAGAGTCATTGTAATAATTGACGTTCATAAGTGCGTCTGTGATACCAAAAATGAATAAAGTACTTTTGAACTTTGAACATCTGAATCCATTTAGTTATTTTGAAGTTAAGTGATAACAAACACACACACACACACACACACACAGATAGACAGACCTTCGCATTTCTGATACTAGTAGGACTTATTGAGTCCTATCCGTTACCACCATAACGGCACCATCTACATTTAACCAACTGTTGTAGGAACAGGTAGGTAACTATAATACGAACTAAACATAAGTCACACACACAGACATGTATAGGTATCTACATGCCATGTAACTGCTCCTAAATATGAAACATCAAAGGCTAAGTTCACAAGCTCAAACGTTCGTACAATGTAGTAAGGATGGGATTTGAGTTTTCGTAAATTAATATGAATTTGTATCAGTTTCGGTTAATTCCAGAGTGATTTTTTTAGTTACGGCGGCGGCGACGCTTTTACGCGAAATGTCTATAAAATACTGTTTAAGAACTATATTTATCTTAAGAATAACAATTATACACTTACCTACAGGGAAAATACAATTTAAGTATAAAGTATAAGTGCCGTTAAGCGTAGCTTATGTACAAACGACATCTATGTTTAGTTAAATTAGGTAATTAAAATATAATTCCTGTATTTCTAAAAATAAACAATGTAGGTAAATAAGAATATCGCACATCAAAATAAAATCTATTTTATTTATTTATTTTTGTTTGTGGGGCTAACACTGTCGTTACAAAGTAGTTTGACGAGTGAATATAAGAAAAGCCAATTATAGGCCTCCGCAAATAATAAACATACATTTTAGAAGAATATCTAAAAACGGTGAAGAAAAATATCATCAAGAAACAGGCATTAAAAATACTCTCTGTATGGGAGAAAACCAGTGGTTCCAGCAGTGGAAACGTACCTAATGGGCTGAAGAAGATGACGATCTCAAAAATGAATAGGTAGCCCTTTAAATCCTTTATTGTTTATCTAAGTATTTATTAAAATACGTATTTCAGGACGGCTAGAGGTATGCATTTAGAATTAATATCAGTTGAAGACATCAATGAGAATACATGCACTATAAGAGTACCTATAATAATCTTTGACGTTCATAAGTGCGTCTGTGATGCCAAAACTGATTAAAGAGATTTTGATTCTACAGCGAACGACGAAAAGCTCCTTCCTTCCTTCCTTGTGATATAGTGGTTCGTTTCGTTTAAAGATGGAAACTTTTTATTCTGCTATTCTGATACTGCTGAAAAAAAAGTACACAACCGATAACACGGCACCATACACTCCGTTAGTTATTTCCATCAAAAGGTTGAGTGGAAGAGATCGCTTTTAGCGATAAGTCCGCCCGTGTATCAGTTTATAAGTGAACCTTGCTAATTTTTGTTTTGGTGTGCCTAATATAATTTTATTACCACGTTTTTATAACTTTCTTGAGTGTCTGTCTGTCTCTCGTTCCGGGTGGAATTTTGCAACTCAAATTTAGAGCACATCCCGATTGGCTATCCGGCTGAAACTTTCAGGTAGCTCACAACTCCTCAAAAGGCGCACAAAAACGTCTTCAGATTAATTTATTAATCTGTCACTTTCTTGTTTATTCTGTTGACATACTATAAATAAATTGTTTTTTTTTTGTTTTTGTTGATCAAGAATAGTGTATTAGGTTCATTTCAGATATCGAATACTTTTGGTTACGGTAGGTAGCGGTAATCCCCTCCCTGGTTCGTGCAATGTGCCAGTCTCACCGACATCGACACTCAGGTTCACTTCGCAACTTTTCAAATATCTGGTAAGCTGCCACTTGCGGACGGCATTATGCAAACTGAACGATCACATTATTATTAGGCGTAATAATATCCGCTGAGCACATGTGGTGCAAGAAGTGAGCGAGCGCATTATCTGATAGAAATCATAGATAGAAGTTAGTAAAGTTTATCATGAGCGAGTGTGGCTCAGTGGGAGCCTATGCGGTTTTCGATCCGAGGCATCCGAGTTCAAACTTCATACTTGATTATCTTAGGTTTTTGCGGATTTAACAATCTCTCTAAAACGGTGGAGGAAAGCATCGTGAGGAAAACGACATATCCATGAATTCATCACAAAAATTCGAAGAAATGTAACAGCCACCTCCCGCACTAGTCCAGCGTGGTGGATTATTTTTTTATTTCTATTAATACGGTATTACACCAATTACAACACATAAAACATAAAATAGAAAATTAATAAAACATAGTTACATACGAAAACAACGAGAAAAATTTATATTTATTAATACTACACATTCATACAGATCTCACACTCACTATCACAAAAACGCAAAGCAACGAATTATGGGACCGTACTCTCTCTATGAGAAAAGGCCCGTGTCCCGGCAGTGGGAACGTGATGGGCTGACGATGATAATGATGATGATGATCTCCGAGATGGCGGCTTCAAAATAACTTAAATTGTACGCAAGTCCTACGACCAAACCAATTATTCGTCGCTCAAAATCTAAGAAACAGTAAAATAATGTATGAAAATTATTCAGCTATATTTTTTTTTTTACACTTAATAGATCTATGTTTGGCCACTATCTCGCCTGATGTGAAGCGATGATGTGGCCTAAGATGGAGCACATAGATCTAGAGAGAAAATATGTATATAGTACCTATTTATGTTGTGCAAATTTTGATTTGCTGGGTTCCAGCATAGTACCTACTTATATTATAGAATGTCTACGTTTCTCTACTTTTAAAAGGTGTAAAAAAACTAGACGTGTGACGTCAAAGGCTGAGTACGGCATAACCCGTTTTTATAATGACACACATAAAGGTTGTATTAACTTTAATATAGGGTTTACCTACGCTATAATGGTATACCAAGATACCTACTAAAGCGTTTCCCTAAATTTTGTTTCATGCTATATTATAAAGGTACAAAATAAATAAACTTTCCCATAAGCTAAGTAGTAAATCGTTTCAAAAGCATAAACTACAACATTTTAAATCCACTAATTAAAAATAAAATGTCTCGCACACTCGCCGGTTGCTTGCCCCATCCGTTCCGGGCGGTGGCCGTCTCGACCGCAGTCCCGTTTTACCGCCGGTTTTATGCCCGGGCCCAGATTGAGACCAGCATTTAAACCGGATCGCTTTACACTCATCCATTCAGGTTTTGATAGAGCCATTCCATTTATACCTAATGACCGTGTAAAAACGCCGGTAGGAAGATTGCTCCTTAAATGATGTATTAATTTATTACCTCTGAGAATCGAGATTTTATTGGGAACCTGAGAAGGGACTGACATAATTCTATAAGGTATTTTAATTTGTTAATTTATAACGGAATGCAAGCTACTTTTGTCCTTGAGTCCTGTAAATATACAATACATATTAAATAAATATCATTTAATTCCACGCCATACGCGTTATCGTAAGGATTTTGCTCTCGCGATGTAATGGGTTAAATATCCAAAAGTTGTATATTTTAGTTTGAGCATTCTCAAAAGTTCAAACTTCAGTTCTAACCAACTATTTAATATTTCACAACGTTCAACAACATATCACCGAAACTAAACAAAGCCCCACCTCCATTCCGTCGCGTCGAAGTTCAACGGCAGATATAAATCTATTGAAAGTGCGAAGTTATTCAAAAACAAAAGAGACCGCCGAAACGGAAAACTTTGACTTGTTGCACCGAACACTCAAAGAGAAAACTAATAAATGTTTCCCGAGGCGAATATAAGAGAGTCGCGGTGGCAGAGCGTGACATTAAACTTGGCCATAAAGTGAGCGTGCAATATCGAGTTAGCGACTTGCACGGACCAAACAAGACGGCTTGAAGCGGACTTCCTGGCGTAAACTACTTAAATCTTGACGCGCTTTGGCTCGCCTCTGGCGCCGACTAAACTTCTGCAGACTTCCGCCATCACACAACTATCAGCCCTATTTATAAATAACACGGTCTAGAATAGTTTGTACGTGGCTGCTGGATTACTGAGGACAGATAGCGCGGTAGTCCGGAGTGGCTTTTCAGGTGATTGACAGTGGCTCAGTGGCTTTTAGCGGACGCGGACGTGGTGGTAACACGTTAAAGTGTGTACTCGCTAACACGGGCCTTTTGATGATGTTGTAGGGTTTATAGAGTGGATTCGCCTGTACGGTCATAGCACAACATAGTAGCACATAATATCAGAATAATTTTGGAACATCCGCAGCATTAATGAGCTGCTAAATTTCACGCTCGCGACTTACACCGCGACGTGCATGCATGCACCTTCATTCTTGCATGAATGCGAACTCCGGTGGTCTGCTAATGCTAATGCTGTTGTGATTGCGAGTCATACTTAATAATGAAAGCACATGTAATTGTGAATTCACAACTGCGAAATTTCATATTACTAATTAGCATCGCAATAGCAAGTAGCATGCTCACAAGTAATATTTCACCTGCTAATGATATTAAAGAAAAATAGCAATAATTTATGTTACTGGTAGCACACAAAATGTTTAAGTCTTCTGTTAAAGTCTGTGTTTAAAAAATATAAGGAAAAGAGAATAATCAGAAACTTCAAAAATATCATAACTAGTGAAACCATTGTGATAATTTGTGAACTTTAGATTATTAATTGATTAAGATGCTTTTAATTATTTTCTTTACGTCAACTTTTTCATTTCATAAATTATTTTATTGAGAAGATAAACTTATAAAACGAGCACTTAAAAATACATCTACAAAAATGAATACAGCGAAAGAGTCATTCAGCAACATCAGATAAGTTTGACTAAATCGTCCAAGGGGTCTCTTTAACCGAACCATCTGAACCCCATTCTGAATAGACCCTGAGATCTCAAACGATACCTAAAGGCTGTTACATTCAAATTGATGAAAGAAGCAACCTGTTGAACTGAATGCTTTCGAAAAAGATTTTATTGCTGGCGTTCCAGTGGCTTTCACCAGATGTTCATCCTTTTAACTCCAAGTTAACTCCCCGGAAAGTTACATTTAAACTTTTGGCTGAATATTTGCAGTTTTCACCGGAATTTTTCCCAAGATTTTAACTTATCTTAAGTTCGAGTTCGAGTGTACTGTTCAGCTTATGAATGTCGTCAATGGTGGAAAGATTAATAAAGTAAATTTAACTCTCGTTCATAATAAAAAACATATTATATATTGACGAATATTAAATAAAAAAATTAAAAAATGCGATAGGAAAAAAGTTGTAGCTTTTTATATGGACTACTACATTAGTCTATTATTCTATTACACTATTATTAGTATATATTTCTAATTCATTTTATAATTTTGCTATACAATTTTATACTTAGAAGCAGTCTTCCTCTCCTCTAAATTGTATACCCAGCATTAGTGAACTGTGAACAACTTGACCATCTATTGTACCTTCTACATTAAATAATGCAATGAACGATTGAATTCAATTGAATTGAATAATATTGTACAGTTTCGTGTGACATTTATTTTTATTTTGGCTCCAGTGCTATTTTTTCTTTTGATATTCTATATTTAAGTAGTTTGTATAACCCTATAGTAATAAATGCGTAGTGAGTACTTTTGTCCTTCCCTGTTCACAAGTTTAAAAAATCTACAAGACTACTATAGGAGAAGCGTGAGCCACAGAGCTCGTGATATATAGATTGGTCGACGACCATAAGTGGCAAGGTTCATGCATAAAAGTTTACCAAACCGACTCGAAATACTAGCCAAAACAGAAGACCCATTTACCCAACTCCCTAAAAAAAGGACGTTAAACCAAAACAATCACCACAAACTCTGCACCCGATGTAAATTGATACGCAAAAAGTGGTAGAATACACAAAAAGTGGCTTTTATAAGCCGGGCGCAGTTTCCCCACACACGCTCCAATTAGGCAAAGCACACAAGCACTTAACCTCGAAATGTAATGAAAATTTCCATATAGCTTCGCGTAGCGCGTAGGGCGCGCCTTATCGCGTATCTGGATGGCTCTGTCCGGCCGAAGTCGGCTGGTTGGTCGGTAATTAATGAAGTTAGCTCGTGTGGCGTTTGGCGAAGGTGAATAGGTCAGTCGGACTTTTAGTTTAGGAAATCTAATGAGTGCATTGCATTAAATAATAAAACTATTTATAAAAACATTCTAATTAAATAATTGTTTGACTTCGCTCGATTAGGTAAGGGTATATTTTATTTAGGAGTACAATTCACAACTTTTCGGTTGATGAAATCTCAAGTTGTTTATTTATGAAATAACAAATTGATCGCCGTCGTACAGCACAATAAGTAAAATTTAACGAAGCCACAAACAAATGTAGGGGTGAGACAATTTATGTCACCGTATCCGGCGGACAGCGCGGCGCGGCGGGCGCGGGCGTATCGAGTCGTTTGCATCTGAAATCTTTCGAGGCACGACTGTATTACAGGGGGAATTGGCTGGGATCTTAATTTATCGAAGTTTTTATGGTTTAATTAACGGAATTCACTTAGCGAGGGGCGCGCGGCGACGCGTCGCGCGGCGGCGCTGTCGCCGCCGCGGTTGCCGCTTTATTTTACACTAATAGATGTCCCTTGCCCGCGCCATAATTAGCGCCAGGACGCCATTGAAAGTTTTAATTGAAAAGCCTTTGTGCAGTTTTATAGTCCGTGAACAATTTTAGACTGTATTTTCAAGAGCCATGACTACGAACCTTAATCATGACACCTCCTTTTCGTTCATCTTTCCCGCTTAGTTGTATGCATTAGAGCAAATCTAGCATTATATGAATAGAATCAAGTAAGTGAACATAATTTGTAAGAAGCTAAGTTTCAGTTGCAATCAACGGCCTGGCAACAAACTTGAACTTAGGTATAACAAAGCGTAACTTAATGAGTTCGGCGAAGCTTTAAGACTGCTCTCATGTTTTGGTAATAAATCTAAGTATATATGTGGGTAGGCAACTAGGTAGGTATCGTCGCTAATGAAAACCTATCGAATTCGGCAAAGTTCGCCCGAGAGCGAGTTCAGCATACGGCAAACTTTTCATTATAATAACGTTCTTGAAACGAGAAATTAATTCACCCTTCCTAAATTTTGAATTCAGGACTGTTTTGTAACCTCTTGCCCCAATTATTATGGCGTTTATTCTTTATGGAGTAAACAGATCCGTATTTATTAGGGTTGATTATTGGAATTAATTTGTTTGTGTTATGTTGTCGGGAGATAGAGGGCGCGGGTGCGGGCCTGGTTAAACCACGCGTGATGTCTGTTTTGTTATTTCAATGAGGGTAGGTTGATTGTGGCAGTTCAGGTTCAAAGCGGTCGGCCCGGGGTCCGGGGCCGGCCCGGTGTCGAGATACTGACCCGTGGACGAGAACCGGCATTGAAAAAATAAAAGCATTTCGTGTGTTACGCAATTGCAAAATGTAAGAGAAGAATGTTTTAGCTGAGCTTTATTTTTATAAATTACTAGCTACCTCGGCATGTCTTTCAATGCTTCTTTGAAAGTAAAATAAAAAAATAATCATTTGTGCTCAATCTTTTATCGATATTCTACCAACTAAATACAAGCATTCGAATCTCCAGCCGACAAAAAGAAGCGGTACATTGCGACATCGTGCGGAAACAAATCTGTATTTGCCGAACGGAATCACACATTCAAACAGCCGCCAGACGACAGGCTTGCGACAAGCGGAAGGAACGAATGCAAAGCAAATCTTTGACAAATTTACAGCTCGTTTCGTTTGCGATGGTGCGTTTGGTAGTTCGGCAATGCGTGTTGCTTTAGTAGCTTTATTGGATCTTTCTGGGAAAAACTTAATGCAGTCTTTTTTACATCTGATTGACTACGTCAGCAGGTCATTCACCTCATCATCATAAATACGAGAACGAACCGTATTCGCTACGAATAAAGCTCAGACCAAACTAAACATCGTGGTAGGTCTCTCATATGCGGGAGGCCGTCTGGGTAGTTACAACAGCTTTGCCAGTTTTTTGCCGCCAAGCAGTAGTGTGCAAGCATTACTGTGTTCTGGTTTGATGGGCATTGTAGCCAGAGAAATTATTGGGCATATGAGATTTCACACATCTGATGTCTCGGGGTGATGAGCCAATACCATAAGGTATTAAAAGTTCTGGGTCGCACTGCAATTGTTATGGACAGGCGTGGCGCTGACCATTAGGCTGACGACTTGCTAGTCTCATCACTCAGTTCCATAAAAAACATTTACTTTACAAAAAAATTATAAGTAAGAAAAATGGCTTTGATTAAACATATACCAGTATTTTTAATTTGAATTAATTTAATACTTACTAGCTATCACAGAGCTTATCTTGTCATACATAGATGCATACTTACGTACTTTTAATTATAAATCCATGATCAAACCAACACACAATACTAGTATCCAACCCTAAAAAAATATTATTATATAATAAAAATATTTCATAGATTATTATATTTACCAACCCTAAAAATTTTTTTCTTACCTGTATCTCCCAAATCTTATTTGACAGGTTTTAATTCCATATTCGACAAGGCCATCTCTTTCTAATTTCAAAATTTGGAAATCGTTTTCCTTTTGTGGTTTTCTTAATGGTCCCAAACTGGTCAAAGCTTACCAGAATCATCGTAACTTACTACAAAAATGGTGACCACTTTTCATCAGCAAAGTTTCCCCATGCCAAGCCACATCACGTCTCGCCACGCCACGCTTCACCATGCCACGCCATGCCACGCCACGCTCCCCAATCCCAGGGTTCCGGTATCCCGGTATCGCGAACGCGACACTTGTAATTAACTCTGTAATCCGATCCCGGCGATCGGGACCGAGTGCGGAACCCTAATTACAATTAGCGATACTGTTACATTGATTATAACTCGATTCGTTGTTATTATATAAGCTATCGCCGTATCAGAAACAACTCTACTGTCTATTATTATCACTGATTTTGTAAATAAGCCTTTTTTTGGTTTGAATAGCACTGCAGCCAGCGAATAGATAATAAGTAGGTACAGCGAATAAGTAGAGAGGCTCTGGTATTGACAAGTGTGGCGATTATCATCTATCGACGGGTAACATTACTCATCGTCTTTAAGTTTTAATTCCAAGGCTTTCTAGTTTTTACGAACAATAAAGGTATAGATAACCAGATATATCAGAAAATATACCAATATACGGAAAGCCGTAGCATAGGTAATTCTTCATACCCAACTTCACCTCATATGAAATATCTAGAGGTATAAAGTGCTGAGGTAGCCGTCCGACACATGTTTTTAATAAAACGACATTAGAGGCCTCGCCGCCTACATTTATAGCAGATGTGAAGAATGTCATATAAGAGGCGTAGCTCGCTCGGATACATTTTACACCTCGCTTGGCGTTTTCCCTAAATCTGTTGTCATTTCGACGCGATCCCGCGGAAATAGGGGCAAGAAGGGAACCCCCGGATAGTCGCGAGATATTTGGAGCTATTTCTCACACGAGTAACCCCCTTCTACCCCCTCACAATAACTCGCCGTTTAAATATTTCAGCAAGTAAAAAGTGGAGTCGTGTTATCTTATTACCTGGATTTCCGAGTAAGTTCGTTGATGGCGAAAATAAATGTCAGAGGATTCATTTGATACATTTTTTCTTCGAGTCGTGAGTTATTTGAGGAAAGTGGGACTAAAGTTAGAAACTTTGTAAAGGAAGAGTGGTCAAAACAAAGTACATTCATGTACCTACCCGTTGTATTCCTTTGTAACTGAAATCTAAAATAATATAAATTTAACACATCCTAAATTTCCCTGTAAATTTTATATTTTAAGTAGGTGCCTAATTGTACTGTAGCCATGTTTGGTAGGTGTGTATAATATGTAATTAAAATCCATTCAATTAATGTCTCCCTCCTTTAATGCAAACATTCTTAAAATGTTTGTTCTCCATTTAAATTTTAAACCATACTTAGCCATTAACCACGTGTTAACTCGTTAAGCATATGTACCTATATCACTAGCGATCTCAGTCAAAGCTGGTATCGCCGCAGCGTTCGATTAACAAAGGCCCTAACCCCGGCTCGGCCCATTTGTGTTTTTCCGAGCAGACAAATCGGCAACAATAAAACTCGGGCCTCCTCACAATGGCCCACGCATGGGCTGCTTTTAATTTGCCCAGCGTATATCGGATCGGGCGGGGCGCTTAAAAACACTCTAGGGAAAATCCCGTCTGCAAACGCCGAACTTATTTCGGACTTTTGTTTTTAATACGGTTGTTTTTATTACGTTGCTATTTTTAAATATCTACCTTTAGAAGGTTATTTATTTCTTTTAATTATTTTTTACTTTGATGCCTGTCATAATAGGGCTGTCTGTAATTTATTTTATAGATCGATTTTGAACAATCTTTATCTTTCTTTAGAAATATTTATTTAATATTTATTTAGTATTCAGTTTAATACGTTGCGTTGGCAGCTACCATTTTTTTTGTTGATGTGTTGGGGCATGCGTTTAACTTTACATTTGTGAAAAAGACTCCGTTTATTACAAGGATACATTTCCGAAAATTAGGGAGCAACGATCTGTTCGGAGAGCGGAAAGTAATTATAGACCAGGCCGATGTTTTGTTGATAATTCAATAATCCGGCCTTGAGGCTCCTTCGCGGAGATTCCCCTCTTTTGGCACCCCTCAATATCATTATACGGCTGTATTATAATCAGATATTTAGGTTTATATCTACTTACAAGTATTTATTTTAGTTTTTCGATACGAACAAAAATTTACCATAGGTATTTGCTATATTCATCAGGTATAATAAATATAAAATACTATAGTGTAAAACTATTATTTTAAGAGTCATTAGGGTACAACACGAAAATCTCACGAACAAAGCCACGGGGAAGAAAACTGTCACATTAAACTTAAACTTATATGTATTGCAGTCTGCTCTGCTTTCCGACCACCTGAGTAACGTAATACGGCGATATGAAGTATACGAGATACATCGCTAAAAGTTGTTTAACTCGCAAATATAGGGCCGATACAAATAAAGTTAAATTGGCAAAGTTGCTCAGGAAGGCCCAGGTGACATTCATAACGTCTCGAAAATTATTTTTGTAAATATAAATTAGTTTGTGCGATCGTTATCCGAACCTTTTGCGTACTTTTCTGGTCTATCTTTTCTCGTGCACGGAAAGGGGAGCAACTTTCATATGCTCTTCTGTGTACATTGATAAATCGTATTAGATAAATTGCCACTTACTATGTGCTATACTTATGTTTGAAATTTTATTCGTACATTTTATTATTTTACAATAAACTGACCCGGCAAACGTTGTTTTGCCATATAAATTAAAAAAAAATGTTAAGGGTGAACAATCCTTATCACTTAGGGGTATGAAAAATAGATAGTAGCCGATTCTCAGACCTACTGAATATGCATATAAAATTTGGTAAAAATCAGTAAAGCCGTTTCGGAGGAGTAAGGTAACTAACATTGTGATACGAGATTTTAAATATATGATGATGATATATACAATTGTTTTACTCTTCTTAGACGGGCACTATTGTCAGAGAGGTCGAGGTGATGGTGGTGATAAGATGGTGTATGCGGTGGTTCTTGAGTGTCGTGGTTCTCCTTAGCGGGGGTTATTGCTATCGCAATGCTTCTCCATTTCTGGCGGTTGGCAGTATTGCGAGTACACTGGACACATAATTACAAATATTAAATTTGTAGTTTTACACAATTACTTATTTATATTTTTCATCTTATAAATATGTTTAAACGCCACAGGATGCAGTAGAGTTGGAGTGGTAGGCTCTGGCCGTGGTTGTAATACCACCCACCGAACAAAGCCATGCCGTCAAGCGACCTAGTCGTGTTTCGGGATGATGTTCGGTGAACCATCGGGGAGACGGGTCTGAGCAGCCGCTCAACTGCCGTCTCTCTCTAGATCTATGTGCTCCATCTTAGGCCACATCATCGCTTCAGGCGAGATAGTGGCCAAACATAGATCTATAAGGCGTAAAAAAAAAAAAAAGTGTTCCTATGGCCTTTTTTATTATAAAACAATTAATAAAATTACGCTATATCACTATCACTACATAGTATAAAACAAAGTCGCTTTCTCTGTCCCTATTTCCCTATGTATGCTTAAATCTTTAAAACTACGCAACGGATTTTTAAATAGATAGAGTGATTGAAGAGGAAGGTTTATTTGTATAATAACCGTGCGAAGCCGGGGCGGGTCGCTAGTTTCATTATAAACCTTATTTAAAAATAGCTTGTTTCTAGCGGTATCGTTACATAACTATTGTCTTCGTTATAGAAACAGCTTTTCATCGTATAGTAAAGCCAATTTGTTTGTTAAGTGAAAGATATAGGTGTTTATTAGTCCGTTGCATGTTTCCGTCCTATATGGAGAAATGTCCGATTAATTAAGTTAGCGTAATAAACGTACGCCCGCACCGCGGCAGCGCGCGTCCGCGGAGGGCGGGCGGGAACAAATGTTTGTTAGAGGGCGGGCGCGGTCCACACGCGACCTTTCATTAAAACTATTCGTCTTTAACGATTGTGCCTTTAAAAATGATCGATTTTGTATACACTTTAAACGCGCTTAATTGGTTAAGGAAGATGCGTTGATGTTTAGACTAAATCCTGGTAAGAGCAGGTCGTATTTTTAACCGAAATATAGCTTTTGTATCGATAGAAGTTTACCTATAACAGGTTTTTTTTCCAATATACATATATATCCAACATACGAGTATATAATAATATAGCGTATCTATACATCTATACATATAATAAAATCGTGGAACCCAAAAATTCTGTACTTGGAAGATATTCGAAAAAAAATCAACTAGGGCAACTTAAAATGAGTAACTAAACATATCAAAACAGTTTTTAAAATGTTTGTGTGTTTGTTTGTCAGTTTGTTTGTTTGTTTATTTGGACTTCTATAACTTGAGAACCACTTATGGGATTTTGATGATATTTCCACGAATATGTTTAACTGAACCCTGATTCTAATATAGGCTATCAAAATTTTGAAAAATCTGCTTATAGGGGGTTAAATGGGGGGTGAAGTTTATATGGAAAAAAGTTATTAGATTGTCTTAGAACCTTGAAACTCAGAATTAATACATATAATTACAAATTATTAAATACGGTTTCGAGCATTTTTCAATATTTAGCTTTTTTTAAGCGATGACAACAGAAAATAGATAAAATTAGTCTGACTCTGAAACGATGTGTAGACTATGAAAATGAATAATAAAATATAGGTGTAAAATTTTATTTAAATTAAAAAATATCATGATAGAAATATAATTTCAGCGTTTTAAGTAACTCTTAGAAAACAACTTGCAAACTTTACATGAAAAGACCTATAATTATTTCAACTCTTGAAAAAAAAAATCATTTATGCAATTGAGATGGCGCTTGGAGTAAAATTAAAACACGCAAACTAAATTTTTATGGAGTGCATCTGACACGGTGAATATAGATAAGCGCTTTTCTTCTGTTTGGTTTGACGTTACCTGTTTTTTTTATGGTACTGAGTGGTGAGACGAGCAAGTCGTTCGCCTGATGGTAAGCGCTATGCCTGCCCATAACAATAGCAGTGCCACCCAGATCTGAGTCATTGTCTTGACATCAGATAGTTAAAAATTTATCATAAAATTATTTTAAATTCAAGATCGCATGATGCACTTTGGTCATTGGTAGACAGTGAAAAATTGACATGCTACAAAAGTGTTCGAAAATTTTCTAACTTAAAAATATTTTCTGTAACACTCCTGTACCTTTTCTGTAACAATGCAAAATCTATTTAAAATGAAAACTTATATATTTATTTGCCTTACCTTAATATAGTAAAGTATTATAATTTACATGACGGACATGACTCATAAAATAATGACATAAATTTAATGATATACTAATTGGTTACTTTGTGTATTATAATAATAATTCAATAATTATTATTTTCACGAGTGTTCGTCCTCTCTTCTAATTGCTATGCCCGACAGGGTCCATAATGAGCTGTACCTATTTATTGACAACAACTATGGAATAACATTATGGAAGGCAATAAGTGATTGAAATTGAAATAGTTCTAGCTCTTCAAATTTTCACCATGTTGGCGGCGGTCAATGTCCCGTACAGTCTATAATCCACTTACAATCCACCACACCTTCCCATTCGTCATCAACATCGACGATTCCATTCATTAGCTTTTACTGCCAGCTCAATATACACCTTTTGCACCGGGGATTAAGGATGTAATGCTTTGACAATGGCTGAATTAGCGGACAAGGGCTCTGGCAGGTGTTAATGGAAATAGACTCGCTTTGGAGAGCGACTTTAGTCGTACGAACAGTGGGTGATAGTTATGTGTGAATTGAAAAGATTGGACTTTGTTCAACTGTAACAATTTAAACTGAGGCAATGCCAATTTTTTGATCCAATAACAGAAATACAGCCATTGACACCCTACTAAGAATTATAATATATTTTTGAAAATAATCATAAGTATCTCTTGTCCTGTCTTTTTGAGAGAAAGCCCGTGTCCCAGCAGTGGGGAGCGTAATGGGTGATGATGATTTACTCGGTTCTAAATTTAGAAACGTCGCCTAGTTAATGATGTCTTTAGATATTTTGATTTTAAATTTCAATGATTTTTTACTTTGTAAAAACAAAGAACTGACCGAATCAGTTCAGTAATGAATAAAAAGATTTCTATTTTTATCCGTAACAAGTATCTAGCTTTGAGGAAAGCACGAAAACAAATAGATCTGAAGTCGATCGTCCCCGTGTCCCCGTACAGACAAGTACGTAACACTAGAACGACACACCATGCCAACGTAAAGCGGCGAAAGATGCTGATATAATGCATAGTATATATGCGTTATATCAGTGACATAATATGCCGAAGTGGCGCACAACCTAAGCCATGTTTATACAGTACACAGGTTTAACAGAAGCAGATATTATATAGGACATCCTTGCATCCAGTAGCACATTATCGGCCGAGAGTGGCAGATTCAATGACGCTTGATCAAAACTTACTCCATTCCATTCTTCGTGATGACGGCTTGGTCATATAATAAAGTATCAGTCATTTCATGCGATCCGATCTTCCGCCTCTGGTAATACACGACTGGCGTAATCTAAAAAGCATTAAAAGCCGAAGTTCGACAGCGGTCCTTCCGCATGATGTGTACACTAAAGCTTCGCGACGTAACGAGGGACCTATTTTCCGGCTCAATCATCCACTCGAGACGTTTCCGTTGTCTGCGACCGCGAGATTGCTCTCCGATTGATATCGACCGGAGCAAAACAGCATAAAAACGATCGTATTTACCTGTTCTTTGTAAATACAATAAATACGTGCTTGTCTTTTGGTAGTAACTCAGGCTTTGTATTTTTGTGAGGAGTGTTTAATTGTCTGAAAAGATTCGATGACGGGCTAAAACATAATGGTGCAACTATTTACTGATCTGGCGTACATAACTATTATAAATTAAATTGACATACTTATCTCTATAACTGTTTATATCTCTATTAGTTAGGTACATTGGGTATTTCAATTCAGCCTCTGTGGTGTAGAGGTGGGGTAGGTCAGCTCTTATCGCATATGGAGAGTGCGGGTTCGATTCCTGCTACGGGACAAATATTTTAAAAAAGCGCGCAAGTATTTTGTTTGTGTCTAAGTGTTGTAGGATTCAGTTCTCGTAGTTCCTGGTTCTCTAGATATAGGAAAACCTAGAAAGGAGCCAGGATCTGTGCGTGATCTTTGGGCATAAAACTAGTAATATTTATTAAGTTCAACAATTACAAATAGATTTCAGTTTAATAGCTCAATAAACATGCTAATATCACTGGCTAATATTCGAACACGATAAGCCAAGAATAAACGGGAATCGGGAGATGTTTAATCTTATTGGCATATAAATAAGATTAAAATTGTCCCGATTTCCAACAAGCTGGGAGAGTTCTCATTCAATATGAATACCAACATAGCTATCATTGGAATGAATATTAGATTTCACTATTGGAAACAGAAAACTGTACAGAGGTTCTTGTTTTGTTAAAAATATTTTTAGGCATTTCGTAATAATTAAGAGATATGATGAGAATAAAAGAACCGTATGTCTAGACTAATGCAAGACAATAAAAAGATACACAATAAATTATTAACTAAATACCTAATTGTATGATAAATTTAGTTTATGATAATATCTATAATAAATTTATATATAAGATACGAAATGAGAACATAATATATCTATTATTGGTATACATTTCTGAAATAGACGCTCTAAAGTCTAAACCTATACGTTTATATCAACTATTACTTTTTGCATTCCTTAATATTTGTACCATGATATAGTCACGATATATCACAGTACATATATATACTTTTTGATTTGGTTATGTAATGATGATTTACTCAAAATGTCTTCAAAAAGCCAAAACCATAAGACAAGCAGGAAATGCACTGCAGGATAAACCAATCACCAACCAATAAAGATAAAATAACTGATCAACTAAAAAAAGAACTTAAAAATAACAAATAACGACTCTACACCTTTCCCTTCCGTTCAGTTGTTCGGGGGCGTTGAGCTTCCCCTATTGATTACCCAAAAAGCGGAAAATAAAATCGTCTACAGCGTTCGGAAACACAATACTTCGGACTCACGAATTCATCAAAACACAACCCCCGGCTTGCTGCCACTTAAACGAATTAAATTCCACCTATTGGAGATGGAGACTGCAGTATTGCAATGTTTTTTAGGACGCTGTGTGATACATTTTGAATCATACAAACCACATTGATACTAAATAATTCTAGAGAGAAAATATGAAGAGTATGTGAGAGTCTTATTGATAGAGCATTCCGGTTTGAAGGGCATTGTAACAAGCGACATTACTCTGATGTTTTGGGGTGATGAGCGCAATGCAGTGCTACGCAAAACTTTTTATAATATTAAAAGTTCTGGGTGGCACTGCAATTTTCATGAGCAGGCGTGGTACCATCAGGCGAATGACTCGTTCGTTTCATTACTCAGTACCATATAAAAAAAGCGCACACTCATCATTTATCACTATTGAGGGTATTGGGAATAGATAATTATTTTTGATACATTTGAAAGAAAGAATGAAAGAAAAAGAAAGAAAAGTAAATCGGAGAAGTACTATAAAATAAATTTGAGTTTGGCTATTATCAAAATTTAATACCTTACACACTTATTTACACTTTATTACCAAACTATACTTCAGGCAAGTTTCCTCAAACCGTGCGGTAGCGCCAACTCCGCCGTCTCGGCTCCACCGCAATCTTTATCAAATAAAGCAGTTTAGTAAACCGCCGCGTTCACCCGCCACCCTTTATTATCTATTTATGAACAAATTTAAATAGACCGACTACCGCAGACGCTGTATAGAAGAATCTTTATGCCCTGCGAAGCAAAAGCGATGCTATGGATGTAACTTTACCTAGTTACTAATAATAATTTATCATAACGTCATTACTGAATCGCTATCGTGTGTCGCTATCGCTATTGTGAAAAATCAGCAAAATTATTGTCTATTCAATCGATGGATAAATTTGTAAATCTCGGTTGCTTTCCGCGTGTATTTCTCCCAAAATATCAGGAGTGACATGCTATCTTGTATGACCAATGACGAAAGTTATAATTTAATTTAAAAAACGGTTCTTGTGACCAAGTTTAAAACAATAAAAAGTTGTATGTAAATGTAGAACAATGATTTATAGAGTTTTTGAATGTTTGAGCATCGCTTCACACGTATCGCTTAGCTTGGAATCGCACATCCATTCTACCTAAAGCGCTGGCCAAATGTACCCAAATTAAAGCCACACAAATAATATATTATGCATTATCCAACGGTGCAGGGATGTTTGAACAGAGAGTAACTTACAAATTAATTAACTCTGAATAACGCTTAATTTAATTGAAACAATTTGTATCTACTGAGAAAAGGATTTAAATATTTTAATAAAAATGCAATTATTATGCTTGTTCCTCTCAAATCGTTATAGCGACTGTTTGGCTTAGAGCGCCACTTCTTTCTGAACTTTGTTATTTTTGTGTTAAGCGTCAAGAGCGAGTGTGGCTCAGTGGGAACAAGTACAAATTTCAATTTCACGGACCCGGGTTCGAATCCCGCTGGCCTCGCTGGCAATAACCACTTTCTTAAGTTATGTGCGGATTTAACCCCTGGCTCTTAAACGGTAAAGGAAAACATGGTGAGGAAACCGGCATGTCTAAGAATTAATCACAAATATTCAAGGACATGTGACATCCACCAAACCGCACTGGGCCAGCGTGTTGGATTATGGACCATACTCATTACTCTCTCAATGAAAGAATGCCCGTCTCCCAGCAGTGGACACCTGATGATGATGATGATTTTCGTTAAATTGTAGTTAACAATAATAATAATAATTACAAATTATAGCTTTTGGTTTTTGGAAACTAATAAAAGAACTAATAAATCTACTATTTATTAATAAGTAGTAAACAGCATTTCTTTATTCTAATCTAAGACATACTTTGCCTTGTCTCTACATATATGCACTTGCTGACTCAATACTTTTATCTTTACAATTTCGTCAAGCCATATCGTAAATCTACAGTAAAGTTACAACACCATAGAGAACACTTTTATCCAGTTCATTATTTCCTAAAAAACGTCGTCTTAGTATCAACTGAAGTATCCGCGCTGTAATATTTTGATGTTCATAATAATAGGAGATGCGACACGAGGGTGCGGAGGGTTCCGGATTTATTCCGTTTTTATTACTTTTTTACGGACCCCTCTGAGAATAGACGTATGGGCTCGCTAACAGAGTGTAATGTTACGAGCTGGTTGTAGTATACCGCACCTTTATTAGTATTTATAACAAAATGAACCGGAGTTTCGGCGCGGGCGCGGTCGCGATTGTCGTAAAATGTCCGATCGATGGCTTGACTCGTGACTTGGAGTGGAGGTGACAAGTTGATAGTAAACTTTGACTCTCGCTAGTATTTAAGTACCTATAGTATTTTTTGCGTAACAATTTCATAAATGACGTGTAAATGTGCATGTGAGTCGAAGGGACAAATTATGCAACATATTTTTTTGTTTACAATGAATGAGTTGTCCAGTCGCTTACCGGAAGTCATGATGACCGAAAAGCTAACCTCAGAACAGAACCAAAGAAAACTAAATATACAGAACTTAGAAATGAAATGAATGGAAATAAATTTATTTGTCTAAACCATGTAAACATGTTGAGATTTGTTAGGTATACATTCCATCACCTTTCGGTGTACAAATATTTATGATAATGACTTTAATACATGTCATTATTTAGTAGTTATTGTCAGTCTCTTATTAATATTATCAAAATAAAATATACAGTTATGTCACGATCATATGATACAATAATAATTATTAATAATACATTTAATATAAGCTCTATTGTATTTAAGTCCCTAAGTTTTTGGAAAACTTAAATTGAACATAAACTCGACCTGTATATAAAAGCTCCCGTTCTACGTCGGCGTCAGTCGTCATAGCGGACAGACAACAGATACAAGCTAACCAAACTGCAAAACAATACTCAACACCAAACCATAAAAGCTCACGAAGGCAAACAACCGTAAGAAACGCTTCGATTTAATCCAAACCTATCTCAAGATGTGTGAAAATAAAAATAAGAGAGGCATCCCGCTCAATGGCCGGAACGAGGAGTGTTTGCATTTGATAAGGCACTGGGGGTGGTAAGGGTTGAAGCGATACTTTAATGTAGCTTTTGTTTCTGACACGCTCCTTTCAGATGGAATCTTGTGGATTTCAATTGAACTGAGAGCAGATTTTAATGATTACGTATTCTAATGTGGCATTAATTACAATATTTAAAGGTATCTAATTTTTGTTTTAAAGGAATTTTATGTTTATTTTTTAAGCTTTTAATTATTTTTGTTATGCACTTGACCACTTTAAGAAATAAACTTATTTACTAATTTCCTGTTCGCACCAAGCGCTTTTCTTTGACTTTCATAATACGAACGGCCAAGGAGTGGAACAATCAAAAATCAAAATCTCTTTAATCATTTTGGCATCACAGACGCACTTATGAACGTCAAATTATCACAATGACTCTATCATCGTATCGGAAAAAGAACTCAGAAGATACGGCCAAAAACTGAGGGGAATTTTTTGTGGAGATTTTGTTACAATTTTTTGAGGTTTTACAATGTTATGTTTCTAATGTACCAGTCGGTTACTTTGCAGAAGTGGAATGTTCCAAGAATCTTTGTCTTCTATGTAATTACGAACAGTGTAGTATGCTTTTCTCATTAGAACATTCTTAACGCGTAATTTGAATTTACTTTCTGTGAGCTCCGTTATACATTTTGGAATTTTATTATAAAAAGTACGCAGTTGCCCATAAAGGACTTATTCGTTTTAGTCAGTCTATACCTAGGTGCAACAATCCTATCCTTATTTCTAGTGTTTATGTTATGATGGTCACTATTTACTTTGAATTTTTGGAAGTTTTTGCGAACGTGCATTATATTTTCATAAATATATAAAGAAGGTAAAGTTAATATATTAATTTGCTTAAAAAATCCCTTAACGAGTCACGTGGACCCAACTCGTAAATCGCGAGAACCGCACGCTTTTGTAATATAAAAATAGTATGTATATCCGCAGCAGAACCCCACAGCAAAATGCCATATGACATTATGCTGTGGAAGTGTGCAAAGTAAACTAACCGAGCCGTAGCTATATCCGTTAATTGCCTAATTAACCGACTTCAAATAAAATTAGGAGGTTCTCTGTTCGATTGTATTTTTTTTTATTTTTATTTTTATTTTTTTTATGTTTGTTACCTCAGAACTCCGTCATTTATGAACCGATTTGTCTTTTTGCGTCGGGTTCAGTATAGCTACGAAGTGGTCCCATATAAATTTCATCGATATGTGACCTTGAACTTCGAAGATACATTGAAGTCGGTTTTTGTTTTTTTCTAAAAATTAATTATTTTAAGAACCGCATATGCAGCAGAACTAAGTTTTCCAGATAGAGCATCAATATGAGGACCCCACTGCAACTTAGAGTCTATGCCTATACCTAGGAATACCGTCGCTTTGTCTGTATCGAGTTTATTACTATTGAGCATTACGTTTGGCTCTACATGTCTAACATTAGGCAAAGAGAACTTTAAACATTTCGTCTTTTTCGCGTTTAGTAACAAATTATTCACAGAGAACCATTTCTTAACAACATCCAATACGTAGTTTACATGCGCCAATTCACTATCCTTCCTATCTACTTTAAAAATTATGGATGTATCATCAGCGAATAGAACAATATCTGCAAGGTCTTTAACGAACATGCAGGTCTCTGTGTTCCCGGAAAGCAACAAATTGAGTGTGTTTAAGACTAGAGTGAACAAATTTCTTCTAGACGAGCCTGCTAAATCATCGACCCCATCGTCATTTAACGACAGGTGATATAGCGATCAAGTGATAGCCTAAAATGCTCGAAAAAAATAATGAAAAGACATTAATTCACCACTTTTACTAGCTCCATAAGAAAGGACTTATCGAAACGCCAACCGAAAAATATTGGACGAAGCCATGAGGCAATAAGCTCGTTCTAAATTAATCACAAATTGTCCTCCCCGAATCATCCCAAACAGAAAGCAAAACACCGAACACCGCCGTTAATAAGAGAGCCGCCGCCCAAAGGACAGCGCCGCAAAAGGACCAAAACTAAACACAATTTAAAAGAGAATTCTTAAAGAGAAGACGCGCGAATCCTCGGGCGAAAAGCAGCAAAAAGATAATTTGGCTGGCCCTGCCCCAGGTTGCGTTTGTCTTTTCTATTGTGAACTTTTATATCGCGTTTTATGAATTATTTCCAGTTGTTTTTGCAGACTGTGAATTCGAATGCTGGGGGCAAGCTCCTTTAGTCTTTTTTAAAGTTTTTCAGTATCTGATTGGTAAGTGAATATTTATATTATTATCAGCTTAATAAGTCTACTTTAGAAAAATCGACACAATATCATGATTTTCGGTAGGTAATATTACTGTTTTTAAATATTTAGAAAGAAGGAATACGAAATTGGCTGGGCAGGATTTGAACTTGCAACTTCGGTACACCGAAAAATTATGTTCCAAACACAATATTTTGAATCCTAAAAAAAATAATAGATAAATAGAACTTAGAACCATATTAATAGAACCATCTGGATGTCACCATATAGTGACACTATATGGTTACACCCAGATATAGCGGGTGAAACACCGCTTATGAAAAGGGTTTTCTTTAGAATAGAATATTTTTTATTGACATAGACAATATAATGACAATGCTGTACTCAAGACGGCAGTATAACTGTTATATATTGAAATGTCTCGCAGCTCGATTAGAGAGCATACAAACCGGCTCAGTCGCACAGGCATTGAATGCTAATTGCTATGTTGCCGAGAGCATTGCGTTGCACTATTAAACAGAAGCTGTTATCACACTAACTACTGTATATTGATTCGCTTGTAACTCAATCCTGTGTTTGGTTACAAATGTGATAGAAAATTTGGTTACAAATTAGATATTGTTAACATTAGATGATTGTTGTGTATACACGTTACAAGTATACGTTTTATCAAACAAAAAAACCGACTTTAATGTATCTTCGAAGTCCAAGGTCAAATATCGATGAAATGTACTCGTATATAGGACCACTTCGTAGCTATACTGAACTCAACGCAAAAAGAATTTTCCAAATCGGTTTACGAATGACGGAGTTCTGAGTTAGCAAACATAAAAAAAAATACAATCGGATAGAGGACCTTCTCTTTTTTTGTAGTCGTTTTTGAATTAATAGTTTTTGAAAATAGCAGTTCTCCAGGGTAGCGAAATTAATGCAGCGTTACGAGTACATGTGCTACGGCAAAAGTATCAAGTGAGTATACAGCCATTTTTTTGGAAAGGCGAGTTAATGGAGTTAATAAAGAACTTTTTTTACAAGTTATAAATTCATTTTTGGAAAGACAATATCGAATACAGTAGTGAAGTATAACTTAAACATTGATATAGTAAGACATATTTAAATCGTACCCATGGTCGTAAAAGACATTGTGGTATTACTTTCAAATAGACAGTTGACCGCCATGGTCGGCTGTACTCGACATGAAAAAATGTTCTCTACTGCGCCTCTACTTATGAGTATAGATTATATAAGTCACTAGTTACACCAATAGATATCATAACAACAAAAGGAAAAAATAATAAACTTCAAAGTAAAGTGTTACAATGGGCGGTTTTATTGCTCAAAGTTATTAGTGATATTTAAGTAAGTTATTAGTTATTAGTGATATTTCCAGACAACCTATAGAATTCCATAGTAATATCTTGTAGTGTATAAACGTGATTGCACTCAAAGAAATTTAGGTATATAAATAAGATTTAATGAAACGGGAATTCACAAGGCAAAAGAAAAAGCCGTCAAAGTCCCGTTCATTGCAAATCTGCAAAAAACGCGCTGCACTGACACTCGCAAAAACAAGTATTGGAATAAACGAGAACAAAACGAATAAGAAACGGTGCTCAGCTTAAAATTGTGTACGCATTGCGAAGACCCTTCCACCCGTAAGGAATGCTCGGGAGAAACAACAGAATAATGCACGTACACGAGAGCGTTGACGAAACGAATGAAAAACACTCGTAGTCTCAAATCCAACAAACGGAAGGAGATTACCCACGCTCCGACTGTTCTCAACTTGTACAAACAAAAAAAGCTCGATTCACCCGCTTTAAAACAAGGCAATATTGCCATAGACTGGGCAAAGACGGCCGGGGAATATTAAAAACGTTTCTAAAAAGACAACACTGTGAGTGCAAGTTATATCAATCAGTCTTTTAAATTTAGACGAAAGACAATGACGCGCTTCTATGAACAGGTACAGAGGGGAAAGTCAATGACATAAGTAAAAAATTAGTTATTTTAGGAACAAACAATATTTTTGTTAAAAAACATATTTTTCAAGACAAGCTTTTAACAAATTCGTAATCAGAACCGCGAGTAGATTAAAATGAGTCAATACACTAGTAGTTTACGATTATCCGTCAAGGAGATCCATAGCCCACCTTCCGTCTCCATCAACAGATCAGCTGGCTGTCACCATAATATTGCATTGTCATCAGAATTTCATAATTATGCAAAATTTCAACTCCGTAGGATAAGAGGAAGTGGTTCTGATTCAACTTGCAAGATTTGACCCAAACATTGCAAGTTAAGTAAAAGCTTGTAAAAAATGGTTTTCACCATGCATGCCATTAGAGTGCATATATGATTAGATATTACCCTTTGACACATGACATACGAGAGAGAATGATGGTCCTTTATAATATAGTAACAGGAAAAATCTAACCCAGCTACAATCAACAATAAGCTGGGGCTAAATTGAAAACATTTCCATCCATATACACAGCTTTCTCGTTTATCAGTAACAAGATACCGTATTCATTACATGTAGCAGTAAACGATTATATTACAGCAGCAATACTGGATGCTCGTATTTTTGTGTTAACCCCCCACTGATTACGTCCAAATTGATATAAATTGAATTTTAAACCTAGCGGGGTCGATTCTACCCGCACAAGATGCGCGGAGCGGCGCGGCGTGGCGTCTCGGTAACAGAGAAGGGTTGTTCTACGGTTCACCTCACTATTATTTCAAAATGATATAGTTCAAGCTATGGGTAATTATTTGGAATAAAATTTGATTATACATTTGAAACTGAATAACTTATAAAAATAATTAAGGAGAACGTTACCACATTTATTGATATAAGCAAACAGTTATGTAGAAGACTATTCTTTTACACATCTTAATATAACGTACACCAATAAAGTTTATAAATAAATACACATGATTTATATTTCAACAAGTATATATACATTTTATAAAAAAAACCGACTTCAATGTATTTTCGAAGTCCAAGGTCAAACATCGATGAAATTCATATGGGACCACTTCGTAGCTATATTGAAACCAACGCAAAAAGAATTTTCCTGATCGGTTCATATATGACGGAGTTCTGAGGTAACAAACATAAAAAAGACGATCAAATAGAGAACCTCCTCCTTTTTTTGAAATCGGTTAACAACATGAAAAGAAGTATTTATATAAATAACATACATAGATTGTTCGCTATGTCACGGTCCTAGCAAAGAAAACTAAATATTACAAGTCATAGGTTCCGACTGAAAACCACCTGAAAACAACATTACATTGTACGTCTGCGCCGCGAATGCAAAGCGTAAACTTCCGGAAGAAGGACATCCTAACTGTCCGAAACCTGATCGGAGTTATCCGACACAATCATAACGTGAGTGTAGCCGTTTATATTTATAATGAATATTTCGACTCACGATAGTTTCCAAATCTTAATTACATTGTACCTAATTATATATGTATACTAGCTGACCCGGCAAACGTTGTTTTGCCATATAAATAAAAAAAAAAATTAGGGGTGGACTACCCCTAACATTTAGGGGGATGAAAAATAGATGTTGGCCGATTCTCATAGATACCGGATAAGCACAAAAAATTTCATCAAAATCGGTCAAGCCGTTTCGGAGTAGTATGGCAACGAAAACTGTGACACGAGAATTTTATATATTAAGAGATTATTTATTTATTTATTTATTATAACTTGGTTTTACTTTTTATTTTTTGTGTTTGATGATTTTTTTTTCAGTGTAATGCGACGTGTCTGAAATAAATGAATTTTGTTCCATTCTTTCCATAGATTTTGATAAAAAATGAATAAAGCATTCGGATATTGGCAGCCCTGACTAACTTACATAATTTAGTTTACGCTTTCACCGCATCGCACTTTCGAATATTTATTACTAATCTTATATTTAATAATGGATATTTATTTACAAAACAACCAAGTTTTCTGTGAAAATAATGGAGGCGCTTCTATAAAAGAAAAACCAATCAGAAACGTGTGTTATGTTGTACTTGTATTGTGTCTCACATGACTTTCATTTATTTATTTGATTGTCAAACAAACATTTACTATTTCTTTCTTTACTTAAAAGATCTGCTTCTATATACCTACATAATTTTGTTATGGGCAACCGTGGTGCTTACTATTAGGCGAACGACTTGCTCGTCTTCATAAAAAATAGGTGGATAAAAAAAATAGGTAATGTTATAATAATCACTTTTTAGTGGTTCTGTAAATATTATGTGTAGCATACCAAAGTTTTTTAATGAAACTTAGTGATGATACGAGCATGTCGTCCGCCTGATGATAAACACCACGCTTTCCCATAACAATTGTAGTGCTCCTCAGAACTTTTAATACTAATAAATTTATAAAAAGCACTGCGTAGCACTGCACTGCGCTCATCACCCTGAGACATCAGAAATTAAGTCTCATATGCCCAGTGATTTCGCTGGCTACAATGCCCTTCAAACCGGAATGCACTAATTCTTGCACACTACTGCTTGGTGGCAGAATAACTGGCAAAGCGACGGTACCCAGACGACGGACTCTCATATGCAGCATATGAGAGTACTTACCACGAGTAAATACAACTAAGAAGGTTAATAGAAGCGATGATTTGTCTCAAAGCAGCGTTTCATAACCTCCAGAGTTCCACTACCCTCGTCACTCCGGGTTAACTTTGTTTTCACTTATAACCACAGCGCCGCCAGTACCGGTGCCGTTCCGTTTTATGGCCCTTATTTTTCATGTTAACCTTAATTTAGAGTCGGTTAAAGCGTTACTGTTACTAAGGATTTGCGTATCTTTTGTGAATAAAAATGAGTCTATATACATATTCACGTGAATACTTAACGATGTTTATGCAATGATGCATGCCGGTTTCTGGAGTCGGTGGTTTTTAGAGCGAGTGTTAAATCCGCACGTTACTTAAGAAAGTCAGCGGGATTCGAACTCGGGTGCGTCGGATCGAAAGTCACACATGCTCCCACTGAGCCACACTTGCTCATAATAGAATAGAAATAGAATCTAGTAACCAATTAAACGGAAACATTATAAACACATCATTTTAATTCACAATTTGAAGACGCCGACAATCTGCGGATCACCCGTGGGAGTACACGAGTGTAAATTAGTGGTATAGTTCCCGTCGGCCGATCCTATTGCATTACTGCGGGGAGCCAGCCTTTATTGCTCAATTTGACTTTATTTAACGCAATTCGCAAGCGGGAGACACCCCCTCACCCCACTTCAACCACCCCCGCGTCTGACGGGGAACAGATGAGGTCCCACTCCAATCCACTTAGCAGCCACTAGGTGATCGCGGGACCACAGACACTTTGGAAACGATGTCTCTGAATGACCATTTGTACAGATGCATGTGTGTGGTGTGTCCGTATCAATCGAACTTGTTGATTGTACTGGTTTTGTAGGAGAATAATTTTATAAACTAGTATACGTTTTATCTAACAAAAAAAAACGACTTCAATGTATCTTCGAAGTCCAAGGTCAAATATCGATGAAATTTATATGGGGCCACCTTTAGCTATTTTAAGCATCCAAGTGACCCAACACAAAAATAATTTTCCAAATCAGTTTATAAATGACGGAGTTGTGAGGTAACAAACAAAAAATAAATACAATCGAATTGAGGCCTCCTCAGATTTTTGAAGTTCTATGAAGATTCGTCTACTGTTTATCTGAAACGAGATTCACGGCTACCTAATGTAGCTCCAATCAAGAATAGATTTTTCTAAACTTCCAAAACCGAAAAAAGCAAATTGGACATCTATGACCACAGCCGCGGTGCACGGTACTCTTATCCTACTTACTACTATCCTATACTAACATTCATTATATTATCAATGCGAAAGTTTGTGAGGATGGATGGATGGATGTTTATTACTCAATCACGCAAAAACTACGGAACGGATTTTGATGTAATATGTAGGTACTTTCGGGTTAAATAATATTTATTTTCTGAACAGGAAATTACATTTCACTTATATGAGAAAAAAGCTTATAGTAAAGTATGTGCTTCGACATTTTGTAAATATAATAAGTTAAATTTTTCAATTCAATTTATTTAACCACAGAATATCAGGCCTAAAAGTACTTAAGTATAAAAAGTACTTTAAGTCCTGAAAAAGGATATAAGCTACTTTTTATCCCGGAAAACTGCGGGTGAAACCGCAGGGCGCAGCTAGTTGACTATGCTTTTTAGCTAACTGACGAAACATGTAAAAAACTTGTGCAAAGTTTTGCCACACGGCTAACTTGGCGAAATGTTTCAGTCAGGATTAGCCTGCACTACACAGGCGAGCGCAAGTTTGTACCCAAATTAAATTTAGACACCGACGTTTATTCTGGTTAATTCACGAACAAGTTTGTACCATAATCTTCTTAGTCATCATGTTTATTATCTGAGAGCCGAGTATCGAGTCAGCCTTAATCTGAAGGTTTAGTGGGGCGTAGGAGGGGTGCGGAGGAGTGAGGCAGAGCGAAGGGTGTCATTTTCACGCCGGCATATCGCTCGCCACTGAGCCGTAATTGAATAATAAAATTGTTGCGAATTTTGGCAGAGTCCTTTGATTTGTTGCAGTTGATGGGAAGGTAAGTCTTTTGTGGGGAAAGAATTAAGTTTGGTGTTTACAATTTTGAAGGAGGTAGCTAATGAAATTGTAATTTTCAATTAATTTAGTTTTCTTGGCTGATAACAAGCTATATTCAGCACTAGCAACCGCACGCGACTTCGTAAGCGTCGACGTAATAAAATATAGCCTATGTTACTCAGAGAAGCTTGGTATCAATTTTCAAAATCGTATCTGTAGTTCCAGAGATTACGTCTTACAACCATACATACATACAATTTTACCTTTATAATATTATTAGTGTATATATAACACTTAATCATTTAAAAAAGGCATTACATTTAAATTATAGTTTTAATAGCAAGCTTCGCACGGTAAAGCATAACTTCTGACTGGCAAACGTCTTCCGAACAAAAATTATGTGACTTTAATTAACCAAATTGTTTGCCAATTAATTTCTCCCCGTATTTACACCCGTAACGTGTAAAATTACATTTTATTACGAAACATTTCACATTAAATGTCAACAGTACAAAGTTTGCTTGTCACGACGAAGTTAGAAATTATGTGTTATTTCTTACTTTAGTATTTTATTGAGACCGTTCGCTTCATCAGTAAAGGTGAACATTAAAACCAATAACGCAAAGAACACGCCGCCCGCATACTCGCGGCAAACATGGCGTCCGCACACTCGCGGCGAACACGCCGCCCGCGTTCTCTCGGCAAACACGCCACCCGCGCACTCGCGGCGAAACGTCACGAATTCGCGGCGTCTTTTGAACGGTCACTAGCAGAATACGGAATTGTATATCCACCAAAACAGAATGTGAGGCCTCGCTAGCAGCGGTTAGGGCGAGTGTACAATATTGAAGGAACGCGCCGAACTCGCCGCGGTGCTGCAGCGAACTTATCGCGAGTTCGCAGCATGTACGCCGCGAGTTCGCCGCATAAAAACGCACGCATATTGCCAGTGTAATAAGGCTGTTATCGTCTATTTTAAAGTGCATTTTATAATACTTTTACTTTAATTTACAGTGTTCTATCACTATCCAAATGTTTAGAGTAAAATTAGACTATGTTCATATTTTAATTCAAAATGCGTTACTAGATGGCGCTGGCAAGCCTTAAAAGACGCACACGATATATTCGTGGCTGCACGGGAGCTTAGCTTAAGTTTTGAAATAAATGACACATTTTTTTCCCATGTTTTTTTTTATTTCTGGGGGTTTTTCGGACTTTTGTTATGATCCGGACCATGTACAAAAGTCCTCCTACGAACATAGCTTAATTTTACTCTAAACACCAAATATCTAAAGTTGTATCCAAAACAATAAGCGAGAGTCGCAATCCATCACTAAACGTCACTCCCGAGATCAGCCGGCAAATTTTAATTCTAAGGGCGCGGTTATGGCGGGACGAAGACGGAGCTAATGTTTCGCGTGACGCGAATACTGAGATACAAATTTTAATTTTAACAGCCCCTACCATCTGCCCCTTCCAGCCGAGGGTCTTAGGTGTCTCGCAACTTTACATATTTTTGAGAGAATAAATCTCGTTTGATGGAAAAAAGAATTTCGCTGTAAACAGAAGGTTAATGGAATTCGTCCTTAGTATTCAAAGGCCTTGAATTAAGTGACGGAGTTGGCAGTGTTCGCGGAACAACGTGTGGAACGAATGTTAAAGCGTTCGGGATCGCGTCACGTACTTTTATTGGTGCATACATTTATTACATTATTGGAATTTAAGCGTAGTCATTGTAATACCATGCATTTTTTGGTGCGCTAAGGCTCAATTCACGCCGACATAGCAACGGCCGGCCGCGAAGTGGCGAGCAGTTTCAGTGCACAAATTTACACAGAATTTTAACTTTTATCTACGTTATTATAATACACAGTATTGTTTGAGAGGTTGGAGCAGGTTGCACCTTTTTCAATCTCCTAAAGCGATACTATGTATTTTGGCAATGTAGATAAAGTTTAAAATGCTGCGTAACTGAAACTGCTCGTCGTTTCACTGCTAGCAGCTGCCATCTTCAAGCTGAATTGAGCTGATGATCTACAAATCAATAGACTCAAATAAGACTCAAACTGATTATGTAGGTACTTATGTAGGTATCTCTACATAGTAAAAAACAAAGTCGCTTCCCGCCGTCTGTACGCTTAGATCTTTTAAAGTGCGCAACAGATTTTAATGCGGTTTTCATCAATACACGAAGTAATTCAAGAGGAAGGTTTATATGTATAAAACATGCATATAAACCTTCCTCTTCTTCCGATCATACAAATAGAATAGAATTAAGAATAACAATAAAAAATCTAACAATTTCTTTTAACCACCTTTTTACTCAGTTCGTAAGACTGTTTCATAAAGTTATCAAACCATGAAACAGATTGCTCGTAGCACGATTACTACGCCGTAACCCGCTACGCTGCTACGCGGCTACGGTAATGAATATGAAATGCCGTAAACGAGTTAAGAGAAGAGGAAGGTTTGAAAAATGCCTTGTTGGCAGTCGGGGAAGTAGATTTAATAAATTGTTTAGTTAAATTCCGCTTAATGAAATGTCAGGTTGAGTAAATATAATTCATTTAAAAAAAAAAATACCGATTTCAATTCTGATGTATCTTTAAAGTCCAAGATCGAATATCAATGAAATTTTTATGGAACCGGCTTAAAGCTGTGCTGAATCCAACGCAAAAAAAAAACCCAAATCAGTCAATAATGACGGAGTTCTGAGGTAACAAACATTAAAAAAATACAATCGAATAGAGAACCCCCTTCCTCCTTTTATTGATATCAGTTAAAAATATAATAAAATGTAAGTTCTACAAACTAAAGGCTATATCAGTAAATCTATAGTAAATTTTCCAGCTTCTGAGACTGAAGGAAATCTTGATCATTATTCATTATTTTTATTTAGTAAACTACCATACAAATAACTAGGTACATGACTTAAGATTTTTAATAATCAGGGTCCTAATTCACTATGACAACTTGGCGATTCCTTACTTCAAGGAAACGTCGATTCCTTTATTAATAAACGACATCTGCAATATTTGTATTCACTATGATGCGTCATATATATGAATATATGAATGCGTCATAGAGATGTCGTTTATTAATGAAGGAATCGACGTGATTTCGAAGCAAGGAATCGACGTGATTTCGCCAAGTTGTCATAGTGAATTGGGGCCCAGGAAGAAAATGATATCGCTCGGGCAGGGATCGAATCTGCGTCTTCGGAATCCCGTCCCGACGCCTTAAACATTGATCTACCGAGCTAACTGCTTGAGCAACTAAATTTCTTCTATCCTTCTTATATCGTCTTACGGGGACGATCCCTGCCCGAGCCATTTAATTTTTTGTTTCTTCCTATTTGTTTAAAATCTTAGGATTTTTGCCTAACATGCGCTAATGCATTAAATACCAAAAATTAGGTACATGACTGTTTAACATTTATTTTGATTACTGTCAAACAAATGACGAAGAATTTTGCAGCCTCATAATATATAATAGACACTGCGACATTAAATTCGAAAATCTACCTAAAAACGAGTTAGCAGTCGTGTCACAAGGCGGAAGGTTTTAAAAATAATTTGTAGTGCCCACTTGGTATTCAAGGAGGGCAAGTCGGGCGGCGCACATAGTTTATATTTATTACATCGGGGCGTCGAACAGTCGGAATTGCAGCCGCGATATGCACCCATTTTACTTAATGCTAGACAAGAAGACGAACGATCTGGTAATGACGATGTCTGGTGCGTGCCATAAAATAATAGTGGCTTTTATTTAAAAAAAAATATAAGATTTCTGGAGACACTGTTATTTTTTTTTGAGAATTTTGACCTTATGCAACGTCTTTTGAAAATGATGATAAATGTGATCTGACGTTTTTTTAACTAGAAATAAAACTTTTAGGTCCACAATGTTGAATCCAAAAATGTTGAATTCCCAAATTGTTGAATTTCCAAAATGTTGAATCCCAAAATGTTGAATTCCCTAAATGTTGAATCCCAAAATCATGATTTCTCAAAATGATTCAACAATTTGAGAAATCCATCCTAAAACGTTTTTTTTATATTCCAAAATGTTGAATTCTAAAGATAGAAATATAAATAATGATTTTATTTTATTATTACATAGGATACTTTTTATTTTGGGAAATTTACTAAGCGGTTGAAACCTCAAGGCGCAGTTAATCCAAACTAATATTATGAATACGAAAGTAACTCTATTAGTTACCTCTTCATGACTAAACGGCTGAACTGACATTGATAAAATTTGGCGCTAAGAGAGCCTAACCCGGAGAAGGACAAAACATTTTTTTCATCACAATTTAACACATGGATATGACTGAATTCCACGCGCACGAAGTCGCGGGACGCAACTAGTGTTAAATAAAATAAGATCAACTGTATTCAATGAAGAAATCCTTGTCGTAACAACAATTATTCAGCATTATACTTATAATACGAGTAATCCACAAATGTAATTAATAAATCTCACTCCATTATTATTAATCCACGAAAAAGTCATATCGAAATCTTAATGAAGATCAATCATCCCCTAATAAGATAATCAAACAATGACCCTCCATGTCCCAGCTTCGGGACGGGATAGAACACAATATTTAACGAAACCGTAGTGGAGATCTGTAAGTCTCACATCTAAACTAAGTAAAGGTAAATTTTATTATGAAAAATAAGTGCTTTGAACACATTATTAATAATAAATTACGGGTGACACTCACGTTTAAGTTGGAGTAGTCCAACTATAGTTTCAACCACATCCGGTGGTCTATTTCAAGGCGAGTGCGGAACGCTCGCGAACGCGTCGCGCCTCGCACTGAGCACTGAACTATAGTTGGACTACTCCAACTCAATCACCCGTAAATTATTATTAGTAAAGACAAAGTAAAAATGTATTTTTAAAGTTACACAGTCCGCTATACACTTAATTTACATATTGATTTACACATAAACGATTTAATGACATCCTCTGTGGTGTAGTGGTTGAGCAGGTTGGTTCAAATCTTATACACCACTGAGGTTGCGGGTTCGATTCCCGCGACAGGACAAATGTTTGTGCATAGAACAAAAAAGCGCAAGCATTTGTTTCGTGTCTGGGTGTTGTGGGACCATGGTTCTCATAGTTCCTGGTTCCCTAGATACAGGAAATCCTAGTTAGGGGTCAGGATCTATGTATGTGATCGTTGGGCGTTGTTTTTTATTTTATTTATAATGTTAGATTATCGGTGAGCCCTAAACTAGGCTAGGCCTGTATTGTATTTTATGCAACTGAGCAATTAGACGAGCACGTCTTTCACCTGATAGGAGGGCCATCCTTATCCATAACCATTGAAATGCCACTTAGAACTTTTAATACATGCGAAGTACTGCATTAGTTGAAGTAATCACTACGGTTTTAACAATGAGGTTTGAAAAAATTTTGAGCTTGCCCCTTATTGCAGAATTAGTATTCAAGTGGAATACTAATTCTTTTAATTTAAATTTATTTGATTTGTATTGATAAGAAACTAATTTCTATTCTTTTCTACAAATATACCTACTTGAACAATTTAACCTACTTATACAAAACGTTCGATATTTGCTCGTAACGTAATTTGATATTGATTGATTGATTCATAACATTCATTGCAAACAAATAACATTAAAACAAATAAAAATAAAACGTAAAATTTTGATGTGTACAATAAACGGTTTTATCGCTTATAAGCGATTTCTTTCAGACCACCTTTGGATGGACATTTTGTCATGTCATTTTTGAGCTAGCAACTTATGTTACTACGTACACGTTTTAAAAGAAAATTACAGTTTCCCGTACCTAAGATTTTTAGTAGTGAGTTTAGCACACCAGTAAACCACATGTTCATTGGCTTTTCCAGAGCTTAGTAACTGTACCGCACTGTCCCCGGTGTTGGTTCAAGAAATTTGCCCGAGCAATATCGCAGCCCTCCGAGGGAATCGCCAATTTCGGGACAAATCGAGGGGGATAATTATGTTTGGAGTCGGTTATTGAGGAGAGTCAACACGAGGCAGATTGGCCGACCCGTCCGAGAGCACGGACGTGTTGCCACGGACACGATAATAATGGATACGGTTTGCTTTTACATGTTGATCATATGTTTAGGACGTTTTTTATGAGAAGGGAATACGTGTTAACTAAATCATGTTTGGTTTATTAACAAACCAATAAGGGATCGGACAGTAATCGAGAAAAAATCTAAAATGTAGTTAGAACGAATGTTTGTCGAACCAGAAAGATAATTAAATCAATATTTTTGTGAAATAATAATGATTTATATTTTTAAATCAATAAACAAAATCTAATAATTCTGACAATTTTAATCTATTCTTATCTATATAACTATTATTATCTCAAACGAAACAACAATCACAGCGCATGACGTCATTTGAAGGCAAATGCCGTGAGTCAAGCTTGTATTTATTTTACGTTTTGCCTTTATAAAATGTATTTTAGCAAATTTTTTTTTCCATTACTTCAATATAGTCCCCAAACTTCACAAAACGTATTTAAACCTCATTGAATTTGAAACATAATATTTCAACATAGTTTTAGGTACTTTTAGAGCGTTATTTAATTAAAATAGTATTTTTCATGGCTATATATATTCATTGTACTTAATTTAAAACACTTTCTGAATAGTTGTCCCATCCCCTATTGTTAAGACTTTTGAAGTTCTAATTTATGATGCAATTCAGCAGTGAAACAAACTCTTTTACTCGTGGTAGGCCTCGTATACGGGAAGCCGTCCAGGTAGATACCACCACTGGCGGAAATTTCATTAGGGGAAAGACCTCAATAAATGATCATTTCAAACAAATGATTTCATTTAATTTCATTTAAATGAAAGATTTACCAGAAGACTGGCGTAAGTAATGTGATCCGAAAACCTAAAAGAGTAAGTATAATAACTTATCATAAGCCTAATCATATACTGATAGTTGTTATACTCGTGACGGCCAGACGGCCTCCCGCATACGAGAGATCTACTGAGTAGGTACCACCGCTTTGCCAGCTATCCTGCCGCCAAGCAGTAATACACATTACTGTGTTCCGGTTTGAAGGGAATTGTAGCCAACAAAATTGTTGGGCATATGAGACTTAATATCCCGGCTTATTGTCCCGGGCTGATGAGCGCAATGCAGTGCTACGCTGTGCTATTTATGGTATTTAAATTTCTGGGTGGCACTGCAATTGTTATGGGCAGGCTTGGCGCTTAGTATCAGGTGAACGCTCACTCATCTCATCACTCAGTTCCATAAAAAACTTATACTGTGTTATATACATATATATAGATGTACTAATAAATAACTATATTCCCAGAATGTCAGCCGTTCCTTATAAACAACCATACACACAAAATAAAATTTACTTTCATATCGTAGATTAACTAAAACTCGTAATTATTGTAAATAATAATTAGACGATTTAGAAAGTTTAATAGTAAAAATGTACCCACCCTTACAAATAATTCACTTGCTTAATTAAATAACTAATAATCTTTACACATAAATTACTGGAATTAGGCTAAACATCACGTCGGGGCCGCCCTAATAACGTACCAGTAAGGGCGGTGATACACGTGAGAACGGTTACGGGTCCAGTTTGTATTACGTATCGTTTTCGTAAGGCCAATGTCACTTAGCCGCAAAAGTACTGTGATAAATATAAACTCGACATTTGAAACATGTATGGTGAATCTTTGGGATGACATGCGCAGTGCAGTACCGACAAACTTAACAAATAAAAATGGATTTATCAAGATACACTGAAAATACAACGTGATGCAAGAAGTGCCGCAAGCGACCTACTCGTGTTTTATTTAAGCTGACTTTTTTGTTACCCCAAAAAAAAATCTTCCACGGAGAAGGTTTTTAAGTTTGTCACCTCATAACTCCGTCATTTATTACACCGATTTAGAAAATTATTTATGCGTTCGGTTCAGTATAGCTACAACGTGGTCCCATATAAATTTCATCGATATTCGACCTTGGAAATTAAGTCAATAACGCTAAAGAAAATATGGTCATGCGACTTAACTTATTTTCTGACTTAACAATTCAATTCAAAAGTTCTTTATTTCAATTTTGTCGTCACAGACGCACTTATGAACGGCAATTATTACACTGACTCTCCCACCGTATCGGAAAAAAAACCACTACTCAGAAGATACGGCAAGAAACTGAGGGGCATATTTTTTAGAACTTTTGTTACAATATTTTATGTTTGTTTTTGACAATATTATTTTATATGTGCCAGTTGGCTACTTGGCAGAAACGGCCATGCATCTTTGTCTTCTATGAATCTTTGTTTTTTTTACGAAGTGCATTTTTTTTTTAAGAAGTGTTATGCAAAACCTGCGCCGCTCGTCACCCTGAGACAGTTTCATAATGCCTAGTAATTTCGCTCGAAATGGGTATCTTTTACACAGGAACACAAAAAAACAAGTTTTCAAAAGAAATACATACACGTTTTTGATCCGATATTACACTCCATGTAGAATCACCACAACACTCCACTATAAACAATATCACACTACATTACCAAAAGCTTAAAGGCAGTTGAAACCCTTGCGCTTAATATCGTTGATAGGTAATTTTCTAACCTCCCTCGAGGGTATTTCTTAGAGAATCAACACTAGTGTAATTAAGGGATTCGTTTAAGTTATACGCTCTCTTTGAAGTTCCACGGGGACGCTGCCAGGCGGCGCGGGTGGCACTCGGCTCCGAGTCACATGCTGATGTGAAATCTAGTTTAGTTTGATAAATGGTACTGTAGGTAGAAATTGTTTATGAACTTGGCGAGGCTACAATATTGTCATGAAGCAGATATAAAAGATGTCAAAAATTTTCTTCTCAGAAACATCTTACAAGAAACATTCAAACAACATCATTACAAGAAACTTTGACAAACCAATGTCATGCTGCTAAAACTTAACTGTCCTAATCAAGTGCACGACCTTGCCGGTTCTTCAACTGAAGTAAAAAAATTAGTTTCAGCTATATCAGACAATGCTGCAATTTCTGGCATAAACTTAAATGACATTAAATAAACGGCAACATATAAAGGCTAAGTGTTTCGCGGTCCATAGGGTTGTCTCTCGGTACAGCTAGGGTTGCTTCATTAGCATTTTAATTACCTGTCGCGCGCCAGACGCAGCCGCGCCGCGCCGCACCGCACCTGCGACCCGCGATGCCGCTTGTTTGACAATGCATATTTTTACTTTCATGATGGAAATGACAAACTTATGTTAGGTTTTTATAGCATATGTGTGGACTGGGTTAAAATTCATCACTTTATGCGTCACGTATTCTAGTTAATAAGCACACTAAACTTTTTACGTTTGCATTCAGCTTCTACAAAATAACTCATATTATAACAAAAAAAAAACGACTTCAATTCTGATGTATCTTTGAAGTCCAAGGTCGAATATCGATGAAATTTATATGGGACCAAATTGTAGCTATTTACTTTATTCTAGAATTTTTCAAATTGGTTTATAAATGACGGAGTTCTCAGCTCCTTTTTTTAAGTCAGAAAAAGGAGAAAAAAGCATTGCAAAATCTACTTAAAACATGGTACGTATCAATATGTTCTTCATGGCTTCTAGTGCGGAAGTTTGATATCGCTACCGTTATTATATATAGCTTCAAAGTATCTTTTCAAGCATTGCAGTGTTTGAGCGGTACTTAAGCACTGCCATCTCCCGACGCAGGTATTCTAATAGTTTCCGATAAAGCTCCTTTGTTCGAACAAGATTGGCAGTTCGATTATCCTCGTCTCAAGCAAAAAGACATAAAATTAGTCTCTTATGCTCTAAATCCACCAACAAATAGCTAAGCGATAGCCAGCTATAAATATTGTATCGAATTTAGCCACCGAGCTAGCCACTTCGTGGCGGCACTTCAATACAATATTTTTCAGAATCAGAATAATTTATTGATTAACTGAACAACCAATTATAATACTGTACAAAGTTTTGTAGTAGTTTGCACTACAGTTCCTTCCAATTTTGTCTCTCTATCCATTGCACTGACACGAGGCAGTTTTTTTGAAAACAAGCACGTGGTTATATGGAACTTTAATTATAGCTTTGTTATTTTTACACATTTGCGATTTGCCAATCTGTGTGTGGCCTTGACGACACAACTATTAGTCTGACATTACTCAGTTTTATATAGCTTTTCTTGTCTCGATGGGTTTCCATCCTAATGTCCCAGACTGTATAAGCGCTCCTCAGAGAGCCGGGAAAATTAAACGGGCTGAAATAAGACCTGTTTAACGCAAGGAAAAATGATCTTTTACATCTTTTAGTGCTGCAATCGAGGAGAAGTTTGCTAATTAACTGCTTTGTTGGATTTAAGTGATATTGAAATTGGGGAGATGAGTAAGTCGATGGTTTTGAAGCTTTACTTATGAAAAAGTTGGATGGTGAAGGTGAAACTCACAGGAACAAATTGTACCGTGCTTTTGTTTTCAACTGTACAAATAACGCCAGCGGTTGAAGAGCAAAGCTGTTACGTATTACCTATGTGGTAAGACTTAATGGAGAACTGAGAAATTTATTCTGATTAAAATATTTTTTTGTCTATAAAACACACTCCTATAATTTTATTTTCCTTTACAAGATACAGAAACAAAATGAGTCTTCAAGTAAATTACGTACCAATTTGCTAAGTAATCACGCTATGAAAACGGAAGTCAAAGACCCGACCAACCAAAGCGGTTAGAAAATTAGGTTTCACAAAAACATTTGGGACGACAAAGCGCCGCTATAAACATGGGATTGTCCTCGTCCACATTTAAGTCTTTATTATTTTTAAGTCTTTCCGAGAGCCCCTCGTTCGAAAGTTCCACGTTGCCGACCCCGGCGCGGCGGAAAGTTAATTTCTTTTCGTGTATTTTAAAATTAATTTTGCTTTTGTGGCGAGACCTCTACACGAATTGTGAACGCAAAGCGGTAAAAGCTTTTCGTTATAATAGACCAGAAAAATGGCTCTTTCACCGTTTAATGTTTCGCTACTATTGCAGAGCACGATCGCTTTTGATTTCATTTGCTTTTTTTACTGTCACACCTGCTGTACGGTATAAATATTATGTAGCTATTCATATTCCATATTCATATACGTGTGAAAGGAGGGAAAGCTCAGTTTTATTGGCTGTGAAAATATGCCTCTAGTTCGTGTTGCAATGTTTTTTAATTTTGTTATAGGCAATAAAAAATCAAATTTGTAGCGCAATAATAAATTGGCCTGGGGAATGTTGCAAAATATTCTCTGAACTCGATATTTTGAAGCTGAATACCATCTACGTAATTTTTTGAATTGCCTTTTATTCGTAGGTACAAGGACACATGGAACTTACCGCTTCTGTCAAGTAGCCATTTGGCACTTAAGAAACAATAACATTCTTAAAAACCAACCAAAAAAACAAAATTTGCATATGCAAATGTTTTTTACTTTTTTGTATTTTGTATTAACATGTTGTAACAAAAGTACTAAAAATATATGCCCGGTCAGTTCCTTAGCATATCTTCTGCGTAGCGGTTTATTTTCTGATTCGGTGGTAGAGTCATTACAGGTATTAATTAATGTTGACGTTCATAAGAGCGTGTGATGCCAAAATTGAATAAAGAACTTTTAGGTAAATCTCAAACTTTGGTACAACATAAACTATTTTTGAGTTGTTATCATACTTTACTAATGTAGAAACACAGTTCTTTAAAATAGTTACTTTTTGTTACATGAATGCTACAATGCCAGAAACAGGCGCCATTGCATAATGTTCAGGCTTTGAATTATGAATCGCAACAATAGCGTTGCAGGCCACACATCAGTTGCATCCCATGCTGTACCATTTCAACCTCTGTCCCTTTAGCTTTAAGTATATTTTCAATTGCATTTCTCTATAACTGTGCGGATAAAGACCCCGATTCCAGCACAGCTTTGTGGTTCCATGTTACAGAGGTGCAGTATTATGCAAATGGCTTAGATCAGAACTGGGGCATTACAAGGAATTTTCTTTGCATGAAAGATTTTTTAGTAACTAAATAACGTCATATATCTAGGTAGAATTAATTCGTACGCGATAAGTTTTTATATACCTATTGTGCTTATAAAAATATATGTTTTACCACCTTTTTAAGTGCAATAAAGTGTTATCTATCTATCTATACCTAATAAAGTACTACGCGAAAACATGCCATTATTATTGTTAAGCTTATCTTTTCGGCGAAGTTGCATTGTGACGAAGACTGGACCAATTTCATAAAAAGATGCCCTTCCACGGCTTTAATAACACCAATTTAAATAAATTAAATCTTTTATATTCCTTACCATGTTTTATTTTGTTACAGATTACACAGAAGAAAAATGAAAAGTGTCTACCAAACAATTCGACATAGACATCAAATCAAGACTACGCGAAACTATTTTAAAGTAAAGAACCCAACTTCTTTTTAAAATCACGCCACTATCTGGATTTTAAACATCCAGTCAAAGCCAGCATACGCTTGAAAAGAAATGCAGACGACAACTTAGATACAATGTAATGAAGAGATGATTCATATAGAACGAGGGGTGTGGAATATTTAGGAGACTCAAAGCAGAAAAAGTGAAAAGGCAAGAAAGAGAAGCGTCACGTTCACCACACTAGTTCTCAACAGGTGCTAGGTTTGCTCTTCTAATTGTCGTTCAAGTCATATTTATGACTTGAACGCATTTTGCTCTCTTCGCTGCCGCCGCTAAAGGAGCGTTACATTCCACCTTCCTTTTTGTACAATCCGCACTTGTCCTTAAATCGTTTCATATCGCGCGGAACTTTTGTCATTTAGGTTTCATCTTTTTGTGGAGTATTTTAGTATTGAAAAGTTTTTCAGTCGTTTCATTGCAAGCTTTCTGTATGTTTACTTCTTTGCCTAAAGAGAAACTCTACCTTTAATAAATAAGATTTGTTTATCTTTTAGTAATGTTTCAATATGGTTATCTCAAGACCTTGTCAGCTAAAGCAGCATACTATTTCTCATTTCAATGAAAGCTCTGTCAAAGTATCAAATTACAGAGTGGATATTATAATTACACTTACTTTATTATTAAAACAGTTTACTTAATAATTGCCAAGAAACTGAAAATGTTTACTCTGAAAGGTATCTTCATTCGCAGTATCACAGTTCAAACGGCCTTTACAGCAATAGACCTCGGAATTTTTAAACAAGTGTTTAATAGTGTCATTACAGTGTATCCTCGTTTGTGCAGGTTTCGTCGAGGGCGGGCGGCGACAAAGGGCAAAACTTCAAAGCAGGCAGCGCGGATCAAAGGAACCGCCCTTCAGACAGCGCCCGCCGGATAAAACCTCTATCGGACTAACGTTTGATATCTGATTGTCGGTTAAATATCACAAACATCGGCTCAAAAGGTGTTACGGTTCATCTGAGTCTCCTCAACTCTCTTTATAAAAGATCTTTGTGTCAAATGCGATCAAAGCTGATAATAAAACATCTCAATAGAAATGTTTTACGAGTTGTTCCATATTGTCACAATAAGTATCCATAAGTAGCTTCGCAAGTCTTATTTTTAAGGGAAATGTCCGAAACAGTTTAGTAAATATCAGAGTCGAGTTTTCTGCTTTCGTTTGTACTTATTACTTTACGTTCTTGTAAATTCTTGGAATCTTCGAAGTCCTTTTGTATTACTTTAAACTTCTTACGAATACTTAAATATTACAATTAATGTACAAATACTATTATTTAGCTTTGTAAAGACTTATCAACATTATTGATAAAAAACATATTTTTCGCATAGCTTTTGTCGTGAAAATCGGATACAACACATTGACAACAAATAAGACACCCCACCCCTGCGTATGTTTCGTTCACAGATAAACCAGGGCCGTGTCCGGTTCGGATTACCGGGCCGGATGTGCCCGGCGGCCGGTTCGTGCCGGCGCACGTGGCTGGCCGATTAGTCCCACTGCCCTCCTGTTGGTACGACCGGGTCATGGATATATGTAGATGAGTATACTACTAGCTTGATGTAGATCGTGTCGTGTCATTGGATATTTTGTCAACTGGATTCAATAATCTACCTAACTAGGTATCTACTTAGTATTTATGTAACTACCTACTAAAGTTTAATTTTCTGTATCTACTTCGATTCATTAGATATTTCGTGAACTGAAATTAATAATGAATTTACTATCCCCCTTATTCATAAAGGAACAATAAGACGACAGTAGTAACGGCTTGAAAAAATAAACTTTTGCAAGTTTTATTGCTGGTATACACTGGCAAGTCTCACAAGGTACAAAACTTGCAGAAGTTGCTTGTCGCGACTGTTTTTTGATGTTTACACATAAAACTTGCAGCAAATATCGCAAGTTGGAAATCTTTAGAATATAGCATGCTGCACCTGTTTACACGATGAAAATTACTTGCAGAAGTCAACTTCTGCAAGTTATCTTTCTAGTTTAAACGTCGCTTAAAACGTTGTTAAAAATCGTTTCTCACCCTTAGGTCAAAATGAATCTCTCAGAAAGTGCATATAGTCTTTTTTTTATGAATAAGGGTGAAGATTTTATGTTGCTATGTTATATTATATATTCATAGTTTTACTCTACTTAGCATTTTAAGTCAAATATAAATTAATTATATGAGTCTTATTAGGCTTTATTGTAATTCTAATGGCATTACATAAAAAAAGTATGATGATAATGTTCTCTAACTAAAATATGATTTTAGGTATATTGATTTTCTGTACCTACGTTGATTGTTTTATTTCTAAGGTGTACGTCTGCGACAAAATTACTGAACATTTTATGTTATTATAAACCTTATACACGGTATACATCGTCCGTAGCTATAGCTCAATTGGGTAGAGCCCATCCCGCGCCTAGCAAGATTCACAACATCACAACCTTGCAATCATCAAGAAAAAATTCGAAATTTTTCTTTCCGATACCCTTGTTTGAGTTTTATGCTTGGCATTCGCTAATGCTTCATAACATTTAATATAATTTGCATTGTATAAAATCTGTATAAATAATACTACAGGAATGAGAAGAAAGAAGCTCCTCCGGGCAAAAGCAAACATACTGGGATTTATTAACCCTCCATCGCAAAGGCCTAATTAAGGGTCTGAAAGAATAGATTTTTAATTGTAATCTCATTGCGGGTGAAGGGTTAATAAAATTTGGGATGGTACATGCTTATAAATTCTTCGATCAACAATGAAGCGAAAAGATAGAGTATAATATAGAATGTGAAGAACGAAGCACTTATGAAAAAACTTGCCGAGGTTGGTCACGCGTATCCTTGGGCAATTAACACACTTTACGAGATGTTATTGCTTGAGAATACACGTAGCCAATCCTGAGTATGCTCATCATGAACCATCAGCGTCGGTAGAAGACATGAAGACTTTGAAGAACGATAGATAATAAAGTTAACTTACCTTCTGAGACTCAAAAATAAATCTTTTTTTAAGTTGTAGTTTTTAACCGACTTAAAAAAGGAGGAGGTTCTCTATTCGATTGTATTTTTTTTGTTTGTTACCTCAGAACTCCGTCATTCATGATCCGATTAGGAAAATTATTTTTGCGTTGGGTTCAGTATAGCTACGAAATGGTTCCATATATATTTCATTGATATTTGACCTTGGACTTCGAACATACATTGAAGTCGGTTTTTTGTTTGATAAAACGTATTCTTGTTTGATAAATTCAAACAAGAATACGTGTTTACAAGTATTTAGAATTGATCGGGTCTATTCTGCGACCATACTATAACATAGTCATATAGTTTGGTCGTTGGGTCTGTTTATAATATCATATCAAATTGCATTGACTTAAAGACTTCTCGTGACTTCTCTTCTCGTTGTAGGGGTTAGTTAAATTTTATTTATTTAATTAGTTATTGGCGAATAGACCATACATACTAAACTTATGTTGTAGTTGGTTATGAAGTAAACCTGCATAACTGCAGTATTGGTCTAAGACTTCATGACAAACTCGAAGACTTTGTTTCTTGTCCATCATTATATCATTTTACTCGTTATAAGTGCTACGATAGCATTTGCAATTCTTCACTAAAACTAAATTTAAACAAGTAGGACTTGCGTCAACCAGTTTTTTTTTCCTTCTCTCCTTTGTGGGATTTGGCTTTGCACGTCTTGTGCATCTGCCAGAGTCAAGTTCCGTTCGTTGTATGATAAACGATAAATAATAAAACTCTTAAAACTCTTCAGTTAATCATCTCAGAATTGACAACTTTGTACCTATTAATAAATGTCAAAAATCAAAAATTATCGACTTAACCCACAGTTATGAAGTTAGTACGCTAACCGTGGTTATCGCAAGTGGGCCAATTAGTACATATAATAGTAATCCTAATGTACAGTCAGGTAGTTATGCTTAACAACAACATGTTATAAATAGTGAAAGATGCTCGGAACTAATATTTCTTCTGCTTACAGAACTTCCACGTGTCTGTGTCAAACTAGCTTCTGCCACAAACGTCTTCCGGTGCCTTGGCCTTCATAACGAGAGCTTCGTGCTTCGACTGGCTTCTCAAAAGCTGATAGACAGACCGAGGTAAGGAATGGGGTTTCAAATTCAACTAGTTTTGCCCGTCAACTTTTAGATCCCTTTTAAAATAGAAATCTACAACTGCTTCGGATAAAGAAGTACCTTATTTTGGCTCACCTCTCTATATCTGTTCTCAATCTGATATTCAAATTAAAACTGTCCACATACAACAAATACCTCGAGGTTTTAAGTTTTATTTCATTAATTTCTCCTCTTTGTCCACAGAGTTGAAACTGCGCACTTGAAGCACCTGCACACACACAGTTCTGCATCTGATGAAAACTTCAAGACAAATCGAACGGCGTGACATCTTCTTAATCAAAATATTTTTTTAACTGCCTAACAGACTAGAAGTAAATAACTCCATTCTAAGCCCAATTAACTTCAATTCGGAATGAGGTACTTTTAGTATTTAAATATATTTTCCGTACCAGGTATTTCTTGGGATTTTGTATTACTACACTACCTAATAAAAAAAAATACAGTATAACGTGCAAGATGGAATGCTGTAAAATTATTTAACTCTCTTGTATGTATAAGGTTCTCCAAAATTGTGTCGCTAGATTTTGTTTGGCTATTGTTCTAAATTTTCTTTAAATTGTTATAAAAAGGAAATTATATAAATAAAAATAAATAAAGTTTTAATTAAGGAATTGTTTTTTTTAATACCCTAGCTCTAGTATAGACCATCAAGTTTATGAACACAATTCTAATAAGAGGCTTGTTTTAAGTTTGACGCAGTAACATTATTAATCTATAGTAAAACATTTAACCTTAACAAAATACACAATAATAGTAGGTAGGTAGTTATGTATGCCCCTCGTCCCTCTGCTTTAGATTAAATGCACACTTGCCTTATTTAGCATCGGTGAAAACGTAATCATTGTTTTTTATTTTAGTTTTTAAAAACATATGTTTACGCCCCCAAATTAAAAGTATGTACTATCTAACTAGACATAATAGCTAGATTAATATGATGCATTGTAGACAACAGGTGTTGCAGCTCATTAAAAGTAATTAACGGGAGTAAAGCATTGCCACTCCGCATTGCGTCTCCTACAATAAAATCAGCTCGTGCAACACACCGTACGACGCTGCGAAACTTTTTTGGGATTGGTAATGTTACACATATGTGCTTAACACACTATATATATAATTTAAAACTAATATATATATATATATATATATATACTACTAATGGTAGGTTTCTCGTATGCGAGAGGCCGTCTCGCCGCCGTCGCCGTCTGGGTGGATACCATCGCTTTGCCAGTTATTCAGCCGCCAAGCAGTAGTGCGCAATCATTACTGTGTTCCGGTTTGGAGGGCATTGTAGCCAGCGGAATCACTGGGCATTATGAGACTCAACAGCTAATTGTCTCAGAGTGACGAGCGCAGTGCAGCGCCGCGCAGAATTTTGCGAAACTAAGTTCTGGGTGGTGCTCTGGTGCTGTTACTGTTATGGGCAGGCGTATTGCTTGCCATCAGGCAAACGACAAGCTCGTCTCGTCATTCAGTTACATAAAAAAAATGTATATACTTATAAACCTAGTTTTGTTATATTCATCACCCGAATTAGTAAAAACTAGGCAAATTTTGCAAAAATGCAGAGATTTTAAGTTTGAACGCCACAATCAGCTGTACTCGACACACGAAAAAGAGCTGTAGTCTAGCCGACTACAACAATAGCTGCGCATCGCGGTTTCGTCCACGGTTTGCCTATGTGTTAAGGGCTATCGCTAGCTATCTCCATTCCGAATTTTACTCAAATCCGATGAACCGTTACGTGAAGAAGTAACAAACACTTACACAATAACATACGATCTTTCGCAGTTATAATATTTGTGTGATTTCATATCTTGGGAGGCGTGGAGGACACGGTTTTGCTTATAAAGCGCGGCGCAGCGCTCAAAAGTTTAAGGCTATAGACAGTTATGGGTTCTGATAAACAAATATCCCTAACTAAATCTAAGTAGCCGATAGCTAGTCAATAGGAAGCCACCATATGGGAACTTGTGAAACTTATTTTAAAATTATAGTAATTATAAACTAGATCAATAATGCGCATCAAAAGCATGTTTTCAGGTATATGTACATTCTTGGCGTTTAAAAATACGCATTAAAGTCGACTTTGCAGACTTGAAATATTTTTCATAGCTCAGGGGTTACAGTTCCGGGTCCAAACCGCGTCATAAATCAAGCCATATGTTTTATCCGAAAATGCGGAATATTGCGCTAAGCATGCGTATGCAAGAATTTTTCACAAAAAATTCAAGGACATGTGACATCCACCAACCCGCACTGGGCCAGCGTGGTGGATTATGGCCCATTCTCTCTCTATGAGGGAAGACCCGTGTCCCAGCAGTGGGAACGTGATGGGCTGATGATGATGCGTACACAAAAAAAGGAAAGATAAAAGTAGGTATAGAAATGATCTAATTCAGAATGGAATAAGACTCACATATGAACGAAAATATTTATTTGCAATAAAATAAACTAAATCACTGAAAAAGAGTATGCCGTCAACCAGACGTCTCCTACGCAAAGTAACTAGTCCATACTCAACACACCATAAGATTCTAGGTTATCATCTTCATAAACTAAAGTATTTTATTTACACATTTTCCGTGACAATGGCAGAATCTTACACTACAATCACCTCTCGTAAAGTACAAGATATCTAGATACATATAATTAAAACACACTTTGAACTTACAATTTTTTTTGTGATTGAAAACCTAGACTCATTCTTCACTGTAGTATCGTGGCTTACCACATTGATGATACGTTGTTGCTGGTTTAGTCTGCTTTGATTAATACAAGCTTGTTTTAAGCTTTACTCGTCTCTTTTTTCGGAAATAATGAGACAGTATTTGCCAATTTTGGTACAGTCAGCGACATAAGTAGCTGAAGTTTTACCATCTTTCAATCGTCAATAACACTGAAAATATACAAATTACATGCATTTTTTGCAATTTCCCTATTCGCACAGGATATTAACAGACTTTTTAAATGCAACATACAGTGAAATTAGACAAATATTGAAGGTAGTCAACCAAAGATTCACAAATGTTCAGCTACTTTTGTCGCAGAATGTACCTACCATGAATGTACATTTATAAACATAATGTGAATTACATTTCTTCCCCAAGGGGTTAGGAGTTATGGTAGTTAGTAGTAAAAGTCAATAAATCATGTTTACATGACGTATATAAAGTAGTATTTCATATACACAGGTATGTTTGATACATACATACGAAATACAGCACTGCTTTTTCGAACAATAGACTCTATTGTGATATTATTGTATACTTGGCAGATTCAATGGTAAACTAAAAAAATGTAACAAAATAAGTTATCTCTTTGGATGATTTAAAATTAATGTTGTTAGCATTATTACTGCTTTTTTGATTCAGAAAAACGAAGGAAAATTCCTTACACATATACATTTATAAGTTAAATATATTATACAGTTAGGCGACATCTAGAAATAACTATATATTATATTAAAAATGAGTTTACAAGCATACATGGTGTTTTGTAATTTTTTTTCTTAAAGATATCATCTGTGTACACGTGCCTCCGTGAGCCATGTATGGTTGCCAGTCTAAGTTTAGTCACAACACCGAACAACAGACAAAAGGCTCATCGGTTTAGAGCTATATATTTTGGCCTTGATTCCCTTAAGCTGGTAAAGAGAAGCGCGATACGCTGTATATGGAAAAATATTAAATAACCTATCTAGATCCACGATCTGGCGTTTCACAGTTCACAAAAGCAGCAATGATTCCGATTGGAACTTAAAAACTAATCATCGCTTTAATGAGATATAATGGGTTATTCGTTGCATAAAATTTAAGACATTATCTTATAACTTTTGTTCAAACTTAGATAAGGCTAGAATGTTCGATATAGGGCCCTAACGTAAGGCGGCGCGTGTCCGTATCGCCACGATAACGCCCCGCCAAGTTGTATTTCGAGAACTCATTCTGGTCAGCTAATGAAGTAAAATGTTTCACGAAACGGGTGAAGAATTAAAAAATATGATGTACTTAACGCGAAACATGCATCCGAACTGCACTCGTAATTAATATATTGTCCACTATATTGAACAACCCCGCAGTAATAAGTTAATGTGTTAGTCTAAATTGTCAGCCTCAGGCAAAGCTCTGGGGGCCGTACTGTCAGCAGTCAGCTCCTCAGAAGCTGATTGTGGTTCGTCATCATTTCGTCTACGGTCGAGAGTAGATGGTGCAACTTTGTCGTTGCAGGCGGTCGCAGCAGTGGGGTCATCTCCACCAGGCGAGGCCAGCGAGGCTTCATATCCAGTGGAGTTACCACCGGTTTCGTCTTTGATCTGAACCCCAGAACCTTTTCTTGGGATTTCTTCAATGTTAATGCCTTCTCCTGAAGGAGTAATGGAGCCTTTGTCCGGGTAAATGACCGCGGGAGAGCCAGCACTCTCATTCTCGGATGCGATAGGAGTATTGGTACCCGCAGTGGTGGTTTCCGGAGCACGAGCCGGGTCCACATCGCCGGTGTGGGTCGTATTGGTTTGAACAGTAGATACAGACGGTGTAGTTTGCGTGGTGGACTGCACGGTGTTCTGAACAGTTTGTGTTGTAGATTGAGTGGTGGGCGGGGTCGCCTGCGTCCCCGTACCTGGAGCGTCGTGGTAGGCGGCGCCGCTGGCTAGCGCGGCTATGCCGGCCAGGCCCATCATGCCCGCCATCCCGCGGTGAGTGCGGAGGAGCAGCTGCTGGAGCTGCGCCTGCTGTAGTATCACCGGGAGCTCGTAGTGATGGAAGAAGTACAGCATAGAGTGCTGTAACAAAACATTTAAATTATTCAATATTCCAAACACACGTAACGAGAGCTTAGGCGAAATGCTTCAGGAGACAAAGGCACGGGTGGCAATAAATAAACGGTAAAGAGATAAGCTGCCAATAGACGTGCGAGCGCGAGACAGCGCGCAGCTCCGAGCGCCAGACTGGCCGGAGATTATGAGACACGTCCATCGAACTGAGCAAAACTCCTTAAGACAAATAAATGAGCGACTCGTGACAGCACCGTCACTCCTCCCGTCTGTATTTATTTATTTCTGGGTCAAAGTTCCCTCCCCTCGCGACGGCCAACGTAAGTTTTAATTAAGAAACTTGTGACCGCTCCCCACTCAACTTTTATTTGAAATTATATTTTCTGATCCCCTCGTTTTGATTTTTTCCGAGTAGCAGTGGCAGCGGTATAACGGGTTAGAGGCGAGGACAAGTTGCGACACCTTCATGATTTATTATTCGAGCCGTGAGACGCGCCTTAGATAATTGAAAATGTTGCATCATTTTTTGCATCTCTGCCTGACGTCACCCATTTATATTTGAAGTTGAGTGTTTTGGTGATGATTATATTTTGTGCTATTGTTGGTTATGTGGTCATTTTTATGAAAATGAAACAAAAAGTGTAATCTCTCGCATGCGCTTTATATCTGTTAATTAATATACCTATTGTATGACAGACTTTAGTAGGTCAGTTGGGCAGAGTTTGTAGGTGCATTACATAAAGGTTTGATTAACGCGGCGAGACCGAGCCCCCAAATCTGTTCGCAGCTCATCGCTACGCAAAATATAAAAAAGGATCAAACGTTTAAAAGGTATTTAATGGACAGAGATGATGCCCTTTTATACGTCCATTAAAATCGGTCGCTTTGAGATTTACCGCTGTTGGATACGTGAATAAAAAACGAGACCGTGTTTTATCAATTTTCAGATCGTTTGTAACAGATTACGAGAAGCGAACTTTTAGGGACCTTTTTGAGGTCTGTGAAATATTTAAATTATCTGAATGCTATAATAGGTTTAGCTTCTGAAAAAAGCCAATTTGAGGGATTTTTTCTTAACTGTCCATGAGATCTTTATAGTTAGGTGCCTATTATAAAAATAGCAGACATAATGAATGTAATGGAACCAGGCGTGACGTTGCGAAAATTCATCTCAAATTAATATATATTCAGCGGAATTACACTAGATATTTTCATTGCGTTTCAGTTGCGGTCTTTAGAAATACATTTCAAACGACTGCGAAATGGCTTCTACTATTCAAAAATAAAAATAAAATATGGCCGTTTTTCTATAATGAACTGAATTAACCTACTTTCATACCGATTGGGCGATGTGGTCGCACAGCGACAAAGCCCTGCTACCATCGTCAATAAATAAAAAAAAAACCTACTTTCAGATAATACGAAAACCAGTATCAGCTCAAAAGCTCAAGTTCAAGACCACGTGCACTTTACGGACGGGGTACTTCTACTTTGAAAGACGCAGACTCCCAGTCGGAAACACGGCTAGAGTTCGCCTCAGCACTTCAAAAGAGAGCAACACCTCTTTGTGATGTTAAATTTTTTGCCACAAAATTGTCTTAAACACTTTACGGTGTGGCGCGTTGATTATGCCAAGACGGTGGAAAACTCTGACGAAAATAAAGTTATTTTGATATAAAATGCAAAGAAAAAACGACCGACGCCGTGCGCTTGGCGGGTCTGCGTCGGGCGAGACATTTTTTCTACAAAGAATCCCCTTTTTTAACTAAGCTTGAAGCAAACATACGTAAGTAAGTATATATTAATTAGCTATGAGTATTATGCAAGATTCATAGTTCAGTAGGAAGGTCAATAGGAAGAATACATCTCGATTCAATAAGTTGTTATATGTGCTATTTTATTACTGATTGACGTATGCTCCTTTTCTCGAATGATCTTATTAAAAATTGTTTATTGAAAAGTGTTTTGATTGTTTTGTAGATACGAACGCAATTGTGTATTTCTGTGTTATTTTGTATAAACTTACACTGTAGGTTAGGTATTGCTATTTTATGCGTAGTAAACGGGTGAAGTGTTTGTATAAAGTTTAACTATAATTTGCAAGAGATCTGGAAGATTACAACACTTTGCGTTAGCACCACGTCGGACCTTTTCTGTTGATTTAGGACTTGACAGTCGGCTCAAGTACGGCTATTAAACCTTCGCAATAATAGAGGCAGCACAGTTAGTCTTCACTTAGAAGACGCATTAAAATAACTCAAGGACATTATGTTAATTAATAAATAGTTTGAGGAATTGAAAATTAAGAGGTAGGTGTTGGACATAATCGTTGCCTTTTCATGCGCTTCTATACTTACTTCATACCGTACAGGTATGAAGGTATTACATTACTTGAAAATACTGTAGGAAATCATAAATATAATCTATTTACGAGCAGACCTGTAAGTCTACCTACTAATAACATCCATCACAATAATGGACACGTGTATAAACTATGTTGCAGTGGACTCGTATAGGCTGATGATGATGATAAACTATGTTGGTTGGGCGACAATAATAATTAGCAATATATAAATTTTAATAAAAAATCACATAAATATCGCATAATCATTATACTGTGTATTTGTGTATGTAATCCGTTATGTTTCACCCAACTTTACGAGACTATAAGACCTGAAAAATGTATCCCACGTTGGGCGCCAATATTATGCACGCCGCGTACTGCCGGCCTGGAGCGGGCAACCTTATGAAATATGATTTTTATTAATAAGTTGACACGCTCGATGATTATAGGATAAGCCCCCACTTTGCATTCCGAAGGGGCTTCTTGTTTTCGACGGCGCCCTTCCTTAGCTGTAATCTGGCGGAGCCTACTCGGTACCCTCGCCGAGCACGCTCTTGACGCGTAAAATAATCCTTGTACTACTGTTACAATTTCAATTATTTTTTAAAGGAAAATTGTTAAGAAGCAGCCTTTTTTGGAGGGATTAGCTTTTCAATTAGCCCGATATTGTTTTGATATGAGGTGCAAATAAGAAGTTCTTTAAAACACGAGATTTAGATTTTAAAGAACGAGGGCATACGCTACCTTTTACCGCAAAAAAAAACATTTAATTCTAAGGGAAAATGACAGGATAGAATGTTCTTTCTCTTTCAACTTACCGAATAAAACATATAAGATGAACAAACCACGTAATATTACATAAAATAAAACTGCAAGCAATTCTTAACGATAGAATTCAAATCTATATCGAAGCTATTGCAAAACAAACCTAACGATTCTCGTTTTTATAAAATGTTACAACTGCTCGACGTTAAAATGGTTTATTTCATATTTTTCTCTCCGCATTTTCTATTGTTATGTTCTTATACCTGCTAACGAGCCGTGATACCTTATTACCTGTATATTGTATCTTTTCATGACAGAAATATTCTCTGCTCCAAAGGTTGCTAGGGCTCTTTGTACCTCTAAAGCCTCTTAGGTACTACACCTGCCCATACAAATAGCGATCAGAGCACAATACTTTATTTTTAACATTGGAAAATATATATTGTACATTTTCAGGAAAAATGTTTGCGATTTGTTTGTTAAAGAAATTGTTTGTATATTTGAGTGATTTTCGATTGATGGTAAAATGCAATTTCAATTTGTTAGGTACACTCGAAGTTTTATAAATGTGAGAAAACGTTGTATTCAAATACAGACCGGCAGAATAGCTTTATCTATCGTGCGTGTAAAACCTTCAATGATTTTAGCAATTACATTGACATTGATCTATTTCTATTTTTTTTTGTAGTAGTAGATGTAGTTCATGTGGACATTATTGTTTTCATAGTAAAATTTGTATTTTTGATATTGAATGTCAATCAATAATTAATAATAAGATTTATGTAATAAAATTTTAGTTATTAATAATATGTTATACAAGTTACCGACTAACATAATTATAAGTTCTTTACTAACCATAATATATGGATATTGATTCTGAAATGAACGATTTGATTGATTGATTTCTCACTAGCATACCTGCAGTGAGAAGGCAACTCAGTGATAACTTTTTCAATAAATACAAATAATCCACGTATAATTTTCGTTAACGTTCCGGTGTAATCAGAATGAGTGTATACAGCAATATAAAAATTAACGAGTTAAAATTATTTCACATTATACTTTTTAGACCAGCTTATTTTTACATACTACTATCTTATTGCTAATAGTGGAGCCTTTTAAATGACTTAGTATTACATAATGAAGTGCCTAAATAGATGTAAATAGTCGATAGTCTTCTTAAAATTGAATAAATAAATTTTAAACATATATTCACGTTTGTTCTATAAAATATGAGGAACAACATTGTAAGGAATCATATTTTACGTACGAGTATATAGAATCTGACTTAAGAAGCTGGACCAGTTTTCAATAAACTACTATCAAATTTCAGCGAGTTATATCTAAAACAGAGTGCGTTATCTTCAATAACGTACATTGTATTATAAAACGGGTAAGCTATATTTAAAAACGGGCAAGTTATATTCGCATCTTTATTGTCAACGAGGCGAGGTCCGCCCGGCGTGCTATTATCTTCCGCCGCCGCACCGCCACCGGCCGGAAATCGAGTCCGAAGTGGATATGCCGAGATGAAGCGTGTACTCTCATGTACAGGGAAACATCTGCTATACGAAAACATTTTGCTACAAAAATTGGGGATATTATTTTTTAGTGATTGCGAATTTCCTTCGGTTAGCGAGATTTGATTTTATTGCCGAAACTTGATTTTTTTTTGTAAATAATTTTATTTACCATAATATAATACACTAAAAAACAATCGTCAAAATAATAAGCAAGTAGAACAATATGAAATATAAACTTATGTGCAAGCTGTGTCTAAGAATTATGAGGTATGTGAGGTCTGTTGTTCCCGAAATTAGGCTTGAAAAGCATGTATCTTCGGAAAATAAAAATAAGTTAAACATAAGTTAATCAAATTAAAGTATTTTTTAAGCTATTGCATAGCTTCTATCGCGGGCCTTGAGCGTGGAGACCGAATCCAGAAATTCCGTAACGAAAATAACCTAACACCCCCCACTCCGAAAGCTATGCAATAGCTTTACCGCGGCAGTCTCCGAGTGCCACATGTCTTTTTTATCTATTAATTGGGAAGTTTGTGTGTATTCGAGTCGTTTCATAGCGGCAGAACCGATTTCAATGACATTTTGCATGTGGGCGATTTATGTCTTAGGTAATTTCTATACCTTTTTCTGTATCTGAATGACGAGACGAGCTGGTCGTTTGCCTGATGGTAAGCAATACGTCAGCCCAAAACAACCACCTACTAGGAAACTGAAAGATTTTAGCAGGAAAACGAAAAATCACAGGACGTAAATGTAAGTACTCGTCGCCAGAGTAGACACCACCGTCCCTTCAGGCTTTAGGGAATATTACACGCGGATGTTATTTGGATTGTCCCGGGATACATTCGACAAAACTTTGACGTAGAGAAGAATGTTGTGATAATAAACATAGAGTGCAGACTTTATATCAGAAAACTTGTAACTGTGAGGTTTTTCTTTTTTTTCCTGTGAGTCTGTCAATTGATTCTAAAAGATAAATTTACGAAGACTTTATCGCCAGGCAGCTCGACCACTTGCGGCTTTTTGTAGTTTGATGTTCTGAGAACTTATTTGCAGATGTTGGATCTTCGATCTGTAGTCAGTTTAAGACCCCGTGATGTTTTGAATATAAAAATTTAACGGAAAACCAACATACCCGATACTGTACTTCTACCCGAGTTTCTATATTTCTAATAAGATTTAATTAACCCCTGAATTCCGAACCGCTGTTACTGTTGTAAGAAATTAAATCTCGCGATAACGTTAATTTGAGATTACGATAAACTTCGATCATTTGCGCGGGAAAACCCTTAAGTAGTACAATGTCGGATTTTCCTTGTATCTAGGAAACCAAAAACTACACATTGCAATTATTACATTTATTTGGATTGTCCCGGGATACATTCGACAAAACACCTAGGTACGGAACAAATACTCACACTTTTTTCTGTGCACCCCGCAGTAGGGTGGGAATCCGACCCGCAACCTACGTGGTGTATAATATGCGAGGTGACCTGCCCTATAATTACACCACAGAAGCTGTCATTAAGAGAAGCTATTTTAATAATTTGGGAACTTTTTCAATACTAGTGAACAAAGAACTTCATAATATTGTTATTTAGATTCCATTTTATGTTATATTCAGCACCAAAGCTACAAAAATAACCTGCATATTTTTATATCGTCAACCTCTACCAGTAAATAAACTTATACAAGTCAGATGTAACATTTTTATTCGAAGCCACCGCGAACGAATAGTAGAGAACTTTTACGGCTCGTCTAAAAAAGGCTCACTGTCACAAATAGAAAGAATAACGTATGGGGTCCGTGATTCGATGACAAATGCCTCACGTACAGAAATAGGGGAGAGGATTTTCAGTTTTAAAAATAATAACTTTCGAGTTTCGGCTACGCGCTGCGTCGGGATGATAACAAATTGCGGGTGCGCGCGTGAAATGTGAGATGCCAAGACGAGTGTTGCATTGTGTCACGCCTGTCAACTTGCAGTGATTGGTCAGATACTTACTAATACTAGAATAAGGTTTCACATCTCTTAAACGACGTTAAAACCATAATAAAGTTATTGTTAATGTGATTGATTTTGAGAATGTTCAACACCTATTTTTATTTATTTGCTTTAATTATAACATATTTCTTTTGCATGACTGTGTTTGTATTCATTTTAAATATAAACGGCTACACTCACGTTATGATTGTGTCGGAATAACTCCGACCAGTTTTCGAGATAAGCCGTCATTCTACCTTCAACCAAGACTCTGGGTTCTGTATACCGCCAGCATGGAAGCCGATCCTCAGTGGCTCTTGTTCCGACAGCAACTTGTGGAGCCGTGAAGCGGATACAACGAGTGCATTGTGCCAGCAACTGATTGGTCAATACGGTGATAGCTCAACAGATGAAGACACCAAACCACCGAACTGCGCGGGATAAACAAACCCCCGCTGCGCCCGCGGCCCCCCCGCCTGCACCGGTTTTAGCACCGCGCTCGCGGCGACAGGAACGAGCAGAGGCGCGCAATCTGCGCCGCGAATCCAAAGTGTAAACTCCCGGAAGAAGGACATCCTAATTGTCCGAAACCTGGTCGGAGTTATTCCGACACAATCATAACGTGAGTGTAGCCTTTTTTATCTTTTTTTTTTTTTTTTTTTTTTATCTGTTAATTGGCTTGCGTTTGACCACTATGTCACCTGATGGTAAGCGACGATGCGGTCGACGATCTAGCACGCTTACCAAGATAGTACCCGTTCACTCGAGACTTGAAGATTCCCAGATTATAGCTATCGGGAAAGACTGACTCTGGCAGGGAGTTCCACTCGTTAGCAGTACGCATAATAAAAGTGGAAGCGAAGCGCTTAGTACGCGCGGGAGGAATGTCCACCATAAAACGGTGGCGTATTGCCGTACGTCTTGTAGTCCGATGATAAAATGGGGTTGGGGGAATTAGTTGATTAGTTAGTTCTATAATGAATATTTCGACTCACGATAGTTTCCAAACTTTAATGTGTTTGTATTAATAATTTTTGACATATTTCTGTTTTCTTATCAAATATTACTCGTATAAATTATGTGCGAATTAGTGTAATTGGCCAAGGCTGTAATACTAGTTTGTAATAAATAAATAATGAAAAAATAAACATATAGTTATGGTTTTACATTCCCTTCTATGAGATTTATAGCAAAATAATCAAATATATTAAGATCATTGCACTTATAAACCCAACCTCGTCGTACGGTTATAACTTTTAACTCGTCATTTTAACTGTTGTCCTTCAATAGCTCAGAACTATTCTGACTATACCTACGTATTAAGATGCGGCTCTAGACCGGTGCAGTCATATTAAAACGGCGGTCATGTCAGCGGAAGTTAATATCGGTTCTGCAAACAGTTTATATTAGCAAAGGTTTTCAAGCAGGCACGGACGTGATGACCGGTTGACGCCTGGGGGTGGAGTGAGCAACATCAAAGGTGACCGCCTTCTACCTATCATATACCTAATCAGGTTTCGTAAATATCAATAACCAGATGATCATGATGGTACTTGCCTGGATGAACAGCCATGAAGAGACCAGGGCGAGGCTGCTGTACTGTCCGTTGAAACGGTAGTGATATGCGTAGAACGAGAAGTGATACAGGTAGAAGAATCTGTGAACAATTGAAAACAATATAACTATTTGGTATGAAAATAAACCTTTTTATTTTTAGGGCCGATCGTTCAATCCTCGGTCGGTTTGGTCGGATAAAATAATAATTAACATTTTGTCTTTTTATCACATGCTGAACGGTGCATCTCGCTTGCATGGCACGGAGAGAAGTTAACCACGCCCGATAACTATGTAACCACTAATCCGAGGATTGACAAATCAGCTCTTAATTTAATATAACGAAAATAATTAATTCATTTTAATTTAGAAAAACCAAACGAGAATTCTAATTTTCCAAAAAGGTACCTACTTAAATGTTACCTACGTAATAAAATACAGAATCTTTGTACGTTTCCTTATAAAAAATAAAAATTGACGGAAAATGCCCTTTATATCCTTTGTGCGTGACCTCTCATTTCAATTGAGAATATTTTATTTCTCATATTTTTTAAATAAATATTTTTTTGTTTCGGGGACGATGTATTTTTTCCATTAACGAATAATGTCTGGAGCTTTTGTTTTCCTTTTCGGGCATCATAATTTTGTTGTATGTTTTTAGATGTATTGAGGTAACGCTACAAGTAAGGGTCATATGAATAAACTAGCTGCACCCTGCGGTTTCACCCGCGGTTTTCCGGAATAAAAAGTAGCCTATGTGTTATTCTGATGTGTAAGTTATATTATTGTAAAGTTTCTTAAAAATTCATTCAGTAGTTTTTGCGTGTAAGAGTAACAAGCATACACCCATACATTCTTACAAACTTTCGCGTTTTTAATATTAGTAGGAAGTAGGATGTAGGAACTCTAAAAAGTCGCTATGTCGCCGGTCTCGGAATCATCCCTTAAGATATCAGCTTGCAAATTTCAAATACCGAATATTTTTATTCTGCTGGCGACATTTTTAGATAGATAGATAGATAGATAAAACGTTTATTTGTCAACACAACACACATGTACATTAAACAGCAAATTTAAGATACTTAAACTACAAGTACGTGTGTGTTGCAGTTATGACAAATGGGTCATAGCTCAGCGAATAACATTGCTCAATGAGCAAACACTGATTTTCAGCTATTGCCCTGTCTGAGGTGACGAGGCGAATCGAGCGCATTACAACGATATACCTACGATAATAATATATATATATATTTTTTTCATAAGAACACATTTTTTATTTATTTAACTGAGTGACGAGACGAGCTGGTCGTTTACCTGATGGTAAGCAATACGCCTGCCCATAATAGTAACAGTACCACCCAGAACTTTGTTTTGCAAATATCCTGCGCGGCGCTGCACTACGCTCGTCACCCTGAGACAATTAGCTGTTAAGTGTCCAGTAATTTCGCTAATATTATAAATGCGAAAGTTTATGAGGGTGGATGGATGGATATATGAATGGATGTTTGTTACTCAATCACGCAATAACTACTGAACAGATTTGATGAAATTTGGTATGTAGGTCCTGGAAAAGAACATAGGCTATTTTTTATCTCGGGAAGTCGCGGGCGGAACCGCGGGGCGCAACTGCTCAATAATAATCGATGGCAGAATATACAAATTGACATCGCAATGGCACTTTCAAATAACTTACAACTGCCATAGAATCGACTAAAGAGATAATTTATCACTACCATCCCACAATAAGCTGGTAATGACTTCCGTTCGCTGTCAGCGCAGCAACTATCGAGCCAGCGTTCAGTGGCTACTTGTTGCTCGCCGTCGACCGTCTAACGAGATAGCTCTAGACAATGTTTTATAGGATTGGCTCTAGCTTATATGGAATTGGCTAGAACATGCTCGCCATTTTGTAGAGCTTACTCTAGGTAAGACATTTTGCGGATTCAGAACTATTATAGTACAAACTAGCAACCCGCCCCGGCTTCGCACAATGTGGTTCGCGCATAATGTGGTGTAATTTTTTGAAGACTCCTAAAAATTAGAATTAAATCAGAGTACAAAACATTGAATTTTCTTAACAATATAAAATCTGAATTAGAATGTATTGTACATATTTATTAAACTTCTTAAAAAAAACTCTAAATGACAGTGAAAACCGAATAAAAGTCTGTTGCGTGAAACAGAAATGAGGACGCGAATAGCAACTTGTTTAATACTATTTAGAGAAAACTTCAACGGATACACGTCAGGAAACAAGCTGAGCAGTAGGTACATCAAAATGTATTCCGATTAACATTTTAAGCATCGCGATTACAAATCCGTTATGAAAACGCGCGAGGCGCCTTTGAGACCTTTGACAGTTTTAAAACGTACATGTGCCTTTTACCTGTCATTTTATACAAGCAGAAACAATACTTTTCAACATGCGTTTACAGCAGAACATTTTACAACAAAGGGGCAATGCCGCTAGTATTCTGGGAACACTGCCTCACGGTGACGATCTACTAGGCGTGTTTGCCTATTAGTTATGCTTTTTTCAATTTAATTTTTTATTCATAAATCCTTGTACATATTTTAATTATTTTTACAACACGGATTGATAATTATCAAAATAGTGTCCATTTGCTTACTAAATGTATCAATAACTTACATATTTCGTTAGTTGCATCGATGGTGCTTATCCTAGTAGACGCATGATTAGATAACAAATTATCCTTGCATAATTTGTTTACTGCTTTTAATCTATGGCATGCTTACAGTTGCTTAAGAAGCCTCGTGTAAAGCAGCAATACTATACGGATTCCTCCGTATTGTAACGATTGCTTATTCGAGCAGTCTCGCAGCGGCTCCGTACAGCCAATCGTATATATCATCTGTCTATAGATACCATTAGGGTTGTTATCTGCTTATTTCGGTGGATAAATTCCGATGTGCGACTGTGGAGGCGACAAACGGGCCCCCGGAAAAAGGGGAAATGTCACCTCGTTATCTGAAAAGGTTGCAATTTTATTTGAAATCGATATTCACTGAGATATATAAGGTTCACGTATTGTGCGAGTCGCATCGCAGGAACATGGTGATCTTTGTTGACTGTTTATTGCAAGTAAGGCGAAGTATTAGGGATGTTGTAAGCGGATATGAGTAGGGCATCTAAATTCTATGAAATTCATTAGTAAGTGTCTCTATTAATAAAGGTTTTGTACTTATATGGTTAAAACCATCTTCATCGCCATTTCTATGATTCCCTATGAAAGTTGACACCCTCCATATGTTAGTTGATCATTAAATTCGGTGTTTTTATTATGAAAAAGTTATACCCATTTCAGGCTGAACGTGTCGTAGTCATACGCATCATTTTACAGTTCCACAAGAATTATATTGTGTTGATTGTATTTATGGATTTTAGTTATTTATAACCCTTAGGAAACCCGATCCTAGGAAAGCCCACGAGTATTTCTATAATTACATGTTATTTATATAATCCTAACTAGAAGCCAAGTCGGGATTAATCTCAAGCAACTAATTAGAACGCGTTGTGTTCATATTAACATGCTAATCGCATCTCCCTCGCGTTTGTATCGACACGTGGATGGCACTTTAGAGGTGTGCTAGATATTCTGCCACCGAGAAGTCTACAAGCGATTGTGTATACCGCTGTGTATGCACTAATTATTATCTGCACCTGTATTGTCTCGCTGGGCTAAGGCCCTCCACTTTCAACCTTTCAATAATTTATTTGTTATGATTTTTATACATATTATAGTCAATACTACCTACTATTTTAAAATATTATTAGAAGTAAGTAATAGAAGAGGAATGCGACACCCAAGACAAACCTGTTTAAGGTTTATAAGGTTAAGAAGTTGTTGTAAGGAAAGCACCCTCAAAGGAAATATTCAAACGTTTGGTTCGAGGATTCTACCTAAAAAAAGTGAGTAAGCCGTTACATTGATCTTCATGTTCTATTGTTTATTTAATGTTATGTTGTATCTTTGTAAGTATAGAGTATCCTTCTATCAATAATAAGTATTTATTTTATATAAGTATTCATTTCTATGTATTTTAGTTTTGGATTATATATGTAGTGTTTTTTACTGTTATATATTTTACGACAATATGTATTATGATATTTATTTTATTTTACTGTTAGTTTTTTTTTTTTTCGTTTTCATTTTTGATGCACGCTTTGTAGGGTTCTTTTACCATCACTGGATAACTGGTAGAAAATGCTTTAACATTAAGTTCTCCTTTTGTACATTACTTGTAATAGTGCAATAAAGAATTAAATAAATAAATAAGAAAAGTTGTAAAATTTATACAAATAAAAACAAAATATAGATTGTTTAGACCAATATTTCACATGTGTTTCGAGCTTGTCCATACAGTCCGCCTTACTCGTAATACGTCGTCTAGATCACGATTAAACTTTATTCCCTGTGTGATTCATTGGTGGTAGCTTCTCGTCAGGCATGTGGCAAACATGCCTGCCCAGTCCCAGTTAAGCATCGCTGCTTTAGAGAGATGTCAGCGATTGTTAACGTCTTACAACGCAGTATCGTATTTGTTTAGCGGCCTGATTTTCATTTATGCATATTCTTTTATATTTATTTATTTATTTAATAGTTTTGCACAAAAATGGTACGAGGAATGTCTTAATGATACTTAGCATTAACTACCAGGCCAGGTCGTAAAAGAAATATAGTGGGTGTGCAGCTACGTTATATATAATATTATATTCATACCTAGTTTTTTCTGCGCTGTGACTAGCATACTTTTTTCTCACCAGCCTGAAAAGGGCAGTGCAAGTACCACAGAATTTTGGAACCTTAAATTCTGAGTGGAACTGCAATTGTAACTGGTACTCGAGCTGGCACTTATCGAACAAACTGCTCGTATCGTCAATTCATTACGGTTGTAGTTTCGGGACTGTTGCCAGTAATTATGTAGCGTTAATCTGTTTAGCCGTTGAAGGTGTAGCTATGATAGAAACTGTGAGTTGACTAATTTGACGTTTCATTCACAAACCGTATTCGAAATAGTCAATTGTAGGTATTGCTGTTTACGTTTACGGCTGTGAATGCAATAACTTCACAATCGACATTAAGCCACCTACATTTTACTTTATGCGAAATGTAAAATTTCAGACCAAGAACCACATAATTCGAGGACTTGTGATTATGTGACATCCACCAACCTGCACTGAGTCAGCGTAGTGAATTCCACACCTCAAACCTTCTCTTTGGGAGAAGTCCCGTGTCCCAGAACTGGGAACATAATAGGTTGATGATCGTGATAAGGATTAATTATTACTAATTCCACAAAAAGAACGTGTATGTATTGAATACGAGACGACTACGTGTTTATATTGAATTCATCAATGTTCCATAGGTAAAGGATTTTCTCGTATTGCTGGTAAACATCAAATATTGCTACTGCAAAAACAGGATTGACAGGCGGCGCGTATCGTTACGTCGAACACTGAAACAATGGTCGAGAACATAATACGTTTTCATTGAAAATTCAATCAAATTAGAGGCGGTAAAATCAGCTCGGAAAAAGGACCTAATATCGAACTGGACGAAATTTTGTGTCCTGTAAAAACAACTACCACATTACAAAGACTTCGATTAAGTTGAGTAACAATTTCGTCAGCGGATTTAGTTTCGAATATTTTAACGTATCTACCTACTATATAGACATAGACAAGGAGCGATTTGTCTTATTTTAGCTCTCATTTCAGCAGAAGTCATCTAAACTGAACTGTATCCTACAAGTCCTTCTTCCTACTAATCCTAAAAATATTATAAATGCAAAAGTTTGTGAGGATGGATGGATGAATGGATGTTTGTAACTCAATCACGCTTGAAATACTGAACGGATTTTGATGAAATTTGGTATGTAAGTTATTTACTTTTCATCCCGGAAAACCGTGGGTAAAACCGCGAGGCGCAGCTAGTAGTTCATAAATATAATAATATAGAACATGAACTCATTCATCCTTCTATTATTATAAATGCGAAAGTTTGTGAGAATGGATGGATGTTTGTTACTCAATCGGGCAAACTACTGAACGGATTTTGATGAAATTTTAGTATGCAGGTACTTGATGCCCTGAAAAAGAATATTAGATACTTAACATCCCGAAAAACCAAAAGAGTGAAATTGCGGACCGCCGCTAGTAACTTGTAAGACCTGACCTCGAAGTATAACCCTTATAGGTCGCCTTATAGGCCTATATATACAGCAGCGTGGGAGTACCTAACCGTTCAGTCCACCGTTAAACGGCTTGCGAGGCGTCGGCCCTTTGAACGACATCAAACGGCTAGAGATCACCGCCGCATTAAACATACATGTCGAAATAAACAAGCGGCGTTTTCTTAATGTTATTTCGGTCATAAATATTTGATCGGCGCCGCCGGTAATGGAAAATGTAAATGACGTCACCGGTCGATGGACGATGGTTCCGATGTGTATTTCTGTTTGTTTCACTATGAGAACAGTCGAAGATCTGTCTTAGTCGCATACACTGAGAGAGGTCTATGTTTCTAATTGATATTCAGCCAACTTTGTATCTACCTCTTCATTATTCAATCAATCCCGCCATAAAAAGGCACATAATTCAGAGTCACACCGCGCTCGTCGTCGATCGAAGCCCTCGCCAGACACGAAACTCGAATGCCCATTACAATTTTCCTTATTACATGAAAATTATTCCGAAGCCCGTGAAGAGCAACAAGCAGGGGCGAAACAGAATCTTGTTCAACTAACTCGGTGCGAAATCACTTTCGCGCGGGCCTTTGATCTCGACTGCGCCAAAGGAATGTTATTCAGTAAAAACATGCAAATTCGATAAGGTATAACACAATATTATGGAGAGTACGGGTGGCGATGCCGTCGCGACGAACCGGCTTGCTTCTTACAATACTTCGCAAGTCGCTTGAAATATATTCAGTGGAATCCCGGCTGCGACCTGATCTGAGGTTTGATCTGTGGTTTGAGTTTTGATTATTGGAAATAAATGTTTATGGTAATCACTTGAAAACTAAATAAGAGCAGCGATCCTGTTTGGAAGTCACAATTAGATGAAAAATCAATTAGATAGTCAAATCTTAACGAGTTTCAAAGTATTGAGGTACGCTCAATGGTCGTGATTTAAAATACAAAGACGATTTAAAAAAATAAGCACTCGAAATGATACGTTCACAGCATTTGTTAAACTCTTTAAAGTGTAAACATATAAAAATGGTACAATAATGGTATGTAGATATCAAAGAAAGCATCTAAAATACGGCATTATACGGCCTTAAAATTACAAGAAGCTTTGTAATAAAATCAACAAAATTTCACAAAATTATGTTAAAGTAACTCCATTCCGTGAGTTTTACATTATTAAACGCTTAATGGCTCTGAAAAATATGAAAGGATCAGCGCAGGCTACTCACTCATCCTTTTAACGTAAATTGCGTTTCCTTATATTCAAATCACTGACGACACGAGACGTAAGAAAAAAATTAACGTGATCAGCCAGTTTGAAAAATAAATGTGAAGTAAGAGCCGACGTGCTTGCTTCTAGAAAATTACATTTTAAAATATTGATACTAACACATAACATGCTTTATTACATCTTTGAGCAAGACGTTTAGATAAAAAAAAGATTTATATTTTACTACAAACTATCAACTACGATTTGCGGAGCGCTGCAAAGTCAACTACGGCTATCAAAAGTTAGGCAATTAAGCAAAGTTACAAATATGAGGCACATCAAACACGTCCCCAACTTGACCCTGAGTTACGGAATGTCTATAAAGGGTCAAGGAAACTATACATGCATGATATAGCAATAGTGTGACGAGCTGGGGTTCGGGATACAAATGAATGTGTGCCAATTTAACCCAAAATTAACGCTTAATTCGGAATTTATAATATTAACTTGTGTTAGTATTATAAATTCCGAAGGTTTATAATACTAACTATAATACTAAATTAAGGAAGGTTAGCTTTACTCACTTTTTATTTCTTTTGCAAAATCAATAACAACGAAATCCTATTTTGAAGGACAGAAGCAGAGTCACATAGGTTTTCTGGAGCCACAACAATGTTCTGTATTGATGGATTGATAGATTGATAACGTTTTATTGTACACCAATAACATAACAAAAATAAATAAAAATAGAACTTAAATTTGATTAGTACAATGGGCGGTCTGTGTATTAATATAGTATCGTACGGACCAGCAAATCGATCACACTTTTGCAGTAAAATCAAAAGCAAGCTCTTTTAAGTGCCAAGTAGCATTAGGTGACCTGTTTCGCATGTGAATTACGCCTTGGTTTCAGCTCCAGAGAACTGCCACAATCATTTTGATTCATGCGCTGCGTTTTTACTTTCACCTGCCGGGCGTGCCTTGAACAAGTTGTTTGTTCGCTTGTTCTGAATATAGTATCGCACGCGATTCGTGATGTATCCTGCATAGGGGCGCACGGGCGACCGCAGGCATCCGCAACCCTGGCCGGGCGCCTAACGAAATGAAATTCCAGAGGAATTCCGCGAACAGACGCGACCGCGACTATCATGACCACCGACACCAGACAATACTCACTAGGTATGTATGGGTGGAACTAGGGACTGGTTTTGAAGGGGGAAATGACGTATTTAAATGAAAGAAAATTATTAAGATGAAAATGATTCCAGCCAAAAATAAATAGGTAACGTCGCTGTTATCTCTTAGCTACAGAGCCATCAAGAGACTGAGCTTCCAAATTAATTCTATAAATTTCTCATTTCTTCATTTCTCTCAGTCTTAAAACGATGTCTTTTTTGGTTCAATAATCGTATACCAAAAACACGCATTTTATTTATTTTATTTTATCATCAAAGGAAAACTAACTGCTAAATCAATAAATTAGTAACAAAGTAAGTACATAGCTGAAGGCCAATTAAAAAGTTTTAATAGATATTTTGTAGAATAATATGAACAAACGTACACAGTAGACAGACGGACGAGCACGGATAATTATGAACGAAGGCATAGAGTTTTGCAAATAATTATTTCCACAGTGCACAGACATTATATCTATGTACTTACTACAAAAAGTAATGGTCATTTAGTAGACGCTTGAGTTTGAACGCCAAAAGTCAAACGAGTCTACATGTGGACATTAAAATCGTGGACTCCCTTATACAATACAATAATACTTTATTGAGCACCAAAACAGGAAACAAAAGTCTACAGTTACATAAAATAATGGTAGAACAATGGGCGGCCTTATCGCTAAGTGCAATTTCTTACAGGCCAACTTCGGATGGACAGGAAAAAAAGATGTAATATATTATTATTAAAAAAATAATACATAACTATACATTTATGATAAATATTACATATAATTATATTATATAAAAACAGATATGATCTCCCTTAATAAACTGGAAGCCTGGACCCTCCTTTGATGACCCCCACTCAAATCCTAGGTACGCCCGTAACACTATCCAATATACTCGAAAAGCTCGCGAGGTTGAATAATAACACAGCTAAATCTATAAGGTATAACCTATTTTAATACAATGGAATATGCGCTATTGATACGATGAAGTATGGTCGCATATGAGTAATGTGGTTACAAGGAAATCATTAGTGGAATTTCACATACAGGTTATTATTAAACTAGCTGCGCCTCGCTGTTTCACCTGCGATTTAACCTACCCAGGATAAAATGCCTATGTGTTAATCCAGGATAAGGGCTATTGCCATTTCAAATTTTATCAAGATCCGTTCAGCAGTTGGGGCGTGAAGAGGAAACAAACATATACACAAACTTTCGAATTTATTAGTGTGATTTGTTGGTTTATTATATTGATTTTATTTGGTTTGGTTCTGTTTTGATAATAAAGCATGACTGATGAAGCACCATAAAACACCAAATAGGTATAACAGGAACCTATATTTACTTCGTAGTTCAAAGAAGATTACTATTTTAAACTAGGTGACAATAGAAATCCTTCATCCTACATAAGTTTCGAAACGAATTTCGATCCTTCAAACTTATGGTAAGAAACCTTGAATCAAACGACGTAACATTAGCACCTACATACCTACTACACACAAGTACAAATATAGTAGTATACATAACTACAAATATAGTTCCATAATGCATTCGGTCTATCACAACGTACCCATTAAGTTAATAGGGCATAATGAAATTTACACCAATTAAGTGAGGAATGTCGCGTGCCATTCGCTATAGTATGTTGCTCATTCATCACACAACCGCATGCATACCTACAATAGTACCTATCTAATATTATGTGTTATGAACACGTTTGTATTGTTTTAGTTGATGTGAACTGAGTTACTTTTAAATTGATATATTCTGATATTAATTTTCTTTATTTAGGTACTTTATTTATGGTTCACCGTTAACTACTACAATAATACAAATAAATAAAATCTTTCATATAACTTCCAGCATAATCAAATATAGATACGAGTACCTAAATACAGCACGCGTAATTGTACAATTATTGACGCATATTTTTATTATTACATTAACTCCTTAATGTTGTAGAATTACAACAAGAAAATACAAACAAAGGAAAGTAATAGAAATAATAGCTTTCGAAGTGTTACAATAGGCGGCCTTATCGCTAAAAACAATCTCTTCTAGGCTGTAAATTGCATTGGCCGTGGTCACAAGAAGACATGGTCACGGGAAGACTGAATTGAATTTGGTCGAAACGTCGATGTAAACAAAACAAATGTTTTAGCAGGAAGACACACACAACAAGTTGTTCTCGCAGTTTGTTTTCTTTTTTAATGTTATTTCCTACATTTAGCCTAATCATGATTACTCGTAATTCACTTTTTTATGTCCCATGATTACTTGTAATTCACTTTTTTAATGTATTTGATAATAATCTAAGTTCTAATGTTAATTTGTTTTTAATTTGGGGAAGACGTCTGATGCAACACAGCTAACATTAAAGCAACAGGCAGAGTTTCCATTTATCATGTACCATGTAACTTAAAACAATAACGAATTTGTATTTGTATTGAATAAATCCCGTCTTAATATCTAGGTGTTCGGATAGCGAACGTCTAAATGTTACTATGTGATCTATGTTCAATTAGTTTTTAGTCGCTCTATATTTGAATATAGCAACCGGGGGTGAACTGGTCGCGGTTCTAAACTCTCAAGCGACGCGACGGCTCGCGATCGACTCGACCAAGTTAGTCGGACCGCATTTGTCGAAGATCGCAACTTTACCCGCATTAGCATCGACACCAACTTGCTCTGCCGATACCTGCCGTGTATCTCAAAGTGTTTGTGTAAACAAGCTTCATAATTGTGCAACAAGTTCACGTGTCAAGTATAATGACTTGTTTGTCGAATTTGAATCAAACATAGGCTATAGTTATACAAATATTAACATAATCAGGGGCGTTTTGGCCTACACTATATGTATACTAGCAGGCCCGCCATGTAGCTTCACTCGCGATTTTCTCGTTCTCCCCTGGGAATATCCAAAAAATAATTCTTATTCCTCTCTATAAGGAACATAATAATATATTTAAAATGTTATGTTTCTATATTTAGTGGTTAAGGTTGTGCGTTGTCAGTCAGTTAGTCACGGAACTGCGTTTTTCATATTCTATAAAAATTGTTCGAACACACATACGTACATTTAACTTAATTTTCACAGCATATTTCGGAACCATGACTTTGTCTTGTGTAACTCTTGATATAAAGGTCATCCTCTTTCGATGATTTCTAAAACACATTCTGACCTAAAAGATAAAGTATTTATAACATGAGAGGAGGAGCCATCAGTGGAATTATCTTTTTAACAATTATAAGAGAAAATGTCCATATTGTAGAGATCTATTGTATAAACGCAGTCACGAGAAAGCCACAAACTCGAAGGCTCGGAGGTTGGGCACATACAATAAGAGATCGGACAGTAATAGAAAAAAAAATTAAAATGTAGTTAAAACGAATGTTTGTCGACTTCGAAAGATCATTCAATCAATATTTTTGTAAAATAATTTTAATTTATATTTTTAAATCAATAAATAAAATCTAATAATTTTGACATTTTTATCTGTTCCGAAACACCAACATAGTGCATGACGTCATTTCAAAGGTAAATACTTTGTGCGAAGGTTCTGTTTGTTTTATATTTTTGCTTTTTATCTAAATCAAAACAATGTTTTTCATGCCATGACGACCCCAAAGTCCTTAAACTTCACAAAAACGTATAAACCACTTTGCAAGCTTGCTTTCGTAGAGCTTGTCGTTTCGTTTGACAGCGTGTGACGTCATAGGTGACCTTTTGTGCGGCAATATTTGAAACACAACATTAAAACTTGTATTTATGGTACTTTTAGGACTTCATTTAATTAAAATATTATTTTTCATGGCTATATATATACACTATGGTTAATTTTAAACACCTTCTGAAAAGTTGTCCGATCCCCTATTATATAACCAATCAATCAATCAATCAAAAGTTCTTTATTCAATTTTGTCGTCACAGACGCCTTTATGAACGTCAATTTTTACAATGACTCTACCACCGTATCGGAAAAAGAAAAGATACGGCAAGAAACTAAGGGGCATATTTTTTAGAACTGTTGTTACAATATTTTATGTTTGTTTTTGACAATATTATTTTTCTTATGTGCCAGTTGGCTACTTGGCAGAAGCAGAATGTTCCATGCATCTTTGTCTTCTATGTAATAACTAACTGCATAGTAACAATAACTGATCCTATCTGATGGGGAAATTCCAAACTCTGGGTAGTGTTGCCACTACACTGTTATGGCAAAAGACTGAAAGCGATGGAAGCACAGACTTACAATAGAATGTAAGTTTTGCTCTCACCCGCTTGGAAAAATACTTGCACCGCGTCAATACAGCGTAGGCTTGGCACTGTGACTTGCAGCTACGTAATCTGCTACATACGCTACGCTCGCTCTACGGGAGACACGCTACGTAGCTACATGTAGCTGCGTAGCATGTGTAGCTACATAGCTACGTATTGCTTTGTATTAATTTGCCCTAGGTATGTTAAAATCACTTCACAGGAAAGAAATTAAAAACCCGTTCCTGTTTTAAAGCGAGCGAAAAGGTGTTTTGACAGGCAGACAGATGGACAACGGTATCCCTTTATATATCCGCTTTCAGTACACGTAAATTATTTCGGCTCCCAAAAGCGAGCCCGGTGGTTCTCAATCTACATAGCTAAAGATCGTCGACTTGTGCGACGCATATACGACTTCTCAACTCCACTGTATGAAACCTCTGAAACGTAGAACGCTACGGAACTACGTTTTTGTGTGAAAATTGTACTTCGGAAATACGAAATCGAATATGTTTTCACAATATTTTCCTAGAAATCTGCTTGTCTCTATAATTTGTTGGATAATGTGACATACCATTGTCATATCATTATCACTATTACCTTCAATATTTGCAGATTGAAATAAGAACAATTAAACTATTATGTTATGTTAAAAATCATTCGATAAAGCTACTTCATAGAGCGTAGAAGTTCGTAGCACCTTTACCGCCTTGGCGGTTATCACAACTAGAGCGAGTGTGGCTCAGCGAACTCGTGCGCCTTTCAATCCGACGCACCTGGGTTCGAATCCCGACTCGTCCCTGCACCAATGACTTATAGTTAAGTGCAGATTTTGCACGCTCACTCCATAAGGGTGAAGGAAAACATCGTGATGAAACCCGCTTACGCGTTTTGGAGTGGTAGGCTCTGGCCGTGGTTGTAATAGCACCTACCGAACAAAGCCATGCCGTCAAGCGACCTAGTCGTGTTTCGGGATGATGTTCGGTGAACCATCGGGGAGACGGGTCTGAGCAGCCGCTCAACTGCCGTCTCTCTCTAGATCTATGTGCTCCATCTTAGTCCACATCATCGCTTCACATCAGGCGAGATAGTGGCCAAACATAGACCTATTAAGTGTAAAAAAAAAACTACAAAAACAAAAGAAGTATATTTGTATCGTAAAGTGCCACTCATCTACAATTCTCAGCTTCGTAGAGGTTCGTAGCACCTTAGCGGTCGGTCACGTGCTAGCTACGACGAAGCGTTTTTACTGTATTTCCGATTTTGAATCGCTCACGTGCCGACGCCGTGGTCGCTCGTCGGAATTTTCAAACGCCATTTAACGATTTTAAAAATAAAAATACAAAAATTTGCTGATTACAAAATAAGAAAAAAATAACAAGAGGAAAATCTCAGTAGAAAGTAATTTTGCGTCAGATGTAAAAGGGTTATTCACGAAAATCGAGGGATGTTTACAAAAAAATAACGAGCGAAAGTAATCCTTAATTAGTCACGGTATCTAAAATGTAAGTAATAAAAGAATTCAGCATTGGTACCAAAAGCAAATGCGGGACCCTCGACAGTTGTCGATTTTAATACATATACATAGGATTTTTTTAAACCGTAAACCTTTGTGTTTCACTAAATACCTTCACGACATAAAATACGGTCCGGCATCCAAAAACATTTATCTTGTCAGGTTTAGGTTATATATGTGTATGCTTGTATCACAAACAGAAATAAAAACAGTTTTTAAGTATTCTTGTCGTCGGTATCACAAAAATAACGTTACAAAAATTAAAACATGATTTCTTATAATTTAGTAAATGTACAAACCCTGTTTATTAAACTTTTATTTCATACTTTTTGTGGAACTCTTGATATTCGAGAATTGCTTTACCATAGAGATTAAATATATAAACGAATTATAAGGAGCAAGAATTTCAATGAAATGATGCTTAATGAGAAGATTGTGGGTTCATTATTTATGACTAGCGTTCCGCCTCGCAGCTTTGCCTGTGGGTTTGCGTGGGAATTTCGAAAAAGCTTTAAATATACGTGGAGCTTTTAGGCCGTGAAAGTGGCCAATATAGGAACCTATATTTTCGTCAACATTATTGATTATCTTTAACCTTTTCACACTATACGAGCAATAAACTCGCGATAATTCGGACCTTGGTTGGCACACCCGTTTGCAGCCGCGTGAGCTCTATTAACCAGTCAACCTAGGTGTCACCATAAATGATGATAAAGCTATGTTGTTCTTCCGTTGTTAAATGTATTGTTGTTGACTTCAATATATTAAGCTTTTAACTATTCTTTTTGATTGCTGACGCCCAAATCGAGTGTATTTGGACATTCTTTTTTTATTGCTGATGTCAAGATCTCGAGCTTTAGGGCATTCTTTCTCATTGCCGACATCAAGATCTCAAGCTCTTTGCCATTATTTGTTGAACATCGAAGCAACAAGCAAGAAAAACAACTAAGAAATGATTTTAACCAACTCATAATTTTTTTGTCGAACAACGTCAAATAATTTGAGACTGAGGGTTTGGTAAATAATATAATCTTTGTTAATGAATACCGACATAAGTCAGCCGTTAATGAAACGAAACACAATCTGTGTTTACTTTCGCCATTCGAGCAGGTATTGTTTTGAGATTGTTGATGTTGCTTATCACAATATTTTCCCGCGCCAAAGCTGCGCGGGAAAATATTGTGATAAGATGATTTTGGGTTATAAGAACATTTGATATTACCACTGGAATAAAAGCAAATCAAAGGTACTCTACAATCAAATGTATAAAATTATTATTGTAATTGATGAAGTTCTGACATGCCTCGTACGTATAAATAATTTATTTAACCGCTAAATATCGATTCTTTGGTAAGCTATTTTATAATCGTTCTCTTTCTCTCTCTTCTTGAAGTCTGAGTCTCAGTAGTTAAGCCCCGTTCCTCAAAATAGTTATTCAAGCAAACCAACAAGCAAATATATAGTTTCAAAAAATACTTTCATCAGTACATACTCGCGTAGTAACAAGATCAGCACCACGCCTCGGGACATAAATAATTAGTATACAAACAGATAACTTGACCGGGGATAATTAGCCATGGCTAACGAAACGGTACTTTGGTTTTATTAACAAATCTTGCCGGCGACTTTTTCAATTGTCTCTTAATTATAGCAAAAAACAGAAATAACATTAATGTTTTCTTTGTTGTTGTTGAAAGTGCATGACATGAACAAGGTTGACAATTAAGGCTTCACTACAGTGGAGAAGAAAAAGCGTCGACCCCGACCGAGCCGCAACCAACGTGGCACCGCCCCGCTCACGGCGTCTACACTACATGCTGTGGATCCTACAGATCGACCTCTCCCGCTTGAACCCCGAAACATCAGGGGATGAAGTGTTGAAGTACATCAAAGAAACGCTTCATGGACGGATCCAGGGACAGATAGCAATGCGACTGTCGAGGCTGGAGTCGACTAGGGCTACTGAATTCAAGTCCTATAGGCTCCAAGTTCCAACGGTGCATAAGGAACTGGTCCTGAATTCTGACTTCTGGTCTGTAGGGGTAGTATACCGGAGATACAGGGAAGGAGCGAAATGTTTAAACCCTGAGAAGTAGTGTGTGTGGTTTATTAAATGTAATGTTATATTTTTGTATGTATGTTAGTCTGTAAGGTATATATTCTATGGGCCTCTGTTAATTTTACTTTGTTGTACTTTAATATTGCCTGAAATAAAGAGTTTAATTAATTAATTAATTTGCTCAAACTAGTCAAAACAGTTGATAGTCTTGTTATTTTTTTATCATGTTAATTACGAGTAGGAACAGAGTGCCTAGCTCCAGGCACGTTTGCTTTTCTTAAGTCCCGACAGAACACGAGAGAATTTATTCTCGATTCTATTGTACAAATTCTCTCGCAAGTCGCAGCTTATTGTGCGAGTTCTTAACAGTTTATTTATCGGAAATATTTTTAAGTACGTTACAATAATAGGTGTTTATATAAACTTTGTATTTTGTAGTACTTATTTAGAAGAAAAGAAAATATAATCGGACAATGCACATTGTGGTATCAAACATAATTATGGTTAAGTCTTTTTTAATAATATACCAATTTTATAATTATGCTGCAATATTTCGTAAAGTTGTTGTTAAGCAGCATGTTTTGACATTTCGTCTCGAAGATAGATTCATAATAAAAACTTTGGCGCAGTTGTTCAGAAAGTTAACAAGACCCCAGTCTGCATTCCTAAAGAAACCCGGATTCACGAAAGAACCGCATATTATTCTCAAGAATATTGCACTTTAGACTCCTTATTGTTACGATGATGAAGCATTGCCTACGCTATACTAAACAGTTTATTTCATGAACAGTACTAGAACAGGCTTTCAAGATATACTTTTATAATTTGAGCGTCATAGTGAAGGGAACAGCAGTGGTATGTACAGTATGGAATAATAACATTGACGCTGCATATGATGATGTATTGACATAGTTTCTCTTGCAAATAATTTATTTGCAAGTGTATTGAGATTCTACGTAGGCGCAAACATTAGTGTGAGTGAGTTGAAAAGCATACAATTTGCAATCTCCACAGTTTAAGATTGCGGTCTACTTTCCAGTAGTGCTTTCGTCGCTCGAGCGCTGCATTGTTATTTCTTAGCAGAGTGCTGAAATATAGCGGCGGGCGTTTTGAAAGCTATAGCGGTGCCGTCACGCGGAGAAGTAATCCTTATTGTGTGCTCTCAAGGAAGCCGAGAAAATTGTCCGTTTTGGATTTTGTTTTTGGCTGAAGTCTTTACTCCAAAAATAAACCCTATCAACACAAGCGCAGGGAAACATTTTCTTTGTGCTTGGCAGTTAGGGGTGCAGGTGCTCGCAATCTCGAAGCAGTAGTGTGAATCACGCCTGTTGCACCCCGCCACATATATCATGGTTCAGTACTAGTCAGTGTCACGCCATGTAGCTCTTTTTGGATATTACTAAGTGGTTTGCATGTAGCTTGTAGGTACTTCAAATTGTTGGATGAGTAGGTGATTTTTCTTTAAAAGTCAATGCTTATCAAAGACAGAGCCTAGGTCCTAGACAGACCTATAGATTTGCATTTTTTTTAGTTACTGGTGGTAGGTTTCCCGTATGTGAGAGGCCGTCTGGGTGTGTACCACCGCTTTGCCAGTTATTCAGCCGCCAAGCAGTAGTGCGCAAGCATTACTGTGTTCCGGTTTAAAGAGTATTGTAGCCAGCAAAATTACTGGGCATTATGAGACTCAACAGCTAATTGTCTCATGGTGACGAGCACAGTGCAGCGCCGCGCAGGATTTTGCAAAACAAAGTTCTGGGTGGTGCGGTTATTGTTATGGGCTGGCGTATTGCTTACCATCAGGCAAGCGACCAGCTCGTCGCGTCATTCAGTTACATAAAAAAAGGTATTATTAGCGGGGATCCAACCTGCATCCTCCGTAATAAGCCGTACTACCCAATACACCACAAGGCAGTCTAAATTAATATAACTTATGTCTCCGGCGCTACAGTCTGAATATTGTAATACGGGTTCGAGTCCTAAGTTCCAAAAGACTGTCTATTATTGACTTATGAATTTTACTACAATATGGCATATAATTGGACTTTTGAACAATAGGACAAAAACGTAAGCGATGTATTTTGGAAAGTTTTGTCACTTATGAGCCTGACAGCCATAAAAATAAAGGTAGAGATATACGCAAGTACTTGGATTGTACATAGCGGTGTCAGGCCGCATGTGTGACGCGGCGAGGGTGTCCATTAAGTTCTCAGTGTCGTACAATGGGCACAATGGGCGCGACGGCCGGCGGGCGGCAACCTCGAAACATTATACTAATAAACTACGTGTTCGCCTATGTACATAGGTATGGCCATTTTTGATATTGTATCTCTTGACAGCGGCTTCGATAAGCAGGTAAGTGGCTGAATCATAACAAAGTGTACTTTTATTATAATTTTCCCATTACCAGTTCTTAGACGCTAATGAAAAAAGTAAAAAAAAATAAAAATTATATCTTTGGGGTCTCATGTCTCGGTATATTTAATCTTAGACGACGAAGCTTAGAAGGAAATATAGGTAAGCCAATTTCACGACAGTTCAGTTAATTGCATTTCCTAGTAAATCGATCCAAAAACGCTCACACACTTGGCATTTCGAAGTCTCTTTCGAGCAGCAAAATGGAAAGACGTCTCAAAGTAACTGTACTCAATTCGATTCGGGTGAAATTCTGTTGCGTGCTGTTCAAACATCTCAGGCACACAGTCGTGTCGCGCCAAACATATCGGTTACGGGTAGACATCGCGCGACGGAGCACCTTGTGTTTGTACGGGCAAATACGTAGGAAGGGTAGGAAAAGAGAAAAAATGGAGAAACGCGTCCCGAATAAACAGAAGAGAAATAACGACATCAAACAATAATTGAAATCACAGGTCGGGCGCCGCCGCAGCGGTTGGGGCGCGTCGTAATGTGCCGTTCGAGACACATATACGTGCCTCCGACGCCGCGACCGAGATACGTAGACCAGTCGACTAGGGACTGAATTTAAAAAAAACGCGTTCTTTTAATTAACTGTCATTTTCAAACGAGAGAAGTGTAATCAGTCAGCTCTGTTGAAACTGGAAGGAGATGATGAGGCAAACACTTAAGATAAGAAAAGAGACACTTAGAGACACTGATTTTAAAGTGTATTCAGTCATGTAACTTTGTAATCTTATCCTTTTCATGTGCATAGGCCATTAATCAGGTCCAAAAAATGAGCAGTTTGTGGTTACACACACCTCCCGGGTATTAATCTCAGCAAATCCAATAAAAGGCTGAATAGAAGCTCACCGTAGTAGGGTTACCATCACCGAGTAACTTGGTTGGACAGGCAGTATTAAAATACAACAAAGTAAAATTAACAGAGGCTAATAAGATATAATATATACCTTACAGCCTAACATATATACAAAAATATAACACAATAACTAAGTAGTTTATTACGCTACTACACAACACATAAGGAATTATTATATTTGCCTAAATTCCCTATAACGGCGGTAGACTACCCCTGCAGGCCAGAAGTCCAGGGTAAGGAACATCTTCGCGTGTTCCGCTGGAACCTGAAGCGCTGGAACATTGCACCAGTGCTATTTAAGTTCAATCGATCGCAGGGAAGCTTAACGTCGTCGTGACTTGGGACCCTGTCTGAAAATCTTGCTTGGCATGCTGCTGTGATGCGACGTACTCTAAGAACCTAAATTTTAATGTAAGTCACAGTTGTTAGTCATAATCATAGTCATAAGATATTTATTAAATAGGCACAAAAAATACACTTTAAACGTCAAATACACATAATACAAATCAATTAAAGTCCGTTAAAACTGAGAGAGATATCTTGACTTTGAAAAAAAGGTATGCATGTCTACCCTTTACTTTCCCATACTCAGACTTAAAAAAAATCGAATACCTACTGACTTTACCAGTGCTTCGGAAATACGCCCGTTAGAGAAGATAGCACTAAGAAACTCTACGGGGATGTTTATTTTTTCAACTCTTTTAAAATATCTCGAAATATAACAATGAACAATTACGTATAAATTAAAATTAACAAAATGTCAAACAAGAAGTGCGAGTCAGATGTCCCATAGTCATAGTATCAGTAACAAAAAAAAAAAAAATATATGAATAGATATTACAGTAGCAATTAGGAGTGACCAGACCAGACCAGTCCTCATAAGCAGCACCCGTTGTTGTACAGCACAATATACGAGTACAACAAGAGCCTATGCTTCAAGCTGGGTATAAGCCTTCCTCCAAACGTTCCACTGTTCACGGTCCTATACTGTTGGGGTCTTACTTTTTAAGCTATTGCATAGCTTCCATCGCGGGCCTTGAGCGTGAAGACCGAATCCAGAAATTCCGTAACGAAAATAACCTAACACCCCCCACTCCGAATGCTATGCAATAGCTTTACCGCGGCAGTCTCCGAGTGCCACACGTCTTTTTTTTTACATCATAATTTTACTACGTCATACTTTTTTTTTGGTTACTCTTACTTTTTATATATATATATATATATATATATATATAAATCGATCAATGTTAGAAAAACGTCTGCAATAATTTACATGGACGCTCATTCAGGAACTCCACATGTCCGATGTTTCCACACATGTTGGCAACCCCACAGCGGGGAGGGAAGAGGAAAGATTGCCTCCGTCCTCAATGGAGTGCCCTCTGTAGTCGCGATACCATTATTAGTGAGTTAACTCAATTTGCGGCGTATTGTTTGAGAGGAGCTTAATAACAGAGGCGAGAGGGTATCGCCATGGCTACGTACCCGACGACACTGTGTCCGTACTTATCTGCCACTTAAGTAGTCATATAAATAAACATGGTAATTAGGTGGGTTCAGATTTTTCTGGGTGTTTGCGCGAATATTTCATATCATCTTTGGCAGTAAAATAACAATGGTCAGTCGTTTGATCGGCATGGGTTGTTCTGATTTGCATCATACGTAGAGAAAACACCGGTAATCAAATATTTTAGAACGTCACTGAGACTGCATACTCTGATCTTTGTAATCTTTGTGTTTCTGTATAATCATATCAATAAACGCCTATCTTCATTATTTTTTGTTTTAATTATAGAATAATTTAAAACAAAGAATTTAACATTGTTCGCTGATGTTTTTAACGGTATAAAGGATCTCTTATGTTTTTTCGTAAACAATAACAACGTGGGCGACAAGTAATCCCTTAACAAGCTCTCGAAGTGTCTAATGCCGAAATAATGATCGGTATAAATACCCGGTCGATGGAAAAGCCGATTTGGGAATAATACCTAAGCAATGAATAATTTTTTTAAACGATAAAAAATCGTATTTATAAGATGAAAAGATATTACAATTTCTTACGTTTTGCAAATTGCGTAAATTAACACATTACAGTACATTTTATTTTCTGACCATATTTAATGAACACTTAATAGCTGTGTCTGTAGGATTACGACAAAAATACTTTCATTAATTTAATATTATCAATATTAAGGTTTTTATTGTGAGTCGAAATATTCATTATAAATATAAACGGTTACACTCACGTTATGACTGTGAATTAGGATCTCCTTCTTCCGGTATTTTACGCTTAGGATTTGAGGATTTTTTGCAGTCTGCGCCGCAAATCCAAAGCGTAAACTCCCGGAAGAAGGACATCCTAATTGTCCGAAACCTGGTCGGAGTTATTCTGACACAATCATAACGTGAGTGTAGCCGTTTATATTTATCAATATTATATTAAAAAATAGTAAGTAAATTAATGTAATTTTTTACCAAGTTTTTATGTTTTTGTATTTAGTAATAGAAGCAGTAAGTTTACTACTTTTTAATAATAATGGTATACATACTGTTAGAAAATTGGTTGCGGACAAAATAATTTGCCATCCATCGAGAGTTATTTAACAGTCTGTAAGTTGTTTATTTGTACGCTGCGGACTTCCCTTTACAAAAAACATGGAAGAATCTAAATATCACAAAACACAAAACGACTTAAATTACCTTGAACTCTATGGCTGAAGCCATACAGTTGATTATGAAATTTTGGGGGTAGATAATTAAGGTAGTAGAGACATTCGGGAGTAAATTATTAAAACGGGCTGTCGAACAAGTGAAATTAATCGAAAGTATTCGGTTAGAATTTGAAAGGGAGCTCTCGTAGTTTATTGGTTAGTGGGCCGGCTGGAGTGGCTGTAGCTAGATGGATGGGACTATTAATGGGGGTAAATTAAAGGCTATTAGCTCGAAATCTAATCGAAAATTGCATTTAGGTATAATATTTCGTTGTCACATATTTTTATGTGATGGAAATCTTTCAAGTTGCTTTTTGAAAACGGTTTAAGCGAGCGAGGTTGAGTTTTCCCTTGTAGCATCTAAACAGCAACTTGATAATAGAAATGAAGGAATAGAAATACTGTCTTAGGGCTTTTAATATTGAATAGCAGCTTGATCCTGGAGTACCTTTCCGACGTTAAGCAATTAAGTTATCAAGCTTATGTCGGAATATTATGATTTTCTTTCTTAAATTTATAGGACTGTAATGTTTCCATGAAACTGTAAGCATTTCATTTAACAGAATCCCATCGAATTGAATTATAAATAAATTAAATCCGATCAGACATAAAAATGACAATTTATTTTTCATTTCACTCAGAAATATTTGAGAATATTATTTGTTAAAGGCCAAGTCGTATTATCACGTTGCGTGCTTTGACACGTGAATTGTATATCAAAGAAGCGATTTCGAAGACTTTTCAAGTAACTAGCGAATCACAAGTATCACAAACGAAATAAAATAAGGTATGATCTCTCTCCTACCTCTGTATTAGTATGACAAACGCTCAAAATATCACTTTAAAAACGTTAATGGAACATAAAACGAGTCGACAAGTCATTGAGTAAGCGTTCAAGCGTACTGTTGAATAGCATTAGTGGAACAATATTTTATGCAGAGTCGGGAGCAGAGGCACAGTGGCAGTACGACAGTAAAAAAGGTACCAGAAGAGACAAATTCTAAAAGCTTCGAAGATGTTTTGGTACTGTGAAACTTCGAAAGTACCAGCTTAAGTTATTCCGCAGTGAAATATTATTGTTCTTATAATACCTACTGTTACGCTTTGATTGGACTGCATGTCTGTAATTAAAATTACTGGGTCAACATTATAAAGGTGCCATATACGTAGATGGATGAGGAATATAAAGCAGGATTTTACAATCAAAATTCTAAGTGGTATATGACTTTTATGGATAGCCGCAGCGATTGCCGTCATTGGCACGTCCTTGGGACATTACCAAAAAATTAAGCCCTATTCTAGTTGTCCTTCTGTGACGTATACTATGCCGGCCGAGTGGCAGGGACGTCGCAGCGGGGGCGCCGGATGTCATGGAAAAATTGCTACTTCCGAGCTGAAGCCAACACAAAAGGGCCCGCCGCCCGTCTGCTATTTTATTATCAAGTGTAGTGACCTCCGGTGCTCCGTTACAAGCGAGTCTATCAAATATGACATTCCTTTTGCTATCGAGATACCTGCGTTATCTTGTCTCATGTTCAACACAGGACTATATCGTCAAACAGCACGCCGACGAGGAGAATCTCTTTAATCGAGGAAAATCTTGTTGGCTACCTGTGTATGGTTAATTAACTAAGAAACATTTTCTTAATCATTTAGAGGGTAATTTAACTATATCCTTTATAGTAAACCCGGATTGCAATCTTTTTAGCCATAGCACAAACGATGCATTTAACATAACTAAATACCGTATTTTGTCAAACAAATAAAAACCCCTAAAAATACCCCTTCATAGAATTAATTAGCATTTCTTGATCCGACATGATCAGTCATTGTTTTAACAAACTTATTGTATTACTCCGGTATATCTAATATACTTTTAGCCCGTATTTGAACACATATATTATAAAAACGGTTAAGTGCGAGAAGAAGTCACACTCTGAGCCGCATCGTAATATTTCATTTACACAATATCTAACGCCATTTTTGCAATATACAGCACAATATACAACATTTTTGCATATAATACATAACAATGTGCTGAAGATATTCAGTAATCCTCGCGCAATGTAAACCTGGGGGAAGAGGGAAAAGAATGAAAGAACGAAAACAGGTATTAAGGAAGGTTACTAGTTTGTCTAATAAAGCCTTGCCTTTGGAACGCACTGCCCGTGCCTATTTTATTTATTTATCTATTTATTTAATCTTTATTTCAGGCAACATTAAAATAAGTTACAGATGTTATTTACTTATTCTACGGCCCGTCTATACGAAGTGCGCCTTCTTTGCAGGTGTTCAAAGAGAAAGGGAAGAAGTTCTACTTGGAATATTGCCGATGTTTCTTTGGTTATTTTGTTGCTATGATATGTTATATGAATATATATGTGTATGAGTCTTTTTCGAAATACTTATCTCATGGCTATGACAAGATTTTGATGCAATTTTGTTACTTTAAATCTGAATATTCGTTAAGAAGATTCGTTATTGTCTATATCCGTTTATACTCACGCTGTTGTTAATAACTTGATACATTTTCAATTGGCGAGTCTACGCCGACACGGGCGCGGAGCGGGCCCGTGCCTGTCAGTGTGGCAATTTCGCGGCATTCACGACAAATTACGTATTAAAGCGAGTGGAAGCGCAAACAAAACGGGTGTGTTCGTGACGTGAATTGAGTCCGGGACGTGCAGTGAGGCCAGGTAAGGACGCAGTACCGGAATGTGCGGGCTGATTTAAGAGAAGCCTTAGTGCGATTAAAATCTGTGTTTATCACGCGTCATAGAAACTAAGACGCGACTGTTCGGTACGGAAAACAATTTGAATGGACGACGACACAACTACTGGCAAAAATTATCTGACATGAACTCATTGGCGGATGATTGTTACATAAATTTTGTCTTATTCGGACTTCCAGAACTACCTAATAACTTAAGTTTGTATCTTTTGTATAAATAACTAAAAGTTAAGCTCATCAGCACTGTAATCGAGTGCAAGTCCAGGCTTAGGCAAGCGACTATTAAAAATATAATATGTATGCTTATATATATATATACCTACTTTAAAATTAAAGTCTCCATTTAAACTACTTCCGTCTATAATATGGCATAGGCCTGTGACGCCCTGATACTGGCTGATGATGTTTTCATCTAAAGGATTCTAATTGTCAAAGTACAAATCGCGGCTCACATGTCACCAAAGCCGAGACTAAATAATTTGACGTTCAATTAAGTTACATACAGACAGGCATTGAATCAGCATGCCTCGGGTACACGTGACACTCTGGTTCGCTTATTATCTGTGTATTCCAAACCGTAATACATTTATTGTTAGGTTGAGGAGACTATTGATGCTTCACTAATTAAAGTAAATCTATTAAGAGTTAGGCTACGTGTTTGGAGAATTTATTGTCACTTGCTTTGGCTTATAGAGATGTTCTCGTTGGTCATTTCAAATATTTCAAGAAAGATAATTTAGTGGTATCTAATCTAGTATTTATTTTTTTGTGTCGGTTTAAAAATACTAGATCATGTATAAATCAATAAAGGCTATTCGCCGTCGTGTTGCAGCGCGACAGATACCAGTGAATGGGGTTCGACACGAGTGGTCAGTTTTCGTGGTTTTTAGGTATTTATATTACCTTATAAAGTTAAAGGGCGTGTCCGAATGGGGGGATGCCAACCTGATGAAATTCAACGCTACCAAAACACAGGCGTGTCTGTTCTCTGCAAAAAAGAGCCCTTTTCATCTTTCACCTTCTTTCCGTAGTGTATCAATACCGATAAGTGATCACCACGAGCTTTTGGGTGTTAATCTCACATCCAATCTGAACTTTGGTTCGTACATAGAATCCAAAGCCAAAGTGGCTGCAAAAAAACTTGCTATTTTGTCCAAGGCTAAGCGGTACAGAAGTACCGCTTAACCTGGGGAGAACCCCAGGACAGCTTCTCAATCTCCACCAAGCAAAGGTCCGATCTTGTATGGAGTACTGCAGCCACCTTTGGGACGGGTCAGCCAAGTACCAGCTTGAGGCTTTGGATTCGATTGAACGTCGAAGGAGTGGAACGCCTTGCCGTCGTCTGTGTTTGCACATAAATACAATCTGGGTGTGTTCAAATCTAGAGTGAACAAGTACTTTCTGGGTAATGCTACATCTTTGACCACATCGTCGCTTCCCATCAGGTGAGATCGTGGTCAAACGCAGTCAGATGTAAAAAAAAACCTATATAGTGCTCATTCCAGTCTCGTCATGGACGTATAACACAAGACGCCTACGAGTCAACTGAATTGCGGTGAGAGGGGAATGAAGCGGCGCATTAGTATTGCGACGAGCTCGTACAAAATGTAAAAGAAGTGTTTAAAAGTGGCAGTAGTTGACCACAATTGGAGGTCACGAGCGGCCCGTCTGCAGCTGCCCTGACCTCATGTAGTAATTTATGAAAAGCTTCGGGATACAGAGAAACTCAGGTGATCATAATTGCTTATACATAGAGTAATGACTAACATAAACAAGACTGTAAAAGTCATTACAAAACACTAGACGAAAAGCCCGTTAACTTAGTGACAGGCAACATCGCGTGAATTTGGCGACATACCATGCAAAAGATACGCCGCCAAACTGCAGACTGCGCTTTCAATCCTTAACAATACTTTTTATATTATCATGCGGTATACTACGCGTTTGGTATGTTGTTACTAAGTCAATCTCCAACGCAACCGGTGGCAAAGTAAACAAGCTGAGATACTCTCGATGTGCAATAAGCGGCTCCGATTTCACAAAAGCATGCACCCGTTAAACCTTAGTGCCGGTTAGGCATAGTTCACGAACAACTTTGAGGGTTGCCAAGCAGAAGTTTAGTCTTTCCTCCTTGTCTTTCTTGCGTCGTTTTGGGAATGAGGAACGTGATGATATCATGATGTTATTTTATCTTTCGCAACTACACCAGCATTATCATACTAGAGTTTTCGTGATGAACGGCATCTGAACATGGCTTCTGTTTTGGTCATTCATTTCATGTGCCTTCCAGCGATTGTGCGTTTTAAGGAGGATTTTCTACTTATCACGTGTTTCAAATAAAATAAATGGAGAATACCGAAGTTGTCCAATGCACGTTTTGTTCTAATAAGATCTAAGCCTTTAACTTTTTCATGGATTATCCATTTCTGAATACCCTGCTCTGTTTATATGTATGTCTCACAAATTGATATTGTTGTACTTATAACACATTTAATGTTAAAAATTGAGGTAAAATAAACCAACAGCAACCCTGCCGCCGACTAAACGGACAGGTTTATTCCGGACACAATTAGAAAGTTCCGCTGCAAGACACCTATCGGCATCTCGATGCTGTTATCCGAAGCGAAGCGAGCCTCGCGTAATCCCTTTAATTAGCGCACCGAGAAATGACACCCTGTCTGCTCCCGGCTACATTCCTAATGCCGCTTTATTTTACAAGACACAGTTGTGATTGAGAAATGCATTCCTTCAAGCAATAAAGGTGAGAGCATCTGTTTACTTTGTTAATTGTAAGAAACGAATGGCAGTGCAGGGTATAAAAAAAAACTGCACTGTTGCTTCATCGAGTTAAAAGCCAAAATGAGAAAAGAAGCGCAGGCGGCCGATGCTCCTAGAATGTCATTAGCCCCCGCCACTTCAATTTACCGAAGACACGAGTATCGGAACTACAAAATAAGAAGCACGAGTAGAAAATTAACGGAACGCATTCAGAGCTGCAGACAGCCGGTCTAGGCGGCGACAAAGCCGCGCAGACAGCCCGCAGCGCGAGTGAGACTCGCAGTGAATGCCTAATTACGACTCCTGAGTAAATAACTTTTCTATTTGCTTTGGGTCGGGTCGCGTTCGGTAAAACATTAATCATGATTGAGCTAAGTGGCTCAATACGGGAGGGATAATGGCGAGCAATGATCGCCGGAGGGGGGCGGCGCCACGGCGGCGCTCGGTCGGACGTCCGACGGTGACGCGGCGACTCACCGCCAACGCCCGCGCCCGCGTCTTGCCAACCGCCGATACGTGTCTTTCAACGACGAAGTCACAAGAAAATCTATTTTTATCCGATGTGTCTTCATTATGTTGCAATCAGAGGCTTACATCAGAAAGAGAAATTGTCGTAGAAAATTACATGTAGATAAGTGCTCTATAAAATTATATACTTACCTACAATATTTTTGATCAACTCCGCGTAACATTTCCATGTATGCGAGGTCTTACCACGTTGACCATTAACTAGTTGTTACGTTCACACAATTATTATTATTTGTTTGTATAGGCTTCGAATTTAAATTAGGCACGATTAGATAAACCCTATAAGTAGATTGAGGTTGTACACTAGTACAAACCTCATTTACTTCAAAGTTGAGGATATGAATATCAAGATAACACACCGCGAGTTTCGGGCTCGCTCAAACTACAAGCAAATAGGGTTGCCACGACCTGCTCCGATGCTGACGGGATGAGGCCGCGATGGATCCTAAATGTAAAACACAAACAGACCAAGCGCCACGGGCGCCGCACTGTTATTGTTTGTACACCGAAACTACTCAGGGAACTGGGAAGCCTCCGTCCGGGATAAAGGGGAACTTCGAAAGAAACGTATAACTTAGGTGTTTTAAAATTGCAAGGTAATGTCTTCGAAACCGCGGAGCAAATATTATCATTTACATATTATACGAATTTTAGATTTTTTGGTTTTCATTAAGTAATGGTAGGCGATGAGTATCATTGTCTGTGTTGACGCTGATATGATACCCAATCACCTAAGCTTACGATTCTTGCAATTACGACATAAAACATTTCGATAGGTAAAATTCGTTGGCGGAGACTATAGTAAATTCCACGCGTTCGTTGTTGTGGGGAATAATAATGGCATTGTTTCAAACTACAAGTTTTTGATTGTTTATAATTTCTGGGATCTCATAAACTTACGATTTGATTTAATTGGTTTGAGGGAAACATTACTAATGAGAAATAAGGCCGATTAAGCAGATGTTGTTATTTTTTGGTTTAAATAACCAAAGATTTTTGTCTGACTGTTCCTTTCTTAATATATAAAAATTTCTTTCTTCAAAACATACCCGATGTTTTCTAAGAACGCAACTTCCTGACTGCAAAGGAAAAGGTACACTGAAAATCTCAAAATTATGCCATGTCTGACATACGATGAGGTGGTGTAACATATTATAACGATATGAATTTTCAAACCTATTACGCCTCATTCAGGGAACAAAAGCGCAAATGAAGTACATCGGTTCATTATTTTGCGACGATAAAGCTAGCGAACATTAAACTAAACATATGACTATCAAAAATATCACGTACCTATAGAATATTAAAAGTGAAATATTATAAAGTATCGCTAAGGTAAAGCAACGGTGAGCTAAAAGTACTCGTAGGTAGTTCATGCACCGCAGGCGTCTGGGGTGGCTCGCCTTTTCCAGAGAGCATTTCCTTGTCACCGGGCATAACACTAAACGATAATATCGTTATAGCCGATCGAGTTCCGATCCTTAAACGGCAACAATTGTCGTACGTCGCGAGTTAATGGAACCGACACCCGACCGACGGTAGCGAACGGATTTTATGCATAGTCTACTTATCGGCTAATGCTGATGCGATGCAGTTCTGAATTGGAAGCGTAATAGACTATTGCGGCCATGACGATGAAATGCCATGATGATATTATGGAATCGGAAGAAACGAGAAGTAATGTCGAAATAACTTGCGACACAATGACGAGACACTTTTATTTATTAATTTAACTAGCTGCGCCTCGCGGCTTCGCCCGCGTAGAGATTGATGTGTCGCAAGTAAGAAAAGTAGTCGGCTGCGCTGTTATGATTATTTCCGAATCTTTCATGATTCTGTATCTGCGAACTCGCTGCAATTGTTAAGCACGTTTTTGACCATTTGTTCTCGTATTTCCCGTGCCAAACATGATCTGCCGTATAAAATATACGAAACTGCTTAAACAGGCATGCGCTATCATCCATATTATTATGGAAACGACGACAGTGTATTGCACTATTACCTACACACAAAAATGGTACAAGGAATGACTTAATGCTTATTAGAATTATCTACCAGTCTTCCAGATCGTGAAAGATATATCGTGCAGGTCCGTATTGAGCAAAAGTAGGTACAGAGATACTAAATGAATAACATCAAATTTATTATTTATGTACTTAGATTTAAATTCGATAGAGATTTCGATTCGTTAGATCACTTTTAACAGTTTAAGGTTTCTCCTTTTGAAATACATTACCAAAAATGATTTTTTTGTTTCAGTGGATAAAAATTAAAACCAAAATGTTTCCGAAACTCAAAGTTTCGAGGTCCAACCATACAATTGCAATTGTTTTTTACGCGCAACTCTCGGGAGTTTTGCAATCGTGGGTTCGTAACTTTCTTTCTTTCGAAACATTCCGGAAAACATTTATGAAAGGGCACGGAGGAGGTAAAAATATTCGACGTTTAAAAAATCTTTACGAGGTTTCTTTCCAATTGCGCTACGGTAAGGTTTCACCGTTCAAGTTGGCGGCGTCGTTACCACAACAATACCAAACATTTCCCGACGCTTGTGAAACCGCCTTTCTTCTGCTCTTTGCCCCTTCTGATATCCAATACTGTAACTATGTAGGTAGTAGTAGGTTTTGGGAAAACTTTGCGAATATGGAACAGAGTTTTTTACGACTAAGAATTATACTGGCTCCTTCGTCCTCAAGGTTTTTTGGTTATGATAAATTATGACAGAACATTATGATACAGTATTGATAACATTGACAGTATGCACTGCTCCGGTAAAGCCAAGACATGCTGGCAGCCTGGCTTTTATGGTTAAGCAGGTTCCGAAAACAACAAAAAAATTTATCCTAAAACGCCGAAGATGATCTCCGTGAATGATAAACCGAACACAATTTTCAAAAGCACAATTTTGACATAGTATTGTACAAAGTTAGTATTGACTCCATAAGCATAGAAAATAATTTTTAAATTCGCTGTTTTAAATATTTTCAGCGACTACAATATTTTTTTAGTATTTATTAGCTCTACACTAATAACCGGTTAATAAGTAAGCAACCGGACACATTATTTGCTTAGCTGCTATATTTTAAAAAATTTGCTAAGTATCACCAAAATATGTACATTTTTGAAAGGCAGCCTCATATCACAAATTTTGCCAAGCGCTTTTAAAATTCATTACATAAACAAGATTTTTTGGAAAGAAAAAATACTACCATCGGCTGGGACTTGAACCCGCGTCACTCTACTGTGTGGGCCTAGGTCTGGGTCTGGGGCCTGGGTACCCTATTCATTACTAAGTATAATGTAGAAAAGTGCAAATACATTTAAAATAAAATCCAGCACCCACCTCGCCTTAGGTCGTGAAGATGAGTTGCCATGTTCATATTCTACCTAGAGACATACAAAGCATTTATTTTTTTCAAACAACGGAATTCATTGCGAGTAAACAAGGACGTGTGCCTATTGAGCTGTTAACGATTATCCCCAGAAAACGTATTAATTAGCTCAATTCCTTATTAGTTATAGTTTACCTGTTTATTTTCAAACTATAGCTTCCCGCCGCAGCTGCGCCCGTCACGTATATACGCACCATTATTAAAGTATTCCCGTTGAAGATTCTATATATAAAATCCATTTTTTTCCGGCCTGTACCTAGACTTCTTAAAAGCGAATAAAGCCGAGAGGAACCTATGTGCCAAATTTTAGTTTCACGTGATGAATAAACAAACAGTCATCCACCGATGTTTGACTTTATATACAAGATCTTGTTATTTAGCAGAGAAGAAAAAAATTTTGTCTATAATATTATTGGAAAAGCGTTTATTTCGATCGCCGTGCTTCGCAATAATTGGCTCTGGGAGGAAGCTAAATCTCACACTTCAGTGGGGCGAGCATCCTGCTTAGACAAGGTGATATCATGAAAAGAATTAGTCTTACCTTAATCATAATAAATCGGTGATAGCAATTCTGAGTCACTATGATATCCTATCTTGTACGTGTATGTGTTATCTTGATTTATAATATTACTTAAATAAAATTATGTCGACTTAGGATCTTTCTCTGAGAAAAGAGCCCTCTCATACTAGAGAGAATATGGGCCATAATCCATCACGCCGCGCCGGCCCAATGCGTTATTAGGAGTACCTACCAATATTATTGTTTCTCAATTCATCTGAAGTCTAATGAATTTTAAATGGACTTACTTGGACATTTTTAAGGAACTTCACTTATTTATGTACAACACTTATCCAAAAATGTTTATATTGGTTCGAAATATGCGAGACTCTTCAAGACTCTCGTACACATGTCATACTGTCATGCATAACTTTCATATTAGAAACGAGTCACAGATATCTAAGTTCAAAATTAATATCGAGTTTCGAAACATTTGCTGTCAACGAACGATACGAGTAAGCGTTTGCATTGCATTAAATTATATAAACTTTACAAAGTGGAATAACTCAACGGGAAGGCTTTGTAATGGTGATAAAATCTTCAAAACTTGACAATCAACAGCATCCGAAAACGAAATCAAACAAAAAATACGATCCGGGAGAGAGGTCTGGCGGACGCTGCGGTGCCGACTCACAATGCTGATTGAAAGCAAATAATGAAATCATACTGAATGGAGTCGCAGTCGGGCCGCGCCCGCAAATACTGTGAAAAATTGCACCGACAACGCGACGCCGACGTTGAGTACAAAGCGTAAAGACACTTGATGCGAGTCATGCACGTTGGCGCATGGTGCACACACATACTTATATGTACATTACAAGGTAGCCAATAGAAAACTTATAATATATTTAAATCGGACAAAACGCTTCTATTTCATTAAAATTTATTGAGATTTTTTAGCCGCCTATTGCTGTGCTGATTGCTGTGAAATGTGTGATAAATATATATTGGTTTTTCATATATTTTAACTTAAAAAACATGAGAAACAAGTGCACATTTTTCACCTCCTGACATTTTTTTAGGTTTAAATATACCCATCTAAAATCATAAAATGTCATCGTGAGCTTCAGCTTAGGTCTGATTAACGTGGTAGCCAATTATCTTTTTTAAATGAAATCACATCTTCTTCAATCCTTACTGAAGATAACATAATTAAAGAACCGATATTCCAATATTTAAATGAATGCACGAATATTCGAACAATATGACGGCAAGATTCGGGACGTATTGGATTTCGGCAAATCAATACGAAAATACCTGAAACCGGACGTGAAACCAATAAAAAACTTCCTAGTTTTTACCCATGATAGGTCCGGAAAACATTTTATTTTTATAAATGTAATTTGAAAGCGGATCGGAACTGTTCTATAGCGTATTAGCTTTTCTTAGAGATGAAATGACGATTGCTTGATTGTAATCACCAAAACATCATCGTCACACACAAGCACAAACAAATGTCAATATTTGTCAACTTCGATAAAGTAGAAAAATTCGCTGGCCGATTAGAAACAATCGCCATTAGCCACATTGGCCGATCCACGTTCCGATCCTCGATCAAACATTTGGTTCGCTTGATTCGTCGTCACAGATACTCCGTAACGTCTCTTTCTGTTGTCGTTTGGATGGGCGAGTCGCGTTCACACCGACGCGACCGCGCGTTTAGATCGTGATTATCATGGCGTAGCAGAATTACGCCAGTTGGAGCGCACTTGAATCAGCCGGTGTGAACCGGCCATTCGTTCACCGTGATTACAATAATCATTGCGCACCCAAAAAGTGTTTGTAGTTTTTAAATAAACATCGTCATTCGTCATAATTTTACGGTACAGTGATACATAACAACCAGGACATACAAAGTACCTAATAAATAATTAGATACTTTATCCTACCTGGTGTCATATTTTAAGCGATAGCTAAGCGTTAACGAGTTTAGAAATAGCAATGAAAAAAAGAATTCCTTAAAGTTATTCACTAGGATGAGAGGAAATAGATGATTATCTTGGAAATGACCATTATTAGTATTTAAGTACCTTGGACAAAAATACAGCGGTGTTATTATGAGAGCTTTCCATACGTTGACAAAGGCTACCCCAGGTCTTTTTACCTTTGCCGGGTTTTAGATTACAACGTGAACACCTGTCTATTTATTGTGATCCCGTGTTCACAAAAGCAAAAACATACACATGTAAAAGATGAATACGCGGCAAATTTTGCTGACAAAATTAAATCAAAAACACAATGCTGGCCCCGTGTCGAACAGAATTCCTTTCCGAGAATGTACATAATAGAATTTTAGTAAATGAAAATATGTTTAGCACAATCTACAGTTGTGGGAATGAGAATAATTTTCAGTAATAAAATATTTTAAAGCGTACGAAACTAGACGAGTAAATCAATTTGTATCTATTTCTTATTACGATCAAAAACATAAATCTGTTTGTTAGATGGTCAAATTTCAGAAATGACTTTGACCATCTTTTGCAAATAAATAATACTTTTGTCCATATTGATTTTGATTACAGAAATCGACAAAACTTTTTATGCACATTGCTGCTTGACTGCAAATTAGCTGACGGTAACGTGCTTCTGCAAAAGAACTTAAACATATAATTAAACTGTTAAATGTCACAGATTGACTGGTATCATAAATTTTATGATACGTCAAAAATTAACCTATTCACTTATGCCTTGAAACTTTACTCCCAAGTTATAAATATCGGAACAGACGCAAACAAATTACCAAGAACTATAATTTCATAACAGTTTTCCAGGGCCAATATCGTAGTTTGTAGTACCGCCCTAAAGGTTTCGCTTGTAACAGAGCCAGGCCGTGGCCCGTCGCCATCGTAAAGAAAGCGGTCAAACATTGGCGGCAAACAGAGGAGCGGCGACCGCGCCCGCGGCATCGCAAACACCACTTGACCGATCATCTTTGCCGTATTGTATTAAAGTTATGATATTTTCTTGTATTAGTTCCATGATAGTAATAGATTGGATTAGGAAAGTTTAGTTTCATTAGATCGATCGCTGAAACAGTTAGGAAAGAGTTTTTGAAGTAGGAATAAGTCGGAGTTTTGAACGCTATCGGATATTATTGGGAGAATGTCAATGTTTTATCTGTTGTTGTGTTTTATCTGCAACCAAAAGGCTGTAAAATTTAGTAAAATTTTTATATAGAGTATTCTACGTTAGCCCGGTGAAATCCATATTGAAATTTAATAAGTCGTTTTTAACATATGATGAAACAATGGCAAACAGAGAACTTATTCAGACTGTGTGAGAGAGTGGGACACCCTTAAACCTGGTGTCGGAGTTATAGACCGCCCGAAGGCCTCCGACATGTCCTAAGACAACCGGGGTCCGGGACCGACGGCGCATCGTGTCCTTCGAGGCACGGTAGCGCTTAGGTGTTCTAGGGACTGATTAAGATCACAATAGCACAACGGTATCTAATCACTAAAGTAAAGCCCGCGTGAAATTATCAAACATTACAATTACGTTATGTAAGTTAACTTTCCCTAATCATGTTACACTATCTGACGGTTCGCCGTCCTCAATTAAATTCTCATTAAGGGTGGTCGGTGGCCGGTGGACATCACTATTAGCGGGGATGTAGTTAAGATGTCCAATGTCGGCTGAAAGTTAATTCGTTTTGAATGGTGGTTAATGAAGGTTTAATAAAACAAATATGCTATAAACGATTTACAAAAATGGGATCCGAAAATAATATATAACAGTCAGTGGTATCAGTAGTGACTTGTCCCAGACTATGGCACACTTTATGTTCTGCCCTGCGTGTCCTACCACCTGTACGCGCGAGGACCTGTACAATGCCACGGACAATGCTGTGCTTGTGGCGGAGTCTAAAAAATATAGAGCCAAAGGACCGATTCGCTAAGAAGAAGCGGTATCATGTCAGCTATATTTTGCGATTTTCGACTGTTGCCAAAAAATAATACATTGCTATGATTTCGTTACTCAGGTATATACATAATGGAATACGTCACTATCGATCACCACTTTTCTCCTTAAGTCTTTGCATACCCCTCCACTAAATCAGTGGAAACCCAGCGTAAAAGTATATATAGAAAACCAAGTGTTTATTCTTGTTTTAAACATTGTTAACACTACAATTTTTATTGACAGTCACGGCAGACAGTCTCCCAGTTCATTTGTATATCATTAGCATTGCGTACGGGACGCACACGTCACGACGCGCGAAGCAAGGCCCGCGCACTAACATGACATTTTCATAATCGACTCCATCGACCGACGTACAACACAAAGCCACACGAAAAACAACCCTAACAAGCAAGAAATTACACTCGTATTAGTGTGACAGGGCATGTATTTGTGCACCACGTCAGAAGTATTTTAATGATACGACAAATTGACAATTTCGATAGGTCTCTTGACGGTTGTGAAAAGGTGCGGGGAAGGATCGCTGATGCTCATTGTGAATGCGAATTGTGCAAATATAACCTATTGAAATATACATTTATATTTATGAAACAGCTTCGAAAAGCACATACATAATTATATCTTCATTCAGAGATACAACCTTAAGCAGATTCATTTACCAACCTTATCCGAAGAACTTTATTTTTAAAACAAGTTAAATGTCTTCGAGCGCTTACAAGAGAAAATACTGTAAACGATACACCAAAAACTTAAAACATATTTAATAAATCTATGAAAAATAATATTTTTGCACTTTTATAGATTTTGTTGGGTACCATTTTAAAATGTACCTTTTTTAATCTAATAATAATATATATATAATATTTTCAAAATTCACCTACAGTTTCTTAAGACGACTACCAAAGACATTTTCTTTGTCATTACTGTGCAATTATCATTAAAGCTATTTCAGCGACTAAGCATATCATCAATATAACATTATATCGATATGTTGAATCTTTTTTTTTTTTTTTTTTTAATCATACAAAAAGGGCTTTGTCGCTGATTGCGAATATGCCGCCCTGGTTAATACATAATACATATTACTACATCTAATTTCTCATTACTACTAACAAATACAATTTTTTGGCAGAATCCGAAAGTGGATCTGCCAATATACTGTTACACCTTCCTATGCCTCTCAGATCACCGCTATTTCTATAAGTAGAATTCCGGGCACATTCCATCAATATATGATACACATCATCAACCATTGGTGGTTGACAGGTATCACAATTAGGTGAGGTCGTCTTGCGCATTAGATATGAGAATTTATTGCATGGAATGTGTCCGGATCTCAGTCTTAACGCTATTACTGTATCCTTTCTATTCAAAATTCTGTTATATATCCACGGTGAAGGCATGGGATGTGGCTGGATCGTCCGGTACCATATACCTTTTTCTTTCGACCTTTCATCAAAGTACTCGTGCCAGAGCTTATAACAATGTTTTTTTAATATAGGAATGTAATTCGAAAATGTGGGTGTGATATTTGTGGGTATACCATCAGTGATAGCTTCTTTGGCTAGCTTATCTACAAATTCATTACCGTTAAGACCAATGTGGGAAGGGATCCACTGAATTATGACATTTTTAGATTCAGACTGTAGTTTTAAAAGTAGCTTAATAATTGTGTAGGCTACAGGTAACCCTCGAAAAGTCGAGGTACATCGAGCCAGGTGTTGAAGAGAACTTTTAGAGTCTGTTAAAATAACCACATCATAATAATTTGTTGAATTTACAAATGATAGTGCTTCCGCAATAGCTATTAGTTCAGTTTCCATAATACATACATTGGCTTCAATTTTAAATTTTAAAAAACTGTTTGATTTTATATCAAAAAAAGCTGCCCCTGATCCACTATTCTCCTTAGAGCCATCAGTAAAAATACAGTTGTAAGTTGAATAATTTATGTTAATATAATCAATTAACATATTTTTCAAAGAAAGTGCATGATAATGACGTTTTGATTTAGTTACTCCATCTACATTGAGTTTTATATTTCGTGAAATATTTATGTTAGTCACCCATGAGTCCAAAGAATACAAACCTATTTGTTCATTTGAGTGAATATGGACAGAAGCATAAGACTGATGAATTAATGTTAATAGTGGTTTTTTTTTATTAATCCAATAACTATTACGAGAGAGATTCGACAATTCAAAAATTAATTTAATGGAAGAACTGTATGCAATAGATTTATTTTTAAGCCAAAATTTACCAGCTAAATATCGTCTTCTTAAATGCAATGGATACAAACAAAGTTCACTCTCCATTACGTGAATTGGTGTACTCCTTATAAAACCGCCAACTGTTCTCATAGCTTGATTTTGAATTTTGTCCAACTTACTTAAATTTGTTTTACAAGCGTTGTCATATAAGAAACTACCGTAATCTAATCTACTTCTTAGTAAGGCTATATATAATCTACGCAGGTGTTTAGGGTGCATCCCCCAACCTGTACCAGACAAGACTTTAAATATATTCAAATACTTCAAAACCTTTTCACTCATTTCATTAATATGTTTTTTCCATTTTAGAGATCGATCCAACCACATACCGAGATATTTCACAGTGTCAACAGTTTCCAAATTGATGCCATTAACTTTAAAGCTAACACTATGCCTCTGAAATCCTTTAGTAAATACACACACTTTACTTTTTGTTGGTGATATATCTAAATTAATGCTACGAAACAAGTCATACAGCTTATCTAGACAATTTTGGATTTGATATTCTGTCTCTAACCAATTATTTGAAGTTACATATAAAACATAATCATCAGCATACTGTGAGATACTAACATTACAGTGGGATTTAACAAATTGACAAATTTGGATTGTTGCTACGTTAAAAAGCAGAGGTGAGACAGGGTCCCCCTGAGCTATTCCACAGCTCGTGGTTCTGTTTATTTTATAGTCACTGTCTTCTATCAAAAGATTCCTCATTATAAGAAATTTCCAAAAATAATTACAGAATTTTGACCCTACCTCTAATCGATCCAAAGATTCCAAAAGCCTTGTGATGTCAACATTATTATAAGCACTATCAATATCCAAAAAACAGCCTATGGTAAACTGGTCTCTTGAAAACCCGATTTGGATGCTCGTCACTAAATCAGTTAAGTTATCCAAGCAAGAACGCCCTTTTCTGAAGCCCTTCGTCTCATCAGCTAACAACTTATTCTTTTCAAGGTACCAGTCCAATCTGTTGTTTAATATAGCATGAAAAGTTTTACATAAACAGGATATAAGCGATATAGGTCTGAGCGATGAAACTGAATTAGAATCTCGTCCAGGTTTTGGTATAGGTACAACTCGAATATTACGCCATTGACTAGGCACAAAACTTTGTGTAAAAAACATGTTGTAAAAATTTAGTAAAACTGTTTTGCCGATATCAGGAAGATTATATAACATAGAATAAGACACTTCGTCACATCCAGGGGATGTATCTTTAGACTTTAGGCACTTCTCTAATTCTGTCCGTGAAATCTCTGTTTCTAATTTAGAATTAATGGACGTAAAATTAGGTTGAAGGGGGACAACAAAATCAGGTGTAAGATTATCTAGCAATGACTCGGCCAAAGCTTTATCAACGTGAGACCTAATTTGTCGATATCCTTTTATCCAGCGCATACGGCGCCATATCTCACTCGCTGAGGAAGTTTCATCAAGCGAAGAACAAAATTCTCTCCAGTTTTTACTGCGGGCGTTTCTAATTAGTCTTTGAGATTCATTTGTTTTTTGTTTTAAGGTATCCAAATTGTTAGGACTGGGGTTACGTCTAAAGTTTTTCAAGGCTAACCTTCTTTCAGCTACTGCTTTAGACAACGCTGGTGTCCAATATGGCAAAGGTTTAAAATTATTATTGGGGTTCTGACATATTTTAATAAAGGGGATACAAGTGTCTGCCGCGTCATTTATTATTTGAATGAAATTATCGTAACCTTGTTGTGGATTATTCGGTGTAACAAAATTTGAAAGCTTTTCTTCTAAACATTGCTTATATGTTTCCCAATCAGCGTTTTTAAAGTTACGTTTGATTCTAGCAGTATGAATGTGTGAGTTTATGGAAATGTAGAATTTAATCATTAAATGATCACTACCAAGGCATTCATTTGTTACATTCCAATTGAATCTCAAAGCAATATCAGATGAAACTATTGTTATATCCGGGGCTGATTGCTGTAAAGTACCATTTACTAATTTAAGACGAGTCGGCCTCCCGTCATTTAAAATGACTAAATTATGATCTATTATTGAGTCGAAAATTTGCGTACCTCTGGCATCAGTCTTGTTCGACCAATTTGAGTGATGTCCATTAAAATCCCCAATTATTAAAGTTTTGCTGTACGCAATTGAAAATATTGCGTCCCAGTCAGTAGAAGTTGTGTGTACATGAGGAGGACAATATACTGCAACTACATATTGAACATGTTCACAATTAAAGATTTTAACCGTCAACACTTCGATTGATGAGTTTATGTTTTGCGTCGCACATATTTGAGCTTTTAGTGACTTATGTGTCACAATAGCTACCCCGCCATAACCATCCGCTCTATCTAGACGGAATATACTATATCCCTTTATGTTAACCAACTTATCGGGGTTTAACCATGTCTCACTCAACGCAACCAGATGAATTTTTTGTTGATACAAAAGGTGTTCAAAAGCTTGTAGCTTTGGTTGTATACTTTGTGAGTTCCATTGTAAAATATTAAGGTCGAACCTACCCATACTAATTAAAAAATTGTTTTGAAAAATGCAAGCTTGGCATATTTTTAAATAACCAAGTGATTGCCCACTCAATACATAAGTGCGTGACATTCTCAATTCTGCTCTTCAATGACTCATTACTTTGAAAAAATATATTTTTAAGTTTCCTCAGTAAATTATTAAATGTAAATTCATCTGACGCTCTTTTCTTCTTTTTACTACTCTTTACTTCTGTAAATTCCTCATTACAGACGGACTCTGACTCCGTTGATTGTTCCATATTATGCGTGTTAGTTTCTTCTATAATTGGTTGTTGATTCCTCTTTCTATTTTTCTTCTTTGCAGTTTTCTGAGATATTGTATCTTCTTCCTGTCCAGTATTGTTTTTATTAGAGCGCGAGGTTGACGCAATGTGTGAATAAGTCGGAGCTGTCGGTATCTCTTCAACCGTTAAACTGGAGTCGAAGAATTTGCTGGAAGCGAAAATTGGAGTAGAAGTAGGATAAGATGTTGATGCCGACCTAGTATCGGTTGTAGGCTCATACGTTGGGGTCTCTGGCGGGACATACATTGTCATCGCTTTTCTGTAAGATACATTATGCTCAGCCATTATTTGACGTAACTTTTTTTCTTTTAAGTATATTGGGCAATTTCTATTGAGAGACATATGATCGTTGGCACAGTTAATGCATTTATAAGTTGTAACTTCGCAATTCTCGTGTTTACCTCCACATTTAGGGCAATATATTCTTTTTGAAGGGCACATTTTAAGTGAATGTCCATATCGCCAGCATCTCGAGCACTGAGTCACGGGAAATAGATACGGTTCAACCCTAATTCTCATGCCGAATATAGATACAAAAGCAGGTAACTTCGATCCGTTAAATCCGATCCGTACAGATTCACTATCCGTCCAGCGATCTTCACCTCTCGCTCGCCGTTTAAGTCGCTTCACATTAACAATTTCACCGTCTGGGAATGATATAGATTTAAGTAAGTCTTCTTCGGATAGGTCGAGCTCAATATTTTTTATGACACCATACGACAGCCCTACTTCCCAAGGCCTTTGGAATCTCCAGCCCAAATCCAGCAAATGTTTACAGTTAGTGAGATCCTCGGCGCTTTTCTCATTATTAAGTTCCACGATAATTTTATAGGAATTTACGTATTTAACTTTTAAAACGTCACCTATTTTATGTTTTTGGAATAATTTCGCGAGTGCGAACTGTTTAGGAAACATGTCCTTGGCAGAAATACTGATCTCAATAGAATTTCGGTTCTCTTTCATTCTTTCTTTTCTACCTCTCACTTCGATCCAAGTTTCGGTCTGGTCTTCCTCCCTTCCTCTTTTTGTTGCTCTAACACTTATTTCGTTGACATCCGATTCAACCTCAAATAATTGGGTCACTCCTTCATAATCATAACTCATATTTTCCTCCATATTCACTATTTCATAGGTCACTCCTTCATTCAAAACTAACTCTTCTGCCATACTAGTTAATGTTCAGATTCGCTTGTTCGGCCCGGCCCTCGAGGCCAGGCCGTTGTAAACAACGCCTTCCACGAACTGATAAGCTAACGCACCGCGCGATGCACGACTGACCACTGCGAAAGTAACTGCGTCACTGATGTTGAATCTTAACTTCTTGTTGTGAGGCGGTGTCTAATTAATTTTGATCGAAGTATGATCGTTATTCTAATGCTTCTAATGTTTCATCATCTTACCGGATATCCCTAATTAAATTAAAAGTTAGGGGGTTTCTATAAGCTTTCTATTCAAGCTGATTACTTGATATAAAGTTGTATTTATTAAGAAGTATCGGTTGAGTAACGTAGGAATAATTATGTCCTCTAAATTTTATTAATTAATTCAATTGTTGTGGAGACCCATTGCGAACCATTTACAATAGAAAATAAAGATAAAATCGTTTTATACATATTGGAATGGTTAAATATATAAAAAGTAAAATCATACATACACACGAATTAGGAATGTGTATTTTTGTAAATTATTTATTGCTGATCTATCTATATAATTAATGATATAACTAACAGTTATCGAAAAAGGCAAGAAGGAATGTTGTCAACATCATACTCACATTTGTCAAAAATATCCAACCCTAGCTAGTAGTTTTGTAACAGCAGGTATCAGACGTCATCAAACGCAATAAGTGGCTACAAAGCGCGCCTGCTGCGGCCGTAAACGGCTATATCTCACTTTGTAGCGCTTACACGCGTTTTACTCATTTCTATCTACGAGTTGGTAGGTATATCGTTATTTTTATGAAGCCAACACGCCCGTCTGTAAACTAATTTTATTCAATGAAGAATTAAACTTACTTGGTTAGGTTAAAAAATTGTTAGAAAGGTGAAAGAATCTAAACGAGAACTTATCGGTCCACGAATTACAAAGTTCGAAAACAACTATTATGAACTGTGTGCTCGATTAGGTCCTATAATCTCTCTCTGTCTCTTTACCTCTTTGACGTAACATGTATCCCACCAGTGTAGTGGCAACGTAAAGCTGCTCTATAATTTTATTACTCTTAGTTCCAATCAACCACAGGGTTAAATTTTATCGAATTTTGCGTTCGCATTTCCTCATTACAAAATATATATAAAAAGGGCAATAATACCCGCGTATTTATTTATAAGCCCGGTGCGAGAGTTGACGCGGGTGTCGTTAGGGCTGCGCGTCTCGTGTGTCATTTTAAGGATGTGCCAAATTGAAGGCTCCTCGGGGCCCGGGCGAGGGGAGTCTGATTTATGCTTCGGCCCTCGCGCCCCCGCGTCTTCGATTAGGTCACAGGGAATGCAGTATGGACGGTAGTTCGCTTTTCATAGCAAATTGCGTCATATGTCTATTTCAACTTCTCAGAGGCGAACGGGATTTCTGCAGTTATTCTGCCGCTAAATAGACATGCGCAAATATTACTGTGTTCCGGTTTAAAGGGCATTGTAGCAAGCGAAAAACTGGGCATTATGAGACTGAGCTATTTGTCTCTGGCTGAAAAGTGCAGTGCAGTGCCGTGGACGATTTTGCATAATAATATTCTAGGTGGTGCTACAACAGACATGGGCAGGAGTTTTGTTTGTTTTCAGGTAAACGTCCCACACATCTTGTCACGCAATTACATGAGAAAAAAATAACAAAAAACCATACAAAGTGTCTAACAAATCTTGACTTTTACGCCTCCACCATGAAGATGGCTGTGTCTAATTCTTCTCTCGGTCTCGCAATTGGCCTTGGTGAATTCCAGCAAAACAATACATCGAATTACTTTAGAAGACAAAATATGACAAACCTAGTAAGATTGTATAAAAAAAGTACGTTCGTGTGCGGACGTCGAACCGCCCTCCTCGAAGCAACTCCGATACTGTAGGTATGTATCCTGTGATTAGGGGTTTATGCACTCGACAGAGGTCAGTTTTCTTCTGTGACGCCTAACGCGTTAATAGAGACCCGACCTTATTACAGGGGTCGCGAAACTAGTTTTATACTAAATCTGCTGGTTGATTATTCTGAGGGTCCTGCTGTAATTTGGAGCTTCAAGAAATGTGCGACGCTTGTTTGATCTTCGTTTCTTTAAAGTTATATTTTAGAGATAGTTCTGATGATATTGTAGATTATTGCCTTTGGATAACTAAATAGGAACTTATATGTACCTATAATGACAATTATGATCGTGGCCACAGCAAGTCTAGATGTGATCTCGAACGCTGCAACTTATTCGAACCATCAAATTCAATATTGTAAAACATACGCGATGAATCCATTACAAAGTGTTTATTTAATTCAATGCGTAACAAAAGCCAAACCCTATAAAATGACTGTGCCTATAGTGTAACCTTAACTTAAAAGGAGTGTGTTAATATGTGCGGTGTGTTAGGAGTGTATAAGTGTGTGTGTCTTTACGGTAGTTGATTCTAGAGAGCAACAAAAATATGCTAATTGATAGATACGCTAGTAAAGAGAGAAAGAGAAAATACAGTGGTAGAATTTGTCTTTCCTAGTCCTAGTGTAATTAAAATCTGATTGTTGTTTGAAGTAATATCAAACAACAATCCAGTAGAACTGCATCACAAAATAAACTAAGCCCCACCTATCAAGCAAACTTAATCCTCTCCACGTACATAATCTGTCAGACAAAATGAAAAGCCAACCTCCGCATCGAATTAACCCGCGTTTGATCGCAATTCGTCCAAACAGGACTCAGTGAAGCTGACGGCGACGAGATGCAAATGAGCGTCGAGTCAGGCGCCGGGGCGAGGCGCCGACTTGGCGCTCTTACGGCTAGTACCTACGCTAACAGACCTTCTGCAGCCATTAGGAATGCTTAGTTCGCTTCAATGAGGCGCTTAATCTGTCCTGTACTAGAAAATAACACTTTACGCAGTGAGAGTGCGTAAAAACTCATTTTAACACCATACCTATAGTCTTCGTCAAAGTGGATAGCCATTTTTTTACAAACGATCACTGTTATGATCTACTTACATAGTGTTTTCAATGAATACTTCAGAGAGAGAGAACGAATTTCGCGGTTTAGATTTTACCATACTAAATAGACCCCAAATATGATCAAATATCTGAATGCTTTATTCTGTCTAAACTTGGCAATAAACATAATAATTTTAAAATAATGGACGTTATTTTAATAGCTTTCCAAGTAAAATAAATGAAAAGTATGTCCGAGTCTGAAAAGTAAAATAAAACAGTTCAATAAAATATTATGTCGATGTAAGCTCTATAATTAACAGCTTCTAATGACTTTTTACCAGCATCACATAAAAACTCCTTCACATAGAATTAGAACTCTATTTGTTTTATTTAATTCACGAAGGGGTATACAACTTCTTTTAATCAGAAGAAATATTAGAATAAAATCGTTTATCAACGCCTTTACGCAATAACATAATTCTGCTCAAAAATGTTTAATTTGTTTATTTATACTTTAAGCACAAAACAGTTTGTACATGGAGGACTTAATGCTAGTGCTAATAGCATTTTCTACTAGTCATCCAGGACGTGTAAGAAAAAATGGTAGCGGTGCAGTAAAGTGCGTGATGGAAAATATAAAAGTATTCTTAATTATTGCCTAAATAAAAGTTACATAGGTACCTATAGTATGTAAAAATATATACTATTATTAGAACATAGAATAGCATGTTATATTTAGGGAATCCATGACGCACTTGATTAACATTTATCTCAACACAATTTCCCTCTAAAGAAGCGTAGGTACACGCGAAGTGTCGTCATGCATCCGGTCGAGCGTAATTAACGCACGCTAGCAGCCGTCACCGCGTATCTACACGGTCGGCTGAGCGCAAAGAGTCGCGACTGTCGCGAGCGTTACACCGGCGTCATCGGGGAAAAGAGCTTAGGCCTTAAACAGCTTTTCAAAATAATTGTTTCACGTGGATTTTTATATAGAAGGCAGATTTTTATGTAGGCATGTTGTCTAAGATGCTCTGCCCTAAATCGATCAGACCATAAGTTGAATATAAGTCACGCGGTTTGTTTCTTCTGAACTAGTTCCTAAATTTTCTCCTCTATTTTCCACTAGCTGCGCGTCACCGTTTCTTGTGATAAAAGTATCCTATGTGCTAGACAAGCATTTAGCAATTCTAAATTTCATCAAAATCCGTTCAGCTGTTGCAGCGATACAATTACATAAATTTAGCATTTATAATAGTGTCACTAGCGGATACCCAAAATATTAGCCATATTGTGCACCATCATAATATTTTTTTATCAAACTTCAAATGACGTATGATTCGTTTACGAATTTAACTACACATAACAGAACCACTGATGCTTCAGTTTACAAGAGTGGACGAAACAATATCAGTGCTGGATTGAAACGTGATGGAATCCAGTACGAGGTTTGTGTGTCGATGGGCAGTCTAAACTCAATTATCGATTGGGAATGACCCATCCAGTCGCGGTATGCATGGACACGAATGCTTTAGAGATAATCCTATAGGATATTGTCTGATTTGCATATGCAGTTTTAAAATAAATTGATTAGGTCAATACAACAAAGCAGATATTTTAAACTTTACAGGTTGATGCCATTTCAATTTTCACTTCTCGCTTACGCTGTCCGAAACCAAAACAAAAGATTAAATCTATACATATAATAAAATCGTAGAACTAAAAAATCTGTACATGGAATATATTCGAAAAAAAATCAACCAGGGCGACTTAAAATGAGTAACTGAACATATTTAAACAGTTTTTAAAATTTTTGTTTGTTTGTCTGTTTGTTTGTTTGAAAGCGTTAAACTTAAAAACTACTAAACGGATTTTGATAAAATTTCCAGGAATTTGTTTAATTAAATCCTGATTCTAATATAGGCTATCGAAATTTTGAAAAATCTACTTATGGGGGGGTTTAATGGGGGGTGAAGTTAGTATGGAAAAAAGTTATTTGATTGTCCTAGAATCTTAAAACTCAGACTGAATACTTATAATTACAAATTAATAAATACGGGTTCGAGCATTTTTCAAAATTTAGCTTCTTTAAGCAATGACGATAGAAAATAGATAAAATTAGTCTGACTTTCAAACGCTGTGTAGACTACGAAAATGAATGAAATACATAGGTGTAAAATTATAATTACATAAAAAAATATCATGGTAGAAATATAATTTCAGGAATCTTACAAAATAACTTGGAATCTTTACACGAAAGAAACTATAATTATTTCAACACTTGAAAATTTGTTTATGCAATAGAAAGTAGATGGCGTTAAAATTACAATTACATGAAAAATATCATGGTAGAAATATAATTTCAGCGTTTGTTTTCAACACTTGAAAATTAGTTTATGCAATAGAAAGTAGATGGCGGTAAAATTAAAACTTGCAACCATAAAATTACTTTATGGAATGCACCAGACCAGTGAATAGTGTTAAAATATTTTTCTTTTCCAATTCGCTTAGGTCGACGTTACCTGATTTATGATTGGTATATCAGTAGGTACCTCTGAAGCGGTGTGGCGAATTTTGGCTTCAACCGTCCGGCTCAAACCGGCTCAAACCGTCCAAAAGCCTTTTCAAACCCTCTCCAGAACAGTCTGGAGAGGGTTACACATACCACAGACCACAGGGTCTGTGATATGTGTGTCAGAAATGTGCTTCTGGCGTTTTTAAAGTTTTGCCAAGAGGATAATTCTGCAGAAACTTTAATGTACGACGAAGTACCTTTGTTCAACGAAAAACAAATTGATCTATCTAACAGATGACGACGCGATATGGTGGGAGCACCAACTGTCTTTAAGAAGCATGCTTTAGGCAGGACAATATACACTATCCTGTCAATACCAGTAACAAAGCATGCTACTATTTACAGCTGCTAATACACGATTTCTGTCAGCGGCGCTACCTCCTTTGCGTTCCTCAGAACAGTCGATAGTATTGAATGCCGTACATTCCATGCAGCCTGCAGATTAAGGCGCCTCCTGAATGACGACCAAATTTGGGATGAAATTCTAGCAAATGCAGTCGTGAAACTTCACGACGTATGCGCCATTTGTTTGCTGGGTGTTGGTATTTTATGGGCTTTCGAGCTTCGTGCAACTGTGGGAGAAGTGTTTACACAATCTTGCCGAAGAAATTCCGCCTATATGTTTTGAAGAACTTTGAACAGGACGTGGACGTATCAGATGAGAGGGAGATAAATTTTTGTCTTACTATGCTACAAAATGTTGTTATTGCTATCGGTGGCGATTCATTAGACCTCGTAAATCCCGTAAAAATTGGCGCATCGACAACAATTACAGGTTAAATTACGCTTCTTTAAAATTGGGCCACTCCAAAATTGTGTAACGTAACTCGGCTAAAGGAAGTGTCCCTACAAAGGAACCTGCTTGAGCGTTAAACTACAAATACGATCCTGTATGGAGTACTGTAGCCATCTATGGGGTGGGTCAGCCGAATACCAACTGGCAGCTCGGGAATCATTAGAACGTTGCCCAATTAATTTTATAAATAACAATGTGCTGGTGGAGAACTGACAAGTCTTAAACACGGACGGAAACTTGGGTGTCTGTCGCTCTTCTATCGACAGCACTTCGGTAGAATTGCACTAACCGATCCCTTCTTCTCATTTCTACTTAAGGGACTTGCAGGCGAGGAGAGTCGTTTCCCCGGACGTTCTTAATGTCCCACCGATCGGTACGAAGCGTTTTGCAGATTCTTTCATCATGCGGACTCCTTAAAGAGTAGAACGCTATACCAGTTTTTTTTTCCAAATAGCTACAAAGTCTAGAGTGAATAGGCATCTCATCTCATGGGCAACCATGCTCCATCTTCGCTTTCCATCAGGCGAGATGTCATCAAACAAGTGCCCATTTACCAATTTAAAAAAATATAAGTAGTCGACGCGAACGAAGTAGGGACATTTCTCTCTACAAAAAAAGACTCTACATCAGCGTTAAACTATAAGCCACGTGAACGAAGTCGCGGGCAACAGCTAGTATTTCATAAAAGATTCGATGTGCATCTTGGAAAATGTGTTATCAAACTAACTAAAATAAATATAACGAAATGCAGAAACGTTTTGAATTATTTTGAAATTAATCGGTAAAGCCGCGCTTTTTTTGTAGCACTAAGAGCACTTTGACAGCATCAGTCAAAGGCTGCAACAAATACACTCATCCCATCTCATCACCGCAAGTGTACAGAAAGGTCGATAGCATGTCGCCGTGGAAAGCAATCAGGGCGGCGTCGTAGACAAACTGTCGGGGCGGACCTTAATTGGCGGTCGCTGAGATTTATGCGGGGAGCCGATCGTCATTCGGGCGGCGATTCCGCGCGGCCGCAGCCCGACCCGCCCGACCGCAGGGTACGCGCAAACTTGCTGTTAACACGTTTAGAAGAGTGTTTAGGAACTATTCCCTATAGTTACATATACTTCTTAGTATATAGCCATATACTTATTCGGTCATTTGAGAATCGATTTTACTTAACCGCAACATCTGATCAACTGCAAGGTTAGCGCAGACTTGCTCACTCGCGTTCAGGAACTATATTGCATGGCACCTGTACACATATTGCCATTTCATGCGCATTTAGCTTAGGCCCAAGACCAAATGAGACCAATTCGAAGGTGAGTGCAATTAATCAGTGTTTAGGAACTGATGCATATATACCTACACACATAACATACATAGATATGTAGTATACGCATGTGGTCAATATAGCCGCATGACCCGATGGACAAATTCCATGAGTTGATGCTCAGGATCTGTTGCGTGCTTGTTGATGGTTATTTATTCAAGCGGGTGTTTTGCGTGACCGCTGGACCCAGCTGACCTCGGTTACATCCCTAATCTGTGGGGAGTTAACGAGTTTAATGTTTAAGCTTCAGCATCATGTTTCTGTTAAACATGTTCAGTTGTCTCCTACTGCAGGAAAAGTGTAAAAATAAGCCTCTACCGATTCCATTGAAAGTATTACATACAATAGTATATGATGCAAACGATTTCGGCTCCAAACCCATTGTTACGCCGCTCTGAGATTCTTTGCTACAAACTGTCATGATATAGTAAAATAGATGAAAAGTTTGCTATTACTCTAAATGACGAGACGAGCTGGTCGTTTGCCTGGTGATAAGCAATACGCCAGCCCATAACAATAACAGCACTACCCAGTACTTTGTTTTGCAAAATCCTGCGCGGCGCTGCACTGCGCTCGTCACCCTGAGAAAATTAGCAATTATTTTCCGTGAGTCAAAGGTGATCACCTCTCCCCCAATCAAATTGCCCAACGTTTGTCCAAACGCTTGACCTTTAAAAGAGTATTTGACACCTTTTACACAGAACCCTCAGTCCCTCAGTATCATCTACCGTCATAGGCTATAAACCTAAAAGGTCCAAAATCAAGCCATTTAATGTGAGGACCGGAGTGTAATCAGAGCACCGCAAACCGCATAATTCGCGGGCAACGTGCGAAGACTCAATGGCCGACCCTCCGGATACCGAGCCGTAACACTTATTAACACATCCGATGAGCTTTTAGCTTCCTAATTTTGGATGTAATTTAATAATGATGAGTATGTTTGGCCGGAAGTTTCATGTAGCTAGTCACCCAATAGGAAACGTTTGAAGTATGTACGTTCTAAGACTGCCTGAACTTTCATCTTATAGCAAAATGCCATCGCATATGATTATATTTAAACTTATGCCTTTTAATTATAAATAGATACACAATATTTTTTATTGTTTCTCTTAAGTACGGTTGTCTGGAAAAGATCGTTGCTTATTAATATGACCGCCTATATTTATAAGAATATATGTACCATGTACCTATTTCTTTATAAGTGCAATAAAGAGATTTATATCTATGCAATTATTTTTCTAAAGTAAAAGTCTATTTGAACACATCAAAGAGAAAATTTTACAGTATGTACCTTCTCTCTTTTTGATAGGTTACCATCGTTCACTTAAATTATTTACCTTCGGATAGTAAAGCGAGCGAGCGAGCGAGAATATTGCATGTTTTATCATTTTTATTTCATCACAGTTAATTCAATGTGCACACAAAGAGGTCCTCCTGCATTATATAAACGGGCATATTAGAAATTAAATTGACAAAGAACTCCAGATGTATAGTAGAAGTGCTTTGTAAAGTTCTTCTTTGTTTTTCAAAGCTTAGTTTTTAACATGTTCTGCGACTACTAGATATTAAAACGGCGAGCGTCTGCTAATACAAACAAATCTTTCTGGAGTGAACGGAGAATTTTTCGCTTTGAGATTTAATGCAGGCTTGAAGAATGTTGGGTTCTATTAGAAGTTGGCGCGAGTTCCCTTTGTCTTTTCATTTTGCATGTTTGACTCGAGTTCGTTTTTCGCGCAAGACTTCATGACTCGCGCTCGCGTCTATAACGTTTGCATTTTTGTTTTAAATTATTCGTTATTTTTATTTTAATTATGTAACGACGTAACTGTCAACAAATTCGACTGCGAAAAACGTACCGCAATTAATTAAAATGTTCTCTGTCTTGTTAAAATCTTTTCCAAATTCGATCCTCGTACTTAGGTATATTTTTTAATGTATTTAACATTTTCTTAAAGACACAACTTGTACGAGGTTTACGAAACATTTGGTTCAGATATTCAACAAGTTCATTGCCTTAGCGCTGTTCACGAGGCGAGGTCTTTTTAGTTTAGACGACACTGCCGTTGTTTTTTCAAGATCGGGGGAACTAGCCTTCTCAAGGCGGTCCGGGGAGCAAGTCGGGATGGGGTACCGGGGGGGTACCATTTTCAATTTGTTTTATTTGCGCTTGTTTTAATAGCGGCCAGTCCTTATTGCCAGAGCGGCCAAATTGCTTCGTGCCCGCTCGCCTTTCGATTAAGAAGTGCTTGGGCGGTTGAAGCGGCACGCGCTACTACGCGGGAAAACAAGGCGCCCTTGATAAATAGAATGCGCAAATAAGGCGAAAGAGTTATAGGCGTGCGTTTTGGTGGAATAGCCGTGAAGGAACGCAGTTTCCGATTTGGTAGACGAACAAAGCGATTACTTACATAAAAGCGAAACCTAGTAGACAGTAGTCTTTTCGTGTTAGTTTATACCTACTGCCTACTATCTCTATACCAGGATTTTGCTTTATGAAAACCAACCAAAGTTTTGTTATCGAACATAACTAACGTAACTGTAAAAGAAACTCGATCGCTTGTTATTGCATCAATCAAATAAATAGGTAAATATTGGTACGCCAAGGAATAGAGTGTACACGCTGATGTTTCTACACAAACAGTCGGACTGTTACGTGAAATAATGAGCTTTGAACAAACACGCTGAACATGAGGACAAACACTCACAATTTATGTAAGAACACGGGGATAATAATGACATGAGGTTAAGAAGAAATAAAGTGCAAAAGAGCATTACTAGTACATCAAATAAATACTTTTATACCTGGAGAGAAAAAGTCCAGGGAAGTAACTTATAAACCCTGCAAGAAGTTCACTTCAATGTACTGAACAAATTGCCAAGGCTCAGATTTCTTTTAATTTATAATAAACGATTGCTATTATTAGCTATCACACACATGCAGCGAAATTACTATAAAACTATAACTTTTAATTATAGTATTTTTAAATTCAGTTTTGAACAGAAATCTGTCACTAGTCAGAGCTTTCACTGCCGAAAAGGGTATAGCAGGTATTTTTGTTTGCTTCGGTTTTTTTGCAAGCCAATAAAAAACCGAAGCAACCTGATCACTTCGTTCAACTAAGGAAATGACAAACACAAACACAATTCCGTGCAGTTTACCATCAGTAGGCGCAGATAAACGTGCTTTTTGCCCGAATGCGCGGATCAAAGCGCAGAGCACTCGTAACATTGGGATTGCAGACCGCACCAGAGGTATTAAACTGGTTTAAAACTAGATTCGCAACAGTGTAGCGCAACATTGTAATAGATTTCAAGTACAGTAGTACTTTTATGTAATAAACAGCAAAACCAAAAGCGCAACTGTGGAACAGAAGTTGGAATCTGCTTTGGGAAGTACTAGCGCTACTTTACTGCCAAACAGTAGGGCGTTATACGTTATTGTTTGCTTATACGATACCAGGCGTGCCTCGAACTCCTGACTCTTGTGGTCACAGGATCGATGCCCATACAGAGACAAATGCGCACCCAATTGTGGTTCATTGGATTCACTACACAAGCGGTTTTCTTATTGTAATTTATAGACATGCATGCTTAGCGAAAAACTCAAACAAATTATTTATTGAAAATAAAATATACGACCACCGGCTGCGACTTGAACCCACATCACAACATTCCTCTAGGCGCGTGAAGGGCACTACCCAAATTCTTCCACCGTTGCTTAAACGCAAACTCAGGAAAAAGAGTTTGTTCAGGCGGTATTGGATAATCCAAATTAAAATGTATAAAAAACTCCAGGTTGAAAGCCTGGGTCATTAAAGAAATACTTATCTCTCTCATATTACGAGGTCAATCATTATTGATTTCTGTCATCATCGTGTGTTGTTTGAATTTGCCGTTAATGTCATGCTATTGCATTAAAAGGACATAAAAGCACAAACATCGACACTTGAACCTGATGTACGGATATATTAACACGTCGAAGCTCGTCTGATCGCCAGTACAATGGCATAATATAATTATCACCTCTCCTGACCGGGCGCCGACCGATCCTGTTTGGTTCTATATGGCCACTATAGAGGAAATCCTTATTACGTTATTATTAGTGAAGCTTTGCTTGCAGCCGCAGTCGCGGTTTAGTCAGAGCGAGTGTTTCAGCGATATCACGTTGTCAAGAAAAAAATAGTAGATTACCATGGTGTCAATCTTTTGTTAAAGTAGACAATCATAGTCGAGTATAAAAACCAAACCAAAACGCCATCAGATTGACGGTTATTAGAATTCATAAATAGCCGTCTTTTGCAAATAATTTAAAACAAAAATATACGTCTTATCAAATGCACCCGCTATGCGAGAACCTTCTCGCACCAAATTTTAAATACAACCGAGCTGTGCCAATGGGATTGCTTTTCATTTCATTAACAGTCAGTTGACAAATAAGCTGCGATTTCACGTTGGGGCACTAAATCTTATTGAGCGAGTGTGGCTCAGCGGGAACTCAGGCGCCTTTCGATCAGACGCACCTGGGTTCGAATCCCGACTCGGCCCTGCACCAATGACTTATAGTTAAGTGCAGATTTTGCACGCTCGCTTTAAAACGATGAAGGAAAACATCGTGATGAAACCCGCTTACGCGCTTTGGAGTGGTAGGCTTTGACCGTGGTTGTAATACCACCCACCGAACAAAGCCATGCCGTCAAGCGACCTAGTCGTGTTTCGGAATGATGTTCAGTGAACCATCGGGGTGACGGGTCTGAGCAGCCGCTCAACTGCCGTCTCTCTCTAGATCTATGTGCTCCATCTTAGGCCACATCATCGCTTCACATCAGGTGAGATTGTGGCCAAACATAGATATATAAAGCGTAAAAAAAAAAACATAAGCACGCGAACGAATGTGAGATTGTGCATTTCAGCTGTTTGCTTATCTTTAATTTAATTTATCGGCTATTGTGTCCTGAGGGTATAAAACCATTTGGCGACTGCAATGAGACAGGTCACTCTCAGTAATGGACTCTCCATTACGGTTATTTTTTACTCTATAATGGCAAAGAAAACTTAATATTACTACGTAAAGAAGCGACACTCCCACCCCCCCGCTAATTTGTCGTCACCCGCCACAAACCGATGAAAAAATGGGCAATGCCGTGCTTGCGACACTCGGTTGTCACCGCTCGCTGCGAATGACTAATGAGTGAGATTCAAATGATTATTTTATATGTGCGATCAATTATGTTATTTGAGGTTGTTATGACCTTTTTGGATGACGACGACGACCTGCTTTACAGAGGTAGAGCAGGCCGGCTGTATATTTGACTTTGACATATAGACGAAACATATTGAGAAAAAGACGGAGAACGGCTGAAGACGGTGGAGCTGACCAGGACCTGACCTGACTGACGGAGGTCTGCCTATCTCTTTTAAAATGGTTCGTTATTGTTCTGTGTATGGATGCAAAGAAACCACTTACACAAATAAGAATCGAAGATTTTTGGGTTTTTTGCGTCTCCCAGCCAAGCGATAGTGGGTGTGAAAGAGAAACACTTAGGTTGCTTACGTATAGCGTTGTCCTTGTCGCACTCGATTCGTATTAGCTCATCCCTACACAAAACGAGTGCGGGCAGGCCGGTGCGCCAGTAGTAGTACTAGACAGTTAGCGAATTTGTATGGAGTGTCGGGGGTCTGATAATGGTATGTATACGTACCAGAATCTGTAGGGTGAGCACGAAACATTTGCGAGGACGTATTAGTTGTACATATTCAGTAGCCAAGTTTCAAATATAATATAATCACTATGTTTTCAGACATGGCACTCCTTTATTAGCGATTAAATATCTGCCACAGTTTAGTGGATATTATTTTTAACTGGTATTACGTATGATACTAAACTGTGGTAACATCAGTACAACCGTATAGTCGTGATAAGGTAACAAACAGAATTAGTCTCGCATTTATTATATTAGACAAATTAAAATGGACTGCTTTCATTTCTCAATTGTACAAATGATAAATGTAAAAATGTACATTTCGAACCCATAAAATCAACACCATCACGGCCGAAATAACTGGTTAATTAGCCAAAATATCAATTAATTTTCCACGCGGATGTTTTCCGCACACTAGAATATGAAAACAGCATCGGCGGTGGGTTCCAGTGAATTTCAGTGGGTTTCAATAAACAAATTAATACGTTCGCGGTGCATAGCGCACTCTTCAATGAGCTGGCATATATGCCATTCCACGTACGCTAATTGCGTGGTTGGCATTTTGTGGCGGGAATAATTGGTCTCATTTCTTTTGATACATTTATTTTCAATAAAAATATCATATTTTATGGTTATTGCGCAAATTATAACGGGATTTAAGTCGTAAAAATATATAGTTTACATCAGTGACGGTTAATTTTGCGATAAACTGCGTGTCACGCTTCGAAAAATCTGTGAATCTCTAAATAGTATAAAACAAAATGCTATCCATGGTTTTCACTGTCATTTAGAGATTTTGTTTAAGGAAGGTTCAATGTTTTGTATTCAAATAATTACACCACATTAGAAAATTGCATTCGTCCGAAGCCGGGGGCTAGTATACTATAATATATTGTTGTAATCCATAACGACCCTGTAGCTTCAATATCAAGTTAGGCTTATGCGGTTGGTAACGCCCACTCTTCTCTTTCAACGAAGTAAGAATGAATGCAAACTTAATATCATTCCTGGAATCACTATTTAAAAGACTTACCTCAACCAGTGTCGCTTGGCGATCGCAGTGTGGCAGCAGATGGCGTCGTACTGGTCGGCGATCCACACAATCAGAATGATGTAGAACGCAGTCGTAGTGTCGTTGAAGAACTCTGACATTATAGCCTCCATACCTGTAGATAAGGAAAAACATTGGTATTATAACACACTTTATTGTCTTAAAAAAGTAAAAAAAACATATATATGTATGTATAATACTAATATATATTTATGTGTTAATTATTATCATATTGTGGTTTTATATGTATATCTCATATATTGTATCTATACATATACAGGGAATAACATTAATGTGTAGTAATACTGAAAGGTGTGTATGGGTATCTAGTCATGAATCATTGGGCAGAATATACAACCAAAAAAACACTATTATATTTTCCATACAAAGTTTAAAAATTATTTATTTGAATTATTTTGGACAATCCTAACAAGCTGTGGCCTAGTCGCGGTAGTACGGGTCATTGACCGAGCTACTTTGTGCCTAGGCACAAAACAGATTAGTACAGAAATCTACATACATACAAAGTGCGCTCGAGCAACGCACACATAGACACCGCTCACAGACACGATATCTGGGCACAGTTGGGATGCGAGTGCCATCCGCTTGAGACACGCGTCTGTGAACTTTTTTGTGCAAAAATGGAGCAACGAAAAATAGGTTATTATAACTGTTTGGTGGACGGTTGTTTAAATTCAACATTAAACGGTGAATTGTCGTTTTTTAAGCTACCAGTTGTTTCAGAGAGGTAAGTAGGTATTTGCTTGTATTTTGATGGTTTGTTTTCACGTAACACAAAATAGTTAGGTAGGTAGGTAAGCGCCCCGGCCCCCAGCCCTGCGCCGAACAAGCGAACATAAGTTTTTAGCCTTGTCATATTTTTACAATTTAAAATTAGATATTTATTGTAGTATAAGCTGTGTTAGCCTTGTGTTCAATAATCTAATGAGGAAGATGTTAATGTAAACTAATCGCATTTGTTTTGTCTTCAAAACAACTTTATTCAGTTATAATAGTAACTGCGAAAAAATTATGTCGATATCGTGTACAGTTATATTTTTAAATCAATCAATTTTCCTCCCAAAAACTTCCTGCGCCGTCCGGTATGAAATGTATGAAAAGTACATACATGAGATTAACTTCTGTATTTATCTGTTTTGTGGCCTAGGCGCTCTGTCTTTGAAAACGCCGAACATTTTACAAGGGCTTGATTTCGAGTCTCAAATACCGGAATTTCATACTGAACGGATCTTCGGACTCGGTCGTTTCCGTTCCGGAACTCTCGTAAAAAAGGGTATTTCCACATTTTTACACGACTGCCCAAAAAGGAGTATTTCAGGGTTTACGTATGTATGTATTTATTTATTCCACCATTACTTCTTATTGCCTGGACAGATTTGAATGCATTAAAACCATAATAAAAACATAGGTTTAAGTTTTTTTTACCATAGTTTTTTTGCATGTTCCGGAACCGGTATACAAAAAAATCTCCGCGAACGTACCCGACTTAGCCTTGCCTTGATTAGTTTCAAATTTTTATCCAACTTGACGTCTTAGAATTCATATTCAGAAATAACCTAAAAAGAATTTCCGAAACGAAAACGGTCCTCTTCGGTGGAGTTTTATGGGGCGGCGTTAGAAGGTAACTTTGTTTGTGCCGCTCGACCAATGAGGAGCAGCGGCTATTATTTATTAGGATTACATCTTTATGATTGGTGCAATACGAAACAAGGCTAGCGAATCATGAAGCGGCGGCGAATGTTTGATAGCTTTAGTGTTTGCCGCGTTTTGTCAAAGATTAAACAGGTTTATTTCTGAAAACTGACTAAGTAAAGACGCTTTATTGATTACTGACTTACGAACACTCTTTTACTATGCAATGAAATCAAATGTTGGAAATGTCTTAATCATCATTATCAGCCTATTACATTCCTACTGTTGAAATTCATGCATGATGTTTTTTACATCCTATTCCTACGGTGGTTGGTGACCTCACGTATTTTTTAAGAACATCAGCCATGCTCGCTCTTATTAGGCGTTTACACTGATTAGATCCTTATTCCTGAATGTTAATTGGAGCGATGATGTTTAATGCTGTAATTAATAAGTAAGCATTAATAAAAATAAAAAAATACCCTGCCAAAAACATTATCACTTGGGATGATTTAAGGATTCCGAGGATACCCCATACATCCAAATCTGTTGAGGCATTTTGTAATAAAAAAACGCACATACATTAACCCCGAAAACATTATATTCCTTTTTTGGGGAGTCGCGTAAAAAGCAGTTTGCTTGAAAGTTAGTTGTAAAGTAAGGTTGGTAGAACAGCTGGCTTTGCTAACTGAAGATAAAATTTGTTTGTCAGATCTGTACACGCGGCGCACTAATATTCTTTGTCACAAGTTCATTGCTCTTTATCAGCTGATTGTTAGGGTTGAAATGAACTTGATTACCAGAAATGTTTAAATTATCATATCTTGTGATTTTAAAAAGTTTCTGGTGATTTGCACTTGGACTTGAATTATTAATAAGCTTCTATATGCGTGGTTTAATTATTACTACACATTTATGTTACACGTTGTATATTATATATGTATATTATATTTATACATATATTTATAATTTAATCTGAAGTTGTTTCGAAAAAACCACCGTCCTTCCAAATTATGTTAGTCCTTTCTGTTCAAAGTTCACATGGAAGAGATCACTATGAGCGATAAGACCGCCGTTTGTTATGCTGATTACTATGAAATGTACTTGTTTTTTATGCATCTATTTTTAAGGTTTTTAACATTAAAGTGTCTATTTATCTATCTATTCCAGAATAGCGGGATTTAAATAGGTCCGATGATGATGAAAGGGCGTAGCGGGCAAAAGATTTCTTGGATCAGTAATTCTGAAGAAACTAATTGAAACAGTTAAATTAAAAATCACTCTTTAATTAAAATGTTGCAAAATTGCAATCTAGGGTGATTTAGGTTAGTTTGATATTCATAAGGATCATATGTAGATAAAAATAATCTTATTTCAACCTTAAATTCAGTAACATAAATAGTTCCAAATTGGCATTGACGGAACAAAACTAAGCTTGCATTTCCCGAGTTCCAATAGCCCCTACATCCATCGCAAGGCGCGAGCTCTCCGCGCGTGCCTCCCGCCGATCTTCGGCGATCTCCGGCAGCGTTCGGAATTAAAATTAATAGCGGACCGTCCGACCCGGGGCTGGTAATTTGTTTACTCGTCTCGTCCTGGATTACGTCGCATGCTCCGCTGAATAGGTAACTTACAGTGACTTTCGCGACGGCTTTTGTGCTCAATGATTGTTTTAAAAGCCCTAGGTTGATGGTCTTGATAGGGAAACAGCGGAGGCTTTTATCAGTTCAAGGTCTATCTGGGGTCGCTGATTAAATTTTAGTAAAGTAACTGATGGCCGAGACTTTATTAATATATGCAAGCACAACAACGTGCCCATACAATACTTAGTTCTATATGCGCAGCTTTCTTTAAGTATATGTGTTCGGAAGATGTTTCACTCTAGCGTATAATTGCTATCTTAATTGGTGGTGAAGCATGGGAACTACATTATGGTCGACTATTAAGCACCACTGTCAAGAAGATAAATCAGTGTTCACGTTCGATCTGAATACTTCCATAACACTGAAGTTATTTTATAATGTCTATGTCCAACTGTATGCAATCCCTGTCCCAGACATCTCTCGCACTATTACATACGACAAGGCTCCAATAAAAACTTGGTATTAATCTATGAACGACCACTGGTCAGCTGTCACGGGAACTTTGTTCATTAAATCTCCATATTCAAGTCCTATGCTTCCAGCGCATAATTCGAAGCAAGGCATTAATTGAGCGGACCGAGACCCAAGTTATGAATGATACGGCTAAGCGACGTCGCCTGAGACGGGGCCAGAGATTCTGGTAAATGTATATCCGATCGGCGTAAGGCAGTAGCGGAGCGTAGCTTTACATTTTTGGGTAGTTAAAGGATATAAATCAAAATATGTATGGATCCTAAAACTTTATTTATATATTATGTAGTGATAATATAACTACTGGGCTGGGCTGTGTTCTCTATTTCCTTCTAGTAATATATGTATCTTTGCCTATTTCAAGCTAAGCTCTATCGAAATGTCGGAAGTCAATACGCCGCCATTTACGTAAAAAACAGAACTCTTGGTACTTTTATAAAAATTATACAGATGTAGGTGTGAGAAGGTCTTCCAATAAAAACTCCCAGTATTTGTGGGTAGCACCTTAATCTGGATTATTAAGTTTTTCCAGAAAGATTTATTTAAAAGATATCAGGTCTAGCCTTGCTGGTCTTTATCAAAAAAAAAACAGATATTTTCCTTAAAATCCTGAATATTTAGTTGAGCAACGTTTTAAGCGCACATTCAATAGAGAAAATGACCATCTGGGTGTTGCACTTTATTGCCAATGGAACACCTTAATCGGAAGTCGCCCCCCAGTACCGGACTTCCGTTACGAGTAGGGGAACTCGAAATGTGTATTATATTATTTTCGCTGCTATTATTAAAGGCGCTTTTGGTGCTTAACTTATTGAATGAATACATTGGTGCCTTCACTGTATTGTAATGTCTCTGCGCTACATGCATACAAAATTCGGCATCGTCATTCTATGCGTATGAACTAGTTTACTCTCCAACGAGTTTTATAACACTAACGTAAACAGAAAGCCGTGTAATGCTACTGTAGGTCCAATATACCTGTGTTCAGTATCAATATACCTATCTTTATTGAATGAATGTCCCGTGTGAAAGAAATCCGTCGCTGGCCGCTCGCCGCGTATAAACTGCTCTCTAAATCGGATCTTCCCTAATTCAGTAGCACCGGACGACGGACCTCCGGTACCAGCACCCCAACGTGTTTATTGTATCAGTGTCTCGCTCATCAAAATGCAAATACGGCACGCTCGGCCGCGGCGCCGGACAGTTGTCGCCGGTGTATTGAGTTATAATCCTACGTTTCGGATTCCTATGCTTGTGTCGAGGCTGTCTGTTTGAAACGACTGTTTTGATGTTTATTTCAGTATGGTTTATACTTCTGTTTTAGATTCCTTTATAATATTAGTGACTGTGTTCAAAACAAAGAATTCAAGTACAAAGAGTAACAGCTGTCCTTTCCATTTCTTTTTAGTTCTATTTACGCAGAGAGCATGTCTTAGGGAATGCCTTGAAATTAGATGAATCCTCTAATGAGCTGCTTGTAATCTCATTACTATATGATGTTCAAAAGCCTCTAATAAGATTTCTCAACCAAACGAAGCAATTCCATATTCAAATGTGTTTTCATACATGTTTAAAATGCATATTCCTAGAGAAGTTACTTTGTGAATGCCGCGTAATTAGCAGCGATACAGACGGCAAGCAATGAAAGCAAGCTTTCATCAAGGAGCTTACGTCGCTTTAAGTTAAGGGAATCGAAATGCAACGTCTAACACCAAGAAAGATATGAATCTGGATGTTGTAGGAGCATGTTCGTCTGGTTGCATGTCGTCGTTTAACAAGCTCCGTGGCTTCGTGGCGGGTTCGCGTCGGATTTCGGTCGTTAGCGGGTAATTGTCGACACCTAATTAGTCCAACACCCCGGCATCCCGACACCCGAGACGTGTCGTCGGGTGTCGCGCTCACACATGACCCGCGATATTTAACTACGAGGGATTGCAGTGCGGTCGTGCTGCACAGTCTGGGACTTGATGAAATGCTTCTTTGGGACCTTTGGATGTAGCTTATTCTCGAAGCTTTGAGACAAATGAATTCACACATTGCTTGGGAAATGATAGAATAGAATAGAAAACACTTTATTGCACTTAAGAAGGAATTACATTTTGAACATACTTTCTTATGATAAGTACAATAGGCGGTCTTATCGCTAAACAGCGATCTCTTTCAGACAACCGTATGCTATAAAGAGATAATATTAAAATTTATAGACGAAAGTGTGCATGATAATCTTAAAAGATTTCAAGGCTTATGTACAAAACTGGTCAAATTGCGCAAGACAGACTAAAGACAGTTAAAGAAGTCTCGAACACCCAAAACTCATTTCAGTTACTCATACGTCTAAAGGACGCAAGTTTATTTTCACGACTGGAACTGACCATTACGATTATAATAAAAAACTGGGAAAATAAATGGGAACGGGAAATGTAGCTCATTTGAATAGCGGCACCGTCGGGCGGGTAGAAATACTGACAGGTTTCAATACAATAATGCAGGGTTGTCAAAAGCAGCCGCGGACTGCAGGCGGTCCGTGAGATCCAGTGCCGTTGTACTGATGTACCGGTGCTGGGATCGACGGCTCATCGCGTGACGATGTAATACAGGTAATACATTATAATAATAAGCCGTAAATAGTGCTGATAATTGACATTGAGTAGAATAGAATTACGAAATTGTCCCGCCGTTTTATAATGACTTCTTTGGTACAAATATACGAATGGTAGATGCGCCATGTTTAGAATAACAGTGGCAAGTATTCGTGTAGAACTTCTCGGAATATGAACTGATGTTTTCGCTGAAAATATCAAGCCGATTTTCCTGTTTCTCGAAATGCAAGGTATTTTCGAAAGGTATATTTCTTATCCCCGACACCGGGGAGTAGTTCGTCGCATATCTGTTTCCAACCGGGGTGGTGTTCAATTGCACATGTCCAATGCACTCCGGTACGGAATAGCACCGGCTCACACTTACCGACAATAAATATGATAAAACCGCAAGAGAAGGAATGCAGTTTGTTTTTACTTTTCTTATGGTTCTTACCTGAAAGGCAGATTTGGTTGTGTACATTGGTAGTATATAATATTTGTTTTACCCTTCATAGATCTATGTTTGGCCACTATCCCGCCTGATGTGAAGCGATGATGTGGCCTAAGATGGAGCACATAGATCTAGAGAGAGACGGCAGTTGAGCGGCTTATCAGACCCGTCTCTCTTCTCTCTTTCTTATATTTTTTGGTGTTATTTCACATACATAGATCCTGAATCCTGACTAGGATTCCCTGCATCTAGAGAACTAGGAACTATAAGGAACATGGTCCAAAAACAACTAGACACAAAACAAAATTCCTGCGCTTTTTTCTGTGCACCAACATTTCACAAACTGAAAAAATCTGCTGAAAATATGCGATGAAGGTCTATTCCTGGCTGTTCTGATACGTCATCATTCCACCAGGTGAGTACTACACGCTGTATGATGTAGCGCGCCAATACATCACACTTGCGACGTATTTGTCCGTTTTGATGGAAAACGTCTACTTGTCGATGATCGAACGGATGATCTGTAGCCGCGAGACGCAAATCGACCTTGATATGTTTGCGCAGGATATTAAAATGTTTTATTATTAACTATTTTTACATCTTACAAAAATATATTGGATATGATAAAATTGTATACCTACAGTTCGATTATTTGGCCAGTATATCTGAAAACTGGTATTAAAGTCTGGTACAAATTTCAATTATTTCAATTTATTTAACGTTGGAGCAAGTGTGGGTCAACGAAACGCGCCTCCGCTCGGCCTTGCACCAATGTCTTTCAATTATGAAGGAAAACATAGTAAGAAAACCGTCGTAACCAAGAATAACAAAATTCAAGTACATCCGATATGTACAACACGCGCCGGGCCAGCTGTAGCTATACTATCGATCTCTCAACCTCTCTTTCTCTATCTCTCTCTGTCTATCTCTGTCTCTCTCTCTGTCTATCTCTGTCTCTCTCTCTTTCTTTATCTCTCTCTCTCTCTCTCTCTCTCTCTCTCTCTCAAAGAAAGTCTAGGACACGGGCCTACACAGGGCGCGGCATCGGAACTAGGAAAGTAATAAGTTTAAAGTTATTTACAACTTACCATAAGGGTTTAAAATACTTGCAGACTCTAGGTTTTGCTCCAAATACGTCATAGAATAGTCGCGCTGCACTGTAGCATGCCGTAGTCTTTTGCACGCGATTCGTAGAGCTTACGAGAATGATACGAATTCGTAGACCATTCTCGTAACAGCTTCGTGATATTGGATTTGCACCTTATACACTGTATTTGTAAATTTTCTGAATTCCGCTTATTTACTCCGAACGAAAAAACACTGAAGTTTTATGTAAAATTGTTGTATACTATATAATTATTTTCAAACTCGTGGCTCCGTAACTTAACGACGTATACGACCTTGAGACGTGATTATACATATATTTTTGTTAGTTATAAGAGTTTAGTAAACTTATTCATCGCTACAGTCATGGAACTCGAAGTGAAAAGCGCATGGTCTTTAAATAAACGGTCTAAACAAGCAAATTCTAGGGTAGCAAAATTAGACTTGTCAATTAACGTTATCAATATCTATGTATGGTTTTAATGCGGCTTTACAAAAATATAGTGTAAAATTCAGCAGCAGAAGATGAGAGTTTTTCTGATAAGGTTGTGTGGTCATCTCATCACACTCGCCGACTATATATAGGCAGGATTTCTCAAGGACGAATCCAGTCCGCATAGCACTGCGCATATTTAAAAATATGCAAAGTTTACTAGCTTACCTAGTTTACCACATTACTATGCAAAAAAAGCCCTTTTGACATTCAGAAGCGGAGTCTCATACAATCTGCATCGCGTAAAGCGCAACCGCAAGCGCTTGAGCTTAAAAGTTGAAAAGTGGACGTCTATCGAATTAGTGTTGGATTTTGCATTTTTTCACCGGACGAGGGAGAAAAAAGGCGCGCCGCGGCGTCCGCTGTGTTGCCGGTCGGTGAATCAATTACGTTACGTTGACGCGGCCACCGTAATTCGATCTATCGGCAAATGTTGATTTGACCGCGGGGCACCGATCGCCACTGGCCGATCTGCGAGTCAGCGGCCAGCCAACCTGCCATAATGATCTATTTTCGACATTACACGTTATTCTACGGTGCTGAGCTTAATGCATTATGAACATTTTCACTTATATATATTTTTTACGGTGACATAAACGTAGCTATAACTTCAGTTATTAGGCTTCTACTTTTGTGTTTCTATTTAAAACACGCTGACAACATTTTATATTCTACGAGATTGTTTATTTACAATGAATGAAATGTTTTGTCGTTATATACTTTTAAATAAATGATAATATCAGCAAACATCAGATTTATACCTACATAGAATTCAACTACTACGGTTAAGGCAACCGTACCGATAATAAGCTCAATGCTCCACCGCCCAGCAGATTTTAGGCTCGCTGCAAAGAGGATTAGCGAAATTAACCTCTTCATCGGCTAATGATCGACTCTTCCGCACCGAGGCTAGGGGCGCTCCGCTTATAATACTCATTAAACGGCCGTTTAATTATTCACTGAGAAACGTTGCACGGGAATTAACAAACCTATGAGCATTTTAATAAGGGAAGATGGATTCTACAGTGATGTTGATTCGCATTTTTTCTTATATCAGATTCTTATTTTAGTTCAACGCTAGTAGCTAGATATACATAGATAAAGGAAACATAAGTTGAGCCAAGATGGCTGCAAAATTTTGAATGCCTGTCAATGTTAAATGATAAAATGATAATTTATTTGCAAGAAATATGGTGTTATTAAGTTCTTAACGTTTAGTAAAATCGTTCTATCATATTTCATCAATCTGACATGCAAATATTTATATACTTAGTTAGTATTATAAAAATAATTCAAAGACTTTAATTAAAGTCACAATAAATAACCAGTCATACTTATAAAATAACAGGAATTCAATTCCAAATTTATTAATAATTAATTTTAATAACTTAATAACTATAACTTATAATAACATTTTAATGTTGATGGATTGACTAAATTTGCCTGGCTGGGCTTATCACTTAGGTAAATAATAAATAGAGTAAGAGTCGAAAATAGCTTAAACCATCGATTAACAAAGATCAAACATTTAGAAGTCTATTATCAGTTCTATATTCATCTTAGTGCAACGGACGCCAACTAAATCACCAAGATTTAATATAGTACCAGCTGAATTTCGTCATCTCAAAGCTCGCCCGTCTCTCTACAAGATTACTTGCATCTAGCCGAACCTCGAATCTAGTCTCCCACAGATTGGTTCGCATATGGCCTAATCTCGCGCAGGCAGCGACTACAATAGGCTTTATTAACATGCACGCTTCTCGATACAAATTGGCGATGAGTCGCCATATTTGCGGTCGGCGATGCATCTACCGTTTAATAGAAACTGGTGAATAGACTTTGGAACTAAACCTCTCAGGGATGACTGAGTACGGGGGGCATATGAAGGCTTATCCTTTAGTGCCAAACTTGTACTAGACTAATGGTCGTATAGTAAGTTCATTGTCTAAAATCTGACAGTATTCTTAACAGTGAAGCTGGTCTTTATATTTTGGCGTATTGCAATGCACCAGTATTTTGTAGGTTATCAATGCATTCCCACTATAAAGTATGAAAAAGCGACGGGAAGCGTGTTAAGTAATATGATATATTTCAAAGGAACGACCCGCCCGGCTTCGCACGGGTGCAATTTATAAATGTTGAATGTAAAAATTCAATGTCTACAATCAAGTCGTAAACATTGAATTTTTCAACTATACAAAATCTTAATTAGAATGTATTGTACCCTTCAATAAAAAAATCTCTATGTGACAGTGAAAACCGTATCAAAATCGTGTTGTGTGGTTTAATAAGCAAGCGGACACAGAAATGAGGACGTGGATAACGTGTTTGTTTTATACTATTTAGAGATGACACAAGTTTGATCATATTTCAGCGTTTCGAGGATTCAGATTCATTCAAATGGCCCTTAAGAGGTCAATGTGGAAGAGAAAGTACTCTACGGCCGAGGTACGCTGGGAGCAGGTATAAAGTGAGACATATAAATACTGCTCTTGGTTCCTTCCAATAAAAAGCTTTCATATTATTTTACCAGTAATTAAAATGTTTTACCAATTACCTACTTTATTGGAAATCACGTGCATTTTAACACAATGGCATGCTTTAATAAATTGAAGCACGGTGTGTTTGGTTAAAATTTTATATCATTTTCCGTATATATGCACACCTGTGCAGTGAGCACGAACGTTTTGTCGAATTTTTAAAGACAACATTTATAATCACTAGGTAAGTTTTAAGATACAGCGCTCTTTCGTTAGTGATTGGTCAATGTGGTGAAGGAGTCCGAGATCTTAAAACGATACCTACCTACCTATGATACCTACCTAATTAAGACAAGCCAGGTAAAGCCACCTCAAATACCTCCATCAAACTTTACTAGAAAACGCGAAAGGATAATTCTTGTACTAGCTATTAATTACGGTGTACAGGTCACGCAAAGGTTTAATTTTATGTGATCCAAGTCATTGAATCACTCCCTTAGGATCTGGATCATTAAGTGGGTAAATGGTTAATGAAAATAGAATGAGCACTAAACATCGGAGCGGAATTTCGCCAGTCACCTAGCCGTCGTTAAATGTTGTTATCGTCACGATTAAGTAACAAAACAACTTGGCTCGAGGACTGTACGGCGGCTGGTGCCAGTGATGGAGATTTACATAAAATACTGAATTGTAAAGAGACACTGTTGCTAGTGTTTAAAATGTTTTGAAGCGTGACGGCTATGCAGTTAGTTGAAATATACAAAATTACAATCGAAACAAAGAGTATATAAGAACACTACTTTTCTCTCTTGATTCCCGCTTGTAAACGTGTCTTTTTCATTTTAATTTAAATCCGCTGCGACAAGCGTCAATCTTACAGACTGTTTCGATTCGTGAGAATATGTGTTTTGCGTTGGTTGAGAGAGCTGACCCTAAACGGCACAGACATCTCAAAATTAGTCTTGGTCACTACACCCGAGTGGGTTCGGGCAATAGAAAAAGCGCGAGCCGTGACTCTGTCCACTCGACTACATTTGACGTCAGAGGGTGATGCAAGAAGCGCGGGGGAGCAACGTCGCGAATAATAATCTCAGTTTACGACGGCAGCCGAGTGAATCAATAAAAACACTAATAATGCACAGGCGTAATCCCCGTGCAGCGTCGCGATTACGGCACTAACGAGCTCGTAAACCCGGATCTCCAATGCAGGGCATAAGCGCCGCGGGAGAGGCCCAACTGCGGCCATCGCCGGTCCCTGCCGACTAATCTCGGCTCTCGATACGGGTAATCAACGGACGAATATGAAACTGAAATATCTCGGTACATAGCGCTCGAGGCACTTCATAACTGTTTTGATATTATATTGGCTGAACTTTACTAGACCTGTTCTCTTCTTTTGTTGTTGAAGGTACAACGTATTCAGCTATATTTTTTATATTTCGTATTTCAGCATTATTAGTACAGTAGTAACTAACTCTGGTGGAACCGAAAGTGAGGTGAGGTCTGTAAATCAAGAATTCGGCACTTTTCATTGTCTTGTGAAATCTTTCGTCAACTAATTTGGCCATAGGAAATAATAGGTGGTATACGTACTTACTTAATTATGTAGTACTGGTAGAGATAGGTACGCATCATTGCCAGCTATATTGACTTTCTCAAAATACATGCGGCGTAAGCGGCACTTGTAGACAACCTACCTACTTGTTGTATCCATGCACTGGCTTAGCGATAAGGCCGCCCATTGTAACACTTTCTTTAATTGTTTTTTTATGTAATGTCTGTAATTTAATGTTTGCAATAAAGCGTTCATCCATCCAAATGTATAAAAAACGCGATTATATACACTATCTAATATTTAGCAACCCTTGTCCATTATTCTCAATTTGCAGCGAGTCTGCGCGCGAAACGGCGGCACCGCGCTGGTCGCGGCGGGTGTCCTCTTTGATTAACGTAACAAGTGAGGAGCCGCATTATGTGTGTACGTTTTACATAATAAGAAAATAAACAAACTATTAATTTCGAATACTACACCGTTACTGGTGATGGGACCGTACTTTAGTTCATCAAAAAGAAAACCGAAACCTGGTCAGATTTAAGCTGACACAACCATAACGTGAGTCTAGCCGTTTATATTTATTATGAATATTTCGACTCACGATATACCAAACCTTAACCAAACCAAACCTTATTATTCATCAAAGAAAAAAAATTGCGACCTTCATATTGTAGCACGCTGCTACGCTAATGTAGATTTGATCTATTTTAATTGTTCGCTACATAAAACGGTAAAAGCTTGGCTTCATTTGTTTGGACTTTAAAACACCTGCTGAATTTGCGTCAGATGATAATATAGAACAACTAGTCCTGGTAAAACAACTTTTTAATCTCAACTTGATTCATACGGCCACATTCAGTTTCGAGAGGCAACAAAGTTATCTCATAAAGTCATAACATTACTTCGACACAAAGTAGAGGACAGGCTAACCTATTGCTGTTTGTGACAATAATAAAGTTGATATTAGTTTCACGAAGGATTCAGCGCAGCGCAGCGGTATACATATGAAAAATCTCGCTCACCTTGAAACTTGGGAAATGAAAAGTACTATATTACCACTTCAATACTAAGGGCGCAACCGCATTGGGCATACAGTTTGCGGCTAACTGTTTCTGCTGCAAATTGGGGTCAGACGCTCGCTGACTCTACGCAGTGCACCGTCGAGGGTGTGATCGACTGTAGCAAACTTGAATGCAGAAATGAGTCGGCGAGCGAAACACCGCAATCGCCGTACTGTACACGTAGTGTGAACTATTGTTCTATCTATTATTCAACGAGTCTATTGGTACGAGTAATAGTGTTAGGTGCTAATTCAAGGTATCTTTTTTACTACACTTAATAGATCTATGTTTGGCCACTATCTCGCCTGATGTGAAGCGATGATGTGGCCTAAGATGGAGCACATAGATCTAGACAGAGACGGCAGTTGAGCGGCTGCTCAGACCCGTCTCCCCGATGGTTCACCGAACATCATCCCGAAACACGACTAGGTCGCTTGACGGCTTTGTTCCAGTCAGCCGTTTTAAGGCTCAACCAAATATTATTACTACTATTTGCCTAGAGTGGTCGAGCCTTAAAACTCAACTCTAGAACTGAATAGTGATTTAAGTCATAAATAATGACTGAAAATTGAGTTTATTTTAATGTTTCAAAATTAAATGTCATTGAATATTCGATATTGTTATTGTGTTATAATAAAGTTCGTATTAGTTTGACGAAGGAATCAGCGCAGTGTACGCGTAGCGGAATGAAAAATAACCGGCACTCACCTGGGAGCGGGCAATATTGCAGCATTCGATTTAAAACTACGATATCAACTCAATGCCATGATTGGACTGTATTTTAAAAGCAGACACTGAATATTGAGTTTATATCATACTTCTGCCAATATTTACCTTGTTTGAAATAATAATGCAATACCAATTTAAATGGCATTTTGCATGCTTTTAGTTGAAATCATTGATTAGCACATGAACCGTTTATAGACCTACTGGGTGCTAGTGGTTTATATACTAATTGTGTTTAAATCTAAAATTGTTAGAAACTTGTTAAATAATAAACACTTATTAAGAGTTAATTGCTGTTTACACTAACACCTAGGAAGATATGTTAAGGACGCTGGACTGGAAAGGTAAGGACATAAATATAAACGGCGAAAACATCTCACATCTACGTTTTGCCGACGACATAGGCCTTATGGCAGAATCGGTGCGGGATCTTGAACAACTGCTAAACAGCCTGGCTGATGCTTCACGATGTATTGGGCTCGGAATGAACTTAGATAAGACTAAAATCATGTACAGCAATCTTATTACCCCGAGACCTATCGTTGTCAATGGTATAATACCTCTTGAAGTTGTCGAAGAATATGTCTGTCAGTTGGGTAGAAACAATTTCGAGAGGGAAGCTGACAGAAGGATTCAGCTAGGCTGGGCAGCGTTCGGTAAACTACGTCAAGTTTTTACGTCGTCCATACCACAGTGCCTTAAGACAAAAGTCTTTAATGCGTGCGTCCTACCAGTAATGACCTACGGAGCCGAGACGTGGACACTCACAGTGAGACTGATCCACAAGTTCAAAGTCGCTCAGCGAGCTATGGAGAGGGCTGTGCTCGGAGTTTCTCTGAAAGATAAGATCCGCAATGAGGTAATCCGACAGAGAACCAAAGTAACCGACATAGCCCATACAATTAGCAAACTGAAGTGGCAATGGGCTGGTCACATCTCTCGAAGGACGGACAACCGTTGGAGTAGACGTGTCCTTGAGTGGAGACCACGAATCGGCAAGCGTAGTGTAGGACGCCCACCGGCTAGGTGGAGCGACGACCTGCTTAAGGCGGCCGGAAGAAACTGGATGAGAAGAGCCTAGGACCGGGCTCAGTGGCGTTCGTTGGAAGAGGCCTATGTCCAGCAGTGGACGACTAGGCTGATGATGATGATGATGATGATGATGATGATGATGATGATGATGATGATGATGATGATGAAGAATTAATAATTAGCTTGTCGAAGAAATCAATTCAACTGTGAATGAAAATTTTGCTTAGATCTGATCTAGTCGTTACCCTATTATAAAAAACAATTTTCATTAGTGCTGTGTACGAGCAGCTTCTGATAGACACCGGATGTGTCTAATTTACGCAAATTGGCCTAGTTCTACATGCGCTCGTATGCTGTAGCTTTATCAATTTACGTGCTTCAGCACAAACATAGACAGGATAAATTGGTTCAAACGGTAGTAGGCTCGTCTCTTCCCAGTTTTAATCCGGCCACATCGTTAGATCGAAACTTTGATCTCGACCGATTTTCTGCTTGTGGTAAAATATTTTTCTCGGTTTGCAACGCAGAAATGTGCAATAATCCTGACTATCATATAAGATCATATTCTGTCATTTCATCGAACGACTCAAGGAGTGCAACGCTTCTGTCAAAAAAAAACAGTAAGTTTCATCTTCCTGTAATAGAGTACATGTAGATATCATCGATTTCCACTCCAATCCGTCGTCGCTATGGGGATGCCAAATTCGGCACACACTGCATATGAGCAGTCGATATCCGTGTTGTTGTTTGACTTTCCGAATATCCGTCCGGTAGACTATCGTATAACTAATTATATCTCCGGGCGGACACAACGCAAAAGATCTCCGCGAACTTTGTAGTAGAATGGTTGAGCTTTTTGTAAATGCATGATACTTAACAGTGGATGAAATCAGGCTGATTATTATCAACAAATCATTGACTTGTTTAGTTGATAATAAAATATTGGAATTCTTACAATAACAGAATTCTTACCATTTTACAATGTGTATATTGTGTATTCTATAGAAATTCTATAAACCTGTTTCGGTATAAAAAAAACTATGAATACTTTGATTTATTGTCTGCTTATTCTGATAATGTCTTCTTAATATGTGTTTATTGCAGTAAAAACAAAAGCATTCCCTACAAATGCAAGTCACCGGTATCTTCACACTCGATTCTCTTTCGTCGCAAAGACTTCAGCCTGTTGAATTTCCTCCATTATCTCGTTATTCGCAAACCAAGAATCGAAGAAATCGAAATAAAGCGGTGTCTATAAACGCCTATAGTGTCTATTTTTTTCTCAAAGCTAGTATATTTAAGAACAGAGTTTATATTAACAAATACAGAAAGCTAATTCTAACATGGTTTGTTGAGTTAATCTTTTAAAACGAGTATTAATAGTGTTCTAATGTTTTAGATGCCTAAAGGCAACGAAGATACAAAAACATCAAGCAGGCCATTGGTTTAAAAAAGGTTTAAAATAATTTTGCTAAGTATACTTTAACTGTCTTAAGATGCAATATCTTCATACTCCACTTAAGAATGTAGATATAACTATTTTTTCTTTTCTATTCCAAGCGCCGCGTCGGCCTCATCTGTATACCCGCTCGGGGGAACGAATGTTCTATCTAATTAACTTTATCATAAAGTGGCGTTATTGCCTTGTCGGCCAACGGGCCGGTGCAATCGGAAACTCGCTTCGGAGCTATAACGTTGGGTTTTTTGCTCGGTAGTGAACTTAGGGGCAGTTTCATGCAACGTTTAAGTAATGGTAAAAGTTTGAAAAATAAAAAGTGGGCCTACTTTGCGCTACCAATGTTTGTCCTGAAATTTCAGTGTAGGATTGTTTCTAATATCCCCCAGTTTTCGGACCCAGTGAGGGACATGCGGACGTTTTTTTCCGGATAATAATATCTCCCGTTGGCCTCCCTATTTTGAACTTTTAAAAAGTGGGGGGACATCCAGAAAAATTCATCCACGTGTACCACTGTCACTGGAACCGAAAATGGGGGATATCAGAATCAACCATGCAGTGAGCCAGCTTTATGCTCACCACACCTTCCCCACTTTTAGGGTCAGAAACGTAATAGCACTGTCTCTGGCGTTGTTGTTAGTTGTAGCCGTTTTCAATCAGGCGGGCCGTAAGCTTGTTTGCTAGTTTATGATATAAAAAAAGTTATTTTTATGTTATTGAGTGTCGAGACGAGCAACACCCAGAAAACTGTTATACAAAATCCTGTGCCGCACTGCGCTCGTCACTCTGAGATAAAATAGCACCATTCATAATGACCAGTAATTTCGCTATCTGGCTACAAACCAACTAAAGTTTTAACTGTTTATAGTAGGTATAGTGGGTATAAACACCTTAGATCTGAGGCGTAAGTGTGCAATTATGCTGCACTACTTCCTAATGCTCAATAATAAGATTGATAACCCCGATGCGTTGTCGCGTTGTTGTTTGTGTACGCCGGACCGGCTGCGGTCGCAACGGCCGCGCGTCCTACGCCAGCTCGCAGCCCTGCTGGTGCGTACGTAGACGGCTCAGTATGCCTCCACGACCCAGGCCATAAGTCTGCCTATCACCCTCATTGCTCAGGAACCGAATGTGGACCTATTTTTCACTAAACTTTCCTTATTTATAAGGTTGTGTTTTAGATCCTTAAGTTAGTTTCTACAAAACATATTTTGTAGTTGGCCCACTACACGCTTTGGTCACAACTGTAAGTGTAGTGGGCAACTGTAAATAAATATATAAATAAATAAATAAACTATAATGTTAAAACTACGTTAACTAGGAGTGTATCAATAATGCGATAGGAAGGCATCAAGTGATATTAGAAAGCGAATTTATGTGATATTGATCAGCAAATTAGCGCGAGAAATATGAAGAATTCTCCATTTCTCTGCAACCGACACATGCCAAGTATTTACTTGTCCCACACATTTAAGTAAATCTATAGAGTATCCATTACGGAGGATGTGAGTCTTGTCAGCGTGTGACCACCCAGGGGGCGCTACGGGCGCCCGTGCACTGGACGCAAGTAATTCACTTAGTAAGATTAAGTTCGGACTCTACTCGAGGTTTACACCTCGGCTCGTGGGTTTTACACCTCCCGCCGCGCACCCTAAAACGCTTTTTTATTTCAGACTTGGCTTTACGAGTAAGTAAACAGCCGCTTAAAGCGTAAAACATGTTAGGGTAGGCACTGGCCAGAAGTTTTCACAATCAGTGCCCAGATTAATTTTTGATATTTTGTCAAATGACTGGCAAATCTTAAAGTATCCTAAAACATTTTATTTGTTTAAATGTTTTTGCTTTATCACGTCGTAATTACTAAATAGATCTGGATGAAACTCAAGCAGGAGTAGATTACGGTCTGACTTAGAACATCGCATTATAAAAACTTATTTCTGCACACTAGCCCAAGGTTGATGGAAGAGATCGCTGCTTAGCAATAAGACCACATATTGTACTTATAAGAAAGTATGTACCTACTGAAATTCCTTTTTTAAGAGCAAAGAGTTTTCTATCTATCTGTATATCTATCTATAGAATATTCTTCATCCCGGAAAGACGAAGTCTCTTAGGGAACAACAAGGTAGAAATAAACATAATTCTACGCATACGAAGTCGCGGGTATCAGCTAGTAATCTATAATGTATCTAGTAATCTATAGTTATTATTATGTCTTCTAAGGTGTTCGTAGCCGTGCTACGCCGTAGATGAGCTACGACCTCGTAGCATGCTACGAATACCAACAAATAATTTTATTACAGAGAAATTACCCTGTCTACTAATCTCTTAAACTGGTAGGGAGCAGTTATGCAGAAGCAAAACCAAAGTTTTCTCAATTAGATGCAGCGAAAGAACGTACGGGCGAAGTTTCAGCTTTCGCTCGAGATAAAACTGAGCGTCTGGCGTTGTTCAATAATACGGGAGGTTAGCATTAGATACCATTCCGAGTTCGAAAACCAGAAGTAGGAGTCGTGCGGTGTAGTAGGTAGGTCGGGGTAAACTTCTCAACTTATATTACGATATTTGTCATAGGCAAAAAGTGGACGAAATATTAGTTACTTACAATACAGGTATTGCTTCTACTAAACAAATAGTTCTTATATAGTATCGTGATATTAAATTTTATTTAACTTATCCAACAACACAAGATGAAATATTATTAAACCACTACTTCCACTTAAAGTGATTTACAAAATATTTATTTTTAATTTCCCTCCAGACAGAAATAGACTTGTGTATTTATGTTTCATAAAAGTCGCTATTTTACGTTATCATAAAAAAAATCGCCTATATTGATTGGCATTGGCGTGGTGATATTTTTAAACCACGTTGTAGATAATATTTTTTTTACAGCGACTCCAATTTCGATGCATGGCCGTATTTAATTTAAAACAGAGAGAACTCGATGGCTTCATATTTCAACGCAGATTACATCTTTGTATAAATTGGTTTATTGGTTTCTCAAATATGAGCACCGAATGACATTCAACATCGGAAATGCAATATCACAGATAAATATTTGCATGGGACGCGAAGCATCATCGATTCGGAATTGTGTACGAGAGTTCACGTTTTCCAATAACCCGGCAAACTCTATTATAGAGAGAACAAGCCGCGAACTTGATTGGTAGGTAAGCGTATAAGAAAATAATAAAAGTATAAAAGTATCAGCACTCTGCCAGAGTATCAACTGAAGAGACCGAAGATAGGAGAATCAAACAAACGATGGGAAAGTTCTTAAAACTCTCCACGGTGAGTTGTTGCCTCCGTCCGGACACTAACTCTTATTACAAACTTGCTCGAAGCGCTCCGGTAGACATTCAACTTATAACTTGCGAAAAAGATATCGCATTACAAATTATTGGAAGATATTTAACAAAGCTTTTTTTGAAACAAATTTTGGTAAAACATTGTCCTGTAGATGCTCAGAAAATACGCGAGTCAATTTAGAAAGCAGCAATGAAACAGAACATCAAACCAAATTACATTTCAACGCAGTGTTCTTAAACGCAATAAGAAAGCACTCCGGTTAATTTTTCAGCTGTGTTGGAACTTGGACAATACTAGCTTAAACCTGTATTACTCTATAAAGACAACGCTCCGGGCAAAATAAGGATTGTGGTCGCAATAGACTGGGAAACAGTACAGGAACTGCATACGAATAACTTAGTTTTACCTAGGTTTCCTACAGATAATCTTTTTGATATGGTTTGACCAAAAACAGAACAAAAATAGCCAAAGGCTTACTTTTTGTCATCAAAATAGACCGCATATTGTACTTATCGTAAGTATGTTCATAATGTTATTCTTTCTTAAGTGCAATAAAGTGTTTTCTATCTATCTATCTCAAATAAAATATGTTACTTCTTCGAAATTATATGTCATAATAATATTTAGCTTGAACAAAGTTGAGAGCTATAGAGTCTCGGCCAACATCTTAAGAGGCTCTCGCTAGACAGTTATTATTATATAGAAATATTGTAAAAAACCTATACTAAGAAGGAAAATAAATGTCTGAATAATAATAATAAGGCGACATACTAGGCTGAACAGATGAACAATGTTATATTATATACCGGAATGGTAAAGATCCGATTACAAGCAAAGCTTACGTACTCATGTTACTCATATACTGTGGAAGTTGCCAAGGCTGAGACAAATTATTGAGATAATCACATCGCTCTCGGTTGTGGGAAAAAATTAAATTCAACACAAAGAGAACGAGCAACAACCTTGCACTATTGTTTATTAACTGTCAAAGGAACAAATTGTAAATGTGGATTCAATTTAAGACTTTACAAGGAATTGCAAATTGTTTTACAAACAGAACATTGCGCGAAGATTGCTGGATTAGGTAAAGTACCCGCGTTTATAAAAAAATTAAATCACATTAATCAACACTTCTTCTAAATGTGTGAAGATTATTTCTATCTTCTCGCATTTTTTGTAGAAATATGCTCAAAGTAAAAGTGTATCATATATGTCAAATCAAATTATTTTACTTAATATCATATAAATGATAAAACTATTATTAGACCAGGGTCGATAATTTTTAAAACCAAAAAAAATAATAGTAGGATGAAACCCATTAGAAAAGGAGGGGAATATTATAAAAATGAAAGGAAAAATAATTTACGGGCGATCTGAGGTCGGGAAGGGGATGGGGGTGAGTTTTTAAGGGTAAAAAACGGTTTTTCTCGATTTCCGGCAAAACTAAAAGTCCTATGGAAAAAAGTCAAATGACAAAGTTGTAGGTAATAAAAAGATCTAAAACTTTTGTATATACACTTTTTTAACATAACCTCAAAATTTATGTGAAAAATGCAAAAAATCAAGTTTTTGGTTTTTTATTTTTAACTTTTACAAAACTTCTTTTTTTCACGAAATTTGGTGAAAACTTACCTTTTTATGTCCCAAATACGCTGTAATTTATTTGATTAATTTATTTTTTCACCTTGTTTTGAATTAATAACGAAAAAGCACCCTAATTTTCAATCGAAAATTCACCCGTCAAAATATCAGCTTTTATCAAAAAGTTGGTATGTTTTCTGTCCGTTAAAATCTCTACTTTCCGATGGTGAAAAAGAAATATATGTTACTATAGTAAATATTCTCAGAAAATGCAAAAAAACGAAAAAAACTCGAATTCGAAAAGTTTTTTTTAATCATTATAAAATATATTATATATATATATATATATATATATATAGATTTTTTTATTTTGAAATATACAATACAATACAATACAATTACACTTTATTGCACACCAAATTACATAATAATATACACAATTATATAAAACAAAACAAAAAAATATACACAAAATACATCGTAGTTTTGACGTACAATGGGCGGTCTTATCGCTTAGAGCGATTTCTTCCAGACAACCTTTTGGATGGATAGAACAGGTATAAGATCTAATGCGGTTTTGTGGTGTACATAATAAACAAATATAATAGTCACAAGTAACTCATATAAATAATACGTGCAAAAATATATTTTTTTTTTCGTGGGAGTAACTAAATTTGTTTGTGCAAAATTAAGGAGATTGTTAAATATTATATATTATAATATCATTCCATTTTAACCTTTGGATTATGTTACGATAAGCATACTATTTTTTAAAGAAAATATTACTATTTTTATGTTTGAGTTGATTGATACAGATAAAAATAGAGATAGTATTTACCTTCCCATGCAGATTCGAAATTTTTTTTTTTTAAGTAAACTTATCACAATTATCTTAAAGTAGCTCAGCGTGCACGTGTATTTTTATAAACGATGTTGTTTACTGTACTGTATTTCGAATACTGGCTAGGCTAACGGTTTTTACAGCTGCTACGAAATAGTAGGTAGGTTTGTAGTAAGACCCAGACCCGCCTAGCCCCTTCCCCACTTCTCTATGAAATACCTTTTGATGGGCTAAAGTTTTTCGTAGGTCACTCAGGTATATAAGTTATCTTAAAATAGTTATAAATAGGCATCTACGCATATAATTTAAAGAAGATTCGTCAACTTTCTCCAAATATTGTAGATGTCTTATTAAATACTAGCTGATGCCCGCGACTTCGTACGCGTAGTGGAGTATTCATCCTGCATCCGAACATTTTTCGTCCCATCATATTCACGTTCCAGTTCCCGTCCCGCTCCTATCTCGTTACCGTACCTTACCACTTCTGTTCCGTTACCTTCCCACTCCCATCCTTTTATGTTTCCGCTCCTATAGCGTTACCGTAATGCTCTGGTCATGATTCCGTCCCGCTCTTATATCATTTTCGTCCTGCTCTGCTACCGATCATATTCCGATCCCAACCCTTTATCGTCCTCCCTAGTGAACCTCCTATCGTGTTATATTTCCCCTCCTATACGTTACCATCCCCTTTTTGTCCCTTTGTCATCCCACTCCGGTCCCGATATAATTACCAAACTTCATTTGTAAATCATGTGTTTATAGTTTCTTTGACCAAGTATCAAACGTACAAAATGCTAGCGTAGTAGTTTGAAACATATTGCGGGGCTACAGAAACCGGGTGGAAATGAAACGTCGGGGGGAACCTCTGCGGACCCTTTACGATTCGTAATACCAGTAATACTCCCTGATGACGCGGGTGCGGGGCAGCGCCAACACTATTCTGAGCGTGTTCGCGGACCGATGGGAGGGTCCTATATTACGTCGCTGGATATGTATGCATTGTGCGTACATGTCCAGGGAAAAATAATTAAGTAGGATAATACTGTAAATACTAACATAGATATAAGAAAATTGTTACTAACAAATTATGGAGGAGTCCGAAAAAAATTATTTTATTTATTTATTTATTATTTATAATACGTACAAACGGACGGACGGTGCGGCGCGCGTGGTCCCGGTCCGGGTTTGTGATCATTTACATGAGTTTGCGGTGTGGCGGCAACGCCAGTCCGGCGCCATGTACATACATGAAGCCTGAGTAAAAGAAATCTTTGAAACCTAAATCTCCTATTTACATACACATAGCTGTTGCCCGCGACTTTGTACGCTTAGTAAAATAATTCATTTTGCTCCTGGCTATTTCCGGCTGCTCTCGCTTCCATGCCGATTTTGTCTTGGTTCTATCCCAATCCTATCCCGAATTCATCTCGTTTCTATTTCACTCTCTTTTAGCTCTTATTTCGTTTTAAGTAGACAGAATACTTACATTATAAACATATATTTTCTTAACAAACTTTACCATCCGTTTAAACCTATCAGGGGATGGTATTCAAAACAATCGTAATAATACATGTGTCAATATATTTTTTTGGCTAAGTATATGTAAGTATAGTATATATAGGCCAAAAGTCAATCGTCGTAGCTCCAGAAAAAATATTGTATGTCGCAGGGAAATGAGGATACCAGGGATTTCATGAAATCCCTTGGGATACGACGTCCAGTATTGATAAATAGGCTCTCGCCAGAACTCTTGCTTCGTCATCCCTTCGCTCCACTCGCGCATTCGACCATCACTCCACTCGGGAGGTCGCAGGCTCGCTACGCTCGCCACCTCTCCCCCTCGCTTCCTTCTGGCCTTGCGCACTCGTTTTGCTCAGGAACTCCTCGCAAGCTTCTGGCTCCGCGCTTTTTATATACACTCTAGAGGTAAAAGCTAGTCGGACCGCGGAAAAGTGGTCCTTCTCATACATGATTATACCATGATTTCGTGGTATCCCTAGGAATTTCGCGAAATCTCAGATATCCTCATTTCCCTGCGACACGTACGGTCAACTACAAGTTGCTGAATATTTGTAAATCTTCGATTGACTACACCTTTAGAATTTCTTATTTTTCTGAATGTTGCATTTAAAAGTCAATTAAAGTCCTGTACGAATAAAGAAATTGTAAAAGATGCATTACGTTAGGATTTATTTCTTTTGCCTAGTCTATATACCGAGTTTCGCTTTCACTTTATAAACAAAGGTTTTCCACACAAATGTTTGCCATCCCGGTTAGACCTTTTAAGATGTTTAAAAAGTCGTGAAACATGTGCGTACAGTATCTTCGATTAGTATAGGTACCAAATTTTACCGTCGCAGGTTTAGAAAAAATGTTATATTCCACCTTGATTCACGTTTTTAGAGGTTAATTAATAATGTGAGTTTCGTTTTAATTTATTACTTTTGTTTGGTCTATATACAAAATTTCATTGCTACAACTTCATAAACTAAAATTCTCCATACAAACTTTACCAACCTGTATAACCCTGTTATGGGAAGATTTCAAAACATGGTGGAATACGTTTTTAGAATTTTATTGGCTGAATATTTATAGCCAATTTCAACATCGTAGCATTTAAAAATATTTGATACTTTTCACCCTATTTAACCTTGTTAGAGGGTGAATTTCAAAAAATGGTGAATTCCGATTCAATTTATTTCTTTTGCTTACTCTGTGTACCAAATTTAGTTGCCACAATTTCATGAACAAAGATTCTCCATATAAACTTAACCACCCCGTTTGAACCGGTTTAGGGATGATTCCAACAAAATGGTGAAACAGGTTCTTAAAGCTTATCTGTCTGAGTATATGAACCGAATTCCATCGTCGTAGCTTCAAAAAATGTAACTTCATTCCACCCTTATTAAACCTGGTTATGGGTAGATTTAAAAAAAAAGTGAATCACGTTTTAATTATCTCCTTTTTCTTAGTTTGTGTACCAAGTTTCATCATGACCACAAACTTCATAAATAAAAAAGATTTTCTACATAAACTTTGCCACCCCGCTTGTTGGGGAATGATTTAAAAACATGTAAAATATGTAATGTAGGTAAAATAATTTCATTGGTTAAGCACATATACCACATTTCATCGCTGTAGCTTAAAAATAATAATCTTAACTTTCCACCCTGTTTAACCCTGTTAAGGGATGATTTTCAAAAATTATAAATCACGTTTTAATTATCTTCTTTTACCAAGTTTTATCATAGCTACGAAACTTCATTAACAAAGATTTTCTATACAAATTTTACCTCCCCGCTTAGGCTTATTAGGGGATGATTTTCAAAAAATGGTGAAATGCACGTCTTAAATTTTATTAACTTACCACGTGCACCACATTTCATCGTTGTAGCTTAAAAATAATAATCTTTACTTTCCACCCTGTTTAACCCTTTTAAGGGATGATTTAAAAAAATGGTAAATCACATTTTAGTAATGTTTTGTTAGGTATGTACCAAGTTTCATCGCTATAAACAAAGTTTTTTTTTATGTAAACTTTACCACCTCGTTTAACCCAGTAAGGGGTTGATTTTTGAAAAATGCTGAAAACTTATTTTAAAACATGATCAAAATTAAATTATTTACCCTGTTTCTTTACTGTAACTACAGTGTCGCATTAATGAAAAATCCTACTCCATACAAACTTTGCAGCCCTATTTAATTACCTTAGGGGTTGATTTTTGAAAAGTTACTGAAATTATATTTTTATATTCTAATGTTTAGTCAATTTACTAAGTTTCATAAGTTTACTAAAAAAACCTACACCATGGAAACTTTGCGACCCCAATAAATGACCTTAGGGGTTGAATTTCGTAAAATGCCGAAAACAAGTTCCTAGTATTTACATGCTTAATGCTCACACAAAATTTGATAACTACTGGTCAAGAAACAATCACTGTAGCATACATTATAGTTTCCGCATTCCAATCTAAAAAACCACTCTAAACCCCTTAAGGGTTGATTTTCAAAAAACTGTGATACACGTGGTCTTTTATTTCTTTTGTATAATATACTGCCAAAGTTTCGTGACGGTGCGACAAAATATTTTTTTTTCCCCATACATCTTATATGACCCCATTTGACCCACTTAAAGGTCAAATTTCGAAAAATCCGTTCTTAAATGACGCCTTCACTACTTGTAGAATACGTGGTCCAAATTTCAGGTTTCTATGTTAAGCGGTTTTGGCTGTGCGATGATTGTAGAAAAAAACCCTGCTCTTTTATTATATAGATTAATTTCTTTAACTTATTTGTTTGTTAATATAGTAGTATATTTTGGTTTGCAATTTTTTTTTATCAATGTAACATGTAATTTTACGTTTTTCGATTAATTAAAGTGTTAATTTTAATAAATAGCTCAAAATTGTATATAATAATTTAAAAAAAAATTGTGAATTCGAGGTTTTTTGATTTTTTGTATTTTCTGAGAAGATTTACTATCGTAACATATATATTTTTTTAACCATCCGAAAGTAGAGATTTCAACGGACAGAAAACATACCAACTTTTTGAAAAAAGCTGATATTTTGACGGGTGAATTTTCGATTGAAAATTAGGGTGCTTTTTCGTTATTAATTCAAAATAAGGTGAAAAAATAAATATTTCTAATCAAATAAATTACAGCGTATTTGGGACATAAAAAGGAAAGTTTTCACCAAATTTTGTGAAAAAAAAGAATTTTTGTTAAATATAAAAATAAAAAACCAAAAACTTGGTTTTTTGAATTTTTCGCATAAATTTTGAGGTTATGTGAAAAAAGTGTTACAAAAGTTTTAGATCTTTTTATTACCTACAGTGATATACAAAAGTTTTAGATCTTTTTATTACCTACAACTTTGTCATTTGACTTTTTTCCATAGGACTTGTTTTGTCGGAAATCGAGATAAAACCGTTTTTTACCCTTAAAAACTCACCCCCATCCCCTTCCCGACCTCAGATCGCCCGTAAATTATTTTTCCTTTCATTTTTATAATATTCCCCTCCTTTTCTAATGGGTTTCATCCTACTATTATTTTTTTTCACTTTTTATTATTTTTAAAGGCTTCTACTCTGGTCTATATGTGATATGTCTATGTTTTCGGTGAACTATCAGCACAATCCAAAAGGCGATTAATAAAGCCCGAATATAAGACATTTAATCATGTCATGGCAACTACAGCGAGGATGCATCTCTGTCGACGCGACAAATGTGTTCGCGTCAGGTGGCGAGTGAACTGACGCGCTGTAAATGCCACTATTGCTCAGCGCTATGGGATACGTTCAAGGTTAAGCCTGAGGATAACCTAACCGATATAAAAAGGTACGAAATCACATCTTTACTACGATATCAAAACTACTGGTACAATTTACAGGACAGTCGACATGATGTTAGCTCTCTACTTTCCACATTTCCGCTATCACTGTTTCTATCAGGCTCTGTGGGAATTCAATACTAAACTCTGGTTACACCGGTATTGGAACATTAGCGGTACCATCAAACCGAAAATGATCCTCAGTTGCGTCAACATGTGACAGTTACTATGTAATAAGAGACACATTAATTCTCAATGTAACTACATCATGTCAGATTGCAGGTACGTAGAATGCATCTCTGTCCGCGCGGGCATTTGTTAAACTCAGATGCAAGGTGATACTGAGATAAAATGTAAAGTTTTATTCGAAGGTAGTATGTATGAACTTTTAATGATAATCTTAACAGCAGGTTGATTTATTAAATGGAATAAAAACAAATATTACAGTTTAAATACGCGAGTGACATTTGAAATTCGGATATCGCGTATAGAATTAGATATTGTGGAGATAAATCAAATAGATAACAATAACTGCAAAGTTAAAGGAAAGCTGAATAAAAGGTTGTCAATTAACAGCACAACCGTCTTGATATCAAAATATACAAAAAGATAATACAGTAAATTTAATTATTAACGAACTATTAAACAAGTGAAGATCAAGCTTGTGTATTAGGAAACCTGCCTAGAGGCATCTTATAACAAGCTATTAAGTCTCGAACCCCCACAATGCGGGTTTTTTTTCTGATCGAAACACACGCTTCCCAAAACATTAGACTCAATAACAAAACTGCACGTCGCCCGCGATGACAGTAAATTGAATGAGCCCGGCGCGGTGTGGCGTGTTTGCCGGCGTCATCAATCATCCCCGTGTGGATTTCATTTTAATGCGACGTCATCGGCGTCTCGGGTGACCGCGCCATACCGTGCCGTCATCCTGTATCTATTGTTTTAGCCTCGTGTATGTAATGTGAGTGTGACTCACACACCGCTGTTAATAAACTTGGAATAATTAAAACAAGTTACAAAGTCTATAATAAATTATCTTTCAAAATTTATATCAACGCCGACTTGTATTAAAACAACTTGTTACATTAACATAGCGCTCGTGGCTCGCCGAAACGTGCGTAACAGATCTTCTAGGTTAAGCAACGTTCGCATATCGCGGTCATAATTTGGATGGGTGACCGTTAGACGGAGACTCCGACACCAGGGTTGGCACACGAGAGACAAAGATGACCATCAATATCATTGGTTTCAAAATATTGACGTCACCACTACTTTAACAGAATCGCCTTCCCTATATGTCATTCACATCATATATTCAGATTCTTATCCCATATAGTTGCTGAATAATCTTTGGCAGATAATTCACTTCAAAGGATTATAACGTAACGGCCGAATACTAGAGACATTTTCGTTTAAAAAAATATAATTCTTACTTTGTAAGGGCCGTTTAAGTAACCTGATTCTCACACAAGGCCTTAGCTTGTTGAGAAGCGCTAGTTATAATGAAGAGGCATGTTGCTTAGAAACATTTTATTTTGATACTTAGATATTTCTAAACTTATTTAGATAATTCTAAGCCTGCTTGTTCAAAGTTCACGAAAAGTACCTAAGAGTGAAAACAAAAAAAAAACAGGAATTGCTAAAATTTACAAAGTAGGGCTTGTTAAACTCATATTAAAAAGAAGGTCTTTGAAAGTAAATGAATAAATACATTATCAGAGCTATTATCAAAACTTTGCTGGCAGCTAACATAAAAAGGAGATAATAAATAAATTATTAAAATATTCCTACGTAGTTCAAAAAATTAAGAAAAAAAATAGCTCGTCGGTTATTTTTTGCTGGGTTTACTAGTAGCCAGTCTTGACTGGTTGTTGAGTTTCTACCGCCTCAAATCAAATCAATCAATCAAAAGTTCTTTATTCAATTTTGTCGTCACAGACGCACTTATGAACGTCAATTATTACAATGACTCTACCACCGTATCGGAAAAAGAACCGGCAAGAAACTGAGATAAAGAAGATACGGCAAGAAACTGAGGGGCCTTTTATCAGACCTCCATCGTCATAAGCAATTAAGAGGACTCGTCATGACAAACCGTAAGCGTCGAAACTCGATGGGTTTACTAGTAGCTATTCAAGGGGTTTGGTACCTTCCATCTCCATCATCAGACCAGCTCGATGGTACCATATTAGTGTGTTGACTCCAAAAGTAAACATTAACATCAACATGTTTTATGTAACTGTAAACTTTTGTTTCCTGTTTTGGTGCTCATTAAAGTATAATTGTATTGTATTGCCAAGTTTCATGGTGATACAACAAATAAGAAGTGCGGGAAATTCATTTCCCTAGATTATATTACATATTTACAAGTCGATTTAATAGAAGCATGTTCAAACTAAAAAGCAAAGGTTACATTCAGATATTCTCTGGCAATTTTCAATTACAATTGGTCATTATATAAAAACTGTTTGCCAACTGATCCGTTTAGCCATTTCATTATTTCTAACCTCCCTTACATACCCCCCCCCCCCCTTTTGACTGTCTAGAAACTTTTAATCCCACTCGTTTTAGGTTTATACATTTTATGGAAAACATTGGCACGAGGGCGATTCTATTTTACCTAGAGTGTTTCGAAATAGTTATTCAACATTTTACCTATACTCTACCTAAAGCAGTTTTAAGTTTGATATTGAAAGTGCTTAAGTTAGACATTTACAAGAAACAAAAATTTATTTTAGAAAACAAAATTAATACCGCATTATTCAAAGGTACTTATGAATCCAAATATAGAGCAGTGCTATAGGCCGTTTAAGGATTTGAAGTAAAGATACATTATTAAAAAGATACGATAAATATTTAACTTTAAAAAAAAATAAGTACCTACTTGGATTAAAAATGCATTTGATTTTTTTGTATATATATATATATATATATATATATAATATAAATATAGACAAACAAGCATACGGCCCGCCTTGATGGTAAGCGGTTACGGAATTCAGAAGATAATATTTCTTATTATTATTCAGAAGATAATATATTTAAAATAATATAATATAATCATCATAATATAATCGCAAATATATTAAATAACTAAATATATAAGGTTTAAGTTATGGTAAATTTTAAATTTTCGCGTTTCAATCGAGTCTTATGGAATCAGGCGTCACGTCGCGGAAATTCAACTAAAATTTGAAACGCAATGAAAATATCTAGTGTAATTCTGCTGAATAATATGTAGGTTGTTGTTGAATAATATAATGTGTATGGGGGTAGGTAGTAAATGTAAAATTAACGAATGAATGAATGTTACAAACGTTATATTAAAAATATTATACCTACCAGATTTCCCTTGACCACGGTTAATGGAACTTGGCCAAAACGTGAAGGCAAGCAATCATGTTTTTAGCGTGAAAGACCGTTTACTACTTTATTTTTGGTTTATAGTCAAATTCAATGTCAATAATAATTTATTAAATTAGCACCAAAATGCAATTTTCGTCATAAAAATATATTCATATTCAATTTCAACTATTTTAAATTAATAGCTGAACATTTTTAGCAGTACCCACCACGACGTATGGACTTATCTCTAATAACTCAAGTGCTTACATTTGGTACTGAAAACTTAAAACAGTCCGTACCGGTATCGGTACTGCATCGGACGGCACGTTCAAACAAATACCGGGCGCTTATTGTACTCGCACGGTACGGCAAATTAAATCCCCATTTGTAGAGGAACACCGAAGGGTAGTGTAATACAGTGTGTGAATTTCTCTATTTTCTATAAGGCAATTTAGGCTAAAATCTAGAGTGTCTTACCAGGCCTAGCGCACTCCGCACTGTAGGTACGAAGCTACAAATACATAGCCGGACACCGACGGCGGGTCGCGCATCGTTACACGTGCCGCGTCAGAAGAGATAAGAGCTATGCGATAGAAAGAGAGGCGCTCTGTAGGTTAATATGACTGGTAGGTATGCAGCGCTACGCGAGCGTAATTGAATTTTATTGCGTCATAGCAAGAGTCGCTATTTAATTTTCTTTGCGGAGTGATGCTTCTGTCCCTTATTCTGTGGTCTTACTCAACATCATTTTGAGCATCATCATAGACATAGTTAAGTTAGCCTATCTGTTCAGATAAAAAAAATACATCGCATACACCTACATTGTGCTTACGTCAAAATTGGGATTAAAAGGTTTTCTACCCTGTAGGGTTATGCTGCCATCTTAGATAGCTTAAGAGATTTGGAAGTATTTTTTGATATGCACTCTTATTCAGGATAACAGGACGTTGGAATTTAAAAAATATACAATTGTGGTGCGTAAACCTTGTAAGAAATCGTCAAAGCAGAAAAACTTCTACGTTAGTCTGAAAACTTACACTTTAGGTACTGTCTACAAAGCTATAGTGCCTAAAGAGTCGGTAATCCACGGCCGTGTCCGAATCATTGTTGTCCGGTATACGGACAGTATGAACTGGGCTTAAGAGCTTCCACGGCGAGAGCTTTCGCAAATTAATAACCGATATTTTCGAGAAGATACTCGGCTCGTATTATTTCTTGAGTTTGTGCAGATGAATATTGAAATTATATTAGCTTTGGAAATTGATGCAGACATTTCAAATAATTGAACTGTTGTGCATTTTTATTATTTTTGTTGCTTTTAGCTCATTCATGTTTTTCGGGTACCAACCTATTATTGAGGGTTTTAGCAATAAAGTGTTTATCTATCTTGACTACTCAATCGTAAATAAAACAGTTTTTCAAATATTATTAGTACCTAGCATTAGTGGACTATAGTGTCCACGATGGATAATAATATGATGAGATGGATATAACTCATACTTATTATGTGAGTCTCTAAGATTCATCTTCATTCAAAGCGTTATGATGTATCATAATACCATCAAATTTCTTGACTATTACGCATGCATTGTTTAGGGCGTGCGCGTATCCAAACTCATTAAATCATGTACTACCTGCAAAATAGATACTAGGAGTAATGTGTGTGAAAACAGGAGTATTATAAGCTCACTTTAATTCTGACATCGCATTGTTAAACGTCATAATTCCGCTTGTATTCATACGCAACCATTGTTCCTACGCCGCGCCGGGATTATCGGTCCGAGCCGATTATAGCGCGGCACGCGCCACCCGAACTCATTATCATTACCTGCGAAATCAATACGACAACCGTGACATGATAGTATACATTAGTAAAAATATCAGTAACTGGCTTTAGCAAACATAATTTTATTGAATACAATGTTAGGGCCACTTGCATCAACGAGATACGCCGATTACCCACGGATTAGGTTTCAAATTTCATACAATAAAATAAGTTAGCCACGTGTTAACGTCGTTTTTACGCAAGGGTACTTAATGTAAATAATTAAGCCCCTCAGTACATAAATATGCCTCTCAGTTTCTTGCCGTATCTTCTGAGTAGTGGTTATTACTTTATCCGATACGGTGGTAGAGTCATATAATAATTAATTTGACGTTCTTAAGTGCGTCTGTGATGCGTAAACTGAATAAAGAGAATTTTATTTTGATTTTTGATTAAGTACGTAGGTTCGTAAGAAAAATGAATGCTATTTAAAGAAATCATTGTCAGATCGACTTTGCTGTGAACATGTTAAGAAAATAACCCGCTAGCTCTAGTGTCATCAAAATAAACTCAACCCAACATCAATACTTGAAACATAGGTTATCATATTTGCAGGTAGCACGATAAACAAACCAAATACACGAGAGATGTGAGCTCTGTCGCACTCGGCTTGATTGGGCATTGTTTCGGTGGCCAATGTGTTAATATAGTATGCAGGGTGCAGCACGAATCCAATTTTCACGACCTGGGGGCCTACTTCAGATTGAACGAAAGATTTAAGACGGTTAACTAGTTTCATTCTCTATTATTCTTAGCATAATACAATACAAAAACTATTCCTACATAATATATAGAACTAAAAGTTTTTTTTTTATTTAAGTATAACGGGTAATGTTGAAGCCATAAGCGATTTCTTTCAATTTACTGTGGGATCGCAATAAAAAATATTACTGAAATTGAATTTGACACGAGATAATGCGTAAAAATTTGAAAATACACAAGAAAAAATGTGGATGTAAGGTTGTGCAAAGCGTAACCAGATAGAATTCAAAACATTAATAATAATGAAAATTGTAAGCGTCTTATCCATGGGCATTTTATTAAGCAAGTTTAACCTAATGGCTAATTTTTATAAAAAATATTATCTTAATTTGACCTAACTACATAAATAATAATTTAATGATATTTATCTCACAAAGTACCTTTTTAACCGACTTCAAAAAGGAGGAGGTTTACAATTCGACGGTATGTTTTTTTTTTTTTGTGTGTTTGTTACGCGATTTCTCCGCCAATTATGCATTGATTTCGATGATTCTTTTTTTGATTGGTAGGTAATACTTCAAAGATGGTCCCATATAAATTTTATCGAAATTCATTTAGTAGTTTTTGAAAAAAATTGCAAAAACAAAAAATATAAGTTTAATCTTCAAGTCGGTTCTTGTTTTTTTCGTAACCAACTTTCTAAAGGTGGAGGTTTGTATTCGACTGCTTCACCTGCTTCAACCAGGGTTGACTTCCGGTGAGGGAACTCCTCAACGGTGAATAGTACAGACACAACATTTCGTAAATGGATTTAACCATAATAGCCTGTTCTAAATTCCATCATGACATGGCAGATACACCCAGGATTGACTTCCGGCGAGGGAACTCTTCAACAGAGATATAGGACAGACATGAAATTTTTTTGTAAATGCATTTAATTGTGATAGCCCGTTTTAAACTTCGTCATGATGTGGGTTCTAGATCATAAAAGCTTGTCTTTAAAAACTTTTTGAATTAATTTAATTAAAACTTGTTTTTCACTAAAAAGGGTAAAATAAATTATTTTTCAAAAAAAACTAAACCGACTTCAAAACCACAAATGGCACTCAAAAGTAAAAAATAAATTAATATAATTATCATAAGCGCTACCCACTCATATATTTGAAGTCGGTGCCAGCCAAGTCTAAAAGGTAGTAGATAGATACTACCTACAAGTAGTACTTACTATATACATATTTATCTGCTACCTATTAGACTTGGCTGGCACCGACTTCAAATATATGAGTGGGTAGCGCTTATGATAATTATATTAATTTATTTTTTACTTTTGAGTGCCATTTGTGGTTTTGAAGTCGGTTTAGTTTTTTTTGAAAAATAATTTATGCTTAAAACGTAGCTGCACGCCTACTATTTTTCTTTCACGACCTGGAAGACTGGTAGATACATTAAGTCATTCCTTGTACCATTTTTGTGCCAAACTATTATATAAATAAATAAAAAACCAGCCCTAAAAATATTATTTAATATTGTATTATACAAGATAATTAATTTTTAGAAAAAACAAAAACCGACTTCAATGTATCTTCGAAGTCCAAGGTCACATATCGATGAAATTTATATGGGACCACTTCGTAGCTATAATGAACCCGACGCAAAAATAATTTTTCAAATCGGTTCATAAATGACGGGGTTCTGAGGTGACAAACATAAAAAATAAAAAAAATAAAAAATACAATCGAACAGAGAACCTCCTCCTTTTTTGAAGTCGGTTAAAAAGGTGTTTGTTCCCGTACCAAAGGTGCCGAAACTTCATCGATTTAGATACAGAACAGACTCTGAACGGCGCTTACCGTCGGCGCCGTCGGGTATTGACATTCAGTGAGCGTCCAACGCGTGCTTTTCGAACGTGATGTCACGCACAACAAAAATAAATACACTCGCTCGCTGAAATAGGACCGGACACGTCGGGCCGCTTCCATCTTGACCTTTACTATAACTATTTCTATTAATAATTTAAAATTCTCTGTAATAAGTTTATTGCGATGTGGGGACCCGCATTGATAAATTTGTGAGGAAACTTTGGACAGAACATGACGGAGCAAATGAAACTTAAAATGGTGTTAGGATGACGAACGTAGTGCCACAGAGAACTTAGATATTAAAGTTGAGCACTGCAAATGCTGCAATTTATGCAGAAGCGGCGGTTACCATAAAGCATAACAAGTGCTCGCCTGCTCGCTTAGTTGTAAAAAACAGGCATGTTCTCGTAGTGACCTCGTCGAAATATAGTAGGCCTCGTGGCCAGCACACATACGTGCATTGGATTAGTATTCTGATAACGCGCGAGGCGCATTTGTACCGGCATAATGCCAGGCACAAGCAAAACGTATGAGCCAGGACAATCAATCTCAAGTTCACTGTAATGGCTATAGTTTTCACTCTCTGCCTCAATGAGGTATTGGTTCTACCTTCAATCACGGTCCTTAATTTTTGCGGTTCATGTGGCTTCAAAATACTTCACTATTTTTGAGCAAGTAGTAAAATTCTAACAACTGCTTCATGAATTGGTTGAGATATTTAGTGCAGACCTAGTAAAAAACGAAATACTACAACAAAATACTAGTCGTAGTAGAAATGGGAACTTCTGACTCGAACTTTCACACTCGGACATCCACTGTGAAACATTAATATTCAACGAAGCGAAATTGAACGTGATGCCACGCGCTAGCAAACAAACACTGGAATAGCCTCTCGTTTTTGTTGTCAAATTTAACTTTCACTATACGAAGAATAATTACGTTGCATGAGATATAGAGGAGAATTTTAAAATATCTTGACACATACACACAGATGGCGATACAGCTATAAGATGTATCGATTCAATAACATCCCTTGTACCTACTGTGAGCCCCAAAATTACATACTAGAAACGAGATCTGAAATACACCCAAACATGACACTGGATAACCAAATACGATAAAGTTAAAAGTACGCAATCTGATAATTGAAAAGTCTGAATCCGGGAACAGCGATGAAGATAATAGACCTTATTAAATATGCCGAACCTCTCGCAGGCGGCCGGGAACGGATTGAAAATAATCTCCTAGTAATTTTTCAGAGTTCACGAGTGGCGGCGCAGACGACGGGCGACATGATACCATCGCCGTCTCCAGATTGAAATTAAAAAAGCGTAAGCTTTCCCGAAATGACGACTGAAAGGAACTCCGCAGAGATAGAGATAACAAAAAAGATGATTTTTGAGCTTTAAATACTTTCAAAAGGTCCGCTATTCACAGTTCATTGAATCTTGTCGGCTTATCAATTTACTAACGTCATATAAAACTTTCACCGGGAAAAAATATATTGACTCGCTTTGCTCGACGAAGAAAAATACGTTAAGTATTCCGCGCGATAACAACTTTCTTGTTGTACACAAGTTTTATTCATAACTTGTTCAGGGAAATCAGTTAAGCGGATAAAATGTCTCGTTGCATCTTCGGAGTACACAGAATAGCTGTTTATTTACATCGCTGGTTGAGTTAATATTGCTGCAAGTTAAGTCAGCACACAGAATTCCAAATCAAAGTGCCAGCACACTGACGCGGAAATATAAGGTAGCTCGCGTACCGCGCCAAACAGATTTCAGGTGCGGAGCGCTGAGTTCCACAAGGTATATGTAAGACAGAGATTTAGATTCAAATAAATTTGCCAAAAGACATGCAGAGCATATAGCACAGACTTGGCAGGGAGCTTCATTTTACTACGTTTTTATTGAGTCAGTTTCTTGTTTGTCTGTCTGTCTGTCGTTATGGGTGGAACCTTGCAACTCAAATCTCAAGCACTTCCCGATTGACTATCCGGCTGAAACTATTATATTTTTTTAAGACGCATAAAACATTGTTTTTAGATTATTTTTTTAATCTCGTTGTTTATACTATTTTGTAGCTGGTTAAAGATTTTCACAATGGCACATTTCCCACGTCGATAGAATATTAATAAAAATAATAATCGGTGTTTGTTTAACTCCTTTTCATGGTTTGAGTAAGAAAAGCCGTTTTGTCGTCCTTGTGTTATCGCAGGAAAAGTGCAAAAGGAACAAAGTTTTTGTTCACTTATCCTGTGATAAAACAAAGACCGCAAAATCCCGTCTGATACAATTTTTTCAAAATATAAGCATGATCTTAGCTACCACCGAAACCAAGTATAGCGTCAGCAGTGGTTGGTTCTAAAGTTGTCTGAAGCCATATCGCGCTCGGTTCATACGGATACGGCGATATTAATCAGACGATATGCAATGCGGGCGCATACACGCTCAACTACAAGATTAGAGTTTCCCTCTGCCCTGGGTCGTAACAATAATTGAGTCAGACGAACTGCGATTCGGTTTACAACTTTCGGAATTCGTATTCGATAGCTATGTGTAAACTGAAGATATGTTTGCCCTTATTGAGCAAAATAGAGACAGCAATATAAGATGTATGATTGATGTAGGTATTCCTACATGTCTGAATCGTAAAAGCCCATCGTTTGGTATTGACTAGTTAGAGTTTGACTGGTTTATGTTTTAAGTTCATTTTCTTTACTTCTATCTTTGAATATTCTTATAAAACAGTTTAAAATAGCATTTTATATTATTATCAGTATCGGATATAAGAGCGTACAGGGCTGGCAAAACCAACTTCACTACCAATACATCTACCAAATACATCACACTCAACAGATTGTTGAAACACAGCAGGTGTAACCTCCCAAAGGGCCCTCCAATCAACAATATTACTTAATTGTGCAAATCAATCTTTTGTTCTCCAGGTAGCCGACACCGGGCCGCTTTTGTTATTGTTTACCAAGTACGTTATGAAGCCTTTTGCTTATGTTTATATTGAATGAAACTCGGCCCTGGAACTGCCTACAAGAACAGAAGGGAGCCGAATTGTAAAGTTTATTGTTAATTTTACAAGATATTTTAGATGTTGTGGAGTCGATTGTTCAGTGTTATGCTTCAGTTATGCTAAATTCTGAAGACTGTGCTGACTAGACTACATAAAACTGTAAAAAAAACTAGAATAATTTTAATAAAAAATACTAAGATTTAGTTGGTTATCAAGAACTTAAGCTACTCGATGTCAACTATCCTGGCAGTAAATATTCGGGGATTGAGAAATCTGTATAAAGGAGTCACGACTTAATAAACATAACAATACTGCGTTCGATTTACTGCCCATGAATAAGAGTTTTGGCAGTTAGATAAGAACCGAAGCTTAGGCTAAGAGACTTAGCAAAAGACCGACGTAATTATGCTAAAAATTAATACAAACAATTTGTTATTCTGAAATTGATGATATTTCCAAAACGTATTTGTTAACCTCTAAGGTGACATTGATGACGCTGTTTAGCAATTATTTTTCAAGTCGGTTTTGGAACCATCGCGTGATGGCACGTGCTAGAATTCGTTCGAAGATTTCCAGAAAATCATATGTTATACATTCATGGTAACAAATATTTCAGAAGGCCAATTCGCAAAAAGCCAAATGCATGTCATTACACGTCACCTTTGATGACATCCAGCTGAATACAAATTGGGCTCTCAAATCGTTAACGATGAAAAGCATGCAAACATCGAGCTTACAGTAATCAGATAGAGGGCAGGTGTAGGTCGAGGTACCTTCCTATATCAAGAATCTCAAGTACGCTTATCGAAAAGTTTCTTTGCAATAGAATACTGAGTAGAATAGAGTAAAATGGGCGCTCGTTGATATGATATTTGATTTCATAGATTCCATATAATATGATATTTCGTATTGTAGCGCCCAAACCCTCCTTCTCCACCAGATATTTACAGGTATATTCTGTAACGAATTTAGTATGGATACGTATATTCCACGTTTACATCGAATCTAGGGCACGACGTTCGAACAGCTCAACTATGACACTGCTCGCACTCGGGTGCTGCATGCCCTAACTGCTGCAAGTGTAACAGAGAAAACCTGCAAAAATATGTGTGGAAGTGGGTCAAAAGTATCTCCATTATATGGACGCCAGCACAGGCGTAGCTGGAGTGGGCGGCGGCGGCGTCTGCGAGGCGCAACAGGCGCCCCGCCCCGCTCTGTCGCGCAACAGGCGCCGCGCTCGACTTACTTGTTGAATCGACCGACCTACTAACGGCTCCACGAAGACACCCGACACACCAAATTCTTAGTATAAGCGATATACTAAAATGGTGGAACGGATGCATTGTAAACGGAGCAAACGCAAGTCGAAGCAAAATGGCGCCCAACGCGGGGCTGCATCGCATCTATGCTATGAACCTTGGTACTTGCGAGGTTTCCTCAATATATTTATAATCAGCAGAAATCAGTCGATGGCCTCGGCCTGGATTTTATCTGATCGTTCAGCACACATTCATAACTTGTTGAAACTTAAAAGGATACATGCCCTCTTACGAATACCGTTGAATACGACTGTGTCACAAGAATTGCATAATATTATACAAAAGCATTTTACAGAGTAAAGACTAATATTTCAAATGAGCATGTAACAAACTCAAAATGATCATACATTATATTCATTAAGTCAAGAAAGTACGCGAATCCAAAGAAAACACAATTTCAAAGAAAGGCAGTTCAAAGACGCACCTAATACTCCCTAACGAGACATCATAAACGGCCTCTTATAAAAGATCTAGAGTTCTGAAAACGTACCGTTGCAATTCTCAGCAGGTAATATGATTGCACAGCGCACGTTTGTATACACGGATGCAGGTACAGTCAAATGGAAAACGGCTTCTTTGCATCCGAAACTCAGAATAGTCGAGACGAGACGATCGTGACAGCCCTTAACGTTTCTGCGGCAAGTGCTCTTCACGCTCTGAGCCCGGCTCTGGAAAGTTCTCAAGATCGTGTTTGAGCGAGTATCAGTTGAATATGTAAGTGCTGATCAACGTATCCAATAAATGCTTCTGCGATCTACATTACTGGAGTTGTGGCAGGATATGTTAAATTTGATTTAGCAGGTAGTTAAAAGTCATTCTTTTTATTGGAATATGAACGGGGAACCAGTTATAGATATTATAAGTTAGAATTAATGATATTTAACTTATAAATAAAATTTACAATAAAAGGTTTCGTGGGTAAAATAATGTCAGTCATATAAATTATCATAATGAAATGAAAATTCATGTGAAAAAAGGTATCAGTATTTTTAATACAAGGAGGAGGTTCTCAATTCGATTGTATTTTTTATGTTTGTTACTTCAGAACTCCGTCATTTATAAACCGATTTGGAAAATTCTTGGGTTCAGTAAAGCTACAAGGTGATCCCACATACTTCATCGATATTCGACCTTGGACTTCGAAGATACATCAGAATTGAAGTCGGTTTTTTTTTGTTATAAAATGAATTATCAATATTCTTATTCTACCCGCAATAGTGAAGGCGTTCTCGTTTAAAATGTGGCTAATATTATGTTGCCTTGGATCGCAGTGTGGTATGTGGTGATATTCTTGCAGGTTATCATGACCTTTGAACTGTTGAAATGGTTTGAAATTGTTGTAAAATAAATTACAACATGGGTATACCAGCTCTCCTGCAAACTGATTCTGAATATCATAAGCTAAAATCTTTATAAAAAAGATATATTTAAAAGTAATAATTTGATTGCGTGGCCTTTAGGGTTAGACTAATAAATATAGCCTCAAATAACACGTGATAGGGAAAATTGCACTAGCTCAAAAAATGGCGAGAACTTAATAATGCAAATAAAGGTAAAATAGACTCTGGCCTACAGCTGTAGGCCTACAATATATTAATAATTGTAATGACTTACCAACTAATGCCAAGATGACGGTCAGGAGTGGTGCAGCCGGGAACGATACGGTCACGTTGAACTCTAGCATCTGAAGAAGATCCACTGAAACAAAATATAACAGTTAAGAAAACATTTATTTACTAAACATTAACGTGTAACAATTTACAGCATATTTTAAAACTGTTCCACTTAATCTGTTCATCAGATATGGATCTTTGTATAATATTAAACATTGACCAATGTGTTTGGTATCACAGTTCGATCATTCAAATATACATGCTAAGTCATATAACTAAAAGATGTAAGGTGTTTTGGGTGTTCCGAAACCACAAAACATGTACAGGTTAAGCTAAGCTCAAACACAGCACCAACTCTGTAATAGAAGTTTTAATATAATAAAATCCCCACTAGCACTATATTGCACAACAGCCAGCTGCAGGTTTTCAGCATGGTAGACAAATTGAATCATCCCACACAAACTAGTACCTTACTAGTGTTCTGTGGGCAAAGAAAGTTTATAAGAGACCGAATTGGATTATACAGGAAACAGCACGGTAAAGAAACTAAAGAAAGCATAATGCAATATTATAGTTTAAAGATAAATTGGTATAGCGACGTTAAAAAACATAATTTCAAACAAATCAAAGGCTTGCAAATGCTCTGCTGGCAGGGAAAAGCCTATGACAGAGCAGCTTGGATTAAATAGGGCAGTAGTATAACGGACAACTGCAAACAACGTGAAGGAAATTTCGTTGAAGGTGGATGCTCTACGAAGGCAGACGGAAACCAAAGTAAGACTTAGTACTCTCAGGAGTTACACCTTATGATTGACTTTAGAGGCACGATGGCTTAACGTCGAAAAGAACGAGACGTAAGTACGGGCACCACCAATCTCATTCAGAAAGATGCAGAAGACTGTGCGAAGTGAAATAAAACCCTGCAATAACCGAGACAAACGCTAAGCGCAATATATGCTATGGTGCAATAGTTTAAGTTAAAGGTTGCGGCAAATACGGCATAAGACCGCGGTTAGAGCCCTCTGGAGAAAGCGGCCGCGTCATCGCGTCTCTTTAACGCGATCACACGGCGGCTGTATGAATGTTTCATGCGCCTCGAGAGGTAATGGTGTCGCCCGAGACGCTGGATCATTCTTTACGATGCGACAACGGGAACCTTTAAAATATATGGTTTGTATTTTGCGGCAACTCGATACTTACGCTCAGACTGACGGCAGTTTTGGTTTTTGCATCGTCTGATTTTTAGAGTTGTCAAACATATATTTTATAGATGAAACTACTAATGGTCCATGGTGATGCGTAACCTAAACGTCATGCAATTTTGCATTTTATTAAGGCAGCATCGGACGATTCGCTCAGGAGAATGTTCCAAGTAAAAAAGGCAAAGCGAAAGACAAAATGCAAGTGAACCGTGTGATTCCATCGTTAGCGCAATACAGATGATGTAAATGTCTAACAACATTTATTTACATTAAAAAAAAACCAGAAATCCAGCCAGATTAACTCTCAGTCAAAGCTAATAAATAATTAAGTTAAGCGCAGACTGTTGAACAGTACCCGTTAGTCCTTCGAAAAACGTCTAAAAAGCTGTACTAAATAGGATTTAGTTCAAAGTGATGCCCCGTGAGGGAGATACGTAATAAGATAAAGGTTTTACCGTCTTTTCGTTAGCATAGTTCACGTGTGCTCTCTGTGAGGTGACAGAGTAGTGAGTCTGGACAGTGGCTGATGTTGACTGATTTGCAAATGATGATCAGACACTAAGTCCGAGTCTGTTGGGTACAATGATTATAAATCTTGTTTTGGAAGACGAAAATAAAAGTCTGGTGCACATTAAGTTAGTGTTAAGGGTTTATGATCGCTTTGACCAGACTAGATTATGCCACCCTGTTTGTTTGTCGTTTCTGTGTGTCGAATAAATGGTTTTTCTTTCTTTTATTTATTTTCATCCTTCTGCGGGAAGGTATAGCTGAAAGTGTAATCATTAAAATTATACACGTAACGAACATATCACACGTTGACAGCTATAACTAGAAAAATTTCGGTCCTCAACTAACATTTACTTTGTCGCAACAAGAGTTGCCAATACATTTGTTTTTGTATATTAGTGTGGCCATACGAACTCTGGTCCTAACGTTAGACTCTGGACGATGCAATGTAAAACGCGCATACCAATGTGTGTGAATCAAATGCGACCACTTGCATCAATCCCAGCCTCTGTTTTACACGGTATCGGTAAGGCTTTGTGGACCGATGTTTGCCTACGGTAGGATAATCCCCATACAGTTTCCATATCGAAAATAGGAGGTCGTGTGCTCAGTGGGCGCCTTTTGATGTCGAATAACTGAATAAAGGGGTTGACATGACGTGTCCTAAATGGATGCGGGTCAAGTATCTGCGCCACGCTATTGTATTGGAAAAATCCTATAGACATTGTGGTAGAATAGAATAACTCTTTATATTATATTAATACTTTATATTAATACACCAAAATACAGAAATAATTAATAACTAAAATAACAATTAACTTAATAATAGTGTCACAATGGGCGGTCTTATCGCTCAAAGCGATCTGTGTTATTAGAGACAATACCGTAATATGTGTACAACCTAAAGAATTACTGATATGCATTCATTAGGTAGTTAATCTGGTTCATTTTTCTTTATTTACTTTGCGCTTTAAGATTCTCTACATGAATACCGAATAGCTTAAAAAGAAAGCCAAAAACGGATCACAAAAACGAATCCCACTCTTTGGAAAATATCAACGGAACCTTTTACGTAACATGGATTGTACCTTGATCGACACAAGTGCTTAAATCATTTTCAGAATGAGGCGTTTAAAAAAGTAAACCCTACATCAAGTACTACGTCAAGTATTCACATCTTGATACAAAACAGCAAAGTTTTTGGTTACATTCCAATTAAAAATTGTTCACTGGAAGATCTTGCTAACAAGGTTGTTGAGATAAGGCTGTGTTCTGGTTTGAAGGGCAGTTTCAGGGAAATTACTGAGCTTTATGAGACTTAAGAGCTATTGTCTTAGCGTGACGAGAGCAGTTTATTGCCGCACATAATTTAACAAAACAAAGTTCTAGGTGGTGCTGCGACTGTTTGGGGCAGGCGCATTGCTTACTATAGGGTGAAAGACCTGCTCGTGTCATCATACAATTAGGTATATAAAAAAAGTGAAAAGAAAGTGCGAGTGAAAGTTGAGTGAAGCGACGGGTTACATTGTAGCTTTATTTATCTCGGCCTTACGGCCTACGACTCTCAGACTTTCCCTGCAATATACATATTGTATCTCTAAACTGTCAAAAAGTATTCGCAGCTTTATCACGTAAAAAAAATTGTAAATTGCATAGTCATCGCTCATCATTCATCATGTGAAAATTAATTTTAGCGCTCGCTTTCCCCGTTTCGCCTCGTACTTTCTACGATTTACTGCCAGGATTCATATTACGGGAGAGCATCGGAAGAGCCGACGATATTAAAATATCGCGTGTGCAATATGCTGTTCCATATCGTTTATTTGTGATATCTTTTTGGAATATGGAGTTGAGATTAAATTTTTTAGTTCCTTTTACGTTGTGTCGTGATTTGGTCTTGGTTTCGTATTTGAAAAAGGAAACCGCTGAATTTTAATATATTAATTTACATGTAATATTTATATCTCTGTACTACCATTAAAATCTAGAATATTTAATCTCTAAGCTAAGTAACGTCCTTACTAATATTGTAAATGCGAATGTTAGTATGTATGGAATTATGGATGTATGGATGTTTGTTATTCTTTCACGCAAAAACTACCGAAACAATTTTGAAGAAATTTGGTATGTATTAAAAGTATTTGTCGTTAATAGTATATTATTTAGTTAAATATGATTGTTTTATTTTATTATCGTTTATATTAAATATTTGCTTTGCACCATCGTCTATTCTTTTAACATTTGTCCGATCCATCCAAAGGTTGTCTGTAAGAGATTGCTTTATGCAATAAGACCGCCAATTGTATTACCCTTGTTAAGATAAATATTTTTCTCATGTATGCAATAAAGTGTAATTGTATTGTTTTGTATTGTATTGTATATAGTTAATTTAGGACTTGGGATAGCAGATAGGCTACTTTTTATCCCGGAAAACCGCGGGGCGCAGCTAGTTTTTAATATGTTTTGAACTGAGTCTGACTAATTTATGCGGCACGTATGACGACTTACTAACAATTTTGAAAGATTATTTACATTAACTGATATGTTTATAGTGTAGGTACTAGTAGCGTAAAAACGTGTATCACTCGCAAGCGAGTTTTCGCATGATTTCACAATTTTGCAGCGATGCCTTCTACACGAATCACTTTGCCGGAAGACTTGCGAACGCGAACGTGTCAGCGAATCTAGATCTGCTAATAAACTAGAACTTATAACTATATATATGATATAGATAACTGTCATCTAGTCTACCTGTAACCGAGAACGCTGTGAAGTTTTCGAAGATAATATCAAATATACGCGATATCCGTTAAAAATGGTTTAATTCAACCAGTAGGTAGTATTCAACTACTATTGTCACAACAATTCTACACAATGTTAACCTTACTCCTCCGAAACGGCTTTTTGCCAAATTTTATATGCATATTCAGTAGGTCTGAGAATCGGCTACTATCTATTTTTCATACCCCTAAGTTTTTTTTTAGTAAGTTGCATGGCATTCGTAAACCACTGAGGTTTGTGTTCAATACCATAATTAATCTACATCGATATTAGGTACATAATCATCTAATAACTCTATCTATGAAGATAGAATATTGGTAAGTACATTTCTTAGCAATCTTAACATTCAATGTGTTTCAAGAAGTAAGCCTTAAGTTTAACTTTAATGTTTAGTGGTGTGAGATCATTAACCAAATCCGGAGGTAGATTGTTAATTAGTCGAGGAACCAGGTAAGACGATGTCCGCTCGCCGTATGCATTGTTCGCACCTATTGTACAAAGCCGGTTTCGAGCGACGCGACGGCCCGCGTGTATACAGTATGTTGGATTTCTTTCTTTAACTCCTCTGTAAAAAATTGTTCTTTAAGCAATGTATATTTAAATAAGTAGTAGTGATAAGGGTTGTTCACCCTTAACATTTTTTTTTAATTTATATGGCAAAACAACGTTTGCCGGGTCAGCTAGTATAACATAAAATATATAACATATATATATAATATTAAAATAAACATATTATTATATATTATAACAGTAGAATCTTTTTTGTAAAATGATTTTTTGCAGCTAATTCTACGTAAGACTTATTTTGCCTCTTGTATAGTATCTATTTGAGATCGAAATATATGAAAAATAACATTAGAGAAAATAATTCCTGTCAGAGAAAATACAATTTATTGAAGCCTCTAAGTATTTTTCTATGAAACAGAGATCTACGAGTGACGAACTAAATGCTTGGTTCCGTACAAAATGCAGATAATTTCTTTGACTGACATGATCGATGATCAGTTTCTGAATGTCATATATTCCATGACATATTACGTTTGGTAATTTGACATTTAGTATACGACCTTGGGCCAAGTTTACCACACTGGAGGCCTGAGAGCAATATCTAGGGATCTACAAAGACTCAAAACACCCAGAAACGAAATAAATGCTTGCTACATTTTCAATCCACAAACATTTATTACTTAGCGGGATTCAAACCCGCAATTTCTGTGGTATGTGAAATATGAGCTGACCAATAAACGCTGAAATCAATTAATAAAAGTATTATTGTAAGCATTACTGTGTTCCGGTTTGAAAGGCATTGTATCCAATGAAATTACTGGGCATATGAGACTTAATATCTGATGTCTCGGGGCGATGAGCGCAATGCAGTGCTACGCAGTGCTTTTTATGGTATTAAAAGTTCTGGTTGGCACTGTGATTGTCATAGGCAGGCGTGGCGCTTACCATCAGGCGTACGACTAGCTCGTCTCAACACTCACTATCATAAAATATTTTCACAAAATTCTCGTACGGGACCCGAAAACTTAACAAACGCTGCGTAGGTTAGTGATCCTTTAAGTACGTATCTAATTTGCAATTTTTCCCTCAATAAGGCGATTTGCTAGATGATTTTCTCAATTATCGACTAACGGGCCGCTCGTAATTTTCCATAGCAAAAAGGTATTAGGAGGTATCGAGCCGAAAATGAATATAAGCTGATAATAATGAAGTGTTGTTGCCGACAAAATTCCAGGGAGCACCTTTAACCTTTTGAGAATTATTTCTTAAAAGATTTTATTACCTAATTGTTTGTGTAAAAAATGGTATATTTTGGATGAGGGCCTGAGCAAATCGAAGGCCTGGGGGGACTTATACATATATATACAGATGTAACGTTTTATCCTATACCAGCACTTTATTGTCTATGATATTTTTGAACTTTCTAGTCATACGTTTATTATAATTTTCAGTATATTAAATTAATTAGTTCATATTTATTGAGAATTGGAACGTAAAATGAAACAACGTTGTTGGATCAGAGTATCGAGCGAATAGAATAATTTATTGTCTATTATTTTTAACATAGAGCACATCGAAGCCTAGAAACTAAAATATACTAGTTTACCTATTTGAGCATAGATGGCAGCACATGTACCTATATAATTTTGATATCATTAATCAATAGTAACATTACAACACCCCCACTATATCAAAATTACAAGTATTTACTTAATGTTAACAATTCCCAACAATTTCATAAAGTAATAATGTTTAACGGTATTCAAACTTTTTGTAAACATATCAGCAGGCATACTACCAGTCTCCAAATATTTTAGTTTAACAATCTTATTATTAACACATTCACGACAAAAATGATAGCGCACATCTATGTGTTTGGTTCGCTTGTGATAAGCACTATTTACTGACAGCTTGAGTGCACCTTGATTGTCATTGAATAAGTCAATGGTGTATGATGTATTATCTATTTCACACAATAAATTACGCAAATATATTGCTTCCTTACACGCTTCAGCAATTCCCATGTACTCGGCCTCGGTGCTTGAAAGTGCAACAGTATTCTGTTTCCTTGTTTCCCATGAAATTGCACATCCAGACAATACAAAGCACAGCCCTGTATATGACCTTCTATCCAATGTATTATTTCCAAAATCTGCATCAACAAATCCTTGTAATTGAGAATTGCCATCTTTGATATACTTTAAACCCACATTTTTGGTCTTTTTAAGGTATCTCAAAATCCTCTTTGCATACAACCAAGTTTCATGATTATGACAATTATTGAATTGGCTCAAATAGCTAACTGAAAATGCTATATCTGGTCTGGTTAAAACTGCTAAATACATCAAGCTACCAATAAGTTGCTGATATGGCATTTTAGTTTTACAATTTAACTCTTTATTTAAGTTTAATTTGGTTTCCAAAGGAGTATCAGCTGTTTTACATTCAGTCATCTGAAATTTATTTAACAATTGATCAATATAATTTTCCTGGCTTAATGTTATTACACCATTATATTTATCTACTGCAACACTCATTCCAAGACATTGCTTAATCTCTCCTAAATCTTTTATTTTAAATTGTGATGACAGCATATTTTTTAGATTTTCTGTTTCTGTGCTATCATTGGAAAATATAAAAAAATCATCAACGTACAATGTAACAATTGTTTTATACTTATCTTTATTTTTAGTATACAAACATGATTCTATTTTAGATCTTTTATAACCTAAACTGGTCAGACAATCATCAACCTTCTTGTTCCAAGCTCTTGAGGATTGTTTAAGCCCATAAATTGCTTTATTTAATTTTAAAACTTTATTTGGTTCAACACTCGGAAAACCATCTGGTTTTTGCATATAAATTACTTCCTCAAGTTCCCCGTTCAAGAAAGCCGTAGTTACATCAAGATGTGTTATATCTAAGCCAAGCTGCACAGATAATGCAAACAACAATCGCAATGTGGTATGTCTAACTACAGGTGAAAATGTTTCTGAATAGTCCAAACCTTGTTTTTGCATGTATCCCTTGGCTACCAGTCTTGCACGAAAGCGCACATTATTGTCATTGTCATATTTCTTCCTAAGAACCCATTTGCACTTCACTATAGTACCAGTTTTTGGAGAATCTACTAACTCCCACGCATTGTTATTTTCAAAAGACTGAAGTTCTTCATTGACTGCCTGCATCCACTGTTCTTTCTCTGGACCAGTTAATGCATCTTCCAGGCTTAAGTTACAAGCATCATCAAGAACCTCACTGGTACATATATTTAAAAAACCATACCTTTCTGGTTTTCTTTTATTTCTGATGGGCTTGCTCTGCCCTTCTGTCGGTTTTTCATCCTTGTCAAACTCATCAGCATCTTCATATTCACTAGGTATATATGACTCATCTGTCAATTCTTTTCCTACGAGTGTATCATCTTCAGAAATATCCCCCACTGAATCTAAGCTCTCATCAACATTACTCATTTTTTCATTTACTGGTAAAGTTGTTTCTATTATCCTCGTATCCTCCATAACTATCACATCTCTGCTATTTGTCACAGACTTAGTTCTGGGGTTATACACTCTGTATCCCTTCACATTTTCAGAATATCCTACCAATATCTGCTGATCTGACTTCTTATCCCATTTCTGTCTTTTCTCTTTTGCAACATGGACCATAACTGGACTGCCAAATACTCTGATGTGACTCAAATCTGGTTTAGCTCCTGTCCATATTTCATATGGAGTCTTATTATTCAAACTTGGTAATACAATTCTATTTTGTAGATAAACAGCTGTGTTCGTAGCTTCAGCCCAAAACTCCTTATTTAATTTTGCATCGAATAACAAACATCTGGCTTTTTCTACTATTGTGGGGTTACAGCGTTCTGCCAACCCATTCTGCTCCGGAGTGTAAGCGTTTGTTTTCTGATGATTAATTCCTGATTTCTTTAGGTATAACTCAAATTCATTGCTGCAAAATTCTCCTCCATTATCACTTCTTAATATTTTGATTGTTTTGCTTGTTTGGTTTTCCACTTTTGTTTTAAATTCTTTAAAACAATTCAGGGCTTCGCTTTTGTGTTTTAGGAAATACACAAAAATCATGCGACTATAATCATCTACAAACAGTAGGAAATATCTCGAACCACCAATAGACTCATCCTCCATAGGCCCGCAAATGTCCGTATGGACTATCTTTAGACATTCATTGCTTCTTTGACCAACATGAGTGAAAGGTAGCCGACTCTGCTTGCCTTCACAGCACACTGTACATGAACTTTTGCTTATGTCCACTTTTTCATTGAGATTTAATCCTTCAACTGCATTTTTCATTTTATTCAAATAATTGCTATTAATGTGACCCATTCTGCGATGCCATGTAGTTCCTGACACTGCTGATGCAACTAATATGTTTTCAGGCATATCTAGCTTATAAACACCATTGATCAATGACGCCATGGCCACTAATTCTCCATTTTTGTTGTAAATATTGCAGCCATTCTCGACAAAAGATACTTTATTACCATTACTAATCAATTGGCTCACAGACAATAGATTTGTAGTTAAATCTGGAACACATAATACTCCTTTAACTGGCACCTCAAACTCATTGTCATTCGTTTTTGTCACAATATTGACATCGCCGGTACACAAAACTTGTACTTTGTTGTTGTTCGCAACCACAATTTCTCTGTTTTCTTGATAAGAACCATTCACAACCCAATGTTCGTTAGCTGTCAAATGTTCACTCGCGCCCGAGTCTATGTACCACTCGTTTTTACCAAAGTTTCCACTTAGAAACACGGCGCTAAATGCATTTGTTTGTTTCCGCATATTTTTCTTTTCATTATCAGAACTGAAATCCTTATTTGGGCATTGATTTCGATAATGACCAGTTTGTTTGCACTTATAGCATTTGACATGAGATTTGTCACTGACATTTGACTTACTGCCACTCTGACCGCCACTAGCCATAGAGAACTTGTTGAACTGTTTTTTGTGTTGCCATTTTTGTGAACTCGCAAATGCACTACTAACTTCAACATGATTATTCGCTTCCGGCGCCTCCATGTCTAACAATTTTGTTTTAATGGCGTCTGTCGTAATGGGAATTCCTGAATGTTCTATGGCCATGATCATGGGCGAAAACTTGTCTGGTAATCCTGATAACAACAAACATCCGATCCACTCATCACTGATATCAAATCCAGTACCACTTAATTTCTGTCCGGTTTCCACTATTTGCGTCACGTAATTTGTCATGGAACTGCTGCTTTCAAGGCGAATCGAAATCAAATTACGCAGTAAACTTATTCTTCTCATGAATCCGGAATCGTCAAATAAAGTTTTCAGCTTGTCCCACAGTTTTTTAGTAGTCTTCACATCTTTTATGTGAACGTACAACGTCGAATCAATAGTTAAAATCAGTTTGGCTTTGGTTTTCGCATCATCTGCGTCTTCTACAGGCTTCCCAGAAACTGGCTTGATACAGTGCAACATGCCTTCCAGGATTAGAAAATTCTCCGCGGCGAAAGTCCACTCACTATAATTTTCACGCCCTTTTAGTTTAGGCACGTTAATTAAATAGTTCGATGTCATTTTAATCACTTTTTACTAACTTTATTTGTGGAAAATATGTGACTGGTGCACATAACCTAAAATGAAACAACGTTGTTGGATCAGAGTATCGAGCGAATAGAATAATTTATTGTCTATTATTTTTAACATAGAGCACATCGAAGCCTAGAAACTAAAATATACTAGTTTACCTATTTGAGCATAGATGGCAGCACATGTACCTATATAATTTTGATATCATTAATCAATAGTAACATTACAACAGAACGAACCTTTCTCAATTATCAACTTTAAAGTTGTAAATTAACTATACTTTCTTAGTATACCTACAATACAATACAACAAAATATCACGTTATTGCACACCAACTAAAGTAAATACAAAAGAAAATAAATTATAGCAACAACTTTTTAAACATAAAAGACTAACATAACGATGGCTATTATATATATATATATAACTGGATACTTTGATGTATTCGCAGATATCGTTGCATATAAAATCTGAAAGGGTCTGAGCGGCGCTCAACTGCCGTCTCTCTCTAGATCTATGTGCTCTATCTTAGGCCACATTATCGCTTCACATTAGGCGAGATAGTGGCCAAACGTAGATCTATACAGCGTAAAAAACAAATACAGAAGTAGTTTCTTTGCAGGGATCTAACGGCAATTACCTTAACCATTAAGTAATATAATTTGTTGTTAGAAATCAACAGTAAAAGGTATGTATTCTCTCGTCGACCTGATTCCCCAGTAATAGTTTATAATCTGTTAAACCACCAAGTTCGACTAGTGTTCCTACAACTGCGATTTAGTTTTCAAAATAACCTCTCAGCTCACGGCAGCTAAATGTAGCAAAGCTCTCGAACGGAAGCTCCCGTCGACCTGATTCTCGTTATATCTCGTATTTCCGCCTAATTAGGGCCGGCTCCCTCGCGGCACTAACAGCCAGTTTAGTGCCAATTACCTGCTGCTTCATTGTTCAAAGCGTCAAGTATCATCGCTTGCGCTCGAGAGCCTAGAATGGGATTTAAAAGCAAAACCCACTTCTGAATTAATTGCCATTTCGCGGAATTTCTTTCGTTCATATTTTGTAATGACTTAAGCTAAAGATAAAGTTATTATTATTCATCATATTCGTCATTAGAGCTAATATCAGTTTTTGAGCAACCTAGCCTAAGCTAACTTTCTCTGCGAATAATTTGTTACTAAACGCGAAAAAGACGAAATGTTTAAAGTTCTCTTTGCCTAATGTTAGACATGTAGAGCCAAACGTAATGCTCAATAGTAATAAACTCGATACAGACAAAGCGACGGTATTCCTAGGTATAGGCATAGACTCTAAGTTGCAGTGGGGTCCTCATATTGATGCTCTATCTGGAAAACTTAGTTCTGCTGCATATGCGGTTCGTAAAATTAGGCAATTAACGGATATAGCTACGGCTCGGTTAGTTTACTTTGCATACTTCCACAGCATAATGTCATATGGCATTTTGCTGTGGGGTTCTGCTGCGGATATAGATACTATTTTTATATTACAAAAGCGTGCGGTTCGCGCGATTTACGAGTTGGGTCCACGTGACTCGTTAAGGGATTTTTTTAAGCAAGTTAATATATTAACTTTACCTTCTTTATATATTTATGAAAATATAATGCATGTTCGCAAAAACTTCCAAATATTCAAAGTAAATAGTGACCATCATAACATTAACACTAGAAATAAGGATAGGATTGTTGTACCTAGGTATAGACTAACTAAAACGAATAAGTCCTTTATGGGCAACTGCGTACGTTTTTATAATAAAATTCCAAAGTGTATAACGGAGCTCACAGAAAGTAAATTCAAATTACGCGTTAAGAATGTTCTAATGAGAAAAGCATACTACACTGTTCGTAATTACATAGAAGACAAAGATGCTTGGAACATTCCACTTCTGCAAAGTAACCAACTGGTACATAAGAAACATAACATTGTAAAAGCCCAAAAAATTGTAACAAAATCTCTAAAAAAAAATGCCCCTCAGTTTCTTGCCGTATCTTCTGAGTAGTGGTTCTTTTTCCGATACGGTGGTAGAGTCATTGTGATAATTTGACGTTCATAAGTGCGTCTGTGATGCCAAAATGATTAAAGACATTTTGATTTTGATTTTTAACCCCGAAAACAGAATTTCAAAGTTCAAAAGTTCTTTATTCAATTTTGGTTATCACAGACTCACTTATAAACGTCAATTATATTATTACAACGACACTACCACAGTCCACAGTATCATTTTTTTTTTTAATCTTTATTTTTTTTATAGAGGGTTTAGTCAGTAAGACCATGTCACCCTCATAGGGGCTTTCACCATTTTTGAATATTTCAACTACCTTACCACAGTATCGAAAAAAGAATCACTACCCAGAAGATACGGCAAGAAACTGAAGGACATTTTAGAGCTTTTGTAACAATGTTTGTTTTTGATAATATTATGTTTTTCATGTAAAAGTCTCATTAAAATCATATGGATTATTTTTTGAGTCCTGACACAGTGTATTTATTCGAAAGTGTGTCCGATGTACAGACATGACTAAGTGATACTTTTACAATCATTAAGATGTATATATATACATATATATACCTAGTATAATACTATATCTATATATATATATATATATTGCCAGCTTGCAATGAAGCGAAGTGTTACATTATCAAACCGTTTTCGAGAACTGATGTGCTCACAAATCGCCAATGTAGTTTTAAAGGCCGTCAAGGTAAATTAAGACTGGGCCACTCACGTCGTCAATCGCAAACTGAAGAGTTCTGGGCTAAAGTAACCAACAAGTGGAGCCTAAGCACGGATACATAGCGCGTCATAATAGGCTCCAAAAGAGATGGCGTAACGAGCATGACACATTTAACAAAGAGAGACCTGCACAAAATCTCAAACAGTGGAAGATTTGAGGGAAGGCATTTGCCCAGCATTAGGACAGTTCAGGCTTAAGACGGGCAAACATGTAAAGCCAGGTATTGTCTAACATGTATCATCAATAATACGAAAATAAGAATAATATTTGATACTTTAAACAATGCGACATATGAAAATTAAGAATCTTACAAAGACATAACTGTTTTCACCTAAATTATCATAGCTATTATATACACAGTCAGTTTAGTATAACTACGTATTGTAGGTACATCCATATGTAAACATCTTAAGTACTGTGCAACTTACAAATAAATTCAAAAGATATCTATGTAATCAGCCAACAATTAGACCATATGAAAAACATGTTATAAAAATACATATAGAGGTATATCAGCAGCGAAGGAAGACAAGACCCTCTTAATTATATTGTCTTTTCCATTACACGTGCCTACAATTTATATTTTTTCATTCATTATAACGGGACTAAAACATTTTGTTGCTCCTAATCCTAAAATAAGGTTGTTTTTCTGCCATCCATTAGCGAGGGTGGAACATAAATAAAATATTTCAGCTTCGTTAAATTACAAGCATCAGAAATACCGGTAGGTTTAGTGACGACTTCCATCGTTGAGGTATTTTTAAGTGGCGATTAATGTACAAAAAAATTAATTGGCTAAGAAGCCTATCTTCATCGTCATTCGTCAGCTCTTGACTATTTTTCCACTGTTGAGACAGGGGCTTTTTTAGGGAGAGAAATCACAAGCCTTTATTATCACATCTTGTATGTCGTATTTGCCTATTGCTGGACATTTTTACTACAGTGGAGACGAAGAAACGTCGACCCCGACCGAGCCGCAACCAACATGTCACAGCCCCGCTCACGGCTTCTACACTACGTGCTGTGTAGCCTACAGCATCCTCTCCCACTTGAACCCCGAAACATCAGGGGATGAAGAGTTGAAGTATATCAAAGAAACGCTTCATGGATGGATCCAGGGACAGATAGCAATGCGACTGTCGAGGTTGGAGTCGAGAAAGACCACTGAATTCAAGTCCTATAGCTGCAAATTCCGGCGGTGCATAAAACTGTTCCTGAATCCTGACTTCTGGCCTGTAGGGAAAGTATAGGTATCGGAGATACAATGAAGGAGCGACATTTTTGAACCCTATGAAGTAGTGTGTATGGTTCATTAAATGTTATGTTATATTTTTGTATGTAGGTATGTTAATCTGTATGGTATATATTCTATGGGCCTCTGTTAATTTTACTTTATTGTACTTTAATATTGCTTGAAATAAAGAGTTTCATAATAATAATAATAAATTTTCTCATTGCTTTACTAAGTGTAGAAAATACATTTTTCTTAATTTTTCACAGTTTAAGATTCGGCCATAAAGACCCATCTCAAAAATGTATTCATTTATTACAGGATCACCTGACAGCTTAAAAACACCATATTTCACCTTATAACATCACACTCCCAGGCAGACCACCGGCCAGATGGTCAGATGATAATGTGGGGGGCAATGGATGAAGCTTGCACAGGACTGGCAAGAGCGGCGTGCACGAGAGATGCCCTATATATACAATACAATAATACTTTATTGATCACTAAAACAGGAAACAGAAGTTTACAGTTACAAATAATAGTGGTAAAACAATGGGCGGCCTTATCGCTATGTGCATATACCTATAGACAGAATACCAATCGGACTATTATATTAAAGAACTGACACTTGTAATACTGAACTGGTAGGTTCCCAACGAGTCACACCTAATGGTGTTACACGATGGTTTTCTCCCATCATGAAAAAAAAACCCGTCAAGTAATACGATTGGGTGTGACTCGGCCTCTTAACCGTATGAAAATAAGGACTAACCGCCAGATAGTGTTTAATCCAAAAGTGATGACACTCAAAAAAGAAAGATTGATAAAAAATAAACATTAAAATTCCTTTGTTCAACACTAATTATCGCCTCGGGATAGGCGAGTTAATTCCGATATTTAATTATGCAAAATGCTTAAGCCTTTTTTTCTTGGAGTCGGAATGGAAACCTTTTAAGCTATGTATTAATTAGGGTAAGTGAAGGTTGTTTTAGAGTATCGAATCTGCGTAAAAAGATTTCTAGTAGAAACAACATTAGTCTTATTAAGTAGGTACTACATAATTAAATACAATATATTTAATTATAAATAATCTATTAGTATTATTTTTGTTAATTCTGGTATTTATAGGCTATTATTATTTACGTATTCGACAGTTTAGATGTTAGTCTAGAATAATGAGCAGTTACCGATACGTTAGTGAAAACGTCCCTAATAGACACAAATTACGACACATTTTGCACAAACAAATTTAGTTACTCCCATGAAAAAAATATTCAAAATACATAAAACATATATTAAAAATCTATAATATATAAAAAAAAACAAAAAATTTGGTTTTTTGAATTTTACACATAAATATTGAGGTTATGTGAAAAAAGTGTATATACAAAAGTTTTAGATCATTTTATTACCAACAACTTTGCCATTTGACTTTTTTCCATAGGACTTTTAGTTTTGCCGGAAATCGAGAAAATCCGTTTTTTACCCTTAAAAACTCACCCCTATCCCCTTCCCGACCTCAGATCGCCCGTAAATTATTTTTCCTTTCATTTTTATAATATTCCCCTCCTTTTCTAATGGGTTTCATCTTACTATTTTTTTTTCACTTTTTATTATTTTTAAAGCTACCCCCTGGTCTATAATTATATGTTATACTTCTAATTTATAACAGAACATAAACAGTCTTCGCCTCACCTAATACTAATACTAAGCGATCTTGAAGTAACGGGCATATACACTCGAGAGCAATGAATCCGGGTCACTTAAAGAATCCTAAAAATCTCGGAAACTAAAAATGCTAGGTTAATGCAATAAATTGTATTTAATAGACAATGTAATACTCCTTAAATGAAGGTATTAAAACTTCTTAGTTATTGTAAAGTTATATCATAAAAAAATCAAATTTGAAAAAGGGCCACTTTCGAAGATGGAACTACGAAATTACAGCATTTGGTTTTGCTTTTGTTTGTAATCTGTCATTTATGTGGGTACATAAACCATGTTGATAGTGCTCTATATTCATTATTCAAGCTGAAATTATGTCGCTTACGCCTGAAGAATGCACCAGAATACTTACAATGCTGGAAACCGGCCGGAGTCAGCGCGATACAGCCAGGACTGTCGGTGTGTCGCTGTCAACAGTACAAAGAGTTCTCCGACGTTACGAAGAAACTGGTTCTAACCTACGCAGACCAGGAACGGGCAGAACCAGATGTACCACAGCACGAGAAGACCGATACTTGGTGAACACCATGCTTCGAAATCGCTTTCTCACAGGAACTGAACTCACCAATCAGTTTCGACGCCTCGGAGGAAGTAACCCAAGTGCATGGACAGTAAGACGTCGGCTTGCTGAATCTAACTTAAAACCCCTTAGACCTGCAAACGGCCCTAAACTGGAGCGTGGGCATCGTATTTCGAGACTAAGATATGCCCAGAGCCACGTAAATTGGAGTATTGAAGATTGGTCAAAAGTTATGTTCTCCGACGAATCAAAATTTATGCTCTACAAGCACGATGGAAGACACAGAGTGTATCGAAGGCCAGGGGAAAGATTCAAGCAAGCATGCATCGAAGAAAAAGTAGCCTACGGTGGTGGGTCTGTACTTGTGTGGGCCGGAATTTCTTCTGAAAGTCGCACAGAGCTGGTGATCATAGAAAACGGCTCTTTAACTAGCGTAAGATATGTGGAAGAAATCCTCAATGATCACGTTGGTCCATTTATGGTCAATTTAGGTGAGGATGCTATATTTATGCATGACAATGCCCGACCTCATACAGGTAGGATTGTGAATGACTACCTTCAAGAGATGAACATTACTCGTATGGAGTGGCCAGCGCGCAGCCCGGATATCAACCCGATCGAGCATGCTTGGGACGAGCTAGGCAGATGCGTAAAACAACGAAACCCTCCCCCAATCACGCTTCGTGAGCTCAAAATTGCTCTCACAGAGGAATGGGAGAATATTCCCCAAAATCGTATAAGGAACTTGGTGTACAGCATGCCAAACCGCGTAAACGCAGTAATGGAAGCACGAGAAGGCAATACGAAGTATTAAAATTCAAGAAAATCGTAATAAAGTTCAAAAATTTCATGTTTCCTATTTTTGTTTTAAGGAGAGATCAGCAGTTTTTTTCTTTATGTAATTTTGTGTTAATAAAATGTATGGTGACTCATATTTTTTTTACTTTCATTTAAGGAGTATTACATTGTCTATTAAATACAATTTATTGCATTAACCTATCATTTTTAGTTACCGAGATTTTTAACATTCTTTAAGTGACCCGGATTCATTGCTCTCGAGTGTACATGAGGGAAAGAAGGATGAAGGACTTCGCTTACTACGCTGTATTGCAAGAATGATTTTATAATTCATACTGATTTTATGTCATTCGGGTTCCGTACTCAAAAGGTAAACTTACTAAGACTCCGCTGTCCGTCCGTCTGTATGTACGTCTGTCACCATCCTGTATGTCATGAACCGTGATAGTCAGACAGTTGAAATTTTCACAGATGATCTATTTCTGTTGCCGCTATAACAACAAATACTAAAAAACAGAATAAAACAAGGGAGCTCCCTTACACAAACGTGATTTTTATGCCGTTTTAATAGATAGTGGTACGGAGCTCTTCGTGGGCGAGTGCGACTCGCACTTGGCCGGTAATTGTAGACCACCGGTGAAATTAAAGTTAAAAACAATATTATGTTCACTAAATTGTATAATTTTGACAAGATGTGTATGTATTGAACAACTCAAAGAACGACCAAATTGAGCATCTGTTGGTGAGCACCACGCCCGCCATTAACATGAGCATCAATAGAAGTAGATTTTATTTATAAATCTGATTATGGAATATTGTCTAATATCAGAAAATAAATTATAAAGCAAAATATGTTATTACGCGCGACACAAAGGGATGTTGTTCAATGTCGCAGGTACGATATTCTTGCCGCAGAAGAATACAGTTTTGTTCCGTTCAAGTTTAGAATTTCTCAATAGGATTTTCGTAGGTATGGTTACGTTTGTGCTCTCAAACACCTTTGTATGGACGACACGGTGGGAACGCAAAAGAGTACGTAAGTACGTAACAAAGGGCAAAGGTATAACAGGTTTACGTTTGAACATAAGGTAAGGACGGTTTATGTAGGCCAGTGGACAACATTTTATTTTGTATTTCGATTTGAATGGATGTGGTAGCCATCATTCCAGAAATATCGATTCAAAAGCTTATTTGAATCAATTAGGCATTGCTTTTTCCAAACATGTTTTTGCCTAGTATTTGGTATTGAATTTAACAAACGGCTTTTAGCTTTTACGCTTGCGAGTTAGAGAATAGCGTTTCTTATAATAATAGCTACGATGCCACAGACAGACTTCTTTTTGCGTCAGAGGTTAAACATTAAGCAAAACGATTAATACTGAAAGAACATGATACATATTACCAGCTGGAAAATATGACTCGGCGAACATCACATTTTATCTATAAAGTAGGTTTCTCGTATGCGAGAAGCCGTCTGGGTGGGTAGCACTGCTTGGCTAGTTATTCAGCCGCCAAGCAGTAGTGCGCGAGCATTACTGTGTTCCGGTTTGCAGGGCATTGTAGCTAGCGAAATTACTGGGCATTATGAGACTCAACAGCTAAGGATTGCGCAGGATTTTGTTAAACAAAGTTCTGGGTAGTGCTGTTACTGTTATAGGCTGGCGTATTGCTTACCATCAGGCAAACGACCAGCTCGACTCGTCATTCAGTAAAATAAATAAAAAATTGTTTAAAAAAATTGCCATTTTTCTCCTATTCTCCTTGTATTATGGTAACATTAGTAACTCTACCTGCAGGATGAGTCGCCATAGAGACGGCAGGATCCCATTGAGCAGATTTACCCTCATCTGATACTGCGGACTGAATAGTGTATTCTTCAAACACCAGCCGAAAGCTCCTTTTGATAATAATCTGATTTTTCCAGAAGATATTTTCTATATCCGTTTAAGTTCTGTTAAACGGGTGGGATAATATCTTTAAGCAGTTACTTTATGTGGTTACTTGTAGTAACTAGCTTGCACCCGCGACTCCACCCGCGTAGAATTCGGTTTATATTATTTTTCCCTAAGAAAGTGTTCGTTTTTCGGGATATGCACATGTCCTATTTAGGGATCTTTAGTAACTACATACCAAATTTCACACGCAGACTTGAATATTATAAGTAATATGTATTTTCATGTATCCTGATCAAATCTTCTAGCCGACTGACAGTAGGTACACTGTCTCACAAGATACAAGCTAAAATTCAGCGTTGTGATACTATAACAACATTAAGCTGAGCTCAAACCTGTTTTGGCAACACTGTGCACGGCAGCTATCTACGTACACGGACGCATTATAATTATTGTATACGTTGTTTTTTTGAAGGGCCCGTATATTTGTGTGTTGTGTGCAATTTTGCGAGAATAAATAATTTTCTTTCATTCTTTCATACAGTTTTCACTATAATATTAATTTCCGGTTTTAGGTAGTGGAGTCACAGGAGTGCTAACTGGAGGAAAAGAAAAATAGACCATTCAAAGATAATGTATATTTTGTGGGTTTTACTGTGTGTTTAAATCAGTAAGGGGCCGATTATGTCTCTTTTGTCCGAGCAACATGTTTATCATTACCGAACAAAAGATGTACCATGAAATAATAAGAAAATAACAATTCCAGCTGAAGCTAAGAATATATTGCGCAAACAGGACACCCCAAACAGAAACATCGACACGTGACGTGATACATCACAATAATGACGGGATGGCAGTACGTTATTTTGATAATCAGATTAATTAGCGTGACAGCTAGTTATCCCAAATAAAACCGTTATATTTCCACTTGTTATCCGTGATTCCATAAAACAATACAAAAGGATGATCCCGGCTGAAATCCCACGGCGCGGAACTTAATAAAAACCGACGTTACGGAGATAATTGAGATTTTTCATTTTCGCAGAAAAGAGATTCGAAAATAAAAAATTTCAAAACAATCACTGTATTGAAACAATATGCCAAGTGGCGTAGAGAGGCAACGCGGAAAGAACAAATTATCTGTAGCTGGCTAATTGTCGGCGGATCAAAGTGGGGGGAAGCGCTAGGTAAATCCTCGTACCTTTGTTATTTTATTTTTATTTTTCCGTACAGGGTCGGGTCGCGGCCGCGGGTGCTATTCGCAATTATTGTTATTACAAAGAGATTGCCGCTGAGCCGGCTCAGAGCTGTTTTTTCAGTGAATTTATTCCAACATCTAATTGCACTGGAGGTACCTACACGCGCAATGGAAAATCCCGCTTACGGCGGTGCTTTTTTCGAGAGAAGGTTTGGAATTTGACCATTTCGTGATTTTTGAGACAATAGGTGGGAATAACAATTGTTTCCCATCACGCACTTTACTGCAGAAATAAATAAATAAATCACGAGTCGGCCATAGTCACATATAAAGGATACAAGTGGTACTTGTACCGGCTATCCTATTTATTAGTGTTAAAAATCTATATCGATGGTTAATCTCACTTTACATCCGTATATGACGTAAAACATCGAAAGCTCGATGATTCCAAAATAGTGAAATAGACAACATGCATTGTAATACATTTACGACAATATATAAAATAGCTAATGATGGATGTAGTGCCTCGGAAGATTTTGCAAAACAAAGTTCTGGGTGGTGCTGCAACTGTTATAGGCAGGCGTGTTGTTTACCATCAGGTTTTGTTCCTGCTAGGGCTCTCCTAGCCGGTAGGCCATCTGGGTAGTTACCACAGCTTTGCCAGTTATTCTCCCACCAAACAGTAATGCGCAAGCATAAGTGTGTTCCGGTTTGAAGGGCAATGTAGGCAGCGAAATTACTAGTATATGAGATTTAATATCTGATGTCTCGGGTTGATAGGGCTACGAAGTGCTTTTTATGGTATTAAAAGTTCTGAGTGGAACTGCAATTGCACGGCGTAGCGCTTACCATCAGGCGAACGACGTATTCACCAGATCACTCAATTCGATAAAAAAGGTGAAAGATCTGCTCGTCTCATCACTCGATAACATAAAAAAAATGTAATTTCATGACTTGTAGAAATATAAATAAGTGACAAAGTAAACTACTATATACTAATGCATCAGTGCTAACAGCTCCATGTCGGAGGCGTTCAAGCGGTCTAAAAACTCCGACATCAGGGTTGGCCACACACCCACACGAGAGTATAAGTGCTGTAAATATGGGTTTGATTTTTCTTACCAATGAAAACGAAGATCTGATGGTGGGCGTACCTCAGCAACATCGATATAGAGACGGTCTGAAACAAATGGAAAAAGCTGAAACAAATATAGCGGGCATTCGATCTGTTATATTGAATTATAAAATTTTCTATCGATAGTGTGTCAATGCTGATCAACATTTGTTTTATCAAATTGTTCATAAAAATGAATTCTTCACACTTAAACAGTATTCCAGAAAAAAATGTATAGATTTTTATTACAATAACATTTTCAAACGATTTTTTCTTCTTGATAATACTGCAATCGGAAACACAAATCGGAAAGCCAACTGTACCCCGAACATGATTGTACAACATAAGGCAACATTCACAGGGGCCGATCCCTGTGTTTAGTTAAATGGATTCAATCTGCACTAAGCGTTCCGTTAATGAAATTCAATCGTAGACGGGCGCGGGGAGCAAATGATGTGGCGAAAAGATTGATAGCGGACTCACGGGGTCCGGGAGGCAATGATTGCATAACCTATATTTATCGGTCCTTCTTTCTTTTAAATCGGTATGACGTTGTCAATAACCTAAGTTGCGCTATATTATTCCGATAACGTTAGCGTAATAATTTGATAGCGTTATATTATTTCATATTTCAAAATAAACGTTTATTCAGCAAGCGCAAAACGGCTGGACAGTAACTCGTGCGACATACAGAGCACGCAAGAGTATAGCAATCAGGGAGCATGCTGTAAAGCCAGCAATAATCCATATTTAAAAAATCACGACATAAGAAATTAATGGCGTAATGCCTACTTAACCTAACCAGTTTAATGACTTGACAAGAATTAGCCTAAAGGAATTGTTCATGTCGATTGAATACCGGGTTTTTTCGAATTAAATCAATCCCTCAAAGGAGGTGTAGGTTTAGGTAGGTATACATATAATGGTGGCTAAGAATAGGGACAAACTTGCCCCTAACATTGAGCGGGTTCTGAAATACTTTCGATTGTTCTCTTTACTATTTCAACAATAGAATAAGTATTTATAAAGTTGTATGTTATCTTATCAATATCAATCTGAATATAGAATAGAATAGAAGCTCTTTATTGTATACCAAATTAAAGAAATAGACAATAACACAGTCTTTAACTATGGTAGTACAATGGGCGGTCTTATCGCTTGAAGCGATCTCTTCCAGACAACCTTTGGATGGACAGTATGGGAAGAAGTAGACGGCGGTGTACAACAAAATACAAAATACAAATATATCATGTTTTGATACTCAATACACGTTAATACCTACAAGAATACGACGACCATATTTCTCATAAAAACGACAACGCAACGGTACTTTAATATAAGGCGTAGTCTGAATATAATATCATATTATACAACCAGATATTAAATACTATGAAGTTAATGTCTCACGGTAAAACAGTACCTACAATGATGCACAGAATTTGTTGTATCAAAGTTCAAGTTGAATTGCAGATATTAATATTAACGTCAAGCTCATCGCGTTTCATTATCTAAAAAATGGGTAAAAAATCTAAACCCAAAATCTCGATAGTGCCTAAACTGCCAAACAAAACACCTTCACAGTTTTTCATTAATCTCGCTATTGCGTTCCGAGCACCGTACCATGATACTCGCTCTACTAACTAAAACTAACTAACTTTGCAGATGACATTCTGGCCTAAAGCACTGCACTATTTTCGCGTCCTGGCCGCCGGAGCGTGCGCTGCACCGACCAGCGGCCGTCCCGGTACCGGCCAATGGACCGGACGTAATCCGCCCGTTAGCTGTTAGTTTTTACGGTCGCTGTAAACTAAAGAGCGGCCGGCGCATCGATCGTGTGCCCACACGTTAATATTAAAAAGCTTTTTCTGCCGTGCCTTTACAGTCTCTTTTTTCCGAAGGGTGCCGGAGGTATATAACTATCAGAATAAGGGGAGAAAAACTAGCATCCCAAGATACACGACATACAGTATAAATTATAAAGATTAACCCTAACAATGCGGAGGAAAACTTAAATAACAAAATACGAAAACACCTTACTAATAAAATAAGTTATAAGTATTTTTCTTGTAACAGAAATATATTCTTTAAGAAACATGTCCTGAACTGTATATTTGATAGAAGCCAGAAACAAAATCGATTCACGAAGCATTAAATAAATAGTATTTCCTAAATACAGGAAATTTTAGTTAAAGGCCAGGATCTATGTACCTATATAATCGTAGGTTCGTAGGGCATTATTATTATTATCCACATTATTTATTTTCATTCTTAAGTTTTTTTACAATATTATTATTAATAAAAAATACTCATCTTTATACATATAGTATTTCTTTTCTGAAGCATCAATAGCTCAAACGTTACAATTAAATGGCATCCGGAGGGCACCGTCCGAGAATCAAAGCGGTGACCGGTGACCGCTGACCGCAAACATCTAGTAGGTGCTCACCACGGTCAGTATCGCTAATTTCCCTCATCGATCGCGGTCACACCTACGTACTTACATCCCGCCTTTTGGAAGGTTCGAAAGGACTGGATCCTTTTAAAAGGCAATAAGTGTCGGCAGACTTTTAATTTAATATCACGCTAAAAGCTAAATACTTAATGTAAGGCTTTATTAATACGCGAGCAATACCTCATGAATAAACTAGAATTGACGGTCTAAAATCAAAATATTACAACTTTAAAACACATTTACTCTACGTGTATATATATAACAAAATAGACGCTAGGAACATCCATTGGAAAACTTGGAAAATGACTATAAAATATCTGTCTGTTAACTTACCATTAGATAACATTTAAGTTTACATGAATCATAAAATTAATAATGCCAATAAACATTTATCTAAGTTTTTTTATCCTACTACTACCTTATCTATAAGTATAAGTATGGTTTATGTGAAGACAGTGCAATCAATAAAAAATGCATATTGTGATATAAGAAACCCACTGTTCCACTTACTGAACCAAAAACTACAAGAATCGTCTTACAACACCCAGACACGAAACAAATACAAGCGCTTTTATCTTTGCACATAAGTTTGTCTCGTAGCGGGAGTCGAAACCGCAGTTCTTGGTACACGAGAATTAGGATATTAACTAACCTGCAAAACCACTACACCACAAAGACTGACATTGCAACGTATTCAGGCGAAGCTTTCGGACATTTCGCGAGTATTCTGAAATCTCTCGTCAAAAATTTGTACAGAACATTTGTTTGAGTAGCGCAGACTATGAAATGAAATGTTTATTGTTACTAGATTGTAGGTTTTATGTGTGTTACAGATTTATAAATTCGTTCCTGTACAATCAACCTTATTCTGGGTGTGCAAAATTATTAACTGTTTTCTTCAATCTATAATATATTATTTAGCAAGCAGTCGAAAATTCAATTCCCTATTTATTAGTATTTCAATGTCAATAGTGTTTTTTTTTACACTTTATAGATCTATGTTTGGCTACTATCTCGCCTGATGTGAAGCGATGATGTGGCCTAAGTTGGAGCACATAGATCTAGAGAGAGACGGCAGTTGAGCGGCTGCTCAGACCCGTCTCCCCGATGGTTCACCGAACATCGTCCCGAAACACGACTAGGTCGCTTGACGGCATGGCTTTGTTCGGTGGGTGGTATTACAACCACGGCCAGAGCCTACCACTCCAAAGCGCGTAAGCGGGTTTCATCACGATGTTTTCCTTCACCGTTTTAGAGCGAGCGTGCAAAATAAAATAAAAATATTACAAAAAAAAATAATTATTACAATCGAAATGTCAGTTTTAAAAATAAGAAATTATTACATTCAATTTTAGTCACAAAACAAGCGCAAGCTCCGGCACTTCGAGTTACCCTAATTATTCTCAGCAAAGCAATCGATCAAACGCAAACGCGCGTCTAACGCCTTTGTTCGGCCAAGTTCTGCCGTGGAATTGTTGCGCGATTCGGTTTTACCTTGATGAAGCACTACCAGTTACAACTTCAGCTTATTATTATTAGGCTTAAACTTTACGCGTATAGAATATATGTATCAACGTATTATTAGGCTGCAACTTTACGAGTAAATAGTATGTGCGTTTGTTAGCAGTTCTCGAGGTTGTGTTTAGTTGTGCGGAATCGCGCATCGTTACACGCGCTGCGTCGGAAGAGGTAAGAGTTATGCGATAGAAAGAGACGCTCTGTAGGTTAATATGACTGGTAGGTATGCAGCGCTACGCGAACTGAATTGAATTTTATTGCGTTATAGCGAGTGTCGCTATTTGTTTAAATTTCTTTGCGGAGTGATGCTTCTCTCCCTAAGTATTCTGTGCTAATAGTATATGTGCTTTTTATATCAAAAAACCACGGATGAAAACGCGGGGCACAGCTAGTTTTTCATGGATAAATGTCAACAGAATTTGAACGCATACCTGAATATACCTATCGTATCGTGGTATCCCTCAATTCATGTTCCGAATACCTCAATTCACTTTGTGCGTTCATATCGCTCGTCATCTACAGGGTGTTGGTTCTACTAGTGTTTTGTTTTTAAGAGCCATATATGTATAATTAAAACCCCCTGTTGTCTAGTAAAATAGAGCTTACAAAAGAATAAACTTAAACATATAGACTATCTTGCATATATATAGGTAGATAGATAGATAGATGAACGCTTTATTACAAACATTAAATTAAAGACATTAAATAGATTACACAACTAAAGAAAGACTTTACAAATTACAATTAAAGAAAGTGTTACAATGGACGACCTTATCGCTAAAAGTGATATTTTTAGGTAACCTTTGGATGGATAACAATTATCAATATGTTAAAAACAATAATAATAAAAAAATAAACGATGTCAATTAAATAAACCATAATACTGAAATAATAGATACCATACAAAATCAATAATATTTCGATTACTGTCCAATAATTCGGACAAACGAATTAAAGAACGAGTACAGATATATATCAAACACTTTATTATAGCACCACAGTAGAGTAAGAGAATATACTCGTACCACAGTAGACTAAGAGAATATAATCGATAAATAAGTGACAAAAGAGGCGGTCTTATTGCCAAAGCGATCTCTTAGACAACCATGCAAGGAGAGGAATCGAGCTAAAATAGTTGGACGGTGGCTTTCAGCTTACAATTTAACATGCATATACACACAAACAAAGCTAGTACACAAACTACAAAAAATAAAATAAGACACTACAACATATGAGTATAATACAAATTATTAAAGATTGAAATGCGTTAATGTGGCGCCTTGAACAAAAAGAAGGTACTTTTTTACTTATCTAGACAACATTATTTTTTCCTAGTCTTTACTGTTCCACAGCTCGGTCTTTACCCAGCAGTGGGACAGTAAAGGCCTTGGCCTCACCCAATTGCTTCTATCTCACTCCTGCGCTACCTCATACCAATTTCCTTGGCGTGCGCCACCATCTCACCATCTTTTTCTAGGTACGCCTCGGCGACGAAATTATAATAAAGAAATAAAAAGATAGCCGTGTGGTCAAAAGTCACGAGTCAAAAGATATTTATTAAATAGGCATCACAAACATGCACTTCTTTTGTAGCCAGCGAAATTACTGGGCATTATAAGACTCAACAGTTAATTGTCTCAGGGTGACTAGTGCAGCGTCGCGCAGAATTTTGCAAAACAAGGTTCTGGGTGGTGCTGTTATTGTTATGGGCTGGCGTATTGGTGACCATCAGGCAAACGACCAGCTCGTCTCGTCATTTAGTTACATTAAAAATAAACTTCTAAACGTCATATACACATAATACAAATCAATTAAAATACGTTAAAAGGTGTAACTTAAAATATCATGACTGAAAAAAAACGGTAAGAAATGAGAAAACTGACTCTACCAGGGTCTCACAACTAATCGATCGAACCTTTTATCAATTTTATTTTTTTATATGCATATAAATATGACCAACCTCCCTGTATACCTTTTGAATTTATAGGTATATGTTATGAAATACGCACGCCGTTTGACAATTGATTAATGCAATTTCTCCGGCTCCCGACACCGGCAATGAATTAGTTCGGGTTATCCAGGCAGCACATATGGATTGTGTCAACGTACACTGAAACTGCCATTCGATACCGGCGCTTTTAGACAATGAGCTAACCATAGTGTAATTACAGGTTTCGAATGCTTGTCGGAAGTATTTAAATCTTACACTCTCGTTCTAGCGTTCGGCAAGTCGAAACCTGATGGGGTGTCATTCTGAATATCCGGCTGAAACCTTCAGGATAGCTCACAACTCGATGACAATGCATTCTAAATTCATAAAAACGTGATTTTTAGTTTTTTTTTAATAACAATGCCTCACTAAAATCTGCATTATTCCAAACACTCCTTACTTGCATGACGTATGACGTTAAATCAGCAATTTGTACTTTCAAAAGCCGACCGGTTTGCTCGCCAAATGAAAGTGGCAGTTTACCTAAGGGAGTTTTGTAAAACAAACATAAGTCCGCCGAGCGGAGGTGTACCGTAATAAACTTTGAAAGGGCTGTAAAAGAGCAATAACTGTAACTTGGGGAAGAGAGTACAGATTTTAGTGGCGCGAATGGAGGGAAGGCGAGCGATATATATTAATTGATGTGTTGGGTGACGGAGTGCGTTTTAGATCAGTAGGAATACGACAGGCGGTATCGTATACTCGATACTCGACTATGCTGCATAGTATGGTATACAATACAATACAATACAATAACACTTTATTGCACACCAAATTACATATACAAAAAATAAAATACAATTATAAAAAATAAAATATACACAAAATACATCGTAGTTTTGACGTACAATGGGCGGTCTTATCGCTTAGAGCGATTTCTTCCAGACAACCTTTGGATGGATAGAACAGGTATAAGATCTAATGCGGTTTGGTGGTGTACATAATAAACAAATATAATAGTCACAAGTAACTTATATAAATAATACGTCATACGAAAAAGAAACATACAAATAAAAATAAATATAGATGTGTATATAAATATGCAGAGTTAAATAAAATATTGGTATATATAGTATAATATATATTAATAGAGTATTAAATAAGTTATAAACATACCTACTTAAATAAATACAATACATATATATGTATTATAGAGTTAACAGTTAGATAAATAGTGTTTATATACCATATTTTTAAAAAATTGAAGAGATTTCGCTTGCCTAATAGTTACAGGCAGAGCATTCCACAGACTTGCACTGTAAATGATTTGCCGCAGACGTGATACACCTACGGAATGTACACATACGTAGCTATCTGCATAGTTTTAGATGCTCTGTCTCACTTCAATAATACGATGTTCAATTGTTCAAGCCTATGAATAAACCAGTTATCCGTCAGTCACCGAGTTATCACTTGCTCTCATGATTAGTACTTAGCTACCGACTGCTCTATACACAGATGCGGGGAGATCGTAGATCGTTTGTGCACGAGCTTGCTATATCGTCGCGCTGTCAGATATTCACATTTTTTTTTACTACTCGATAATCATTTAGCTTGGCCTCTTCTCATTATAATAAAATTAACTACAAGATTTTTTAACTTTACTTTGGTTTATGAATTTGTATCTTCCTATGAATGACGAATACAAATGTTTATACACTTTCTAAGGAGCACGATGAGGCTATATATATAATTTGAACTATGTGTAATACCTTCTTTTAAGTTCAAAACTGTTTGCATTTAATCATGTAAAGAAAGAAAAAGAAAGAAACAACATTTATTTGACGACCAAAAAGTCATACACTAACAAAATAAAGAAAGGAAACCAGAATTACAAAAAGAAAAATAAATATATAAACAGTATTAAGAGATGTAGTTCTGTTGAAGGTACAAAAAAATAAGACCATTCTCTATTGCTTTTTTCTTATTTATAAAAATATATACATAAGTTTGGAGTATAATCGTTTAATGACTCATCGTGAGTCCGCTGTTAGTAAACTACCCCTTACGAAACAAGAAAAAACGCTATCTATCGGTAACCACAAAAACTATAAAATGAAGGACGTAAACCTTCAAAGAAACATCGTTAATCGTATGAAACGTGACATCTAGTGGTGAGTAGAAACACTAATAAGAAACCCAGGAATTGAATCCAAAACTCGGGATTGTATCCCGAAAGGAGCAGGTTCCCCGACTGGAATACGTTAGTTCCGCCACTCTCCGCTAGATGGCATTATTTCAAGGTTGCCATATATAAAAACTTGGCTTGATGTGTTCTTGATGTCAAGTTTCTTACTCAACCCCATCATCATGCTTGGCGAGCTATACACTACCACGCCTAGTCAAACGTCAGTCACAAACAACGCTCTCCTTTTAATTTACCTTCAGGCATGTTTATGTTATATATGCTTTTGTATCATGATATGGTTTATCCCGCTAACCTAATGCAGCGCACGCTATGTACGTAACGCAAATACAAACGCTTGGAATTTAGGTAAAATCATAAATAACATGTGCAGGAAAACGGCTTAGCTACTTCACGCGTCGGTCCTTTTTTATGGAATTGAGTGATGAGACGTTCGCCTGATTTTATATCTATTTTCATTGAAAAACACTGAATTTATATCGAACTCAACAAGAAATCTAGTAACATTGAAATTACTTGAAATATGTACTTACAAATACAAGCATAATGAAGAACGCTGCGATGTAAGAGCTTCGTGACGTTTGCATCGACACGAAGCGGTAGTGCTCGCCAGTTATCACGTTTCTGGAAAACCATAACATTGATTAGAGGTCTTATATATACTTTATATTCTAGTCGTGTTTCGGGATGATGTTCGATGAACCATTGGGGAGACGGGTCTGAGCAGCCGCTCAACTGCCGCCTCTCTCTAGATCTATGTGCTCCATCTTAGGCCACATCATCGCTTCACATCAGGCGAAATAGTAGCCAAACATAGATCTATAAAGCGTAAAAAAAACCGGAGAAACGAGCAGTTCCCTGGGAAGCAACTATGAACCGAATCCTACGCGGGTAAAACCGCGCCGCGCAGCTAGCATAATATGAATTCTTGATCTAACATGACATCTCGATAACTAATACTGTAATACTGTATCAAGTTTATTTATTTAGATATTATATTTTATATCATGTGTATATCTATTAATAATTTATAGTATATCTATTAATAATTTCTATCACCGCCGTCTGTTTATGTTTCGTTATTCCTCTCCATGAAATGTTTGTCTGGAAGAGATCGCTTTGAGCGATAAGACCGCCTATTGTTACACCATTGTAAACATTTAACTTGTACTTAAGTTCTATGTTAAGGTGAATAATAAAGTGTTTGTCTGGGTGTGTTCAAATCAAGAGTGAACAAGTACTAACTGGGTAAGCGTGCTACATCTTCGACCGCATCGTCGCTTCCCATCAGGTGAGATCGTGGTCAAACGCTGACCCAGTCAGATCATCAGTCAGACCAGTCAGTCTTGTAAAATAATTAATTTTTGGAAAAAAACAAAAACCGACTTCAATGTATCTTCGAAGTCCAAGGTCACATATCGATGAAATTTATATGGGACCACTTCGTAGCCATACTGAACCCGACGCAAAAAGAATTTTTCAAATCAGTTCATAAATGACGGAGGTCTGAGGTAACAAACATAAAAAAAATAAAAAAAATACAATCGAACAGAGAACCTCCTCCTTTTTTAAAGTCGGTTAAAAAAACTATCTATCTATCAAGTTTTAAGAGATTTCACTAACCTCAAATACCCCTTATTGTCTTCATTCTCTGCTAATGTCTTTATAGAAGCCATCAGCAGATCGTCATAGCCCAGGAATTCATCCAGAACGAATCTCGAGAAAGGATCACCGAAGCACTCATCCTTGTGAGGGTCCAACGTGATAATCTTGACGGGTATTTTGAGGCGAGAACGCGCGCTCGGCGATAGTCGGAGGAATCCATACTCCAGAGAATACTCGAGGATATAGTCTTCATCTGAAAACCAATGAAAAGAGTTTAAACGTTGGAAAACAAAATGTTGATGGAGCATGAATAAAGTTCAACCCATTGAAATCCGATATTAAACAATTTTATTATGGGTCTTAGACGAGCAAGTTGTTCGCCTGATGGTAAGCGCCACGCCTGCTTATAACAATTGCAGTGCCACTCAGAACTTTTTAGAACTTTTTTTTCCAAAAAGTACTGCATAGCACTGCATTACGCTCATCTCCCCGAGACATCAGATAATAAGTTTGCGACTCGATCTTACTGGATCTATTGAGTTATCAATACAGATATTTTGTAATGATACTAATAATAATAAAAGTATGCTACGGTTTTTAGATCATTTCTAATTTAGATATCACTAGTTGCTACTTACCAAGTCGCAAAACGCAGAATGGTCAGCAAGAAACAAAGTTACAAAAATATTCAGTACAATACATACATAGTACAATATATCGACGTATATAGTGTGTTAAAACTTTGGGACCCTCTGGGTAGGTACCTTTCCTTTGCAGTTAGGAAGGTTTGTTCTTAGGAAAAATCAGGTGAATTTTGGAAAAATAAAAACTGTATTTGGATTATTTTAAAAAGTACAGTCAAGCTCAAAAATGTAATTTCTCTAAAAAACACCATGTGCTTAATCGATCCTTTTCCCTATCGGGAATGTTTTTCCTAAGGTGACCCATCAAATTAAATCTTTAGTATTTGAGACAATTCAAAAATCTTTTTCTATACATTTATTTCTCCATACTTTTGACAGCCTCTGTGGTGTTGTGGTTGGGCATGTTGGCACAAATCTCATATACCACTGACGTTCCTGCCCCCCGATTCAGAACCTCACGATAACGAATACCGATTCGATTCGACTATAATTGATCTCGTTTTGTATGTTTCTTTTTGAGCTATTCCGCCTCGAAAATTTAATACGGTTTCGGTTACAATATTGGTATCGATTACATATTACATTTACTAATTTTGTTTTGTGTGCAATATTTTACATCATAAGTTATGAAACCGAATCGTTCGATTCGGTTCGATTTCCGCGACGGGACAAATTTGAGTGAACAAAACAAAAAAGCGCAAGCATTTGTTTCGTGTCTGGGTGTTGTGGGACCATGGTCGTCATAGTTCCTGGACGATGTACCAAGATGTATGTGATCTTTGGGCGGATTTATTTATTTTTATCTGATGCTGGTATCGTACTTTACCCGAAAATTAAGACAAATCAATGATTTTTATCTCCATTCCGTCTTCGAAATCGTTTTGGTCAATCAATGATCGAGTATCATACGACTTCCTCTTATAAAATAGGGGATCGGACAACTTTTCAGAAAGAGTTTTAAATTAACTACAATGAATATATATAGCCATGAAAAATACTATTTTAATTAAATAACGCTCTAAAATTACCTAAAACTATGTTTAAATATTATGTTTCAAATATTGCCGCGCAAAAGGTCACCTCCAAACTTGTGACGTCATATGTAGGTCGAAAACGACAAACTCTTTCAAAATAAAACTTGCAAAGAGATTCTAATACGTTTTGTGAAATTTGGGGACTATATTGTAGTAATGGAACGAAAAAAATTGCAAAAATACATTTTATGAAAAGCAAAAACGTAAAATAAACACAAGCTTGACTCACGGCATTTGCCTACAAATGACGTCATGCGCTGTGATTGTTGTTTCGTTTGAGATGAAGAACAGATTAAAAATGTCAGAATTATTTATTGATTTAAAAATATAAAACATTGTTATTTCACAAAAATATTGATTGAATGATCTATCTGGTTCGACGAACATTCGTTCTAACTACATTTTAGATATTTTCTCGATTACTGTCCGATTCCCTATTGCGTAGTCAATTAGTCATCCATGATTACTAATCTACGAAGACGCCGAGCGTTCAGGAAACCTTACAAGTGGGTTGTATTACAAAACCTTATAGTTTTGGTATTAGAATACTGAATATCGATATGGATTACCTTTTGTCGATTCGTTTGATGCTGGGTCGTCAGTCGATTCCTGGAATATAACAGGAAATATAGTGCAACAAGATTAGTAAACAAGGCCTACGTTGGGAAATTGTGGCCGAGCCGAAAGTTGTGCGCCTTACCAACTGGCGCACTCGAGTTCGAATCCCGACCTGCCCATGACCCATGGCTCTCAATCGCTAATCATATATCGTGTTGAGCTCAGATTAAGTTGTAGGTTCATTGCGACAATGTCTTGTGATGCCATATATTGTCCCATTAAGTATCTCAATTTGTAGTTATACCAGGCCTAGCGCCCTCCGCACTGTAGGTACGAAGCTACAAGTATATAGCCGGACACCGACGGCGGGTCGCGCGTCGTTACACGTGCGGCGTCAGAAGAGATAAGAGCTATGCGATAGAAAGAGAGGCGCTCTGTAGGTTAATATGACTGGTAGGTATGCAGCGCTACGCGAGCTGAATTGAATTTTATTGCAAGAGTCGCTATTTGTTTAAATTTCTTTGCGGAGTGATGCTTCTGTCCTTAGTGTTCTGTGATTGTAGATTAATTGCGACAATGTCTTGTGATGCCATATATTGTCCCATTAAGTAAGTATCTCAATTTGTAGTTATGGTATTTTGGTGTGAATGGGATTAATTCAATTTCTTCCCCGAATCGACAATAATTAGATCGCATCTCATTAGTCGCAGTGAAGCTATACCTTAATTTAAGCTTAACACGATATACTATTGGCGCTTGAGGGACGTATGGGTTACCCCCCTGGACCAACGACTTAAAGTTTTCTCAGGCTTACTCTCATCATCATCATCATCAGCCCATCACGTTCCCACTGCTGGGACACGGGCCTTCTCTCATAGAGAGAGAATGGGCCATAATCCACCATGCTGGCCCAGTGCGGGTTGGTGAATGTCACATGTCCTTGAGTTTTTGTGATAAATTCTTGGACATGCCGGTTTCCTCACGATGTTTTCCTTCACCGTTTTTAGAGCGAGTGTTAAATCCGCACATAACTTAAGAAAGTCAGTGGTGCGGGGCCAGCGGGATTCGAATTCGGGTGCGTCGGATCGAAAGTCGCACGAGCTCCCACTGAGCCACACTCGCTCTCGAGGCTTACTCTAATAACGGTGAAAGAAAACATTCTGAGGTCACCCGCTTATACGCTTAGTGGTGGTGGAGATGCCACCCCACGAACCAAGCTATACCATCAAGACCTAGTCCTGTTTTAGGATGATGTTAGATGAATCATCAGACGCATATGGGGTAGTACTCGACTGCCGTTTTTCAAGCATCGTCGCTTAACATCAGGCGAGATAGCGGCCTAATAACATAGAACTAGCGTTATTATAAGTTTGCCGCCTGTCTGTCTGTTTGTGTGTGTATCTGTCTGTAGATAGTCAATTTCAATGCGTTTTTTTTATCGAAAGGTCGATTAATCGGGATGGTTTAAAACCACCTAATTTATTAGATGGAAATCTGTCAAGTTGTTTAAAAGTCAGGAGCTAGATAGTGATTTATCGGAGGTTATTAATGTTTAATGTATACTTGTTACTATACATTTTAGAATAGGTCCGCGACTCCGGACGGAATCCGAACCCGTAACCTCTTATAGCGATTACCACTAACGTCACCGGCGTACCCGCGTTCTCAGCCGAACTATGCGGTCCTTTGTCTAAAACGACATCTGTCAATGCGAACATCTTTTGATAACGTAAACCAAATGATAAATGTCATTTTAGGAACTTAAAATCATTGGCGTATTTTGTATGAAAATAGCTTCCGTTGGGTCGTAATAACCATCGCATTTTTGACAAATAGAACTATGTATTTATAACAAAATGCTAACGATACTCATGAATACTAACAATCGAACGCGCAACGTGCGTCATCGCGATGGTATTGCTTAAATTACTGAACTATATTTTCATTTACAGTACAAGTAACTAGGCGGTTTAGGCGTCTTTGTTTCGTACATCATTGTTAGTTCATTACGAAATCTAATGGAATCAAGCGTGACGTTGCGGAAATTCATCTCAAATCTGAAACGCAATGAAAATATCTAGTCTAATTCCGCTTTCAGAGTGCGTTGCGTTTCAGAGCTCATTACGTTACTGTGACCGTCTTTCTAAGACAGAGTATAGATAGATAGATAGATAGAAAATTCTTTATTGCACAAACAAATTTGTAAGTACATAGGCGAACTTAATGCTAGTGAGCATTAATTTCCAGTTAACCTCGGTGTACTGTGGAGATTTTATAAGGTAGTGCAAACAAAATATAAAGCAATAGTAAACAAATTAAAAGGCCATACAAAAAAAATAACAAGATACATACATACAAATCAGTAACAATATATATAAAAAATTATAATTATATATATATACTTGTAGATTGCATATATAGTATATGGTATGGAGTGTGGTTCATTTACCATGTGGGCTCAGTGCAGCATGTAGATGATACATTTCCTCGAACGTTGTTGTAAAACATTCGTGTTTTATTACGTTATTTTCCTTCAACAAGGTTAACTTATCCTATTATTACTAATAAGCCATATTGCCGTAATGAGTTGTAGCCATAAATGAGTTGATGAGATAATATATTTTAATGAATATTATATTTAGTTTAATATTGTATACAAGCGACGCGCCCCGGCTTCGCACGGTTATTATACATATAAACCTTCCTCTTCAATCACTCTATCTATTAAAAAAAACCGCATCAAAATCCGTTGCGTAGTTTTAAAGATTTAAGCATACATAGGGATATAGGGACAGAGAAAGCGACTTTGTTTTATACTATGTAGTGATGATAATATTGTATATCTACCCCCTTACATATTTTAATATTCTAACAACAACCTACATAATATTCAGTGGAATTACACTATATATTTTTATTGCGTTTCAAATTTGCTGCAACTGCATATGATAGACGGTTTGTGTTGATAGTATGATTATTACAGTATTGTTTAAATTTTTACAGTTGATGATAATAAAACGGGATTTAATCGCGCTAAAAACATTAATTTTATTTACCTCGACGTTTCGACCAAGTTGCATTGGCCGTGGTCACGAGAAGACTGGAGAATGTGGGTATCAGCGTCGAACTGTGTGTTCGAATCGCGAAAGTTTAAAAATTACTATTTTTACAGTTGTATTATAAAAGAATTGTTTTCACACCAACCTTTGAATCCTCATTTTCATTTTGTTCAACGAGAGCCATTATACCAGCTGCCCATTGGGATATTTTGGTATCCACTTCTGTTGTATCAGTCGCTATGGTCACATTTGTATCCACTGCTTCTGTTTTTCCATTAGGATCAGCATGGGTTGCATCTATCACTTTGCCGGATGATAGCAGCATATCCGTTAATTCTTCTTGGATACGAGTGATGTTACCGTAGTCGGTACCATCTCGTATATATTCATCTTCTACTGGCTCGTCATTAGTTGACGGTTCTATGTTGACGTATCTGGAAGTTGAGAAAGGAAAAGTATGATTTGAAATAATAATTAAATGTAGGGTTATGATTGGAACTGCAGTAGTTAAGATAATTGGCAAGCATGATATAACGATAGTTACTATTGTATAACAAAATATTTCTTTGGTTTTTTAATTGTAGTGATTTCAGAGGTTTATTTAATCTAAGTTTATACCAACAAGACATTTTTAACTAACAAGCCGAAAATGATTCATATTAATCATATTTGAGATGGATTTACCTAAGTTCAAACAAATAGATATAGGTACATTAATTGTAAAATGAAAGTCTTTTGTTCATTTTTTGTTTACTGCCAAATTCACTTGACGTTGATGTTCTTTACACCTTGTACGAGTGTGTTTCTGCACACTCATATATGTTTAGTAACATAAATTATGTAAATATGACATGTCATTCACTCTTTATATCCTGACTATTGACTATTTTTTTTATGTAATTCAATATCCAACTAATATTAATCCTCATAGTAATTATTATAAACATCAAAGTTAAAATATTTTATTTCTTAAAATTTTAACAAGTGGACGAATTTGAATAAATTTTGGTACAGGCGTAGATCACCTTTAAGATTAGTACAGTTCTTCCATCATTTCTTAATTTATGCAAGCTAAAATTCTACAGGTTACTAAACAATTAATTGAAATGATGCTGAAACCAATAAAATTAAATTTCTGGATCAAACCAATAATGCATGCCAAATACCAATTAAACATCAAATATAGAATACTTCATAATAAAATGTGAATGAAATACTCACTGGTCTGTTGCTAACATTTCAAGCATGGCATTGATTTCCTCTCTATCCGTTTTTAGCAGGCGCTCCTTAGCATAACTGTGTTCAATTGTATAATCCTGAGGAGGATTTCTTAATATCTCCACACGCAGTATCCCATCTCTAGGCCAAGAGTCTCTTACTTGATTCAAACAAGTTGTGGGAGATCTTGAAAATACTATGTGGATATATGCAAGAACGAAAAAAGCAATCAGTGCTTTTAACAGAACAAGGAACTCAAAAAATCGCCTAACAGGCCGTGGAAATGTACGAGCATAGGCCACAGCAAACTTGAAAAATAATGCATGAAACAACCGTTCTCGTACATTGAACAGTGGGTTTTGATTGTTGTTTCTTGTTCTATTCATTGTTGGATTTATCAATGGCCCCCCTGGTAGTAAATTATTATCAGGGTTCACCCCAGGTGGTAAGTTGTTTATGGGCTGACCTCCAGCACTCATATCTTTGCTTGATGTTTTCCTTCTATTATTTTTAGTTCTACTATAACCACAGCATTATAGTGATCTGAAAGAGAAAGTTAATAAAATGACAAAATTATTTTAACCTTTTAATGTCAAAGTTAGAGGACACAGGTCAAAAGTCCTCAAAATACATGGAATCTTTTATTAAGATGTAGGTTAAAACTGCATAATTAATGTCGAACGGTGATTATATCAGTGTCGCAGATATATATTTATGATCGAGGCTTCATTAGACGAAAGTAAAAGAAAGTTTGCATGTTTACTCCCGTAAATAAACACATAACCTCATTAAATATTTACGTGGATGACTAGAATATCTTCTAATGAGTCCTCAACGAAGTAATTTGTTATCAAAATATTTTAGGCCAACAATGAGTAAAAGTAAGATACGTACTCAAACGTCAGGTGCACAAATCACTTGTTGAATAACCAGTTATAAATATGTTTCTGATGCAGCACAGTAACACTAATAATTAATTGCTATATTAATCAATTTACAAATTAACCTAGGAATATTTTGTTTGCTTTCTATTTTAATTAATTTTTATTGTTGTAAGGCGACTGGCGAGATATTCAGCTGTCAAACTTTTTTTGACATTAGCTTGACATACATGACGTGAGTGACGTTGACAGCTGACATTAAATGTTGTCAATAGAATAGTGTCATGTCACTAAATCTTAGGTCATGTCAATGAGTTCTTGCATTCTCGTAAATATTACTAATTTATAGGTACTGTAAAGGACTGGCTGAACGTTTATTACAATCATTGTCGAACTTTAGAGCGGAACATTTACCACTTCTAGAATTTTGAACGTGCACCGTGCACTGTACAAGCCGCAGGCAAACGCTCCGTTTAAAATATGGAAAAAGTTTGAGCGCGCGTTCTAAATTTCTCTGTTTGTAACCGCGGAGAGGACATAACATCATATTCATAATTCTACATGTATCTAAAATGTATTTATAGGTGCTACTGATATGAGCGTAGCGGTCGACAGATCGGCAATGACTGAGACCACGCTAGAATCTGTTGCGACTAAAATAGAAAATTTCCGATATAGCAATTAAATATCATGAAACTCTTGACATCCAATATTTCGGAAATACGACAACTTAATTTTCTTTCTTATTCACATCGAATGGTCATGCTTACAATACTACACATTGGGTACATATCATTACAAAGTACCTACATATCTACATGCAGATGAAAAAGAAATCAGTAAACTTCTTGATAGTTCCTCGTAACTCTTGATGATTTGGTAAACTTGAAAACTTTAATACGGATAAAAAATCGTTTATTTTCAACGAATAATTGAAAAAATATACGTATGCAGTTTTAGTTGAAAATTTAAAAAACAGCAACAAACATTAATATAAGTAGAGATTATAAAAAAGTTGAATTTGTTGCAAACTGGCCTCCACTGAGAGTTGTGCTGTTCGTGTGACTATTATAGGCTTGTCTTCCATTGTTTTACAACTAATTATGTTCGACTCCTAAAATAAAACACCTAATACTAAGCATCATGGGTATCATCATTTCTTGCTAACTGAGAATCGACGAAACAGCCACTTGACGTAAAGAAAAGCACCGTAACGAATCGTGACGTAGGTAGTCAGAGAAAGCGGCCCAGCTGGCTTTACCCTAATCGATCCCCAGTTGGTTTTCGGTTAGAAATATTTTTCATGGTACTAGGCTTATGACTGTGTGGCACTGCAATTGTTATGCGCAAGCGTGGCGCTAAACATTAGGCGAACGACATAAAAGTATTATTGCTCAGTTAAAAAAAATAATTAGAAATTGGCTCAGTTACAGTTCTAAAATATAGTAGATACATAGATGGATGACATTATGACACTGCCAGTGCTTCGCAAAAGCGCTGGCGCTTACGACCCGATCGTTTTTAGGTACCTATCTAGTAACTAATACCTATAGGTACCTTCGTATAGAAGTTCCGTTGTGACACAGAATACTAAGGGACAGAAGCATCACTCCGCAAAGAAATTTAAACAAATAGCGACTCTTGCTATGACGCAATAAAATTCAATTCAGCTCGCGTAGCGCTGCATACCTACCAGTCATATTAACCTACAGAGTGCCTCTCTTTCTACCGCATGGCTCTTATCTCTTCTGACGCGGCACGTGTAACGACACGCGAGCCGCCGCCGCCGTCGGTGTCCGGCTATGTACTTGTAGCTTCGTACCTACAGTGAGGAGTGCACTAGGCCTGGTTGTGATTTGATGGATTTGAATTTATTGTCGTTTGCCCTTTTGTCTTCTCATTTGGTAGGTAGGTACTTATATCTACCAGTAGGTATATTTATCAACTCAATTCACATAATTAAACAAAAAAATACTGCACAGAGCATACAGTTAGGTAAGTATATATTGGTAAGTATATGAACAATAAATAATATATAAATGTCAAAAATATTATTAAAAAAATCCGAACTACGTAGGTAAGGCTATAGAGCTGCAGCCGCACAATAGGCACCATACTTAGCACGCATTATATTTATAGACTGAATTGAACAAAGTGAGAATAATGAGTGCATTCACATAAAGGAGCAGCCATCATTTCACGGATCATTTGCTCCAAAAAGCACCATGAAAAAGCTCAGCATGTGCACGCAAGAACAAAAGCCAACAAAACGCATGAAATCTTAACAAAATCCTGCGTTAAGAATGATTGACGGATAAATTGTGCACGAGACAGTTCTAAAGACTATTTTTTCATAAACGTCAACCATTCAGAGCAATGGGAAAGGCTGAATGATAGATGAAGAAAAAACTGCTTTGAAAATCTTATACCTGCGACCAAAAGGTAGTCACTTGAAATAAACAAAATGAAGACTCATTTATTATTGCTTTCTTATGTCATATACTTACCTCTTTGATTTTAGGTAGGTAGGTGTACTGATCTCCACCTCATCTCAATCCTATTTCTATGAGAGGTACGTATAGGTACCCTTTGTACCTACCATTGACCTGCAAGGTTACCTAATTAACGCATATTCAAATGACAAATTGAAGAAGTTCATTAGTAAGTGATTTGGAGTTCATCGTCGGCGTCGCAGGAATCTAACCCGCAACCCCAATGTTGTATATGATTTGAGCAAACCTACCCAATCACTACACTATAGAAGCTGTCAATAAAATTGCGTAAAATACCTTTGAATGTACTACTTAATCAATCAAAACGTTTATCAACTCATCTAAAAAGAACGACTACTCATGATATATACCTAATGATGAATAGTAAAATTTTTATCTACCTACATACCTACTGTTTTTTTATTACTAAGAAGTTGTCTAGTCTAGTCGCTCATTTTAATTTTATTCAACACCAACAAACCACATCAATCGTCCAAACCAAAATTCGAGTTAGATAAAAACGTACAGATAACGAGAAGTGATCTTAAAATTACGGTCCTCTCATGTTATAAATATTCAAAAGGTCCGACGCGAGGCTTCGAAAAAATTGACGTCTCAATTATCGAGGACCCAGAGCGTACAGGCCGCTCTTAATTTATATTATTCTCACGCTTTTTATTTCCTGTTGCTGTTGGCATTTTGTCTTTGACTGTGCTATTCGATGTAAAAAGAAATGGTAAAGACTCTACTGTTACAGGCTCGAGATAAAGACTCAAGGTACCTTCCTTTTATTCCAATTTAGGTTTACTAAAGGTTCAGTCATTTTTCATATCTTATTTGATAGCCTCTGTGTATAGTGGTTGGGCAGGTTTAGATCTCATAAAACTGGGAGGTTGCGGTTTCATTTCCCATTACGTGACAGATGTTTGTGCATTGAAGAAAAAACCGCAAACATTTGTTTCGTGTAAGTTTGGGAGTTGGGGGACCATGGTCTTCGTAGATACAGGAAATTCTATTTAGGGGCTAGGGTCTATACCTACATGTATAGGCAAAAAAATTCGCCTACTTTATGCAGAGATTTTTTTAAGCTTGAATCTTTGTCATAATTATATTTTAAGTGCCTTTCCAAGTTTCGTATTGTTATTTTGTTACTCTACTACCTACGGAATAACCAATGTTTGGTAAGTACGAACACAGCCTAGGAATTTTATTTATACGATATTTACCTACCGAAAATTTCAATGATATACCTACATGTAGGTAAGTAGGAGTAGACAAGTAGATACCTACCTACCTTTATTTATATGCATTAAGTTCAACATTTATATTACCTCGCGTAAGAAGTAATTAAACCCTTCCTATGTAATTATTGTAAAACATGTTTACAACTGTTCATGACCTTAACTGAGTAATTAACTTCTTAACCGCCGCCTTATAAAAAGCCGCTATACCATTCTCATTGAATAAATAAAATAACCCAATGTCACCTAGTCATCATAAATATCCTATCCTACTAAAATTAAAAACGAGAAAGTTTGTTAGAATGTATGGATGTATGTTTGTTACTCTTTTACGCAAAAACCACCGAACCGATTTTGATGAAATTTGGTATGTAGGTACTTTAGAACTTGGAATTGCACATAGGGTACTTTTTGTCCCGGGAAACCGCGGGTAAAACCGCGGGGCGCAGCTAGGTAGTCATAAATAAGAATGTCCAACTATAATTCCCCGTACCTATGATGTAGAGAACCAACAGGAACTACGAGGGCCATGACCAACCATAGCCATAACCAACCATAGCCATAAATATATAAGGACTGTCAAAGTCAATATAATTATATACCAACTCGTATAACCATGGACCAATATAACAAACTAGCCAATATCCGCGACGCGTTATCATATAAATTTGAACCCCAATTTTTGGCCCTTTCGTAATATCCTTTCTTAGTCCACCTCGGAAACCTACGCCAGCTTCGTAGGTTTTGTACTGGTTGTATTATCTCTGGTTTTGTAGATATCGCGATATTTTACTGAGTACTTAGATGTCGCTATTAAAAATATAGATTAAAATTACGTAACAATTAATAATTATATGACAATTCTCAACAAGAAACTGATATTGTTGCTCGATGAAAAATACTTTTATGATATAAATGATTACATGGCATACTTACAAAGAAGATCTATATATATAAATATAAATATATATATATATATATATATATATATATATATATATATATATATATATATATCTCTAAGATATATATTATATTTCTTAGAGACTCACTCCGATTTGTGCAGGATAGCTGACTGGAGTAAGCGTTTTGGGCTAAAAATCAACCCCCAAAAGACGCAAGTAATTGTTATTGGAAGCTCCAGAATGGTTACTAGGATTGATTTTTCAGCCCTCCCTCAAATTAACTTTGGTGGTATTTCTGTGCCATACAGCACCCAAGTTCGAAATCTGGGTGTCATATTAGACAACTCTCTTTCATGGGGTCCTCAGATTGCAGCTGTTAGTCGGAAAGTGTTTGCATATGGTGCATCTCTTAAAAGATTACGCAACTTCCTTCCTACTGCAACCAAAGTTACGCTTGCACAGTCTCTTCTTCTACCTATCATTGATTATGCTGATGCCTGCTTTCTGGACCTCACGGAGGACCAGCTGAACAAACTTGAGCGTCTCCAAAATTACTGTATAAGGTTTATTTTCGGTCTTCGAAAATTTGACCACGTCTCTCAATTTCGATCAAAGCTCAAGTGGCTGCCCATTCGCCTTCGCCGGAACACTCACATCCTTTCACTTCTATACAATGTCTTGTTCAATCCCTTCACTCCCTTTTATTTGAAGGAACGATTTCAGTTCCTTCATTACTCCAATTCTCACTCCCTTAGGTCATCAGAAAATCTTCAGTTGAAAACGCCCGAACATGGTACTTCTTTCTATGACAAGTCATTTACAGTTCAAGCTGTGCGTCTCTGGAATGGGCTTCCGGTTTCTATTAGAAGAGCACAGACACTTGTAAGTTTTAAGAACCTAGTCAAAAGTTACTACCTTTCCCAGAGTGCTGCTGATAATTAAAATTATTAGTAATTTCCTTTATTGTATGTAGTATATATGTATGTGTCTATATCTATATATTAATATATATATTTATATATTATTTATTTATATATATATATATATATTTTATGTGTCACTTAGTCGTCCTTTTTTACTTTTTATTTACACCGCCGACCTCTCTCACTCCTTTAGTTCTTTCCATCCAAAGGTTGACAATGGTTCCATACAAAGGTTTGGAAGAGATCGCTTTTAGCGATAAGTCCGCCCGTTGTACTATAGTTTTTAAGAAAATTTCGTGTACCTTGTTTATTTCTTGTTTGGTGTACAATAAAGCATTAATTATTATTATTAATTATTATTATATTAAGTATTATATAATATATATCTTAGCCCTCATATATATCATATAGCCCTAAGAGTACCATATTTCTTGTAAATAAAAAAAAATATAAATTTTGGTCGAAGAGGTTAAATATAAACCAAAATGTTTTGATCGAAGTATCTTACAAAGAAGTAAAAATGAATAATAAAATTAATTAATGTAAAATTCATTTGATTATGACTGATCTTTGTTTTTTAATAATTTTGTATTGTCATTTAAACTAATATTTGTTTATTTGCGTTATTGTAATAATAATGAAATTTGACATTGCTTAATTAAATTTAATTTTTTGTGAAATTCTGAAACTTGACATTATTAATTTATTGTAATATACAATTTTGAATCTTATTTTAATTATTACCATCTGCTATGTAGGTATGTACTACATTCTGGCAAATAAATGATGAGTATGACATTTTTTATGTAACTGAATGACGATACGAGCTGGTCTTTTGGCCTGATGGTAAGCAATACGCCAGCCCATAACAATAACAACACCATACAGAACTTTATTTTGCAAAATCCTGCGTGGCGCTGCACTGCGCTCGTCATCCTGAGACAATTAGGTGTTGAGTCTCATAATGCGCAGTAATTTGATTGACTACAATGCCCTTCAAACCGAAACACAGTAATGCGTGCGCACTACTGAACGACACAAACTGATTACGACACATGTGGCGGCAATCGAACCCGCAACCTCGGTGGTGTATGAGATTTGAGCCAACCTGCTCAACCACTACACCACAGAGGCTTTTCAAATATCTAATTAGATATATTTACAGGTAATGCTTTAAACGTTTTATTTTTGACAATTTGTTAAACTACTGGAAAAAACGGAAAACCACGGCTACGCACGGGACAAACAGCTATTAAAAATTATTATTATTTAGGTACCTTACCTATACAACACTCATTTCCATCCCCCAATTTGAAGGGAACAGAGGCTTTGTGAACTCGATCAAAAGTACAACACCACCGTTTAACACCGCTATGGGCTTTGACTAGTGATTCGTGATAGCCCACAAAAGGACTGTCAAAATGATTAATACCTTCAGAAATATTATCTTCATCTTTCTTATAAAAACAACGATTTGTTCTTTATTTATAATGGCCGATGGTTTTGGTTTTATTTTAACAGCAATTTATTGGTCGATGTTATCTATTTGAATCGTAGATATTTTATATAAGTGTCACATGTTTTTGTCTTAGATCCAAACACATTTTAACAGACTTATTAGAAAAAATATTTAGATTTACATTTCTTTTTAGTATTTACGAAGTAGCAGACCGTTGCTGTGCTACTAGACGACAACAGAATAAAAAACGGTCTGCTACTTTGTAAATACTAAAAAGAAATGTAAATCTAAATATTTTTTTCTAATAAATCTGTTAAAATGTGTTTGGATCTAAGACAAAAACATGTGAGACTTGTATAAAATATCTACGACTTAACGATTATCATTCAAATGAAATGTATTTATTCTTTACGGCGATGTAATTGGAGAATGAGGTACCTAACAAACGTTATACATAAGAAACGAATGTTTTGATAAATATTCGTTTCTCCTACCTAGTACTATATAAATAGCCAATAAATGCAAGTACTTACCTAGGTATTATGTATATTAGTGTATAGTTTTCCCTAGGTCCGTTGATTAGCAAGAAGTACCTACTATCGTACCTACTTCGCCTAAGCCCTAGAACGAATGACGCTCCTTGCTTAGAACCCCGTCTTTGAGAGGTCTGCCAAAATTTCTTGGCAAAGACTTCTTTCTAGGACCTGGAAGCCGATGAAATGTTGCCTATTTATAAGTTCATGTAGCGGCGTTTAATATGCGCATATTTTAGATTCGATTGCATATTTAAACTTACTTATGTGACACATGTGGCATGTGACTAAGATCTTAGTAAAACTATGTAGAGGACCTCTCAATTTTAATATTTTTATAAATGCTTCATGTACCTTTAGTAGAGGGAAGTACATGTAGCATTGACTTTGATTTTGACTTTTATTATAAGTTTCAAGATTTTAAATAATTAGCATCTATATTATCACTAGCATGAATTCAATTTAAAAAATTATAAGTTTATTTACATATTCCTAATAAACCTTAAATAATTCCATGTAACAAGCAGAGAATAGATCTATCCTTCCATCTTATTCTTTTGTCTTTAACTTTCTTTATTTGCATCGTAATCGAATTGATAAGTTTGTATAGTCCGATTCGAAATAAATACATACGAGTAGGACCTCTTTCATATGGCTTTCTCAAGGTATATCTTAAAAGTAGAAATGTATGATAAAATAAGCTATAGTAATTATATGGTTACAATTTAGTATACAAGGTAAGTTACTGCTGTATCATTATTATAAGTTATGAACTAAACTTCCGTTGAATAAGATAATCCACTACGTTCCACATAGCTGAGATTACGTCTCTGTTGACTAAACTCTCCAAATATTTACCAAGCATTGTGTAAACGGAACCTACTCTTGTACCAACAAAACGTTTTATTTAAAAAGTCATTTGATCAAGCAATGTAACCTCTATTTCGTCATAGTAAAGTTCAAAGTTTAATAATGTACTGGTTTTGTAATAGTGTTTTTGTTGGGACCGATGACAGCTCCCGTTTTCCAAGTCTCTTTGTTTTTCTCAGTGAGTCGCTAATCTCTATTTACCCTCGTTTTATCGAGCAAGTAGACTGTTTCGGTAACTGCTTCCTACGTTTTTAATCGACAAACAAAATAAAGGGTAAAGGAATTAAAAGCATACACCTTGTAACATTGTGGTTATATTAAAACACTGGTAACTAACCGGACAATATTAATTTAATGAACACAAACAATGAACGTACATTTGGCCGTCGCCATGATGCCGAGCTAGTGCTGCCCTGTGTAGTGCCTAGTAGATATTTAAATTATTTTTAGTATGAAACATAATCATTAAACATAAAAAAAAAATATATTGATATAAGTGTTTTTCAGTTTTGAAGTCTCTAGCCCTAGACGTAGCTTGACGCTGTGTTTCAAGGACTAGCTCCTTCTCCCAATTTGAATACATAAAAATGCCAGTGATGGGGTAGGTACTTAGTTTCTACGTTACACACCTGAATATAAATTATTCGTTTATTAGGTACACGGCTCTACCTATCCATTATTTTCATTGTTTTAAGTTATGCCTAAGTATTTTAGAAACTCTCTCTTTACTTGCTTTCTTATCGAAGGTCACACACACAAACACATTTATATGTAAGTCGTAACAGAAGAAACTCGACACAAATAAATAAAGTCTTATACCAAAAAGGAAATAAAATAAAAAGTTACAAACCTTACTAAGCTTTCTTACAGAGCAAGATCGAAGGCAAAGGGGACGGGTAGAGGATTTGTTGGGGATAAGAGAGGGATGGAAGATACTGAGCCACGTGACACCTGCCGGCCGCCAAATGAAGATATCGCAGCTGGATGCGAGACCCAGGTAAGGTGTCGTAAACCTTTTTAGGATTGTCCGTTAAATTCAAATGCACTTTTTTGGGCTAGGTTTGATGTTTAATAAGATACTGTATATTTACATAACCATTAAATTGAAACTGTATTTAAAGATGCCATATATTAAGTAGTAAGTAATATTGATCATATATAAGGAAGTTCCTCATAATTATATAATGTGGATAGGTATAAATAGAGAAACGAACGCACAAATGTTCCGTAAATACCTACTTTTAAATAATGCTACAAGCATATTAGTAGGTAAGTAAGACACAAAAGCACATCAACGCGATAAAACCTACAACTTACTGAAAAAAATGTTGAGAGGCAAAGTTATGTTTGGTGTCAATAAGCACGTGTTTTTGAAAAAGCTTAGGTCTATTTCGAACACTTATGCTCTTAATTCTAAATATCCTTCAATTGGAAACTGACCAAAAGGCGACACCCATGGAAAAGTACCAAATGTTCGCGACACCTGACGCAACATTCACCAACATACAAATGCTACAGGGCACTGAAGCTTCGTACAATAGCCCTGCTACCTTATTCATGAAATTTTATGTAACTGCTACATTTTACTGTATGACAAAGACAACCTGACGGAACAGCTTGGTAGTGCATGAAGGGGTATCGAAATTAAGATATCACCATAAGGCAATTTGCATTTGCATTGCCTTTAAATTGCTGTACTTTACCTACTTGGCTTTGAACTTATATTAAACCAGTCTTCGTTCACTTTATTGTATGTTATACTTCAACTTTGTCAGAGTTTAGAAATAAAATAACAATTAACAATACCAAGCACAACTTTCTTTATAAGTACATTTTAGTTTCACTTACGCACGCTTTGTGCATGTAACTTTGCGTTTTGTTTTAATATTTTTCTATTCTCAGTTACGAATCGATCATAATCCTACCTTCTGTACTGTAGAATGCAGCACCCATAACGAAGTTGTTAGAAATAAAGCCATTTTTACATAATACAACCTCTACACACAATTCCAAGATAAAGACATCAACGCGCGCCGACCGGTCCGTAGCCTCAAGCGATAAAAAAATCTTGTTTTTTTTTATTTGGCGATCCTGTTTCAAACATTATTGTTTGGATACGGTATACGGGTCATAAACTTTAAAATTATTGTAGTTATCTTACAAACATTTTCGTAAGACAGAAGGCAAGGTTTATAAAATCATAATTTGTTAGATCGATAAATGTTAGTTACTAACTGGGAAAAATAAGTTACATTATACCAGTAACTATTCTAAAATACCTATAATAGAAATAAAAAAGGGACTTTTTGGCGGGTAGTGAACTGTGATGTAGTTTGTTTTATTTATTTTCCAAAACAACTGTTCTACGAATTATAATGTGGATTATAGGTGGGTTAATAACCATTATGTGTTTGTAGACGTGCACGAGTGTAGGTAAATTAAAATAGTTAAACATTGTTTTTTTTCTCCCAAAAAGTCGATGGAGCTTGAGTAAAGTACTAGGGGAGGGAGTCTGAAGGTCAAGCTAGTGCCGGTGGCTCTCAACAAAACAAGAATATAGAATCTATCAAGAAACTTAAATATAGCATAATACTTGACACTGACTTAATGCACATATCATGCGAAACCCTAAATAACAAATAATAATATTTAGTAAAGAGCATAGCGTTGATTTGAATATTTGATCTCTAAGGCATCTTATCACGTTCACTGTTTTTCGAAAAGTACCTGTGTAGGTACTTCACTAGGGTTTTAAACTACGAACAAAGAAAACTAAATATTGCTACGAACAAGGGATATTAAAAAACAATTGAATAACGAGCTCATTTTCTATCCACCCAAATAACTGTACCTATAACTACAAAGCTTCTGATGTGTTCAGGAGGAACGGGCTTATTTCGTTGGTTAAAATTTGAACCGGAAAGTCATCGGCCATAATTCGTGGCTAATCCAACATTAATTTATATTCTTACATTTATTACCTTTTTTATTTCCTCGGAATAGTGGCGTCGATAATGGCAGGAGGACGTGAGCGTAGCGAGGATTTGGTTTAGGGGTATATACCTAGATGTTTGTTGCTGACTGAAAATTATTTCATTGCACTTTTATGTAGGTATTTAAATATTAATTAAATGATAGTTGTTATGACTAATAAAGGAATTGTGCTTTACGTTTAAGACTGGTCCTTTACGCCTCTGTCTGTGGCGGTAAGGTAGAGGAGGGCAGTATATAAAATTATACATGTAAAATTTTAAATTTCAACGACATTTGGTCAAATTAATTACGTGCAGTTTTTAAATTTCATGTAAGAGATTTTTTTTGGTTCTGTTCATTGTGCCCTCGATACGTGATGCTTTTATACACTCCCGTAATTAACATGTGCATGGGCATTGACACTTTTGGCATTTGAATATCTACTTGTTCCAATCGTTTCGTTGTCATCCTTCATAAAACATTTTAGAACTCCTAATTGAACCCCCAAACTCTACCTCCTGGCTACGACCACAGCTTGTCCTGGGACAGGTTCGTTGCTCGTTATCGCAGATGAAGTTGTTACACGCTGGCTCGCGCCTGTTTTTGAAAGCTTTGGCCGGTGTTGGCCGGTTGAAGATGAATGCTGCAGTGACTAAGATACATGATGTTCTTTGACACTCCCGTGCTTAACGTTATTATAGACTTTTGATAGTGAAGTTTGGTAGTGCGGTCTAGAATTTTTAGCTAAATTTAAAAGGAACATGTTCTTTTCCTTTTTGTATCTGAAGAATTTGGCCTCTCCTATTAAACAAAGTCTTCATTTCTTTTAGTTCCCGCCATGTCGAAGATCATGTCCACATGAACACATCTTTTACGCTGGTTGGCACTGGAACACGTCCCACGCATAGACTCCTATAAAGTGATCTTTAGGTTTTCGAATCTAGGTCTCGGGGAGTTCACCTCTAGAAAATGGCAAGGCATAACTCATTTCAAGGATATTAAATGTAATACAGGTATTATCTTGGTAAGCGTGCCAGATCGTCGCCCGCATCGAAGCTTACCATCAGGTGACATAGTGGTCAAACGCAAGACAATTAGCAAGTAAAAAAAAATCATCATCATTGACGATGGAGCTTACACTCTGATTTCGATGTAACATAGCGTACAGTAATACCTAATATTTAGTTTTTCTTTGGTAACACGTACGAGTATAATAGATACAGATGGCTATGTGTACCTACCTGTATAAATGTATGTGTACGGGTACTACAGCTACAAAATAACTATTTTGTGGTACAGAATTGTCGGAAAACCTGTTGATAGTGTTACTTGAAATTTAAATTCCTACTAAAGTGAGAAAATTTCTTTAACATTTTCTAATAAGCCAAAAGTCAAAATATGTTTATACCACACCCACTCGGAAAGTGTCTTATTACTCGTTCATAAACGGGTTACAAAGTTCGTAATTTCTCCCTTAAAAATGTGCGGCGGGAAAAGTTATATGGAATTTCATTACTGCCCTCCGAAGCAGGGCAGGAATGTTGTATGAAAATCCATTACTGCCCGGCTAGCTTTCTTTTGTTTTTTAGCAGCGAACATAAAAAAAAACACAAACGTCAAACCTCAAAAAGGTCTTGTATGAAATAATTAGAAAAAAGAGGCGGGAAACATACAAACCTCAAATCTCAAAAAGGTTTTATATCAAATAATTAGAGAAAAGAGGCGGTTTTTTTTTGTTTTCTATTTTTAATGAAATGAGGATGGCAACCTTATTCTGCAATACGAAAAAAAAAGCGCGGCAATTTATTTCGTTGCGTTAAATTTTGTTTATTTTCTTCGTAGGTGTAGTATAAAGCACTATGTATCACTCGGGAGAAAGTTCTATTTCTGTTCGAGAGTATGTTTAAGCCCGACGCGCAGCGGAGGGCTTAAAGGAAACTCGATCGTTTTCTCCCCTCGGTGTACAATGTACTATTCCTATTTATATTACTCTGAAAAGTGAGACTATTTAGAAGTCTTAGTATGAAAACAAGACTATTTAGTAGTCATCTTATTTCATATTATGGTTATTTTGTTATTTGTAAGACCACGGACGAACGTTGCGGGCTGGTGGATCACGCAGTGTGAGACCTTTTAAGGTTCCTTCGTCTAAACTTTAGACTAGACTCTAAAGTGTAAGAGTTCTCCGAAATCTTATAGAAACCGTTAAGTAATATAATATTAAACAAGCATAAATTAAAAATTCCCAATACATAGTTCATAGTTTATTACTTTTAACTATTTTAGACAATTTTTCATAAAATATAGGCAAAAACTATCCCAATTAAGCTAGCCGTATTGAAATCGGTCTATTTGTTTGAAAACTACGATGAAACATAAAAACGTTAAACTTATAACACCCCTTGTTTTGCGTCAGGGGTTAAATGCTAAAAAACAAAATTAATAAAGACGATGACACAGTAATCAAACAATTTTTAAGTAATTTTTTTGGTAGCTATAGGATTCACTAGACAGAACAACCGTGCTTGATGTATTCTACCAATATCGAATTTGCTATTAGCTTTACCTACCTATTACTATACCTACGTATAACATCTTTTTAACTATCTTACTTATTATAGTTCCTTTCTTTTATCTAAGCCAGAGAATCTCATTCAGATCTCCGGAGACATTATCAGACCCCATGTAAGCACATCCGGCCACGTGCGACGCAGGCTGTCCACCTACGCAACCTTCAGGTAAGCCTCATCAACAGGCTGTACTGTGCTGCCAGCATGATTCAAATTTTACCCACACTTTCTTTAAAAAAAAGTTATTTATTCCGCATAAACTAAATTATTACGAAGGAGTTCTAAATTTAGAGTTCTAAATTGGGTCTAAATTTTATAAACATACCGATATTCATAGTATTTCATTAAAATTATACTCATTTTAATGAATTAATATGTATTTATAATGCATGGTTTCATGAACTTTTGAATGATGATGGAGAAAAGACTCCAGCTCTCTTCCCCTATTTTAATGTCAAAATTCCCAAAAAATCGGGTAAATATGCAAAGCGGCAACACCAGCTAAAACAGACCAATTGTATTGTAATTAAATCATCTTCGGTCTTGCGTCCCATTATTAGGTACATTTAATTTTACAGTCTCATTCTTCAAGACGAAGCCATCATTGTATTCAGGTTGAACTCATTTTAAATGCCGTCTCAACTTTATGACAGTCATGAATTATGGCAGTATGAAGTGCTAGTGAGAATGCTCGTAAATGCTGTAATTTACAATAATTAACTTCGTTTTTTTTACACTTTTGAACAAGCCTTACAAAATTGCAAATAGCCATGTTATGAGTGTAGGTACCGCTAGACATCAAAACTGCCGCTAAGAGATTTGCATATTTACTCATGGCTTCCATGATGTAGCTAACTAGTCTTTGTATAAATTTGTCATTAGCGCAATCTCGAAGAAAATCAAACATTGTTAAGGGAAGGAAGGAAAAGAAGGAATAAAAATAGGCGAAGAAAAACTTTGCCAAAGAATCTACTTATTATTTCAGATGAAATGACTTGTTATACCATAAAATATAAACTTCGAAAATACCAAATTCAAATATATCGATGAATTTGAACTGTGTAAATTGAAAACACCACCTTACCTATTAGACACAGAAGAGAGATATGTATATTGATGCGGAGACAAAAAATTAAGAATCTGAAGCCTGGTTTTTTATATTACGGCATCGTGTTGCAAAAATTCATTTTAAACCAGCGTAAGCCGCATGCATTCTAGAAATCGTGTCCAAAGGAAACGTAGGTAAAAGAAAAATAAAAAGTTGTAAGAAGATGATATACATTATGGACGCTCTGCCTGCAAGCCGGGCCCGACGAGTTAATAAGCCTTCAGACCACTATGATGGTCAAACTTTTAAAACTTTTGCATTTTTATTGAAGAAAGAAACAGTACGTGCTATAGAAATCAATCGACATTTGATCAGTGACTGTTACAGGTACAAGAATCTTTAGATAATACAATTGCAATGACCAAAAATAGCTGCACAATCTTATTTCGCATCAATAAAATAATTATCTACAATATTATTAACGTCAGCGTTTATTTTGATATCGAATATACTTTTTATTTTTACTTTATATACCTACTCCATTTTGTGTATAGGTGTCTTAAACTCGAAACAAAAGAATTACATTTCAAATACCCCTTTCGTAATGTTTACCTGCCTAATAAAGTGACCCCAAAGGCCGTTGGCCTTACTAAAACTTTGAGCACCACTCGCCGAATAATGGAACATAATGACTCTATCGGCGGCGGCGGCGGCGAGGTGGCCGCGAGCGTCGTGAATCAGCCTCCGCTTTTTCAACAATCGCTGTGAGTTCAGTTCCCAGAATGATGTATTATACCTTGTATTCAAAGCCTACCTAATGCTGTATACCGAGACTTCTATTTTGTAGATTGACTGTTGTCGAGTGTAGGGGCGACATCAGGCCGTGAAGGCTCATTATTATATCATAGTTTCAGATTAAGGTCACAAGAAATCAGGATTGCTGTGAGAGAGCATTCGGATAAATCTAGATATCAGCACATATCAGGCTTCTCATGATTTGGTCTGACAAGCTACAACTTGGCTTCGTCAGGACAGGGCCTGATCCTGAAAACAGTAGTTTTGCCCATGAAAAGAACCGTTTTACATGGTACAATCTACAGTCAATAAGAGGTCGAGAAAGAAGGGGTAAAAAAGAAGGAGAAGGAACATCTTAGGCTCCTTTTATAGCCTAATAGAGTAAGCTAGAAGCTAGAGCTAGAGAAACTGAAATATTGTAGGTATTTATGAAAAGTCTAACATAACCCTACAGAAATACAAAGAATACGCCAATCCCCACTACCTGCATACTCCCACGAACTTTAATCCAAACATCTATAAGTTGTAGGTATAAGTCCCGCCGTAGCTTCTTGGAACATCACGATGATCGTAAATCAACGCGTCAACAATATGGGATTTGCTGCATGCGTTGCGATGTGCAGCTTTGATAGTATGTAAGTGTGTGAGAATGTGGGTATACTTATTTATGCAAGCACAGGGCCAAGTGCAGTGCGACAAGTATCTGTATGAATATTATACAGAGAACTATATGTATATAATAAATAGGTATATGGAGCGAGCTTGGCGGAGAGATAACTTGTACGCCACGATCCAATGCATCCGTGTCCGTGTTTAAATTCCGAGTCGGGTGCATTACGTGATTTCGAAATATGAAACTCCGAGTAATGTGGCCCGAAAGCTTACCACAACGAATAATGACAACGAATAATCGTAGCTCCGATTATTAGTAATATCCTTACAACAAAACCAAAGCAAGTCTCCGTTCAAAAGTTCTGTAGGTATTCTGTTTTGGCATTACAGACGCACTTATAAACGTCAATGACAATTGACGCTTATGAGTGTACAGTAGTATTCTGTAGTACAGTACAAAGTACATCTTCAGCTACAAAAGGAACTTGTTTTATTTTTAAGAATTATGATCAGTTCTGAATGACTCTACTCTTCCATTTCGTATGTTTTTTTATGATTTCGAACGAGGTGCTCCTAGAATACAAGTTATATGGACAAAAAGAAATATATAAATGGTACCCAAAATTAGAATAATTTAACTCATTTATAGCGTTTCGTGTGAATTGCTTTATTATTCTAATAGCTGTAAGAAAAAGTAAAAAATCTTTCATATTATATTATTATTCACCCTTTCAAGCAATTACCTAAACGTCAAAATAATCTACGACCAATCAAACTCTACAACTAAATCTTTAGATCAAAGCTCAACGCTTTTTAATGAAGCCTTCAACGGCGCGCGCGCTGGCGGCTCCACAAAGACACGTTTCTCTTTGAAGTTGCCGCCGCCTCGCCGGTGACAAGCGGAGGCGCTGATTCCTTTATAAAAACTCAATGATTTATTTTGGCCCCACTCGGCTCACATTGATGTCTCAATCGATAGGTGCTGCCAGATACAAAAATATTATTACCAGAACTATAAATTCAAATTAATGGCAGCCCCGAAACCATGTCGATTTACGAGCAGTTTTCATAAAAAAAGCAATTATAGTTTCCTCGGAAAGGTGATAAAACTCACGGTTTTTAACGGCCAAGATTGAAATTGGGACTACTGATGAAGAATGTAATAAAACCTACCAGTGTTTACTGCCTGAGATAGATTTTGTGTAACAAATGATCCGCTACCGGTTCATCTTTTAGTGCTTGTGAAAAACAGTTAAGTGAAAAATAACTTTTTTATATCTCATCTCCAGATCCCGTCTAATAAAGCGTTGTATTGAAAGAAATCTCAAGTATAATTCTTGACCATTTAAACCGAGTAATTGAATGGTTAAATAGCAGAAAATGTCTACTTAACTTGGGAATTAGCTTTTTTAAAACATAGCGACAAAGAATATTATCGATAATGACCACAAACAAAGTCAGGGCTCAATAGTCGCTATATTCTTACTTTAAAAAAATATAGGCTATAATCCGAAAGCAAAGAAACGCCGTAAGTTGTTGAAAGCAGGAAGCAATAAGAGGGATTTAGAAGTATTAAGGGTTGACAAAAATAAGCCATTTCGGTAGCTGAAGCTGGCAGAGCTTATAGAATCTTAAGTAAATTGACCATATGCCGCTTTCGAAAAGGAGGGCCTTAAATCTGTAGTACCAGAGAGACGCGAGAAATTAATTTTACAATGTACAATTTTATGTTCAATTATCTTTTTTATATTATTATTTTATTTTTGATTGATGACTTGCATTTTAAAATATCAATAAATGATGATTATGATTATGACGCCATTTTAAAATGCTGGAGTTGTGACACTGCACTTTTTAAATTTAAAAAATTCTGAAGAGAACTACCTCTACCTACCTACCGATCTCTGGCCTTAGTAATTTACGTCATTAACTTATTAGAAATATAGATACCTAATTATACCCAAGATAGTCTACACTCTACTACGTCTACCTAGATAAAAGCTCTCATCGTGCAAGGTACAAAATTCAGGAATTAACGAAAAAATGCAAATAGAAAGATATAACAACCAAAATATGTTCATGTTCTTCTTCTTTTCTCGTGTGGGTGTGGCCAACCCTGATGTCGGAGTTTTTTAGACCACTCGAAGGCCTCTGACATGAAGGCCAAGTCGGAGGACTTCATGTTCATGTTTAAACCGAAACATTGGAAAGAAATATATAGGTAACTACAGTACTTAATCAAAAGTAGAGCTACAGGTAGAGATTTATTATTTTTCCTACAAAAAGACACAAAAATATCCTCTTTTGTTATTAAAAGCCTTTATCCTACAAAGTTGACCGATGTAGTAATTACTAACCACATAAATATTTTTATCAGAACAACTTGTATCGAGCCGTAAGCCTACATTTCCATGTTTTCTCGCAGTGCTACATCACGGCACCGTTAGAATTGGCTCGTGCCCATGGTCCCGACTATCAACTATCTGCAGCAACGATTTCAAAACCGTGTTTTACGTCGTCAGTCTGTGGCCCACGATTTTCAAAACAGTAATTTACGTAGTCTGTCTGTAGCCCACGTTTCTCGTTTTATCTTTTCACTGCTGACTGATGGGATTGATTTCTTTAGCGCTGAGATTTATAGACGAGGAAGACTTTCTACGTCGTGTTAGAGATTTTATACCACAAAACTAAGCAAAGAAAAATACCTACTTATTTATAGTACGCGGCAAAACCCCATCAAGTTCTGTTCACAAGTTGCATCCCGCGCATGCGCAAACACGAGAGCGCATGCGCCATTCGTCAACGCTAGAGATTATGTGAACCAATAATCGAATATCGGTTATCAGTAGATATGTTGTTCAGCAGGCCCACCCCAAGGCGTTTCCCGAGGTTATCTTGTTTTGCCGTACGATTTTTTTTTTCTTTATGGTTTTGCGAATTATATTTATATTTGCTGTAGGAAAAGTGAAAAGAACCTATAAGTAGTTATTGGTTATTTTTTGAAAACTTATTTCTCTACATTTAAGCGCACGGTGGTAAGAATTTGACTTAACTTCGCCTGTTTTCAACGTTTTTCTAGCAGTCAGTTGCTTTATGCAGTTTTTTAATGTTTTAAATCATGAGATCGATGTTATTATTATCATTTTCAAAGTTCTATTTAACATTTTCAGCCACAACTTTTAAACTTATAATAAGGTATTCAGTGTAGGTACCTTATAGCACAACCTCCCAATTCCACTTAGTAATCACGTAACTGACAAGCCCCATATCACGTTGTAATTCAACGGCTCATACATCAAGACAATGTGCAACATCCGTAGAGATACTGTCAGGAAGGCTCAGTGTGAAGCTTTCACGTCAATCCTGCGTGATATGACGTACATACATTGTTACTTACATACTTGCCTCATTTCAATTTTAAGGTTTCACATTTTAATTTTGTATCGCGGGTAATGTTTTAAAGAGCAGTTTCTACCATAGGGATGTCTTCAACGTTAGAACTAATTTGATTCACGATCAGGGCCCCAATTCACTATGACAACTTGGCGATTCGTTGCTTCGAAATCACGTCGATTCCTTCATTAATAAATGACATATCTATGACGCATTCATATATTCACAAATATGACGCGTCATAGAGAATACAAATTACGCAGATGTCGTTTATTAATGAAGGATTCGACGTTTCCTTGAAGCAAGGAATCGCCAAGTTGTCATAGTGAATTAGGGCCCTGATCAGACTTAAAACGTGATCACGACGCTTGCAGCAGTTCCGGGCCTTCCGGCTTATCAAACCACAAATAATTATACAATATAATTAGAGTATAAAGATATAAGTCACCAGAGAAATTCTGGTTTCATCATCATCATCATCATCAGCCCATCACGTTCCCACTACTGGGACACGGGCCTTCTCTCATAGAGAGAGTATGGGCCATAATCCGCCACGCTGGCCCATTGCGGGTTGGTGGATGTCACATGTCCGTGATTTTTGTAATTAATTCTTGGACATGCCGGTTTCCTCACGATGTTTTCCTTCACCGATTTTAGAGCGAGTGTAAAATGCGCACCTAACTTGAAAGTCAGTGGTGCGGGGCCAGCGGGATTCAAACTCGGGTGCGTCGGATCGAAAGTCGCACGTGCTCCCACTGAACCACACTCGCTCTGGTAAGAAAAAAACTAAAAGAGATATTACAATAACTTACACTAAGATACTATTTTAATTGCCTTTAAGCATGCAGGCGAGCGCAAAAATATTCTATTATATACACTAGTGTAGACAAATACAAATTATGATCACACAAACAAGTCAAAGAGTAAGAAGTAGTAAAGTAAGTAGCTATACATAATTACAGAAGTGACAATTCGTTAGACAAGATGTGTACTTTTAGCAAATTTTAAAAGTGTTTAATGATTCCGTTTGTTTTACCTATTGATTTTGTCAATTTATAGAAAAAAAGTGCTCCTTTGGAAATTGCCACTTATCTATGATGCTAGCTTCGAACATACATTCGAAGAAACTACCTGCCTTCATGTCAAGTATATCAATCATCATCTTATGAATCTAGCCTCTAATTGTTTCCAAGATCAGAATTGTTTCGGCCGCCAAAGAGTTTTTAAGCAAGACATTAAGTCATTAAACTTTTTGTCCATACTTTACCTACAGTTCTTTAAACTCGGAACTTTCGTGAGCTTTTATAACGTAGGTACTTTGATACTTTCCGTGCGTGTCCAAACTTCAAACCACACACGGTGTATCAAATGATGCAACAATGAACTATTTGGGGGCATAATTACCGCGAGCATCATCAGAACATTACCGGTAATGTGGATGATGGCCAGTGGCCACCCACGGCTTTGGATTTGGGCATTTACGCAAGCCAAGCCGCACCGTTAGATCGGCTTGAGGCGAACTGAATGTGTATCAATGAACGTTGATTACATACTTCTGTTGCTTGTCAGGTTTGCTGGTGTAGCTGTAAAGTCTGATGTAAAAATAATTAAAACCAAATACGGGCAGTTGATGAGGCAGTGGAGACAATTTAGGTTTTTTATACCTACTCGTAATCCAAGACGTGAAGCGTTTTCCTTAATGCATTTCGTTTATGTCCATAATTCTCCTTATCTTATTTATTTTTCTACTAAAAAAACTACTCTCTGGTCTTGGCTGAAAGCTAAGAGCAACGAACTTCAGTTAGTGAAACTCAGAGCTAGCTAATAGAGTTGTAGGACTTCGGCGTTCGTGCGCTTGCGACGGGAGGCGTGGTGGATCATGTCGGCGGCTGGCGCGCGCGGTGGTCTGCGGCCGTAGAGTTCATAAATAGCACCTACACAAAGAATTGCTACTTTATTACGGAAGAAACATATGACTGACTTAGCTTGTATTTGGCTAGGTCAGCTTTATATTTGGTAAGAGTGAAGGATCATATCGGCGCACGAGCGAAGCACTAGGTACCTACTTGTATCAATTATTCTACAAAGAGCAATTAGTACATTGCACATATAAAACATATGTACCATACCTACATATTCAAACTTATAGTGTAGGTACCTACCTAACAAGATCGCTGAGGGACATCGGAGGCTCAGAGTCTCAGATGCTTCTCGGAGTCGTAAAAAAAGCTTTGTTCGCAAATAAGCGGTACGTTATCACATGTAAACTTCTAAGACCACAACTAGAATTAATAAATTGATTTTTATCCCGCGACGACGAGACAAATGTTTGTGCATAGAAAAAAAAAAGTGTAGGCATTTGTTTCGTGTCTGGGTGTCGTGGGACCATGGTCCTCTTAGTTACTGGTTCCCTAGAGACAGGGAATCCTAGTCAGGGGCCAGAGTCTACGTATGTGATCGTTGGGCGTATAAAAAATATATTAAGGAACTATAAAATGAGTCTGTCCATCTGTTGTGCAGTTGAAGTGAACATAAATATTATCTCTAATATTTTATATATACATATTTAATATATGTATACATGTTTGTCGTTGTAGCTTTCATAGATATACGGTATATTTTGTAGTAATATTTGTTACGCGAACCGCCCGCCGTCGGTTTACTTTAACCAAAGAAAACCAAATATCACTACTTTAACTACCTATCAAAGAGAAGTAGTGTCTAGCCGCTTGTCAACTAGCTACAGTCCATAGCTACAAATCTATCCAAGTTCAACCAGCATACCCGTACATCAGTAGAATCAGCATGCCCGCAGCCGCACTGGGAGCCAATTTAGGAATTCCCCATCGGAATCTCATCATTATATTTCATAGCTCTCGAATTCTCTCCACTTTTTGTCTAACGTCGTGAGTCCAGTTAGTGATGTTCCTATTGGTAACTACCCGGCTTTCGGCATTATCTGCCTCTCTTGAATTTATAATTTCAATCGCAGCTGTAAATAGTAAACTAACTACCTAAGTATATGTAAAATATATATCATAACTCAAGATAGTTAATAAATATTTGTAACACCCATTAATCAAACTATCACTACAAATTTTTACCAACAAAATAAAATCTAATCTCAAAAGAAACAGGCAGGAATATCTTAAAGCATAATATGTAAAGCGAAGCTTGTCATCAATTTATAATAAAAAGTTGATAATTCTCAATTATTCTGTGAAAACTTATTTCTTCCTTCCTATTTTTTTCCATCATCCCTAACCTTCTTATTTATTCTTTGAAGTGCTACCCAGAACATAGGATTATACAAAGTCCAACGTAGCGCGGCTCCTCACCCTGAGTCATCAGTTATGAAGTCTATCGTCAAGTGTGCCCAATAACTTAGAAAATGCAAAAAAATATCAGAACTTGATAAACGTTATAGATTATGTTCTTACCTATATATCCTACCTTTTGTTTTGCCGGATCCACTATTGTCTAACCGGCCAAACCACTGCCCACACACCTCTAGCACAAAATGATGATCTTTACTTGAAGTGGTAATAATTAAGGTACGTGGAAGGCCTGTAATTGGGACCACCAGCGGAGCCCTGGGCCTGCGCTGACGCCGCGAGAGCAACACATAATGCGAATTTAGGCCGTGCTCTGTTTAGACAAAATGGTACACTCCACCACTACGGAATTCGTGGAACTGCTCTGGATCTTGTAGAGTCCTACCTAACTGACAGGCAACAAAAGGTTGGTATAAATGGCGTCACTTCATCTGGATCTTTGGTCAAAATGGGTGTACCACAGGGTTTAATTTTAGGGCCATTCTTGTTCTTAGTGTACGTAAATGACTTACCTTTTATGGTGAAAGACCTTGCAGACATTGTACTTTTTGCGGATGATACATCGATAATCTTTAAGGTAGATAGGAAGGATAGTGAACTAGTACACGTAAATAATGTATTAGATATTGTGTCAAATTGGTTCGCTGCCAACAACTTGTTATTAAACGCGAAAAAGACGAAGTGTTTAAAGTTCTCTTTGCCCAATGTTAGACATGTAGAGCCAAACGTAATGCTTAATAGTGATAAACTCAACACAGACAAGGCGACGGTATTCCTAGGTATAGGCATAGACTCTAAGTTGCAGTGGGGTCCCCATATCGATGCTTTAGCAGGAAAACTTAGTTCTGCTGCATACGCGGTTAGTAAAATTAGGCAATTAACGGATATAGCTACGGCTCGGTTAGTTTACTTTGCTTAATGTCATATGGCATTTTGCAGTGGGGGTCTGCCGCGGATATAGAAGCAATTTTTATTTTACAAAAGCGGGCGGTTCGCGCTATTTATGAGTTAGGTCCTCGCGAATCATTAAGAGAAGTCTTTAAACAAATTAATGTATTAACTTTACCTTCTCTGTATATTTATGAAAATATAATGTATGTTCGTAAAAATCTGCACAAATTCAAGGTGAATAGTGACCACCACAACATAAACACTAGAAATAAGGATAGAATTGCAGTACCTAGGTTTAGACTGAGTAAAACGAATAAGTCCTTCATGGGCAATTGTGTACGTTTTTACAATAAAATTCCTAAATGTATAACGGAGCTCACAGAAAGTAGATTCAAATTTAGGGTGAAATATATTCTAATAAAAAAAGCATACTATAAAGTTAGTAATTACATAGAAGACAAAGATGCATGGAACATTCCGCTTCTGCCAAGTAGCCAACTGGCACATAAGAAAAATAATATTATCAAAAACAAACATAAAATATTGTAAGAAAAGTTCTAAAAAAATATGCCCCTCAGTTTCTTGCCGTATCTTCTGAGTAGTGGTTCTTTTTCCGATACGGTGGTAGAGTCATTGTAATAATTGACGTTCATAAGTGCGTCTGTGACGACAAAATTGAATAAAGAACTTTTGATTGATTGATTGATTGAAATGTTATGTATAAATAATTGGCAAGATCGTCACGATCCCTACAAAATGTCGTGAACACGTTTTAAATAAAAAAAATGTGTGCTATTGTAAGTTCTGTACGAACCTAAGTACCTACCTACTTATGTTTACGTATGTGTATATTGTAATGGGTAGGTATATAGTACTGTTGGATTAATTAGCATTCGCAATATTAGTAAGCTGCGAAATGTATGTTAGTATTAATCAAATTAATTGTAGTTGCAAAATTCGATGAATGCTAAAATTCAACGCTTAGCACGCGTCGTAAGGCAGCATGCATGTGCCTATTGTACAGTCCCGCACGAATGCTTACTGCGCTGGTCTGCTAATGCTAATGCTGTTGCGAATGCGAATCAACGGGGAGTGTCCCGTTCCCCCGCGCGTCTTGTCTGCGCGTTTTTAAAGGAAAGGCAAACAGTTTGTAAAACAGGTTTTTAAATCAATTTTGTGTGACGTTGTTGTATTAGAGCTCGATGAGTTACAACATACACCTGGCCAGGCGGAGTGAAGACCGGTGGAGTAAGATACTGACTGAATGGTGGCCAAGACAAGGCAAGCGAAGCGTTGGGCATCCGGAAGCAAGATGGGTCGACGATATTTTAAAAATCGCGGGCCGAACCTGGACACGAATGGCGCAGAGTCGAGGCGAATGACATGACATGAGGGAGGCCTATACCCAGCAGTGGGATGTAAAGGGCTGTGGATGATGGATGATGAGTTACAACATCATACTTTTGTATGATGTTGTAACTCATCGAGCTCTAATACAAGTCATGTAATGATTATATTTCGCATGAAATTGTACTATCACAACTGTGAAATTTAATATTAGCAATTAGAATCGCCATAGCACATAGCAAAGCTTACGTAAAATAATTGTCAAACTAATGAAATTATGAAAAATAGCAATAATTTCCATTTTATTATTTTTATTAGTATATAAGTATTAATTTAGAGGTCTAATATTTAGAGGTATAAACCTAGACATTGTCACTGGTTAAGTCCCCTTCTGTAGACTCCGTTTCTCACGGTATCCAACGGAAGCTGACTCTCAGGAAGTCGCTTATTCTTTTCAAGCACCTACTCTTGCAACTCATAATAAAATTGTTAAAACTGCAGTAGGTAACTACTTAACAAGGTACTTAGGTATTCCGTGGTCCAAGTGCTAATTTTATTGAGTGCCACTTTGAAACAAAGAGGGAGAATTTTGAAACAAATAGTTCGAGTATTCACTTGTATCGAGTGATCTATTGTCGCCAGTACGTGACGATTTTGGCAAAACTGGGCTCTGCAATCGTGGGAACGGATATGAACTTACGCAACGTATAGGGTGGGAATTGATAAAAAATGCTGCGTTTCAATTTATATCAACAACTCTCTAGGGGAGGTAGGTAGGTACCTACTATAAGGCTGCCCGCACACGTCAGACAATCGGTAACTGTTTTTTGTCAGTGAAAATGAAACATACAGTTTCATATTGCAACGCACACGTCCTAAAAAGTCAGTCACAAAATAGGTGACAAATGACAGTGAAAAAAATCGGACCGACTATCGGACCTACAAAAAGTCTGACGTCATCGGTAGCACTAAGTAATACTAAAGGAAGCCTTATTCAAGCCTTCTCATACAATGGAAAAGGATCCAAGCAATCCAAATACAATGAAAAAGGCCTCTATGGTATGTAGCTCTATGGTAGCCTAGTGGTTGCTTAGGTCAGCGGAGGGTGTTTGCGGGTTCTGTTCCTGCCTCTGCTGTATAGTTTCAGCCGTGATTTTTGAGCGACCAGGACTCTCCGGGTTCTTGATTCCTGGTTATCTAGGTGAACCTTGGTTCGGGGTCGCGATGTGTTTATTAATAGCTTTTATTTAACTTGCAATGTTTGGTTCAGATCTTGCAAGTTGAATCAGAAACACTTCCTCTTATTTTACGGTATTGAAATTTTGCATACTTGTCAATGTCCGATGACAATGCAACATTATGGTGACAGCCAGTTGACCTTATGATGGACACGAAAGTTGGGCAATGGAACTCCTTGACGGATAATCGTAACTTCTACCCATCTAGTGTTCGGGCTCATTTTTATCTGCTCGCGATTATGAATTTGTTAAAAAGTTGTCAAAAAACATTTTGTTTTCAAAAAACCTTCAAATCTCTTTAATATTGATGAAATCGTCAGTAGGTTACATTGGCAATCTGATGAACCACCAGCTTAGCGTATAAATTTGAGACTATGTTTCTGGTTCATTATTATGCATACAAAATTCAAATGCAAATAACTTTTAAACCGTCAGAGATAAGCGGGGGGTGCTCGACCAAATGTCATAGAGGACGTTGGGGGAAATTTGGAAAATGGACGCCATACAAAAAGTTTTTTTCAGAACAAAAAAGATGCAAAATACAAAGAAAAATAAATAAATAAATAAATTGAACCCTAATCGATAGGAAGCCTCTACAAAAAGAAAAAACAGCACCTCCCACGCGAGCTGCTAAAGCAGCACAAAACAAATAGCCCGCCACAAAATCACTAGTTGATAGGTACTACAATTTATTGCAGATTGCAGCGGTCGTTCGCAGCGACACTACAACTTTACTGCAGACTTGCAGTTGCAGGCCGCAGTAACACTACAACTTCAGTCTGCAGCGGCAGACTACGGCGGCAGACCCTATCTTATACTGATTTGGAATTTATCTCACTTCTAAGGCTGGCCTCATACATCCGTATTACCTCTCACGCATGGAATAGCACAGAAAGAGTTAAATGCATTCAATTGAACTATTCTCCACACACATTCAAATTTTTTCAGATCGATCTGTAAAAATAGTCGAGAATCACGAGACTACTGATAAATTTGCATTTTTAAGTTTTTGTGAGGCATGTGCCTGAGTTCAGATTATAAATTCCGTCTCTGAATTCAGACGCTGTGAGGCCATCCCTGCATTTGTAAATTCATTATTTTGTACATATTAATGGTTATGTTTAAAAAATAATGGTTATGTGGTTGAGAGTAAATAATGAATAGATTTTTAGAAAACAGACAATTTATTGTTTTAAATAAATACAACTAAAATCCTTAAAATAATTTTACAAAAACGAAACAAATGCAACAATACTTAAAATGTAAATCATACCAATTACAAAATAAATAATTAATTTTAATTTCCGAAATACTTTGTACTAATTTTCATAGAATAAAATATTGGGCTATAACTAAATTAAAAATAAACTAAATTTAAAATATGTACAGTATTCATATTTCTAATAATCTCACTTTGGTAAACTGTGGTTATATGAGTTCTCTATTTTTAAAACTAATGAACTATTGTGTCCTAACTATAGCCTGAAAATAAATAAAACTAAAATCGCCAATCCATCGATTTTGACAATTGCGGCTTTAATTATTAAAAGATTATATATTATCTAAAGTTATAATACAAGTCAATCTTAACGTTAAACTTAATTAAAATCATTTTTTACTCATACAGACACACACTGACACACACACACACACACATACAATAAATGCAAAACGTTGTAGAACCTGCAACTAAAGAAAGTTATAAATAACGTTATAACTAAATACTACTTTTTAAACAAAAATACACACGCGTAGTAAATTATTTTCAGTTCATTTTTCCCCAACAGCAGTTAATCTTCTACTCAAATTAATGGCAGCAGCTATGACAGATTTCGAAGGAGAAGTCGTAGAAAGTAGCTGATGGTAGTAGAATGAAATCAAAATTGATGGCATCAAAATTATTTGTAACTCAGACACTACAGAGATAACGATTAACAAAATGGGGCAGACACATTTTATATATATATAAATCTATTAGGTACAGTGTTAATACAGTGTTTACTAGTATCCGAAATCATCAGATCATTGTCACAGATGTAAGAGAAGGATCATCTAGATCAATTACATAAAGAACTTTTCCTAGACAGAAAACTACAAACAATGTTGCTGTTTTTACATTCCTGAATTTACACCTCAAAAACGCTCATAAAAGTATTCCAGTCGGTACTCTGCCGTGCCCACGTAAAGATTTACAGCCCGATTCTTCCACTTCGCATAATATCATCGCGCGATGCATTATGCATCAGGGCTGCTTGATTCTGGCGACAGAACATTAGTAGACAATCGCCTGCGGTGCGCATACAAAGTATACCGGTAATGTCACCGGTAATAAAGTGTTTTGAGACGCGTATGGGAAAATTGGCGAAATGGTACTGGTTTTGGATGATTTTATGTTCGAGACTGGAGTCAATTGCCGTAACAATTTGTCCAACCAATCATTTTTGAAGAAATATTTCGCTAGGTTTTGAACAGTCACGTAGACTTTTTCAAAAAGCTTTGAGCCGAATTTTTTGGATCATAAGTTACACTTTTCGCATAAATATTATTTGCTGTCGAACGTCTCTATACAATGAAAGATATTTTGGTACAAGAACAGCAAATCCCCATGATCTATAAACACTCAACAAACTTCCCAAAATGATTGTTCCGAAAACAATCGCAACATAAACATTGGAGCACTGGCTATGACCCAAATCAAACACGCCGAGACTAAAATACCCCTCATAATAATATACATAGATACTTGCGAACAAGAGCAATTTCAGATATAGGTATCAAGAAAACTACAATAGTTGTTGCATATATTTTTACGAACGAAATGAGCAGAATTTCGGCTATTTATTGGGGATCCTCAAGATTTAGTGATCTCATCTCTCAGTAAACGTTAAGTGATCTCAACATTGAATTCTGAATCCGGATGATGAAAATGATTGCCATTACCCTGAGCTTTTCTCCAAAAACATTGTGGAGGTAAATAACAGTTCAGCGGAGCACAGTGCAATTTTAAATTTATATTATCAGAAGTGTATATGGTATAAGTATGTCATATATGATGTCGGGGCTAGCAAACTTCCTTTCCCGAAATTAAAATTGACAAAACTGTTCTTTTACAACGTTTTTCTTGAGTTCACAGATACATATAAGACAAAACGCTCCATTTGTTTTGCCTCCAGCCACTCGCCGGGGTGGGTGTAAGGCCTTGCGAACCGGTTCCAGATCTCTTCATTACATTGTACCGAGAACCCGCAGCTCTAAATAATACACATTTGGTAAAAACCGCAGAAACGTTTCCGAGCAAAGATCGAGCTGAAATTAGATTGAGGAAACCTTGAATGGATGTAATTCGAACTATAAACCATGTAAGAAAAGATGTATATGTTATGGAGTAAAAACAGATACTCCCCAGAATGTGTCTATTTTGCATAGTATAGATACGCATTATTAACCCGTGACAAAACTTTATTACCAACAATATATTTATGTCGCAGCTTAGAGCAGTTAATGAAACGACAAACTGTGAAATAAACTCGATAATATAGTGTCCGAAAACACCACAAATCTTTTTACATCGGCTATTAAACTCGAGGAGATCATTACGAACGGATGTCGTGTCGAAAAGAAAAAGCCGAGAGAAAACTCCGAGCCGGCATCCCGGCCGCATATTTGTAAAACGTTAACCCTACATCTCCGGCGGCGATTAGTGTCACCCCGCTGCCGGAATCACCGAATTACTACTGTGTCATTAGCGCTACTTCCCGACCCCCTTTGAAAGTCTTCCTCTAACGATAGCAGGAGGAAAGAGACGGGCTATTTGGCAGCGAGAGTTACCGGAACAGTCGTTAGATCAATCGGCGTGGCGCCACATCGGGAACTCGCCAGTATTTGTCACCGGACCACCAGCGCCGGCATATTTATAGCGACGCCTGCGCAACCCGTGGGCGGCGGCTATAAGCCCCATCCGAATAGATTTAAAAACTATAAAGACAATGATTAGTAGCTGAAGGAAGCGAAATATTACCACACGCATTCTCATCACTCATTCACGTAACCTTATACGCCCTTTTTAAATACTGTTTTTACATATTTACAATTTGTGCCCCATAAACTGGGGTAATTGTACTTCTAGAACTATTTACAAGAAACCCGAAAATCCTTACACAATTGAACTATTTTATAAGCCTCATGAAAGCTTTCATCACGTATTGACACTAAGCAAAACTGCGCAAACGATGAGCAATCCTGACACAACGGATATGTTCGCTGCGTCGTGAACAACTTCTTGTTCTTTGGGCAATTTCTTATGTTTCTCATGCCCATGATTTCTATGACCTTTTTTATGGAAGCAGAGTCTTTCTATATTGCTCTGCATTTGAGGGCAGTCATAGTCTTCGTTACCGTCGCATTGGCAGACGGTCAACGCAGCAGCTTTCTCTTGTTTTCTCAATATTTCTATGGAGTTAAGGCACTTGTTTGAACACTTTCTGCCGCGGAACATGGATCGGCAAAACTGATTGTAGTAGGTTAAGGCGGTGGCACACTGTGCGTCTGCGATGCAGATGAGCTGGGAGAGGGTGCAAGATGACGTCGCGTTGGCAGCTCCTTTTAGCACTTCAGGGCGGCAGATATCAATGCGGGACTTCGCCTCCAAGCAGTACTCGTCCTCACAGTCACACTGTAACAAGGAAACGAAACTTTTAGGTGGGATTTCATAAGAAAAAACGTTTTCGTATCAAATTATTATGAGAGAAATGTTCATTTTCTATGAAAGTGTAATAAAACTGCGTAGTTGTTGTAAATTAGCTGTAGGTACATCCTACTTACAAGTACCCTAAAATATTTCTTTTGCATATTTCATATAATCCTCTCTGGATTAAATCCAGATGACCTTAAGGCAAATTTTGGAAACTCTGATAGTCAACGGGAACAACTAGGTATAAGATATCCGGCACTGGCCATACCCGTAGCATTTTTTCCTAAATAAAATATAAAAATACCCATAAAACCGAAGTCTAATATAAATGCCACGGCAATAAATTTTTAGGGAAAGCCGTAAATTACCGTGGTCCATAACGCATAATAATAACGTTGCGTCCGTAAAATGTTTTACGACAACACGGTACCATTTCGGCCGCTCTCCTTTATCAAAACACGTGTGTTAGTTGAGAATAATAACCATACAGCTCACTATACTATAATATTAAAAACAAATCTTCGAAATCCATTCTGAGATTTTTTATATTGAATGCATTAGCGCATACTAGGCGAAAATGTCGAGCAGTAGGCTGTGGTTAAAGCGTAGGGACGGTATTCCTAAGGCGCAGGTTCGATCCCTGCCCGAGCAATTTAATTTTTCTTCTTCGTAATTATTTAAATCATTCTGAGTTTTTAATATCGTTACACGTACAAGGTACAGCTACCATAAATTATTGTGTATGTTATCTACACGGTTTATATGCCGATATCATCGGAAGTAGGTCCATTAGACTCAGTAGATATTCAACTGGCACGAGCGAGATAGAGAACAACTGCTTACATATCTTGCATTTTCTATTTATGAATTATCAAAGGCGACTCGAAAATAAATACTGTTGGTATATAAATTTGGCTTAGCCGAGATAAACTAGATGGCTATCAGAAGCCTTGGCTTCCAATTCGGAAGCCAGATAGAGTAGATAGGTACCTAAATTATGAACTGACTGGAGTACCGTACATATACTCCATGACCGTAGGAATCAGTTACGGATTTTTATTATGACACGGTAGCTTGACTTTTTGAAAATAAAATGTTTGATATTGTATAGACATCAGTTTACTTTGGTTCCGAAAATATAGATTAAAAAAAAATATATATAAATATTAAAAGCTATTTCAACTAAAAACTATATGACTGAATAGAAGACACAACACTTTGTTATGTACAGCCAGAGCTACATATAATAAATTGTTGCTATGTTTAAGTACTAATTAATCTAATAAAGACTTTAACGATTGTGCTCAATCAAGAAATGTGGATAATTAAGAAAAATGATATTTTAGCTTCACAAAAACCCAAATCTCTATATACTGCTGGACCATGAACGCTACGCTACAATTCTCAAGCAATTTGGCAATCTCCACCAATCCGCTATGCTTCAGTTCAATCTACCGGATCGGCTCAGAACGTTCAGATTAATGAAGACACAGCCGCCGTCTTACGCTTAGTTTTTTTGTGAGCAGCAACACCTGCGCAAGAGTCGAGCGCTGCGGTAGGTCTCGATCCCGATCAAGACGTCAAATCTCAAGGCTGTGCGGCTGCCTCGTTCCGTTCGGCCGTTCCTTTGGCTCGCCTCTTGCTACTCGATACATTGCCCAACATTGTAATGACGGTGACGTTATAATTAAGGGCGAAACTGGTTTTACTATATCTGGTCTGAACTGAGTATGGCCAAATGGATAGTAAAATATTTGGTAAATTTTTAAGACTGGTCATGCAAGACTAGTATTGTATTCTCTTTGGTCAAGTCAAGACAAAAAATTATGAAACAACCGTAAGAATACAAATAGATCGTTGAAAAATTAAATATGTATGAAGTTAGGTTACCTACCAATTTTGTAAGCCATACCATAAATGCTATGCGAGTGAATGATGTATACAGTAACAAAACTATATATAAAGTGAATATAGCACTTAAAAAATCACAACCTGTTTGTTCTATCACGGTGATTCTATCCATGAAATAACTTCAAAGGCCCAACAAGACCTAGATGTTCTAGAAGAATGGTTTCAGTATAATTTACTTACTATTAATGCGTCCAAAACTTTTTTTTTTTTTTTTTAAATCTTGTACGTCCAAAACTTGTTATATGATTTTTGCGGCAAAAAATAAAACAATCCCAAATCATACACCACTAACAATTCACGGCGAAAAATTAACTATCTCTAAAAAATAAAAATATTTGGGATTATTACTTGACCCCTTATTAACATGGGTTCCCCAAATAGAACGTATAAGGTCTAAATTAATTTCACTATCTGGAGCACTGAAACACGTTGTTGGCTGTTTTCCGCGAAGAGTAAAGTATACTATTTATAACTCGCTAGTAAAGCCACATCTAGAATACTTGATTGAGATCTGGGGATGTGCAGCGAAATCGAACTTAATAAAACTACAAAGATCGCAAAATAGAGTAATTAAAATTCTCTTTGACTATGAATATTTAACATCGACCGAAAAAAGATACCAAAATAATGCATATAAAACAAATTTACGTTTTTAAAACCTGCCTACTTGTTCATAAGCTTATCAACAAAACGATGCATTCGCAAATCTCTTTTACTAAAAATAAATACACCCATTGTCTTAGAAAAACTAATATAATTAAAAGTGATCTGTCCAAGAACTAACTACGGGAAGCGAAGTATATTGTATGAAGGTGCACAATTATACAACCAGCTGCCGGACATTATCAAAGAGTGTAAACAGCAGGACGCATTCAAAAATAAACTAAAAAGATATGTATTTGAAAATGTGACAAGTGTAATTAGTTGACATAATGCAGGTACTTGGTACAGAACAGTGGTTGGATTGTGTAGCTGGATTATTTACTTTTAAAATTAAGAACCGAGCAAAAAGGAAGAAAAAAATTATACTACCCACAATAGTAATTATTATTGTTAATCGGACAAAAATGTGCATGTTAATTAAGTGTTCTCATTTTAAGTGAATATTGTATATTCTTATGAGAATAAACATCTTAAACCATATTGCCATACCCAATTTCGGTCATAAATAATTCTCAAGATAGAAACTAGGATTTCCCTATAATCAGGAGCTACGAGGACCATGTTCCAACAACACCTAGTCAATTCAGTCTCGAAACATATAAGTTGTATCTACTTTACTACTTTTTAAAGGAGGTACCAGTTATTCATTTGAGATGTCTTTACTTGGAAAATAAAAGTTTAAGGTAAGAAAGTTAAGTAAGTATATACCTACATATAGCAGCAGATGGTCGAAAACGATGATGATCAACAACTTGATACTTCATATACCTATATATAGTTAATATGCAATGTTTTGAACCGAAACAAACATAATATTTGTACATGTATGTATCTATATAACGAAATGGCACCTGCACTATCAGGGGGGTCCAAGGTTCTTGTCGATACATTGCAGTTCCGTTCGAGTTTTTATCGAAGCATTTGCATGTAGCATTAACTCATACGATCATTTTTCTTATCTTGGTAAGTAACTCAGTTTTGCAATACTCATTCCCTTATCTTAGCGAGTTAAAATAAACCTCGACAGGTTCATACTATGTTGCAAAGTAAGTATACATACATTCTAGATATAGGAATACATACATTCTCAATGTATAATAAGAATGTGAGTATATTTCACATTTTCAACTCCGAGGTACACATACAGGTTTGAAACCTTTGATCTGTCGTCGTATTGTAGGAAAAACTATAACATTTGTGTCAGCCAAAATAAGCAACGCACCGTTATTATGATGACTTGGCAAGAAGTTAAAAGTGATCATTCGATTTTGCCTTATTTTCTAAAACAAGTGTTTCGTGTGATCTTGATGGAACAAACGTGCACAAATGCAGGGCCCCAATTCACTATGATAACTTGGCGATTCCTTGCTTTGAAATCAAGTCGATTTCTTCATTAATAAACGACATCTCTATGACGCATTCATATCTACATGTACATGACTCATCATAGAGAATACAAATATAGCAGATGTCGTTTATTAATGAAGGAATCGACGTTTCCTCGAAGCAAGGAATCGCCAAGTTGTCATAGTGAATTAGGGCCCTGGAAAATAAAACGAAATAATGTAACAATGCTTTTCATATTCTCCAAGTTCATAGGAAGTTTTATGAAAAATTCCACTACTTCACTAAAAACTTCTTTACTTACATTGCGAAAAAAAATTCACGTATGAGATAACCAGTTTTTATTTTGATAATACGATTATTTACAAGTAAAAATACGAACCTTCCAATTTAAAACTTCCATCCATATTTTTTACGAGCTAAATTACCAGCCACTATTGTGTCTCATTGACTGTTTTACAACAATGCTAAGTTTTTATAAATACTGGTGGAGAGTTCTTTGAAAAGATTTAATAAGTAATAAGTTTTTGTGTTGAAACATATATTTTTCAAGACAAGCTTTAACAAATTCGTAATCGGAACAGCGATCAGATTAAAATGAGCCCAAACATTAGAAGTTGACCATTATCCGTCAAGGAGTTCCACTGCGACCTTCCGTCTCCATCAACAGATCAGCTGGATGTCACGATGTGGATGGATGGATGGATGATATTGCATTGTCATCGGACTTGACAAGTATGCAAAATTTCTACTTCGTAGGACAAGAGGAAGTGGTTCTGATTGAAGCTTGCAAGATTCCACCAGAACAAACTTAATTATATACATACATACATTGCAAGTTAAATAAAAGTTTATAAAAAACTTTATAATGGAACTATTTTTTTTTGTTCTGCGAATTTTGTGCCCCATGTACAGAGCGGAAATTTGAGATGGGATATGGAGGGCTGATACTCGATCCGTTGGAGTTGAAGGAAAACGTTCATGGGAGACTATCCATATTTCTATGCATAGTTATTTTTAATCCTTTATAGATTTTGAAAAACTTGTGGTCAGCAAGAAAATTGGTATTTCTTGCGTTGTCTTATTTATTACACCACCTCAGATTTATACTACTTACTATTACTGGTACTAAAAAAGTCAGAAATCGCAATAAACACTGTCCAAACATTATATTTCTTGAAATTAACTTCTTGACACTGGCGTGTACCGTGTACCGTGTAGGTAGTATACTGTGGTAAGCCAATTAGGTCACTGACATAGCCCACAGGATTAGTAAGCTAAAGTGGCAGTGGGCCGGCCATATTAGCCGCAGAACCGATAAATGCTGGGGTAGACGTGTTCTAGAGTGAGGACCGCGAATTGGTGAACGCCGCCCTCAGGCTAGATGGAACGACGAGCTTCGCAGGGTGGCTGGCAGCAGCTAAATGAGAGTAGCCGGAGATCGTGCTCAGTGTTGAGCAGTTGGAGAGGCCTTTGTCCAGCAGTGGACTGCAATAGGCTGATAATGATGATGATGAAAATTAATAAAACGTTCTTGCGCATTAGGAGTTACATTTTTATTGCCGTGCATGTGGATAATCCACATGCACAGCAATAAAAATGTAACTCTCTATATTGCGGTATATTAATCCAATTAAAATGTATTAAGTTGTAAAATATCTTTCTAATATAGACGTAACAGTAAAGCTCAAAAAGCTTTAAAGCAGCGCAATTACAGCGATGTTTACTATCTACGCTAATTGCTTGTTAAATTGCTCGTAACCCTTTGCGGCTACTATAAAATGATTAGAGAAATTGGCTTCGCCAATCACAGATATTATTATAGACTGCGGAAATAACAAAGTACACTGCCTCTACTTACATAAAACAGAAGATTGTTTAGTTAAGGTTCTTAATTCAAATTAAATAAAAAATATGGAATACAGAAGTTATGCATGACAGACGCATTTATGAACGTCAATTCATAAGTAACAAACATTTAAAATATAGGTAGGTAATAAAATAATATGACTAACGAAATCACAAAACGTCCTCTGGTATAAAAAATTTGCTCGTAGTCAGTCTCTGAAAGATTCACTAAAAAAAACTATAAAAAATGTAATAGCCATAAAAAAATGTGAAAAATCGTGTAAACGAAACAGCAAGGAAACAGCATAATGTTGTTATTAATATCTCAACAGGATAAAAACAGTATAATTTCTAAATAATTTATTACTCATTATTTCGTTAATTAAGTCTATTCTAAAAACAGATTACTGAAATTATTGATCTAAAGAAAATCTTATATGTTATAAGAATATCGAATATCGACTTTTGTATTTAATATTATATGTTATAAGAATTTTAAAATGAAGTTTATTTTATAATAGCATTAGTTTTATTGGAGGCAATTTAGAGAAAATCTCTTGTACGTGATTTTAAAATTACCTACCTACTTAAATCTTGTACTGAACAATAAAATGCAAACTTTTATAGCATACCAATTATAATATAACAATAAAATTTATATAAGTTGATGCTTAGTTACGGACCCCGTCGGGGGTATATTAGCTAAAAGGAATTTCTTTCCGACCATCTCTGGATGAACTTATTATATTGATGTCGTCAAATGCATGTCCATTTGTCAATAAAAATAATAACAACGATTCGCGATATCACATACACATCTTCCTAACCTTCCTAGAGATAGCTTACACATTTGAAAAATTTTGTTTAGAAAACCCGTCTGTTGTTTTAGTGGTAGTAGATAATTCACATTTTGCTCTCTATGTTTTTTCTAGAGTCCAGAGTCGGAACAATCCTTTTCGGACATTGGAACTATCCGTAAGGTATCCGTAATATACTCGCAGTTTGCTAGGAATTACAAAGATAGAAGCACAGCCTATTAAGACTGTGGCAGAAGTATCTTCAATTTGTCGCGGATCGTAACTTTCCGTACTCATACAAGTTCCTAAGCCGCCACTACCTATACTAGGGCCGTAACACGCAGCATCCAGTGCGAGGTCGTCAACCGCGACCCTCATTCGGTCGCGATGCCGCAGCCGTCCCGCGTGTCGGACAAATCTACCCGACGACGTCTAAATTAGATTTTATTGCGGGGCGTCTGCCTATACGCACGTACATCGCACAACTACTTAACCGAGAACCCTCCCTGAAAACAATTCCCTTTAATTGAGAGCTCAAACAAACTGGCCAATATGGCCCCTTAACTTAGAACCTTAACTTGAAACTGTTTTCTACAATTGAGAGCTCATAATTTACTGGCCGTTGAGTCCAATTGAGAGGAGCGTCTGTAAACAGCTGTAACGACGAACAGTAATTGTGACATGTTTGAACTAAGAATGAGCACTCAATCTGCAGTTTAAGTAATACGCTTGTTCATTGATTGACATGTCAGTTATTATTCCGACCTGAGATAACCCTAACTTGAGTAACACTTCATGCGTGATTACGGTGATCATTTTATGAATGGACAAGTGGTTTTATATTGCAGTTGATAGTGATATTATTATGTCTGCCTACTTTCAGTTAACTGTATGTTAGATTGATGTCTTTTAGACCATATTATATAGACCAAGGAGATACATTTAAGTTTATTAATGCACATTTATCTCTACCAACGGCTGAAGAAAGTATGACAGATTTACCTATCTCATCGTATAGGGCTGACACTTGGGCTAAAAATAGAGCTGATAATGCTACTTTAAAAAATTCTGTAGCAATTATTTATTCAATTTAATAATAAAAAAATATGTACAAGGCTTTATGAATAAAAAAAAATAACAAAACTATAAAGCATAACTATACGGAATGTAGAAATTATTGAAAAAATTGAATAATATTGATAACATCTTTTACGTGTCCAAATATCATCAAATGCGGTGAATGATGCGGTTATGTCTTAAGGCTAGTAATAATAACTCATATAGACTGCAGACCATAGAGTTAACATTTTATGTTTACTCTAAGCTGCAGACTGAGTGCCCACTGAGTGTCGAAGAGGAATTCACTAGGCCCAACGAAAACCACGATCAAGATTAAGTAAGCCAGACATCCTCTTGCAAGAACTTTACATCCATAAGCTCCTTTCCTTCTTCAGTCGGAATCAACGCTGACAATTCGTAGTTGCAACTTTCGGGCACGCGCCTGCGTTGTTTTCCTGACCACTCCATCGAACATCATGTAGTTACTGAATGGTGCATTGCAGCCAGCGCGGTAAACGCAGCTTAAAAGGAAGACAAGACATATGGAGCATTCTAGAGCGAGTGTGGCTCAGCGGGAACTCGTGCGCCTTTCAATCCGACGCACCTGGGTTCGATTCCCGAGTCGGCCCTGCACCAATGACTTATAGTTAAGTGCAGATTTTGTACGCTCGCTCTAAAAACGGTGAAGGAAAACATCGTGATGAAACCCGCTTAAACGCTTTGGAGTGGTAGGCTCTGGCCGTGGTTGTAATACCACCCACCGAACAAAGCCATGCCGTCAAGCGACCTAGTCGTGTTTCGGGATGATGTTCGGTGAACCATCGGGGAGACGGGTCTGAGCAGCCGCTCAACTGCCGTCTCTCTCTAGATCTATGTGCTCCATCTTAGGCCACATCATCGCTTCACATCAGGCGAGATAGTGGCCAAACATAGATCTATTAAGTGTAAAAAAAAAGTTTTTAAAAAAATTGAAGAATTACTTACATTCATTAGCTCTTTTCCCTCTTCAGTTGAAGTTAACGCTATCAATGCGTGGCTGCATTCCTTCGGACACGCTCCCGTCGGCTCCATGACTACTCCCTCGCACATCAACATGTAGTTGCTGAGCGCCGCACCGCAGCCGGTCCGGTACGCGCAGCGGGTGCGGGCCGTCGCGCACGGCGTGCCAGCCGCCGCGGCCGCCGAGACGGCCAGCAATGCGGCCAGCAGCCACATCACCTGCAAGACAAAGAGAAAACTCGTTAAGGAAATATATCTTAACAGAAGCATCTAGAATGCATAAGCAGAGATGCTGTTATTTGTTCCTTGCTTTGTTTAGCTAATTTGTCGCTAATATTTTTTTTATGTAACTGAATGACGAGACAAGCTGGTCGTTTGCCTGATGGTAAGAAAAAAAAACACCATTTCTGAGAAAGTAAATCAAACACAATTAAGAAGCTTTGAGCTTTTTCGTATGGTAGAGACTAGAGAGAGAATAAAGTGCTGTAAACACTTGAGTCAACTTAACTTCACTATCACTATCACTACATAGTATAAAACAAAGTCGCTTTCTCTGTCCCTATATCCCTATGTATGCTTAAATCTTTAAAACTACGCAACGGATTTTGATGCGGTTTTTTTAATAGATAGAGTGATTGAAGAGTAAGGTTTATATGTATAATAACCGTGCGAAGCCGGGGCGGGTCTCTAGTAATCAATTAAAAAGTGAGAGTGGAGTGTAATACAGAACTAATAAGGTTAACTAATAATTTCATAATATAATACTCATTCTACACTCACACACATCACATCATCAGCCCATCACGTTCCTACTGCTAGGACACGGGCCTTCTCTCATAGAGAGAGTATGGGCCATATACCACCACGCGGGCCCAGTGCGGTTTGGTGGATAATGTAGTCTTATTTTACATTAATTATAATTTTACCTTAATTTAAGGTTCATATCTACAATAAGGATCCTCTTTTTGCATTATACCAGTTCACTTTAACTTTCAAACATTCGCTAATTCACTAGCTCTTTAAACAAATCAACTGCCCTCAAAACATAATCAGAACACAAGTCCTCCATCATCACACATAGAATAGACATCTCCAACGAAATCCCACTTTAATTTCGGGTCCTTTGTATTCATCATACCAGTTGAGCATACTTTTATACTTCTACTAATTCACTAGCTCTTTGAAAAATCAGACATCAGTACCTATACAATGATCCTCTATCGTCACGTACAATAGCCATCTCAGTCACGATGTCGTCAACATCTTAACAGACGGCGATGGACACAAGATGATCTCGTCATGAGGACGTTCCGGGAACTGGTGAACAAACAGTCGCGGCACGTCCTCGCCAAGACAAGAGCTACTGGCTTACACGTACCGTAACTGATGTAGGGTTGAGATAATATACGAGTCTTTCTAAAATCTTATTGCGCGATTGTTCTGGCCGCATAAAATAAAAAACATACATGCATAGTAAGTAAAACGTGTAGATGGCAAATGACATCAAATAACTATTTCAATAAAATTTAATCAGGGTTTTGGTATTTCATTGCACCTGCCGGTGTGAAACCCTAACCAAAGTCTCCCACCCAGTTGGCAATATACGTAATTATTTAATGTACAACGGAATTCCTTCCGATTTATTTGCTTACATCGGTAGTGGCATTTTTCAACGTAAGAAGCAAGAAAGCATTTTAAAGACGAAACGTGGGGAAGGAGCTAAATGAACAACAAGATAATTTATTAGTGGTGGAATTAGAAACACTCAGACAAATGGATGTATATATAAGAAGTTTAGGGGCTCCGGACCCTTAGCGCAAAAAAAAGACCCAAATAGTCGTCGAATACCTAACTAACTTTTGAGCCCCCGCCCTGTGTCACGAAATAGTAGTTACGCGCCGAGCTTGGTTGACGAGAGACGGAAACCTCATTAACTTATATAAAAAACAATGGCATATAGCTACTTACGTTTGAAAAAACTCTACGAAATAGATAAGTCGGCAATTCATTTTGAGTATTTTTTTCTAAAAAAGAAACCGATTCCTTATTTGAAGTTGTGTTGAAAGTTGTGTCAAAAGACAATGGCACCCGATGGATGAAAGTAATCCACATTAAAAGATTTATTGTAACATTGAAATTCTGGTGATCTTCATGATTTTTATTACATATTTCTGATGGACATCTATCGCCTTGTACGCAAATACGTATTATCTATAAATACGCATCGTCCGTCTTGCAGTCACATTTTAAAGTGTGAATTAAGTAATTGTAAAATTCTGGCACCGTCTTCGCTTGCTTTATATGATTTAAGGGTTATCATATACTAACTGAACCCCCCTCTTTTAAAAGCTATATATACGTCCGATTACGTCCTTGCTCGGACAAGACGTGAACACACCAAAAGTAAACACTAAAAATGATGTAACAGAATGTCGACGTCCTCGCATCGGATGCAAAAAGAAAACAGTGACAACTCAAGATGTCCACTACACGGCCAGCTCTGAGTGTTACATTACAATAACAATTGATTCTTTGTACAAATATAAACCCTATTTGAATAACAATATAGTCTACTCACGGTAGCCAGCAAGCTTGTACCTATACGTGAGGAAGCTGTTTTGTTACGTTAATTCAATTATGTTGTGATTTCTAATCTTAATAAGTTAGTTAATGTTTATTTTGAAATTGAAGAGCAGTTCGACGAAACTACTTACATTTCAACATTATCCAAGACAAATTACTTGAATGGAAACGTTTTGAAACTCCTCTACCATTACGTCCTACCTAAGAAATCACCAAGTGAAAATGAAATGCACGTTAAATAATTCATTGATTGATTAATGATGACGATTAATGATGACGATAACGATAAAGACATTAGGCACACATTTTATTACTTCCTGATTTCATAAAAAGTAAATTATGAATTAGTATTCTAATTAATAATTTACTTTTTATAAAAAATACCTAAACGTCTCATAGAGGGAAAACCGGATGGTCGCCGAAGCCGTGGTCGACCTAAGCTAAGGTGGCTCGATGGCGTAGAGCAAGACCTGAAGACGATTGGTGTTAAAGGCTGGAGGCAGCAAGCCAGAAACAGACCTGTCTGGAGACAAATTCTCGGCCAGGCCAAGGCCCACCCAGGGCTGTAGCGCCTTAGATGATGAAATTATTAATTATGTACCTACCATACATCAGTGTCAAATCAAAGAACTACCAATTGGATTAACATAAAATATTTTAACGTTTCCTGTCTTTGTATGCTATCGTTTTAATTTCCAAGTAACTAATTCATTATCAAACCTGTATTCGCACCGAATTATCTAGACACAATTTGCATAAGATATAAGTAAATAACATGACAAGCTCTGAAGAGTCAAGTAGACACCACGTTACTATGGACTAGAGATTATAATCTTACTCTAAAAATAGCGATAGCTACGCAAATGTACCTATGTTGACGTTTCGTGGCGTATTGTCGCGTCGTGAGTTCCAAATCTTAAATCCACAAGTCGTCTTCGGTCCCAAATTTGGTGCCGACTACAAATACCATCAAAATCCGACATCTCTGTGACATTTCTACACTCCTAATCCAAACAGTTAGCAGACTAGTGTGAAAAGCCTTCAGTAATTGCTCGGCCAGAGTCAACAAACTTGAAACCTGAGAGGTACAAGCCCATATGCCAAGTTAAAGTTTTTTCCCGACGGGTAACATACCGTTAGAGACTTCAATTTTGGCTCTATTGACGGCTATTAATTTCTCACACATATGAGAAAAGGCAATTCAATCAAAACGGTGAAGGGCTTGTTGGTTTACCGTTGCTTGTTAGACATTTAACGATTTTATGTAGATGTGGGTGAGTATTCAATATTTAAATTAAGCAACGGCGACTATAAATTAAGCTATTTACTTTTGAATAGAAATATGAAAGTGTAGGTATGGTATTTCTTAAATAGATAGTTCCATTGAGTGATAGAACTGTACTTCAAATTGCTATTTCAGCATCCAAATTGGAAACAGGGCTGTCATAGAGCAAATACACATTGACATTTAAATTCCCAGAACAATATTTTGCCTACAAAGCGTTTTAGCACGACACGTAGCACGGAGGCTGTGCACGACGCTCTAACTGCAATAGCAAACACAAACCCACAGCTCAGGTAATAGTCACTATTGAAAAGCAAACATGGGCCAACAGCTTATTTCACAGTTACTATTGAAAAGCAAACATGGGAGCATAGATCAAGCAACAGTTAGTATGAAAAGACGATGCTCGTAACTCATTATTGCGTGTCATTAGGCGCCAACAGGTTGGGTAAATATCGAGTGAAACGTTACGAATGAGAACGTTTCTTGCTTTGAATTTCATATTTCTGGGGAAGTGATATAGTTTATCGGACGAATGTCGTGCGTGGTCCGATTTACTTCTAAGATCTGCGATACTTTGTGGTAAGGAATCTTTGACAACAAAAATAGGTAATAATTTATGACTCTTCAATTCCATTATGCTGGAATATTATAGGTACCTACGAGAATTAAGTTGAGGATAAAAATTGTAAACGTTTCATTGCTATAACTTTGAATGATGAATCATTGATGGATGATTGATTAATAGACGCTTAGGAAATATACTTCGATAGAAGTAATACCCTGGGTAAGTATCCTAAACGTTTAAAAGGTTATCGGTTCTGATTTTCGACCCATCACACTAAAGAAATGCGAAATTTTGAATGTTAGTGAGTAAGTGTGTTTGTTCCTTCTTCACGCCGCAACGGCTCAACAGATTTGAGTGAAATTCGGAAAGGAGATAGTTTATACCCTGAATTATCACATAGGCTACTTTTTATCCCCTGAAAGCGCAGCTAGATTATCATAAAACATTTTTAAGTCTACAAACGCCTAAAAGTCTTAAGCAGACTTGTCCACCACATATAGTTCTTAGTTACAACACATAAAGTTCACTCTGATTTACTGGTCCAAGTTTTATGGTATCTAGGTACCTACATAATACTAGAGTGCGCTTGTGAGCTTGTGACACGTTTTGTTCGAATATAAATGATCACATTAAACCGCTTTCTAAAACTCGTGTAGGGACACTTGCTCGGATTAGTATAGTCCAGTGGAAAATACAATTGGTTCTAAAGATTGGTCGTATTTGTAGACCTTATTATAATTCTGTATGGTTCACAATTGTATACAGATTGAGTGAGAATTAGCATTTTTATTTAACTGTACTTTTTAGTTTCTTTAGAAATGTTTTCTTGAAGAAGCCAACTGCATAAGACTTACCTTACGAGAGATATTCGTGTCACTCTTATAAATTTTTCTGTTACCTTATAGGTTTTACCAATGAAAGGTATCAAATACATAATAGAATAACATTAGTATATATCTTTTTCCATTCGTTATCTTGGGAAAATTTAGCGTACCGAATCCACACTGTCGAAAAACTATCATGAATAATGTAACCAATAATTCTTATATTTTAAACGACAAATTTTAATAAGCATATATTATAGGTAGGTGCCTAGTTAACATATTCTCGATCTCGTGGGAACACAGCTGGTTGCTGCTTAATTGAGTCAGAAGTAGAATACAAGTTTTTGCTCACCTAGAGTTTGTTTTTAGAGGCGTGTTTTCCAAACATGGTTGTTTCATTTGAATTGCCAATACTGAGCCTTTTGCAGCAAAGTAAGCAGTAACCAAAGCAACACAGATTAAGAAATTCTATTCTAGTTTAGAAAACATTTGGCTAAGTTAGTTTGAAAAGGTGGATAGATGAAAAAAGGACAGATGATGGCGAAGTAGCTCATTTTTGTAATTAAAACACCAACTATAAATAAATGATGAAAAATATTACTAAGTCTTTCAATGCTATGGCGAATGGCGATACTAGTGTAATCAATTGTTACCCTTCGATGTTTTGGTCTTACGTAACTAAGAAAGACTTGGCTGGTTGGAGACTACCTTTTCCGTTCTGCATTTTTGACAGCAGACCGTAGGTCACTCATGTCAGGACATAATTGGACTTGAAGTACCTAAATAGGTGCTAAGAAAGATCTTCTAAATCATTGCTTTCATGCTTATTTAAAAGAATTGAAGCACTAAAAAGTGCTGCAGTTATCTTATTGGAAATTCATGAACTTTCCTTCTGTTTATGTAGACGACATCATGGTAGTTTCACCAACTATAGCATTTTGCAACATACTAACCAATTTGAGCAAAATAACTGACAATAGCAAGCAACGTAAACTCATTACAAGAAAACAAGTGATTAAGATAACCGTTATCTTGGAGATAACGGCTTGATGGGTAACTTCCAATGTAGCTCGACCTTTAGTTTACTGCTTTAGATTGCTACGCTAACTGTACCAATAGGGTTACTAACCTTGAAATATTAAAAAGCTAGTCTAATTATGTTTAGCATTCATAGCAATTTAAAAAATCTAATGTAATTGTATGAAAGATATTACTAGAATGAGGCTATTAAACTTACTAACTTTATTATTAGCATATTAAAGAAAACGTTCGTTTTATTACCAGTTTTACAATTTTAAATAAAATAAATAAATTTTAGTTTTACAGTTTTATAATGATACTATAATATATCTATCTAGTTTTATAATGATACTATGTATCATTATCAAAATAGCATTACTATTACTAATAGTGCGCATAGGTAAATGATTTATATTTTTCTCAACATACTGAAAAATTAAGCGGCAACCTTATTTTTAGCTTGATATCAATCAAGTTATAATAATTTGATTATTTATAAGTGTTGTTATTAGTGTTTTGTCACCAGTGTACGAATAGTTGTTAGGTATATTTTGTAATGAGGTTATCTTATGTTTGTCTTTTGTGATTACTTTGGCGGTCTTTTGATTAGGCATACGAGATTTCTTGTTCTAGTTTTTTGGACTGTGTAAATCTCAATGAATATCCAAGCTTAATTAGTTACCTCAATTATTTACCTAGTAAATATTAGGTGACCTGATTTAGTCCAATTAACATTTGGCTAAATGAGTAGCCAAAGCATTTAGTACGCAATTTATCGTCGCTGTAAGTACCTACTTACATGAGTGCGAGGTATCATCCAATAAATTGAAGGACCAAGTAGGTCATTGGAGATATCAATGGCCTACCATTGCACCTCGTGCATAGGTATACCTATATGTATGTATATGTACTAGGTGCTCTCTTACACCTTTCGAGAAATTCAGTGCGACGGAAATAAACAATGATAACGCACATGAGTATTAGTACTAGGTATAAGCAATAATCATAATCTATCTATATCTATACTTATAATAAAACTGTAACGAAGCGGTTACTGTACATTGAAGATATTTTTGAAAATCAATTTTTTTAGGAGTATATGGTAGCAACAGAACCCAAAAATACAATTTTTAAAATTTTTGTCTGTCTGTCTGTCTGTCTGTCTGTCCGGGATAAACTCAGAAACTAGGGCACGAATTTGAATGCAGTTTTTTGAAATATGTTCTGTGGAGTCCGGCGCTACACATAGGCTTTGTTTCATTAAAATCGGTCCAGTAATATTGAAGTTATGACGGAATTTAGGAAAAAATATAAGTGTCCACTATAAGTTGAACCACGGAACATACCGGACCCTTTGTGCACATGGCTCAGCTTATACTGGTTTATTACTTACCTTCAGAGTTTGTAGAACTAAGGTATTGGTTGACATGATGGTATTCTAAAAAATGTTTTGTGGAGTCCTAGGCTACATAACAAACTTTGTTTTATAAATATCGATTTACGAAAACTGGAGTTATTACGCAATTTAACAACGTTGAGTACCTACCGATTAGCAATTTTAGTATGAAAGTTTTCGTGAGTTTGATTCATTATAATTATATATAAATATTTTATAAAACGGCTAGGACTCACGTAGTTTGTCAAATTAGTCGACCTAGGTTTCGAGCATGTCCGATGCTCTTCATCAGGGGCGAGTTTACACTGCGAGATCGCGGCGACTATTGGCGGTGTCGGTGACGGTGGCTGGTGGAGTGGTATAACGTTGAGTACCGTACCGCAAGGAAAATTAGCTGTTTAAATCGAGCCACCCATAGATAGCACGTCTTATCAAGGGGCGTTTTTCTGACTCGCGGTGACGGGTTTTATGGACATGGCGCTGGACCTGCACCGGAGCTTTTTTTTGATCAGTTTGCAAAACGCTTTTTTGCTGATGCGATTATGTCGCCTTGGAAAGTAGTAGAGGAAGTTTACCTAGCGGTTCCCAATTTTTTTTAGCTATGGAACACTAAATTATGTATCTAATTTTGGCGGAACCCCAACTCATATTTATAACCGACTTTAAAAAAGGAGGAGGTTCTCAATTCGACTGTATGTTTTTTTTCTATGTTTGTTACGCGATTACTCCGCCAATTATAATTTGATTTTGATGATTCTTTTTTTGTTTGATAGGTCATACTTCAGAGGTGGTCCCATATAAATTTTATCGAAATTGATTCAGCACTTTTGCGCGGGTCAGTATATCGATAAAAATGCTCGGCAATTCTCGGAACCCTAGGGTTCCGTGGAACAACTATTAGTAACTGCTGGTATAGACGAACAAAAAGCATAGCAATACCGTACCGGGCCCGGAGCGGCCGCGGCGGCTAGCGTGGCACCGCGGCGCACCGTCACCGTCAGTTTTGCGTACGAATCGTAAGGGGTCAATGGCAGTTCCCCCCGATGGCAATCCCACCCGTGTTATTTCCACCCGGCCTCCGTGGTCCCGTAATATGTTTTTTAAACTGAACGATGACATTTGATACGTATACTCGGTCAAAGAAACTATAACACATTTTTCACCAATTTTTAAACATCCCTAAAAGAACTTGCTAAAATGTATATATATCTAAATATAAAAATAATCCACTCCCTCAGACACAGACACACACACACACATCACACCTCGAAAACCAAAAACCTATGAAGCTGTTTGGTATGTAAGTTCTATAAGGGGATCATTACGAGAGCGGACAAAAGAAATGAGAGTTTATGTTTTTAAAGATAGGGCTATCAACTTTGGTAATTAGGATTGGGAGCGGAACGGGATGATAACGGGATAAGATGGGCATGGAAATGGGATAAGCGCGAGAGTTACAGGATAGGAGCGTAATGGTAACGATATAGGAGCGGGACTGGAGCAGGAGCGGAGCGGTACGGTAACGGGATAGTAGGGAGCGGTAACGGTATAGGAGAAGGACAGGCCCAGTCCAGAACGCGGCGGTTACGGAATACAACCAGGACGATAACAGGATACGAGTGGGAAGGTAACAGAATAGAAGTGGTACGGTAATGAGAAAGGAGCAGGATGGGAGCTGTAACGGGAGTATTTTGGGACAGAAAATGGTCGGAAGCATGATGAATTACTACTACACTACGCGTACGAAGTCGCGGGCAACAGCTAGTATATAATAGTTTAAGACTTATACGAAAGAAGTTGAACGATGCGACATATGTAGGTTTTATGTAGTGGTAAGTGGTAAAGGTACTATGTTACCGCTTCTAGTGGCTTCGCTTCAGCGAACCAACGGTAACTTTACACTTGACCTACGGCTGCACTTGCAGTTGTAACTCTACCTGAGATGAGATAGCGCAGATTTTACTGGCTACGTTACGTTGAAAATATTTAAAGTAATGTCTGATGAACAAACTAAACAGAGTACAGGAATATAGCAGGTAGTTAGATACCTAAGTACTACTCTATTTTAACTATGATCCAAGTTGGTATCATAGAAATTGGTGACCCATCAGAATTAAAAATTATAGTCTATCCTAGTCAAAAAACTTCATTTACTTACTTATTTAGTAAGTGATGAAAATATTATTTTATGTAGGAGTTTTGGAATATGCTGGTATATAAATGATTGATATAATTAACTTTATTAATATACGATGTACCTATCATGTAATTTCTCTTACAAACATTTAAATTAAGGTAAGGAATATTTAAAACTAGCTGCGCCCCGCGGTTTCACTCGCAGTTTCCGGGATAAAAAGTAGCCTATGTCCTTTTCCAGGACCTAAAGAACCTACATATCAAATTGTATCAAAATCCATTCAGGAGTTTTTGCGTGATTGAGTAAAAAACATCCATCCATCCTCACAAACGTTCGTGTTTATAATATTTTATTTTAGTTTACTTTATATATTCCTGTACTGTTGGCACACAATAATTTCCCCAGCCTTTCCGAAGAAGACGATTACTTTTGAGTGGATGCGGGCCCTTCTATAGAATATAATTATTACACGAGTATCCTGTTACTTTAAAATAAAGGTTCTTGAAAGAGTTAAAACTCAAAAGCTCTCAATCTTTAACAATCTTGATGAGAAACAATCCCCAGAAGTTTGTCATTGATTCTCTCTCTATCAACAAACTAATATAGGTAGGACCCTAATTCTAGGAAACCTAAACTGCCAGCTAAAATGTTTCAACGAACGAGGAGCCATAGTTAGTTACTTTGACTATACTCAAAGACCCAAATTGTTTGCTGTCGTTTGAAACGGAAACAAACTGATTGAAACTAATTCAAGCGACATCCGGCGCTCGAAACCACAAACGGAGACTCTTAAAAATACTTAAAAAAACTCACAGATAAAACGAAATGCGAACCACTTGAAATAAAAGCGCAGAAAGATCGAAAAATGACTGATTATAAAAAAAAAGCAGAATAAGTCTGCAAGTAAATATTGCACAATTAAAATATGCTTTAGTAAGAGTAAAAAATCTAGTGTTAACCTGAGTTAAGCTCAGGTAAGTTAAGATTGGGATAAGACCAGAAAAAGTCTCAATAAAACTGAATACAAACGGTAGCCCAAAAAAAGGGATAACACTCCAAAGCGCAGGTAGCGACTCTAATTTTCTAACACTTCATTGTAATTGTTCAGTTGTGCATTCAAATGAAACATATTAGTCGCTTTTTAGAAGGTAAAGAGAAAGAAATGTTTCATTTCAAAAGAGCAAATGTACCGAAAGATTCGCGAGGATGCAGCGTGGCGGCGCTTAGAGCCGAAGTTGGGACAGTGGGTAATAGACTAATAGAGTCCTTAAAATAACTAAGGTGAACCCATCTCTATAATAAAATGAACAAAAAGATTGGCTTTCTAGAGCGTGTGTATTATATCGTATATCCATTAAATCCACTAAAATTCTACTAAGTAATAATAAAAGCTCAAAGTAAGATGTCAAACGTTCCGGGAACAGCGACTATAGACATCATAAATCACTAAAAAGGTTGCGTTTGAACACAGACCGTGATCTTGAAAGACAAATTCGTGACATGTGGTGTGCAGCTGCAAGGGTCCCAATCCAAACGTCTTTATAATTTTTCGACTCCTTTTTCAACCCACATATCAAAAGGCTAATAAGAAAATGGGTATTTGGGGAGGCGTGACTAAAACCAAAACACCGTGCGAATGTGAACGCAATAAGACTCAGTAGCACCGCCGTAGCTCATAAAACGCAGGAACCGATTACCATTTCATACTGTGACACCTCATAAATACAATTTATTTTTCCTCAATGCATTAACAATAATATTTTATTGTATATCCGACTGCTATAAATACAGCGTACAACGCCTCTCGTCGACCCATATCATTTTAATGACACTCTCAAATCATTATAAAGCTTGATTAAACACCAGAAGGAAAGCACTGCATCTGGTATGTAATTTACTAGATAACACACGTCGTGTAACCTAATATCCTTGAAGACTTCTCAGTCACTGTTCACAGCTTATTATTTATGTACCTATTAAGAAAACATATATTAGGGACAGTTGACGCATGTCATGTGCTCTTACATTAATAGTAAGGCTGTCTGACCCCTAGGCACTGTTTTGTAGAATCTAGCTGGTTATAAGAAGCCAGCAAAGTTTGAGATCTTTGAAATAGGCATTTAACATTTAAAAATATTCCGCCCACTGTCATCCTTTGTCTACTAGACAATACCTAAAGTTATTAACATAATTTTCCGCTCAAGATCTCGTTCTGCGAACTCGCAAAATGTTTCGGCCATTAAATAAAATAACTTTTTGAGGTCGAGAACTGCTAAGGCTCGGTTATTCCATTGTTTTTTCATAATGGTCTCTCATCATACGCTGACTGGCGTTACGAATGCTTTTCGCAGGTTTGGCACAATACTTAAAAGTACAGGCTTTGGTTATTTACATTTCGTTTTAGAGGAAATATCGCCGAATTTTGAATACATTTACCTACATAGAGACTACTTTTTTTTCGTATAGTGGTTTTTTAAGATTTATTTTTTGACTAAATGAGGTAAGTACTTAGAATTTCTTCCAGAACCCGTCGCACCGATCCCACCAAACATTTACCCATCAGAAAAGGAGTAAGACATGGCAAACAACATCAATATGGACAACGCGGTACGATAAATCAATCAAAGCCGGCGTGCGTAGCTTTACAGCCGGTACGTGCGTCCTTCTCTATGGAATGACTTACATCATTCAGTACTTCGCTTTAGAAAATTTGTTGATAAATACGTCAGGCATCGTGGTTTTCTGCAGTATTGAAGGACTGAGATTGATTTGTTAGACTGGAGGTTTTCCAGAAAGCAGGGCTTTTGATTTTAAAGCTATTAACGACATTAAATGCTGGCGTTTCTTTTGTTAATTTAGGTGACCTACTCTATAAATTGTGTTATAATATAAGAAAATAAATTGATCTTATCAATTTGCTAAAGATTTCTTAAATTGAATTTGATCATCATTCTAAAGTTTGTTTACTCAAGTGCTTTCAAATGCTGCTTGTTTTATAAACATGTTCCTTGAAACCAACGTCTAAACTTGTTAAGTATTTGTCAATATTGCAAAAGACGTCATTGTGTCATGGCATAAGTACCTTTTTCTTAGGTTTAGGAATATTCCAGACATAATTTGAACTCTACTGTTACATCATACATTTTAAGGGAAGATCTTCGGGAATTTTGATACAAATAGGCTAAACATCTCTCTTAACTCAGACTTAAAGGCTTTCTTTACCATATTGAAATTGGAAAACACACTTCGTGCGTATGACTAAGGAATTCGATCTCTCTGTTATTTTAGCTTTGGTTATTTTTGCTTCCCTCTCTCTGAGTTTTGTTGGACATTCCGCAATCTTCCAGACTTATTTCTGCTCACAATGCAAAGATGCATGCCCACGTCCGTCTCAATGTTCTTTATTGATACACATATTTACGTCAGCCCGTTAATAGGCCATCTCATTAGTTCAGTTCACGTCTTCAATACAGCTAAGGACACGGGAAAGGCAATGCTCGATATAGCTCGAGTATGTAAAGCGTCTTGTTGACAGTGTTGCCAACTTTGTAAATCTGCATCACAACTGTATGGTTTGGATCTTTCTTGGAACTAAATTTGGTTAGGTTTGCATTGGAAGAAAAATCAGCTTCTCGACCTCAATAAGACCAACGGATAACTAAAAATCGAAACTTGCCTTGAATTTGGCTTATAAAGAAATGTAACAATTACCTGTTATTTCTGCAATAGCATCACAATGCTAAAGTTAAAAAAACTTGATAACTGATTTACAGTATCTCAAACATTGGTTTTCTGGGAGTCTGAAGACTTATAATCTAGTGGACTTGTTGGAACATAGTTGGCAATACTTTGTATGGTTGGTACTGTATGGTCTGCATCAATAGAGCTATTCCTATGCTATATCACGAATATGCAAATGTACTACGCTGTGAATTAACATTTGTGTTCCTTGTTATTGGCACATCACGGATCGTTCATTATTCTTTATGATGACCTCGTGACGCTGTTTGCATGTCCTTTAATCCCTTCGGGCCGCGTCTTTGATATTTATCTATGGGAAACTCGCTGCTTTCACTGTTGTTTTTTATTTCCTGTTACTTTTTTAGGGAACTTGAGGTTTTGAAGGATCTTGAATGCTGCATGTCTCAAGCATAATTTTACTAACGTCATTAATGTGTTCGAATGATTATCGTATGTAGTATTCATCATATGTGCTTGAACTTTCTTAATATTTCTTACCCCATCAAATGCGTTTTGCACACCCGTATGTGCGTAAACCTACCTACTGTTGTTTACATCTTTGCGCTGTCTAATGTACATGAATTTCTCTTACTGGTGAAAATTTATTGATAAATTATAATGTAAAGTTATTATATTAAATTTACAATTAATTTAATGTAGTAATTATTATTTTAACTTTTAACTTAATTTTATTTCCTAGTTGAGTTCGCGAGTTCAGAACACCTACTAAGGTTTATTTAGTCTTCATACTCTAATTTCTCTTGACTCAAACAAAGGTACCTAGGTACTTCAATAACATACTTAGTCAACGTAAATAACTACAGCATCTCAATTATGTAGATAGATCAATACGGTAAAACTAAACTAAAGATAAAATGCACTTACAAATCTTGCTTCGGCGGTCTCGCAGTCACATGGCTCGCGTACGATGGAAACCTTACTCTTGTTTTGGTCAACCCTTTACGATCTTCCACATAAAAATAACACTGTAAACCAACGTCACTATAAAACTTCACTGCAGTGCATAATTCACGTCAGTTTCATTTATGTTTCCGATTTTATACGGGTTTTGTTAGTGTTTGTTAGCGGGGAAAGTTTGGGCGCGAACGTGCGTCGAGGCCGCGCGCGGGAACACGATTGAATTGAAATGTTTTGTTACTTTACTTCGCCGTCCTCCGTGCCATCGTCCATGCCCCCGCCAACCGCCAACAGATGACAGCTTCATAATCTTCCCCGCGTTCCGTGCCCTCCCTCGTCCCGAGATACGTGAACGAAATAGACTTGTTGCATTTTATTTTTATTTTATTGTTCTTTCTTGGGACCGGTCCGACGTTGTTGGACTGAACTGTCTTCGAGTCTGTTGGATTTGTTAGATGATGATTAATGATTGCTTACACAAAAATTACATGGTATTCGATGTTCGAATTGTCGGAGCACTTTCTAAAATGAATACTTAAGTGCTGCATCATTTTAATTTAGAAGCTCTACAAAAACTCGCTGAATAGGTAGGTACCTAACCTAGGTACTCAATATTATCAAATTTATAATAATAAGTGGCCATGAGTGCTGTCGTGGCTGTAGACGTAAAGAAAATAATCTATTAGTTAGTTAAGTGCGTTTATACAAGAAAATTATTTTGCCCTCTCGAAATAAGGTTTATTTTTAAACTACTGCCTTCTTCAAAAAGAATAACGAGTTCCGAGGAAAGTGATTAAGACCTTTAAATTTTTTTGTTCGTCCGAGCGGAGTGGAGTTGCATACGAGTCTAAAAAAAAGTTTCTTTTGAAATTGCGTTGATTGAGTTGTTAAGAATCCAGTTCCGAGTGTTGTAAATACTTATTTTATGTTCAAGGGACCTTTACATTAATTGTGGAGATAAAAAATGACTTATGCCGCGGTAAAGTATGCCTACGTACCGTAAATCATACAATCTTTCTTATAAGTAACATAGGAATGAATATAATGATGAAAATTATGTTATGGTTCCTTTAGTATTCTGTGGTTATGGTAAAGAAAATTCTAATAATTAATATTTCTTGTAACTAAACCAACCACAGAAAATAGGTAGGTAACAAACTAACCCGTGGATGACAGAGGGTCGTTATGAGCTATAAAGGGGGAAGTATGTAGGTATCTATTAGGGTATTTGGGGTCAGGACAAAAGGGATGCTTTCTTTCTACACTCGTGTTATTGTGTTACTTATCAGTAATATTCGTAAGTAGGTACTTATATTACTGTGCATATTTTAGTAGTTGTTTACAATGCAATGTGTAGTTATAGGTACAGGTGAGTTGACCAGGAATACGGCGCCCACTTTCAACGTCGCAGTGACGTCGAGATTTATCTTGACCCATCTTGACAAATATTGCAAGAAATGGTTACTTAGTTTCAACTTTGACCGCGTTCATCAATATCTTTGTCGCGTTATAAGGCACTTTAGTATAGGATGGAACATATCAAGCTAGGCTTCATGATTCACATAAAGCGTAAAAATAATATAATTGATTTCCTTTTTCTGACTGGCTGACACAGGCTGTATCAAAGATATTGAGGCTGTATGCACAAACTGTGCGAAGCCAAGGCAGTTTTAAAATTTTAAATGTAAACAGCACGGATGTCAATGTCACTTGTTTGTCATCGTCAAGTTATCACTGTCACTAGTGTCAGTCTGACTTCACAGGTCAAGGTCAATCAGCTGCGCCCGCGCGTTTGGAAAACAAATTAAAAAACACTATGTAAAAACTAGGAATAGGCAATACAATAAATTGGTGATATATAACTATTGTTCGGTTAGTCAGTTACAATACTCTTTGATCTATGTGACATACTCGTAGCACAGACTATAGTTGAAATAAAATCTGGTCGGTGCTCATATACAATGGCATTGTGTCCTAGAAAGTACTTAATAAAAGATTTAATCCACAAAACACCACCATTAGATGTGTGGCTTCAAGGTACGATCGAGCAAACTGTTGGAACAGATATTTTAATTATTTCTGACGAGTCTGGACGAGCCAAAATAACGAAATGTGAATCCGCTGATGGTATTATTGATAAAAGTTCACTACGAAAAGGTAAGTCATTATTGTTGATAATGAAGATAGCTTTACAACTATTTTAAAGTTTGCTTGGCTTCTAAGTAACATGCTTCAAAATTTACAAATGCTTTTTGAATTACCTACTTTTAGATACTGTATTTCTTAACTATTTCTGCCGTGTAATAAAATTAACTGTAAGAAAGCTCCCTAATGTTTTTAAGGCGAGTTTCTTATATTTAATCACCAGGAACATACTGCTGCATCATAGGAACAGCTGTGAGAACTAAAGGGCTACCAGAAGTTCAAGCAAGCAAGTTTGTCGACTTAACCTCCCAACCACAAATGAAACTTGCTTGGGCAACGGAAGTCAAAGAAGCAAATCTGTTCATGGAAGGGAAGCTTATACCTACTGTTAAATAAAACATTTTTTAGAAAAAGTGGTGTTTATTCCTTCACCATTGTAAAAATTATAACAGATATACTTATACTAGTGGAATTAACAAGTTTATATTGATAAGTATGATAACACTAGAATTGAGCACATTCATTCTGCCAAATTTAAAATTAAAATCATTATTGCATCTATCACAGTTCATTAACAAAATTGTTTGCACGATACAACTGATTCTGATTTCTGATGTTATCTTTAAATAGAATTTTATTCATAGATATTTAACAAAATGCATAAATTATATATATTATAGTTTATACGTAACGGACCCTTTGTTGATATTATTACAATCTCAAGCATACCCATTAATAAAAATTTAAAGCTTGGATTCAGACTTGAGTAGGGGCCCAAGTTTCTGGGCCAGCATGATGTTTCCTGCAATCTTGAGCTTGCCCTTCAAGTAGGCGACTTGAGGGCTCAGTGTTCCCGAGGCAATCTCAACCAGATCATTATCTGATACAGTCATAGTTGTGTCGGCTTTGCCCGACTTGGGGCTTCCATCATGCACTGAAGGAGTCTTCAGGTCCAAAGCTGCAAAATAACATTTTTTTTCAATTAGTATGCATTTTTAACCGACTTCAAAAAGGAGGAGGTTTACAATTCGACGGTATGTTTTTTTTTTTTTTTATATTTGAAGTTGAAATTTTATATTTGAAGTCGGTGCCAGCCAAGTCTAAAAGGTAGTAGATAGATACTACCTACAAGTAGTACTTACTATATACATAGTATTTATCTGCTACCTATTACACTTGGCTGGCACCGACTTCAAATATATGAGTGGGTAGCGCATATGATAATTACATTAATTTATTTTTTACTTTTGAGTGCCATTTGTGGTTTTGAAGTCGGTTTAGTTTTTTTTGAAAAATAATTTATTATATCAGTATAGATGTGAAAAGTAGGTAGATGATATGAAAAAAATTTACATTTAGGCGTAATATTTTTGAGTTAGAAAATCTCGTGCTTCTCATATGGTTAGGACAAGGTCTTAAAACCTAGTCTACAGTATGCCTTTTTTCCAGGATGAAGCGAGAATAAGGTAGACCAGACTTCCACTTTCATCTCTTTGCTCAAAAACGTCTAGAAACACTACAAATAGAACATAGAAACTTACTCCACTGCTTCACAGTCTTGCCGTTGTCGGTAATGTTGTACAAAAACACTCCGCCAACGCTCTTAGCTTGTTCAGGGTTCTTCTTGACCTCTTCTTGTATCTTAGCGAAAAGCGCGTCACTCTTAAGAGCGCCGGCGGAAGACGCAGGCGCCGATGCGGCAGACGAAGTGTTGCCAGAGACGACATTCTTGAGGTCGACATATGCACCTGTAGGGGAACAATGGATAGTCAGGATTAATAATATAAAAATGGGCTAGGCTAAATAATGTGCAGTAATGGAATTCATGTGTTATGAAATATTTATCTTGACGAATATTCTACAAGCGCGGTGTGTGTGACCAACCCAGCACTGGGAACATAATGAGCTGATGATTGTGATGAGTGTCGTTAATGTCAATAATACTATTAGCAGTGCTAGTGATGTTATTTTATACTTACCAGCAATAACAACAGTGTTGGTCTCCTTGATCTTAGTCTGGAAGTGCACACGCTTGCCCTCGAGCCACATTTCTGTGGCGAGCGTCTGTCCGGGCAGCACGGGCTTCGCAAAACGAGCCTTGATGGCCTTTACGTTGCTGGAGTCGTTGCCGCCATATCTGAGGAAGACAGTTTTGTTTTGTTCTGTTTCTGAGTGTCGTGGGACCATGATCCTCGTAGTTCCTGGTTCCCTAGATAAGCCATTTATTCAATAAGGTTTTTAAGCTTACTTGGCTAGTTGAAAAATTTATAAAATTGGGGTATCTGCTGCCGCACTAGCCTCATCGCCCGTATTTCAGTGTACAGTGCCCTGCCTTATTAGGGTTATACAATATATTAAGGCTAGCCTCTTATAATTTTGTTTAAATACACCTATACAAAGACAATAGAAAAGAAAATACATAACTAAATCCAGGAACTTATATGTTATGAGTTGTTTCTCTGTGAGTATGGTATGGGGTACGGGGAGATAAGGGGAATCCTGGTTGTGGACTAAGATCTATGTGAACGTTGGGCGTTTATACTCACTGGGCCAGCACATGCCTCGCGGAAAAGCCGAGGGAAGCCAGGCCGTGCAGGATGGGGCGCGGGTGGCCGCTCGCCTCGGCCACGCTGGGGTCGATGTGCAGCGGGTTCAGGTCGCCAGACAACCTGGACAGTGGTAAGTAAATAGGCCTTTAAAATTACTCAAAATCTTTAAAAAATGCCCTTCTGTTTCTTGCCGTATCTTCCCTTCCGAGTAGTGGTTCTTTATCCGATACGGTGGTAGAGTCATGGTGATAATTTGACGTTCACGCGTCACAGACGCACTTATGCGTCTGTGACGCGAAAAATGAATAAATAGATTTTGATTGATTGACTGATTATTTGTACATAATTGTAGCGCAATGATGCAACGACAAACCTCACAAAAAATGAAAAGACAGAACGACAGAGACCTACATAATAAATAACTACTTAGACAATCTTATCCTACTAATATTTTATACTAGTATTTCTTTTTCTTTATGCACACCTGTATGTGAACACATTTGATCGTCTATTCCCAGCCACCACCAGCTGTGCCACCGGTGATGGCAATCGAGAAAAAAATCCCAGTCGCCACCAATGGTGACAAATGGGGCAAATTTCTTCCCAGTTGCCACCACACAAAAAGCTTCTTGATTGCCACCACTGGTGGCAACTGGGAATAGACGCGTTTGATGAGTTTAAAAGAAAAATGAAAATGAAAAGACAAATAGATACATAAATAAACACCTGTACAAAGCCGCCTGGTCCTCCGCAGTCTTCTGCTCCACCACAGCGTCAGGGGCTCTCTTCGGCGCCGCCTCCACGCCGACAGCCGCCTTACTGTTCCTCGGGCCTCCGAACCCGCCTTGTCCGAGCACGAAAATATGCTGTTGCGTGCGACACACCAGCTGCTTGTTTTGGAAGATTTCACCTGAAAAAAAGGATGTTTAAAGTGATGGAAAAGTCCAGAATTCAGTAAAAACAACTTTGATCAAAATTCTCTAAAACTAATGAGTCATAATTGTAACAAATTATTTCATAAGCAAATTAAATATATCTATACTAATATTATACGTCAGCCGCATGTCGGTCGAAGTTTGGACCAAAAGAACAACCGAATGGGTTCCCAACAATGGACGCAGACAACGCGGCAGACCAAGACGGAGATGGCGAGACGAGCTAGATACATTATTCCTATTAGATTGGCCCATTCTATCTCAAGACCGCGAAAAATAGAAGGAAAGTAGGGAGGCCTTTGCATTGCAGGAGGACCATATACGATATACTGGTGGTAGGTTTTTACTGGTGGTAGGTTTCTTGTATGCGAGAGGCCGACTGGGTGGGTACCACCGCTTTGCCAGTTATCCAGCCGCCAAGCAGCAAGCATTACTGTGTTCCGGTTTGAAGGGCATTGTAGCCAGCGAAATTACTGGGCATATGAATCTATCTAATGTCCCGGGGTGATGAGTGCTACGCAGTACTTTGCATGGTATTAAAAGTTCTAGGTGGCACTGAAATTGTTATACGCAAGCGTGGCGAATACCATCAGGCGAACGAAGTGCTAGTTTCATAAAAAAAGCAAAGGTTTATATGTTTAACATGGGTGGAGTGGAGAGTTGATCCCTATACTTACAATACAATACAATAATGCTTTATTGAATACCAAACACACAGGAAAAACAATAGTTAACAAAGTTAATAAACAGTGGGTTCAATGGGTGGCCTTATCGCTATGCGCAATTTCTTACAGGCAACCTTTAGATGGACAGGAATTTTAAAAGAAATATTGCGGTCAGTGTGGTGTACATTATAAAACTCCAATTTATACACATTATGTAAATATGATATACTATTAAAAAATAAGACATATATAAATAAATTAAATACCTACTATAAATAAATAACATAACATTAATACATAAATAAAATAAATAAATATAATTATACTTACAATGTCATTTAGCTGTTATTAGACAAGTAATGATTCTTCATCATATTCTTAAAATAGCAATGGACTTGGCATGTCTAATTTCTACGGGCAATGCATTCCACAGACTGACAGATTCTATGGTGAAACATTTGTCGTAGAAAGTTTACGAATGGACAGGAGTTTTGAGCTGAAGGGTATCTGAGGAACGAAGGGAGCGAGGATTGCAGGACTTATGTCTAATTGACTAGTCCTCTTGCAAACTCTTGCAACATTTTTAATAACGAAGTTGCTTGTAATTTAAATAGCATTTTTTATCATGATGATCAAAAACAGTAATCCAAAAAGTATTTCAGTTTTTCCTTTACCGTTTCTCTGCCATAATTTATTCTTGAACAATAAATTGCCCCCTACATTACATGATAATAATTTAATCTGAATGAGTTTTCGATAAATTTAAGCCATAATTGAAATAACAAGTCTTTACTATTGATAAGTCGTTTTATCTTGTAACTAGCTGTTTATTTTTCACAAAGTTATTTATTTTATCATATTCTGGTTACATAATAGGTGTTGCAAAGTATTTTGCACGAATTTTATGTCAAGTCTGATTAAAAAAAAACATACATATTTTTATAATAATACCACAGAATACTAAGGGACAGAAGCATCCCTCCGCAAAGAAATTTAAACAAATAGCGACTCTTACTATGACGCAATAAAATTTAATTCAGCTCGCGTAGCGCTGCATACCTACCAGTCATATTAACCTACAGAGCGCCTCTCTTTCTATCGCACAGCTCTAATCTCTTCTGACGCGGCACGTGTAACGACGCGCGACCCGCCGTCGGTGTCCGGCTATGTACTTGTAGCTTCGTACCTACAGTGCGGAGTGCGCTAGGCCTGATAATACTAAGGCAGGGATCCTAATTTCTTAACATTGTTCACACCGAGGGAGAGCCCCGGTGACATGTAATACAGGTTTTACAAAAACCTACATCATGCACCAGCTCTCACAAAGGAGCACTGTTTTTTAGAAATTTTGTATAACCCATGACTGTACCTGAATCTTTGTGAAGAGAAATAAACAAGTTATTATTAATATTTTTACTTGAACGAATAAAAAAGGTGGACGCCGCATCGTCAAATTCAAAAGTGAAGCACTCAAGTTAACCCGGTCCGCTGGTTCGTACAGAAGCCCAACACGCACACATTTACATCATGCTATGCCGCTCGGCCGTCACATCGGCCCTCTGTCCACTCAAACAAACATAACGCTGCCGCCATTGCTATGCTTCAGTTGTTGCTTAGTGAGATTCCGTCCGCCTTTTTTATTCGTTCAAGTATTTTAAGTACCTACTTTATTTCATCGCTTATAGACCTATTCATTTCATTTATTTCAGGCAGTATTAAGGTATAACAAAGGCCCATAGAATATACATATACCTTACAGACTAACATATATGATTATGTTGGGTCGCTACTTTAGCTAATGTAAGAACAAATTCACGTAACTCAATTTTCGCTATAAGTCAATTGTATGGGATTCATAATAATTTTATGTATTTTTGTCTCCACTTGAAAATTTTCGGTAATTATTAGCAACCTAAAAAAAATGTGCGAAATTCATCCTGTGCAATTTTGCTGTTTGTTAACCAAGTCATTAAAAATTCGAACCCATACTTTTATTTTAGAATATACTTACTAGCTGCGCCCCGAGGTTTCACCCGCGGTTTGCTGGGATAAAAAGTAGCCTATGTCCTTTTCCAGGACCTAAAGAACCTATACATAACAAATTTCATCAAAATCCGTTCTGTAGTTTTACGTGATTGAGTAACAAACAAACAAACATCCATCCATTCATCGTTCCTCACAAACTTTATAATAGTAGTAATTAAATTGCTTGGAATATTTTACAAAATTATTTGTATCAATTATTATGACTCAACATTTATAGAGAGCTTTACTTTATTCATAGTTCAGTCCATTTATGGCGTGTTGCTTACCATCAGGCGAACGACCTGCTCGCCTCGTCTCTCAATTACATAAAAGTTGTACTTACTGTTGACAATAGCCACGGCACTGGACCCCTTGTCGAGAACTTCGGCCACATAGCAACGCGTAGTGAAAGTACCCTCGGTTCCAGGGAAGTCACCGACAAACTCGATATATTGCTCTCCATGGAGAATCTGCAAAGGGATATACAATGTTTTCTTATTGCGTGGGTTTTTACCCCTAAATAGTATAAATCAAAGCCAACGGTCGTCTGTCCGTTTAACCACTTTGTACTTCTATCCTACAACATGAATTTTGATGTAGTTTTTGCGTCATACCGTCATTTATAAACTTTCTTAAATTAAAAATCTTGACGGAGTCCATATTTATTATAAATCGAGAAGCTAATATAATAATATTATATAACAGTATTAGTGATAATTACTGGGCATATGAGACTTAATATCTGATGTCTAGAGGTGATGCGCAATGCAGTGCTACGCAGTGCTTTTAATGACATTAAAATACTGGGTGGCACTGCAACTGTTATGGTCAGGCGTGGCGCTTACTACCAGGCGAACGACTTGCTCGTCTCATCACTCAGTTACATAAAAAATAACCGAATGAGGAAGAAGTCTTTAGCCTGGTGGTAACTACCACGCGTTTTTATGTTTATTTTTAGAAATTCGAACTGACCATAGAGCATTGTATTTTTCAATTAGTCATTATAAGTGAAAAACGCTATTTGAAAGTCTCAAAAATAATGCAATGCCATGACAGTTACTTTTCAATAAAATCAGCCTGTTCAAATATGAACTCTAACATGTACGCAATATGAGCCAAGTCCCCACTTTACTTTTATCTATATAAATACAGATTTATGTAATATACATGAATGAATATGCAAAAAGTTGAATGGTGAACAAAGGAAGAACTTTGACCCGGTTGCGGTCGATAACGATAATGCACTGACAAGTAAGGTTTGTATTTTAAATCAATTATACACTCCTTCACAATATGTGATTGATCTACCAGTAAGTATAACAAAATTGTATTAGAATTTGATTTAGAAACGTGATATTTACCATGCATTTCTTTTGTTTTGAGTTCTCGATATTTCGGCACTGTTACAAGCACCATGGTGCTTGTAACAGTCGCGTAGCTAGTGTCAGTGACCATGTTAGTTTAAAAACGCAAAATTGTATTATCTAAACTATTATAAAAATGGAACTGAGCGAATTAAAGATATTTTTGAAAAACCAACTAAAATTGACTATTTACGATTTTTAGAGTTTTTGTCTTTTTGTGTGTTTGCTATCTATAACCTCGAAAACTACCGAACGGATCTTAATACTGTTTTCAATGTTTGATAGCCTAAATCTTAACTTAAATCCTGGTGCATGTTTCATTGCGCTGTGACATCGCAATGCTGAGATATCTTTACATAAGCGTACGAAGTCATGCAGGTAAAGCGAATTCTCACATTTTTGCTTCCGTAACTGTTAGCTAACTTTGGTCGACGCGAACGAAGTCGCGGCCAAAAGCTAGTAAATAAATATAATACATTTTATAACAAAAAAACTACTTAAATCCTGATCTATCTTCGTAGTCAAAGGCCGAATATCGATGACATTTAATTACGGGACCGCCTTGAAGCTACACTGAACCCAACGCAAAAATAATCTCCAATCGGTTTATAAATGACGGAGTTCTGAGGTAACAAAAATTAAAACAAAAAAGACGTGTGGCACTCGGAGACTGCCGCGGTAAAGCTATTGCATAGCATTCGGAGTGGGGGGTGTTAGGTTATTTTCGTTACGGAATTTCGGGATTCGGTCTCCACGCTCAAGGCCCGCGATAGAAGCTATGCAATAGCTTAAAAATACAATCGAATGGAGAACATCCATTTTTTTGAAGTCGGTTAAAAAGAGCTATTTTGCAGGGCTTTTTAAGCTATTGCATAGCTTCTATCGCGGGCCTTGGCGTGGAGACCGAATCCAGAAATTCCGTAACGAAAATAACCTAACACCCCCAACCCGAATGCTATGCAATAGCTTTACCGCGGCAGTCTCCGAGTGCCACACGTCTTTTTTTTTTAGACTGGCTGTTACCCCATAACAATCCATTCCTACTATAATACTACTTCCTAGAATCGTACTATCCTACACACTAATATTATACGTATATCCGAAAGGTTGTGAGGATAGATGGATGGACAGATTGCTCAATCACGTAAAAATGGATTGTGATGAAATTTTGCATGTAAGTTACTTTAATGCCTGGAAATAGACAACTGAACTAATATTATAAAGATGAAAGATTTGATTGTTTGAAAACTGACAAAGTCTTCCAAACTCACGCATATCATGGGACCGACTGTACACAACAAATTGCCAGGTAGTGTCGTCGCCGCCACAAGTTTGCCCTGCTTTAAGTCCAGTCTGAAACGCTGGCTTGTCCACCAGACGTTCTACAGTTACGAAGACTTCTTAATGTATAAAAGTTAATGCATACTGAAATTGTATTTATTTTTATTTTACAATTTATACATGTGACATCTTATTATTTACTTTTTAATTAATGTGTAGATATTATAATTAATAATCTAAATATTGACATGTAAATTGGCCTTATGAAATAAAATTATGATTATGATTATGTTTGTTTGTATTGAATAGGCTCCGAAACTACTGCGCCGATTTGAAAAATTCTTTCACTGTTGGGAAGCTACACTATCCCCGGGTGACATAGGCTGTATTATATTTTCAAAAAATTAGGGATCCTTACTAAAACTTCAATAATGTAACCCAAAATGTAAAAAAATTACCTAAAATATTCTTTACATCGCGTGCGCTGCGAAAACTATTGATGATAGAATAAAATAATGTACTACGACCTTCAACCGACAAAAAGTGTCGCGACAGCATATATCTAACTATTATAGTTATGCCACAATAAGTGTTCATTTATTTTAAAAATTTAATTGAAATGCCGCCGCTAGAAAAGGCTCTTGGTATTAATCCTTATCAAAATAAATTATCTTCATATTCAAGACTGCTTCAATACCTTTATATAACTTTTTGAATTATTCAATTCGGAGATTCCATTCGAAAGATATCACGAGTTTAAAAATGTAAGTATTAGAAAAAAGTGGCACCTTAAGCAATGTAGGTGTCACAGGGGTACGGGCCGTGCGGGAGGGGAGATGTGTGTGTATTATATTATTTAATTTTGAAATTTTTGTTAAATACCCGTGCAAAGCCGGGGCGGGCCGCTAGTATAAAATACTTTTTATCCCGTAATACCGCAGGGAGCCACTGGTATTATAAAGTTGTGAGGATGTACGGAGGTTTGTTATTCAATCACACAAAAGCTATTGAATGGAATTTGATCAAATTTATATCGTCTTACGGGGACGATTCTACGTAATAAGCAAAAGTTTATACGTTTAACATGGGTGGAGTGAAGAGTTGATCACAATACTTATACATGTATTATGTCTACTTGACTAGTCCTCTTGCCAACTCTTGCAACATTTTTAATAACGAAGTTGCTTGTAATTTAAATAGCATTTTTTATCATGATGATCAAAAACAGTAATCAAAGAAGGATTTCAGGTTTTCTTTACAGTTTCTCTACCATAATTTTATTGTTTTTCAACAATAAATTGCCCCCTAAACTACATGATAATAATTTAATCTAAATAAGTTTAAGATAGATTTAAGCCATAATTCAAATAACAAGCGATATACTATATGTATATAAACTAGCGTCTTTACTATTGATAAGTCGTTTTATCTTGTAGATAGCTGTTTATTTTTCACATAAAGTTATTTATTTTATCATATTCTGGTTACATAATAGGTGTTGCAAAGTATTTTGCATGAATTTTATGTCAAGTCTGATTAAAAAAAGCATACATATTTTTTATAATAATACCACAGAATACTAAGGGACAGAAGCATCACTACGCAAAGAAATTTAAACAAATAGCGACTCTTACTATGACGCAATAAAATTCAATTCAGCTTGCGTAGCGCTGCATACCTACCAGTCATATTAACCTACAGAGCGCCTCTCTTTCTATCGCAAAGCTCTAATCTCTTCTGACGCGGCACGTGTAACGACGCGCGACCCGCCGTCGGTGTCCGGCTATGTACTTGTAGCTTCGTACCTACAGTGCGGAGTGCGCTAGGCCTGATAATACTCAAATTGAAGTCCGGGCTCAGAAAAGAAATTCGTAAACTACAATTAAGAAGGGTAAGATACTTACGTTAGTAAAATCGGCGTGCTTGCCAGGCGGCATGCTCTGGGCTACAATAGGCGACTCCAAGCACATTCCGGCGAGGATAAAGTAAGTGGGCAGAGGAGAGAAGTTCTCATGGCTTTCGTATAGGAACCTCAGATCGCTTGAGTTCACAACTGAAGCTCCGACTAGAAATAAACACGCCAACAGTTAGATAATTATACAACGCGTCTTATATTTTGATTATGTTATCATCAGCCCTTGAATTTTTGTGATAAATTCTTGGACATGCCGGTTTCCTCACGATGTTTTGCTTTGTTTTTAGAGCGAGTGTTAAATCCGCACATAACTTAAGAAAGTCAGTGGTGAGGGGCCAGCGGGATTCAAAATTGGGTGCGTCTGTTCGAAAGTCATTCGCTCGAAAGTTCAAGGACATGTGACATCTACCACGCACAGGGCCAGCGTGGCAGATTATGGCCCATACTCTAGGAGAAAAGGCCCGTGTCCCAGCTTCAAGTTCAAGTCAAAAGTTCTTTATTCAGTTTCCGCATCACAGACGCACTCATGAACGTCAATTTTAACAATGACTCTACCACCGTATCGGAAAAAGAACCACGACTCGGAAGATACGGCAATAAACTAGGGTCATTTTTTTAGAACTTGTGTTACAATATCTTATGTATGTTTTTACAATAATATATATATATTTACAATATTATCTTAGACCGCGCGCGTCGAACCAATACTGACTGCGTTTAAAACAAACTACCTCCAAATTATTATTTTTATTTAAAATTTGTTTTTACTAGTATTACGTCCAAAAAAATGTATTGTAACTATTTTCTCATGTAAGTGAAGTAATTCTTTATGAGAAATTAATGATCTTAACCTCAATATTATGTTTCTTATGTGCCAACTGGCTATTTGGCAGAAGCGGAATGTTCCATGCATCTTTGTCTTTTATGTAATTACTAACTGTATAGTATGCTTTTTTCATTGGAATATTTTTCACACGCAATTTGAATCAAACATCCTTCTTACACAAATTCACATGTCTTGCACTATGTCACAGAAATACGGTACTACAAAAACTATGTACTTCACAAAATAAACTAGGCACGGTACTATAAACTAAAAGTATGTGTGTGTTGCAGTTATAACAAATGGGCCATTGCTCAGCGAATAACATTGCTCAAGGAGCAAACACCGATTTTCAGCTATTACCCGATCTGAGGCGACGAAGCGAAACGAGACCAATACAACAATATACCTCCAATTTATTTATGGTGTCGATTGGGCACAAAATAATAGGTAATAAATCAAATAGAGTCAAAATATATATTATTATATTGAGTTCCTCCTTTGATCAGAAAAGCCTCATATAATAAGAGTTTGGGTACCAGAGGGGAACGAACTATTTTAGAATGTTTTGCGTGTTCCTTTCTGCTTCAAACCTACGACTTGCATTAGTTACCTGTTAATATAATTTCAAAATAACAAGGGCACAACTACAGTATTGAAATTTGAACTTACCTCCAAGGGCATAAAGCACAAGATCCTTTGAATCGTAAGAGTAGGTGGTCCAGTAAGATTCACGGTCACCGTCAAGCTTGCTGCGCTCTTCGAAGTCCTAAAACACAATTTTAATATGGAAATGACATTAAAGTGTTATTTGCAAAATTTTGTTAATTTAATTTATGTTAGTTTTATGTTAGTCTGATTTCAGCTAACTTACCTGAAGTTTTTCAACCAAGTCAATGGTGACTTCAGCAATTTTGTCCAAATGTTTCGCATTTTTCATGTCAGTAACTTTGGACCAGCTTTCTTTTACGGATTCAATGGTCACTGGGTCGGATGGCTTCTTCCTGGAAACGCGATGACATCAATATTTTTTCATCCAACTAATACTATAAACGCGAAAGTTTGTAAGAATGTATGGATGTATGTTTGTTACTCTTTCACGCAAAAAACTACCGAACCGATTTTGATGAAATTTGGTATGTAGGTACTTTAGAACTTGGAAAAGCATATAGGCTACTTTTTATTCCAGGAATCCGCGGGTGGAACCGCGGGGCGCAGCTAGTTTGAAATAATAATTCATTTTATTAAAAAAACGACTTCAATAGGGGATCGGACAACTTTTCAGAAAGTGTTTTATATTAATTACAATTAATATATATAGCCATGAAAAATACTATTTTAATTAAATAACGCTCTAAAAGTACCTAAAACTATATTTAAATATTGTTTCAAATATTGCCGCGCAAAAGGTCACCTCAAAACTTGTGACGTTATATGTAGGTAGAAAACGACAAACACTTCGAAATAAAACTTGCAAAGAGATTTAATTACGTTTTGTGAAGTTTGGGAACGATATTGTAGTAATAGAACGAAAAAATTTGCAAAGATACATTTTATGAAAGCAAAAACGTAAAATAAATACAAGCTTGACTCACGGCATTTGCCTACAAATGACGTCATGCAGTGTTGTGTTTCGGAACAGATTAAAAATGTCAGAATTATTAGATTTTATTTATTGATTTAAAAATAAAAATCATTATTATTTCACAAAAATATTGATTGAATGATCTTCCTGGTTCGACGAACATTCGTTCTAACTACATTTTAGATTTTTTCTCGTTTACTGTCCGATCCCCTCTTCTGATGTCTTCGAAGTCATGGTCGAATATCGATGAAATTTATATGGGACCACATTGTAGCTATACTGAACCCAACGCAAAAAAAATCCAATTCGGTTTATAAGTGACGGTTCTAAGGTAAACAACATAAAAAGCAATTGAATTGAGAACCTCCTCTTTTTTGAAGATGATAAAAATAACTTTTTATAGCATTTTTTGTTTGGACTTATTCTTACTTCAAAGGTGTCCCATTGCTCCTAACGAAGTGAGTCTTGGTGGCGAATCCGAGAGTCGAATCAATGACGAGTCCCGATTCTGAGAACGATTCGTGCACCATGTACGCCTGTGAAGCAAATGTGTGTCTTACTAAATATAAATATTGATAAGTAGTTATATGAATAATTATAGTATGTAATATGTAAGTATTTGTCGTTAATAGTATATTATTTTAGTTATATATGATTGTTTTATTTTATTATCGTTTATATTAATTATTTGCTGTGCACCACCGTCTATTCTTTTAACATTTGTCCAATCCATCCAAAGGTTGTCTGTAAGAGATTGCATTACGCGATAAGACCGCCAATTGTATTACCCTAGTTAAGATTTCTATTTTGTTCATGTAATTATGTTTGTGGTATGCAATAAAGTGTTATTGTATTGTATTGTATTGTATTGATAAGCAAGCATACTGCCCTTTTTAAACTTTCGCGAATTGTATCCTTGTTTAGAATGTATCGGGTCTATAGTCAAAATGTTATTTTGATACATACGTGTGCGCGAATAGACCCGATTCATTCTAAACAAGCATACTGCCCGCCTGATGGTAAGAACTCACCATCGCCTATGGCAACATCGGAGACCTATATGCAACACCAGAGGCCTAGATGAAGTGTTGCCGGCCTTCTTAAGGATGCATATCAGTTGCAAGTTGCAACACCATCCAGAATAATTGTAATTCTTACATACTTAATTTGGTGTGTACATTAGAGGTTAACTATCTATTTTTATATATACATTTACGCGGAGTGATCGCGTAAAACAAAAAAAAACAGTGTAATTAAGAACTTCCTCCTTTTACAGTCGGTTAAAAAAAGACTAATAACAGTACTCAAAGTAAATACTCACGACAACCGGAGCGATGAGCTCGGGCTTCATCGCCTGGAACATCTCGGGAGGAAGGATGTCCTCAGTGAGGCGCGAGGCGGCGGTCGGCACGATTGTGTTCACTTTGATGTTGTACTTGTCTCCTTCGAGAGCCAGTGTGTTGGCGAGACCGACTAGGCCGAGTTTGGCGGCGCTGGGGGAGAACGGATTTTGAGCTTTGTAGCTCGTGATAGTGGTGTCCCTCTGAACTTCGACAGTTCTTTATTTCGACACGACACTTACTTCGAAAAATATAGTTCGACAAGTCATTGTTTCTAATGAACATAATTCGACAAGTATTAGTTCGACAGAAAATACTTCGACAACACAAATAGCCTCAAAGACTAGGTTAGGGTATGTTAGAGCAGTGACGAGCGAGCGAAGAGAGCGTGCCGCGATAGCGGCCGGCGAAACGACAGAAAGTAAATCGAATGTTTGTGTTGTCGAAGTATTTTATGTGGAGCTTATACTTGTCGAATTATGTTTAGTCGAAACAATGATTTGTCGAACTATATTTTTTCGAAGTGTCGTGTCGAAATAAAGAACTGTCGAAGTTCGAGGGACACCGCGTGATAGGGATGGATTGAATTTATATCTTAAGGCGTTTTAATGTTTGTTGCTATTTCGATGGTGGTATTTGATATTTTTTAAACGATCACAAACATAGATCCTGGCCCGTAACTAGGATTCTATCTAAGGAATCAAGAACTACAAATACCAGCAAATGAGGAATCGTTTAACGCGAACATCGATCCCGATCGCTTTCAATTACATATATCCTCTTGATCGGTATTTATTTGTGGAATTGTCTGTTTTTTAAAGTCCGCGTCCCAATCCATATCCCAATCACGATCGCTACTCAAATTTGAAATTGAAAGCGATTGGGATGGGTGTTCAATTTAGATGATTCCCTTGCAGATTTTTGTAGTTCCTGATTCTTTACGCCAGTTTCCCACAACACCCAGACACGAAACAAAAACTTGCGCTTTTAGTCTATTGAAACTAACTTATTAACTAACAATATTTTATAACTTGATTGCACTAAACTTTATTAATTACCACTGTTGACGAACTGTACCTATAGTTAGACTGCCCGAAGTTGCCGAACAAGCCAGCATTGCTAGACGTCATAATGATGCGGCCAAACTTCTGTTTCTTGAAGGTTTCCCAAGCGGCTTGTGTGGTCTTGTACGCGCCTTTGAGATGCACGGCTTGGATGAGGTCCCAGTCCTAAAAAACAATACCTTCAGCATCACCGCCTATTACCTTCCCTCTGCTGGGACCCGGACCTTCTCTCAGAGAGAGTATGGGCTATATTCCACTATGGTTGCCCAGTGCGGGTTGGCGGATATCAGAACATATACCTGTATTTTCGTAATTGTATGCCGGTTTTCTCACGATATTTTCCTTTACCGGAAGAGCAGTAAACAAGAAGGTAAGTAACAATAATTATATCCATAATATTAATAATTCGCCCCTGACAAGAATTCCATGTATCTAGGGAACCAAAAGGTCCCAAAATACTCAGACACCTAATAGATACTATTTTCTTTCTGTGCACAAGCATTTCACAAAGCGATAATCGAACCCGCAGTCTCTGCTATAAGCCGACATGCTCAACCACATACACAAACTATTCGATAATATTACAAAAACCAGGCAAATATAATAACTATTATTTGCTTTGCTATTGTAGGCGAGTTTAATATCTCAAATGTACCTACATTTCTTAAGTAATAAACTATAATTTATTACTCGCTCTTACTCTTATTACTCGCTTTATTATTCTTTTCAACTCGCCTAACAATGATATTATCATAACTTTCAGTTTTGATTCAAAGCACATGTTTGACAATTTGTTGGAATGGAACAGTCCCCATTGAATTTATTATACATGATTCGATGTTATGGTTATCGCTTCTACTGCTGTGGACAGGCGTGGCGCAACCATTGTGCGCTGTGCGTAAGCAGTAGGATCTTGTTTTACCACATTCCATAATTTACTCTCCACAGTACGAAGTTCAATTACCTGCTCCGATAATTTGGCGAAGCTCTTATCGCGCAAGATTCCGGCATTATTGATAAGGATATCTACGCGGCCGAAGTTATCGAGCGCAGTTTTTATGATTTTCTCTCCCTCGACGACAGAATTGTAATCAGCGACCGCGACGCCACCTAGAATGATAAATAAATACAATAAATACGCCCAACGATTACATATATAGATCCTGGCCCCTAACTTGGATTCCCTGTATCTAGAGAACCAGGAACTACGAGGACCATGGTCCCACAATACCCAGAATGCTTGCGCTTTTTTTTCTGTGCCCAAACATTTGTCCCGTCGCGTCCCGGGAATCAAACCCGCAACCTGTGGTGTATGAGATTTGAGCCAACCGGCCCAACCACTACACCACAGGCTCACGAAATGCAACGAGACTGTTAAAGTAGTCATTAGTATTAATTAATATAAACCTTGATAATGAAAAGTCAAGCATGTGTATTTATAGGGTGTAACAGCCGCGAGTAGTAGTCTCCTGTTTCGTAGAACGGCGAATCCTTTAGTTAATTGCGAAAATTATAGTAAAATTCGAAATACGTTGCTTCCGAGTGAGCAAGAAAAATAAAACGTCACCTCTTTCTTACAAGATGAGTGCAGGTCTTAATCCGTAAAAAATATTTAGGTGCCTGTTTCGACTACACAGGGTTTTCAAGCCTAAAAGCTGTATACTGCCCCTTTCCTCTAGCTAGATCTACATGCTTCATTAAGTTTTCAAATTTGCCATACCACAATTTCGCCAATATCATATGAATAGATCAATCTTAGACATGTCAATCTTAACTACATGTAAACAAGTCAATCTGGATTGTGTGGTTTTCTTCACACACAACAATAGTTCGAGGCATGACACAGTACAAAAGTTCAATTACCTTATCGTCGGCTAGCAAACAACACTACGCAAGTAGAATTCCGCTACTTTACAGGAAACAACTGCATCAAATAGCATTTGAAAGTCATAGGTGCCAAATTTCGCTTGAGCAGTGTAGTTTGCTAGCCGACGTTATGTAACTTGTTTATAAGGCACAAAGTTTAATGGTCTTACTTCAGTTATTCAAAGTTGAGTACATTAAAAAATTGTGGTTTTGAACCTTAACTCCATAAACAGTAAAGTTAAAATTCATAAATTCAAAACAGGTAACCATAAGTTGTTTTGATAAAGGTTGCAGGTATTTTAGTGCATGAACAAAATATAAATGGAGAAAACAAATATTAATTAGGTACTTAGACTAGATAGGTTGATAAGATACAAAAAGTGTAATTACATGTGATTATATGATGAATATGTTTTTTAATGCAATTGGCATAAGCTACTTTTCTATCTCTGTTTTCCTATTCCTTCCACTGTATTCCATGCCATATTTTTATTTTGTTATATTTCGGGGAGATGGCTCTGAGCAGCCGCTCAACTGCCATCTCTCTCTAGATCTATATGCTCCATCTTAGGCCACATCATCGCTTCACACCAGGCAGAAGCTTGGATCAGGCTAGTGGCCAAACATAGATCTATAAAGCATAAAAAAAAATAACTGGTCATTTGACTAGTACATATAAGTATACTGCGCTATCTGCGCTACGCTCTACTCTGCACTGAGAGTAGCTGGGGATCATGGTCAATGGCGTGCAGTTGGAGAGGCCTATGTCAAGCAGTGGACTGCGACAGGCTGATGATGATTAAATTATCAGGTGTAACAACCTTACATAGCAATTCTGAAATTTTTTTGAGTATCATGATTCACTTTATCTATTTAAAATTCACATCCCTTCAAGAGTCAGTCTGGTTGATAGATAGACAAATAAGTTTTGTTTATTCTGTCCGTACTGATGCATGGTTCTTAACAAATTTAATAGAAAATGGCTCTTTTATTCTTCACAAATACAGCTAAGTTCTTTATGTGGCTACTTAAATTAATACTTAAGATAAACTTAGAATTACATAATGGCATGAGAACATGATGACAATTAGGCATTTATGTTGTGTGCCTGAAGGGATGAGGAAGGATGAGGAAACAGAACTGGATAAACTTATTGGAATTCCAGGCAATTTAACAGGAAAAATCATAACTATACTTGGAATAATTATTGATAAATGTTCAAGCAGCCTTACATTCTTATAATTAAAAGAATGTTAATTTTAAAATCTGTAGGTAAATAAATATTTCATCTGATAACATATCTGCTTTGAAGCATCAAATTTATTTTTTAAAGAAACTGTGAGAATTTAATGACTCCATTGTTGTCTCAAATTTAAATCTCTCATAATATTATTATTGTGAATATTATGATAGTCATATGAAATTTAAAAGTGCCTACCACGATTATGAAGTTTATAAACAAAATACTACAGGTACACAGTTCAATGATGGTACAAAGTACGAACCTTTATCCTTAATTTCTTTAACGACGGCATCAGCGAAGTTGGACTTTCCGGCGCCGTCTCTGCCGCCTCCCAAGTCATTCACGACCACTTTGGCTCCTCTAGAGCCCAGCAACAGAGCGTAGGCCTTCCCCAGGCCTCCTCCGGCGCCCGTCACCACCGCTACACGACCATCGAAACGAAGTTCAGCCATTCTCACCGGCGTTTGAGACTAGAATGAATATTTTATTGTTGATACGATTGTGCGTCACAATTATCGCCCGCCGACCGAAGTCCAAGTTATAATCTTTGGTACAAGCGAAAGAAATGATAAACATGACAACTTATATATGAGACATGACATTTGCGAATTCATTCTTAAATATTCACAATACCTAATATACCTACAACTTACATTGCGTATTGTACAAAGGAAAGGACTCTAAATCCTCTTTAATGTTTTCTGTACTAATCCTTATGCTTATGACCCCGTCCGTGGTCCGTTTTGAAATTATATATTGGTTGTCCAAAGTAATGACAAAAAATTATCGTGTTATCGTGTGACGTGGGATCAAAAATATAATTAGGCCAGTTATAATACTCTTTGCAGCAAAGATATACAATTTTTATCTAGGCAGCAAAGCAAAGAGGAGAGAGAATCGAGAAAGTATAATGAAAACTTCGAGTAGGATCTATAATATAACTGAGGATGAAAAGTATACAGAGAACTAGGGATGCGATGCGATACCGATACTTTTGCATCGATACAACACAATGCGATATATCGATATTTTATATCTACACACTTGAATGCGATATGTGCTGATATTCATATTCAATTATTTATTGCATTTATATGTCACATATCAAATACATATTGAAATAAAAAATATAATATTATTAAATATATATGACCCCAGCAATGTAAGTGGTGGAGCATACTAATTCATTAGTCAATGCAATAAATTTAATAATGTCATAATATCCATGGTTTACCCATGAGTTAACTTGATTTTTTATATGAAAATTGACACCTTATCGGTGGAATAACCATGATTTTACGTTGGCGCTAATAGGCCTGTCTGTAATAATTTTATCAGTAAATACAAGTCAAGTAATATGTAGTAATATGTATCAAGTAATAAGTACTACAACGAGTAATATGGTGAATAATATCGTTTATTTAAAAAAAATCATTCAATACATATCGATATTATCAATATCGATACATATACAAATACAGAGACAAATAGTAGCGATTAGCGATACATTACAATACGAAATATCGATACAAGCAGAATATCGGACATCACTACAGATACTTGACAACTTCAAACTTGTATGACGTTTTATTTTTGTTTCTCTTTCTAGCACCTGTGAAAATTTCACATCACGCTTTCATGCTCAGTCCATGTCAAATTGGAAAGAACTATCGAAAAACAAAATGTCATGAACACGACTTTTTCTTGCCACTATTTAAAAAGAAATACTCCTGCTACACTTGTTTACTAGAATAAATTTTAGGTGCTCATAAATGAGGAATGTTTTGCGACAATATATGGTTACAATATTCTACTATCCTACTTCCTACCCTAATAATCCTATCCTACCTTTCTATTTATAATATTATTTATAAACAAGTTGCGCCCCGCGGTTTCCCGAGATAAACATATTATCTAATATCAATACCGTTACGCACAACCGTATGTACGTAAGTGGGTTATTGTATTGTAATAATATAGTTATTAAAATCAGAAAATTGAATATGTTTAATTTGTTAAAAATGTGACTAATTTGTTAATATATAAAAACAGCCATATAAATTCTAAAATGTCTTATATTATCTTGCCCGTTGTTTTTTACAGGTAAAATTAAAAAATGATTACTACCTGAGACTGAGATTACTACATAACACACTACCTAAGTTTTGTATTGTATTGTAATGTTATTTTTAAACGATAAATAAATTAAAAAAAGACGTGTGGCACTCGGAGACTGCCGCGGTAAAGCTATTGCATAGCATTCGGAGTGGGGGGTGTTAGGTTATTTTCGTTACGGAATTTCTGGATTCGGTCTCCACGCTCAAGGCCCGCTATAAAAGCTATGCAATAGCTTAAAAAAAAGTAAGTTTCATGTTTTGTTCCTCGACTTGAAGACATTCCAATTTTACAAACCATTCATTCCAGAGTGCAAGTTTGGGCAAGTGACGCATTTGAAGCAGGGATGTAATGGAGGTGGTTTTACCGGAACCGGAGCCAGAAGTTTTAAATTTGATTTATCGGAGTCGGAACTGAAGTCGGAGCCGGAGTCGCAGGCCGAGGTTTAACAAAGAAGTGTTACGGGGAGGCCTAATGAAGCAATATAAATAGAATTCAGTCTCTTTAATCAGCTTAATTGTAACGATAATACACCAACCTACTAGATCACTATCACTACATAGCATAAAACAAAGTCGCTTTCTCTGTCCCTATATCCCTATGTATGCTTAAATCTTTAAAACTACGGAACGGATTTTGATGTGGCTTTTTTTGAATAGATAGAGTGATTGAAGAGGAAGGTTTATATGTATAATAATCGTGCGAAGCCGGGGCGGGTCGCTAGTAGGTGATAAATGAATTGAAGTAAATGGTTTCTTTTTTTAAATATTGTAACATATATTTTTCTGCATGCTTAAATTACAATATTTTGCCAGCGGTTATGGAACATTTTCTTAACCGTTTTGCTTAGATTTTTGAATGAAATGAAAAAAAAGCAAAATAATCGTATTGTCTTCAAAGTTATTTGTTTTATTACTTGTAAATACCAAATACCGGTACGAAGGCCACTAATCAAGAGTTAAATATATTTTGCGTAGTTTTATTGAATTACGCCATTATTGTGGGAAACTTGACGGGAACAGAATCAATTCTATTTGAACCATGGCTTTACTGCATCAGGATGCAAGCTGGCAACGAGAAACTAGCAAAAATACAAATTTGTATGCGACTAGTGATCCTTTAGCAAGTGAGTTTTCGATGTTTCTCTCCTTGAAATTACCTCATTTAAACAAACGGGCCTTTCCTTAGTTGATTTATCTATTTGCCGAAGCGGCGTTACTAAGTATCATAGTTTCTACTTCATTATTCAAAGTGTGAATTTTAAAGTGAATAACTAAACCTGTTGATTATTTTCTAGTAATATACAATGAAGGTATGTGGCGATTGAACAAAGTGTCACCCTTGTACAATATGCGGTACACGGCTGTGAAACTAAAATTGTATGCTGCCAAAGTGAGACAAGCCATTGTAAGCACAGTTCATGGCTCTACTGCTAAATACAGTGTGGTGATTGAGGAACTTCCAAACTTGAAGTATTCTGAAGATGATGCAAGTGGGCTAATGGTAAGACCTAGTCCTAGTCTTTACTTGAATCCGAAATTAACCAGAATCTGTGCCAAAATTATATTGTTTTGGAAGATTAATTTTATCTTGAAACCTGCATCTCTTGATATTCAAAAAGAAGAAAAAAAATTAGATTCCTAAACCTTATCTAACTGCAAAATTTCCAGTGAATTAATGGTTGCAGCACTTGCCAGCTATAGTCATCTTGGGTGTGATCTTATTTGAGCTTTTGTAGACCCAAATGTGACCCCAATGTTCATTTTCAGTTAACAGTATCGTCAAGCCTTGAAGGCAGCCATAGACCAAAAGTGGCTTACACAGCAGTACTTCTATCCTGGGGTGTCACTAACAGTGACAACATTGACAAAGCAACGCATCTGCCATACATGCTGGAGAGAGGCGAACAGAGAGTGGGAACTGCTGTGAAGTCCAGCTTGCAGATGTGTTTTGATTGTAATATTAGACAGTTTAGTTTTACTCAGGTTTGTAATGCTTATTAAATGTCAGGTATGGTTCACTCCTTTGTTTAAAGTTCGAATACTTATGAAGTACTGCAAGCTGAATTGTGCTAAATATCAACCTAAATTGGGGTGCCTCGAGAGAGATGTGCGAGCTAGATTGTGCCTTATTGCTGGATTGCCAGAGTAGCTTTTTATTGGGATATCTTGACAGAGTGAATCTTCTGTGTGTAGTACTATTATCTATTCTGTGAAATGTCACCTCTGGAACTCATTCAAATGTATGACTTAACAATATGGATTTCTGACAGCAAAACATCTACTACAATATGTTATATGTAATATATACATTTTAATTAGTAAATGTACAGTAAATTATTCTTTGCAATAGACCAGTAAAACAACACATAAATGAAAATGCTCCTACTATTCTATTCAAATTAAATATATCCTACTTTCAGATCATAAAATTGTAATATTTCTATCTACTAATTCTAGCTTTTTTCCAGCATCAGCTTCTACAGTTTGGCTTCAACTTAGCAGATAGCAACACATCACGGAGCTCGGATCCGTTCACACTCACATACAAAACTCCTCAAGTGGACCACAAAGAGAAACTGACGCTGTCATTTGAAGTTGGAGATATAAGTATTATATGGGACAGGTGTGTATTACTTGCCAACCTTTTATGGATTTTCAATATTACTGTTTTTACTCATGATTATAATTTACCCATGATCGGTTCAAAAGCATGAGTCGAGATAGCTTCTAGGCTACTCTGAAGGCTGAAGCCATAGAGGTTTATGTCTTCGTTACAATAATTTCCCTAGTGTTACATATATTATTCACTCTTAATCTATGTGATACAGTAACAGTAAACCATTGTTTATTCTACAGAGTAAAAGATGAAACACTGAGCTATTCGGAACAAATAAACCTAGCATATCAAATCCTCCAGAACCAAATATTCTATATGATCATGTTGGATATCACAGTTTTCGACCTGAGCGAGATCAACTTACCGAAGGCAGAGATCAAGAACAATGGAGTTGTGAAAATGAAAACACCAGAAATTGTGAATGTGGTGTTTAAAATTTTAAATGAAATTAGTAATATTAACTATGTAAATAGTGTGATGGATGAATAAATTCGACTTTTTTTGTTATAATTTGGCTATGCTCTGTTCATTTTGCGAGTTCAAGGTTGTGTTGGGAAAATATTCTCTCCTTGAACACTATTATCGTAGTAAGTTTTAAAATATACTCGGTCCTAATATAACTGTCTTGAACAAAAGTGTTAGGTCCATTAAATATAATAAACATACATTTGGTTTTTCAACATTTACTCTCATGAATTACACCTTACAAATGTGTCTGCATATTGTAACCTTACAAAATATTTTTATTATATTATTACAATGTGCTAAACTTAAAAGTACATAACCTATTTTTATCATGTCTCTCCATACCTTGCAAGCAGTCCTTGACGATCATTTCGAATCTTTTCGTACTCTTTCAAGAGATTTTTTATCTTGTGCAAAACTATCCTAGGCCACCACCTACAAGCGCAGCTTAATTTACTCTGATTGTTCTTATCTTATACAAGCACAATGAACGCGCGAGCGCGGGCATGAATACTCAAGCTTTACTAATCAGTACAGAGTCGCGCGAACCTATTTACAAGGAAAATGGGGAATTTCGCACGTATGTTCGGCAGACCCTCTTCTAGGTAGTGATGAGCTATGTATAGATACCGAAATTCAGTAATTCACGGTGCCTGGGCGATAGCACCCGCGCTCTTTCAATGTACCAGGAGCCATTTTCAAAATCTGACTTCCTATTGAAGTATCAGATCAGTTTCAAGTTTCTTTACACACTCCAAAAGGGTGTTTTAAAATTTGTTATCTAACAATGCAAGGCATCAAAATGTTAATAGAAATCAATCACAATCAATGAAAAAATAAAAATAAACAATAATACATACATCTTTTTATACAACACAGATTTATAATCACTTTGTACATCTATACGCGTGATTTGAACAGTATATAAATAAAAAAATGACTAAACTTTGAATAAAATTAGTAAAACTAAACAACATAATAATTAAGGTATTTCTTAAGTTGTTGCACAATATAGGAACAGTATGGATACTATATGTCAAATCGTCACAATTCAAAACGCTAAGATAAAACATACCTTGGTATTTTATTTTATTTATTTAATTTGATTAATCAGTTTTATATTGTCAACTTGTCTGTAAGGTAAATACGCCGTACCAAAGCAGCAACTACGATACTTCAATATCTTTGTAGAACCACGACACAAAATAAAGAATTCTTTCGATGAAGCCAAAATAGAGTCGGTACCCATACTGTTTATACATTGTAGTCTAGCTACGAAATTACAAGTATCATAGTTACTTCGACTACATTTATCATTTCCGAGACCAATTTCAAGAACTTCAACATTTTTCTTTTTTATCGCATCTCCCCATACACATTTCACGATTAAAATATATTTCAAATGAAACAACAATGATATTTGGATATATACTACGCATTTATGTATGTACTTTGAAATAAATGCCCATACAATGAGACGTGATACATTTGGCTAAATAAAAACGTGTCTACATAAGTTACATACACATATAGAAGCTTAATAATGGTTATTTATGAACGTACTATCGTTATACATACATCTATGTGATTTTTTTTCTTGTCTGGTCCAAATCTAACATTCCCATAATCTTAATTGTACATTAAACACTGAAGGATATCTATTTTTATATTTCATCAAAAAACAAAATCAAAGTCTGGTGTTCAGTTTTGATTTGACCGACATTTTTCAAATTACAAATTGGATCTCAGTTGCATTTCCTAGTCAATAACAATTTTCGTCAATTACAAAAAGGTACATCACCGAAACTGAACACATGCTTTCAAACGTCAAGTTGTAATTTAAACTCTATTTTAAGAAAGATAAAACCCATTCTGCAATAGCAAGTTTATAAAAAGAGCTTTATATAAAATCGAAGTATCATTTTGAATAGAAAACAGCTGAAGTATCATACGCTACCTACCCCCCGATTCAGAACCTCACGATAACTCGTTGTCGATCGATTCGGTTTCATAACTTATGATGTAAAATATTGCACGCAAAACAAAATTAGGAAATGTAACATGTAATCAATACCAATATTGTAACCGAAACCGTATTAAATTTTCGAGGCGGAATAGCTCGAAAATAAACATACAAAACGAGATCAATAATAGTCGAATCGATTCGGTATTAGTTATCGTGAGGTTCTGAATCGGGGGGCTGAACTATTAAGTATCGTTCTATTGGATGAATGTAAAATTTCTTCAAACGTCTACTTAGATTCAAGTTTCATGTATTTATTTTAGTTTTATAATAGTGAGTTTGTGAGCCAAGCTAAGTCCGCATACAAAATAATCCCAATAATCCGGCATGCAGTAAGTTTCGTTCCATTGTTCATGCACACAGCTGCATTCCCTCCTGTAAAATACCAAGAATGACATATTACCACGATTTTATTAAGTCACTTTCTTGTTTGTCTGTCTGTCTGTCGTTCCCAGTGGAATTTTGAAACTCGAATTTCGAGCACTTCTCGATTAGCTATCCGGCTGTTGTGAGTTACTTTTTAAAGAAAGGTTCTCCTGAAAGGAGCGCCCCGAAGTTTACAGTGCCAGTTACAGTTTTTTTTAAATTGGTAAATGGGCACAGAGCGAGTGTGGCTCAGTGTGGCACGTGCGACTTTCGATCCGATGCACCCGAGTTCGAATCCCGCTGGCCTCGAACCATTGACTTTCTTAAGTTATGTGTGGATTAAAACTCACTCTAAAACCGAAAACATCGTGAGGAAACCGATTAATTCTTAGACATGTGTCCATGATTTAATCACAAAAATTCAAGAACATGTGACATCCAGTAACACGCACTGGGCCAGCGTGGTAGATTATGGCCCATACTCTCTATGAGGAAAGGCCCGTGTCCCATGCAGCAGTGGGAACACAATGGGCTGTTGATGAAATGGGCATACGTTTGACGACATCTCATAAACATCATCATCATCAGCCTGCAGTCGTCTACTGCTGGACATAGGCCTCTCCTAATGAACGCCACTGAGCTCGGTCGGCTCTTCTCAACCAATCTCCGGCCGCCTTTCGCAGGTCGTCGCTCCACCTAGCCGGTGGGCGTCCTACACTACGCTTGCCGATTCGCGTTCTCCACTCAAGCACACGTCTGCTTCAGCAGTTGTCCGTCCTTCGTGAGATATTCAAAAATTCAAAATTCAAAAAAAATTCAAAATTCATTTATTTCACTTTGTAACAACTTTGTTTGTGAGACCTTAACTAATAAACTAGGCTGTAAGGTCTGTGCCTTAATAGTTAGTTTTTTCCCATTATGTTCAATTTGTTTTTGTTACACTAATTTACATTTATTTTTAACTTTTAGTAAATTAATTTAGCCTTATCATAAAACAATTAGTATTTTCAAAAGTTTTCGTCATTCTGTTATTAAGCATTATGTCAAATCTGTTGTCAAGAGTTAAGATTGCAAAATAATTTAAAATTAATATATAAAATGTATTAATAAAAAGATATGACCAGCCCATAGCCACTTCAGCTTGCTAATCCTATGAGCTATGTCGGTTACTTTGGTTCTCTGTCGGATGATCTAGTTGCGGATCTTATCTTTCAGAGAAACTCCGAGCATAGCCCTCTCCATGGCACGCTGAGCGACTTTAAGCTTGTGGATTAGTCCCACTGTGAGTCCACGTCTCGGCTCCGTAGATCACTACTGGTAGGACGCAAGCATTAAACACACTCTTAAGGCACTGTGCTATGGACGACGCGAAAACTTGGCGTAGTTTGCCGAATGCTGCCCAGCCTAGCGAATCCTCCTGTTAGCTTCCCTCTCGAAGTCGTTTGGACATCTCGCCTGATAGAAACTGGGCACTATGTATCTTGTGGCCTCACCGTGTCACCCGCTAAACAGGCGCCCGCTCAGTGTGTGCAGCGCAGCACCTAACAGCAGCCGCCGGCCGCCGCGCCGCCCGCGCCCGCCGCGCCGCCCGCCGCGCCGCCCGCCGTCGAGTGCTGCGGACCGATCTTGATGCCGTTTGCCTGGAACGAATTAAACAATCAACATCGACAATCTATAGGTACCTCTACTTTTTTTGGTCAGAAGATATTTAATAAATAGACACAAAAAATGCACTTTTAAACGTTTTTGAGCGTATGGTATTTGCTCTTTAGACGGGGAGAAACCACCGCGAAGGGGTATGGCTGCGCCCATGTGTGCGTTGCACTCTCTATGAAACCTCACGTTACAAATGTAAAATTAGTGATTGTGAAATGGTTCAAATATTAATTTATTATGCTGATTACTTATGCGGTAATCGGTAATCGGCGAAGGAAAACATCTCGAGGAACCTAAACGTCCAAGAATCACATAGTCGATCGATCTTTGGCTCTTCTCTATACTGCCAGCTACCTTGCGCAGGTCGTCGCTCCATCGGGCCGGAGGCGTCCTACGTATGCCTAAACGAGGTCTCCACTCCAGAACTCGTTTACGTCATCGGTTATCAGTTCGTCAACAGATTTAACCGGCCCATTGCCAGTTCAGATCAATTGCTAATTCAGTGAGCTATGTCGGTCACTTTAGTTCTCTGTCGGATCACTTCGTTACTAATTCGATCCTTCAGAAGAAAATAACTTTCTGTATGGGAAAAGGCTATATATATTCAAAAACGTACCTCGTTGTTGATATCAAAGACGCCCTCTTGTATTTTCTCGTAGATCTCTTTGGCTGTGTTGATGAAAGCCTCCTCGACATTGGCTGCGGTCTTTGCTGACGTCTCCATGAATACCAGTCCGTGTTCGCGCGCGAACGCCTCGCCTTCTTCCTTCTTCACTTCACGCCGCGACTCTAAGTCGCTGTAAAGAGATAGGATAAATGAAAACTGTGTTTCCACATAAATACAATTTGGGTGTATTCAAATCAAGAGTGAACAAGTATTAACTGGGTAAGCGTGCTACATCTCCGACCGCATCGTCACTTCCCATTAGGTGAGATTGTGGTCAAAGGCTGACCCAGTCTGTTGTAAAATAAAGAGAAATCATTTAAAAACCGACTTCAATTCTGATGTATCTTCGAAGTCCAAGGTCGAATATCGATGTAATTTACTTGGAACCAAATTGTAGCTACATTGAACCTAACGCAAAGAACGCGCATGAACAGACATACAAAACATACAGTCGAATTGAACCTATTTTGAAGTCGGTTAAAAAATAGGATAAATTCAAACTTGATTATTTACATTCTTCAGTACTATAATAATAGGTCGCTGAGCCTTACATAGCAGTGTTAGTAGATAGTCAATAAGTGTCATCATTAGTTTATTCTCATGTATTTACAATCATAACTGTAGAAGTTAGAGTCTGTGAAGAATTAGGAATTTAGGACAGACGGACGAACGAACGAGTTCTAGAGTGGAGACCACGTTTAGGCAAACTTAGTGTAGGATGCCCTCCGGCCAGATGGAGCGACGACCTGCGCGAAGAAGCTGGCAGCAACTACATGAGAAGAGCCGAAGATCGGGCTCAGTGGCGTATATTGGGAGAGGCCCATGTCCAGCAGTGGACTCATATAAGCTGTTGATGATGATGAGACAGACGGACAGAACGATCTTATACGGGTTCCTTGTTTAACTACAAAACCCTAAAATGGTTATGCGTGACGAATAAACTAAGGCGCACTGAACTAGCAACATGGTGAATTATGTTCCACAATCTCTCCAACTGGATCCCAAAGCAATTGAGAATCGGTATCGCCATAATATATTTTATTTCTAAATAGTATAAAACTAAGTCGCTATTCGTGTCCTCATTTCTATTTCTCTGCTTATTTCGTTTAAAGCACGCAACGCATTTGATACCGTTTTCACTGTCCTTTAGAGTTTTGTTTTACGGAAGATTAATTATGTACAATACAATACAGTAACACTTTATTGCACACTAAATAACATGGACACAAAAAATAAAATAAAAGTCACAAAATACATCGTAGTTTTGACGTACATTGTGCGGTCTTATCGCTTAGAGCGCTTACAATACATTATAATTAAGTTTTTGTATAGTAGAGAAAATTAAATTTTTTGTAATCAAGTCGACAAAATGCATACATGCGAAGCCGGGGCGGGTCGCTAGTATTGACATAAAAAAGCAAATTCACCTAACAAACTATTAATATGCATGATGCCTATCTCGCTGAATCTCAGTGGGCGACCGTAACATGAATAAACATAAACTTGACGCACCGTCGTAAGTTATAACAAGGTACATAAGTATAGGTATAGTTATTTCCTGGCAAAGGAATAGTATAACCAGTTAATATAAGTAATAGTATAACCAGTTGTTTTATTTAAAGATTTACTGTTGACATCGATCGTCAACCGATCGTGACGATCGATGTAGACTTTCATCATCTTGTTGCATGATTTGACGACATCGATCGTCAAACTATCATGACGATCGATTCTGAATGAGATGACATTTAGAATTTTGTCGCATTATATTAAAACGCACCGTAACATCAAATAATAGGGGATCAGACAACTTTTCAGAAAGTGTTTTATATTAGCAACAATTAATATATATAGCCATGAAAAATACTATTTTAATTAAATAACGCTCTAAAAGTCCCTAGAACTATATTTAAATACTATGTTTCAAATATTGCCGCGCAAAAGGTCACCTCAAAACTTGTGACGTCATATGTAGGTAGAAAACGACGAACACTTCGAAATAAAACTTGCAAAGAGATTTAAATACTTTTTGTGAAGTTTGGGAACGATATTGTAGTAATGGAACGAAAAAATTAGCAAAAATACATTTTATGAAAAGCAAAAACGTAAAATAAACACAAGCTTGACTCACGGCATTTGCCTACAAATGACGTCATGCACTGTGTTGGTGTTTCGGAACAGATTAAAAATGTCAGAATTATTAGATTTTATTTATTGATTTAAAAATATGAATCATTATTATTCCACAAAAATATTGATTGAATGATCTTTCTGGTTCGACGAACATTCGTTCTAACTACATTTTAGATTTTTTCTCGATTACTGTCCGATCCCCTATTGATCCAAGTATATGGTACTCTCTTATTTCTAATCCATGTCCCACTCTAAGGAGAATGTTGAATGAAAATGTGAATTAGAACATTATTGGAATAGGTTTAATTATATTTGCATGCTTAATAGCTGGCTCGACTTTCGATCCGACGCACCCGAGTTCGATTCCCGCTGGCCCTGCACCACTGACTTTCTTAAGTTATGTGCGGATTTAACAATCGCTCTAAAACGGTAAAGGAAAACATCGTGAGGAAACCGACATGTTTACGAATTAATCCCAAGAATTCAAGATGTGACATCCGCCAACCCGCACTGGGCCAGAGTGGTGGATTATGACCCATAGTCTCTCTATGAGCGAAGGTCCCAGCAGTAGGAACGTGATGGGCTGATGATGATGTGTCTTTACCTATATTCGCAATAAACGCTTGATTGATTAATTGATTGAGAGTTGACTCGCTTCTTCGAAACACGTCGTGCCATATTTTAATGTCAACATCGATCGATCGTCAACCTATATCGACGATCGACGATGATCGACGTTGACATCAAATCATTGTTCCAAGCATATGGTACCTCTTGTTTCCAATCAGCATGATGACCATGTTAGAGTTGGAGTGCTGGCGCGCATCTTCGAGCCAAGTCGTGAGGTGGTTGAACGTGTCTCGCCGTGTGATATCATACACTAGGAGAGCGCCGGCCGCGCCTCTGTAGTACGACCGTGTGATGGATCTGAAATTGAAGAAGGGAATTTGAAGAGTGCGGTCCTAGCACAAGGTAAGGGTTACGTTGGTTTTTCAGAAACCATCCCTTTTATAGGGGCAGAGAGTAAAGTTAAATATGTATGTTTGGGAAGTGATCGAAAGGCTAAAACCAAACTCATGTAATATATAAAATTATTTTTAAAACCAAAGGTACGTAACAATAAAGGGTTATCTAATGTATTTAAACCAATCTAAGTAATCTAATAAACCACCACAAGTGGGCAACGTTCCCAAAATGCTGGCAGCATTGCCACGTTGAATGGCAATCCTTATCACTTGGCCAAGCATTGCTAAACTCATGCAGCACTCATGTTATAATAATAATATAATTAACGCCCAAAAATCATTCATAGATCTTGACCTAAGATTCCCTGTGTCTAAGGAAGAATTTTGAGCACTCATGAGTTTTTACTGGTGTAGGTATACCTAATATGTACATTATGTCGTAAATAGTAATATTTCATTTAAAAACAAGCCGCGAAATAGGAAGTTCACGCGTTTTAGCTTCGGCTATACATATAGGTAACAAGGCTAATAAAATCTTTATATTAGGCAGATTTAGAACATTGGTGTATATAATTTTGTTTGTTATGTATGAAATTAGTAGTATCCAGCTCATAGATTTCCGCGCCATATGCGTTATCGTAAGGAATTCGCGCTTGCTATGCCTCTGGGTTAAAGCGGTTAGTAAGCCTTATTCGGTGTCATTTTCATTTTAGTTTCCATAAAGCTTGCAAGTACGTAATACAAACAGAAACTGCGACGTACTGCAACCTAAAACCACGGCGTAATTGAACGGGTTAAACCGCTTCGCGTCAGAATCTACGAAGCAGAGAGGACGTGCGAAAATGACAAATGGCTCGCTTGGGGTTTCATTATATTTCTTAAAGTAAGTTGCTGCCCGCGACTTTGTGCGCGTGGGATGTGGTTACATCGCGACCCCTCGGGAACCACCTGTTAAATTGGAATTAATTATACTGTGTCCTTCTCCGGGCTACAGGCTATCTCAATGCCAAATTTCGTCAAAATCGGTTCAGCGGAGACGTGAAAAGATAACAAACAGGCAGATACTTTACCTCTTTTTCTCTTTTCCTCTTTTATGTGTTGTTTTCCTTACCCTATGGTTGTCTGGAAGAGATCGCTGCTTAGCGATAAGACCGCCTATTGTGCTTATTGATTATGTGTTACCAACTGTATATTATGTTTTCTTTTTTAAGTGCAATAAAGTGTTATCTATCTATCTATCTATACTTTCGCATATTAACGGCTACGCGCCCAGATTTTCCCGTCTTCTCATGGGAATATCATATTTTTTCCTATTATTAGCGAGGTCATAGACCTAAGCTATATTGGACTTGTTGACTCTCACTTAATCGTTATGATAATGAATGATTGACAAATATGCGAGTTAATATTTCGTATATGCGTAAATAATTAGCTGATAACAATATTTGTGGCTAGTGAGTGGCTGATTTATACTACCAAATAAGTAGGAAAATAGGCACAAATAAAATGAATAACACTAAACTTTAGTAGTCGGCCTTGTTAACTTAATAATATGAAATAGCAGACATCTGGGTCAAGTAAAAATGTATTGTTCTTAATGAACAATATCATGAAATATCAGCGTCCATTGCAGTTACTTGATTCCGAATGCAATGACTCAGGCAGGATACTGAATGAGTCCTTTCTTGGTTAAAAATAAAAATAGTGGCTGACTCTATTCATCCACTGAAGTAGGTATGTACAGTGTTTAAAAGATTGAGTAATCTGCTAGGTATTTCCTCAAGTAAGAATGTGTGCCACTGATAAGATTCATACTAGGTAACTCGAAATATTGAGATCTAATCAGAAGATATATAATTTTGGATTATTTTAAATGTTGGTCTAATCATAAAACAATTAATAGGTCTAATACACATAGTTTGTTTCTGGGAAAACGAATAATTCCCACACGTAAAATGCTGATGCAAGGTGATAGTCCATTTAAATATAACTGGGTACTAGTCACATGTTAATATGTAGTACTGAATATAATACAAAAATATTGTTTTCTTCATTATAGATAAGATAACTGACCAGATAGATGACCAGCCCCAAGCCAGACATAATATTTACACAAACAATGAACAGATATAACAATAGATAAGGGTATAAAATCAATGCTTTGCATGAAGTGTTGACAAGTAAAATGAGTTCAATGTGCTATTGAACTATTCTTGTTCCTCTGTCCGGTATGTATATTTTTGTTATAAGAATGAGTATAGCAATATAGATAAGAGTGTGGGATAAAAATACACGTGTTTTTTTTACCAGACTGGGGACATCTGATGTACACCTGGGAAGGGAGCGCCCAGGTAGAGCCAGACTTGGCCTAAGCCACTTCTTATTTTTGAATGTGGTCAGAAATTATCATGAAGTTATTAATAATGGCATTACTACATTTCGGAGGTATAGACACATGAGGTTGATGAGTGTTTGCTGTTAAATTATAAATAAGTAGTATGAATTTTGTATATGAACAATACATGCAAAATTACTATAAATATATTTATTTTTATTACTTATCCTGAAAAACTAATATAAGCAAGATGTAGATAGTTTTTTAAAAGCTTATTGTAACCTACACAATTTTTGCTTCTATTACTTTATGTTTAGTTACCTGAAAGCTTCCTGTCCAGCAGTGTCCCATATCTGTAACTTGATCTGCTTGCCATCGATGGTGATCATCCGAGCACCAAACTCAACACCGATTGTGAGGTCGTGCACTGGCTGGAATCTTTTGTCAGTGAATTGGAGCAACAGGCATGATTTGCCCACACCTAAGTGTTGAAAAGTTGTTTTAAAGTAACCACAGTATTGCGAGTTTGTAATTTAGTGATAAGTCAGAAGCTTACATTGTAAATGAAAACATCTACCTATCCTTTAAACAGATCACTATAATGTTACTTTAATACTTTATTGTAATATTTGAATTTATATCTGTTTTAGGCTTTGAGTAAAATAAAAAAAAATAGTAAATTGTCATGTTATTTTCAATGAACCCTTTACTAGCACTGATACCATAATTTAAAATACATTTTTTTTAATCATGCTTGTTGGTTTTGTTGTGGTTAAGTTCAGAGAAACAAACATAAAGCCCAAGTGGTAATATTAATTCTATTGTCATGTTGACACCAACTATTTTTTATGATAATTCATGGGTGACGCTCACATTTGCGTTAACCACCAGATGTGGTTGACAGTTGAACTACCCCAACTTCAGTGGGGGTGTCACCCATCAATTATTTTAAATAATGTGTCCCAACCACATTCATTTTCATAATTATTTTTTGTGTAGGTATTTATTTTCTTCACAACTTATGTAATTAGTCAGTGTTGTACAAAAACAAACAAAGAAAGTCCTTGACTTTATACCTTAGTAGACCCAAACAATAGGGTATCTTTGTTAATGAGTATTGACATATTTATAGTAGGATGAGAACAAACTCGCAGCTAATAAATGTTATACGCATTTTATCCCCTATTTGACGTAGGTAAGAATAGCGTAGGCGTTCTACCATCAACTATTGTTCACGCCCCATCAACAAAAACAAATCATCGATCCCTGAAGATAACCACAATAAATCTTGCCCCTTCGGTTAGAAACTCATTAGAGACAAAGACCTTGCAATAAAACTGGGCAACAAAGATAAAAAGACCTAAATAAAATATCAGGAAATAAAATCGATACCTGTGTCGCCGATGATGATGTATTTGAACAAGTAGGCGTAAGCCATTTTCACAACTGTTTCTTGCAACTGTTAGCTATTGCGGTTAACAACAATGGAAAATGTTTATTCACGTGAACGAATTAATTTTATTACGATTAAGACGCAATTTTTACGAAATCCACAGCTGGCTGAATCAATTTGTCATTGTGAAAATTTGACAAGAATAGACTAATCCGTTTACTTTTTTAAATGGACATGTCTATCATTTCATTTGATTTATTTATTTTATTATTTTGACACTTTAGTCGAGTCACTTCAGTCGAAAATATCTATGCGAAACGAAAGAAAGCTGCGAAAGCAGTGAATTTCGCCTGTGGTATTTACTACCTCTGTGACTTCACCCAGAGTCTGAACAGTTTTCAGACTGGGTGAAATAAATAGGAGAACTCTTCGCCTATTTCACTATTTCGCTTCGCGCGATAATATCGATAACTGTACAACGAGTCGATAATCGGACTGGATACTTTCTGACATTCTGTATAATCTGTGACACTGTTTTTCTTTTACTGTCAAGGTAGATTGTCAAAACCAAAACGCTGTCAAAATGTTTTTTGACTGGGTTCCAGTGGTTTGTTTTATTGTTAATAATTTGGGTTTTTAATTATATTCCACTTTCGCTTAGTTAAAATTACGCTCATAAAAAGCTACGTGTCGGCTCTGTAAATTTGCAACATTTTAGCTCGAATACTTCATTAGTAACCTTAAAAACATCCTGTTCAATGCCGACTACTTCATCGCCACAATAAAGTGATGGATTCAAACAAAGCTTCCACATCTATGACAAATTCTGTAAAACCGGAGTCTGAAGGCGAAAAAAATAAGAACTACAAAGGCACACCGAAGCAAGCGGGGCCGAGTGACAATGAAGAAATATTGTTTACATCTACTCCGAATCCGAGTTCGAACTTCGTTCCGTTGAATGGGTCTCGGTCGAGACTCACGAACGCCGTGTCCCACGAGTCTAGTTCACAGTCTAGTAAAACAAGTGAGAATGCTACGGAAAGCCACAAAAACTTGCCTAGCACTAGCCACTCTTTGGCAAGTAGCAAGGTCAACGCAAATGACTGCTTAAATGACTCGGTTACTGCTAGCAGTAGCAGATCCAGCTTGAATACTAACAACGGCATCGATCCCGAGAGTCAGGCATGTCACAGGCACAGGGTATGTATGGCAGGGAGCAGTAATGCACCATCAACAAGTGGTACAAGCCGAGCTGACAATGAAAATATTGTGTTCAAGGAGAACAGAAAGAGACCATCCAGCTTGAAGCTCAATAGACCTAATGAAGATGATGAGAGTTCCAGTGACACAGGAAATGATGATTACTCATTAGGGTCTGAAGATGGTTGCATCTACACATACAGAGGGGGAGAACACTTGGCAGATTTACCAAGTTCTTTTTTCAGCCTTGACATGGGACTCCCTCTAGACAGACACCTCCCAATGCCTCCTAATTACCCTGTAGGTGGTAATGCTGGTAACGCTCGGGAAGGTTCAAGAGCATCGAGTCCCGACATGGACTTTCTAGAAATGGATTTTGATCCCGGGCCCTCCTGTGAAGTAGATTCTGGTGATGAATCTGCACCTGATGCTGATTTAGATGCTGACCTTGACATGCCTGAGGAAAATGAGCCAGTGGTTAATGTGGTGAGGGGTACGTCTCCAGAATATGTACCACCACCACCTAGGCCTAATCCACCCCCTGCAAGTGTGCCAGTGGGACCTCAGGGGGATGATGTTTACAGCCATGCAGTACCGTCTACGAGCCGTGCCATTGTGTCAAGTCACGGGGAACCGCCTGAGCATCCACAGCACACTTGGTATGGTCCATACATCACACATGTGAATGCAAGGGGAGAACATCTGATGGTGAGAAGAACGATGTTGCATTGGGCTGGACCAGTCAGTTTGCATACATTTAATGGTGATTTAATGCCAGCTAGAGAAACCTCTAACTGTAAGTACTTAAGTCTAGTTAAGGCTGTACTATATTTCCTGAAACTCCATTTCAAAATGAGAGTAGGAAACCTGTTTTTTTATTCTGCTGAAAAAGTATATCTAAATCGTTTATAATTTTCTTTAACAAATGAAAAAACATAAAGCATCAAATATAAAGCTTTTGTGGTTTTTTAAGGTTCTGAGGAAGAATATCCTGAGGGATCACTAGCATATCGAATAAATAGGGGAAGGCTGATAAATGATGCAAATCCAATTGTGCCATCTGCTATGTACCATTTGATAATGGCAAAGAAACTTCTCGCTGACAAACAAAAAGAGGACAGTGAGAATCAGAGTTCCAATGTGGTAAGATATCTTTATTTAAGGTTTTGGGGAAAAATTAATGTACATATAGGTGCCTATGTTACATTATAGTTGAGGAATGATTGAGGTCTTTGTTGTTCTCTAAAATATAGGTCAAAGGTTAAAGTTGTACATTGCAAAATTATTATTTACTAAGATGTTATGATGTTTATTATGCTGTATTGAAATACGCAATCTGTTAATAGATTTCATTGAACAGTTCAAACATAATCTATTACCCATAGCCAGTCATTTCCATACACAATTAATTACTGCTTTGATTTAATGACATCTTTATGTTACTTATCAACTAACCTAATCACTTACGCATTCCATTGTTACATCAAAACACTATTCAATTACACCAAACTAGACATCTAACATGACTAACATCAGCAAATATTTTTAAAACAATTGCTTCAACCACACATAATATTCTACTTCAATCATTGACCATTCCAGCCAAGAGACTTCTCCGACCCTGGCCCTAGCTCCAGCACGTCCAGTATATCATGCGTAGAGCCCCCTCGCTGCATGATATGGTCGGAACGAGAAGCTTGCGAGAGGCAAGTCACGCAGATAGGAACTTCAGCCTGCGGAGCCACGGCTGTTGTTAATGTCTTTGTAAGTAAATGGAGATGAGTCCCTAGAGATAGAAAGCAGTAGGTGTTAGAGGAGGCTAAGTAGCATTTTAGAAGTACATAGCGAATAATTAAACAGACACGAATGAGCAACATTGTTTATACTATTTAGAAATATGTTTCAACAGTGTTAGTAGCTCCTTTGATGATGGTGTATATAACTGTAGATCAATTGTTTCCCTGAAATGCTTATCTGCAAATACACTTCTTTGTATCACCAGTAACTGTTTGCGCGAAGGGCTTGTATGTTTTTCGCTACAAATGACTTATTAGAATGTTTGTAATAATTTTTTTCAGAATGCATTGGGCGTACCTGTGAACATAGAGAGGATAAACTCGTCTGTTGACACGAGATTACGAGCGAACACCGCGCCGGTACCAAGGTATAAATTATCGTTCAACATGACAATGTGTGTAAAATGCTTTATAATATGTCACCATTATAGAATTGGTAGGTACCTAACCTACTAATTCTAAAATACTGACTTTATTATTGTAAACACTGTCAGTTTATAATAAATCTAGCAAGATTGTAAACTGAGGGATCATTGTTAACATACAATAACTCTTACAATGTAAGCATAAAATTTTGATAGCTTATAATCTAGGTATCCATTTCAAGCTGTCAAATTGTGAGTTACATATATTGTCCTAGATTTATTATAAACTGAACCTATTTATAATTTTCCTGTGACATATACATTGAAGTTTGTCTCTCTTTTTGTTTGTCCCTCTTTTCATTACTCACTAACATTCATAGAATTTGAATAATCTCCAAATTGTAAAAAGGGCCTATCAGCAATGATTAAGATAAATACTATCCTTTATCCCTAAAACATCAGTCGATCCCCAGATACCTACTCTCCCGCGCGGTCGCCGGCTGCACTGCTGCAGACCTCGCTTTCGGCATACATCGAGCATCAGACGGGCTGGTGACAGCCCGGTTTTTTGCAACATACCCTGAGCGAGCCATGTCACTGTCTCATTGGCTCGCGGATTGGATAACTTTAGGTAAGGACTGTAGAAGACTCGATTTTTTTAGATATGTGTTATTCTACCGACTACCGACAATAGAACAGACAGGCTAGTGACGGGGATCTTTGCAACATATCCTGAGCAAGCCATGTCACTGTCTCATTGGCTCGCGTATTCGATTACTTTAAGTAAAGGTTTAGAATTAGTGTGCTTTATGTATCTGCTATCCTACCAACTGCGCCAAAAGCAAACGTCGAGCATCAGGCGGCTTTGTAACAGCTTTCTTAAATTATGTGCGGATTTAACACACGCTCTAAAAACGACAAAGAAAAACATCGTGAGGAAACCGACATGTCCAAGAATTTATTACAAAAATTCAAAGATATTTGACATCCACCAACCCGCACTAGGCCAGCGTGGTGGATTATAGCCCATACTCTCTACGAGATAAGACCCGACTCCCAGTAGTGGGAACGTAAAGGGCTGGTGACGAAGAAAATGGTAGGTATCAAATGACCATAAATTCAACGTCATCTCTTTCCAGGAGCCGTCCCAATTCTCACTTTGAACCTGCAAAACGGGTGCGACGGTGACATCCCCGACGCGTGGCATCACCAGATGGTGTTCGGGGTGTCACCCCGGGGGGTGTACCTCTGTAACCCGGTGGAATGCGTTCGGGAAACGATGCTGTGGCCGCGACTGGCCGCGCCGTCCACGTTGCTGGTGCGAGCGAGAGATGTGGTGGCGAGGTTTACGAGTTCGACAGATCTGACTCCGCTACTCCATGTGCCTGATGTCAGGTTCGAGACGTACAATGTGTTAGGTGAGTACCTCTAGCAATAATATGATTGTTGAATTTGTACTGCTTTTTTTAATTACTGGGTATTATGAGACTTAACAGCTAATTGTCTCAGAGTGACGAGCGTAGTGCAGCACCGCGCAGAACATTGCAAAATAAAGTTCTGGGTAGGGTTATTACTGTTATGGGTAGGCTTTACGGTAGGTATTGCTTACCATCAGGTGAACGCGTAAGCTCAACTCGTCACTCAATTACATTAAAAAACCTTATTCTAATTTTCGTCATAACCAGGGGAGGGCAGTTCCATACAGTACTTTATGCGTAGAAGCTAGCGTCATTTCTCGCATTGCCTCGTAAACTTAAATATTACTCCTAAGGTAAGGGCCACGTAGCTGCTGCAGCCGGTTCTCAGCAACCGCCTGAAAAGGCGCAATGTCTTTGCGTGCTGAGCTCATTGGGGCTACACACTACATAAGAGCAGCACCAACTTATTTGCTTATAGCCAAATGCAGATAGCAGATGTTTCGACAGAAAAAAATATTTTTGGTAATGTGGCGACCTCAAGCCGCCGCATACATCAACGACATGCTCACAGATGGCGCTGACATAAAGTAGCATAAACGCCCATACAAAGTCGCAGATTTACAAATCCTGCATCGCGCAAACGAAGTTCGCACCAAAGATAAGACCTATACAAGCTCCAAGAAGATAGATAAATGAACATAAATTAACGCTTCATTGCAAACGTGAAATTAAAAACATTACACAAAAAACAATTAAAGAAAGTGTTACAATGGGCGCCCAATCGCTAAAAGCGATCGATAAGAATCTCTTCCAGGCAACCTTTGAATGGAGAGGAATTATCAAAATGTTAAAGACATGTAAGGTATACAATAATAATAAACACATAAACAATATCAATAAAATTAACTACAATACAATAGCAACATTTTAAATGCCTACATAAAACATAAATACATATACTAGGTAAACATTAAGATTCTGTCGGACAGCTGTCCCCGGGCCAATAACACCTGGCTGGTCGAAAGATCTTGCTTATTAAATGGAGGAGCTTCTACAGTGGAAACTTATACCTACGTATCTACCTATCCATTACCCCCATCCTCCACAGTTTAACAGTCCTCGTTTACATTTTACCCGCATTTCCAGGTCAAGTGGTAAACGTGCTTCGTGAGTGGAGCGCGGCGGGGTGGCAGGAGCAGCTGACGCGCACGCGGCACGTGCGCCTCCCGGCCGCATACCAGGCCGGCGTCACTGTCGCCGCGCTCACCGGCTCCGAGGCGCACCGGCGCCTGCTGGGGAGCGCCCAGCTTCCCCTGCTACACCAGAACGAACCGGCTTGAGATCAACTTGACACGTTTCGAAATATGGAAAAGACAGATCCAGTGTTAGATGTGAAGTTATGTGAAGTGATGTGACCCTGTATCGGCTTTCAACGTCTCCATATCCATAAAAATCAGGAGTTGGTATTCTTTATCCAAACGAACTGGCTTGATAACAGCTAGATGTTCGGTGAACCATAGGGAAGACGGGTCTGAGCAGCCGCTCAACTGCCGTCTCTCTCTAGATCTATGTGCTCCATCTTAGGCCACATCATCGCTTCACATCAGGCGAGATAGTGGCCAAACATAGATCTACTAAGTATAAAAAAAAAGATACCTTTTGAACTATGGAAAACTCATTGATCGAGTGTTTGATGAGATGTGACCCGTTTCGTTTTTTTAACATCTCCCATATTCTTAACGGAGATGGAAGCCTGCTCGTGAGCTCCCAGCTGACTCTGCTTCCCCAGAATGACCCAACTTGATTGAAGTATCGACTTGAAGTGATGAGCTTTCAAAGTCGCCAAATTATTTCAAAGTCGGGACGTGCCTTGGAAATGAAGGAATAGACCTAGTATTGAGAGTAGAAAAAAAAATCGTTACAGCGGCAGTCTATAGACAATATCTATCAGCTAGCCTATAGCAATCTATAGCTATTGTCTAATAGTGACGAGATAGTGACAGTGGCGCACAATATTTTGCAAAAGAAAGTTCTGGGTCGCACTGCAGCTGTTATGCACAGGCGTGTTGCTTACAACCAAGTGAACCGGATGCTCATTTAATCACTTAGTTGCATTTAAAAAAAGCCAGGCATTGTAAGTCTACTCAAAGAGACTCCATTGAAATATTGATAACCACTCAAAAAAAATAAAATGGTACGAGCAATTCTGTACAGAGACAGTATTGTTTTTTCAGCTACTGAAAACCCCTGTATGACAGTTTCCATTTCGTATTGAAATATTTAGAAGTTTTAGAAGGGGAAAGGAAGACAAACACTGCATAAGTCTATTTTGTGAAAATGTGTCTTTGATGCGAAGTTGCTCTTCTAAGTGCGTGTTTCAAGCCATGTAGTTAGCCTTTAAAACTTTTGCTTGTCCAAATTATTGTACTGAAAAGGAGAAAAGACATGTGAGGGATAATTTTTATAGTTAATAATCTAATAAAATTACTTATAATTACGTAAGATTGATTTCGAATTGCATGACTAATCTAAAATTGTAATTAATTTTTCCTCATTACTAAAAATTATAAGTCATTTCAGATGTATCATTTAGGCCACAAAGGGCACAATTATTATAATCATAATTTAAAAAAATGCGTAAGTCTTCTGGCAAAAGTAAGGTAGGTATAATAATATTTTGTTTTTTTTTTCTGATAATGTTTTGTTTGAATAGCCGGGTCCACACCGGCCGATCCAAATCCACTCCAACATAAGCGGTAGAATCACGATCCAAACGCGCGGTGATTGTGGACGCGACTCGCCCGATCCAAACGACAAAAGAGACGTTACGTTTGTAACTAGTTTTGTCAGCATAGATTACTCTATGCTGACAAACCAAACGAAGCAAATGTTCGCTCGACGATCGGCAGGTGTGGACCCGGTTGACTATCAAACCAATCGCAAGTTACAAAATACTCTTTGTATGAATAAACTGGTAACTGATATATTTAGGAGAATGTATGTACTTCAATATCATGATTGGTACCACCGAATTAATTTGATAATGGATCAGAATCTTAAAGCACATTTTTGATTTTTGCGTGAATCGTTGCAAACCCAAATGTACTACAAAACGAATATAAAATGAAGACAACAAAACATAGTTACAATGTAATTATTTTGTATCTAATTGTATTTTTAACCTATGCAAATGAATTTATTTTAACTAATATTTATTGAAATAATTGTATTTTGAAACACAATGTTTTGAACCTTTGTTTTATGACGTCAGTGACCAAGGTATATAAATATAATACAGTTATATATCTTTTATATTTTTATAAAATGCATCTTATATTTTTTCATTTTGGCTATGTAGTGTTTGGAGGTAGCTATTTCACGCAAAACAATTATTGCAAAACTTTTAAATGGGAAACAATATATATTTTTATCCAGGATCTGTTGTAGGAACTGTCTAAAAGCTTATGGGAAACACCAGTCGGAAGTTGAAAAGCTAGAGATCAACATGTTTCGTATTATACTGGCAGGAAAACCGATTGGCATTGATTGCTAAGGAATTCTTTATTTGGGCAGTTTTTATTTTGTGTACCGAATGAAAATGTTCGTTGGTTACTATGTAATATCTGTAAATCTTGTATCTACATACAATGTATCTTGTAATATCGTAGTATAAGATGATTACTAACTTTGATAAAATAATTTACTTTTTCTGGCAAGAAATACGGTACATCACGAAAATAGCGTAGCGCGTCAGATTGTAATATTCATTGGTTATATAAAATCTTCACAAGAAACGATGTGCCATACTTTTTATAAAACTGTATTTCATGCACAAAATGTTTCTTCTAATTATTCCAAAATTGCTCTATTTTTTTTAATACATTAAACATCGCTCAAAATTTAATTATTATTTCCTCTTGTATAAAACCTAATTATTATCTTTATTATTAATGTTTTTGTAATGGAAGCTGCACTCGGCTAAATTTTATTAGCCAATCAAAAATGATAATGATGTATATAGATTTTTTGTAAGGTCTAATAATGATGTATATTAAATTAGTCAATTGGTGCTTACTAGTCAAAATTATATTAGCACATACATATAGCTGTGTTTTCAACGCAAATTATGTAATTTTTGTAAATATGTCAATAGTAGAAAGTCGACTACAACAATTTCAATGTCATCGGATCTAATTAAATAATCTGTTCATCATAGTCAACATGTGGCGACCCCAGCCGCCACATATGTCAACGATTTTACGCAAGAAAGCTCACAGATGGCGCTGACACAAAGTAGCATAAACGCCCATACAAAGTCGCAGATTTCCATGCAATCCTGCATCGCGCAAACGATTTTACGCACGATAGATAAGACCTATAAAAGTGCCAAGTAGGTTCTGTCGGACAGCAGTCCACGGGCCAATAACACCTGTCTCGGTCGGAAGACCTTCCTTATTAGATTTCACTGTAGAAGCGCCTCCATTTAATAATGGAAGCGCTTCTACAGTGGATACCTATACCGCAGCCTTTACCTACCTCTCCACTACCCTCCATAAACGTCATCATCGTCACCCTATATCAGTCCACTGTTGGACCTACGCCTCTTCTAAAGTACCCCATTGAACCCGATCTTCGGCTTTCCTTCAGTTCACCAGTCACCAATTCTAATCTATTGAAGTTTCTGAAAGATTCATCGGTTTTTATCGTTGAGTAAATCTATTGCCGTCCTTGTCTATTTGTATGTTCGTGAGTCAGTCATACTTTTTAACAACCATTAAAATTAAGGCTTTATAAGTCTGTACAGTAGAGCGCCACTAACTTTTTGACTCAGTGAACTAACGAAAAAAAAAAAAACATAGAAATTTAATTACATAGATAACTGCGACGCTGTTGTATTGTAAAGGTACTATGATTGTCATACATAAACATTTCCTATAGGCCAATGACACATAAACTTCAAATTGATGACAAACTAGCTGCGCCCCGCGGTTCAACCGGCGCGAGCACTTTCAGTTTTTCCCGAATTTCCCAAATTTCTAAGCAATTTTTCAAAATGTTTTTCCCATACTGTTCTAATTCGTTGATGCAATATGTATACCAACAAACAGTATCTATTTAATTTTAATTTACATAGATTTCAGTTTCCAAAGCAACTGGTTTAGTCGCCTTTCTACTGTTGTATAAATATTTATGGTTAAGTCACTTTCTGTATTCAATGTTTATATTTTAGAACTGTCAGTGTTAACATCCGTGAGAAAGAATGGAACATACGATTGGTTGCTAAACTGGGGGTAAATTGACAAGGTACACGCTAATATAGACCTTTCAGTTAAAATAAATATAGTAATTAAATAAAACTACAATTGTAACTACTCGTTTTCGTCCGCGCGTTACCACAAGGTCTCGGCGTCACGTCATCCTCATCTCGCGTTGCAAGTTTCTCCATTTCTCTTTTGTAAATACTACTATACAATAAAACTTTAATGCACACCGAATAAAATAGACAATTAAAAAAATATTTCAAAATACATCGCAGATTTGACGTACAATGGGTGGTCTTATCGCTTAGAGCGATTTCTTCCAAACAACCGTTGGATGGATCTTTAAAAACTCCCCGACGCAAAAAACCAATAATAAGTAAAAATCGGCTCAACCAATTTTGATAAAATATTTTGATGTTTAAAAATCAACGCTAGAAAACTTGCTTTCAAATAAAAAATTCCGCATCCAAATCGGTTCACCCATTTAAGAGCTACGGTGACACAGACAGACACACAAGTGTTCAAACTTATAACACCCCTCCTTTTTGGTTGAACAGAGAAAACTAACCTCAGAATACAGTAACAGCACCAATCTATTCCGCCGTCGAGTCATTTTAGTGCCGTAAGTTTTTTTATCCCTGAACGATCTGGTCACTATCTCGCCTGACGCGACGATGTAGCCGAAGATGGAGCGCATTCTTCTATAGTCTTCGATCCTATAGATCTGTAGAAAGATGTCAGCTGAGTGATTGGTCAAACCCGACTCCCTGATTCATCAAACATCATCTCGAAACACGACTAAATCGCTTGACGGGAACCTAATTTCCACCAGGTTGTCGCCACTGGTGGGGATTATGTCAATTTTCAAAAAAGTTCTTCTGAACAGTCACTATCTTGGCAAGTGTGCTTGATCGTCGACCGCATTGTCGCTTACTATCAGGTGACATAGTGGTCAAACGCAAGCCAATTAAAAAAAAATTGTGTTCGGATTACGAAAATAAATATTTTTTGACGGCATGGCTTGGTTCGGTAGGTGATATGCCTCTCTCTGTGGAGGAGTTTTACGCACTGTGGTGCCTAAAAAATATTTGCTAAAAAGATTCCATTGTACCTGTAGAAGACGCATTCTTCAAAATGGCGCGCGGTGTTTTATCATTCTTCTTCGCAATCTAAGTTGAATCGTTACTCATGGAAGTTAACACTGTTAATTCCAAAGTACGTACATTTTATAATTTCGCAGTTATTTAAGTTGAGCGTATTTAACTCTTAAGTACCTATGTCGTAACTACCACTGTAAAAAGACAGTATCGTAATCCGTGTAACTTAATAAAAACAAACAATGTTATGGATAACATTATATTTTTGGAATATACTATGATAGAATTCATATTTGTGTTTTATTTTTTATTATGATATGATATTAATATGATATGATATGATTTTTAAAGACCCAAATACAAATCCAACACCTAAATATGTACTTGTGCTTCTGCGCCAATATGGCGAAACTGGAAATACTATTCTTATTTATTAAGAACTATACAGGTGTTTCGGCATTGGCCATTAACGCCCATTTGAAAAATTCGCCTGTATACATGGCTTAGTAGACAAATAAATCATTGTGTCATCGACATTTGTTTCGTAGCGGGAATCGAACCTGCAATCTAAAAGGGATATGAGATAATTTATATTAGCTGACTCGCACAAGCACTACTTCACAGAGGCTGTCACACTAAGTTATTAGACATCTACACTCCATTTATTTAAGGATTGAAAACCTGCCTTTAATGATATAAAACTAGTCTCCTAGGTATCTCATTCACATGCATTAAAAAATCGGTTGGATAACTAAAACATAAAATATGTAGGTACCTACACATATATACTTTACGTATTTATCTAAGAACTAGTTGCGCCCTGCGGTTTCACCCGCGGTTTACCGGGATGAAAAGTAGCCTATGTGCTAATCCAGGGTATAAGCTATCTCCATACCAAATTTCATCAAAATCCATTTTAGTAGTTTTTGCGTGAAAGAGTAACAAAGGTACATCCATATATCCATTCTTACAAATTTTCGCGTTTATAATATTAGTAGTCTTGGAAACGGGTAACTAATACCTATTACTACTCAAATAATTATTAAAATCAGCGTCTTAACATTTTTCCCAGCAAGCGCTTGACGTAATGTGTCACTTGACCTACAAAAACCTGACTTCGAGTACACTTGACCAATGTCAAGGCGATTTATTTTTGGGTAAAAGATGATTACGTTTTACATAATATGGCATGCTACGGAACAGCTATAGAATATTTAATCTTGACAGCTTTAATTAATTTTGACAGCCTCTGTGGTGTAGTGGTTGGGCAGGTTGGCTCAAATCTCATACATCACTGAGGTTGCGGGTTCGATTCCCGCGACGGGACAAATGTTTGTGCACAGAAAAAAAAGCGCAAGCATTTGTTTCGTGTCTGGGTGTTGTGGGACCATGGTCCTCATAGTTCCTGGTTCCCTAGATACAGGGAATCCTAATTAGGGGCCAGGATCTATGTATGTGATCGTTGGGCGTAAAATAAAAAAAAAAATCATCAATAAAAATCTTGTACATATTTTCAAAGAACACACACACAAAATCATTCCTTGCATACCTAAAATATATGCCTCGAAATTACTGTGCATTATGAGACTTAAATGATGCCTCGGGATGACGAGCGTAATGCAGTGCTAAGTGGTATCATGGACCAAATATACAAGTACTTGTATATTTGGTCCATGGTGGTATGTACTGTGCTTGGTATTAAAACTTCTGGGTAGCACCACTGAAATTCTTATAGCAAGCGTGGCGGTTATTGTCAGGCGAACCATTTTCTTCTTTCATTGCTGTTGCATAAAAGTAAAAATAGGTAGATACCTATTTATGTATAGACTAAAACAATTAGAATAATGTTTTACTGGATAGCGGATTTTGTTTTTGTCTATGCTTATAAAAACGTAGTTCCATAAATATAGCGTTAAATGCTACCTACTTACCGGCTTTGGCCTGAAAAGTAACTATAAAGTAAAAATACACATTGTATTTACAAGTAATTATTTATTGACGTCTTTTTATAAAAATTATAATGAGGTAACATGCAAAAACATAAATATCTTGTAACCACTTAAACATATAACTTATTTCTTCAAATTATGCCAAACAAACTTATGACATAAATAACGTAAACACCAAATATAGGTAATTTAGGAATTTGTTTATAAAAAGAATATCGAATTCAGTAGTCAAAACATTGTAAATATATTCTTAAAAAGACGCCAAGGTCCGCTATATTCGACATATGAAAAAGTGCTCTTTATGCCGAGGTCGGCTTGAGCCGACTGAAACGTATGAAAATTACGTAGCTTAGCATGGAGGGCACGGTTTTGCTTCTACAGCGCGGCGCGTTATATGAACTTCGGTATTTTATTACCACGTTTTTATAAGTCACTATCTTGTCCGTCTGTCGTTCCGGGTGGAATCTTGCAAAACAAATTTCTATCACTTCCCAATTAGCTATCCGGGTGAAACTTTCAGGGTAGCTCTCTCGATGACAATGCATTCTAAATCCATAAAGGCGCATAAAAAACGTGGTTTTGAGATAATTATTTTTAATACATTATTTTTTTTTTATTAGGTTCACATTTCATGACTCATAGGTACTTATCTAAACTGTACTACACTACCGGTGAATTTAAAAAAGGCCAAAACCTTTTGAGTCAATTTACAGCCAGTGTGTCGTAGTAAGTTAATTTTAATTAATTTAGTCTTATGGTAAATAGTAATCGTCGTAAAGAGACTATATTTGAGATATTAGTAAGGCTATTTAAGTTATGACACAGATTACTAAGGGACAGAAGCATCACTCCGCAAATAAATTTAAACAAATAGCGACTCTTGCAATGACGCAATAAAATTTAATTCAGCTCGCGTAGCGCTGCATACCTACCAGTCATATTAACCTACAGAGCGCCTCCCTTTCTATCGCATAGCTCTTATCTCTTCTGACGCGGCACGTGTAACGACGCGCGACCCGCCGTCGGTGTCCGGCTATGTATTTGTAGCTTAGTACCTACAGTGCGGAGTGCGCTAGGCCTGGTTAAGACTTGAAAAAAAAAGTAAAGAAATTCAACAATGTATTTGTGATAATATTATCATCATCATCGTCATCAGTTTAACAAACTTTTTAGGTACCTATGCAAAATATTTCACCGCAGCCCAGATTTGAACCCGGGACCTTCTCCTTCAGAATAGGAACAGTACTACCTAAAAAGTTTGTTAAACTATAGCCAAACATGGATGCTTAGAAACCAAAATTTTATCATCAGCTCATTACGTCCCCACAGATGCGACATGAACCTTCTCTCAATTAACCAAATTATTGAATGACCGAAATATTTGGGTCGGGGAAATAAAACCGCACGTATGTTGTTGCCAAACGGCCTTTTGGTCTAAAGTCAAGGATGTATTACGCCTGACCCCAATGCTCTTTACTACATACTTACTAATAAGGAAGACTTTTTGTTGATTTCGTATGTTTAATATTGTATGCATTGCCTTTCGAAAGAAATATCATTTATACAATTTCTGACATTAACTTTGTCACACAATAAACAATAGTACTACGTACTAAGCTGCCTTCACAGTGCCACAGAGTACCTAATAGTACACAGTGCCACTTATTTATTCAGTAGGTAACGTTATCAAAACGATAAACAGATCTATGATCAAAACCTTACCTACTACTACCAGATATTAAATATAAAAAACATATAAATAGAAAAATAGCAAAAACACGAAATTTTATAATGCCTAATACAATAACGTCATATTATTATACCTACCTACATACTACACAAGTATGCCGCAGTATCCAAAGTAACTGGTACTTATAGGACGGCAGTATTCATTTAAAACGATTGAAGTACCTAAATATTCTGTTGTTTTTTATTTACTGATTTTATAACATTAATCATTTTTTTTTCTCTATAAACTAGGTATTTATTTTGGCCACAAATTCGTTGGCTTTTTCCAAAACAACCAAACTGTCATTATGCCCTTCTATTATTATTTTATACAATTCTGGTAATCCATATTTTCGTACAGAAACTAACTGTCGAGACAATGAAAGTGCTGGAGCATGGATAACTACTGCTTCCTTTTATACATCATATCAATCAATTTTATAAACAACGCCGGCGATGTATTTGCAGGCAATGCGTTCGCCCTTTTCACAATTCCTTCGTAGATCGCCTTTTCTTCTTGTTTGAAAAGCTCTGGTATTTGCAACTCTTCATAAAGCTGTTTTATTCTAGCGACGTGCGTAGGGTCCTTGCTAGCGTAGCACTCGACGAACAAAGCGCGTTGCGCTTCATTGCAGCGCTGTAAAGCGTTAACAGCGAGCCACGAGCACTTGCCTTCTTGGATGTCGGTGCCAGCCTTGCCGGTGATTAGTTCGTCGCCGAAGCAGTCTATGTAGTCATCCTATAGATAAATATATTTTTCAAGATAAGCTTTTAACAAATTCGTAATCGGAACCGCGAGTAGATCAAAATAAGCTCAAACACTGGCAGTTTACGATTATCCGTCAAGGAGTTCCATTGCCCACCTTCCGTCTCCATCATCAGATTGGCTGGCTGTCACAATAATATTGTATTGTCATCGGACTTTGACAAGTATGCAAAATTTCAACTCCATAGGACAAGAGGAAGTGGTTCTGATTCAACTCGCAAGATTTGACCCAAACATGGCAAGTGAAATAAAAGCTTGTAAAAAGTACAAACTGTAATTGAATGAAGTTTCTTATGTTACCATGGATTTACCTTCCACTTGCTATAAAAATCACGAAAGAAAACAGTGATTAAACCGGCAAAGACACGTCCAAGGCAAGGTGACATCTGCCAAGTCAAGTAGTTCAACAAGCAAGGCCGTACGTAAGTTATTTATTTATTTAATGTGTCGGCAAACAAGCAGACGGCCCGCCTGATGGTAAGCGGTTACCGTCGCCTATGGACATCTGCAGCACCAGAGGCATTGCTGATGCGTTGCCGACCCTTAAGGACTCTATTAATTCCCCTTTTAAAGGAAGTGTAATGGATAATGATCATTACGATACGGCCTATGGCCTTACTCTCTCTGAGTTCAAGCAGTGATAGTGTGGTTTGGTTCGAGTAAATATCGCTAGCTCGAACAAACAGTATATTTTTTAATAATTACTTTTCATTTTTAGTCGTTCTGAATCTTCTATGCTAATTCTATACACTGACGATATTTTGAAAAAACCAACTGGGAACGACTATTTAGAGGATAAACACAAATCAACGGTTTTTAGAATTTTTGTGTGTCTGTTTGTTTGTTATCTATAGATAGACTCGGAAACTGATCAACGGATTTCTATTCGGTTTTCAGGATTTGGTAGTATTAGTCCCAACTAAGATTATAGGGTCATAGACCATTATAGGCCTGTTCCATCTAAAGAGATGATTATATATTAGAAAAGTTGCCCGGAAAATAATGGAATTTGGGAAAGCTGAAAGTGCTTTCGCAGCTAGTTTTTAATAGTTTCAAAACTCACCTGTATCTGAAACAGTCGGCCCAACTCGAAGCATATCTCTCTGACGTCCGCGTGCGTCCTTTTATCCACGTTGTTAGCTAGCAACAAGCCCAGGGAGACGGGCAGATTGAACGTGTAGTAGGAAGTCTTGTGTTTCACTATAGAGTAGTAGCGGTCTATCGTGAACAGACTGTAGTCGTTCCTGGTGCGGTGAGCCATCGTGAAGTCGAGGTGCTGGCCCATACTTGTGTACAGTAGCGACTGGAAACGGGGACAGTTGTAGAGACAGTATACTGAAGAAAAAGTTTTGCTAAGGCTGGCCTCATATAGCCGGAATACCTCTCTGAATTCATATGATTAATTCAGAAAGCACAGACACATTCTGACTTTTTCAGTTTATGAATGTTTCATATCGATCTGTCAGAATAGCCAAAAAACACGAGAGTACTGATTAATCTGAATGTTTAATTTAGTGTGAGGCATTGTGTGCTTGAATTCAGATTACAAATTCAGTGTCTGAATTCAGAGAGGTTTTCCGGCTGTATGAGGCCAGCCGGACAGTAACTAATATTTCATAATTTACACCGCCGCCGGTCAATCTGTGGCAGTCGGAAACAATAAAGTCACAGAAATATGTTTTATTCTAATTTTCATTTACCTCATTGAAAAGTTCCAACAGGTGCACATAAAGCGGAGATTTCGAAAAGTTAGATCGCAGAATCTCGCAAATTGAGCAGTAGATGAGAATGGAGTCGTTGATCGCGCCGAGACCAACGTTTGGCAAGCGGTACCAGCACGGCATGCCGCGCCGCGTCGTCGAGCCGTCCATTATGTCGTCCACGACTAAGAAGTACGCTTGTAGCTGTGAGAGAAATAAGAAAGAAAGAAAAAACGTTTATTCAAGACATCACACAATATTACACTGAACATACTAAAAGCAAAACAAAAACAAGAAATACAACACAGTGAAATGTTGTGCGACGTCAGGTAAAGGTTCCGACTCAGCACACGCTAAGGTGTTTTAAGGTTTAAGGTGTTTTTAGGTACATCGTCGGTACCCTATCCATGACATCACGAACAATCAGACGAAGACTTGTTAAAAGCTTGTCTTGAAAAAAATATTTTTCAACAAATAACTTATTTATTGTACACTGACCAGTGTGTTCCTACCTACTTGTAGTAGGTGTTGTAGAGATGAATTCTAATTGTCTATGATTATAGTCTATGTTTTTAAAAGCAAGTTATTTTCGAACTTGGAGTAATTTGTGTTTTGACAAATGTCTTAAAGAAAATTTTCATTGTACTCGTTTTTGAGAATTGTTAGGAGCAACTTATAAGTTTTGTAGTCAGTGTAATTTTTATAAAGATGTAGAGTGTTTGTAGGTATTATGGAATAAAAAAAAGTGTGAATGAATTAAAACCGTTTTTTATACTGGATCCCAATGATTAAACACCTTGAGGGCGGATTTCAATAAGAGGTCATGGGCCCCTTGCCCTCAAGGGTAAGATGAAGATGAGCTGAGCTACCTACCCTGGAAACCATATGGTGATGAAATTATTATTTTATTTACTGGAAATAATTATATAGAAACATGACAGAGGAACTGTCAAAACTAGATAAAAATACGAACTATATTATTTGGAAAAAGAAATTAAATTTATTACTATTATCAAAAGGACTAAATTCAGTTATACAAGGGTTAAATGATGAACAAAAAATAAAGGAAGAATTTATTAGTAAAGATGCAAAAGCCAGATTTACAATAATTAATTCTGTAGATTCTTCATATATTGGACGTATAATTGACTGTGAAACAGCAAAAGAAATTTTAGACACATTGGATAAGATATTTTTGGGCCAAATTGACACACAGAGGTGTCATTTACTCCAAGATTTTTATAACTATAAATTCGAAAAAACAGATTTACTAGAAGATATCGGCGACCTAATGAACATAGTTACCTCAATCAAAAGTACTGGGATGAATCTAACTGATACTGAGGTTGTGTCGAAGATATTGTGCATTTTACCTAAAGAATTATCGAGCTTTAGGACAGCTTGGGAATCAACTGCTAAAGAAGAGAAAACTTTTGTGAATCTTATTTCCCGAATACAATTAGAACTAAAAATTACAGAACGGGATACTAAAAATAAAGAAAATTGTGATACATTTTTAATAAATGTTTGTTATAATTGTGGTAAGAAAGGACACATAGCAAAATTCTGCAGAAATGATAAAGGATCCAAGAGCGTGAAGAACAGCATAATAACATGCTTCAAATGTCTGAAAATAGGACATAAAAATAATGATTGCAAAGAAAAATACAATTGTGTGTTTTGCAAGACAAACACACATTTTTCAAAATTTTGTTTAGAGAAACCACAATTTTGGGTGAGTAATTTTACAAAATCAGACAGAGATGAGGAGGAAACTATTGAGTTCATACTAGATTCCGGAGCTAGCAGTCACATAATTAATTCTGAAGTATATTTACATTTGAAAGAAAAGTGCAATTATAGAATCTCAACAGCTGATGGTAATACACACATTATAGACACTGTGGGTAAAGTGTTATGCAAGTCTAACACAAGTTCACATAACATTACCTTCAATGATGTGTTACTAGTCCCGAAATTGAAGAAAAACTTAATTTCAATTTCAAAAATAGCAGAAAATAATTATAAAATTGTGTTTTTCAGAAAAGAATGTAAAGTATACGAAAGAGATGGCAGCTGCTTACTGACTGGTGAGTTAAGGGGTGACGGACTGTACTATGCAGAGCTGTCAGCAACTCGGTCAAGCACAAAGTCAGTAAACTTAATTCATAACATAAATTTTTGGCATCGAGCTTTGGCACATACATCAATTTCAAAAACAAAAAAGATAGTTAATGGAATAAATTCAAAACATAGTGATAATAATATTGACACCTGCGAAGTCTGCACACAAGCAAAACTATGCAGAAAACCATTCAATACCGAAAGGTATAGAGCTACTAGGCCATTAGAAATAGTTCATAGTGACATCTGTGGTCCAATAGGTTCAGACACGTATGATGGTTATAAATATATTATCACTTTTCTAGATGACTATACACAATTTGCTAAAATTTATCTGATCAGAACTAAGAGTGAAGCCTTTTCAAAAATTATTAATTACATAAATTTATCTGAAAATCACTTTAACTCAAAAGTAAAAACATTTAGGTGCGATAATGGCGGTGAATATAGTTCAAATAATTTTAAAAAATATTGTTTAAATAAAGGAATTTCAATAGATTATACAATACCGTATACTCCACAACATAATGGTAAGGCAGAACGATTAAATAGAACAATTTTGGAGCGAACCCGTGCTCTTTTGTTTGACATGAAGTTACCACAAGAGTTATGGGGCGAGGCGGTGTTAACAGCAACTTACATAACCAATAGGTGTTCTAATACTATTAACGACAGAACGCCAGCAGAAATGTGGTTTAATAGAATTCCAAATTTGAAACATTTAAATATTTTCGGTTCTTTGGCTTATTACAAAATAAATACAAAACTCAATAAATTAGATTCCAGATGTGGTAAGGGTTTGCTAGTAGGATTTACGAACAATGGATATAAGATTTGGGATCCGGTGGGTTTGAAGGTATTTTATTCAAGAGATGTGACTTTTAATAATAATGCGAAGGATGTTTTGGAATTTTTAAAGCAATGTAATAGGATTGCGAAAGTTACAGATTTATATAAATTATTTAAAGAAGAAGAGGAGTTGGAAGAACAAAACGAGAAAAGAAATGTCATCACAGCTGATGATGGTTGTCAAGTTGAGAGGGGAAGTTTGTATGGAGAAAGTAAGAAGAAGAAGACAGATGTTGAAGCAACGAAGGAGGAGGAGTTTTCTATTTTAGAAGAAGAACGAAATGATGTCATAGAAAATATTTTAGAAGAAGAACGAAATGATGTCATAGAAAATATTTTAGAAGAGCGAAATGATGTCGTAGAAGATGTTTTGGAGGAGGAACGGAATGATGTTATAGAAAATGAGGGAATTGATGTTTTTGAAGATAGTATTGCTGAAGAATTATTAGATAATAATAGTAGAAGAGAAGTTAATTTGGAAGATAGTAGTCAAGAAGTGAATAATGGAAATGAGATTGAAGATAATAGTAGATTGACGGTGGATGGAAACGAGTTGTTTGTGGATGCGGAGGAGTCCGTTGAAGAAATTAGTGGTAAAAGGATTTTGCCAAAAAGAGATAGAAGATTACCAATAAGGTTGAAAGATTATGATTTAGAAACGTCATTTTTAACTTACAGTGAGGTGTTGAAGAGTGATGAGAGAAGTTTATGGGAAAAAGCTATTAAAGAAGAGATGGATTCTTTGGAGAAAAATAAAACTTGGGAAGTAGTTGATAAAATAGAAGCGGGTAATAGAAGATTGATAACCAGTAAGTGGATTTTTACTGTGAAGTCGGAAGGAAGATACAAAGCACGACTTGTTGCTAGGGGATTTTTACAAAAATATAATGTAGACTACAAAGAAACTTATAGTCCAGTGGTAAATACTACTAGTGTACGATTATTGCTTTCAATTGCTGCACAGAAAGGTCTAAAATTAAAACAGTTTGATGTAAAGACAGCGTTTTTGTATGGAGAATTAAATGAGGATATCTTTATGGAAATGCCATTAGGATATGATTATGGTGAAAATAAAATTTGTAAATTAAAGAAGAGTCTATATGGTCTTAAGTAAGCACCGCTCATGTGGAATAAGCGGCTAACTGAATATTTAAAGAAATTGGGTTTCGAACAGCTGAAATTAGATCCATGTTTGTTTTTATGTAAAGAAAAGGAAATTTACTTCGCTATATATGTTGATGATGGAATTTTGATAGGAAATTGTGAAAATGAATTGAATAATATCATGAAAGGAATGCAAAAAGAATTTGAAATTAGAAAATTTGATAAAGTTGAGAAGTTTATCGGTATTGATATACAGGTTGGAGAAAATTATTTGAAAATTTATCAGGAATCTTATATTGATCAAATGTTGAATAAATTTGGATTTAATGACTTAAAAGAAATCATGTTTCCAAATATTTTAGTTGATACACATCAAGAGGGGAAGGGTAATAGTAGTGATGTGCATTGTTATAGGCAGTTGATAGGGTCTTTACTATACTTAGTAAACAAAACTAGACCAGATGCTTCATTTCATGTTGGTTATTGCAGTAGACATCAAGAGTGTCCTAATTTAAATGATTTTGCCAATATTAAAAATCTCTTCAGATACCTTAAGAGCTCTATATCTTCTGGTATTCAATATTTACGTGGAAATAGTTTAGTTTTGACTGCGTATTGTGATGCAGACTTCGCTGGTGATCCTGATACTAGGAAAAGTACGACTGGCTTTGTAGTGTTGTACAGTGGTGGTCCCATACATTGGTGCTCGCGTAAACAGTCCGTCACCGCTCTCTCCAGTACGGAAGCAGAATACATCTCTGCCGCAGAATGTATCAAAGATTTACTTTATGTTCAAAGTCTGATTAAAGAGATTACAGGTCATACACCAAAAACACAATTATTTGTTGATAATCAGTCGGCTATTGTTTTAATTAAAAACGGAATTTTAAATCGCAGAAGCAAACATATTGATGTGAAATATCATTTTATTAAAGAAAAGATAGATCAAAATTTAATTGAAATTTTCTATTGTCCAACCAATTCTAATATTGCGGATATTTTGACAAAAGGATTGGACAGAACCAAGTTTTTACGTTTAAGAAAGCATATTGTGAGTGATCAGTGAGTTTGATGTGAACTTTAATGAAGTGAGTTTAGTGGTATAGTTAGTTAATTATGATAGGTGTTAGATGTTATATTTTGTAGAGATAATGTTTTGGAATTGATTTGAAATTTAGGTATTAGTTATAGTATTAAGGTTGTCTTGATTGTTAATTTGAAATTTATATTTAAGGGGGTGGTTTAATATAGTATGTAGAATGTAATGATAGGTAGGGAATACTAGTATGGGTTTTTATTTTTGTTTTAATTATGTGTTCAATGTTGAAGTTGTATATGGGGTGTTCTAGGAAAATATGTTAAAGTTAAATACAGGTTGGTTTTAATTTTATTTGAGACAATATAAAATTCAGAGGGGATGTTGTAGAGATGAATTCTAATTGTCTATGATTATAGTCTATGTTTTTATTCTGTAATTGTGAATCACAAGGTATGGCAATAATAGACAACCTTAGCTCAGATCATCTTGGACAGAGTGTTATTTTCCCTTGTAAGAGAAGTAATATATGTCATGAATTCAGCTACAGGCCTATCACCACCAATCGCCTGGAACAGTTTTCACATAACGTAGACCACCAACTGGCACTTCTACCGTATAATGAAAATCCCAATGAGCTTTGCCAAACTTTGTTCGATTTGCTAGAGGTAGAGTACAAAAATATATTTAAGGAAAAAATATGTAGAGGGGGCGTCAGGCCGAAGTTTGATGACTGGGCTACGCCGGGTATTTACAAGAGTAGAAGCAAATTATATTATTTATACTCTCAAAAAAATATTAATGCAAGTAATGTAACTTTTTTGGAATATTTAAAAAAATATTCAAAAATGTTTAAAACAGTTTGTCATATTGCAAAATCGCTCCACTTGAGTAGGAAAATTAAACAAGCTGATGACAAGATTAAAGCAACTTGGAAAATAATTAACACCGAAACCGGCAAGATCAAACCTCGGGACCGGAGCTTTATCTTAAATGTAAATAATAAATTAATATCTAACGATAGCCAAGTTGCTGACGCTTTTGAAAATTTCTTCTCTAATATACCAATCACAACCACACAGCCCCTAAATTCATCTTCGACTGAAGCTTCATCTTTATTGTCTAATAACGTCAATGAGTGTGATGTAGTATTTGCATTCAGGCACGTTAATGTCCATATGATCGAGAGGACATTCAAGTTGCTTAATATAAAAAATACCGAGGATCTTTGGGGAATATCAACCAAAATTTTAATCAACATTATAAAATTGATTGCTCCCTTACTAGTTATGATATTCAACCGGTGCATAGATGAAGGAGTCTTTCCTGACATAATGAAGTATAGCAAATTGATTCCATTATTTAAGTCAGGAGATAAGAGTGATCCGACTAATTATAGACCTATTTCTATACTACCAGCACTAAGCAAAATTTTTGAAAAATTAATATTAAGCCAACTGTTGTCACATTTCAATCTAAATGGATTATTTCACGATCAACAGTAAGGCTTTACTAAAGGTCGCTCCACTACGGACGCAGGAATAGGACTTTTAAAGCACATTTTTGATGCTTGGGAGAGGTCACAGGATGCTATTGCAGTTTTCTGTGACCTGTCTAAAGCATTTGACTGCGTTAATCATGACACACTAATTTGTAAATTAAAATATTATGGAATTCACGGAAAAGCTCTTGATCTTGTCTTCTCGTATCTTAGCAATAGGATCCAAAAAGTTGATGTTAACGGGTCTAGGTCATCCGGAGCTCTCACAAAAATGGGAGTCCCTCAGGGCTCAATACTAGGACCATTTCTATTCCTAGTCTATATTAACGACCTACCCTTTTTTGTGAAGGACTTATGCGATATTGTTTTGTTCGCAGATGACACATCTCTAATATTTAAGATAGACAGAACCAATAATAACCTTGACGATGTGAACAAAGCCATCTCGCTAGTTCTACATTGGTTCACAACAAATAATCTACTATTAAATGCAAAAAAAACGAAATGTATAAAATTTTCTCTGCCCAACGTTAGGGGAGTTTCTGCTCCTTCAAATATCTTAGTAAACGATAACCCTCTAGACCTTGTTGACTCAACAACATTCCTGGGCATTAACTTAGATTCTAAATTACAGTGGGGTCCACATATAACATCACTAGCTGGGAGATTGAGCTCAGCAGCCTATGCAGTACGTAAAATCAGACAGTTCACTGACGAAGCCACTGCAAGATTAGTATATTTCAGTTACTTCCATAGTATCATGTCTTACGGAATTTTACTATGGGGTAAAGCCGCAGAAATTCAATCCATATTTGTATTACAAAAAAGAGCAATTCGTTCCATTTACAACATGAAAGCTCGTGACTCGCTTAGGGAACGGTTTAAAGAGATCAACATTCTTACAGTGGCTTGCCAATACATTTATGAAAATTTAATGCACGCTCGCAAACACCTTAGCACCTTTAACAAAAACAGCGACTTGCATAATTTTAACACGAGACATAAGAATAAATTGTATGTACCTAGATTCAGGTTGCAGAGAGTTAATGGTTCGTTTATGGGGAACTGTATACGCTTTTATAATAAACTACCTGAGGGCATTGACAAATTACCAATGCGTAGATTTAAATCATTTATCAAAATAAACCTTATGAAAAAAGCATACTACTCAATAAATGAATATGTTAATGACAAAAATGCATGGCCTGTATGCCCTAAGCCCCATGATGATGAAGATTAACACATCAGTGTGTGCATGATGTTTATATTTCATTTCTTCTTGGATTGTACAATGCTATGTGAGATGTCTAATGTAGTTAGTCATTCAAATAAAGCTATAAAAATTGTATTTGAGTTGGAAGTGACTAGGTTTTACAGTCATGCTCACTCAAATGTCTTTGCTTGCGGCGGCTCTGTGTGTCGGGTCACTCCCTTCCCTCCAATATGGTTGAGGGGGGTGATGGCTGGTCCACAAGTCATACTCGTGAACGGGTGCTGCTTGCGGGGACTGGTCTGTTCTAGTCACTCCTACTGCTACTGTCATACCTACTTATATTTTATTTACACTTTTCTGTTACTGATACTATGACTATGGGACATCTCACTCGCATTTCTTGTTTTACATTCTGTTAATTCTAATTTATACGTAATTGTGCTGAAAAAAGACATCCCCGCAGAGTTTCTTGGTGCTATCTTCTCTAGCGGGCGTATTTCCGAAGCACTGGTAGAGTCAGTTTTCGCATTTCTTTTCAGCACTCAGACTTCAATTTGAGTATAGGAAAGAAATGGGTAAACATACTTACCTTTTTTTCAAAGTCATGTTAACATAAGTTACAATTTTTGACATTTTTTATTTGTATCATGTGTTTATGACCTTTAAAAGTGCACTTTTGTGCCTATTTAATAAATGATATTTGACTTTGACTTTGACTTTAAAAGCAAGTTATTTTCGAACTTGGAGTAATTTGTGTTTTGACAAATGTCTTAAAGAAAATTTTCATTGTACTCGTTTTTGAGAATTGTTAGGAGCAACTTATAAGTTTTGTAGTCAGTGTAATTTTTATAAAGATGTAGAGTGTTTGTAGGTATTATGGAATAAAAAAAAGTGTGAATGAATTAAAACCGTTTTTTATACTGGATCCCAATGATTAAACACCTTGAGGGCGGATTTCAATAAGAGTAGGTATGGTAATGTTTTCTGTGGTTTATTATCATAACATACAGAGATAAACTACATACAGACTACTTATGATAAGTAGTGATGTGTTACCAATACTAATGAGTCAACACACTGGCTGAACACACAAGCACTTCCCTCTTAACTGCAGGTTATATAATACTAGCAATCGCCCGCGACTTCATTCGCGTCGACATGTTAAAATGTAGCCTATGTTACTTAGGGATATTACTACAGCATTCTAATGGTGAAAATTTTTAAATCGGTCCAGTAGTTTTTGAGTTTATTCGTTACAAACATACAAAAATACAAATCTTTCCTCTTTATAATATTAGTGTAGACTACATTTTTCTTAGGGTATTCTTGTAGCTACTATTAATTATTTTGTGGCATTTTCCATATCTTCAGCTTTTAAGGAAGGACCGGTTCTAACTCCCCCATTGCAGTTCCGAATTTTCATTACCGAATTGAATATCGCGAACAATGGAAAAGGGCTAAGATTCATATCAATATCAGCGCATAATATAGGTACTTAGCGAAACTTTATATCAGCTTAATAAAAAGGAAATTATACTAGCTTGTCTTCAAAAGTAACAGCATCATACAGAGACTGACATTTGAATTGACGACACTTTGACATTAATTGAAATTAACTTAAAATAATATGACAATTTGAATTTAATTTAATCCATTGAGGTCTTACACTATAGAGGGATAATTACGAAGTTTTCCGACCTAAAAAAGGATAGCGCTATACAACAGGCTCTTATAAAGAACGAGGTACAACTATTATCATATTGTCTCTATCGCGTAACCCATTTTCTTGACATTGGTCATGCCGTGTTAAGTCAAAATAGTGTCCAGGCAGGGTCGGCTTGTGGTTTTTTAATGTTTGTTGTGTTATTTCTTATTATTTTCTTATGAATCTTTGTGCTTGTGTACTAGAAACAATTTTGAATTTAATTTTAAAGTATGGTCGGGTGTTCCATTCTTGGTTGCAAGAACCGAAGCGAAAATTGTATTAACGGTTTAAGTTTCCACAGGTAGGTGTTTTTCTTGTGTTTATTGATGTTTTTCAGTAACTATAATTTATGTGGATGTAACTACACATCGGGTTCGACTATTTGAACCCTGATTTTGGCTTGATATATTCAGTTTTTGGTATTATTTCGTTAAAATAATATTGAGCAGTTTTGTGGTCAGTGTGGCCATCATATAAACATTCGAGTTCCCATTACGTCGGGTAAAAAATTGCATCTTTGTGTAAAATTTTAAATGTAGTAAAATTGTGCACACATAAACCATTTAATTAAGATATGATAAAAGTAGTTAATGACTAAGGCTTTTATTTTGGAAACTACAGCTTTCCCCAAGCTTATAAAAATATTTGGATAGCGGCTACTGGAAGAAGAGATTGGGAGCCAACAAAAAATTCGAAGATATGTTCAATACATTTTAAGGACCATGAACTAAAAATTAAAGAAAAACGAACAAGACTAGTTCGTGATGCAGTACCGACAGTGCATGTAAGATTTATTATTTAGTTGTTTTTATTTAATTTGAATTATCTCTGTGATTTTGCAGTTGCACATCATCATCATTATCATCATCATCAGCCTATACGAATCCACTGCTGGACATAGGCCTCTCCCAATGACAGTAGTTAAAATTGATGTACTTGGAGAAGCTACTAAGTATTTTCCCTCAGTTTCTTGCCGTATCTTCTGGGTAGTGATTCTTTTTCCGATGCGATGGCATTGTCATTGTAATAATTGGCGTTCTTAAGTGCGTCTGTGATCTGCTTCGATAGTATGATATTTAACTGAGCATATTGTCAAAAACAAAACATAAAATATTGTAATTTGTTACAAAAGTTCTAAAAAACATGCCCCTAACTTTTTTGGCGTATCTTCCGAATGGTGGTGGTTCTTTTTCCGATAGTTAGAGTCAGTGTAATAACTGACGTTCATAAGTGCGTCTGTGATGCGAAAACTGAATAAAGAACTTTTGAACTTTGAGACACTATGCTATTTAGAATACTTCGAGTTGTTTTTTTCATGTACTTTTAAGGTTTTTATAATATGGTTTTTTATGAGCATTGAGGTTGCGGGTTTGATTCCCGCTACGGGACAAATTTTTGTGACAGAAATAAAGCGCAAACATTTGTTTTGTGTCTGGGTATTGTGAGACCATGGTCTTCATAGTTTTTCCCTAGATACAGGGAATCCTAGTTAGGGGCCTTTTTGTTTATTTATTTTATTTTTATTTCAACATTGTGTTTATTTACCTATATCCTAAGTTTCAGTTGTGCTGTGGTCATGTAAATTATGTCAAATAATTATAGTTCTTTAATTATAAATTCTATCTGAATGGAAATAATGAAGTTTATTGTGTTAATGTATCATCTATGTATTTACTTTAATTATTTTTATTATCTGACTGGTTTAATCCTAGACAAAAAACTAGTTACCAACAAAATATTAAAATGATTGCACGAATTTCATAGATTTTGTTGCAAAGGAATTTCTCGGAAGACTGTCTATGAGGCTTTAAGTATTGTATTTATACATTCACTATGAAGCGTGCCGTAAAAAATGTAGGTACCTATCGCATCTCGTTCGTGTTCTGCGTTGTAGCGCCGCCGCCACTATCGACATCACATGCATATTCCCTATTAATGCTGTAATTCGTAAATCATCGTGGTACTTATCTTTCACTCTGGGGTACAGAATAGTACAGATGTCCTACCTTTTACAGACCAACTACGAACTTTTGAAGTTATAGTGGCTGCAATGCAACGCAGAACACGTTACATTTTCATTCAAGCGAATGGGAGAATTTTTCATAGGTATGGTGAACACTCCAAAAATACTGTCAAAAAACTATTGCTTTCCAAAAGTGTTACGCTGTCAAGGACTCTATAGTGTCATTCCTCAATGATTTAATCATATTTTTCGAAATTATGTTAACATTGCTCGCTATTGTTATGGTAGAATGTTTGAAATTATCTTTATTATTTATCATCTTTCTATACAACATTCTGGCAGTAAGAATTTGATTTGAGATACAATCTATGTTATCTGTTAATACTTGATATCTTGGTGAAAGGTACTTAGTGGCGACTGCGACTTACGCAAAAATAGTTATTAGGCCGGATTCACACTATCGTATCGTATCGTTAACACGTATCGAGTCGTGACCGTGGCGCATCAGTAGGCACATCAATTGACTATGACAACTTGGCGATTTCTTGCTTCGAAATCACGTCGATTCCTTCATTAATAAACGACATCTCTATGATGCATTCATATATTCATATATATGACGCGTCATAGAGAATACAAATTTCGCAGATGTTGTTTATTAATGAAGGAATCGACGTTTCCTCGAAGCAAGGAATCGCCAAGTTGTCATAGTGCGAAATTCCTATTCTGACGCAGCATCAGAGAGCATCACATCAGAGTAATGTCTGCTTTATAAAAAATATATGAATCCGATAGGCTTCTGATGCATCACGACGCGACACGTGTAAGAGATCGCTGCATAGCGATAAGACCACCCCTTGTACTATTAATTATTCTGTACCATTATTAGAAAGTGTTAGTGGACACATTCTTAGTTTCTACTTAATTTACAGTAAGTATACTATTTATAGGCTTGCGTTTGACCGCTATCTCCCCTGTTGTTAAGTGACGATGCGGTCGAAGATGTAGCACGCTCGCCTAGAAGAAACCTGTTCACTCTTGTCTTAAAGACACCCAGTTAAAGTTAAACTCAAATTACTTATTAGGCTAGATTGTGAGGTGGCTTAATAAGAAACGTCATAAAAAAAGTGCTGCGTTTCTTAGATTAGATAACTTTTTATAGTTTCACTACCAGAAAACATAACAACAAAAAGAAAAATAAACTTAAAAATATCTATTTTCTTAAAACTTTTTTAAAAATATGGTGCACATGTGCAACAATATCTATTATATTGATGTGATCCTACCTAACACAGACAGACGACTGTATGTGACTGTCTTAACATTAACTTAGTATTATCTTACCATCTCTACACACCATCCAAGTGTCCTCGCCAGTCTTAAAGATTCCTCTGTAATATTTTCTGGTTTCTCCAACATTTCGTATGCAAACACTGTTGTCAGCCCTCTTGTTTTCTTCCCTCCTATGAGATTATAGTCCAGTACCTAAAAATACATGTAATTATTAGCCCTAATATTGGACATAGTTCTTTAAACAAGTAAATTTTATAGTAAACAGGGTAACAAGGTCTTGTAGCTCAAACCAATCTCTTCCAGACAACCTTTGAATGGGACTAATGTAATTTGGAGGATGGTGATGGAAGTATAATTTGCATTGATGAATTGCTGCCTACCGCAAGGGTAGTTCTCACAACTGGGAACAAACTGAGGAAATCTTTACATCAATATTTATTGATCACTAGGTGCGTGTCGTGGTTTCCTGGGATAAAAAGTAGCCTATGTTCTTTTTCAGGACTTAACATTCCTGCATAAATTTCATAGAAATCTGCTTAGTAGTTATTGCGTGATTGAGTACAACATCCATCTATCCTCACAAACTTTCGCATTTATAATATTAGTAGGGTGCTATTGCTTTTTTGTGTAATTGGTATTCAATAAAGAATGATTGTATTGTGTTGATGTTCAGTCTGTCAGGGCGACAGACCTGAGCAGTCACTCAACTGCTTTCTCTTGATTAATGTGTTCCATCTTCAGCCACATTTCTGCTTGACATCAGATGATGTCTCGGGGTGATGAGCGCAATGCAATGCTTTTTATGGTATTAAAAGTTCTGGGTGGCAGTGCAATTGTTATGGGCAGGCCTGGCGCTTATCATCAGGCGAACGACTCGTTCGTCTCATCACTCAGTCATATAGAAAAAAAAATGAGATAGTAGCCAAGCATAAAATCATCAGATAAATGACAAAAAAATTATAGAGAACTAGCTGTGCCCTGCAGTTTCACCTGCGGTTTCCTGGAATAAAAAAGCCTATTGATAATTCAGAATTGAAGAAGTAACAAACACACTTACATACAAACTTTTGCATTTATAATATTAGTGTGATGCATATTGTGTTGCAGGTGCCATGGCACCGCTTTCCATCAGTCAAGCTATTTGAATGATTTCATTATTTTATAGTAGAATTTAAAAAGAAAAGTATAAAGTAGATACCTGCTTAACCCAACTCCCAACCTCAGGAATCTGTGCAAACTTAGGATCGGACACCAAAGTGTCTACGATACCAGGAAGGACATCTTGAAATGTTTCTTTTTCTTTGCCGAGCTGTGATATGGACACATTTGTCGACATGCAGCTAGGTAGCTGTAGAAGTGTTCTAAAACAATGAGAAAAACATAGTCAAGTGCGAACCAAACACCCATACATAGTCTATTCCAAAGCCAAAGCGAAAAACGGCCTACAGCCTTTGAGTAGGTACCTTTGAGTGCACCATAGGGAACTAGGGATAACCAACATGTTTTTAACCCCTATGACACCTTTGTTACTGAAGCTAGATAAACTATTTGCGGAATTGCAACTATTATTATAATTCAATTTTGATTGAAAATTCATTTCAATTTTCATGAAGAAGCCAAGGTTATAATTCAATGCAAATTAAATTTTATTTGCTACTTCGCGGGCAAACTTAAAATCACTAGTTGTAGTTACCTTTTAAAATGTTGGTGATATCCATAGATTTGCCTAGCTCTACTGGTTAATTGTAGAATTAATGTATTACTAGTCATCTTGCTTCTCGCCAAGCTTTCTCTGACCGAATTCTTTCAAAAGCAAAAAATATTAGATAATTTGATGAAATCGCAGGACCCTACACCGCAATTCACACACACACTTTATGGCATGAGAAAGCCATATTAGAATGGGTTTTAATTTTATTGGTAAAACACGAAATTTATATCAAATTCATTAAATTCCTTACGATTAAGGAAAGACACGACTACATATCACAATATTTCGAAAAAGACTAATTTTGATTTTGACAGTTTGACAGCGTGTTTGACTTTGACTGTTGACATTAGGGCTGCCAGACTACTGTTAATGAATTCTCGTACCAAATGAATAATTCTCGTACTTATTAGTTTCGTCGCGAAGTCAAGGAGAAAATATAGCAAGATTGTCCACACCCAAGTGGAACAGTAGGTACGGAAAGATTTTTTAACAAGGTGCATTTAAAGCAAAATTAAACTCTGCCTATTTAAACTCTTTTGTTTCGTATGCTGCAGATTCCGTTTGAACGACTTAAGGCGGATTTATATGAAAACCATAATTTTGGTTTTCATCAAATCAAGAAAATATCTTGTACAATCATACATTCCTAAGATGCATATGTTTTGGAAAAGGTAAAAGTGAGAGTGAAGCAAGCACAAATATGTTTAACTTATTTAACTCTTAGCTAAGAAACCGAAAGTAACGGTAACCTTTTTGGATGTTAAAATTCGCAGTCCTTTGCGTACGAGAATATAAATTGCCTCGTACATCGAGGCAATAACAGTCAACATTCTCGTACGTGTACAAAAATTCTCGTACATCTGGCAACCCTGATTGACACTTGCCAAGGAGTCAATTTGATTTGACAATGGCAATTCACACCACTGCATCACTGACACTTGGGTCGTTCCACAAATGTCAGTGTCAAGCTCAAAAAATACTTTGCTATTTTTTTTTTCATTTTGCCCTTTAGGGCAGGCTAAAGTCTCTAGGACCATACCGCCATGTCTTTCGTAGTTTTTATTTGATAGTTTAGTATTCGATAGTTTAATGTTACGTTCCTCATTTTGTTTTGGTTGCCTACATCACTAGGAAAATCACTAGCGAGCATATATACCTATCCAAGTAGGTAACACTCGAAATACATGACACTTGTTTTGGAAAATAAAACAAAACAATCGTCCTTTTTTTAAATTTTGTTTTCGCACCGTTCGTTAATTTAGCAGAAGTCAAGTAACAAACAGTAGAACCTACCTGCCATCATCATATACCTATTATAAGATACCTACAAGTTGTAGAAGTAATATTAAATTAATTACCTATGCTTCAAGTAGGCATCTACCTACCTAGAGTTTAGGGTCATCAGCTAGATACGTGCCGTCAGAACAGTGGAAAGTATATTCTATCGCAGATTCAATGTTTTCTAGAGCTTTAGTTAGGTACCTACCTATAAAACACACAATCCTTGGTAGAGTGACGCACAATGTGTACCTAACAGTTTTATACTTTATAATTTTTTCTGTGCATCATAAGTATATATCTCCATTACAGCATTGACAGCCTCTGTGGTGTAGTCGTTGGGCAGGTTGGCTCAAATCTCAGACACAACTGAGGTTGCGGGTTCGATTCCCGCGACGGGACAAATGTTTGTTCACAGAAAAAAAGCGCTAGTATTTGTTTCGTGTCTGGGTTTTGTGGGACCATGGTCCTCATAGTTCCTGGTTCCCTAAATACAGGGAATAAATAGATAAATAATAAATAACGCCCAACGATCACATACATAGATCCTGGCCCCTAACTAGGATACCCTGTATCTAGGGAACCAAGAAGTATGAGGACCATGGTCCCACATCCTCAGTATTTCAATTCAATATCACATTCTGTGTCGAGGTGGCATTAAGCAGTGGTTTCCACGCTGCAGGCATCCATCCAAGGTCCCGGTTGAAGTCTCTATAGCCTCACGCACTTTTCGAGGTACGAAGAACTTCTCTCTAGACAGTGCAGAGGCTTTGTCAAAACGGATGTAATGATTGACGTCTGCGAGATATGCATGCTCTGCCAGGACCGATTTGGTTGTGTCCACATTCTTATTGCTCCTTAAGTGTAACACTTGCCACAGTCGCACGGTATTCTATATACCTACTACTGGCACGCTTAATGGATCAGGCAATATACTGATAACTGACCACGCAATATAATCAGTAGGTAAAACGGAATCCTGAATGAATATCTCCATTATCAAATCACCGATGTATTAAAATTTTATTTTTCTCTGTTATTTGTAATGTATAGTATGCCTAGTGTTATAGTTGCGTATCATGAATAATAAAAAAAATCTTTCTTAAAAGCGGCAGGTAGTGCCGGGACATGGACGGTACAGATACGGCAGATTAACTGTTTATATCCTTTCCTATACCTACCTATATCAATTCTCGAATAGCAAATAGTCAAAAAACCCGATGCTGCTAGCATCGCTGTATATGTATACCGATACCTACGATGTATAATACACTCGAGAGCAATGAATCCGGGTCACTTAAAGAATCCTAAAAATCTCGGAAACTAAAAATGCTAGGTTAATGCAATAAATTGTATTTAATAGACAATGTAATACTCCTTAAATGAAGGTATTAAAACTTCTTAGTTATTGTAAAGTTATATCATAAAAAAATCAAATTTGAAAAAGGGCCACTTTCGAAGATGGAACTACGAAATTACAGCATTTGGTTTTGCTTTTGTTTGTAATCTGTCATTTATGTGGGTACATAAACCATGTTGATAGTGCTCTATATTCATTATTCAAGCTGAAATTATGTCGCTTACGCCTGAAGAATGCACCAGAATACTTACAATGCTGGAAACCGGCCGGAGTCAGCGCGATACAGCCAGGACTGTCGGTGTGTCGCTGTCAATAGTACAAAGAGTTCTCCGACGTTACGAAGAAACTGGTTCTAACCTACGCAGACCAGGAACGGGCAGAACCAGGTGTACCACAGCACGAGAAGACCGATACTTGGTGAACACCATGCTTCGAAATCGCTTTCTCACAGGAACTGAACTCACCAATCAGTTTCGACGCCTCGGAGGAAGTAACCCAAGTACATGGACAGTAAGACGTCGGCTTGCTGAATCTAACTTAAAACCCCTTAGACCTGCAGACGGCCCTAAACTGGAGCGTGGGCATCGTATTTCGAGACTAAGATATGCCCAGAGCCACGTAAATTGGAGTATTGAAGATTGGTCAAAAGTTATGTTCTCCGACGAATCAAAATTTATGCTCTACAAGCACGATGGAAGACACAGAGTGTATCGAAGACCAGGGGAAAGATTCAAGCAAGCATGCATCGAAGAAAAAGTAGCCTACGGTGGTGGGTCTGTACTTGTGTGGGCCGGAATTTCTTCTGAAAGTCGCACAGAGCTGGTGATCATAGAAAACGGCTCTTTAACTAGCGTAAGATATGTGGAAGAAATCCTCAATGATCACGTTGGTCCATTTATGGTCAATTTAGGTGAGGATGCTATATTTATGCATGACAATGCCCGACCTCATACAGGTAGGATTGTGAATGACTACCTTCAAGAGATGAACATTACTCGTATGGAGTAGCCAGCGCGCAGCCCGGATATCAACCCGATCGAGCATGCTTGGGACGAGCTAGGCAGATACGTAAAACAACGAAACCCTCCCCCAATCACGCTTCGTGAGCTCAAAATTGCTCTCACAGAGGAATGGGAGAATATTTCCCAAAATCGTATAAGGAACTTGGTGTACAGCATGCCAAACCGCGTAAACGCAGTAATGGAAGCACGAGGAGGCAATATGAAGTATTAAAATTCAAGAAAATCGTAATAAAGTTCAAAAATTTCATGTTTCCTATTTTTGTTTTAAGGAGAGATCAGCAGTTTTTTTCTTTATGTAATTTTGTGTTAATAAAATGTATGGTGACTCATATTTTTTTTTCTTTCATTTAAGGAGTATTACATTGTCTATTAAATACAATTTATTGCATTAACCTATCATTTTTAGTTTCCGAGATTTTTAACATTCTTTAAGTGACCCGGATTCATTGCTCTCGAGTGTATATCACAATTTTGTGCTAATAGTTCTCGGGCCCCCAAGCTCAGGGGGCCCCTCGGGCTCTGACTTACAAACTATAAATGTGAGTGTGTGAACTAGTGAAAGTTTCTCCCACATTCAGAATAATTATAAATAACTTTTTTGAAAAAAATCAGGCGTATTCCAAACAAGTCTCGAATATTTTTGTTTGAAATCTGCGGGGCGTTCCCCGCAAATTTCTAATGACGAATCTGGAGTACGAACTGGAGTAGATCAAAAGATTTTAAATAGGTTAGTTGGGGCCCTTGTTTATTTTTTGCCCCAGGGCCTTTAGTTACCTAGCTACGCCACTGTCTGTAGGTTAATATGACTGGTAGGTATGCAGCGCTACGCGAGCTAAATTAAATTTTATTGCGTCATAGCAAGAGTCGCCATTTGTTTAAATTTCTTTGCGGAGTGATGCTTCTGTCCCTTAGTATTCTGTGGTTGTACGAAAGAGTAATCGTGTGCCTTTCTTACTCTAATAAGTTAGTAACTATCTAAGTACATACCCGTAAAGGGTATATACCTACCTACCTATTGTAATGTTAATTTTCATTTTCAAGCCGCTAACCTTTTGAACTCATATCTGCATCAAGATAATACTTAGACATCAGTAGGTAGTTGAAAAGAATATTAACAACCGTAACTTATAAAAACCCTGTTCGTTGGATGTTGGGTTCTTTTGACATCGTCAGTTGAGTAACATTCTCTTTAGAAAAATACAGATGAATACTTTCAAAAGTATTTTTCAGAACGGTACTGTAGCAGCTAGGATCTATTCAAGAAAAAGAAGCAGGTGAGTACTGAGTCCCTATACATAGGTGAAGATTACTTAAATACGCAAATAAAATATAAAGGTATTTATGTAAAAACCTCCTTAAATAATTAACAATCGCCCTGGCTTGGTACGGGTGCAGTTTATATTCTACTTAAGAAATTCTGGAAATGATGGCTAAAACCGCATCAAAATCGATCAAATATTTAAGAATGTAATTAGTTTAGAAGCACTGGTTGGCAACGCATACACAGAGAAAGGCAAATGAGCGAATTCAAAGTCAAAATCTTTTTAATCATTTTGGCATCACAGACAAATTTGTTTTAGATAACAATTTATTATGTATTTAATGATCTCACATGTATTTGATTTCAGACACCTCTACAATCATACAAAGTCGATGTCCCAACATCAAATGGGACACAAAAACAAGGAAGCTTTTCACAGTGTTCTAAGAGACGTAATAGAGTCCATAGCAGCTTTTCCTGCTATTGGTGAAATACCACATCTGGAGAGCTGGATAAAAAAGGTTTGTGATATTTTTCAATGTCAGGAGTTGGTACAAGACTGACAGAAGTGGCGTCCTCTATTAGATAAATTTGCCTAACGCCCAACGATCACAGACATAGATCCCGGCCCCTACTAGGGTTTCCTGTATCTAGGAAGGCAGGAACTATGAGGACCATGGTCCCACAACACTCAGACACGAAACAAATGCTTGCGCTTTTTTTTCTGTCACAAAAATATGTCCCGTTGCGGGAATCGAACCCGCAACCTCAGTGGTGTATGAGATTTGAGCCAACCTGCCCAACCACTACACCACAGAGGCTGTATTGTCGGAAGCTAAGACTCGCTTTGGGTCATTGCACTGCCTTAGTTAGTTTTAGTTACTTGGTGACCATAAGCATTGTGTATGCCTACTTCAGGTACAAGTCTTTGCGAAACAGGTTTAGTGATCTCATCAATAATACTTTCGAAAAACAATATTGTTGGCTTATAAAACTATTTTTTTAATAACTATTTGTTTATAAATGTTTTTATTATTATTATTTGTCAGTTAGTACATATTTTTCATCGTCCATTACTGATTATTATCATCACCTAAATCAGTGCACTGGACATAAGGTCTCTCCCACGCATAGCACGCTAACACGCTACTGATTCATTCGTCCATTTACCATCATCCAAGGCAATCAAAAATCGTTGGTGGAAATAAGACGTTGGAATAAGACCTGTTATCAGGGAGTCGGCCAGATGGCCCATTTGAAACTTTTTTTCGACAGTGGCTCCGATCAGTATGATACGATAAATCTTATCTCTTTAGTGGTATGGACATGGACACCTTATTTTCTAATTTTTCTTACCTAAATATTTATTATACTTAGCTCTTCACCCATAACTTGAGTGGTGGAAAAGCTGCGAGAGGGCAGACGGTTGTAATGGCTTACGAAGTACTAGAGAAACCTGAAAACATAAGTGAAGAATCTATGAGGCTAGCTCGCATTCTCGGATGGTGTCTTGAAACGGTAAGCGATATGGTGTACCCATAGAAACAACAGGTGACCAAAGAGCTGGCGCTTACCTCGGCCAATGAATTAGTCTGGCCATTCAACGAGGTAACGTCGCCAGCTTTTTGGGCACCTTGCCCGCGGACGGGACGTAACCTAAATTCTGTGTTTTATATTTCATTTCATTTTTTAATTTTGTTGTAGGTTAGTTTAGTTTTTATCACTGTATATATTTGTACATAATTGTTTCTAAATAAATTGTGAATATAATACACTATAAAAGTTACATAATATACTTTATAGCAACATACCATAGTTAGAAACACCTTCACTTTGTTCCAGTTCCAGTCCTACATGGTAATAATGGACGACATGATGGATGCGTCTACCACACGACGAGGCCAGCCATGCTGGTACCTCATGCCCGGAGTAGGAACCGCCTGTGCTCTAAACGATTCCATCTTGGTCCACAGTGGCATGTTTTACGTTATGAAGAAGAACTTCGGCGATATGAAGAATTATGTAGAAATGCTGGATACTATCAATGAAGTGGGTACCTCACTACTTATGTATGTATATTATACTTAAGCTAACCTATAAATAAGCTAATAGAAGTTTCTCTCTGTCTTCGTAGACTATATGTATATATATGAATTTCCCATAGATCGGAATAAAAATAGTTTTGTGTCTATCTGTAATGCCTGACGCATCTATGTAATTTGGTGTTATTCAACTAGTACCTAATAATAAAAAAAAATAAGATCATAACATACATACTTGTAATCTCTTTAATGACGCTGCATGTATCAAATTAGTTTACATGACGTATGTGAGAAGTGTTTTGGAATATGCGAGCCCAATTTTGGAATCCCCAGTATATCGCACATAAAGAAAGAATTGAGAATATCCAGAACAAATATATCCGATATCTTAACTTTAAAACTAAAACCCCTAAAGGCACTTACCAAGATAATTTGCAACATCACAGGTTAATGAATTTGGAAGATAGACGAACTTTGCTAGACATGGCTTTTCTCCATGATATTCTCTTGAGTAACATTGATAGCCCTTATCTTATCAACGCGATCATTTTGACACAAAATTTTTAAATGAGTCACCTTGCATAACAAACTACGGTTGTAACTATGTTATTAATAGGCTATCAAAAACGTACAATCATTTATTCATGGATATTGACCCCTATACCTGTCTAAAAACCTCTTTCAAATACCAAGTCTTCAAAACTCTCCAAGACAAATAACCAATAATGTTAATATATAAATTTACTACAAACATACACTTCTATACACAGTCAACTTTACATGCATACGCGCACCCACACACATACATAGTCTCACACACATACACCCTTTATACATACTTGAATCCTCTGCTAGAGAGAGCAAAATGCATAATAATTGTAATAACTAGGATGATCTTTCATTAGCCTATATTATGATTACTTAAGATTGTAACTGAATCTCTTGTATAAGCTGTTGATCATCTAATAATAAAATAAAATAAAAAACATTCACTCCTCTTAGCAAACCAAAAATGCCAAAATCATTGTGTAGGAACATATATTTATTTTGTTTTCAGTTATTAACAGAAGTCTTTGTTATTCTGTACATTGCATTCGGTTTTTGTCTATTTTTATACGACTATACAATAATCAGTCATAAATATTAATTTAGTTATCTGACAACGAATAGCACATTGTATCGCCTGTTAGAATAACAATGGCAACGCTATTTGATCTATCATACAAAAGGTATTATATCTTATTCTGTGGTTTCCCTATATATTTCAGACGATGTTCTACACGGGTTTTGGTCAATTTCTAGACCTCAAAACATCGGAACTAAACAAAAAAGACTACAGAAGTATATTTACGCCGGAGCGATATCTTGCCATAACAAAGTATAAAACTGCCTTCTACACTTACGACCTACCCATCTATTTGGGATTTCTTTTGACTGGCAATAAACTCGATGGAAAGACGAGAAAGCAAATACAGGATTTGAGCTTGGAGTTGGGCGCATTATTTCAAATTCAGGTATCGTAACTTATATGTTAAAATGACTTGATTCGCAAATAGGTACTAAGCAATCGGTAAAGAAATTAAGTACCTACCTAATACAACATGTTATTATAATTATAAGGTAGGTATTACCTTATAATAAGGTAAATGGTACACACAAGGTAGGTTAATAAGAGGAACCTGTAGTTATGCTTATCTAATAACGAGCACAATACCTACTCTGTGATCGTCATTATGTACGAAATTGAACCGCGCCTATTGACAGTATCATATATTATTACATATGACAGGTGACGAGACAGACACGTTGTCTGTTGACTTGTTTTTTTTTTACGCTTAACAGATCCTTGGCAACTATCTCGCCTGATGTGAAGCGATGATGTGACCTAAGATGGAGCATATCTAGAGAGAGGCAGTTGAGTTGTTGGTTTACAACTAGAGGGCTTGGTTGAGCCAACAACCTTTATCTGTTTATCCTATCCACCGCTGGACATTGACCTCTTCTCTATTATAACTCAGGATCTAAGCAGTCGATCTACTGCGGTTTGATTTGCTGCTAAGTGTTCTGCCTAATTACTAAGACCAACCTCCAATACGATTCACTTAGATACCAATTTTTGCATACGGCGAATGTTGGAATGAATTAAGTAAAACATGTTCTATGTACCATAACAACTTCTTAAAAATTTAATAAAGCATTATATATATCTATCTTAATATCTGATTTATTTTTATGGTATTTAAAGTTCTGGGTGGCACTGCAATTGTTATGGGCAGACGTGACCGCGCTTACCATCACGCGAACGATGTGCTCGATTCATTACTCAGTTCCTTAAAAAAAGTCTTACTCACATGTATCAATTGTTCCGTGACCGTTGGGGTTTGTCATTGAATAAAACACTCTTTGCAAACATTTCTCCATTTGTACTTTGCCAGGATGACTACATAGACTGCTACAGCGACGAAACTCTCACCGGCAAGGCTGGCACCGACATCCAAGGAGGCAAATGCTCGTGGCTCGCTGTCAACGCTTTACAGCGCTGCAACGAAGCGCAACGGATCGTCTTCAACGCCTGCTATGGGAGTAAGGAACCAGCGCATGTCGAGCGCATCAAGCGGCTTTATGATGTACTGAAGCTACCAGAATTATATAAGCAAGTGGAGGGAAAGTATTATGACGATATACTGGAGAAAATAAGGATGTTGCCAACGGAAGAGTGGAAGGTACTGTTCAATAAAATGTTGGGTATTACGTATCGTAGGGAAAAGTAGTTTCAGTTTATTGTCAGATATGCATACACCTCTATTTCGACACCTTTTTAAAGATTTAGTTAAATTGATTCTAACTTGGCTTTAGATAATAGTAGAATGAGTTAGTTATATAGCCGAGTGACCCACTGTAACCCCGCTGTACAGGCTCAACTGAGACCTAGTGCGGGGGACAGAGATCTTTAAGGGTATACTATACTGTTTTGTTTTTAGTATAAGTATAACATATATTTTATATTATTATTATTATATTATTATGCTAAAAAAAAAAAAATGCTACCTATTACCTACTTACTATATAGGTCGGTGTTCTAAAAATAAAACAAGATTTATAAATAAGACATTTTAATTTTTGTTATATCATCTTTCCTACCGTTACATTCCTACACATGAATAAAGAAATTATTAATAACTAGTTAACATATTTTTTAAACCATGAACATGGTCACACAAACATAATAAGTGCAGATACCTAATGCATTAAAACCAGTTGCACAGAATTAGTACTAACAAGTGTTAAAGATTACATCTAGACATAAAATTTAAGAACGCAGCTAACACAGTACGGTAGGTAAGTAAGTACCTACTTTTCTAAGACCTAATTATTAATTAAGACTTCCACATATATAGTTAGTACATTATTTATTAGCCTATGTTCTTATAACTACGATTATATTCGATTTGTAATATATGAAAAAAAATGATTAAAACTTTATGAGTTTGACACATTATTGAAACATTTCTTTTTAATTGTTAAAATAGAATATGAAGGCTAAATGACCATCGCAGTGCATTTATTTATCTTTATTTTCAAAGTTTCCATCGCTTTACAAAACCATCTCCAAACAGTTCATTCAAATTCTCTAGACACAATCAACAATTTAAGTAAAAGCAACAAAAAAATTACCTAATTCCGGACTCATTCTCAAATTATCATGCATTCAGATACAACTGGATTAGATACCTGCTTACAACCAGCGTTTGAGATCTCTATATTGTTTTAAACAATCCTTTAAACCTAGTTTAAGTCTAATATGCATCTAGATGCTTCGCCTGAAGATGTTGTCCAAGATTTTGAAGAACAAATCGTGGGGCAACCCGCGAGTGACTTGCTGGATTTGTGTCCTGATTAGATCGTACGTGGCTTCTTCGAAGACTGAGTACGTGTGGGGAAGTTGGAGCTCCTCATACAAATCCTTAATCCTGGCGACGGATTCCGGATCCGAGCGTCCGTAATTCTCCTCCATGAGCCGTTTTTGAGCTGGCATCGCCCTTTGTAAGGCCACGACGGCGAGCCAAGTGCATTTTCCGTCTTGGATGTCTGTGCCAGTCTTTCCCGTGACAGCGGGTTCGCCGAAGCAATCGAGGAAATCATCCTAGAACAAAGTTATTAGTTAGAAAGGCTCATAGGCACATGAAAAACAAGAATAGACTAGGTACTAAGATTATGCATTTCCTTCTTATTTCGCGGCAACCCTGGTGTCAGAGTTATAAACTGTGGTCATAAGACAACAACAGGACCGAAGGCCCTAACGTAACCTTCGAAGACCAGTATGTAAAAGCTCTATATAGTCACCCATCCAAGCTAGTGGTAACCGCAGCAAACGTTGCTTAACCTAGCAGATTGAGGTTTGCTACGAGCGCTACGTCTATGCCCTAATACGTAGCTGATAACGATTGAATGTTAAGATGTTCTGAAAAGTTCGAATGTTAGGAGAAAACAGGTTAGCAATACGTGTTAGAATGTTAAAGATAGTGAAAAATGAAGTCAGATAGTATAATCTTTAAAAAAGGGGTTGGAAAGCATGCGCTGCTAGGCTGTTTTTGATAACAAATCGGAATATAAACATAGATAAAGACCACTCTGAGTTTATCATTTTATAGACATAATCTCGTCGTAAGTTTAATGTTATTTACTTATCGCAATTATGAAATAAGTTGTGGTAATTCTAATCGGACAACCAGACGCACGGCTACAAATCTACGAGTATGATGACAACCATATATGTTGTACTATTTTTATTGTGTGTTTATGGTAGGTTCGTCAGGTCGAATCGAAGTTTTTTGCGTCCAGGGGAATCGTCTATCACAAACACCGGTCCCGATCGCTTTCGACAATTCCACAGACACATACCGATCACAAGATCGTTCTTTCTTCCTTTCCTTTTTTTCTGATCGTTCGTTCTTTCTTTTGTTTTCGTTGACGGTTTTGTGATCGGTAAGTGACTGGAATTGTCAAACTTTTCTACTCGGAGTCCGCGTCCCAAGCCTATCCCAATCACGATCGCTTATAACAAGTACCTATACATTTTACAAAGAAAAATCACCGACTTCAATGTATCTTCGAAGTCCAAGGTCAAATATCGATGAAATTCATATGGGACCACCTTGTAGCTATACATAAATCTGTTCAACGCCCTGATTGCCCAGGAACCTGATCTGGACATTTTTTTTACTAAGTTCAATATATTTGTTAATGTGTGTTTTAATTATTTAAGCACAACATTGTAATATTGGCTTGCTGCACGCTTTGGTACCAAACTGTAAGTGCAGCAAGCAGCTGAAATAAATAAATAAATACTGAACAGAATTCAAAAATATTTTTTAAATCGGTCAGTTGGCGGCGAAATTGGTGAACATACATTAAAAGAAATATACATATTATATTGGAACATAGTACTTCCTACTTTTTTGAAGTAAAAAATGATCGATATCGCAGTTGGAAGAATGCTAACGCCTTCCAAATTAGAAATTGAAAGCGATCAGGATCGGTGTTCGACTTAGGTTCATCATACGAATAGTCATTTGACTATGATCTCCCGTAGATCAAAGTTTTGACACCAGGCTTGGCCACAACATACCCATTTCCAACGTTTAGATGTTTGAACATGTAGCGAGAGTCTTCAAATCGAGAGGGAACATGTACTTTAGGCAAGCGTGTAGTATCATATTATACCGCATTATCGCTTATTATCAGGTGACAGTGGTCAAAAGCAAGCCTATAACATTTATATTCGTCGTTGTCAATACATATTTAATTTGGTTTCTTCGAGACCAGAGCGTGCCTTTTCACTCAATTAAAAACTAAATACAGAACTTTAATAAATATACAAACTTGCTAGTTCTTTTTTTACTATTTATAGGCTTGCGTTTGACCGCTATCTCATCTGTTTATTATCAATTAGCATTCGCCTGCGAATTCGTTTTCTATCAGTGAAAGAATTTTCAAAATCTGATCAGTAGTTCCAGAGATTACCTCTTTATAATATTATTAAATAGATATATAGATTAGTATATTAGTATAAATAGAAGTCGACACAATCAAAATAGAACAAAATACTCACTTGAATTTGGAAGAACTCTCCCATCTCCAATAGAATCGTCTTCGCCTGCCTGTGGGTCTCGGGGTCATCGACCCCGCTCATCAGCAGCGCTAGGCTGACTGGCATTTGGAAGGTGTAGTAAGAAGTCTTGTACTGAGTGATGGCTTCGTACTTCTCCATGGTGAACTGGGAGAGGTCAGGCTTGTCGGTCTTGAGCATTAGTTTCTCGACGTAGTTGCCCATTGAGCACTTTAGCAGCATCTGTGGCAAGGGAGATGATTCGTTTTATACCGACTCTTTGATTTTAGAATCAAGTTTTAAACGAGATGTATTTTTAAAAACTTGGCAGTTTGAGGTTTTAGTAGTACCTAAGGTATCCTGTTATATAAGGTCTATGTTTGAAATTTATTTAGTTAATAGGTTAATACCGACTAATAAAGTAACACAGGGCAACTGTAGGTAGGTTTGTGGTTAGTTGCTTTGGTTACTTTTCGAAGACATTGGTAGTAGACCTTTTGAGTTATTGGTATGGTATAGGTAACTAAGTATCTATATAAAATATCTTCTCTTCATAAATATAAAACAAAGTCACTATCCCGTGTCTTCATTTCTGTTTCTCGGCTTGCTTCTTCTAAATTACGCAACGGATTTTGATATGGTTTTCACTGTCATTTCGAGATTTTTTTTTTTACAAAAGGTTAAATATACAATACATTCAAATTAAGTTTTTGTATAGTTGAGAAAGTTCAATATTTTGTAATCATCAAAAAATTACACATCAAAATAATAAAAATAATTGTATCCGTGCCAAGCCGGGGCGGGTCGCTAGTTCATATTAAATATTATAATATCAACTAAATAAAGTGTAAAGAAACCTAGGTATTTTTTATTTATCTTTATCGACACTTTGTTGACCCTTTTTCTCAATGACAGTTATAGTATTCATCATGTATGTATTTAAATTTAAATAAGAAGTTATAAAATATAAATACAAGATATCGAACTGGTTTTATTATAACCTGTCAATAGTTCCTTATTCAATCGTTTATAATTTGCAATTTAACGGCGTAGCTTTTATGATATTCTAGCAACCGCCCGCAACTTGGTTCGCGTCGATATAATACAATAGCCTATGTTATTCAGGGATGTAGCTTTCTATCAGTAAAAGAATTTTCAAAATCGGAACAGTAGTTTCAGAGCTTACCTCCTACAAACATTTATTACATACATAACTTTAAGACAAGAGTGAATAGATACCTCATGGGCAAACGTGCTACACCTTAGACCGCAATTACGCTTACCATCAGGTGAGTTGTTTATCAATCAATCAATCAATCAAAGTTCTTTATTCAATTTTGTCGTCACAGACGCACTTATGAACGTCAATTATTACAATGACTACCACCGTATCGGAAAAAGAACCACTACTCAGAAGATACGGCCAGAAACTGAGGGGCATATTTTTTAGAACTTTTGTTACAATATTTAATGTTTGTTTTTGTTGTCAAATGTAAGCCAATTTCAACATAAAAAAGCATACAATTGTAGGTACCTCTTAAATATACAGAAAAGATATATGATTGCCCACGTATAAGGAATCACGTTGGCAATTTTGAAAAGGTATGGACTTAGGTATTTTATTATTACATTAAAGAAATTAGGAAAAAACTTTACTTTGAATGCGTTTGCTATATATTTTGATAACGTTGATCGTTTAAGATTGTATTTTATATTTAGTTGTGGTTTTTCTAACAACATTTACAATTAAGCAGTTAAAAATGTTTAATTGATTGACCAAACAGCCTACTGTAACATATATTTTGGTATAAATAACTACTTGCTGTGGTGTAACAATGAAGACTTCTTCTTCATCTTTATCAGCTTAGGTATAATATTTTAGGATATGCAGGTAAAGGCATAGGAATAAACAATAATTAGGAAAATAACTATAGAAATACCATGAAAAATAGGCATATGTATAAGCAGGTAGGTATCAATTATTTTAGTGTGACCCTTTAGTACGTACCTACATACTAAAGGGTCACCTACCTACCTAATTATTGAACATTAGTTTCGAATTTAGATGATAAAGGCCGAAAAAGAAAGAAGAATTGTACTAGTGCTAGTACTAGCCTAAAACCGTCTCTGCTACCTGATTGGAATTAAAAAAACAAGTTTGAATCCATGGCTACCTGAGAACATCTACATATTCTGACTGAATAAATACATAAAATATGCAAATTATAAACGGTATAATGCCTTAACTTTGAAAACAAAAGAAGTTCGTAAGATCCTCTTGCTTGTGACGCTAATTCTAATGAAGTCGACACCTCTATCTATTCAAGGTCTTCACAAAGTCGGCTCGTTTCCGTCAATAAAAATGAAGCATGTTTATATGTATAAACCGTTGTATTTGTCTATACATGTATTCATGAATCATCGTTTTGTATTAAGTATCTTCAGCGATATAATTGCTTTCCAAAACATTTAATTAAAGAGTGTTATTTCATTCGAATCGAAATTTCACGTCAATTGCTATATCCGCATAATAATATGTATTAATATTATTGTAGGTATATGTGCACATAATATGTTTGTATAATAATAAAGGCATGCTTATTGCCAATATCAGTTAAAGTCACGTGACGTCAATAACCCGGATGTCCTATTTAGTGAACAGGAAATTGTAGGGAGCGTCTCACTCACGCCAATATTAGGAAAAAGTACTTAGGATCATTGAATAATAAAATAAATAGGTACATAGTCAGCATCAATATACATATACATTTTACTTATTTTACTACTATATCATAATCACTTACGTCACAATTGCTTCCATCAAATACCTCGTTATTGAAGTAGTCATTGCGGCGCGGCGTCGCGTAGTTTAAGTAGGTATATATACCTACTTAACATCAGTATTAAGTAACAAGTATCAGTATTAAGTAGTTAAATATACCTACTTAACTACTTAATACTGATGCCGACTGTACTTATGTAGTTATTACTTGCCACTTTCGCAGATTATCATAATATTGCGACAGATGTTTATAAGTAGACATGATTTAGACTTATAGCTGTGCTTATAGTAGACTTATTATTTTATGTGATGAACCATGAGGTAATTGGCCCTGCGATTGGTAAGTGGCGTAAACGCCTTCCTATCTATAGTTAGTATCATATAAGTTGCAGTGACAGACCTTGAATTCGAAGTGTTTTAATCTACACACACAGCCTTCATAAAAATCTCAGTGCTAAAAGGGTTCTTTACTGTCTCTTGACAATGCTAATACACTGGATGATTTTGTCTCTACACAGAGTTGTACGACGCACCGTAATGGATTCCAAAGTCTAAATCCTATAATTAATTGATTGAAGCATGAATCACAATGGTACAGGTGTGCAGTCAATCAGTATCTTTAATAGGGGATCGGACAGTAATCGAGAAAAAATCTAAAATGTAGTTAGAATGAATGTTCGTCGAACCAGAAAGATCAGCCAATCAATATTTTTGTGATAAAATAATGATTTATATTTTCAAATCAATAAATAATTCTGACATTTTTAATCTGTTCTTCATCTCAAAGGAAACAACAATCACAGCGCATGACGTCATTTGTAGGCAAATGCCGTGAGTCAAGCTTGTGTTTATTTTACGTTTTTGCTTTTCGTAAAATTTATTTTTGCTAATTTTTTCGTTCCATTACTACAATCTAGTCCCCAAACTTCACAAATCGTATTAGAATCTCTTTTCAAGTTTTATTTCGAAGAGTTTGTCGTTTTCTACCTACATTATGACATCACAAGTTTTAAGGTGACCTTTTGCGCGGCAATATTTGAAACATTATATTTAAACATAGTTTTAGGTACTTTAAGAGCGTTATTTAATTTAAATAGTATTTTTCATGGCTATATACATATATTCATTGTATTTAAAACACTTTCTGAAAAGTTGTCCGATCCCCTAAGGGTGAGGGAGTCACGGCCAACCTTTATTTAACGACGTTATTCAAAAGGGTCATCATTATATAATATCATTGAAACTGCTCAGGGGGGTTCCATCCTGTGTCCTCGGAATACCGTACCGACACCTCTACCAACTGGGCCACCGTTCCGTGTACACAACTAATCAAGTTTCCTCAATCCTTACTACCTCGTCTAGCGGGAAGGATTCAATTAGTTCTTTTCACTTTAACTAACATCCTTGTACCATACGAAAGATACCTAAGAAGAAAATCCAAAGTAAAGCCCGAGACTTACCACACTGAAAGTTTCCAATACATTCTTGTAGTAAGGCTTGCTGCTGAAATGCTTCTTCAATGTCGTATACATGGCCGATTGGACGAGAGTGGCGTCGTTGACTCCGTCCAGACCGACGTCGGCGCGTTTGTACCAGCACGGCGCTCCGCGGCGCATCTCCGTGCCTTCCATTATGTCGTTGAGGAGAAGCTGGTGAGTGTGGAACTGGAAAGAAGGATGAGGTTGGTTTGCTGCGCTAAAGATAGGGTTTATTTGTAGGTGGTACTAGGTGATGGGTTTGTCGTATGCGAAAGGTTGTCTCGGTTGGTATATACCACCGCCTTGCCGGTTATTCTGCCACAATGCCAAAAAAAATCCCATAAATAATACTTAGAAAATCAATGGACAGTCGGTAAAAGCGATCTCGTCCAAGCATCTTTTGGATGGAGAGCAATTATCAAAATGTTAATAGACGGGGGTGTAGATCTTGGTGAAGATGTACAATAATATAATAAGGTAAGCTGCTATATTTGTTTGTACATTTATTTGGAGAAGAACAAGTGCATGTGGTAACTCTGGCGACTAACTAACTGTTCTTGGACCAGCAGATGTCGAAATTGATTGGATTTCTGCAAATCTAATCAATTTCGTTTTCAAGTGGCATGCAACAAATGAACAACCACATAACTCAGACACAATATAATCATCATCTTCATCATCATCGTCAGCTCATTACGTTCCCACTGTTATGTTGGGACACGAGCCTTCTCTCATAGAGTGTATGGGCCATAATCTACAACGCTGGCCCAGGCGGGGTGGTGGATGTCACATGTCCTTAAATTTTTGTAATTATTTCTTGGACAGGCCGGTTTCCTCACGATGTTTTCCTTCACCGTTTAGAGCGAGTGTTAAACCCGTACATAACTTAAGAAAGTCAGTGATGCGTGGCTAGCGGGATTCGAACTCGGGTGCATCGGATCGGAAGTCGCACGTGCCCCCACTGAGCCACACCCGCTCTTGTACAAATCATGTGACCCATCCAACAGCTGATTGTTTGACAAGGCTAGTTTCATTCGATACTCTTAAGTATCTTTCTCTTACTGAAACAAAGCCTGAATACCAGTAATGGGGACGTATGTACTAAATTGGCTGATGTATATATTAGTAAATAAGCAAAGACTGCAAAGAATTGGTCGATGATTACGATAGTTCCACACGAAAAGTAACCGTTTGCCTAATTGTCAGATAGGTGAGATACCACCAGCTTGACAACAAGTGAATAACAACTGACATCTAGATTAGATTGGGGAACTCATTGAAAATAACCCATATGATAACAAGCGTGTTATCTTAAATAACGGATACTAATTACCGGTTGTTCAAATAGCAACCGGTGACGATAGATAACACAGCATAACTAAATAACAAATGACTTTTTTGTTTATCTAACGATTAATTTGTTTTGCTTTCTCAAGACTCCTATAAAAATGATGAAAGAGCACATTAATTTGCTGAGTAAAAAATAAATTACTTATTTAATGATTTACAAAATAGATTTTTAAAAGCGAAAAAGTCTATCAAAATACTGGATTAAAAGAAAACATTGAAAACAGTTAGTGCATCTGTCGTATAGCGCGCGAGCAATTTTTTATCACCATCTTTAGAATGGTATGCTTATACAAATCCAAGGTCATTACCACCCAATAAGAACAAAAGTGAAGCTCAAGTATTAGCTATGGCAGGGGTTCCCAAACTTTTTCAGTTAGTGGCGCACTTACAGGTTTCGTATTTTGTCTCGGCGCCCTCTAGCTAGTTGAAATAGGGTACAACGATACTAAGTAGATAGGCACAAAAATTAAAACATCCACTATATGAAGTTGAGTTTTTATATTTATATACAAGAAAATCATTTATTATTTAAGAAAAATAGGAAATAAAATACAATAGCAACTTAGTCAATATGACGTGTGAGTTTGGTGATCGCCACACATTTTTTCAAAGGTATAAGGCGTGGATAAGGCTTGACACCGCTATTTTCATTTGCCTAAGTTTAGTATCCGGAGAATAAGTAAAGAGGGGCGCCGCGCCGTGAGGCGCTCCTCTTTACTCTCAACGGCGCACCGCGGCGCACACTTTGGGAACCCCTGAGCTATGGCTTGTGTTGTTTTTTTGATAACAACCAACGTGCAAACTTTTTTGGCGATTGTAAATAAGACAGCTAGAGGTACGTCGGCGCCGAAGGCAGTTTTTAATTTTTGCATGTCCAAAAACGTGAGCAGAATAAATATAACTCGATACATTAGGTATGCGAATTTGGTGAGACGAGTTTTAAATTGGTTTTGTTTGATAATGTCTTATTACAAACTCTACTAAAGAATAATCTACTATGCATAGTTAGGTATGAATATTTTTCCAAACGCCGCATCATGGTAGAAGTGAAGTCGAAGTCAATTATTTCTATTAGAATATAACATAGGTATAAATAACATCAGTGTAAGATTTTAAATGCGAAAGTTTGTATAAAGTGTGTTTGTTTCCTATTGACGCCGCAACGGCTGAACGGAATTGAGTAAAATTCGGAATGGAGATAGTTTACACATAGGCTACTTTTCATCCCGGGAGAGCGCGGATGAAACCGCGGGGTGAAGCTAGAAGTTAACAAAGAAAGAAGTAAAACAGAAGGTACACAAATTGTAAACTCGGGTTTGCTAAATATTTTGGAACTCACCATTTCAACGCACCATCCCATCATGTTAGCCAGGTGAATGTTCTCAGGAGTAAGGTTTTCCTTCTTCTCCAGCATTTTGTATGCAAGAACTGTAGCCAGTCCGCGGTTCTTCTTCCCGTTGGGCACATTGTATTGCAACAGCTGTAACAAAAGTCCATTATTTATTTACTAAGCTCAAGTACCGGTTATGTATATTCTGTGGCTCGGCTAAGCCATACAGCAGAAAAATAGCCGGATCAGGTAGATCCACTAATCCAACGGAGAAAATAGGTTATAACCGAATAATTATAAATTATTTCTCTTTTCTTTGTGAACTATATTTGTAAAGAGAAAAAACAAAAGTAGATTGGCTGCTTTTAATTCTTTAATGTTTTTCTCAGAATTTTGTATCTATTTCAATGAAAAAGAGAAGGATACCGGGTGAGTTTTACTACACGAACTTTTGTGAACTATATTTCTAAAGAGAAAAAACAAAAGTAGATTGGCTGCTTTTAATTATTTAATGCTTTTCTCAGAATTTTGTATCTATTTCAATGAAAAAGAGAAGGATACCGGGTGAGATTTAATACACGATTTTTTTTTCAAAAATCCTGACACTTTGTGTTGATACGTTTGGAAAACTCTAGATGGATTTCTAACAACAAATTGTTTTATCTCTAACGGTTAAGGTAGTTGCCATAAGGATCCCTGTTCGATTTGTTTATTTCTTGGGCTAGGAATTTCACCTCACCTTATGTAGGCGACTGGACGGAACAGTTAAATTCATCATAGCATCCCTGCAGAGATGCTTTTTAATTTAACTACACTACTCCCAGATCAGTAAACTTATAAAAAAAAACGTGTAATGTTTATAAAGTCAAAAGTGAAAGATATTTATTAAATAGGCACAAAACGCACTTTTAAACGTCATATACACATTATACAAATCAATTAATATATTAAGAAGATATAAGAAGGATAGAAGAAATTTGGTTGCTCGAGCAGTAGGCTCGGTGGCCCAGTGGTAAAGGCGTCGGGACGGTATTCCGAAGACGCAGGTTCGATCCCTGCCCGAGCAATATAATTTTTCTTCTTCCTAATTATTTATAATCTTACAATTAAAATATGTTAAAAAATAAACTTAAAATATCATGACTGAAAAAAAAATGGTAAGCATGTCTACCCATATCTTTCCCATACATTATATTATGAACTGCTCGCATAGCTCCCGTTGGGATTAGTGTCCATAAGTTTTTACCCCATTCATGCAATGGTCACGCTACTGTTTAGCGTTAGCGAACCTTCAAAAGTTTTTCAAATGTCCTATCATAACATAAGTTTCATAATATTAATTATTATACATGTTAATTATAAATTTATTAATATTATATATAAAACACCATACATACACCTACACACACATACATACACACATAAACACTATACCTACCCGTATTATCGTATATTGTCCTTTTCTGTCTCACTATATACTTATACTACTATATACTTAATCACTAGCTATGTCAACAAAGTTGTATGTAGGAAATAACTTTTGTATTTATATTAGGTGACCTATAATTGGTTGCATTAGTGTAACCCTTCAATATCAGTACTATTTTTAATCATTATGCTGTTGGTCTTCTAAATAAATAAATAAAATAATCATATACTTATATATATATTTACTTATATATATATATATATATATATATTTTATATATATATATATATATATATATATATATATACATATATATATATATATTTTATGTGTCACTTAGCCGTCCTTTTTTACTTTTTATTTACACCGCCGACCTCTCTCACTCCTTTAGTTCTTTCCATCCAAAGGTTGACTGGAAGAGATCGCTTTTAGCGATAAGTCCGCCCGTTGTACTATAGTTTTTAGGAAATTTTCGTGTACCTTGTTTATTTCTTGTTTGGTGTACAATAAAGCATTAATTATTATTATTATTATTACTTATTATACCAATCAATGGGTAAGCGAGCTTACATCTCTTAACATGATCGCAATTGAAGTAGCCCTATTTTCTTGTTCTCTGAATGAATTCACAATGACAGCATTACGAAATTTGTGTTATATAAATAGGTAAGATAGCTACACTATCGCATTAGGTATATACAGTAACGATAGCTGTAAGAAGAAATAAATAAATAAATAAATCTTTGACCACATCGTCACTTCCCATCAGGTGAGATTGTGTTTAAAAGCAGACAGACTGGGTCAGCTGCTTTTTTCTTGTTGTAAAAAAAAATCAGCTCAACTTCTTCAAAAGTCAATGACCAAAATATGGAACAAAATATAAATAACATTGTGTGAATTGATGATATCATCGTAACGAGTCGCTATGTAGGTACTGTACGATTGTAAATTTGTTGAACACAGCAATTATATAATTGTTCCATGGTTAAGTATTGTAAGTTGGACCTTTTCGTCCACCCAGTGTTAGAGCTACCTGCTTTGATAATGACGGTTGGACTTCGGACTTCTTACATTTCAAACAAAATCATAAATGTACTTATCTTGTAAGTACCTATTGTTACAATAGATTATCTTTAGAATAAAACATAAGTTAAGCTGAAGCAAGAAATAATACAGGTGAAAAAATATGTTATTGTTTTTCTTGTGTGGTAGTAGCATTCAATTATATTCTTCATAAAGTAGGTACCTACTTATTTTAAGAAAGTGTCAAAAAATATTCAGCGATTAAGTACGTAAACATGCCTTTTTCACACGAAAGTATAAACATTTATCATTGTATTATAATTATGTAGGGGTATTATTACGTATATATTATTATTATTATAATCTTTAACGAATTATATTCGCAAACAAAACATTGGAGCGCAACAAGCAAATACAAACTTGATCGCATAATAAATTAGGTCCGGACGAGACGGCGAACAAACCGGTATCCAAACCGGTATTAGTAAGGAGTGTGCCAAATGATCTGATGTGGATGTAGATGTGCGTACGAGAATTTTTACCTTTGTTTAGTTTTTAGGAAGGTCTTTGTGGCCTTAGGAAGGTCTTTGTGGATTTAGACTATAATACTAACGTTAAATAAATATATATAACACAGAGCACTTCTTGTTCAAAGTAATCAACTGAAAATTTTTGTGCTTACATAAAGTTTGGATAAAACAAAACACGAACGAAAAAATCTAGACAATGCAATAAAAATAAATGTTCAGTAATTGCCAAAACATTCGTTAACATAGTGATATTTTAATGTCAATGATAATGATAACAAGCTACATGACAAAAATAATGTGTTATTAAATATTATTTGCAATTTGAAACAGTCTAACTTATCTCACACATGGCGTGAAACTGACATACGAGCAGCATTTCAATGAGAGGTCCGAAGTCCATCCAGTAATATAACCACAGAATACTTAATAGTACAAGTATACTAGTTTCTAGAATGAGAAACTTAGACTTCATCGATACCATACGATACTGTCAAGCTACAAGCACTGATAGTTGTCATTTGAGGATAAAAATTACATGTTTCATACACCCATTACAATTATTACACTACTATACACTTTATTAAATTGGAAATTATCTGCAGATAATCAAACATCTTCCAAGGTTCTTAAGATTGTGAATTTTGCAAAAAATTTCATCAGCAAAATAAAATTTGGTTCATGACTATTTTCTCCATTTAAGTATAGCCTTGATTGATTTGATGATAATTGCAGTTAAAATTATAGCATTTGACGCGCGGGTTGTATTTTAACAAGTTTAGTGTAGATCTTCAAATGACAACTGAACAGAGCTCGCCATGTCGCTGATACCTCATTCGACTAGCACACCGCACAACGTACCTTGGCCAACCATTTGCTGGCTTCGGGCACTTCAATGTGCTTGCCGGTCTCCGTGAGCTCCCTGATGATGTCAGGGAAGCAAGCCATGAACTCCCTGGACTGGTCCTTCGAGACGGCCAGTCCACGGGCAGCCATCGGCAGCTCCTGAGGTGTCAGGGTCGACAGGTATCTATAGGTGAGAAAAGGAATCAAGCAATCGTTGGTTTCGCAGGCAGCAGGGTGAACGATTAAAGATGTTCTTAGTGCACGTAACAAAATAACTTTTCTAAGGCTTATCAGCTAGTGTCGGGAGCATTTGTTCAATTTATCTTGCTAAGTCTATGTTTGAAGTTAGATGATTATTTGAAGAAGATTATTAAAGTACTAATAGGTAGTTATATTCTGATAACAATTACGAATACGCACCTAGCTATATGATTACATGATATGACTGTATATTAAACAACGATTTAATTTTGCCACGTTTACTTTTCTTTGAATAAAATTATAAATTTAAGTAACGATAACAATTACCATTCGTGACATGACATTCACCAAATTAAAGAGGCATACCTCTTTAATATATTAATTTACGTAAGAGATAAGCAATATTTGACCGACTTTTTACATGTGCTAAGTGCAATGAATTCATTTAAGGTGCTGCTTTCTTTTTTAAATCGAATGAATCACTCAATATTTATTTTTACACAAATCTATTTTTTACTGGGACCGGCATAAGTGAAACTTACTGAATAATGTTACAAAAATCTATTTTTACTGGGGCTGGCATAAGTGAAACTTACTGAATAATGTTACAAAAATCTATTTTTACTGGGACTGGCATAAGTGAAACTTACTGAATAATGTTAATTTTTATGTATTAATTCATTCTTGAATACGGGTATAGTAAACGTTGGTAAACATTTTTTACAGTAAAGTTTGATACATAAGTATATAAGTAAGCGGCTTCTATTACGCAGACTTATGCGCCGAGAGTTCAATCGAGTTCACTGACCTGTGATATTTCTGCAGCTTGAGGAGTTTCTTCGGCAGACCGACATCTTCGTTCTGCGGGTTCTTCGTGGACGGCTGGTCGAGCCTCGGCGCCATGGCATCCGAATTGGTGACGCTCGTTGTCTTGCTGATGTGTCGACGGAGCTCATTCTTGTAGATCTGCAGGATCCTCTCCAAGCTTTTCTTAGATGAGTACATTTTGAAGCTTTTCTTCACGTATTTATTTTAATACTTTATGATAATATTTAATTCAATAAATGCTTAGTGTTATTGAATGCTCGTGTCGTCCGTTCGCGTTGGGTACGTATGACCGACTGATTCTTTGTTGTGTTTTGCTTCGCCTCCTTACCACCGCGATAAGGCTGTAGCTAATGTTTACATTTGTTTATCGACATCGATGACCTTATCTGTGTTCGTTGAACTCTTTTGTATGTCTGTACTCTGAATTGATACAGATATGATGGTATTGTTTTCTTCAGGCATGAAATGAATTTTTGACCTAATTGTGAAGATTTATTGTTTTTTTATATCTTTGCCTACTAGATGCACAGCTTTAGCAAGACTACTTAGATCTCAAGTTTTAACTGCTTCAAAATATGGAATGTAAGTTTGAGTTCCTACGTCATTTATAATGGTTATTACAAAAAACGAGGAATACAAATATACAAAATGACTGACTTTACGCCAAACAATAAGAATCAGTAGGTACAGGAAATAACTGAAATACAATGAACGCACTTATCGGTAAAAGTGATCTATTCCAGTGAACCTTTGGATGGAGTAAACTGACGGAGTGAGAGAGGTCGGTGGTGTACCTATATAAAACTAAAAAGACAATTATGAGTTCTTATCCTAGATTTAGATGCAAAAAGTAAAGACAAAATTAGCGATTTCCTTATTGTTTGTAAAATAAAATTTAATTTAATTTCAAAAAAAGACGTGTGGCACTCGGAGACTGCCGCGGTAAAGCTATTGCATAGCATTCGGGTTGGGGGTGTTAGGTTATTTTAGTTACGGAATTTCTGGATTCGGTCTCCACGCTCAAGGCCCGCGATAGAAGCTATGCAATAGCTTAAAAACATTTCATACCAGGTAAATGACACTTACACCTAGTTAAGAAATCAACAGTACATATGGCTACTAATACGGACAATAATCAAATTAAGGATCCTAGCCCAAGTAGAAGGAGATAATGCTTTATCTTTTAAACAGTAAATTCCTACCGGCCGTCGCCACGTCGCGTCGCCGATTATATTATCAATCGGTTATCAAAGCAAATCGGTCGTCATAAAAATATAATAAAATTAAAGAGAAATCATCGACTGCTAGGACATCACTTCGGTGCGCACGCAGCGCGACATGCCGGCCGGGCTCCCCTCTCCCTTCGGCCGCCACGCGGCGCTCGTCACGTAGGCACCCAGCGAACCGGCCCGTTGCGAAACTTAGTGATGTGTGCCGGGACCGGCTTCTGCCCCGGTAATAACAACAGACGTGGAATATGTAAGAGTTCGGAGATGTACGATCGTTTTTAATGTATTCTTGATAACGCACTGATGAAGCATGCTTACTGTGCTACGCATACGTATCGTTACGATTTTCGAAGGATTTAAAACTGATTTTATTTATAGATAGGTACCTACTTAATTGATCAGGTGCGTAAGTACGCGATGCACTTGTACAATCGATAAAGTATTATATGAATGTAAATATTGGTTACTAATCGGTGAGCGAAGAGCGATTGCGGGTAATACATAGGTAGGTACGTACCTACCGGTGCAACTTACTATAGGAAGGTATAACGTATGTAGTACTGGGTACTAGGTACTGGTACCGGCGCAATTCACTATTATGTATAAATGTAGATACCTATGATCATTTAAAATTTTATGGAATTAGATATAATTGAAAAAGAAGCTGATCAAAGTTGTCACAGAAGTCATGATCTATTCCAACAATGCCAAATGTTCATATTAATTACTTAGCACTCTCTATCTATGTATATTATTTACACTATATTGTTTACCCTACATATCTTTGGCCGCCTGATCCTTTTAGGTACCTACACAAGTAACAACGAAGCTAATTTGCAGCTAAAAACGTTAAGTAAGCAATTGAAGTCAATTAACTTCATTGTGTTTACTCCATTCTACATTAAAAACAACTCCGTATTTGTTGTAAAATTGCAGTAGCAAAAGTGTCGCCAGTAAACCTAAAAACAAATAGATCTAGTTATCGCAAAATATACCCTTTACACAAATTAACAATTAACTCCATTACGTCTTAATCTATCGGTTAGTGCACCTCTATAAACTAAGTAGAATAATATAGGTATTTGCAGCCCAAGATTGTTACGTAAATCGGCATACCGTACCGGTTTTTCCATAAAATCCCACATTCTTCAGAAAACAACTGACATCACTAAACTCCACCCAAAACATTGCGCCGCACTTGTGACCCAGAACGAAAAGTGCCATCACGGAAAAGATTATTCAAATTCAATACAATTTTACCCTCAACTCATTGACATAAAGCTGTAGTTGCTTCATTATTAATTTTTCGATAATTTACTAGAATTCTGATCAGTCCGGTCACGTAGTCGCAAAAACAGAAGCTTTGTGGAAGGTGAACAGCTTCGGAAAAGGCATCCATTACATTGACAAGCCCTGTTGCGCCAAGAGTAATGAGGTCATGCTCAGTTCGCTCAGTCTTTAATCAATGCCGATGATAAAACTTCAGTTGCAACGTAATTGTTCTTAGTAACTTACCCATTATGTGAAGGAACACCTATGAAACAATCAACTTGTAGGTTCTCTGCATGTGTGAAATGCTTCGTCATAGGAGAGAATGCTTTCTAAATTCAAATTGCAAAATCGATATTTTGCCGACTAACCTCGGATTCGTAGTATTTCTTTTTAATGAGCATAAATTTATGAAAATAGGAGTATAGGTACGGTTCCATATCACGAGCAGCAATGCGATATTGCTCAAGTTTTGGAGAGCATATACAAACTATTTGTACAAAAATCAAATGCAAACGATATATAACGTGTTCTACTTAGACAAACAAGAGGCACATTATTATCATTTTAATCTATGTCGGAAGGACCTTGTTTGACTATAACAATTGAAATAAATTTGTTTGTTTACGAGTTTCCAAGACTATCAATACGAGATATCGTATACTATATTTACTCTATAACAAACCTATCACGAAGATGCCACGCGTGATGCACAAGAATTGTAATCTATAATAATGATTCTGATAACTGGGGCATATGAAGCAGGTACCTAGATAAGATTGTCATGCTTCAGCCACCAAATTTTTTGTATATATATATCGGGATGAAATGACAGTTTTGGTTTTTTGACCTAGTTTCTCCCCGCCTTGAGGCTTGTGATTTCTGCCGATATGACACCAAATAAGTGTGTCGCGATGTACGACCATCGACGAAATGCGGAACTTGTGCAGAACCATAACCAACCCCCATCTCTTTTTTCCATATCCTCCCTCTTTCTTTCCTTACAGGATCGACAACACATCATCGGTAATTTTGAAGTTGTTGCAGACTTCTATGTAAATGTGCAGGCGACAGTGACCGCTTTCCATAAGGTTCCATAACGAGTACCTATTCCTAACTCGTTTTAAGGGCCTTACAAGCCATTCATCATTTAACTCAGGGCCGCTTTCTATTCTGGAAGGTAGAGGTGCACGTTTACGTAGATACTACCTAGTTAGATACCTACTAACTAAAGGTTTCATAACCAGAGGTTACACTTCGAAATTAACTTGACAGCGCTAAGCAACGGTTTTGCAACGATCGATAGACAAACAGTCAAACCTTCACTAAAATTCTAGAACTATCGAATTTATGTAAAAACTAGTTCGTGTTTATTGTAAGTAAAAAAGACAGTAGACGTGGCGAAACCGAAAATTACTTTAATTCTATAAATTGAAATTGAAATAGGACCAATGTTTCGTAACATTGACAGATAGAATACTGGTTGATATAGAGGTAACAGTACCTATGCTTATTATTATGTTCGAGAAAGAGTCTAGAAACTATAAAAAAAACATGGTAAATGAAAGAACGGCGGCGGGCGTGAGAGAATACTGATATGAGAAGAACTACAATGCATTACACAAGTAGGTACAGTAAATCTGAATGGTTAAATCATACTACAAATAAAATATTGCAGCACACTTCGAACTTGACTTTGAGTGTTGCAACGGCGTGCAAAAATCGATAGAAATTTAGTGAAACCTTTAATAAGATTCTAGAACTATCCGAAAATAATGCAAGATCACAAACCGCGTAAATTATACGGGTTGTTGACAGTAGTAGATAGTAAAGGCGACATAGTAGAGCATAATACTTAGATTTAACAGCCAAAGATCACACACACACACAATCTTTGCTGGCGGATCTAAGAAACGAATACACAGGAGAGCTGCGGAGCCATATCAAACACAGTGGCTTTATTTATCAAACTCCTTTATCGCAACATAATAAAACTACACGATCGCGCTATATATTTAACTACACTAGGTACCTAAAATAATTTTGTTGGTTAAACATATATGTAGTAGTTGCCGGTGTGCATAATCAGAAATGCGGTGTGCATGCGACTACGCGTGATACCTTTATAAGCATCATGCAGTTCATGAATAAATTTTATAAGTACAAACGTATCATTCAACCGGCATGTAACCTTAAATACTGTATATATTTATACCAATTTTTGATTAAAATTATCTAGTTAGATGAAACATTTTGAGTTTGTGTTGAGGTAAAGCAAACTTTCTGTTTCTCTACACGATCTGTGCACAAAAACACGTACCTATACAGTGGTTGTTGGCGTGATTTCTTGCTTGATCGATGCCTATTTTATTTTTATCCTTCCTCTTATCAAAGCGATCTGTCCGCTGCAGACAATGAGCTTTAGTTTGCACTGTTATCCAAATTTGATGACTCGATTTCCCGTCTCCTATTTTCTACCGTAGGTATAAGAGCAGTAAATCTGTCAAAATAAGTTTTCTCCATTTTTTTCTAACGTAGAACTTATGAACTAGCCTCTAGAGGCATAGAGTAATGGAGTGAGCATCCCGTTAGCTTATCAAAACAACAATACTACCTATTTGTTATGCATTATGTAATATGTATGATCAAGACGTTGAGTTCGGTGGGCATTAGTCATTTTATTGTTTCGAGCAGCCGTGTCTGTGTACATGCACCATGCGATTATCGCGTGATAGTTAAGGGACAAGTAGACAAGATCACATAATAAATAATAGTACAACATAGAGGAGAATAACTAATGCGTTATAAATATTTTTACAAAGGCCCTTGTAATCGGTTTTACAAAGATTTCTGTGTGATCGAAATGGTTCACAGAGTGTATTGAAGTGGCGCATAGAATAAAAATAAATTAAGTATGTTGTGTGTGATACCAATTGGGACTCGTCTTATTAGTTAATTTTAATATTATTAGGAGTTAAATTTGACCGCAACCTCGCCATTTTGGGAATACTACGAGAAAGGACAAGGCGTGCCACGTTCAATCGCCTATCCTTGAAGATACTAGATAAGTTTACAATATTTACAGCTACACTATGTAACCTGCCTGAACGCACGTACGCCAGTTGGTCAGTTCAAAGCCACCCTTTGATCGATCCCTATTCTGGTACGGTGGTGAAAGGTTATATGATGTCAGTGCCCTGGTTTAAAACTGGTGAAGCAAAGACTTGAGAATAGTGATAAGACCAGTATTTTCTTCGTAAAATTAGTCATAATACTCAAAATGGGATTAAATTAGGAATACAAAGTGTCAAATTGCATGACATAGCGAGGAAATCTGCTATGGTTCATTACATTATTCTGCCACGATGTATAATAATAGTAATAAATAATAAATTCATTTATTTCAGGCAATAATACAGTTAACAAAATAAAAGTACGAGAGGCCCATATAATATATACCTTACATACTAACATATATACAAATTATAAAAACACTAATGTACACTAGGATAAGCTCTCTGTAGCGCCGGAACACTATTCCCTACGGCCAAAATTCGGTATAAACATTTTTGTTTTTAAATAAGGAATGCAATTATTCTAGTTTTTAAAAGTTAATTTAATTCCTAAAAGTGCTACTTTAGACTGCCTGTACGCAGCATATAATATGACTCTATCAAGTTATGCACTTAGATTTCCGAAGCTCTGGTAGAGCCAGATTTCGTATTTCTTTTCTGGACTTCAATTTGAGTATGGGAAATAAGGGGTAGACATGCTTACCCTTTTTTTTTCAGTCATGATTACTTAAGTTACAATTTTTGAGTTTAATATTACTTTTTTGTGCCCATTTAATAAAGAACTTTTGATTTAAGGCGCTAGTTACTTTTTAGTTACCTGTTGCATAATAGAGTTCAAATAAATGGAGCCCAACTCTACGACGCAATATAATCTTGATAAGCTAGAAAAAAGTTCAAGGTGAGAGAACCGGCTAAGGCTTGACAAATCTTAGGTATAAACAATGTTTATTTTTGTCAGGTATTACTTTCTAACACCTAAGTTTTATCGGCGGCGCCACGTGAGTCACAATTATTATATAGCTACCACTATAGCCATAGCTACTATAGCTAGAATTGTGTACTGGCACAGAATACGTAATAGTACAGGTACTGGCTATAAAATCAACTGAAATGAGGCAGATCAGACAATAAAATACAAATGAAGAGGTGTTTAAATTTGACTCTATCAAGCGAAATTCGTGGGTAGCTATTTATTGTCTCAGGGCGGATTTTGGCCCATATCTCTCTGGGAGAGAAGACCCGTATCCCAGCAGTGGGGATGTAATGGAATGATGATGATTATCTTAAGGTAGCTCGCACAGTGAAGTACCGCGCAAGATTTTGCAAAACCAAGATCTGAGTGGTGCTGCAACTGTTAAGGGCAAGCGTGTTGCTTACCATGAGGAGTATGAATTGCTTCTCTCGTCACTCAGTTGTACAAAAGAAACAAGGGCTCCTTGGGCTCTACTATATACCTAGGTATCTACCATGCGCTCTATTTCTCCATTTTATTTAAATTTTCAATTTTTTTTTTAATACACTTAATAGATCTATGTTTGGCCACTATCTCGCCTGAGCGATGATGTGGCCTAAGATGGAGCACATAGATCTAGAGAGAGACGGCAGTTGAGCGGCTGCTCAGACCCGTCTCCCCGATTTCTATAATTTTGTGATAAGACTGATATGATAAGCAAAAAAGCCTTATTAGTAAAGATTATAAATTTCAGGCTTCGCATAATACGACTCCGGAAGGGGTTCGAACCAATTACCTCTCGTCTATAGCCGGCGGGTGCCATAGTCAACTACGCCACCAGAGAAACCCAAATTATTTCAATCTTTGGTATTTATGAAATTATGATTCCAGGTAAAATATAATTATTTACCATTCCAACTCTTAATAATGTCGAAGTACATATGTATAAAGTTCTAGTCGCGTATTTTTTATCGTGATCTCATCTTACCTTGCCTTCGTCCAAGGTCAAACAAGTATCAAGTAGAGCTGCAGAAAAAACAGTCTGTGTTTGCTTCCATTTGTATGTACCTAATAGTCAACTTTATACACACCATAAGTATAGATACTTTGTTACGTTACGACGAAAGCATTATGTACATTGTCGCTACAATTATTTGAAGGGAAACTGACCGTAATGGTGGTTTGTAGTGAGAATGGTAAGGTAAAGAATAGACCTTAGGCCAGTAGAAAGATAATTTGATAAATATGCTGGTATTTTTGTTTTATTCCTACGTATCAAATTTAAAATATAACAAAAATACGCCCAACGATCACAAACATAGATCCTGGCCCCTAATAACTAGGATTCCCTGTATCTAGGGAACTATGAGGACCATGGTCCCACAACACCCAGACACGAAACAAATGCTTACACTTTTTTAGTTTACAGTGCACAAACATTTGTCCCGTCGCGGGAACTGAACCCGCAACCTTAATGGTGTATGTGATTTGAGACAACCTGCCCAACCACTGTACCACCTAGGCTGTAATAAAAAGAGTCGTGAAAACCACAGCCTAGTGGTGCAAATCATAACATTACGGACCCGCAATACTGGAGTCGATGTATGAATGTCCGATGACAATACTGCGAAAAAATGTCGGATGAACGTTAATGCGACAAAATTGTACTTTGTCTATCTATTTGCATACGATTATTCTCGAAGGTAACGCTTTATCTCAAAGTATTCTTATAAGACGAATAAATCTGATAAGTTAGTAGTAGAACCCATTATCTTCTTGTACATTTAAAAGAGTTTCGTGACTAACTTAAGTACAGACAACGCACAGTCTTAACCACTGAAGATAGAATAATCTTATCTATATCCCTATACAGAATAGTGTACAATACCTTCAAAATGGATTTTTCGAAGGTAAGATGAAGAGATGCACCAACAAAGAATTTTTCGAAAGTCCCACGCGAAAATGGAAAAACCTCGTGCAAAGCAGCGGCGCGGGATGGCCGGCTAGTTCTACATACAGCTGAGGCACTAATTGCAAAACCGGTCTTTTTCACATAAACAACGCATGTTTGATAAATTAGCTCTAGTGTTATAAGCACTCGACGTGCCTCTACCATAAATTTACGTTACTCACATAAACAAACGTGTTTTATATAGGTATGTATAAAGATTGGCGACTGTGTATTCTTTACTTTTACTCCAATAGCTAATATTTGAGTAAGTATCTTGAACAGAGGCCTCAATAACACAACACAGGTTAATAAAGGCTTATGTCTTTGTTTTACACTCTTTTTAGGGAGGGAACAAATGAAAGATGTTTACAGTAATTACTTAGATAGATATTTGTTTGAAAAACGAGGACATAAAGTCGTTTTTATTTTATTAAAACCGAGCAACCTGCACTAGCTTCACATGAACCTAACAAATTTTACCGCTTTCACTAAACCTTCCTTAAGAAATTCTCTAAATTTTAATGAAAATCGCATCAAAATATACTAAGTAGTTTAAGAAGAAAAGAAGAAGTACATGGAAGTCGCATGTCACGTGGGACACGGGTCTTCTCTCATAGAGTATGTGCCATAACCCACCACGCTGGCCCAGTGCGGATTGGTGGATGTTACATATCCTTGAATTTTTGTGATTAATTCTTGAACATGTTGATTTCCTCACGATATTTTCCTTCACCGTTTTTAGAGCGAGTGTTAGATCCGCACATAACTTAAAAAAGTCAGTGGTGCGGGGCCAGCGTGATTCGAACTCAGGTGCGTCGGATCGAAAAATGCTCGTACTGACCCACACTCGCTCTTGTGTAAATAATAGTCATTCGGCTGGCGAAAGTCAAAGGGACTAACGCTATCTTCGTGTGCTACATATAGAAGAATAGAAGCTGTGATCGTCATAATAAAACTAGACTAGATTGGTTGCTTATCAACCTCATGAACATCAGCCAGTTATAGTAGCAGTCGTTCTATCTTTGCATGCATGATACAAAGTTTCTTTCACGTGCCAGCCACTCTTCGATAATAATCGCTTAACAATATCTTAATAACTATTGACAAGTTCTTAAATAACGCTCTACAATATTTCTTATTGCTCTACAACAGATACGCTATACTGTCTATTTATTAGTACGTTTTTATTAAGTCACTTTCTTGTTTGTCTGTTTTTGGTTCCGGGTGGAATCTTGAAACTCCAATTTCGAGCAGTTCCCGATTAGCTATCCGGCTGAAACTTTCAGGGTAGCTCACAACTCGATGACAATGCATTCTAATCTAAATCCATAAAAATATGTTTTTTAGATATTTTTTCAAATCTCTTACGGGTTCTTGTTTACCGACGCTCAAAAACATTTAAGTACATAGTGCAACAAAAATTTGAGCGCCACCTTCCACGTCGAGGTAAATATAACGTCAAAAGTCGAGACTTACAAGTTCAAAACAAAACCTTTGGTAACCCATGATACTGATAGAAACGATTAGGTCATCCCGCTATACAGATATTTGACATATTCCTACTTATGTTTTCTGTTCCCTACTTTTCTAATACCCTATCAGACGTTATTCCAGTTCCTCATTCTAGTTGGGCCAAAAAGTTAGGATGTTACATTGCTTCTTATTTTTATTTGGAGTAAACAAAGTAGTGTTAATATCGTGTTAGAGTTCAATTAGTTTATATGGCGGCGGCGATCTTATCTGTCACGAGTCTGTTTTCCACTTCTGTTCACAACATCTTAGAAGAGCTATTTTTATCTCAGATAACAACAAGACATCTCTATAACAATAGTAATAACCAGAGAATTATACCTACAAGTCTTTGTTTTTACAAGATATGAATCAAGAGCTTTAGGTGTTTTCAAACGGTATCAGATATTAAAGACTGAATTATAGATAGTGTCATATATAATGATAAACTCATTTCACTCATTTCAGGTCATAGGCATATCCAACTCAAGAATTTCAGGTCATAGACTATGTTATGTAGACGTAGATAAATTAGTACTCGAAGTTAGAAAATCAAAATCATGGCAAGCATATCGTTTCAGCATTAGAGACATGTCATTGCCACGGATATTCACACAAATGCTGCTGATGGCCATTGTCCTTGCCGATGTCGCTCCCAGAGGCGTCCTTTATAAGATTGACAAGATAATTGCTTAACACACCGCCAAATCCGTAACCTATTATTACGTTCCATGTATTCATTTTGCAAATCCTCTGAACCGACATTCCGACCTCTAATCGTATTTTGGATCAGCGATGATGAGTGGTGACCGAGAGACAACCGCGTCCAAGGCCACTTGAAACAAAATACATAATAATAATTAATTCATTAACGATTATAATCTGCAGCCGCCATTTTAGTGTCATGGCGGAAGGCGCGAAACGCCGCCATTTTGGAATAGCGTCGGCCTGCGCCTGCGCTGACGTTTGATGCCATTGTCCACAGGCTTCCGGAAAAGTTTAGGGTCAGCGAGATCTGAATGTAGGTATGGTATCGGAAAAATTAATTGTGGCATGACAAATCACGCACAAACAGATCACAGTTGAATTGCCTGGTACCCATATTAACTGTACTAAAAGTTCTTTGACATACAAAATTGCAGCAGAAATTTCTATTACCGATTAATGTTAGCAAAGTATTTTCACCGTTGGTCATTAGTTGCGGGCATGAACCTATAGATAATTAAGGTTTTTAATGACCACAGGTCCATCGCACTGAATTTTATTGGTACGACAATAGTTTACATGCGTACAATCAAGCGCAGAAGTTCACATGTAACAGAAAAGTATGGCCTTTAATGATGATGGAATAAAGTTGAAATGGGTATGCTCTGGCTTTTGTTAATGATTGTTCATAAAGTACGATGATATTCGTTCGGTCACCGGCGTCGGTAAACACGGGCTATGGAGAATTAGCGATGCGTGTCGATGGTGTGATTCGCTCACATCGATGCTCTCCCATTGTCGTCCCCTCCTAAATGTGATTTAACTGAATTATGGAGTAGAAATGGCCACAATTCGTTTTTGGAAGTCCAGTAAGCTGGTGCCGTGATCACTGTGTGGTGGTGTGACAGGACCTGACAGTGTGTGGGGTGCTTTATCTTGAACTGTGAAAAAGTTACTCGAGTGCTACGGACGCGCTACGACGTAGAGCCTTGCTTAGAAGAAAAGCTCAAGTAAGTAGGTACGCTTGTGTTAATAGCAAAATTTTGTACTAAGGTTTTAATTTTCAGTAGACACTTTTAGCTCGATATTTTTCATTAGCAGCCATATTGAAAAGTTTAATGGATGCGTCGTATATGTTTGTGGTTATTTGTAGTTTTAATCACAAAATGAAGGTAGTTTTATTTAAGTAATTTTTAATTTACTATTTTATGTGTCGCATGTCAACCGGCATTAGAAAGACAAAAAACTAAGTCAACGAGTATGTGAACTTCCATGTGATTTCAATTGTTATAATGTTATTTTGCGAATGCACACTTCACACATATAGCATTAAATCACATAAAAATATTGGTGATGTGTTTATTTGTAGCATTTATCTAACAGTTTCAATGGGTCTATCTTGGAGAAATCCAGAGACAGATAAAATTTGTTTGTTTCTAAAATGTCTAACAACAGATTCAATGGAGTAATACCGTAATATTATTATTTATCCTGTGGTAATATCCAGATAAGTACAACTTTTGGATCTAAAGATCAGTCGAGCAGTCAATGACAGCGGAAATAATGAAATAACGGACAAGTTATTAAGCTTTAGAGTAAATCTACAAATCTCAAATAAGTTCTTTCATTATAAGTATTATAATCTATACCTATGTATTCAGAGACATATTTCGTGAAAAGAGAATCTAAAACCTTTCTATTGCGCAGTTGTTTTTATTAAAAAGTAATGATCTAATTAAAAATTCGAAGCGAATTAGTGACGCAGCGTAGCGCAGTGTTGTGTGACATTATGCAAGCGCAACGCAGGACACTTGCATTGAGTGTTACTAAATAGACGGGTTAGGATGGAATAGGTCAATTCTACTCCTACTATATTAAAATTATGAATAGGACAGTTTGTAGGTGTTTGTTACTTCTGCACGTTGTAACGGCTCAACGGATCTGTGTGAAATTCGAAATGGATATAGCTTAAACCCTGGAATAACACATTGGCTACTTTTTATCCCAGGAACCACGTAAATCAGCTAGTTTACTATATTCTACTACTATACTAATGCAAGAGATGTAAAAATGTGTTAATTTAAAGATAGCACAGACAAAAACTCTCAAAACCTACAAAATGATGACATAACTAAAATTATTACAGGAGTTATCGATTAATATTCAAACAATCCATAACCGATGTGGAATTAGAGAACCAGAGATCACGTTTTATGCAGTCTAGGAAGCCTTTCTGACAGAAGGAATGACGACTTAGGTGACAGGAACTATGAACCGAAGGTAGCGCCACAGAAGAAGAGATAATAGTAGAGAGAAGATTTAGCCTGCCTATTTCTTCTTGATACACCACTTATCAATTCAGACCGGGGGCAAAGGAGGAAAGCATGGTTGTAATTGGCCAATATAGAGTATGAACTACTCGTACTGTAGTGCTGCACTCCATTTTTATGAGATGAGTAAGCACAACACTTGACCATAAAAATTGCAATGCCGCCCAGAACTATTAATTTCATGTATAGTACTGCGTAGCATCCACCCATATCGGAGCTTACCATCAGGCGAATTCATTCTCGTCTCATTAATCAGTTCCATTAAAAAAGTACAGAAAATGCAGGCATAATATATTTATATAAGGTTCTTCTTGCGACTTTGTACGTGTGGACAACAGAAAAAGCCTGTAGTCTCCTTCTTCCATGAGCAACTTAGGATGATCTCCCCAGTATAAGAGATCGGTTACTACAAAGAGGTCAAGCTGTATCTTCGTAGTCACCCAACCGATTAAAAGTTCAAAAGTTCTTTATTTCAGTTTTGTCGTCACCGACGCACTTATGAACGCCAATTATTACAATGACTCTACCACCGGATCGGGAAAAGAACCACTACTCAGAAGATACGGCAAGAAACTGAGAGGCATTTTTTTTAGAACTTTTGTTACAATATTTTATGTTTGTTTTTGGCAATATTATTTTTCTTATGTGCCAGTTGGCTACTTGGCAGAAGCGGAATGTTTCATGCATCTTTGTCTTCTATGTAATTATTTGTTATGTATTGTTTTTGCACTCCTACATAGTATACACCACTCGCTTCACTCGTATTTTCCTTCCTCGGACTTGTAAGATGAACGACTTAGCTTCATCGGTATTTATTTCCTTTGAGCTACAACATGGAGTCCTTTAAAAGGGGTATTAATAGAGTCCTTAAGGGTCGGCAACGCATCAACAATGCCTGTGGTGCTGCAGATGTCCATAGGCGACGGTAACCGCTTACCATCAGGCGGGCCGTCTGCTTGTTGGCCTTCATATTAAATAAAGAAAAGAAAATAGAACTTTTGTATTATTGTTGGTAAAGCTAAACTCAGCATTCTTGTGGTACGTGGGTATATAACGCTCATTTACTGCTTCTCTCGTTTTTATAGCTCCTTGGGTTATGCCATTGAGCTATTATTACTAAATAACTCAATGGCATAATGGGTTATGCAGTGTTTCCTTTCTATGTGCTCTGACTCTAACGCTGTGTGCACGTGCTTGCGATAAAGTTCCATATCCTTAAAGTTAAACTTAGTAAATAACTAATATTTTGTGTCATAAACTAGGTACCGTACATGAATCACAGAATAAAACTCTCAAATATGCTCCTTGTAGATCCTAGATACCTTAGGTTGATGATGCATTCCATTCCCATTTTAATGACAGACATACAAAAAATAATGTTTTTTATTTTAATGAGTGACGAGAAGAGCATGGTACCTGTTGGTAAACAACACGCTAGCTTATAACAGTTGCAGTACCACCCGGAACATAGTTATGCAAAATGCTCCGCGGCCCTGCACTGCGCTCGTCACCCTGAGACAATAGCTCTTAAGTCTTATAATGCCAAGTCATTTCGCATTCGTATTTATTGCTTTCTTGTTATTAGTTGAAATTTATAAAATTGTTATATTTATTTTAAGATCTCATAGTTTAAATGGGGAAATAGCGCCATCGATTGTCTTGTTAAGCTTCATCAATATATTACTTAAATAAATATCTCTATATCACTTGACTCATTATGCCATTGTAACTACACTATTATAGTGAAGTACATCATTCATCAATGACGTAAGTAAACACACTCACAGAAACTATTAGAACAATCACGAACAACGATGTTATTTGACCATGAAATCACAACTAAGTAGGTCTGTATTGTTATTATTATGATAACATTATCAGCTGTAGAATTAAGCATGCAATGATAAAGATGCTTGTCAAGACGGAAGCTAACGGGGTTGATATGAAAGAAAAGTAAGCACAGTGCAAGTGGTAGGTTTCTCGTATGCGAGAGGCCGTCTGGGTGGGTACCACCGCTTTGCCAGTTTTTCTGCCGCCAGCAGCAGCAGTAATGCGCAAGCATTACTATGTTCCGGTTTGAAGGGCATTGTAGTCGGCGAAATTACTGGGCATTATAAGAATTAGGAGCTAATTGTCTCAGGGTCACCAGCGCAGTGAAAGCCCGCGGAATTTTTTGCAGAACAAAGTTTTGGGTGGTGCTGTTACTGTTATGGGCAGCCGAATTGCTCATCAGGCGAACGATCAGCTCGTCTCGTCACTTAGATAAATATAAAAAAAATATATAGACCTTTCTCATGTCATGCTATTCGCCTCGACTCTGCAGTATTCGTGTCCAGGTTCAACCCACATCACGAAGTGCAACTGTGATGCTTAAATTGAATATAAAATTATAAATCGAATATACAAAGTAGCCAACTGGTACATAAGAAACATAACATTGTAGAAAACCAAATAATTGTAACAAAAACTGTACTTATATAAATACCCCTCAGCTTCTTGCCGTATCTTCTGAGTAGTGGTTCTTTTTCCGATACGGTGGCAGTCATGGTGATAATTTGACGTTCATATGTGCGTCTGTGATGCCAGAAATGAATTAAGAGATTTTAATTTAATTTGATTAAAAGACTTAATGTTCATTAAGTCTTTTAATGACTTAAATAGATATTAATCGTTTCTATTAATATTGATGGTTACCTCAAGTCGGATTCACTTGAACGTTGACGGTGGCGCTTTTAACCACAAGTCATCAACATCCTTCTGTACTAATTTATATCATAAGTACCTTACGATATAAATTAGGAGCCGCGACAACCGCGTCATCACTTTATATCAGGTGCCACTGCAAAATATACAACAAGTACATAAAATACATTCATGAATATTAAATAACAAATTGTAAAAATGTTATAGGAAAATAAAATAATTCAAAGACTTTTTAAATGATCACTATTATTATTATTTTTCTTATTCATTTGATAATTTTGCTATACATTTTTTATTCTTAGAAGCAGTCTTCCTCTAGAGGAGAGGAAGACTGCTTCTTGCAGCTCTATGCCTAACAGGGTTCTTTTTTTATAAGCCTGTTTCGTCCCACTGCTGGGCAAAGGCCCTTCCCTCCTTCCATGACCCTCTGTCCATGTCCAACAGGGTTCTTAATGTTTACAATTTGATCATCTATTGTAGTTTAGATAAACGATTGATTTGAATTTTACCAATTCAGGAATCATTTTCCTCTATTTAGTTTTCCACAAATAATTCTCAAAAAAGCAGTCAAGCCACCAATTTCCCACGAAAATTTGGGCGCAGGCATGTTGCAAGACCCTAATTCCGAATTCCCATCGCATCGTGCCCATCCTAGCCATCTATTGCCCAATCCGTCGCGGCGTCTATACAAACTACCGTCTATTCTGTAAATAGCCCATCCCATGACGACAATGGCATGCAAATAGTTTTCACACCATCTCTTTCCGCGTGATTAGTCGCAGTGAAAAGTCCTGTTACTAAAGGGACACATCCGCATTGCTCTCTTTGAAGGTTCATAAAGGGACTTTCGCTTAATTGGGTGATAGAGGCCAATCCCTAATACGAATACTGCTGGCGCCATGGAATTGAATTTAGTAGCAGTTCAAACAGTCCAAATATAAATAAAAAATGAATTATTGTTGGTTGATTCTATTTCGTAGCAACAAGTTATTGCTTTTTAAATTATCGCATACATACATACCTACAGAGAAATGAACCTATTTCTCTATTTCTCTGTATACATACTTGTTTTCATTTACGTTAACAATCATTTAAAAATTGATTGTTCGCATGTTTGCATTCATTTATCACGACTCAACTTTAGCGACCAATGGAATAAGCAATAAAATTCTAAACGATAAGTAGAGAAAAATAGTATTTAAAAAACGATCTTTGCGGTAGCGCTTAGATGTAACCTACGGTCTTTGCTAATACTTACGGTCACCCTTCCACGTGGTGACCACGGCGAACGTTACTTACACTAGCAGATCTATTACGTATGCCTAAGCAAGCTACGCTTCGAGCGCTATTCCTAAAATTCTAATATTCAATTAGATATATCCGCCTACAATCAATAACACTTGACAAAAATAACAAAACCAAAATCCAGAGCACTCCAATATTCCCGCAGATTCGAAATCCGCGAACAGACAGCGATTACACGGCACAGATAACTGTATCAAAATTACTGATACATTTACAGAATTGGTCTGACGAGGACATTGCCCACAATACACCGGATGTGGGCTTCCGCTTTCCATAGGCGCAATTTTTTGGAAACGCCGAAATTTTCATAGGCCACGTCGGACGCTTTGTCATGTAGATTTTAGGTGATTTGGTCGGAGTTAGGCTGTGTGGTGTGAACAGGCTTTGAACCTTGTTTTAACGTCAAAAACATGCGAGTACTAAGTACCTGAGAGTATATTGTTAGTGCGCTAGATATCGGGCGTCTTGTGTATTTTCCATCTGAGGATGCAACGGCCTTGCTAGTCATTTTGGCGCCAAGCATTGTGCTATACTGTGTTTCCGTTGGAAGAGCACTGTATGCAACGAAATTCCTGTATTTGTATAGTAGGCAACACATGTCTACGGGCGACCGAAGTAACTTGCCGCATACGCCTTTGACATTCATGGTTCTAGCTGGTATTCCAAACACTCTGTGAATGTGTGAATACCATCAGATGGATGTCCTGCTGATATCGGCACTTAGTAACTATTGTTTACAAAACGTTATTGTTAATTTTATGGGAATTACTGGGCATATCTGATGTCTCGGGGTCATTGCAATTTTTATGGCGTAAGCGTGGTGTTTATCATCAGGCGAATGACTCGTCGTCTTATTGCTCAGTTGAATAAAAAACATACTCTTCGCCTGCAAAAGGAGTAGTAAAGGATAAATACAGTGGAAATGCTTATAGGTATATCGGACAGTCATGAGCTGAGTTGAGATAGTTATCCTGCGATAATAGTTATTTGTTATACAAGAGTGCAAAGTTGCTTTTTAACCGCGTACTCAATTTTGATGACCGAGCAAGCGAAGGATTCTAAATATGAATCACGAGCGCAGCGAGCGATTCAAAAATTAGAATCATGAGCGTTAGCGAGGGAATCAAAAGAGCACGAGGTGAAAAATCTTTGCACTCGAGTGCAACACGTAACTTTTCATCCCACCTCAGCGAGGAAATGACTAAATGCAAAAAAAACATCTACAATCACAAGATACTTTGCGCGCGCAAAGCAAATTTAAAAAATGTACACCAAGGAGGTTGCGAGTCTAGTTTTTAACAAATTAAAAAAAGTTGTATGATGAATTCGGCACCATGGAGGTAGAAGTAAATAGGTTTAATGATGTTTTGAATTCACAAACTTAGTGCACACTATGTTCTAAATTCAAATTTACTTTATCCTCTAGCGGATAAAAACGACTTTTGCACTCAGATACCGAAGAGCAAAATAGTACATTGTACACCGAGGGGAGAAAACGATCTATTTCTGTTCGAGAGTATGTTTAAGCCCGACGCGCAGCGGAGAGCTTAAAGGAAACTCGAGAACCGAAGAACTTTCTCCCGAGTGATACATAGTGTTTTATTTTGCACCTACGAGGAAAATAAAATACAATATTAGAAAATTAAAACCTAGGTACTGTTAAATTATCAATTTAGTTAAAACAAAATTTAACGCAACGAAATAAATTGCCGCGCTTTTTTTTTCGTATTGCAGAATAAGGTTGCCATCCTCATTTCATTAAAAATAGAAAACAAAAAAAAACCGCCTCTTTTCTCTAATTATTTGATATAAAACCTTTTTGAGATTTGAGGTTTGTATGTTTCCCGCCTCTTTTTTCTAATTATTTCATACAAGACCTTTTTGAGGTTTGACGTTTGTGTTTTTTTTTATGTTCGCTGCTAAAAAACAAAAGAAAGCTAGCCGGGCAGTAATGGATTTTCATACAACATTCCTGCCCTGCTTCGGAGGGCAGTAATGAAATTCCATATAACTTTTCCCGCCGCACATTTTTAAGGGAGAAATTACGAACTTTGTAACCCGTTTATTAACGAGTAATAAGACACTTTCCGAGTGGGTGTGGTATAAATACTCTTTCCGAGTGGGGGGATGAAAATTATTTTTCTATACTTGCTTAAAGTTATGTATAAGCCATGTATGCGTAATAATATTTATTATTAGCCTACTTTGATAAAATATTTTCAGCAAACGCTCGAAGGACCAAAGCTAATGCGCACTAACAATACCTTGCGGAAACTGATAAATAAAATAATTATAACCGCAATTATTTAATTAATGGCCGATAACCCAGTCTAGGTGGATGTTACTCATTATTTACCAGAGAGAATGTAAATATTTACAAAATTGTAAGGAAAATGAATTGTAGGCATCTACGTATTGTTTATATAGACTTACGAAAATTGATGTACGAAATTATTTGTTATGTAGACTCGATTTAATTAAACACTATGACTAACGCTATTTCTTGTTTGGTGTGTACACCAACCGAGGACCGGGTGTATAACCCGTGAAAAAGAGCGACATAATAATAATTAATGCTTTATTACAATAAAGCATAATAGAAAGAGTTTCTCACGGGTTATACACCCGGTCCTTTGGAAGGCTTGCGCGGGGACATGAGTCCAACACGTAGAGGCCTCTGAGAGCATTTATTTTAGATATGTATCTAATGGGCAACAGTTATCGGGGACTGTCTCTAAGTGCAACATTAAGAAGATGCAATCAAAGACAGCCCCCGATAAGTGTGAGGACTATTATAGGAGATATGAAAACTACTTATGATCGGGCTATTGAGGTGAATTTTTAATGAATGAGAACCGGTCTATGTTATGAGACTTCGGCACCTGCCAGTTCCGCATCAGAAAAAAAAATAAAATTATGACTCGATGATGATGATGGTTGGTCAAAAAGCTACTAGATTGAAATGGACGTTGAACTGGAGACATCTGCCGTAAGTCAGACGAGCGATGGACCAACTCACAATTGAATGGACCCCACACGACGCTACCCGACGTCTCGGCACGCCCGAAAAGATATTGCGGGATGAACTGAACTCCTAATTGAAAGAATGGCAAACAATAGCCCAGAAACGTGGAAGGGGGGGGGGGGGTGAGGGACAAACCAACCAACCGATTATGAAAATAATAATAACGATGATTCGACGTCTTAGAATGATATTCTCTCATTTAGTAACTAGTCGGGGTTTATAATGACTGGGAGGGTTTATAATGTATTGTCTCAGACTTCTCTATAATCGGAATGGAATGTTTATGTTTAAGAAGGTCCTTGCGTATCGATTATTGTTATTTTATTGCATTTCATACTAGCTGCGCCCCGCGGTTACACCCGTGGTTTCCCGGGATAAAAAGTAGCATATGATCTTTTCCAAGACCTAAAGTACCTACGTACCAACTTTCATCAAAATCTGTTGAGTAGTTTTCAGCTTCATTGAGTAACAAACATCCATGCATCCATCCATCCTTACACATTTTCGCATTTATAATATAAGTAGAAAGTATTAATTAATAGGAAGTATTGCAATAAACCAGATAATTAAATCTTAACAGTAAATAATAAACAGTAAATCCTACTATCTTACTTCCTACAGCGAAAGTTGGTGAGGATGGATGTATGTTTGTCAATCAATAATGCAAAAACTATAAAACGGATTTTGATATGTGGATAGGTACTCCAGGCCCTGGAAAAGGACATAGGATAATTTTTATCCCAGAAAACTGCGGGGAGCTTATCGTATTTTGTGAAAATATTAGAGCTTTCCGTTGTGATTTTATAAAACTGTCTTTAGCTTAGAAAGTAGTATATATATATCAATTAAATTCTAAAACGTATTTATAAAGCTTCTCACTCAGGGCACAAACTACTTAATAGCGTAGAGCGTTTTTTTATGAAATTAGCAAACTTCTCCTTACTTATAAATGCTTGCAAAAATAACTAATAATTTTATTAATTATTGTGTTTTTCATTCCATGAAGGAAAGGTCAACGTATTATGGTCCCATATCACAAAAATGATGCTTCCATCTATCATTTCTCATTAATTGCAATAATTTCACGCATCGGCGCAAAATAACGGTGTCGGTGTCCAACGGATACATTTCAATAACGACAACGATCGATAAATACCCAACGGTTACTGTTATATTTGTCGCCACAGTAATATAACAATACAGTACCTAACAGTATGGGTACTCGTGGAAACCAATCAATTCGATCCATGCATATTGAAAAACCGGTGCATAGACAAATCATGCCGCTAAATAATAACATATGTTAGTAGTACCACAACCAAGCAGAAGGATTATTTCGAATGCTGAACACTAATTGTTTCATGTTTGAGAAGTCTGAAAAAGAATGGATAAGTCTTGCAGAAATAGGACACAAGACTCGTGGATAAGTCAGTGAGGACAGTGAAACTTGTCTGCGGTTTAAGGATTGAAAGAGAGTGCAGAAGTTACCAGTCAAGGAGATTTCGTCAACGAACAGCAAAGAGTGATTGAAGATAATAAGACCTTCTAAGGATTCTATCTAAATTCTATTCCACTATAAGGAATCTTGCGTCATACAATGCAAAGACAGCAAAGAATTTTAGACACCAAAAATAAGTCGCTTTTTTCCAGCGGTCCTTTTGCGTAGTTAGCATACTGTTAGTATAGTAGTAGTAATGTACAGTATTCAGAGAATGTATAGGCATGTAACTATGCGCTTTGTGTTTGAGTAGTAACAAGGCTTTCTGCTCCGATAGGCGCGCGAGTGCGAAGCAAAATGTCACATGTGACAAAAATGCTACATGTTCTGGGTAGTACGGATGGGTTATTTCCTCTTATTGGCTTTACCGTTAAGTAGGCAGAATTGGTTTTGATAACGATGCCCTTTAAACTTAGAATTTTAGAAAATTACGTTGTATAGTCCTTTTGAAATGTTCGAAGTGAAAAGAAATCTTCAACCATGCTTTTCATCAGAAGGTCGGTATCCATAAAAAAATACTCATGTTTGGAAATAGCAGAACTCTAGGGCTGTTTTGTACTACGATAGGTAAACTTTTTGACACATTGGTATGTCTTGACAGATCACATTTAGGTTAACATGATACTAATGTGCAAGCCGGCCTAGGACTAGTAACACAGTTGTTATGTTTCGAGGTACTATTCACTGCAATTAAACTAGCCACAGTAGCGTCGACCATGCACGTAATGGCAGGTATAATTTCCTTCACTAAGGTCATACAGATACCTCATACATAGAGGTATGAATCTCTGTTTGTCTGTAGTGTATTTCGAGCACAGCCTTGCTCTCGATTGTCTCATCCTATTCAGCAGCAGCAACCAACCGAAGAGCTTAGCTAACATTTGCATTGACATTATTGACTGATATTATTTTGTTATATGTTTGAAACATAAAGGCCATAACAGCCTCAGCAGTAAACAATTCTCTCGTCCAGCGGTATAGTTACGATAATTACGATGGCTTAGGAAACGCTCTGCTGACGCCCAACTGATGGTTTAATTGAATGTCAACGGCCTAAGGTCTAAGTGCATCTTGAGCTATTGGCAGCAATTGAAAGTCAGCAAACCTCCAAATATATAGTAGTATAATATTGCCATATTCCGCCCGCGTGGTGTGGTGAAATATGGTCCATACTCTATGTGAGAAGGGCCGTGTCCCATCAGTGGGAAAGTGATGGGCTGATGATGACTGAAACCTCCAAAAGTTCGACAGGAATGAAGGATCACAATAAAGTGACCGATGAAAAAATAATATTGTTTAATATTAACCCATTGCGCATTAATTTGATTGTTTTAGTGGCTCCTAGAGCTAGTAGCAGCATTACAAAATTAAGACAATATAACCCATACTTTATTTCATTGTGATGAGCAGCTATTGCACCGGAAATGCACGTCTTGTCATCATTGTCAATGAACATTCGGCAATAAATTGTCTGATTTCATTGTCCTGCAAATACAAGATTGTGAACTTCACAATATTGTCATGTGGGAAACCCAGCATCAGCCATATAAAAATATGCAAGAAATGTTACATTGTCGCTTGCAATATAATATATGTGAACAAATTATTTAAGTAGTTGGCAATTTTTATTTATGCAGTAAATATACATGTTTGCTACATAATTTATGTCGTAGGTAGGTACTACTTTATGTGTATTCGAAAAAAAATAGGAGAAAAGTAATAAATATATAAATTATCCCCTTAAAGAATTCTCGTTTGGAATGTTTTGTGTTGTGCTTCATTTGCCAACTGTATCATAGACCATCGCAGGTTTCATATTAGTAGCTCCTTAACCGAAGGAAGTTCAGATGCTTACGTTTCCTTCAAGCTACACAAAAACGTTATGACGTACTATATAATAGCTGCATTTTTTAACAGCAGACCATCCGCATGGTCCGTGACCGGTGACGCCGAAGGACCCACAATATTGGAAGATGAAGCCGCGGGGGGCGAGCGTCATGCACGCCTTCACTGCTCTCACCATGCTCACTATGGCTAATGGTAAGATTTTGTTTCGAGGCAAACTAGGAATTTGGCATTAAATAAGTACTCCAGATTCTGTAGCAGGTGATGTGATCAAAGACGATGTACTTTTATGTATAGGTACTCTGTAAATTCTAACTCTCAAAAAGATAAATATACATAACAAAAATCAGGCATGGATGGACCAGTATGTATTTGCAGATACATAACAGTTCTTTTGAAACGCAAGTCATATACTATACATACCATATAAAAATAATAACTGGATGGTCTTCTATCGCTATGTTCTGTTGTAAGCGTAGATTCTTAACTTACTTTAATAATGTCTTCCTCATAACAGCTCAGACAACCTGCAACCAAGGAATGGGTCGGGTGATGTACGAACGGTTACCTAACCAACAGCTACATGGGTTCGACGATGACGTCGTAAGTACTTCTATAATCACAACAGTTGTATTAAATATGAAGATGATAAACAGACTATTTTTAAAGGTGCTTTTTTTTGAAAGGTGCGGGAGACAGCGCCGCCTTTCCGAGTCTTAGAGAAGTGCCAGGACCTCTGCCTGCGCGACCGATCCGGAAACAGCCTCGTCAGGACCTGCAACTCCATTGACTTCCAACCAGGGGCTCGCATCGCTGCCTTCAGTCCGGAACCGGAATATGAAGAGTCCACTTGCTACTTGACAAGGGAGCAAGCCACACCGGAAGGCATCGGAACTCTCATGATCGTACCGAACAGTGTACACTTCAATGAAATATGTTTGACTTGTGAGTTGTTATCAATCATGTTATTTGTAAACTTGTCTGCTGTGATTATTGCCATAACAATCGGTCGTTTGTTTTAGCGAACCGTCCTGAACGTGAATGCCCGTCCCGTCGATATGTTTTCGAACGTCACGCCCGCAAACGTCTCAAACTTCCACCTTCGGATCTCAAGGAAATCATGGTTGCCAACAGAACTGAGTGTGAAGACAAATGCTTGGGAGAATTCAGTTTTGTGTGCCGTTCGGCTACCTACGACTCTGCGCTTAGGACTTGTTCTTTAAGCAGATTTACTAGAAGAACTCATCCAGAGTTGCTCGAGGATGACCATAATGCTGATTATTTAGAAAATACTTGCTTAAACGGTTAGTCTCTCCAATAATAATCTTACTCGTATCAAAATTAAAAAAAAATATCAAAAATAAAAAGTATAGGTATAATATTGTTGAAAGAATATTCAAACACTTATATTTCTCTTTCTACAGCTGAAAGGCGGTGTGACGGGCTGGCGGTATTCATCAAAGAGGAAAACAAACGCCTGGGAGGGCCTTTCGAGGCTGATGTTTTTTCTAATATGACCTTAGACGAGTGTCAGTCCATGTGTGTCAGGGCGGAAAAGTAAGACAATGTTTAGTTTTGGCTTCATAATACTGCCATTGTTCCTAGTTTATTTACTTTACGATGGATGTCTAAAATTCCAACGCATTCAGGTATTTTTGCCGATCGATTGAGCATGACGCCATGACACGACAATGCGTTCTTTCTGAAGAGGACTCAGTATCTCAAAAAGACGACGTGACTGTAAGCGCGTCGCCAACCCACCACTTCTACGACCTAGTCTGTTTGGATAATCGTGAGTATCTAGTGAGCGTAGTTCAGAAATAACTCCGTACTAATGGTTTGTTATTGATTAACGTACTAATGTAACCTCAATAAGGTTTTTCTCACAATTATGATCAGTCTCTCATCGGGTGACAGCTCGCGGGACGGAGTACCCGGACAACAGCGTGACGTCACACCTGTTCTCGCCGGGCCGGAGGCCGGACACCGCGTTCCAGAGATACAGGAACAGCAGGATCACGGGAGAGTCCCATTCGGAAATCACTGGCAGGTCACTCAGCGAGTGCTTAGACGAATGTTTGAGGCAGACAAGTTTTCCATGCAGGTAAAGACATTTTGACAGGTTTATAAATAACATTTTAAAATCACATATGTCCCTAGCTACGTTTGCCTGTATCTAGGAAACCAAGGACTTCAAGGACCCACGTCACCCAGATATGAAACAAATTCTTGCGCTTTGTTTCTATGCACAAACAATTGTCCCGTAGCAGGAATCAAACCTGGCCAACTACTTCAGCATAGAGTCTGTCAAAATGATGTAGGTACTTTAACACAGTTACCAAATCAAGTGAGCACATTTAAAACTATCAAGTGCTCCTAGTGTTGTAGTAATGATGAGATGTCAACAAGTTTTTGAATCGTCAAAACAAATCACGTTTATCAATTTTTTACACGAATTGAGTTACGACTTGCGGGCCACTGAACTACAACATGAAAACTACTAAATCAGTCAAAACAATGTCGTTTATTTTGAGCATTAGTGTTTATCTGAACTCGAGTTTGAAAGAATAAGCGCACCACATTAAATGAATAAACAGTAAATAATATCAAAGTGTGACAGCAGAGCACTGGTGGTAGGTTTCTCGCATGCGAGAGGCCGTCTGGGTGGGTAGTGAGTACCACCGCTTTGCCAGTTATTCAGTCGCCAAGCAGTAATGCGCAAGCATTACTGTGTTCCGGCTTGAAAGGCATTGTAGCCAGCGAAATTACTGGGCATTATGAGACTCAACATCTAATTGTCTCAGGGTGACGAGCGCAGTACAGCGCCGCGCCGGATTTTACAAAACAAAGTTCTGGGTGGTTCTGTTATTGTTATGAGCTGGCGTATTGCTTACCATCAGGCAAACGATCAGCTCGTCTCGTCATTCAGTTACATTATAAAAAAAATAATTAAAAAAGCAGACAGCGAGTGTGAACGCTAAACTTGTGCAACTTTCAATCCGACATAACTTCGAATCACTCGAATTTTTCACTCAAATCAGTTGGGTTGAATTCCCTACTGTAGTAAACTGTGACAAGGTTCGTTGCACGATATTGCATGACGATTGTAATTTCATTCATTGTTTGCAGATCGGCCGTTTACAGCGACAGAGCGAGGACATGCCGACTGAGCCGGTTCAATCAGAAGGATGGCATGCGTTTACTTTACGATCCTGATTTCGATTATTATGAAAATTTGATGCGTGAGTACTGCCTTGCCTTTAGAATAGTTGCCAATACAATTTTTTGCGCATACTCCTTCATTAATTCATGCCCTTATCAGATCATCCTGTTTTGTCGAGCGCAGTAGCGGAACCAAAACAACACGGATAAAACGCGTACTATTTTTCATGATATTTATGTAGGTAGTTATTTTTGTAGATAATAAAACCTTTATTTTGGTTAAACTTTATCAACGCTATTGAGAGGTCAACGGAAAAATAAAACACGTCTAGAAATAAAGCTCCTCAGAAAGATAACATTGGTCATGTGCTCTTTAGTTTTGTAAATAGACTTTTTTCTCTCTACCACGTTCAGATAATGTAACGTAAACTTTGGGAACATATTTCAATGATTTTTTACCATAAGCTATTAGAGATACGGACTACGTTCCCCGACCGAAAGTAATAAGTAATACGACCCCCGCAGCTAGAGAATTGGTTTAATAAAAGCTAGATACTTAGCTAAGTGTCACAATGGCCAATTGGTTAACAAGCAGCGTGGCGACCTGATACTGACCGTCTAGGTCCAGAAATAGAACTCCTTTATTGGCTATTGTTATCTATTGTTGATAAGATCATGTAATAAAGGGCTCGAGTTCCTCTAACGACGTGAAATAACATCCGACCAGCTCGAAAGACCAAAAAGATGTGGGAGCTCGCGACGCGCTTGACACATTTAGAATTAAAGATATTCCTGTAGTCTATAATAAAATCTGGTATCGAATATCGCAATTTGTCTTTATGGGTCAAATGAAACGAACACTGATATTTGAATAGTAATAAGATTATATTATTTTCTCATTTTAATTTCACTAGGAAGGCAATACGTCTGACTCCTACCACAGATAAAGCAAGAGAGAGAAAAACTCAACAGATGGCGCTTCTTCCAATTATAAATCAATTATTATTAAATCGATTCTATATTAATTTTTGCATATAAATCAACATCGAATAGATGCGCCCCGCAGTTTCCCAGAATAAAAAGAAATAGATCAGAATGGAGAGATCTCCAATCCGAAATCCACTCATATCCGTTGAGCCGTTACAGCGGGAAGAAGTAACAAACACACATATACACTTACATATTTTCGTATTTATAATGTTAGTGTGATAGTTAAATTTCACGCCAGTGACACGAAGGTATTCTGTGCACAAAGCTAAAAATATCCCAATTGTTACATAGCTGATAGAATACATGGTGGAGCACATCTTTTTATTTTACATCGGCAACGATTTTCTTGCAACAAATACTGGGTCATATTTTCTATTTTAGTCAGACATAAAATATTTATTACCCGTTACTACAATCAACTATTGTTCGTCGGTAAAACATTGATAACACTATTCCAAACACACAATCAAATACAAATTAACAGAACGGTAACAGATATTTATACACTGTAGAAATGTATTGCGCCTCTAACATAACTTTAGAATATTAATAAAATGAATCAACATAAAACCAATTTCTTGGACATTCACTTAGCTCAGTTAGATGGAGCATTTCTAGAACACTAACATGGATTTAATCAAGTCGAAAATTGTACTTTTCTATCTTAAAATAAAATTTCTTTCTTTAAATCTTGACGGTTTCACGACATCCAGATCAGCTGGTAAGTGGAGAGACCGACGCGGCAGGAGCTCCTGGAGGAAACCAAGCTCCTTGGTCAAGACCTACGACCTCAGGTTCGATGCATGGTACCATGATAGATCGGATTGCCTTGTGTTGTAGACCTTTTTGTACGTTCCAGACAGAATGGGATATTGGAATCAGAAGTGTTTTATATTGTAGAATAGAAGTAGCTTGACGCATGATTTTTGGACGGTAGTTGATGAACCGATTGTTTTAATTGTATTTTTTTGTACTTATTCTTTTTTGTTAAGCACTGTATTAATATTTTAGAAAACTTTTATTACCAAAATGATTTTTAATTGTTTTAAACCTTAGAATAATGACGCGTTTATTATTATTTTAAGTTTTAAACACTCAACAATCGTTTCGTCATTGTTGTCTGATAAACCTAATTGTTTTGTTGTCGTCCTTACGTCATCGATGTTTTCATAAACGTATCGTGATTCCATATTTAGAGCCTTTAATATTTAGAAGGTGTGTCTATTTGTATTTGTACCTGTAGATTGTTATATAACTCGATTAGCATCTCTATATCTATGCAGGCGAATTTAAAATGTAGTTACTTTAATCATTATTATCTGCGTCATTGGTGTATTTCTTCGTGTTATCTTAATTGTATAAAAAATATGTTTTGTAGTTTGAAGGTGTGTCTATGCTTGTTTTTTTTTTCAGTAGATTTGCAGTTTGTGAATGGTGTGTTTAGAAGCTGCTTTTTCTTTCTTTTATTTGCATCAATTTATTAGTGTAATGAAAATTATGAGCTTTAACTGTTTTGTAAATATTTTCCTCCAGTTTGGCCAAATTATGCTCTGCAAACAAATTTACAAATTATTTGGTGTAAATATAAGCATGTGGGAAATCTGGTATTTAGTTAATAATATATTTATAATGCATGACATAGACAAATCAATAAAAATGTTTCTTATTACGTTACTAAATTACCTTTTTATTTTCAAGGTGGTAGTAGCGGTGGTGATCGGGATAGATACCCTCCTGGCACAGATCGCGACCGTGATCGCGACCGCGACCGCGATCGTGATCGTTATCCCGACGATGACCGCTACCCCGATGATGACCGGTACAGCGGCCGTCCGGACCGGTACCCCGACGATCGGTACCCCGATGACCGGTATCCGGCCGGAGTCGACTACCCTGATAGATACCCCGCTGACCGCTTCCCCACGGACAGATATCCCGACGACAGATATCCTCCCGGTGTTGGGTTGGATCGATATCCAGCAGACAGATATCCAATCGATCGCTACCCGCCTGGCGTCGACCGCTATCCGCCTGGTGCCGATCGCTACCCGCCTGGTGCCGATCGCTACCCGCCTGGTGCCGATCGCTACCCGCCTGGTGCCGACCGCTACCCGCCTGGTGTCGATCGCTATCCACTGCCTAGCGCTGACCGCTATCCCCCAGGAGTCGACCGATACCCTCCAGGTGTCGACAGATATCCACCCGGCAGCAGCTACCCCCCCGCCGTAGACCGCTATCCTGCAGTAGATAGATATCCAAACAGGGATCGATACCCAATCGACAGTGGCCGATACCCCGCTTATGATCCAATCTCGAATGATATAGGCAGATATCCAGCAAACGAAAGATACCCAATCAGTAGATATCCAATCGATGTGTATCCTCAGCGATACCCAGCAGATCGGTATCCAGCAGACAGATACCCGATGCGAGGCGGCGGGGCATATCCAGTACGACCAAGTTACCCTAGCCGCTATCCTGATAGATACAATCAGGACCGTTACTCTGGCAATAACGACTGGGGACGGTACCCGTTCAGTAGGTACCCCGTGGGAGTCAACAGAGACCCGGTACCGCTAGGCGGCGACCGTTACCCAGACATGTATGACAAATATCCGCCGACCGGATCGTCATATCCTGGTGAGCACTCATTGAATAACTCCTTAATTTAGCGTGAATCTCATTGTCCTCGGTAATTTCATGTGTTTGAGGTTTTCCCATCAGGTTATGGACGTGGAGGGTACTATGGTGCTGGTCCGGCTCCTGCGCCTGTTCCGGTTCCAGGTTTTCCGGGACCTGACCGATATCCTGACAGAGGAGTTAACACTGGCCCTGATAGGTACACAGCCCTTCCTGCCCTTACTATATTTTTTTTTAATTGAAATATCTTGATTTCGTTATACAGATAAGATTATTTTTTCTTTAGGTTCCCACTTGCCCCGGTAGAACCAAGGCCAGGTTTTGGAGTTAGAAGGCCAATCGACCGACCTGGAGGTTATCGAGGAACTGGATACCCACCACCAGGACTGGACAGACCAATTGGTATGGAAGTTTATTGTTATTGTCATATTTAACAACAATAAATGGTACGAATAAAAGGTATAATAATATTTTTGTTAAAGGAGGAGGTGGGTATGGTGGCTACGAACCTGATGGTCCAATAGGGCCTGTTGGTGGGCCAGTAGTAGGCCCGGTGAATAGCCCGATTGGAGGAACAATCGGTGGCCCGGTTGGTGTTCCCGTAGGCGCAGGACCTATCGGCAGACCTCCAATAGGTCAAAGACCTTGGCAACAAGGAACACGTTGTGAGGAAGACAGTTTTAGACAAGTAGGCAGACAACGCATGCAACGAAGATACGTACGGCGTTTCACAACCGCTCATTCTTTGGCGCATTGCCAGCGAGAGTGCATAGAAGCCCGTGACTTCATCTGTAGGGCATTCAACTACAGGTGCGTTTGCGTAATATGTGTTTACTGTTTACGAAACAGATTTTTAAAACAGGTCATAAAACTTTTCTGTTTTATTTAGGGATGTGGGTTTCGTCGGGGAACCAAGGGACAACTGCGAGTTGAGTGATCGCGATACCAGAGAATTGGACGCTGCCAATCCCGCGCATTTCGATAACACTGCTAATGACTACGATTTCTATGAGCGAGCCCTCGGACGAATTGCTGATGATTGTTTGGATGGTAAAATATTAATAAAAAAATATGTTTTTTATTAAAATATAAAAATATGTATATTTTAATAAAAAAACAGTTACATAATTTATAATTGATAGCGCAACCGCAAGCTGTAATTAATATTGCTTTGGTATTTTTAGTGTCCCAAGTCTGTAACGAAGATGGTATGGAGTTCACTTTGCGACTTCCGGAAGGTTTCTACGGTCGAATGTATACATATGGCTTTTATGACCGATGCTTTTTCCGAGGCAACGGTGGTGTCTCCAATGTTCTACGTATTACTGGTGCTCATGGCTATCCAGAATGTGGAACTCAGCGGGTGAGGAATTACATTGAAGAATGTTTGACTTACCCTAATCTATGTATACTCATGGATTCCACAATTCTTCCAGTATGGAGATACAATGACAAACATCGTGGTTGTTCAATTCAGTGACAATGTTCAAACGTCTAGAGACAAACGGTTCAACTTGACTTGTCTATTCAGAGGTCCTGCTGAGGCTGTTGTCACGTCCAACTACATCGGGGCTGGGTGAGAATTTTGTTGCCTACGTATCAATGCATCAGTTTGCGAAGACATACACACTATTTGGCTCGAGTGTACTGAAGTACCTGGTGGAGTCTTCTCAAATAGATGTAGATACAGGCAGTAACCGCAACGGAGTTTGTCTAATTTATGAGTTCGTAGTAGTTATCTAGTTTGACTGCTTAATTTACCGGTTGCCTATTTGGATGGTATCCAAGAGATTTAACTATAATATAGGTATTTTGCTTGCAGACAATATTTGTGTTTATGTTTGAATTAGGAAACTGGGGTATATATTGGGTTTTTGTGTGTATCATTTTGTGCTTTTGCCGAAACAATTTTGTTTGTTGATGTTAAAGATGTTTAACTTATTTATTGTTTGTGTTTTGGCTAATGAACGGGTTAGTTGTAGGTTTAATTTTGAGTATTGAGTGCTGTTATTTCACTAACAGCTACTAACGGCAGACTTTGAATGAATTTAAACAACACAAAACTTTAAGTTTACAACGGAAAGTATATTTACAGTCAATATGTCTGCAATAAATTCATTCAAAGTCGAAACTTGGATTCAAAAGTCTTATCTTCAAGTCTAATTGTAGTATGGCATTCGATTTGGTTCACAGGTCAGGAAGTCCCATACCCATCGAGTATTTGCCAGAAGAAAGCTCTCTCAACTCCAAAGTTCGTCTTATGATCCTGTACCAAGGCAGGCCAACTACAACCATTGCTGTAGGAGACCCACTCACATTTAGGCTAGAAGCACAAGATGGATATAACTACGCTACTGACATTTTCGCCACGAATGTTATCGCTAGAGACCCTTACTCGGGCAGATCTGTGCAGCTAATCGACAGAGTAGGGTAAGTCTAACTCTAAGGTCAAATAGTCTCAGTTTATGAAAAGCGCAGCCACTTCCACGTCACGTGATGACATAATGACGTTATCTGTGTACTTTCCAGATGTCCAGTTGATCCAGACGTGTTCCCCGAGTTGGATAAGGGCCGTAGCGGAGACTCGCTTGAAGCTAGGTTCAATGCATTTAAGATTCCCGAATCTAACTTCTTAGTGTTCGAAGCTACAGTGCGAACGTGCAGAGACGGATGCCAGCCGGTCAGTATATTTTTTTACAATTATATCATACAATTAACAAATGATTGAAGTTTTTATAAGAAGAATAATAGAAGTACAATAATACTCCATAATGGTTAAAACGTTTATCTTTGCTTTATTGTGTTTAAACTTTAACATTTGTTTGTAATTGTGGTGTTATTGTTGCATGATTCAAACTACTTAAGATAAGCTATTTTTACGGAAGGCCCTTAATAATCGCTTATTATTCGCTGTCTGACTGACCCTTCGTTTTCTATTATACCAGATCAAAACAAACCGTTTATATTACGTCAATGACTTGTTAAAATAACTTTATCAGCATCTATCCAGAGAAGCGGGGTTATAGAGAGGCTATCGGTATCTGGAGACGATTAAATAAGTCGCCGTGCATCATAACATTACAGAACTGCTGTTTATGCAATTTTATTGGCCTGTCGATGCTAGTAGTCGCTTGACCTTTACTATTAGATATAAGTTAATCGTAGTGATCACGTGAGTAAAGCGTGATCGGTTCATCGCAGCTGCACGTCATTTTTAGGAATAGACCTCCACTGTCGGCTAAAATTAATCTTGTATTGGATTGGTTTAGTATATTATTATAATGATACGCAACAATAATGTTGAACCATTCTAAACGTAGGTAAGTAGGTACCCACCTAAAAACCATTTCTTTTAACAATAGACACTCTAATTCTTTTAGGCATACTGCCCAAGTCACACTGGAAGATCAGAACCCTCATTCGGAAGACGAAGACGGGAAGTCAACTCTACCATCGCAGCAGCAAGCAATGACACAGCCGAAGCCAATAATGATACACCAGACAGTACAGATAAGGAGAAATCTGATGATAAATCAGGAGCTGTCTACAAAGTGTCTTATGAAGAAGCCACCGTTGACAAATATCTGAAGGATGAAGTGGAAACTCCAAGTCACGTGAGGAAAATGATTGAGGTAAGAACAGACTTTTTTAAATTATTATTGATGCCATGGTCTTCTTCTCCCGTGTGGGCGTGAGACCAAACCTGGTGTCGGAGTTTTTAGACCGCCCGATGGCCTCCGACATGGCCAAACGACTGTTGTCTTATGACAACAATCTGTTACAAACGACTAGGCAAGCTACGCTACGAGAGCTACCGATGCGATAGTGATTAATTTATCAATGGATGGGATTAACGCAGATGTATAGGAACGCTTTTTTAAGAAAAAGATTATTGTTATTGGGTAACATGGCACGTATGGCGGGATTTATCTATCTATAGTTTTCTAGACTATTCACATTTAGAATACCTGTGATACGAGATTGTACCTCAACATATTTTTATAAAATGCTGCCAAAAAATCTAATAATCTAAATTTAGGTGACAGAGAATGTACTCGTCTAATACAGTTGTGATGTGTAGGTATAATTTATAATTCATTTATTTATTGCATTCATTTATAGAATTGTTTCAAGATTCTAAAGTTAAAGAATGTTTTCATGAGCGACACAATCCTATTTCCAGGTCTTCGACAATCGAAACGAGCTGCTAGAAGAGAATGGGCCCTCCGACTCTTCACCAGTGGTGTCATCAGTGGGAGTCTGCGTATCGCCGTACCATTATCGAGCATTGCTGGTGGCGCTTTGTGTTTTACTGTCGCTGTTGCTAGCCATGTTGACTGCCGCTTTGTATATTTATAGGTCTGTAAAACATTTCTTTTTGTGTTTTTTGCACCTACAGTATTTAAATGGAAATGTGCAGGTCACATTATTAGAAGAAAAGAAGAGAAATGGCCAAGGGAAGTAATATAATGCTATCCTAGAGGAGGAAGGGGAAAAGAGGAAAACCATTTCAAAGATGGGAAGGTAACCTGAGAGCCATAGCAGGAGTAACTTGATGGACTAAAACTCAAGATCGCGATTTATGGAATAATCTGGGGGAGGCCTATGCTGGAAAACAAAAACAATCTGGAAGCTACCGATGTCGATTGATATAATATAAATTGTACAACTACATAGGTATGGTTGATACCCAATAAAGGCTTAATAAAATTGATCAAAATACCAACATTAGGCTCTCCAGAGTCTTCTGAAGATTTATCGGCCATCATTTTGGTACTAGACAAGTTTAACATCCATACCAAGTATTGGATGCTCAACTAATCGTCGTCAATAGTCGTCTTGGCCTAATCAATGCCTAGAGGACGTAAACTGGTGATTTACTTTATTTCAATTCGTAGGATTGCAAACTTGTTTATTGGTACAAAGTTAAGTTTCCAAATAAATATCATAACGTCAAAAAAATAGCTTGAAATATAGTATACAATCACACAAAATCTTATCTTATTTTAATTTGTTGATTAGCTGTAAGGGCTGTAATGTTCATTTAAAATATGCTCCAAAAATAGAAAAAAGAACTAACGAACCTACTATTACTAACCTGGTATTCTCCCACAGGCGATACTGGCGCGTGCTCCGCAAGAACATTCAGGCGTCGTCGCCGGCGCCGGCGCTGCGGTCAGTGACCCCGGGCCCGCGGCCGACACGACCCTCGCTGTTTTCCGCCTCGCATCTGCATAAACCGTTTTCATTGAGGTACACGTGTTTTACAACTCTTTGATCGGACACTTTATAGTAATAAAAAAATAAAACAAGAATAAAAAAAATATCTAGCTACTGCCCACGAATTCGTGCGCGTGGAATTTGGCTATATCGCTTCCCTATGGCTATATATCCCTGGCGAACCTTGTGCTAAATTGGGATAAAAATCTTATGACCTTCTCCGGGCAATCCTATGTCTAACTGTATGCCAAGTTTCATCAAGATCGGTTCAGCCATTTAATCGTGAAAAGATTAGAAACAGACAATAAGTAGTTAGGTACTTTTACATTCTTACCTACTAATATTATAAACGCGAAAGTTTGTATGTATGGATGTTTGTTACTCTTTCACGCAAAAACTACTGAATGGATTTTAATAAAACTTTACGATAACATAGCTTATACATCAGAATAACACATAGGCTATATTTTGCCCGGGAAAACGCGGGTGACGCCGCGGGGTGCAGCTAATTTATAATATTAGTGTGGATAACGCCCAACGATCACATACCTACATAGATCTTGGCCCCCTACTAGAATTCCCTTTATCTAACTAGGGAACTACGAATACAAAAGAACTTTAGGTATTCAGTTTAGGCATCACAGATGCACTTATGAACGTCGATTTATCACAATGAATCTACCACCGTATCGGAAAAAGAAATACTTACTCAGATGATACGGCAAGAAACTGAGAGGGACTTTATGGGACTTTCGAGTACCATACATTCTTAGTCCCACGACACCCAGACACGTAACAAATGCTTGGAATTTTTTTTTCTGGGCTCTGTAGCGCAAATCCAACCCGTAACCTTTGTTTCGTAGTGGGAATCGAACTTGAACCACAGTATATGAGATTTCAGCTGATTTGCTCAACCACTACATCACAGAGGCTGTCATTGGTGCACAGTCTTCAATAAAATATCATTTTTATTGCTTGTAGGTAGATGTACGTCTATCTAGCTAGAGGAAGCCGGCAGTTGAGTGACTGCTCAGATCCGGATCGAGTTTCTTTCTGATGGTTTACCAAACTTTAATCGAGTTGGAAGATAGTTTTGAGTAGAGTACGTATATACGTAGATAGGTATAGATTAGGTACCTAACATTTTATTTCGTGTATGAATTAGCATGTCATTTTTAACGTAACATTCAGGCTCAAGAGCGAGTGTGGCTCAGTGGGAGCTCGTGCGACTTTCGATCCGACGCACCCTAGTTCGAATCCCGCCGACCCCGCACCACTGACTTTCTTAAGTTATGTGCGGATTTAACATTCGCTCTAAAAACGGTGAAGGAAAACATCGTAAGGAAACCAGCATGTCCAATAAATTTTCACAAAAAGTCAAGGACAGGTGACATCCACCAACCCGCACTGGGCCAGCGTGGTGGATTATGGCCCATTCTCTCTCTATGAGAAGGCCCGTGTCCCAGCAGTAGGAACGTGATGGGCTGATGATGATGATGATGATTCAGGTTTAATGTTTTTTTTTAGATACAGGGACGCCTAGTTTGTGCTAAGTGATCGTTGAGCGTCACTATTATTTTATGTGATGGAGGAATAAAAGAAAGAAAGAAAAATCATTTATTCAGGACATCACACAACATCACTGGTACCTATTAAAACAAAACAATAAATACAACACAGTGGAATGTTGCGCGATATGAAAAGGTTCCGACTCAGCATACGTATATGATTAGCACACACGAAAAACTTATGTAGGTAGTAATGTAACCTTCCCTACTTGACTCCCTTGTAGACTTGCGTAGAGACATAAGTTGCTTGTACCTAGCTAGTTATTAGGAACAGGGTACCTTACACCACAGAAGTTATTCAATTTAGATTTTTGAGTCTTTGGTGTATTACCTAGATAGTCCGACAGGTAAGCCCATAACACGGACGTTGTAGGTTCGATTCCCGTGGAGGAAAGTTTATGTGTATGGAGAAAAATAAATAGTATTATGGGACGAGTACCCGTAACGTACTTACGGATTCCCTGTATACTTACAAGAAAAATCTCAGTTACGTAATGTACCATTACTTATTCTGTGGTTAGGGTATCTGAGTGTACCAATGATTTTGTAAAGAAAAACAAGTACTAACAGACATCTTCTTTCTAGTGGCCTCGGCAGGACATTCGCGGAAGTGGGCGAGGAAGCCGGCTCATCCGGCCGCTTGGCCAACGCTTTCGACGACGGCAGTGAGCCAATCTACACTGACCCGTCCCTCTTTGAACGCTCGAGGTCTCTCCGCTCCCTGCACTCGATGGACTTGAAACCCGAGCGGCGCGACCACCGAGCATAACAATTGAAGCGATTTGATCCTTGACTTTTGTGAACCGACTTCAAAGTTTTCTTTTCGTCTCTTTACAATTTTCTATGAAAGTTTAATAATATTTGGAATTTTTTTGGGACTTCGCAAGTTTTATATTTGAAATAGATATTTAACTTAATATACCTACATAACTTGAAAAGTACATTTGTGGAAGCATTACCTTTGAAGTCGGAAAAATTTCCTTTTTTCAGTATTTTTCTATGCATAATATCTTGTAAATTGTACTGCCATAATGCTCAGTCTTCCGTCCATACATCTGTATACAATAGCAACTTAAGATTAACATTATTAATGCATTTATGTAAGTTTACACTAATAATAATCTATTCTACAATTTATTAATTCTACATTTCTTTTAATAAAAATGCTATTAAATAGGTAAATAAAGTGTTTTATTTGCTACAATACTTAAATAATTAATAAGGTTTACATGTGATAAGGCGCAGGCGTAGGCACACTCATGAGTGGGGAGTCTAAATATTCCATTTCTGCGGGTGCAGGTGTCAATTCAGTATGGATTGTAAGTTTCTGTTGCATTGTTTCATAAAGCTTATGTACTGATTCGTTATGCTGGGTTCCTGGTTGCAAAGCCTTTAGAAGAGTCTGCATTCTAGTCTCAGGCAGTTTTGAATGAATATACCACAATAGTTTTAGCAAATGTCTTGTAACATTGTCTTTAGAAAGACCAGCGAAAAAGAACTCATCAAACAAGACAGTACTAAAGTCTTCTCCTTGGAACTCATCAGGGAGTTGGACTAGTAATGCTACAAAGGCATGAAGGAATGGGTCTTCATAGGCACGGCCATCTCTACAGCTACCAAGTATGGTGAGAATTCGCAGTAAGGCACCTCGATCGCGTAATTTCGCCGCATGTAAAGTGTAGTACATGGCTAAGATTCCACATACTGAATTTTCACGCATATATGATTCACAAGCATCTGGTGGTGGACCAGAATGCTCAATAATAGTAATAGCAGACTCTCTCTCATCAGGAGGCAGTTTGTTATGCAATGCCCTCACTTGATCGTCCACCATCAAGGACATCAGTGCAGGCAAGTACTTCGTGATAACTTGGGAGTCGAGTTTAGGCTCCTTGAACTCTTGAGAGTCGATCATTACCCAAGCACTCAAGCCAAGTGATAACATCCTCAACAACAAAATCAATATTAAATTATCTCTAGGAAGGGCTTCAGTGTTAATCAAGTGCTGTAATATCTTTATTGTCGACGTTGCCAAAAAGTTTATTGCGTATGGATCACACAAAGTCATTGAAAGATCTCCCAATACTTGCTCTTGCCCTTTTTTAATGCTATCTAAGAACCCTTGGAGCTCTCTTGAGCGCTTTATATCAACATTTCTTTCTCTTATACAAGCATCCAAACACCATGTGAACTTATGACATGGGTCTACTGATATAATGTCTTGGATTTCTAGGTCATGCAATGCCATTAGTAGTTCAGCTCTCAATGTGCAGTAGTGGACATTTCTAGTTCGTAGGAATAGTGTACGCAGGAACTGTAATACCATGTCATACAATTTTACACTAGTGCCGATCATGTGAGCAAGCTTCTGGACAACAGCTCCCTGTCTCCTGACCTTTGGTGACGGTGAAAAGAACAAGTTATTTAAATTTTCATGATCAAAGAGTATATTTTCCTTTTCTCTAATGTACTGGCTGAGTAATGGTGATACTTCATCTCCAAATAATGATTGGTTGTCTTGCCATATTTGTCGCTTGACTTCAGTATCTGTGTCATTGTATAGTTCCCGGTCTCTAACCAAAACTCTCAAATACTTATCATCAATATGAGGTGTGTTTTTCAAAATGCTCATAATGACTGGCCTTAGTGCCTTCACTCTCACCACAGCAAAACTTTTTTGCAACAATTCCTTTAACTTCTTGTCATTTTCTTTGCTCTCTTTGGAGCCAAGTTCATTGATGTGCTGTATGAGTTTGTCTCTTAGTTCTTCCAAAACAGAAGTGTGGAAATCAAGTCTGCGCACGCCATGGAGGTCCAGCAAAGGAAGCATAGGTCTTAGAGAAGGAAGTAAAATACCGTTCTCAAGCTGAAATTCTTCGATTGCCTTCAGTGGGTCAGTGCAGCTTGTGAGGGCATCACGAAGGAAGGTTTGTCCGGGCACCCCCACTTCTTCTAGCCCTGTGCCGGGCAGTTTGCTTGACGATGCCATACTCTTGTGAGTTTATGTTACAAATAAAAACTCATTAATCTAAAACTTCAGTGAATTAATAACGAAAATAGTATTTTCTATCCAAACCCCAACAAAACATCCCGATTCCACCACAGATGAAACCGATTAGTGTTGCCCATTATGAATTTCCGATTTGGTACGGCAGGCTTTCTGTAATAGAATAAGGAATGGCTTTAATCGAATCAAGAAATAAAATGCTAAATAATGATATTAGTACATACATTAAACTAGCTTTGGAACCGTCAGATATCAAAGTCTGTCCTATCATTATCCAAAATGAAAACAGAAACCAAGGATCATAGATGCGAAACGAGCAAGCGCGGACATTTTTTATTTATCTAGTTTCAAAACCATCAAATAGCGACTTTTCTATAATAATTATCAAAAAATACACGAAAAGTAAATTATCGTCAAATTTAAAGAAGCGTACCAAGCAATTGTGAAAAGTTAGGAGCTTACTTAGGTACCCTTACAGTTAAAAATAGATCAATATTCAAGATTAACTCATCGGCACCGCGAGAACGAATTTCTTACGATAATGCTATGGTGCGAAAATCAATGGATTAAAGGTACCAAGGTACCAACAAATTTTAGCGAAACGTCAAACAAATTGAGCATTCAAATAAGAGGAGAATATAGTACAAAAATTACAAGTGCAACAAGTTTATCTTAAACTAATAAGAGTAAAGATTAACAAAATATAGTTAATGGGGCAATAAAGTACGGTCGGAGCTAAGGTGCGAATGATATACGGTTGGGTGATAAATAGTACTTAGATCGTAACTTTTTGTACGATCTGGGCAACGCTGTTCCCAATCCCGCTTTCAACCCAAGGCAAGATGTCAAGTCAAGAGTCAAGTATGTCAGTGTCACTGGTTATGGTTACATTTTTTAGCTTTGGTATGAACAGCCAGGGATTGACTACTACATTTTATCTTTGGATTGACCCAGGGACTTAAAACGATACTGAAAATATCGCTTCAAAATGTTCCAGGAACATTATATATATTATTTGTATCGGTGCCTATATAGGATCGAAACGAAGTGAACCACTGTGCAACATCGGTCTGGTATGTTGGAACGAAATCAAGGATATAACGATACCATTTTATTTGTGTCTAACTGGTATATTATTTCGTTCTTTAATTTTTGATAATAAGAATATGATGTTGACGTCATAGACAATGTAATCACTACGTTTTAAGATGAACTTGTTCGTGTGTAACTAATAAATGGGAAAAATTGATGGGAAGGAACTGATTATTTGGGCACAGGCCTACAGCCTAGTTTAGTAGTTAGGGTCATATTCACATTGATGAGAAAAATAAATGAATATTAATTTCAATTTAATAGGGGATCGGACAACTTTTCAGAAAGTATTTTATATTAACTACAATTAATATATAGAGCCATGAAAAATACTATTTTAATTAAATAACGCTCTAAAAGTACCTAAAACTATGTTTAAATATTATGTTTCAAATATTGCCGCGCAAAAGGTCACCTCAAAATTTGTGACGTCGTATGTAGGTAGAAAACGACAAACTCTTCGAAATAAAACTTGCAAAGAGATTTAAATACGTTTTGTGAAGTTTGGGGACGATATTGTTGTAATAGAACGAAAAAATTTGCAAAAATACATTTTATGAAAAGCAAAAACGTAAAACAAACACAAGCTTGACTCACGGCATTTGCCTACAAATGACGTCATGCGCTGTGATTGTTGTTTCGTTTGAGATGAAGAACAGATTAAAAATGTCAGAATTATTAGATATTATTTATGGATTTAAAAATATAAATCATTGTTATTTCACAAAAATATTGATTAAACGTTATTTCTTGTTCGACGAACATTCGTTCTAACTACATATAAGATTTTTTCTCGATTACTGTCCGATCCCCTATTGTGTCCTCTAGTGGCGTTATACAATGTAAAACAAAGATAAAATATAGTATTTTTCTTTGATGTAAAAGGTTTTCAGTCCCTGGGTGAAAGCCAATGGATACATTATTTTGCTCAGATAAATGGCTGTCTACTCGAAGTTATTTTGCTCATAGACTTTGCTGCTGTTAATAAAAAAATGTGGATGTCAGTTGTCACGATAGTTATTTTATTTCAATGTCACGTTGTTAAATCATTTCAAACTCATTACCTACTCTAAGTTTCAAACTTATCAAAGTCAAACTGTCAAATCCAAAGACGATTCTGTAGTGGTTTGGCAATATTAATTATCCCTAATTATCTTTTTTGGAAGATTCATTTAACAATTTGTCAATGAAGCAAGTGAAGCGAAGCAAGCCAATAATTTCCTAGCGTCAATGAAGCAAGCAAGCAGCAAGTTTAAAGTATAAAATAGTATATTACATGTTCAAAGGCCTCACAGCTTGTTGCCTTGTTAATTTTGTGATATCGTGATTGTATTTGCTCACATTGTATTACGCACACTGTTTATTTATACATTTCAAACTTGAATTCAGTATAAAATTCGTCAGCTCTAATAAAACAACGTAAATAAACTTATATTTTCACAATAACACCGTCATAACCTCTAAAGACCAAGGATGTCGGACAAACAGAAGACGTAAGTTACCTGCTTCTTGCAATAACTAATGTCTGAGTACCTAATATTCGAGAAAGTAACCATGGGTTCAACCGGTACCTAAAAATTTCAGGTTAGTTTGTGGCGACGTAAATGGGAACTTCAACGCGCTGTTTTCCCGCGTAGAATCTATTGTGAGGAAATCGGGACCATTTGATGTGCTGCTGTGCGTTGGAAACTTCTTCAACGATGACAATTCTCAACTAGATGCCTACAAAATGGGTACTAAGAAAGGTAAGAGGTATAAACTGCACCTGCAATCAAAGTTGGCTTATTTTGTTTAGGCAGGTATTACCGCAGGTACCAATTTCATTGAAATTCCTCAGCCTAATCTGTTTTAAATAAACATCTTTTAAAATCAGTTCCAGTTACAACTTACGTTTTTGGACCATCTCAAAGTGAACATGTACCATACTATGTGGAGGAGGGATCTGAAATTGTTCCAAATGTTATTTACATGGGTAAGTTGCCTGCTCCGTATCATCATACCATATCAATTCTTAAAATATTGATTTCCTGCACTTTCTTAATTTCTACTCTATTGTCTGTAACTTGATTAACCTGTTAAAATCGCTGCTATATCGTAACAGGTTTGTACTTGTGTTGAGGGTTAATTAACCAAAATTTCATAATTATATTTTTTCCAGGCAAGAGAGGCATATTCACAACAAGCTCAGATGTGAAAATTGCCTATCTAACAGGCCTATCAAGAAGAGAGCTTGGCAAAGAAATTCCAATGTGTACATTTGAGCCCAGTGACTGCAGTGCAGTGAGAGATGCATGCTTTAGAGGTCAGAGTGAGTATAGGGGAGTGGATGTACTGATAACTACACTGTGGCCTTCTGGAATACAGCAGGATGAGACACAGAAGGTAAATAATAATTTTCTTACTAAATAGTGCCTCTAGATTCAAAATGAACCTTAGCCTATACCAACCTACTTGAACCTAAAAGGTTCAAGCCAACCAATAATACCTTTTTGTGTGTCATATGTGAATATTGGTAGGTAGATTGAGCTATGAGAGTGATTATAAAGTGAGTACTTTATTACTTTGTAGATAAAGTTCGATCTGGCAATAACAAATAGTTAATTGTTTTGTTTTTTTATTATTATACACTAGCTGCACCCTGAGGTTTCACCTGTAGTTTCCCGGGGTGCTGTATGTCCATTCCAAATTTTACTCAAATTCGTTCAGCCATTGTGGCGTGAAGAGGAAAAAACACATTAACATATGTACAAACTTTCGCATTATAATATTACTGTGATGTTACATATTCATTGTGTTAACTACATTGAGATTTGAACTGTCATTCTTTCAGATAGATATTGAACAAGAACAACTGTCAGATCTATTGTCCTGGCTGGCTATGCATATCAAGCCCAGATATCATTTTGTTCCATCAACACAGAAATATTTTGAGAGACAACCTTACAGGTATGTTTAATATGGGTATGCTTTGGTAGTTTTAAAACATGTATGTACATTGGACGCTACAATATTGCTTGATTTTTGTTGAATAGTTGTGTATCTTTTCAGTTTTTTTACAGAAACCATGCAGTCCATCAAGACTACAGAGAATGCGCCACCCGGTTCATAGCAATGGCTCCAGTCGGGAACAAGTCCAAAGAGAAGTGGATCTATGCTCTTTCCCTGCAGCCCATCTCTAAGATGCGCATGACAGACTTGTTGCAAGCAACTACTGATGAGACGGACTGTCCGTACGATCCTGAGTTGTTGAAACAGCATCAACCTGGGAAGGTGGTTAAGGTAGGATCTTAGTGAATACAAGAAAAACAACTACTACAATAATTGAGTTTGGTCAATTCATCACCTTCAGTGATCACATTAAAAAATGGCATGATATTAAGAATACCTATGGTTGGAATTATATTCAGCCGTTCTGCGGCTTTCTTCACAATGTTTTCCTTCCTTTTTAGAGTGAGCATGCAAAACCCGCAATTAATTAAAAGTCATTGGTGCAGGGCTGAGGTAGTCATTTCATAAAATCTCGCACTCACAGTCTATCGGCCTGGCTGCTGAGTTAAATGCTAGTCATTAATGCACTTTTCATTCATAAAATATGCATTCAATGAATGAAATTGAGTTAAACAAAGTGTGAGAGGTTTGTACTTTCTAGATAGGTCTTGACTGTCTTAAAAATTTATATTTTTCCATAACATGCTTATATTTTGCAGACATTCTGTAAATCCTAGCATCATCAAATAATTATTTTATTATAGTTCACTGGTAATGGACAGTTCTTCTTCAATATGGATGCTGATGAAGACCAAGGTCACGGAAAGAGAAAAAGAAGAGGTGGTGATGGTGAAGAAAGAAAAAAGAAAGAATTTGATCCTGGTTAGTACACTGATCATAGATTTAGAATTTTAATTCTGCCAAAATTAAAATTAATTTAAATTTCTGCCAAGAATAGGCCAGAAAATCTAGTATGTATTTACCATCAATTCCATTCCATTCCGTTCTATTGTAACTATATCTATTGTAATTATTTCATGTTGTTGTGTGACAATAAAGCATTATCTGATCTAATCTTATCTATGTACCATGTAAATTATTTGTATTGGCAATACCACATAAGAATTAATAGGACGCAAAATATTAAATTAGGCATAGTAAGCAGAAATGCATTAAATTGTTTTGTATTCAATAAGTCAAGTGATAGACAGCAGAATACGTCATATCTGTAATTTTAATGAATCATTTGAATCATTAATAATGATTCAAACTCAAACTCAAAATCTCTTTATTCATGTTTGGCATCACAGGCACACTTTCTCTTACACGCACATTCTCTTTATTTCCAGAAACTTGCTGGTTCTGTCTATCATCACCGTCAGTTGAGAAGCACTTAGTCATAAGTGTCGGCACTCAGTGCTACCTGGCGTTAGCGAAAGGACCTCTCAATCCTTACCATGTGTTGATATTACCAATAGCACATCACCAGTCTTCTACTCAGGTAAGGACTAAGTAACAAGGTAGTTTCTTCAGTTTACCGCAAAATTCGAATTTGGAGTGACTTGCTGGGCTACTCATACTTAAAAAAGTTCGAGTAGCCCTTAGTGAAAACTAATAAACTAATAATTATTAGTATATAATAATATACATACATATAATAATAATTCATTAATTAATTATATATATATATATATATATATATACACATATAATAATAATTATTAGTATATAATAATATACATAGTAATAATATACAAAAAGGTTTATTTGGCTATAGGATGGCTATAGGCCTATAGGATACAATGGTTTTTTAATAAATTAATGAATTATAACGTTTAAGAGCTAAAATTAAGTATTTTCACCTACACTTATGTCAAAAGTGAAAAAGTCGCGCAGAATTTCCGTATTCTGCGAGATATTAATTATAGATTAATTCTCTAAAAATAAATAAAGTTTAGAGATAGCGTGTGCGTCAGAATACAAACCTTGTCCAACACATCTAACTCTAACATAGTGACAATTAGGTTTAGACTTTAGAGAATGCAGCACAGAATTAGGGCCAATATGTATGTAAGTTCTAGGTGGGTGTACCTATTACAATTGTTATGGGCAGGCGTGGAGGTTAACATAAGGCGAAAGATCTGCTCGTCTCGCTGTACATTTGCATAAAAAAAATATTTCATCAATAAGATTTTGTTATTGGCTAGTTATTGTGCCACTTATTAATATCGACAAATTGTAAGATATTTCCTATATATTTTACCAGGCGCCAGATGAAGTGCTAAGCGAAATAAAGAAATTCAAAGAGACCTTGAAAAAGCTCTACGCGTCAATGGGTCAGGTTGCGGTGTTTTTTGAGAGGAACTACAGGACTTCTCACATGCAGATCCAAGCTGTTCCGGTGCCGAGGGCTTGCGAACTACAGTTATTAGAAGTTTTTCAGGTAACACACGTTACAGTTCGAGCATTTCGCTAAGACACGACCCACTAATTAATAATAATAACGTCCAACGATCACATAGGTACATAGATCGGTGTAGGTCCGTTGTCCCGGTAACTCGTGTCCACGTTAAACTATTACAGTGGTATTTTAATAAAATATTTAAATATACGTCCCGATGTCCCCTTACTCTGTTTCCGTTGATATAGTAAAGGAAACTTTATATGGGAAAATTACTTTCTGGCGCTTCGCCGGCCGTTGCCGCGGCACGCTCGCTTCGCTAGCTCGGATCGCGCTGTGTGGTTACAGTTCTAACATACCCTAACCTAGTGCCTGTATCTCCGTAAAGGGGAAAAATATATAACAATTAGTACGAAAATTTAATGACGTCCTGTTGTCCCCGTAGCGGGGACAAGGCCTACGGGGACGACGGGCCTACACTCATATCTTTGCCCCTAACTAAGATTCGGAATTGAGCCCGTAACCTCGACAATATATGAGATTTGAGCTAAACTGGCCAACCACTGAGGCCCACTGCTGAGAATTTTTATTTTTGAACGGGTGTGCATGGGGTTTGATTGTTTTGCTTGTAGGCTGATTTATGTTAATGTACATAATTATGATTCAACCGTCGCGTCACCTTTCAATATGTACAACTACAACTGCCGTCTCTCTCTAGATCTATGTGCTTCATCTTAAGCCACATCATCGCTTCGCATCAGGCGAGATAGTGGCCAAACATGGATCAATTAACGTGAAAAAAAAAGTACATAGATCTATGTGTTCTGTCAAATCAATCAAATCAAGCGAGATAGTGGCCACACATAGACATAACATTATTAAGCTTCCTTTAGTTAACCTACTTGTTCTATTGGTAGAACAAATAGTAGAACAGTTGGTAAGTAACCCTCTTTCTCGTGGTTTGTTCCGGTCCTGTGCAAGTCACATCCTCAGATTTCCTACCCTCTTTAATATATCATTGGAGCATCTGGCTGGTAGTTTGTCTTCTGAGTCTCTTTTCTGTAACACCTATACATATTCCAAACGAGATTTTTGTTGAAAAATATATTTTAAAGACAAGCTCTTAACAAATTCGTAATCGGAAGAGCAAATTAAAATGAGCTCAAACACTAGTAGATTACGATTATCCGTCAAGGAGTTCCATTGCCCACCTTCCGCCTCCATCATCAGATCAGCTGGCTGTCACCATAATATTGCATTGTCATCGGACTTTGACAAGTAACTTTCAACTCCGTAGGATAAGAGGAAGTGGTTCTGATTCAACTTGCAAGATTTGACCCAAACATTGCAACTTCCATAAAAGCTTGTAAACATAATTTCCAGGATGAAGCCGGCATAGCCAGCATACAATTGGAAGTGCTACCGCCCTACACAGATATAACACAAGTGACGCTCCCCGGCGCTACTTACTTCCACGCCGAGCTACCTACGGGAGAACAGTTGTATGCTAAGACGAAACAACATTTCCCCTTGCAGTTCGGAAGGTAAGCATAACATTGCTTCTTATGTTTGTGTGCGTAAGTTCAATCTATTTCAACCTACATACCTGAAGTACCTACATCATCGCTTCACATCAGGCGAGATAGTGGCCAAACATAGATCTATTAAGTGTAAAAAAAAATAAAAAAAAATAACCTACATTACATACCCAATGTCGCCAAAATCCAAGATGCTATGGAGCTAAGTACTAACGAGGTGAAGAATTTTTATAGTATAGTATCGTAATTACATAGAAGACTTGGAACATTCCACTTCTGCAAAGTAGCCAAATGGTACATAAGAAACATAAACATTTAAGAAAACCCAAAAATAAGACCAATATCTCAAAAACCAGACAAAAATGCACCTCCTTTTCTTGCCGTATCTTCGAGTAGCGGTTCTTTTTCATGGTGATAATTTGACGTTCATAAGTGCGTCTGTGATGCCAAAACTGAAGAAAGAGATTTTGATTTGAATGATTTGATTTCAATTAGTACAAAAATCGTCCATTCTAAGATAGTGTTACTATTTCCCTCTCTGACATACATACACACATAACCTCTCTCTCACACACATGTACTCCCGACGGAAGAGTCCTGGCTTCTATAGTACGGGTTTCGAGCCTAGTGTGGGTCCAAAGGAGGAGGTTTCCTGGAGGCAAAGGTACATATTTAAGGATAAGGAGCACCTTATCCTTAAATATGTACTTTGTTTCTTTAACCTAATAAACATTATATCATTTTCATTTTTAATTTTTCGACGAAACTTAAAAAAGAAACCTTGTTTTTTCTCAGGGAAGTTCTATCAACTCCGCCGATATTAAACTGCGATGACAAGTCCGACTGGCGGCAATGCCAGCTCACTCGTGAGGAAGAAATCTCACACGTCTCCAACTTCAGAGAGAAGTATCGGCCGTTCGATTTCACGGCGGACGACGATAGTGATAGTGATTGATGTTGGTGTTAGTGAGTGAAGCTGTAATGTGTGTATGACTTAAATGTTAGGTCAGTGTTTGACCTTAGCTATTATGCACAGTGAAACGATAGACCTATCAACATTTATCCTGAGTTTCAACTTACCTGGGCCCTAATTCACTATGACCACTTAGCGATTCCTTGGTTCGATCAATTCCTCAATTAATAAACGACATCTACGAAATTTGTATTGTCTATGACGCGTCATAGAGAATCATATATATGAATGCGTCATAGAGCTGTCGTTTATTAATGAAGGAATCGACGTGATTTCGAAGCAAGGAATCGTCAAGTTGTCATAGTGAATTGGGGCCCAGAACAGTACACTTGCAGGATATGGAATGGATCACCAGCCAAGGTTTTCCCTCGGAGCTATAATATGGGGCACTTTAAAAGAAGGGTGAAAAGAGTCTTTACAGGTAGGCAACGCACCAGTAATGCCCCGAGTGTTGCAGGTGTCCAGGCGACGGTAACCGCTTACCATCAAGGTGGCCCGTCTGCTTGTTTGTCTATTAGTTATATAAAAAAACAGTTATAAAGATAAATAAATTCTAGAATATCAATTTGTGATGTCAAAGGTTTCAGTGAAATGATTGTGTTCATGTATGTACAAATGCCGTGGCATTTTATGTCCATATCAGTGTGATTGTTCTTAATTTATAGACGTCTGTGAATATTGTATTGTATTACATAATTAGGTTATAAATACACAAATATCAAGTAAATGAATTTTTATTTTCGTTCACATCGTACTGTTCTAATAACTCATTTGTTTGCATTATAAAAACATATTTGTAACAACATGGTTAACTATCCCTTAATTACTCGTGTGTAATTACATTAACAGAATGTAAAATGATATGGTACATTGACTAGAATTCAGAATGATTCGTGTAAATGCTACACATGATTATTTTGATTTTAGCAGGGAAGGGAGAAAATTTGAAAGCTTACTTCAAATGTTCACGCCTCCAAAACTACGAACAATAAATTAGATATATAGATAATGATTTCGTTGATAGAATACTTTAGTGTAAAGATGACTAGAATTTTGGATTACACAGGTATACATATATGATTGGCCTTTCATCGGTTAATTTTTACAAACACTTCAAATAGATTTAACAAAGCATGGTTAGTTTGCTAGATCAGGGAAATATAGCAAGGATATGATAAGTAAAATTTTGTTCCTTCTATTTTTCATGTAGAAAATTATTTTACAAACGGGCTGTAGGTATTTGTTAGGGGCTTACGACGGCTACTAAATTCTAATAATGTTTCTCGACTAGCAATAGGTAATTGTGTCTAGATTATATAAAATAGATCTCAATTAAATATAGGGCAGTCTTCGTTGGAATTACTAAAGAACATCAACGTAAACGATTGTAAAAAACATCGATAAAAACCACACAACTCACTTGAAAACTTGTGTATGAATAAACTGGGCCAATCCCAAAAACCCTGCAAAATCAGAGCTGTCAAACATCCTAAAAATCCTGTAGTAACTGTGGTATAAAATTGGATCGACAAATTCTAAAGTTAAATGTGAAATTACAATATTTGTACGTCTTAATTTTCCTGGTCAATGTAAATTTTGTACTCCTGCATCATCATGCAGTCATGCATCAGCATCATTTGACAGTTTTCATTTAGTTTAAAAAAAATGATTATTGGGATCGACCCGTGTGTGAAGTGTTCAACACTCATAAACTACGTACAGTAAATACAAATTTAACTTTCTGCCGTATTCACCAAACTATAGGTATAAGTGTATTGTCTTGTGTTACTGATACTGAGGATTTTATTACTAACATTCGATTAATTTACATCAATTAAGCACGACTTTCACATAAGAAAACCATTTTGAAGCCTTGATTTGGCTCTGCACCCGTACCTATAAGTCCCTCAAGCGCCTATCGTATATCGTGTTGAGCTCAGTTTAGGGTATAGATTTACTGCGTCAATTTTTCATGATGCCATTTATTGTCCCATTAAGTTTATCTCAACTTGTAGTTAACATATTTTGGTATAAATGAATGAGATTAATTCGATTTCTTGCCTGAATCGACAATAATTAGTCGGTATCTCATTAGTCGCAGTGAAGCTATACCTTAATCTGAGCTCAATACAATATACGATTAGCGCTTGAGGGACAAATGGGTACGGGGGCTGGTAATCTTTTGTCAAAGACAATAAATATGAAACATAATTATATCAATGCCGTATATTACATGGCAAAGATTGCCAAAATACTTAATGTAGGTAGGGATTCAAAATTTCAGAGACGCCTTGAAAGCGGCTCTCTATAAATCGGTAAATATAACACAACCCATTGTCTACTGTTACGGATTTAAATTCATGAGTCTTGATATAGCATTGGTAGACAACAGGCTGGTAAAATTACATGATAACATGATGGAACAGTAATTTTGCCATTTTGTGAAAATAACCTGTTGAATGTCAAAGATGAATAAGACAGTATCGACAGAGATTTATGATAATATTATTTGTTATAGAAACATTATGTTTATGATATTATACATTGTGTATGCGGCGACATCCATCCGTTGGCACTTTACAATTGTTTGCCGTAACCTTAAGATATAAATAGGTAGGTACTTGATTTTTATACATTCAAATCTTAATGTTATAGACAATGATAAGATTTGTCGATGAGAATATTACAGTTCCCATAAACTTTACAACAATCAAACAATTCGTATTTTTAATTAAATATGGGATACAATTTCACAATCGTATCCGTAACTAGTTTTAAGACTTTGGTCAATAAGGCATTAAGTTTAAAATATATATTTTTATTTTAATTATTGTTCTTTTTAATTTTTATTTTCGATAATTAATGTGTAAGTTAAATTACTTTTAATATTTACATAACGTGGCTGTGGTCTGGACCTAGCTAGACCATAGCGGTTGGATCTCTCCGTTACATTCAATACATAAAATAACATGTCATGTACTCGTTTTTGGAGTATAAAAGGGTTATTATTGGAGTATCTGGCACTAAATATTGGCTATACCTATCTATATAATATCTACATCTTTATTTACATAACTAGCAATACGGAAGTTTTGTCATTTGGCAACATGATGGGCTCCTCAAAAGTTTCCAGACGAGTCAAATGCACCCTGGATAATGGATTGTCTTTGTGCTTTGAACCAAGTTTACATCTTACCCATTTTTTACGCCCATCTCAAATTTTAGTCTTATTTCTTCGTTTTCTAATACATTTTAATGATTTTAATCAATTTCAGAGTGTAATATCGAAATTGAGGGTACTTCACTCTAATTTTAAAATAGAGGTAAAGGCTTTATACATGCTTGATACGATTGATCACACCACCCACTACGCCGTTTAAATTTAGCCATATTTAAAAAAGTCAAATTTCACGAGCGACATCCGACGTCGCAAATCCGAAACTTCATTAAAAACAGTGACACCTATTGTCGCAAATTCCAGTCAATGCTTCAAACACTACGACATCTATCGTCACAAAACGTCAAATCCGCATACTTCACTTCACCCGAGCATATTCACGTAAAGTGAATCAAGTTTGTCTCATACGTTTATTTGGAAGGCCTCTCTGGTCATCTTGCCTTCTTGCTGGTGCGTGGCGTGCGGCGCGTGTGGCGCGTGTGGGGCGTGCGGCGCGTGGTGGTTCCGTTTCCGGCGGTGGTGACCCTCGCACTCCGTGTCGTCAGAGAAACGAGAAGGAGGGTGGATGTGGTCGTTGAAAGAAGGGTAGTTGGATATGCTGAAACGAAGAGATTGTTTGATTTCAGAACTAATGGCAACATATTGCATGAGTTGATTTCTAAAAGTAATTTATTTTGTTTCAAAGTGAAACAAGTGGATAATACCGAGAACAATGTGATGTGATTTTCAGTGATTCAAGCGATCTCCTCTTCCCAAGCATAGCTTACAAGTCGAGTAGTCTTATACTAGAGTTTAAACTTATTAATAAATGCTGAAATGAAAAGCTGAAAATCAAGTTGTTAAGGTGACAATGACGCTAAAGCCTTCAAGCTCGTGTCATTCTCATCCTGAGATTTAAAAGTCATGTGGTTTATTTTTCCTCTCTGCCCGTTAAATGTGTAAGGGAGTGTATATGAAAAAAATTGCCATTTTTTTGCGCACGCTGCGCACACGCATTATTGTTGTTATCGTATCCGCAAAAAGTTAAGATGGTTGGGAAAACAAAATTGTGTTTGCTGGGTGCTCGACTAGAAGAAATGGGAAGGCCGGTATGTCTTCAGAGTTGCAGTTATACAAAGGAAAGCTAGGAGCTGATTACGACTTCAGTGTCGCTGTAAAGGAATGCTGGGAGCCGATAATGGCATTAGAATCACTATCAGGAGTGCTAGGAGCCTATAACGACTTCAGAGGTCGCGATGCACGCATTTCATTGATAAAAAAATATTTTGTGATTGTAATTGAAGTAAACGTATAAGTGCTGAAGGAGCTGATTATGTATGAGTTTCGAGTCACTATAAAGGAATGCTAAAAGCCGATAATGACTTCACAATCGCTAACCGATGCTATGAACCGAGTCAGAGATGCTGGTACAAATGAATTATTATTCACCACCGTCTACTCCTTATGTTCCGATACTGTCCATCCAAAGGTTGTCTAAAAGGAGATCGCTCTAAGCCAGGGGTTGGCAACCTGCGGCTCGCGAGCCACATGCGGCTCTTTGGATGTGAATCTGCGGCTCTTTAGTGCCATACGCAAATATTAAAATAAAAAAAAATCGTTGGAATCGATTAAAGAGGATTAAGCACCATTTCTATCTCTCAGTCACTTGTACTTGCTTTTCACCGCAGCACCCCTCCCCCGTGACTATCTTTGTTATCCCGTGAATATAATTAAAAGTAAAGTAAGAAGCCAACTAACAAATGAAAACTTGTCGTGTTTGAAACTTAAAACAACAAGTTATGGGTAGTTTCGGAGCCTATTCGATACAAACAAACAAACAAAAAAATCTTTCTTCTTTATAATATGTTATATATATAGATAAACAGATATTTGTTGTATGAATATATATATTAGTTTTTTTGTATCAAAAAAACAATTTATGCAAATACTATTTGTTATTGGCAAGATAAAAAAAAGTGGCTCTTTATAAACTTTGAAAGTTTGTAAATTGTAATTTTTGGCTCTTCCACTCAAAAGGTTGCCGACCCCTGCTCTAAGCGATTGTACTACCCTAGTTATAAGGTTTATCTGTAATAGTGTTTTATGTTATTGGTATACATTAAAGCGAAACGTGGACCCTGATTGTGAGACTGCTTCATAAGTTTAAAGTTGCTCAGCGAGCTATGGAACGAGCTATACTCGGAGTTTCTCTGAAGGATCGAATCCGCAACGAGGTGATCCGACAGAGAACCAAAGTAACCGTCATACCTCACCGAATAAGTAAGCTGAAGTGGCAATGGGCTCGTCGAAGAACCGAAAACCGATCGATGAAGTTAACGATTTCTAGAGGTGAGACCACGTTTAGGCAAACGTAGTGTAGGACTCCCTCCTGCCAGATGGAGCGACGACCTGCGTAAAGTGGCTGGCAGTAACTAGGTACATGCGAAGAGGCGAGGTTCGGGCTCAGTGGCGTGCATCGGGAGAGGCCTATGTCCAGCAGTAGACTCATACAGGCTGGTGATGATGATGTTGATACAATAAAGAGTTTTTAAGGTTTGTAAACTATCGTGAGTCGAAATATTCATTATAAATATAAAAGGCTACACTCACGTTATGATTGTGTCGGAATAACTCGGAGTAGATTTCGGACAATTAGGATGTCCTTCTTCCGAGAGTTTACGCTTTGGATTCGCGGCGCAGACTCTACTAAAGAGTTTTTGTACTGTATTGTATTGTAAATAGGTAGGCTTGGAGCTGACATGTTCAGCTGCAATTTCCCCGTAGCTTCAAGGTCGTCGATACCTGAAGGTGGTCTCGTCGTTGTGGCTGGAGTACCCGCTGGAGGACCGCACGTGCCGCTTGCCAAGCGCGCCCGCCTTGCCCTTGCGCGACGGGAACGCCTTGCGGACCACGCCGCCGACAGAGTTCTCTGATGAAGATGATGACTCTTCGCGCTCTACGCTTGGATCTGAAGAGGAGATATTGTGAGTTTTATTATATATTATACTACTAGCGGATACAAGGCGTGTGCTGCTACGCTAAAAAAATACGTAAAGCATGCCCTAACAACAACCTTCCCTGTACGACACGTGTTTCGCCGTCTACACGCGGCATCATCAGGTGTCGACTCGCCGAACGCTAGAACGACTCTAGCTTTCGGCGAGTCGATACCTGATGAAGGCTCTACCCCCATACATATTATATTATTCTAACAACAGTCTACATAATATTCAGTGGAATCACACTACATATTTTCATTGCGTTTCAGTTTTGAGACGAATTTCCGCAACGTTACGCCTTCCATTAGAGTAGTGGTTCTTTTTCCAATACGGTGGTAGAGTCATTGTAATAATTGACGTTTATAAGTGCGTCTGTGACGATAAAATTAAAATAAAGAACTTTTGAATTGAATTGATTAACACTGAAATTTTGCTAGGCGATTGAAGCCCTCTTTTACTCAGCCGTTTGCTTAAAAATCGTAAAAAAAAGAAAAAAAAAATATATATATATATATATTTTACAGAGTAAATTGTACGCTTCACTGTAACTCACAAGCAGTAGGATGCGCGGGCCGGCGTCGGGCGGCGGGCTCGCTATCCGAGTGCGGCGCGCTCGCGTCGTCGCTCGCGTCGTCTTCATACTCTGTAATGGGCAGGTGCAGCGTTAGTATCTTCTTCACCTCCGAGTCCGTGGAGCCCAAGTTGTCCGACTCTGAAATATTAACAAACATCTGTTAGAGAATGGAGCAGGGATGTGGACAGTGAAGCTGCTTTTACGCCATGGAAACAAATGACTGCTGGCTGATTCCTTTGTGTGTGTGTATCGAATGAACGGAAACAAATGATTGCAGACTGCTCGTATGTGAAACTGAAATGTGTATGTGTATCTAATAAACAAGATGTGATCGATGGCAATGTGTGTGTATGTGAGAGAGATGGAAAAGCGTGTAATGTTAGTGGAAGCTGAAACATCCTAAGTTATCTGTTTGTTGTTTTTGTCCAGAACAGAAAAGTTCCGAGTGCTTATGTGTCTTTGCTTTTGAAATAATTTGGTTTCATGGCGTAATGTAGCAGCGGGAAGCATGTGACAGAAGTGAAAACAGACCAATGGTTATGACGTGTAATTCACATTGCACATGAGTAAATCACCAGTGCTATGAGGACACTAAACCACAGGGAAAAATGGATTGCAGATTACCAAAGCTATGATACGAGATGCCTTCTAAAACATGACAATGAACTATTGTATAAAGTTACAAACACCGAATACGAAACAAAAACGTCAAATGTATGTTACAATACATACTGTGTGCATGCTTACCTTTGTAAATAACGACACTATTTACGCTCCCAACGGGTTGCATAAAAGGCGATCATTATGTCAAATTCGAATTTCATTACTTAACTTAAACGGGACAAAGTAAACTTAATCCAATAGAAGGTGCAATCTACGTAAAACAAAATGTAGCTAACTACTAGATAAAGCTTGGTTTAGATTTTCTGCGGGACCTATGACGTAGTGGATGGGATCGTACCTTGGCTCTCTGAGTGGGGATCCCGTAGTCTGTTGCCTTTTCTTCGCACTTTCGTGTATTCTGGTTCTTTGCCCTGAATTAATAGAAAAATAAATAAAATAACGCTCATAACTTGATACAAAGAATACCTATCATACCTATGTATATCATACTGAAAAGTGACTCCTAATGAATCCTTACTATTATTATAAACGCGAAAGTTTGTATGTATGGATGTAGGTATGGATCTTTGTTACTCTTTCACGCAAAAACTACCGAACCGATTTTGATGAAATTGGTATGTAGGTACTTTAGGACTTGGAATAGCACATAGGCTACGTTTTATCCCAGAAAACCGCGGGTGGAACCGCGAGGCGCAGCTAGTTTTATATAAAGCAAAGTTCTTAAATTATGTTAGTATCACAGATTTCCTTAAATTCCAATATATATAATTATGTCTGACAAGATAACAGAAAGGCAATTATCACAATTGGTAAGACTCTTATTTTCTTTATCTTTTCTCTCATGTTACACTAAGTATTCTAATCTGCTCTCACTTTATACTATTCAATTCTCCCTCTCATTTTATATTATTCAGTCCCCTCTCTCACCTTATACTATTCAGTTCTCTCTCTCACGTTAATCTACTCAGTTTTCCTCTCACCTTATACTATTCGCAGTTTTCCTCTCACCCTACACTATTAATTTCTCTGTCTCACTTTATACTATTCAGTTCTCCTCTCACCTTATACTATTCAGTTCTCTGTCTCACCTTATACTATTATCAGTTCTATCTCATAATGGACTATTGTCTCACCTTGTACTTGTCGTTCTGCTTAAGGTCGTGGTAGACGAAGGAGCCGCGCACGGAGTGGTAAGGGCCGCTGTACACGTTGCCGCTGTAGCTGCTCTCGCTGTACGCAGTCGGCTTAGTCAGTTGGAACGTGGCGTAGGGGCAGATGTCTTCGATGTATTCTGGAAATATTTGTTGTTCGGTCAGTCCATGGCATTTCAGAGACATTCAATTTACTGCTTGCAAAGGCGCAAATAAAAAAAAATTAAGCGCGGATGGCCACAGAGAACACTTGCACGTAGGTAGCCTGTCAATTTTGATCGATTCCAAGATTGTTTAAGAATCGAAATCATCTAGGCTTGTCTACTGTGTTCATTCTAATTTATTAACAGTTCTACACAATTGCAATGTACGTCTTATTTAATCAGGTTATGGAACTGCGCCTTTGCAGTCGTTTGGCAAGAAATACTATCGTCAAATAGAGCATTTTCTTCACTGCCGATCATAATAATTCTGATTTGTTACCGTTAGAAGCATGCTTGTAATGATGCGTGGGCGCAGGATGCTGCGCTCTCGCCGCTAGGTACTGCTGGTCGCGGTTGACTTTGTTCTGTAACTGCGCTACGGAAGGCGACTCGCCGACTCCGCTCTCCGTAGCTACAGTTTCCGTTGTGCCTGCTTCTGAAACAATGCAAACTTGTAATCTTTGGGTGTTTGTTTGACTGCGTTCCAGATCGCTTCTATGTATTTATTTGCAGGAAAAATTCAGAATTAGGCCTTCAACTGTCGAGAATAAGGAAACTTTTTTTAAAGCAGACTATAGATAGTGATTATTATTGATCTCTAATTTGACATATCCATACAACCATCCGACGATAGTTTTCTACCAGTCTTTTATATATAATGTCGAAAAACATTGTTATTTTACTGACCAACCAGCGATAAGGACGTACGGGATATCGCGTTAGTCTGAAAGGCTAAGTCAGCGAGCGAACCACTTATAATCGCGCACTTGAATTCGACAGCCTCTGCTGGTGTAGTGGTTGGGCAAGTTAGTCAAATCTCATACAACTCTGAGGTTGCGGGTTTGATTCCCGCGACGGGACAAATATTTGTGCACAGAATAAAGAAACAAGCGCAAGCATGTGTTGTGGGATCATGATCCTCTCCTGGCTCCCTAGATGCTTACTTTGACTTGTGTTTACGTTATATGCCGGTGTTTACACTTCTCTTATTTTATAGAACTCCTAATGGCAGTAGAAAGCGAATGTGCGTACCAACACAAACCTCCTTTGGTTTCTGTGGTGCTATAAAAATATTTTTGTATATATAATACTTTTTGTCTAAAAAATAAAATAATTCATTTATAGAAAAAAACGAATACCGACTTTAATGTATCTTCGAAGTCCAAGGTCAAATATCGATGAAATTTATATGGAACATATACTGAACCCAACGCAAAAAGAATTTTCCAAATCTGTTTATAAATGACGAAATTCTGAGGTAACAAACATAAAATAATAATAATAATAATAAAAAATACAATCTAACAGAGAACCTTCTCCTTTTTTGAAGTCGGTTAAAAAATATATTGGGAATCCTAGTTAGAGATCTATGAATGCACGTGATCGGTAAGAGAATTAAAAAAAAACTAATGTGTGAGTGCTCATAGAATACTTACTGTTCCTCTTGACGAGCAGCACGATGGCGACGAGCGCGCCCAGCACGAGCAGGCTGAGTGCGGCCGGCAGCAGCACGCGCGCGCCGCCCAGCGAGCGCGCGCCCGCCGGCACCGGCGGCGACAGCGACCCGTCCACCACTGCGGGGGAGAGGAACGGAGCGCCGTCAACTTCACGTACTTGTTAGTATGCTACGTATAGTTTCAACAATATTTAGTAGCATTATATTCGCGCGTAGAATTTGGTTTATAACTGTTCCAAAGTACTGTTGCTTATTATACAAGCATAAATAAAAAAATAAAAATCCCCCGTCACAATAAAACATGCCTTAAGAACCACCGCAAGAAAACCTGCTTTCAAATAAAAAAAAAACGCATCCAAATCGGTTTACCCGTTTAAGAGCTACGGTGCCACAGACAGACATATATATACCGGTCAAACTTGTAACACCACTCCTTTTTGCGTCAGGGGTTAAAACTCAGTTATGAGACGAGCAAGCAATTTTCCGGGATGAAAAGTATGTCCTATATTGGATTGGACATTGGACATTTGGTTCCTCAACTAATCATCATACTATACATCGTAGTTGCCTATCACAGTGAATTTGTGATTTCATCACAATATGTTAAACATTGTATATAAGCACTTGATTCTAGTGTTATGCTCTAAGGTCCGTGATCTGCCCTAAAACTTAATGGACCGTTGAACAAATCCAACTTACGTCCACTAAGTGAGTGCGTAGTGAAGTTGTAAAGAGCCTGCGCATGTCCCGCGTTGTTATGCGCCGTGATGCGCAGCTGGTACTGCGTGGCGGGGGTGAGGCCGGCCACGCTGAACACACGCTCCGTGGCTTGCACGCTGTTCGATACTAGCCGCCACTGGAAATCAAACGATACAGGCTGAGATCATCCTCTTTAACAAGATTTTTGTTGAAAAATATATTTTTCAAGACAAGCTTTTAACAAATTCGTAATCGGAACCGCGAGCAGACAAAAATGAGCCCAAACTCTAATAGTTTACGATAATCAAGGAGTTCCATTGCCCACCTTCTGTCTCCATCATCAGATCAGCTGGCTGTCATAATATTGCATTGTCATCGGACTTTGACAAGCATGCAACATGTCAACTCCGTAGGATAAGAGGAAGTAGTTCTGATTCAACTTGCAACATTTGAACCAAACAATGCAAGTTAAATAAAAACTTGTAAAAACATACGTCATCCATGAAGAAAAGAGATATGTTGAGATCGTGCACTTTGAGACCAAATTCCGCTGGGGAGAAAGTGGAAGTTCAAAATAATATTCATTAAGTTAGAGTGCTACTTACAAACGAAAACAGGCAGGTTGAGATCAAGCTCTTTGAGACAACAAGTTACTGGGGAAAAAAAGGGGCAGGATAAGAATAGACGCTCTTTGAAGAGTCAGGTTAGGGTTTATACTCAAACTGCATGGAATACTTTAGATACAATCATGCATTAAAAAATGGCTGAAGTACATACCTAGTGGGGAGCTAACAAATAGTTTTGAGACATTTTCTTGTCAGAATACTTTACTTAAAGTAAAAGACTGATTTGCGCATAACACAGCTTTGAGGTGCCCATGTATTACTTACCTGAGATTGACTGATTTCCCGATACTCGATAACGAAGTATAGTATACCACACCCGCCGTCGCCCCACGAGTCGAGCCATACCGTCACTGTAGTCGTGTTTAGGGTTATCATCTGCGAGTGCTTCGGCTTCACTGGCACTGGAAACACAGTTTTATATTAGACAGAAGAATCATCGTTGCGGTATCGTGACTTTCTTCCAATGGAGTCTAGGGTTCAGGTTTTTTCGGGTTTAGTGAAATGTTTCATTTCAAATTTGATCGGATTTATTTTTTTGCTCTTGTGATGTCGTCAAAAATTTCAACTTTTTTAGTCTCTACAGGTTGACTTAACTTGTCCAACGAACAGCAAAGGCTGGCCGGACAACACAATAACTCACCCGTCCCCTTCGTATAAGCGTGCACAATATCGCACGGCAGGCCGGTGCCGATCCGGTTGAAAGCGGTTATATACAGCTGGTACCGCGTGCCGCACCACAGGTTGGGCAGCACGTGCTCGGAGGTGCCGGCTTCCACTTGGAGCTCTTCCCAGTCACCGTGCTCGCGCTTGTAGTTTATCACGTAACCTGAAAGGTGGGCAGCGTTAATGATGTGAAGGCATATCCACTTACTGGTTGCCAATAGCCATTCAGTATAAGATTACGGAAAACAGATACCTTAACAAAGCAGTCGTGAAAACAACCTGATGTCAATTTGTTAGTACGAACATTTGAAAGAAGTTTGTCTCTGCTCTCAACAGGACCATTTTTCAGTGTGAGACTACCTCACTTAAAGTCACTGCTGGTATTCCCCAAAACAGTGTTATGCCAACTACCATCAACTGCAAATGCAGAGTGTGAAGTCTTTAAAGGGAGTTAGGAGTTATACCAGCCTACGATATACTGGTTGTCCACTGAATACAAAGAAGTGGTGCAAATACTAACCAAGAATAGGGCTACCACCGTCGCCCTGATCACTCCACTGCAGATGCAAAGAGTCCGCATAAGAATCCACCACAGCCAGAACCGGTGGTTGCGGTGGCACCTTCACTTCCACGCTGTAAGTGACCTCATCCCGTCCATGGATGTTGTCGACAGTGCACGTGTAGTTACCGCTGTCGGCGTACTGAGTCATGCTGGAAAGATAAAGTGGTCTTCACTCACAGGAATGAAGAAGAAATTAATTGAATTATAATGCCAATACTGTCCGATCATCTGATAGTTTAAAAGAATTGAGCTTTGGAGATTATTAGTATTGGTTTTACATGGCCTACACAGCCTCATCCAGCGGTTTTCGGATCTATTTTAAACTTTAAATCAACCGCTATAACTCAGATTGGGAACAACTTAATTATTCTAACCGATCAATCCTTCCATCACTATGGCTCATTGTCACATTAAACATTCATTTTAGGACCAGAGAGGAGGAGCTGAATTCTCGACAAGACAAAAAGATACAGTACCTTAACTAAAACAAGAAACACCCAGACTTCTAAAGAAAGGAGGAAAGAATTGCAATTGTATATGTTGAAATCTTACCTAATTATAAGAGTTCCATCACTCGAAACGTTTTTCCTTAGCGTGGACTCCAGAACTGCTCCATTCATGCTCCAAGTAGTGGAAGGCGTGGGGACACCAACTTTGTTGCAGGACAAAGAAATGTTCTCCTTCCACGGAGTCACTATGCTTCGGCTGAACGATGTGATCCTTGCGGGGACTGTAAGGAATAAAACTGTCAACGGTTCAGATTGAAGGATGTTTTCTAGTGGTGTTAGGGAGATTTAAAAATATTCTGTTAAAAATTCTTAATTTACTTGAGTTGTATTTGTATTGTTTAAAAATATCTGAATATCATTAGGCAGACTAATGGTCTGTGACAAAAATACACAATTATATAACAGGGGCGGACTCCGTTTGGAAAGGTTGGCCATCAGCAGACATAAAATAAAGAAAAACGTTCATCGGTAATGATATATTTGTCTCGTGCGAGAAAGACAGCATGTGGAAAAATATATAAAGATAGATGAGGTAAAGATACCTGATTCAGTAGGCAGCACCGTGGCGACTCTCGTGGCCTCTCCTTCGCCCAATCTCGTAGACGCTGATACCCAGAACTGGTGCGTGGCGCGCGGCGGCGAGCGGGATGTCTCGTGCGAGAGCGTGCTCGGAGAAAGCATACGTTTGTGGGTACCCTCCTACAAAACAATACAGAAATAATTTACCACGGATATTTTTAATTGTGAATTAACTGACTAACCTTTTCAATTTCTCATTGAAAAGGTTAGGCCTGGAATTGAGCGAGATTTTAAGTCAATAACTAAACAAGTACATGGTAAATATCCCGTTGCTAAATCAAATTCTAATATGACTGTTATTCAGTGAAGAATATTAAGCAACATAAAGGATCAGTTACCTCTCTCCCATCTTCAATCACGCTCATGTAAAGGGTATAGCCGACTAGAACGCCATTGGGTGATGCGGGTGGAAGCCAAGAAACTAGAATCTTGTTGCGGGACGAAACCACTGCTTTGATGTCCGCTGGGGCTGATGGGACTGCAATTAAATGAAAAATTCCTTAACTGAAAGCACTTGTGGAGCAAACTATTGCCTTAGCTGAGAAAAATACCCAAACACGATATCTAAGTATAGCTAGCAGTTTGCTGACGTCTAACTCTTATGCTTGAGCTATGTTCTTATAGTCTTCCTCTGTTTTACTATGACCACGAAGGTAGGTAGGTATAGAGTACCTATCTTCCTTGTCCTTCCTTGTCCCTGTAGATGATCCTATTACCAGGTCTTGGATAGCAAATTATGCTAGGTACTGGCTTCGTTTTCGTTATAATATATAATAATGCTTTCAAAGTTAAATCGCGCTATAATATCTGCTACTTGCTATTTTTCGTAGAAACCAATTTGTTGATGCTTACCATCTTCCTCAGTATGACAGTAGACAGGTGCCGCCCTAACTCCATCGCCAGCCGCAGTGAAGGCACAAACCGTCACGGAATAGTTGGTGTATCTCCTCAAACCAGACAACGTTGTATGAAGTCCAGATATCTGCTTGGTCACCGCATCTTCGTTACCTGAAAATGGAGAGACTTTAACGTTGCTTCAGAATGAATCTATACTAAAAGGTAATTACATGTTCCGAGGAAGATGGACAAAATGTGAGTGGGACTCGTATACTGATAGGGTTCCGTACCGTTATATTATAATGTTTGCATCTATACATTATTTTTAAACTCAAAAATTCCTAGGTTTCTATCTAACTTCAATATGTGGTAAAACGTGTAGTAAAAAGTCGTCTTCAGTCAGTGGTGTCTTAGGTGCTGTTAGATAGACAGACAGTCAATATAGTAATCCGCAAAGATTTCGTTTTTTTTGAAGCACGGAACCCTTAAAAATGTCAATAAAAAGACACATTTCGATCTAAACTTTGTCTGTGAAATTAGTCGAAGTTTTCGATTAGTTTTCAAGAATTTCAAGATTAAGTTCTGAAAAGTTTAAAGAGCAATCTTTTTAGTGTTTGAATCAAGGCTAATATGAAGACAAAGTTTGGTAGAGTAACAATAGAATAGATATAATTTTCATGAACATGACTTTACCTTTATTACTAAAATTACTCACAAACTAAAAGGTTACAAAGAATTCAGTACAATACAATACAAATACTCTTTATTATACCAATAACATAAAAAAAAAACAGATAAACCTTATAACTAGGGTAGTACAATGGGTTCAGTAGGTATTATGGAACCGGATGAGGTACTTACCATACCACTCTGTGACTGGAGCATAAGTTACTCTATATCCTTGCAGCACTCCATTCCGGCCTCTCAACGGAGGAGGTTCCCAAGCGACTCGCACCGATTGCGAGCTTAGGGCTGTGCATTGTAGTGATCCAGGCGGGAGACTTGGCACTAAAAACAATGTATTTTATACTGATGAAAGTTCACGTATGTTTGTGATCGTTGGGCGTATTTATTTATTTATTGCAAACTCGAGACGAAAAGTTTAAGATGTAGCACGCTCGCCTAGACATGTACATCTTCATCTAAAGTCATCCAAATTATCAATTTTAAAATATAGTAAGTATGTCTTACCATCTTCCATAGTGGTGGCAGTAGTGGGTGGAGACGACGGGCCAGCTCCCCTACTGTTATAGGCCTGCACGACCACTGCATAGGCTGCGTGTTTTTGGAGCCCTGATAACGTGGTCCTCGCCCGAGCCATGCCGGCACCTTCCACTGTTCGAACGGTGTAGGACGCTCCGCCAGGACCGCTTGCGCTTAGGACTGTGCTGTTGCTGTTTAACTGGAAAAGGTATGCAGATTTTTATTGACAAATCAAACTTTTCGCTCCACGTCACAAAGTTCCTAAACAGAATTTTCTGCAAAAAATTTTTATAGAGAATATACAAAAGCCATTGCTCTAAGTTTAAAATATATGCGCGGATAATGTAATTAAGTCAATGCCTGTTCTTTAAACTGCTTTTAACACCTTACATTATGTCTCAATTGGAACGAATTCCTTTTTTTGTCAAATTTCCAAATATACTTAATATACCAAGGGAAACTTACCTCCTGAAATCCCACGTAGTATCCGAGGATGTTTCCATTCCAAAGGTCTCTTTGAGGGGGATCCCAACTGACTATGAGCTCTGTTGAACTCTTTGCTTCTACTCTTACATCTACAGGAGGACCACTGGGAACTGCAAAATATACAACGCATTGTTTGAATTGTAAAATTACCTAAACTCATCGAGGTTTCTCAATAGTTTCTTACTCTCTTCAGTTGTTGTCACCTGAACCAGTTGGCTTGGTTCACTCTGACCTAATCTGTTTTCAGCTATTATTCGTAAATGGTATGACGTCGCTGGCTGCAGATTCTGAACGCTAGCTGATGTTACGCTTCCTGGCACTATGACTTTTTGTGGAGTTGTCGGCCAGGATTCTGAAACCACGTATTACAATAAGTCATTCAAAACCGCCTGTTTTTAAATGTGTTGTGTAGCTTCCTTAAGATTTTGTACCTGGAGCTTCCTTGTATTGGACTATATAGTTGATGATTGGGCTATTCCCAGCGTATGGTTGAGTCCAAGAAATTTGTATGGACCGCGATTGTTGATCTATAATTCTTATGTTTTTCGGCATTTCGGGTACCTAAAAGTACACGAAACACATCAGATTACGAATGATCTTAAAATGTTTTAGGCTTTGTAGCCTTAAAGTGTCGTTAGTTATTTTACCTCTTGAACTACAAGATGTATGAGCATCTCGTCCTGACCATAAGCATTCGATGCCCGACAAGTCAGAGCGCCTGTATCTTGCCGATACGTCTGCAATATGCTCAACTCCGAAACTAAGCCGTCATCTAGAACTTGCTCACGTATCGTGTATCTGAAAAAGGGACGTTGTTTATTTAGTAAACCTTTCGTAGAATGCCGATATTGATTTCAGAGTGTCTAGTTACGTAAAAGAAACGACGGAAGTATCATAAAATGTAGCTTATTATTTATTAAGTCGTCTGTAAGCTTTACGAACCTTAGTTCTCGCAGAAAGTTCGTAAACATTTTAGGACTCGATTTCACTGGTTTCACTTTGGGACTCTTCTATAGGGTGGGGTATTGTTCTAAAAATATCTTGCTTATGATTTAGGTAAAAGGGTACGAACATTTTTGGCGCCATAAAATATAATTTCTAGTTCTAAGAGTTTTTCAACCCAAGACATAATACTTCTAGTCATATCAAGCCTCATAACAAAAGATGTTCCTTGTAACTACATACTAAGACTACCCACCTCTGGTCCAAATGGTGCGCAATTGTGTGGTGATGAGGGCTCCGCCAGCTAACTTCCAAAGGTGCGTCACCGGAAGCCGCACACTGTAAATGCGCCGCCTCCCCAGCTGTTACTTGAACTGTTTTACTCTTCATGGGAAATCGCGCTGGGGCTAAAATAAAAAAAATCTTGAAATGTACGAGTATTATAAAAAAGGCGAGGAACGACTATATTGCACTAGTTAAACAGTAAAGTTACATTTAATTTGAATTTGAAGAATAATTAAATTGCGCTCAATTATCGTCATATTTCTAACTAAGTACGTAGGTACAATAATAAACGCCAAAAACATAGCGGTTGAAATCCACTTATTTATTAGACCTATTTACATATAAACCAAAAAATGCCAGCTTTGTAGAACTTTAGTAAATCCTTAACAAGTTTTTCGGGTCCCAGGTGCGTTTGGAGAAAACAAATACTTATTTTGTACGAATGGCTAAATTACTTTTCGTCATAAATTATTCACGCATCCTTATAATTATTTCAGTAACAACACAAGCTTCTACAATAAACACACTAAATGCAAAACAGTAAAACATCCCCACAATTCATCCATTGTGTACAAACTCAAGTTAGCAGTTTCATGGGAGATATGCTCGCTTTTGTCTTACAGCTGTAATCCAAGGCTGTGGTCGGGTCCCATAAAACTGACTCGTTATGCGGCTCGTGGTCCCACCATCGTTATTTATTGGAGGGAAGGCACTTTGTTTACGAAACCCTCGTATTTTTTATGATCTCAGCCTATTTAAAATATTATAGGCCCATTTGTGAAGCCGCGGTGGAAATCTGGTCCGATATTTTAAACTTGTACTGTGCCGGGGTCGGTCGATAGAGACTCGGAACTCAATTACTGTGGCATGTAGCAATAGTCGTTTCATCTATTAGTCTTGTCTTGGCCTAATAGAAACAGAGGAGCCCCGGAGTTCGTGCCAAAAAAGCTTTTTCTCGGCGTCTGTTTCTAAATTAGGGTACACGAAAACGTAATTTAAAATTAGGTAGAGTTTAGGAAATGAAGATTGAGATAGAGTTGTTTTTATTTATCTAGCATTAAATCATTACACTATACCAATATCGTGAGATAGTTCTAGCACTCTTTCGTCAAAGTGTTTTTTAATGGAGTGACGAGACGAGTAGGTCGTTCACCTGTTAATAAGCAACACGCCTGCCTTTATCAATTGCAGCATCACCCAGATCGTTTTGCAAAATCCACCCCTGGACTCGTCTTCACTCGTCACTCTGAGACAACAGCTCAATGTCCAGTAATGTCGCTGGCTACAATACTCTTCAAAGCACACTGCTGCTTGGCGGCAGAATAACTGGCAAAGCGGTGGTATACCAACCCGGAGCTTCTCGTATACAAGAAACCTACCACTAAGTAAACTACTTTTTATTTAACCTAATTACAACTGCCACTCTACACTACAAAAACTTTTACATTTACACTTATCGTTTATTTACTCCAGCTAAAATGAACGGTTGCGTAGTTTAACCGCTTCTAAATCGTCTTACCCATCTCAAGTTGAAATAAATAAGCGCGAAATACGATTACGGTAGGAGCGGAACTGTTTGAACTGTTCTAGGGAGTCCCTTGAGATAGTATCAATTTTACACATTTTAGCACCATGTGGGAATAATAAATTCAATTACAAGGTAATTATCCAATATTTTATAACAAAAACAACCGACTTCAATTCTGATGTATCTTCGAAGTCCAAGGTCGAATATCGATGTAATTTATATACCTTGAAGCTATACCTACTAAACCCAATGAAAAAAGATTTTTCCAAATCAGTTTATAAATGACGGAGTTCTGAGGTCCTTCTCCTTTTTTATTATGACAATGTTTACCATCAGGTGAACGACTTGCTCATCTCATTGCTGAGTTGGATAAAAAAAATGCTGATTGTATGTGTCACTCGTAAGGAGGTTTCACGCCTTTTTGGTTGTTTGGAGAGGGCACGTTGACTTGCGAATTCGTGAATAAGAATAGCTCGTGCGTGAGGTTACATTACAAATTGGTAGGTATAAGTAGGTAAGTATAAGTAGGTACACAAAAGATATACGTTTTTCTATGAAGTTTTATAATGAGACGAGCAAGTCGCTTGCCTGATGGTAAGCGCCATGCCTGCCTATAACAATTGCAGTGCCACCCAGAACTTTTAATACCATAAAGAGCACTGCGTAGCACTGCATTGCGCTCATCACCTGGAGACATTAGATATTAAGTCTCATATGCCCATTGCCCAGTAATTTCGCTGGCTACAATGCCCTTCAAACCGGAACACCGTAATGCTCGCGCACTACTGCTTGGCGGCAGAATAACTGGCAAGGCTGTGGTACCTACCCAAACGTCCTCCCGCATACGAGAGACCTACCACTAGTACGCTAACGCTATATTCAAGATAGCTCTGATTCAGAATACCTACGAAACTTATTATGATTCAAAAACTTAGCTATTCGCACAAATAAATAATCTAAAAGTTGGGAAACCTTGTTTTTATACAATCAATTTATAATTTCTCCGGCTCAGTTTTGGTAACTTTTATCCTAATAAAAACTGAATCAAAATTGAACTTTCAGTTACATCGCCCACAAAACAAAACAACGAACTTTGATTAAAACTCTCACTACAAATAAAGCTGTGTCTGTACCTATATATATCATCTCTGTCCGTCGTTTCACGATATTTGCTTCCTAACAAAAGCCAATATCGGCGGGCACAAACACGTATACCGCGGACACAATATACTTACTAAGACAGTTACATAACTTACTACCTACAACTACCGAAAATCAAGTTCAATGTTTGCAACTATCTCTACGGTATACGACTGACAAGAAATCCATTATGTAGCAAGTTGGCCTGATGTGTTGTAGCTGGGTTATTCTCTAAGGAGCGTCGTCGACGAGCTTATAACAACGTCCATACTTGCAACAATGTTTTATAAAGTAGGTATCAAGAGTAGGTAGATATGTCCCTGACGCCTGAGCTGAACATACTAATTTCATACAACATGGTTTGATATATAAAACAATGAGATGGATCACGCAATTTGATGCCTATTGAGGAGGGTATGGTGTAAGTAATCATTTATTGTCAAAGCGCAAGTTTTTCATGATTAAACTTACGTATTATTAGTTATTTATTTGTGAAAGCCAACTTTATAAAGATAAGGTTAATAAAAAAATTCAATGCTATTCGCAATAAATGCGGAATCATAAATTCGTCACTGTTAGACCGATGTAAGCTTGCAAGAATATAATTCGCATGACTTTGCAGGAATAGCACTACCTACAGATAAAGAGTCTTTATTCCAATCTAACAAAGGGTATTTCTTGACATTTATTGTTTCCGCGACAAAAATAGTCGTTCACGGTTTTCTATACCACGCACCGCAGCTTTCGAGGTCTAAATAACAACCTCTTGTCGTCACAGCGTGACACGCGTCGAGAGCACACTCAACCCAACCAGACCCTCTTTACCCTATATTTGGAATTGGGTAAATTGGACATTGAAACTCATTGTTAGGATTTTTGGGTATGCATTAATTGGGTAGATAAATCTAAAGATCTTTGATTGCAAGGACTTTCTCCATTCATTTGTTATTGTTGACAAGATAAATCAACCTCTTGGTACGAGTACTAAGGTACTATTTATATTCTGTGGTCCTGGCCTCTTCTTAAAAATGTAAGAGTTGGTATTAGTTACGCTTGAAATAATAAGCCTCTATTGTTCTAGATACGGTATTCTTGTAGGTAATCCCGACCGCCCAACTGACAATTATAATTATTGTAATGCAAGTACCGGAAGAGTCGATAACTATAGGTTCTTACTCTCTATGGGAAGAGGCGCTAGTTACCTACATCATGTCATTTAGTTAATAATGTAAGAAGATCAAATACTGTCTCACCAGTTCACTACCGGCCTATTCTTGTGGAAGGCAACTGTCTCGTTTTCCAATAAAGAGGAGACGTATTGGTGCACGGTCATTGAGTTTTCTGCTCAGACGCGCGTAGCAGCGTCGAGCGACAATTGAATAAGCTCGCGATGCCTTTATTGGCGACACCATATCTATATACGCCTCTAATTATTATCCTATATGTCATGTGGCTGCCTTTATGCGAATATACGAGAAAATGTGTGGAGACACTTACTTTTTGTGAGGAACGAAGACATAAACAATGAGAGGAAAAGATAAGAAACAAGTTCGCCTTAAAAAATAACCCTTGGTTACAACTAGGGGTAATTTGATTAACCTCGCCAAAGAGAATTTAACTTATTCCTAGATAAATAGGTGTGCCCATTCAATTTAGTTACTTAAAAAGTTTCACGAGGTTGAACAGGACAATTTCGAACTAACAGAATTGCAACCTTACAGTAGTTTAAAGAGTTACCTACTTTACCTTCAGTTTTCATAAAAGTTTTACTGGATTTTAAGCTCGACCGAGTAACGACTTAAATTAACTTGAAAGGAGTCCGCGTAGACAGTAGTGGAAGTCAGCTAAAGTGGTGAGAAAATTGACTTCCTTGAATTTTCGAAAGGTACAATAGAATGCTGCGACTTCAGCAGGCGACGGAATTCAATAGAATTATAAAAGTGAGGCGGAATTGTTGGCTTGTGTGGAAAAGTTCGCTAACTTCAGTTAATTTATTGGACTATGACGCGTGTAACGAGCTTTGTGACTAGTTCTAATAGAAAAAACGTGCCTTTCTTACGTCGAAGATCTTGTGACAAAGATAACACAAGGAAAAGGAGAGCTCTTAAAGAAATTGATATGCTCAAGAGATGAAAAGACTCGCCGGTATTTGACAACAATTTATCACAGTTCTTGAAGGAATTGACGTTAACATTCATCACCCGAAATAATTTCATAAGCAAAGTTGTCGACGGTATCACCACAAACAAATAATGAAGGGAAAGAATTTTCATTTGAGTGCGGGTGTCCCGCTCATCGCAGCGCGCCTCCCATCAAGACATTCCACAACTTTTCACAGGCTTTCTACAAAAAGATGATCCCGCGCTCTTTTTGTGCACTATATATACGAGTACGTAGATATTAATGTTTGCCCTTTGTCGGGAGTATTAAAAATTCTTTCGACCGATCGATCGTGGCAGTAGAGAATGTCAAAGCTTTATACTCGTAGTTTCATCACATCATGTCGTGATACATAATTGTACAGCTCCGATATGGTCGAACCATAGTTATGAGCGAGAGTTCTTCCGTGCGAACCTAGAGACAAACGAACGAATGTACCCCGTCGCCGTCAGCGATCGAACACACGACAATGTTCGGAACATTTCATTGGGAGCAAACCTCGTTCTGAAATTCTGAACATTTGGTGAGTGCAAAGCTTCGTGTTATCGTGTTTTTTGAAACTGTGACCCCTTGTAGTATCGGCCCAACGATACCGTCGGGAAATTCTAGTTTGGGATTCGTCACTTTCCATTACCCGTTGTTTTATCTTGTGAAACCTAACCTACCCTTTGCGTTCAATGTTTAATACTGTTTTGCCTACATACTATAGTAGGCGGCTACTCAAAAAACAAAGTTTATTGTAAAAGTCTTGAACTGCCTTCAAACTTAACCTTTCCATATTTTGGTACCTACCTACTTATCGTCATCTTTAAAAAAGATCAGCTTACTAAACCCTACTTCTGATTGTACCGTACCTTTGCCTCACAAAGGTTTGAAAACCAACGATCCATTTTCTAGTACTCTACAGGCAAACAAAAACTTTCGCATAATTAGGTCCAGTACTCACCATTAACTTTCAAGAAGATAAGTTTGCTCAGGCCCGCTCCGATATCGTTTCTTGCTTCACAGAGGTAGTGTCCTTCGCTATCCTTGGCCACACGTTCGAATATCAAAGATCCATTCTCTAGAACCCGAGAACTGCCTTCGAACATGAAATCTTTGTATTCTCCCGGAGTATTCCCTGTTACAAAATATTTGAATCGTTATACAGAGGAACAAAACATAAGGCAGATTTGGGACTTTAATAAATTCGAGTTATTTGGGGATAATGACTCGGATAAGACTTTTGAAGTTACTCTGAGGGATTTGTGTTCATCAGGGTGTTTGAAAACAATTTGAATGGTTTGAACCAACGAAGGATCGTTAAATGACGCTCCAATGTACAAAAGGATTTAAATTAGTCTTTGTTTATGCAATATCCAGATATTTGGATTAGGTAGGTATCTGGGCTTATGTTGCAAAGGCACGTACATTGATATATCTATATTAGGTTCTACTCTTGAAATGAAAGGGAAACTGCTTCCTCTCCTTTGTGTCCGATAGTGTTTTGTGTAGATAAGTCGTCCCTTAGGACGAGTTATTTTTTAATATATTGACTGTGGACAAATGTGACAAAATATAAGGATAGGCTATTTTTTGTAATATGAAAAAACGTGTAGGACACAATTTGAGAAAATTAGATTTCATATTAAATAGGGATGATTAAGTTCCTATTATCGGAAGTAAAGAAAGTTGCATAATCTAGTACTCTCTGATGGCTAGTGGATGCCCTTCCACCACCATTTTCGAGCTTGGAGTAGGTTTGTTAATGAAGTCATCAAATATACATCAATCATGCAAGAAAGATAATTAGGGAAAGGAATAATTAGATAATAATTATTTGTCGCTTACCAACAGCTTTCTTCCACGTGATGGCAGGTTTCGGATACCCATCAGCTTGGCACGGCAGAGTTACGTCTTGGCCTGCTGCTACGGCCACGTCATTTGGCTCTAGTCTCCATCGAGGTGGCACTAAAAAGTTTTTTGTTAGTTACTGTTATGACGGACGTTGGACAAAACAAATCTAAAATAACGACCGCGAAAACCTAAAAGTCCCTCTTTTATGCGTATTATACCTAAATATCAAAACATTATACAATTGCTACATATCAGACAACTCACCATTCACAGTAAGGGGTATCGTATAAAGTTCAGAGCCGGCCACGTTGGACGCTATACACGTATAGTTCCCACTGTGCAAAGATGTGATCTGTTCTATGACCAGACTTGCGCTGTACTCGTCCATTCTCCTTGTGATAATCCCGCTGGGCGCGTAAGGCGATGACGTCACGGGTTGTCCGTTTTTCTCCCAGCGGAAGGCAACAGGCAAATCACCTTCCAATATTTGACAAGAGATGGCAGCTCTCATACCTTCTCTGAGTAGGTTTGTTAGAGGTGGTATTGGCAGGATTTTCGGTTGCACTGTAACGATATTACTGTCAGTGTAGATTATACAGTACCTAAACACATATTATACTTAATTAGGTAAGAGCTACTATTATTAAGCAATATTTCGTACCTACACATTATATATCTTTACTTCACTAGCACGAGCTAGGAGAGAGGCCAATTCGAAATAAACTCCGAAAATACCAAGAAACAGGTATTATAGCCACAACTAGGATCATCCGAATCAGTATAATCTCCTAAGAAGGAAAATGTTGGAAGTAACCTTGTCAGCTCATGAAGTGAGTAGTTCCCCCAAGACGTCTTAAAGTTTTTGAGGCTTTTGGTTTAGTTTTGTCCATTTCTAGCTATTCATTTAGCGTCTTAATGATGCATCATCTCTATGGTGTAGCAAAAATGTTAAATTAGCGAATTTCGTCTCAATTTAGTCGAAAGTTATAACAATTCATTGGCTATGTTTGTCGACAGCTGTATGCAAAGTTAGTAAGCTATGTACAAACTATTTCATATTTCAACGCGGTGAATGTATATTTCGAACGCTACTGAAAAGTCGCTCTTCAAATCTTGGCATGAGATTGAAGCACTCGCAGAAGGTTCGTTGATACCGGAATTGGCAAGAATTCTGATTGAACTGCAAAAACATTCGTGCCACTGAATGATTGAAAAAAATCTTATAAGTTGGTATTGAACGTCAACGACAGTTTTGCTATCTTTAGCAACCCATTCAGTATGAAAACAAGCTTCACCGTAATAGGCACGAGTATATCAGTATATCTCTTTTTTGACACATCGTGTAAATATTGCCTTCTCTTTTATTAGCCTTATTTAGGTAGGCAGTAAGAAGGCAACGTTTACATTTACGTATATGTTTACTTTATCTTTATACTCTCTATTAAGCATCTTGAATATTACCTACATAGATAAATGACCTCCCATATCTCTTAAAAGTATTTAATAATATTTTTTTATCAAATTGTCTATAAAAAACGGAATCATCATGGGCATCAAGCTACTAAATCTGCCTCGGCATTTAGCCTAAAAGTTGCTTCCATACATACGTAGGTATGTTATGTAACTACTGTTTTGAGACAGCATGAATGTTCAGTATAAAGGCATCTCTGAAACTTTGAAGGAGGTCGGAGAATAATCCGTTACTTAAAACTCAATAACTGCGAAGCCTTTAAGCTATGTAATGCTTTGAGCCCGCTCCTGCTTCGTGAACTTCGAATTTTTTCCATATTTTTATTTTATTGCCCTATTAACCGGTAGAGGCTAGAAGTTTAACGCTCTAGATGCCGCGGTAATGGTAAATGCGCCAACTTTAATGAATTACGGATGAGTAACTCCACCCCTCTTGAATTCGTGATTTTATAGCGCGTTAAATCTTACTAAAGAAAATGAGAAAGTTTATGTCCCAAATTACTTGTGCCGGGTAACAAATGAGTCGAGTTTGTTCTTAGATATGTTTGTTCAATGTGTGAAGTTGTGTCACGAGTTGAGACGTTACGAGGAAGATTATGACAGGAAGTGTTAGAGGAAACATCAAGTTTTCTGCGAGCGCGAGATAAACGCAGACGAAAGTAAGATACGCGACATGTATTACGAATGAAATAGGTACTTATCTGTTGCTTACTGCGTAGGTTTCATGTAAGTGAGTGAAGACGTCTCTGGTGGTTTTACGGTCTCCAAGTTGTTATTAGATTGCTCGCTAGTTACGGTCGTCTAGCCGAGCTTATTCGCTAAATTGAACATTTTATTTCATTTACCTCCCTTATCTACTAGAGTTATTGTTAGTACTGTTGTTAATAACTTACTCTTCTTATTTGTCGGTCTCCGTTACAGGCGTAGGTAAGTTTACTTAATTACTTAATTTGTTGCTTCTTCCTTGTTCGCAATCAAGGCGTCTTATTTCGAAATAATTGCTATTTATTGACTCAGTAACGGCTCTCTGGAGATTTCCTTTGTTAGTGCAAAGTTTTTCTAAGAATTCTCGTTTTGTTTTCTATTTAATGAAAATGTAACGATTACTTACCTAATATTTGTACTTCTACGTCCCTTCTGGCAGCGTGTCGTTGTCGGTTAGACGCTTGGCAAGTGTAAGTTCCCGCGTCTTCACCTCGTTGAGTTTGTTCCACGATTAATGTACCATTCGGGAACACTTTCTGCCGTCGATTTAGAGGAAGCGTTTGACCATCTGCAAACAAAAGCAACATATCAAAAATAGAACAATATCCCATAAGCAATTGCATCGTTAATCTTTTCCCTGAAGTTATTAAAAAATATGCACAAAACAAGGACAAACAGTATATTGCGAAGCGCGTGGCGGCACTAGATAAATTACCCAGTTCCATTCCAGTTTATATTTATAGCCGCAAATAAAACAATATATGTGCTGCATGGTACGCTGGCTCCATTAGTTAGTTCCTCGCTTCAAACTGTAGTTTTGAAGTGCGACATTAAAATAATTTCTAATTTGGGATCGGGAGACCTACAACTGCGTCCAGCCAACCAGCCAGCAGCCGCGCGAAACTCCGTTGAGAGTTTCAGCAACCGACTAAAATAAAATTTCAACAGTTTGCTAGTAAAAGGCACAAAGTTCGCCGAAATGCTTCCCGCCTTCCGGACACCAAACGTGAAATTTCAAATTTAAATATGGAACAGAAAGTAGGACACAATTTATAAAATTAAATTTTCATGCTTGCCGTTTTCTAAAATTTATATCGTGCTACAAAATTAGGTGTGAAAGTGTGCTGGACTAAAAATTATCTAAGCATCTGAAGACCATATTTGACTATATATGATTTAAAAAATTCACAATATTCTAAATAACTTATTGCAGATTCGAGTACAGCAAAACAAATTGTAACAGGTGTTCTTTCCCGACAACACGTTAAATAGATTTCACTGATAGATAGAAAAAGTCTGATAAAGATTTTAAAAAGTCCGGGAGACAGAACTATAGAAACCTGAAATACGACCTGCATCACTAAGTTAGTTCATGTTAAATTGCTTTTAAGATCCAGGTAAAACCCTTAGGTCAGCTTAACGATAGAGCTCCGTAAAGAGATAAGGCAAAGTCTGTTGACAAGGGTCGCTTGCAAAAAAGGAAAATTACGCGGGAGTGACCGTAGTGTAATTTGATCTTCAATGGTTACAGGGAATGGCGGTTTACGGTCTTATTCATTTCATAAGATGTAGAAAAAACTGGTCTCTAGGACCTCTGGTAGGAATTTGTGTTATTAAAGATAAGGGTTCTTGAAAGATAAATATCGACTGTGAATCACAGACGATCTGTGATCGCAGTTTATTTTATAAATATTTCAGAGATGTCTTGTCACTGTAGTAAGTTAGCATTTCCAACCTTTTTTAGCTAAGTATTGTTCGGTACCTTTGCGTTAGATCTTAAAGAGTTTATGACCCCCTAAATTCGTTCGCAAACGAGTGAATTAATATTGTGCCTCATAAGGCAGGCAAGTTTATGGTTATTTAATATTCCAGCACTGTTTATAACTTCGAATAACCTTTGCAATGTACGATTGTAACTTTCATAAGACTTTTATGTAAAATTATGAAGCTGTGGTATCAGTAGGTAAACGTAGTAAAAGTGATTAGGTAGGTAGGTACCTACTTGTTATGATGCTGATGATTCGTCGAACAATCTCATAGTATCTTCATTCGCAACGCCAATTAGGAACAAATTAAACTTGTTTTTTGTTTTTCTTTCGAAACAACGATAAAAAGATTGAAATTTTTGTAGGTACTTATGATTATTGTCTTTCATTTAAACAACACTTATCGCCTGTTTCTTTTATGAAAATTGTCTCGGGTTGAAAATATGTATCCGTTATGCCCGCCTCGGTAATACAGTTGCGCCATAGAGAAGATTGCGCCGCATAACCCAATTTTACTAGACACCTTCGCAGCGTCCAATTAGAATCAAATCGAATTTGTAGTGTTTGTTTTTTTCTGTGAAACTATGCTACGAGTATAAATAGTCTCGAGTAAATAATACTTTCTACTGGTGTGTATTGGTTTATAATTATGGTAATCTAATATATAAAATTCTCGTGTCACAGTTTTCGTTGCCATACTCCTCCGAAACGGCTTGACCGATTTTGATGAAATTTTTTGTGCTTATCCGGTATCTATGAGAATCGGCCAACATCTATTTTTTTTTTTTTTTTTTTTTTTTAATTTATATGGCAAAACAACGTTTGCCGGGTCAGCTAGTATACTATAATATAGTTATACTCAAGTATTTCGACTTTGTCAATTTAAGGAATTTGAACACTATGAAATACTAATAATAATAATAATACTTCTCTACATCGGCTTGAGAATTTGTATCCGTATTGCCGCCTCGGTACCTAAATATACAGACGCTGCGCTGTAGAGAAGGTTGCGCCGCAAAATCACTAGACATCTTGACAGTGGCCAATTAGAGGCTTAAACTTGTAGTGTTTGTTTTCACTAACTACGATATAATATTTGATAAATAAATAATTATACATTTTAGTATCATGTCACAATAATGATTTCAATAACAAATAAATTGAGAGAAAAATTGACAATGTTATTACTAATGTACTTATTAGGCAATAAGATTGTTTAAAGCTGTATAATTGTACCTACCTTCCTACTATGTATTTATATACAGTATTTTTTGCATAGAAAACTTGTAAAATTTTGCACCATTTATTAATTCTTAGATATTATGCTGCAGGAATTAAAGCAGACCCGGTCCCGGTTTAAGTCCCGGTTAATATATTGTCTAGATTTTTTAAAAGCTATACGACTTATTTATATAGTCCTGGTTTATCTATATCTGTGTATAGACCGAAAAAACTTGTATTATACTGTAAAATGAACCGCACAATCCTGAGGACTTTGAATATTGCATGTCTTCTGTACACGTAGTTTAAACTAAGGACAGCCTTTCCTACTAATGAAGTTGTAAATCCCTGAAGACTCATCACGAGACTTTAATACTTAACCAGGCTAACCCCGACTCAGCTAGATAAATCGCGTATTCCTTTTACTCAGTATTCCTTTGGTTCCCTCGTCCTAGTTTTGTAAAGACCTGTTGCTATAAGACGCAGTAAAGTAGGTACCTAACTCCCGACCTCCCTGGGGGCTTTAATTCGATACTGTACCACTAAAGTATCGCTCGTTTTATTGCATGTCCTGCTGTTACCGCAGCGACCGCGAATTTAGATATTTTGTTGGTAAACAACAAACATCTTTGTTGGAAACTTGTACTATTTGATTCGCTTCGGGATAAAGTTGAATATTGTGAACAACAAGATTTAGGCACTGGGGACGGTCTGACTTTACTTACATGTTTTCGAATTACTTATATTTCACATTTCAGTAGAATTGCGAAAAATCTGTTTATGTAAAATTTTTCGCAAACACAAAATTATGATGAGTCGTTTTTAATAAACGCCAAGACCTCCAGTAGTAGAAGGCTTCTCACAAAGTAAAATCATACCTATCTATCTATAGATTGTAATACGCCAATTTAATTTGGCCACGCCAGACGTGAGGCTTCGGCGAAAATTATGCCAATTTTCCACCATTAGCGCGATTGAACAGCGAAAAATGGGAAAAATAAGGTAGACCTTTTTCATAAGACACCAATTTGATCTCAATTAAAGAAAAAAATGAAGGTCTCTTGTATAACACGTGCAGCTGAGGCATTTGTATGAAATTAGTAGGTACATTAGATGTACTTATGTTAAAGTCTATTTTCACTTATGTCAGAGCTTTTATCAAAAAATAAAAAGTAAAGGTAAATAACATGTTACATTTCATAGCTATTTTAACTTGTCTATGTTGTTCTAATGTACGAGTACATAACTGTTAATAATGAAGTACCTAACAGGAAGTTAGATAAGAACCTTAAATAACCTAAACTGATCATTATGTTAATCAAATTAATATTAAGTGGTAATTGAGCTTACTAATATCCTATTTATTCAGAACCCAGCAAACTTGATATACTCGCACCTACTAGAGTGATTAACTTTGCTACTAATTTATAAGTTATCAAAATATTACCTTAGCTAACACCCTAATCAAGAGATATGATGATAAATTTCTTGAAAGGTTGCCAAGGAGACATCAAATAGATTTGGCAAAGAATTGACGTGATGTCTCCAGGAAGAAAATGGAATGTCTCTCACAGGCCACTTTATGATGGTAATATTGGTGAATTATATTGACACGTTTAACGATTACATGAAGTTACCTAATAGAAGAAAAGGAAGGAAGACAATACGAATGTGGGTGATAAAATTGAATTGTTTTGGGGCAGCATTAATTTGGCTCGGTAGTTTTCAGATATTTGTGGGGATGTAGACAGCCTCCGTCAATTAGAATATTTCGTGTAGATCTGGTTATACCAATATCGAGTATCTGTTATATAGAGATCGAGTTCTGTACAAAAGAAAATGTTAGATTTGATTGCTTTGTTGTTCACATGATTCTGAGAAACCAATCATGAGGATTCTTTGAAATTTAGGTCAATACAATGACGGTCAAATTTTTGTAGTAAATTTTTAACGGGCGAATGCCTTTTTTTCTGAAAACAAACTACACTCTACTTACTAAAACTAAACTAACTATGTACAAGGAGAAGCAATTGGACAACCCATAGAAAATATTTGAAATATTTGAATTTTATACATCAAATCTACAGCTGATTATTAAATACTAGCTGTACCCCGCAGTTTTACCCGTGTGGTCAATTTTCCGGGATTAAAACTCTCCTATGTCCTATTCCAGGTTCTAGTTCCAGGTTCTAGTTCCTAAGTTCCTTAACACAAAATTTCATCAAAATCTATTCAGTAATTTTGTCGTGATTGAGTAACACACCTCTATACATCCATTAATCTTCACAAACTTTCGCATTTATTACTTTTTATTACCTAGTATGATTCAAGTCTACAAGTTGACGAAAACTGGCCGTTTAATTAACTTATCGCTACGCGGAAGGCTATTAGAATAGAATAGAAGAACTCTTTATTGTATACCAAATTATAGAAATAGACAATAACACAGTCCTTAACTAAGGTAGTACAATGGGCGGTCTTATCGCTTGAAGCGATCTCTTCCAGACAACTTTAGGATGGACAGTATCGGAAGAAGAAGTAGACGGCGGTGTACAACAAAATTTGTTAATTACAACTAAATACCTATATAATCATACATACATGCTAATATTTACATTCCCGTAGCTATTCCCGTAGAATAAAATTTTTCTACCGTCATTGTCTGTAGGTGTAAACTTTTTTGTAAAAATCATGTATGTGTCACTGATGGCCATGCCATCTTTACTTTTTATTCGTCTTCACTAACCACCAGTGTGCATGATAGCTTAGAAAAAACAACACATAATTAGTATTATAATTATATTATTAAGAAACTCACCTCTTTCCCACGTAATAGACTCAATCGGGTACCCAGCTACGGGACACTTGATGTTCAACTCCGTGCCGGCCACGGCGGTCACTTTCGGCATCTCCCGGATATAAGGCAGGCCGTACACGTTCACTCTTGCCGCGTGGGTCGCCTTGCCGGCGGTGTTGGAGGCGACACAGGCGTACTCCCCGCCGTCTTGTTCTGTCACCCGGCTGATGTTGAGGTGGCTGACCACGTCGTCTTGTAGCGTGACGTGTTGGCCTACCACGAACCTGAGTGACCAAACAAGAGTTTTAGCATTTTTTTATAAATCCTAGCCTAGCCTAGACGCCTCAGGCTACATCAGCGTCGAACTAAGATGACTGTAGGATGACTGTGTTATCTAAGGAACTTTTCGTTTTTCGGGATGAGTTCCCACTGATCCCAGCTCAGGATAAAGTCCGACCTCTGTACCAAATTGTAGTGGGTCCAATCTTGCGCGCCGGTTCTTTGTGGCCACGTTTTATGATTCTCATTCACTTACTATGTTTTATTACTTAGAACTTTAAAAAAAATTGAGATACAGGTACATTACATGTCAAATCACGATATAAACAATATATATAATCATCCGAGCCGATTTCGGCTACGGCGACAATTTCTGCTAAATAATTAATTAATTGAGCTTTGGTGATATGCTCTTATATGGCTAATGTAGCCAATTTTGGCAGTGAATGTGCGTGAGCATTGCGCACACGTTAGGACGCCATTCACGTAGTTATAATGAATGTTAGCGGGTGTTCTGCTCTTAAGTTCGTCGCGCTTTGCATCCAACTCACGCCTTCTCTCATTTTCAAACGCGTATATATTACGTTTGACTATCCCACGCCATTCAGGGCGGTTCTCCGCCAATGATTCCCAACGAGAGGGCTCAATCTTGCATTTCTTCATATGTCTTTTCTGAACGTCTTTGTACCTGAGGTACTGGCCACCGCCCTTACGCTTACCGTACTGGAGCTCAGAAAAGAAAATGCGTTTCGCCACTTTCTCGTCAGACATCCGGGACAGGTGCCCACACGACCTAAGCTGACGACGCATCAGGTAGGCTTCCTTACCGCAGACATTGGCCCGTCGCAGTACGTCAGTGTTCCTGACGTAGTCTGACCATTTGATGTTCATAATGTCTCGGAGGCATCTTAAATGGAACCTATCGAGCGTGCGTATGTGTCGGCGGTATAAGGTCCATGTCTCGGACGAGTACAAAATGTTTGGCAGAACCACTGCCATATACACATTGATTTTGGTGCTTAGTTTTATATTGTGCGAACGGAATACCTTGTTGCGAAGTTTTCCAAAAGCAGCCGATGCAGTACCGATTCTGCTATTGATCTCCGCATCAAGGTCGCCTTTGGCGGTAACAGTGCTCCCAAGGTATTTAAATTTATCAACCTGCTTCAAAGCTTTCCCGCCTAACTGTAGATTGAGTGTAGTTATAAACAATAAGCAGATTGTAAACAAATATACATTAAATAATTTTAATTTTTAATCATGAAAGTTACAGGAGATATCACACTTAGTATATCCTAATGATTTTGAAATCGACTGAATTTTTAATTGGTACCTATAAAGAAAGAATATGTAAAAAAAGTAGGTAGGTATAAGAAAAAATATGTGCGCCAGGATTAAAACCAAATTGCTAAACTAAACGTACCTAATGTTTGTGCTCTCGAAGTTTCATCCCACATAAAACTACAAGCCACAAAAGAGTGCCTGAAAGTTTTTAATACTGGGTTATCAAAACTTTATGACCTAATACAAAGAACAATCCCAAAATTCTCTTATTTTATAGCGATTTTATGCGAAAGTCTACTTATGTAACATTTTATGAACATCAGTCTATGTAGGTGACCTAAATTAGGAAGTATAATTAAGTATTTAATACTGTTCCATATAGATATACATATACTTACTTATACTTAGATAAACACTGAACTTCCTTCACACTGTGAAAGCTGCGTTAAAAACCATCAAGTTGTTTATAGAAGTAAGCGTATATACACAGTCTGATGGCTCTTACATCCTATGCCGGCGGCCTAGTCGCACATACGAGCGGCAGGCGGCGGCGGCTCGGTAATGCTGGCGGCATGCCGTGGCATAGTGTGTAAAAGTCTTGAAGGCCGAACCTTTAAGCTTTTAATGAGTGCATATTTTATTCTATATAAGATAATATAGAGATGAAAAATAGTATTGCTATTTACCTGGAATTTGTAGGAATAGGAAACCCGTCGAGCAGCCACGTGAACTGCGGTGGGGGATGGCCCATAGCAACACATTTGAGCGACACGCTCGGCCCCGGCTGCAGGGTCTGCTCCGAGAACCAGTACACTAGCTCTGGTTTAGATTCTGTAGATGAAAGATGGTTATTCATGATTTAATTAGGATTCTAGTATACTGTACGAGCTGCAGAGTTACTGAAAGCTGGACCGTTTCATTTCTGGTAACGAGCAAAGTGCATTGAACGCAGCCATCTACACTGCCACTCAGAGCTTTAAACTAATAAATCCTGCACGACACATACTGCGTTTGTCACCATAAGACAACAATTATCACCTTTTATACCGTAGCTTATATAGTTTTATTACATTTGGAAAACTCTAGATGGATTTCTAACTACATACCTATTATCTTTATTAGGGTAGTTGCCATAGGGATCAATGTTCAAAAACTCACCCTCTATAATACTGTGGTACAACTGTTAGTATAGGCGTGATGTTTACCATCAGGCAAACGACTTGCTCGTCTCATCATTCAGTTATATCTATATAAATAAGTGTAATCTTCTGCCTATTTATATATAATGTATTTAAGATGCAATGCAGTTTTAGTTTAATAAATCGTAAAGAAATTGGATAAACCTAATGTTCTACAGGAACGTGAACTCTTACACTTTAACACGTCTCAAAAGGAGAATGGCTTTACAAAAGCCCTTTTATATTTCTTTTGACATCTACACACGTCCCGTTACGTCTGAAGAATATTATGTATAGTGTAATGTACACAGTAATAGGAGTGTAAAATGTATCATCGGAAGAATGTTTGAGTATAGTTTCTATCGACCTTTAATGCCACAAGGATTTACATGAACATGGATCGGAGGCGCTGTTGTGACATAACGGTTACCATTACAAGGTTAGTTCCAATTTTGATCCTGATCCTTTTTACCTATAAATGGGAAGTAGGTGACATAGCATAGAGTAAGTAGAGATCACAAAATCAGATTTTATAAAAATATACTACTCGAAATTATACACACAAATACTACAAAGGGATTCTCTGCTAGTTTTACTTAACCGGTCTAATAAAACGCTGACATAAAACACAGCCCACTTAGCATTCTGAAAGAGATTCCTTCACTGAGAAGCATCCATCAGCTGTATGTGCTCTACAAAGACTGGGCTTATCAGCGAGTGGAGTACGGAGTAATAACCCGCGGGCTATCATTTTGTATAGTAGAGCATTGTCTCACATGCTTTCATTTAACGCAATATGTATTTTGCAGATTGAGACCAATCTTGCAAGTTTCATTTGCTAAAAAAAGCCTATCCTTGACCTATGTCCAAAACATTTTTACAGTAGAATGGGTATCACAACCTAAACAGGATGTATTTTACCTGTCCCAAAGGGCTCTATTGTGACAGTAGGTAGGAAATGAAATTTTAATGCTGCTGAAACGATATTATAGAGACGACCGGACGTTGCAAATCCGGCCGGCAGGTTCGGCGGCACGCCTTCGCTCAAGCCTGTCCTATTTCATTTTTCCACAACAAATCCCCTTAAATTATTCACTTAAAAGAACATTCCTTACATAAAAAATATAGAATTAATATCCTTAAATTCGCAGGAATGAATAGAAGGCATCATCTTGGATCGAAATAAATTTATTCGTTCAGCTCCATAAAATTCGCGCTCGCATATGTCTCGGTAACTCCTTTGATTTTAATTAAATACGAGAAATCCTTTGTTTCATCTTTCAGAACAAACAGCAATTTCTGTAAAGCCACGCGGTAATGCGATGTTTCTAATTCTGACATTACAGTAGTATTCTTGTGTACAGTTTTGATTAAATAATTTACATAATTGGCTTGCCATTTTCGCAGGCTGGCACCTCGTCCACTTTCCTTGTCAAGATATACTAAAATTCTGGAATGCAACATAAAAATGAAATCAGTTCAAGAATTTCGTTTGTTCTTATAGGAATAACTACACGTATATCATAGATATGTACTTATACTACATTAACGTAGCAACTGTGTATCGATATCTAATGCGAATTTTAAATTTTATTTCATTCCAATGCGACATTACTGAACTACCGAAATCTTAATTGCCTTTGCAACGTTTCATAAATAACAATAACGACTTGATTAAATTTATGTGTAGTTTACCCGCGGGCCATGTTTCCGGGGTTGTAGTGAGGAGCAATAATGCTAAAGTGGGGTCCCTTCATTAGAGCTCACATTAAACTGCGTCATTTATTTTGTTATTGCTATACGTAGCGGTGTCCTTTAATACCCAGTCTACCCCAGCTTTTGAATAGGACGTCCCGCTTCGATCTCTGCCAAGTACTGATAGCAAGTTAAATGAATGCTCAAAGAATTTATAGGGGTTCTAACGATAGTGTTGTAGGCTTCTAAGGCTATAAAACGCCTTTAGATGTGTTCAGGGATGTAAGTATTGGTAGGCGAGTATCTTTTTGACAGGATCTAGGGTTTTATTGTTGAAGTTCAGTGTAAAAAAGAGAGGCATCTGACAAAAATAATTGATACCATTACAACGGTACCTATTCATAACCAATAGGATCTATAAATCGGTTTAGTAACTAGTTATTTTTGTCTCATTAGATTATGTCCTTAATTTTATAGTAATAACACATATTTATGGTATAAGACATATATGTGTATGTGTGCGATTGTTGGGCGTTATTAATCATTTTTAAAAACTATACTGTTACTAACATACATACCTGCTACATACATACATATATACCCATATACTCGTAGTGTTTAGATATTACCACAGAGTACTTAATATCGCATTGAAGGATTATAGTACATAAAATGGCTATTTGCAAAATTTGTTTCATGGAACGAATGTTTGTATTTACTCAAAACAATGGTTAGTTAGAGCTTAGAGTCAGATAATTGCTTCAAACTCACCTCTGATTTCATTGTTTGCGTTAGCCGGTCAGTCTTTGCTAGCCGTACCGACTATTTAGGTAACAATGTTGACCGTATCTATGTGTTTCCCGAGGCATTGCACGTCTATGAACTTCCCAGTCGGCTGACTGTCCAGACATCCAATGTTGGATAGTTACCGCAAATATACACCAGTCTTGACTATTACTGGTAAACTATATTTGCTGCAGAGAGAGGTCCATTATCTCGGAAATTTGCACTATATGGACGTTTTGAAAGGTAACTTCCTTTCAAATATATATATATTCCAATTTTCTTGTTGAATTACGCACGCAAAAATATAATTAATTACACGCAGGTAAGCATCCAATTTTATTACTCCTAATTCGTCAATTTTCTATATAATATATTGTGCGTAAGTTCGACATTGATGTACCTTCGTCTACCTGCGTTATTTACGAAGGAAAAATATAAACCGTAGTTGTGGTTAGGAGTCATTCCTCCCTGTCTGGCCGGCTTAGCGTCTGGCGCGAACAAATGAGGCTTGTTAACAGAAGGTCAGCCACTTGTATAACTTATTGAGTGAACCATTCTCTCACACTTGTCTTGTTCCTGACACCGCCGCGCGCACCAATTTCCTAACATCTATTTTCAGGAAATTTCTACCCGTTACGCCCTATAAGAGAGCATAAAAAGTAATGTGTGCTGGAACTATAACGCGAACTTCCACGAATCATTACACAGGATTGACAATATCATAACAACGTTATGACGAAGATATTTCGTTCGCTACGCCGTCACAGTGTGAAAAGAAAGTCTCGCAGTTGAATGGCGTAAAAGAAAATGAAAAAAATCGGCACTGAAATAAGTGGTCGGGTGTACGCCTCGGCCCTACTTATACTGTACCCTGAAGAGCAGCGACACCAAATAGCGGGGAACGAATTAATAATGAAACAAAGCGGCTTATATTTCATCTGTGAGGCGGGTAAAAACGACCCTATGTGTACGAGATAGGATCTTAATTGGGAATTTCGCGGTTTAGTATTTAGTACAGCGACTGGATGCGCCAGCGGCAGCATGCCTGCGTCACAGAAGCTCTTTGTTTGAGCTGAAGAGCTGACTCTAATAGCTTGCAGCGGATCCGTACTTTAAAATGAACTTTTAAATATTTTATGAAGAAGTCGCGCGTACCATGTATAAAAAAATAAATTTATGGGATATGCTGCACTACGGTACTTTCTACCGTTGCATGTATTAACAACATGTTGTATCATTAAACCAACAAAATGTTATTATGTTAAAATCTTCACAACCGCCAGCTGCTGAGCATGAAATAATATTTCACCTCATGTTCTGCGAATAATTCTTTTTCACGAAACAAAAGGTGTTTTATTGTTTGACTTTCTCTTGTTTAATATAGCCCTAATAATACGTAGGCACTTATTAGATTTTCCATGAAAAACAGGCTTCTTTGTTTCCCGATAAAATAAAATCTAATACCTAAAGATTGCGAAGTTCCGATCCTTCTTACAAGGTTTCTCCGCCCCAAGGCACCTAAAACTACGAAGGCTATTTGAAACATATGCCTAAGCGCTAGAACAAAAGAAATATTTGTAAATCACGGACATATTTGTTTTGCACGGGAATCTCAAACAGCTTCTCATGTTTTGTTTGGTGTTTTGGTAGCTAGCTATAGTAAATAGATGCGACGAAATAAATAAGACCTATGCTTGAAATGTGTCATTTACACATTACACAAATAATATTCTCCTAAAACGTATAGTTATATAATTATTAAAGCTCTCGATCAAGACAGAGATCGACCGCCTATAAAATAAAGGTTATCTAATCTAGATCACAACTTATCAAAGGGTATTTATGGTTGTATACTTAACTCCAAATTTCTAACGATCGATCAAAGGGAGCAAATTATTCAACCATTATTCCAAGTAGTTGTAGGACTTGTTAGGCATTGCTTGTGTTTTCAAGATTATTAATATTAATGCTGCCTCTACTTAAACATGCCGCAAAAACACATTGGAGTACCGTAGCTCAACGTCGCAACTTTGGTACCTTTTGTTTATGATAAAGTTGGGAGCAGTTGTGGCACAGGGTTGGAACAGAAGGAACAACTTCAAAGGCAACTGCGTACGTTTTTACAATAAAATTCCAATACGTATAACGGAGCTCACATAGAGTAAATTAAAATTACGCGTAAAGACTGTTAAAATTGTTATAATATAGGGAAAGCATACTATACTGTTTGTAATTATATAGAAAACAAAGATGCTTGGAACATTCCACATCTACAAAGTAGCCATCTGGTACATAAGAAACATAACATAGTAGTAAACCAAAAATTATTTTCCCGAGACGGTGGTAGAGGTGGTAATTTGACGTTCATAAGCGCGTTTGTGATGCCAAAACTGAATAAAGAGATTTTGATTGATTGACTGATAAACACTACAAAAATGATGTAAAAACCCTAAAATATCATCATCAGCCCATCATGTTCCCACTGCTGGGACACGGGCCTTCTCTCATAGAGAGAGTATGGGCCATAATCCATCAGGCTGGTCCAGTGCGGGTTGGTGGATGTCAAATGTAAATTTTTGTGATTATTTCTTGGACATGCTGGTCCGTTCCTTCACCGTTTTTAGAGCGAGTGTTAAATCCGCACATAACTTAAGAAAGTCAGTGGTGCGGGGCCAGCGAGATTCAAACTCGGGTGCGTCGGATCGAAAGTCGCACGTGCTCCCACTGAGCCACACTCGCTCTCAACCACCCAAAATATATATTGATTAAAAACGCTAGGTACTTTACTTAAGTGTCACTCTAGTTGTGATGAGATTTAAATACCAAAAACATTTTATGATGGTACGATTAGAATAAGGTGCCGTAATCAGTAACCTATGAGGGAAGGCCCGTGTCCCAGCAGTGGGAACGTGATGGGCTGAAAACACCACCACACCAATCGGTAACCTAAAGAAAGAATAGTTATTTCGAGTAGATCTTATATAAAAGCAAAATAAGTTGTAACTTGAAAGAAAGAAGAAAGAAAATGAATTTTTATTGCCAATAACTTAATATAACTACAATATTTATATACTATTATGATTTGGCAATAAGGGGTAGGCTCAGCATCGTTCTGTGTAAACTCTAGTGAGTTTATACAGGGCTGATCTTCAGCGTAACCCTTTGCCCGACCTCAGATGTTTGTCGAGAAGTAAACAAATTGTACCAGCGGAGACAAAAAATAATGAATTAAAAAAAATGAAATAAGATAAACAGCGTGACATTAATAATAATAATATACATTATACAATATCAATATTAGAAGAGAAGGTCAAATACACTTTAATTTTGTTTAAATGTGCGGAAATGTGTGAGTGGGGGTGGGGTGAGAGAGTGTGGTGTGACTGACTAGGGGTAACTTGATTAGGGGTTTTGTTTTTAATATTTATAGGTAGGTACCCTAAGCTGTAAGTGACCATGAAAGTTTTAAATGTATCTGTGTATTGTGAGTGTCTCTACTGGCACGTTTACTGTGACGGTGACACAGGTCTGTAAGTGGAAAAGTTTTATAGGACCCTTGTTTATTTCAGATAGTTGTGTCGCCAGCCCAAGTAATTTGTTTTAACCCGATTCTGTGTGTTTCTCGTGGTGGCGAGTGATGTGACAACTTAATAAATAAACTAAGTTAGAATGGGAATTTTGGTAACTGGAAAAAAGAACATGTGATATGTTTGAAGAGAATTCATTTACGTGTCCCTAGATAGTATCTAGTGGTACCTAGATTGGTAAGAAAAAAATATGAAAAAGCTTTACTTTTTGCCAAATATTCTATAGTAAATAATGAGTTAAATTTTCGAGGGGACTATAATTATCTTTCAGGATTACAATGACAGCAAATTTATTATTATTTCCCTCGCAAATTGATATAATTTTGAGCCAAATTATAGCAAAGGTTGTTTAAGGTAACTACGCAAACACCTTCTATCTGGCTTGTTTTATAGTTTTAAATACTTCATAAATAAATAATAAATAAATTAATATACTTATAAAATATTTTATTACATTGAGATCTGGTTTATGAATAAAAAAAATACACTGAAATTTATTTCCTAAACATAAAATATGAAAGGTTCATATTAACTTCACTAAGATTTGTGCTCTTCGAAATACATAGAATTATAATAATAGCAAATATATTCTTATACCTACACGCATTTATCCAAAGAAGCGTTGCTTTGGTGAAACTCAATTATACGAAATAGATTTAGTCACAAATGGCTTGTATTCTATGAAAACGGCTCGGTTTACTCGTGCGTGACGACGAGAAAAAATGTTTACCACTTACCTACGCACGCACACATCTTAACTGTTTTGCAATTTAACCTTTGAGAAAAACTTTTGAAACTATCTATCCCACTTGTACACTTGAAATCTGGACATAAAGTAGGGTTAACTTGCTTTTATTTGTACGAAATTGTCGAAATTGATTGATACGAATTTGGCCCGGCACTTGGTTGGCGCAAATTGACCTAAGTCTGGAATTAGTAGATTGAATTTAAGCTCCAAAACTTAACCTTTGAAGTGCCAGCTATGCCATACATACCTCTTGTGCCAGTGAAATTCCAGTCGGTGTCATGTGTGTGAGTGCTGCGAGCGTAGGGCGTGCGCCGCGAGCGGTTGGCCACAGGCCGCGGCTTGCCGTCCGACCCTGCAAATTGCCTGGTTTAGTCTAGACCTGGTAGTGGCCTTAGCAAAGTTATGTGGCCAGATTGTTTTAGGCTCCTGTGGTGGTTTGGTTGCGTTGGGACTTGTGTGGGACGTAGGTTGCGGGTTCGATTCTCGCCACGAGTAAATATATGTGCAAAGAAAATTTCAAGTACTTATATGTTTCGTTTCTGGCTGTTGCTGTGCGATCTTGGCCCTCAGTATTCCTGGAAGACGAGCAGTATTCTAGCCGAAAATTGCATTCATTATCTGTTTATAACACATATTCCATGAGTATAAGGTATACCTAAACACAGATCCGTGATTTGCTTTGAACTCCTGACGTGTAACTCATGTGACTCTATGGAAAAAATGAAGAGATATAGGATAGAATAAATTTGGTTGCTTAAGCAGTTGTCTCGGTGCCCAGTATGGCGTCGGGACGGTATTCCGAAGACGCAGGTTCGACCCCTGATTCTTCTTAATTATTTAGAATCTCGATCGACGTGAATTATCCGTTTCCAAATAAATGCATTATCATAAAATCTAATCTCGATTGCATTGTTTACATGCCATTACAGAAAGCAGGGGTAAACATTCCACCACAAAAATTGCAAATCATGCTTGCAATATAGAAAAGAAATCTAAAAGCAAATTTGTTGTACCACTGTTACAGTAGGTGCATTGTGTGAGTCGCCCAGAGCGGTCACGGCACTCGGTCGCTGCAAATACCTTGAGAGACCGTATCTTTTGAACTCGTCGTAGCATTTATTTGCCTAGACTTTCCTTTGAAGTCGGTGAGAAGAGCTTTGAATAGGCGATCTTTAGTTACTGAATTCTGTGTTGAGGCTTTATTTTAAATAGATATTGGATAAGACTACCAACGATACATATGCATACCATTAGGAAGACAATCCATGGTCCCAACTCCAACACAACACCCACACAGAACACGCAGACAGGTTTATTACTATTATAAACAAATTTTATCCTATTGCAATAATCGAACCCACATCACACCGTACGCAATATGAGACAAATTGCTCAACTCATGAACCATGACCACGAAGGTTAATTTAAATAAATAGGCCCAAAGATCACAAACATAGATCCTGGCCCCTGGCAGACACGAAAGAAATGCTTGTGACTTTTTTTTTGTCTGTGCACAAACATTTGTCTCGTCGCGAGAATCGAACCCGGAACCTCAATTATGTATGTGATTTAAACCAACTTGCCCAACTACTAAGCTACAGAGGCTCTTGAGTAGATACTCGTTGTGAAGCAATTTCTAAAATCCAACAAAGAGAAAACTCGTTGTTTCAAACTGTTTCTCAATTGTATCTTTCTTTTAAGAAGTTAAGCGAAACTTTTGTTAGAAACTTGGATGTTCAATAAAGTTACCCAATCAATTTTTTTAATTACAAACCTCGAAAGTTGCGGAATTGGATCGCTGGGCAAAACTTAAATAAAGAAAAATGCTCGACGTATTTACGTAAAAAAGGTACAAGAATTTAATGAAGAATCAGATTGGTTTCGCTGAAATATTCAGGGTTTCTTACCGTCGATTACATACTCCGAGATTCCGTATGCTTGATCCCTCGCATTGCTCGCGAAACACTGATATATTCCTTGGTCTTCCTTTTGAGATATTTTGATATGTAATCTTAGACCGTCCTCTGATAATTTGATCCTTTCATTCGGTTTGAGAATGTTGCTGTCGTGTACCCAGTACACCAACTCTATGGGGTGGCCGTTAACTTTGCATTCGAAAGTCGCGGTCGAGTTTGGCTTCGATCGAAGAACTTCTGGTTTTATTCGGACGGAGATAGGTTCTGGAACAAGAACAGTTTGGTAAGTCACTGTGGCTTCCGTCTTTAAATTTAAATAGTTGTTCTTCTGCAGTACAGCTTCGGCTTGATTTAACTGATTCACACAAACTATTCCTAGTTGTTCCGAGTTTAAATATGTATCTTAATCGAAATCTCAATTGTGATTACAATCCGAATCGTAATCTGTGTTTGAATAGAAATTATAATCACAGAATGTAGGTACTTACCTACTCTTTCAATTCGAAAAAATTCTGCCAATCTAAATTCGGATCTGTATTGAAGCTCAGCTTTAGATTGAGAAGATTCAGATTCACATTTTTAGGTACAAATTACTGTGGATCTAACCTGTGACAGTAAGCGTGAAGTGTAGCGATTCGCTGCCCACAGTGTTGTTGAGCCAGCATACGAACCGGCCCGCGTCTTCGCGTCTTACGGCGGCTATGCTGAGCAAGCCGCCACCGAATAGTCGTGCTCGCTGCCACAGAGACGTTTTCTCTATTGGCACGAGAGCTTCGTGGTGTTCACGAAACCACCTAGTGACGAAATAAATTTGTAAGAAAATTAAGAATAAAAGTAAAAAATACAAATGAGACATATGACAGTCAGGTAAATCGACACACGTATTTTTAAGCATACTTGGCTTTTTAGAAAACCTGCGAAATACGCCATGGATGTGGTGTTTAAGTTATTCTTGCATGTGTCTATTCTATTTAATGAATTCACATTGATATATATAATTGTTTATTGCTGTTTGTAATGTTGTTTATGCAATTAATCAGAAATGTAACGAAGATAGTAAATATTAGTCCAACACTTTAATTCGCACGCCGAGATGTGGTAAATAAGCACGAAAGCCACAGTAATAATTAAACGAAAGGAATTGCACCAAAGCTCCAGGCAACGTATTTATTATGCTATTAACTTACCTGGAATTAGGGAACATTAGAAGGATTAGAATTTATTTTAGAGCTACAAGTAAAAGACGTACTTATACGTTTATGGCAACATCTTGCTGTGAAAGAGTATAAGGGGAAAATAAGTTATAAATTATGAGGGTGCTGTAAACAACGAAGTTACAAGGATTTTAAGTGTTGTGTCATGAAACCATCTTGTTGATGTCGAGAGAATTTTATATACCTGTATAAGATTACAGAAGGGCCACAATTGGGGGCACTCACTCGGCGTGATGTTGAGAATACCGTCGAATATTACACTACCGGTGATCGTTACATAGTTCCATTCCAGTATTACACGAAGATGAGAGCGCCGAGAATACGGTCTAATATTCTATGCGGAATTTCGCGGAAATGAAATGGCTATATGGCGCGAAATCTTCAATGTTCTCCGAGTTAGGTCCCCTTTAGAAATAGTTTTGAAAGGAGTTGAAATGCAGCGAGACATTTGCATTCTAAAAGGTTTCCTGCTACTATAGCTGGATATGAAAGTTTATGGCGCATTCAGGAGTTCCCAGCACCGTAATTCTTTGTGAGAAACATAAAATGTTATCAGTTCGGCGGGGACGTTTGCAAAGTTTTATTTACTCTGTAACTTCTTGATGTGATGAAATCGGTTTATTTATCACTGTTAGGAATTGTTAAATTTATGAAAGTTCCGTAAACATTATGAGTTTGGTTCGGTGATGAGTTGAGTCACGCGTGCTATTGACGTATGAATAGGAATGTGACTGAATTCGGTCTGAGTTAACTTTTTGTTTGTGTTGGCAGTTGCAACCGCGCTTGGAAGACAAATACTAAGTGAAACAAGTTTGCCGTTGCGCGGCCATCGATCCGTGTGCTCAGTTCGTGCGGTTATTTGACTACACATGAACACGAACAACTTCAACCGAAACTTGTAACGTTTACTAGCTTGATGCTGGTAAATTGGTGCATACACTTGTCAGGTAAGTTTGCTACAAGTTGACTGGCTTATTATGTACATAGGTACAATGTTCGGAGAACGAACTTGAATATTGTATCTCCATTGGAAGGATGCTTTGATAAGGTGTTGGTGTGAAGTCGAAGTGCTTATATAATAGATATGGTGAATGGGATTATATAATAAGCTTTATGTTTATGCTCCCACATATTCATGGAAATTAAGATTTACAGAGGGAAATGTGTGATTATTTTGAGAGCTTTGACGGGTCTAAATTATATCTCAATTCACATTAATTATAAACCCATCCTACGCCCTACATTATTTACATTACGTCCTCCAAAAACCTTGGGTACACCAAGTAGGTCTAAGTGATCACATTATGAAAAGCTATTTAAATTACACAGCATTTTCGTAACAAGCTAAGTGTTCGGAGGACGGTCAGGTAGGTTTCCAAGGGTATAATGCAATTTGGCGGGTTTTGCGGCCTAAATTGCTCCTTGGCAGTTAAAACGAATCTCGTCGCGTGGGAATTATAAAATTTTGTGGTATCTACTCGGGATCAAAACGGTTTCACGGCAAAATAAAACGGCCATTTAAAGGGCTCGAGCACAGATCGACGAGTTTCATTTGGAATTTGATGTTTAAGTAATTCGTATTGAGCTTCTCGGGTGAAAATCTTAATTTGGGTCAGGACGTTTGCTGTAAAGTAAGCAGAAATACAAAGTCCCATTGTGTTACCCACATACATATGCGTTTAACTAATATTTGAATATAGTTAACAATTACGTGCTCGTATCAATATTCTTTTCGTTCTAAAATTCAGAATGAAATGCAATAGTTTTCATCTACGAATTCCAATTACATCCAGAAAACAAGCGCTACTCGGTATTATCTCTAATAGCTTTCTATTCAAATAGTATTTCATTGTAAAAATTGAACCCGACATTTTTTAATACCGTACGTAAAAAATGTTATCGACAAAACATTAAGCTTTCAACCTGCAGTCAGCAAAACGTTTTATTCGTGAAAGCTTTTAAACGAATCAGCAGTCGATGGGTGTTACGGCTCGTTGGCGGAATATAAGACCTATTTCTGAGGTAAAGACTGCCGTTTGCAAGGCTTTTCAGTCGCGCCGGGTTAAGACACGGCGCTCTTGCATACTAAAGTGTTTTAATAAAAGCAGAAATATTGCTTCGACTGCTCGTTTATATGCAAATGGTGATAACACAATTGCTAATAACCCACTCTTAAGTGTGTGTGTTATAAGTATTTTTAACCGACTTCAAAAAAGGAGGAGGTTCTCTGTTCGATTTTTTTTTTTTTTTTTTATATTTTATGTTTGTTACCTCAGAACTCCGTCATTTATGAACCGATTTGAAAAATTCTTTTTGCGTCGGGTTCAGTATAGCTACGAAGTGGTCCCATATAAATTTCATCGATATGTGACCTTGGACTTCGAAGATACATTGAAGTCGGTTTTTGTTTTTTTCTAAAAATTAATTATATTTTAAACACTTTATAGTCGAAATGATCTCTAGCTATATAAAACTATTACTCTCTATAAAGAGCGGTGTTATTTTTGAAGTGTACGCAACTAATATTTTGAGTTGACTCATGTTCAAACAACTGAGTAAAAACGAGCGCTAGCTCTTACTCTCAGGAGAGTCGCTAGTTGGTACGACATTTGTTTGCTCAGCGGGAGCGATACCTTTTAGCCGGCGGATACAGAGTCCAGAGGACTAACTATAGTACATGCAAGTTTATTATGTTACTATCCATTATTATTACATGTTTAGTAAGTAAAAGATTGCTGATTTGATAATCTATGTAAAAAATATAGGTAATCTTACGAGTATTCATAATTGTTGCAGAAAAAGTTTATAGTGATTCTAAGTAAGACTATGTAATCTTTGGTGATTTTACACACAATTTAGAAGAAAAGCCTTGCGTAACTCACCTTCGTAATTTAATACGAAATTGTAAATGAAAAGAGGCCAAAAATAAACATTGATGAACACACTCGCAAAGTTGTTGTTTGAAGCCAAACCAAGTTCTCGTGAGTTGAGAATATTTAATCACTTTGAGAAGCTTCCACGTTATTCTTGGTTTTGTAATGACCAAGAATAAAATCTTATGAATCAACTACTTGACAAACAATCTAGCTACTTATGCTATATATCGAAAGTCTCCTCACATTCAACTAAACGTTGATACTAGGCCTAGTAGTAGATAAACTAAATAGCATCATTTAGTTAAAGTAGTATTAGTACCTACCTATATGTATACATTTTGCTGGGTTTCTTAAGTGGATTGGTATGTGGGTGCCTAAGTAACGATAAAAGTCAGTTATTATAGAATAAGCTCTTTAGTCTTTAGAAGCAAAACCCTTTGTTCTGGCAGGAGGAATGTCAACCATAAACAGATGCCGAGTTCCTACACGTCTTGTGGTCCGATAGTAGAAAGGAGATCGATGAATTAACTCTTATAATTACGTCGCACGCTCTCCGTTATGTATCCTGTAAAATACTGACAGTATAGGCTGGCAACTTACGTCAGTGTTCGAGGCTCTGAAGTTTGGCCTCAACCAATGCTTTTGGGCCGGCCAAAAGGCCGTATGTCCAATATAGTGCAGTGGGCAAGTCTTGGGCCGCCCGCAGAGTATGCCCAAGATGGTGTAGCAAACAAATGTTGGGCGATTTTCTGTCATTTGACAGCCGTTTTGGCAGTAGTAACTCCTAATCTTTTTAAAATTTATTCATCAAATATAAAAGAAAGATTTGTATTAAAAAAAAACAAAACGTTCTTATCCTAAATCGTCCTTACCTATAAGTAGGCACGGGCCACGCATGCGCCGCGCACGGCAGCCGCACGTCCTGTCCGACTTGCACGCGGCGCGAGTGCGGCTCCGTTGCGACGCGCGGTCGCACGCCGCCTTTTGGTTCTGTTACTATTAGATGACCTGGAAATTATGTCTGATTAGCCTTACTATTTAGTAAACTTTGAACCGTATCTCAACGACATGTTGGTTATAAGACGGGCTACGGGAGGCGCCACTGCCGCTCAACTGTGCCAAATATATGCTTATTGTTCAAGATCTTGATAATTTTTTCTGTGTTGTTTAGAATATTTCAGGTGAACCACACGAACAAATAATAGCTCAAATGTCTTCAATTAAAGTCTATTTCAATGGCATGCCTAACAGTAATTCTAGAATACGTGATATTAACATAGTGATTAGTATTCTATGTTTCACGCTAACTAAACCATCCCATTAGGTGCTTGCAGCAAAACATCTTGGTAAATTCATGTACTCACCGAAGTACGGGCTCGCGTACGTATTCCCCGTGATCCGGTCCCGGACGCGGCACCGGAACGCGCTGTGCCGGTCGCCGCGGCTCACGGAGCTTATGTACAGGGAGCCGTCGTCGAGCCGCTGGTACTTTGACCCTGGGGAGAATGCCGCAATTTGGACGGGAGGGCAAGAGGAAAGAAGAGTCGAGAACGATTTGTTGTGTTGCTTTGATAGTGACAGTTTAGTTTTAAAATTGCACATTTCAGAGCTAAAGAGGATATCTTCGTTTTAAAAGTGATCAGTTTTGATTCAAAATTGGAAAGTAAATTCGTTTTTAAAGATAACATTGCAAATGGACTAATTTGTATTAAAGGTGGATATTTAAATTTTAAAACTGTACAGGTTTGTTTTAAAGGTGGGCATTTTAATTTTAAAGGTGTTACTTGAGTTAAAAGGAATTAAAGTATCTTCCCAATCTCTTCTCAATCTAGATTGAGATAAACTATCTAACTATTGTAGTTTATAGCACGAATTTTCTCAAACAAAATAGGACGTGTAATATCTCGGACGTTGATTGAAATACCACGCCAGTCTGAATAAAGACCGCAGTTTTGTACCAAAAACGTATGCCAAGTCAAGTTTAGGGGTATTTTGTATTAATTACCGCATTTTACACTTCTGCACTGTAATTGTAACTGCATGCACTGTTCTTTGTAATCTAGTCTAGTCTCTACTGGCACTACGAACCCTGGGATGAGTAATTGTCCGCCGATTGCTAGATGAGATATCGATTGAGTGGGTGTAATCCAATGATCGAGATTTGGTGAGTTATGCTCTATATATGTCTTGATAATTTCAGTCTCTACGAATAGTTTCTAATACGAATCAAGTAATACTGTAGAGTGAATACTAATTACGTTTTGTGTTTATGGTTTTTTGTTTTTATACAGCTGTACAAAGTTACATGTTATTTTTTATTCGGTACCACGACCAGGTAAGTACTACAATTCGAGGGACATGGGAGCGATTGCTTGAGATACATCCATTGAATGGGCTTATTTGATTGGTGGAACTGTATGTAGGTAGTCTGTTATGCATGGGTAATCTTTGGTCTCTACGAGTTGCTTTAAATGGAACTGTGGTGGCCCAAAGTGCATTTTGATTGATGGTTTTCAAAGGTACAAAGTTACAAACGATGTACCTAGTTACTGCCAAAACAATGTAAGACGAGTAATCAAGTGTTACATGATATATCAATTATTTGAGTTTTATTGAGACTTAAACACTATTGAGTGACGTATCTAAATACTAAGAGACGTTAAAAAGGAGTTTCTTTTATATTGCTGGGTGAGCTACCTATACGTAATTAAAAACGACAAACCACACTGTAAAACAAAACTAACACAAATTATTAATATATAGGTAGTTATACTGTCACAACAATTTTAGGAAAGAAACACTTATTTCACCGAGGTTATGAATACATTACTACACTTTACTGACTTTTCATTCGTAAGTATATATAGAAAGAAAGAAAAGAAAAACCATTTATTCGGCACACAAATAAAAAATGAAACTTAAATAATACTTACTTATATAAAATGTCATCCCGCTACCACGAAAAGTAAAGTCGAAGCAGCCATCTAGTACCTTTTCGCTAAACTCTTGTCAAGTGACGAGACACGCAATTACATTTTCATCTCAAATCTTATTTACACGACAAAAAACCGAGGAGTTTTAGATGAAGCTGATCTCTCAATTTACTCCTGTTTGATTGGAAAAGAAAATTGAACTCGTCTCTCGTTTAGCGTTAAATGCAGATGTTTTCATTCTCTTTCTTCATTGGTATATTTTTATTGCTCTCTGAACTTTAAAGGATTTGTAAAAGCTTGCCTGTGTTACGACAGAACATTTCAATAAGCCTACAAAAATCAACAATACAACAATAATCACGCTCAAAATTTCCATTTTAAAGGCGGTGGGCGTGTGCGTGTGTCAGAGTATGTATGTGTGGGTACACTATAGAATATAGTTACCTAAGTAATGCAGCACTTGTATCTCGTCGTCAGTGAGCCACTCGGTGCCGCTGACGCGGTCGGTGCAGTGCGGCGGCACCATACATCGCAATACCGCGGCGTTGCCCGCTATCACGTATTCATCCGGCACGTGAACGTCCCACGGCATGCTCAGCGCTGGTAAAGAGAAAAATGAAGATAAAGTCACCAACTTTTTGTTATGAACAGAAACTTTGCCCGTATACGTTAATAGATGACCGTTTTATTTAAATTGTTCAGGGTTGGGAGCGGTTTTTATCTCCTACTTTTTAATTTTATCAATAATTTTTAGTATTTTAGCTTCCCTTTTTGGTCTTATATGTATACCTAATATTGTAATGGTCCTAAGAACGAACAGATCCAAAATAAATTATTTTTCAAAAAAAACTAAACCGACTTCAAAACCACAAATGGCACTCAAAAGTAAAAAATAAATTAATATAATTATCATAAGCGCTACCCACTCATATATTTGAAGTCGGTGCCAGCCAAGTCTAATAGGTAGTAGATAAATACTATGTATATAGTAAGTACTACTTGTAGGTAGTATTTATCTACTACCTTTTAGACTTGGCTGGCACCGACTTCAAATATATGAGTGGGTAGCGCTTATGATAATTATATTAATTTATTTTTTACTTTTGAGTGCCATTTGTGGTTTTGAAGTCGGTTTAGTTTTTTTTGAAAAATAATTTATTTTATCCTTTTTAGTGAAAAACAAGTTTAAATTAAATTAATTCAAAAAGTTTTTAAAGACAAGCTTTTATGATCCAGAAGCCACATCATGACGAAGTTTAAAACGGGCTATCACAATTAAATGCATGTACAAAAAAAATTCAAGTCTGTCCTATTCTCTGTTGAGGAGTTCCCTCGCCGGAAGTCAATCCTGGGTGTATCTGCCATGTCATGATGGAATTTAGAACAGGCTATTATGGTTAAATCCATTTACGAAATGTTGTGTCTGTACTATTCACCGTTGAGGAGTTCCCTCACCGGAAGTCAACCCTGGGTGAAGCAGGTGAAGCAGTCGAATACAAACCTCCACCTTTAGAAAGTTGGTTACGAAAAAAACAAGAACCGACTTGAAGATTAAACTTATATTTTTTTGTTTTTGCTATTTTTTTCAAAAACTACTGAATGAATTTCGATAAAATTTATATGGGACCACCTTTGAAGTATTACCTACCAATCAAAAAAAGAATCATCGAAATCAATGCATAATTGGCGGAGAAATCGCGTAACAAACACACAAAAAAAAAAAAAAAAAAAAAACATACCGTCGAATTGTAAACCTCCTCCTTTTTGAAGTCGGTTAAAAATCAATCCTATGCTTTATCAAGAATTTCATAAAGAAAAAAACAAGTTACTTTTGACGGTATTTGTAAATACTGTCTGCCCCAATATATATGTGAATGGGTAGGTACACTTAATTCCCTAAACGTTTTAATTCACGATAGTCTACTAATGGATACGCCAAACGGGTAGGTATCGATATCACGCCAAATAATACCGAGTTCAAAATAGCGAAAAACCCTTTAAAAACCATTGTTATCCCTTCTAATTATTTCGGGTCAGCACTTCACAGGGAATGCAATTAAAAGACTGCCGAGTGCGCGATATCCTAATAATCCCTTTCCCGGCGTAGAATTTTCTCACAATACCGCGATCGTGAAACGGTTTTTATGTTATGGTTAATTCGAGTTTAGAAATTCTTCAAACAATCGTAATTAAGAATATCAACATTATATATCCTTGGATTTTTCCTTAAGCCTGTTTTACGTTGTAATTAAATGTAAGGAGCTGACCTTTTAGAAAAATTGGGTGAAAAAGTTTACACCTAACCTAGGCGTTCTTGTGGGGCTAGCAACTCTCTCGCCACTCTACAATATTTATGATAATTACGTTATAAAACTATGCTGGGAAAAGATTGACATCTTCGATCCGGGATAAGTAGGCTGTAAATTTTTTAGTAACCAATTTATTTCCATTTCAGTACGGTTTTTGCGAATTTATGATTTTTATTGGCGCAAATATTGAGTCTTTTAAAAATTTTGCTCTTATCAAAATTAAAACCAGGCATGGTTTTTGAATTCCGTTTTACCTTTTAGTCTTTTAAATAATTTTCTGTACTGTGTTTACGTTTACTGCATAAGAGATTTTCTTGGTCTAAGGAAAGTATGAAACTTACGCGCAAATGAACAAACCACGGGAAAAGAGCAAAGTATCTAAAAAAAATGAAAATGAGAATGAGAAATCTTATCGAGGGAGGCAGGTCAGATTTTATTAGTATTATATTTTTTTGTTATTAAGCTATTGCATAGCTTCTATCGCGGGCCTTGAGCGTGGAGACCGAATCCAGAAATTCCGTAACGAAAATAACCTAACACCCCCCACTCCGAACGCTATGCAATAGCTTTACCGCGGCAGTCTCCGAGTGCCACACGTCATTTTACGAGTCAAAATGGAGGAAGCAAGGTGTTTATCGTAATATGAACGCAGAAATAGAAATATGTATGTGAGTAATTGAGAGCAGGAGCATCTTATAAGTTGCTGATTTCAGAAAGTACGACATCAATAATTAGGCAGACTTGAAGAAGTACTTATTTCAGAGCCTTACATGTGTACCTATAATGTGAAAGGGATTTATGTTTTATAAGACGAGAAGACTTCTCGTGACCACGGTCAAAGAAACGTCGAGGTTAGTCAAAATGTTATATTGATTTTTAAAATAGTGCGCGAAGAGACCCGATATTATCATAAAACATGAATACAGTTCGCGAAAGTTTAAAAACTAGGAAAGGGATTTATTTTAGAAAATCGGGACCTTTATTTTTGTATTTGCAATCCTATTTTTTATCCAGTCACCTTCAGTAAAGTTATACCCGATTCGGTGTTAGCATATAATTTATATACTTTTAGAAATATATTTTCTAGGTATAATATTCCACTGTTACATGCGTTGTGGCGTGTACGATATTATTCTCGTTTTTATTTTTGTCTATCCCACCCTGAGGCAAAGAACAAACGTTATTCAGCCTCAGCTTTTTAATTTAATAAAAACACTTCAAGTGTTTCTCACAATAGAGTTTATCTTGAGCCAGTCATAAAAAACAAATCCACGATTATTGCTGAATAGATAAAAGGTAAGGCGGGAAAGAATAATATATAGTGCCAAAAATATCGGGAAAAAATATAATGACCATCAAAATAATCTTTGAGATTCTAAACACTTCTATCCAAAAATTGTATCGGCAGATCAAATTTAGTAACTGACCACCAAATCTTAACCGAATTGCCGCTTCTCACTCTTCCGTGGTCCAACTCGCTCTTACCCCTAGTGTATATATAAAAGGCGCGGAGCCAGAAGCTCGCGTAGGAGGTCCTGAATGAAGCAAGCCTACGAGGCTGAGTGGAGCGAAGGTCAAGCGAAGGTCAAGCGACATGAAGAGGTGATCAGCAAGACTTCTGGTGGAGCCTACTTTGGTGATCATTTACTATTTTTGGTTATCATTTACTACTTATTTGGGGAATATTTTTTTTTATTTGGTGATAGTTTTTGGTGCTCATATACTATTTTTGGCAATATAACGTATTTTTTTGCCGTTACATTTTACTAGATCTGGTGGTTAGTTAAACATAAGCTAAAAATATCATAGGTGGCTTTACCATCAGTTATTAGTTATATTATTAGTCAGTTATTTTATTTTATTTAATTAAATAAAATAACTGAATAATAATATAACTAATTACGCTTTTATTATTATTAATAAAATAAAAACAATTTTATTAAAGTACTTCATATATTAATTAAAATATTTATACGTGCGAGTAGGCATATTCGATTCGAAGAATCACGATTGTTTTTTCCTTTGAATTACTGCTTACATTATTTATCGATACAGCCTGGCTTATATAACACACCTAACTCAAATCCATAATGCCAACATTTTTTACCTGCATGTACATGAATGTTCTTCGACAGGATAGCGAAACCACTGCTGAGCCTCACGCGACACCTGTACGTGGTCGAGTGCACGTCTCTCCTGAAGTGGTCTGCGGTGAAGGGAGCCAGCTCCAGCGACCCGTTGGCCAGCTCCCGACGGAGGCCAGCGACCGCCGTCGCTGCAGTATTGTCTGCCATCAGCCAGTCCAGCTGACAATAAAAAGGTTTGTTTAAACCAAAGGCTGGTTATTTTTGGTTTTATCATTCCACATTGGATATGTGGAATGGAATGGAATAAAAACACTATCTATAGTTAGGTATACAAGCTAAAACAAAAGAAGAAATATATTTGTTTCAATATAAAAAAAAATACGTTTTGTTTTTTCTTAGTGAGTGAGAAAAAAGATTTTATATAATTTAGAATGTACGAGGTTCAATAAAGAGTAAAGAAGTTGTTTATAGATAAAAACTTTGACTGTCTACTCAAAGATAAAAATAAAAAATGCAATAGTAAAGGAGGATTTTCACTACAACACAATACAATAAAAGTACTTCGAAGATCTAATAAACAAGGCTTGTTTTCATCCTCAAAAAATTTCACCCAGTGAATTTCAGCAAGTGTGCGTGAGTTTGCTACTTCACAATTTCAGAGTGGTTAATTCATCCAGTAGAGGTAAATTATTTAGCCAGCGAAATTACTGGGCATATGAGACTTATATGTCTCGAAATATCTATGTCTAGGGGTGGTCGACGCAATGCAGTGCTACGCTGTGCTATTTATGGTATTAAAAGTTCTGGGTTGCACTGCAATTGTTATGAGCAGGCGTGGCGCTTACATCAGGCAAACGACTTGCTCGTCTCATTACTCAGTTCCATAAAAAAATGCAATATACTGTTTAAATGAAGAAATGAAAATACTGTTTAAATGAAGCACATTTAAATGATTATTGTTTTATTGGCTAAACAAATTTTATAGGTAATAATAAAATTGTGACATAAAATCTAATGGAATCAGGCATGACGTTGCAGAAATTCATCTCGCATCTGAATCTTATATTCAACGGAATGACACTAGGTATTTTCATTGCATTTCAGATGCGAAATAAAATATAGCGTAGAAATATTTCAGCCCGTAAACAATTCTTGATTTAATTATTTCACCAAAAAGTTTGCCAAAAAGACATATTTTAGATAAAACAATTATTTTGACGCCTTCTGACCTCCTTTAGGTTTCTGCTTGCCTGGTACTTCAAGCTAAAATATGATTGCACTACATCAATACGTTATTATTTGTAACTAATACGTCATACCCAAGAAAACTAAGGTCATACGTTGACCGCGGACAAGAAAAGGAAAAGTAATTTATATTACTCTTCTTGAATAGTAAAAAAATGATTTATCTCAACTGGGTGAATTAATTACTTCAAATTGTGTAGGGATGGTAGTTGTGGTAGGGTCGCCATATGGAGTAGGTGGAGGTTATTAGCTCTGGTGATGGTGAATCTTAGTGAAAGGCCGGTACTCTGGATACCTGTGTATTCTCTAATGGTTACATAATGACTTCTATATGCTTAACTTAATACTATGTCGGCAGTCCTTAAGTAAGCCGGGTGCTTACATACAAAAATTATGAAGTAATCTCAGTACACTTGCTCACCTACTGGGTGAAAATACCACTACAAATCTGGAAAGTAGTAAACTCAGATATGTGTGTGATTTTTTGAGGATGAAAGCCCAAGCCCCCTAAGCCATAAAACACAAAGTTACCGATGGAATAAAAATGTTTTAGAACTTTTGCTTTAGAGAAAATTGCAGATTAAATATTAAAACTTTGTAAATGGAACCTAAATCAACCCTATACCTGCGTTACGGAGGAAAAGTTATGAATACTTCCTCCTCTTACTTTTTCACGAAAATATTCAAGCTCGTAAAAAGCTCTGACGCTGAGATTGACCCGAGTCTCGAAGTCAAGTCTTCGAGCCAAACGCAAACCGGCTGGTTTTTCTTCAAAGTTGGTAACATTAAAAAACCTAGACGTACATGTTCTACCTATTTCACATACAAGATGTTGCCATCTACACCAAATTTCGAGTATAACTTTTTAGAGCAAAAGGAAAAGTTTTTGGACGTGGCGCTTTTTCTGACAGTTAATACGCTACAACGTAGTATTTATAATACTTGCGGGAACTTTCGAGAACGGTATGAGCTCAGAATTCGCATCCCTTGTGTATCTTTTCGTAAGGCTTTTTGTTAAACTGGCGTTTTTTAATAGTTATCAATTTTTTTCGACTTCAGGATGTTTTTATCAGATTGCGGCAACTGAACTAGGCATGTACTTAAAAGTTATATCTGCAATTCATGATTACCTGATGAAGATTTCAATTTTATTGTAAAAATAATAAGCTCACAAGTCAACAATCTAAGATTATTCTAAGTCAACTATATTTCAAATCAAATCAAATCAAATCAAATCAATTGTTTATTTGCAAGAATACATACAATAAAGGTCTTAAAACTAATTACAACAGTCAAGTATTCAGCCTGCAAGCAAGCGTGCAAATATTATGTCAATTCTCTAATTACTATAAAATGTATTTAAAATAATAATTGTATTTAATTTAATTACATTCTCGATTAAAATATTCTATCATGCTATAAAATCAATGCATTGCCCTGCAACGATTTTATATTGTCGGGTAGTTTATTATACACTAGTATACACATATTAAAAACATTTTTTTCATATATATATTTACGGCAAGGAGGTCGATATAGTAAGTTTTTAAACTTTGCTCGTTTTTGTCTAATTAAAACTTCATTGCGTTTTGTAAAATAATTTGAATGTGTTCTAACAAAAATGCATACGTCTCTTATATACATGCATGGAAGTGGAAGGACTTTACATTTTTTAAATAATGGTTTGCAACTGTCCAAGAACCATGCTTTGTTTATCACCCTGATACACCTTTTCTGCACTTTAAAAACTGACCCAGACTCTACGGAGTTTCCCCACATTATAAGACCGTAACTAAGGACTGATGATACATATCCGTGGTAAGCAGCTAAAGCAGCTTCCTTGGAAACCGTCTGCCTCACTTTCCTCAGCGCAAAAACAAAGCGACTCAGCTTCTGATGTACTGCATTGACATGTACCTTCCAACTTAAATGTCTATCCAAATGTATACCTAAGAATTTAAACGATTCCACTTCATCTATCTTTTGATTTTTATACATAATGTCAAGGGGTAATGGATTGTTATTATATGAATTAAATTGAATTATTTTTGTTTTTTTTTATATTTATACTGGGGTGATTATATTCTGTCCAATTACTAATGTCAGATAAGGCTTCATATACAATTTTTTCGGAGTTGAACTTGTTTTGTCACATTTTACGATTACTTTTGTGTCATCCGCAAAAAGAATACAATTGTGAGTTGTAGCTTCGGGAAGATCATTGATATATATCAAAAAGAGTAAAGGGCCTAAAATGCTCCCCTGAGGGACTCCTTTATTATTTAAAACTATTTCGGATCTAAAATTCTGTTTTGTCAATGTATTTCGAAATCGGGAGTTTATTAAGTTTACTTTTTACTTTTCATGCTTCAAAAGTGTAAAAAAAATTAAAAAGTTTATTACAATACCACGTCCGTAAGTCTTCTGTTCAAACATTTAAATTAATTATTTGTTATATTTCCTTCATATTCAAGTGAAAAGTTGAGTGTTTAACTTATGGGTACAACTCATTTAACGTTTGAACCATATAGCTGCCGGATCTTCTAACCCCATGGCGCCTTGTTCAACAATTCTAATACTAGCCCATAAACATCGCGAGATCGAATTTCTTACTTGCGCATGGCTGGGATTTCAATGGATTAATATAAAATTGAACACATCATTGCCGTGTTCCGGATTCAGTTGTTATGAGAGAAGATTCATATCTTCAAAAAGGAACTGTTGCCCATCGACCTCCCACACCAATTACAAACCTTTGCAAAAAGCGGCATTCCCTACCTATACTCATTGCACTTAATAATTCTCAAGAACTAGTTCGTCCGAGATAGCTGAACTATGTTTGAACACGCGATGGCCTGTGGCGCGCGATGCGCAAATTTGCATTTTTCTGCACCATTTGCTGGCATTCGCTGGAACCGACACTGTTTGGGATAGCAAATACAGTTGACATCAATAATATGTATATATATTTTTAGACCATGTCGCAATAATGTTTTCAATATTAGGGTATTTGAGAGAAGCAAATATCAATTTAGTTATTATGACAAGGAACTAATTCTTCTTTCTTTCTTGTGTGGGCCAACCCTGGTGTCGGAGTTATAGACCGCCACCCGAAAGTCTCAGACTTGGCCAAACGACTATTGTCCTAAAACAACAACCCGGACGACGGCTTAGCGTGCCCTCAAAAGCACTGTTGCGTCAGATGTAAATACCACACAAACGGTCACCCATCCAGGTGGTGATCGCAGCGGCGTTGTTTACCCTAGCAGATTTGTTATGTAAGTCGGCTAGGCAAGCTATGCTACAAGCGTTTTATGATACTTAAATGAATAAGTACTCAAAATGTTGACACTGACTGAACTGAATACTGTAAGATTTAAAAGTAGGGTGGGATTAACAGGTGGAGTTCATTTTGAATACGGTACAAAAGTTATGTAGGTGGGTGCGTGGGTCCCTAATCGTTTACTTACGAGGTAGAAAATGGCAGAAGAAAATAAAAAGGGCTTAGATATTATGTGGCTAGCGTTAGACGCATAAGAATTTTCAGTACCTAGATATTTAGAAAAAAGGCGGTCAGAAAGGATAACAAAGATTTAGATCGACTATTTATGAGTAAGGAGATTGTATTTTCTAAGAAAATGCCGTTGAAAAATCAAACCTTGCAGACAAAATCTTTCTGTCAAACTAAGTCTTTTAGAGTTACTTTGTCTTACTCAAATAGGTACTGAATATTTAAGGATGTTTGAAGATTTAATTAAAATGATCTAACAAATTTTCAACGAAACTCGAAGCAGGTAAGTGTCCAGAGAAAAGAGACAAAAAGCCGTCTTCTAATTTAATTAAAAGCAAAGCGTTTAGTCAAAGCACGTTTCATTAAGTGAAGGACAAATTCTTGTTAATTAATTGAATGATATCCCTTGTTGAGTCATTTTTTTACTGGCCTGTGATGTTTAGTCCATGCACTTGTTAAGTGCCTAGGTATTTTTATTTATTTTCTGTCCTAAATCTCGCAGAGTCAACTTTACTATCGAGAACGGTAGGTACCTAAACATCTTGGGCAAAAATTCTCGCCAAGCGTTAAGAGAGGCAATGCACAAAACGTTATAAAAAGAAGGAAGCAATATATATGTATACTTGTATAGGTATTCTTTGGTATAGGTAATAACCGCTGCTGCGCCCCGCGGTTTTACCCGTCCCAAATTTCTTCGTTAGTTTCACTACTTTTATTAGACGGAAAGAAATTAAAAATGGCGGGAAACAATTCTTTTTATTTTTTTGTAATGTTACCTTTTTAGTGGTATCTGAATTGGCCAAGTACAAACAATACAACCAAAGAGATTTGATTAAAACTTCATACATACAAAATACAAAAAGACTTTCTCCCCGACTAACTGAAGTGTTCCAAGGAAGGATAAAAAATAAAATAATAGGGTTGTATTTTGTTAACTTGAGACAAAACTTTTTTGTCTATAACCTTCAACTCACAAATTTTAAAATCTAAAGTGCCTGAGGCCTGATATAACCAAAATAAAAGTCCCAATATTTATTTTATTAAAAACTTCCCGAACAGACACATTTTTCGTTTCTTTTTATTAGAAGACGTGCCGAAATGAAGGCTTATAAATGTAAATATGGGGATAAAAAGGGTTTTTAAATCCTTGTTTTACCCCAACAAAGCCTTTTTAGGGTTATATTAGATTTTATTAATCAATTTCACACATTTCCCGACAAAGATATTCGTATGAGAACTGGCTATGATAACGAATGACTTACATATTTGTTTAGAAAGAAGGTGTGGCCTAAGCTTATTTTTCTTTGTTCTTGATTTCCCTAATTTACATTAGCTTACGTGGCGCGGCATACTAATGATGTTCTTCACCCTGGTGCACGAACTCTGACATAATATAAATAAATGACTTGACTAGTCTGACGTAGCGAAACTTCGAAGCAACTAGCTACCTTAATACGTCCTTTATTATTAATTGTAATCTCATAATGTGTGCTTACAAAGCTTATATGGAGGTCGAGCTTTATTTGGTGAACTATGTAACAAACAATAGGCTTTGACGGTACACTGCACGGATAAACCTCGACGGTACACACCTCTCTCTTATCAGCATTGTGTTTCATTTCACTCAATTTTGTTTGATCGCCTTTGTCTATGTATTTACACAGTATTTTTTCAATTTAGCCCACGGGCATTGATTTACGTACCAATCACTTACCTAGAACAAAACAAGAAGCGCATCTGGAAATCGACACCGCTCTATTGTTTTAAGTTTTTTGCCCTCTCTATTCGTAAAATATTCGCTTTCCTTTGACAACGCATCGATTCCTCGACACATCCGTTTTCAATTCCTCTAAGAGGAAACGTATTTCCTTCCTCTTTACTTCGATGAATGTTTTGCCTCCGGACGACTGTGATGGAGGACAAAGATGTTTCTAGTCATAGATATCCGACTGTTAGAAGTCAGATGATATGTTTGAATTGAAGTGTTCAAGTCCAGGCTTTGCTCGATATGCCCACACTTACAGACACAATTTGAATATTTTAAATATATATCACACTGTGATGCCAGAAATTAGTGAATACTGACTTTACAATTTGATTTACGTACATGGTAAATATCCTGTTTCTAAATCAAAAAAGTAAATCGCGAAATAGAACCACACTGACCGAATGTAAACGAATATTAAATACCTATGAAATTAATTTATTTATCGCGTATCATTAGGCTTGGATGTTTCAAACAACAAAAACACACGCAACACGAGATGATTTTCTATTTGTTTCTTTGTTGTCGTTATTCATTTATCAATCAGGTAGGCTATCAATCTTGCCAGTTTCTCTTAGCCCAAGCACCATAAAAACGTTTTTATCAGATGAGGGTAGTTCCATAAGCTTGGTTACCCACAAAGGGCGTTGCCTCAGACCGAGTACCAAGAGTATAGGAATACGAAGAGGTGATAAATCTAACCTTCTCCTCCCAAAAGGAAGGGTTTAGACGTACAGGCACAATTGCATTGGTTGTAAGCGAAAGCAGTCGCTGACAATACTGTCGGTGAATAATTCCTTCCTGTTCATGTCCGTGAACGGTTCTTTGAAGTAAGGCTGTTGCGTGTAATACTGCTAACTGTGAACCTGGAAACTGGCTTGAGTGCGAATGTAAACTTAATTGCCTATTTGAGTTACACAGAATAGATAACATTACTACGTAGTAGTTATGTTAAAGTAGGATTGTTTAGTCGTTCGTTATAGTTCACTGCAAATTGATACAAATTAAATTAAAGAATCAACGACTTCTATCTACACTTCATTACCAAACATTAAAAAAAATCTTACCTTTGTTATGGGAAGACAATTTTCGCTATAAGAAAAGGCGGCCAGTTTTTCCTGCCTCAGTAAATAGAACAATATTTTGTTCGGCCGCGTTTCTGTACAGCATGAAACGTGAAAACTTTTGTGAATTTCCATAACATTTCGTTTAGATAACAGAATTCAACCAACACAAATAATTCATCGCGGATATTCCATTTCAGCGGAACAAAAAGGGATCATCTGTTTGAAACTTACAAGTTTTATATTTTCTTTTGTACGTCCGTGCTTTGATGGAAGTTGGCTTTGTTTGCTAAGACCGGACCGCGTCAGACCAGCTGCCGAGCTCTAGAAACCCTCCCACGGCATTGGTCCTCCTCTGACTACTGTAAAGGATCCTATTATTCATAAATCATTTTATCCTTCACATCAATCATAAAGTAGACACCAGCTTATTGAAAATATACATACCTACACAGGGTATGCATACCACAGGTCGAAATAACTACAAATGCTTCGAGTAGGTACTCAATGAAATATTCAGAGAACATTTTACACGAGATTCTAAGAGGCCTGTCATATCTAACAGCGGACTAGAGTTATGTATAAACCAGGGGAATGGAATACTGAAAATATATTGAAATAAGTTTTCTATTTGCATTGAGACGGCGAACCTTTGGCAAATACTTGAGGAAACTACTCGAACGTTTTAAGATATCGTTGAGGACCGACTGATCAATAGCAGACCTCTGATGCTTGACCTCTGCCTTATATATCGGTCAGAGATTGTATTTGAGAAAAAAGTCGTTATTTTTTCTCAATGACCTTTTTTAACAGGTAGGTAGTTGTTATTAAAATGCTGGATTATAACGCACAATGACAAATTAATCATATTTTTATTATCTCCTAACTTAGCCAATCTGAAACAAAGTAGGTAACTTGTATGAGTGTTGTATGAGCATTGCTTATAAAAATTTCCCCGACGCAAAAAGGAGGGGTGTTAAGTATGACCACTATGTATGTCTGTCTGTGGCACTGTTGCTCTTAAATGGGCAAACCGATTTGGATGCGGTTTTTTTATTAGAAAGCAGGTTTTCTAGCGGTGGTTTTTAGATATATTTTATCAAAATCGGTTCAGCTATTTTTCAAGTCGGGGTTTTTCAAATTTTTGAAATTCCAGTAAGTAATAATTTTTTAGCATCGCATATCTGTCGACATCACTGCCAGGTCAGTCTTGACTTCAGAAAGAAAATTGGACACCTTAAATCGATTTCTGCATGAAACGAACCATCTAATATACCACAGCTCTCAACAATACAAACCACGAAAACAAATCTACTTTACCTCCATACTTGAATCTCCCAATGATCACACCCACAACTCCACACCATGATCACGAAACGAGGTCAAAAGGGCTCGTTCAATAGTTTATTTACCACACGCAACAAAGATCCTTGTTGAGATTTTTCGTATCGAACGTAATGATAACATGTACGTTATATTGGAAACGCATCATCATCAGGCCTGACGGAAACGTGGCTTCTATACTCTGTCTGTATTCTTTACGCCCGAGTTTGAAGTAAATTTGTATTATCCTACGAAAATAAAATATAATCTATACTAAAAGGTGCTCTTAAACATTTTGTGTTTGAAGTGCAAATATGGTTTGAAAAATATAATGGCCCGTCTGTTTATCTCTAGAATAACATTCTAAATGCAAACCGCCTGGTTAGGGCATTGCTACGAATTAAAATATTTATATGTGATTAGTGATATACTATCATACAATTTTGATATTGAATGCATTAGCGCATGCTAAGCGAAAATCAAATTTGATAGGGCTTGCGTTATCATTAGAACATGTTGCTAATTGTAATATTGGATTTGTTCGGTTGATCAATGTAAGCATTTACGATAGATGACGTAGAATCGTCCCCGTAAGACGATATAAGAAGGCTAGAAGAAATTTGGTTGCTCGAGCAGCTGGCTCGGTGGCCGAATGGTAAAGGCGTCGGGACGGTATTTCAAAGACGCAGGTTCGATCCCTGCCCAGCAATATTATTTTCTTCTTCCTAATTATTTAAAATCTTAATACTATCATAAACACTGCGACAGTGTTGATGCTTGAATTTTTGTTAATCAATGTACCTATATTTTATTAGGAACGCGTTGCGATCATTTTCCTAGAACAGGAAATCCTCAAATATCTTTGTACAGGTTCTTTGCCTGAAATACCTTTGGTGCTGAGCAAAGCGGTACTAATCGTGAAAAACCTACTAGTACATACCTAATGCAACAACATATGGTAATCAGGACATATTTATAAACGAGTAGGTGTAACATAATTGTGTAGATAATATGTTAGTGTTATTTTGTTGCTCAATATCATTTGAAAATACAAAGAAATTATAAAATATTTAGGTATGACTTTCGCAATCAAGACTTCTAGAAAATCTGACTAACTTTTTCAATTAACACTTAACACCGGCTCTATGTGTGAGATTGTACAAGTTAAATTAATTGTGTTTATTCTTAGCAAGGTTCTGAGCGGATCAGAAACAAGTTGCTGAGCAAGCAAGAACCAAGAAACTTCTCTTTAGATACGGAGTTTACGGAATATGTACATGCTTCTTATATTTAAAGCTGATAGTACGAGTAAGTATGAATTAAACTTGCTTACGCTATGACAGCGGAAGGGTTCTATGATATTTTATAAATATTGGAAATCTGGTTACTTATATTCTTTAATTTTTTGTTATGTAACTGAATGACGAGACCCCTGATGGTAAGCAATACGCCAACCCATAACAATAACAGCACTACCCAGAACTTTGAGTTGCAAAATCCTGCGCGGTGCTGCACTGCGCTCGTCACCCTGAGATATTTAGTTGTTAAGTCTCATAATGCCTCAGTAATTTCGCTGGCTACAATGCCCTTCAAACCGGAACACAGTAATGCTTGCGCACTACCGCTTGGCGGCTGAATAACTGGCTAAGCGGTGGTACCTAACTAGACGGCCTCTCGCATACGGGAAACCTACCACCAGTTATATGAAGAAGGCTAGGAGTATTAAAATGGGAAAATATGTTGAAGTTAAAGCTAAACAACACAACTATATTCAGTATAATGTGACAACTTAAAATTATAGGATGCCACAAGGCGACAGTTCGTAAGGACAGCTACTACGGTTTTTATTACGTTTTGAACATTGCTACTCCTTCTACGTAGGCTACGCACGCTACGCACACTACGCACACTACGCACACTACGCCTGCTACGCATGCTACGGAGCAGCTACTGATGTATCGTTAGTCAGTTGTCGTCATCGTTTAGTGTCCAAAAATGAGGGCCAGATCGTTCGTAGCTCGCATATATGGTAAAATTTTATGATTTTTATGAAGTGAAATGAAATTGTTTATTTTAATAAAAACGGTACAAATAAATAAAAAATATAACACAATCTGTTATGTTATAATACTCAATGGATTTTAAATATACAAAGAGGAAACAATAAAAATGTAGCTCAATTTTACTTGTGACAGATTTGTGACAGAGTAATGAGATGTAATCATACAACTGCAATGCCACCTAGAAATTTTAATATCATGCAAAGTTACTGCGTAGCTCTGCATTGTGCTCGGCGCTCCGAGACACTAATTTCGCGGAGTACAATGGCTTTCAAACCGGAGCCTCGTAATGATTGCGCACTACTGCTTGGCGGTAAAATAACTAGCAAAGCGGTCGGTGGTATACCAACACAGACGACTTAGTAAAATAGGATTTAACGGGCCCTCGACGCCAAACATAAAACCTAAAACAGTTCAATTAAAAGGTATCATAATTAATTAACCGCATAGTCATCAGTCTTCTGCGTACTACGTCTCCAGTAGTAATATCCAATTCCTTAAAAGCTCCGGAGCAGCACTTCATTAGTTTTAACTCCGGGTTCTGCAACCCGCATTCCACGATTGTTTGCGTCGCGACTTTTGCCCTGCATTCCATGGCTTACACATAGGCTCCGTCGACAAAAAAAAAACTCCTTTAAATTTTTCACTTTATCACAACGAGTTAAAGTTTAAAACTGCAAAGCAGCCTTCTTCTCGCTACACATTCACTTCAATAATAGAGTGGATTTTACATACAGATTTCACGCAAGCTTTTGTTTTGATATTTTTAAGAAAAAATTTTTAATCCTCGAGGAAAATTTAAAAGAAAATAGATATCATTGTTTTAAGCAAAGAAGTAAATATCTTCATAACTGTGGTTATGAAGCATTACATTTTGTAAACAAGTACCTACATCTTGAATTTGACACATATCTACACCTTAAAAACTGACTTTACTCTTTCTATGATAACTTTGTCATTTTAAGTAGGTATGTACTACATAATTATGCAGGGTGGCCATTAATTGAGATGGGATACGTGAACCGTTGGTGTTAGGAAAAACATTCGTAAAAGACTATCTACACATTTTGAATTTATTTAAAAAAAAATAATTTCCAGCAAGATTTTGGTCAATTTTCACGTTTTCTATATGGTGCCAATTCGGTTCTTAATATGAATCAATTGATTCGATGAGACCAACTGAGGTTTAAACCTTTTCTTGTTTTCACTTTTTCTTTAGAAAACGACTAGAAAAAATAGAAATCGCAAAATCGCTTATTCCGAACATATTGGTAGCGTAAGTAATAGTCAGTGTTCTTTGTTAGTAGGTACCAATAGGTTTACAATATACTCGTACCTATTGTTTTTTTTAATCGATTAACCTATGGATGTAACTCATTATTCATTATCCGTTTCTCTTTTTTCGCGCTTAAAATGATATGAAATTGCTTGGTCCAATCGGGCTTGTGTGCGCGTGAACGGAACATCTCTATACAAACGAGCACAGCTAAAAGGCAAATCCAAATAAAATACCAAACGCAAAGTTATGAAATTAATCTCGAGAATTCTCGACTACGCCAGCAGGTAACAGTCATCCCCTGAGAATTTGGTACGAACGCCGCGCCGCGCCGCTAACTCTGCTGAATGCGAAAAGTTTACCCGAAATATCATAATTCCAACTCTCAAAGAACTATATTTTTGCAGGGATGTGGAAAATATTCAATATATTAAAACCAACATGAATCTGAGAACAAAAAGAAAATCAATTTATAACTATGTAGATTTTTTTGACTCTCCTATTTTCTCTAATCTTGCCGTTTATAGCAACCAAAACTACCTACAATAATGTAATACAGGTTTTTATAAACCTACTTTAGTACCTAATGTAGTATCTACTTAATAAATATACCTAAGACTACCTATTGTGTAGAAAAATATATAAAGTTAATAAATTAAATAAATAATCGATTTGAAATACAGAATAATTATGTATAGTTTGATTACGCAATTTATTTTTCATACTCTTGTGTCTTTTTGTCTGGGAACATTACGTTTCAATTGAGCCCGTATTATTATAAGCATTCTTATGAAAGTATTTCGACAAAACAGAATTTATTAAAGCGCATTGAAGGATTCGAGATTAAATAAATTGCCGTACATTTCCAGGATGGCTGAAGCTATAGCTATCAGCTTATAAAATATCAGTTTGATAGAATAAAGTGAAATGGGAAATATTTCTTTAGGATGTGACTCGATTTCTATCAATGTTTTGGGTAGGTAAGAGAAAGAGTCGTCTGTAATATTCCGTCATCTCACGAAACATTGTATTACTCTGATAACTTTCAAACAAGCACAATAGTGATGATAGTTAAGACAAACCATACTGAATGTTGTCAGCACCAACGGAACAAGCCTGTAAAATATTGAGCATCATAAATGTACCTAAACGGACGACATTAAAATATATTAGGCCTACGATTTACGTCCACGTGGATACTCATAACTATTCAAAACGTTAACGTATTTTGTTACCCGTCTGGAGGTTGGCGGCCGAAATTGCGGTAAATCCGAGCCATTAAGTTAATGAGCACAGCATAATGAGTCTGCTAAGCCACACTAGATACATATCTCCATATTTATGAATGGCACGCTGGGGCGCAGTGTACAGTATGGGGTCTGCGGGTTATAAATTTAATGACAACACAAAGTGTCAGAACGCGACATTCTAATTTCGAACTTACCTATATTCAGTGTGATCGGACGTCATTGCAAATTGGGCGTCGCTTACAGAACTACGTGAAGAACTATGTGATATGAGTGGACTAGTTTAAACTAGTTTGAAAGGGGCTTAGTACCTATAGATAATATACCTAGGTTCGGAGAGTTGGAGCCATTGATGTTTCCCGAAATTTACGATGGCGTTGGGTGGTACGGTCTCCCTATTGTGACCGTCGCGGGTTTATCCGGTAAGGTTTTATCCGATCATATATCACCAATGTGCTAGTCCCAAAAGAAGAATACATATGGATCTACTTAACACCTATTGAGTGAAAATATACAAGTGCGATTTGGGTCCTGTCAGACATTCTATATATACCTACTTACGGTGGAAAGTGAGTCTTTTACTGAGTATCAAACACAAATTCAGTTGTAAGGCAAACTGACACGCGAGCGAGACCTCGTCTGGTGCAGTCTGTATCGGACATTGTTAGAAAAATGTCGTATAAACTTTTGCCTATTTCAACCGTCCCGTTTGTTAACAATTTCCATACTGTTTATACAAACACTGTGACCGGTGTGCATATCTTTATTTCCCCGAAGGGTCCTGGGACCGTAAACTTTCGACCGAACTCTGCCGAATGGAAAAACTTTATTTATATTTGAGTCAGGGAAGCTGGTTTGTGAATACTAAATCAGATCGGCGAACAGGCGACGCTTCTGAACAACAATATTTTACGTGTGTTATTCAGTCAGGACTCAGAAGTTGCGCAGGTGTTGAAATAGATGGAGTTTTTCGCGTCAGGAAGTATGGTGTTTGTAGGTGTACGAACTAGTTTCTCTTTTTAGTTCTCGCTTACCATCTTCGTTCTAAACTGTTACGGCAAGACATGCTTTTTAAACAGTGATAGGTATATAACCCTTTCTAGAAATATTTTTTTCAATTGAATTAAATATAATTTATGCAAAAACAAAAAACAGTAATTTTTTTATTCGTCCCAGGGGCTACTTAGTCAATCGACCAAGGCTTTTAAAAAGGCCTGCTTCACTTAAATAATTCATTATTCCAAAAAGCTGATCTCGCCTTTCCGCTAAATACGGCTGTCAGCTAAAAAAGTGAAAAATCCGTCGCTTCACAGCGTTTTCCGAGTTAATAAAATCAGAGGAGGAATACTCACAAATATAGACGAGAAGTAAATAGGTCAACATCAAAATAATAAGATGTCGTCAGGCGGCGGCTGCGAGGCGATAGAATATCTCCAGGCAAGGATTTGTTTATTCTCGATTTTTCGAATAAGAATTAGGGAGGAGGAACGAATTGGGAAATATAACCGTTTAGCCCACAGTGTATTCATTTTTTTATTGCAATTTTCTCCGTTAGTTACAGTGTTGTGTGCTAGATATCAAGTTGCTAGTAGGCTTATTCTTTAAACAACTGCATTTATCACGGAAACTGGAGTCTTATTATGAAAATGGCATGACACAGAGAGATTTACATTGTGTGAGATTTTAAGTTAGAGAGAGAGTTTATGTAAAGTTTTGTTTCAGTTGAGAGTTTATGTGTTTTTTAGATTGGGATCTTAAACGTAAATCTTGCAACACAATCTTCGACTTTGAGATGATATCGAGAGGAAAAGTTATGCTTTCCAGCCGGCAACGTAAAAGTTAATTCGCTCTGTAGCCTTTTGACTTTATAGCTTGATGAATGTTTCGCTGGAACTTATTCAAAGTTAGTGGATAAATAAAGGCAGCCCGTTTGAAAATGTTAGTAACTTGAATGCGTTTAATGTGCTACGAGTAAAATACAATTTTACTTGTAATCAAAAATTGTGCGATAGCCCTTGCATCTCAGTCAAAAAAATGCAAAAGGCTGTTGATTAAAATACACATTTACAGGATGAAAAAACGTCTTGATACTTTACAAATGTGCCTGTCTAGTCTATATTAGGTATGGTAAATGCTGAAAGCTCATAACAAGCTGCGACTCAGCAAATGACGTCTATAAATTATTTTAAACAGGCCAATTTATAATTTCTCTTTACAAAATTAGCTTCTCAAGCCCCCATTAAAGGTTATCGAATCGCAAGTCTTGTCAAACTGTAATAAATAGGGGTCCGCCCGGGTCCTATAAAGTAATTTGATGGCAGTGATCCATTTTTTGTCAAAGAAATGGAGAGTGGAATAAAACAGGGCGTAAAAATGTATTTTTAAAGACGCAAAAGATTGCGGAGGTGCGTGTCGCCTTAAAAAATTTGGATCCTGTCACTTTGAATATTTTGGAAGATAATTTTTTTAATATGAAAAAAATTACAAACGATATGACGTACATATTGTTCTTTTATCATCAACGCTTTGGTGTACTGCAGTTGATTTTAACAGCGGAAAACAACAGTGCCGGTGTCATACCGGGGTGAACTTTGGATCCTGACTGACAAAATCTATATCTATATCTATATCTATACTTATAATAAAACTGTAACGAAGCGGTTACTGTACATTTAAGATATATTTGAAAATCTATTTTTTTAGGAGTATATGGTAGCAACAGAACCCAAAAATACAATTTTTAAAATTTTTGTCTGTCTGTCTGTCTGTCTGTCTGTCCGGGATAAACTCAGAAACTAGGGCACTAATTTGAATGCAGTTTTTTGAAATATGTTCTGTAGAGTCCGGCGCTACACATAGGCTTTGTTTCATCAAAATCGGTCCAGTAATATTGAAGTTATGACGCAATTTAGGAAAAAATATACATGTCCACTGTAAGTTGAACCACGGAACATACCGGAGCCTTTGTGCACAAGGCTCAGCTTAAACTGGTTAGTACATGGGTTGACATGATGGTATTCTAAAAAATGGTTTGTAGAGTCCTAGGCCACATAACAAACTTCCTAATCCTTTCCTAATCCTAATCTATGTCTATACATATAATAAAATCGTAGAACCCAAAAAATCTGTACTTGGAAGATATTCGAAAAAAAACAGCCAGGGCGATATAAAATGAGTAACTAAACATATAAAAACAGTTTTTAAAATTTTTGTTTGTTTGTTTGTTTGGACTTCTATAACTTAAAAACCAATGACGGGATTTTAATGGCGTTTCCACGAATATGTTTAATTAAATTCTGATTTTAATATAGGCTATCGACATTTTGAAAAATCTACTTATGGGGGGGTTAAATTGGGGCCAAGTTAGTATGGAAAAAAGTTAGTAGATTATCCTAAAATCTTGAAACTCAGAATTAGTTTATATAATTAAAAATTAACGAATACGGGTACAATATTTTTTGATATTTAACTTCTTTAAGCGAGGAAGATAGACAAAATGTAATATTAGTATGAATTTAAAACGCTGTTTACACTATGAATATAAATTAAATGCATACAAGTAAAGTTATATTTAAATTAAAAATATCATGATAGAAATATAATTTTAGCGTTTTTAGTAACTCTTAGAAAACAACTCGCAAACTTTACATGAAAAGAACCATAATTATTTCAACTTTTGAAAATTCATTTATGCAATTGAAACTAGATGGCGCTAGGGGTCGCTAAAACATGCAAACGATTATTTTATGTAGTGCACCACACACGGTGAATATAAATAAAACATCTTTTTTAAATTTGTTTAGTTTGACGTTACCTGCTTTTTTATAGTACTGATTGATGAGACTAGCAAGTCGTTCGCCTGATGGTACGGGCTATGTCTGCCCATAGCAATAGCAGTGCCACCCAGATCTGAGTCATTGTCTTGACATCAGCTGATATTGAGTCTCATATGCCCAGTAATTACGCTGGCTACAATCCCCTTCAAACGGAAACACAGTAATGCTTGCGCACTACGGCTTGGAGGCAGAATAACTGGCAAAACGGTGGTACCTACCCAGACGGCCTTCCACATACGAGACACCTATCACGAGTAAAGTTACGCCACCGTCCTTTACTCAAACATGGTCGTTTACCTCCAAAGTGATCGAATTTTTTTTTCCGACCCGGAATCCTTCAGCTAACCTCTTGAAAACCCTCATCAGACCACAATTTTTTTTAGGTTTTGTCAAGAGGATGATTTTGCCAAAACTTTGATGTATGATGAAGTGCCAAACAACGACTTCAACGATAAACAAACTGATCCAGTTAACAAACGACGACTTGGTGGGGGATCGGGTGTCTATCAGGAACCTGATTTTGGCAGTATGTATGTACACCGTCCATGCCAGTAACAATGAATGCTACTATTTACGGTTGCTGATACACACTGTCTGACCGCGGCGCTACCTCATTTGCGTTTCTCACAACAGTGAACTGTTCCTCAGAACAACGATGGTATTAAACACTTTCCACAACTTTCCACGTAGCCTGCAAAGCAAGGCGCCTTCTGAATGACGACCAAAATTGGGACGAAACTAGCAAAAGCAGTCGTAAGTGATGCTCACGACGTATGCGCCATTTGTTCGCTTTAATTTTGGTGTTTTGTGGGCCCAGTGCAACTGTGGAAGTCCAGCCTATAATGTTTTGAGGGACATTGAACAGGACGTTGATGTATAGGACGACGGTGAGGATGGTGGCAATTCACTACGTACCCCGTAGAGTTTTTGAACTCTTTGAGTCCATCCGGACATCCAGCGCACTCTATTAGATTAAAAATTTGGAATACAAAATTATGCTTTTTTGAAATAAGACCCCGCCGAAGTTGTTAACTTCGGGGAGGTTAGTTGTGTAACGGAACTCGGCTGAAGATACTGTCGCTAGAGACGAACCTCACTGAGGCACTGAACCTCACTGAGGTATACTGATAGCCCGTGGCGCTGGTGAGTCAGTTTTCATATATTAATATTCATCTCTCTCATCTCGAACCACTTTCCGTTCACATTCAAACGCGTGCAGTTTTGTGTGAGCGTCAGCTTTGCAATGACGATCAATAAGTCGCAAGACCAGACTCTCTAGGCCACGGCCGTTGATCTGAGGACAGGATATTTCTCACAGAGACAGCTGTACGAACCTTCTCACGGGCGACGTGATCCCAAAGTCTTTACGTGTTTGCTCCCTGTACAGTGTGTTTTTCAAATAACATGTGTTGTACACAATCTACAAAAAAGTCTCTACATCAGCGTTAAACGAAGTCCACGCGAACGAAGTCGCGGGCAACAGCTAGTTGTCAGTAAATTGTGAGTAAATCGGTAACAAGTTTATAATAAACATCCCTGGGCCTCGGCAATTCACCTGCTCGCTCTTCTCAAAAATATTCTAAGCTAAACTAAAACATACTTCGCAGTCTATTCTGATTTTCCAGGTTAGATTTAATTGGGTTCTATAAATAACATACAAAAGTCAGCCTTTGCATGATAACTAATAAGAAAGTGCGCGGTGTCTTCGCCACGTAAACGCGCGTAGTGTGATAAGGCATAAATAAGCACAAATATAAGTAACAAGCACAAATTTGTCCGATACATACCTGGTATTGCCCTCTAGTGGTACAGCTGAGAACTACTCCGGTATTGTTGGAGAACTCTACGTGATGCGGCGGCTCCAGCACAGCTGGTCTCCGCGGCTCTGGTGAGGCGCGCACTGCTGCAACAAACAGAACAGTTTATATTGAACTTTTGACTCTATGGTTACACGAGAGATGGATTCTACTGATAATATAATTCACAACACTGACGGACTATAGTAAGAACGTCACTGAATACAATGACATGTTTCAGTTTCCTTGTCGGAAAAACCTATGTCGATGTATAATCATTGTGTTGACTAACCGTTTTCCTGCAATATAAGATACGTCAATTTCGACTCGAAAACGTCGACGTTGAAAGTGGCACCGTCAATAAACGGCATCCATGCCCATGTGGAGTCTTTGGTCACTATAATTAAATAATATAACCCTATAGTTAGGTATACAATGAAAGTAAGGCACGGTTCCGTTCCACATGGCCGATGTCTGCGGAGTGCGGCTGGCTAATGGAATAAGAACCGTTTAAGGCGACGCTAATGCTCTACGACATTATCTGGTTGGGGTAGTCCGGTTTGACGGTTGCTTGCGTGGCGTTCGAGATAGTCTTGTTCCTACCCTGCATCTGGGTTTCTGCCTTTGGCTTGATATCCGATGTTAATGGCAAACTGTAGAAATATGGATTCTGATATCAAAAATAGATTTAAAATAAATTCACTTGGTTTTTATGGTTCCGTACCTCATAAGGAAAAAGAAACCCTTATAAGATCGCTTTATTGTCCGTTTGTCTTTCAAAACCCGTCTCAGGAACGCGTGGTGGTATTATCAGGTCATAATTATTTTCAAATACTTAAGTTTACGGTTTCTTGGAGTTGTAAAATATCAAGCTTCTCATAAAAACACACACACTTTTTTTTTCACACTCTTAAATAAATCAAAACATATAGGGTACGTCCCGTTTGATTTTTTATAATTAGGAAGAAAAATGCTGCAATCGAGCTCGAACAATGCTATTTCATTGCTCGAGCAGGGATCCTTCCCTAATACCTGTTCCCGTTCCCGTCTACTTCTCGTTGACCTAGAATCAAAAAATTAAGAAAGGCAAGAATCAATAAATTTTTAATTTGTGATTGAATCATTAATTTTTTTTCGATCCAAAACTTACATTTGCAGTTGGAGTATCGACTGTGACGTATATCGATGTTTGGGAGAACATTTTTTCAACTACAAAGCTAAGTTAGGCCCACTTATCTTTTCGTTAGAGCATTGTTCGGTGCAGCAAATATGTGAACCCTCTGTGTTTGTGCGTGAGGCGGACTCGCACTTGCTCGGGTTTTAGTAATAATTTTAATTTGTGCGTCTATGCCTAAATTCAAAAGATAACTTTTGAATTTGAATCGAGTTTGATTATAAGCAATCACAATTTAAAAAATAAAATACCTACTATCTAGACATCAGAGTAATCGTCTCAAATTGAGCTCAGAATTAAAACAAGTCTTGAGAGTTCAAACTAGATTATAGAAACTCACGGACAAACCTTAGTATCACAAACTAAAATAATATAATTCAACCAAAATATAACTGCACCAAAAGGTATATATAATATGATAATATGGTAATCCTTGGCAGCTTTAAGGCTCAGCAGTTCTGAAAGTCATACCGTTATTAGAGGTCAGGCTTTGATAAGTCGGTTATGCGATCCCTGCTGGCATGACACGAAATTCTGAATATCGGCTTCATGTAATAAAGGTCAACGAGACGGCTGTAGGCACTTATTGACGGGTCAGCAGTCCTCTATTATATTATTACGGTCCGATTGATCTTTGCCCGCAATTACCTACGCGTATCTCGATCCTGAAAGAAACGCACAGGCTCGCTGACTTGTTTATATACATCGAAGCTTTTGTATGTTTGTTAGATAAAGTATGTTTGCTAAAGTAGCTGCGGAGAGCTTACATTCGTAGCAGCTCACAGTAAACACACTATTCACTGGATTTATTTTCCGAATCGCTGAAGTGGTTTTCTAATCAGTGAACGGGATGGCGGGATAAGGGTTTACCTGTTTGAATTGTTTTCGTAACGTTTGCCAACTGGTGAAAGAATTGGCTAGTTACCTGCTTCATTTTCTATAAGAAATTACTTGTTATTCGCTAAGACAGGCGATGCTGCAATTCAACTCAAATAACTTTGTTGGACTTTCACTTGAGACTTTTGTAATGTTTCAGAATAACTTGTTATTTAATATAACAAGAACTTTGCAAACATTCCAGAAACAATCCACTAAATGTTTGTATAAAAAAAACATTAAAAATACCCTAATTATGCGGCGAGTTCTGGTAAGAACTAAAACTTTGTTTAGTGAAACCAAACTTAAACTTTTATCCATTACATTTCAAACTACAAACGAAAGTAATGTATAATATAATCTTCTTCTTTGATGCTTCTCCAGTTCTCGATCGTCTGCTCAGCAGACCTCAAAAAGTTCAACAAGATATAAAAATATGTAAAACATCTTCAATAGATTTCCTGTCCGGCACCCCAAGACGGTTAAGTAATATTTAGTTTTCTTTGGTTAAGGTATGCAGTATGTACATAGGTACTCCAGCTACTGAGGTACTGCTCTATAGACTTAGTTGGTTAGAGCGCTTTTTGTACAGAAGAAAGAGGTTCCAAGTTTGAACCTCACAGCGAAATATTTTGCGTACCTACCCAAAAGATTTAATACAGAATTTTTTCACTATGTTTATGCTAACTGAAATATATATTCTATTCAAGCAGGTAATACTTGTCTATTCGCGGAATTTTCGCAAATATTTTCTCTTGTCTTTGTACGCATCGTCTTTTTCTAACTTGCCCATCATGAGCAAATCCGACTCTTGAACCAGTTAATATCTCTCACTTTATGCAAAGAAAACTAAATATTACTACTTTAGGTCATGATGGATTGTAAATGTCTGAAAATTAATAAATGAATTGAATTAAATTGAATATAATAATATTTTTTCGATACTTTGATATACCTTTCCATTTGATTAACATGTCAACAAGTGTCTATAAACAAACAAGGCAAACGAAATGTTCATTCAATTCGATTGATAATTGTCATGTAAAATTGTATGATTATGAACTAAAAGAGCTGTATTGACAAGCATTTTATCTGCAAAACATTTCAAGTCAATGAACCAACACTGAAACTGTGAATGGAGCTAATGAAATGGAAAATCAGCTATCGATACATCGACAATTTATTACATTAAAACTAATTTAAGAATTTTACTGATGACAACGTCGGAGGATCTGCTACAGTAACAATTTAGAATATTAATTTTTTGGAACGAAGCGAAGCAATCTTTTCGTTTGTATGTAATTGTTTTTAGGATGTATTACATGTTGAGCCAAATAAATCGAGTACACACCCAAATATCATGATGCAGATAATTTTTGAGTGAAGCACGTTGCTTTTTTTGGGTTTTCCGCAATTAGATACACACTTAGATAGTTAGGTGGAAGTGATGGTTACAGATTTCAGTACCTACGTTGGATGTTTTTACAGATTCTTCATCTTAGTTCTTATTATCACAAAAAGTACGAATATAAAAATCTTTTACTAAACTTTTTCGTTTCAAGATGACATAACAGTTCGATGAAACAAGATGAAACAAAGATTAAATTAGATCCACGTAGATAGTACAGTTGATGGTAGGGATGGGAGCCGGTCGGAGCCACCGCAAGCCGCAGCGTTCGATTTCCGTTTAATTTCGCGACGACCACGACTGTCGTATCTGTGTAGTGTTGTATATCTAGTCTGGGTAGTTTTAGGAAAGTAGATAAGGAAACGAGGTCCTGATTGCATGTGTTCACTGTAACTGAATGTAGAGATTTTAAAAGAGAGTTTTACAACAGAGATGACAAAAGAGAATATTACCATATATTCCGGCTGAAAATCAGTACTAAGGTATTACCTTAGTTTTTATGCTGAGTCGGAACCTTTTCCTGACATCGCGCAACATTCCATTATACTGTAATTATATTATGTATTTATTATATAGGTATGTTATTACATGTGTTATTTTTTCCTGTTGTATGTATAGTATAATATTATTTGTTATGTGTAGTATAGTATTATAGCTTAATGTAATGTTGCGTGTATCTGTCTTGAATAAATGTATTTTCTTTCTTCTTTCTTTTCTTTCTTTCTTAAATTTTAACTTCTGGTTCTTGCTTTGTAAAATTAAGTTATATATTGTATACTTTTTGCTTTCGCTAGTTTTACCGCGTCAAACTATTTTTCTAAATGTCACTTTGGGGGATATGATTGGCTTTCAACTTCAAGTAAATACTTTTAAGTACAAAATAATTTATGTAGACTTATGCTTAAAAATGAAACGGCTAAGCAAGTGCAAGTTTTAGAGCGAGTGTGGCTCAGCGGGGACTCGTGCGCTTTTCGATCCCACGCACCTGGGTTCGAATCCCGACTCGGCCCTGCACCAATGACTTATAGAATTTGCACGCTCGCTCTAAAACGGTGAAGGAAAACATCGTGATGATACCCGCTTACGCGCTTTGGAGTGTTAGACCCACCGAACAAAGCCATGCCGTCAAGCGACCTAGTCGTGTTTCGGGATGATGTTCGGTAAACCATCGGGGAGACGGGTCTGAGCAGCCGCTCAACTGCCGTCTCTCTCTAGATCTATGTGCTTCATCTTAGGCCACATCATCGCTTCACATCACGCGAGATAGTGGCCAAACATGGATCTATTAAGCGTAAAAAAAAAGCTATTCAGATTATTGAATGATGATATTGTTCATTTAAAAAACATGGGATTCAATTTGTGAATCAATTTTGTGATTCTTGGACATGCAGATTTCCTTAGGTTTTCCTTCACTGTTTTTAGGCTGATTGTTGGATCAGCTCATAACTAGAACAACTTATTTGTGCCGGGCTAGCAGGATTTGAAATCCGGTGCGTCCGATGATGTGACGAGCGCAGTGCCGCGCAGGATTTTGCTAAACAAAGTTTTGGGTGGTGCTGCTACTGTTATGGACAGGCGTATTGCTTACCATCAGGCGAACGAACAGCTCGTCTCGTAACACAGTTATTATAGTCACTATGATATGATTGTATAGTTTTTTTATGTACACGATTACACACTATAATATAGTGTGTATTGTGTGATTACACACTAAATTATAGTGTGTAATCGTTAACATAATTATGTCACCACATGGTTTTTATCTATTTATCTCACAGTGACTAATACGGGTATAATGAATGAATTGAAGAGGAAACTAGAAGCGACAGCCGGCGGAATGGCGAAATAATTATGTGAGGGCGGAAACGCATGGAAATTGTACCGGCAGACTACGGTGAAAGGCATGGCGTGACGTCACAATACATGCTGTCTATCTGTTTTCCTGTTTCTCGACGACGGACGGTCACCACATTAACTATTATTTATTATTATTTAAGAGTAGCTGCGCCCCGCGGTTCCACCCGCGGTTTCCCGAACCGAATAAAAATGTAGCCTATGTGCTAGTCCAAGGCCTAAAGTACCTACATACCAAATTTCATCAAAATCGGTTCGGTAGTTTTTGCGTGAAAGAGTAACAAACATCTTTACATTCATACATACAAACTTTCGCGTTTATAATATTAGTAAGAATTACAACTTAGTTTTACTTGTTAGTTCGTCCTAGTAAGATTTTATTTAATTTTAGCTGCGTCCTGCGGCTACACCCGCGGTTTCGCGGGATAAAACTAACCTTTATGTTCATTCAGGGCTTAAGCCATCTCAATTTCAAATTTCACTCAAATCTGTTTATCCGTTTAGGCGTGAAGACAGAACAAACACACACACTCCCTAGCAGAATCTTATATACAATACGGACTTACCAGTTACGGTCGCACATATAAATCCTATCTCAATCAAATATATAAACTCCAATTAAAAATACTTAAAAATATTGTATCCAATAAAATTAAAGAAAAATTTCGAAATGATGACTCTCGGTTGTTTGATCATTGCAAAATCCTACCTATTCATACACAATTTAAATATACATTGCTTAAAGAACAATTTTTTACAGAGGAGTTAAAGAAAGAAATCCAACATACTGTATACACGCGGGCCGTCGCTCGAAACCGGCTTTGTACAATAGGTGCGAACAATGCATACGGCGAGCGGACATCGTCTTACCTGGTTCCTCGACTAATTAACAATCTACCTCCGGATTTGGTTAATGATCTCACACCACTAGACATTAAAGTTAAACTTAAGGCTTACTTCTTGAAACACATTGAATGTTAAGATTGCTAAGAAATGTACTTACAAATATTCTATCTTCATAGATAGAGTTATTAGATGATTGTGTACCTAATATCGATATAGATTAATTATGGTATTGAACACAAACCTCAGTGGTTTACAAATGCCATGCAACTTACTATTGTAATGTTATTTTAAAATGATAAATAAAAAAAAAAAAAAAAAAACATACACACACCCCCTCACACACACTTTTACACTTCCATAAGAATTTCCCATTTCTTAGTGTGATGTGAAGTGTGATTAGTATGAAGTGTGACGTGATTGACTCGTCATGGTAAGCACTACGCTTGCCCATAACAATTGCACATCAACCAGAATTTATAAAATAAGTCATCAATTTTACTGGGTTCATCCAGCACCTTGTTACACTACATACAAAATATTTAAATCACAAAATTATGTATGAATGAAGTATAAATACCAACCAGGAGTTCTGTCAATTCTGTGGAATATTGAACTCAAAACAATAACAGACGGGAAGTGAGGCAGACGGCCGCGCGGCACATTTCAATGCTATTTTTAGAATAACAAACCTGAGAGTACCAAAATAACATTGTGTTGATAAAAACCGTATAAAACGATACGTTTTGACGTCCGTTTTTTATGTCTTTACTAAAATATATCTGCAACCGTATTCACCATATTCACAGAATAAAAAAGTTATAACTTATAACCTTTCGTAAAACATGATGTAATTTATTCAAGGCCAATAAAACGTAGTTCTTTCGATATTTCACTTAACGGATTGTCTATTCACAATCATTTATCACAAGGGACGATATAAGATCACTAGATTTCAATGTATATATAATGATCAGTCTCCGATAGACATCCCATTAACATTACAATCTAGCCTAATAAAACTAATAAGTAATTTCATTTTGATTTAAATTGCTATGTACCTTTTTTTTATACACTTAATAGATCTATGTTTGGCCACTATCTCGCCTGATGTGAAGCGATGATGTGGCCTAAGATGGAGCACATAGATCTAGAGAGAGACGGCAGTTGAGCGGCTGCTCAGACCCGTCTCCCCGATGGTTCACCGAACATCATCCCGAAACACGACTAGGTCGCTTGACGGCATGGCTTTGTTCGGTGGGTGGTATTACAACCATGGCCACTCCAAAGCGCATAAGCGGGTTTCATCACGATGTTTTCCTTCACCGTTTTAGAGTGAGCGTACAAAATCTGCACTTAACTATAAGTCATTGGTGCAGGGCCGACTCGGTACCTAGAGTACAACAAAGAATGTGTCACACTTACTGTCTCTATTAAAGCGAAAACACTTGTTTTTGTATTCTTTACGGGTAGCACTAAAATATGTACATAGTGAATAAGTGTAAATAGTATATAGTATATGTGTATAGTATGTACATAGTAGTATGTGTGTCTTTTACAGTCTTTAAGTCCTCTCCATCCAAAGGTTGTCTGGGAGAGATCGCTTTGAGCGATAAGACCGCCCATTGTAACACTTTAGTTTTTAAGTTTGTTATTGTACTTTTTGTTATTATGTATTCTGGTGGTGAAACAATAAAGAGTTATCTAATCTAATCTATGTAGAGGTATAACGATACAATGTCACTTCACTAAACGAACCCAAAAGGTTCTGCAAGCATCAATTCTTAGTTCTTCGTCACGTTAGAACTTCGTCCGCGTAGAATTAGGTTTAATATGAAATGAACTGTTTAATTTTAACTGACTAGGACGAAGTCAAAAGGAGGGATAATCCCTAGGTCCAAACGCAGCCCATCATAGTCTATCTCGGTGCCATAATTAATTCAAATACATTTAGATGTTTGGGCGTGATGGAGTAACAATCACCCTACACCCAAACACCAATATTTTGCGCAAGAATGAGAATTTAGTTTATTTAAATTTATTTTGTTCAAGTTGCTATTATGATCTACTGGCTTATCTAATGAATAACTTTGTAAAATGTAACCATTTTTATAGTCATTGACTGTATCGGTTCGATTTTAACCGACTTCAAATAGAGTAGGAGGTTCTCAAGTCGATTGTTTTTTTTTATTTTTTTAAGTTTGTTACCTCAGAACTCTGTCATTTTAAAACCAAAATTATTTTTGCGTTTGTTTCAGTAAAACTTCAAGGTGGACCCATATAAATTTCATTGATATTCGTCCTTGGACTTCGAAGATACATACAATTTTTTTTTGTTATAATACACTCGAGAGCAATGAATCCGGGTCACTTAAAGAATGTTAAAAATCTCGGAAACTAAAAATGATAGGTTAATGCAATAAATTGTATTTAATAGACAATGTAATACTCCTTAAATGAAAGTAAAAAAAATATGAGTCACCATACATTTTATTAACACAAAATTACATAAAGAAAAAAACTGCTGATCTCTCCTTAAAACAAAAATAGGAAACATGAAATTTTTGAACTTTATTACGATTTTCTTGAATTTTAATACTTCGTATTGCCTCCTCGTGCTTCCATTACTGCGTTTACGCGGTTTGGCATGCTGTACACCAAGTTCCTTATACGATTTTGGGGAATATTCTCCCATTCCTCTGTGAGAGCAATTTTGAGCTCACGAAGCGTGATTGGGGGAGGGTTTCGTTGTTTTACGCATCTGCCTAGCTCGTCCCAAGCATGCTCGATCGGGTTGATATCCGGGCTGCGCGCTGGCCACTCCATACGAGTAATGTTCATCTCTTGAAGGTAGTCATTCACAATCCTACCTGTATGAGGTCGGGCATTGTCATGCATAAATATAGCATCCTCACCTAAATTGACCATAAATGGACCAACGTGATCATTGAGGATTTCTTCCACATATCTTACGCTAGTTAAAGAGCCGTTTTCTATGATCACCAGCTCTGTGCGACTTTCAGAAGAAATTCCGGCCCACACAAGTACAGACCCACCACCGTAGGCTACTTTTTCTTCGATGCATGCTTGCTTGAATCTTTCCCCTGGTCTTCGATACACTCTGTGTCTTCCATCGTGCTTGTAGAGCATAAATTTTGATTCGTCGGAGAACATAACTTTTGACCAATCTTCAATACTCCAATTTACGTGGCTCTGGGCATATCTTAGTCTCGAAATACGATGCCCACGCTCCAGTTTAGGGCCGTTTGCAGGTCTAAGGGGTTTTAAGTTAGATTCAGCAAGCCGACGTCTTACTGTCCATGCACTTGGGTTACTTCCTCCGAGGCGTCGAAACTGATTGGTGAGTTCAGTTCCTGTGAGAAAGCGATTTCGAAGCATGGTGTTCACCAAGTATCGGTCTTCTCGTGCTGTGGTACACCTGGTTCTGCCCGTTCCTGGTCTGCGTAGGTTAGAACCAGTTTCTTCGTAACGTCGGAGAACTCTTTGTACTGTTGACAGCGACACACCGACAGTCCTGGCTGTATCGCGCTGACTCCGGCCGGTTTCCAGCATTGTAAGTATTCTGGTGCATTCTTCAGGCGTAAGCGACATAATTTCAGCTTGAATAATGAATATAGAGCACTATCAACATGGTTTATGTACCCACATAAATGACAGATTACAAACAAAAGCAAAACCAAATGCTGTAATTTCGTAGTTCCATCTTCGAAAGTGGCCCTTTTTCAAATTTGATTTTTTTATGATATAACTTTACAATAACTAAGAAGTTTTAATACCTTCATTTAAGGAGTTAAATACAATTTATTGCATTAACCTAGCATTTTTAGTTTCCGAGATTTTTAGGATTCTTTAAGTGACCCGGATTCATTGCTCTCGAGTGTATGTGTACTTGTTGTAACATCAACTGGTAGCTTCTTTTGCTATCTTTGATACTTGGTTAGATTCTTATTCTTTATTCCCTCCTATAATTACACCTACAATAGTTCTGGTCAGTTGTTCTGTGCACCCTGCAACCGGGTGTTCAAGACCAAATTCGGCTTCGCGAGTCACTTGCGCTCGCATCCAAGTTGAAAAGGTACGCCGTCGACGGACACGTCGTGGAGGACATCATCATCATCATCATCAGATTCTTAGTCGTACAAAAGAATCATATTATAATTAAATAACTAAAACTTACTAGGGTGGAGCAGTGACCCAAAGTGAGTCTTGGCCTCCGACATTATAAGTCGCCACTTCAGTCAGTTTTGCGCCAACTCCTGCCATTCCTCGACCTGGAGCTCACGCAAGTCCACCTTCACTTCGTATTTCCAGCGGTGCAAAAGCGATATAATTACGAGTATATTAAATTAACCTAAAATATGTACAAAATATTCAGCATTATACGGCCTGTACCAGTATATAAAGCCTGGATTACGCGCGCTTAACATTTCACGACACCGAACGTTGAATGGAGGCAATCAGAGACGTGCATTGGTGAGACTCGGGTCGTTGCACCAGATTGTGACACTGTATATCTACAGCTTTACTGGGATGCAACACCAAATATAGCATAACCTAGTCTAGGTATTTATTATATTTTTTTTTACTGGTGGTAGGTTTCTCGTATGCCAGAGGCCATCTGGGTGGGTACCACCACTTTGCCAGTTATTCAACCACCAAGCAGTAGTGCGCAAGCATTACTGTGTTCCGGTTTGAAGGGCATTGTAGCCAGCGAAATTACTGGGCATTATGAGACTCAACAGCTTATTGTATCAGGGTGACGAGCGCAGTGCAACACCGCGCAGGATTCTGCAAAACAAAGTTCTGGGTGGTGCTGTTATTGTTATGGGCTGGCGTATTGCTTACCATCAGGCAAACGACCAGCTCGTCTCGTCATTCAGATACATAAAAAAAAGGTATTATAAATGCGAAAGTTTATATGTAAGTGTGTTACCTCTTCACTCCGCAACAGCTAAACGGATTTAGATGAAATTTGAATGGAGAATTTTAAATGGAGTTTCTGCTCTGGATTAACACATGGTATACGATTTTGTTCTTAGGAAATATCGAGGGAATTTTTGAGAAAAAAATGCATTTTTGGATTTTTGAATAAGTACATTCAGGCTCAAATTTATTTTTTTACTCTAAAGGTCCCAAAGTGTTGCCACACCCTGTGCTCGTATACCACTCCAAATGTTTCCTGTTGTAAATCAAGCCGCTATTACCAAAACAAAAAAAAACTTGTATTTGTTTGACAGACTTGGAAGTGACAGGTTATTAACAAAAATATAATGTGTCTACTTATCATTTGAAATACACTAGGTAGATTTGTAAATTAAATGTATTTTATTTTATTTTATAATCGTAGGAAAACTTACAGGTACAATAATAGATATACAAGATATAATGGAAGGCCAATTAAAAGTTTTCACAAATATACAATACGATTAGATATAAATATATGTACAGTAGATGTAGAAGTATATACGAGAACAGAAGATTTATAGACTGTCTGTGTATAGTGTGATATTATGGAATTAATCTAAAAAAGTCTTATACTATTTTATTATAGCTTTGAAAGGTTTTTACTTATATGTCGTATCTAATGTCGTATCTGTTTTTATTTATGAATCCTGTTAATCTATTAACTTCCCTTCCAATTATTTTCGTAATGTAGTTATTTTGAAAGCGCGATATCATGGAATTCCAATAGTAACATTAACATAAACACAATACCGGTAAGCGCTGCCGTTCATTTCGAATCATTGTATCATTTCATTTATTTTAAATGTAGCCAAATTACTGAGTATAACGAGACCACTTATTTCTCAAAATCATTGCCGCACGTAACATTACAATGTCTAATAAAAGCAATACGATACCTACTGTGGACGACACGCGTCACATTGTTTGAGATTTTATATTTACATTTTGTTTTTTAAAATAAGTACATACTTAATTAGTCAATAAAATATATGTTTCAAATTCTTAGCGCCATCTGTGGGCACGATGTGTAACAAAAAAACAATAAATGTATGTTGGCAGAATGCAAGTGGGCCCGGCCATTTTTGTATTTTTTGAATGTTGGTAGTCTTCTTAAGAGAGAAAAAATGCCGCGGTCTCCATTAATCGTTTTGCTATAAAAGTGCTAAAAAACTCAAGATTTTCGAAGCTGGACGCCCACTCGCACCTTCCCAAACATCGCTATTGCATAAAACCTGCCTTTTCATTTTTGGTTCCCCTGCTAATCGTCAACACCTACTTATCAAATTAATAGTTCTTAGATTGCATTTATAGATAGCATGAAATCACAACATCCTCGTCATCTTGCACCATTTTGCGCATATCTTGTTATTTTTAACCCCTGACGCAAAAAGGAGGGGTGTTATAAGTTTGACTACTATATGTGTCTGTCTGTGGCACCGTAGCCTTTAAACGGGTGAACTAATTTGGATGCGGTTTTTTTGAAAACAGGTTTTCTAGCAGTTGTTCTTAGACATGCATGTGTTATTGTGTCGGGTGCCTTCATTTTTTTAATTTATAGTTATTTAAAAGCCATGTTATTTACAAACCCTTAATCAGGTCAGGCAATGCCTGTCTCGTCACATGATTTGATTTATCTGTAATTTAATCGAAATGGGATTTCAGGAAATTCCGAATAATAACATCATTATCGTTTACGTGAACAATGCCGGTAAGCACCACCGTCCATTTCGATTCATTCGTTTACGTATTTATATTTATAAAAGTAAGCGTCCATTTCATTTATTCGGAGGATTTGCTGATTGCAATGTTCCGATAAACAATAACACGACTTGATTCAGGATAACGCTTAGGATATGTTTGTTTTGGACCAGACTTTATTTGGGAAGTATATCATCGATATGTGCTGTTTATCAAATTTGGGATTTATTCTGTACTATCGTAGATGATATCAAAGCGTGCCAAGAGGGATATATAAATCTGTTTAATATGAAGTATGTTTTTTGTGTTCGTTAGAATAATGTATCATGATATACTCGTATATTTTTTTAATTTATTTATGAAATCGTTAATTCAGGCAACATTAAAATAAGTTACAGATGTTATTTACTTATTCTACGGCCCATATAAATATATACCTGAGAACTAACATATAATTTATATTAAAATATTTATGTGACACGTTTTGTCGGCGACGTGTGACGCAACTGCGCGGTGTCAGCTTGCGGTGTCAGCGGTGATGCTTGCAGCCGTCCTCTGAATCGTCGAAACATGACACCCAATAAACTTACGGGGATTTCATACAAATCTAGCGGATAAAAGTAATAGTAAATATACCCACGATATACACTACGATATATACGACAAGATTGCTGCTTGTAAACTCAAATAAACTTTGATTTGAGTTTTAAGTTTTAAAAACAAATAATTGTTTAAAAAGGCTTAAAAACATAATAAGAAATTAATGGATGCTTTTAGAAATAATCAGAAAATATAAAATCCTTTACAAAAACACCCTTTTTAAAGTTGATTGCAGTAGGCGAGTTGCGTGAAGTCAGCCTGATTGCTCATTAGCGACACAATAGATCGCAGTACAATGCCGCTGAGGGTGCTCTGAGAGGGGCTGACTTATCTAGACATGCTGGAATCAATGCCTGACTTAGGAACTAAGATAGCGTAGAGATTTTTCTGCGTGATGCGTTTTTTACTAAACATATTGAAAAATGTGTTGGCAATGACGTCCAACATATGAATTACGCTAAAATTCAACTTTAAAATAATCTACTGTCAATGTTAGATACAGCACATTTTGTTTGTTGCACGATGCGTACGTAATGCACATATTTTGTTCAGAAATCTATCTTATATCTAAGCTATTGGCGTCAGTCTATTTTGCATCTTACGATTAACTAAAAACTAGTTAGTTTTTTTTTATACACCCTCTCCATCCAAAGGTTGTGTGGAAGAGATCGCTATAAGCAATAAGACCGTTCATTGTAACACTTTAGCTTTAAGTATTGTTTTGTAATATATCTTGTTGTTGTGTGACAATAAAGGGTTATCTATTTTAAAAAGGAACCAGCGAATTAAATTATGAACAAAACATTCCTTACTAAAACAACTTTTGATTGTTGATTGAAAGGGTCAAGTTGCGTAAAGCCAGACTGATTGCTCATTAGCAATACAATGGTCCAGAGGGAACTTAAGCATCTCAGTTATATTTTTCTGACTAAAGAAATCCAAGGAGTGGCTCCTCAGAATTTTGGCTTTTTGATCGTGGCACAGATTAGACAATGACAAATTTAGAATAAATGTGGTACTTCGAGTCTAAAGTGCGCCAGGTTTTAAAGAGAGATCAAAGAACGAAGAGGCAGTTTAATGTACCCTAAACAAAGTTCTTCGTATGTTTTTACACAAACGGGTAATAACTATGTCATAACACTTGCTGTCGTGATATTTTAAAAACTTATAACGTGGTCATGGTCATGTCTGTTTACATAGAGATACGTTGATTTATGACTACTGGACAGTAATAGCTTTGCTTAGAAAAGGTATATTGTGACATAATAGGTCCAAAAAACACTTACCTCCTGTATGTAGTACATACTATGAGCACCTACTTGGTATTCCAGTATTCCAGCTGCATAGGGGATTAAGGTCAAATACTGTCGCAATCCGAACGGAAGCATGTGTTCAAGCATTCAAATGTATTAATGCTGAGGAAACCGGACTATGCAGTGTAAGTACCTATACAAAGTCATTGAATATTGTAATTATATCTTTGATATCGAATGAAACGGCACGATGTTGGACAAGAACGCGTAATCTCATCCTTTACTTACAAACAAAATTTCTTTTAAAATCTTTGTGTAAATAAAAATAATGTCAATAAATGATTTATGATTAAAAAAAATTATTGGCCTATGCTGGAAATACTATTGCTGTGCAAAGGTCTCCCAAAATAATAATTAATAATAAATAAATTGAGGGAGGCCTTTGCAGTAGGACAGAAAAGGTTCATAAAAAAAATAAGGATAAAACTAAATACCTATTAATTACCAAAAAGCTCTTATACTTTACAGTATTACGTTAATTCGGTTATCCAATTTTAAAAATGATTAACCTTAGAAATGGCCGACAAAACAAAAGCCGAGAGGAAGCCTTTTCCATCAGAAGGAAAAAATAAAATTAATCATGTAGTCTGTCTTAGTCAATGGTGATCTTTCATATATTACACAGTCATATTTTCCAAAAATTCGAATCCAATTCTGTTGCTTTACAGATTTCATATGCTAATGGAATTGCACTGGCTGAACTGGCGGTGTTCGGTCATTTGAGAAACAAATTACAGATAGATGATTTGAAGTGAAACCTGGAAATAGAAGGAGTTCTAATAAAAGCCTTATATGAATAGTGAAACATTGTGTTCGCCACCTGCCGCGATGTACCTACTCAGTATACCGACAAGTAAGTATTTTTTTATATTCACACAAATGAAAACTATATCTTATTACTGTTATGAAATCTTCCCCGCCGCGCCGCTAGAAGTAGCAAACAAATTGCGTACCGTGAATATTATTATTACGCATGGATGGCTTTAAGCCATTTGAGCCAATATGCTTCACATTGTGTCGCAATATTGTGAGGCTTATACTCCATCCATAAGATATATTCTGAATTACGAGCTATTTGAGTACGCTATTGTATTATTTAGTCGTCCAGAGGAACGTGGGCGAGATTTGGTCAACAAAAGAACCTGTAAAAAATACCTGGAAGCTCCACTGCGCGGAAATGTTGAAATTCATTAAGCATAAAATATTTTATTCCGTTGTTGGGCGGACAATGGGCTGTTTTATTAATGTAATATTTCGATGTTTACGATATCTGCGGGTTTTACTTAAAAGGATGTTTATTTACGTGTGCAATTCAAAATATTGCGATTAAAAGTAAAGAGGTCAGCAGCAGGTGCGCCCGGAATGCCTTCAGCTCGATATTGCGTGGCGAGCGCGCTGCAGCCGCATACTTCCACCAACATCAGCATTTTTCTCTTTACCACCACTAAATATTAATTTGTTATTATAATTTTTCGAAAATATCAGACCTTTATTATATTTTAATGATATTTACTGAAAGTTCTACCGCAAATAAACAATTCGGTACTTAAATTCCAACTACCTAAATAGAGCTATTATTTTATTTCGAACGAAATAAACGGATTCAAATAATAATTATCTTTAGTAAACAGCAACGTCGTGAAACAATGCTCTCAATGATTTGATTAACAACAAATGAAATGAAATAAATTTTATTTGTCTGGAACCTGGGCACAGATCAAGATATTAAGATTTATTAGGTGTAGATTCCATCGTGTTCGTCCAATACCTTTCGGTGTGTCATGATGAATTTTATGATAATGAAACACACAATAGGATTTTATGTACTTAATGAGTTGAAATGCATTTACATTACATTAGTTACTTCCAACGCGAACGTAATTACGTACACAAACGGAAACATCTCGAAGTCGAATATTAATTAAGTACCGGAATATCCGTCAGCGTTTACGTAATTGGCAGGCTAATTAGCACGCCCCTCGTGTGAAATTACTTGCAATAAAATGATTTAAATCAAGCGTAGGCATGTTCACTCAGTGTAATGATTCGATACTTTCAGCTCGACTCAAAGGACATGTTTGCGAAAAACAGTAAAGTTGTTGAATTTGTCGCTTTGTACCTTTAATTCCATGGATCTGTAAGTATTTTATGAGCACAAATAGACGACCTGCATTAAATCTGTCAATCAATTCTAACGTATAGAACATTTATTTCTTTGTATTACTTGATGCTGAAACGGATTGTCTTTCTTAGCAGGTTCAGCCAAATGAACACACAAAATCAGTAATAATCATTTCCGTCAGTATTACACATAACATTACTATCATTAGTTTCCTAAGTCTTAACAACTCCTCAGCGTTGAAAGTGGAGCTGACGCGTCGTAACTAGGCTCCGCGCAAACGAGCCACCACCACTAGACTTACTGAGCTTTTTAAATAATGCTGGTGGCCGGTGAAGTCATAAATGACTCATTTGCGACGAGCACCTAAAAAATTATGAACTATGTAGAAAAGAGGCTGTCGCTGAGCATGGGTGGCCGGCGGCTGGTAGTTTGTTTACGCGGAGACTTATTTCAGATTCTTGTCGCACTTACCTACTTACAGTCGATGATAGAGTTTGAATAGATAAAATTAATAAATATTAAAGTAAAAAATAACGTTTGCTAAGAGTTCGGAGCGACGCCGACGTAGGAGTAACGGTTCAGATTTGTAGACAAAGCGTGAAATAAACATCGACGGTGGCCACCGCACCTCTCCGGTCCGTCGGGCCGCGGCGCGCCCGCGCCTGAATGGGCAGCGTTTACTCGCCAAATTAAAGCTGTTGGCGTGACCAGTTTTTACAGAAACGTTGCTAGAATTTATGACAATATGTTGCAGTTTCAAATAAAAGCTATTTCGCAAATTGCTATTCACTCAGGGCGATGTCAGCGTAAGATTAAGCAAAGCAATGTTCTGGGTGGCGCTGCAATTGTTATGGGCAGGTGTGTTGCTAACGATCATGTGAACAACCTGTTCACCTCCTCACTTGGTTGTTTACAAAAAAACAACGTTACATTATTTAGTGAATCCCTACAACACGATAGAGATCAAAAATATAAACGGCTACACTCAGGATATGATTGTGTCGGAATAACTACTTTGTGTCATAATATGAAAATTATAATATTTATAATGAATATTTTGACTCACGATAGGTTACCAAACCTTAACACGATAGATGTTAATTAATATAGCATAAACAGATAATTCTTTTATACATTAAATTAGACTCTATTGTTTATATATGTGATTGTTCATGTATGTGATTTCACGTCAATGGCCTGTTACTACTAGTCCTAATATCTTGGAAAATTTTGACCTCATAATGGTTACATGCTTTAGTTGTGTAACTATATTTTCGCATTATTATTGTGAATATGTACCTACTACATTTAGTTTTCTTTGCTACTATGGTGGTTTTAAAGAAGATGAAATACGCAACTTTGAAGATTTCAAAACCCTTTAACACGACATGCAGGCGAAGCTATTTATAGGCTTCAGAATACACGTAATGGATAATGTTTGTTTTTTCACAATACTTTACGAGAGTATGTAAAAAATGTGTTAAAGACATGTTTAATATTTTTTTACTAGCAGTCTGTTTATCAAAAAAACATACATTGCATTTGTGTGTTTAAAAACCCACCAAGTTTTTAAAGACAGATTCCTTTGGAATAATTAGGTGTTAGAAAAAATATAAAAATGGATTTTCTGCATAAAATTGATTACTTGACCGAAATTATTTTTCGCAGAAATACACTGCTGTTGGTACTATTAAATTATACGGACACATTTTTTTAAAGTTATTGCAACTTGAAACTTGACTATTTATATATTGTTAGTATACAATTGATGTATCAGTGTAAACGAAATAAACTTATATTAAAAGTATATAACATAATATATAATATAAATTAGACAGCAATAAAATACCTACGCCGTAGCAGGTCTACGTTTCTTCGTAGCGCCGTAGCGTTACGACGTAGCCCGTAGCTAAAGTACGGTTACTTCCTTTGATGGTTATATTTAGTTAGGTTAGAACGGTCAATTGAATCCAATTTGGAACCAATCATACTGTTTTATCGCGACAGGGTAAACTAATGGGTCTTCATAGGATTACAGGAATGGGGTGACTAAGAACCAGATCCGTTCAAAAACCGACGATACGAATTTAATTTCATTATTTTTTTGTTTTGATAACCTTAAGTTCTAATACTTATATTAAAAATACAAATAAATGTATTTTGTTTATAGACCTTGGCCTATATAGTATTTTTTTCGAAGTTATAAATAGATACTTAGATAGGTAGGTGTTACTTTCGATGTGATACAATGTTCGTAATAAGTAACCACTTTACATACAATTTATATTTTATTTACATTATTTTTACAATCGTTTCACTGTAGAGGTAGTGTTTTTGTTTTATTCAATTATAACATTTTCATTTAGATTGGAAGAATATGTAGTTTTCTAAGTTATTTTCAGTCTTATGTGGATTTATTTCTTGATAACAAAATATCTTATAATATCGTTATACATCTATATTATTGAGAAAGATCATTTCACTGATGTTCTACGAAATGGGGTTCATTAATCATTATTATATTTTCTGAAGAACCTCGGAGTCCCTCAGACTCTGGGACGTAATTGTCTATATTAATTACTGCTGTAGTCAAGTTAATTCTCTACAATTGCTCTTCTATTAATTGGATACGTCTATTGAAATTCTAATAAGCAACTTACTGAAACATTTATGTGCTGATAAATTACTGTTTATAAAGTATAAGATTAAACGTTCTTATGTGATTCTCATAATTTACGTAACTGCAATAACTTGTTTATTCGTAATAACCATTGCTATATTACATATTCGATCCAATTCATATGGTAATAAATACACATTCTAGATCTAAGGCATATTTTTTTTTTTTACACTAAGTATATCCATGTTTGGCCACTATCTCGCCTGATATGAAGCGATGATGTGGCCTAAGATGAAGCACATAGATCTAGATTATCTGAAATATGAAACAATTAAATATCACAAAAAAACTTTTACCATGACCGTTCAATGTTAATGGCAAAGAGGAGATAACACCTCCTCTTTGCCAAAAACGCATTAAGGCATGAGCACAAAATACCTTCATCAAATAAAAAACAACCAGTTATTTTTAACGCCCCGATTCGGTAATTTCAAGAACTCAACCCGCGTCATTCACTTGGCAGCTCGCAAAAAAAGCAAAAAGCCACCAACGTGTGACGGCCTCCCCCTCACAGAATCGAGCTCCTGGCCACTGACCTACTTTGTTTTAAACTAGCTTTTGACAGCGGTTTTGCATAATGTTGAGCCTAGCTTAAAATGCTATAACATTTTACCCATTTCGAGGAAATGACTGACGATAAAATAATAGGTAGCACATTATTCTTTGTGATATGATTTTAGTACAGAACAATCTCATTATACCAAACTATTATTATTGTAATGGGGTTTTTTAATATCTCTTTGAGACATATTAGCTTTTAACTAGATTAACATGAGACAAAATTGATGTTGTAGCTAGATATCTGTCTGATACATAGTAGGTAATGAGCTTTCCTAGACCATTACAAGAACAAAAGTTGAAGTTTGACAATAGGATTAATGGTCTATAAAATTTTTGGTATTTTATATGTTGTGTTGTATAGGACTATAGGTAATAGTCTTATCATGATCTCTGCAGATAACCCTAACATAAATAGTCTATTATAGTTATTAACCTTTTAAACTGAATAAAAAAGAATGTTAAGGGATCATGTAAAACTCAAAAGAGTATAGTATCAATATTCAAGTATAAGCTATTTACACTGAAATTGTAGTTCTTACAGCCAATAAGTTCGCTACAAGTGAGATCGATACGACCGCTACAAGAACGCATTCATTCCTATCGGGAAACGTTCACGTAACTCTAAATAACTACCGCTACCGAAATGTGCCGTACTTGTTGCAAATAGGGGCAAAATAAGTTTAAGATCGGCGTAGTAAATGAACGAAATAAGCTGTAAATAAGGCAGCCGTCTGCTCAATGAGGCGGCACAGCCGAACTCACTTTGCTCAAGTTCAGTAGGTTATATTAGAATTGTACTTTGGCTCAACTATCTTTTTTTAACTATCTCATGATATGAAATAAACATTGTCTGTTAAGATATAGATGCAGTGATCGAACAAAATAAGCTGTAAATAATGCAGCCGGCTGTTTAATGAAGCGGCACAGCCGAACTCACTTTGCTCAAGTTCAGTAGGTTATATTAGAATTGGACTTTGGCTCAATTCTTTTTGTTTACCTGTCTGATGATATAAAATAACCAGTGTTTATTAAGATATAGATGCAGTAAACGAACGAAATAAGCTGTAAATAAAACAGCCAGCTGCTCAATGAGGCGGCACAGTCGAACTCACTTTGCTCAAGTTGAGCAGGGGAATCGTGTAACTCGAACACGAATGCCGATCGCTTTTTATTACTAATTCGGAAGGCGTTAGCATCTTTCAATCTTGATTGGGATGGGGATTGGGACGCGGACTTTAAGTCGAAAGGTTCGATAATTTTACATACAAATACCGATCACAAGACATGTTTGGAGCGATTGGGATCGGTGTTCGAGTTGGACGATTCCCCTGCAGGTCAATTCAAGAAACGTTTATGTGTTAGCTCTATCCTCTTTATAACCAACTTCAAAAAAAGAGAAGGCTCTATGTTCGATTGTATTTTTTTATGTTTGTTACCTCAGAACTACGTCATTCATGAACCGATTTGAAAAATTCTTTTTGCGTTGGCTTCAGTATAGCTACCAAGTGACCCCATATAAATTACATCGATATTTGACGGTGGACTTTGAAGATACATTGAAGTCGGTTATTTTTTGGTAAAATGTATACTTGTTAGCGATGTGATTGGGATAGGGATTGGGACGCGGACTTTGAGCCGAAAGCAAATACCGATCACAAGAAATATTTGAAAGCGATTGCGATCGGTGTTAGAGTAGACGATTCCCCTGCAGGTCATGTTAAGAAACTTTTACGTGTTACCTCTATCCTTTTTGTTTAACTATCTTAAGATGTAAAATAAACTGTGTTAAAGATACGGCCGCAGTAAACGAACGAAATAAGCTGTAAAAAAGGCAGCCGGCTGCTTAATAAAGCGGCACAGCCGAACTACTTTCAGGTTCAGTAGTTTATATTTTTAACTACCTGAGGTGTATAATTAGCACTAAATGAGGTTTGAAATGTAGCTGTAACCCTATGGAAAACCAATGAAATGAACTGATTATGGCACTTCTTAACTCGCTACTGCTAAACAAATACCGACTTCAATGTATCTTCGAAGTCCAAGGTCAAATATCGATGAAATTTATATGGGACCACTTTGTAGTTATACTGATACCCAACGAAAAATAATTTTCCAAATCGGTTTATGAATGACGGAGTTCTGAGGTAACAAACATAAAAAAAAATACAATCGAATAGAGAACCTTCTCCTTTTTTGAAGTCGGTAAAAAGGTTATACCTGACTTTGAAAAAAAAATATAACATATTGAATTTAACATTGAAAACGTCCCTGAATAACTTTTTTCTCATGCTATTAACCCATCTGTGACGAGAGTGCCAAATTTCTTATGATAAGGTCCTACTAATATTGTAAATGTCAAAGTTTGTGAGGATGGATGGATGTATAGAAGGATGGTTGGTTGGATGGATGGATGGATGGATGAATGGCTGTTTATTACTCAGTCACGCAAAAACTATTGAAAGGATTTGATGAAATTTAATATGTATGTACATACAAAGGACATGGGATACTTTTAATCCCGGGAAACCGCAGGTGAAACCGCGGGGCACAGCTAGTTTTAAATATACTCGTAGTACCACAAGATTTTTGCATAAACATACTTGTAGTTGGGGGCACTGCTTTACCATTAGGCGTATACTTCGAGGGCTGGATACTTTATCTGAGGGCGTATATTATATTATTTCAAAGTGTTCGTTAAAATTTTGACTTGCAAAGTCATCAAATTTCGTTTCATCAATGTCCTTGTCCCACTATTCAGAATTCCCATCACGTCAAACTTTCAGTCTTCTGAGAGCGATGTAAAAATCTTCATAATAAGTTAATCTGACTTTTTCTCGCTATTACAGTTAAAAGATTTATTTACTTTAGAAACCGGCTACCTATTATATTCCCTGAGGAACAAGATCAGACAAGAAAACATTTTGTCAGTAATATAAGAAAATATTTTTATACATTTTAATGGAAAAAAGTTTTGCAATAGCAATAATTCATTTTCCGTATCGTGTTCAATGAATTTCCGTTAAATACATCAATTAGTTCCCGTGAAGTGCTGTTTGCATTTCGGAGAAAATAGTCGACAGTAGTTGCTCTTTTTTAACCGACTTCAAAAAGGAGGAGGTTTACAATTCGACGGTATGTTTTTTTTTTTATTTTTTTTGTGTGTTTGTTACGCGATTACTCCGCCAATTATGAATGGATTTCGATGATTCTTTTTTTGATTGGTAGGTCATACTTCAGAGGTGGTCCCATATAAATTTTATCGAAATTCATTCAGCACTTTTTGAAAAAAATAGCGAAAACAAAAAAAAATATAAGTTTAATCTTCAAGTCGGTTCTTGTTTTTGTTGTAACCGAGTTTCTAAAGGTGGAGGTTTGTATTCGACTGCTTCACATGCTTCACCCAGGGTTGACTTCCGGCGAGGGAACTCCTCAACGGTGAATAGTACAGACACAAAATTTTGTAAATGGATTTAACCATAATAGCCTGTTCTAAATTCCACCATGACATGGCTGATACACCCAGGAATGACTTCCGGCGAGGGAACTCCTCAACAGAGAATAGGAGAGTCATGAATTTTTTTTGTACATAAATTTAATTATGATAGCCCGTTTTAAACTTCGTCATGATGTGGCTGCTAGATCATAAATGCTTGTCTTTAAAAACTTTTTAAATTAATTTAATTAAAACTTGTTTTGCACTAAAAAGGTTAAAATAAATTATTTTTCAAAAAAAACTAAACCGACTTCAAAACCACAAATAGGCACTCAAAAGTGAAAAATAAATTAATATAATTATCATAAGCGCTGCCCACTCATATATTTGAAGTCGGTGCCAGCCAAGTCTAAAAGGTAGTAGATAGATACTACCTACAAGTAGTACAATACAGTAGTACAATAGTTACTATATACATAGTATTTATCTGCTACCTAATAGACTTGGCTGGCACCGACTTCAAATATATGAGTGGGCAGCGCTTATGATAATTATATTAATTTATTTTTCACTTTTGAGTGCCTATTTGTGGTTTTGAAGTCGGTTTAGTTTTTTTTGAAAAATAATTTATTTTAATTTATTTATTTAGAAAACGAACAGCATTACGAGATAATAGCACTAATATTTAAATACCTACATATAATTGGTTATATTAGTGTAAAGATGTACAGCCAATTAGGTATCCCTAAATAAATTCAATAGTTGTTTCTTACATACATTTTTCTTCAGATAGCTAAGTAGGATAGTAAATAGGTAAGTGAATTTATGCCTAGTAATTTTGCTTTAACAGTGCCTTTCAAACCGGAATACAGCATACAGTAATGTTTGTACACTTTACTGCACTAAACAAATTGTTTTCTATCGTCATTTCATAAAATTTATCAGTGATGTCACTCAAACAGCTGTGACGGCCAACGAACTGGTCGAATGACAACGCTGAATTGAGGCCGGTTAGCGATAAATTCAATTTTTAAATTTCTGCATACCTAAGTCACTTGTGACATATAGTTATTTATTGCAAATAAATGTTTCATATTCTTATTCTAATGATTGGTGGTTGGGTATCTGGAAAAGGTGATGTACTCGCCAAGGCTCTTGCACAATACGCCTTCAATGGGACCGTTTTGACATTTGGACGTTATATATCTAAATGCTTACCTGCACTTTTTGAGTACAACTTCTAGAGTATTAAATAAAATTTTCAGTTATTTGTATAAATATTTCTACTGTTAAAATTTAATCCTTAAATTATTGGCAATCAAAATCCTAATATCCGCGTTCGGCGCAGCCTTCACCGGCAGCCGAGTGGCTGAAAACCTATCGAATGCGGTACAGACTGCAATAACTCTGTATTTATAATAGAGTAAGAGCTAGCAGAAGTAAGAGAGTTGTTTCGATGCCAAATTAACAGTTTTCAGAACAATGGTATGTTGGTTTATCCATAACAGCTTTATACAGAAGCGAGACGTCTGGGATGTAGCGTCGAGGCGCTTTTTTACCCGCGTCTCTGCCGCTCTTCATGCGCGCTAGATGTAGACGATCTTCTGTGTAAACTATATCATAGGTTCAAAATGGTTCAATTCATTATAAAGTTTTTACTGAGATCAAAAATTAAATGAATCAGGATAAACCAGTCATACCAGCTCTAGTCAAAATGCCCCAGAAGTAGGTAGGTACATGCAGCTTGAATTTGAATCATTTCGATTTTAAATGTGTCCCAGAAAAGGGACGTATGATGATGAACGTATAAAGGATCCGTTTCAAGTCTCTTAATAATTTATCATTTATGACATGACCACCAACTATTTTATTTAAATACCTTTAAATAAATTGGTAGGAACGAATACCCCAATTTCTAATATCATTTCGCTCAACCGTCACCCACACGGCCGAACCGGTTCGAAACCTCTCGGCTACCGTATTTATTGATATGAGTAGGTACTAATAATACCTTTATTAATAGAGCAGGAGCCAATAGATGTTCCGGAAAAAACATTTTGCTCGTAGAGTTTCGTTGAATAAGCTAAATCAAAGCTTGCTACATCGGTTTGCCTCAAAATATATGTAGGTAATGTACCTACATTACCTACATATATTTTGAGGCAATACCTTGAGACTCTATTTTGTTGCTATTCTTAATGTTGATTATTATTGTTGTTTTTTTTTAATTTTCGTATGCTGTTTTTAACTTGTGATTTCCTCTATGCCTGTGATAGACAGATCATAACATCAGAAAGTGTGGCGCAAGTTGAAGCCTCATCCGGAATGACTTGCAGCTCTCGGTCTAAGCCCGGTTATTTCAGTCCAAGTGAAATGGGTCAACGAGCTCTTAAGTAATTGTTTGAAAGCTATTGGCCACGTCTGACGTGTGCTGACTCGGATAAAATCGAAGGACTGAGGGCATTAGGGTGAAAACAAAATATACTGATAATTATTTTAATTTATTATGAGTTAGCTTTTTGTCTGAATTTTATGTTGTTCCATGTTAATTAGGACTTAATAAGAATTAGAATTAGAGCGAGTGTGGATCAATGAGAGAACGTGCGACTTTCGATCCGACGCATACTGTCTCAATGAGGGAATGCCCTTGTACCACCAGTAAGAACGTGATGGGCTGATAATGATGATGAAGAATTAGACAGCCTTCGTAATGAATAACCAATTTTGATCAATACGAGAATAGTAAATAGGTTTAATAAAAGTCTATTATTGGTTTGATTTCCTCGCAACAGTCCTCTCTGCACTGTTTCGGTGGCCCTCTAAATTCCAGTAGGTATATTCAAATAACGGAATCACAATTAGCAGTTGCTATTAGCATTATTCATAATGAAACAGAAACATAACAGCAAAACTTAATTAAGTAGCTTCATGTTTTAATATGTTTTGCACACCATTGTTACAGTTATGATAAAATGTTCTTATCTCATTTAATTACCATCTTTTATGTAGATACTACTTTCTAGCTTAAAATGACAATTTATTTCATATTAAGAAGACATGAAATCGTGTGTCAGGCACGCGAGTATATTAAAGACTAGGTACCAAGTTTATCAATCTTCATTAGTGTGTCTCATTTCCGAGGTTCAATTTGGCACGCTGCAACATTAAAATCTAATTAGTCTTTGAACTCATCTCAATAACATGCCCTTATAAACACGGAACCTTACACACCCGAAATTCTAAACTATTCTCTTGCTGTAATAACCTACAAAATACATTCGACGACACATACACGGTTACCATCGCCGGCTTCAAAATGCAAAGATATACGAGCGTACTATCGGACGTGTCCACTCGTCCCTTACACTATGGATGAAGATTGGAACACTTCCAGCTGATAGAACAAATGAGGTCAAACTCTTCTTCAAACTTTTTCATCTTTACTTTGCTTTTGAGAACCATTTCGTTTTTATGGAAAAAATCTTTACTTCCCGTAATTGTTTTATTGCGAAGACGTTCTCTAAAGGCTCTTTTGTGGCGTAATGGAAAGCGTAATGTAAAAGTGCGGTTGTGATAAAAAGAGATAAAAAATATTCATTTATGTCGGCGTGAAAAACACGATATCTCTACACGAGTATCACATTTTAGTAAATCAACATTACGTGTTTTGTTTTTAAAATGGTCTACACTCCGCTGATTTTTATTTAGATTTTTATGATTACGTATAAAAAAGGACTGAATAACATTAAAATTTGTACGCACGTGCTATCACATGTTTTATTGGTATTTTCCACTGACGCCGTGTATATCTATGTATTTCTGTTTCACCAAATTTACCGTATTCATTTCGGCCGCCTGTCGAGTTAATTTTTGAAACAAATGACAGGCGTCTTTCCGTCCTTTCTCACCTTGTCAAGCAAAAATTGTGTCTAAATGCCGTGTTACCTAAAAAGGTCACGCTCACGCAGTTTCTGAGATTGCTGCGCAGTTACTAGGCGTTTATTTCAGGGTGTTTGGGGTTCCTAGCGAGTTTCACCGTATCTTTGCAAACAACAACATTAAATACCAAACACAATTTAACTTGGGACGTAAAGAAAACCTCAAGTCTTGACAATAATTATAAGTAATGAGAGTCGCGGGACTCATTTTGTGACAGTAATTAAATTTTAGGACGAAGCGACACTGGGCGTTTTTATGATGAAATTATTTTATTCTCCTTTTTAGCTGTGAGCAGGGTATGTATACAATTTTGTTTACTCTGCATTCACTTTGTTTGTGATATAATGTAATTGACGGCGATGAGATAGGACGATGATACTATTAAAATCTCATAGCAAGATCCACGAGGCTATTGTCTCGATTACTTTTGTTATAGCTAACTGTTTATGTTTTTCTACGAAGAATCTTCTTATAAGAAATTGGCTGACATAGTTCGTTAAATTTTTACGAACCACGTGTAAAGTAAAAATAATATTGATTAAATAGGCACAAAAAATCATTTTTAAATGTCATAAGCACATAATAATGTTAGTTAAAAATTTATAAATTATATTAAAAATACGTCAACATTTTTAACCAAACATAATTTTGAAAAAAATGTTATGTTTAATAGACGTATGTCTACCCATTACTTTCCCATACTCAAATTGAAGTCCAGGCCCAGAAAAGATATGCCAAGACTGATACTACCAGTGCTTTGGAAAAACAACCGCTAGAGAAGATAGCACTAAGTAAAAATAGAACAATGACAAATGAAGTATACATTCAAAATTAACAAAATGTTAAACTAGCATACTTAATGTATGCTATGTACATATGAAACCACCCATCGAGATCCATATAAAATGGTTTTTAATCTCATCTTTCCTGTATTGATGTTTCAATAAAGAATTCAATCATTAACTCCATTCGGATCTCTTGTAGGTACTACATAAATGATAAGGAGTAGGTACTTCTGAAACTCTAATGCCCGCGCCGTGTTTATAATACGCTCTTCCAGGAAGTACTGAAAGAAGCAAACATTGTTTCCGTTGTTTTATGTATGTTTTTACTCTGGACTCTATTTTAATTTACAATTATCTTCAAATACTCAGAATCTTTACTTGGCTGCTGTGATATCGCCAAGTCTTAAAACATTGCTTTAGTACGGTATACAAATGCCTACCTCTATAAACTTATGTTATGTTGCACTCTGATGGATGAATTGGTAACCTTTTTGCGTAAATAGATCGGCCAGTATCTCGCGCCCTATTTCTTCTTGTAAATTGAATACCGAACATGTAAATAAATTGATTTAACATTCATCTTGAGACAGGGATGGAACGTTTCATCAAATTAATAATTTTTGCTGGCGCAATTTAACAGACCATTTATCTAATTCCTCTGGGAATGGATGTGACAGGTTTGGAATTAAGGGAGAAAACATGTTATGTGGGTAAGTATAATCATAATACTCTGATTTAAATTGGTATACAGACAGTAATAAGTTACCATGTTACCATATAGGTAGTACCATGTCGCATTAATGATTTCAATAATAAGATGTTTGAAATAAGTAAATGTCAAACTTATTATTATGACAAAACACAGAAATACGGATAAATACGGTACGTACGATATCCAAATAACTATCCAATTATACTCGTAGGTGTGGTAAATAAGCTTATTTTGATGGGTTTTCTCAAACATTTGAATTAAACAACGGAAAGATAGATGTTATAAAAGTCACATCTACTAACATTTTTGTGTGGGACGATACGTTAAAGCGTGCAATTTTAGAATTGCGATTACCACCTATGATTTCAGTATTAAAACTTTTCCCTATGTCCAACGGTTAGATCACGGTCTAAAACATATTAAAACTACTTCTCATTTTTCGACTAACTGAAATCTAAAAATGATTATCCGGCTAAAGAACAAAGAGCGCGGTAGTTTGGAAGTACGAAGCTACGACGTTGGAAAACAGAGTACCGCTATCAGTGCGGAGTTTTACCGACAAACTTGCAGACTTTCCTTTTCAGCTCTTGGATAAGCACTTCCTTCTTTTAATGAATTTAGAGAACCGTGGCTTTATTACAATGGATTCACAAGTTCTTCTTTACTCCAAATTAAATCAACCGTGGAAAATTCGAACGAACGCTCTGTTGCAAATGTCGAACCTCTATGCGAAATATACTTTAGAACAGAGACAGGCTTTAGGGAAAATAGAAAAACGAAGCAATGGGAAATTTATTTGGTTCAATTTGTTTTTATTGGCTAATTCATTGGCGGTGGATAGCTGCCGGCGCCCTCTACGGCTTTAATACGAAAATTTGGCAAATCCCTGATGTAATGCCCACGGTTGTAAGTCACTGTTTACTCGCGCCCGGCTTTTATTGCGCCGCATTTTACATATAAATAGACTCGTAAGCAAATATATACACTTTATTGATCGTAATCATACAAACACCACGATCATTTCCCTTCCGGGGTCAGAAATCTTGCTTTACAGAAATTGTTTCACTAAAAATGACCAAAGAACATACTGATGCGCTTTAATGTAAGTTGTTTTCGGTAAATGGTTGACCATATAGTCCCGTCATTTCGTAGTTTTACGTGGAAAATGTTCCGAGAGTTTTGAAAATTGGTAACTTTATAGATTTTGGGGTGATCTTTCCGAATTTCAACTTTGCCACCTCGTATTTTTGCCGCTCGCGCGCAAAATGACGCCTATAAGCAGTTTTTTGACAATACCTCCTATCCGACTTATTTTACGATAAAAAGTTATATACAAAATGAAACTAGAGACAATTATCTACAATTTATGTTTTTACCTTTTTTTCATAAAGTCAATAGTTTTGGCGTACGAGCGCCGCAAAGTGTAATCGTGATATGCGATAAAAAACCAATTTATCAAATAAAGCATTGGTTATGTAAGAACTGGGAGTCGAGCGGCTAAACAATAAAATAGTTTGCCATCGCGAAAATATATGGCGAGAAAGCAAAGTTCGCGAACCAATACTGGAGTCAATATACCGCAAGATGTCCTGTAATGTACTTACGTACTTCTGCAGAGTTCAGCGAAACTTTGCAATAAGCTCTGCTCTACAACTTTTCGAAGAATGATCGTAAAATGTACAATGTCTATAGATAGGGAAGACGAATCAGAATTCTCTCTCCTTTTCTTTATGGACTCCCCTTTTTGGCGTGATGTAAACTTTTATTTGATTATCGCCGTGATCATGGTTAACAGCATTTCCTTTCAAACATATTGTTAATATTAGTATAGTGGTATGTATTTTTCCAAAATCATTCGTCTTAAGAAGAATTGAACCAGTGGCTTGCCGGGCCATAAATAGGTATATCGTTGAAGCAATGGGCTATATTTTGAGGTTAACTATGCAATTGTGGATATTATGTGGCGGCGAAATGCTGACGACGGCGCTGTGCCGGATTATGGAATGGCTTGAATGCCAATTGGTGTACGCCCTTCGAGGCAAACAGTTCAGAGGTTCAAACTCATAGATACTTTTAAATTAGGCCACGAAGACGTCTTCTAGGCGTCTCATTTGCACTAACCTTTTGGATATTGTTACGTTACACGAAATTTGTACTCAGTAAGTAACATTTCAATTTAGACACTTCTTTACTAGTTCTGACAACACAACATATCAAATTCAACTCTCTAGCTCCACACCCTCTAAACCACGAAAGTATATCACCACCTATAATAAAACATGCGAGTATCTACCGAGCTCGTTTACCCAGTTAATAAACGCCGTGGTAAGCGGTGAGCCCGGACACGTGGCTAATTTTAGGGGTAAATAATACCCCGCCACTACGTGCCAACACTTTTTATGAGATACGTGTTACGTTTGCAATTCCTGCTCCAAAAAAACACGTGTTTACGATAGACGTGTTTAAACAACGCGTAAACAGCTGTTTAAAATTAGGTTAACTCGGCTAACTACTAACTGCTAAATGAGTTGTGGTTGCCTAATTGAGGAGAGAAAATTGGGTCAAACAAGACCGTTCCATAATTCGTGCGAATTACAAACAGTTTACAGAAGTTGGTGTGTCTCATTAGGTAAAGTCAAGAAAATTATGTTTCGCGATATACATATAATTCCTATACATTTGTAAAAATTTGAAATATTTTTTCTAAATTGTTCACTGATTTCGTTTCAATGTTCGCGGTTCAGTTAACACCTAATTTGGCGTGACAAAAACGTGTACAACTTTTTTGAATTTCAGCCTACTTCCTCTTAATTTATTAGATTGAAATCTTTATGAGTTATTTGAAGTTTTTTATGGGGAGTTTGAGCTGATTCTTTGATAGGAATCGGCGGCCATTTTTAATTACTGCCGACGCCATTGTCAGGCCCTCGTCGCCATCCAGTGCGTCGAGGTACTCTCGATGGTTTAGACAGGAGGGTGCGGGTGGATACAGTAACACCTGACTTCTAGGGATAGCAAATTTTAGGTTTCTAACAATCTAACCAGGCATGAAACTTATAACGATTTTTAAATGCATACAATTTTACTTGTAATTAGCGCAAAATTGAGACAAAAGTATCCTTTTATCCTTGCTAAAGTTAAAAACATAGTTTTTCTCATAATTACACAAACATCTTGGTGGATTCGTCGCTTCAATTCAGAGGTTTCTACTCAGTTCTCGTAACTAGCTTGTCCACATCTCCCAGTCTAGTTGATCGACGGCTGCCGCACTCAACTAATAATTGCGCCGACCGATTGTTCCCAGATACATTTTTGTAATTGCTGCACTAGTTGGAAAGCTTTTAAGAGCTGTTAAAAGGTTTGCTGACGCATTTTCGTGGATGGACACTTGTGTCGCAAAACCTTTGTCACAGTGAATTGTTTTGGAAAAGTTTAAAGTTGTTATATGGTAGGATTTTAAAGTTTTGTAGGTACTTTATGGGTTCAATTAAATATGTTAACTTTTAGGCTCCAATTGTCACTCAATAGACATTATGATGTTTATATTATAGAGATATACCTAGCGTTTTTCCACTTTGAAGTCGGAGTTGGAATGGATAGGTAGGTTAGAGTTTCGAATAAATATTATGTCGAAAGAACCACAATTTTCTATTTAAAAATCAATTCGAAAATCTATCATCGACATATATCTCTGTCGTAGACAAAATATCTGTTTAGTTAGATTTGATTTTGATGAAGAAATAGGAATTGAATTTTATTTCACAAAACCACTTTATTCCTCAACCCATCGGCATCACGAGTGCGATTTTTTTACGAATACGCGTATGGCACGGCTTTCAATGGGCACCTATACTATAATAATATTTAGATTGTATCTAATCGTATATCGACGTGTTAAGCATCCTACCCTTAAAAAGTTCCTGAACTAAAATGATTCAGTGTGTGATATCAAACTAATTTAATAAAAAAGACAATTGTATTCCCAAAATATTTTAATCGATGTTATGATTGGACGCTCCATTTCTGTAATTAATCAAATCACCATCCATTGTTTCACCAAATTGGGAACCTATTCTCAAACCTTCACGCACTCGAAATCCGTGCACCCCATTTTCGCGACCCTTCAAAACTGCCGTAAAGTTGTACACCCACTTGCGCCGCGTTGAGTGCTGGTGGAGAGAGGACGTGGTCTATCAGCTGTGATCGAATGCGCCGGCGACCTATCGCCTTAGAATATCTGTGGAGCACCATTACAACCACTCTGGGGCGCCCAGCTTTGTTATTATGCGTAGAGTGCGAAAAATTGACAGTTTACGTTATAAAGAATTGTTATTGATGTGTGTGTGTGCTTCCGAAGCGCATTATCATGTTATTGATTTCTACCAAGTTACCTGTCACTTTCTAAAACTTACCTTATTTTTTTTGTATAACATATTTATGATCCTCATAGGGTGTAGCGATTTGTAGTAGGAGCGAACCGATTTATCTTAAAGTATGCTTAAATTTGCGAGTCATTAATAAAGTAATTTAGACAATAATAGCATTTATTTGTCAAAAAGTCATTTAACCGTCTAATAAAAATAATGTCCTATTCTTCAATTTTTATTTTGTCATGTATTTTATTAAATATTTTCACTGACATAACGTTTGGGCCGGAATTGTGCATTTTGAGTTTTGATGGAGGCAGTACTAATTTATGTTAAAATCTTGTTACGTATTAAATAGTTACACAAAAAAACATACATACAAAAAAAACATCTAATTTGAAAAGGATAAATACGCTTTTGTCAAACGCAAAAATAATTTGCTTTAATAAATATTTTATAACATGAGAAAACTTATTTGATTAATGAACTTATTTGAATAATGAAATACTATGAAAAAAATATCTCAAGATATGATTCCCCGAATATGTCCAAGGTTGAGCAAATTATTTTCTATTCAAATGAACGCAGAAAACGTTTGATGAGATCAATTTAATGTTGTTTGCTTATTTCAAAAACAGAAAGCCTATTAGTTATCTAAAATAAGTGTTCAGTGAGCCTGAGTACACTGGTGTAAACACAAAGTTTAAAGTGAAATGAAAATACACCACGTTACAAGTCCTTTTAACTAGTACCTGATCAAGTAAAATAATTAAGTTTGGGTACTTATATATACGTATAGTATAGTACCCTCAATTCTCTTATATATAGACAAATTATCACCCTACTGAGTTACTTACATTACGGGACTATCGGCGTTAACACTAATTTATTTATACTCTTACGTAACGCGATAGTAACGCCATCGTGAATCTATCGTGTAACAATTGTACTGTTTCCAAAAATCTTTCAGGTGTTGCCTTAGCAACGCTATTGGAAAATGATAGCTTACAGTATACCAATTTAGTCAAAAAAGCTTGACACCATGACGATACGATATATACGATACGACTAAAAGAGGAACGTCTTCGAGTGGTATTTCTTTATCTCGCTTTAAACTTTGTACACCAGTACGGTAACTCCCATTGACTAGACGTTTTTCGGACATGACTAAAGAAAACTTTAAAGAACATGTAGTAATTTTAGCTTCAACGCACTGTATCACTTCTTTATATATATCTCTCTTTTCATCTATAGCTCTAATTTTCTTAATTAATATATTAACACAAAAGTAATTCATACGAGTCCCTGTTTATTCATTTGTTACATCTAAAGTACAAAATGTTTTTAGATGTGAATTTTCAATATAATTTGAATATATGAGAAACGTTTAGCGGGATATTCACATTTTATGTATCCCCCGTGTGACGCCGGGACGAGTCGCTAGTCATAAACAAAGCTCATTTTTGTGAAAGATATAAACAATTTTTCGATTTCGGTATATTTATTCAACATGAAAATACGTCAGGGTCCTTATACTTTATTGAGCCTTCGTGTAATTGGGATATTATGTTAAGTTAGCTAATATTTTGCTTTTCGTAAGGCACTTGAATTATGATGTTTACCGTCTCTTTACCTTGATATAAATCTACCTAATTGATACTTTCTGGGTTATTCTATTATGCTTTATTATACACCAGTCTTAAAGAAGTATACATTTAATAAAAAACCGACTTCAATGTATCTTCGAAGTCCAAGGTCAAAATTTAAATGGGACCACTTCGTAGCTATACTGAACTAACCGCAAATATAATTTTTGAAATCGGTCAACAGTTGGCGGAGAAATCGGTGAACATACATAAAAAAGAAATAAACAGTGGAACATAGAACCTCCTCCTTTCTTGAAGTCGATAAAGAAGACTAAAAAACGACGTATTCTTAGAGTTTATAAAAGGCAGATTTAACGTTAAGAGTAATCTCTTCTTGTCAACTTGCGGATGGAGAAAAGTAGCGAAAAAGAATATTTCATCATTCTAAATTGTTAATATTCGTCCAGACCCGCGGTACCATCTGTGAATTTGCAACCGGTATAGCTTTATGACAGCGATTAGAATTACAAAATAGCCCTACCGGTCAGTGTAGTGGATTGCAAATGATGCATCCAGACACGCATGTTATAAACACATGTATTATGCAAATAGGTAATATAGAGTAGCATTGACTTTTTCTACCTCTAGTGACATGAGAGTTTAATGCACTACCTTCACATGTTCTTATCAACTGAGACCATAGATAGGTACTAGTCACCTATACTCAAAGGAAAAGGTTGAATATGTAACTATATAGATATAGTATTATTCTCCTCAAGGTTATAAAATAGAGATATTTTTGGTATTGTGTAACCGTAATATGATTCGGTAAAGCTAATTATTTTTAAATACAAGATAAAAAAATGCCTATTAAGTTAATCACATCACACTAATAGATATTTATAAATGCGAACGTTTGTATGTAGGGGTTTTAGTGGGTAAGTGTGTTAGTGTATAAGTGTGTTTTTTCCCTCTTCACGCCGCAACGGCGGAAATTCTTTTATAGGAGTCTTCAAATCGTGAGTGAACAGGTATCTTCTAAGCAAGCGTGTTACATCTTAGACCACATCATCGCTTACCATCAGGGCCCCAATTCACTATGACAACTTGGCGATTCCTTGCTTCGAAATCACGTCGATTCCTTAATTAATAAACGACGAATCTGCGAAATTTGTATTCTCTATGACGCGTCATAGAGAGTACAAATTTCACAGGTGTAAGTAATCAACGCGAATCAAGAAATCGACGAGATTTCGAAGCAAGGAATCGCCAAGTTGTCATAGTGAATTGGGGCCCAGGTGAGATAGTGGTCAAACGCAAACCTATAAATAGTAAAAAAAAAAACGGATTGGAGATAGCTTGTACCCTGGATTAACACATAGGCTACTTTTCATCCCAGGAAACCTCGTTAAAACCGCAGGACGCAGCTAGTAAACAAATAAATTAAACACTTTGCTCGAAGTTAAATTGATAATAATGAAGTGCGGTGGCAGTTGGCAAACTTGCCAAATTAAAGGGTTATTAGGTTTGAGTTTCAAAGATATCGAATGTCACAGAAATTATCCCAGGTTGACGGTAAACACTTGGCTGGCAAGTTAATTCAGTCACAGATTTAACGACTCATCACTTACTTTTTTTTTCTTTACTTAAGAAGCTTTTTCACCAAGATGCATAAGCAACAATCAACATTCATCACCAGCGAAAGTGAACTAGAAACTAAACACGACACAATTACCTATTTTTTTAACCACTTATGCTGCGATTATATTCGGAACACCTTATATATAGTGTGTATACAATGGTTACTATTAGGTATTCTGTGACAATGGTCATAGCTTTATTAAATTACTTAAATAATTTAAAAAATGAAATGTATTTTCTTAATTTATTTAAATTTACAGGGTTTGCCACACACCCACGAAGAAGAAGAAGAAGAAATAGATATTACAGAATCAATTCGGTGTAGGTTTTACCACACTTTGTTCAGGCTTCTACTCTGACCCAGTTTCAGCTAAAACCCTGACCTATTGGGGCAAATTCAGACCATACTGGGAAATGAAAAGAAAAACTAAAAATTCGTAGATGAAATGAATTCTGCTCTAGCTGTAAAACTGACCGGAGCTTCTAATAAAATACTGTGTTAGATTTTTTATTGGTGCACGCAAAAACGCGTGAAACGTAACCGCAAAATAAACGGTGGCGTAGCGAAGCAAGAATCCGAACAAATAAGAAAAATAAATCGCTTACTTTATATATAGAGGCATGCGTTAGTTTCATAATGGCGGGACCAAGTCCTTATTTCTGTTAATTTATATTTTACTACCTGCAACCCGCGTTTTCCCGGGATAAAAAGTAGCCTTTGTAAGTATGTGCGTACCAAATTTCAAAATCTGTTCAGTAGTTTTTTCGTGATTGAGTAACATACATCCATTCATCTATCCATCCATTCATCCATCCATCTTAACAAACTTTCGCATTTATAATATTAGTAGAATTACTATCCTACTGGATAGGATGATTTACTACCGAATTGCTACTATTTGCAATCTTTATTAAAAGTGTAAGTATCTCTCTTGTTCCAAAAATAATAGTCACGTTATTATTATAATGGTGTCACCATTATAATTACTACTAACAATGGTTCGCAACAGCAAATCATAATAATACAGTAACGAATTAAACAACCCACTCCCAAAGGATACGCCTAATATCTATAATTAATTGAATCTTAGTAAAAATCTGTTCAGTAGTTTTTTCGTGATTGAGTAACATACATCCATTCATCTATCCATCCATTCATCCATCCATCTTAACAAACTTTCGCGTTTATAATATTAGTAGAATTACTATCCTACTGGATAGGATGATTTACTACCGAATTGCTACTATTTGTAATCTTTACTAAAAGTGTAAGTACCTCTCTTGTTCCAAAAATAATAGTCACGTCATTATGATGGAATGGTGTCGCCATTATAATTACTACTAACAATGGTTCGCTACAGCAAATCATAATAATACAGTAACGAATTAAACAACCCACTCCCAAAGGATATGCCTAATATCTGTAATTAATTAAATCTTAGTAACTTTTCTAGTAAATCTACTTTATTTTATTTATAGTTGTTGTGATATACTAATCTTAAATTGACTACAAATGCCAGTACCCGCTGTGCAAGCACAGTGCAAGTGCCCTTGGTATTGTTAAATAAGTAAATAAATAATATTTTTTTCAACGCGCAAGTGTCTTTATTAATGAAAACAACTCTACACCCTACTTACTATAACTAAGCTAAGTTCTTACAAGGAGAAGCAATCAGACAACCCACAGACCATAGATAGTAAAAATGCTCTAACCCACTACCAGTTGGCGGCGTACCCTAGATGCTGGCAGTATTGCCAAGTTGGATTGCAATACTGATACGTTGAGCCAAATAAGTCCCAGCATTTTGATCACGCGTAATAAATTAGACGCTAGCCTTAGTCACTTTGTTATGTATTCAAGTAACTACGTAAGAAACTCATCAACGAATCAGTTAATAATTAGTTACTCGTATCTTGATCATTATATCCTTTAAATTAACCATGAATGCAAAGTTATTTTTTCAGTAGATCGTGTAGATCGATACAAGCAATCAAAAGTAAATTTCACAAGTAGGTTCCTAAAACACAAATGAGAAAGTTCCTAACAAAATATTTGGGCAGCGGAACTTTCACAATATTGGTAAGAAGTAAAGCGAACTTTGGAATTACTTAGTTATTGTTGAAACCGTTCCGAGATTTTTGATTTTAATATAAAAATAACGATAAGATTGTTATTGCCTTGTACAAAGTAATCATCTTTAAAGTACAGAAAGTAAATCACTAAAAGTTGTCAGGAAATAACATAAATCTTACTCCTGGAAACCTATTAAAATATCTGCTAGCGAATTAATTCTGGTTCTTTATCTTTATTACTTTTTCTTCTTGTCGTGTCGGCATTTTAGCTTTCCCATCTAACCCTAAAGCGAATTGTTTTGTATGACAACTTGAGCTACGCTTGTAAAAGGATTGGTTAGTGAGATTTCGTATGTCGTTTCATTTAAAGTTCAAGGTGAGGTCAAAAAATATCGGTCGAGGAAGTTACTTTTATGTGTGCTTCTGTTTTTATACATAAAGCTTGTAGTATAGGCTAATTGTATTATAGTACTTTTCGCGATTAGAACACATAGTTTATGATAATAAAACGGGACTTAATCGCACTAAAAATATTAGTCTTCTCGTGACCATGGCCAATGCAACTTGGTCGAAACGTCGAGGTAAATAAAACTAATTTTTTTAGCGCGATTAAGTCCCGTTTTATTATCATAAACTAGTATAATTGTATTAATAAATTCGAACTGGCGAATGTCTTTATTACTGAAAACAACTCTACACTTACTAAAACCTAAAACTAAACTAAACATGCCGAACCATTTTATAAATGTGACATCATATATGTACCTACCATGTTTCAAGCAAATAAAACAACTTCATTTCATTTCATTTCAACTTGAAATGAATTGAATTGAATTAAAGGCCAATAGATAGCTCAAAAGCTTTGTAGTTTCAATAGTATTAATTAAAGCTACAAAGCAATAAAGTGATCTAATTTTTAAGCCAAAATAATACTTCCTTACTGACGCGTAAATCCTCAACACATTAAAATTTCCCACACACCCCCACAACTACTTATCCAAAGCCTTACATAACTCCGTTAAACCGCGTAAGAACCGAGCTGAAATATATAAGAGGTGATATGAATCCCCGTCGTTCCGCCACATAAATAATTCGTACGGAACCCTGGAACCCTGTTACACGCCGAGATTGCGTGCCGCCTTAACTCTCTTAAAAACGACTTCTACCTCGTAAAGGTGAGTAACGACCTCCGAGGAAGCTCCTTAAAGCGTTAAATAAATTATTCCAATGGCTTGATTGCAGTTTTATTGTAATGCTGGTGAACAAGCTGAATTGCATTATCGAAACGTGCTGGGACAGCGTATGGGTGACATTCTAAGAAAGTTTGAGGTGATATATTTTAATAAACAAAACAAACCAAACTCTACCAAGTGTTTCTAAATAATATTATTATGTAAAATTTCTACAGAAAATAAGTACATAGGGGTTATTGTGATACATAATTTAGGGCGAAACAACGCACTTTGTTAAACAATGCAAGTAAATGTAAATTTGATAATACGATACGAGTAATAAATATGTCAATTAATGATGAACTAAACTAAAAAACAAGAAGCAAAAAATACCTTAGCATGTTGGGTTCATATGAGTGAAGATTACACCGGGAAGGATTCTGTAGAAAAGCAAATATAAAATTTCTTCCGTGGTATATTCTTACACATTTGTGTCAAGGTCACACATCCCTGAAAGGGTTTGGTGAAATGAGTCTAAGTAAGCCTGTTTCCACTATATATTGGCGGGTAAAATACTATTCTCAGTTTTCATGGTATATACATACCTGACGACATGAGATAAACAACTCTAGGAGATTTCGATTTTTCGTTTGAGAAACAAAACACGATTTCTTTGAACAATGAATCAAGGGGAAAAGACCCCGAAAACGAAGGTTTGACTAGGGTTTAGAAAGTTGGGACCTATTGTTTTTATGAAAAGCCAGTGTAACGTATTGCTTCTCTAAGCAATGCGATAAGTCCCTCAAGGCGAGTTCGGGGCAGCGAAATTGGTTTCACCAGGACCCAGATCATTAAACACTGGTCGATTATGTTGAAAATATATTCTGTGATACTACAACGTCACACATAACACACATTAAACATTACATTCTACATTTAGGTCATCCGTTCCGTTCGCGAGAAAATTGCTACATTGTACCGATTAGAATTAATGAAAAAATAATTCGTAAGTATTTCACGCTTTTAAAACTGATTAGAACCATAAGATGAGAGAAAGGGAAGAGACCTGACCAGCAGCGGGAAACATCATCTATCAGTTAATTAAAAAATAATAATTAGAAATATATTCCAAGGGAATAATCACGTAGCAAGGAACACAGACATTAAAATTACATCATCATCATCATCCCACTGCTGGAACTCGGGCTTTCATTCCTAGAGTATGGGCCATAATCCATCACAATGGCCTAGTGTGGGTTGGTGGATGTCATATGTCCTTGGACATGCCGGTTTTCTCACGATGTTTTCCTCATATAACTTAAAGAAAGTCTGTGGTGCGGGGCCAGCGAGATCTGAACTCGAGTGCGTCGGATTGAAAGACGCATGTACTCGCACTAAGTCACACTCGCTCGCAAAATTATTACATACACATACAAATATATGACTTGAACTCATGGTATGTTTATTCCCACTCGTATGAGTTAATATTACAGCGAGGTCTCTGAGGAAAGGCGAAAGTAGCATTCCTTCCGCTGTGTACTGGTAGATACGTATGTGTGCCAAGGTCGCGTACTCCTGAAAACATAGCCGTAGCCAGGGTCAGGGGTTATGAGGGGTATAGTTTAGGGTTACCCAATTATACCCTTGAAATTACAAAGACGAATAATTACGCAAGCCTATAAATAGTAAAAAAAAAAAATTACGACTCGCGACTTGAGTGTTGTATGTATATTTATTACTAAGCAAACGTAAAAAAACGTAGTACAAATATATGTAGAAGGTAAGAAGGAAGATTGGAAGGATGAACGGAAAAAAGGAAGAAAGGATACTTAGTACTTTAGTTGAACATGCTGCCTTACTAATAAAAAAAATATGCTCAACGATCATATACATAGATCCTGGCCACTAACTAGGATTCCCTGTATCTAGGGAACCAAGAACTACGAGGACCATAGTCCCAAAACACGCGGACACGAAACTAATGCTTGTTTTTTTTCTGTGCACGTGCGAGAATCAATCCCGTAACTTCAGTGGTGTATGAGATTTGAGCCAACCTGCCCAACCACTACACCACAGAAGCTGACTAACAAAAGATTTCTTGATTTTTTGACTTATAAAATCGCACTTAGCTTAGCCTATTTTATACATTTCTATTACTTTGTCTTTGTATTTATTTGGTCAAAAACCAGTTTGGATACATCGGAGATACAGTAATGGTTGTTGTATTATAATATAATAACAATATTACTGATTATTACTGAATTATTGATGCTATACATCCGAAAAATTAAAAGTCGACCGATCAAACTAAAACTTACGACAATTCATTATAAAAAAAATGTAATTATTATCAGTCATTTAAAATATTATTATTCATTACAACGAATTAATTGGAATACTTATATATCGTTGTAATTGATGCTGGTTTTAGGTTGGGTTTTGGTCTATACATGTCTGGCATTGTTCTTTCAGGCTACATTTTATTCAAGAAACTAGAAGATAGGAATGTTAGGCCCTATTGTATTTAACAAACCCTTTGTGTAACATGTCTTCATAAGACCGTCATAAGTCACCCAGTTACAAAGTTTGGGCCCTGAAATTACTGGCGTCTATCCTGGAACAAGCTTAAAGGGACTAGAATCCAGATTTATGTTGTAAAAATTCATTGTGTTTACTTCAACACCGTCATAAAGTGAAATCATAAAAGTTGTAGCATTATGCTAAGGGCTGACGAAGATAACAATGACAATTTTATTATAATTAATAGCATTTACCAAATACTTGCTAAAAATGACAATTAAAGTAAATAGGGCGGCCTTATTTTTTACAAGCCTGTACTGTCTCACTGCTGGGCAAAGGCCTTCCCCCATATATACCTATATATTAAGTTGATAAAAACGAGTACTTACATAATATTTATCTTTGAATTATTTTAATTCATTTAACATGCTATGCTTAATATTATATCTTGTGCTTGTATTTCCAATTAATAATAAATGTTAAGCTGCTTCCCACCAGACAGCGAAATGTAACATATTGAGATTTGATGCGCTGAAAGCAACTTAAAATGCGTAACAAAATAGTCTTTACCAATGTAACAAAGCAAAAGAACCAAGAAAAAAATTAATTTCAACAAAATTTTGCTAGGATTTTTCCCTACTTTTCCTAAAAAATACATTTTTAATCTGTACTATAAACAAAAGTGCGAAGTTGACACAGCTCCCCTACTCAACGTGATGTAGGTATTCTTAATTAACGTGCAGCCATATAATTTATATCAGAAACGCGTTTGTGTGGGTTTTTTTACAAAACTGAGTGATGAGACGCAAGTCATTCGCCTAATGGTAAGCGCCACGCCTGCTCACAACAATTGTAGTGCTACACAGAACTTTTAATAACATAAAAGCACTGCGTAGCACCGCATTGCGCTCATTACCGCGACACATCAGATATTAAGTCTCATATGCCCAGTAATTTCCCTGGATACATTGGTCTTCAAACCGGAACACAGTAATGCTTGTGTTCTGCTGCTTGCTGGCAGAATAACTGGCAAAGCTGTGGTACCTACCGAGACGGCCTGGATAAGAGAGACCTACCAAGAATATGAACGTTGACGTGACTACAGTTCGGGGACTCATGTCCTGCATAACCTGCACACTACCTGAATTGAAAATATAACTACATGAGTCAATTACTCATCTAGAAATAGTATTTTACTGGTGGTAGGTTTCTCGTATGCGAGAGGCCGTCTGGGTGGGTACCACCACTTTGCCAGTTATTCAGCCGCCAAGCAGTAGTGCGCAAGCATTACCGTGTTCCGGTTTGAAGGGCGTTGTAGCCAGCGAAATTACTGGGCATTATGAGACTACGAGACGACAGCTAATTGTTTCAAGGTGACGAGCGCAGTGCAGCGCCGCGCAGGATTTTGCAAAACAAAGTTCTGGATGGTGCTGTTATTGTTATGGGTTGGCGTATTGCTTACCATCAGGCAAACGAACAGCTCGTCTCGTCATCCAGTTACATAAAAAAAATGTATTTAGGTAAGTTTTCAGACGCACGGCTAAGCGACATCCATATATGGTACACATCCCTCCTGTACAAAGCGTTTTGGTGCCATGTTCATCTTACGAACAGCCAAGGAGTGGAACACATTGCCAACGTCTGTGTTCCCTGACAACTACAACCTGGGAGTCTTCAAATCGAGAGTGAACAGCTATCTTCAAGGCAGGCGTGTTACATCTTAGACCACATCATCGCTTACCATCAGGTGAGATAGTGGCAACACGCAAGCCATATACCAGTAAAAAAAAAAGATTGCATTGGAAATCCACAAAATAGGAATATCCATGACCATGTAGCTACGTTGTTTCTCTTCTTTTCACATAAACACTACAAACTGCGACGTTGACAGCTTACCGTCCCCTACGCAACGTGATGTAATCCTAAATAACGTGTTGCCAATTGTTTACCGGGGACGCGCTTGTGTCAATTTGACCAACGGAGACGTGACGCCGGCCCATTGTCCTGCCACCCTACAACACTGCCAGGACTAAGTAAAGACACATTAAGCGGAAAATCTGCGATTGACGATTCAACGATTTTTATTTTTGTTATGTAACTGAATGACGAGACGAGCTGGTCGTTTGCCTGATGGTAAGCAATACGCCAGCCCATAACAATAACAGTACCACTAGCAGAACTTTGTTTTGCAAAATCCTGCGCGGCGCTGCACTGCGCTCGTCACCCAGGAACAATTAATTGTTGAGTCTCAAAAATAATTATAAAATAATGTAGTTGATGGATAGGAATGGAAAGCAGACAATTTCATACCTCAAAATACATTCTGCGCGGCCAATCCTACTATTATTATAAATGCGAAAGTTTGTAGATGTGAATGGAGGTTCGTTACTCAGTCACGCAAATTAATGGAGATGGATTTTGATGAAATTTGGTGGTACTTAAAATTTAAAATTAAATTAAATTTTATTTAATTAAATTTAATTTAAATTAATTTTTAAAATTTAAATTTTAAGGTACTTGGGACCCTGGAAAAAGACATAGGCTACCTTTTATCTTTTTATCGAGAATAATATCTAGATTAAATAAATCCAGAAAATAATATCTAGATCAATGTCAATAATATCTAGAGAACCAGGAACTACGAGGACCATGGCCCAAGAACACCCACACACGAAACAGATTCTTGTGGTTTATTTTCTGTGCACAAAAATTTTACGGATATCGAACCCGCAACCTCAGTTGTGCTGACACGTAAAGTAAGAGGTCACGGGTACAAGTCCAAAAAAATTGCATCTTTGAAGCGAATAAAGGTCAGGTTTTACCAAGCAGCTGGGGAGTCTATCACAATTCGGTACAATCCCAGTTTATTGGGTCGAACAAAAAACGATTTGCGTAAATTACTCGTTCTATAGCCGCGTTACGTGTGCTTAGTGTGTCGTCCCCGTAAAGGTCACTGAACCCTACGCGCCATTAAGAAGATAAAGGCTAGCCTTTGTCAATAATGTGTCGATGGTTTCAATTAACCGAAAAGTATCTTAGCAGCGCGTGGCGAAATACGAGCGTGCATGGGATTTTCTATTGTGTAGGGAACTTTTCCGCCATTGATGTTTCATAAGGTCTGTATAGTAAATAAGATGAGGTAACAATAGGTGTCCTAATATATTTCCGGAAATATGAGAAACTTTTCTTCTTCTTAAATATAAAAAGGCTATGATTTTGCAGAAACAACCCTGAACACAGATTTCGGACAATGATGTGTTTTCGGGAGCTTTCTGCGCTTTGACCTTGCTGTTTATTAATAAATTGATAGCTCTGAAATTTTAATTGAGGAAATTCAATTCAGAGACACACAGTGTAGGTTTTGCTAAGATGTGTATGAAAGCTCCTAAAGTGTGTGTTTGTTTTTGGATTAACGCATTGGCTACTTTTTTCTCTAAAAACCGCAGGTGAAACCGCGGGGCTCAGCTAGTATTTCAATAAAGAGATTGCTCTGTTAGAGGTTGCAAACCTATAAGTTTAATATAAACTACATCTTGTCTACTGCTTTACGTGTCCTAGCAACCGTAGTAAAAAAGTCGAAAAATTATATTTTTCTGTTGCACTACAAATAAGTATTTTCTTTCTGCAACCGTATCCCATTCTCTAATATGGTAGCAGAGCGTGAGGAAGCAGAACGCGTATGATATAAATAATTATATTATCAAGTAAAAAATACGAAATCGCGAAAATGAGTAACCAGTCCGTCGCAATTGAAAAACTCTCCGGGGTAAATAATTACACCACCTGGAAATTTCAAATGAAGATGTTGCTTATTCATGAAGACTTGTTTGAATGTGTCAACGAGGTTGATAAGAAAAATAAACCGGAATGCGAAGACAAGAAGAAACAGGAAAAAGCGCTAGCACGAATCTGCCTCAGTGTTCAGCCATCTGTTTACTCCGTTGTCAGGAATTGCAATACTGCGTTTGATGCCTGGAAGAATATACAGAAATCGTTCGAGGACAAAGGTCTGTGTAGACGATTAGGTCTCCTCAGAATGCTATTAAGCTTAAAATTAGAGCAGTTTGAGAGTATGGAGGCGTATGTTACAAAAATTCTAGATACTGCCCAACAACTGCAAGACATAAATGCTTCTCTGGAAGACGAGTTCGTTGCTATAATAATGCTCAGTGGGCTTCCCAAGCAGTTTGACCCACTCATTATGACGTTAGAGCATAGTAGCCTTTCTCTCTCAAGTGAACTGGTGAAAAGTAAACTACTCCAGGAGGCACAGAGACGAGGTGATGCAGAAGGTACGGAACAGAATGCCCTAACGACTTCGAATTCGATCTCTAAGCGTCCCAAGTGCTTTCGATGCAAAAAATTAGGTCATTACGCTAGAGATTGCAGACAGAAAGCACCGCATAAGGATAAGCCATCTAGTTCCAGTTGTCAAGAGGAAGAAAAGGTTCAGAAAACTCCTGGTAGGACGACTATGTTATCCGCTCTGACGGTGAAGCTGGATCGAGATGTGTGGTACGTTGACAGTGGTGCAACTTGCCACATGACCAATAGTAGAGACATTTTACATGATTTTGTGTGTGATACGCCAAAGGAAATAAGCGTTGCGAACGGTGAAAAACTTTTTACATCGGGTCGTGGTAATGTGAAACTCTTTTTACAAAAACAATGGGTAACTGTCAGTAATGTAGTTTTTATACCGAACTTGTCATGTAATCTGTTATCTGTCAGTATTTTGACACAAAAATGTTTTGAAGTAAAATTTACATCGATTTTTTGTAAAATTTACAAAAACGGAAAGGTAGTAGCTGTAGCAAAACGGGATGCATGCGGTCTTTATAGATTAGAAACCGGGGATGCGTATATAAATTCCGTTTCGCGCGTACATAGTATGCCAGTAAGCGTCTCCTTGAGTACCCAGGTAGATCTTCCATCTCAGGGTTTATGGCATCGTCGGCTTGGACATCTGAATAGTCGCAGCATGAACCTACTCAAGAGTGGTATGGCGGCTGGTATCGACTATGATGTATCCACATACGAGCAATGTATCGCCTGTATTGAAGGTAAGGTTACTAATTTACCTTTCCCTAAGAAATCCTTTTCACGTGCAAGTGAGGTGTTAGGACTGGTTCACACGGACGTGTGCGGCCCTATGCCAGTGAAATCTATAGGCGGTGCGAGATATTTGCTAACTTTTATTGACGATTTTTCTAGGAAGACGTTTTGTTATTTAATAGAATCGAAAGACAAAGTTTTTGAGTGTTTTTTGATTTTTAAAGCTCTTGTAGAGAACGAGACTAATAAAAAAATTAAAATCCTGAGAAGCGATAATGGTGGCGAGTACATCAATACGAGATTTAAGCAGTATTTGAGTAAGTGTGGAATCCGGCATCATACTACTGTTCCTCACTGTCCACAGCAAAATGCAGTTGCCGAACGTGCGAACCGAACGATTATTGAGGCGGTGCGCTGTATGCTTCTGGAAGCAGGTTTGGATCAACGATTCTGGGCTGAGGCTGCGAACACTGCGGTTTACATAAAAAATCGTTCACCTACAAAGGCAGTTAGAGGTGCAACTCCAGAAGAGATTTACACTGGACATAAGGTAAACTTAGATAACTTACGTGTATTTGGTTGTTTAGCATATGCTGTGCAAAATAATCTTAAAAAGCTGGATCGCAAATCTAAACCTCACATATTTGCGGGATATTGTGAGAACACAAAGGGATACCGGCTCTTGGATCTTGAGAGCTATAAGCTAACAATAGCGAAAAATGTTAAGTTCATTGAGAATCAATTCCTCAAGCATCTGAATTTCACTAAAGTGGAATCAGATGTGATTATAGAACTTAAGACTTCTTATGTATCCGAGAATAGACCAGAGTCAGAACAAACTTCTGTGATTACTGATGATGCTAACGATAGCGAGGCTTCGACCAGTAGCTTGGTCACAGATCATCACTCAGATGCTACTTATGTTCCAGATGTTTCATTTGAGACAGATGACTCGAGAGCAGAATACGTGGAAGCTGATGAGAACTCCTTCCTGTGTGGTTTTTTGACGGGAGAAGCGTGTGGCAGTGATGATCCAAGAACAGTTGAAGAAGCGTTGAATAGTTCTGAAGCCAGGCAGTGGCGAGCTGCTATGAAAGACGAATATCAGTCCTTTTTGGACAATAAGTGCTTTACCTTAACCGATTTGCCGAAAGGTGCAAAGCCAATAAAGACGAAATGGATATTTAAGAAGAAAAGAGGGCTTAACGGTGAACTATTACAATACAAAGCACGTCTAGTGGCAAAAGGATTTACACAAAAGTATGGAGTGGATTATTTTGAAACTTTTTCACCTGTAGTGAGATACGAAACCATAAGAATGTTATTAGCTTTGGCTGTGGAGTACGATATGGAGATTGACCACATGGACGTAAAAACAGCCTTTCTAAACGGTGATTTAAAAGAAACCATTTTCATGGAAATACCAGAAGGTTTTGGAAAAGGTAGAGGCAATAACAAGGTGTATCGACTACACAAAGCTGTGTATGGTCTAAAACAAGCGCCTAAATCATGGAATGAAAAGATCAATCATATTCTTGTCAACAAACTCAAGTTCAAGAGATTGGTCTCTGAACCATGTGTATACATAAAGCAAAATGGCGACAAGTTTGTAATTATCGCGTTGTATGTTGATGATTTAGTAATTTTCAGCAATTGTAATGCGGAAAAAACTAAAACTAAATCATTACTGATGAAAGAATTTGTGATGAAAGATCTTGGTCCTGTAGAAAGAGTTCTAGGATTAAGAATCAGGAAAGATCATGGCAAGATCACTCTAGATCAAAGTGCCTATATTAAAAAGATATTAGAGAAATACAACATGCAAGACTGCAAATCTGTTGAAACTCCAATGCAGTGCCAAAAATTGAACAAAGCTGATAAAAAGGATGACAGTTTGGAGTATCGAGAATTGATCGGTTGTCTTATGTATGTAGCGGTCTGTTCGCGTCCTGATATATGTCACGCTGTAAGCGTATTAAGCCAATTCAATAACTGTTTTTCTGATGTTCACTGGAAAGCAGCTAAACGCGTGTTGCGTTATCTTAAAGGTACAGTAGATTACTGCATTACCTATAAGAAAACTGGCTTATCTGTGACAGGTTTTGCTGATGCAGACTGGGCTTCTAATGAAATCGATAGACGTTCTTATACGGGATATGTTTTCAAAATTGGGAATTCTATTACATGTTGGGAAAGTAGGAAACAGCGTACCGTTGCGTTATCGAGTACTGAGGCGGAGTACATGTCACTCTCCGATGCTTGTAAAGAAGCACTGTTTATAAAAACTTTCTTGCACGAATGTATAGGTAGTAACATTGAAATAACTATTTTCAATGATAATCAGTCAGCCTTGAAATTGACTGAAAGTAGTATGTTTCATGGTAGGTCAAAACATATAGACATACGTCATCATTTCGTCCGGGAGGCGGTCAGCAATGGTGCAGTAAAAATAAATTACTTGCCAACGTCCAAAATGACGGCGGATGTTTTGACTAAACCTTTGTCGGTAGAGAAACATAAGTATTTTGTAAACGAGTTAGGTTTGGCTACTGACGTATGTTAACAAGATAAGTTTAAGGGGCGGTGTTAGAGGTTGCAAACCTATAAGTTTAATATAAACTACATCTTGTCTACTGCTTTATGTGTCCTAGCAACCGTAGTAAAAAAGTCGAAAAATTATATTTTTCTGTTGCACTACAAATAAGTATTTTCTTTCTGCAACCGTATCCCATTCTCTAATATGCTCTTCAAAAATTTTAATTACTTAATTGTGTATATTCCAGTTCTACGGCTGAAATTAAAAGTAGTTACTAAAATCGCATCTAATAAACGTGGTACTTAGTTACTTAGCCTCGTTTAGAATTCCTTAAATAAACATTTATTTGGCATAATATTTCGATTAAAATTCAACGGACATCATTTTTAATGAGAGTAATTTTATCTTATTAGCAATGCTAAGGCAGGTCAAAGATAAGTAGCTACTAAAGCAAGGCAATAGGTACTTAGCAACGGTTAGAGTGCGCACGGAATATGCATGATTCTACTATTACTAGGTAGGTCTCTTGTATGCGAGAGGCCGTCTGAGTTGGTATCATCGTTTTGCCAGTTATTCTGCCGCCAAGTAGTAGTGCACATGCGTGTTCCGAATCGAAGGGCATTGTAGCCAGCGAAATTATCGGGCAAATGATACTTAAATATCTGGTGTCTTGGGGGGTGACGAGCGCAATGCAGTGGTACGCAGTACTTTGCATGACACTGCTCTGATGCATGATTGTTTTGCTCACACTGTTGCATAAAAAATTATGAACATGGCCAGAACAGGAACTTATCAGAAAGTTAGAAAGAAAGAAGACATTTATCTTGACAAAACTGCACACGATACAACAATTATCACACCACAATAAAAAGAAAACAATCAATTAATGAAATACTGGGTGCTTGTGTACGAGAATCGCTGCCGTGCATAGTGACGTCAAAAAAGGTCTTAAAGAAAGTTAGGAGATCCACGTTCATAAATACCCTTGTGTTTATATAATTACTAGATATTCGTGACTTCATTCATCGTATTTCTGGGATGAATCTTTTATTATGATATGTTGTTTTTCAAGACCTGCAAACATCAAAATCAGTTCAGTGTTTATAGAGAAAACACGGTAACAAACACTTAGTGTGCAAGTGTTTGCATTATATAATATTAGGTATTTAGGATTATAGGATCGTATACGATAGGATAAAACCCATAGGATAGGGGTGTAGGATAAGTAGGGTGAAGTATGATTGGTCAAGATCTCGTCATTGAAAGTGGTGGCGTCCATCAGAAATGCCATCTATGTTACATCATATTCCTGTATATCATCATCATCAGCCTTTTGCGGTCCACTGCTGGACATAGGCTTCTCTAACAGCACGCTACTGAGCACGATCCCCGGCTACTCTCATCCAGCTGCTTCCGGCCACCCTGGTAAGATCGTCGCTCCCCCTAGCCTATGATTGATGGCTTTTTTGTGCTATTTTTAACCGACTTCAAAAAAGGAGAAGGTTCTTTGTTCGTTTTTTTATGTTTGTTACCCTAGAACTCCGTCATTTATGAACCGATTTAGGAAGTTCTTTTTAGGGTTAGGTATAGCTACGAAGTGGTCCCATATAAATTTCATCGATATTTGACCTTGGACTTAAAAAATAAATTGAAGTCGGTTTTTTTTGATAAAATGTATACTTGTATATAATGTTATTTTTTATAGGTATGTAGCTCTATATATTGACCTATGAAGTTTTTACACAACTTCACGTTACGTCCCGAATATGAAAAAATTATAATTTCATATTTCGCGAAAAATAATAAAGCTAAAATGTCAGTTCCATTTTGAGGCTTCAGCGGAAACCCTGCAAATACGCGAGACACCGCGTTCCCTAAAATAAAACGCCCTTTGTGTTAAAAATATTACGTTTCGCAAATATAATACACGTTATTTACATTTCAAAACATTTCGCGCGGCTTACATCAAAGGAAACAATATACCTACGCCGCTGTAAGGTTGACACTAATGGCAGGTGCACAGTTTAAGCAGGTGCCTATGGTGTCAATACGCGTGTATAATTAGCATGCGACGAAGTGCAACGTAGTACGTCAAAGCTTAATAAATGGAAAATTAAAATGATATGCGGAATAAATTAGGGTAATTGAAACGGCATGATGTTTTGCCAGTTATTTAGCCGCTAAAAAGTAGTGCTCAAGCATATCATGTGTTCCGATTTGAAGCGCATTGTAGCCAGCGAAATTACTGGGCATATGAGACTTATCATCTGATGTCTCTGGGTGATGAGCGCAATTCAGCGCAATACGCATTGCTTTTTATGCCATTAAAAGTTCTGAGTGGCACTGCAATTTATTATGAGCAAGCGTGGCGCTTACCATCAGGCAAATGACTTGCTAGTCCCATCACTCAGTTCCATAAAAAAACTGCTTGCAAAGTTACACAGCAAGGTGCGATATCAAATCGATTTTCATTCAATTTTGTTTTTTACAGATTTGTTGACATACAAGAAAGACAAAAAGAATAAATGCTTTATTAAATAAAATAATGGAAGGGGTAACTAATTGGTACTTAATAACCTTAAAAGTCCACCATGTAGTCGATTACCAATTCTCAAAGCTAGCAATTAGTTAGGTAGGTATTGACGTCGATTGAATCCACAAAACGTACAAAGCCAAAACCTAAATTAAAATGGTGCCTGGTAACCAACCAGTGCGGCGACTTTCGCTAAACAGTATTGCGTTTAAGGAGTCTACGAAAACCGGGACCGAGTTTCAAAAAGCGATTTTCAATTAAATGTTGGTGTGCACAGTTTTGACAGACGTTTCATTAACCTGGTTTCATTTGGTCGGATGTGAGGCGCCAATGTGTTGTGTTAGGTACTCACCTCACCTGGCAGGATTTAGGTGTTAAATGTAAACGATGTGATGGCAATGGTTGGGATATATTATATTTGCTATGGATTATTAATTAGTGCCTAATGAAAATAAAAATCTATTATTATTATGATTATTATTTTAGCCATTAGTGTCTCACTGCTGGGCAACGGCCCAAAAATCTATAAATAAAATAAGCGATGATGAATTTTCTCTATCATGAAATGAAGCAGGATTGCAGACATTTATTTATTTCATTACCGGCATTTTAAACTTACTTAACTGTTGTTGTTGTAAGCATTTGTATCTTAAATCCTCTCTTTTTTTTAATTACCTTTAATAAAGTATTTAATACCGAAAAGTACCTACCTTTCAGTCAAGATTGTATTAATTAAAGAAAATTGATCCCTACTTTGTACAGTCCATTGTTCAGGCTACATTTTCTTGTAAAAATATCAGCGGTAATGGTTTTCCTGTTTCAAATAATCTCACCCCATTCAGCCTTTATAACCGATGCAAACAAAAGATTGCAGCGGACAAAGAATACCTAAGAAATAACCAAAGGATAAAAGGTAATACCGACACTAAACGAAAGCATAACCTTAAAGGAAATGAAAATTCTTCAGTGATGAGAAAACTTAGAGAGAATTCAAGAAAAACCGCTAGAAATTCAGCTAATGGAGTTATCTGACGTGCTCAGACAGTAAAATGAAAACGAGAATTAAAAGAGATGAAGTAGGGTGAAATTAAGTGGCTGCGTTAAATACAAAGATAAATAAGTATATACAGCTCATAATTGTACCTTTGCACTCTAAAAAAGGAGACACCTCAAAATAGTTCGCAAATATGATTTTTTTTAAAAACCCTACGCAGAATTGACAATTTGCAGCGCCTTTGCGCTTTAGATTGCAACAATATAAACTAGCTATAAACCGTCTCCGATAAATTTCAAAGATACTACCGAAAATCACATCGAAATCAGTTCAGCCATTTCGATAGATGGGAACATAGAGATGTGCACAAATACAAAAACAAAAAATGTGTATCAAATAAAAGTTGTCTGAGTGAAATATACAAATGGATATTATAAATTGTATCATGTTTCTCGTAAGCCTTTTGCAACTTGCTAGTCCTTTCATGTAGAGATTGTATTCTATTTATATTCATTTCTTGCTCTCACACTCCCCCAACAAGATATTTTCAAAAGACTTGCTCTTGTATGATGCAACTTAAATTTAGCTCCTATGAGTTATTATATGTATTTATGGATAAAAGTGGATACTTAAAAGAATAAGTATATATTTTGGTTGTCTAATCGAAGGTACTTACATAACTAACTCGTGCTAAATTCAAAGTAAATAATGGCTATGTGTTGCATTGTGTTTATCTACTGTGAGGACTAGATTGGCACACTGTTTTTATTTATTTCTGCAGAATATTTCTGAAAATAAATAATTATAATAACTTTCGCATTGTCCTCCGTTATTTCTTCAAACAATTCTTTTGCTTTTATAAGGCGTTGAAATCATCTCACAAAATGGCTGCTACAGCGGCTTCAAGACCAATCTTTTCTTTGTCTTTATAACAAAGCTGGTTCATTTACTGTATCTATTGTTTGGAACTAAGAAGTACCTACTAGCGCCGCCCTGCGCAAGGAAGTAGATAGGTCACTACTATTTCAACTCGAAGAATCTTTGTAACTTTTCTTGGAACTGTTTAACTTATGGAGATAAAAGTAGCAAAAACTTTTCTTTGAGTTGCTAACTTGACTCAAATGCTCAGTGTAGAAAGAATTACAAGTTGTTTACCTTCTAAGTTAAAAAAGTTATACATGGTAAAGCTGAATGAATTAAGTTTGAAGCACCATGGTCGCTTAGGTGTCGGTGATTCAATAGAGTTGTGGTTCCCTGTTCTGTATTGCCCTATCTCCAACATAAATTTACAGTACAGAATCGCACTGGAGTGCGACCTCACTGAGAAAAATTTAGGTTCATACCATTTGAGAATTTTTAGTGTCTGGTTACCGATGATTTTAAATACGAGTCGGAAAAAGCAATAGTAATTGTTATCATCGATGACTATTTATTATTGTCACGGGTTCAAGAATCGCATCTCAGTTGGCATACCGGTATGTGGTATGATGTAGCTAATTGATCTATCTAATATAAATAATATAATAAAATTTTATACACTAAAGATAATAATAATGAGCATTCCTTACGAATATACGAGTTTTTGTCCGACAAAATTTTAGATAATTGCGTAAAAAACGTGCTGAGTTGCACATCTTTTTGATCTCATCCCGTTTGAGGCCACATAGTAAAGATTCCCACAGTAGCCACCATCGACGGCGTTGATGAACTCTGCGGTATCCGTGCCGAGGCCCTAATTACAGCCCTTCGCTGGGAAGGCTGCGCGTGGATTAGAGTGCAGATTGCATGCTTTGTCTCATACATTGTTGTGTAACAAATATTGTTATATAGATAGCGTACAATTCTAAAAGGTTCACTACACACACAAGTTAGCAAATGAACTGTAAAACAAATATCAACTTTGTTATGAAGCTGAAATGTCAGAATTAACTTTAGCAGCGGGATATTTGTATTTGACATGTTTTTGATTTATTTTTCGATTCTGTTATTTTGGACTTCTGCAAGGGTTATGATAAAAAAGTGATTTCAAAATAAATAAATAACATGGTAAATATCTGGAATCAATAATCATCAAATTTTATTTTGATGATACTATAGGAGTGTTAATGAACCTTCCTGAATGACATGGTTACAGTTTTGTTTTATTAATTGAATGTTTCAATAATTGTTTGTTACAGAGATATTCTGATATTCAATGCTAACCTAGTGGCACACAGGTTTGTGGAAAAATGTGTAATTGCGTAGGAATTGTAATATGCACTCAAACTATGGTACATATACCCTCTCAAAGTTAGCGGTCGGTCAGTAAAGTCAGATGAAGTTGGTAGTGGCCCGGTTAAAGGTTAATGTTTAATTAAAATGTGAAATAAAATTACAAAACTAATTAGGTACCCACATATATACCTACATACTACAGTAAAACTAACAGAACTAGTTATAAAAAGAAGCAATTGGACAAGTTTAATCTCTAGGCCATGTGGGCTCGTTTGCCTTTTCGTCGTTTGATGTTTGTTCAAATAATATGCGAAATAATAATAGATTTTTTAACTAATACTCATTATTTGCATACACGTAGCTTATTTTGATATAGCTTATATTGAAAGTCAGTCAGTGTTAGCCTAGATATTAATTTTAGATCGTTTTTCATAATATACTTACCTATCTCTATAATCGTATAGAAAAAATGAAAAATATGATAAACACAAAATATGATAATATTTTTGTTAAATGAAGCTCGCCTTTGATAAAAGAGTAAACTACCTACATAATATATGTTATATCAACAACACAGCCCGATCACTAAAACTTGCCGGCAGTTGGCAACAAACGTTATTCCATCACACATGTCGAAACTTCCCTCTTGCATTTCTCAACACGTTCACATTACATCCCGTGGGAAATACTTATCCGCTGGTATATTTACCATGTCACGCCGCCTAATTTAGGAACCGTGTGTTATTGATTGATACATCATACATACATACGTAGGGGTAGTCACACACGTTACTTTCTTTGCGCAAGTGTACTTTAGTATAGACTTGCATAGGTATGCAATTCCATAGATGAGTATGAAAAATTTGTGCAAAATTCTTGGCTTGTGCCTCACCCATATACCCGTATTGTAAGGAATTCGCACTCGCAATTCCAATGGGTTGAATAGTTTGCATTTCTAATTTCAATGTCTTTGCGGCGCAAATTGCGGCTGTTGAAACACATAGTTCAAGTTCTTCTAACTCATTTTACGTTTGTTGTAGCTCATGATTGAAACCAACTTAGTGAGAAAGCATCATTCATAGATTCTTGAGACTACTCATCATCATCAGCCTATCGCAGTCCACTGCTGGACATAGGCCTCTCCAATTGCACGCCATTGAGCACGATCCCCGGCTACTCTCATCCAGCTGCTACCAGCCACCCTGCGAAGATCATCGCTCCACCTAGCCTGAGGGCGTCCTAAACTACGTTTCCCAATTCGTGGTAACTTGAGACTACTCAGTACATTTTTTTTTTTACGCTTAATAGGTCTATGTTTAGCCACTATCTCGCCTGTTGTGAAGCGATGCTGTGGCCTAAGATGGAGCAAATAGATCTAGAGAGAGACGGCAGTTGAGCGGCTGCTCAGACCCGTCTCCCCGATGATTCACCGAACATCATCCCGAAACACGACTAGGTCGCTTGACGGCATGGCTTTGTTCGGTGGGTGGTATTACAACCACGGCCAGAGCCTACCACTCCAAAGCGCGTAAGCGGGTTTCATCACGATGTTTTCTTTCACCGTTTTAGAGCGAGCGTGCAAAATCTGCACTTAACTATAAGTCATTGGTGCAGGGCCGAGTCGGGATCACATGAACAAACACCAACTGCATGCTAGGTTCGGTTCGTCTTTCTACTAAGCAAACTTGAATATTCTGCGATCACTACATGCTTCATACTTTTGCAAGACTCGCACAGGAATAAATGTAGGTATACTTATAGTTATGTGTGTGGCTGCAGTGCAATTTAACCAAATTTGTCTTGTACAGCGATCGCTTAATCCATATATCTGTCAGAATAGTTTTCTGTATGTAACTCAACACGTTTGCAATTCTACGTTCACACTAACATCTCTAGGGATACACACTCTATCTACTGAAATACACAAGTCTTGCCACGAATCACGATTTCCGTGCGATTTTCGTAAATAACATTACGGTTGCCTACCATAATGTTGCCAAGATTCTTGTACCTGTATCACAATCGCTCATTCTCACCTGTCAAAAGTTCCTGACACGTTCGCAAATCTCGCTCTCGGTAACATCCTTGGGGATATACCTTCACATTACTACTGGAATATGCCGTCAGTTTGCATATTTACATATCTACATAGTTGGATCTGCTTAGATGGAATTTTTGCAATTTTTCCACCTTGAACACAAAGATTCACAGTGAGTAGCACAATTTCGTGCCAGAGTGCACCACATCGTATCCAATAATATTAGGCATTTTGCGTCTTGAAATACTCCCCTTTCACCAATAATTAAATAATAACAATAATTATTAAAATTGAAATTGCAAATTATGAAATGGCATAACATGAACACACAAACAAACCTACTCATTAAGTACTCATAGTTGATGATTTTACTTACTTACTTACTACCCGCGACAAATCAATTCCTCCGTTTATATGGGCAATATCACATGTCATTCTATCCCACCTGCCAGAACTTCAAATCTACGTTCACTTACTAGAATCCTCAGGGATACGTACCAACACATTACCCGTTGTAATACGCTGTGATATATGTATAAAAGGTATAACGTGATATAATATACCTAAGGGGTAAGTATGAATTTGTACATTTCTTCACGGTTTCTAAAGAGTTTAGGGCCTCAACGGGAAGAGCCTTAAGAGAAGTTAGAGGACTTATTACGCTATAAGCATATAAGGCACATTAGCTCCACTAAAATGATCAGATTTCAGACATAGGTAGCTCTTTTTTGAGACTAGGATTTATAAACAAACTGTTTTTTTTTTGTTTTGCTGTTTCATTTACTTAAATCTGTAATAGCAAGAAAACTTTATAACTACAGTAAAAGAAATAAAAAAAAACCCGTTTTCTTCTAAAATTGTAAAACATCCTGATATAAATATTTAATGCTAACATGTTGAAAATTAGCAATATTAGGTATATCAATGATAATATCATATACCTAACCCAATTATTATTCCTATTACTCATTATTTGAAAAATAGCAGGAGTTGACGCAAGACAGACAGAAGACGCCACTTTACGTCTTCTATTGTCGGAGGCCAAGACTCACTTTGGGTAGTGACCCACCCTACTTAGGGCGCCACCCTATTTAGTTAGTTAATTACTCATTATTCATACTATATTCTTCTATATCCATATTCATTACACAACCTGTATATGGTGTGATATTAATATGCCGTGATATACAGGTATATCACGCCTGTGTCGCATCACATATTAACATAGGAAATGCGTGTAAATGATTGATAAGGTTTTAGCGGCAGTACGCCGGAGTGCTCCTTGCCACCGGATGGGACATTCATCATTCGCGGTAACCGGCCCTTTGGAGTTTGATAAATATAATTTATTGCGAGATAACTTGATATTGTTATGTTAATTATTCCTAGATATACGCTTTTTAGCAAAATATACCGATCATACTACATATTATGTATCTTCAATGATAAATCTCCTTCGTTTGTTTTCCACTATACATACTCAACATTAGCAAAATTGAGGCAACCCCGCAGAAGTCTTCAAAAAAAAGTTGTTTAGGCAAAAATCAAATCAAATATATCTTTATTGTGCCAGCTAACAATTAACACCTTTTATAACATAATAGAACAATTTGTAATTGTTAAATTTTTGATGTAATACAATTTGTAATAGTTAAGTTACAATTTATAACGTCTTTTAATTGATTTGTATTGTGTGTATATGGCTATTTAATAAAAAAAAAATATTTTATCTAAAATTTAATTTAAAAAAAAAACTTTTCTTTTTAAATTTGTTTTTTTTTAATTATATTTAAATTTATATTTATCTTTTGAATATTGACTTTTTTATGCAATGCAACATTGGTGATTCCTGGAACCCACACAACTAGGATGGCCTGTCGTGGGTTGCAGTGTCTTCCATTTAATGCTATATTTAGATGTAGGTAGACTTATTAATATATGTTTCTAACTAAAACTTAAAAAAATTACAAGTAAAAGGATTTAGCATTATAATTAATTGCAAACATAAAGCAACATTTTTTACTTTCAACGTCGTATCGTAAATTAATCTCTTCGCCAATAATCAATAGCACTTAGTTCCATTTGATGCCATTAAAATAAATCAATGACTTATGAACGTTCAGAGATGAAAATAAGGATGAAAAGATTGATCATTCAAAAGGGACTGAACAAAAGTAAGTACATAATAGGTATAGAAGACTAGCTGCTCCCCGTGGTTTCCTGGGATAAAAGCAGCCTATGTCCTTTTCCAGGACCTAAAGTATCTACGAGTGCGCGATGATGTAATGAGCGAGTGTGGCTCAGTGGGAACACGTGCGACTTTCAATCCGACGCACTCGAGTTCGAATCCCGCTGGCCCCGCACCACTGACTTTCTTAAGTTATGTGCGGATTTAACACCCGCTCTAAAAACGGTGAAGGAAAACATCGTGAGGAAACCGGCATGCCCAAGAATCAATTACAAAAATTGAAGGATACGTGACATCCATCAACCCGCACTGGGCCAGCTCGGTGGATTATGGCCCATACTCTCTCTTTGAGAGAAGGCCCGTGTCCCAGCAGTGGGAACGTGATGGGCATCATCAGATGATGAAAGTATCTACATGCCAAATTTTATCAAAATCCGTTCAGTAGGTTATGCGTGATTAAGTAACAAACATCCATGCATCCATCCATCCTCACAAGCTTTCTCATTCATTATATTAGTAGGATTTAGGTAAATCAGCGCAGCAGTAGGAATAAACAATTTAGCAAGAAAATAAATATTTTTTGCTTATTAATGCTAATTGCTTACTTTTTAAATTGTAAAACCACGGGGCACAGCTAGTACATACATATGGTAGATCTACATCTAGCTACAGATACTAGTTAAGTTAATAAAATATAGGTTAGCTTCTTCTTTCTAGTCCATGTTTCGTATATTTTTTTGCTAATTTTCATCCCGGAAACTCATACAAACCCTTAGAGAGCAATACTAATTCCACGCGGACAAGGCTTTGTCTTTTTGTTTGTGTTACAGCTAGTCTAAAAAAGAAACCCCTAAAATTTTTATCAAAAATCTCTTTAATTGAAAATGAAATATTAAACGGTTTGAGAAATGTCTTGCAAATTGTCATAAATCCTGAACTCTATCGGAATTTTAATTAAAGATGAAAAATGAGCTTTGCTATCAGGAGTTTTATGTTTAATGTGAAAACTTTATTAGGCGATGCGATAGAAGTAGGTACCTAGGTTGTATTTCTGCTTTTGTGAGTTAGAAGGAATCTAGAAAGGTTTTTCATTGCTCTTTTGATATATTTTAGCAGAGCATGACATTCATTAACACGCCTTCTCGACTCTGCAGTCACCAAACATAAAATATTTCAAATGGTTCCTCTCGATTCAAGTTACATAACTTTCGGAATGCTCAGTTAATTATTTGTATATGTATAATTATTTTTTAACCGACTTCAAAAAAGGAGGAGGTTCTCTGTTCGTTTTTTTTTTTTTGTATGTTTGTTACCTCAGAACTCCGTCATTTATGAACCGATTTGAAAAATTCTTTTTGCGTCGGGTTCAGTATAGCTACGAAGTGGTCCCATAAAAATTTCATCGATATATGACCTTGGACTTCGAAGATACATTGAAGTCGGTTTTTGTTTTTTTCTAAAAATTAATTATAAATTTTTAAGAAAGTGATCCAGTACCGATGTTTTATAGTATTAAGTACATTGAAGAGTGAGTCTTGTAGATATAGTATCTACAGTCTAAAATAAAACTTTCATCAATTGGTGATTGGCTAAAGATATAAATGTAACTACTGGACGCTATTGTTTTATAAACACTTCAGTTACTTACGAACTATTAACAGAATAGTTTAAAACAGTTTCTTTTCGCACATCAAAGTAATTTTACTTCGTTTACTCCGATAATTGATAAAGGCTTGAAGTGGGACTGGGCTGGACACATTTGCCGCATGCCGAACGAACTTTGGGCCAAAATAACAACAGAGTGGTCCCCTAACAACGGCCGACGGCCCCGCGGCAAGTCACGACAGAGATGGCGGGATGACCTGGACTCCTTCATGAAAGACTGGACGACAATTGCGAAGAGCCGTGAAACGTGGAAGAATGAAAGCGAGGCCTTTGTCCTGCAGTGGGACATTTTAGGCTCTAAATAATAATAATGACTCCGACAATAATTTGCTCCTATAACTCACAGACGTGTCGTTTTTTTTTTTCAAAATACCTACGTTACTTATGTATTTGTTTTTGTTTCAGATATTCTAAACATAAACGTCTAGCATTAACTCACATTTAGAAAAGACCATCATAAAATTATCTCCCTACTTAATATTTATCTCCCTAAATTAGATGCGAGTGTTGGAAATGTATTGCCCACGGGAGATCATATTTCAGTGGTGCCGGCACGTGTGGCAGTGCCAAATTACCCGTCAAAATGTTAAATGTTACTTGTTTCTGTACGTATTTTCCTCCTGTTTTAATTTATTTTGGCCTTAACAATACCCCACGTTTGAATTATTTTAAGAAATAATATTTTGTGATGTTTTAGCGTTTATTTTCTCAAATTTTGCCAAATGTTTTGAACTGTTTAATTAGGTTGCCGTCAAAGCAGTTGTCCATAATATTAACAATTTCAATTGAAATGGGAATTTCCTTTTTAACTGACTTCAAAAAAACTGGAGGTTCTCAAATTGATTGTGTTTTTTTATGTTTGTTACCTCAGATCTCCGTCATTTAGAAACCGATTTGAAAAATATTTTTGCGTTGGGTTTAGTATAGCTACGAAGTGGTCCCATATAACTTTCAACGGTAATTGATCTTGGACTTCGAAGATACATTCAAATCGGTTTTTCCTTTTGTTAAAATGTATACTTGTTAAGAAAAAATCTACTTATACGCAAAACGTGCGAGACCACCTTTTTAAAGAAATTTCATCTCCATCTCCTGAAGGCAATATGAGAACATCAGAATGGCCCATACGAGAAGAATAGGGCAATAGATCTTAACCAACTGGACCACACCGGAAGTAACTCTTTACTCCTCAATAAAAAAACAGTTTAAAAACTACGGAGAATTAAGGTAACATAACTAAACAAATTAAAAGAAAGTACGCGTTAAATTAACAAGCCCCGCGTTTGCGTAAAGCCAGTTAAAATATATATGTAAAAAAATATTATAGTGTTATATTATAAAGTTCTTCTTTTATCATTTTTTCTGAACCATCTTTGCAAGTGCATTTTATTGCAAATGTTTAATATTCTAAAATAGAAAACATCAAGTGCCAGGCAAGAATAAACTGCGAGGGAACTGTCGGCAGTTCCGTTTATTGTCCATTGCCTTTTATTGAATAAGGACGTTTTTTAAAGAAACGAACTGTAACAGGAGATAAGAGGTGTTATTTGTTAGTCTTCGAGACTACATTTTGTATATTTAGAAACCTATATAAAATATATTCAAAAGTCAATATGTGAGCAACATACAATACAATACAATGCAAAACAATACAATACAATACAATACAATACAATAATGCTTTATTGAATACCAAACACACAGGAAAAAGAACAGTCAACAAAGTTAATAAACATTGGGTACAATGGGCGGCCTTATCGCTCTGCGCAATTTCTTGACATAATAAATAAATAAAATAAATAAATAAATAACGCCCAACGATCACATACATGAATCCTGACCCCTAACTAGGATTCCCTGTATCTAGGGTACCAGGAACTATGAGGACCATGGTCCCACAACACCCAGACACGAAACAAATACTTGCGCTTTTTTTTTCTGTTCACAAACATTTGTCCGCCGAGCTAACTGTCTAGTACTACTAATGGCACACCGGCCTGTCTGCACACGTTTTGTGTGTGTGCGTAATTATTGTAGGGATGAGCTAATACGAATCGAGCGCGAAAAGGACAACGCTATACGTAAGCAACCTAAGTGTTTCTCTTTCACACCCACTATCTCTTGGCTGGGAGACGCGAAAAACCAAAACTATATTTGTGTAAGTGGTTTCTTTGCATCCATACACAGAACAATAACGAACCATTTTAAAAAAGATAGGCAGACCTCCGTCAGTCAGGTCAGGTCCTGGTCAGCTCCACCGTCTTCAGCCGTTCTCCGTCTTTTTCTCAATATGTTTCGTCTATAGGTATGTCAAAGTCAGTCGGCCTGCTCTACCTCTGTAAAACAGGTCGTCGTCGTCATCCAAATAGGTCATAACAACCTCAAATAATATCAATTGATCGCACATATAAAATAAACATTTGAATCTCACTCATTAGGCATTCGTAGCGAGCGGTGACAACCGAGTGACGCAAGCACGGCATTGCCCATTTTTTCATCGGTTTGTTGCGGGTGAGGACAATTTGGGGGGGTGAGAGTGTCGCTTCTTTACGTAGTAATATTTAGTTTTCTTTTGTATTACTTATATAAAGTACCTCGCATATTATAACAACATGCAAAAAAGAAAAAATTTCGTCTGTTGAGAAAAGCAAAGGCAATTTTCATTTAATAAGTTTTATAAAATGTGCAGCGAACACCATTAAAATTAAATTTTATTTAGCGTCGAAACAGACTAGCTAGAGACTAGATACAAAGTGAAAATTAAAACGGAAAGCAAAGCAACATTGAAAATTACTTTAAAAATGCTTTTTTTATTGAGACGTAATGTGATTACCAACAAATAGCATTTAATTTTTATTTATATACTAGCTGACCCGGCAAACGTTGTTTTGCCATATAAATTAAAAAAAATGTTAAGGGTGAAGACCCTTATCACTTAGGGGTATGAAAAATAGATAGTAGCCGATTTTCAGACCTACTGAATATGCATATAAAATTTGGTAAAAATCAGTAAAACCGTTTCGGAGGAGTAAGGTAACTAACATTGTGACACGAGAATTTTATACATATGATGATAAGATAAGATATTCCAATGCATGACTGAAAATTCCTATTTTTAGTATTCCTATTCCTATTTTTTTGGATTTGATGAAGATGATGATGATGATCCATGATGATGTGTTTTGAACTCAATAGCAAGACTTGTCTGTACTTTTCATGTTACCTGTTTGAGAAAAATTTAATAATTTTGAATCGATTCAATGATAACAAAGTAATTGGTTGCCATAAAAAGTTTTTGAAAATAGAACGTCGTTCAACCTGTCAGTAAATTTATGTATTTTTTCAATGATAACAAAGGAAACGGTTGCCATAAAAAGTTTTTGCGAGGGAAGGTACCAATGTGTCTTTCTTAAGGCTAACTGGTAGCTATCCTGTTTGATGTGACTCAATAAAAAAGGTATTTCTTTTATAGGCTTCAATTTTCTTTCCTAATCATCTATTTTTTTTGAAGATGCTTTCTTTTTAAAGTTAACTTAATCCGCACTTAAAATGCAACTTCGAGTCTGGAAGAGATCGCTATAAGCGATAAGACCGCCCATCGTAACACTTTAGCTTTAAGTATTGTTTTGTAATTTATTTCTTGTTGTTGTGTAACAATAAAGAGTTATCTAATCTAATCATTAATTAAGAAAGTAAGCATACATATGCAGGTATGATAGCTACATCAATATGAAATTTACTATAGATGTAGTATTATTTATATAGTTTTTAACCCTCGACGCAAAAAGGAGGAGTAAGTATTATGAGTTTGATCACTATGTTAGTCTGTCTGTGTGTCTGTATGTGGCACCGTAGCTCTTAAACGGGTGAACCGATTTGGATGCGGTTTTTTTATTTGAAAGCAGGTTTTCTAGCGATAGTTCTTAGATATGTTTTTTGTGTCGAGGGTTTCTTAAATTTTTAATTTAATTAAAGTTGTTATGTATCTACTAGCCGATATCCGTGATTCCGTCCGCGTAGAGCGTAGCGTAGCGTAGAGATTTATAATAGTTAATTTTTTCGGAATAAAAATATACCCTATGTCCTTTTCCAGAATCTACATAATATAGCTATGTATATACCAAATTGTATCAAAATCCGTTTAGCCGTTATGGAGTTAAGTAATAACAAACACACACACAATTTGGAATTTATAATTGGACCACTTTTTGGGATAAATAGTATCCCATGTCCTCTACCAGGACATAAAGCACCTACACACCGCAAAATTGAATTCCGTTCAGTTTTTATATTAAGTTTAGTGGTAACAGACACAAGGGAGTAAATAAACCTAAATCTACGTGGACGTAGTCGAGGGTATCTGTTATTATTTGAATAATTCAATGGTGAGAATTTAATAGAGTGAAAACATCGACTTCGACGAAAACTCCGACCTCCCATAAAAGCTAGTAAGTAAAAAAGTACTACCTCCAAAGTAACCGGCCGTTAAACAATGTTATCAAGTTTAAAAACCCCGGGGCATTTGCCGTCGCCCAACAAGTTTAAACTCCGTGCAACTCCGCGTCAGCCCACAATCAAATTAATGCGCTCGCTGATTTTCAACGTCGCGGTGCGAAGCGTGATCGGTCACAGCTTTTTATTATTTTATGTTCATCATATTGTTCTACTTTAACTGTAAGTAACAGTGGGAGAAGGTGCGACTTTCGATCCAATGCACCCGAGTTCGAATCCCGCTGGCCCCGCACCACTGACTTTCTTAAGTTATGTGCGGATTTAACACTAGCTCTAAAAAGGAAAATATCGTGAGGAAACCGGCATAAACATGAATTGATCATAAAAGTCTAAGGACGTGTGACATCCACCAACCCGCCCTGAGCCAGCGTGGTGTATTATGACTCATACTCTCTCTATGAGAGAAGGCCCTTGTCCCAGTAGTGGGAACATGGTGGGCTGATGATGATGAAGATAGAATAGTTTCAGTTTTATAGAATTAGCCTGTAGGTATTTAGTTCCGTCATTTTATTGGTAAAAGTTAAGAATCGACGAGGAAAGAGACACGCAAAGTAATGCGCGGATGGCAAACGATTTGTTTGCAAATAACAGTTGTAAATACCCACAACTTTAAATTAGAAATTCTTGCGACACTGCGTTCCACTGTGTGCCCAGTAATTTCCCTGGCGACGACACAAAATGCAATAAATATTTAACAGTATAATAACTGTCTAATTGAGAGGTGCTTACAGATAGTTGAGCTTCTACATAGGAGATCTCCCTCTGCCCTTCCTTCTAGGAACACTAAGCATTACAGTAATAGTAAAACGAAATGAACCAAAGCCATATCTCCGACATATACGACCGCCTACCCGCACTGTTTGCTTCCACATCTACAGTCAATAAAACAGATACGTACTAAACCTCATACCACTTTGTCTCTATACAGCTTCATATAAACCAACATAATAAGTAAATAAAGCGCAGCACGTCCGACCATATAATAAAACGTGGGTTGAGGCGTGTACCAAATATTCAGTTAGGGATATACTGAGAGATACAAACACGACGTGACTGGCAAGCCGAGACGTGGACATTCGGAGATACAAGATATCATAAAGGTTTATCTGTAAACTTGGTAAATACAGCTTCAAATTTAATACTAGGAGCTTTATGCAAAGCTCTAACAGCTATAGCTGTTTGGGGCTGAATAATCGCCTGTAGTTTTACCACAACTGTGGCAAAGTCTAGCATATTGGATCGGTAATGGATTTCGTTTGACATTTGGTTTGTTTATTATCTGACATATGAATGAGGTTATTTCAAATTGGCTTCCGAGTATTTAGTTCTGCCTTTTTGGAATAACTATTATGGCAAAGCTTATATAAGTTGTTACGTAGGTATTTTTAGGTTGTAACACGACTTAGAAGTTTCATTTTTAGGCGAAACGGAATATCGTGCTTGTTACAAAAAGTTTTTTTTCCAAAATTGTTTTAAGATTTACAGTTCTCTGGGACTTTTAAAGAACTCGCTAAAAAGAGGAAGAGATGAATGGCTTTATATATCACAAACCGAATAACTATGGATTTATCCTTTACTTTCAAAACCTCCTAATGTGTGTAACTGTTCCAGCACTAGGTTAAAGCTTTTTGAAACTAAGTAGGTATGCATATTAGGCATAGGTTATGATTTCCTAGGGATATAAGTTTGTAGATCATTTAACAACATTTTACTAAGTTTGATTATTTAACATCCAAATAAAGATTAAGCAAACTTTGTTTGTGGAAAACGCGATCAAGGAGTTATAAATATAGTTGACAATAAAGGCGCCGTCACACAAGTAAAGTTATTGGACTGCGAGCAGGCGAGAAAAACAGACAAGAATAGATTGGCTCAATGCTAACAATAGTTATAATGGCACAAGTGCTTACAAAAATTGGGGGCACTGCTTAGAAATTAGGCAAGCATTAGGTTTACCAATACAAGGTGAAAGTTAATGTTGGTTCCAATGCTTGCCGAGTTCATAAATATCCTTGTCGCACTATACCGTTGACGTCTAGAATTATATGGAATGTTATCTCATTTGAGAGTCGCAAAAGATATTCTCGCTACCGCCGTTTCAGTAACTCTCCTTGTCTAAATCAGCCTAAACTATTATTAATACTATACCTAACTATAATAATATTATATTCTAAGGAATAGGAATAATATTATATTCCCCCTCTCTGTGTTGTAACAATGGGAAGTTACAGGCTGATGACGATAATGATATATATATATATATATATATATGATATATGATGTATCTATATATATTTGTATATCTATATGTATATATATATATATATATATACATACATAGTTATATATAATATATATATATATATATATATATATCATATTTTAACCATTTTAGTTTAAAAGCATTTTCTACTTATTATCTACTGCACACTATCCTCTTTTATGTGTTGTTTTCCTTACCCTATGGTTGTCTGGAAGAGATCGCTGCTTAGCGATAAGACCGCCTATTGTGCTTATTGATTATGTGTTACCAACTGTATATTATGTTTTCTTTTTTAAGTGCAATAAAGTGTTATCTATCTATCTATCTATCTATGATAGTATTGGATGGTTACTACCAACGTACTTATCTAACGTAAGATTTTAAATACTTAGGAAGAAGGAAAATAATATTGCTCGGGCAGGGATCGATCCTGCGTCTTCGGAATACCGTCCAGACGCCTTAACCACTGGGCCACCGAGCCTACTGCTCGAGCAACCAAATTTCTTCTATCCTTCTTATATCGTTTCACGGGGACGATTAAAACAAGGATTAGGATAGGATTTTCGCCTAGCATGCGCTAATGCATTCAATATCAAAAATATCTAACGTAGTCGTATCCAAAAGGACCCTTTGCTTTGATTCGAAGGTATGGTTCGGCCTCAACCAAGACAAATATTATTTCACCGCCAACACGAATAGGCAATGTCTTGAATGCAAACAACTGTAGATTCACAACACAGTGATTGAATCCTTCGCACGGAGAGCAGAAATGCAAAGCGGAAAGTGCTCGCAGGAATACCAATGCGGAATTAGGATTTGTGCTTACGCTTCCAGTAGACGTCACGAAGCAATGCTATGCTATTTCTGCTTGTTAGCTAATTTTGGACAGATCGGGTTGAATACGAAGCGGGTCGATTCTTGGTAGCGGTGGAGAGCTATTTTTGCACTTTATGTTGAGTTTCAGAATACTATTTCACCTATCTCCATTTTATCAAATTCAGTCAAGTTACTAAGAAGAGCAATTTGATCTCGTATTTCAATAGTGTTATTCGGTAACATTACCCTTTCGGAAATACACAATCGTTCTAAGTAAATAATCTTATTATTTCAAGAAAATAGTCACCTTGTAGTTCTATATTCTGCATAATATATTATTTCTTCTAAATACATTTTTTATTATACTTGTATGGTTTGTGGCCACTCTTTTTGCACCAATTCCCAGTATTGAAGTAGGTATAGACAACACCTGTGTTTCTTTCTGTTATTGAATCGTTCCAGAAGTCTCGGTACAAAAAGCAATATTACGAAAGTACCTATTACACCCAAATTGCATCTCTTAACACATCAGGAACCTGAACTTACGTGTGCCCTCAAGGACTTCTTCCATTCGGAGGGCACTCACAAAAAAAAAATGTTAATACACACGCGTCGAGGCGCGAACGTATACCTAATATGTATACAAAGTTTGAGCGTAACTAGGTTTGATTTTGGGGGGGAGAGAGATAAAAGACGATAAGATAAGATAAGTTCTTTCATATTATATATATATGTTTATTATATGTAGTGTTATTATTATTTTAAATGTATAGTCAATTTTTCACTGATCCTATAGCAAAACGGGTATCAGCTGAAAATCAGCGCCGAGTAGTGTACAACTCTGGGCATTTTATGCTGAGTTGAGCCCATTCGGCATATATATTTATTTATTAAGTTTTATTTATAATTTCTTGTTTGTGTGCCGAATAAATGGTTTTTCTTTCTTTCTTTCTTTCTATAAGATAGAAGACACGTAAATTATGCCGAAGGAATTAGTTTTTTTGCTATAAGTCGTCGTATTCAGCCGCGAAACAGTAATGCACAAATATTAATTACTGAGATTCGGTTTGAATAGCATAGCTTACTTAGTTCCTCAGAGACTGCTGTTTCAGGTTCACTAGTAGAGTAGAACTTGCTCTACTATATACATAAGTTTTGGGCAGCATTGCAACTTATATGTGCCGGCGTGGCACTGATGATCAAGCACACAAATGTTTGTATCGATACTTAAATAAACCTCAAAATCATTTTTAAGTTTGAAAAGATCGTCGTTTGGGTGGTTACTAGCCCCCCTCACTCCGTTCGAGTCCGTTCTTACCGTAATACGTATACGGGGGACGATAAAGGCCGTCATTCCGCGAGTTCCTCGCACCAGGCACGCTCTAATGGGCCACAGTGGATGACGAAAACGCCCCGTTTATGATAATCGCCGTATTTCACGACCGTATAAAGCCGACTGATGCTGGATAGGATTTCCACGGGATTATACGGAATAAAGTTGGGAAATCAATAAATAGATGGTTAGAGATAAATTAAACAAAAATGTCTTTAAGAATTATTTTAACTCTTTTTCTTCTGCCTAAATGTAAATTTTTATATTTATAATTTGCAACAATGTCGTATACTCAATTCTCACGAGATGGTTATTTTGTAAATCTTTGTCGAAAAAGTTACAATTTGACAGCGACACAACAGTGACAGCAAATATATATTTAACAGAGAGTTCATTGTCGACAGATTCTCCCTCAGACAATCACCGGCCAAATTCTTAATAGACAAACAACAACTCTATAACGTTTATGAAACTAGCATGGAACGGACATTGGCAGAATTGTGTCATTAAGACACAGAAGCCATAAAACAAGAAGTCAAGTCAAGTCGAGTTCATTGTCAGAAAAAGATTGGTTAGCGAGCGAGCCACGATTATAAACTTCAAATAGCTGGAGACAAAAGACCAAGCCAAATATATAAACAAGTCTTAGATCAACTAAAATTAAAAATATGTTTCCTAGTAAGGAGATTAGGAAACATATTTTTAATTTTAGTCGATCTACGTCATTCAAGAATAACATTTATTTTTCGCGTTTTAAATCGATGAGAAAAATCACTCAATAAGCAGAATTGAGTGCTTTTTATCGAGTAGGATGGGATCCGACTCTTTCTAAATAAATTTAATTAAATTCGTCCGGAAAACGCTCAACAAAAACGAATAAATTATTCGCGGGCTAAACCCAAAGTATAATACTGTACTTATATATACGTAGAAGGTATGAAAGTAATTTTAAAAACGGTCGTGAAGTTAATTTATTTTACTCCCTTCATTCTCATCACGTCGGAGGCTTTCTTTTTTCGTACATAATTTTGTTAATTGTGTTACATGAAAGTATACCCTCGGAATAAATTGTAACTCTTTATAATTTGCACGCCATTTATATAATTTATTATACCTACAACAGCCTCTGTGGTGTAGTGGTTAAGCAAGTTAGCTCTCTTATACTCTCTTAGCTCTCTCCTCTGAGGTTGCGGGGTCGATTCCCGCGACGGGACAAATGTTTGTGCAAAAAAACAAAAAACCGCAAGCGTTTGTTTCGTGTCTGGAAGTAGTGGGACCATAGTCCTCATAGTACCTGGTTCCCTATATACAGGGAATCATAAGAAGTGGCCAGGATCTACATATGTATGTGATCGTTGGGCGTTATTTATTTATTTATGGCTTTTTTATAGCTGGCACCATTTGTTTAAAGTAGGGTTAAAGTTAGAAAAAAAAATCAAAATCAAAATGGGAAGATTCGTGTGCAAAATATAAGGACTGCGCTAAGTTTTAAGGTCCGTAGGTATAGGCAGGTAGATATACGCTGTATCATCTTACTAAGTAGACTTAAATCTTATTTACTGTTGCCAATTAATCTTATTATGCCGACAAACAAGAGCACCGATTTGAAAAGCACTTTATGCAACAAAATTACTGGACGTAAGACTTTCTTGACGAGCACAATGCTCAGTAAAATTAATGTTGCTAAGTTCTTATAAACATCCTAAGTACAATCAAACTCTAGCCTCATCATTAAACAGATTTATTAATACAGAAGTACGCAGCCGACTGTAAAAATTTAATAGTTAATTCTCACGAACACTTAACGAATTCCAAACACAACAAACACGCAGAAAGTAATGTCATTAAAATGCAGAAAGCATATTTTTGAAGTCGAGAGGTTTTCTCATAAATATTGACAACATGTTTGTCGGAGTGTCGAAACTTTTAATTGGTTCTGTCGATGTTTCATTCTATAACTCGAATTGTAATTTCAACTCGAGTTACGTTTTCGAGCAATTTGATTAAATTGGCTGCTTTATGGCATTTGAATTGTCAGGATATGGAAATTGCTTTTCGACGTACGGGACTTTGAAACAATGTTTGCAATACAGTGGTGAAATATTGTAAAGCTTAATCCGAATTAGCGTTTAAAATAACAGTAAACACGTCCGGGTGGTCGCAACTTGTCCGAACTATCGTTACGTGTTGCGAATCCAGGATCTCTAATATTACGGCCAGATGTTTCCACCAACATGTATGTACCAACTGAAACTATTTCGCGTACTATAAACTTGACCCACCACGCCAGTATGAACAAGATGTGCACCGCACAGTAGCCTCACAATACGTTGCTACGATGCCTATATATTATGTATTAATATGTATCTAAAACCAGTTTGTTTCATTCTAGTTTCAAAACTCTATTTTCTCATTGTTTCATGTTCCATTTTATCATACTTGCATTAAATAAAGTAAAATTTTTGTCCACGAACGCGCTACGATAAATGGGTCTACAGATCTACGGCGTAGTCTCTACGGAACCGTAGCAAAGCTCGGTTCTTTTTAATTCAAAACTTTCATAAACGAGTGAACGTTTTAATTAAAGTGTTAACCTCGAGTGCCTCCAAAATTGAAACATCTCGACAAATTAGGTTCAAAACCTTGAGCATAGAAGGTTCTAGCATATTTAAATATTCGGAATCCACTGGAGAGTGAGGCTACTGTCGAGCGGACACGAAATTGACTTAAAATTTAAGGTACTTAGGTAAAAGTTGGTAGTGAGTTTGCTCAAGTAAGTTTAGTCGGATCTCGGGGGCCGGGAACGCCGGGGACTTGCCGCTCGGGTAGCCGCGTCATACAAAATCTTGCTTACCGTGCGACCGTACCATTGCTTGGAATGGATGTTGTTTGCAATGTACTTTGTTGACGAAACTTCGGTTTGCAAAACTTGAAACAGCTTGGGAATGGAACCCTGGAGATGGCGCGTGTATTTTGCGAGCAGTTTGTTTATTTGTAAGTTGTTATAACCTTGTAAGACTTCTCTAATATAGTTCGACGGGAAAACCTTTTCATATTTACTTTTTGACAAGAATCAAAGATTCATCATAAAATCATAACCTCTTAACCCTAAATTGTAACAAAACAGTTTACATACCATTCTCAATAAATAGCGTCACACAACCACCAAATTCATTCTTCATTCAGGCCCACACTTGTCAAAATCTGGCGGCCAGCTGCACGTGTTATCTCCTTAGTAGAGTGAAATGCGTCAAATATCTAGGTGTACAAATAGATAACGTCTTGAGTTGGAGCTATCATCTAGAGTCCTTGGTGGCAAGAGTTAGACGTCTCATTTACATTTTCAAGACAATCAGAAATTCGGCGCCCCTTGACACATTAAAGATAGCATATTACTCACTATGTGAATCTATACTAAACTATTGTAATACTGCCTGGGGTGGAGCACAAAAGACCAACTTTCTGGTACTCGAAAGAGCCCAGCGTGCCGTACTGAAAGTTATGCTCAAAAAACCTTATAGACATCCTACCTACGAACTCTATCAAACAGCTAAGGTTCTGACAGTTCGACAACTATATATACTCCGTACAGTGTTACGGAAACATAGCTATGTATCTACCGATACAAGTATGACCACAAAGCGTCGATGGAAAGATCGAATCTGTTCCATGGAGCCCCACAGAACTGCTTTTCTTGGAAGACAATACATGGTCTTAAGTTCTCGTTTATATAATAAAATTAATAATGACGTGTATATATGTAACTTAAATAGACATGAATGTAAAACTAAGGTTCGAAGTTGGCTTTTAAACTTGTGTTACGATCACACAGAAAACTTACTTACATACAATCATTAAATCTTCAGTTCCTTACAATCTCCAAAGATTTGAGCACGCGTATTTTCCCCTACGTCTTTACACACACACACACACACACACACACCACTACACGTAAACACACCACATAACTCCTATGCTAAAAATTGTCATACTTACATACACATTTGTATACACACACATCTGCTTGGACAATTGCTATGATTCTACTAAGCTAACAAAAAAAAAAAAATGTCATAACATTGCTGTTACTGTAAAACTGTAAGCTTTGGAGAACAACTGAATCCGATCATACAGGTTATATTCCTAGTTTCGGATTCAGCGGTCTCATAATTTTAGTTGTATCCCAACAGCCCTTCATCCCTACATAAATGTAATACTGTTAATTAAGCTTAAATAACTTAAATTTATATGTGGCAATGTGTATATGTATGTGGCTATGAATAAACATTTTATTATTATTATTATATTTTTTTTTTAATTGTTTATTTTACACTAAAATGACTAGAATATTAATATGATTATATATATAATAAAATTAATAGAAAATAATAAAAACATGCCACGAAATACTCAACTCTCTTCAACATACGAACAAAATCCCTATATATAAAAAGATAAAATAATAAAAAGATACGGTAATAGACTATTGTGACAACATAATATACAATGCATAGAGAAACTATGCCAAATCATACAGGCGTCTCTTTAAACTGTCTTCTCTCAGCTTGTGCTTACTCAGTCCGACCGCACCCTAGGGCATCATAACAACGGTTCTCTGCTTCAAGCTCTTTGTTATTCCATCCACGACATGTTCAACTAGCTCCTATGACAACGTCTTAAGGTAGTGGAGGTTTTAGTTTAAGTAACTATGACTTGATACTTCAATGGTAAACGCGTAGCGCTCGATGTGGCAAGTTGCACGTCTTAGGATAGTTTTATAAAGTTAATTTACATTTAGGTTGTTGTTTAGACGTAAGGTTTCGGCTACCGTACTCAGAATTCACAAACGAAATATTTAGTTAATCCCCTAACAAATCAATATTCGTCAAAAAAACCTCAAGTTGATTTATTCCTGTGGAAATTGTAAAAAATATTTGGTGAAAACTCAACCAAAACGAAAACCTGTGGAATAGTCCAAATGAATTCCAGATAAATTGAAATCAATCCACTCATATTTCATTTGCGAACAGAATAAAAATGTTCTACACAACCAAAATACTAGGTACGTTTGCTGAGGTTTCGTATGTAATTTTTTCATGAACCTCTAGATCACGTAGATGTTATAAAATTCTGTTTACGTACCAAAGTCTCGGGTTTTATAAACCATATAAATCTGTTACGATTTTCAAACTGGATTGTGAAGTCAGAACTTTTATTTAGAAAATAGGAGTTGTCTCAAAAGTTTAGGCACAAATTGGCAAACTTTAGAACTATCTCCGCTAAACGTGATTTCGAAGCTCCACGGAGCAATTAGAAATGTCTCATTCCTTCTTTGGAATAAACTTGAATCGTTAGGATGATACGACAAATTTAATTTTATTTCGACAAAGCTCGGGTTGATTATTTAAACGATAATAATTAAGACCAGAATTTAACCTTTCTCAGCAATTGTTTAACTATGTCTAACTTTGTTTTGATGTTAAATTGATAGTGAAACAAGAACTTGGACTTAAAATGATAAATATTATACAAAATTATTCTTTTAAAAAGAATTTATACAAATTAACGATTTTAACAACAGTTTCTTTAAAACAGGTTTTGGATATACAATATTTGTAATATTAATCAATGATACGTAATAGGTAAGTACCTTAAGTTTAAATCACTACATAGTATAAAACAAAGTCGCTTTCTCTGTCCCTATATCCCTATATCCCTATGTATGCTTAAATCTTTAAAACTACGCAACGGATTTTGATGCGGTTTTTTAATAGATAGAGTGATTGAAGAGGAAGGTTTATATGTATAATAACCGTGCGAAGCCGGGGCGGGTCGCTAGTTAATAATAAAAGACAAAAAGGTTAGCATTGGAAGACTTCTTATGGAAACGTTGCTATTCCAGTAACATTTATAATAGACCGTAGCAATTTGAGAAAGGGGTACATTTAGGTATCTGTTTATGTAGAGTATCAATTGACTCGGTGGACATTGAGTGGTATCTTATTTGCCCCAGGAGAGGGATCCCAAGTGACCCAAGTGGACGGTACCTTGTACTTCGACATGATGACTTATAATATAAAACCCTTCCAAGTAAATTGATACAAGGGTACATTTTAAAGAAACAAGGTGAAGTATAAGGGAAGTGCGATACAAACCTAGCTCATCATCATCGGGTGCCATATTCAAATTGAAGTTTGAAGATCAGTATGTAATATTTTCTGCGACTTCTAGCTTCATTTTCTTAATAGAATGTTTCAATAGCTTATTCCAGTCCTTTTCAAATTCTCTGTAGCTTAACTTAGTTTATATTTGATATTTTCTAATAGCCTTATCACAGTTATCACACTACGCGCAACGGCGAACACGCTGCGAACTCGCAGCGACCGCGCCGCAATTTCGCAGCGTTCTCGCGGCGTTTTGGACAGTCACTAGCAAAATTCTGAATGATATATCTACCAAAACAGAAAATCAGGTTTCGCTAGCGGCGGTTGAATGCGAGCGTACAATATTAAAGAAACGCGGTGACCTCATCGCGCACTCGCAGCGTGTTCACCGCAAGTTTGACGCAAGTTTGCCGCGAGTTCACTGCGACTTCAAAGCGTCGAAGTCGAACGCCGCTAATTCGCCGCAAAAAAACGCTTGGAACGCGCCAGTGTGATAACGCTGTAACTATTTATGTCGTGGATATTTTCCCCCGTAACGTCGTCCCCATCAACCTCATTTGTACATAACTGCCGCCAGCACTTAACTACAGTACAAAGGTATATAATAAACTATGAGAAAATTTATCGTTTTATCTATTCTGAAAAATTCTTGGTAAGCACTGTTACTAGATAATTGTGTTATTCCTAAATTACGTTAGTTTTATTTCATGAGAGTATTATTATTGCATCACGATAAAATAGTATGAAAAGGTCGTGATAAGGTGGAATCGTAAAGCTAATAACAGCAAGCGTTCTACTTAGTATTTTTAATTGCAAGAACCTTAAAAGAAAACTACATCAAAATACGCAACACATGCTCAAAAAACTATTTTATTAAATTATTTAACGATTAATTAATAAAAATAAAGTTTTTTCGACGTACCGTAAAGATAAAAAAAAATGAGCTTTTGTACTCGTATGTATTGGGCGTATATGAAGTGTAGAGTTTTTTGATGTAGATTTGTGTCACAGAATACATAATAGTGCTTAAAAGAAAAAAGCGCGTGTAAAAGCTTAAAAAGAAAGCATTCTTTTACATACGTAATTCTTACGCTCGATTGCGCCTTTTGTAACTGAATTTATTTTATGCATAAGTGCCCATTTGCTGCTATTGAAACTTTCCTGGAACTAAACTTATCTGCATGCAAGATTGTATCAAGACAAGAGCATAAGTAACCCGCGCTGCACAAGTTTGCATGATATCTGTTATGCATTTGCCTTCAAGACGTTTCAAACTTTAACGCTTGGATGTAATACGTGGCTATCAAAACTTATCTGGGTAGGTATATGTAGAGTTATGACATACTTTGGTATACATACATATTAGATATATAATATGCTTTATGCTAAAAGTATGGAAAGAAATAATAACAACAAAAAGGAGAGCAGCACTTACGAACATAAAGTGTTTAAACGATCTTATCGCTCAAAGCGGTCTCTTCCAGGCCATCTGGTTAGAAAGGACCTAAGAAACTGTAAGAAGGGGGTGTAATAGATACTTTCGAATAGAAAGATACTTTCAAACAATTAAATATCATAAACTACATCTTTTTCAAATAAATACATTCATGTACAGAAAAAATGCAACTCCGTCGCTCTATGTACGTGCCGAGTACTACACCAATTAGTGACTTTGTTGAGACTGAAGCTTCAAGACCCAGTTCGAAACTAATACATCCAATTACTCGGAATTCCTGCTTCCAAAGTCAATTGTGAGGAATCGCTTTGGAATAGGAGTCGGATTCAACCCAGACCATAGCTGCTGAGGTTGACCACATTCGAGTGTAAAGAGGACGCGCTGTGATGCACAGATAAGGAGAAAACAGAAGCAGAATAATAAATACAGATGTATTCATGAGGAAAGATTTTCAGGTTCTTTAATGGTTTTTACTAGGCTATGTGATAAGAGTTGCGATCGAATACTTTGAAGTCTTAAAATCTTTGCTTGCATAGTTTTCTCATGTTTGACTATCTTTCTATTTATGTAGCCCCTTTTCACACGCCTAGTTATTTTCTTCTCTCTTATAGGTGTGTGGCCAATCCTGGTGGCGGAGATTTAGTTTTTAGACCGCTCAAAGGCCTCCGACATGGATAAACGACTGTTATCCTAATACAACAACTGGGACTCTCAGCTTAATGTGCCCTCCGCAGCACGGTAGCGCTCATATGTAAATACTACACAAACGGTTACTCATCCTAGTGGTGACACTACACAAACGGTCACCCATCCTAGTGGTGACCGCTGCAAACTTTGCTTAACCTACCTACCCTTTCTTTTCCTTCTTCTTCCAATCTGTTACGGGTTGAGAAGTATTTAAACTTATTTCATTTAAATTTATGGGATTTACAATGTCAATGAACATTTGACAGCTATTTGACAGCTAATGAATTTACATCCAGTTAAAAAAAAATGTTTGAGAAAATGTTTGTTAATATAATTATTTTTCTCTAGACTATACTGTCCCACTGCTGGGCAAAGGCCTCCCCTCAATTTCTTTCACCTGTCTCGCTCCTGCGCCATCTCATACCAATTTTCTTGGTTTGCGTCTAGATCATCTCGCCATCTTTTTCTAGGTCGGCCTCGGCGACGTTGTGCCAAAAATGTTTCGACAATTTAAAAATTATAGCAGATGAAGCAAAACTGAAACGCAATGAAAATATATAATGTAATCCCGCTGAATATTATGTAGGTTGTTGTTAGTTCCTAACAACAACACTCTTTGTACGACACGTGTTTCGCCGTCTGCACGAGGCATCATCAGGTGTCGACTCGCCGAACGTTGGAACGAGAGTGACGTTCGTGACGGCGTTGGACGTTCGGTGAGTCGACACCTGATGATGCCTCGTGCAGACGGCGAAACACGTGTCGTACAAAGAATGTTGTTGTTAGGAACTAACAACAACCTACATAATATTCAGCGGGATTACACTATATATTTTCATTGCGTTTCAGTTTTGAGATGAATTTCCGCAACGTCACGCCTGATTCCATTGCATTCCAGATGAAGCAGCTCTTATATTGCGATCCTTTACGTCAAAGGCTCAAATAAGCATTGAATAGAGTTCAATATATAAATTAAAATAGATACCCACTAATAAATCAAAGTAGTGTACAGTATTACAAAGTTTCCAGCCAGACACAAATTACAAGTTCCTTCGTGTCCGCATCTGGCAGGCGGGTACAGTGACGGCGCCCGGCGATCGTTTATTCAACTGTTGGTTAGCAGTATGGTCACTGTCTACGTCTATATAGATCGACAATTGGCCAAAAAACTATAAGGCCATAACCATATGTATCTACAATTTGGGCTAACAGTTACTCGTGGTAGGTCTCTCGTATGCAGGAGGCCGTCTGGGTAGGTACCACCGCTTTGTCATTTATTTTGCCGAAAAGAAGTGCGCAAGCATTACTGCGTTCCGGTTTGAAGGGCATTATAGCCAGCGAAATTACTGCGAATATGAGACTTAATATCTGATGTCTCGCAATGCAGTGCTACGCAGTACTTTTTACGGTAATAAAAGTTCTGGGTGGCACTGCAATTGTTATAGGCAAGCGTGGCGATTTCCATCAGGCGAACGACTTGCTTGTCTCATTAATCAGTTCCATAAAAAAATAAAATTTGCGCGTAATACAAATAAATCACACAGTCTTATGTCCACATAATAAATATGGCAACGGCGAGATCTAATTCTTCTTCTTCTAATGTGGGTATGTGGCCTACGCTGGTGTCGGAGTGTTCATGCTGCCTGAAGGCCCTCGACATGGCCTAACGGAAGTCATCTACTTAAAAGTACAAAACCGTCCATTTTTAACAACTTCAAAAAAAACGCGGAGTTATTTTTGAATGGAAATGGAAATTTTAATTAAAGTGGAATTGAGAATTCGACTGTATTTTTTTGTATGTTTGATTTTCAGAACTCCGTCATTTATAAGCCGATCTAAAAAAAATTTTTTGTTGTTGAGTTCAAAGTTCAAAAGTTCTTTATTCATGTTTGGCATCACAGACGCACTTATGAACGTCAATTATTACAATGACTCTACCACCGTATCGGAAAAAGAACCACTACTCAGAAGATACGGCAAGAAACTGAGGGGCATATGTTTTAAGAACTTTTGTTACAATATGTTCAGTAAAGCTACAAGGTGGTCCCATGTAAATTTCATCGATATTTGACCTTGGACTTCGAAGATACATTGAAATCGGATATTTTTACTTGTCCGTGTACCGATACTTTTTTCGTATAAGGTGTTTACAATAGTTTACCATAATTTCTATTTGAAGTGCCAAACTAAGACAAGAATGACATTATGGACGCAAGTGTAAAGAGCTTAGCGAGCAAATAAATCACAATCTATTGTATAGTAATAATTTAGGCTAAACACACAACTCACAAGTGTCCGCATCTGGCGACTCAAGGGAGAAGGGAAGTTTGTTCGACTTTGTGAACGGTACACTCAACGTCTATATGTGAGTACAATATGTTTTTTTTTGGAACTGAGTGATGAGACGAGCAAGTCGTTCGCCTGATAGTAAGCGCCACGCCTGCGCCATAACATCTTTTCTTCCGATACTGTCCATCCAAAGGTTGTCTGGAAGAGATCGCTCTAAGCGATAAGACCGCCCATTGTACTACCCTAGTTATAAGGTTTATCTGTAATCATTTTTTTTTATGTTACTGGTATACAATAAAGAGTATTTGTATTGTATTGTATTGTATAACAGTTGCAGTGCCAACCAGAACTTTTAATATCATAAAAAGCACTGCGTAGCACTGCATTGCCCTCATCAAAATCTAATCAAATGAAATGATATTAACATAAATAGGCGGTAGCTCTGATACGGTGAATAATAATGGTAGGTAGTTGACAAAATATAATAATTACAAGTACCATTTTAAGCAAATTAGATATGTATAGCCCCGTCTTTATCAAAATAATTACCAAACCTATGTGATTAAAAACCATCTACTAAATTAAAATAAAGTTAATAAAATAACATTCATTTAATTCAGACCATTGTTAGTAACACAGACCTCATAAAATAGTCTCTTATTGCCTGGATTTTGGTATAAATAAAGTTATTTGTATTGTGGTTAAGATGCTACGATTTGATCAAAAATATAACCTTCCATTGTGGCAGAGTTTCACGCATACGGTGGCCATTGAAAGAACGTGCTTGCAATACTTTGTTGCAATATCCAGAATTTTGTTTTGGAGTCAAAATATGCTCGGTTCGAGGTGTTGGCGAAAATTTCATTTCAACCTCTTTGGTGTAGTGGTTGGGCAGGTTGGCTCAAATCTCATACACCACTGAGGTTGCGGGTTCTATTCCCGCGACGGGACAAATGTTTGTGCAAAGAAAATAAAAATCTCAAGCATTTGTTTCGTGTCTGGGTGTCGTGGGACCATGGTCCTCATGCTTCCTGTTTTAGTTTTAGTTTTTAAAAACATCATTTATTTTTAGAAAAAAACAAAAACCGACTTCAATTTATCTTCGAAGTCCAAGGTCGAATATCGATGAAATTTATATATATATATATATATATATATATATATATATATATAATCGAACAGAGAACCTTCTCCTTTTTGAAGTCGGTTAAAAATGAGTCTTTGTTACTTTAAATAAATGAATTAATAATAATAAAGTCAAACCACTCTTTTAATATATTTAAAGCTTATATATATTAAAAGAGTGGTTAAGCTGAAAAAGAGCTCATGGAAATTGAATCTGAAACATAAATCACGGCGTAAGATGCAGCATGAGTTCTTATTTTTAGTCTACCAATACCAATGCACTGTTTATTTTGAGTGCAAACGCTCCAAACTACCGCAAAGCGCCTAAGTAAACTGAAAACAGCACGAATCAAACAAACCACAGCGCAAATCGTGTAAAAGAGAATTCGAACGAACTACAAACTACACAAATATGCAGTATCTCAACTAGACACGAGCGATTCAGTTTTCAAACTGTTGCAAACTTTTAAACTACTAAAACTGTAAGCTGTTTACGTTTATAGTCGGCAAATAATAAGTTCATAATATAGTAAGATCGAGTGTGACTAAGTGGGAGCACGTGTGACTGTTGATCCGACGCCCCCGAGTTCGAATCCCGCTGGTCTCGCAACATTGACTTCCTTAAGTTTTGTGCGGATTTAATCGCTCTAAAAACGGTGAAAAAAATATCGTGAGGAAACCGGTATGTCCAAGAATTAATCACAAAAATTCAAGGACATGTGACATCCACCAAACCGCACTGAGCCAGCGTGGTGGACTATGGCCCATATTCTTTCTATGAGAAAGGCCCCGTATCCCAGCAGTGGAAACGTGATGGGCTGATGATGATAAAGGTTAATAATTGGGTATTTTACAATAATATTTATTTGTATAAACAGTTATTTACAAATGTATTGGATATCTTTAAATAAAATCATTGTAGTACTGAAGGAAAACGATGAAGAAAAAACTAATAAAGCCGATAGCAGTTCGGAATAGTATCAATGTAGACTGATACAATTAGTTTTGTTATATTGTCTTAAAAACAGGTCCACCTTAATTAAATGACTTTTGGTGAGTTGAGTTACTGTGTTCACTGAAGTAAAATACGCGATAAGACAGGCTAACTTTCCAAACTCGGTTTCGGTCAGTTTACAAAGGAGCAAATTATTTGGTGTTAACAGATTCCTGCTGCAGTTGGATAGGGGTGTACCTACGTTTAAATACGTTCAGTTTCTGCCGTCTCTCTCTACATCTATGTGCTCCATCTTAGGCCACATCATCGCTTCACATCAGGGCCCCAATTCACTATGACAACTTGTCGATTCCTTGCTTCGAAATCACGTCGATTCCTTAATTAATAAACAACGAATCTGCAAAATTTGTATTCACTATGACGCGTCATAGACAATAGAAATTTCGCAGATGTAAGTATTCAACGTGAAATCAAAGACTCAACGTGATTTTGAAGCAAGGAATCGCTAACTTGTCATAGTGAATTATGGCCCTGGTGAGATAGTGGCCAAACATAGATCTATTAGGCATAAAAAAATCTCGTCTTTGTAAGTTTTTTTCAAACAAATTCAAAATATATCATGGATATTGAATGATAAATGACGGTATATGATGCAGCATGAATTTGTTACTATTAAAAATATTTTTTTACTTTTCCACGAAGAACAGCAAGTCAGAATATTGATGGTACCTTCCGTGAATCTTTGCTCCGTGGAATACCTTCAGCTATATAGTTAACTGCACGGGCAGGGTAAAGAACGCAGTGTGCCCGTCTTGTTAATCAGATACAAAAAAAAATACTGTTAAAAGCCATTAAACAAAAGGAATTTACACAAAACAAAATTAAATAAGTGCAATGGAATTTGTGGGAATCAACATAAAATGTATTTTTAATACTACGTGTGAGAGATATGGATATCGGTCTTTGTAATAGTATTTTAGCTTACCCTATGTCTCAAGAAGCCCAAGTACTATATAAATTAGCGGATTTAGTTTTAAGGCGTTGATTACATTTTGTTTTGACAGGGCGGTGTGGTCGCACAGCGACAAAGCCCTTTAAATAAAATAAAAAAATACTACGTAATTTTTTGTAGGAACATTTATATCTAACGCTTAATGAATTTTATTGTTGTTATTCTATGTTTGGTTGATATCAAAATCCTATAAAACTTTGTCCATTATAAGGGCTTGCCAAATGCCAACTTAATAGTAGGTACTTAGATCAAGTAGATTTATGTGTTTTTATAACCTCCGAGGAAGGAATGCCAGCCTGAAGCGTCACCATAATACAGTTCTCCTATGTAAAAGTGTTATATAATTTTATTAACTTTTTTACACATTAAGCATCTAGAAATATAAAAAAGAACCGGCCAAGTGTGAGTCGGACTCGCGCACAAACGGTTCCGTACCATTATCTATAAAAACGGCAAAATATCATGTCTGTTGTATGGGAGCCCCCTTCAATATTTATTTTATTCTGTTTTTTAGGTATTTATTATTATGGCGGCAACATAAATACATCACCTATGAAACTGTCTAACTATCACGATTCATGATATACAGCCTGGTAACAGACGGGCAGACAGACAGACGGACGGACAGCGGAGTCTTAGTAATAGGGTCCCGTTTTACCCTTTGGGCACGGAACCCTAAAAATGACCAACTTTGGTTCCCAGTAGGCAATGTTGCGAAGATAAAGTTGAAGGTGTGATAACTGCAGCCAACTAAGAATGAAGTAGAGTCGTAACTGTGACTTACAGCGAGAATAAATCTTGTAAACTTACCTAAAAAACTTAGCAGCAAGTACGTGCAGATCTTCATCTTCCCTAGTTTTCTGTAACAAAAAGAAAACGTTTAGCCCAAATTAAACTAGGTGTTCACTAACTTTAACTAAAACATTATTTATTAGGTCCCTCGTATACGAGAGGCCGGCTGCGTTGGTAGGTACCACTGCTTTGCCAGTTATTCTCCCGCCAAGCAGTAGTGCGCAAATAATACTATATTCCGGTTTGAAAGGGATAACCAGCGAAATTACTGGGCATAAGATGAGACTTATCATAAGGAGGACGACTTGCTCCTCGCATTACTGAATCACAAAAAAGTATACATTTTTGTGTAATTCCAAAACCACCTTTCTACGAAATTAAGTATTCCTATTATTATAGAATAAGATACGTGTCTACAACTTATACAAAGTTCCAAATTACTACACCTTTAACATAAAATAAATGTGCTAAGATGAACACTTTGAATAATTCATTGAAACACACAGATAATTAAAAAAAACACAAACAAAACAAATTAAAAATACTAATAACTAATCTAATCTAATAAACCACTACCAGTGGGCAACGTTCCCAAAATGCTGGCAGCATTGTCACGTTGAATGGCAAAATAAAAATTACTTAAAATAAATTTAACTGTCTATCCATTCTCATGATATAGGTACGCCAACACACTCAATATTCCGAAAAGTAGTCGCGCCGCGTAGCATATTCTTAAAAATATAAGCAGAAAACATTTTAAGTGCTATTGTTTGGTTAGCACTCACGCGTCTGAGAATTGGAAGCATTATTTTTCAATCAGGTTTATAGATCGATCAAATCAAATCAAAAGTTCTTTATTCAATTTTGTCGTCACAGACGCACTTATGAACGTCAATTATTACAATGACTCTACCACCGTATCGGAAAAAGAACCACTACTCAGAAGATATGGCAAGAAACTGAGGGGCATATTTTTTAGAACTTTTGTTACAATATTTTATGTTTGTTTTTGACAATATTATTTTTCTTATGTGCCAGTTGGCTACTTGGCAGAAGCGGAATGTTCCATGCATCTTTGTCTTCTATGAAATTACTAACTGCATAGTATGCTTTTTTCATTAGAATATTTTTCACACTCAATTTGAATCTACTTTCTGTGAGCTCCGTTATACATTTTGGAATTTTATTGTAAAAACGTACACAATTGCCTGATTTAAATCCACCCATTACAATATTTTTTTAACTGAAAGACTATAAATGTTTTAACCATTTATCTGAAGTAATTTACCATGCTAGTTATTGTCCAACATTTAGAATTTAATTTAGAGGCTTAGTCGATCCCGACCCATTCTCCAAACATTTGCAAAAATATTTCGTGAATTGGACACACAATTCTATATACAAGTTCCCCTCATATTTTGTACAAAATCCTCACGCAAATGTTTTATAAGCATATACGATTATCTGCGGTGACCGTCTGGTCGGCACACGTGCGCCTGAAATGAGAAATGAAGCGACATTAATCTACACAACTAGCTACCTATAGGAGATCCCACTGGCGGATTTTCACGCCATGCAACTTCCGCACCGGACACAGCTTTAGAATACTGTCTAGACTGGATCTTGTGAAATTCTATTTAAAAGTAAAAGAAGGTTCTGACGATTTTTATATGAAGAGTTTATATTCAGATATAAGTACATTTGAGCCAACTGTGATATAAATTTACAGAAATTTAGTGATACAATGTGGGATACCCCAAGGCAGTATTTTAGGACCACGACTATTTCTCTGATAGGCTTTACACTTAATAATCATATTATTTTGGATACGCTTTTATATAATGTGAAAGGAGATGACCATTGCTGGTTTATGTCTTGTCTAAAGTGATACATCTAATGCGACAAAGCCCGTTGGCAGATTTCCACGCCAGTTACTAGGTACTTCCGCACTGGACACAGTTTTGAAAATATTGCATTGTTTTCAAGCTACAATAGTTGCTCAGTGCTATAGGGTTTAAAGCATATCCAGTTCTAGTTCTTCATAAAGTTGCTTTTCCAGCGACTACTCCAGCTAATATTCTAATTACCTAACTGCAGAAAATAAACCGCGAAAATACTAGGTCAGTAAATGCTTATAATCTGACCATTGCTAAGACATACCGTTTCTCGTCAAAGTCATAAAACCGCTTACAAATCAATAAAAATCTAACTCTAAGACCCTAATACGCTCACAATTTACGACGTCATAATTTAAAATCCATTTGGATAAGAATAGGGTTCCGCATGTACGCTATCACTTTAGCAGACGTAACGGGTGTTTTGTTGGGTGAGAATCATTTCACCGAGTAGATTTACGACTGAACCCTGCAAAAAGTTGCCTCGGTTTCGCACACCTGCGCCTAACGCGGCTGACATGACCCATAAAATGATAACATGTTGTGTTGCGTAGATTTTTGTAATATATTTTTTAGCTTTTTGAGTCAAAGTTATCTGAAGTCGATTGTTGATTGAGTTCGATGACTACCCACCTGATTTTTTTACAACATAGTACCTAATCGGAGAGATTCATACGTAGCTTTAGTACTATAACCTTCGCTGACAACATGCGGTAGTTTGTGTTCAAATCGAAAGTCTAGAACAAAGCTTTATATAAAGCGTAATGTAAGTTAGGTACGTATTAATTACGTAAATTTAGCGAGTTTGGCTCAGTGGGAGCAGAGTGAGTGTGGCTCAGTCTTTCTTAAGTTATGTGCGGATTTAATACTCGCTATAAAAAGGGTGAATGAAAACATCGTGAGGAAACCAGCAGGTCCAAGAAATAATCACAAAAATTCAAGGACATGTGACATCCACCAACCCGCACTAGGCCAGCGTAGTGGATTATGGCCCATACTCTTTCTATGAGAGAAGGCCCGAGTCCCAGCAGTGGGAACGTGATGGGATGATGATGATATGTAAATTTTACGTGTGTTTTTTATGTTGAGTTTTGGAAATTAGCGGACCCCATAACTCTTCCTCTACAGGGTGGACAATGCTTCAGGTGTTGCAGATGCTCTATAACGCAACGGTAACTATCTATCATGCGGGTCGTATGCTTATTAGTCAACCTTACTTTATCTGAGTCGCCAAACTTCTACGAAAAACAAAATTAAAAGTATAAAAAAAACGTTTCAAATACAAGCTTATATACAACCAAAGTATAATCGAGATGTCAAATGTCTCATATTGTCAGTCATTCAATGAAAGCCGTGAAAATTGGTGGTGAAACACTTAATTGATCTTATATTTTGAGACATTTTAAGTGTTGGAAAAAGAGACATCTCCTCAGAGTTTCTTGATGCTATCTTCACTAGTGTATTTCCGAAGCACTGGTAGAGTCAGTTTTGGCATTTCTTTTTTGGGCCCGTACTTCAATTTAAGTATTGGAAAGAAATATGTAGACATGCTTACCTTGTTAACCGACTTAAAAAGGAGGAGGTTCTCAATTCGACTGTATGTTTTTTTTATATGTTTGTTACGCGATTACAAACCGTCATTTATAAACTGATTTGGAAAATTATTTTTGCGTTGGTTTAAGTATAGCTTCAAGGTGGTATCAGATGATATAGTTGTCTGAGGTAGTGTGACATTTTATTGTCATCGGAATTACATAATATATGTACGCAAATAATCAGCTAAAACTGGATAACGGTTAAATGCTAATAAAGTTCTAATAATAACTGATTCGCAAGATTTGACCCAAATACATACAAATTCCTATTTCCTTCGAAGTTAATTCATAATTTATTTATTCATTGCATTCATGTACATTAATTTGTCATATATAGGTAGGTCTTAAATAATTTGGTAGGTTACATGAACGCTGTAAGGGCGTTTGCAATTCAGTGCGAGAAGTACATTTAGTCATTTTAATTTATTTATGTTTTATTAAACTCGGTATACTGTGTCACGGAAGTGAGTCGTTTTTTGCACATGCTTGTCAGTTTTGAATACATTTAATAAAAGCTAAATAAAAAGTTCATAATGTAAAGCTTCAGTTAAATAAAAGCTTGTAATAAAAATGATCGTTTTGATACCATGTGAAAATATATTTTGGGCTTTTATATAGGTACTTTGTCGGTCTACTTGTCGACCTTCCGTAAACTGTAATATAATATATATATAATATTTAGCTTCCCATACGTTTGTTGATGTAAAACGAAGCCCGAGTGCAGCCTGCTAACGACACGACCACTTGGAAGTTGGCAACTTGAAACATGTTACGTTAGTTACGCGGCGTAACTCAGTTGCCATGGAAATTCTGAGTTGCCGTTAGACTGTTATGTAGTTACGGAAGTTTATTCTTGGCAATTACGCAACACTGTGGAAATGTAAACAAACAATGATAAACAACTCACTCGTGGTAGGTCTCTCGTATGCGGGAGGTCGTCCGGGTAGGTACCACAGCTTTTATAGTTATTCTGCCGCCAAGCAGTAGTGCGCAAGCATTACTGTTTCGGTTTGAAGGGCATTGTAGCCAGCGAAATTACTGGGCTCATGTGATGTCTGGGGGAGATGAGGGCAATGCAGTGCCTGCAATGCAGTGACTTATGAACGTCAATTATTTCAACGACTCTACCACCGCATCGGAAAATCAAGCACTACCCAGAAGACACGGCAAGAAACTGAGCGGCATTTTTTTTGAACTTTTGTTAGAGTACGTTTGTTTTTGACAACATGTTTCTTATGTGCCCGTTGGCTTCTTGGCAGAAGCGGCATGTTCCATGCATTTTCGTCATTCATGTTATCTGTAAACATCACGTCGATAAATTGTGCACTCTTTTTTATTCAATTTAGGTTCCGCTTTACTATTTTATATTAAATTTCATACTACGTCATGGCTTTACTCAAACCACAGAATACCTAATAGTACTACATACTTAAACTTTGACGTGTTTGTATTTCCCGGAACGTTTAGCACGCTAGATGTTGCTTTCAATAAACGGGATGTAGTTGACCCACTTCTGAAGTTCTCGCAAAAGGTTTGGCAAAACTGCACTGATTCATGTCGGAGCTACATTTTGTTGGCAAATATTGTTTCGTATCTGAGTCGATGACGGCCCCTTCTTTGTTGATATTAAGCTTTTGTTGCGGTAAATAAAAAACTGGTTGTATTTATTTTCTACCCAAAGATGTTTCTTGATATTAAGTTGGTATCGAAAGCATTGTAGGTATCGAAAGCACAGTGGTAGGCATTTTCTGCAAAAATTGGCTTTGGGAAGAACCACACCTTTGCCAGATATTCAACTGCCAAGCAGTAGTGTGTAAACATTACTGTGTTCCGGCTAAATTATTAAACCATTTTCTCAAAGTGACGAGTGCAGTACGGTATGCGCAAATCTTGCAAAGCTTTCTGGGTGGCTCTGCAAATGCTGTAGCCAAGCATGTTGCTTACCATCAGGTGCTTTCCATCGATTGCTTGTCTTGTCACTCAAATCTATCGAGGGTCGATGTAATTTGCGAATCGTATTGGAACCCGTAGAAACGAGAGACGAGTTTTGACTAGACCCATGTTAAGTCTCTAATTAATTTCCAAATGCGATCACCGAAGGGTCCTGTTGCTGTGCGCCGCTAATAATGATCGGGGGCGTGGCTATACCGATATCACCCCAACACAGGGAAATATGGTTATCAGAATAAGGGGTTCATATCATATTGAATAACACGAATTTCAGTTTCTCTAAACATTAGGACCGTGGGGGCCGAGCACCCATGAAATCTATAGGGACTTGGCAAAAAGTCTGATGGGAGGCGACGTGTGACCAGAATGCTGGCTCATATTTGGGTCAGAAAATCAGCATTGCCATTCAGCGTGGCAATACGGCCAGTGTTCTGGGCACTTTCCCCTCCACCATAGGCCTTTTAGAATAATTTTATTATATTTTGTATATATACATATTTAAGTTATTTTGTATATATATTTAAGCAGTTTTAGTTTAGATTTAGATATTTCTTTGTTAAAATTTAAATAGATGTCAGTTATTAAATATGCCTACTTAAATATTAAATAAATATAAGTGGTATTCTGTACTGTTTCTCTAAAGGATAAGGAACTGATATCAGGTAAACGGACAGATTAAGCAAAGAGCCAAAATAAGAGCAAGTCGATCCAGGTATAGAGATGAGAGAAAGGAAACGTGATTCAATCGAAAATAATTTGTGGTAGACACATTAGACCACCTAACTTTAACAAACACGTAAAAAAATAATGCGAAAAGAATATTTAAATGTTTATGTTTATCCCTATATCATACTTTTCTGATCATCAAATCTAATAAATATAATAATTAATTTTTAGAAAAAAAAACAAAAACCGACTTACAATGTATCTTCGAAGTCCAAGGTCAAATATCGATGACATTTACGTATATGGGACCACTTCGTAGCTATACTGAACCCAACGCAAAAATAATTTCGCAAATCGATTCTTAAATGACGGAGTTCTGAGGTAACAAACATAAAAAATAATGATAAAAAAATAACAATTGAATAACAATTGTTTCAGTGTACCAGAGATTAGGTAAATGTTATGTACCCTTATTAATAAGAGGCCGCCAAACCTTAATTAGGAACTGAAAGTAGAACGTCCAGCTTACTAATTTTGAACCTAACAGCTCTAACCTAGAATTACTAATAAGTACCGTAGTATATGAACTACCTTCGATATTTGACTGCCGGCAACCCTGGTTCAAATATGTGCTTACGGGCGGGTATTAATGAGAGGCGATCACTGCTGAACCTTTCGCAGCTGCGGCAGTATTTACTTTTATAGGGACGACGTGTTTCATTTCAGGAATTGCCGAAATTATTGACATTTTAGTTTTATTTTGGTTTGGTCATTTTGTCGAGCTCCTGATGTCTGATATTGTAAATACAAGATTATACTAACTTAGGAAATTAGAAGGCATATGTCACTCGTACCTAATTGGTTCGCAAAATCAAGGGAAGCATTTATTCAGTAACAGATCAAGTATGCAAATCGATCAAAAAGCAAAATCTCAAACTTCTAAATAGCAGTTCGCCCAACTAGCATAATGTCAAATGCGTAGGAAGAAGTATAATATGATTCTGTACAGTTCAAAGGTACAAGTAGGTACAAGTGTATAACTGTATAATATTGTATCTTGGCAAATAAAACCTGTTCATCTTAATTTTTTATCTGCATTAATGTTTTCGGTTAACATCTTTATTTTTTTCTTTTACGTTTACATTACAGAGTTATGAGACGAGCAAATCGTTCGCCTGATGGTAAGTGCCACGTCTGCCCATAGAAATAGCAGTGCCATCCAGAACTTTTAAAACTATAAGAACTTTTAATAATATCACAGAATACTAAGGGATAGAAGCATCACTCCGCAAAGAAATTTGAATAAATAGCGACTCTTGCTATGACGCAATAAAATTCAATTCAGCTCGCGTAGCACTGCATACCCACCTATCCATATACCCTTTCTATCGCATAGATCTTGTCTCTTCTGACGTGGCACATGTAACGACGCGCGACCCGCTGACGGTGTGTGGCTATGTACTTGTAGCTTCGGACCTACAGTGCGGAGTGCGCTAGGCCTGATAATATACAAAAAGCATCGCGTAGCACTGCATTGCGCTCATCACCCCGATACATCAAATATTAAGTCTCATATGCCCAGTAATTTCGCTGGCAGTAATTTGGCTGGAAGGTAAATTTTCAATATTGTAGATATAAACGTCTTCAATAGATTACTTCATGTTTTTCTCGTGTGTAATTGGTTGAACGGATTAAAATGCTATGTATACCTACCTAATAGGTTTGCAAAATCAACAGGCATTTCAATTCAAAACCTATCATTGTATAGTTAACTGATTTTACTTGTGAACTTAGTGACTAGATTTATAATATAATCTCTCTAAAACCCTTTTGAACGGATTTCCACACACCATCCAAAAAGTCAGGCATGCAGTACGATCGTGTGACACCCCGTCTAAAGTACACAGGTATTAACATAAACACCTTTTGAAAATTCAAACGGTACGGGATGAGAATTCATGCGAACGACAGGCATATTCTCTATGATTGTACTTGGATTGTTGAAGATCTTGACGACGGCTTGTAAGTAGGTATCCATCAAAAGCGAACCTTATCAAACAAAAGAAAAAAGAATGACTCAAAAAACTAATAGATAGTATTTATAAAAATAATAAATGCACGAGCAAATTTTTCTCCTGATGGTAAGCGTCACGCTTGCCCATAACAGTGCCACCCTGAGTTTTTAATATCATTAGTACTACGTAGCACAGCATTGCGCTCATCAAATCAGTAGATACTAAAATAAAATAGATAAGTCAGTCGATTCCCGGTAACGTCGAGTATAAGCGGCATTCCATAAGCTCTAAAAGCGGAAGAAACCCTCATGCCCCAGAACTACAAATCGGAAACATGTATCATCCACTATATAAGGAGGACTGGGCCCGCGTAGTGAACTATTAACCTATGATAATTATGTTTTACACATCATTTGGTACATAATATTTAGTATTTATGTATATATCTAATTATAATTACTAAAAATGTATTATGTGTTTATTTTATCTTAGATTTAACATGTATTAGAAATTGTATAATAAAATTAATAAATACAATGTTATATAGGTATAAAAAAAATGCTTAGTAGCTAAGTATTGTCATATTCTGTCATAGGTAGGTATTTCTCATGGCTCATATGGCATGCAGCAGGAACGAAATTAGTTAATGATCACTATGCTAAAGAAGAATTGAAGTAAATAAAAGTTAGTAGCGGTTTACTGCAAAACAAACAGCTTTTATTAATTTTAATAAAACTTCAACCGCAAATAGAGTAAATTAATCACCGACCATCAAACAAAGCCAGCGCGTGACGCGGCGCAAACCCCGTCTAAAATACACATGCATTAGCATAAACACCCTCTGCAAATTCAAACGTTAAAGGCACCATTACGAGAACTGTCACCGTTGAGCGCGGGTTTTGGCAGACTGCATGGACATTCCAACTCTCGATAGTCTTTTGATGTCACAATGAAAATAATAATACTCGTATCTTTGGCATGGCCTATTTGAATCGTTGCCTGCCTATCTAGGGTTTAAAATATGGATGCGAGGCACTCTTACAATTCATATTCATTTATTCATGCTTACATGTAATGTACCTACCTACCCAAAAAACAGGTGTTAGAAATGTCTTAGGTATAGAATAAATACATGCGCCCGATGAGGGCGCTGCACAATTACTTATCGCTAGGCAATTTGGAGCCATGATGTAATTACTTTATGGGTTATGGGTTCAATTCCCGCTACGGGACAATGTTTGTGCAAAGAAAAAAGAACAAGTACCCATTTGTTTCATGTCTCGGTGTTGTGGGACCCTGGCCTCGTAATTCATTCTTCTCTAGATACAGGGATTCCTAGTTAGGGGCCAGAATCTATCTCTGTGATCGTTGGGCGTTATTTATTATTTAATATCTATATTTATATATTTCTTTAGATTAGAAAATTTTACAACTCTAGAATACAATTGTACAGATATGACTTTTCTATACAAATCCCTGAGCCCAAAAGCCTGATTCGAGTAAATCAAACGCATATAATCAAACAAACCGCCGCTGACGCGGCACTTCGGCTTAAACACGCATTAGCATAAACAACCTTTGAAATTTGACACAAGCCATTCCATTACCATTATGTTTGCGGCTGCTTGGGGAATCGTATAAACTGTTTGACCTTGTCCTTAAAAGCTTCCGATATATTTTCCATTGGGGTTTCTTTCTTTGGTTGATCCTTGTTTGACAGAAGATTGTGTCTTATCCAGTGGTGTTTTAAGTGCGAGGTAGATACTCTACCAAAATTGGAACTAACGATAATAATAACCCTAATATTGCTTTAATGCTTTAGGAATGTTCGCTGAAGAACGCACAGATGATTTCTACGCCATTATGCGTAAAAGAAGTGCTTACCTGATGCGCCGTGTACATACAGTAGTACAAACGGTTTTCAGAGCATCTTTCCTAAGTGTGTGAACTCGCACTTTCGGAGACACTGGACGGCTGCTTATTGGCCGATGTCAATGTTTGTGTCTGAGTCAGTGTTTGTGTAGGTATATATTTTGTATTTTATAATTAAATGCAACGCGAACTTCATGGACGGACCACGCGCACGCTACGCGTTTCAACTGCGAATTATCGCATTCGCAGTGGGTTCTATGCTAACACCATCTTATAGCTTAGTAAATTCTGATATATATATCTTTTACAGTTGCTTCCAACAATCAACATATCTTTAGTAATTTTAGCTATCGATTTAATTTAGAAACTGATACCAAGCCATATCACCTTCGTTCCAGATACACGGTGTGTGTTAAATTAGAACCCTTTGGTATTTAATATCATCAGTTATCAAAGGCTTCTATTTGCCAATATGATGTAGCTTAATGCGGCTGTTTATCGATAATCGATATAATTACATTAACTTATTATTCCATCGATGGATTATATTCGAATAATATTAGCATTCCCGAATAGAATGTCTGCGTGCGTTTGATAAGTTTTAATTCGACTAATAAGGTTATTAATGTGACTATTATTTATGAAAATGGTTTATTAGGCTTTAGCTTATATTTGACCACTGTTGAACCTTCTGGAGGGGAGTAAATAAAATATGAAGTGTGAGAGAGCACTTAGGCTCAGCGCTGCTTAGGAGAAAGTTTGTAGTTGGTATAGTTCTCTCCACGTAGCTTGGCGCCTTTTGCGCTACATTTCACAACAAAAATGTTTTGGTAGTATAAAAGTAGTAGGTAAGTAGGTAGTAATAAATTAATAGTAGTGAGGTAGTATTCAATAAGCGATAAACTGATTCGTGGATGATTTATGATGCATTACTTGAGTTGATGCTAAAGCTAAGCGTCTATTCAGGTCCTCAACGGTGCGACTAGCATTTTTGCCTTGTATTGTAGTTGACGTAATTTCATAGAAAATGTATAGCGGGCAGATTTTTGCACTGCGCTACGCTACGGCCCACGGGACGAAAAGTATAACCAATTTTTTTTTATGTAACTGCATGACGAGACGAGCTGGACGTTTGCCTGATGGTAAGCAATACGCCAGCTCATAACAATTACAGCACCTTCCAGAACTTTGTTTCGCAAAATCTAATATCTCAAAGTCACTCATCCGTATCTGCTTGTTCACTCATAGTACCTACTTCTAAACTACTTGATGGATTTTGATGCGGTTTTCATCAACTAATTCAGCAAGCGAAATTACTGGGCATGTGAGACTTAATATCTGATGTCTCAGGGTAACGAGTGCAATACAGTCTACGCAGTACTTTACATAATATTAAAAAGTCTGAGTGGCACTGCAATTTTTATGGGCAAGCTTCTGTAGCTTGCTGTCAGGCAAACGACTAGCCAATCTCGGTGACAAGAAGCAAAAAAAAAAATTGTGAAGCAAAGTGTGAAGTCGGGGCGGGTCGCTAGTGTACATAGATGAAGCAAAATAACTACAGAATCTTAATAATAAAGGTACTATATATTTACATTTCTGTGGAAATAACGAAGTGAAATGCACAAACATTGTTAGGGCAGCAAATACTTTTTGTCATTGCTAATTGAACTATTAGGAACGGCTAACATTAACCTAAAGACGGAGTTATTGACAAAGCAATCAAAGGAGAGTAACCGTCAAAAGTAATGTGCGAACATTTCTTTCAGAGACCGATTCGTACAAACGGTCGGGAGCGACGAATGGCCTTCATAATAAAAGTACCCGCATTTCTTCAGGCAATTAACGGGATAACATTTGCTCTCTTTTATATGCTTCGCTGAAACTTACCCATTTTATAGCCCATAAACATCGCCGCATAAAACCAACAACACTGAGTAAAACGCCTACATAGTTAAAAGCGTGATAATCATAAATACTAGCTTTAGCCTGCAGCTACGTACTGCCTTTTATTCCAAAAATGTATGATGTTATCTATAGGAAATAGGAATTCACAATTATGACCCCTCTGGCTGAGCCGGCTTGCCGTATCAAATAAGTCTGTTGCACGTAGGTACTCTGCCTTCTTACTTAAACTTTCGAATTGCTTATTATCTACTTATGTAAGTATCTACTTATAAGCTAATTTGAAACTACTCGTGGCGAAAAAGGGCACAACTGAAAATCATCTCAATCGCGCTATAGGTAATGGCGCTTTATGCTGAGACGTGTCCTATTATGGCTATCTAATTTCACCACACCTACCTCTATTTTTAGTTTAAAAAGGTTACTAGTAAACTTATTTTCACTCCATTCTTTCTTTCACATATTTAGAGTAGTTAGGAGGTAGGGAAAACCTTGCCGTGACTCGCTACGCAGTCGTCAAACGCAAGTCCAGATTGATGTATCAATTGCAGTTAGTCATTGTTGTTAGTATTAGCATTAGTATTAGTATTACGTAAGTAATAGTTAGTTTTCTTTGGTATTAGCTTGAGATAGCTTTCTAAACGGAAAAATAGACCTTGTGAATCCAATATTATATTTATATCCAACTCCTACTAATATTTTTAATGCGAAATTGTGACGATGGATCGATGGATGAAAGGATGGATGGATTACTCAATCACTTAAATACTACAAAACCATGGATTTTGATAAAATCTCTTCTACTGGTGGTAGGTTTATCGTATGCGAGAGGCCGTCTGGGTAGGTACCACCGCTTTGCCAGTTATTCAGGCGCCAAGCAGTAGTGCGCAAGCATTAATGTGTTCCGGTTTGAAGGGCATTGTAGCCAGCGAAATTAGTGGGCATTATGAGAGTCAACAGCTAATTGTCTTAGGGTGACGAGCGCAGTGTAGCGCCGCGCAGGATTTTGCAAAACAAAGTTCTGGGTGGTGCTATTATTGTTATGGGCTGGCGTATTGTTTACCATCAGGCAAACGACCAGCTCGTCTCGTCAATCAGTTACATAAAAAAAAAACTTGGTACGTAGCGTAGGTACTTTATACCTGGAAAAGGACATAGGCTAATTTTATCCCGGGATACTGCGGGTGAAATCGAGGGGCGCAGTTAGTATTTAATAACCATGAGAAAGCATGTGCTGGCATAATTCAACAAGACACTCGCCTCGCGATTCTGTTCAGTTTCTTGGCGATCCATTATTGGGCTATGAATACGTAGAATAAAATATTCACATTAACCTAACTCATACTTCCGATACTCCACTTTCCGCGCACATTAAACTAGATACATAGGTAGTCCCACCTACCATCCACCACCCAGGCCATGATGAATTCGTTTAATAAACGTGCTTGCACCGGCACGCCCGCAGCCCACAATGCATCGCCGCGCGCTGAGAAATGGTTTACATTTTAGCAATACCGACACGTTTTAGTTCTACCAGTGGTGGGACGGGGAATAATAGATTTAATTAATCTTTTGCTCCAATTTGTAGCAGTTTTAAATTCTTCTTTCTCTTGTGTGGGTGTGTGACCTACCCTGGTGATGTCTGAGTTTTTAGACGCCCGAAGGCCTCCGATATGGCCTAACGATTGTTGTACTAAGGCAAGAACCGGCAATTGAGCTATCTATAGGCCTTTAATGGTCTATGGGTGGTCCAATTGCTTCTTCTTGTAAGTAGTTAGTTTAGTTTTAGTAAGTAGAGTGTAGAGTTGTTTTCAGTAATAAAGGCATTCGCCCGTTAAAAAAAAACATCCGGGACCGACAATTTAACGTGCCCGGTAGCACTCAGATGTAAATACCACACAAACGGTCGCCCATTCAAGTTGTGACCGCTGCAAACGTTGCTAAACCTAGAAAATCTATTGAGAACGGATAGGCGAGCTACGCTACGAGCGCTACGCAGTTCTAAATTAATGCTTTGATAAAATTTGTAAGTTATAAAATTTTTAGAAGTTGCAATAGAATGGACGTTAGTATTTACGTACTTCTATTTTCCTGTAACTAGTTCCGTCAACAGCCTGAGTCGGGACTCGAAATATGTAGAAACTTGAACATTTCAGAATTCAGTTCAAACCTATCGAGAAATTATGTATCGAACGCCAATGGCAGGATTTGAATACGCTTAACGCAAAGTTAGTTGAATTAGAAGTGATTGTCCAATTAATTAAATTATTCTGTGGTGTAGGTAGTAATTACTTCGATATTAGACAACTAGCTACGCCCCGCTGTTGCACCTACGGTTTTGATGTTGTTATACAAATGCAAGACTATAAGACCCAAGCGCTAATGAAATCGCGGATTAGGTGTCATTTTTCATGCACAAAACAAGTTAACTATATATTATTACATTATTATTATGTCGCTCTCACTCATGGGTTATACGCCCGGTCCTTTGGAAGGCTTGCGCGGGGACATGAGTCCAACACGTAGAGGCCTCTTAGAGCATTTAATCTAGATATGTAATGGGCAACATTTATTATTATTATGTCGCTCTTTCTCACGGGTTATACACCCGGTCCTTTGGAAGGTTTGCGCGGGGACATGAGTCCAACACGTAGAGGCCTCTTAGAGCATTTAATCTAGATATGTAATGGGCAACACTTATTATTATTATGTCGCTCTTTCTCACGGGTTATACACCCGGTCCTTTGGAAGACTTGCGCGGGGACATGAGTCCAACACGTAGAGGCCTTTTAGAGCATTATTATTATTATTATTTATTGTTTTGTAACTGGTATGCAATAAAGAGTTTTGTAATTGTAATGGGTAGTTTTAAACAAACGTTATTTACCAGCAATATGCAGTAGGTACTGTGGAAAAGCTACCTATAACTATCTGTAATTTGTGCTGAAAGTAACTACACCTACATAGATGTCAAGACATCTAATTAATCTCACGATATTTTATAACTTTGGCCAGATGTGATCGTCTAGAATTTATAATATTATGGACCCTTTACGTTGTGTAAATTTTACGTTGTGTAACTTAATAAGTTTAATCAATTAGAATAAGTTTAAGAAAATGTACTTTTCTAATACTCATAGAAATCTATGAATAAAAGAACCGTCGCTATAAAATAACCGCAATAATAATGAATCGAATAAAACATATTAATCAAAGAATCGTAATCATAATTCAGATTATATGCGCGAGTAATAGAGCTGTAACTAAAATCAAACACATTCAAACAAGAAACCAAATAAATTCAGTGAAATAAGAAAACAAATGAACATCAAATTTAGAAAGACTTAAATCATGCAACTTAGCTGAGAATTCAGGAAACAGCTACTGCCAGCCGCGTCCTTTTCTTTCTTCATGGCCATATTTCCCCATTACTTTATATACAATATATACATTTATTATGAATAAAATTAAGTATGTAATACAAGGTTGAATAAATTTATGAAATAAAAGACTGTGTTACTTAAAATAATATTGGTAATTAAAGAAAACACTTTACATAAAACTACACGTTCATCAGCGGCGGCTACATCTAAAAGAAATAGAAACGGGGGAGAGGAATTTAGATCTTTTAGGATCTATAAATAGGAACCCTAAGCGACTTGAATAACGTAAGGCTCCCATCCAGCCTAGCACCTTACTCCAATGACCAAACAGAATCCGTCGTAAGTTCGACCTAACGCACCTCTAATGAATTTCTTAGAATCTCACAAACCTTCACACTTTTACTGATCACAGATTCATTCATCGCTTCAATTAATCACACATTGATTCAGTCATACATTTCAGACATTCATTTTTTGATTGTTGTTTTATATTAAGTTATTATTATTATTTGACCCTATTCTAATTTATGACCATACAATTCCAGACGACTCGAACTAACCCTAAGGAATGTTATGGTCCTTCTTGTAGTGTGTGTACCTAGTGTGTGTGTCGAGTCTAGATAGGTCGCGCATTCAGCGGCTGCTGTGTGGCAGTGTGAACTCTAGATCTAATCCTAGACTCTGAGTTTTCCTGGCTAGCTCTCCCCCCCTGTTGGCCGAGAGTTCAACAAAGCGTCCGTTTTTCCCGTTTCTTCGTGTTATAGGTTACTGCCGACATCTTGTCACCGTCGCGTGAGTTATCTAGTGCATGTGAGTAATTTTTTTTAATTTATTTTTAATTAAATTTTTAAATTCTTATATGAATCTTGAATCTCCACTAAGAGTCCGAATAAATCTTCAACAAGAATCCTTGTTATGTAATAATTTCTGCTTTTTTGATGTTGTGAGGTATATGTACACGCGTATCTTTATATCTCGTTCAATATGATTGTATAATTCCATTGTGTATCCATGTATTAATAGTAATACAGTATTTTACAATCCGAAATATATATATAAACTCCAACAATGATAATAAAATACTTCAAATCCTTGAATAAAACGCCAACAATTAATCCTTATTATGTTATGTTATATGATGCTGTCTTATATCTCGTTCAATACGACTGTATACTTTCATGGTAACACATTATTTATGATCCAAAATAAATATAAACTCCAATAATGAAAATTAAAGTGCTTCAACTCCTTAAATAAATCTCCAACAATAGTCTTATTATGTAGTAATATCTGCTTGCAAATATCTAATAAAATTGACGAATTTTAGTTGTGTTGATTTAAACATTTTCGATTATGGAAAGTTTCATTCAATTATTAGAATAGAGAGATTAAAGTGACCTAGCTAAAGTAATAAATTTTGTGACGTTTGAAATGAACACTTTCCCATACATGCATACAATCATAATATCACTCCCCTATTAATATCCCTAAGATAATAACTGTAAATTCTACCCTTGAGATAAAAGGACAAAACGTTGACACTCCCGGCTGCTAATTTCATAACCTGGAAGGAGTAAATAGACCCCTATTTAACACTAATATATATAAAGAAAGTCAACGTAGTCGAATCGAAGCCGTTGTTCGATGTATCGCTAAACTGAAAACTGAATAAAATACGTTAGCTTCCCTAAATATAATATAAATATTAATATATAAAAATACTCCCATTTTATCACTGACTCTACATAAATCAAACACTGCATCTATTTATTACTTCACTGATAAAAATAAGTAGCGCATTTGCTCACTCGCGACGATATTCAACTCTATGTGGGTCATTTTTAACAACGGTAATCAGAATCACGATAGACTCTGATTAATCGCGCACGCGTATCTCGACCCAATAAAAGACAATCTCACCGCTTAGAAGATTCTGAACTTGCGACCGTATTCAGACCTCTTCCCGCTCACCCGTCCCAAACCTGACTGCCAAATCTATTTCTCCATTCCCACCTCCTTTCCTGGGTTTTTTTAAACAAATCAATTCCAATACTTAGTAAGTCTCACGCCTGTCAAATCCTTAAAACATACATTAACTCAAAATTTATAGCGTCTGGAGAAAACAGCACAAAAAACAACTGCAATCACTTCAATATGTGTTTAAAGTATTCGTTGTACATTTTTTTCTAGCTGACTTTCTGGCGTCGTGACATTTTGTGACTAGGGTTGAACCAATTACAGTTTTAGTGTGTAATTTCAATTCGTGTATGAGAATCGAGGTACATTATATATTTTTAATTGATGTAACATGCATACCATTGCCGTTGATCATTATTTCGATATGAAGTAAACTGACATTAATACTCTGAAAGTAAACATAACATTTCCCTGAATATCATTATTATTAAAGCTTCAAGTATTAATATAAAAGTTATATGAATGTTACTAGCTTTAAGATTAAATGGATAATACTTATACTTGAAAATCATAATAGATTAGCGATTCAAAGTTAAATGTAAGTAAAATCGATCACAATTGTATCGAATTATTACTATCGATATTACTTTCAGATTATAATTATTTATATGGTAACAAAAATATTTCAATCAAAACATACATAATCGTAAGATTTATTTACTGTTCTTAAAGTCTTGACAACCCTTAAAATCAATATCCGTGTTAAACGAAACCCCATAAACAAATCCCTTATCGTGCTGTGAAATACTTAAGATTATGCGAGCAAAGCAGTTTTGAGAAATGATTTCTTTAACTCAAATAAATATGTCAACATACAGCGTCACACTTCAGATTTCTATACAAGCCAATATGGTTTATTATTTTTACAATCGATTCGTATGAGGTCAACTCTATTTTAACCTTTATTCTTTAGTGGTTATGGCTATAGAATGAAACCATAGGCCGCAATTCATTTGCTATTTGTATAGAAATCCCCATAAAGCTGTCTTTCTGTAGTTCAAAATTTATTTTAAAACCCCATTAAACACTCAAGGACTAATACAGATAAGTTACTCTTATGTCTGAACAAAAAGTCACATAAACCAAATGGTAGGTACATGTAACGAACGTTATGTGTACATGACGTCGGTTACAGATCACCCCTTTGAGTTTGGACGGGTTTCAATTTTCTAAAATGGAATACCCGGAGAAAATCACATAAAGCTCTATTATAAATTATCGAACAAGTTTTGTTCAATATACCACATTTTGGTTACAAATCACCCCTTAGAGTTGAGAAAGGGTATATTTTTTTTTTGGGGTAACTGATAAAAATAAAATATAAACTATTATAAAAATTAAACCATTATTAAACTTATTATAAAAATCTGTCCAATAGGAATGCACATTTCAGTCGATATACATAACTTCGCTTACACATCACCCCTTCGACTTTAGTCAGATTATTATGTTCTACAAAGGAAAACTCAAGTACCTATGATATTAACATAATTCAAATTGTATTAATCACACTCCAACATTTTACTTTAATAGCTAAGTACCAAAAGGACATGTGTACAAATAATATATTTTATATTGTCTTTCTTCAATTACAACTATTTACTAATACCTATTGATTATTATAAAATATTCTGCTATCCAAAATGAAGTATTATTTTTGTGGTCTCCAAGTGATAGCAGCAACAAAAGTAAATACTCTCTGTAATCTATCTTCATGACTTTGATTATAACCTTTATAACAAATTCTATTTTAATAAGTAAACTCCATACCGCGTATTTTCATCATAAGTTATAGTAATGGCAACATAATTTGATGACCTTTTACATTTTTTTTTTTTCTGTTGTATGTAATGAAAATTATTTATGAGCCCTGTTTACCTATAAATATTAATCAAGCCGTATTCAAGTAAATAATTCAGCTAATCACCTAGATAACTAACCAATGATCTATCTAAAATCCTTCCAAATAAAAACTACAAACTAATAATCTCTCATAACGATGTGTAAGTACTATATAATATAAAGACAAATTAACATCAAGAGATTATACAATTTCCTAATGTGGTATAATAATATAAGAAAATAAAGCAACCAATTTAAACATAGTATCCTATAGTGTGCCCCTATTTACATGGAGCATCTCTATTTAAACATTATGATTTTCGAATTCCGCTGTAACAATAATGTAATTATTTCAAACAAAATTGGGACATTTACAATAAGCAAACAAAATTTTTAAATTAAATGTCTGTTATTTTTAATGTAGTAATACAACCGCGCCACCATATCACATCGCTATTCTACTAGCTATGCCCTGCGATTTCACTCGCGGTTTTTCAATACAAAATGCCATGTGTTATCACATCCACATTCACAAGACATAGGCCATCTCCAAGTAACAAACACTTACATACCAACTTTCTAATTTATAATATTACTAGCTGTGCTCCGCGGTTTTTCTCACGGTTTCCCGGGATAAAGGTAGCCCATGTCTCTTTCAGGACCTAAAGCACCCATACACCAAAACTCATCAATATCCGTTCAGTAGTTAATGCGTGACTGGGTAACAAACATCCATACATCCATAATAAGAAACTTTCGCATTTACAATATTAATAGGATAGGACTAGGCTAGGGCTGTACTCCGTGGTTTCACCCACGGTTTGAAAAAACAAACACTAGGCCGTTCTTTTCCAGGACACAAGTACCTAAATATTAAATTTCATCAAAATCCGTTCAGTAGTCTTCCTTTTATTGAGTAACAAACATCCATCCATACACACAACCTTTCGTAATTATAATATTAACAATAACAGGAAAGGAATAGAAGCAATAGGAATAGTTATATAGGACTATGTATACCATCCACCGAACAAACCCATGCTGTCAAGCGTACTATTCATGTTTCAGGCTTGATGTTCGGTGAACCATCAGAGAGACGGATCTGAGCAGCCACTCAACTCTTGTCATCCTATAGAACCATGCGCTCCATCTTCAGCTGCATCATCGCTATCCATGCATCCTCACAAACCCTCGCATTTATATCATTACCATTACAATAGGATGTTAAGTGCTTAGACGAAAATATGCAGTTACTAGATTTTGCTCGTGACTTCGCTCGCGTAAACTACTCGAAATTAGCTAACAGTTACTGAAGTAAAATTGCAAGAATCCGCTTTCCTGCATGACTGCGTACGCTTTTGTAAAGACATCTCAGCACTGTGATGTCACAGCGCAATGAGACATACACCAGATTTCCAGTTAAGGCTATCATTGACAACCGCATTAAGATCAGTTCGGCCGTTTTCGAGTCTATGGGTAACAAACACACACACACACAAACAATCAAAGAGGCAAAAAAATTCTAAAAATCTTAGATTCATGTTCAGTACCCACTACATAGTCGATCCCAGTTGTCTCCTCAAAACATCCTCAATGCATGGAATTGACTCAGATCCATTTTTTTATAATAGCAAGGATTAAGATTTTCTCTAACATCAGTTTCGTTATTGTTTCAATTTAATAAAGTTATCTCTATTCATTGTACCTACGCTATAGTTCAAAACATGTACTTATTGTGTAAAACTGAAATTGTATCACTTAGAATCTAGAATGCTACAATGTTTATAAAAGATATCTTAAGTCCTTAAATTTAGAAAAATTCTAACTTCGACCGAAACATTAATTGCTCAATTAGAAACAACAATTGCGTAATATATAATAGTACTACTCTTTACTTGATATCATTTATCTTTAACCACCAATTTAATGACAACAACCATAAAAACAAACGACCTTTTTTTTTATCCCTAACCTCTAATAATGAAACTTCTCTGAACTCATTTTTTTTTTTTAACCACATGTAAATGTCACTACTTCTCTGCAGTACAAAAAATATCTCTGGGCCTAAAATTTTTTATAAACACGCCTTAACATATTGACCCTCGGCTAACTTTTACCTGACCTATATTTTTTTATAACACGTGTAGCTTACTGTATCTTTGTCGAAGAACTAAAATTAATACTTTCTAACAAAAGCTTGCCTATTCATCTCTGTTATCTATCTAACAATGTATATCACTAATATATGAATAACTAGCATGAAAAGACAACATTTAACATAAAACCAATAGTATTAAAATAAGTTGTAATTATTTTATTTTAGTTTATATATTATTTGAAGTAATTTAAAATGTTAACCCAACAATACAATACTCTAATAAGAAATATGAGAAGTAAGTAATAATGCAAAAATGCATGTATAACAATAACTCAATAAGGCACGCGCTCTTACAGGACACAAGTATCTATTCTACAAGACATTTGTAATACCTGTCTAGCACATCACATGCAAGCATGAATAAGTGAATACCTACTACCGAAGAATACTAACAATATGTACCTACCAATATATAATATAATCTAGCAAATAAATTTCTTCTTCTTCTTATTCTACTCATTTTGTCATCTATTTAATCAGGTATTTATCTGAATTACTATCCAACTATCCATCTTTTTACTTATTATTGGCATTTGATTACTAAAAGAAAATAAACCTCTTACCATGTTAATTATCTTAATAAAAACATTATAAAAATAATATACCACTTTAAGTTAATCTTGATTTCAATAATTAAAATTAAATAAAACTACCTAAATAAATTTCTACGCATCTAAAACGTAATTCAAATTCTAAAAATGCAAAGCCATCAAAACTACGTTAACGGTTTTCTATATTACTAACCTCCATAGTAACTCAAGTTCTTATATGCGTAATTGAATCAAAATGATTCAATTTTTAATGACGCATTAATCCTGCGGTCACGGCATCACTGTGGAAAAGCTACCTATAACTATCTGTAATTTGTGCTGAAAGTAACTACACCTACATAGATGTCAAGACATCTAATTAATCTCACGATATTTTATAACTTTGGCCAGATGTGATCGTCTAGAATTTATAATATTATGGACCCTTTACGTTGTGTAAATTTTACGTTGTGTAACTTAATAAGTTTAATCAATTAGAATAAGTTTAAGAAAATGTACTTTTCTAATACTCATAGAAATCTATGAATAAAAGAACCGTCGCTATAAAATAACCGCAATAATAATGAATCGAATAAAACATATTAATCAAAGAATCGTAATCATAATTCAGATTATATGCGCGAGTAATAGAGCTGTAACTAAAATCAAACACATTCAAACAAGAAACCAAATAAATTCAGTGAAATAAGAAAACAAATGAACATCAAATTTAGAAAGACTTAAATCATGCAACTTAGCTGAGAATTCAGGAAACAGCTACTGCCAGCCGCGTCCTTTTCTTTCTTCATGGCCATATTTCCCCATTACTTTATATACAATATATACATTTATTATGAATAAAATTAAGTATGTAATACAAGGTTGAATAAATTTATGAAATAAAAGACTGTGTTACTTAAAATAATATTGGTAATTAAAGAAAACACTTTACATAAAACTACACGTTCATCAGCGGCGGCTACATCTAAAAGAAATAGAAACGGGGGAGAGGAATTTAGATCTTTTAGGATCTATAAATAGGAACCCTAAGCGACTTGAATAACGTAAGGCTCCCATCCAGCCTAGCACCTTACTCCAATGACCAAACAGAATCCGTCGTAAGTTCGACCTAACGCACCTCTAATGAATTTCTTAGAATCTCACAAACCTTCACACTTTTACTGATCACAGATTCATTCATCGCTTCAATTAATCACACATTGATTCAGTCATACATTTCAGACATTCATTTTTTGATTGTTGTTTTATATTAAGTTATTATTATTATTTGACCCTATTCTAATTTATGACCATACAATTCCAGACGACTCGAACTAACCCTAAGGAATGTTATGGTCCTTCTTGTAGTGTGTGTACCTAGTGTGTGTGTCGAGTCTAGATAGGTCGCGCATTCAGCGGCTGCTGTGTGGCAGTGTGAACTCTAGATCTAATCCTAGACTCTGAGTTTTCCTGGCTAGCTCTCCCCCCCTGTTGGCCGAGAGTTCAACAAAGCGTCCGTTTTTCCCGTTTCTTCGTGTTATAGGTTACTGCCGACATCTTGTCACCGTCGCGTGAGTTATCTAGTGCATGTGAGTAATTTTTTTTAATTTATTTTTAATTAAATTTTTAAATTCTTATATGAATCTTGAATCTCCACTAAGAGTCCGAATAAATCTTCAACAAGAATCCTTGTTATGTAATAATTTCTGCTTTTTTGATGTTGTGAGGTATATGTACACGCGTATCTTTATATCTCGTTCAATATGATTGTATAATTCCATTGTGTATCCATGTATTAATAGTAATACAGTATTTTACAATCCGAAATATATATATAAACTCCAACAATGATAATAAAATACTTCAAATCCTTGAATAAAACGCCAACAATTAATCCTTATTATGTTATGTTATATGATGCTGTCTTATATCTCGTTCAATACGACTGTATACTTTCATGGTAACACATTATTTATGATCCAAAATAAATATAAACTCCAATAATGAAAATTAAAGTGCTTCAACTCCTTAAATAAATCTCCAACAATAGTCTTATTATGTAGTAATATCTGCTTGCAAATATCTAATAAAATTGACGAATTTTAGTTGTGTTGATTTAAACATTTTCGATTATGGAAAGTTTCATTCAATTATTAGAATAGAGAGATTAAAGTGACCTAGCTAAAGTAATAAATTTTGTGACGTTTGAAATGAACACTTTCCCATACATGCATACAATCATAATATCACTCCCCTATTAATATCCCTAAGATAATAACTGTAAATTCTACCCTTGAGATAAAAGGACAAAACGTTGACACTCCCGGCTGCTAATTTCATAACCTGGAAGGAGTAAATAGACCCCTATTTAACACTAATATATATAAAGAAAGTCAACGTAGTCGAATCGAAGCCGTTGTTCGATGTATCGCTAAACTGAAAACTGAATAAAATACGTTAGCTTCCCTAAATATAATATAAATATTAATATATAAAAATACTCCCATTTTATCACTGACTCTACATAAATCAAACACTGCATCTATTTATTACTTCACTGATAAAAATAAGTAGCGCATTTGCTCACTCGCGACGATATTCAACTCTATGTGGGTCATTTTTAACAACGGTAATCAGAATCACGATAGACTCTGATTAATCGCGCACGCGTATCTCGACCCAATAAAAGACAATCTCACCGCTTAGAAGATTCTGAACTTGCGACCGTATTCAGACCTCTTCCCGCTCACCCGTCCCAAACCTGACTGCCAAATCTATTTCTCCATTCCCACCTCCTTTCCTGGGTTTTTTTAAACAAATCAATTCCAATACTTAGTAAGTCTCACGCCTGTCAAATCCTTAAAACATACATTAACTCAAAATTTATAGCGTCTGGAGAAAACAGCACAAAAAACAACTGCAATCACTTCAATATGTGTTTAAAGTATTCGTTGTACATTTTTTTCTAGCTGACTTTCTGGCGTCGTGACATTTTGTGACTAGGGTTGAACCAATTACAGTTTTAGTGTGTAATTTCAATTCGTGTATGAGAATCGAGGTACATTATATATTTTTAATTGATGTAACATGCATACCATTGCCGTTGATCATTATTTCGATATGAAGTAAACTGACATTAATACTCTGAAAGTAAACATAACATTTCCCTGAATATCATTATTATTAAAGCTTCAAGTATTAATATAAAAGTTATATGAATGTTACTAGCTTTAAGATTAAATGGATAATACTTATACTTGAAAATCATAATAGATTAGCGATTCAAAGTTAAATGTAAGTAAAATCGATCACAATTGTATCGAATTATTACTATCGATATTACTTTCAGATTATAATTATTTATATGGTAACAAAAATATTTCAATCAAAACATACATAATCGTAAGATTTATTTACTGTTCTTAAAGTCTTGACAACCCTTAAAATCAATATCCGTGTTAAACGAAACCCCATAAACAAATCCCTTATCGTGCTGTGAAATACTTAAGATTATGCGAGCAAAGCAGTTTTGAGAAATGATTTCTTTAACTCAAATAAATATGTCAACATACAGCGTCACACTTCAGATTTCTATACAAGCCAATATGGTTTATTATTTTTACAATCGATTCGTATGAGGTCAACTCTATTTTAACCTTTATTCTTTAGTGGTTATGGCTATAGAATGAAACCATAGGCCGCAATTCATTTGCTATTTGTATAGAAATCCCCATAAAGCTGTCTTTCTGTAGTTCAAAATTTATTTTAAAACCCCATTAAACACTCAAGGACTAATACAGATAAGTTACTCTTATGTCTGAACAAAAAGTCACATAAACCAAATGGTAGGTACATGTAACGAACGTTATGTGTACATGACGTCGGTTACAGTACCTAACCAATGCCGCCGCCGACAGCACTAGAGTGCAAACTTAAAACGTCTAGGAACTCGAGTATTTGGCAATTCAGCCCAAACCTATCGGGAAATTATGTACCAAATGCTAGTGACAGGTTTTGAAACTGTTTTGGGAAATTCGGTGAATGCTAAGTTGAAGGTAGTACCTACCTGGTTCGTTGCTCCTTGCCAACGCAAACCACATTTTGTAGGTAATGAACATTATTAAGAAGTAGATTATCGCCTATTTGGAAAGATTTTAAATGATATTAACATAAAAAAAGTTTTCTGAATCACCTGTGTTCCGGTTTGAAGGGCATATCATCATAGGCAATATCTGATGTCTCGGGGTGATGAGTGCAATGCAGTGCTACGCAATGCTTTTTAACGTGTTAAAGTTCTGGGTGGCACTGCATTTTTTATGGGCAGGCGTGGCGCTTGTCATCAGGCGAACGACTTGCTCGTGTCATCACTCAGTTCCATAAAAAAACTGTGCAATGCGCATCACTTCTTTATAGATAGGTAACCTACATACTATATATACTTAGGTATCCTTTAAAAAACGAGACCCTATTATAAAGTCTCCGCTGTCCGTCCGTCTGTCTGTCTGTCCGGCTGTCACCAGGATGTATCTCATGAACCGTGATAGTTAGACAGTTGACATTTTCACAGATGATGTATTTCTATTGCGGCTATAAAAACTAAAAAACAGGTAAGTATCGGTTGAATAAAATATATAGTAAATAAATAACGCCCAACGATCGCATACATACATACATATATCCTAGCCCCTAACTAAAACTCCCTTTACCCTAGATAGGTATAGGTAGTCCTTGTTAGGGGCCAGGTATGTATGTGATCGTTGGTCACATACATAGATCCAGGATCTATGAGGACCATGGTAGCACAAAACCCAGACATGAAACAAATGCTTGTGCTTTTTTTTTGCATATGCAAAAAACATATAAGGTTTACACTATCGTCATTGGTTAACACCAAATAGTAAGTGTATTTTATGGGCCGTTGTTGCTTGAGATAAGGGATTTATTATATTAAGACTAGCTTCACCCTGCGGTTTCAATCAATCAATCAATCAAAAGTTCTTTATTCAATTTTGTCGGTGATAGAGTCTTGTGATAATTTGACGTTCATAAGTGCGTCTGTGATGCCGAACATGAATAAAGAGGTTTTTACTTTGATCTATGTATGTGATAGTTGGGCTTTATTATTACCCCATGCTTCACTTAATTTAACGTATCAAAGCATACCGCGCCCAGTGATCTGGAACTGCTAGCCATTAATTATCCTCAAATTAACATTGTTGTTATACAGTTGGATCGTGGGATGTATGTATATCAATTAGTGGAGACTTACATCAATAGAGAGCCTTGATCGTCGATACCGACGACGTTGTAATAATATTTGAGCTATTCGTGCTATTATTATAATTATCTACATATATATATTATCTAAGTTTGTATTAATATGTATTCAATATGTACCTACCTACATTTTAACATTGCAATTATTTGAAAAACAAAGGTAGTAAGTACTAAACTACTGAATTTTATGATTATTCTGATATGTATTTTTATTTTTAACCGACTTCAAAAAAGGAGGAGGTTCTCTGTTCGGTAGTTTTTTTTTATATTTGTTACCTCAGAACTCCGTCATTTATGAACCGATTTGAAAAATTCTTTTTGCGTTGGGTTCAGTATAGCTACGAAGTGGTCCCATATATAATTTCATCGATATGTGACCTTGGACTTCGAAGATACATTGAAGTCGATTTTTTTCTAAAAATTAATTATTTAGGTTTTTTTTTACGCTTAATAGGTCTATGTTTGGCCAGTATCTCGCCTGATGTGAAGCGATGATGTGGCCTAAGATGGAGCACATAGATCTAGAGAGAGACGGCAGTTGAGCGGCTGCTCAGACCCGTCTCCCCGATGGTTCACCGAACATCATCCCGAAACACGACTAGGTTGCTTGACGGCATGGCTTTGTTCGGTGGGTGGTATTACAACCACGGCCAGAGCCTACCACTCCAAAAGGTATTAGGTTTTTTACAATATTTCTATAAAAAATAATATATACAAAAATGCTATAAAAACCTAAACATAGAGTGCCGCTGGCAGCGAGGCAGGGCCCAAATTACCAGTGGTTAGGGTTGCAGAGTGAGGAACCTCTAGACTATACGTGCCGTGTCAAGGAGTACTGTCTTCTGCATCTGACCATTTATTATTTATTATTATTATTGATACCAAAAGCACTTTCGTGTGAATATTGTCCCTATCACCTATCACATAGGAACGTATGCAAGAACGTTATTTATTCCTGATAATTACCATCGTTAGTAACACATGCATGCGCTGCGTCATTCATTACTATCTGCAACGCAGCAGCAAGTACATGCCTACATAAGAGTAGACATAGGGTCATGAATAGGGCTGCTAATTTCACCCGATATGACTTATCATTTGATTTTGAGTTGATGTAAAAGATTTTCTGGAGCATCCAGAAGTAGAAATGCTGAAAATAAGCGTTAATTAATTTTGCTTACAAAAATAACGAATTAATAAAAACCAAGAAAACTTTTCTTCTTAGTCAAAGAGTGAACTCGATTACCCTGTACTTTTTAGCACGTTTTTATTATGTCACTTTCTTGTTTGTCTGTCTGTCTGTCGTTCCGGGTGGAATCTTGCAACCCAAATTTCGTGCACTTCCCGATTAGCTATTCGGCTGAAACTTTCAGGGTAGCTCACAACTCGATGACGATGCATTCTAAATCCATAAAAATTGGGTTTTAGATTATCTAATACGGATTCTTGTTACTACTCCAATTTATGAAAAGTGCGTTGATGGCTTACTTCGTAACTAGAGATATAGAGAAAAAATCAAAGGAGGATGGCTATCCACACCCTTCTAAAAAAAGCATCATGTAAGTCAGCATAGAGATAGGCGACGCTCTGCTTATACCCATTCCGTAGCCCGGAAACGGCAAAATGTCTCACATATTTATATGCTATATAAACAGCGAAGATCTCTAAAATACACTCTGGTAACCCTACTCCGCAGTTATGCAGAATAGGAGTGCACGTCCTCACGTAACAAGCTACGTGCCGCCGCATCAGACGGTTTATTACTTACATTTTTCACTTCCCGCTTCGCAACCCTTTCGTGGTTCGATAGTGCTTGTATCTATCTTCTCTGGAGTTTATATTTGAAGGTATCTTCTTAAATGTTGAGGTATATTTGAAAAATGCTTAAGGTGTTGGCATTGATTATGCTATTTTTTTTTTGGCTCAAATGTTTTTTTTTTTAAATCTTTATTTATTAAAAAGGAGTTTGATCAGACATGATCATGACACTCCCATCGTATGCATCTACCGACTAACCTCGGCGTTTAATGGCGATGTTAATGTTTAATGGCTCAAATGTTTGCTTTTCATAGCTTTCTCTCTCCAAATCTCTGACTTATACTGATTATGCATCCCACATTATATTGAGATCAGCCTTCCGGATCTGTTCTGTCTATTTTGTTCTACCTTCGACATCGTCTTCGCATATTTTAACGTTTAATTAATTACTTAATAATTTTTTTTTGATGCTGTATTTTTATTAACAAATATTGATGTTACGTCTGAATTATTAATAAATGAATTTAATTGAATATTGCATGCATTATGTTTTTTTTTTCTTTTCATCTTCTTACTTTAAATCGTTTCAATTACTTTAATAATAGATACTATTTTAGGTGAGATAAAAATAATGAGTCATCTTTAATCTATACTGTACCTACCATTCTCGCCGCTTTTCAAGTACTCTGCACAACGCCGCTTTATTTTGATTACAAATATGACTACTATAGCTTACTATTTTTGGGTCTCCTAGTACCAGAAATTTCTTTTTTTATGGAATTAAGTAATGAGACGAGCAAGTCGTTCGCCTCGCGGTAAGCGCCACGCCTGCCTATAACAATTGCAATGCATCCAGAACTTTTAATACCATAAAGTACTGCTTATATAGCACTGCATTGCACTCATTACCCCGAGACATCAGATATTAAGTATCATATGCCCAGTAGTTTCGCTGGATACAATGCCCTTCAAACCGGAACACAGTAATGCTTGCGCAGTACTGCTTGGCGGCAGAATAACTGGCAAAGTGGTAGTACCTACCCAGATGGTCTCCCGCATACGAGAGACCACGAGTAAACTACATCTTAGGTATACTCAGCAAACTTGTTTCTCGCTGTTAATTTTAAAAACCCTCCTTTAAGCATACTCGTACAATGCCGGTTCGTCAGAAACAGACTCTCATTAGCTTGTGGAAGGTACTGACCTCATTCAATTTTTACTCCCTAGATCACAAGACTACATGTTTCACTCTGAGATGGCTATATGGTGTACTTGGGAGGTTACTAAGGGTTTTCATTAAAACAAATGGGCGTGGGGGAGGCGGTGGATAGCATAATATATTATAGATTCGACAACGACGTAAGATAAGGCATCTCATTAAATTCTAATGTAAACAAACTGAATTCTACTGAGTGACTGAAACTGAAACCTACTGAAAACAAACTGAATTCGCTTCATTCTCTACATTTCAATAGGTTAAGGAGTAGGCTGTATTTCTAATGATTCAATTTTGTTTTATCTAGATTGAATAAGAAAGTCAAAAGAAGATCGACAAATGTTTTTCTTGTCTATATGTACATATATCTCAATTTCTAGACATATCTTACAACAATATTTATTTTCATTTCAGTCTAGACTCTAGACTAGATTCAACAATATTTTTAATTCTTGTGTAGGTTTCTTATTTAATTCTATTATATTTGTGTATAGTTGCTACTATTTATACGTCTCAGAAATAAACTTAATTTATAGGCAGTCATTTTGTTATATTTTTTACCTAACTACGGCGAAGTCAAAAGGAAGGGCTATATTTTAGCAGTGTGTGTATGTATTTACATATGTTCCACTGTAGCGCCTGTTGATGCTCATAAAATAGCTAATAGGTACTCATCCGATTATGATGAATGAGGTGTTAATCGGTTATGATGGTCCGGATGACATTAGTTTTTGCTTGCTACCGTATTTCCGTAGTCTGGTTATACAATGTTTTAATTAATCTAAATCTAAAGCATATTTCTGTTATTAAAACTCGACCAATTCTACTGTTAAACTAACCTAATGCTTATAATAAAATATATATATATATACATATTAATAATAAACATTATTCATTCTTTACCAATAAAAACAGACTTAAATTATGATGTATCTTCAAAGTCCAAGGTCGAAAATCGATTAAATTTATATGAAACCACCTTGAAGCTATACTGAACCCAATGCAAGAATTTTCCTAATCAGTTTATAAATGACGGAGTAATCGCGTAACAAACATATGTAAAAAAACAACATACAGTCGAATTGAGAACCGCCTTCTTTTTTGTAATCAGTTAAAAAGAAACATTGCTACCTATTAGCCATTACATTAAGCAAATTGGTCTAAATGCCTAATAAATACGTCCCAATCCGACCCGGCTAGTAACGTACCCGTATTGTAGTAAAAACCCGTCCCGAAATTCTGTAAGTAGATAGTAGTTATACCTATACCTACATATAGCTATTAGCTATATGATCTATTCTGTGCACATCAAATGTGCCGCTCTCAGTGACAATGTGAATTTTATCTTGCACCCTGTTTGATAAAATTTAAAATTCAGCCTGGAACTGCCTTACGTAACAGCTGTAGACAATACCTTTTGATACTTTAGACTCATTGTTTTTGAATTCTGTAACTGCTGTGTCGAGTTTTGAATGTTGTCAGCTTGTTTTCACGTACCAAAGCGTTGTATCGATAATTAAATCAACCAAATTGGCAAGCATAGTCCTTTATTAACTAGAGTATGAATATCTCGATCATCGTGTGATGTCCGGAATAAATGTATTTTCTTTCTTTCTTTTTTTCTTTCTTTCTTTCTTTCTATTTCGGCTGTAAAATCAGTTAGGTACATACTGTGTTCCGGTTTGAAGGGCATTGTAGCCAGCGAAATTCCTGGGCATTATGAGACGCAACAGCTTATTTGTCTCAGGGTGACAAGCGCAGTGCAGCACCGGGCAGGATTTTGCAAAACAAAGTTCTGGGTGGTGCTGTTATTGTTATAGGCTGGCGTATTGCTTACCATCAGGCAAACGACCAGCTCGTCTCGTTAATCAGTTACATAAAAGAACATCATATTTAAAACAACTCATACAACATGGTCTTCTTAACATTGACAAAGGTCCATACAAACGAACAGGGATGCCGTCAACTTTAGGCATAAACATTCATTATTGACAATTTGAATGGGAGAAAAACGTCAGACCCGCGTTAGGCGTTGCTAGTAAATATTTGATCGGATAGAGCCGCCCTTCCGCTGAGCAGATGGGGGTATTTGACAGATTTAAACCGGCTGTTTGGATAGCTAGCTACCCCCATGTGTCCATAGCATCCGCTCTAATGTGTAACCTACCCATACGTAACTGGTGTGTTTGAAGTGTATCTTATACCGGATATTGGTTCAATATATGGGTTTCTATTACTGATGAGAAATATTAATATTTGATCTCTTTGAATGCCTATTTTATAATGATTGATAAAATGAAAACATACAAACATTTTTTTGTAACCGCGGTTTGGACTATTCCTTACAAACAATAAATAGATTATCATTATCATTATCTGTAGGCCATTTAGTTGGCTCGTTGGCTGCCGGATACCCGGCATAAACATAGTATTTAATATCTTTTAGTTTAGTTTTATTTAGTTTTTAAATTATTAAGCCTTTTGTTATATTATATTAAGTATTCTTCTGAAGCGCGAGCGAGTGTGGCTCAGTGGGAGCTCGTGCGACTTTCGATCCGACGCACCCGAGTTCGAATCCCGCTGGCCCCGCACCACTGACTTTCTTAAGTTATGTGCGGATTTAACACTCGCTCCAAAAACGGCGAAGGAAAACGTCGTGAGGAAACCGGCATGTCCAAGAAGTTTTCACAAAAATTCAAGGACATGTGACATCCGCCAACCCGCACTGGGCCAGCGTGGTGGATTATGGCCCATTCTCTCTCTGTGAGAGAAGACCCGTGTCCCAGCAGTGGGAACGTGATGATGATTCTTCTGAATGTATATGACATATATAGGTTTGTTGAAATTCAAATAAATTTATCTAAATAAAAAAAAATTATATAGTCGATTCAATAATTCAATAAAAAAACATAGTCAAATAAAATAAAACTTAGTTTAAAATTACATAGGTATATAATTTATAAGGTCTGTATATATAAAAGGATAATTTTTTACCGTTCACCAAAAATACTCTTTGTTCACCAAATTTGGTTTGTTTTAGCACTTAAACGCATAAGTGGCCCTTGGGCCACCCCAACGCCGCGAACATGTAATATTCATAAAATAGATGCTCATTATAAAATATTTTAATGAAAATATTTTGGTGCACAATCAGTATATTTAGAGGTAAACCGGTGTTTATATTAAGGTACAGTTAAAGACGATCGTATTTTAAAAAGTCATAAATATTTGTATCATACTACGGCTTATTTAATTTGTATTATTATCGAGCTCGCTATTCATTTGTTTAGCCAGTGACACACATAATTGTTCTTTTTGTGTGTGACGAGGCGAGCTTATGGTAAGAAATATGCCCATAACAGTAATAGCACCACCCAGAACTTTGTTTTGCAAAATCCTGCACGGCGCTGCACTGCGCTCGTCACCGCGAGGCAATTAGCTGTTAAGTCTCATAATGCCCAGTAATTTCGTTGGCTACCATACCCTTCAAACCGGAACAAAATAACGCTTGCGCAATTCTGCTTGGCGTCAGAATAACTGGCAAAGCGGAGGTGTGTAACATAAATACGTTTTCTACCTAGTTGAGGATTAATATCTTTTCTGATAGACTGCGTACGTGACTATTAATGTATGAACCCTAATACCCTCTTCAAATACAAAAAGCCACAGCAAAAATAAACCAGAGCTAAGTAAGCCAAACTGAATTAAGAACGCACTACAGCACATTACGTTGTAATTTGAACAGCGGAAATCTCCACATAAATCAGTACCACCGCAACAAGTGCCCGGAATGGGACATTTGTACTGAGAAATACGATATCTTTACTGAGCCTTGAGTTTTAGCGTTTATAATTATTTTTTATTTCTCTGGACGTTTAGGTATTGTTAGGGAAGAAAGAGAAGTTTGTAATAGCAAAATTATGTTAACGGTAGATGTTTAGATAATATGTGACTTGTGATAGGCGAAAGGAACTTGTTAGAGTATTTTGCCTCGGGCTATTTTAATATCTGCTGAACGGGTTCAAATGACGCAACTTTGTGGAGCTTCAACTAACTTATAAGGAACTAACTAGGTTGACTGGAAGAGAGAAGAAGAGACGCTTTTAGCGATAAGTCTGCCCGTTGTACTATATAATAATAGTTTATAAGTCTTTCGTGTACCTTGTTATTTCTTGTTTAGTGTAGAATAAAGCACTATTGTATTGTATTGTAACTAATAATAATAATTGTAAGGCCAGGGGCGACTTTGTGGCGAGTCGTCGGTGCGTGGCGACACTGAGCATTACCCCGAGATTCTCCCTGGGGCTAAATGAGACCCCTGACCCCCAGCTTGCCTTAACTGGCCGTCCGGGGGTGGAGATGCAAGAGCTAAGAACTAAGCTCCAAGGGTGGAAGTGTTAAAGGGCATAACGCCGGGAGTAGCGTTTAAGTGAAACTGCAGCACACCTCTCGACACCCTTTAGCCACCCACACCAACGTTGCCCCTCTCGTCGCCAATGAACGGCGGCCCTTATAGGGGGCCCGTTTAGTGGGTGGCGAGTCACCACCTGCCAAAATATTTTCTTATGAGGCGGAACTGGCAGGTGCCGAGGTCTCATATCATAGACCGGCTCTCATCCATTAAAAAATCACCTGAATAGCCCAATCATAAGTAATTTTCATATCTTCAATAATAGTCCTCGCACATATCGGGGGCTGTCTTTGATTGTATCTTCTGATGATGCACTTAGAGACAGTCCCCGATAAGTGTTGCCCATTACATATCTAAATTAAATGCTCTAAGAGGCCTCTACGTGTTGGACTCATGTCCCCGCGGAAGCCTTCCAAAGGACCGGGTGTATAACCCGTGAGAAAGAGCGACATAGTAATAGGAGAACAGTCTCCCTAAGAAAAACAGTTTCGCGGTTCAATTTCCTTTTGATTGAAGATGCTAGTGGTAAACTGGCCTGAATTATTATTTTTGTCAGCCTCTGTGGTGTAGTAGCTAGGCAGGTTGGCTTAAATCAACTAATATTTTTGCACAGCAAAAAGCGCAAGCATTTGTTTCGTATCTGGATGTTGTGGGACTATGGTCTTCTAGTTCCTGGTTCCTTAGATACAGGGAATTGTAGTTAGGGATCAGGATCTATGAAAAAAAACCTGTGTTACTCTTGTGGTACCTACTCTCTCACTCTCACTCTGAGACAGCGCCGCATGTGCTACTGGAGTGCAGCAGCGTGGCGACCCAGCGAACGGAATTCCTAGGAGCGCCGGGGTCAGCCGGAGCTGGAGCGTCGTTCCGGGAAGCCTGAACCGGAATCGGAGAGTTGCTGGCCTTCCTGAACGACATTGGGTGGCTGGATTAGCTGCCTCAACCCCATCACGCAAAAAGGGCTGACTAACGGCCTAGTTGCGGCAAACTGCTCGCCCAACAAGTAACAAGTAAGTAAGATACCTACTCTCTATAATCTTCTAAGAGAAAGTCCGTCTCCCATCTACGTTGTAAATACTACCACCAGGTGCTACAACTATCATGCTAACACCTACTTATATTTTACTAAAACACCTAGTGTTTCAATTTCAATCCCACAGACAAACACGTGTACTAAATAAAGGCAGACCCTACTAAAAGGTGTCACACAAAGAAAATTCCAAATGGAAAACAAACAGCCCGATACGCATCGTAGGCACGTAATCTAGGTAAATAAAGACAAATATCAATTTACTGTATCCAAACAGTATCACAGTTCGAGAAAACAAAACTGAACTACAATAAGTTTTACCAACTGATTTTAGTCAAGGCAAGAATGGATACAAGGTTAAACTGATAGTATTTCAGATTGAGTAGAAAACTTGCGTGTGTAAAATACTTTTTATCGAATGTACTTCGATTACAACTTGTATTCAAACTTTCTGAAAATAAATGGTAAGTACCCCGCGTTCACACTTTCAAGGATGAATCGGATGGAGATACAAAGGTGGACAGAAAGTGGAAACGCTTTTTTTGTACTTTTACTTCATACCTATTCAGTTGATGATGCATATTATTAATTAGTAATGAATAATATGCATCATCAACTGAAAATGTAATGAATTATTACATTGCGTATTTCCATGCAAATTCTCTGCATTACCTGGAAGAAACTTCTGTCTTGCAATAAGGCATACAAAACCATAACGAAAGAATCAAAACTCAACTGTTTAGTTAATATGGAGCGTGTAATCATCATCACATAATCCTGTAATCATCATCATATAAAGCATGACTTAAGTAAATAAGAACTTCAGTCACTGTTTTCCATTTCACACGTACGGTCCCCATACATCACGATTAGAGTGTTTTGTTCGGACCCCATCAATATCTGTGTCGGACAATGGGCCGACATACGGACGTCCGCGTCCTTAGAAACTAATACAATACAATTGACAATTGGCAATAACATAGAAATATGTGGCAATGAAAGTGAATATTTTTAGGCTTTTCCTGTTTTTGGAGATCATTTCGTTAGCAAAATTAATGGGCTTATGAGGCTAAAAAACAAATGTGCCACATGGAGACGGAACTGAGGAGTAGCTCGACTGCCGTCTCTCAATAGGTAGATGTGCTTCATATTCGGCCACATCGGGTGAGGAGTCAGCGAATACATAGGTCAATGACTTTTTCAGTACTGGTTAGCATGCAGCTGCTGCTGTGGGCAGGCATGATTTTGTTAGCTCATTAGCTCATTACATAAAAGATAAGGTTTAATTAGAGCAAAATATTGTCCTGATACCTGTGTCTTTCGGTTTTTCCAAACCATCATCCATCCATCGATCAAGATATTTCATGATAAAATACAGTTCTAAAGCGGTTTATATTTTTCTTCTTCAATCCTCTACAACAGTCAAAACGTATCCTTATCTAAACCACTGGTGGTAGGTTGCTCTTATGCGAGAGGCCGTCTGGGTGGGTACCACCGCTTTGCTAGTTATTCAACCGCCAAGCAGTAGTGCGCGAGCATTACTGTGTTCCGGTTTGAAGGGTATTGTAGCCAGCGAAATTACTGGGCATTATGAGACTCATCAGCTAATTGTCTCAGGGTGACGAGCGCAGTGCAGTGCCGCGCAGGATTTTGCAAAACAAAGTTCTGGGTGGTGCTGTTATTGTTATGGGCTGGCGTATTGTTTACCATCAGGCAAACGACCAGCTCGTCTCGTCATTCAGTTACATAAAAAAAACCTTTGCATAGGTACAACATTATGTTGTTATAACCACTTATATAAGACTGAGATAGGCTTCCAAAAAAATATTTCGAAGAATTCCATTTTATCTCTTGGGACACTGAAATGGTCATGAAAAATTAACTACAGCGTTTTTTCTAAATCCTCTGTAGTATTCGATCCAATCAGCCGAGCGCCATTTGTTCCTAATTCGATTTCATCCCATATTGTTTGTCGAACGATCGTAAAAACAAATATTAATGTCCCCGTTTACTACATCTGTCTCTAAATACCGCTGGGATTTCAATATTCTAATATTCAAGTGTTATATCAATATTCAAGTATTGGCGCAAACATTCCATTTCCAACTGAAGTGCCACCATTTCACCCTGCGCTCTCGCGATTTCTAGCTTCTTTATATTTGCAAGGATTTCAAGATGGATCGTGGATATCTGTGGGTCCGTGTAGGCTGGGCGGTCTTGGCCCTCAAATGGGTTAATCGCTTGGAGTCCAGAGGCGACATCTGCACCTGACGGACTGAATTACGGAGCTGTGGCTGTTATACGCTGTACAAAAAGCTTTTTGGCATACATTTGCGAGTTCACGAGTCGATTTCTGTTAAAGCTTTCAGGCAAACGAGTAAAAGTTTGTTTTATTTAGAGTTTGTGGCGAGAAGGTTAGACATTCTGAATAGGGGTTTATGCGTTATTCAGTATGTCTAACCTTCTCGCCAAAAACTCAAAATAAGCTAAGCTAGATTACATATAAGCAACTAGTTGCTCGCCGCGGTCTTGCCCGCCGCTTTCCGGGATATAAGTATCCTGTCCTTTTCCAGGACCTAAAGTACCTGCACAACAATTTTCATCAAAATCCAATCGTTAGTTTTTGCGTCATCCATCTTTAAAAACTTTAAAATTTATAATATTAGTAGGATTACATATAAGTTTTTAATGTTAATTATCCTCTGGTGCTCAGAAAACTTTTGATATTATGGAAGAACAACATTATCTTCTCACTCAAGCTGATATATTTTGTCCCCGAGTGGTTATATCAACGAATCCTGCAGGGGAACCTCTAACTCGAACACCGATCCCGATCGCTTACAATTTCAAATTTGAAAGGCGTTAGCATCTTACACACTGCGATATCAATATTTTTTTTGCGATCGTGATTGGGATAGGGACGCGGAATTTAAGTAGGAAATTAAAAAGAAAGTTTTTGAAAAGTTAGACAATTCCAAAGACAAACATCGATCACGAGATATTTTTAAAAGCGGTTCGAGTAAGATCAATGTTTGGGTTAGACCCTTTCTGCTTATATACTCGTAGCTACAAACATTCTAAACTTACATAATATAAAGTTCTATTTTTGTCATAGTTGCAATATAAAGCTGTTATTTTATTATAACCCGTTTGACACTTCACGATAGCCTCCATAGCTTGCGAAGATAATAGGCAGGTTCAATTTGTCTCTGTCGTGCTTTCGGCTGTGGGTTACCTGGCTGCCTCTGCTCATTAACCTATTTTCATTAGCACGAACAAAAGGGGTAAATGGCTCGGAGGCCACCAACCCCTTGCATAAACTAGGGCCTGTGGATTTTTTACTGTTAGTTTTGCAGCAATTTTTCATGCAGTCAAGTTTCGGACTGATAGCTGCAACCTTCAGTCATTCACCTTCAGCCAAAACAAAGAACATGGCTTTGCTTTTAAAATGAAGTATTTTTATAACAAACGTTATTATGAGGTCGTGATAGTTGCAGTTTTTCTCAGAACTTTGGATTACTTTTTAGGGTTCCGTACTCAAAGGGTAAAACGGGACCCTATTACTACTCTCCACTCTCTACTCTGCTATCCGTCCGTCTGTCTCTAGTGGTCTGTCACCAGGTTGTATCTCATGAACCGTGATAGTTAAGACAGTTGAAATTTTCAAAGATGATGTATTTCTGTTGCCGCTATAACAACAAATACTAAAAAACAGAGTAAAACATATTTAAGTGGGGCTCCCATACAACAGACATGAATTTTTTGCCGTTTTTATAGATAATGGTACGGAACCCTTGGTGCGCGAGCCGACTCGCACTTGGCCGGTTTTATTTATTTTTACTGCTAATTGGCTTGCGTTTGACCCCTATGTCACCTGATGGTAAGCCACGATGCGGTCAACGATCAAGCAGGCTTGTCAAAATAGGTACTATTTGTTCACTCGAGATTTGAAGATTCCTAGATTTTAGCTATCGGAGAAGACCGACTTTGGCATGGTACTAATGCTTGCAATACCACACTGCGCTCATCACCCCGATACAACTTTTAACATACCTTATATTACTGGGCATTCCCCCAGTAACTTAGCCAACGATCCAGTGCCATTGAAATCGAGACATAACAATCTATGCGCATCGATTTAACGGCTAAACAATCAAGACTGTAATATTTATTCATCCAGCAAACTCCTGCATACTAGGATTATACCATTGATTGATTGATTCAATATTGAACACTCATTTGTAATGATTGGTTCAATTTAATAAAATAACATTTCACCTGAGCACCTAAGATCCTTTTACTTTATCAGTAGGTGACATAACTTCCAAAATACCTTTCTGTTCAAACTCGAAAACCTTCAAACCCACCCTGCATTAAAGGGGAGATCAACTTGAACTCCGAACTACCGATCAACATTGTATCGCTGTAAATAGGACGGCAAAGTTTTTTTATCCCTAAAGTTAGAGCAAGTTATAATTCCACTACTAAGACCAACTACCTCCTATGACCCTTGTCACTTCGAGAGGCCATTTGACAAGTCCTGGAGGGAAGACGGTATTTACTGATGCTCGGCACAGTTTCATTCAATTAAACCGATCTAAGTGAATGAAAGTTTGCTTGAGACTGTAATTTCGAAGGGGAAGATGGACGAAGATTATAGAGCCTTAGGGGACATTTAAAATAAGTTAGTTTATTCTATTACAGAAATTATCAAAGAGTGGAGAAGGCAGAAATAAGTACTTCGCAACGTATAAACATAAAACTACGCAAAACGACAAGCAAACTTTTGAATGGGCGCCCTAAGCATTTCCAACTTTATTTTGGCTAGGTATATTGATGCGAGCGTGTCCACAGATCAACAAAAAAGAAAAAGTTAAAAAACTGTAAAAACAGTGCGCTCGGTTAGATTGGATTGGTGAACATGCAAACTATAACATCAGTCTAGGCTTGAATATACCTATAAGAAATCAAGAGAATATCAATCAATTCTGCTTTTTCTGCTCTACCCTTGGTCCACCCACTGCTGTGCTAAAATTATGCCAACGTTTAATAAGTTTTGACCAGTGTAGTGTTTTATTTTTATTTTTTTTTTTTTTTTATATGACTAGGTAGTCAAACAAGCTGACGGCCCGCCTGGATGGTAAGCGGTTACCGTCGCCTATGGACACCTGCAACACTCGGGGCATTACTGGTGCGTTGCCTACCTTTAAGGACCCTTTTCACCCTTCTTTTAAAGTACCCCATGTTATAGCTCTGCGGAAAAACCTCGGGCGGTAGCCCATTCCATATTTTGCAGGTGTGCGGCAAGAAAGATCTGGAGAATCGGACAGTATGCGATTTCCATAGATCTATGGTATGTGGATGGGCTTTCGCACGATGTCGGGCAGTGCGGTAATAAAACCGTGATGGAGGAATGAGATCAAATAGTTCCTCAGAACATTCCCCATTATAGATTTTATATTTAATTTCATGTTTTAATTTTGGTGTAGGATAGTTTAGTGTTTATCATTCCATATATTTGTACATAATTGTTAATTGGTTCTGTAAATAAATAAAATAAAATAAAATAAAAAAGTTTTGACCATGAAAATAATTAAATTATCAATCACCATTTCCGGACTGCTTCCTTTGATGCCTAAATAAAATTGTGTAATTTCCTCACATCATATCATCGCAGCATCGTGCAGTATTCAGCAAATGTCTCTTGTCAAATCACCTAGTGCCTACAGTTCAAACAAATTAAATTTAACTAAAATACGGCGTTCGCTATTAACAAATTACATATAGGACAGCATGGCAGGCTGGGTTTCATTCACACGTAGGTACGCCTTCACACCCTCAAACCACAACAAGCATGTGCGCAGAGTAGTAGTCTCTTTTCATACTAGACACTGAAGCCTGCCTGTTTCTTGAAATTGATTTATTTTGTGTTCCTACTGAAACATTACCGCTCTATTTGTTTACGTTGAAATAATCACATTAATCACTACGTGATAACTTATACAGAGTTATTGCTAGCTCGTATTTATTTATAAACTATATAAATTTTATAAACAATTCAAAGAGTCGCGTCAAAAATAAGGAATTAAATCAAGAAACACGCATTCTGCTTTCGATGCTGAATGTATACCTACCTAGGTATGTGCATTTTCTACAATTATTTTCTCAATTGATGTTTCTATTGTTTTATACCCAAATTAGATCCTGAAATATTTAAACCGAGAGAGCGCCCCTCGTCAAATCGCGTAATGTAAGGCCAAATTGTATTTAAGTACGATACCTCGCCCGCCATTAACAAATTACATGCAGGACGAAGGCGCGCAGGACAGCCTTCGTTTGGAACATAACATGCGGGATGGATGTGAAAATGTTGCCTAAAAATTACGTAAAAGATTTTAAAAGTTACACTCAGTATAAAAAATGTTGACTAGAGTAGAATAAACGTAATGTATGAACGTGATTATACGAGGGTGGATTGAAAAATTCGCGGCCTGGTCAAGAAATCTCTATTAAATACGTACTAAAAAAAATTTTTTTTAAATTAATCTCCGTCTAGCACTATGCATTTCTTCTTTCGGGTTTGCAAAGCTTCTATGCCAATTAAAAAAAAATATTCTTCGCAGCCTTCAAAATAGAGCTTCGGCTGCGCTTGTACCTCTTAATTTGTTGAAAATTTCTGCTCACCGAGGTGTTTTTTCTACTTTGGAAAGAGTGAGAAGCCCGATGGTGCTAAAACAGGAGAATGTGATGGGAGAGGAAGAAATTCGAATCCACAATCACGAAGTAGAGCCATGGATTCAACAGGCGTGTGAACGCGAGCGTTGTCTTGATGAGACGACACCTTTTTCAGTTATCCTGGGCAGTTACTTTTTTTCGTCACAAAATAGTGCAGTAGTATGCCGAGTGCATTGTTTCGCCTTTGAGAAGGTAGTCTACCATGAAGACACTCTTGGCATCCCAAATAACAGCCATCATCACCTTGCCAGCCGATGTAACTGCCTTAATTTTCTTTAAAGTCGGATCATCAGGTTTTTCCACTGCTTGGATTGTTGTTTTGATTTTGGAGTATAGCGGTGAACCCAGGTTTCATTAACAGTCACAAATGTTATAAGAAAATCCCGTGGGTCAGCGTTAAACATCTCCAAAAGCTACGAGAAGTTGTGACTCGAACTCGTTTTTGTTTAATTGAAAGCAACCGTAGCACCCACCTAGCGGAAACCTTATAAACCGCGAGTTTATTGACAATATTTTTTTGCGTTTATTTATATGAGATGCCCATAGTGTATCCCTGATAATTTCTATCTACGATCTTTCAGTATAAGATCACAAACTTAACGATTTTGATTTGTTTTTTTCTTCAGTTGTAGACGTCGTAGGCCGACGAGGGCGAGGTTCATCTTGGATGGTTTCTCGACCACGTTTAAATTCGGCAACCCATTTTTTACAGTAGAATATGACGAAATAGATTCCCCTTTTATTGTTTTCATGTCATTCCGGATCTCTTTTGGTGTTAATCTTTTTTTAAACAAGTACTAGATTCCTCTCCATCCAAAGGTTACCTGGAAGAGATCGCTTTTAGCGATAAGGCCGCCCGTTGTAACACTTTCTTTAATTGTTTTTATGTTATGTCTGTAATTTAATGTTTGCAATAAAGCGTTCATCTATCTATCTATCTAGATGACCGCACGTTGTTTAATTTTTTACATATTTATAAAACGCTGCGCTTTGTCTCCTTTTACTCGGTCTAACTTAAAAACCGCTGATTCCACAGTTATCAAATTTTACATTTTATTTTCCAGTGAATGTATGAATTTAATGATGGTAGTTTAATAATAATAATCTTGTGATTTGAATGTGAGGCCGCGAACTTTTCAATCCACCCTCGTATATACGGTATGTCGGTCAGAGAGAAGTTGACTAGTGAAAAATTTCAGTCAGTTGAGTGTAAGAGGACGACCAATACAATTCATGAAAAAACAAGTACATTTCACAAAAAGCGTAACAATAGGCGGTCATATTGCTCAAAGCGATCTTTTCTATGCTAACATTTTTGGACACATTTTAGAGATTATTACATATTCTATGTAATTAACAACTTGTAAAATAATCATATTTGTATAGTCTGTTGGTGCCAGACAAACTGAATTGTAATATGTATAGGTATACACCTAGTTACCTAGATTCTATATACACCTGTAAAGTAGCATCAATAGTATCAAAATAACGCACGCGCAAAAAATAAAGGGTCCGGTGGTCCTTACATTTAAATCTTTATTTATATATGCAAATTCATGAAAAATATTGAATTGGTACTTTCATTGAGAAATCCCTAGACTATTCGCAGCAACAAAAGGATACCGGTCTTTGCTACTAAGTAGCCAGCTGTGTTAGACCTCATGAAGGATCACGTCAAAAACCAGAACGGAATACATACGCTTCATGTTATTCGAAATTATTTTGACATCTTGAAAGCAATATTACAAGAAACTTTAAATAGAACCATAGAGTTAGTTCTACTATCGTCTTATTTATCTTACTGCTGTATTACCCGGATGTAACATTATACGTAACACAATAGCAATTAATGTCAAATATATTTCCCATTGAACGAGTTAAGATAAGGAGATAAGAACCCGAAGCGCTCCGGGATATTGTTAACAATTCCTATATTTGCGATCCATACGATATTGTTATTGCGAAACGTTGGCTTGAAAATTTGCAAAACAACATTTAAATATTTGCATCGAAGACTATATCATATATATCAATCGGTTTTAATATAGTTTATTTTATAAACTCGCACATTGCTGTGAAGAATAAAGGTTCATTTACAATAGTAAATTATTGCCATTTTTCGTGAATTTCATTGGCATGTGAACTATTTTTAGTTAGCATGCTATGCGTTATTGCGATGCTAAGATGAGATGCAGGAAACTCGCCGTCGATTCGCAATCGCAAAAGCATTAGCATTAGTAGACCGTCGCCGCAGTACGCATTGGTGCGGGAATGAAGTTACACACATGCTCCCGTACGACGCTAAGCGATGATTTTAGCATTCATTGAATCAACTTTAGTTAATTTGATTAATGCTAATATACATTTAGCACCTTTTCAATGCTGCGAATGCTAATTAATCCAACATTAATTTACACGATGCTTTCTTGCCTATGATATGCAAACGCATATTACAATGGCAGGTTAACTAAACAATTGAAATGTACCAAATCACTAATTGACCTTTACGTTTCCCTCCATTTTGATATCCGTGGTACCTACATGTCCCTTAATAAAAGGTTTCTGGTGCTAACATATATAGGTAATATAATTATGAAGTAATAACATTAACTGTATACCCACTGTTTCGATAACTTTATAATTACATACCCATACCCACGCATGTGTCATTGTAATCCTACCCTACAAATAATATAAATATGAGGAGGATGCTCGTTTGTTACTCAATCATGCAAAAACGACTGAACGAATTTTGATGTTTTATATTAATTCTCGGGGGGTTAATCGCCGGTGATAAAATATAAATTTTATTATGAGTGTCCCGCGTATCCTACGTGTCCCACGTGTACGGAATCACCGGTGACCATTCAAACTAATATTATATATCAACCGGTGACTATTTTGAGCTTAAAAATTAAACAACAAATTTGTAGGTACATTATTATATTATGTTATTATTATATCAACCTATTGTGTCCCACTGCTGGGCAAAGGTACATAGGTGAATTTAATGCTAGTAAGCATTATCTTCCAGTTAGCCTCGGTGTACTGTAAAGATTTTATAAGGTATTATATATTATATAAAGTGCAAACAATATATAAAGAAAATTTGGAAAAATGAAAAGGTCATAGATAGATTATATCCTAAGTCCCCACGTCGCCGTCGGGGCAGAGGGCAGACACAATATTTCGCCATTCTTCTCTGTCTTGAGCCATGCGCTTCACTTCACTTCACTCCAGGTCAGTCCAATGGTCTTTGCTTCCGCGATGACAGAACGTCGCCAGGTCTGTTTAGGACGGCCACGCTTGCGCCGGCCCTGCGGATTCCAATCCAGAGCTTGTCTGGGGATGTGATCCATGTTCCTACGCAAGGTGTGACCGATCCAGCTCGGCATGCCTCAAAACAAAAATAGATTTACGAAACAGAGACAATATTAAACCGGACTGATTCGATACGATGACTTTTGGCATGAAAAAACGGACACGATTAGGCATATGGAATGTAAGGACGCTTAGTGAAGACAGTAAAAAGGTCATACAATAATAATAACTAGATATATACACGATACACGGTATGTATGATTATGTACATAAATAAATACATTGTCAATAATAATATAACAAAAACGATTATTTCTTTGTCATTTTTAATTTCGAGATCACCGGTGAGATTCAAAAACTGCATCGTAGATTCTTTTCGCGTTTAATGTTTATGGCGGTCTTGTATGCCATATCACGCCGTGACATGCGGGACCTGTTCTATTCCGTAGAATGTTGTCCTTGCACAATGCATTTCGTAACATAGGCAATTGCTTTCGCAATGGAATTGGGGAATTCCGCGAATTCTCTATATGTGCAATGTGCATCTCTACAAGTATATGCTACTACGAGTACATCATTAATTGTGTGTTGGGTTAGTTGTGTGTTATAAAATTCTATTTTACTTTATTGAAGATATATCACTAAGGTTAACATAAATTGATTTCAATTCTGGCCGAAGAGAATACAATACTACGTATCCTGGAAGCTCTAAAGCTTTTAATAACACTATTACAGAAAGGTTTTTTTAACATTTATTTATTTATAAGATGATCTACAGCTTATACATTAATATGAGTTACAATCTTAAGTTATCATAATATAGGCCAATGACAGATCTTCCTAATTATCACAATTTTATTAAGTATTGTTTTATTTTATTATACTGGTTAATATGACCTGTAAATAAGCTTTCGGTATTCTTTTACAAAGCAATCCATAATTCACCGCAATTAAAGAGGCATTAGGGAGCGTAACTCCTGTCACGTTTCCCGCTTAAAGTGGCGTCGGCCGTGTCGTGAGGACGCCATCTTTGAAACGTGATGCTGACGCGCCGTCCGCTATCGTGACGAGCCCTGACGCTTTGCTATTCAAATAAGTCCTTTTTTCCAAATACGACCTTTTTATTCGCTACCTATTGTACAATGGGATCTTACTCATTATTTATAGCGCCTATTGTTGGTGCTTTTGTTAACGAAAGTTTATTTACTCTTTTTTTAAACTGTTTATGAGTTTGTGTGAATGTTTTGCAGTTGCTAAAGTAATCAGGGGTAGGTAATTTCAGTATTTAAGTTGCAGAATCCATTAGTAGGTACGAATAATAATATTCGAGTTTCTTGATTAGTTTCGTCAGACAGTCAAATATAGATTTTCTTAATCTCACAAACCCCTCCATCTCACAATACCTGGTTAATCTCGCGTAGTTATTCATTAATCTAAATATTAATGCGAAACAGTAGTTCGCAACTGTTCTCTCTCCGGCGCTAAGCTACGTCGTGCAAATAAATAACTTAGCTCAGAGTTAAACTAGGTGTGCTTGAGAAAACGTCAGGAGCAGATGTCGAGTAAATTTAATATAAGCCAGGTAAGGTATTTTTCTTATTTAGAGCTCATATTCGCTTCGTACTAGCTTTAATAAATTTAATGTTGAACCTAGAAAGTTTTTTTTTTACGCTTAATAGATCCATGTTTGGCCACTATCTCGCCTGATGTGAAGCGATGCTGTGGCCTAAGATGGAGCACAAAAAAAGATCGTGTTTAATAGAACAAATAAATTAATGTTCCTATTGCTTGCTCATTTCATGCAACTTCTTATTTAAATAGATAATTTTAACTCGTACGTGTTTAATAAATAAAACTTTCATTCAAATATAAATTTTGTTTTCTCTGTAATAAAAGAAAACTTTAAATTCCCCATTTTGTACGTGGCAGAATAGGCGCAAACCCTATGCGCGGAAAATAGAAAAAAACCTCTTCCCTTTAGTCTGTGGCTGATCGCAATGCGCGCGCATAGGAAAACTGATTAATTTTTCCCGCCATAGCGAATCACAACTCGTTTTCACTGTTGAAAATGAGTTTTTATTGTTATCTTATTCCTAAGTGTGTTGAAAAACGTCGTATGATATACGTGTGTATTGATGATTACCGTCCTCGGCTGTCTTAAAACCCTCACCTAACGGCTCGGGTCTCAATGGCGCCTCAGCGGTAATCACCAACATTACACACTAGTACCATAATGTACTATTTTAAAGTAACTTTCGTGCCTTAACTACGTTAGACCCCACAAAACACTACTGGAATAAATAAAATTAAAATTTTTAAACATTTGTTTATTTATTTCTTCTTACAGCTATCATTACAGGTATATAACATAGATCAAAAGAGATGTCAATCAATTTAGTTCATTATAGCTCTCGAAACGACATCACAAAGCATTTAAAAAAACCGTAGCTAGTTTCATAAAGTACAGAATGCGAGTCCGTTCACATGTGGTTCGCATCAACAATAGAACCTTTAATAATAAGATCCTGGCATTAAATAGGGCAAATAAAAAGGGTCCTATTTGAAAAAAGAACGTACTTGAATAGCGAAGTATCAGGGCTCGTCATGATGGCGGGATTCCGTGGGTCAGCATTAAATTTCAAGATGGTGTCTTCAGGACACGGTCGCTACTTTAAGGAAATGTGACAAAAGCTACGTCACAAGTTATGTTGCGACCTGAAGGCACTAATCACTCAGTATAGTATGATTATTATTCAGAATACACAAAGGACTATTGAAATGTAGAATGTTTTATAACTAGCGTCATTTTTACATATGACCATTTATAGACACTGACATCCTAGTAGGTAGATCCACGACATATTTATAGTCAGTATATTGCGAATTAAAGAAAAATGTGTATTTTGCCAATATTCAAATTATAAATTTCGCCCAAAGAGATCAGAAGAAGTAAAGGAGTGAAAACATGCATCTATACATACAATTGCGAGTAAAATACAAATGTGATGCAATTCGACACTGAAGTAAATTAAGTACTCCAGCACAGAGGGATGCTTTTAAAAAAATATATATTAATTTACTCTAAATTTAATTTGAAAAATATTAACATAAAATTACAAAGATCGAAACTCGTTCGAAGTATGAACAGAGAATGCGTTAAAAACTAAAAGTAAATTTCCATTCGGTGCCCAATTGACGTCAATGGCCAAGTGCTGACACCGCGCCTCGTGCTCGCTGGGTTGCCAAACTGAGTCGCTGCAAGCGCATCGCTTTCCGTATGCCTTGCGTAACTAGTACCAAAATACTGTCTGTTTATGTACATTGTTAAAAGTATATAGTATTCTTCTATGGCAATTATTTAAATAATTTGTGAATACTTAATGTTTATATGTATTGTAGTTAAAGGTCAACAATGAACGAAGTGTGTAAGATTTCAACAGTTGATATTGCAAGTACTAGAAGGTGGCCGGATGTTACTCCATTTTGTATTATTTTGTGTGATTATTCAACACATATTTTTTTAAATGTCAGATGTCTCTATAGTTCTTATAGTCAATGACTACGTCTCTCAATTTTCTCTGTCACAGATGACGTTTGACGTTTTATTTCAAGTTAGAAGACTACGATTTGTGACATTTATGAGATCGACACTAGATCGGAACTAGAATTTGAATAGATTTATTTAGTGTTATAGGAGGGGTTCTATCGGTGTCCTTTAGGCAGGCCGAGGTCGCAGGGCAAAGTAATTAATACGGGGGTGTAAACGTACAGGCTTGTATTCAAAGTTATACAAATTACAGAGCGGGGGGGGGGGAAATTCGTTAATCTACCGGACAATAGGCAATGCAGTAGACATCTTCCAGTCGCAAAGGCTTGAGAGCTGGATGAAGTGCTAAGGCAAAGCGCTAAAGCTAGTGAGATCCGAATCCAGTAGATTCCATTCCACATTACAAATTCAAATCTGGCGGTCACTTGATTTCCGCGAACTAAACGTTTGCGTGTTTTAACGATCGCCAACGCCATCTAGTTTCAAATAGGTGCACTAATCTTGACTCGGGTCGATTGAATGCATTTTAATCATTTGTTGTGTTACAGTGTGCTATTTAAATGAGAAGAAATTTTGTAAAAAAATTAAGTGTATTAACAGGTCAGGTTTTTTTTTATTATCGTTATCGTTTGACCGCTATCTCACCTGTTGTTAAGTGACGATGCGGTCGAAGATGCAGCACGCTCGCCTAGAAGAAACCTGTTCACTCTTGTCTTAAAGACACCCAGATTATAGCTATCCGGAAACACATTTGCCGGCAGAGAGTTCCACTCCTTGGCCGTAATTAACGACGTCCATATACGCGTTTGTCCATCGTCTGTCTGTCTGTATCGCTGTAATCTCAACAAATACTGAACGATATATGTTTGCTTCCTAATTCCACACAATAGAGTCGAATTCTTAATGTTATTTAATTTACATAAAAAGGACCAATCGTTCTAGAAATCTTATGTTCAATTACTTACTCGTACCCTCACATGTTTCAAAACTCAGAAAATAAAACGAATTTTCTTTTCTTTGCTTCTGAAATTAATTTCTTCCAGGAAAAAGTGACTTTATGTTGATTAAACCAGAAGTATTAGTTCGAGTATTATTAGAATATTTTTCACTACTTTGTATCTTAGTAATATCATCATCATCAGCCCATCACGTTCCCACTGCTGGGACACGGGCTTCACAGAGAGAGAATGGGCCAAAATCCACCACGCTGGCCCAGTGCGGGTTGGTGAATGTCACATGTCCTTGACTTTTTGTGAAAAATTCTTGAACATGCCGGTTTCCTCACGATGTTTTCCTTCACCGTTTTTAGAGCGAGTGCTAAATCCGCACATAGCTTAAGAAAGTCAGTGGTGCGGGTTCAGTGGGATTCGAACTCGGGTGCGTTGGATCGAAAGTCGCACGAGCTCCCACTAAGCCACACTCGCTCTTATCTTAGTAATATCACAGAATAGTAATATGATAATAGCAAAAGTTTGTGAGGACGATGGCTATTTGTTACTCAATCAAGTTAAAACTACTTAATGGGTTTTGGTAATTTTGTAACTAGGTGATTCTGGAATATTACATAAGATAACTAGGTACTTATTTTTTACCCTGGAGAATAGTCCACGCTGATAAAACTGCTGCAGCTGGGCGCACCTAGTAAAATAAATCATAGATTATTAAAGCCTTTTATTATTTAATCTTTATTTCAGGCAACATTAAAATAAGTTACAGATGTTATTTACTTATTCTACGGCCCATATTAATATATACCTTAGAACAAACATACATAAAATTTATAATCAAATATTTATGTGACACGTTTGGTCGGCGACGTGTGACGCAACGTGTGCGCGGTTTAAATTGAGATTTCTGATCACACTTGTAAATTAATTATAGGATGTCGTTGAGAACTTCTATCATTATTGAGACACAACATTTATTTGGCGTGTCGATAATGTCCATTTATTTTTCTCGTTATTACTTTCCTGCATAGTCGTCTGGAAGAGATTGGATTAAGCGATAAGACTGCCAATTATTATTATTTATTTATTATTTATTTAATAATGCAATACAGTGTACGATAGTTACATAACTATCGACCTGGACCCTGTAGATTAGAGTGTAGCAAAAAACTTATATCTAAAACATCTTTCTTATACATTATATGTAATATTATATAAAATTATTTAAAAATTATACTTAACAAACTATATTCAATGCCGCGTTACAGTATATACATATTATTAGTAGGAACTAGTGGAATTATTACGTTCTTTCATTCAAAAAATCATCAACATTGTAGTAGCATTTTTGTATAAGGAATTTTCTGAGTTTGCATTGAAAGGTTTTATCATGCGTTTCATTTTTTATCATTTTCGGAATTTTGTTGTAAATTTTTATTGACATGTATTGTGGGCCTCTTCTAAATAGTTCTAATTTGGGTTCCGGTAATATAAGTGTGTGTTGTCTCCGTGGATTTTTATTGGTTTCATATAGAGTGGGGTGTTTTCTGACAAACAATGCTGACTCGAGGATATATATGGATGGTAGTGTAAGAATTTTCTGTTGAATAAAGTGGGGTCTACAGCTGACACGTTGGCGGATGTTAACAATTATGCGTAGGCATTTCTTCTGCATTATGAACAATTGTTCAGCGTCAGTGCTGTTACCCCATAGTAACACCCCGTATCTAAGCCATGCGTATGCGTAAGCGTAGTAGGCAGTTTTTGCTGTATCTATATTGGTATTAATTTTAAGAATTGATAGCGCATAAATAAACTGGGACAATTTTACCTTGGTATTTGCAATATGACCTTTCCAATTGAGATGGGAGTCAATTTTGATGCCTAAAAGGGTATAGTCTTTAACTTCCTGAATATCGAGGCTATTTGTTAATGTTGATAGATCTAATGGCTTTTTTTGGTAAGGCATAAATTGAATTAAATTCGTTTTCTTCGTGTTAATTTCTAAATTGTGAATTGCTAACCAAGTTTTGATATCAGAAAAGGTGCTGTTTATATTAGAAAGGGAACTTGTTAAAGATGTGCATTTAAATAGAAGTGAGACGTCGTCTGCAAATAATATGCAAGGAGAGTCTGTTATTTCTGATCAACTTTTATTGTTAGTTCGTTAATTATCTGTGTATGTTTCAATAACGAGTTTTCATTTCATTTTATATTACTCGTGATACGTGGCCGTCTAGGTACCACCACTGTCAGTTTTCCGCCAAGCAGTAGTGCGCAAGCATTACTGTGTTCCGGTTTGAAGGGCATTGTAGCCAGCGAAATTACTGGGCATATGAGACTCAATATCTGCACGATGTTTCGTGGTGATGAGGTCTATGCAGTGCTTAGCAGTACTTTTAATGCTATTAAAGGTTATGTGTGTATGGGTGGCACTACAATTGTTATGGGCAGGCGTGACGCCTACCATCAGGCGAACAACGTGCTGGCCTCATCCCTCAGTTCTATAACAAAAAAATCAATTCAATTAATTTATTTCAAATAAAATAATCCATTTTGTTAGTACCAGAAGTAGTAAAACAGGAAACAGATTGTTAACTTCATAAATATGTTATCTCCTGTACAAGTGTACCCTCACTTGGTCCACTTAACATGCAAAAGGTAAATCAAGTGCGCGTACCGCCGACCATATGCCATACTTCCCGGAGCACGATACCCGCTTTGATTCACCAATTACGCTCCCAGTACGCACAGAACCCTCCACGAGCGCACCATTTCTCACTTGACCTATTTCCTTTTTTTTAATGAACGAAACATTTTTGCAAACAGTATTCATGAGGCGCCCATTGCCTTTGTCGTTGGAAGGGTAGTAATAAAGCTGAGTCAAAATGGTGATTTATGACATTTTGAGGCTTGTTGGGTTATTTACTGTAGTTTCTATAATTTTTCCTTCTTTATCTGAGTTACAGAAATACACAAATATTTATTTATTTATTTATACTTTAGCACAAAACAGTTTGTACATGGAGGACTTAATGCTAGATAGCATTTTCTACCAGTCATCCAGGACGTGCAAGAAAAAGTGGTAGCGGTGGAGTAAAGTGCGTAATGGGAAATTTAAAAAACTCCTAATTTGCCTAAATAAAAGTTACATACCTTTGGTATGTAAAAATATATACTATTATTAAAACTAAACCACATAAACCTATACCTATACCTATAATGAGCCTAATTATAAAATATATACTAACTAATTTTATTAACTAAATACAAAATGTTATTAACTGCAGAAACCTAAAAAAACCGGCCAAGCGCGAGTCAGAGTCACGCACGAAGCGGAACCCTTAGTGCGTGCGTACCATTATCAAATGGCAAAAAAAACACGTTTGTTGTATGGGAGCCTTAAATATTAATTTTATCCTGCTTTTTAGTATTTTTTGTTATAGCGGCAACAGACATACATCTGTGAAAATTTCAACTGTCTAACTATCACGGTTCATGAGATACAGCCTGTTGACAGACAGACAGACAGGCAGACAGACAGACAGACAGACAGACGGACAGCGGAGTCTTAGTAATAGGGTCCCGTTTTACCCTTTGGGTACGGAACCCTAAAAATATGGCTAGGTAACACAAACAAAACGTTAATAAATAATTAACCATTGACTTTAAAATGCCGATAGGATTCAGTTATCGGAATTTTAAAGTCCCTCTTCTAATTTTGCTGTGACAGACGGGATCCATATAAGACTTACACCTAAATAAATTACCCTTAAACCTAGGGAAGCAATAACAAACAAAAAAAATTGAGGTGATTTTTTCAGGGTATTGTAGTTCATGCTCGCATTCCAGGAATATTGTTGTATCATATGAGATACTTCACAGCAGCTTGGCGCTTACATAACGCCATATAAGCGATGCCGTGTTTCCGCACGATCTTCGGTTTGATCGTAACTTCGCACATAATAAAAAATGCTTACGTATCCATATAAGAGCGAGTGTGGCTCGAGCACATGCGACTTTCGAACCGACGCATCCGAGTTCGAAACCCGCTGGCCACTGATTTTCTTAAGTTATGTGTGGATTTAACACTCGCTCTAAAAACGGTGAAGGAAAACATTGTGTGGAAACCGGCCAAGAATTTATCACAAAAATTTAAGGACCAACCCACACTGGGTCAGCGTGGTGGATACTCATGCCCATACTCTCTTTACGAAGGAAGGTCCGAGTCCTAGCAATGGGAACGTAATGAGCTGACGATGATGATGACGTCCCCTTATACTATTAACCTAACTTACCTAACTAATATTATATACAAAGATGTTACTTTGATAACAAAGCCATCAAATCTAAGCTTTATAAAGCTTGTTTTAAGATACTTTTTGTTTATCCTGGTTTTTTACAACCAGCTGTTCTTTCCTGCATACTACAGCCTGTAAATTAAGTACCTATAGGGACCCAAAAAACCGATGACTAGTCACTTACACAAACAAAGATTGAACCCTGTCGGGTATTAGTCAATGTTCACGGCAGGCGCGCCTTAATACTGCCCAATTATCCCTTTACCCTTATAGAACTACCCTTATCTGAAGTGTACCTACTGAAGGACGCAAAGCTTTGTCAGGAACAAATTGATGATCAAGGAGCACTCGGTCAATAAGCTCATATTTTACTGATATCTAGTTTTAGTCCGGAATCGCTTGATCACAATTGTCGTGGATTGATCCGATTTTTTGTCGAATGAACCCGGTTCGTTTGGTATGGAAGTCAAGTTTTTAATATTTCATAGACAAAATAAAATGTTCTTATTTTATCAGTCGTAAGATAAGATTCGATAACTACTTCAATCTTCAGCTTCGTGAACTGGGTGCCTTGTTGACTGGCATTTCTAGCTGCTGCATCACCACGATAGTCCTTTTTACTTTGTTAAGCATGTTGAGTGTGTAAAAATTCTGTTTTCTTTATTAAAACTAAGTCACCGATTTTTTTGTCGGTGAAGATGAAACATATGGAGTTTCATATTGCAATGCACACCTATAAAAGTTAATCTCAAAATAGGTCAAAAATGACGGTGAAAAAAAATGGCCCGGCTATCGGACCTACAAAAAGTCTGACGTGAGCGGAGGCACTTAATCTCACAGCTTCAATCCGATAAAATATCTGATGAACGCAGGACAAATGTCAACACTTAATTAAGACAGCTTTGTAACAAATCAGCCTCTTGCCTAACTAAACTAAACCAAACTATCACATAAAAATACGAAACTATCATAATAACACAGTATTTATGTAACAGTCTGTCCCTGAAAGAGGTGAGTTACAAACAGGGGACCATCAACCGTATATTAATACAGGTGAATTTCAGTAAACTAAAATTTAAAAGACCCCCACAAAAAGCCTATAAAAGTAAAAAAAACGGCTGAACCGATTTCGATAAAACATATATAAGAACCACCGCTAGAAAACCTGCTTTCAAATAAATAAACCGCATCCAAATCGGTTCACCCGTTTAAGAGCTACGGTGCCATAGACAAACACAGCCAGACACACATAGTGGTCAAACTAATTTATAACACAACTCCTTTTTGCGTCGGGGGAAATTTAATCGCTTTAGTATAAAAGTGAATTGCTTTATGTTTAACATCCCTAGCTTTAGTCCAAAGTGCTAAGCTACACTAACATAATCCATCAGATTCACGAGTGAAGTACTATAACCACGCAGTGTAGTCAAACGCCTTCGAGCTAAATACCAACTTAAACTGTTGTAGAGAATATATGTAACATAAACCATATTGTACAGAGATTGTATCTAATGCCTGTAGTAGATAGGAATAATTAACAACCCTAGTAGTCGTACAATTAGTTGCGTATTAATTCTCATCTATATTTCCACCTTTACCCCGCATTTACAAGTCGCCTTTTGTTTTATTTCCCACGTCTTTTAGTTCCTCAAAGTTTTATATGTCAACCTGTCAACTTTTCTCAGTCTTTACGACTTTAACCTACTGTGCTGATAGACACCCAAAACCCAAGTACGTGTACTGTATTCTGATTGCAGCCTCATGGTCGGGTTTTAAGATATATACAGAGGTGACTATGGCGTTTAGAGGTAGACCCGTTGCCATTAAATCTTCATCATCATCATCAACCCATCACGTTCCCACTGCTGGGACACAGGCCTTCTCTCATAGAGAGAGTATGGGCCATAATCCATCACGCTGGCCCAGTGCGGGTTGGTGGATAACACATGTCTTGATTTTTTTAATTTTTGTGATGAATTCTTGGACATACCGGTTTCCTCACGATGTTTTCTTCTCCGTTTTGAGAGCGAAGACCGTTTTGGTGCGGAGCTAGCGGGATTCGAACTCGGGTGCGTCGGATCGAAAGTTGCACGTTCACCCACTGAGTCACACTCGCTCGCATTAAATCTTAACTGTCGGCTATTATCTAGGTACCTACTTTTTGCTAACTTCTCTAAACGGTATAAAATAACTTCTAAAAGCATTTCTCTTTAATTAATATACGTATAAGTTACAGTACGAATAACTCAGTTATTTAATTATATTGTAAACAAACTTGGAACAAAATAGAAACTGTATAAATAATTGAACGTAAACTCTGAAGCCCGGTCAAATCTTTCTAGAACATTTCTTCAATCAGCCCAGATTACGTGCTTATTCCATTTCAGTGAGAAAAAATCAGCGAAAGAATGTGTAGCGAAAACCAAGCTGTGCCTATTTTACGAGGCAGTATTTTTTCTACGGCCGGGACGGCGACTGTTTATCTTCCATATTTCACCTTCTTCATTTCAATTTGCTTTATATTTACGTTGTCGAGTGAGAATTTAAGATTGTAACGTAATAATTATAATACATACCACTGTAGTAGTTTTTAAACTTTTGCGAACTGTATTCATGTTTAATGATATTTTCGGGACTCTGCGCACAATTTTAAAATCAAAATAGCATTTTGACTAACCTCCACGTTTCGATCAAGTTGCATTGATCGTGGTCACGAGAAGGCTGGAGAAGCGGGTATCAGAGTCAGGAACGGCGGGCGTTGTCACCAACTACCCGCATTTGGTCTTGTAAAACTTGGTCACGACATACTCCAGTCTTCTCGTGACCACGATCAATGCAGGTTCATCGAAACGTGGAGGTTAGTCAAAATGTTATATTGATTTTAAAATTGTGCGCGAATAGACTCAATAATATCATAAAACGTGCATACCACTATAATTAGATATTCTTTGCCTATTTGTTTGTTTCTTTCAGTATCACGTTGAGACTGATTAATCAATTTTTACAATTAATATCGTACTTTAGAATCGATCTGCAGGGGAATCATGTAACTTTTACACCGATCCCGATCGCTTTCAAACATGTCTTATGATTGGTATTTGTCGAACTTTTCTAATCAAAGTCCGTGTCCCAATCACGATCGCTAAAAATGATAGATATCGCAGTATGAAAGATGCTAACGCCTACTATAGAAATCGATCTCCCCTGCCGGTTGATGATAAGAAATTATGAAAGTTTCAAAATGTATAAAACTGTAATATGTAATGTAAAAAACACATGCAAGAGTTTCGAAAAGTGTACTATTTTTTCCATTTTAATAAGGCACTTTGGAAACAACTGTAATTCCATGCCAATTGGACGGAGTCACAGGCTAGTTTAGATGACAAATAGGGAATTCAGTAGTGCTTTATTTACGAGCTTTGAGCAGTAGGTTCCGATAAAACGGGTTATGTTAAATATTTACGTAGAGCGCGTTTCTAGATTAGTTTGAACTAATTTAGAAATATTTTGTTTATCGCTCGGAAATACGTATAGGAGCTAAAAACGTGGCCCTTCGAAAATCGATACGTGGCTTTTTTATACTCAATTGTCAAACTGTTTTATAACAATAGCTGTTAGCCCCAAGCATGACATCATATGTAATTGATATAAAACGGCTAAGACCCACGGTAAACGTCGAAATTACTCCGACCAGGTTTTGCAGTTCATTAAGTAAGCAATTACATTTTTGTTTTGTGTCTGTGTGTTGTGGAACCATGGATCTCGTAGTTCTTAATGCCCTTGGTATAGGGAATCCTAATTAGATGAGATCGTTGGTCGATATTTATTTAAAAAAATAATATATTCTAAAATGTTATAAGATATCTCTGATATTCACTTAAAATTAAAGTATCTCTCAATGACACCCGTCGTCTAAAAAGCATACAATAAAATAAAAATCTTTAATGCAATCCGGTAAGTAGAAGTCGTGGGAAAAGCTACAAAATACGAGTTTATTAAGTCCTTATATGATCGCACTTTTTCCACTAGATTCGGATAAACGAAGGGGTTATGCTAAATAGCTACGTGGCGCTCGGACCAAGCTGGAAATGCTTCGTCCAAGCTCCAAATATGTTGCTTATATCCAAAAAAAATACGGCTAGAGAAAAATGCTGCTGCGGCTATCGGCTGTAGTTCATGTGTAACTTTTTTCTACTTTATTGGCCTGGTTTCCAATTAAATTAATGTAAGTACCAATTAGAGGTGGTTGTCATATGGAATAGTGCAATTGCGAGTGCAATCCAACTATCTACGCTGTGAAAATATTGAGTTAGTCCCAATTACTGGGCATATGAGACTTAATCTGATGTCTCGGGGTGATGAGCGCAATGCAATGCTGCGCAGTACTTTTATGGTATTTAAGGTTCTGGGTGGCACTGCAATTTCTATGGGCAGGCATGGCGCTTACCATCAGGCGAACGACTTGCTCGTCTTATTTCCATTAAAAAATCGGTACAACCGTCATTCGTCCATCGAAATTATTGTCCTCACAATAAATACCAATTCGGTACAGTTTAAAAAAACAAATGAATGAACACATGAATAGCTAGTGGAAGGGTACAGTTACTAATATAGCGTTTTCACACCTACTCACATTTTTGATAGAATACCTACTTTAAATATAGTAACTTTGAGACTCAAGTTTGTACTAATCAATGGTACTAATACTAATAATTTGTCCTAATAATTAACTGGTCTATTAAAGGGGTAAATGCCTAGTGTCCCCGGTCAGTAGTTCTAGATATTACCTCTTACAAACGTACCTATTTACAAATAAATTTACCTCTATATTAGTATAAAAGTACGTACAGATAAATATACACCCAACAATCACAATATACATAAATCCTCCTAACTACCCTGTAGTTAACACCTCCAACTTACTATAGTTATTAAAACACAATTGTTCAAACTACGAGTATAACAATCTATGCGCTTAATAAAGACATCAACGCACTCCAGTTCTACACAATTTTACATAACCTGAAATCTGAATGAAATATTTATCAGGAATATTGAGGAACTGTTTGGTATTTTCTGTGTTATCGCTCTATGAATTCATAAAATCACTCTTTTTACATCAGCAATAAATTAAAAAAAAATCCGATATAGCAAAATGTATACAAAAACAATTTGTCTTGGTTTTCTGCTTTACATTCCTTTATTCAATGACGATTGAACCACTGCCATTATTATTACTTTGAGATATCTTTGAAGACTCAAACAAACGATGGTTTTCATATATGTATTCAATTACATTCAATTCTTATGCTCTAGAAAAAGCTGTCAGTAGGCCAGTATAATGAATCAGGAACAACAAAATCAGACACTTACCTATAACAACCGTCCGCACGAAACACAGCACATTCACTGAAAATATCAGTCAACCACCGAATACATTCATATACATGATCGCACAAACGTAGTAAGTGTGTAGTAACCGTGGCACACGAGGCGTGTCTGCCGGCACGATCAGCTGATCGCGTGGAGGACGAAACTCACTGCCCACCGCGGCGTTGGGCCGAGGGTGCCTCGGGAAGTCGCAGCGGTAGACTGAGGGCTCTACACTCGCGGAAGACGGAGCCTTCGCGGCGAACCGGCGGCGGCATGACGCGAGCTCGAACGGGCCCCCGCGCACGCCGCCACAGCCACACTAATCAGTAATCGTTGCCGGGAGGAGGCTGCGTCGCTCTCACCCCGACTTCCCTCACCCCCTCGCCCCTCTCCCCGCTACACCACCCTGCGCCGACACTCCCCTCCGACCCCCGCGCGTAGTACGGACGTTGAATTCCGAAAAAATGTTTCGTGTTTCTGTTTCCTCATTGACTATTGTTTGATCTTACGCAATGTCGATGTCGAAACAATTAGTGAATGAGGCTTCGCAAAACAAATAACGGCAAAGCTTTTAAAAGTTGTTTGTTTATTCCAAAATCAATAAAAAAGTTTTCCATCAAAACCTAAAACTTGGAAAGCTAGAACAAAAGGGATAGAAACTTTAACTTTTGCTCTGCCTTTTTCTGCCTTTTATGCTTAGCGTTAACAGCTTGCACGTGGAAGTTACAGGCTTCTCCAATCTTCTTAATCTGTGATCTACTCACCGGTTTTGTTCAAGGGTGGCACACAGTTAAATATTCATTTGCGGGTTGTACGTTATATTAGTGAAGCAGCGATTGTCCTCTTGGGAGTCGATAAGACTTATTAAACCTTTGTCGGGTTTAACACCTTTGGGATATCCCGGATCGTTTATGGTATACTGCATTGTATCTAATGCTGTGTTGCTTTAATTATGAAATTGAAACCATGACGGTTTTTCGAACATTATGCATAACTAAAATAGAAACATTTTCTGTGCTGTGTGCTGAGATCAAAGGCAATAAAGATTTATAAGAATTACGATTTTATTAAAACTCGGCTGAAGTTCTTTGAAAATTAATAAACAAATGTATTCCTGCACTTATTCAAAGCAGAAAAAGTACCTAATAAAAATTTCATTACATGAAATAATTGATACAGCGCTGAAAAGACTGCATATCAGGACAGTACCTATATATAATGTACAGTACACTACTTATCTCCTTATAAAGTTTTACAACGCGAAAAGGTATCGGAATCGCGCTAAGTGCTTAATTAGGAAACTTGCTCTGCTTCCTGATAATTTGCGGCATGGGTTTTAAAATAGGTACTTAAATAACAAGTACTTTTTAAGTGGGGACGACCATTTTTTAACGAACAGTTTTAAAGTGAAAATCTTTTCTTTCTTTTACTATATCACATAGGTATTAAAAAAGAGATATAAAAAATACCTAGTTTAATTTTAATTTTATTACTTATATGTATATTCTACGCGGCTAAGGTTGAGACGCGCGGTAGCCTCTGGAAGAAGAACCAAGCTTCAAAACTGACGTGTGTACCTGCTTTGCCCTAACTCACAAAGTTATAATCTAGTTTGAGCTAAATCTATAAATACACTCCAATATCCGTCTGTCATTTTGAGTTCATCCATAACTTAAACGGTCTGCAGTTGGTCTCGTTTTGGTCCCTAAAACTGAAGTAGGTCAAATGTGTCGATTTGAATATTAATATTAAGAAGTGCTAGCTCAAATTGCTATCACCAGTTTATGTTATGGTCATTGAAGACTTGAAGGATGCGAGGGCAATGCTGTAAGTACTGCTCGTGGGCGCTACAAAAAGTGCGTTAGTAAAGTATGTCAGTCTCTATATTTTGATCATTACATAAACAATTATACGTTTTATCAAACAAAAATACCGACTTCAATGTATCTTCGAAGTCCAAGGTCAAATATCGATGAAACTTATATGGGACCACTTCGTAGCTATACTGAACCCAACGCAAGAATAATTTTTCCAAATCGGTTCATGAATGACGAAGTTTTGGGGTAACAAACATTAAAAAAAATATATACAATCGAATATATAATACCTTCTCCTCTTTTGAAGTCGGTTAAAAATCGATCGATCATCGAAGTTTTATGCACTATTATTACCTATCATGGTTTTTGTTTAAAAACTTAACCACTTTTTCTTTTAAACGCTATTCATTTTGCGTATCAAACGTCGAGCAAAAAAGTGAAATTGTAATTGGTCGGTAATGAGTTTGAACTGCTGTTACAGCACAGAATACTAAGGGACAGAAGCAAAGAAATTTAAACAAATAGCGACTCTTGCTATGACGCAATACAATTCAATCCCGCTCGCGTAGCGCTGCATACCTACCAGTCATATTAACCTACAGAACGCCTCTCTTTCTATCGCATAGCTCTTATCTCTTCTGACGCGGCACGTGTAACGACGCGCGACCCGCCGACGGTGTCCGGCTATGTACTTGTAGCTTCGTACCTACAATTCGGAGTGCGCTAGGCCTGGTTACAGTAATGCTACTTTCACGGAAAATGCGGGAATATACTAGGTAAAATAAGTTAACTTTCTGTGAGTGATGGGGGGCTCGGTACGTTCAATCAAGTGTTTAGCCTTTGGCTGCATCTAAAGATGAAGAACCACGAGGTAAAATTTCCCACCGGTATTGGTACAACTTAGATGTAACTGATGACAAACTGAGATTTTGGACTACGTTCTGTATACTGGCTATATACTGCATTCCCATTTCTGTTAAACAGAATAAGAATACTTACAGTTATTATAGTTAAGTAGGTCTACCTATCTATTTGTACAGGTATCCCACCCAGGGATTCTTAGAGCAAGTTATTTTTCCGCTGTCTAGGCTTTTCTTAAATCCTACTGAGTTTATCCCAAGGGTGTCTGGGATAGCAGTCTTGATTAAGTCTCTCTTAATCAAGATTTTTCATTTATTCTATGGCCGTAATACAAAATACTATTGGTGGAGCTATGAGTAGAGCAACTGGTAATATCAAGCCAATATTGGTTGCATCTGTCATAAAATAAAGGACGCTATTTTAGATAAAGCTTCATAAACACGTCCTTAATGCGAAATATTAATGCTATACATTCACTGGGTATAACGTTTATCTGAAACCGATCGAAATTCTATCACAAAGAAAAAATAAACCCTAAAGTTTTTATTTTAAGGTAAAAGATTGTTTGGCAAAACATTGTAGAGTGATAATTTTGGACGCTGACCCAGCATCGTTTGGGGCAGTCTGGCTTCTGTAAAGTTGGATATTAGCATAAAGCAACATGGAACTTTTTCTCTGGGGAGTTGGTGGAAATTTCAACTTTTTCTAGCTGTTGTTGAATCGTTTAGCCGTAATTTTTCCAACTTTTCGTGGAGCCTCTTGGGTACCGCTTGGTGCTCTAGATAGATAGATACGCAAAAAATACCTAAAATTTATTAAAGAGGTTTGTAGCGTAGTATGGGGTGTAGCAACGTGCGAGTCCAAGCTTGAACCGATGCTTCTAGTGTAACGGAAACGTTACATGCGTAAACATTAATAATAAATTATATGTTCTTTTTCCTTAACAAAAATAAAAGATAATATAAATAATATCGGTTGTTCACGATATTTCACCATTTCGAAATGACGGTGCAAATATTAAATAAATAATTGATACATACGGGACATAGCATATCGATAACGTATATGACGCGTTAACCATAGGTGCGAGCGAGACGCCAGAATTCCGCTATGCGCTTGCGCATTGCGGCGGCCGGCCGGTCCGTAAGCTTTGACAGCCTCGTCTCGCGAGCCAGTTGCCGCTAGACTGTACTGGTGGTTAGAAGACACTGTTCTGCCCAATTTCCATGCGCGATTGTTTAAGCGATCGCTGTATTTTGAAAGTGTATTACTGTAATACTTGGAGTTTAATTAATTTTGACGTGAATAATCACGAGTTAATAAGTTTTGTGCAGGATTCAACCCCGTACTAGGGTAAGTTTTAAATAGCACCGAACCGTTATAACAACCTTGATGTTACACTCATTCTTGCTCAAAATCATTTAAATGCTAATTCCAAATTGTGTTCATTTTCAGCTTTATCATAACTGTGTACTTACATTACTAGTGAAAACATAATATTATTTACATCTTTAATTTTGTTTCCATGATCAGCTAAATATATATCTACCTACCTTTGCAATTCATAATTTAATATTCAACTTTGTAGACTTTAATGTAAATTCTTTTTTTCTTATCTGTACTACATAGCTTAGTTTTTTCGGTAGTTTGTAAACTCCGTTCTGGTTTTCCGCCACCACGACAAGCTCGCTACAAAGTGCTTTCCTCAAAATGTCGTTGGTGGTACCCCAGATCGGAAGTTAGATAAACCAAATTATAATCATTTGGTTTTATCGCTTCCAGGGTTTTACCGTGTCACCTTGCCGCCTTCATCACTGCCTACACTGCTTGCGCACGCCTTCGCATACCTTCCCGCTCTTCGCGAACTAGCCGGAGAACATCCAAGGATCATCCCTGGCGCGGCGCTCCCCAAGCGTGAACACCGCCATCCACACCCGGCGCATTAACCAGGGAAGTGCTTTATCTGCAGAGGCTAATTCAGACCGGCCGTACACCCACGACCTTACAAATTTGTGTGCCCACCTACCTTTATTTTAAATTAAACAACAATTGAGACAACCGAGTATTTTTTTATTTTATTTATAAAAAACTTAGGTAGGTGTCGCACTGGCGCCCTCAACGTGGTTTTGTCTGATTTTGCCTCTGTAGTAAGTAGTTGTAGTTTGTATGTGTGTGCTTATATTGTTAAACGTTTTAATTTTATTGGTTTGCCGTAACTGGGGTGAAGATAGATAAATTATTCTAATAAAAAAAAAAATTTTGTTTGTAAAAGTACAGTCGTGGTCAAAAATGTTTTCTTAATTTTTTTTAAATGAATATGAAGTAGTAATACATTATAATTTGAACGAATTGTTGCGTTAAATTGAATTATTGCTTTGTTCATGTTTGCGGCTAATTTCACACCAGTTACATTTTTTTTTTTATGTGTATGTTTTCAATTTTCATTTTTTTTTATCAAACCAGAACGTTCTGTTAGAGTTGATTGTAACAGAACGGAGTAGGTACGTCGTTTTCTTTGGTGTGCTATTTAAAATTTACCTATAGTGTTATTTTTTTAATATTTATAAAAAAAAAATCCTTGATCCGATTCTCCAATGGCTTTTCCGATCAAGTTTTTATCGCTTCAAAAAGCTGAGCTAGAGTACGAGGTCGAGGTAAGGGGTGAGACTCCGGCTAATACTGTGGCCGATCTTAGGAAACAGATCAGCAAGCTATGTCAGCTGAATCCTTCAGAGGACATACACTGTTCTCATCTCGAACCGTTTGAGGACCTGCAAGGTGTTTTAGAATTATTAAATAAAATGAATTCTTCCCTTGAGGCACACCCAACTGACAAAAATATACTATCACGCATAGAAAATGTTTTCCATCACATATATCACAGGCTTAACAGAATCGTGATAAAGGAAGACACTCAAGAGCAGCACTCAGAGTGTAGTAAATTTTACAAGGAATGTTACGGGAATTTTCTCAAACTTAAGATGGATGCTATTGATCCTCTTTATATTGATAACTCTACCCCCGCGTCTACCAGTCAGGCTCAGGTACCAATAAGTATCGCAGTAACTTGTGACAGGAATAATATTACTTCTGAACTAGGAAGGCTGAAGTTCGATGGCAAAACATGTGTTCGATCTTTTATACAACGCGTTAACGAATTTAGCGAAGCACGTAATATTCCGGACACAAAACTTGTCTCGTTCGCTACAGAGATATTTACGGATGACGCACTGCATTGGTTCAGGAGTGTCAAGGATCAAATATCATCCTGGGACGACCTCGTCGTCCTTTTAAAACAAGACTTTGACAAGTCAGACTACGACTACCGGCTACTAACAGAGATTCGGTCTAGAACTCAGGGAGAGTCGGAAAACATAACGATTTTCTTATCGATTTTGTGTGGTATGTTTGCACGGCTCTCAAAACCGTTATCGGAAGAAGATAAGCTTGAGATTGTGTTACACAACATACGTCCATCCTACGCAAGCACTTTGGCTTCCGCAACAGAAATTAAAGATATAAATCACGTAAGAACATTATGTAGGAATTACGAAAATGTTCAGTCACGACTTATACATTTTCGGGAGCCATCTGCGGCAACTTCAGATACTCTGGCACCAGAATTTGCGTACAAATATGGAAACAAGTCTAAAACGAATTACGATTTGAAATCCAACCATAACACTATTAATAATAAGCAATCTCAGTATAGTTATAAATCTAATTCTAACAGTAATATAAATGAAAAATATTTACACAGTATCGATAAAAACGATGCCGAAGCCAACAAGAAATTGCCCTATTGTCCTAGATGTCGCAACAATACACACAGTTTAACGGACTGTAACAATACTGACATCATGTGTTTTAAATGTGGTTTTAAAGGCGTGAAAAAACCCGACTGCCCAAAATGCAATGGCACTGAGGTTCAAAAAAACTAAATTTGCGGAATTGTCGCAATTCACCCCAATATACTAAAGAACGGTTTAACCAAGACGAGTGGAATGATTGGTTACAAAGCATTCGTCTATTTTTTAACGGGTATAAAATTGCTTCAATTCTGCAAAACAAACCTACGAACGATAAACGGCCTTATGTCAATATTAAAATTAACGATATAACAGCTTCAGGTCTTCTAGATTCTGGCTCAGCAGTCTCCATTTTAGGAAACAATGCCCAAACTGCTTTAACTAGTCGCGGTCTTAAGTTGTGTGCTGATGATAATTTGTCTATTGTCGCCGCTGGTGGGCAAAGTTTAAGGAGCATAGGCTACATTAATATGCCGATACAATTTGAGAACAAGTTCCACATCATCAAAGCATACGTAGTTCCAGAAGTGCAATCTTCGCTTATCCTAGGGATTGATTTCTGGCACGCTTTTCAAATATGTCCAAGATATTTAGGATCGCTTCATTTGTCCGAAGCTTTCTTGTCAGATTTAAATGCTCATGTACCACATTCATTTATTCACTCGTACGACAACTTAGATCAAACACAGAAAGCTAAGGCCGATAACGTTATCAAACAATTTAAAGAGATTTCCTTTGAGCGCAAAGGTCTAGGTCGGACAAACTTAATTACACATCACATTGACACTGGTGATTCTCCTCCTGTGAGACAGCGCTACTATAGGCTCTCACCGGAAAAACAGAAGATCCTTACTGAACAGGTAGATGAAATGCTTCAACTCGACGTGGTTGAGCCATGCGAAAGTGCGTGGCAATCTCCTGTGCTTATTGTAACTAAAAAGAATGGACAACCTCGTTTCTGTTTAGACAGCAGAAAACTCAATTCCGTCACAAAACGTGATGCTTACAACTTGCCATACATATCGGAGATACTAGACAACTTGCGTGACGCACATTATCTAAGTAGCATTGATTTGTCAAAAGCTTTTTGGCAACTTCCAATAGCGGAAGAAGACAGAGACAAGACGGCATTCTACGTCCCAGGTCGAGGAACTCTGAGATTTAAAACTACACCGTTTGGCTTAACAAATGCACCTTCTACGCAACAACGGTTGGTCGATGCCTTGTTCGGAAATATGGATCACAAGGCATTTGCATATTTAGATGACATAATTATCATTAGTAGCTCGTTCGAAGAACACGTGTCACTTCTCCTTCGTGTGTTAGACAAGCTACGTAAAGCCAATTTGACAGTCAATTTCGAAAAATGTGAATTTTTTAGAAGTCAACTAAAGTATCTAGGTTATGTGGTCGATGCGAATGGGCTTCGAACTGATCCGGACAAAGTCTCTGCTATTCTTAATTATCCAACCCCTACGTGTCGCAAGGACTTAAAACGCTTTCTTGGCACTGCTACCTGGTATCGTAGGTTCGTCCCAAATTTTAGCACGATAGCAGGGCCGCTGAATAAGTTGACTTCCAACAAAAAATCATCACCGCCCTTTCAGTGGACTGATGAGGCAGAAGTCGCATTTAAAAGATTAAAGGAGTGCTTAGTTTCTGCACCTGTTCTTTCCTGCCCAAATTATGATCTTCCATTTGAAGTTCATACAGATGCAAGCAACTATGGGGTTGGTGCTATGCTTACCCAAACGATTAATGGAAAAGAGCACCCCATAGCTTACATGAGCAGATCCTTGACTGGGGCAGAAAAGAATTACAGCATCACAGAGCGCGAGACGTTAGCAGTTCTCGTAGCCTTAGAGAACTGGCGTTGTTACCTGGAGAACGGCATAACGTTCACGGTGTATACGGACCATAGTGCTCTAAAGTGGTTCCTCTCCCTGGATAATCCCACAGGTAGACTTGCTCGATGGGGTGTGCGTTTGTCCTCATTTAATTTCACAATTAAGCATCGTCGTGGCGTAGACAACATAATACCCGACGCATTATCGAGAGCCGTTCCTGTTTCCTCTATTTCCACCGCCAATACTGTTACGACTACTAGTGACGATTGGTATAGGAACATTTACAATGGTTGTATTAACAAACCCGAAAATTACCCAAATTTTCAAATAAAAAACAACACCCTTTTTCGGCTTAGTAGAAATAAATGTCATCTTACTAATGAGTTTTCATGGAAGGAAGTTGTTCCTAAGGAACTTCGCGACAACGTCCTAGCCGAAAACCACGGAGAGCCAACTGCAGGTCATTTAGGTATTTTTAAGACCTATAAGCGTATTGCGCTCAGGTACTACTGGCCCAATATGCACAGTGACGTAACTAATTTTGTTAGTTCCTGCTCCACATGCCTCTCATATAAGACCCAAAACCATGCCACGCTCGGAGAAATGGGGCGCCCCAAACATTGCTCTCGTCCATTTCAGATGATCTCAGTAGATCTAATGGGTCCTTTTCCAGTGACCCGTAAACAAAACAGCTACATTTTGGTAGTCACATGCTGTTTTTCAAAATTTTGTTTAATTTTCCCCATCAAGAGGGCAACTTCTGACATAATTGTCAAGATTCTTGAAGAGCACATTTTCTTATTCCATGGTGTCCCACAGACTGTTTTTATGGATAATGGTAGCCAGTTTATTAGTAGCCAGACCAAAACCCTGTTCGATACATATAAAATTCCAAATGTTTTCTATACGCCCAAATATACACCCCAAATTAATACAGTTGAACGTTATAATAAAACGATTATTACTTGTATATCTACATTCGTCGATACCCAGGTAGCAATTTTACGTCATGACGACGTCCATTCACGGTCATTTTCGACGTAAATGACGTCGTAAAAAACGTCCCACAGACGTACTAAATGACGGCCTAATGTCAGGTCTCAGCGACGTCTCTGAAGACGTCATATTAACGTCTCCAGATAACGTCATATTAACGTCTCCAGATAACGTCATATTAACGTCTCCAGATAACGTCATATTAACGTCTCCAGATAACGTCATATTAACGTCTCCAGATAACGTCATATTAACGTCTCCAGATAACGTCATATTAACGTCTCCAGATAACGTCATATTAACGTCTCCAGATAACGTCATATTAACGTCTCCAGATATCGACTTATTCACGTCCCCAGATAACGTCATATTAACGTCTCCAGATAACGTCACCTTAACGTCTCCAGATAACGTCATATTAACGTCGCCAGATAACGTCTCCAGAAGACGTCAATACCACGTATTGTGAAGACCTCCTATAATAACGTCTATTAACGTCTTCAGACACATTAATATAACGTTATCTGAAGCGTTAATATGACGTCATCCGGGATCAATTTGGCCTCGATGCAATTCATCCAGCCACAGTCTTCAAGTAACTCTGAAAGGTCAACATTAAAAACACAAATTTGCATTGTAGTATTATTTATTATAACGAGTTAACTATCACAACTTAATTAATAAATGGAGAATTTTAATCCTTATAACCATGGAGCATAGGAAAACATATAAAAGAATTACTAGTTGCCTCTTGAGGAATAACAACACATTTTGAAATAATATCATAAACAGGTACAATTTTGTAAGCTGAACAGAGTTCCGAAACTTTAAAAATATCAATAACAGCAGAATCATAAGGATACGTATAGTAGGAATCATAATGTACAAACTCTTTTCCATAGACGAACAAGGAAACCTCTCCATTAATCTTACATCTCAAAATATTATGTATCTCGACTACTTTGCCGTTTGCATAGCAGTAACAATTATTAGCTAAACCAGATTTTGTATACATTGCAAAACCCTTATAAACAAGTTTATTAAAGCATTCATAAGCATTGTTATCAACAGGCGTTGGTCCTAAGCTATTGTAATAAAAAACCGCTGGTACCTCGTCAATCAGTTTTGGAGGAAAAGTAGATTCCATTTCTTTTAATCGTTTATAAATTTGCTGCAACGGTTTGTTAGGTGACCTAACTAATTTTTTTAACATGCCTAAATAATTTTCGAAAGGAAAGGCGGAATAACTGTCCAAATCACCAAATAAACGAACGTCATCACACAAATGACATAACATATGAACATTGTAAATTAAAAATTTCCGGCTATAAATAGTTTCGGAATGTCTTATGAACATTAATAATAGCTCATGTGCTAAATATGTACCTACTTTATTGATGTTTCTAGGGCTACAAAGAATTGTTATAGCACAATGAAATAACAAAAAATTTTCATACAGGGAGGTTGGAAGGATATTTTTTAGAACAACTGGTCCAGTATATAACAAAAACATCCTAAATTCGGTGGCTTTCCAGCGAGCCAACTCACTGATACTTCGCGGTCGCCTGTTAAATTCAACAGGTATACAACTTGCACAGCTAAGTAATTTTTCAGAAACTGCATTTACTAAACGGCTATTTAAACGAACATTTAAATCACCACCAACCCAAACATTTAAAAGTTTCCTCATGACTCCCAGACAAACAGCATGCATATAATCAATGGGAAACAATGAAACTAAATCTATGGGAAGCGTCAAAAGTGGAGATTCACCAACATGATGGTCGTCATCAGACTGTAAACGAAATTGTGAATCCGTTCTCCTACTCGCAGATACGCTTGTATAAATCACTCTACCTTGAATATACTCACCAGGTTCTACACATTTATCACATGATGAGTATCCACCATGGGATTTAGTACATTTGATAAAAGCTCTAGCTGGAGCGTCACATACAAAACTATGTACTTTTACAATATAATGAGTATCTTCAAAATTTATTCCATCATTAAGTAATGTAGACAGTTCTTCAACAAATGGCCCCAAAAACAGATTCAATGGTGAAGGTTTAGAGTTTCCACAGAACAGAGTTATTACAAATGGCTGTGCACAATTAAAGTTTTTGATCAAACCTAATATAGGCCATAGTTGAGTATTCGTGCTTTTAAAAAGTGGCAAACCATCAACATTAAAAGACAACAATATTTCACTATTTTTAAAGTTGAACCCACTGTACAGTTTTAATTGTGCTTGTATTTGATTTATGAGACCAATGTGCACCAATTCACCAGATTGCAAAGAGTTACTTGATATATTCATTGGCGTATTTAAAAACGTTCTGCTATCTCTAGGCAATTTAGGGCAAAAAGGATTTAGAATTTTTAGAAGACTATCTAGAGCACTGTGGGAAATTTTATGTTCTACGGTAGCCCAATGTCTTAATTGCGATGGCAAATCGTTAGCATCGTCAGATCGTGAATCATCATTATCTATAAAACAATCCTCAAACAATGTTGATTGACAATTTTCATCTAAAAAAATATTCTCTTTATATGTCCTTAAACAGTTTTCATTTAAAGTATTGTTGTCAATACTACTGTTACTCGTAGCTATAGATGTGGATGTATATTGTGGTGAAGATGGCAAATCACTTAATGATGGCTGTAATGTACTTCTTTGTATTTCTAAAATAATTTTTCGTTTTTCTGCCAAAATCCTTCTATACATTTGACGCTCACCTACTACATTTTTTTTCTTCCTAGAGGATGACATTGTTATTTTCCTTTGACAATCGCTTTTTTGCTCGTTCAGGTGCGTGCTTGAGCCACACCTTTATATCGTCTTCAATGTCTTTTTCTGTAATCCTTGGAGAGGAACTCTTTAAGCTCTCTGAAAACAAAAAAGTTTGTGAATATAAGAATAGCCCAAATGCCTGCAACGCTCTGTGGGGTCAGATGACGGGTCGCTCTCACACAGCGACTCGCGAGTCGCGACACAACTGGTGTTAAATATTATTTTTAACGGAGAATTAAAAACCGGTCAAGTGGGTGTTGGATCACGCGCATTGTAGGGTTCCGTAGTAAGCCCGTCGCAATAATTATGTGGACTTAATTGTTTTATTTTACCAGTTAATTGACGTGATTATTATTATATATAGCCTTGCCAAATTACAGCTTTCTAGTACTAAGAGTCTCCCCACCTAGCCACCTACATAAAACATGCCAATTATTAACCAGTTGCCAGTACACAAGGAATATGTATCTTTTGAAATTATTTAGGTATTTCATAGCACACTTATTTTGTATTATAGATGAGATCTAGAAAGAATAAATTTAATCATATGAAAGACAATAGACACATACCAACAATAAATTCACGGAGACGTAGCTCTGAAAAAGGCTTCTTCTCAGACCTTTTACCATAGAAGTTGAACTTGCTTGCCAACGAGTCTGACAATGTATATTTCATCACTCTCGATACTTTATTTTTTAAATCATGCCCACCAAGGCTCTTTAGGTAGCTTGTCTGTAAATATTAATTGATAGCAATAAACATCCACATATATCTCTATAAGTACACACTAGAATTAACATAAGATCCAACAGTCACATACATAATCTTGAGCTCACACTATAGGATTCCCTGTCATAGGTATCAGGAACTACGAGTGCCAAGGTATCATGACACAGACCTAGAGCAAATATTTGTGTTGCAACAGGAATTGAACCCACACCTCACATCTCAGCCCTCTAATCGCCCACTGTGAAGCAGTGGCCAAAATTATTAGGAATTAACTACACATAATGTGAGCAGAAGCTAATAAAACATAGCCTGTCAGGGGTAATGTAGCTTGCTATTAGTGACTGAATTCCCAGAATTGAATCAATAGTTCCGATGATTAACTCCTACATCCAAACTCACAAACAAACTAACTCATTCTAGCAAGGTACCCATGTAATAAAAAGCTTTCTTATGGTAAAGTAGGAATTAATTATAATTGCTCAATAGGCATTTCCTGTTTATTAAAAGTAAACACTTACCAGGTTAGCACAGTTTTCTGTATTAGTCAGTAACTGTTCCACTGTTTCTAAATCTTGAAAAGTTTCCAAGGGAAATTTGAATTCAGGCTTCAATGCATTGGTATTTCCTGCTCTGTCTTTCAAAATTGCTAGGATGACATCATTTTGGGCTTTTATTTTGGCAAGTAGTGAAACAACTTGGCCTTGACAATCTGGATGAAAAAAGTAGTATGGTAGGTATTACAGTCTATAATAATCTTAACACCAACCACCACCACCACCACTATACCAAAAAATAGAAATAATCGTCGAAAACTATACTCATGCATATAAGGTAGTATCTAGCAAAGAATCTAGTTAGGCAGCTATAGATTTAAAAAAATCAAAATGATTTTTACTATTTACCACAGTTATTGGAAGCACTGCTGGCAACAATTTCATCGAGTGTCATACTTTGTGAACCAGATGGTTGATCATGATGACTGTTAGAAGCCTTCTCTTGTGCATCAGGTTTATTCATCTGTGAGTTGTGATTTAGTACCAAATCACTGTAAATTGTGCTTGTACTTGAAGGTTCAAGGTTTATATCTAAAAAGCAAAAAAAAAAAGAAAATAATGGAAGGAAATATTATTATGTTCAAAATAATTTAGTTAATGTATCATCCGGTATAATTACAATTGGATAGATGTTTCTTTAAAGGCGGAGGACGAGGGAATTCACACCCTTTCTCATCATCATTATCATCTGATGATGAAATGTATCTGCTAGTTTTTTTTGTTTTGCGTTTAGGTGGCTTACTTATATAATTTTCCTCCTCAGTCTGTATATCTGATGTGTCTTCCACCAACTTTAATTTTTTCTTTGCCTTATCCAATTCATCTATAGAACAAGCATAAAACACCAACACAGTTAATATCAAAACAACATGCAAGTTAAAGTTAGTCACGCCATGCAACACACCCACGCCGTACAAGCTTGGTAGTCCAGCACTTATTAATCCATTAGTTCTATCTCATTACTAGTAGTTAATAGTACTGCCATTACTTATATAATTTACTATGCTTTTGTTTCTGTTTTGATATGGTATGGTGGTGAGATTACAGGCACATGAGACTGCAATGAACACAACACAATGCTATGTAGGGCACATTCTAGGTGGATGTGGGTACATACCCCCCATACATACCCCTGGTGGTTCGGTGGCCACCTAACCACCAGGTTTATGTATGTTATACAATGTATAATTATAAGACAAGACCAACAAATATTTGTGAAAACAAACAAAACCAAACACCTGTGAACACACTTTCTTGGAAATGATTACTTATCTGTTGCTTGCTTGCTGTCGCCGCTGCTGCTTGTTTACACACGGCGCCATGACCTAAAAATAGCAGTTCTGTCTTGTGATCTTGGGCAATCTGAATATTTTTTTTCTGTGCGCATCAAAACTGCAGTCAACTTCAGCTCGGCCGTAATCCTTAGATTTTTAGGTTATGGCACCGTGTATTTTTTTAGTTAGGTTTTAAAACACTAGCACCTACTAGAATTAAATTCTGGGCCAGTCTGTCTGTGCCCAGGCTTAAAGCATGGTAAAGTTAACTGCCCTCAAGCCACCAGCTGCTAAAATAGTTGTGTGTGGTAGTGTTACACTACCTACTCATAAAAAAAACTTACCAGTCTGATAGAAAACTCTATCGATCTCGTATAGTTTCCATTGTTCATTTGGAGACGAACACCTCTGTAGAAGTTTATCAAATGCTTTCGCCTCCTTTACGGGAGGCCAATAGATTTCTCTTTTTTTAGGTGTTATCCATTTATTGATGACCACAGCCACAGTGCCACCCTCACTCTCCGCGAACTGAACGACACTATACATAATTTACAATCCTTTTATGTGCTGTGATACGTACTATAACAACAGCAAGAAAAAAACATGAGAATTTACACATTTGTTTGACACAGAGAATTGAGAAAGAAAAAAAGCGCGGGATACCAACCAACCGTCAACGCGTTCGTTCGTTCCGTTCCGAAATAAACAAAAGCAAACAAAAATATATTTTTTTTACTTTTTAAATATTTATATTTTTAATCAGCCTTTTCTATCTTATATTGGTTCTTTCTAATGTTTGATGATAGACTAATAGCTGAATTTCTTTTCATTGAGTTACATAACAAATACAAATGTAAAAAATAATAATTTAATAAAATAATAACAAACAACATGCTATCAATGCGTTCCGTTCCTCGCAGATTGGAAGAAAGATAAACTCTGGTGATAATTTTTAAATTATTAAAATGGACTATTTACTGTCGAGTTAAAGTTTTTACAGAGTACCTATATTTTAATACAAAAAAACGTTCGCTAGCCGCATGATAGTTATGTTGTTAGAGCTAATTTAATCGTGCCTGCTTGAGCATGGTAGGCACCTGTTGTACTCTCCTAGAATAAAATTATGTTTCTTTTCTTGGATAATGGCATACCTAGCTCATATACCTACCTTACTTAATTAGGTTTTATTCTGATTCCCATAATAATAATAATATGCTTGAATGTCCATAGCATCATAAGTAGGTTCCCGTTTATTCTGCTAGTCAAACGAATGGAAGTCAGTGGTGGATGTTTCTGTAGGTATCGAGGCGGCTCAAGACCGCTCGTCGTGGCATTTCTATGTATATATGGGGCCTGTCCAGCAGTGGACTTCTAACTAAAAGTGTTTGTACAAACCTACTTACAGAAAATAAATCATTTATCATTTAAACTGATAATTTATTTAATGACGATGAATATTAATTTTATCGGTTGCAATTAGGTACCTACCTTAACACGTTCGCAGTCCAGTGTACCCTATGCGGTACACGCGGAGCGATTCCGCCGAGTCCGTGTACCCTATGCGGTACACGAGGCCACTATAACTATATGGGCTCTGCAGCCACGGACTTATGAAATTTGTTAGTGTATCGTTCCTGGACTTGTGACAAGGGTTCTATTAGACAAGAAAAACCAAAAACATGACTTATTTTTTTTATATAATGTTTTCACAGTACAAAATGAAACGAGTTAGTAGAAATATATAATGTTTTATTGGTGAACTGTAACTTTAGGAAAACAATCAATACATATGCCTTTTTACATTTTTTACATTGTGATGACACCCTTTTAGCTTTGGCGCGTGCATACGAAGTGAGTCTTCCTTCGTCGTGTTTTAAGTCCGTGTACCGCCCGGTGTACACGAGCAAAGTCGGGGCACGGGCCTTTATTTTAACATAATTATGCATCAGTTGTGACGTTTGCATCGACTAATGGTCAAAAGTAATGAAAATGATATTGGACTTATGGCGTTGTCGGAAACTTTTGTATTGGGACTGCGAACGTGTTAAGCAGGTATTAAGTAGTACCTACGTGTTAGAGCATTCCTTTAGATGCACTAAATAAATAGTACGTAGGTAAGTACACTACGGCCGAAATATCTTGGCGAGTCTGTACATAGACACTACGAACTTTCGCCATTGACCCTAAATGTAGGTACGTTCCTACGGCGTCTTATTAATGAACAACACAGGGCGTCACAGAATGGAACCCAAATGGACGTTGCTAGGGCGTCTTATTAGGGAACAACACAGGACGTCACAGAATAGACCGTAAATGGACGTTGCTAGGACATATAATACATGACCAACACAGGACGTCACAGAACTGACCCTAAATGCACGTTGCTACGGCGTCTTATTAATGACCAACATAGGACGTCACAGTTGACCCCAAATGGCCGTTGCTAGGGCGTCTTATTATTGACCAACACAGGAGGTCACAGAATTGACCGTAAATGGACGTTGCTAGGACGTATAATACATGACCAACACAGGACGTCACAGAATTGACCCTAAATGCACGTTGCTACGCCGTCTTACTAATGACCAACACAGGACGTCACAGTTGACCCCAAATGGACGTTGCTAGGGCGTCTTATTATTGACCAACACAGGACGTCACGGAATTGACCGTAAATGGACGTTACTAGGACGTAACATTCACGACCAACACAGGACGTCACAGAATTGACCTTATATGGACGTTGCTACGTCGTCATAATCATGACCAACATAGGACGTCACTGAATTGACGCTAAATCGACGTCACCAGGACGTTCCCTTGAGTACCAGACGTTAAAATGACGTCAGTGTGACGTACTTATTTGACGAATAAACTACGGACCCTAATATGACCTTAGGATGACGTCATTTTTTCGTCGCAGACGTCATTTTGCTACCTGGGTAACGACCACAGAACCTGGGACATGTTTATTCCAAAGGTACAATTCGCCATCAACAATTCTGTTAATGAAGCTACTGGTTTTACCCCGTCATTTTTAGTATTTGGGAGGGAACTGGTTATTTGTGGTTCTCATTATATTGACACAGATTTAGGGAATGAGGTTTTGTTCTTGCCACGGAATGTATACGCAGAAAACCTTGGCTGCATGAGCGCAATATTTGATCAAGTCCAAAAATCCCTGTTTCACGCCCATGCTAAAAACACCTCTCACTATAATTTACGAAGAAAGGCTTTCGAATTTGATGTTGGAGATATTGTCTTTAAGCGCGCTTATGTATTGAGTGATAAGGATAAATATTTCAGCAAAAAGCTGGCACCAAAATACATACAATGTCGTGTGACTCAAAAACTGTCCCCACTCGTCTACGTTCTCGAAAACATGTCGGGGAAAGATCTAGGCACATGGCATATTAAAGATTTAAAAATCGTAGGACACAATAAATTTTAATCTTTATTCGCCACGCATGTATTTTTTTTAATCCATTAATATTAATTTATTTGCATTGAATTTGTGGTGGTTAGTTATTATTGCGGATTTTATTGCAGTAAAATCCTTTGGTGAGGCCGGCGGGTAATGTAACGGAAACGTTACATGCGTAAACATTAATAATAAATTATATGTTCTTTTTCCTTAACAAAAATAAAAGATAATATAAATAATATCGGTTGTTCACGATATTTCACCATTTCGAAATGACGGTGCAAATATTAAATAAATAATTGATACATACGGGACATAGCATATCGATAACGTATATGACGCGTTAACCATAGGTGCGAGCGAGACGCCAGAATTCCGCTATGCGCTTGCGCATTGCGGCGGCCGGCCGGTCCGTAAGCTTTGACAGCCTCGTCTCGCGAGCCAGTTGCCGCTAGACTGTACTGGTGGTTAGAAGACACTGTTCTGCCCAATTTCCATGCGCGATTGTTTAAGCGATCGCTGTATTTTGAAAGTGTATTACTGTAATACTTGGAGTTTAATTAATTTTGACGTGAATAATCACGAGTTAATAAGTTTTGTGCAGGATTCAACCCCGTACTAGGGTAAGTTTTAAATAGCACCGAACCGTTATAATAACCTTGATGTTACACTCATTCTTGCTCAAAATAATTTAAATGCTAATTCCAAATTGTGTTCATTTTCAGCTTTATCATAACTGTGTACTTACATTACTAGTGAAAACATAATATTATTTACATCTTTAATTTTGTTTCCATGATCAGCTAAATATATATCTACCTACCTTTGCAATTCATAATTTAATATTCAACTTTGTAGACTTTAATGTAAATTCTTTTTTTCTTATCTGTACTACATAGCTTAGTTTTTTCGGTAGTTTGTAAACTCCGTTCTGGTTTTCCGCCACCACGACAAGCTCGCTACAAAGTGCTTTCCTCAAAATGTCGTTGGTGGTACCCCAGATCGGAAGTTAGATAAACCAAATTATAATCATTTGGTTTTATCGCTTCCAGGGTTTTACCGTGTCACCTTGCCGCCTTCATCACTGCCTACACTGCTTGCGCACGCCTTCGCATACCTTCCCGCTCTTCGCGAACTAGCCGGAGAACATCCAAGGATCATCCCTGGCGCGGCGCTCCCCAAGCGTGAACACCGCCATCCACACCCGGCGCATTAACCAGGGAAGTGCTTTATCTGCAGAGGCTAATTCAGACCGGCCGTACACCCACGACCTTACAAATTTGTGTGCCCACCTACCTTTATTTTAAATTAAACAACAATTGAGACAACCGAGTATTTTTTTATTTTATTTATAAAAAACTTAGGTAGGTGTCGCACTAGGAGGATTAAATTATGCAATGGTACTCGTATTTCAGTAGTTGAGACATCTCTGTCTTCAGACGGTTATCTGCTGTCGTAAGGCAGTACCACACCTGATGAGTTAATAACTCCCAAAATGAATATACCTATCCAAATGAGCGTTGACATTTTGGCATATGAACAATATAATTTGGGCATATCTACTGGCCTCGAATTTGCAATCAAAATTACGTATTTTATTTTCGGTTAAATAATATATTATGTAATTTTTTTTCTACCATTTTGTGCAATACTATTTAATACTAGCAACCGCCCACGACTTCGTTCGTGTCAACATAATTAAATATAGCCCATATTACTCAGCCCAGCCCATATTAGCAGTCAGCCCATATAACATAGTTTAGCTTTCTATCAGTGAAAGAATTTTCAAAAAATAGTTCCAGAGATTACCCCCAACAAACACATAATACAAAAAAATATCTGTTTATATATAAGTATAGAAATAGAAGTCTGGCCGCTGACATTTATAAATCTATGCCGCAAGCGAGCTTTATGGCGAACAATACGCCAAAAGAGCTGGAAACGTGGCACATCAAAATTTCAGGTATGTTTGCGAGCGACACCGATGCATGCCGAGCGGAGCCGCCTTTCCCGGGGTGAAGGTGCACTAAGGCTGCAAGTGAAGACAAGGAGTTTACAGCGTTTAACGTGATCAAATAGACGAAGTAAATGAGTGTTGCCACGACCGACTTTAGATTTAACCAGAGGTTCGACCGTATGATTTGATCAATGACTTTTCTGAATGTTTGTGCGTATGTAACATTAGCTCTAAAGCATTTTTTTAATGTAACTGAATTACGAGACGAGCTGGTTGTTTGCCTGATGGTAAGTAATACGTCAGCCCATAACAATAACAGCACCACCCAGAAATTTGTTTTGCAAAATCCTGCGCGGCGCTGCACTGCGCTTGTCACCCTGAGACAATAAGCTGTTGAGTCTCATAATGCTCAGTAATTTCGCTGGCTACAATGCTCTTCAAACCGGACCTTTTTTGAACTGGTACGTAAAAGAGTCTCTCATTTCAAACCATATGATATCCACGATACTGTACTGAGAAGTTTGAAGGCTATGTTCTATAGCAATTAAGCACGATCAATTGATCATCATTGATCAAGAGTGTTCGTTCGAGAGATGGTCTTATTTTTATATTATATATACTTTATTGTACACTGTCAAGAAATTTACATCGTAGATTATAAAGTACATGTACAAAAGCGAGCTTAACCCTAAGAAGAGTTTTCTTCCAGCAAACCTTTGAGGAAAGAGAACTGAGCTATGAGGGGAGTAACAAAAAGTCGTACTTATGACTTATTGTTATAGCAACATTTAGATATTCTCGGTGGGTATGAAGCCTTAAAAGGAGGGCAGGGTGGTCCTATTGTTCTGTCACAGGTGAGTGCAGAGCGTCAGGTCGCGGCCGTCTGCCCCTAAAGGTTCCACCTGAAAGGACAACTCTAAAAGGGTACCGGATTGGTACCGGTACTCTACGGTACCCTTTACGGTACCGCGGGGGTACGTTCCAGAATTACGGTACTGAATAATAAATGGGTATTTACGATACTGGCGGCTACGTCAATGGATCGTTTGGACGGCCCTTTAGCGCAGGTATTTGTGGGACGCTTATGAATTAAACATGCAGAATCGTATTTTTATTGTAATGGATCTACGGAGCCTTAAAATATTTGGAAGCACTTCATTAGAGCATGGTCTCTACATAGTAGTATGACAAGAATCTCTATATGAGCCTCAGAGTAATGACACTACTGAGATATGAGCCCCAAACGATATATAAGTGGACTATGTAAACGTCACTGTCAATGTCAAAGCGTGTGAGAGAACTACGAGGACCTTGGTTTCACAACACACCTACACAGACAGTGTCTGTGCACAATGTTTTGTAGCATAGTATGAATCAAACCCACAACCTCTGTGTCAATCTACCTAACCACTAAGATAACAATATCTTTAGTAACTTTTTTACGTTTTTGGTATATGTTCATTTGGCGTGATATTTTTTTATAATAAATATTTGATAAACCAAGTTACAGACATATACTTTTTTTTCTTCTCCTCGTGTGGGCTTGTGGTAGGCCGTAGGCCTCCGACATGGCCTAACGACTGTTGACAACAAACGGGACCGACGGCTTAACGTGCCCTCCGAAGCACGGTAGCGCTCGATGTGATTACCACACAAACGGTCACCCATCCAAGTTGTGACCGCTGCGACCGTTGCTTAACCTAGAAGATCTGTTACGAACGGCTACGCTACGTGCGCTACCTATTAATTTTCAAGGCACAAATTTAACTTTAAACAAAAAAGAAAAGCAAAAGAAACCTTTCTCTACGTTCCTGAATGAAGTGGAAAGAAAATAAGTTGAGTTTTATAAAAGTTAGAAGCGAAGGTTAGAACTAAGAAGGTCATAATAGTGTAGTACTATTATTTAAATTTTACATGAAACATGTACGACCATCCTAAAAAGTGTGTTTAAAGAATTCTATATTAAGTTAAGTAAGTAGGTAAATACTCAGACTGGTTCTTACTCAACGGCTATTTATCTTGGCCTTAAAGCAATACAGGTCCAGGAATGAGCTCTCGAGCTGCTCTATATAAAATCATTAGTAATCGTTAGGGGCATAACTTTGTTCCGACCATCTGACTCCGCTCATCCATCACGGCAGTGGACAGTTCCCGAATTACTTACTTGATTACTCGCACTCGGCAACTGGCTCTGTTGAAAGTTACATGGTAGTACAGCCAGCGACACAACTTGCTGAACATTATTAATCATAATTCCAGATGGAGTACACTTTAGTCCTCGATATTAGAATTGTATGTATATAAAGCTAATGAAAAATTGGAAAGTTTGCATTGTGTAACTGCGGGCCTGGCTATTTTATATCAGACATCATACACATATCGCCACTTCTGTACTATAATAAAAATGGAACTGGGCTAATTCTGTACATTAAAGATATTTTCGCAAAAGTAACTGGGATCAACTATTAAAAGGGGGAACTGAACACGAATGTATGGTTTTTAGAATTTTTGTCTGTTTGTTTGTTTGTGTGTTTGTTGTCTATAACATATAACATAGTTTTCTTTTATCTTTAGTAAGCTGGGCTTGTAGTGTGTAACATTAATTGGTTTTGCTATAGACTCTGAAACTGCTGAACGGATGTTAATGTGGTTTTCGTAGCACTATTTCCAACTTAGATTATAGAACATGTTACATCAAAATCGGTTGCGTGATTACGAAGATACAGCTTAACCTCTTTGTAGCACGCGCTACCATACACGCGGAGGTCTTGCTAAGATGGTTTTGGAAATAAATACGAAAATGGGCTTCCTCTATCGTTCACGCCGACCAAGTCGCGGGAAAAAAGCTAGCATTAAATATAACTAATTGTAGTACTAACTATCACACTAATGTTATAAATGAGAAAGTTTGTATGTAGGTGTGTTTGTATTTGTTACTTCTTCACGTCTCATGAGTAAAATTTGGAATGGGCATAGCTTGGATTAACACACCACTTTTTGTTCCGGGAAACTGCGGGTGAAACCGCGAGGTGCAGCTAGTATTTAATAAATACGTACACGTCAAGTAAAATCTCCTTCTATTTTGTTTGAATTTCGGTAAACTTAAAGGCAATCTGCACAATCATATTTCTTAACCATTTATAAATAGAACAACGGATCGTAGCGCTTACCGGCCCACAGGCTACAGGTGATAGATTTGACAGTTGGTACTACTTACACACAGCATAAGAAAATCACTTTCCCCACATTTTCCGGTACGATACATCTCATGTCCAGTTAGGAGGATGGTTAATCCATCAACAGCGGCGCTGCGCGATGCCGTTTGACTTACAAATGGTACGAAAACACATTCGCAATGTTTGTGTCATGAGTTTTATTTTAGTGAATTCTTGGATAAAGCTCTTAGTTGTTTGCGACAACTGCAGTACTTTAAAAAGGTGTGTTGCGAGTTCTGTGTGACCCGTCGTTTAGTTTTCAGGTGTTTTCTGTGTGTTATTATCTACATCCAGGATTTGACATATTATAATTTTGTTGTAGATTATAAATGCCACTTTTTTGCTTTAGTTCTTCTAAGTAGATTTATAGAGTTATTGCCATACTTGTTTAGCGGCTTACGCTGTCGCACTAACAAGTATGGCAACAAATTTTAAGAATAATCCGTATTTCTATTTCGTCTTCTAAAAACATCCATCATCAGCCCATTACTGTGTTCCGGTTTGAAGGGCATTGTAGCCAGTGAAATTACTGGGCATATGAGACTTGATATCTGATGTCTCGGAGTGATTAGCGCAATACAGTGCTACGCAGTCCATTTACGGTATTAAAAGAACCAGGTGGCACTGTAATAATTGTGAGCAGGCGTGGTGCTTACCATCAGGCGAACGGCTTGTCCTCATCACACAGTTCCAAAAAAAAAATCTTTCCTACTACTTTCACAGAGAGAGTAATCTAAAACATTATTGATAACTACATATTATTTTCCTACCGTATTTAAACTTAGATTTATTACCTACGTATACCTGTAATGTAATGTCCTCTTTATATTTCAGCCAACATAGCCATACTGCCATCTAGTGCCCTATTCGGTTGACCTGCCTCACCTCACTCGACTCCTGTTTTAGCCGGTCCGAAATATCTCCAAAGATCGATACGCTCGACCACGTTCCATCTCTTTTTCATATAAATTACGAATTATTTATACCTAGTGGAACGATAGTCGTCGTTTTAGAAATGGACTGTTGCCGCTACTTTTATATATTTCGTTTCAAGTTGCAGTGTACGTTGTGTAGTACCGCAGGCCAAAATGTGCGAGCACCTGCAAAGAGAGGACGGTAGATGTTTTTTTTTACAACAGACTGGGTCAGCCTTTGACCACAATCTCACCTGATGGGAAGTGACGATGTGGTCGAAGATGTAGCACGCTTACCCAGTAAATACTTGTTAACTCTAGATTTGATGTGAGAAGAACTGAAGAGGATAGGTACTGGTGTTTTATTATGGAAATTAACGTGGTTTGGACTCATTGATAATAATAATTTACGGGTGACACTCACGTTTAAGTTGGAGTAGCCCAACTATCGTTTCAACCACATCTGGTGGTCTTTTTTAAGGCGAGTGCGGAACGCTCGCGGTCGCGTCGCGCCTCGAACTGTACTGGTACTGGTGTTCTTTAATAGAAGTATATTAACAGACAGATGATGATGCGTGTCTTTGGGAAAATAATCTCTCAGTACAGATTATCTCTTCGATAGAGGTGCCTGTATTTTTCACTTAATGTCGAAAGAAAACACGGTTTATATTTTGTAAAATATCACTAAAAATCCCGTTTTCCTTCATCGTATGTAGTCCGAAATCTATCCGCGTGATTACTACTTACTACGTCCATCTGTTTTTAATTGGGATGCATTTTTTATAGATAATATTAATTATACAGCATATAACTAGGTATAGAAGTACCTACACGATTAATATGACCGCAAGTTCCTTCATTTATTTTTTTCGATGATGTCTCTTTGTTCTGATATCGACTGTTTACGTTGTCGTAGTGGGTTGTTGAAGGAAGGATTTTTATACAGAAGCTCATCACGATCAACACTAATAGAAAAGAACAAACCCGTTTGAGTTAGTGTAGTGTCTAGTGATAGTGAATAAGTGTAATGTAGTAAAAGTGCTACCCATATAGAACATATGAACAAAGTTTCTTCGCATTAATAGAGACAGTAAGAACAGTGTTAATGGACACATTCTTAGTATGAGTTTATCTATCAGTTTAAGTTAAATGTAAATTACTTATTAGCCTAATCAATTGGCTAGATTGTAATAAAAATGGGGATCATAATAACTATAAAACCATAATAAGGAAAAAAAACAAAAGAATGCACATCCACAATTTCACATGTTTCTTAGACATCTATAAAGGTATATACATAATCTTGTTTATCAGGCATTTTCAGGATGAACTGAAAACAGAAATCTACCCTGAAGACTGAAGATTAGAATGTATAAAATATTCCGAGGCCTCACGCCCACTTAGTCGTAAGTCACGAAACTAGGAAGACTCTACGTGCTCTATTCACGTGAACGTAGATTCCTTTTGTCCGATCAATAGCCTTCATGCTACCTAGATATCTAGGGGCTACCAGGCGTATTTGTTCAATTTGTCGAAGACTGGAACTGAAAAGGTTCAGAGTTCTGTTCTTAATGCCTACGTAGTTGAGAATTCGTAGAAATATAAGAAATCTTCAATCATTAGCACTTGATTTAGAAATGGCATATTTACCATGTATTTGTTTTGATTTGAGTTCAAATTCTAAAGTCAGCGACCATGATACTTTAAAAATGTGTATCTCTTCATTCATAATAATAATAATAATAAATTAAAATAATAGTCCTCACACTTATCAGGGGCTGTCTTTGATTGCATCTTCTTAATGTTGCACTTAGAGACAGTTCCCGATAAGTGTTGCCCATTACATATCTAAACTGAATGCTCTAAGAGGCCTCTACGTGTTAGACTAATGTCCCCCCGCGCAAGCTTTCTAATGGACCGGGTGTATAACCCGTGAGAAAGAGCGACAAAATAATAATACACATTTTGTAATTATAATAATACACACACACACATATTGTACACCAAACAAGAAATTAACAAGGTACACGAAACACTTTTACAAACTACATCATATTGTGAAAGTTTTCTTTACCTTTGTTGATCGTTATTTCAATTATATTTTTTTAGATTTAAGTAAGTGACGTAGCTATTTAACTTAAACTATTTTACGCCTACCTACTTGTTGTTGCGTACCTGCACTGTTTACTGTGATCTGTAACCTATTATACCTATGAGTCATGACTTTGGCTATTGAAAGTTCTGGGTGGAACTGAATGTGGCTCACCATTGTCATAGAATACCTAATAGTACTTCACTATGGTTGAGCCCTGACCATAGATAAATAATACTCTCTACCGTGAGGGCCCTGACCTGACTCCGATCGTCTTTTGTTATGCAACTATATATAAAAAGTCCTTCCCTACTAGTATAATGGTGACTTCACATGTGAGTAACTTCCTTAAAGTTCCAGGTAAGTATACCTATGCTAATGTGACCATAAAGTACGTAAGAAAGTGCTCGGTTGAACGACTCGATTTACATTTTTGTCCCTATAAATTCCCTGACACAGTAGCAAAAATAAAAGAGGTGTAACAGGATAGTATCTATAATGCGTGATAAAATAAACTTTCTTTAAGGAAAGCAATTTTCGTCCTGCTATGTGTAAATTTATATCAATCTATGGATTTTATATTGGCACTTAAAAGTTATAAAGCAAATCATCGGGTAGGTATATAGGTATTAAGTATCATTTATTACAAGCTCCTTTTATTTTTTACTTGCAATGTAGCTATGTATGTTTGTCCGGGTGGAATCTTGCAAGCTGAATCATAACCACTTTCTCTTATCCTACGAAGTTTAAATTTTGCATACTTGTCAAAGTCCGATGACAATGCAATATTATGGTGACAGCCAGCTGATCTGATGACGGAGACGGAAGGTGGGCAATAGAACTCCTTGACGGATAATCGTAATTTACTAGTGTTTGGGCTCATTTTAATCTGCTCGCGGTTCCGATTACGAGTTTGTTAAAAGCTTGTCTTGAAAAAATACATTTTTCAACAACAACACTTTTTACAGATTGAATTCTACTTGTTAGGAAGTATAAACCAAACAGTTAAAGAAGTGTTTTAGTTCTCACAAATGTCGTAAGGCGGCGCTTAGCCGATCTCTCTTCTCTGGTCGCGTTATACCCAACGTCATGTATTGAGTATTTTGGTTTAATAAATCTTTTATTTATACCGAAATCCTGGTTTATTTTGCCCATAACTGATACCTGCACTAAAGTTTTTCTCAGTCCCGTATAAAAATAGGTAATGAGCCCATTACGTTTCCACTGATAGCACACGGGCATTCCCTCATAGAGCCGAGTGTTAGTTGGTGGATGCCACATGTCATACCTACATTTTTAAAGTTCTTGTCATGTTTTCCTTCCCGGTTTTTAGAACCAGTATTAAATATAGGTACGCTATTTTGAAAGAGGCATTACTAGTATTTTTATGTTATTATGTAAAGAGACGGGCAATGTCGTATGCCAGATGGTAAGCATCACGCCTTTCATTAAATAGTTTTAGTACTACCACAAAATAATAAATACCTACTTAGTACACTATAACAATTATAGACCAGAACCTCCCAGAACTTCTTATCGAGTATAAAAACAAAGGGTCCATAGAAGAGACCCGACCGAAAGATAAGACTTGGATAAGACGCAAACTTACCATGCTCTATTAACCAACGTGTTACCTTCACACTTCCATAAACTCGGTGTAGACCTCTATAGATCATCTATAGACCGTCCATAGACAACGATAGACCTTCAAACGCAGTGTTCGCCCTCGCGTAACTTACAACCTTCGCTCGCCATTGTTGTACCCCAATTTATAATGACCCCTCTCGCCTCATAACGCATAGTGATGTATGTCACAGGTTTATCAGAATTTACCAATTTCATCGACATTAAATAGACAATGGCGGTAGTCGTTTTTAAAAATTCTAAAGAATTGGCACGTTAAATTTCAATTAGAAATTAAAAGCGCTTCAATTATTTATTTATTTATTTCTTAATAACAATTTGTTATAAGTCAATTTGACATACATTTTTTACAAGGTCTTAATAAGTAAATAATATTATAATGACATAATATATTAATTAATCAATTATATATTTAAATATATTGACTATATATATTATTTAGTTATTCATTAAACGAATAAATTATACAGCATAGCCATTGTTATCATAATAATTTGATTGTTACAACACCATTTGTGGTCTTTCATTCAGATATTCTTCAATGGAATAGTATGCTTTTGCTAAGAGATATTGTTTTAGTTTAATTACGAATAAGTCGTATGAATCAATTTCTAAGATTTTTTTATTTAATTTATTATATATTTTCGGTCCTATATACCACACTGACTGCTGAGACTTTTTTAGTCGTTTGTTTGTAAGAATAAGTTTATCTCTATTGCGAGTATTTCGGTCATGTATACTTTTGATTGCCTGAAAGTTGTTTAAATTAGTAAATTGAAATCCAATTTCGACGAAAATTACTTCTAATGATTTCAATGAGTGGGTACAGTGAGTAGGTAGGTACATATTTCAATTAATAATAACAACATTTATTACATATCGTACTTAATTGAAAAGTAATTATGACATCACCTCTTTGATATATCCACCTGTCTAACAGACTTCAAAAAAGAAGAGGTTCTCAATTTCACTGTATGTTTCTTTTTGTATGTTTGTTACGCTATTACTCCGTCATTTATAAACTGGTTTGAAAAATTCTAAAAGTTTTAATGTGGGCCACATTAAATTTCATCGATATTCGAACTTGGACTTCAAAGATGCATCAGAATTGAAGCCGGTTTTTTTTGTCAAAATATTAATAATCTTGGTGATATTTTATTCTGTGTTGATACTTGCTATTCAATTAGATTAGGTAAATGGGTAATATTTACAGACCTTAAAGGTATAGACCATGGTAAGGAAGATGCTTATAAAACAAAAATACTCTAACCCTATATAGGAAGACTTCTCAGGCCCAATTGCACCAACTAGAAATCGCGGTTAACCCTCGGATTAACTTGTTTTTGTATAAAAATTTACATTCAACACGACCTTAACACGGATTTCATGTTGGGAGCCCCAACATAAAACCCGTGTTAGAATCCGTGTTAGAGCTAAAATCCGTGGGCCCCAGCTTGGAGCCTAATTCTACCGGGCGCTAACTCATACAAGATTTTAAAGGTAAGTACTTACATTGGTGTAAAAGTGGCGCAGGATTCGGTACTGCTATATCATATTGACATTTTGCTATAAGAAGGTACTCGTACCTATACCAAATTCTACACTTGCACTACTTTTGGCGCAACTTTTTAACAAGCCAATCCCGAGTTCCCTTGCTCGGCACTATACCATTCCAGGGTTCAACCTAACGGCCTGGCAGGGGTCGGTTATAGGCGCAGGGGGTTGTAAAGCCTGCGTTATTTAAGGCACCCTGCCAATGAACCGTGGAGATAACAGCGTGTTCAGACTGCAGTGATTAAATAGCCAGACTGGAAATTTCGCTAGGTTCTACGTAAATTAAAATGTCTGCGCATCTAAATTTACTAACTCAGTTGGGGTACCGATAAATTCTGATGAAACCTTCTGAATCTTGAATGTGTTATTTTCGTATTTACCTACCTTAAAATCATCGTTCCAAAATTTATTGAATTTGTTTGTATGTTCTAAAAACACAGATGCATTTAAAGAAATATATAAAAAAATTGCTTAATATAGTGCACATTTAGATTTTATATTCTTCTCTCGTGGCCAACCCTGTCTATTTTTATAATATTAATACTTCGATCGTATGTTTATATGATCGAAGTATTAATAGGTAAGTTAAAGATAAATCCTAATCCTATAGGATAAGCACATTATCCTTATCGTAATACTTACTTGAGTGAGGAAGTATGGCCTAAGGGTGTCGTGTTTCGACGATGCAGAGGACGGCGGCAAGCATCACCGCTGACTCCGCAAGCTGACACCGCGCAGTTGCGTCACACGTCGCCAACAAAACGTGTCAATAAATATTTTAATATAAATTATATATATGTTAGTTCTAATGTATATATTTATATGGGCCGTAAAATAAGTAAATAACATGTGTATCTATTTTAATGTTGCCTGAAATAAAGATTATATATAAATAATAATATAATCTTTTTTTCGATTATATATGAATAAATAATATAATATTTAATCTTTATGCTGTCATTATAAAATGAGGAAGTTTGTACCTATCATATATTTTGATGTTTGTGACTCAATCACATCTATCGTAACGCTAACGACTGAATAGATTTGAATGCCGGGATACATATATATTGTGGTCCCCATTAGCACATAAAGGATATTTTAAAACCCGGATAAACGAACAGTGCATTTCCTAGGTATATGAATCTAGTTTTATGAGCAGACGTATACAATAGCCCATTTGGGCTCATTCACTAGTATTTACTAGTAGTTTACGATTATCCGGCAAGGAGTTCTATTGTCCCATCTCCATCATCGGATCAACTGACTGTCACCATAATTTTGCATTGTCATCGGATTTTCACAAGTATGCGAAATTTTAACTCCATAGGATAAGAGGAAGGGGTTCTAATTCAACTTGCAAGATTCCACCCGAATACACATAGTTACATACAAATTATATACATTGCAAGTTAAATAAAAGCTTGTAGCCTCTTAGCGCTAATTAATAATTAAATAAATTAAATATACCTGGTGAAAGGATTTCTTTTATGTAGGCAAGTAAGTACAATTTGCCGTACGCACAGAATAATTAATAGTCGGTAAAAATACGCAAGGGCACGCAGGGAGATGCGTGACAAACACAATACCCAGCTTTCTCAATAAGCCCTAAACCTGGAGCATTCTTTTAACTTACCCCTATTCACCTAGCTAGATTGCTTTTAGCGATAAACCAGCAGTGGTTGGGAATATCGACTTGTAATATTATGACGGCGACACGAAGGTTACGGGATCAATTCCCGCAACGGAACAAATGTTTGTGCATGGATAGAAGGAAATACCTAGCAGCGCAAGTATTTGTTTAGTGTGTGGTTTTGTGGGACCATGGTTCTAGTATTTACTTGTTCGGGAACCAGGATTTAAAAAGGTAGCTCTATTAAATATTCTGTAGTTGGTACCTATGTACGTAATCATTCGGCGTTATTTGTAAGGAGGCTGGTTTTAGTTTTGTAATTTGATGTGTTTACTTGAAATAAAACACTTATTACCTACCTCTATAGTTAAGGCTGTAAATTAGGATAGGTTCACGAAAATAACAACAGACGCTTTTTAAATGTTTAACGTACTCTTAGGTTTAGTTACTAATGCCGTGTTCACAGTAACACTATTAAAATTTTGTACAAACCTCAGTTATTGTCTCAACACTACAACAACTTAGGTTGTACTGTAGGTAAACGTGCGTGCGAGTTGGCGACAAAAGAAATAGGTAAAATCGGCAGGTAAGTTTCACGCGCGCCAGTTGACGAAAAACTCGGTTTATCAGGTACCGGTGCACTTATTACAACGTTAGGCTTCTGACAAATAATAGCTTCTATGAAATGCGAAGTTGATGGAGCAACACTGTAATAATAGTAACTCAGGAATAGGAAATCATGAGAACTCAAAAGGAGCGTAAGTAATTAAAGTAACAACCTTCGTTGTTGAATATAACAATTAGATCTCTATGGATATACTTAACCTTTATAATAGTTATATGCGACTTTAATACCAGTTATTCTAGTACCTAGGTATTCATACACCTAGCCACTCATTTTGTAGACGAATCCCTTGAGGGTTATTTCGTTTCATATTAGTTTCTTTGAAAAGTACATGCAGCTTCTGGTACAATATGTAGGTAAGTTGGTATACTGGCTAGGTATAAACTAGTGTGCAATTTCTAAGGACCAAAGCAATCTTTGAGGAAGTTTGGAAGGATTCAGGCTGCTTATAGCTTTAAGAAATACCTAGCTACTTAGCTTTGGCTTTAGGTATAGGGCTAGTACCTATAGCAATTTCTAGTGCGTCTTGCTTCATATAATGAATGAATGTATGAATCTATGAAGGTAGCAAATAGGTACCTACTTACTATAGGTAGGAATTGCACAGTAGGTATTAGGTACCTTGAACTTTTATTTACTTTCCACGCAAGTTGAAAAAGAAACTACCGCGGAACCAATTGTGTTTTCTCAAAAGCTAGTAGAAAAATTCAAATGTACCAACGAATTTGCCAGTTCTGCAACTTTCTGTGCGGTTTGCGAAAATTCAATGGCGAAAATGCATGCATTTGTAGTAGAACATAAGTTTATTTCCTAGTCTTCAGACTTCAGACTTCAGGCACAGAATAAATAATAGCTTCAGGGGTGCATGCAGCAAGCCAGACAACTTTATAATAGGTACCTATGTACTTATTGCCTTTTGCATCAGTGGCGTCTTAGGTCTTGGAAAATAAGTCCTTGTAAGTAATAGTTCCTTAGTTGACAGCATTATATATATATTATATTTTAGTAGATATATTATGTCATAATCACTGCAGCGTTAACTGATTTGATTCTCTCAAATACTAACCTATAGTAACTATCAACCTTTGATAACTGCTAGTTCCATCAGAAGTGCTATCCGCGACTTCGTTCGCGTCGACATAATTAATTAAATATAGATAGGTATGTAATGCAATGGAATCAGGCGTGCCGTTGCGGAAACTCTCGTTCCAGCGTTCGGCGAGTCGACACCTGATGATGCCTCGTGCAGACTGCAAAACACGTGTCGTACAAGGAGGTTTGTCATTAGGGCTTTCTTCATTTAACATTATTTATTATTTACTATATTAATACATTATTTACCTTGGTATTTGGTACCGTGATACGGCGCGGCGCACAATTATTACCCATCACTATTTGCCACATATCTATATATCAAGATAGCTAGCTATAGTTTACTTGCCTACGCTGCGTATTGGGCGACAAGTACGATATGCGCGTTCTATAGTTATGTATACTCTAAGCATACAACTATGAAGATTGAAGACGAAGAAGAGAAGAAGAAAGCTATGAAAGCCATGCATGCATGGTCAGTTGAGTGATGGCTGTCAACTTAAATCAGAGTCTCCGAAAGCCCATTTTAATAATTCCTCTCCATCCAAAGGTTGCCTGGAAGACATCGCTTTTAACGATTTTAACGATGATAAGGCCACCCGTTGTAACACTTTCTCTTATTATTATTCGTTTGGCTGTCATTACCAAAACTATGATAAAAGAATGCCTAGGTATACCTAGGAAGGATAAGTATCTACCCAAAACCTAAGCTTAGCCTAAAAACAATCTCCAAATTGGGTACCAAAACCTTGGTTTTCATGTTCCGTTCCCATTCACGGTTTATCAATAGTCACCCGTAAACCTACCCAATTAAGCCGCTTGCTCATCAACCACCATTCAGAGCTTAGCGCGTTAAGGATCCATCGACAATCCCACTAAAACCAGCTGGTGCGGAAAAAGGAGCAGGTAACGAACTGTAGCTTAATTATACCGCCTATCTACTAACTCAGGAGTGGGGTATTTTACTGCATACTAACTATTAACCCAGCGGTAGATTGTACCAGTTGTTTTGTTATTTGCGTTGAGGAAAAAGTTGAGGTTCGCGTACATACAATACAGCTACAACTTTCCTCAATTGATTGCATCTACTTAGCTAGGTAGGTAAATATACTATACGTTACCGAAAATATCGTACCTACCAACATAAATTTAACTTTTTTACAGTGTGCGGGTAAAAAGTTGTTTATGTAGCTACCGAAAAACTGCTCTCTCGACACCTATCAAGCTTTTTCTGAGTTACGAAAATGTTCATTACAGTTACCTACCTATATAAGTAGGTAGGTATAGTTATAGGATTGCTTTATATATCACTACATAGTATAAAACAAAGTCGCTTTCTCTGTCCCTATATCCCTATGTATGCTTAAATCTTTAAAACTACGCTACGGATTTTGATGCGGTTTTTTTTAATAGATAGATTTATTGAAGAGGAAGGTTTATATGTATAATAACCGTGCGAAGCCGGGCCGGGTCGCTAGTTACACAATATAATTAAGTACTATGGTATAACATCTGTGAGAATAACATCAAATTGTCCTCTAAGTTTCCTTTAACACATGTCAACCAAGCTCATGATTGGCGGAAATTGGCCTCTTTGTTGGACGCCACGCCTGACGAATGCGGGATCGCTAGCTCACTGCAGCGTGGTAGGACTAATTAGAAGCAGGCTTTGTAAAAACGGGTCCTCGGGTAATAAGCTAGGCATCACCTGTTCAATCTACGAACGTTAAGATAGGGCTGTCAAGACAAAATCATACCTTCTAAAAAGTTAAAATACATGTATTATTATATTATAGAAAAACTGTCCACAGACTCATAGAAGTAGGCAGTCACGTGAAGAGTGATGCTCTCGTTGCTCTTATCTTGTGCCAAAAAAACGAACCTAGTATGTCCAGTGGAGCACAAAATAGGAGGCCGCAGATATGGTTATTTATGCAGGACTTACTTACACAATTTTCAGGAAAAATCTTGTTTCTATGCGAAGCGTTGAAAAACTGACATCCAGGTGAAATGCGTTATCCTTGATGAAAATTCCAACTATGGGCTTCAACTTAGCTCTAGTAAAGCAAATCTTATACAGTACCTACACATAGTCAGGTATTGTAAGTACTTAATAGCGAGTGTGGCTCAGCAGGAGCACGTGCGACTTTCGATCCGACGCACCCGAGTTTGAATCTCGCTGGCCACTGATTTTCTTAAGTTTACCTATGTGTGGATTTAGGTAACACTCGCTCTAACAACGGTGAAGGATAACATCGTGACGAAAACGGCATGTCCAAGAATTAATCACAAAAAATTCAAGGACATGTAACATCCACCAACCCGCACTGGGCCAGCGTGGCGAATTATGACCCATACTCTGTATGAGAGAAGGCCCGTGTCCCAGCAGTGGGAACTGCTGATGATGATGAGTCAGGTATTATAACAATCACCTCTACTCTACCTTAGGTAGGTACTAAATTTCGCAGCAATTCGCTTAACAGCCCTTATAGAGAAGTAAAAACTACGCATATAACAGTAACACCAGGAACGTAGGCTTTAATTAACGAGTGAAAAGAGCAAAGTTGACTTTTTGAATTGAATGTTAGATGCTTTCATAAGTACCCACCAACCTACATACCTACCTAAGTATTTATAGCACCATCAACAGAACAGAAGCCGTCAAACTACGTAAATATACTCACGTCCTTAGTAAGTAAGTAGTTAGGGAGTCTAGTTAGTGTTCGTTCTCAACAGCGACGTTTATTTTTTAGAAAGCTTTGGACGAATGCCGTGTAGATAACAGAGACAGAGAAAAGCTCTGATGCAATCTACTTCTTGCTCCTTTCAACCGTTTTGTAAAGATTTTCTTTGGCAGGTTTTCATTTACCTTTGCCAGTTAATTGGACTAATTAGTAAGTCGGTTTATATTATTTAGGTACTGTTTGCGAAGATAATAAATGCGTTTATTATTTTATTACTGGTAACGAGAACCAATTGATAAAACCTGCTTGTTTAAAAATTATGACCACACTAACTTTACACATAGGTATATGTGATGCAATTTACTTATTTATTATTTTAGTATTTACTTATTTGTGTTGTAATTTTTTGATGACTTGATTACAAAACATTAAATTTAAACGTTACTATTATATAGTTACTATTGAATGGCAGCATCGTGTAATTTCCAGCGATTTGTGGGTAAATATATCATTGAGAGGTTTGACAACATGGAAAAGAATAAAACATTACCTATATATTTATTTTGAGCTTTTATTTGGTAATTAAATTGCTGGAATGCATTATTAAATGCTATTAAATCTTATTAGAGTTGGTACAAAATGCCATTACATAACAATCAGTGCTATTTAAATTATTAATCCAGCTATTATTACATTTTTATTTCATTGATCAATAAGTAGGAAACAATCATAGAAAAATTATAGATATTGTGCCGTTAACTGTACAAAAAAGTAAAATTGGAATACTTAGAAATACAAGATAAGTCTCTATTACATTCTTAATTATTAATTTCATTACGACTTTGACCACACATTTACAGGTGGTTTCAATTTTATGATAGGCAGTAAAGGTGACTTTACAATAATACTGGCAGCATTGCCCATTTTATGTCATGGTTCCGAAAACAGGGTTGTGCCTGCAAATGCTTGGTCCATACTCCATGTATGCTTGCTTAGTGTGGCACACTTGATAGAATTCAGGTGTTGATGCCAACATGCTACCTCCAAACCATACTGCATAGCGTTGCATGTTATGGGAGATCACTTGCACATCAATTGGCTTGGGAGTTATACGCCCCTCTGACAACATGGTGGAAAGCTTCAGTCTTGCATCAACAGTGCGCTTTATATCTCTCTGTAACCTTCTGCCAAAGTCTCGGAACATTGTCGAGCCACCTGACAACACAATGTTGCCATAAAGTCCTCTCCTTACATCAATAGGGCATGACTGAATAACTTCATCCACCATCTCATTCAAAGGCACAGTAAAATCAGCGTTAGAGAATTCAGGGTGAAAGAAAATCTCTGGCCCTAAGAATCTCTCATACCCTACATCAACATCAAATGGGTTCTTGGTGATAGCGTTGATTCCAGTGTATTTCTTCATCCATTTTCCTGGATCGCTGTCATATTTAGCAAACTCTTTGGCAATATCAGGGCAAATATAACTGTATCTCTCTTTGATTGCTTTTGCAGTCTCCAAGCTTTGTTCAGGTGGGATTCCTACTTCACGTTCACGAAGCAGTGATTGAATGAAGGAGGTAATGTTTCTACCAGCGATTGGGATATGTTTGATGCATGATCCAATGACGTACCCTTCAGCAACAGGCACAATATGAGTGACACCATCGCCGCTGTCAACTACGATGCCTGTGAATGTGCGTTCGGAGGACGTACGTGACTTCCACGATGCAGCCAACGCAAGCACTGCTTGAACTGCGATATACAACCCAGGCACATTGAACGATTCAAACATTATCTCAGCCAAGTACTCTCGGTTCTCGGGCGTGTTTAGCGGCGGCTCAGTGAGCAGGAAGTGATGGTCTTCCGGTTCCGCTCGTAAGTATTTGAAGATGCACTGTTCGATGTAACGCTCCATGAGATCCCAGTCTTCGACGAGGCCGTGGCGGACGGGATACTTCACAGAGTACCCGGTGGCGTCAAACGCTTCATCGCCAATGAAAAAATCTAAATCCTCGACCGCCTTAGTCATGCGACGAGTGCTTTGGTCACCAACTTTAGCAATCTCTTTTATCGCTATGGCTGAAGGAATGATAAACTGCGGTTCCTTGTTGCCAGCGAAACCCAGCTTCGTGTACCCGGTACCGACATCGATCACGCACGCTGGCAGGTGGTCTCCCATGTCTTTAATCCGCTAAAATCACAAGAAAATAATGAAAGATAAAAATTTTGTGGGTGCGGTGTACGTTTTTCACTGAGCTTTTGACGTATGAGTATGACACACACATCATGACACACGCGTAAATGTCAAATATATTTTTTTTAATTCCCGCTTTCGGAAGAGGATTTCTTACGTTCCGTTTCTCACTTTATTTTTTATTTTGATTAGGTTGTACATAGATTTCGAAGCCAATAATATATTGAGATTATCTTTCTTCGAATTAAAATAGTACATACTCCGAGCATAGTAAATAACTTCTTTGTTCTATTTATATTTATAGCTACTTACCTATTCTGTAGTGCTGTCTATGTAGGCATGTGTAAATCACTGATCCTAAAAAAAGTCTATAAAAAAACTTTTTTTATAGGATCAGTGGTGTAAATATGTATGACTTGATTGACTTGACTTGTGGTATGTCTCTCGTATGCAGGAGGTGAAAGATAAAGTATTAAAAATATACGTTATCTTTGCGGGAGGTCGTCTGGGTAGGTACCCCACAGCTTAGCCAGATATTCTGCCGTCAAACATTAGAGCGCGAGTATTACTGTGTTCCAGTTTGAAGGGTATTGTAGCCAGCGAAGTTACAGGGCATAAGAGACTTTATATCTGAGGTCTCGAGGTGATGAGCGCAATGCAGCGCTACGCAGTACTTAGTATGTTATTTAGTCATGAGTGGCACTGGAATTGTTAGACAGGCGTGGCACTAACCATCAGGCGAAGGACCTGTACGTCTCATTATTCAGTTCCATAAGAAAAAATATAATGTAGGTAACAAATAAAAAAAATGCAAAGATAAAGCAGGCATTAACTTTATTGTGACCTGATTCTAATGCAATATTTACACAATGTACACTGCAGGAATGTAACAACTGTACTGAGAAATTAATCACAAAGTTATTAAAAAATCAAACATAAATTGGAAAACATTTTCACTTATAACTTTATGAGGTCAATAATGATTGTAACTATCAGTCATTTCAGAATAAAGAATTATTTTTAGACATGGCGTTGTGAATACGAAATAGCCTATTTTTTATCAGCCAGCTGATTTTTGATCCACCATGATTTTAGCCTTACATAATAGTTATAATATAAAGTTGGTAAGTCTCAGATTCAACAATTTGAATAATATAACAAAAAGCTATTTAGCATGTTTAAAATGCAGTATGCAGCATCTAAATACATCTAACGTTTCTCTAGCATTTGCATTACAACGCAATTTTACACTAATAATTTCAGCTACATTCTTGTATTATAAAAATATTTCTATAACAATTCTCTTAGACTACAATTTTTCGTAGTAGGTACAAAAAATTAGTGTGTTACATCGTTAATCGTAATTAAATTGTTAATGTGGATTAATTGTGTATAATAATTATTTAAAATAATAATTTCAGTGTAGTTAGTTATTTTTCAAACAAGTTACCTATTTAGTTTTATGATTATGTCAAACACAATTTGACAATTCAAGTAATTATGAGTTGAATTAAACAATTTTCTCTCGTACAAATTCACATTGCAACTGCTGCAAGTCATTAGTTTCATGATTTCTTCGAGTTGCAAGACATTGGTTTAACATACACATGCCATGAAACTAAACTTGCAATTACATAACAGTTGCAATTAACTGTAAATATCTGAACTGGTTACCTACTTATTTGCTTTTCTTATCTTTTGAATATTGCCGAATGTTCATAATTTTGTACTGATTATTATTTCCACAACAGAAATACTTTTTTGAATAATGAAAATACAGCTTTACAATATTTTATATAAAGGCGACACTTTGTTAAGTTGTTTATAAAATCTAATAGACACTTAGGTTTTTACCAATAAACCAAATAAAGCATAAAATTTCAATACTTTGAATATTTCAATTAAATTAAAAATTCCAAACACCCTTAAACTGACAACTGGCAGCGCTAATCCAAAAACACACGAAGCTTGACTAAACTGCAAGTTACTTTTTAGTTTCACAACGGTAATATTTATTTATTGCATTTAAAAGCTCAAATATGCATGATATTAAAAAGTAACTCAAGTTTCGTCACAGTTGCATTGCCCCGCGAGTCTTCAGCCTTAGATTAACAACACTTGCAGTTTTCACTAATCAGTATCAATAGAATATCAGACTTAAAATAAACATGGACATAACCACAGCATCTCTTAGAATTATCTTTAGAATTGTCCATTGCTTTACAGCAGTTTAGATCTCTCACCACATCGTATAGTCGGAATCGTCCATGTCAAAGATTGTGAAGAAGCCAATGATAGTCAGGTAGACTATAACATTGCCCGCTAGAGTGAGATAGCATGCGCCCCACATAATCTGTAAAGTAAAATAAACAAGCTTTGTAAATATGAACTGTTATCATGCAACTTGGTCAACTCTGTAAACATAGATAGGTAAATGTCATGAAAAATGCATAAGCAATGAGTATAGTATCTAGCTGTTTTTTAATAAAGTCGGTTTTCTTTTATCTGCAGGGCGATCACGTAAGTCTGTTGCGAACATCGCATGTTGCGGACAAACGTGCAATAGAAATTTATTTCAATCGATAAAATGCGATCATGTAACTTTTTATGTCTCGATTTCAATGTGCTCCTATCGATTACCCGACAAATTTACAAACTGAGATTGTGCTATGAATCGTTATGTATACGCCCAATCTATTCAATTTTACTGTGTAATACGGCTCTTGTCTATGGTTTATATGTCGGTATAAACTTTGTTTGCCAAAACTTATTTTTATTTCAATTTAGCTTTCGTTGACGTTTGAGTGCAACAAACGGGTTACGTGATCGCAAAACCATAATCGAAAATGGTTTCTTATTGAAATTGATTGAAATAAAAGATATATGATCGCCCTGCTGGTCATAGGAAATAAGAATAAATGCAAACAGGAAATGTGTTACTGATACAAATACAACCATTCTTTATTGAGATTAATGACATCATTGTGAATAAGCCTAAGTGATTCACTAAACATATGCATTCATTTTAAAATGTCAAATCATATAAACATACGAAGCTCAGTCAGTAGCACTAAGTTACCAAATTATTTATTTCAGTTCTTTCCTGCTGATCAGTAAGATAAAATGTTAGCTGGCTTGGCAGCACCTTCATAGTAGTCGTGTTGTCGTCAACATCAGCAGGGCGATCATGTATCTTTTATTTTAATCAATTTCAATAAGAAACCAGTTTATATGATGGTTTTGCGATCACGTAACCCGTTTGTTGCACTCAAACGTCAACGAAAGCTCAATTGAAATAAAAATAAGTTTTGACTAACAAAGTTTATATCGATATATGAACCATAGACAAGAGCCGTATCACACAGTAAAATTGAATAGGTTGGGCGTATACATAACGATTCATAGCAACAAGAGCCGTATTACACAGTAAAATTGAATAGATTGGGCGTATACATAACGATTCATAGCACAATCTCGCTTTGTAAATTTGTCGGGTAATCGATAGGAGCACTTTGAAATCGAGACATATAAAGTTACATGATCGTATTTCATCGATTGAAATAAATTTCTATTGCATGTTAGTCCGCAACATGCGATGTTCGCAACAGACTTACGTGATCGCCCTGCACGTTGTAGTCAACTTTAGTCAGTTAACCATAAAGCAAGGGTAATGCAGAAATAATGATATATGATAGGCAAGTATGCTGCTTCCACGACCACATCATCACCTACCATTAGATAAAACATTGGTCAGTAGCAAATGGGCGTCCATTAACTACGTAAGGCTAATAGGGCGATTCTTCAACCAACCTTCCCCTCCCCCTTGGTGAGATGTCGTGAGATTTGACTAAACAACAATAAAACTTCTAAAAATAAATAAGGCTGAAGTGTTTCCAAGTTAGAAATATGATATGTATGATTATCAAATAATATTTAAAAAAAACATACAACTGCAGCCCTTGCAAGCACAATCGGCAATGCAAATGAGCTGACGATGAATCCCATTGTGATGAAAATGGCAATCTCCATGCACGGTGAGTTAGTTCCACCAGTTGCGTCAGCATGCCTCCGGGCTATCATGGTCGGTATTGGGCTCAAGACGTAGAACAGGACAACAAAGAATGGCCACCATAGTCTGTAATTGTTAAATATTTTATATGAAAAATAAACTGAATTTACAAAACGTCATATTAAGCTTATACATAAATAATACAACCATTTATTATCTAGGGAACCAGGAGTTATGAGGAGCATGGTCCCACAATAATAACAAGTCACAGGACCAATAGGTACTGCAACATTCCTCTCACTTTCTCACATAATATACCAGCAAATATATGATCAATTAATATCATAAGTTATGTATTTGTAAAGCAAATTCAAGGTGTACCTATGGGATTATCACTATAAGTCACATAGGGACTTTGCTTAATGTACATCGCTCATGTTATATTATTATACATGTGACCTCGGTGAACCATTGGGGAGACGGGTCTGAGCAGCCGCTCAACTGCCGTCTCTCTCTAGATCTATGTGCTCCATCTTAGGCCACATCATCGCTTCACATCAGGCGAGATAGTAGCCAAACATGGATCTATAAAGTGTAAAATAAATAAAAAACCTTCTGTTGGATAGTCTAGAAATTACCAATATGTTATACTTACTTGTAACTTGGTAAGGCACATGCTAATATGACAAATGTCATTCCAATGGAACCAGCAAATGCAAGGGACACCAAACTGAAATAAAATGATATTATAAAATAAATAATGCATGAATCATATTTTTCAAAATAAAATAGTAAATCTTACTATAGCATCAACAACATTGAATTTAATTTTGTTGAAATTAAAATTAATAAATAATAAGATATGAGAATAATCTAGATGGCATACTGATCATTGAGAAAAATTTGTTGATATTTAAAATTTATGGCACTAATAATAGTTTCTTTGAAACATTTTGAATAGTTATATAAATTATTTTAGTTTTGTTTTTAAATCTTTAATTCATTAAAAAGGTTTGATCAGATATGATCATGCCACTCCATTCTATAAAATTTACTAGCTAACCTCAGAGTTTTGCAGTTATTTTAACAAGTTTGAAGCCCTTTGTTAAGTGAAATTACAAATTCAAAACTCTTTAACATCAATATCAGTAGCCATCAATAGGACTCTTCTGTCGACAGATTCCACAAACACATCATGGTAAACATTCTCAACGGAACCTCGTACCTCAGGGAGGTTTTAGTTTAGATGTTAACAAATTTTAAGCAGCTAAGTAGAACTCATTTACGGTTTCATTATAATCAGGCATTGGAAGAATGTCTTAGCATTATAGTCTTAGATTTTTAGGTAAAAGACAAGTTGTCAGGTCTTTTCAAAGACCGTGATTACTGAATAATATGGTATTCATAAATTCTTGTTTTTATGTCATGTATGTAGTAACCAAGCATTGATATTTTATTAGATTAGCTAGCAACCACGTACAATGGAGTTAACTTACCCTAATCATAGCAGCATCCAAGAAGGTAACATGAAAAGATAAGAGAATTTTATTAAACAACCAGTGCGATATAAAGAATATTTGTAAATAAATATGACTCATTTTTAGGCCAAGAAAAGAATTACTTTCACAGTTACGTATCGCCTTTTCATATTATTTTACTACTTCTTAGTAATTCTAACGTTACTACCGCCTTACCTTTGATTCCAGCCATCGTTAAATTCTTTGAATTCTACGAAGTATTCGATTCAAACCACAATGAAGGACAATTAAAATATATTTCTTAATTCTAACGAAAGTCAAATCAAATGACAATTCATTCACGATCACGATTAGAAAAACATAGACAACAATTTTGTTTTGATTTGGGTTTGATTGACATTTGACATCTCTTGTTCAAAGAGTAAAAATTTTATTCATGATGTTCACACAACAAAGATACAACACTTATGTCAACACAACATGCACATTTTTAGTTGACTATGACGATGGACGGTTCAAAAAGTTGGAATCATAAGAAAGTTGGGACTCCTGCTAACAATTGGCTTATTTACTCAACAAAATCATCCACACCACGCTGTTCGTCAATTATAAATCATAGGTGATCATAGTTAGGAGCCTCATCACAAAAGTTAGTTTTTTCTGATCATAGTCACATGCTCAGATCTCAGATAAAGTATCCTGCCTGGATTGGTGACGCGCGCTCATTCCCATTACAAAAAGTCTGTCATTTTCGGTGGGGGACGAGGAAACGCACACAAATAAATGATCACCACTAACGCATTTTTCAATCACGTCGCTATGCACGCACACAACAAAAGAAGTTAACACTAGCTTAATCTTTACACACACAATCACATTCACACACAGAGACGTTCTATCGGTACACGATATTTAAACGTCAATCACGTAAACAACTTCATGCTTGATACTATCGATATTGTGTTATCGATAAACTCTGCTAAAGCATGGAAGACACATAAGAATAAAATAAAACAGAATTCTTAAATGACATATTTTGTTGCTCAAGAGAATCAAAGTAATAACTATCAAAGTTAGTTCGAAAGTTCTTTATTATTTTTTGGCATCACAAACGCACTTATGAACGTCAATGACTAAACAAACATAATAATATAATATACTATATTTTATGTTTGTTTTTGACAATGTTATGTTTTTGTATGTGCCAGATGGCTACTTGGCAGAAGCGGAATGTTTCATGCATGTCTTTTATGTGATTACTAACGATAATGATAGTCTATGTAATTACTATAGGCAATGATTTAAAATTAAACTTGCAATAACGTGAAATAACGTTGCAAGAACTATTGCTGTATGTACGATGGAAGCATCGCACATTGCGCGCGGTCAGCAGTTTACGCCTGCATGCCACATTTCATGTATCGCGTCATCAGTTCACGATCGGACACCATTCATTCCGTGTGGGCTCAATCATTACCATTTAAATTAACCAGTTTAGACCTAGTTTTGGGGAAATAAATGAACAGTTTTTTAAAACTTACTTAAGATAATTTTAATGTTGGTACGGAACCCTGTTTTAATTTCCTTGTGTTGTTAGACCGTGGTACAAAGCAATTATTTTCAAAAGGTTCTGAACAAATTGTGCTGGTACGCTTAGGAACCCACGATACATCATTTCCACAAGCTTGAATCTAGCCCGACTATCAGGTTCTTTTGGAAATCTGCCAAATAAAAGTGTAATACAACAATTGTATTTTTATCGACATATTTTTAAACATATTGATTTGATTAAATTGGTTCTGTCCCAGCACTAATTTCACTCTGGTTTCTTGACTGTGTTGCTAACGTTCAAATAATATAAGTGCCTATTTTCGATTAGGTCATTCTCATTAGTTACTCATTATAGTAGATTTTTCCCGCGACTTCGCCTGCGTAGACGACAAACAATTTAGACGTCTTTTTTCAAAGACCATTTTCGCAAGACCTCCCATATGAGAGCGCCAACCACCAACCCAACCGGTTTTGATGTATACAAGTGCAGCAAAATTTTTAAATTACCAAAAATGCTGTTTATATTTTCTCTACTCTAAGGACAAAACTTTCTCAATGCAAGAGAAAAGGTACCTACCCTGGAGGTCCCAAATTTTTGCCACACCTGTATACCCTATAATCGGAGCTAGAACTTAATACTAAACGCTGAAAACCAAATTAAAATCCATTCTGCAGTTTTCGAGTCAACAATTATTCAAAATAATAACATGTAGGTATATAAAATTGAAATGTAAAACAATATTTATTAATAGTTTCAGTTATATTTGACTTTCTTATAACGTGCAGGAAAACAGAGCTTTGGCCGCCTAGATACATGAAAATAAGCTACAAATTTTATCCGAAATATAACTTTTTCGATTTAGTTGCAACACTATGTGAGTTTATGTGACTGACAATAATTTTCAAATTTTCGCTATTTTAGTGCATTATTAGATATAAAAATACATACAGATGAAAAGTTACGTTATCCTTGGTGTAGTTTGATGTTCTTGAAATTTTTTTGCACCAATATATGCTGCAACTCGGCATTTTTTTAGGAGCTCTTTCGCCCGCTACGACAATTGGTGAATGGCGCGTGATGCGCGTCAACTAGTTTTATATAACGTCGTGGATTTTTTTGTCCTTGACGTTTGGCAAAATTGGCGAGAGGGGTAGGCCTGTCGTGTCGACTCCGTTTGGCTGTCTACTCGAAGGCTCAGATAGACGCGACGCTGCAAGTGACGGTACGGACGCCGAACGACCGACGACGTCGCAGTTACACCGCCAAAGGTCAAAAGCAATTTTTATGTGTAGGTGATAACGCCGCATTGAGAGACGTATGGTGCCGGGATTCCATATTATCGTTCATTCAACGCCTACATACGCTTAAAAATTGATTAACTGTGCTAAGTATGCAGTTACGATATTATTATTGATCTGTTATAATTATATATTAAAAAAACTACCTTAATTTTATCATTGTAATGTGAACTAGAGAAGTTGATAACATAGCAATTTTAACTGTCATTGTCTGTGATATTATTATGCCAATGTCAAAATGTACCAATTAAACATTTTTGAGGTTATAAATATTGTTATGCGGCATTCTAATTTTCAGCATTTTCTTTCAGAATTCCAATTAATTATTTATTAAACGTATATACATTCCTTATATAATAAATATCAACTATGGATGACGATGCGGAAACTTACAAGCTATGGAGAATTCGTAAAACAGTAATGCAGGTTGGTTGGCGCAATTTCGATTATACAATTTGGCCAATCAACTTGTTGCTAAATGTGGTCTTTTTCAGCTGTGCCACGACCGTGGATACTTAGTAACGCAAGATGAATTGGATCAAACCTTAGAACAATTCAAGGAGCAGTTTGGAGATAAACCAAGGTTTGTTTATTTACAACTCACCAATGTGTAACTTCGTAGTTTCCGATACATTCTTATCGATTATATTCTGCTTTATTTTCTGATCCACTAACTGTAACATTAGTAATGCTTAGTTTTCACTCTGTTTACATTTGCGTTTTAAAAGTCATCAAAATATTCAAGTGACATAATTTTGAAAGAAATAAGACAGTTGAAAAGTTTTTAATTTTTTAACCTTCATGGTCCTTTTACCAGCAGTGTATGTTTTTATTCATAGTTGCTGGCCGTGTGAAAAAAAGGTAATTTAAGAAAAAAAAAATTTTATAAAATGCTTGAATGTAAAAACAAATGCCTATCATAACACTAATAATATAATGAATCTATTATAATTTTTTTAGTGAAAAGCGCCCAGCCCGAAGTGATTTGATTGTGCTGGTAGCCCACAATGACGATCCAACTGACCAGATGTTCGTGTTCTTCCCAGACGAAGCTAAAATTGGAATCAAAACTATTAAAACCTACTGTACTAGGATGCAAGAAGAAAACATTCACAGAGCCATTGTAGTTGTTCAAGCAGGTATAAATGAGCTGTTAATGTTTTGAAATGAGACTATAATAGTTATATTCAGTTTTCATGATTTTCACTCAATAATAGTAAAAAGGCAAATGCTATATCTATAGGAAATTAAAGAGAACACAATGTTACATTGTGCTTTCTTTTTGCTTAAAAATATATCTATTACCAGACATTTTGAAAAAAGTATGAACAATGCAATGAAGCTTAATTAACCTAAAACAAACTCCATTCAGTTTTGACTTCTCAGGTATGACTCCATCAGCAAAACAGTCCCTCGTAGACATGGCTCCCAAATACATCCTGGAGCAGTTCTTAGAATCGGAACTGCTGATAAACATCACGGAACACGAGCTGGTGCCTGAACACATAGTGCTTACCCCTGACGAGAAGCAAGAGCTGCTGGCCAGATAGTATCCTTTTCTAAATTGAGTATAATTTATTAATAATAGTACTCCTTGACACGGCACGTATTTTCAGGAGGTTCCTCACTCTGCATTCCTAAACAGCGGTAGTTTGGGCCCTGCTGCCCCGCTGCCGGCGGCACTCTAGGTTTGGGTTTTCTATCCTATTATAAAAATGGAAAAGAGCCAATTCTGTACATTGAAGCTATTTTTGCAAAATCAACTGGTGAGGGCACTGAACACGAATCTATGGTATCTAGAATTGTTGTCTGTTTGTTTGTGCGTTTGTTATCTATAGACTTGGAAACTGCTGAAAGGATGTAAATGTGGTTTTTTGGGTTTGGTAGCATTAGTCCCAACTTAGATTATAGGGTATGTTACATTAAAATTGGTTGGGTGACTACGAAGATACAGTTTTACCTCTTATTAGTACGCGCTCATACGCGCATATACTGGGGAGGTCTTCCTGAAATGGTTTTGGAAAAAAGATGACTATGGGCTTGTGTCGTCTACGCGGACGAAGTCGCGGGAAAAAGCTTATATTGTAAAAAACTTAGATTTAAGAATGTAAATAAATATGGTATAATAATAATAACGCTCGGCTCAACAATCACCAAATTCATAAACACTTATTTGCATTAAATAAGGTATGGTATATACATAGATCTTGGCCTCTAACTAGGATTCCCTGTATCTAGGGAACCAGGAACTACAAGGACCATGGCCCACAACAGCCAGACACGATACATACTTGCACATTTTTTTCCTGTACACAAACATTTGTTCCGTAATCAAACCCACAACCTCAGTGGTGGAAAGTATTTGAGCCAATCTGCCCAACCATTACACCACAGATGGTGTCACACAATATGGTGCACATTAGTAATCTACTCATTAAGTACACTACATTAGTACGAGTAAAGTTTGTGTTCACAAGAGGTTTATATCTATGTGTGTAGACTAGTACAGATACAAAAACCAAATGCAAAATAAATGATGTAGGTACCCATATGTTTACAACATTCATAAAAAGTGGGGGGGCGTACCTTCATTAGTGAACAAAGCTATATCAGGCTTTACCTACATTGTAACTGATTTGTATTCTTTTCTCAGCATTTGTCGATATAGTTTTCTTAACTAATATACACAGTAAACTGAAAGAGAACATGTTGATGAGAATACAAGCTGGTGACCCGGTGGCTAGATACTTCGGACTGAAGAGAGGACAGGTTGGTAGAACTTGAAACTAACAAAATCACTATTTTGCTGTAAAATGCTTGTGATTTTTCCCGTAGCAGGAATTGAACCCGCAACATCTGCGCTTTGTGATTTAAGCTGAACTGCCTAAACGCCAACAAGAGCACCTTTGCGACGACAGCAGTGATGACGAAATGAATGTGGGTGATGAAAACCACAACAAATGCATTATTTGCGAATAATTTAGAAAAAATAACGAGATGTGGTATAGCTGTACCACCTGCGGACTGTGGTCTTATGCTATATGTTCTGGATCGGATTCGGCAGATGGATACATCTTAGATTTATGTACCCTACGATAGAATCTTACTATTTCTATTTGTGATTACCTCTAATAATAATAATTAAAGTTAATTTGGTATTAAAGATAATAACTATATTATATATTTAATTATATATGGCTTACTTCACGTACAAATAGGTATAATTGATGCTAATTTGTGATTGTAGACTTTACTTTAATTATTTAAGGTTGATCTCACGCTTAGTAGTGTAATGAAAATGGATCTTACTAGATATTTTTCCAAAAACATATTTGAGCGGCATTACCCAAAGTCAGGGGCAATGGCGCTCAAACCCATTTTTTTTTAAATAGTTTCCTGTTACTTATAACTCAAAGATAAATACGTTTGGTGTTAAAATGCTGATTACTGGGTAGTTAAAGAATATGTTATGTTTTAAAATTTTGAAGTAAAATTAATATTTTGAAAAATACAGCGTACTTTCCTTAAGTGAACGCCATTCCCCCTCCTTACCCTACACACATGTAGCATAAAGGGACCAATGAGGAGATCCTAGGTCCCCACGTTTTGACCGTTTGGCGTTTATGTTAAACGCGCCATTTGCGTGTGAAGTCAACTATTTAAATTGATTCATATTTTCATTTAGTTATTTTATTGACAAATGATGCCGTAAAATTTTTAAACATTTTTTTTCATTAATAGTATTCAATAATGAATCGATTCATGCATTAAAAAAATACATGCATATTCCCTATTGTGTTTGTGCCGGACTCTGGTCAATTTTCTACGGAGATTGGGCATTATCCTTTTTCTAACCGCTTTTAAACCTTACAAATTACTAGTGCTAAGTCTTACGTATGCGGGGGGCCGTCTGGGTAGGTACCACAGCTTTGGCAGTTATTCTACCGCCATGCAGTAGTGCGCAAGCATTACTGTGTTCCGGTTTGGAGGGCATTGTAGCCAGCGAAATTACTGAGCATATGAGACCTCATATCTGATGTGTCGGGGTGATGAGCGCAATGCAATGATACGCAGTGCTTACCATTTAGCAACAACGATTTGCTCGTCTCATCAATAATTATATTTTTTTATGGATCTGAGTGCAGTTCCATAAAAAAATATAATTATTGTGCAGTAGAAAAAGTGCAACGTCTAGCGCCTACCCCGCCTAAAACTTACGTAAACAAATAACTGAGCGTTTAGCGTGTATGCAAAACTAAATGATATATACATCATGTTATATGATCTATATGACATAACTTGGATAGGCAAAAAGTTACACAACTTTGATAAATTCAGTGGTATTAGTATTCTGTGGTTATACTGAATGTGAATTATCTATATTATTATGTATTAGTTTGCGAGTTTGAGACAGAATCTGTAAGTGACCGAGGACTAAAGCTACGGTCTAAAAATTTTACACTAGGAATACGAAAAATGAGCTGAATAACCATGACGTAGTATTTTTCAGACTACAGAGAACTCTGAAGAAAAAAAAATATGTATCTGATTATTTTGTTTCAGGTGGTGAAAATTATAAGATCATCTGAAACTGCCGGGAGATACATTTCTTACAGATTAGTGTGTTAGTTTAGTGTAATTTGGAATACAATATTTTATGATTACTCTGGCGTTTTAAATTATCTTACCAATCCCTGAATAACTTGTTATTCGGGACGACCCATCACTTTGATCAGAGCGGCTTATCACTGCTTCTAATATTACTATTTCTTGGACATGCTGCTTCATCACGATCATTTCCTTTGCCGTTAGAGCGTGTGTTGGAAATATCACAACGTCATTTATCGCGCTGGGTTTAAAACTCCAGTGCATTGTATTGAAGGCCGCATATGTTTCCACTTTGCTACAATCGCTATAGCGACATCGAAAGTTTGACTATTTACTACCTGTCACAGGTTGCATATTTAACTAGGTATACCTACATAGCAAATCAAAGAATACCTTGTTTGTATGTAGCAAATTGTCTTTCGTTGAAAATCAGACAAAAGGAAAATTGCAAGCATCACCGTAGGGCGACTTGCTCGCGTGGTAAATGATTCCGTGATGGGCACGCGAACCGACGTCGTTCGCTTCACACGCTGCAAGCGCATCGCACTTGGAGCACGTCGGATAAACGTACGCAATTACTGGAACGATTACCTGACGTACAAAACAAACAGTAAAGTCACAATAAAATCTATATAAACCGAACAAATCGAGTTAAAATCGATATACAAGTTATCGTTATAAAATGTAAGTGTACTCGATTTCAGACACTTTCTCCTGAAAACTGAGGTCTTCGTTACCAATCTGAAAAATTGCGATGGAACGGCATTGACACTTTTAGTACAACTTTTAGTAGTATAAAATGGACTGGTTCTCATGCTTACCCAATAAAATATACGCAGATGACATTTAGCGTGTTCCGATTACGAAATGTAGAATCCCATGTGTTTTGTTACCTTTCGATATTGGGTGTTTGCATAAGGATACGAAATGACCCTAATGACGCGTGAGAAGCAGTGCTTTGTGTAATTTAATGGACCCAATCGGAGCAGTTAGTGCAACAGATATTTTGAAGTTTCGTCTACGTTGGTAAGTGTTTTAATTATTTTCCCTATTTTGTAGAAAAGCTGACCCATTGTAACTTGGGATCAGTAGTTTACAATATTTAGGAATAGACAAAAATTGACAGAAAATATTGTGTGACAAATTGAATCAAGCGAACACGTCAAATACAAGAAGCGTATATTCGCTTTTGTTCGCTTTTCTTTTGGTTTAATTTTCGCTACGTACTAATGCTGCGGCTCCACTCCGCTTCGCACAGCTTTCATAGCAGACCTTTACATTAGCGGACTGTCTGTGTTGAGCTTTAGATTAGGATTTAGGTACTTTAGAACTAGTAAAACGTATGTTACCTTATTCAAATTAAAGATACTCGGTTTTGACATAATCTCTATCTCTTATGTGATACCTATCAAGAACATAAAATGTAAGTTCCGATCTGAGTGCGCAATCTATTTAACGATGCGGAATTTAACGTTCATACTTATAACCTTGTACGGTTACGAGCAGACATTAGTTATAGTATGTATAACAAGGTGACTAAGTTGCTAGATTAGAAGAGACTTAATTTATTAGACATTTATTGACAGAGAAAGAAAATTGTCACCGCATAAATTTCTTACTGACCTTGACAATGTCACCTTTTTAGTTAAACCAAAACAATGTTAATCATCCACTTTCATTTTGGAAAACCTATCCGACACCCAGTAGGATGCACGTCAGTCGGTCAAGATACTTAAGATCTAAGGAATTAGAAAGTATATAAAAATGGTGATATCCATGAATTAGATGTTGCTACATAAATATTTAAATTCAACCGGTTTCCGAATTGCGAACCACGGAAATAAATGCAGGGAAGTCATCGGAGATTTCTAGAATATGTAAATTTGTAAATTCACTATTCTAAACGATTTGTATAGATTGGATTTTCAACTCGTACGCTATTAAAGTAATTAAATTTCCCATTCGTAAGTGAATTTCTATCACCGGGAAGTGAAGTGACGTATCAATGGATACTAGGTATGCAGCAATTCACTTACACTTGGTAATTTCTTGGCTTAACTGTTGCTTAATACATGCCTTCACTTAAATACCTAGGTAGCTTGCATAATAAATATCTAAGTAATTTTATTAGTTACGGAAACCTTTGCAACACATCGACCTTACACCAGGGCCTTAAGTACCTAGTTAAGGCCCTGGTGTAAGGCTGATGTGTAGGAATCATCATGAGGTACCAACCTACTCATGATGATTCCAACATATCCTACCCAAATACAATACCTTTTTTGGCCCAATACCACAGAATACTAAGGGACAGAAGAATCACTCCGCAAAGAAATTTAAACCAATAGCAACTCTTGCTTTGACGCAATAAAATTCAATTCAGCTCGCGTAGCGCTGCATACCTACCAGTCATATTAACCTACAGAGCGCCTCTCTTTCTATCGCATAGCTCTTATCTCTTCTGACGCGGCACGTATAACGACGCGCGACCCGCCGTCGGTGTCCGGCTATGTACTTGTAGCTTCGTACCTACAGTGCGGCCTAGGCCGCTAGGCCTGCCAATACTCTGTTACTGCCACCCCAGATGAGGTACGGTAGTAAGGTAGATTAAAAAGATGGCACGTTTATGTGACTTTTGTACATTTTATCATCAGCATCATCATCTTTATCAGATCTTCTTTCTTGGACATGTACCTTTTCAGAGAGAGAAAAATAGGGAGAGAGTATATCGCGCCTATCGTACGCGAAGTGGATAAATAATGTAAACTATTGTTATTTAAGTTATATTCACCCAAAAAACTTAAATAAATATTATTCTCGGTTTTAAATAAATGTTAGAGTAACATAATGTTATAAATGCGAAAGTTTGTGAGTGAGTGTGTGAGAATGTATCTTTGCTACTTCTGCGCTTTAACGGCTCAACGGATTTGAGTGAAATTCGGAATGGTTATACCCTGGATTAACACATAGGCTAACTTTTATGCCGGGAAACCCGGTAAAAACTATGCAAGTAGGTACAAGATATTTCTCATTACATGAACTTATTCCGCCATCCCCATTCCATCACCGGACGACCAGATGTACAGCAAGCCGTCATCAATTTATGACATCCCTCCTGCTCGCACCAAGCGCTTTGCTTCGACCTTCATAATGCGAACGGCCAAGGAGTAGAACTCTCTGCCGGCATCTGTTTCCGGATAGCTATAATCTGGGTGCCTTTAATACAAAGAGTGAACAGGTTTCTTCTAGGCGAGCGTGCTGCATCTTCGACCGCATCGTCACTTAACAACAGGTGTGGTAGCGGTCAAATGCGAGCCTATATACTACTACTATTAATGAAAAAAAACTGGACACTATAAGCATCATTTCATACCCATCTCATACATAAGTATAGGTATTGTACAGTGTAGCAAAGTAACAGAAGGAAGCAGCAGAAGTGTTACAGCTCGTTTTCAATTTGTCACTATCTTAGTTCTACAAGTTTAAATGTAACGTGAGAAAAGTAAACACGAACACTACAAAATGCGATGGAAATGATTAAGATTTCGATTATACTGTTGCGTGAACAAAGCAGAGCATCCGATGGCGCGACACGCGACGATGCGTTTCACGCTGACTAACTATTTATTAACTAGAATTTGATTTAGAAACGGGATATTTACCATGTGTTGGTTTTGTTTTGTCAATATCTTCGTGATCTGGTGCTTGCAACAGTGCCGAAATATCGAGAACTCGAAACAAAACGAATAAAATAAATACGCCCAACAATCACATACATAGATCCTGGCCCCTAACTAGGATTCCCAGTATCTAGGGAACCAGGAACTACGACACAAAGACACGAATCACATTAACATGGTAAATATGCCGTTTCTAAATCAAATTCTAGTGTCAGTGACTATGATAGTTAAAAAAAAGTATTTAACTTAGTTGATACTCCAGTAATCGATTGAGTGATATAAACATACCGAATTCTTCGTCACATTTTTTGGTCAAAATTGGCTTGCTTTCGATAAAACTGGGAGAGGGGAAATTAATTAAAATGAATAATTATTATACATGTTTTATTACAATAAAATTAATATATGTATTTTGTCAACTCACGGCAAGCATTTTCAAAGTTAAGTGTTTTGAGCTCAACATTGAGTGGATGGAACCTCCAAAACTTACTCCTGAACTACCGCCGTGCCTTGATTGGGTGTTATGTGCTATGTTTCCAAACTTCATTCATTCAGTGATTTTCTTGTTATATGTCACCATATCTTATTAATTCTTGTATAAGTAAATATGATAGGTAGATGTGGTCTCTACAACGCGGCTCTTAAAACATGGTATATCAGAGAGTATTGTCATATTATAAAGACTACATGCTGTGGTATTATGTTAGATTGCCAGAATACGTTTTGGATGTCTTTAGTTCTCTTTATCTCGCTGTCCTTCATATATTATGTAGTTAAAATGTAGCAATAATAATCCACTACCGGAAAAAGTAAATAACAATGGAATTAGTGTTCAATTTACTTATTACAGACAGTAGCACTAGCGGTCATTTGAAGCTCTCAAAACCAGTATGTAGTAAGGTAGATTAATGATTAATCATAGCACATAGCGTGTGTTGCGGTATTATGATAGAATTGGTGAAACGAACCGAAGGTGTTACAAAATTGTTAGTCATGGGAACGTTTTGTGGGCTTCTGAATTTTTTAGTTCTAATTAATTAGGTCTAAGAGGAGTATTCAGATTTGCGGATTGTGGTAGCCAAGATATTTCTTGCAAATAGCTGTACTAGCAAACTACATTGGAACTGCGTTGCATCGTTACTAACTGTCAAAGCGATAACTTCGTGAGGTTCTTCCCTCTCATCTGCTAAATGCAATAGTTATATTATGACAATCGCGATGCCGCCGTGTGTAAATTAGGTCACTTCAGTCACAATTTATTACATACCGGCTACCAATCCCAGCCCCGGATTTGTTCGGATGTAAATATGAATGTGTAAAAATAAAAACAGCTTCATAGTAATTAAGAAGTATCTACATACTTCGAAGCGAACAGTTGGAGTAGACGTGTTCCAGAGTGGAGATTGCGAATCGGCTAATATATCTAGTAGAGCGACGATATATGAAGGGTGGCTGGTATAGTAGCTGGAGAAGGAAAGCCGGAAATCGGGCTCAGTGGCGTGCAGCTTTAAGCGAGGCCTGTTTACAGCAGTGAACTGGTATAGGCTGACGATGATGATGAATGCATCATCAACGCCTTTGTTGTTGCAGATAACCGCTTACTATAGAGACAAACCGTGCTTGATAGCCGATATTTACACCTATAAAAATTATCTTATGTTCGGGAGTTTTGTGTTTCAAGTATGTAGGTACCTATTACTATTATCTCTTCTTTGGTTGAGGGGACTCTTACTCTAATCAGAAACATAACTGTGCCAAAATTTTGACACAATTCTTCGCACTTTCAGTTAATTCGTGGCCATTTTGACAATGAATAATGACCAGCTATTAGCACGACAATATTGTCCTGTCCTACTGTGGTAGTTTCAAACAAGGCGACTAGTCACGCCGCATAATGATGTTCTTACCGTACCTGGTTTATAACAATAGCAGTTTGTATATAATGGAGATCACTGCTCTTAGACTCTACAGCTATATATAGAGCAAGTGTGGCTCAGCGGGAACTCGTGCGCCTTTCGATCCGACGCACCTGGGTTCGAATCCCGACTCGGCCTTGCACCAATGACTTATAGTTAAGTGCAGATTTTGCACGCTCGCTGTAAAACAGTGAAGGAAAACATCGTGATGAAACCCGCTTACTCGCTTTGGAGTGGTAGGTTCTGGTCGTGGTTGTAATACCACCCACCGAACAAAGCCATGCCGTCAAGCGACCTAGTCGTGTTTCGGGATGATGTTCGGTGAACCATTGGGGAGACGGGTCTGAGCAGCCGCTCAACTGCTGTCTCTCTCTAGATCTATGTGATGCTCCATCTTAGGCCACATCGTCGCTTCAGGCGAGATAGTGGCCAAACAGATCTATTAGCCGTAAAAAAAAAGCTCGGTGTAGTCATAAAAAAGATTAAGATTATCGATTCACAAGAAACAACCAAAGTTATTTAGGTTCTGGTTTGTCTTGAGGATGTGTGAAACAAATCTTATCAGCAGTGATTCTGATTTCTCTTCTCGTTTCACTCAAATGAAGATAATCACTCAAAATGAAGACCTCACTTGCAATAGTCATTTCGTTGCAAGATTTTCTAATGCTAACATCATTTATTTTTACTGCTATATCCCATATTGTTTTACTTGTGGTAGGTTTCTCGTATGCTAGAGGCCTTCTGGGTGGGTACGACTACTTTGCCAGTTATTCAGCCTCCAAGCACGAAATAACTGGGCATTAAGAGACTCAACAGCTAATTGTTTTAGGGTGACGAGCGCAGTCCAGCGCCGCGCAGGATTTTGCAAAACAAAGTTCTGGGTGGTGCTGTTACTGTTATGGGCTGGCGTATTGCTTACCATCAGGCAAACGACCAGCTCGTCTCGTCATTCAGTAACATAAAAAAGGTCCATTGACTTTAAAGCCTAATTAATTGTAGTTACGAAATGTAAATAGTCAATCAATCAAAAGCAACAATTATGCGTCAAATTATTGATACGCTACATTGATTGATTCCATATTAGGTGTGTAGTTTGGAGTTTTTATTGTGTCCTAATTTGCTATATTTGGTTAACAGAAGTGTGGACGTTAATTTTTCACGCCAATTTAATAAATAGGTAGTTTAAGTACAATTAACTACTGAAATTTAGCTTGGCGCAAACGTTTATGACCATATAAGTACCTACATGGACCCATTTGTAATTATATCGATATTGAATTATACAGTCTTAGTTGTCTATCTACTGGCGTTTTACTGGTGGTAGGTTTCTCGTATGCGAGAGGCCGTCTGGGTAGGTACCACCGCTTTGCCAGTTATTCAGCCGACAAGCAGTAGTGCGCAAGCATTACTGTGTTCCGGTTTGAAGGGCATGGTAGCCAGCGAAATTACTGGGCATTATGAGACTCAACAGCTAATTGTCTCAGGGTGACAAGCGCAGTGCAGCGCCGCGCAGGATTTTGCAAAACAAAGTTCTGGGTGGTGCTATTATTGTTATGGGCTGGCGTATTGCTTACCGTCAAGCAAACGACCAGCTCGTCTCGTCATTAAGTTACGTAAAAAAAAAACTATTGGCTGTAAGGTTGTAATTCGCCCGACTATATATCTATCAACAGTTGAAGAATAATTAACTGGATAGAGTAACAGAAGAATGCTAATTCAATCTACACTATATAGGTACTTATGCGTAGTATATCAAGATACTATGCTTGGTAGTTCAAAAAATGTAATTTGAGGTGATTTTGCATTTCTAAATTTTATTTTATTTTATTGACGTCTAGGTAACTGGTAAAACATCCACTGCATCTTTCTTAAACTTCTTTGCAGCAATTTGCTTTAAGTACTTTTTAAACCAATTTGTACCAATACTGTGCTTATAAACACACCTCAAACACAAGTCTGACCTCATATGCCTAAGTAATAAGCAACAGTTACTCTAGTCCAGTAACGTTATAGCAAGCGAACATTGTAACGGCTAAGAAATAATCAAAACATAAGACAGTCGATCACATCTTCTACCGCACAATAAACACTAAACAGTAGTGTCCGAAAAATGAACCGACATGTAAAAAGGGGCGCTGTGTCACTACAAGTAGGAAAAAAATTATTTTGTGAAAGAATAGTTTTAGTTCCAATTGTATACACGACAGTTCTTTTCTGCACTGACTACCACACCACAACATTCGGTGACCATCTCACCACAGCAAGTCCGTTCCGGATGAGAATCAGAGCGTCTCAGTAATGACGGGCGTCACCGACGTGATCGGAGACAGTCGAGATGATGCTGATAAAGCTTTCTATTGATGGCGATCTAGGGATATGAATTTTGTATAAAGGGCCGTCTAGCGAGCAACTTCGACACGATCTAGAGCAGATTGATCTTACCCTTTATGTAAATTATTAGGACAGTTTTATTGACTACTAGTTGATATTGACTTTGGCCACTGAATACGACTCTTGCTATGACGCAATAAAATTAAATTCAACTCGCGTAGCGCTGCATACCTACCAGTCATATTAACCTACAGAACGCCTCTCTTTCGTTCGCATAGCTCTTATCTCTTCTGACGCGGCACGTGTAACGACGCGCGACCCGCCGTCGGTGTCCGGATATGTACTTGTAGCTTCGTACCTACAGTGCGGAGTGCGCTAGGCCTGCTTTGGCCGCGTAAAATAAGTTTCATCTTACGTAAATCTATTCATCTTACGTAAACAAGCGCTGGAAGTTCGTTCGTTTGGAGGAACTGTTCGTTTTTCCGGTATAGAAGTATTAGGTATATGTCACCCTCCGGCCCTCCAACTATCTATGTTTAAAAATCACGTCGTTGATCCTTTAGTCGGTTTTGCTTTTGACGTGAAAGAAAGAAAACCAAACAACACACTTTCGCTAATATAGGTAAGTAATATTAAAAAATGTTAGCATTAGTAGGTAACTTACTAATAGCGTAGAAGATTTAATAGTAGCCTAGTTGTCCTCTTACACTGACTGGAACTGAGCGATGAGACGAGCAGGTAGTTCGCCTGATGGTAAGCGCCACGCTTGCCCATAACAATTGCAGTGCCATCCAGAGCTTACATCGGAAATGCCTCGTGTTGTACATTTTTCTTATTCTTATTCATGTGGTTGTTGTGTATGATCTAGCTACGATGACCGATTTCCATCACGCAGGTCATTTGTTTCTGAATAAAACAAAATACTGATTATCGTTTGCACAACTCCTATTTATTTATGCCTTAAGGTCTTATTAAGAAGGCAATAGGAGCTAGGCTAGGAGGGTCATAGGTAATATAGGTATCTGTGTCGATAAAAGCTTCGCCGTTTTTTTCTAAATACCAAGTAAAAACCTTTAAATAATGTCCTAATTAATACAATCATGAGATAGTCATAAACTTACAAGAGATCGTTCCTAAAAATTAGGTATCTACCCAAGGTTCTAACAGCTAACACTTCCACCACTGCTCAAACGAAATTACCGATAAAACAATAGAAGATCACGGAATCTGCTTAAATTACAGGCACAGAGTACCCTGCGGCCGGCCAGTACTTCAAAATTAAAGGCTTGACTTATCGTTCTCTTGAAAACCGTACTTTGTACGAAGATGTAATGCAAGTAATATGGCCTATTGTTAGCCGATGGCTGCATGTTGGTACTCACGATTGAGACATTCTAGCGTAAGAGGGAAACTGAGAAGTCATTCTTAAGAAGTGATACATTTGAATTGCTAGTATTTGTGGTAGACTTTAACATACGATAAGTAAGATTTATTGCAAATATTTTGGAGTCAACATTTTATCCTTACTTTATTATTTTAATTTTACTATAGTACAACAAAACGTAGCTGCACACCCACTATATTTCTATCACGACCTGGAAGACTGGTAGATTTTAACCGACTTTAAAAAAGGGGAAGTTTCTCTGTTCGATTGTATTTTTTTTTATTTATTTTTTTCTAAAAATTAATTATGTGCAAAACTATTTAATAAATAAATAAATAGTAGTATACTTTATTTTAATTAGGAATATATTACTAATAAGGGATCAGACAGTAATAGAGAAAAAAATCTAAAATGTAGTTAGAACGAATGTTCGTCGAACCAGAAAGATCATCCAGTCAATATTTTTATGAAATAATAATGATTTATATTTTTAAATCAACAAATAAAATTTAAAATTCTGACATTTTTAATCTGTTTTTCATCTCAAACGAAAAAACAATGCGCATGACGTCATTTGAAGGCCAATGCCGTGAGTCAAGCTTGTGTTTATTTAACCTTTTTGCTTTTCATAAAATGTATTTTTGCTAATTTTTTTATTCCATTACTACATTATAGTCCCCAAAGTTCACAAAACGTATTTAAATCTCTTTGCAAGTTTTATTTCGAAGAGTTTGTCGTTTTCTACCTATATGACGTCACAAGTTTTGAGATGACCTTTTGCGCGGCAATATTTGAAACATAATATTTTAACATAGTTTTAGGTACTTTTAGAGCGTTATTTAATTAAAATAGTATTTTTCATGGCTATATATATTTATTATAGTTAATTTAAAACACTTTCTGAAAAGTTGTCTGATCCCCTATTGCAAGTAACTAAACGGAAAGTGATGGTAAATAACACGTTTCCCATCACAGCTGAAGTGACCACCCAACATTTTATGCGCAAAAATATTGCAAATTCTCGTAGATATAAGAAATTTAGGTTTACCTAAAACTTTTATTTTTATATTAAAGGCGGACGTGTGTTGTCTTTCTTTTATGATGTTTTGCCAGATATATGTAGTTGGAGGCCAGAGACTTACGTTATGCTCCTTTTCATCCTGAAATATATAGATATGTTATATATGTACCTTAGGGATTGCTATAAATAATTGAGTATTGAATATTAAATGCCTATAAATTTGAATCTATGCTGACGAAGTCTCGTTGGTATCAGCTATTTACGAGTAAGAATTGAAAATAAACAAAACAATACCAATAACGAAAGTACAACAGTCGCGCAATTTATAAACTTTGTAAACGATATTACGTACTGCCGTCACGGAAAACGTTCATTACTTCCTTGTCTTACTGCGAAATTCTATTAGAACCCGTCTTTTATTCGACGAACAAAAGTATTATGTTATTAAAAAATAATTTCGAAGCGTTGCAGGGGCAATTTGTGTGTGTTCGTCCATTTACCCGTTGATCAGTAAATTCTACACTTTCACTGTATCTTTCGTAACATGTGACCTAACCTCTGTCTGATGGTGCAGACTAGCAATACACATGAGTAAACACCAAAAGATAGATGTGGCACAGCATTTTTTTTAAGTATTAGTGTGATATGACAGCCTAGTAGTTGGGCAGGTTGGCTCAAATCTCATACACCAATTAGGTTGCGGGTTCGATTCCCGCGACGGGACAAAAGATTTGTGCACAGAAAAAAAAAGCGCAAGCATTTTTTTCGTGTCTGGGTGTTGTGGGACCATGGTCCTCATAGTTCCTGGTTCCCTAGATACAGGGAATCCTTGTTAGGGGTCAGGATCTATGTATGTGATCGTTGGGCGTTATTTATTATTTATTGTACAGGTCCCAGAGCCAATGCAATCAAACTTATAGAGTACTTTTTATACATAGGTATCAAACTATATAATAAGCTTCATGTCTTATTTAAAACCAGTTATACATTTCTTTTTGATTGTTATGTACTGTATATTATAGTGCATATACATTAATAATATGAAAATAAACGTTTTTATTTTGTTATAAATATTTAATAAAACGGCTAGGACTCACGTAGTTTGTCGAATTAGTCGACCTAGTTTTTATTTTGTTCGGAAATGAATCTCTATCCAAAAATATTGGGACGATCGATGGACAGTTTATATCTCATAATTATTATATTAAATTATATTATTTCACATAAATTCTATTGTAATTGTTTATATTGTTCTACTGTTACAATTTATTTTATTTTATGGAATAAATGAAAATGACATTAGAAAAATACTGGAACATGACTGACTCATCTCACATATATCCTGATATCATCATCATCATCCACAGCCCTTTACATCCCACTGCTGGGTATAGGCCTCTCTCATATCATGCCATTTGCCTCGAGTCTGCGCCATTCGTGTCCAGGGTCGGCCCGCGATTTTTACAATATCGTCGACCCATCTTGCTTCCGGACGCCCAACGCTACGCTTGCCCTGTCTTGGCCACCATTCAGTCAGTACTTTACTCCACCTGTCGTCACTCCGCCTGGCCAGTTGTCCCGCCCAACGCCATTTGAGTCCCATAACAGTTTTTTCGACGTCTCGAACTTTCGTTCTTCGTCTGATTTCAACGTTAGGGACTCCTGATATCTACCTGAATATATTTTTGATCGACAGTGCCCCGAGCTGGACAAAAATATTACTTACATTAATAAATCCCTTTATCACTTAATTCAGATATCTAGCTAGAACAATCATTCTGAGTTCTGATAGATGTTCTGGTTAGTAATAAAGCAGTCATTCTAAAATAAGCATTTAATTAATTACGGTTCGTAGCATAATCCATTCGTTTGTGGTATTTAGCAACCAGACATTAGCCAGACGATGAGGCGTCTATTACTTTACTAGGAGTTGGTCATATAATAAGTTATTTTTAAATGTTGACCGGATGCTTATTTTGTTATCGTTTTAAAGCTACACTCGTAAAAGTGTAACCTACTTGTGCCGATGATGGACTTACCTATAAACTTCACCTTACTTTCCAACTTAGCCTCCGTAGGTTTACCCATATATACCTACACTTATATTTTATTTATGTACAGCCACAGGTACATAAATAAAATATAAGTGTAGGTACAGCCACAGGTTACATAATAGTGACTACGTACAGCTTTAAGACGTATGTGGGCAGGCACACCTCTCAGCAATCCTTGTTCTAGAAAACTTACAACAAGGACTTTCAGCTTGGTGTCGCTAGACTAAGCACTATTGCATAAATAGACGTAGATAACTTTTATATGAGTGAGAGTTTCGTTATCCTATTCATTATTATTATTCACATCATTTATAACTTTTTTACAAAATTCAATTAAACATTATAAAACTTATTATAAAAAATCTAAACCTAGAGTGCCGCCGGCAGCGCGGCAGGGCCCAAACTACCTGTGGTTAGGGCTGCAGAGTGAGGAACCTCCTGACTATACGTGCCGTGTCAAGGAGTACTCTATTATTATTATTATTAAATGTATTATTTTTACTTTAATTATTATTCAATTTGCAATATGATATTATATGGCTTGTTGTACACCTTGTACGCCTTGGCGTCGCTGGAGGTGAGTGCAGCAAGATTATATAAATAACATATTCTTTCTTAATTTACAATTATAATAATTAACAAATATCGTTAACATCATTGTTTAATTGACAATAATAAATCGTTTTATAATAATTAAGTTGACACAATTTACTACAAACTAAGATACAGTTGAGGTAGGTAGGTACTTTACCACATCATTATTACCCTAGATTCTATTTACGTTGTCAAGCATAGAACATTTATTAAAGTATTGCTTCGTCATTGGCCTCTAGTATTTGCAGAGTAACGACATGACCTATGCCAAACAGGCCTTTGTAGAATGGAATGAGGTGTAGAATCGATAACAGAGTAACTGTTAAAACAGATATCTAGTTCGAAATCTTTTCAAGGGCCAAGTTGAATCAATCAATAAATCATCAATCAATTATTGACATCAATTTTGGTACAGTAAACATAAAATATGAAGCCTCTAGTTCAAAACTGTGTCTCGGGAACAGCGTCTTCTAAAACAAAATCCTACTAATGAAAATATGTGAGGATAGGTGGATGGATGGATGGATGTTACCCAGTCACACAAAATCTACCGAACGGATTTTGATTAAATTTACTATGATTAATTAGTTTATTTGAGATCGTGGAAAAGGAAATATGCTACTTTTGGTCCCGGAAAACCGCGGGTGAAACCGCGGGGAGCAACTAGTGGATATGGATGGATCGGCCCCTAGGATTTCCTGTATATATGAAGTCAGGAACCTTGAGGACCATGAACCAACAACACCCAGACATAACAAATGTTTGCTTATTTTCTGTGCACAAGCATTTGTCCCGTAGCGGGAATCGATTTCACAACCTCCGATGAGCTGGCCTGTCCAACTACTATACGACAACGCAGTCAATATATTTGCTATTACTAAGATTGAATTTCGTTAATACATCACGCCATAGGGATATGTGTTTTTGATGTTTCAAACGATAATAAAAATGATCATGATAAATCATTTACGCGTACTAATTGTAAAGATCTCTGCACACAGGTATGACGTGACCGCGTCCGCGGCCGCGCCATTTGTGTGCATTGCCCAATACAGTTCAATACATTACAACTAACAAAACTTTAAGGCAAAAGAAAAAATCAATGTGTCTTTATGCAAAAAGCTATAAGTATTTGACACTACATTTGTAATAGTAGTTTTTAAACTTTCGCGAATTGTATATTATTATTATTAATAATTGTATATTGTTGGTGACAACGCCCGTCGTTCCTGACACTGATACCCGCTACCTCCAGTCTTCTCGTGACCACGGTCAATGCAACTTGATCGAAACGTCGAGGTTAGTCAAAATGATATTTTGATTTCGAAATTGTGCGCGAAGAGACCCGATATTATCATAAAACATGACTACATTTGTAGACATTTTTATAGCATACAAGAATACATTTTATCAAACAAAAAACCGACGTCAATGTATCTTCGAAGTCCAAGGTCAAATATCGATGAAATTTATATGGGACCACTTCGTAACTATACTGAACCCAACGCCAAAAGAATTTCCCAAGTCAGTTCATAAATGACGGAGTTCTGAGGTAACAAACATAAAAAAAACATACAATGAAATAGAGAAACTGCTCCTTTATTTGAAGTCGGTTAAAAAACAATACGCCAGCGCCGCGCTGCGATCATCACGCCCGCTGTATACAGAGGCCTTAAAACTAGTTTTTAGTAACGAACGACTATATAATGAGGCCTGGTAAAAATACATTCAAATCTACATGTAATTACTTATAAAAAAGCTTTTTACCGTAAAACCAGATTCAACTTTAAATAGATTTAAGCACTGTGCAAACTAGCTCTATAAAATATTTTAATTTTGACCATTAAAAGTCGTATTTATTATCTTCACCTAAAAAGTTAGAATTTTTTGCGACCATACATTCTATAGATAATTTTATCTAAGACGTTATTTTGATAGTTAATCAAGAAGCAGAATAACATTATTCCAGTTTATGCAAATGGCAGACGAATCAAATGTATCAGCCCCCGTACCCATATGCTCCTCAAGCGCCAATCGTATATCATGTTGAGCTCTAATTAGGGTGTAGATTCACTGCGACAATGTTTTATGATGCCATATATTGTCCCATTAAGTTTATTTCAACTTGTAGTTATCGTATTTTGGTATAAATGAATGAGATTAATAACTACATGTCTTGCCTATATCGACAATAATTACACCGTATCTCACTAGTCGCAGTAATGCTGTACCTTAATTTGAACTCAACACGATATACGATTGGCGCTTAAAGGACATATGGATAGGGGGGCAGATTGCCATTTCGGTCGTAGGAGTTGGAACTCGATATACTTTTCACAGATTTTGTATTTGCATAGATATTGCTTGAGTGATTAGGCGAAATTCTACAATCTACACTATCTAGTTTCTAGATTCCAGTCTGTTGTAAATGTAATAAAGTGTATTACTTTATTTGTGCAGTTTTTTTTATATACATTCAAATTTTATTTACTGCAATACGGTAAGCTAGATTTAGTGAGTACGTACTTAATTAGCACTGATAATACAACCAAAGAAAACTAAATATTACTACGATATAACGATGCTAATTTAGTTAGAGATTCAATGAAGAATAATAATGCGAAAGTTTGTAAGAATTGACGTACCTTTGTTACTCTTTCACGCAAAAACTACCGAATGGATTTTGATGAAATTTGGTATGGAGATAGCTTATACCCTGGATTAACACATAGGCTACTTTTTATCCCGGGGAACCGCGGGTGAAACCGCAGGGCGCAGCTAGTACTATATAATAAGAGAAAAGATTATTTGTATAAAAAGTTTTACAGAAAATTTTTGAATCCATTGGCTCTCGAACTACTTCAAAACTTTTTCGGGTGACAGTGACTTCTCTCATCTAGATTAACTTAATTTAATAAGCATTTGAGGAACAAAAGCATTTTTTACTAAGTAAGGTATATCATTCAGGATATATACATAGTATTTTTTTTCTACAATTTTTTAAATAAATTAAATCTACCTAAGAACAAATCGAGCTAGGGAAGCTGCCTATCCAAAAACTTTATCTCATTACTACTTAATTACTATAACTCATTTACAATGGGCCTCACTATCAGTGCCTTAGATCACACTGACCCATCTAAAAACACTCTAAAACGTAGTTTGCTATAGTTAAACAATGACCGTGGCTACTGGATATATGCCCAGCCTTCTATTCAATACATATTTATCAAGTTTAGAGAGCTCATGCAAATCGGAAGACGTCCAAGGTGCATAAACAAGTTGACATTTGACATGTAACCAATGAAACAAACTGAATAAAATTAAGTAGTATTATACCTACCTACTTATTGTACACAGCATTTCCCCACACTTCTCTTGTGTTGTGAGCCATGTAATGTCTTAGGGTCTCACAATTTGTAATTTAGAAATGATAATCGTATGTTATTAAAATGAGTTCCTAGAAAAAACAGGTACCTACTGTAATAGAATCAAGAACTTGTAACGTGTGAAGTGATCCTTAACCAGCCAATGACCTCAATTTCTTACATTGACAAATTAAAAGTAGCTCTTATCTTAAATCGAATAGAAATCGTTATCCGTAGCAAAATGTTTTAAAAGTTATTGATCTTAAATTAAGTTTTAAACATTTTGCTACGGATAACGATTTCTATTCGATTTAAGATAACGCATATTATACGTTGCTAAATATGCAAGTAAAATTGCATGTACTGCATTATTACTTTTTAGCAATTGTAATACCCTCGGCTTCATTTACAATCATAACATTTATAACAATGTTCCGGCGATTCCCACAGCGAGGAAGCCGGCATCGTGTTCGAAGAATGTTGTTGCCACAAACACTTCCCTCCGATGTGAACGCATACGCTATTGATATATTTGTTCTAGATCTACGTACACTAATATTATAGAGAGGTCAAATTTGTTAATTTGTTTGTATGTAGGGCGTTATCTCCGGAGCTACCAATCCGATTTTAAAAATTCATAGAGAGTGAACCACATTATCCTTGGTAATATTTAGTTATCTTTGGCTTTATGCTATATTGCATTGTGTCAACGCGCTGTGGGCTGTTGCTAGTCTCTACATAGTATAAAACAAAGTCGCTTCCCGCCGTCTGTACTCTTAGATCTTTTAAACTATGCAACGGATTTTAATGCAGTTTTCATCAATCGATAGAGTGATTCAAGAGGAAGGTTTATATGTATAATAAATGCATATACGCCTCCCTTTTCTTCCGTGCGAAGCTGGGGCGGGTCGCTAGTTCTTTTATAAAAAGGTAACTGATGCTGATGAGCCAATGTGTGCATGCTTCAATTCATATTTTGTCAAAACTTAACCGCGACCCACCAAGTGTAGGCGTGTCCTACTGCTCGACTCGTCATTAAATTAGGTACATTAAAAATAAATTCTGGTAATCACTATTATTATATTCTAGGGACATAAAATTAAGGAAAGTAAAGAACTTACAAGTAGGAATTTAATAAGGGAAAGTGGCCATCCGAGAAGACCACAGTTTGTGGCCTACCGTTAGAAATTTAATTGAATATTAAAATCAATTCCACATAATAATCTGACCTCTTCGCAGAACCAGAGAAAATTATTCTACTTGACACTTGAAAAAGACTTTCCAAGTCCCTAGCTTCGAGGAGGTCTAATGCGTTTAAGATAACTAGGCATACATAAGGGCGTAATGCTTTGATCGTAAAGATTTAATTTTATATTTAGTATGCGCCATGAGTATAAATGAGGTTAAATACATATAACCATTATGAGATATATGATATGATATAATATAGGTAGGCATGATAGGCATAGGTCAGACGAGACAGGGTTACCCCTGGATGACGAAACGCTAGGTATAGAAGCGGACGCCCTATGAGGTGAGTATGAATTATTTAATTTGCGAGAACGTAATCGTATACGTAAACGGTAGCAGTTTTTAAAAGATAATAGAGGTCGTCCATTTATCACGTAATATTTAGCAACTTTCTAGGTTTAGGATTTAGCCAAAATATTGAAACATACAGTTTAATATTGCAACGCACACGTCCTAAAAAGTCACTAAATAGGGATGTAAATAGGTCAAAATAAATGTCGGTGAAAAAATCAGACCTACAAAAAGTCTGACGTCAGCAGTGGCTCTAATACTATACAATTTTTACACTATATTCAAACACTATTGCCATATTCTAATTTTCTATCAGCTGTATGAGTTAAAGATCATAATCAGTCTACATCAATCCACTGCTGAACGTACGACTCCTAAAACGCGTTAAGGAGATCCATCTTCTGAGACTGCTCAGACTCGTCTTCCTGATGGTTGACCGAACACTATCCGTTTGAGTTAAACGCCGAATGATATTATAGTTTCACGGTTTCCCGGGATGAAAAGTAACCTATGTCTTTTTCCAGGACTTAAAGTAGTAAATTTCATCAACAGTTCAGTAGTTTTTACGTGATTGAGTAACAAACATCCATCCATCCTCACAAACTTTCGCATTAATAATATTAGTAGGAAGCATTTACCTACACTCTGAATTTCAGTTAGCCTCAATCAAACGGTAATCGAACCAGTGCTTCCGGTAAAAATCTATCATATAGACCTACTACACGTAACTAACTTGTATATTAGCCGATTACATCACAAACGGTGTGATACTAACGACTTATGTTATCTAACCATCAGTTTAATAGGTTCGTAGTCGCCGACGAGTTCAAAGAGTCGTAAAATTAGAAGGCTTCGCTGATGATCTCCTTTTGATGTTTTGATGGGTGTTATTAAGTTTAAAAAACTAGTGAGGAATTGGCCATGGTTTCCTTTCTCTTCACAAATGTATTCAGTCTGCTGTCACACACGCAACCTGTCCTACTGCTGTTTAAACAATTCACTCGGCCCATTGCGTTTCCACTGCTGAGACGACGCGACACGGGACTCTCATAAATAGGGTATACATATTAAAAATGGATTTATGGGTAACATATCCTTGAACCTTGGGATTCTTGGACATGTCGATTTCCTCATAATATGACCCAAGTTTAAAGATATTTTTTCCAGGTTAGAATTTTAGCTCCCAAATCCAAAGAGTATGATAACTGACCCATGTTAGCTAGCTACACTGCTGATGTCAAGGTGACGACGAAAATTGTAGTACAACGATATTTAACAGCTCAGCAAGGATAAGCAACCTTCGCTCGGTCGTTGTCTTAGGCTTATGACATCAGCCGTTAGGCCATGTCGGAGCCCTTCGGTCAATAACTCCGACAACGAGTTTGGCGTTTGGCATCCACACGAGAAAGAAAGAAAGAAAGCACAGCCTCTGGTGTGTAGTGTTTGGGCAGGATGGCTCAAATCTCGTACACCACCGAGGTTGCGGGTTCGATTCCCGCGACGGGACAAATGTTTGTGTACAGAAAAAAAGTGCAAGCATTTGTTTCGTGTCGGTATTGTAGGACCATGGTCCCCGTAGTTCCTGGTTCCCTAGATACAGGGAATCCTAGTTAGGGGTCATTATCTATGTAGGTGATCGTTGGGCGTTTATTATTAAGAAAAAAGACTTGGGCATCTACTTATAGTCTAATATGTATATAAGACACTTATAATAAGCAAGGCGATGATTTGATTTGAAATTGACCATATGTTGTACCTACATTAAGGAATGCATTAAATAAATAAATAAATAAATTGATAAGAAAGTCATGAAGCTTTTACGAGCTTTTTTCAACTTGTTTCGAAATATATTTTAAACTAGATCCTATCAGTTTATTGGTATATCTGCATTTTTACGATTTAGGTATCCAACTATTTATTTACGTATTTATAAATTACTTTCGATTAAAAGTGGGTATCGTGTAATGTAAAAGTAGATCGAGAACTTTAGGCAATTAAAATATTGGTGCGTGTTGAGAAAATCTCACAGTCATAAAATGTATTACCATGTCATTCGTTAACACAGTTCGATGTTGATATTGGAATAAAACCTTTTGAACGAATTTATCGCATTTGTATTACTAATGTGTAACAATAAAATTGTAATCATTACTAGCTGCGCCCGCGGCTTGAGCCGCGATTTCCCGGGTAAAGAGCAGCCTATATTTATTATATAATCTTTCCCAGAATTTAAAATACCCATATACCAGATTTCATCAAAATCCGTTTAGTAGTTTTTGCGTGATTTAATAACAAACATCCATCCTCACAAACTTTCGCATTTATAATATTAGTAGGATTAAGTTTATTATCTTGTGTTTTAGTGTTCCAAAAAAAAATCATATATCTATCCTTAGAGTATACTAGCTGACCCGGCAAACGTTGTTTTGCCATATAAATAAAAAAAAAAACACTTAGGGGTATGAAAAATAGATAGTAGCCGATTCTCAGACCTACTGAATATGCATATAAAATTTGGTAAAAATCAGTAAAGCCGTTTTGGAGGAGTAAGGTAACTAACATTGTGACACGAGAATTTTATATATATGATGATATAACTTTTTTTTTACGCTTAATGGATCCATGTTTGGCCACTATCTCGCCTAATGTGAAGCGGTGATGTGGCCTAAGATGAAGCACATAGATCTAGAGAGAGACGGCAGTTGAGCGGCTGCTCAGATCCGTCTCCCCGATGGTTCACCGAACATCATCCCGAAACACGACTAGGTCGCTTGACGGCATGGCTTTGTTCGGTGGGTGGTATTACAACCGAGCCTACCACTCCAAAGAAAAAAACTAGGCATATATTTATACTCTAAGTATCTATCTAATATCTCTTTGCATCTTCTCGACTCTCCTATGCTTTTATGTCGCAATGGGTATTTTACAATGAAAACCGCAAGTACGTTTTACCAAGTCGTTTTCTTCTATCATTATACTTACTTATCTCTCCACGTTGACCCACTGGAAAGAAAGTGTTTTTAAAAGTCTTTTACATAATAAACGTACGTAAGTGTACGTATAATAAAATTGTAAGTGACATGAAATTTAAAAAAACCTTAAGCGACTGTTTTTATTAGGTTAGGGAATTTATTGATTTATGCCATAGAAATAATATTAAACGCTGAATATTTGCACGTCTGCTTGCAGGCTGAATACTAATGCTTATAAATTAACCTTGTACTATCCTGGTTATAGGCACCAAATTGTAACAACCCTACCTACTTTCTTCTATCCTATAGCTATCCTGGTCACGGCCAGCAAATTGTAACAACCTAGTCCTAGACACCCAATTGTACCCACCTGCTTTTTATATATATTACTCTAACTACTCCTATCTTGAGTTACTACTGAACCAAATTATAACATTCCTAACAAGCCTAGCCTAATCCTAGCCAATAGATAACAACCACTTAATACTACCTCTGCCTCATACCTACTTAATAAAATTTCACTAATAATATAAACTCTAACATTTATACCCTCATTATCCTACTCCAGAATTATTATGATTTGATTTATGTTTGGCCAATGTGATCATATAGTAATTAGAATCCTTTATACGTTGTGATACCGAAATAATCCATGATCTTTTAAGGTAATTAAAACAATTCATAACTAGCCCTAATAACTAAATTTAAAAACCTGTACTATTATAAATATGAGTATCTCTCCTAGGTATTGTTACACTCTCAGTCATTCTAATTTGTATTTAAAGGGATAATTTTGAATAAACAACATTAGTTAAGCAAAAGGCAAATAGACATTCAAGTTAAATGTAATAGTAGATTTAGACAGTGACTAATAAAACAGTATCTGCCACTTTAATAGGTGAAACAGAACCATATAACCAACTTGGCAAGTATGTCTAAAAGTACCATAAGTGCTTAGTTTCTCTTGTTTAAGAAATTCGATGCTTATAGTAGACCTGGTCAGTGACTACAATAATAGTGCCTCTAATCCGTCTGGTATAGAGTTCACACTATAGGCTGCTTTTTGCTCACCTAGTATAACCAAAATGTACCACTTGCACTTTTCTTTGAAGAGTCAAAATCTGAATTATTTATATTTTTATCTTTTCAGCTTTCAACCTTTAAAACATTAATCTGAGTCAATAAAGGAATCACTATCTGTCAATAGTTTCATTTTAAAGTGAATATTCACCCAAATTGGAAAAGGATTATTGTTAATTAGCAATAGTTTTATCCATATTTCCTATTTCCCTGGGCAATCCTGAAAAGTCCTATTTACCTATGTTTCCTAAATGTTCCCTATCCATCTAAAAGTCTCCTAAAATGTAGTTACTTACCATTCCTGAAAAGTCCCTATTTGTTTACTTTCCCTAAAACGTTTCCTATCCACCTAACTTCCCTAAAACCCTACTTTCTACCCTAAATATATTCCTAATCTATCTAAAAGTCCTAGCTAATAACAAATCTAGGGATAAATCCCACATTTACATTTAAACGTCTAAGTTTTCACGGTGTAATGAAAACCCCCCTATAGAAGACGCTTTCCGTAGCCACAGAAATTGTCACCTGACTATTCTAACGACGGGATTGAGAAGGTATCTCGACTAATCCTATCACCTGTGTGTTTAGTTTCCTTACCCAAGACCGAAGTCGGATGGGCTTGGAAACAGGACAGAGACATAAAAGGAAGTAAATAAGTATATAAATAAAGACCAAATCCAATGACTCTGTTCATAGTAAGGCAAGTGTGTTACCACATGGATTCACTTCGACGAGCCCCTTGCCCTCAGATAAACAGAATGCATTAGAAATGAGAGACTGGTTAGTCGAAAAGCATCAATCGACTGCTTGCTCGTCTCAGGCAAGCCCCTTCCGTTAGGAAGTTGAACCAAGGAGAAACCATTTAACACCGCAAGGCGGTACCCCTTTGGCCATGACACTTCGTCATGTGTGTTCTATGATCAAACAACTAAGCTCTTAAACCACAAGCCGCGTTTTCCCTAGTAATAAAAAAAAAACCCACTAAAGAAAACTTCTGTACACTGCCATCGCTATAACACTAAGAATCCATTATCCGAACCTCAGAACCCACAAAGGACTGCATCACAATCCCCTATAGACTCCAAAACTCAAACAATAAATCCTTTAAACAACACTAAAAATTGTAAATTAAACTCATCATCATCATCATCATCAGCCTATTGCAGTCCACTGCTGGACATAGGCCTCTCCAATTGCACGCCACTGAGCACGATCCCCGGCTACTCTCATCCAGCTGCTGCCAGCCACCTTGCGAAGATCGTCGCTCCACCTTGTCTGAGGGCGTCCTACACTACGTTTGCCAATTCGCGGTCTCCACTCTAGAACACGTCTACCCCAGCGGTTATCGGTTCTGCGGCTAATATGTCCGGCCCACTGCCACTTCAGCTGACTAATTCTGTGGGCTATGTCAATGACTTTGGTTCTCTGTCGGATAACCTCGTTCCGGATATGATCCTTCAGAGAGACTCCAAGCATAGCCCTTTCCATAGCCCGCTGAGCGACTTTAAATTGGTGAACCAGTCGTACCGTGAGTGTCCACGTCTCGGCTCCGTAAGTCATGACAGGTAGGACGCACTGATTGAAGACTTTTGTCTTAAGGCTTTGTGGGATAGGCGACGAAAATACTCGACGCAATTTCCCAAATGCTGCCCAGCCCAGCTGTATTCTTCTGTTGGCCTCTCTTTCGAAGTTGTTTTTACCCAACTGCATTGTTTGCCCAAGGTAAACGTATTCTTTAACAACTTCGAGGGTATGGCCATTAACGGCGATCGGTTCCGGAGTAACATGTTCGTTGAACATTATCTTAGTTTTATCTAAGTTCATCCGGAGACCAATGCGTTGAGAAGAATCAGCTAGGCCGTCCAGCATCTGTTGCAGCTCTTGCAACGACTCAGCTATTATGACGATATCATCTGCAAATCGTAAATGTGAGATGTGCTCGCCGTTTACGTTAATGCCCCGTCCTTTCCAATTCAGCGTCTTAAACATATCCTCCAGTACGTTGGTAAACAATTTAGGGGAAATAACATCCCCTTGTCTTACCCCTCGACGTAGGTGGATATGTTTAGTCTGGCTATTCTGTACTTGGACGGACATTGTTGCGGCATCGTAAAGACATCTCAACACTTGGATGTATCGCCAGTCAACTTGACATCGTTGCAGAGAGTCCAGAACTGACCAGATTTCGACGGAGTCAAAAGCTTTCTCATAGTCCACAAATGCTAAGCACAGGGGCCGATTATACTCTTCGGACTTCTGTATAATCTGCCGCAATGTGTGGATGTGGTCTATGGTGCTATATCCTCCTCGAAACCCAGCCTGTTCCGGTGGCTGAAATTCATCGAGTCTTCGCGCGAGGCGATTTGTGATAACTCTTGAAAACAGCTTGTACACATGGCTAAGGAGCGAAATGGGTCTGTAATTTTTCAATAAGGTCTTGTCACCTTTTTTGAAAAACAGAACGACCACACTCCTCCGCCATGCTTCTGGAGTTCTCCCGGAAAAAAGGACAAAATTGAAAATCTCTTGGAGCTGCTTCAGCACCGTAGTACCTCCTGCTTTAAGAAGCTCCGTGGTAACTCCATCCTCGCCCGGGGCTTTTCCATTTTTAAGCTGTTTAAGAGCAATCACAATTTCACCTAGGCTGACTTCTGGCAGGTCTTCAGTGAAGTGGCGGGTCAGCGTGGCTCTAGAATCCTCATTTTCTGGATCAGGTCGAGATGCATGCGAGGCGTAAAGCTGGCTGTAAAAGTGTTCTACTTCCGCAAGAACCTCCGGCTTTGACACGACAACGTTTCCAGTGCTTGTGGTCAACTTCGTCAGGTGGCTTCTCCCAAGAGACTGGACGAACACTTTAGACCCCCGGTTCTGCTCAATCGCTCGTTCTATAGAGCGTGTATTGGAGCACCGGAGGTCACGTCCGTCGTACCAGTTTACTTATTCTTTTGTTGAGCGCCCGATGTTCTGACGAAGTGCCAGGTGGAGTTTCGCGTCGTGTTGTCATTAGCTGTATAGTTTCTTGCGAAAGTTTCGACTTCTTACCTGTACGCTGCATTCTACAAAATCTCGTACCTTCCTCCCTGAGGATTTCTACCACATGTTCGAGGGCTTGGTCGACGTCATTTGTGGTTTCCACGGCAACGAATCGGTTTTCCAGATTTGTCTGGAACGTTTCAGATCCAATCACGGTTTGGAGCATGTTAGGTCGGAGCGTAGACTTCATCAAACGGAGTCGCTCAAGCTTGAAGTCAATATTCAGAGAGCCTCGGACAAGTCGGTGATCACTTCCGGTATTAAACCTGTTGATCACAGAGACATCTCTGAATATATGCTTTTTGTCCGTTATGATGAAGTCAATCTCATTTTTAGTCATAGTATCGGGGCTTTGCCACGTCCACTTCCTCTGAGGCTGCTTCTTAAAGAAAGAGTTCATTAAGAATAGTCCCTCTTTCTCTAGGAAGTTGACAAGCATTTGCCCCCTATGATTCCTACTGCCGAAACCGTGGGATCCTACTACCGATTCGTCGCAATTCTGTACTCCCACTTTAGCGTTGAAGTCCCCCATGACAACATTGTAGTGGGCCTTAGTGGTGAAGTGTAAGGCCTTAGATATATCCTCATACATATCTATTACTTCGTCATCCGAGTGTGTCGAAGTCGGTGCGTAAACCTGCACAACCTTGAGACTATATCTCTCGGTTAGCTTGATAACAAGGTACGCTACCCTATTCGACACACTGGACATTTCTACAATGTTGTCAGAAAGGACTTTATTGACCAAGAACCCGACTCCGCCTTGGGATAGCTGGTCTCCCTCTCGGAAGTATAAAAGATGGCCCGATTCCAAGGTAATGGTGTCCTCCCCCTCTCGTCGGACTTCACACAACCCTAGAATGTGCCATTTTACCCTTCCGAGTTCTTCTTCGAGCTGCGCCAAGTGCTCGTCAAGCCGTAACGTGCGTCCATTATACGTCGCCAAGGTCAATTGTTTTTGGCGGTCATCCGTAACCCGGGGATTCTTCGCACCCCCTACCCTGCCGTTACCGTGACCGCCGCCGTGATCAGGGATAGCAGGGCGGCCGGGAACTGGGGGCCGTGGATTGTTCTGGCTTGCCATATTTGGAGGATTTGCCCATAGTCGCCACGCTGGGCATGCGGGTTGGCGACCGCAGGACGTAGCTTTCGCACCGGTAACGCTGCTGCCGGTCACCGGCCTGGAGCATTTAGCTACGCCTTTGATGTTGTGATGGTTATTCCGCCATCGGTCGGTCGTCAGAGCCTCGTTCGCTAATCGGCAGGGTGCACCGCGAGCAGGTGAGGTTGACTTGGGTCTTGAAGATGTTAGTTAAGTCCCCTTACACCCCCAAAAAAATAATATGAGCCCAAATTAAATGGGATATAATCAATCAATTTAAACTAATTATAGCCCATTACATAAATATAAATATATTAAATAAAAAAAATATCACATTACATTATCAAATAAATAATAGCTTATCAATAACAAACAGAAATCATTTTTTTTTGTGAAGGTAGATCTATAATAGAGCTGTTAGAAACTAGTTCAACAGATGACCATTGTTTTGCAACTGTCATATTAAGTATCGAAGCTATATCGAATATGCACGGATTAATTATTCGTTTTATTGTATTTGTTTAAAAAAAATTCCGATCTTGTGCTTTACTCGCCTTTAGCGGACCTGCTTAGCAAAAAAATGTTTTAATATGAAATTATGTATGAGTTTGAACCTTTAAACTTTTTTGTCTCGAAGGGCGTACACCAATTGACATTCAGACCATTCCATAATCCGGCACAGCGCCGTCGAATTGCAGCTTTTCGCCGCCACATTACTATGTATTACTTATGTACAATACGCGCCACAAAAGATGAGACTTGACAAAACACGTGGTTTGACTTGCGCAGTAGTCGATTTATAGGTCTCTTTAGCGGTATGAGGTCTGAGGCGGGAAGGGATCGGGGATCAACAGGGCAGCGGAAAGAGCGCGGGAGGTGCCGGTACGGCACTACGCATGCGTGTCAGTTGCCTTCCGTCCCCCTCACCCCGTGCACGCACCGCTTGACTCCACAGTACAATTGAGTTCAACTTGTGTTTATAAATTTCTACTTTGTAATAGTTGTGTTGTATACGAGTGTAACTTTGTGAAATCTTAATTATGCTTCGAGGTAAAACATTAAGAAGACAAAGTAGGAAGATAGTTTACGAAGTTTACACTTATATCATATATTGACAGTGACTAGGACAATCTGCCTTTTTAATCTTAAATTTTATTATTTAGTAATAAATCTATGATAGGTTTAAAAAAATTAATATACACCTATCTAATTCTGAATGTTGTCTAAAATCCCTGAATAGATATACAAATTATGGATAACTATTTCGTACACGACTGTACCTTAATTTTTATTGTATTTTTTCGTAATATCTTTATTACTGTCTACTGATTGCGATTCCCTTTTCCCCTGATTCCCTTAGGAATACATTAATATGCGGAGGCTTTTTTTTTTCCTTTTTTTTTCTTTTTTTTTTTATGTAACTGAATGACGAGATGAGCTGGTCGTTTGCCTGATGGTAAGCAATACGCCAGCCCATAACAATAGCAGCACCACCCAGAACTTTGTTTTGCAAAATCCTGCACGGCACTACACTGCGCTCGTCACCCTGACACAATTAGCTATTGAGTCTCATAATGCCCAGTAATGGAGGTCGCGGTTCAGTTAGTTTAGACGCGAAGGACGGAGTAAAAGCAAACTTAAACTATCTTGTTTATAGTGTAGTAAGTATAGCTATAGTAGTAAGGTTAGGATTACGTTAAGGAGTGGAACGCTCTGCCAGCGTCTTTGTTCCCAAACAGCTACAACTTGTGTCTCTTTAAGTCTAGAGTGAATAGGCATCTCATGGGCAAGCGTGTTCTATATTAGGCCGCATCTCATCACACAATCATCAGATTTCCATCAGGCGAGATGTCTTCAAAAGTATGCCCATTTACCAATAAAAGAAATTACGGTTAACAGGCCATAACTGACATTAATTATTAACAAAAATACGCCTCATTTGACCGTCTAATTAATATTTAAGTGCGTTTGGTCAGTGAAAGAGGTAAAGTCGTAAAACATACGAAGACTGTGATGCAAGAATAGAGTTAAATAATTTTTATGGAGTTGCTAATTAAAGCTAGTTTCAATCTATCATGTCTTTAATTGTAGCTTGGTGGTAATAAATGTTATTATCATTTAATTAGTTATTATCTTATGTAGATATTTTTGTTTATAGGCGACTTCCGGTCTTAAAAACCTACTAATTCCTATTTCTATTAATATAATTAATGTTTGTGTAGATAGATGGATGTTTGTTACTCAATCACAAAAAAAGTACTGAACGGGTTTTGATTAAATTTGATATGTAGACCTAGATACATTAGGTCCTGGCAAAGGATATGGGACACTTATTATCCCGGAAAACCGCTGGTGACAGCTAGTTACATAATATATAGTTACATATAAAATAGCCTATAGGTACCTACTATTGAAATTCATTTTATAACAAAAAACCGACTTCAGTTCTGATGTATCTTCGAAGTCCAAGGTCGAATATCGATGAAAAATTTTATGAAGAATTTTCCAAATCGGTTTATAAATGACGGAGTTCTGAGGTAACAAACATTAAAAAAATACAATCAAATTGAAAACCTTCTCCTTTTTTTTTAGTCGGTTAAAATATAATATTTTACATATACTACTACTATAATATATATTATATATATTTACTTTATATATACTTTGGTAGGTAGTAGATTATACTCATTTTTACGACAAAGGAAATAATAAACAAACTGGGTATGTAATAGAAAAATGTAGTGTGTATGACGAAGATAAGGTAATTTATGCTTTCCTGTTTGCTTCATTATTCTTGAGTCTAATCCTCGATTACCAAAGGTGAAACTTATGAGTCTATAGGTGCCACTTAGCTAATGACTACTTGGTAACTAAACGGTATTACTATAATTACTGGTACTAAAGTTAATAATGCGCGAGTTTTCCTATTTACCTAATTGCGGTAAACTAAAAAGCCAAAGATCTCCTATATGAAAGTGGAATGATTTCATCACGTTATTTTATGAGAGAGAGAGAGAGAGAGAGAGAGAGAGAGAGAGAGAGAGAGAAATAGATAGACAAAAAGTAAGGTCCGTAATTGAGAGATGTCTAAAACGTGTGTAAGAGATGTCTAAAACGTGTGTAAGAGATGTCTAAAACGTGTGTAAGAAATGTCTAAAACGTGTGTAAGAGATGTCTAAAACGTGTGTAAGAGATGTCTATAACGTGTGTAAGAGATGTCTAAAACGTGTGTAGAAGATGTCTCAAACGTGTGTAGGAGATGTCTAAAACGTGAGTAGGAGATGTCTAAAACGTGAGTAGGAGATGTCTGAAACGTGTGTAAGAGATGTCTAAAACGTGTGTAAGAGATGTCTAAAACGTGTGTAAGAGATGTCTAAAACGTGTGTAAGAGATGTCTAAAACGTGTGTAGGAGATTTCTAAAACGTGTGTAAGAGATGTCTAAAACGTGTGTAGGAGATGTCTAAAACGTGTGTAAGAGATGTCTAAAACTTGTGTAAGAGATGTCTCAAACGTGTGTAAGAGATGTCTGAAACGTATAAGAGATGATAAAAGAAAGCAAAATAATCGGGGTACCTATACCTACCTAGGTCATCGCTATCTACGCATAGGTACGATTATGTACACATTCATAAAAAAATGCGCGGTGCGCCTTTGTGAGTGAATAGGTGTTTAAAGGTTCCATGTTTCTATTTTTCGAGGTACTACAAAAATCAGAATCTACGAAAATCAGCGTTGTGGATTCCTCACAACATTATGCTGAGCACAGACCTTTTTTGACTGCACTGTACACGGCAGCGGTCTCCATACACATGCTTCAATTGTTTGTCTTGGTCATCTTAATTTGTCTTATTTTGTTCTCCTACACTTGTGTATGTACTATTGATTGTTGTGTGCAGTCTTGTCAAAAATAAATTGGTTTTTTTCTTTCTTTTTTTTCTTTACATCAAGAAGTCAACACACAACATGCATCGGTAAGGTAAATTTTTCTCAGGGCTTTCTTCTCATTTGGGATTCTTATTAGTGCATATTTATTGAATTTTCTCAAAGCTGTTTTATATTTATATCATCAACTAATCGTTTATGACTTATTAATTATTCAATAGACATGCAAAGCTTAGCCTACAGGGGTAGTTAAAAAGAGAAGGTGTAATACTTGTTACTCAGAATATTATGCAGAAATTTATTTAACGGCACTACAAATGAAACTGGTACAGGGTGGACATTTGGGAAGGAATAAAGGCAGTTTATTAAATTAAACTACAAAACAAAAAACAGAAAAAAATACAATTAAGGGTGAAATAATAATTATTACAGTACAATATATTATGTCAAGTGAAATATAAACAGTAATTATATAAATATAATCATCAGCGCATCACGTTCCCACTGCTGGGACGCGGGCCTTCTCTCATAGAGAGAGAGAGTATGGGATAAAATTTTATTGTAATTAATTTTAGTTTATTTGATTATTTATTTTACACAACATGGGTCATGCTTAAAATAAATAAAATTTGAATTTGAACTTTTAAATTTTTGATTAATAATAAAAAACACGTGTGGCACTCGGAGACTGCCGCAGTAAAGCTATTGCATAGCATTCGGAGTGGGGGGTGTTAGGTTATTTTCGTTACGGAATTTCTGGATTCGGTCTCCACGCTCAAGCTCCGCGATAGAAGCTATGCAATAGCTTAAAAACATGAATACATCATACTTTTTCAACTTGAACTTGAATAGTTGGAGCTACATAAATACGATCAGAAGACCCTCCTGTATATTAAGGAAGTACTTCCTAAATGTAATGGGCCATTGTTAATTCGAATTTGTACCGTTTTAAGCTATTGCATAGCTTCTATCGCGGGCCATGAGCGTGGAGACCAAATCCAGAAATTCCGTGACGAAAATAACCTAACACCCCCCACTTCGAATGCTATGCAATAGCTTTACCGCGGCAGTCTCCGAGTGCCACACGTCTCTTTTTTTTGGTTGCCTTAGTTATATATTCATTTTATTTTGTTTGGGAGAATAATAGCTGTTGTTGCAAATAATTTGACAAATCAATATAAAAAGGCCAATTAAAAGCCTTCACAAATAGCAGTTAACTAGAAAGTAAGGGATTTTTACAACTAAATAAACAAAGAATTGCGGGATGGCACCATGCAATGCTAATCTACAAATTGCAATGATAAGATAGTGATCTGATGACATTAGGGCTGTATTCACCGCAGCCAGACTGCTTGTGATAGATCGATATTGGAATGTTCAGACTTCGCAAGCTCATTAAATGCTACGGAAGAACGGAAGAGTTCTTAAATCTATCTATTCTTACTATCTTTTATTTATATTTTAAAGATATTGTAATTTTAAAGGTATTGTTATGTACATAGCAACAGTACATACCTATCTTTACTATTGGTCTGTAACAATTGCATACTTTTCCGAAAGCATTTTGTCGCAATCAACTTTTTATCGATCTACCATCAAAGTATCAGGAAACTATGTTGATGTTGTGAGAAAAACATTACTCTGTCCGGGAAGTGAGCTTCGATGTATCAATGGAATTGTGCCATTGTTCTACGGTGAACGTCGAAACTTCGGCGAAATGGTATCGGGGTAATTAGATACTGAAGGCTGAGGGTGCAGGTTTGATTCCCGGGACGGGACAAATGTTTGAGTACAGAAAAAAAAGTATCTATGTTATGTCTGGGTATTGTGGGCCCATGGTCCTTTTAGTTCCTGGTTCCCTAGATACAGGGAATCCTATAGTATGTTAATGTTTTAAAAAATAACGTAGGTACCCGTTGTTTTCTCCAATGATAACGCTTGTATCAAAAAAACATTTTTTTTTACAAAATCTCTATTAAAATACGCCCCATTTTCTTGCAGTATCTTCTGAGTATTGGTTCTTTTTCCGATACGGTGGTAGAGTCATTGTGTAACTTGGACGTTCATAAGTGCGTCTGTGATGCAAAAACTGAATAAAGAGATTTTGATTTGATTTGATTCTGTAAATACATCAACTTTGAAGTATCCTTGTTCTTGGTATTCCAAATCACTTTATTTCTCGGAGGATTGTGTTCCTCCATCATTGTTCTTCGAAATATTTAAAATTATAATTACCTCATATTTACAGTTGTGGCTTACACAACCGATCCACCCCCAGAAAAACTCAACAATATCCGTTTAATTAGTAGTTTCGAGCTTTAAGATACAAAATTAAAAAAAAACAAGAAGTCGAAAATGTATATTTTTTAGATACAGTGTTCCTTAAATAATAATCGACCCTAGTTAGGTAGTCTTCCAAAATAACTTAACATTGAAGTTATTTTGGAAGATTATAGTTTCATAATAGCAGAGACAGTAGGTATAGAAGTAAATTACAACATTAAGCTGAGCTCAAACCTCTTCTGGCATTACTGTGCACGGCAGCTATCTACGTACACAGACGCATTATATATAGATTCATTGTTATTTGTTGAAGGGCCCGTGTATTTGTGTGTGTGCAGTTTTGCGGGAAAAAATATTTTTCGTTCTTTCTTTTTAAATGAGCCCTCACAGCCAAGCTGCATTCCCCACCTACAATAGGTACTTACCTGGGAAGGGCATTAAGTCGCCGGCACATATTTTCATTTGCCGTTAAAGTCTCGGAGCCGGGTTTTTGCACAGAGTCATTTGCCTAGTCTCCCGCTGCCGTTGATCGACTACCGCTAATGTATGCTCAGCCTGTTATTACTTGATAGATGTATAATATAGGTAATTATAATATTTTAAAAGGACATAGGTTGGTATTGGAAGGACCTCTCTGAAACTCATCTTCATCTTGCTGGAGTAGCACCCTCAAAAGAAGTTTCCTGATAAAGCAATATGAGTACGCAAAATACCAGTTTCAATTCGAGTTCAGGTGCATATTACCACAGAATACTAAGGGACAGAAGCATCACTCCGCAAAGAAATTTAAACAAATAGCGACTCTTGCTATGACGCAATAATATTCAATTCAGCGCGTGTAGCGCTGCATACCTACTAGTCATATTAACCTACAGAGCGCCTCTCTTTCTATCGCATAGCTCTTACTTCTTCTAACGCGGCACGTGTAACGACGCGCGACCCGCCGGCGGTGTCCGGCTATGTACTTGTAGCTTCGTACCTACAGTGCGGAGTGCGCTAGGCCTGATATTACTGTTTACTGCATATATCCACCGAAACTAGACCTGTCCAAAAAAATTTCTGATATTGAATGCATTAGCGCATGCTATGCATGCGAAAATCTTAAAATTTAAAATAATTAGGAAGAAGAAAAATGATATTGTTTGGGCAGGGATCGAACCTGCATCTTCGGAATACCGTCCCGACGCTTTAACCACTGAGCCATTGAGCTGAGCATTGCTCGAGCAACCAAATTTCTTCTATCCTTTTTATATAGTCTTACGGGGACGATTCTACGTCATCTGTCGTCAATGTTTACATTGATCAACCGAACAAGTCCAATATTACAATTAGCAACATGTTCTAATGATAACGCAGGCCCTATCAAATTTCTGATATTGAATGCATTAGCGCATGCAATATTATTTTTCTTCTTCCTAATTATTTTAAATCTTTCTAAAGAAATGTTACAAGAACAATTTTTAACCAATATGAAACCTATATTATGGATTTGTTTGTAGGATAATGGGTTAAATTCTATTCGCTAAAGGTCGCTCTACGCCTCACACGTCTTCGTGGAAAATTGTCTGTTTCAAATTCAAATATAAGAAGGATAGAAGAAATTTGGTTGCTCAAGCAGCTGGTTCAGTGGCGTCGGGACGGTATTCCGAAGACGCAAGCTCGATCCCTGCTCAAGCAATATCATTTTTCTTCTTCCTAATTATTTAACTAATGCATCCAATATCAGAAACTTAGTACATACAGTGTACTACATACAGTGTACAAACAAGTAAATCTAAAATAGAATTCACATCACCATGCCTCTCATTTCTGATTCAGACAGTGAAATGGAGAAGACTGTTCATTCTACTTTATTTTAAATTTAATTTTGATCAGTTTGGGATAAACTTTTGAATCACAGTGTGACAAGTCAGGTTCATTTAACCCGATTGTCCATTTCACAAATAAATAAATGATTATCTTGTTTGGTTATGTAATAAACGTTTCAGAATCTTTAACAGATGAGGAGTAGCATTAATTAATGTAATTAAATAAATAAAGGCATAGGAATATAGTTAATAGAGTATGCGTAAGAATAATGAGAATTAAATTTCATAGAATAAAGGAATATCATTAAAGTTAATCTACATAGTACAGAATTATAACCTTAGCTTAGTATTATTCGAACAATAATTTGAGATACTTATATCAACAGAGAAAGGTTTTCAGCAGGACAAATATAAAGTTATTTTAGTATAGCTAATTGGAAAAAGTGAGCAAGTTTGCACACTACTGTTGAACAATATTCAGAATAAACATTTAAACAAATTAAAGTGGGCGGGGCGATGAAGCGCAGTTGATGGTTACTACGCATGCGCAGTAGTTAGTACGCATGCGCGGAAATTAATAAATTCTAAAAGGGCCTAAAACGCTAACGTAAGGATGGAGGAATAATGACTTAAATACATGAGAGATGATAGTTAATCTTGATTGGTAAAAATGGAAATGTCGCTCAATGTACCAGTTATTAATGTAGAATGCAGGATTATCGATTTAAACACGTAGGAGTTACAGAAGCTTTTAGTGTACGAGAAAAGGATGTGGCAGGATGTACTAGGATTTCGCTGATGTGGCGACTCAAAAAGCTATATAAAGGGAAGCAAGGGTTCACTGGGGCACTTGTTCAAGGACTTGTTAAAAGACTTGTTCAAGGACTTGTTCTATCACTTGTTCTTGTTGGCGCTCTCTGTGTTTGAGTGGCTGGGCTCCCGATATTAGTTGGTGGGATTACTAGGGAAGATTTCTGAGTTTGCCATAGTTAATTAATTTAATTTCAGTGAGTTTAATTTACAATTTTTAGTGTTGTTTAAAGGATTTATTGTTTGAGTTTTGGAGTCTATAGGGGATTGTGATGCAGTCCTTTGTGGGTTCTGAGGTTCGGATAATAGATTCTTAGTGTTATAGCGATGGCAGTGTACAGAAGTTTTCTTTAGTGGGTTTTTTTTTTATTACTAGGGAAAACGCGGCTTGTGGTTTAAGAGCTTAGTTGTTTGATCACAGAACACACATGACGAAGTGTCATGGCCAAAGGGGTACCGCCTTGCGGTGTTAAATGGTTTCTCCTTGGTTCAACTTCCTAACGGAAGGGGCTTGCCTGAGACGAGCAAGCAGTCGATTGATGCTTTTCGACTAACCAGTCTCTCATTTCTAATGCATTCTGTTTATCTGAGGGCAAGGGGCTCGTCGAAGTGAATCCATGTGGTAACACACTTGCCTTACTATGAACAGAGTCATTGGATTTGGTCTTTATTTATATATTTATTTATTTCCTTTTATGTCTCTGTCCAGTTTCCAAGCCCATCCGACTTCGGTCTTGGGTAAGGAAACTAAACACACAGGTGATAGGATTAGTCGAGATACCTTCTCAATCCCGTCGTTAGAATAGTCAGGTGACAATTTCTGTGGCTACGGAAAGCGTCTTCTATAGGAGGGTTTTCATTACACCGTGAAAACTTACACGTTTAAATGTAAATGTGGGATTTATCCCTAGATTTGTTATTAGCTAGGACTTTTAGATAGATTAGGAATATATTTAGGGTAGAAAGTAGGGTTTTAGGGAAGTTAGGTGGATAGGAAACGTTTTAGGGAAAGTAAACAAATAGGGACTTTTCAGGATTGGTAAGTAACTACATTTTAGGAGACTTTTAGATGGATAGGGAACATTTAGGAAACATAGGTTAATAGGACTTTTCAGGATTGCCGAGGGAAATAGGAAATATGGATAAAACTATTGCTAATTAACAATAATCCTTTTCCAATTTGGGTGAATATTCACTTTAAAATAAAACTATTGACAGATAGTGATTCTTTTATTGACTCAGATCAATGTTTTAAAGGTTGAAAGCTGAAAAGATAAAATTATAAATAATTCAGATTTTGACTCTTCAAAGAAAAGTGCAAGTGGTACATTTCGGTTAAACTAGGTGAGCAAAAAGCAGCCTATAGTGTGAACTCTATACCAGACGGATTAGAGACACTATTATTGTAGTCACTGACCAGGTCTACCATAAGCATCGAATTTCTTAAACAAGAGAAACTAAGTACATATGGTACTTTTAGACATACTTGCCAAGTTGGTTATATGGTTCTGTTTCACTTATTAAAGTGGCAGATACTATTTTATTAGTCACTGTCTAAATCTACTATTACATTTAACTTGAATGTCTAATTCAGATTCTTCCTGAGAAACAGGACTGATAAGTGATTGAATCATTATTTTGGATAACTAAATCCTACACCATTGAATTGAAATAATAATTTACTTATTATCATGGCTGGTACAAATTAGGTACTGTTAATATCTATGTTTGTAGAGTTGGATCATTCTGACTAAATGGAATACTTATCTCAGCGGTATAATATTACTTTGGTAATTACCTATGGAGACTTGATTAAAAGTACGAACTTACCTTTTACTCTGATAAATTACTATCAGGAGTAGATTTTATATGAACAGGAAGTTTACCTAGTTTAGGAATATTCATAGTTATTATAATTCTTAGGCATTAGTTCAATTCTAACAAAGTTGATGGGCATTTGTATAGCCCTAAATAGAGACTCTCTTAAACTAAATCTAGTTTGAGGAAGTCTCGAAATGAACTAGATGATGGATGAACATGAAGGATGGTACTTGGAGCGGAGTACCATGTCTGCGCTCTGTCTCTGAGTAGCGAAAGTTTTATTTGTTAAATACCTAGTAAAGTAACTTGTATGGATGTGTGGTTAGGAACGAACTGACTGACATACTTTTGCTAAAAGAAAATGTCCTCTTTTCCTTTTTGTAGAACTATTTTAACTGACAGACTAGACAGTACATTAATAACATTTATGAATTCCCAATGATTGAGGTACATGGACCTCCGAGAACAGTCTCGAAGGAGAATTATCCAGTCAGGGACGAGATTCACTGTTAACAGCGGATGGATGGTGCTGTAACCTTTGTCGAGACTATTCTATATTAAATTAAATTCATTTATTTCTCAAATGTAGAATGTCAATTTCTAAATAATCTTTTAAACTTTTCATTACAAATATATATCCATGTTTAATAGATTTGCCTTTTGCTTAACTAATGTTGTTTATTCAAAATTATCCCTTTAAATACAAATTAGAATGACTGAGAGTGTAACAATACCTAGGAGAGATACTCATATTTATAATAGTACAGGTTTTATATTTAGTTATTAGGGCTAGTTATGAATTGTTTTAATTACCTTAAAAGATCATGGATTATTTCGGTATCACAACGTATAAAGGATTCTAATTACTATATGATCACATTGGCCAAACATAAATCAAATCATAATAATTCTGGAGTAGGATAATGAGGGTATAAATGTTAGAGTTTATATTATTAGTGAAATTTTATTAAGTAGATATGAGGCAGAGGTAGTATTAAGTGGTTGTTATCTATTGGCTGGGATTAGGCTAGGCTAGTTAGGAATGTTATAATTTGGTTCAGTAGTAACTCAAGATAGGAGTAGTTAGAGTAATATATATAAAAGTAGGTAGGTAGGTAGGATCATTACAATTTGGTGCCTATAACCAGGATAGTACAATTTGGTGCCGAGTGACAAGGATATTATAATAGGAGCCGACATGATTAGGATGAAGATGTTTGGGTACATTTGGTTGCTTTTGTCTAGAATGAGTAGAATGAGTTACTGCTGTATAATATGGGACTGTAGTAATAACCTAGGATAATTGTGTAGGAAGTAGGTTGGTTTTGGATAGGATTGATGGTTATAAGCAGTGGCAAAGTGTTCTAGAATGTTATGATTTGATCTTAAGTAACAGTACAAGAGATTAACTCTTGTACAATTTGTTGTCGTGAAATAGGAGAGGTTTAAAACAGTTCTAGTAGGATCTTATTATTTATCCTAGTTATTTTATTTTTTATTTATATATTTGTAAAAAAAAAGGATTTTATTTATGATATTTAATTAACAAGCAGAACGGATGAATTGGTGTCTCTACTGGCAGGGGTGAGCTGAAATTGGTTTGGAAACTTGTTGAGCCGTTGGTGTAGCGTTGAGTTGGCGCAATCTGAAATATATAAAAGATATAAATAGAGTTGCAAGTTAGATTGTTTGATGAATGATTGTTGAAAAATGTGTTAGAAATGTAAAGTGGGAATCTGTTACCTTATTAGTGAATTAAAATGCTTCCTTAAGAGTTGTAGTTGAGCTGTATAAACAGGAGATATTCGGTGGTAAAAGTCTGTTTTCTTGGGGTCTGATGTTCCATGAAGTCAGAGATGAGTTGTAGTAGTTAGTGGTAACAACATCTGGAAAAAGAAGTACTATTTGTTAGATTTAGGTTAGGCTAAAGACTTTATACATTAAGGGGTTTATAAGTTAGGCATAACGAGTGGAAACCATTTGTTTATAGGTTATTTTAAAAGCGAGTTATATAATGAGTCACTAGTCTTAGATACGGTAAATAAGGGTTAATAATAATAGTTATAAATACCTGGTAATATGCAGTTTGAGAGGTTCATTGCTATATAGACTTCAGGGGATCCTTGATCAGTTTTGGTGTGACGGGTGCACTTGCAAGCGATCAATGGCTTGGTTGATTGCGGATTCTTGGGTGTTTGGATTATGTTTTGGAACTAGGGAATGATGGGAAGTCTGGAAAGGAAGAATTAAGGAAGGAACTTAGAAAGTTTTTTATTGTTTGTTTGAGTAATTTGTTCAGATCATAGTCTAACATAGAGTTTGTGTGTTGTTGTGTGACAGTAATGGAGTGACAGTGACATTGACGGTTGCATTGATTTGAAGTATAGAGGTTTTAAGGGAGTTTTGAGATACAAGTATTTAGTCAAGTCAAAATAAGTTATAAAATTTTGTTACAGAGCTAAACACGAATGAGTTGCAAAAGTATTTAACTTTAAGAAAAGTATAAATTAAAAATATAAAAAAGGGTAAAATTATAAAAGGAAAAAAAAGAGTAATTTAAATTAAAAGTTAATAAAAAAAGAGGAGGCATGGAAGTTTCAACACCAAAACGAAAACGAAAAGCACCGGCTAGATTTAGAGAACAGGAAACAGTAATTAGTACTGAAGATTCGAATGTGAGAGTAGAGGAGGAATTATATATACAAGAGGAAACTAGAAGAAGCCATGTATCACCGAGACGCCAGTTGTCTACAGTAACAAGATCTAAAGCAAAGGGCGATAGAGGAAAAGGAACAGGATTAGCTTATCGTATGATTAGGCGAGCTATAGGCACATTAGCAAGCAAATTAAATGAATTAAGTGATGATGTTCGAACCACTAAGACAACTTTAAGAAATTTAGAAAATCCTCTGAGTTCAAATGGAGGAATTAGAGAAGAGAGAAGAGAAGGGCAAAGTTTTTGTATAGAAGATTCGGTAAAGCAACCAGTGCATAACAATAAGGAAAGTAACTTACAGACAATTGATAAAGTGAAGGAAAAGGAACTACCAGTTGAAGAATATAGAAATATAATTTATAATGTGAGAAATATCTCCTTAGAGAAACCTAAGTTTGGAGGAGATGCAACAATACATCCAGTAACATTTTTAGAGGATTTAGAAAATTATTTAAAAAGGGCGACAAAGGAAGGGAAAGACATCGATCTAATACAGGATTGCCTAGTTGGAGAAGCCAGGGATTGGGCGCGAGTGTATAAGAGGAGATGGACAGGAATTGAAGATTTTAAGACTGACTTTTTAACAACTTTTTGGGGTGAAAGTGAACAGAATGAACTCAGGCGGAGTTTGGTGCAAGGTAGATGGGATCGACAAAAGAATCCTTCTATGTTGAATTATTTCTTACATTTTGTTGGCAGAGTTCAAATGCTTTCTTGTAATATACCAGAGAAGCAATTGATTGCTGATATGATGAGACATTACCCAAAGCACGTTCAACAAATTTGGGCGACTGCGAAAACGAATACTATTATAGAAACCGCCGAATTTCTTAGGAATTTGGATGATATAAATAAACAAGAGACACCAGGTTATTCTTCGTCAACACAAAGTCAAGAGTTTGAGAAGCGGAAAAGAGGATTTCAACAAAATTATAAAAAAATGGCAGAAACCAGAAGCGGTCCAAAAGAGGAATGTTAATAATATACAAACTAATGAGTTAGATAATGTTCAGAGCGTAGAGTTAAACTAGGGGAGGCTGAAGGTTACGTTCCCGAATCAGCTTCCTTATTAGGGAACACATCATTAAATATAATGCGGAAAATGGGATGGGAACCAGGGTAAATCTTAGGGAAAGGTGACAAAAGACTTAAAGTACCAATTAAAATTAGTATTTTAGAGCGTCAACAAACTGAGGGGTTAGGTTACCAAGTAAGCAGGGTTAAAGAAATGTTGATCCCCGAACAATTAGTTGAAGTATTCAAATTAAAAATAGAACAAACTGAATTAGAATATAGGGAGTTGGGAGATGTAGTTACTTCTGTGTTTGAGGAAAACGAATTGGAAGAGAATAGTCAGGTCACATTTAAATCAGAAATAGAAATTCAAATTTTTGATCTTGCGGTAATAGGTTTGATTGATACTGGAAGCGAAATAATCAGGCAGGTTCACATAGAGATGGGTCATCAAGGGGTGTTCAAGGTGATAAAATATGTAAGGGATAGATTTTATTGGAGAGGGATTAACAAACTAGTAAGGCAGATAGTAAGGGTATGTCATGAATGTCAAATAACTAAAAGTGATACGGTGAAAAATGTGGGACCCTGTTGTTCAATAATCACTAGAGAGATAGGAGAGATAGTTATGATTGATTTATATGGACCATTACCAGCAGGCATTTTTGGTATGCAATATATTTTGGTGATTCAAGATTCTTTTAGTAAATTTGTAAAATTGTATGGGTTAAGAAAAGCAACAAGTAGAGCAGTAATAGGCAAGACAAAGAGATTCTTTGATATTATAAAGCCAAAGGCTATAATGTCAGACAATGGTACGCAATTTGCTAGTAAAAGTTGGAAGGAGAGCATGAGACAAGCTGGAGTAAAAGTATTATACACTACAGTTAGGAATCCACGTCCTAATACAACTGAAAGAGTAAACAAGGAGTTGGGACGACTGTTTAGAACATATTGTAGAAATAATCATAAAGGTTGGACTACTATGTTACCTAAAATAGAGTTGCTATATAATAATACCTTTCATGAGAGCACAAGATATACTCCTAGTGAAATCATGTATGGAAAAACCACTCAGTTAACATTTGATAAGGAGATAAAAGGAGTAGAGGATAAGCTAGAAGTAGGACGGGTTAGGAAGGAAGTTAAAAGTAATTTGCAAAGTTAAAAAAAAAAAAAAAAAAAAAAACTGCAAGTCTTTCCATTATTAGTACAATGCGTAAATTTAGGTAGAGGGGTGTGTGGCGGCCTTTCACAAAAAAAAAAAAAAACTTTTGAAACTAGCATTAGAATTTAAGTTAGTGAGATTAGAAAAAAAAAAATATTTAACATACTATTAAAAAGGACAAGGAACTTACGAATTAGGAAAGGTAGGCGTCAATATCGTCGAGCAAGTCGTTGAAGTCCAGGTGAATGGGAGAAGTAATCTGAAAAATGCAAGAGTTCATTAGTATCAGGGAAGAAACAAAGTTAATCAAATTACATATAGGAAGAAAATTTAAAACACTTACGTCAGGAGAAGGAAGAGGGGGTTGGGGGAGAGAAGTAGTATTGGAGGTAGTAGGGTGATGAGAGGAAGAACAGTGGGTAGGAATAGGGCAGAGGGAGATAGTGGTGTGTTCATTGATGAGGTTATTTTGAGAAAGAGAGAGGATAGTTTTGAGAAGAGGAGTGACAAGTTTTTTTTTCGTGGGAGAGAGCTGAGAAAGTTCTTCGAATACAGAAGAGGAAGTTGTAGGAGAAGAGGGAGACGGAAGTTCAGTAAAAGAAGTTGAAGGAAGAGGAAAAATAGGAGGAGGTAGGGAAAGTTGATTAGAACTGGAGGACTCGGGAACCGGGTTTGAAGAGGGAAGTTTCTGAAAAAAAAAAATAAGCGGTAAAAGGGAGTGTATTAGATAAAGTAATTATAATTGGGAATTTGGTAGGTAAAATAAGTAAGAAAGTAGTAAGGTACTTACGGAAAGAGTTTTGGCGCGACGGCGAAGTTTGGTGGTGTATGCTTTAAGTTTACGGCGAATATCATTAGGGGAAAGAGGATAAATAGAGAGCTTATTGAAGTCAGAGGTGAGTTTGATGAGACAGTTAGAACGGATGGTCCTGTCTCTGAAATCCGGATGTTGAGGATCCCAGAGACAGGGATATTTGTGGATGAGTTTGTCGGAAGATGACATGATGAAGGTGGGAGAAGACATGAAAGAAAGAAGTAATAAAGAGAGGTGATCCTTTGTGATTGAGCTGGGTGATTGTTGGGGCTGTGTGATGGTTTGGTTTTCCAGACACTGAATAATTTTGGGTATTTGATGTTTGCTGGGAGGCTGCGTCACAAATTTTAAGGAATTCAAAAAAAATAGAATCAATTGACATAGACAAAAGGCGGGAACAGAATAGAATCGAGTTTAAATATTTTACCATAGAATCGAGTACACAACGATTAGGCATACCTTTTGGATACTTAGTGTGTAAGCTAAGGCAGGTTAATTACTGTTAATTAAAATTCATTGTTATCTATGTATATATATTTAATTTGTTTTATTTAACTATAGGAAACTATAAATTTCATTGAAATTCGGAAACAAATAGGGAATATGAAAATCGATATTCGGCGATGATAAAATAAAATAAGGAGTTTTAATCTATGGCAGTAAAAGTGAGCGATATTTTTGAGTTGTGGCAATAGGCTTATAATTTTCCTTATGTCACTTGTCAAACAGGGATGCGTTCAATATCTGCATATGTTTTGATTGAATTAGTTTGCATAGAAAAAAAAAGGAAGGAAAAAAGAAAGAAAGAAAAACGTTCTTGGTGTGGCAAAAATATGAGTACTTGTTGGAATAATGTTGTTAGACGTCACTAGCTATATTATAGTTAATTTTATAGGCTAAAGGTCAAGGAAAATTAAACTAATTATAAATTTACATTCGATATTAAGGTAAATCATTAGTGGTCATACAATTAGATTTTAGGGTAAAACAATAGGAGTTAGAGATTAGGTGAAGTGGATAGTCTCATTTTGGTCGTGGTGAACGGAGCGTAATAATTGTTGGGTTCGGCACTGAACGCACCCTAAAAATAATGTGTGCTTAATCTGTGCGTAAAAATGTCAAAAAAAAAAGGGATATACAAGAGAGATTTATTTGTTTTTTAGTTAAAAAGGTGTTTAAATGGGTGAATTTAGAATTAAACTATGCATTGGTGGCTCAAGGAAGGTCAGTGAGGATTTTGCTAGTTAACTTAATGTGACTTGTGGGGGCGTATAGGATTTTTTCTAGACGGGGCTGGTTTTGGTATGTAAATTAAAGCCGGGGTTTGTTGACATTCAGTAGTGCGTATATACAATTTTTATCTAGGCAGTAGTGTTATTTATATCTACAGATTAGTGAAGGAAATTGTAAATCAGGGGTTAATCGATACGGTCGTGTTTCCAATTAATAAAGATTCTGTCTAAGTCATTACAGGTGGAAAGTTTCGCAATGAGAGGCGGCTCTGAAAGGAATTAATTGAAATTTTAGACATTACAAATTTACATATGACTACTAATGACTTTTGACATATTTTGGTATGAAAGGGGCCCTAATGATTTGGCGGATTATAAATTGGAGACAGCTTGTTGTCTTTTGGGTTCAAATACACAACACTATGCAAAGTGGAAGATTTTATGAGATGAAATATGTGTTAGGTTAGGTCAGAAGACAGGATTATAATCAGTGCATGGCTGGGACCTTATAAAATCTTCTTTACTACACAAGAAGCTAACATTTCTTTAAGAACACTATTCAAGCACCAAAGGAGAGGTAATTATTATAGAGGGGGAATTTCTTGGTGGAGCTTAGCGATCAATGGAAAGTCATGGCTCAAGCTATTAAAGAAATATAGTTTCTGAGGGATGTGTGAAAACGTTCCCGGCTAAAGAAAAGTTGTTTAGCTTGGAAAATTTCATATTAAATCACTAGGATTGGTTTGAACTCACAACTCAGATTTCCCTAGCGGAAGCTATATTGTCCTTGTGAAAGCAATGATTAAACATGATTAATATGTTATTAACTGAGAGAATTTGCTCTTGTGATGGTTACATCTGGTTTGGTTTAAAAACACACCACACAAAATTGGCATAAAAATTTGAAAACAAGGACAACAGGTTAGATTGTTTGTAAATTCAGATACTTATAAAGAATAGGTTTAACTATGGGTTAAGTTAGTTATTACAAAAGGGGGGTTGGGTGTAATTAAATTGTGAATTCTTCTAATTCTTTGCACTTTCATAAGTTACATATTCAGTTAAATTTGATCATATTTATTTTAATGATTAGTAATGGCTGGAAGGAAATCCTTGTGAGTCAATTAAAACTTATTTATTTGAGAATTTTTTTAATATAAGGGGAAAATTTTCTACGGGTTTTAAGGAAAACACCTGCGTAAATTTTGGGGGTTGATTGTGACAAGTCAGGTTCATTTAACCCGATTGTCCATTTCACAAATAAATAAATGATTATCTTGTTTGGTTATGTAATAAACGTTTCAGAATCTTTAACAGATGAGGAGTAGCATTAATTAATGTAATTAAATAAATAAAGGCATAGGAATATAGTTAATAGAGTATGCGTAAGAATAATGAGAATTAAATTTCATAGAATAAAGGAATATCATTAAAGTTAATCTACATAGTACAGAATTATAACCTTAGCTTAGTATTATTCGAACAATAATTTGAGATACTTATATCAACAGAGAAAGGTTTTCAGCAGGACAAATATAAAGTTATTTTAGTATAGCTAATTGGAAAAAGTGAGCAAGTTTGCACACTACTGTTGAACAATATTCAGAATAAACATTTAAACAAATTAAAGTGGGCGGGGCGATGAAGCGCAGTTGATGGTTACTACGCATGCGCAGTAGTTAGTACGCATGCGCGGAAATTAATAAATTCTAAAAGGGCCTAAAACGCTAACGTAAGGATGGAGGAATAATGACTTAAATACATGAGAGATGATAGTTAATCTTGATTGGTAAAAATGGAAATGTCGCTCAATGTACCAGTTATTAATGTAGAATGCAGGATTATCGATTTAAACACGTAGGAGTTACAGAAGCTTTTAGTGTACGAGAAAAGGATGTGGCAGGATGTACTAGGATTTCGCTGATGTGGCGACTCAAAAAGCTATATAAAGGGAAGCAAGGGTTCACTGGGGCACTTGTTCAAGGACTTGTTAAAAGACTTGTTCAAGGACTTGTTCTATCACTTGTTCTTGTTGGCGCTCTCTGTGTTTGAGTGGCTGGGCTCCCGATATTAGTTGGTGGGATTACTAGGGAAGATTTCTGAGTTTGCCATAGTTAATTAATTTAATTTCAGTGAGTTTAATTTACAATTTTTAGTGTTGTTTAAAGGATTTATTGTTTGAGTTTTGGAGTCTATAGGGGATTGTGATGCAGTCCTTTGTGGGTTCTGAGGTTCGGATAATAGATTCTTAGTGTTATAGCGATGGCAGTGTACAGAAGTTTTCTTTAGTGGGTTTTTTTTTATTACTAGGGAAAACGCGGCTTGTGGTTTAAGAGCTTAGTTGTTTGATCACAGAACACACATGACGAAGTGTCATGGCCAAAGGGGTACCGCCTTGCGGTGTTAAATGGTTTCTCCTTGGTTCAACTTCCTAACGGAAGGGGCTTGCCTGAGACGAGCAAGCAGTCGATTGATGCTTTTCGACTAACCAGTCTCTCATTTCTAATGCATTCTGTTTATCTGAGGGCAAGGGGCTCGTCGAAGTGAATCCATGTGGTAACACACTTGCCTTACTATGAACAGAGTCATTGGATTTGGTCTTTATTTATATATTTATTTATTTCCTTTTATGTCTCTGTCCAGTTTCCAAGCCCATCCGACTTCGGTCTTGGGTAAGGAAACTAAACACACAGGTGATAGGATTAGTCGAGATACCTTCTCAATCCCGTCGTTAGAATAGTCAGGTGACAATTTCTGTGGCTACGGAAAGCGTCTTCTATAGGAGGGTTTTCATTACACCGTGAAAACTTACACGTTTAAATGTAAATGTGGGATTTATCCCTAGATTTGTTATTAGCTAGGACTTTTAGATAGATTAGGAATATATTTAGGGTAGAAAGTAGGGTTTTAGGGAAGTTAGGTGGATAGGAAACGTTTTAGGGAAAGTAAACAAATAGGGACTTTTCAGGATTGGTAAGTAACTACATTTTAGGAGACTTTTAGATGGATAGGGAACATTTAGGAAACATAGGTTAATAGGACTTTTCAGGATTGCCGAGGGAAATAGGAAATATGGATAAAACTATTGCTAATTAACAATAATCCTTTTCCAATTTGGGTGAATATTCACTTTAAAATAAAACTATTGACAGATAGTGATTCTTTTATTGACTCAGATCAATGTTTTAAAGGTTGAAAGCTGAAAAGATAAAATTATAAATAATTCAGATTTTGACTCTTCAAAGAAAAGTGCAAGTGGTACATTTCGGTTAAACTAGGTGAGCAAAAAGCAGCCTATAGTGTGAACTCTATACCAGACGGATTAGAGACACTATTATTGTAGTCACTGACCAGGTCTACCATAAGCATCGAATTTCTTAAACAAGAGAAACTAAGTACATATGGTACTTTTAGACATACTTGCCAAGTTGGTTATATGGTTCTGTTTCACTTATTAAAGTGGCAGATACTATTTTATTAGTCACTGTCTAAATCTACTATTACATTTAACTTGAATGTCTAATTCAGATTCTTCCTGAGAAACAGGACTGATAAGTGATTGAATCATTATTTTGGATAACTAAATCCTACACCATTGAATTGAAATAATAATTTACTTATTATCATGGCTGGTACAAATTAGGTACTGTTAATATCTATGTTTGTAGAGTTGGATCATTCTGACTAAATGGAATACTTATCTCAGCGGTATAATATTACTTTGGTAATTACCTATGGAGACTTGATTAAAAGTACGAACTTACCTTTTACTCTGATAAATTACTATCAGGAGTAGATTTTATATGAACAGGAAGTTTACCTAGTTTAGGAATATTCATAGTTATTATAATTCTTAGGCATTAGTTCAATTCTAACAAAGTTGATGGGCATTTGTATAGCCCTAAATAGAGACTCTCTTAAACTAAATCTAGTTTGAGGAAGTCTCGAAATGAACTAGATGATGGATGAACATGAAGGATGGTACTTGGAGCGGAGTACCATGTCTGCGCTCTGTCTCTGAGTAGCGAAAGTTTTATTTGTTAAATACCTAGTAAAGTAACTTGTATGGATGTGTGGTTAGGAACGAACTGACTGACATACTTTTGCTAAAAGAAAATGTCCTCTTTTCCTTTTTGTAGAACTATTTTAACTGACAGACTAGACAGTACATTAATAACATTTATGAATTCCCAATGATTGAGGTACATGGACCTCCGAGAACAGTCTCGAAGGAGAATTATCCAGTCAGGGACGAGATTCACTGTTAACAGCGGATGGATGGTGCTGTAACCTTTGTCGAGACTATTCTATATTAAATTAAATTCATTTATTTCTCAAATGTAGAATGTCAATTTCTAAATAATCTTTTAAACTTTTCATTACAAATATATATCCATGTTTAATAGATTTGCCTTTTGCTTAACTAATGTTGTTTATTCAAAATTATCCCTTTAAATACAAATTAGAATGACTGAGAGTGTAACAATACCTAGGAGAGATACTCATATTTATAATAGTACAGGTTTTATATTTAGTTATTAGGGCTAGTTATGAATTGTTTTAATTACCTTAAAAGATCATGGATTATTTCGGTATCACAACGTATAAAGGATTCTAATTACTATATGATCACATTGGCCAAACATAAATCAAATCATAATAATTCTGGAGTAGGATAATGAGGGTATAAATGTTAGAGTTTATATTATTAGTGAAATTTTATTAAGTAGGTATGAGGCAGAGGTAGTATTAAGTGGTTGTTATCTATTGGCTGGGATTAGGCTAGGCTAGTTAGGAATGTTATAATTTGGTTCAGTAGTAACTCAAGATAGGAGTAGTTAGAGTAATATATATAAAAGTAGGTAGGTAGGTAGGATCATTACAATTTGGTGCCTATAACCAGGATAGTACAACAGTGCATCGACCCGTAGCCTTAAACGCTGATCAAATGAGAGAAACTTCACATGATGTCATCGAGTCCCATTTGAATTCTCACAAAGCATCCTAGAATGTAATAAAATAAAATGACAATATTATTTTGCAAACAGCAAACAGATTTCAAGCTTTATTGCATTTGCATACGAGTGTCTCAACGGTGCTTTACGTTTGCAATTTAAATATTGTATTATCAACACGAAGTATGAGAGGGTGCGCCAAGCCGATCAAGAGCCAATAGAATATATTATTGCAATGTAAATCTATAGTAATTTTAATATATTAGGTGTTACAAGTGCTAAAAAGCAAAAGCAAATAAGCCAGTAGAGACACGGATTAGGTCTCACCTAGGTTTTTATTTTAATGTACTGTGTGATGAGACGAGCAAGTCGTTTGCCTGATGGTAAGCGCCCATAAAAATTACAGTGCCACCCAGAAGTTTTCCATATAAAACACTGCGAAGCACTGCATTGCGGTGATCACCCCGAGACATCAGATATTAAGTCTCATATGCCCAGTAATTTCGCTGGCTACAATGCCTTTCAAACCGGAACAAAGTAATGCTTGCGCACTACTGCTTGCGTGGCGCTCACCATCAGGCAAATTATTTGTTCGTCTCATCACTCAGTTCCATAAAAAAAAGTTATAAAGTTTTGGCAATGAAACTTAACTTTTCATTGTATGTAATAAGTTTAGTCCTCCTTGCCGTGTATCTATAGTCCTACATAGATGGACGTGTAAATATTGAACACCCGATGTTTGCTCGCATGAGCGCTACCTACTATCTATAAGTGATAAAATATGTATTTGCCTATAAAATATATCACTTACAAATTGACAGAAGTGATCTCGACTTTCTTTGACCTCTACTTAGTACTAACCTTAGTTCGCTCGTTACGTATATATGACACCTTACACTTTACAGTTTAATTGGTCAGAATTCATGAAGGTGAGAGCGAGTGTGGCTTAGCGGGAACTCGTGCGCCTTTCGATCCGACGCATCTGGGTTCGAATTCCGACTCGGCCTTGCCAATGACTTATAGTTAAATGTAGATTTTGCACGCTCGCTCTAAAACGGTGAAGGGAAACATCGTAATGAAACCCGCTTTCGCGCTTTGGAGTGGTAGGCTCAGGCCGTGGTTGTAATACCATCCACCGAGCAAAGCCATGCCGTCAAGCGACCTAGTCGTGTTTCGGGATGATGTTCGGTGAACCATCGGTGAGACGGGTCTGATCAGCTGCACAACTGCCGTCTCTCTGTGAATCTATGTGCTCCATCTTAGGCCACATCATCGCTTCACATCAGGCCAGATAGTGGCCAAACATAAATCTATTAAGTGTAAAAAAAGGTGATTAAATTCGTTCAAGTTAAAGTTGTAAACATTTACACGAACATTTTGAACTACTGAGTAAGTACGTTTTTGATTTGCTTTGATACAGTAGGTATAGTTTGAAAAAAGAATGTACAGGCAAAGAAAATTAAATATTACGTATAGGTCTGACGTTGGCATTAGACAACGACTTCGATTATTGCTATGAAGGCAGTGAAACTATTTATAAGGTATAGTAGGTATAGGAAGTTCTATCGATATTTATTTTGTGGATATATTCTATGATATATGAAAGAAAGCAAACAAAATGGCAAGCAAAATAAAGAGTACCTGCAGCTTTGCTAGCCCTAGGGTGATGAGTAACTACACAGTCTTTTTTATGGTAATAAAAGTGGGTGAACCTACAATTATTATGGGCAGGCGTGGCGCTTACCATCAGGCGAACGACTTGCTCGTTTCATTACTCAGCATTATAATTTCCCAAAAAAATGACATTACCTATTGTATCACATTACAGTCAAAATATAAAAAGAAATCTATGTATTACAAAACTTATGCGGTATCTTGAACAAATAAAAAAAGGCGAACGCCTCGTCACCAAAGTCAAAAGTGAAGCACTCAAGCTATGTCGATCCGCTCGTTCGTACACAAGCCTCACACATTTACATCATGCTATGCCGATCGGCTGACACATCGGCTTGACATCGGCCCTAAGTCCACTCAAACAAACAACGCCACCGCCATTGCTATGCTTTATTTGTTGCTTAGCGAGATTCCGTCCGCCATTTTTTATTCGTTCAAGTGTGATATAGGTAAAATTTCTGAGACAACCATAGAATACTAAGGGACAGAAGCATCACTCCGCAAAGAAATTTAAACAAATAGCGACTCTTACTTCGACGCAAAAAAGTTCAATTCAGCTCGCGTAGCACAACCAGTCATAACCTACAAAGCCTTTCTATCGCATAGCTCTTATCTCTTCTGACGCGGCTCGTGTAAAGACGTGCGACCCGCCGTCGGTGTCCGGCTATGTATATATATATATACTTGTAGCTTCGTACCTAGGTACAGTGCGGAGTGCGCTAGGCCTGATACAACTCCAAGAAACGTTGTCCACACCTGACATAAATCTGCCTTTCTAAGTCTTGGAAATGTCCTAGCCAGTATCGTATCTTCTCACAGTGGCTGCTATTACCTACTTTTGAAAAGATATGCAAACGCTCACGAGTTTATCCATATCTCTCCATATCCTAGAAATAACTGTTATATTCATGACATTTCAGAACTATTTATTGAAATGATGATCCCAGCTCGTTGACACACTTACACTAGGCAATCTACGAACAATGTAACTTCAGAAAGCTTAGTACTAACGCACCATGTCACACTAATAATATCCTAATGTTCCTTTATCTGTGTAGGGATTAATAGACGATTAACAGCGACAGAGTTCCCAAGTTTACAAGGTGTCTGATTGTTCAATTTAGTGTAAGTACAGAAATACTCATAAAAGTATTTTATTTGGTAGTATTTCTAAGGTAATCGTTTGTACTTGTAATGTAAAGGAAGAGGTGAAATGAGGTTTTAGAGTTATAGGAGTACCTAATATCTTTGAGACACGTTCATTTTAATATAAAATAATTTATTTATAAAGTGTTTAATATGGAAAGAAAATTTTTTTTGTATTTTTTTTTTTATAGAAAGATAAGTAAGTTTTGGCAGAAATATTGTTTAATGACAGTTAGCCTATGTGGTGTAGTGGTTGGGCAGGTTAGTTCAAATCTCATATGCCACTGAGGGTGCTGGTTCGATTCCCGCGACAGGACAAATTTTTGTTCACAGAGTAGTTATGGGCAGGCGTGGGGCTTACTTGCTCGTACCATCAGTCAGTTCAATAAAAAATAAAAATACAGAAAAGACCGGACCAGTGGGGTGTAATACTTCCTACTCCTATTAATATTATAAATGAGAAAGTTTGTAAAGATGGATGGATAGATGGATGTTTGTTTATCAATCACCGAAAAACTACTAAACGGATTTTGATGAAATTTGATATGAACTTAGCTCCAGAAAGATGACATAGGTTACTGTTTATCCCAGAAAACCGCGGGTGTAACCGCGGGGAGTAACTATAGTACTTCATAATTTTTGTATGTATATCTTGTATAGTAAATTGAGGTGCATATTTTTCTTTGAGAAAAAGGCATCTTCTTTTTTTTTCTATTTTTCTTCTTTTTTTTCCTCTTTTTTCTTCTTTTTAATCTTCTTCTAAATTAGGCTGGCTGACTATTACGACGAATATTTGAAATTAACGTCAACGTGTAGTGACACTTAGATGTAGAGTAATATTCTAAAGCCCATCTAATGATATGCAGAAATGATAAATGCGCTTTAAATCTAACAGAACTGACGACCTTTCACATTAGTCCAGTCAATTGTTATTTGCATAAACTAACGACGGTGAACGCCGAGACGTGAGACGTGATGTATTGAAGTTTGATTTATTTCTGTTGCTTGTTTCGTAGGTAATTTATGCTGTATCTACTAAACTTATTTACCTTGTAAGTATTTAAATATATTAAATTGCGCGATTGAAAATTTACCTTTAGGTTTTTTTTACTGGCTTGCGTTTGACCACTATCTCACCTGATTGTAAGCGATTATGTGGTCTAAGATGTAACACGCTTACCTAGAAGATACCTGTTCACTCTCGATTTGAAGACTCCCAGGTTGTAGTTGTAAGGAAACTCAGACGTTGGCAATGCGTTCCACTCCTTGGCTGTTCGTAGGATGAACGTGGCACCAAAACGCTTTGTTCGTACGAGAGGGACGTCTACCATATAGGTATATGGATGTCGCATAGCCGTGCGTCTGGTTGTCCTATGATAGAATGGAGACGGTGGTATGCATAGGTATATAGTTCCTGAGCATACTCTCATGCTCACTCTGAGATACATTTAAAAGTCCTTCGTGCTCCGGCTTTCAGCGAAGTATAAGGAGACGTTCCTGGCTCCTGAGTTTTGGCCCGAAGGCATATTATTCCGGCGCTACAGGGAGGCGAAACCGAAGTTAATTCCCTAATCTTAGCTTAACTGTTTATAAATTATATATATGCTGGTCTGTAAGGTATAGGTATATTTTATGGGCCTCTGGTACTTTTAATTTGTTACTATATTACAAAAAAAATGAATAAATAAATGTATGTGTTGATTCTTACAGTCACAATAATGATGTTATTCTGCTATCAAGCCTACTACTTGCAAACTACCAAGCTTACGCAAAATTACTGTGCTCGGTAGAGCAACTACGGGATTAAGTAAAATACGCTACTGCTCCGCAATTGAAGGGACCCGGTGGGTTCCTTCTAGTGGGTTTATGGTGTTGATGACCAATTGATATAATACCTGCATTGGTGACAATTAACGTAGCTAATAGACCTTACATTCCCGTCTTTAACATTTTGATAATTCATCTCCATCCAAAGGTTGCCTGGAAGAGATCGCTTTTAGCGATAAGGCCGCCCATTGCAACAGTTTATCTGATTGTTTTTATGTAATGTCTTTAATATAATGCTCGCAAAAAAGTCTTCATCTATCTGTCTACATCCTTAAGTTTAGTGACGAGGAAAATGATAAATACCTACAGTCCTAAATCCAAGCACCCAAGATGACCTTTCAATAAGTCCTGTCGACTTTTATATTTACGACTAAGTACTCAATGATAGTTAACAGTGAGGCATGGAGCGTGATGTATTGAGTGTGATGTATTGACACAGAATACATAACAGTTTGATAGTTCAAGATAGTCGTTGAACTACAGTATTGATTAATTGAGATGTGTGTAAAAAAAGAAATTGAACATAATGGGAAGAAACAAACTATTAAGGCACAGGCCATACAACCCAGTTTATTAGTAAGGGTCTCATAAACAAAGTTGTTACTAAGAGAAATAAATGAATTTTAATTCTTTTTTGTTTTAATTAAATTTATTGATCTCGCTTGTTTTCTGTTGTCCTCTAAATTAATGTAAACTTATACCTACTTTATAGCTCTCACACTATGTGGTATTAAATTTGACGTGATTTTTTTTTCATGTTTGTTACCTCAGATCTCTGTCATTTATGAACCGATTTGAAAAATTCTTCTTCCGCCGGGTTCAGTATAGCTACGAAGTGGTCCCATATAAATTTCATCGATATGTGACCTTGGACTTCGAAGATACATTGAAGTCGGTTTTTGTTTTTTTCTAAAAATAATTATTAATTGATAGTTATTCCATTTATTATAGTTTTGTTGACAATGATGGGTCATCAGCAACAGGCTGGACCCTCTCCTAGTGCTTCAATAAAGTGGTGGAACTTTATTCAAGCTTTCTATAAACTTTTTGGGAGAACATATAAAGCAATGTTATTCTCTATTTTGTTTCATTTGCGTACACTCGTGTACGTTCACGAACACATAATGGTTCAATATTCCACCGATATTTCACATGATCACTCGAAATAACACTTGTTTGGAAAATAAAACAAAATCGAACTATACCACTTTTCACCTCCCGCCAAAAAGTCCTTAATTTATAGATATGACAGACCACAACCTCTTTTCCCAAATAGATACAGGTATTTGGTAAAAGAGGTTCAGTGCTGTGCTGCGAATATAATCCAAGGACGAAAGAAAAGTTAATATATATATATATAAATATATATATATATATATATAAATATATATATATATAAATATATATATATATATATATATATAAATATATATATATATATATATAAATATATATATATATATATATATATATATATATATATATTTTTAAGCTATTGCATAGCTTCTATCACGGGCCTTAGCGTGGAGACCAAATCCAGAAATTCCGTAACGAAAATAACCTAACACCCCCCACTCCGTATGCTATGCAATAGCTTTACCGCGGCAGTCTCCGAGTGCCACACGTCTTTTTTTTTTATGGAACAGTGATGAGGCGAGCATGTCATTCGCCTAATGGTAAGAACCACGCTTGCTCATAACAATTGCAGTGCGACCTAGAACTTCTAATGCCATAAAAAGCACTGCGTAGCGCTGCATCGCCCTCATCACCCCGAGACTTCAGATATTAAGTTTCATATGCCCAGTAATTTCACTGGCTTTCAAACCGGAACATAGTCATGCTTGCGCACTACTGCTTGGCGGCAGAATAACTGGCAAAGCTGTGGTACCTACCCAGAAGGCCTCTCGCATACGAGACGAGAGTCCTACCACGAGTAGGTATATATAAATTCCTTGATGTAACCTAAGAGGCTCAGGCATCTTCAAGTACAAAAAAAATACGTTCTCTTTCTTTGCCTATATTTATTACGCATGTCCCATAAATAAAAACACAAAACTATAATTATGACCATAATTCAAAACATTTACATAATATTTCTTTTTGCTAACTCACAAAACCATAATTATCATAATAAATAACGTCAATAGTGTTAAGATCTTTAACCAATAGTATAATTATAATAGTTTAATAATAGAGGAGATAACGGATTCATAATAATAGAAAATCATAATGCACGGTCTATAGATTTTTTCAATTTATATTTAATGTTATGCTAGTGAAAGTCGGTATTTACGCTTATTCAATTGATTTCTTTTCATGAAAAATTTACTTGTTATTTTGTAAACTTGAAGTAAAAGTAATATAGTAACAGTAAAACCTGGTATCGTACTTGTAAAGTATTTAATACTAACCCTAACCTAATACCAATAACCTTACCAAAAATAACATGAAGATTCGGCTTGCTGACGACTCGGACACAAAATATTCAGACACTTGTCCGAATTGACACTTTTCAATTTTAATAATATTTTCACTAATTGATATAAAACGGCTAAGACTCACTGTAAACGTCGAAAATTACTCCGACCAGGTTTCGGATATTTTAGAAGTCCTTCTTCTGGGAGTTATGAGATCAAGCCGCGGCGTAGGTCGCGAGCGCTCGCACGTAACTCGCACGTGAGTTACGTGCGAGCGCTCGCGAGGACTTCTAAAATGTCCGAAACCTGGTCGGAGTAATTTTCGACGTTTACAGTGAGTCTTAGCCGTTTTATATCAATTATGAATAATAACACTCACGAAACTTTTCAAAATCTAATATTTTCACTGACGATTCGGACACCAACAAAATATTAAAGCTGTTTTGTAGTCAGATAAAAAAACTTTTAAAATATAATACGCCAATAAATAGCATAGCAAAACAAACAAGATGGTGATAAAATGCTATATTCTTATGGTTAGCATTGCTAATCAGTGACCCTGATAGAGTTAAGGGCCCAAAAAAGTACTTACCTACTACTTTCTTACACTAGCTCCCAGTTTTCCCTCACAACGATACCCTGTGTCATTGGACTCTATAGTCACTTTAAAGTGTAGCTTAAATTAATAAGTAAGTTTTTCAGTATAGCTAGAGAGCTATGTTTCCTATACCTCTAGAAATACAAGGACTTAAAGTCACAAACAAAACAAGTTAAAAAAGTAAACTAAGTGGTTCTATACATTAACACTCTGTAAATTGTTGAATAAACTGTGTAATTTATGAAGTTTCTCTGAAAATGTTGCCTTGCCAAATCGAGGTGGAACAAAAAGAGTTAACTACATCATTAAAAGGTTAGTATAATTATTTAACCTCCGTAAAATGGTAACTTATGTATACAAGAATAGAACATAACAATAAAATTGTGGTTTATTAGAAAAAAAACTGATTGGTACATTTACGCATACAAATATTATGTAGGTACGTATAAATGCAACCATGTATAAAGAAGTGAATGCAACCAAGTATTTCCGTTAAAAAAATAAAAAACATAACAATACCAAACAAAACAGTCGTTGTTTATGGTTCGAAAAATCCAGGTGCATCGAAAGTGAAAATGTTTTCCATATGCCATCATAACATCCGCATATCCGGAGTTCCATTCCGCCTATTCAATTTGAATTGTAAAACTCATTAATTAACCTACACCGTCCCCGCCTTCCGAAAATTCGTGTTTCGAACGCATTTCGAATAATTTTCATTTTAGTCAATAGAGCACCACTGACCGCGTTTTTCGATACTGAATGATCCGTAACCGAGGTCGGATGGTATGCCACTGGCAGGTTCGATTCAGTCGCTTCTCTAGCGTAGAGAACACTCGTCGATTAGAACGCGGTGGCGGTTGCCGTGACCGATTCGCGCGGGAAAACTTTGACATTTCCGGCCTTGAGAAAAATGTGAATTCTTTTTTTTATTTGGCAAGTGGATGTAAAATATTGTGACAGGATTATAAAATGTTTTGATTATAGTGGAGTATTTCATGGATGATGCTATGCAATATGATTGTGATGGGTAAGTTATGGTTTTGAATCATAATTAAGTTATTTTCATATGTTAATTTCTTCTTCTTGTCATCTTAGTAGTTTTTGTAATTTATACATTGTAAAGAATTAAATATATGTTATACTTGGGAAACATTTTAACTGTGTTTATCTAAATGAAGCAAAACTTAAAATCTCTTTATCTCCATTTATGAAGCCTAAAACTATTCATAAATTAAAAAAATACGATGCGCAAAGTAATAAATTACTTAAATACTTACTACTTTTACCGTTCAGTAAAACCCGCCGCCCACCTACCGCGGGCTGTCTCGTCTTGACATGCTGCACTGTTTAGGTGTCAAACTGTCGTGTAGTTACATGCCTAAACATTTGCTTGTTACCCATTGAACATAGTGATTATTTTTCTATGATTACGTAAATTATACATATAACACGTAATGTCCATCAACGCCGCTGATTCAACCCTTTTTTATACCCTGTACACAATGTTTCTATAATTCACCTTATAACAAAAAAAACTGTCTTCAATGTTGTCCAGGGTCGAAGAATTGTCCAAATCGGCTTATAAACGACGGAGTTCTGAGGTAACAAACATAAAAAACAATCGAAATGAGAACCTCCTTATTGAAGTCGGTTAAAAACTTAATTTTTTTGTTTACGGTTATAGAAATTCTTAATATATCTTCATAATGCTAAATCAGAAACAGCGCAGTAAATTATTATAATAGATACTGAACTCATAAAAATGACCTTCGTTAAAGTATTTGCAACAAGCTTTTTATGCGTAAGTTCATTATAAAGTCTTTAATTGCAACACCAACCGTTAACAACCTTTCACCTAAATCGACCAATCGAAAGGGTTTATAATATATTTCCTTTCATCAAATTTCAAATAATAATAATATATTTCCTTTCATTATAAAGTTTTTAGGTATGTAAAATATTAGTATTTCGCCGCAGCCGAGGTTAGAACTCGTGACCTTTTCCTTCAGTACAGGAAACGCTCCAAACCAACAGAGCTACCCCGGCGGGTACCTCAGTAATCGAAATACTTGCACACCTTTTTCTTAAAGTTCTAAAAATAAATTCCTGTCAGTTTCTTGCCGTATCTTCTGAGTAGTGGTTCTTTTTACGATACGGTGGTAGAGTCATTGTAATAATTGACGTTCATAAGAGCGTCTGTGATGCCAAAAAAGAATTAAGAACATTGAACTTTGAACTTTACCGTCTTAGAGTTACGGTCGTGAAATCTACTGAAAATATTTTACTTATTTATTTATAATATAAAAAATTTGCATACCTACCTTTGCAAACTAGAAAGTTTGATAAAATATGGCATGCGTCATTGCTTAAAAACAAAAATTCTATAAATACTTTTAATTATGTTTTTTGTGAAGTTATTACTTTCTTAAGTTATGTGTGGAATTAACACTCGCTCTAAAAACAGTGAAGGAAAACATCGTGAGGAAACCGGCATGTTCAAGAATTAATCACAAAAATTCAAGAATATGTTACATCCACCAACCCGCACTGGGCCAGCGTGGTGGATTATGGCCCATACTCTCTCTACGAGGGGAGGTCCGAGTCCCAGCAGTGGGAACGTAATGGGCTGATGATGATGATGATGATGATGTTTTTTGTCATGACCAAACAATGAACGATGAAAACAAAAACAAAAGACAACACCAACTGCAAACAATTCACTACAAAAATAATGTATAGCTACAAGTTATTTCTTACAGTACATGAACACACGCCTTGTTAAGCCGCTAGTAGCAAATTTTGACTTTGCATAACTTCAGCACTTTACAGTCTCATTGTCAAGATTTTCATAAACCATTTCTCCAACATTCTTACTAACAAGTGCAGTTAGGCTCATTTGACATCACTGGTTTATCACCTTTTGTATAGGGACATCCGTTGTAGGGTTTTATAAGCTTCAGAGATGTTCCTTCAACGAATAGAATTGGATATGTAGTGACTTTCCGTTGTAAAGTACTAGAGGAATAGGGGCATTGTGTAAAGCTGCCCTGTCAAATTTGAACGCAACACTCCTTCAGTCCTAAAGATACTGTAGTACTGACTCATTTCTCTTTAGCATCTATAATTTAAGGCTAGTAAGTATTCAATCAGTGGTTGTACAAACAAAAGTAACAAAATAATTATGCAAACTATTCAAGTGACAAGCGAATTTCATTAAACTAAAAATTTAAAATCCCCTGACACTAAAAATTTATAAAAAGTAAAAAAAAGATTATGATAAAAGATGTCTAAAAACCACTGATAGAAAACCTGCTTTCAAATAAAAAAAACCGCATTCAAATCGGTTCACCCGTTTAAGAGCTACGGTGCCACAAAGAGACACACATAGTGGTCAAACATATAACACACATCCTTAGTCAGGGGTTAAAAAAATGCAAAGATAGTGCTACCCTAATCGTTCCTACGCTCGTTACGAAAGAGTTTTAATTTTCGCGAATTTAATCGCGATCGAATAAGCAAAACAAAAATACTAGCTCCAGGTTGTAGAAATTGAAATAAGATCGACCCGAAGACGCTAGGTTAGTGCTATCTATAATTATAAACTTCAATGCTTCAAATCTATTTACACTGTATAAATCAATTATTTATTTGATTTATTGCACTATTTTTTCTTAAATCATAACCAGTATAATATATTTTGCAGTAAGTAATTGATATCTTTTTTATAGTCAAGTTTTTTGTTGATTTTGGCTCTTAATCTTAGCGGGTTTATCTTCTAGTCACTTGAGTATGATTTCTTTTTATTTTGGTTAACGGTAGAGATGTATAATGCAATTAAGTTTTATGACAAGAGATTCCTTTTGATGCTCCAATACAATTTTATGATTATTTCAATAGTGTAAGTTTTTGGCACGAATGTTGGGCTAACTAGAAATGCATATTTAAAAGCTGTTTTTTATGGTCTTACTTATTTCAAACAACTAATCATGTTCCACTCTTTAAAACTGTAAAACTACGAATCTTTAATAATATTATTTTATTGATCGGATTACGTAAGTAATTTCAACGTATTAACACACGTTTTTTATGGAACTGAGTAATAACTCGTCTCATGAGCAAATCGTTCACCTGATGATAAGCGCCACGCCGGCCCATAACAATTGCAGTGCCACCCAGAACTTTTAATACCATAAAAAGCACTGCGTAGCGCCGCATTGCGCTCATAACTCCAAGACATCAGATATTAATTTGAACAATAAACTTCTGTTCCACTCTTTTTTACAACCGTTACAATAAAAAGCTGCTGCATATTTTTGGGTTCTCTTTGCAAATCATAAATAAATCACTAATAATATGAAGGAATCACTGACCCATGTATGTTGTCCTGCCTCCGCAAGCGATTCTAACGCAGCAATATTCCCGCCGGAGCCACAAAGCTTCATGTAGCAGAAATAGTACTTAGTAACGCCACATGGCGTTTTTTCGGGCCTTGCATGACCCAATCCCCGCGATAGTTTCACTCGTGAAGACGGCGCCTTATTTGTAACGGTGATGAGTGATTGATTAGTAATTAACGATTATTATCCGCGTGTCATGAGAAAGGGGATAGAGTTTTTGCAGTAACTATTATATTTCTAACTAAAAGTAATATTCTTTGTATTCACTAACATTTCTGAAGAAAGTCTATTTGGCTTAAACAATTAGATACGTATTGTTGTGCACATAACGACAGACAAGCATGATATCTTTTTTTGCTAATTGGTTTGCGTTTGACCACTATGTCATCGATGGTAAGCGACGATGCGGTCGACGATCTAGCACGTTTATCAAGATAGTACCTGTTCATTCGAGACTTGAAGATCCCTGGATATCGGGAAAGAATGACTCTGTCAGGGAGTTCAACTTGTCAGCAGTGCGCATGATAAAAGTAGAAGCGAAACGCTAGTACGCGTAGGAGGAATTTCCACCATGAAACGTGGCGTATTGCCGTACGTCTTGTAGTCCGATGATAAAACGGGGATGGGGGAATTAGTTGTTGCAATTCCGAATGCAATTGCAAATATCCGTTGGTTCAATTGCAAAAACTATAGAATAAATTAAAAAGAAACTTCACGTCTTTATTATATTCAATTTTCAATCATTTAACAGCTTGTCAGTTGTATTAGCTTACAGAATTGGTTTATTATGTCCGTTGTACTATCTATGAAAATTAATTTCAAAAAGGAAGTTATTACTTAAATACGCATGTATGTGTGTACACACACACACACACACTATCATTCAAATAATTTTACATCATCATACATATAACATTACGTACTCTGACTCATCTATATAATGGGCGAATACTTTATTACTGAAAACAACTCTACACTCTACTTACTAAAACTAAACTAACTACTTACAAGGAGAAGCAATTGGACCACCCATAGACCATTAAAGGCCTATAGATAGCTCAAATGCTCCAACCCACTACCGGTCGGCAGCGTACCCAAGATGCTGGCAGTATTGCCCCGTTGGATTGCGATACTGATACGTTGAGCCAGTCTATATAATTAAAACTCACTCAGTCATACATCCCATTCACAACTTTATAAAATAAAATAAAGTTAGTTATTAGTAATTATTAGTTTACCCTATTATAAACTGAAGCTACTGGTATATGCTTACCTTTAAGAACTTGCATCAGAAATATGTTTAGCACAACAACAACTTTTTATGTTAAACTTATTTATCTTTAAATTTACTTTTTAATTTTGTTGTATGTTGGTTAAATCTTTATCACTGTATACATTTGTAAATAATTGTTTATACAAATAAAAAAAAAAGACGTGTGGCACTCGGAGACTGCCGCGGTAAAGCTATTGCATAGCATTCGGCGTGGGGGGTGTTAGGTTATTTTCGTTACGGAATTTCTGGATTCGATCTCCACGCTCGAGGCCCGCGATAGAAGCTATGCAATAGCTTAATTATAGGGTATACATAACTTACTCTTCAAAAACAATTTGAACAGTTTTATTACATTGAAAAGCTCATAGAAAAGACATCAACGCGCGCGCGACCTCCATTCATAATAATTCAGTTACAACATAATAAAGGGCACTATGTCTATTATTGTTTAATTTATTTATTAGTACACGGCATTTGACAATAGAAAAATGATAGAACTGTGTCACAGTCAGAGTGTCAGTGACACTCGGTATGACAGGGTGTGGATCTTTTTGCTTTAAGCGGTTTCTTCCAAACAACCGATTTGACTGTGAGTTATGTTGTTGAGTAATCATGGGGTTGCATTGCAACTACAAAAAATTGGCATTAGGTAGATCATCAAACATCTGGTTAATTTAGTAAATAAAAAATAACTATTATCTGAAATTTGAAATGAAAATACCTTATTCGCTGTTTTAACACACAAGATACTTTTTATACAGGAAAAACGAGCAGTTCCTGAGGGGACAACTATAAATCAAAAACTACGCGGGTGAAACTCCGCGCAACAGCTAGCTATTTTTATAAATTTAAGATGAATTTTCAGATTGAGTGAAATGTCTTATCTTACGAGTAGTTATTATTACATAAACATGACAGTACCTGATGAGTTGATGACAGATTTTTCACATGAGTAAAGCTAACTACTCATTTCCACTTTCGCAACTCCCACGCGAAAGGAAATAGGTGGTTTAGATACAATCACGAATATCTACATATCTACACAGTTGTAAATGTCACGGTAAACAATGTTGTTATGTTGTCACGGGATGTATTTTACGGATAAATAATATGCATGGCTTATTATTGGAGTTAGTAGCGTTTTTCATACATCTATATTGTTATCTCTATGTTTAGTAGGTATATTTAAACAATTATTAAGGTTAGAGTTACTCCCTCATTATCGTTACTTAAAATTGTAGGTACATCTATCCTTACCTTCCTTATTCCTTTCTTTATTATTTTCTTTTATTTTTATTTTTCCTTATTAGAAACGCTAAAGTTTGTATGTATTGATGTGTGGATGTTTGTTACTCTTTCACGCAAAAACTACCGAACCGATTATGATGAAATTTGGTACGTAAATACTTTAGGACTTGGCATAGCACATAGGCTACTTTTATTCCGTGAAACCGCGGGGTGCAGCTAGTAACTACATTTTGTATTAAAGGGCCAACGTTAACTTTTGTTGACTTTTTGTTGGTCTTATAGTCGTCATAGTCACCTATTTTGTTATCGACTTTTTGTAGGACGCGTGCGTTGCAATATGAAATTCCGTATGTTTCATTGTCACTAATAAAAAAATCGTTAACCAATTGTCGGACGTGGGCGGGCAGCAAAAGTCTTTTCTGTTTAAAATGGTTTTATGTAAAAGTAATTGATAATGCTACTATTTTGTGCATCCGTAAGGCTCAAAGAATAAAAAAATCTTAAACACAATACGAAACAAATTGCATCGCGTTGTAATTTCTTTAAATTATACATAATTATGGCATTTATAAATCAAAAAGACCACAAGGCGCAAAACACGAAAATTGTATCGTAGATGACAAAATTTTCAAAAGGTCACTATGCAATGTGTACTTTTTTCGCTCAATGCGATTTCATTGAGTCTTGCACTGTTACGATCTGTGAAAATACAAAAACTTAGCCAAACTTTGAATCCCAGCAGAACACGGAACCAATGCAAAACCTCTCATACTACCTACTATCACTATACTAAGTTTCACGTTTACAGGCAAATTCAAGCAAACACCAACATTATAGAATCAGATGTTCTCGATAGGTAATTCATGATAAATATATTCCAAGAAACCTCTCACACGGAAATGAGCATACTTAGAAGCTATTTCCGTAAAAGTGAAACTGTGTTAGTTTTTACATCGATTCTTTGCTTAATTGGCGCTAATAAAATAATTTATCAGATATCACATTAAAAACTGTGTTGATTAATAAAGACATCGACATTTTAATCGTTAAGCTATTAAGTAGAATTATTAAAATTATTGTATGAACAAATACACTCGAGAGCAATGAATCCGGGTCACTTAAAGAATCCTAAAAATCTCGGAAACTAAAAATGCTAGGTTAATGCAATAAATTGTATTTAATAGACAATGTAATACTCCTTAAATGAAGGTATTAAAACTTCTTAGTTATTGTAAAGTTATATCATAAAAAAATCAAATTTGAAAAAGGGCCACTTTCGAAGATGGAACTACGAAATTACAGCATTTGGTTTTGCTTTTGTTTGTAATCTGTCATTTATGTGGGTACATAAACCATGTTGATAGTGCTCTATATTCATTATTCAAGCTGAAATTATGTCGCTTACGCCTGAAGAATGCACCAGAATACTTACAATGCTGGAAACCGGCCGGAGTCTCGGACTGTCGGTGTGTCGCTGTCAACAGTACAAAGAGTTCTCCGACGTTACGAAGAAACTGGTTCTAACCTACGCAGACCAGGAACGGGCAGAACCAGGTGTACCACAGCACGAGAAGACCGATACTTGGTGAACACCATGCTTCGAAATCGCTTTCTCACAGGAACTGAACTCACCAATCAGTTTCGACGCCTCGGAGGAAGTAACCCAAGTGCATGGACAGTAAGACGTCGGCTTGCTGAATCTAACTTAAAACCCCTTAGACCTGCAAACGGCCCTAAACTGGAGCGTGGGCATCGTATTTCGAGACTAAGATATGCCCAGAGCCACGTAAATTGGAGTATTGAAGATTGGTCAAAAGTTATGTTCTCCGACGAATCAAAATTTATGCTCTACAAGCACGATGGAAGACACAGAGTGTATCGAAGACCAGGGGAAAGATTCAAGCAAGCATGCATCGAAGAAAAAGTAGCCTACGGTGGTGGGTCTGTACTTGTGTGGGCCGGAATTTCTTCTGAAAGTCGCACAGAGCTGGTGATCATAGAAAACGGCTCTTTAACTAGCGTAAGATATGTGGAAGAAATCCTCAATGATCACGTTGGTCCATTTATGGTCAATTTAGGTGAGGATGCTATATTTATGCATGACAATGCCCGACCTCATACAGGTAGGATTGTGAATGACTACCTTCAAGAGATGAACATTACTCGTATGGAGTGGCCAGCGCGCAGCCCGGATATCAACCCGATCGAGCATGCTTGGGACGAGCTAGGCAGATGCGTAAAACAACGAAACCCTCCCCCAATCACGCTTCGTGAGCTCAAAATTGCTCTCACAGAGGAATGGGAGAATATTCCCCAAAATCGTATAAGGAACTTGGTGTACCGCATGCCAAACCGCGTAAACGCAGTAATGGAAGCACGAGGAGGCAATACGAAGTATTAAAATTCAAGAAAATCGTAATAAAGTTCAAAAATTTCATGTTTCCTATTTTTGTTTTAAGGAGAGATCAGCAGTTTTTTTCTTTATGTAATTTTGTGTTAATAAAATGTATGGTGACTCATATTTTTTTTACTTTCATTTAAGGAGTATTACATTGTCTATTAAATACAATTTATTGCATTAACCTATCATTTTTAGTTTCCGAGATTTTTAACATTCTTTAAGTGACCCGGATTCATTGCTCTCGAGTGTAATTATTGGTTGGAAACAAAAGATTCCATGATAATTTAAAGCTGTAACGGAATGGAATTTATACTTTTTAATACTAATTCATATATATTTACTGGTAGCCAAATAGGTCATGGGAACATATAAAGTAAACACAGCAGTTCCATTTACTTCACAACGGTCAATTTCAATAATTGTTCTATACTTACACTAAATACTGAATAATATTACAGACTCGCGCATTATAATTACTTTGCTAACATTTATTATAATTATAGCTATTTAGGCATATACTATATGGCAGTAATAGTTATACCATCCGCGTAGAACGGCAAAACATACGTCAACTACTCAATTCAGCATAAATTCGAAAACGTATATTTCAAAATCCAAAAAGTCTTAATTACATACGTTGACATACTTTTTGATAGAGATTGCGGATTTACATTGAAATAAATGTCTTTAAAATATGCAAAATGATCAGCAAGCGCATCAGTGACCCGATATTCGTGAATTAATAAACCTACCTACATATTTTATTTTGGAAAGTGTTTAGATATTGGAACGCTTTCCCTCGCAGATAAAGGTAGGACGTTGAAAAAATTATTGTTTATGAAATATAAAACGGCTGCACAGTCGTTATAATTTTGTTGGAATAACTCCGACAAGGTTTCGGACAGTTAGGATGTCCGTCTTCCGAGTGTTTGACGCTATTTTTTATTAAAAAATATAATTACGACGGCGATAATGCAAACATATAGGTACAATGTTTCTAAAAAAACATAACAATCCGGTCATAATATGCACGTACAACGACTACAGTAATAAAAAAATTGTGTTTACTGAAATATATCATTACCTTCAATAAAAATCATATATAGGTAATAAGTATCATAACAACCACTAAAAAAAATTAAATGATTTATTTTGCAAATACTCGAAATATAAAGTTTTACAGGTAAAACTTTAATGCTTCGGAAAAGGATTGTAAAGTTATATTCAAAATGCAATATATATATTATTTATATAATTAGTATTATTTATATAATTAGTATCGTCACTAGAGTAGCCGCGGGCAAAGCAACGTCGGAGTATTCATTACGTGCCATGTTTAAAAAAGTATTTTTCGAGTCATGTTTCGTATAATAGGGAATCAGAAGGTCACTGGTCAGTGTGGTCCTCCGTTACAATAACATTATAACTAGGTAAAGAACGCAATGTGTTAGAAACCTCTAACTGAAACATAAATTAAACCTGTAAAAACGTGTTGGACATCATAATAGCGGTTTCTACAATATAATTGTTTATGTTTGATGTACTGGCAGCGAGTTGCATAAAGATGCAATCGGTTTGGGCCACTCATGCATAGTTATAAACTTGTCAGTGTAGCGGTGACGCTCTATTTAACTGGCTACTCTACCGTTTGTTGCATTTCGCAATTCAATAAAAAGTAGCATTAGGAAAACAAACAGTCTGTCAGTTGATCTTCCACATCCCCTTGGGGAATGGTCTCCTCTACCCAGGCGTAAACGCGTGGGGGCTTCTACCCTTGGGGAACTGGCAGGCCGGTGGTGGCTGTTCCGCTAGTCAGTGCTCCTTTAAGCAGCTCTGTGTTGCACTTCTTTTTTGTTTGGCGGGCGCTGTCGACTCTGCCCTCTTCATCTTCTAGCAGAATATTAACAATTTCTATCCTTTCCTACCAAAGCTGTGTTATTGCGTTGTAAGCATAATTTGTACACATAACTGGCCTTTTGATATTGAAAAAAAAATCTATGTAGATAGGACTTGGACATGTAAAATTAGGTAATTGAGTATATTGATCCTAAAATTGATATCTATCTCTTTTTGTGTGTTTCTTTATCTCAGTAGATATAGGTTTCAGCAGTTTGTAGACAGATATCTTTAATATCTTGAGATATGAGACTCAAAATATATTTAATTTATTTGGTCTTTTTATAGGCTCTAGGTTGTTTAGTTGCTTCATATTTTACGTAGTTATGTTATGTTTAGTTCGCAGTATTTAATATCTTGAGTAACAAAGGCATTTGTTGCATAAAGCCAAGCCAAATGCAAATATAGTTTTTTGTTATAAATATTTTTGTCAATTCTGGTACTTTTTTCCTAAGGAATGCCGCCACATGTAGAGCAACCAGCTTCTGATTGTCTCATACCGCGATTACGCTTTGATTACATCTTGAAAATGAGTCTTTTCACTTAAGACAATGTTGTGTGACCTTCTTACGACTTAGTTTGTTGCTAGAAGTGTATCTATTAAATCGTATTATATGTTTACATGTGTTATAGTGTAAATTATGTGTTATGTTGTGTTGCATGTATTTTCCTTTTTTTCTTTTGACATTCTGTGACTATGCATTTCCCTGTGAGTGTAGGAATCTTAAACATTTATGTACAGTGTTATAAGAGTCATCAAAACCTCAGCCAAAATATTATTATCGTTTTCATCAATATGATCAAAGTCCAGACTATTGTGGTTACCGCTCATTTTGCTGTTCTCATTTTGAACGTCTTTATGCAGATTTTGTTTGTCCTTATTTGTATATGAATCCTTATTGTTCTACTAGCACTACTAATATTATAAATGTGTGTGTGTGTGTGTGTGTGATGGTATGTGTCAGAGTGTATGTGTGTTTTTTTTATTACCATTTAACGACTGCATGGATTTCTCGGTAAAATTAACAGTACCTTACAGCACAAGTATAAACCTAATTCTACGAGGTCGCATTCGCTGGTACCTATCGGCTGGTGTAGTATAAAATACATTTGATTACAGTTATAGAAAATTATTAGAGACGAGGTTTGAATTCGTTTTATTATTAAAACTTGTGTAACAATGTTCACTTCTAGAATGGTTAATATCCATAAATTGTACATTTTTAAGTGAAGAATTATACAATTTTAATGATAATCACATATTTTCCTGTTTGTAGACAACAGTTATGTAATAAGCGAAATGATTTTGTAACTTATAGCTCGTTATTTTCTAGATCACTAATGCGAAATCACAGAATGACATAACAAATCGATAATTAATTGGCTAAGAATACCGATAATATTTGAATAGAGCATATTTTCATGCAAACGTTATTTAATTTAAATACGAATTGTTTTTATAATCAATAATATATATCCGCGTTTTACAAAATATACTTAAATAATATGCAAGAAAATAAAGACTTGCAATTAAGGTTACATCATCATCAGCGCATTAAGTTCCCAATGCTGGGACTCGCGCCTTCCTTCGTAGAGAGAGTAGGGTCATAATCCACCACGCTGGCCCAGTCCGGGTTGGTGGATGTCACATGTCCTTGAACTTTTGTGATAAATTCTTGAACATGCCGGTTTCCTCACAATGTTTTCCTTCACCGTTTTTAGAGCGAGTGTAAAGTCCGCACATAACTTAAGAAAGTCAGTGGTGCGGGGCCAGCGGGATTCGAACTTGGGTGAGCCGGATCGAAAGTCGCACGTGCTCCCACTAAGCCACACTAGCGAGTGTGGCTTCAAGGTTATATAATAATATGCAAAAGTATTTTCTCTATAAATTACAAATAAGTACCTTCAAGATACTAAAGGAATTTTTGATAGATAACAGTTCGGACAACAATCTGATACTATGGTTTGTAGCTATCATTTAATAAATGAATAGCTAGCAGGTGCTAATAGCATCTAAAGTAACGAATAGCATGTGAAAATGCTAAATGAAAGTGCTAAAGCAGTACAAACCAAGCAAAATATTAGCATCTTAATTCTAGTGTTAATTAAATCATCACTAGATTAACATCCTGTGGTAGCCACACCTCTTTTAAAGTCATCTCTCATCATAGTCTCTATTGATTGAAGATTTACGATCAATAAGCGAAGTTTACCAAGTATTCAATTATAGCAATTATATTTAAAGAAATAAATCTTTATATAACGCACTTGAAGCTAATAAGAATATGTAAGTATATGAGACTTTATAATGTATTATTAGCGTGTTAGAATGGTTATACGCATAGTTGATAATGTTTTAGTTTTTTTTTTACAACAGACTGGGTCAGCCTTTGACCACAATCTTACCTGATGGGAAGTGACGATGCGGTCGAAGATGTAGCACGCTTACTCAGTAGATATTGGTTCACTCTAGATTTGAACACACCCAAATTGCATGTTACTTGTAGAGCTGTACGTAGCTGATCGTAGAATTTCTTTGTTTGTATAGTTATTGAGATTTAAGCTGTCTATTATGCACATAGGCAGCGCAAACGCTTCTTTTGGATATACACGGTCAATTTAAATTGTATTGTAATTGCATGCGAGTAGGATTCTCCAAAAATACGTAAATAAAAGTAAATCCAAGATCTCTGCCCTCCCGTGGTTCGATATAGTGCCAAAAATGTAATGTGCGTATAATCTCCACAGTACACCGAGGTTAACTGGAAGATAATGCTCACTAGCATTATGTTCGCCTATGTACTTACAAATTTGTTTGTGCAATAAAGAATTTTCTATCTATCTATCTATCTAGTGCCTTATACATTGGTTGTGGATTACACATTACATAATTTGTTGTTTTAGTCACGAGAAAATATGAAGAGTAAGAAAAAGGGGAATATACAAAAACCCTAAGTAAGTGCGTATATGATGATTTAAAATAAAACTGAGGCAGGTATGGGATTTTCATATAAAAATATATGCTTAATATTTAGAGGAAGCGGTTTACCACTTTATTGTACAGTTATTGGCTACATTATTTGCATATTCGAAGACGTATGGAAGAAAGTTGAACCGCCGTTTTTGACGATCATTTTTAATTACACGAACATAACCTGGGTCGTGATTGATTACTAATAAACATATAAATATTTATGATCGTTGGGTTCGGCCGGAGTTAGTAAGTCACGAAAACGATTCGTGGCTTCACTTCTATAAAGATACTCGTTGACTGAGCCGTAACATCCATATATGGTAGAGATCCCTTCTGTACGAACAAAGCGTTTTGGTGCCACGTTCATCTGTTACATCTTAGACCACATCATCGCTTACCATCAGGTGAAATAGTGGTCAAACGCAAGCCTATAACCAGTAAAAAAACACTCACTCACGGTAGGAATAGTTGGCTATTGGGCGATGCGGATGAATGCAGGTAGTTCATATTTTATCGATAGATGCAGTCATAAGATTCATATAAAGCGAACTAAAAGTCGTTCCGAGCCGCAAGTGTGGCCATGGCGGGGCAGTGGACGCTTACCTTACATTAGACGCTTAGAGTTCATGATGGAAGCTTAGGCTTTTGAACTTTTCTAGAGCCATTTATTTTAATTAGTGTATTCTGATGAGCAAGAAATTTTAGATGAGCGATTTTAATAAGAATGTATTCTCAGAAATCGATTGGATCTTTTTATCATTATTTGATGTGCCTAAAAGGAAAACTGCAAAACGGATTTAACCATTACATGACGCAACGCAGCAAGGCGTGTCTTTTAGCGCAAATGTCTTCGCACAAGTGTCTTTCACCACATTTTGCGCAAGTACGTCATTGTGCTTCATCATCATCATCATCATCAGCCCATCACGTTCCCACTGCTGGGATACGGGCCTTCTCTCATAGAGAGAGTATGGGCCATAATCCACCACGCTGGCCCAGTGCGGGTTGGTGGATGTCACATGTCCTTGAATTTTTGTGATAAATTCTTGGACATGCCGGTTTCCTCACGATGTTTTCCTTCACCGTTTTTAGAGCGAGTGTTAAATCCGCACATGACTTAAGAAAGTCAGTGGTGCGAGACCAGCGGGATTCGAACTCGGGTGCGTCGGATCGAAAGTCGCACGTTCTCCCACTGAGCCACACTCGCTCCCATTGTGCTTACCTACGTCATAATGTGTACTTAGTACCTACGTCATATTTCCTAAATATTAAAAAATACTGTGAAGGTGTACCTATTTAAATACAATTATTAGATATATTGTGTAACCTTAGGGAGGACACTGTTCGCTGAAACACGGGCGATGAGCCTAGTTCGGCAGCAGATACCCCAATATTACAAATTTTTCATCTAGCCAAATGAGTTTAAGAACCTTATTATTCTAGATAAAAGCTTACAGGCGCACGTGCCACCGAATAGGTACACCACAATATAATGCTCACTCATTGTTATCATTATCTACCATAACAAGTTTGAATTGATTTGAAGTGCGCTTCCGTAGTCCACGTTAATGACATATAATAAGGTACAACCATGGTATAAGTATGATATAACAGAACACTGAGTTCGACAGCTGCTTCTGATAGCGGGAACAAATGATAGAGTATCTAGGACCGGTTGGGAATGGTTTACCGGAATTGTGATGGAGAATAAACCCTTATAAGTCACAAGAATCTCCTCTTTTTGAAAACGTTGATACCTACATCTGACGAAAACGTTATGTTAATATGGTAAAAAATATAACGTCAAACTGTGATTAAATTGTATAGCCACTTTTAAAAGCTGTTACATAACCTTTTTTTCTTTTTATATTCAACTGACATGATGAGATGAACAAGTCGTTCGCCTGATGGTAAAGCGCCACGTCTGCCCATAACGAATTGCAGTGCCACCCAGATCTTTTAATAGCATAAAAGCACTTCGTAGCACTGCATTGCGCTCATCACCCCGAGACATCAGATACAGTAATTTCGCTGCCTACAATACCCTTCAAACTGAATCACAGTAATGCTTGTGTACTACTGCTTAGCGGCAGAATAACTGGCAAAGCTGTCGTACCTACCTAGACGGCTTCCCGCATTCGAGAGACCTACTACAAGTAACGCTTCGATTATCTCCTGCTCATTAGGTGGCGCCTAAATCATTGGGGCAATGCGCAATGCTGCGCTGCCAACTGGTAGTAGGCTGGAACATTTGGGCTATGTGGGCATTATGACTATATAGGCATTTAAAGGCCAAGGGGTTGTCCAATTCTTTCATTCTATCATCGTTTCAGTAGCTTAACTCTGAAATATTTTTTGACCAGAATGTGGCCTCTACGCCCTATCCAAAGCTTCGCGCCTACAGGTGGTCAGACACAAGAGGCGGGGAAGCAAATGCGGCATGTTTTGTAGGTATCTCTCGTAGTCGTGTTTTTGACTGTAGTAAATTATTTAAGTTGATATATTTTAAGAATGTAGGTACATACATCATATCCATAGTTTAGGACCTATACTATTATTATTGTACGCCTGAAATAGGCAAATTGTAGTTAAATTTGAAATTTTATAAGATCCTTTGTACAATACACAGTTGAATAATAAAGAAAATTCTGATTCTGATTCCGCACTCGCACTCAACATTTTGTTGTCCAATTATCTTGTAAGTCGTAAGTAGTAATGTTTTAGACAAAAAAACCTAAAAAAAGTTATTAAATTAAAGAAAAACACTAAATCGAACTAAAATGCATTGCAAGTGAAAGTCTATCGACCGGAAGAGGTTATTGTAAAATATGCTGTTAGATATTAAAAAATGCAAATAAGATAAAAAACATAATTAATCTGTCTTTGTGTCTAAAGTCTAGACAGCTAGACACATAATCGGAGGAAAGAAAGGATATAATACCGTTAGAGTGTCAGACTATGAATTAATAGCATCTAGGATTTCAACGAAACACCGTTCGAGGAAATATATTGTTTATGCGATTTATTTATATCTATATATTGATTGTTTGATATATATAAAAAGAAGTACCTACTTATGTAGCAATTTAAAATGAATTATGGAAAAATTAATACAAACTACATTAATACCTAACTATATACACAAACTTAGTCTAATAAACCGCTACTAGTGAGCAACGTTCCTAAAATGCTGGCAGCATTGTCACGTTGAATTGCAATGCTTAACCTTTGACCAAAATATAGGCCAGCATTTTGGCACGCATTTTTTTTTGATGTTTTGATGTAGGTATCTTTAATAACTTTATGTGCCCCCGGGCCCCAAGGTCCTGGCCTCTCGTCATATATACATAATATATGCATTTATAACTTTGTTACAAATTACATCAACCAAACAAAAATGTAAAATTGGTTATATTTTTTATATTATAATGGGCTTACGGTATATTTCATTGCGATCTATGGTAGAGCACGTTTGTTCATAAAGTGCTTATTCATTTTTTTTTAATACTCAGACTATTGACATTTTTAAAGGGTTATTACTAAACTACTAACTGCACCCCGTGGTTTCACCCGCGGTTTCCTGGGATAAAAAGTAGCCGGTGTCCTTTTCCAAGACCTTAAAGTACCTACATACGACAATTTCATCAAAATCTGTTTAGTACTTTTTGCGTGATTGAATAACGAACATCCATCCATTCATCCTCATAAATTTTCGCATTTATAATATTAGTACGGTATCTTACAGACGTAGATACCTACTCACTTCGAGATTATTTTTAACAAATTAATGACCTAAGTGATACAAGTATAGCCAAAACAGAGGTTTTCTCATAACATGACTGCTTGCTGCATATAGGTGGTCTGCAACAGTATTTTGGCAGGCGTGTTACTTATTATCAGGTAATAAACCTGCTCTTCTCTTCACTCAGTTATTAATAGCAAGTAGCCAAATGGCACATAAGAAACATAATATTGTCAAAAACAAACATAAAATACTGTAACAAAATTTCTAAAAAAAAAATGCCCCTCAATTTCTTGCCGTATCTTCTGAGTTTTCCGATACGGTCGGTGGTAGAGTCATTGTAATAAATGACGTTCATAAGTGCGCCTGTGATGCCAAAATTGAACAAAGAACTTTTGAACGTTGAACTTTGAATAAAAAATAAAATACACACTTGCTCGCATTCGCATCACTTCACATTAATGTGTATGCGCCCTTGCTTTTTTTGATTATATAATGGCAACATCCTCACAAAGATTATATAATAACTTGGTTTGATTAATTAAATACAACCGATTACATTAAATTAAAGTCAATCGAAGAACCAATCATCACTTATGAACTGAATTGAGAATATAACTACCCATTACAAGTATGGCAGCCTCGCTAAGAACATACTTACTAATGAGTAAATGAATGAAAACAAGAAGGAGTAGCTATAGTGACATTGTTATGGGCACTGCGATTGTTATGGGCAGGCGTGGCTTACCATCAGGCGAACGATTTGCTCGGCTCACCACTCTACCCATAACAGCTGCAACACCACCTAGAACTTTGTTTTTGTTAGAATACTAGGGTTGCAGGTAAAAAGGGGAAAAAAGATATTGATATGAAAAGTAGTAACAAGGCAAACGTATATTCAGTATTGAATTAAAAGAACATGTCAAATATTGTTAAATATGAAGAAAAATAAATGTAAGTAAAAAAAGGTCTACACAACAGAGATTAAACAGGAAATATCTACAACAGTTTTACAATATCCTGCGCGGTGCTGCACTGCGATCATCACCTTGAGACAATTAGCTGTTAGGTCTCATAATGCCCAGTCATTTCACTGGCTACAACGCCCTTCGAACTGAAACACAGTAAGGCACTACTGCTTGGCGGTAGAATAACTGGCAAAGCTGTGGTACCCACCCAGACGAACTCTCGCGTACAAGAAACTTACCACCAGTAAAACAGTAAAGTAACAGTACTGTTTAGGCTCCTGCTAGTCTATTGTGGGTCATGCAACAAATTTAGCTTATTATTTAGGTTAGTAGTATTGAATGCTTCAATTCAAGGCGCCACTGTGTGATGTTTGTGGAACTTGCAACATTCTCGAAATACCGTAAACTTAATGCTAAACAAATTAATAGGTACTTAATAGTAAATCCCGTTTGTTAATCTAATGTTACTTATCATCATCATTTATGAATTTAGTAATTTTTGGCCCCAAGCCAATGGAATATTATTAATTTTACTATCCAATTAATTTTTGACATGTTTATGGTTGTAGTTCATTAATGACAAATTAGTTATGATAAAAAAAGAAAAAGTTATGGTTCCTATATCTTATCACTTTGTGTTGTTTACTATAAATAATAACGTAGGTATATATATTTTTAATTTATCTTTTGGGACCACCTACGTTTGTAAAGTAAACAATTTTTAGTAACTACTCATATGCATAGTGAGTGTGACTCTGCGGGAACTTACTAGCTAAGCGACTTACGATCTGACGCACCGGAGTTCGCATCCCGCTGGCCCCGCACCTGACTTTCTTAGATTATGTGCCGATTTAACGCTCGCTCTCAAGACGGTGAAGGAAAACATCGCGAGGAAACCGGCATGTCCAAGAATTAATCACAAAAATTCAAGGAAATGTGACATTTACTAACCCGCTTTGGACCAGTGTGGTGGATTGTGGCCCATTCTCTCTCTATGAGAGAAGGCCCGTGTCCCAGCAGTGGGAACGTAATGGGCTGATGATAATAATCTCTCTCATGATAATAGGCTCTCTTTAGTCTGGAACAAAATACCTACATACCTGTTAAGAAACTCTGACAAACCTGAGACAATAAATAAGTACATATATATATTATGTGGCAAAAACATTACTAGTTCGTTCACCCACCAAAACCTCGGTTGCCATTTGCATCGTCCCTGAAGCCGCGAGAAGGGTCGATTCACTTAACGCAATCACCGGCCGTAACCACAAGGCCGGCGATGTTTACCTTTCCAAATGAAAGTAGATCTCTATTAAAGTGTTTGACAAAGTTCTGAGCATTCAAGTGTTAAAGAAGGTATAGTATTTGACTTTTAGCTTAATTTTATAGAACATTAAAAAAATTAAAAACCCCTGACACAATAAAACACGTCTAAGAACCACCGCAAGAAAACTTGCTTTCAAATAAAAAACCGCATCCAAATCGGTTTGCCCGTTTAAGAGCTACGGTGCCACAGACAGACACACATAGTGGTCAAACTTTAACACCCCTCCTTTTTGCGTCGGGGGTTCAAAATCAATTATTCATAACATTAGCAAATTTTACTCGCAGAAAGTAAATCATGTTTGATCGAAATACATCGTCTATACTATAGGTATATATGGGCACTTGTTTCTATAGCTACTTACTTCAAACAATCAACAATGGCTATCAACTTGCTGAAAATGTCGAGTAATAATTGCATTTCCTTGTTAATTGCATTTTACGAACATTATTTAATTCGCCTTTTCACCCATTTTAATAACTGTTTAAACGCATGATTTCAAATGGACATTTTACATCTGCAAATTTAACAATAACAAAAGTCAGTCGAAATAACAAAAGAATCAATAATCACATATCATCATTGAGACATCATCGCTCATCGACAAATTGTTGTCAATCATACACTCTGATACATAATACTAAGTATCCATTGTTATCTGGTTATCATATAATAAACTCTTGCCTGCGGCAATGTGTTAAGAACTTGATATTTTGACACCTTGTCACTAAAGTGATAACTAAAGGATTTATAAAAAAATTGCAAAACTATGATTAGTTTATTAGTCCGGCTAGTTAATTAACAAAAACTTATCTTTATTTTTTTATAATGTTGAAATAGCTATAACTAGGTAATAACATTTTGATAAGCAATAAAAATATATGTAACTGGTTTTGTTTATCTAAATTTATAAATTTTGTGTGTTTTTGATGTAATGATTTTAATGGACGATAAAGATAAGACAAACCTGTAGAAAAAAGATGTCGACAGACAGTTATTAAAGAGATGTTATCGAAGGAGACTTAAAAAAACAATTTATTGCAGTACATTTCGTAGATTTTTATTATTCATTGCAAAAACTGATAGACCCTATCCTCATTACAATATTACAAACCTACTGAATAGGTATACCGAAACAACACAACACCACAATATAAAGAGAGTTTTAATATTGACAAAGAAATACGAACTTGAATTCCTAAAATAGATATAAACTCAACAATAAAATAAACCCATTTCTAACGCCATAAACCATTTCGATAATCTTTTAGAAAGGTCATTCGACTTTCACAGGTCATAAAAACATAAACGATTCGAGTTATTTATGATAATCTATAACTTCTTATAAATCTTATATTTTTATAACGTATAACTACATTATCTAAGATAAGCCTTATACGGCATAAGCGGTCTGTTTGTACTCATGCGAGTTTAGAAAAGCAGTGGAGATTTAATTGATAGTTTTTTACGTCCGTATCTGTAAGGCACAGTATAGTGTGACCACGTTAAGATGATGGGCATCAATATGATTGACTCGATGCAATGCTGAACTTATGATAAGGTAACTTACAATCATTAATTTTATACTTTTTTACTTTTTATGCTGTCGTGGCAAGCAACAAGAAGCTTAAAAAACAACCAAACAAAAGTCTAATTTTCAGGAAAGTAGATTTAGAAGAGAACTGTTTTGGGCTACGTCATTATATTATCAATATTATTTTGTAACTTTAATATATATCGCATCACATGTTGTGAATGACCTCTTAGAACCCAGAGCGAACCCACACAAAAGATTACATTCGCGACTAGTCAACGTGATCATACTATAATATCATGATATACAGGGGTCATCCGTGAGTAGTAGGTTAACGGCCACGTTACCTGTTAATATCAATCTCTAGGCACCTGCTATTAAAGCATCTACGGCGATACATCATTTAGGGAGGACGGTGAAAAGCGAAAGCGGTAAAGTACGCCGAGATGGGTATCAATTAATTTAACTAACTACGTAATTAATAGAACCGAAACTTTTGTTAGTAGGTAGGGAAACTTTTTTTAAACATATGAAGTTACGTTTTTAAAAACCTTTAAACGGTTAGGAAAGGCTTCTAAATTAGCCTGCTAAATTAATGGTAGTACTATTAGGTATTCTGTGGTAGTGAGGAGGATAAAAATACATGACAAAGCAATTTATCAATATTATCCTAGCTGCTACCCGCGATTTCACCTATTCTCCGCTATTTTCCGTGATAAGAAGTACCCTTTATTTCTTTTTCCAGGACCTAAATACGCCACCTATATACCAAATTTCGACAAAATTAGTTTTCTCATTTTTGCGTGATTGAGTAACAAACATCCATCCTCACAAACTTTACATAACATACATAATATAATATATAACATAACGTTACATAATATAATAAAATTTAATGTCGAATTTCAGTCGTTCTACTAGTAGCTTCAATTAGTAGTTCTAGTCGTCTTTTCTAAAGAAAACGTTAGGAGACTGATACGACGAAGTACCTCAATGACGACGTAGTAACTCAAGACATTACTTTGACATCCGTCAAGTCCTCTTGGACTGTTTGGCCGATACCACAGAAAAGACTGTAGTACTATGAGCTTACGTCTCTCTGCTCCGCGCACCCCTTTCACCCACCCGCTAACATCTCCCCTCGCTCCCTTCTTACCGCGCAGGCGATACGCGAGTTAAACGGTCGGCCTATACATACTCGCATCCTGTGCGAGCAGTGAAGACTCCCAGATGGAAACGTAAAAGGCTGATGATGATGATGCATTTGAACAATAGGCTTATTTTCTAAAGGAAATATGTTCACTTCAATCACATAAACGTCTTTTCATTCCGAACTAATCAAATACTTCTGTAATCAATTGACATGTGACATACCGACATAAAAGATGTAATTGTATTTTATTGTATGTTTACTATTAACATTTTTCGCTTATCAATCACATCATTATTAAAAGTTTATTATACTTGGCATACTTTCACACTATGAATTCGCAAACATACATACATACAAATCTTATGACAATGTTGTCTGATGATGGTGTCAGTAGAACGGCACCTTGTACCGTGATTATGCTTATTTCTACAGGTCAAAATTGATGCATCATTGAATCGATAAAGATTTCGATATTAAAATAGTATAACTTCACAGCAAAAATAATTGTCATCGCCTTTCAAAGATATGAGCCTTCATAAGTAAACAATACATTTAATGGAAATCGATTTCTAATCAACATTTTTCTATTTGAAAGACTGTCGATTCGATTTGATGACTAAAGTTAACAAATAACTTCCCAGATCCGCTGGATTACTAAAATTTGATGTCAAATCACTAGTGATTAAATAATTATGCTAGTTATTTTGTGCGAAGATATTCACATCATCATTATCAGCCTATTATATTCCCAATGCTGGGACACGGGCCTTCTCTCAAGAGAAAATAATCCAATACCATAATCCACCGCGCTGGCCCAGTGCGGGTGGTGGAGGTCACAATAAATAAAATAATATTACTGTACACTTAAACTTTGTGATTTTTCAGGAAGTTTTAAAAGTCAAATATATCGTTTGTACATACAGAGCGAGTGTTTTATTCTACTTAACTTAAGAAAGTCATTGGTGCAACGCCAGCGGGTTAAGAAGCATTTATCAAAGATTCAGTTAGCTGATCAACGAAACAAAAATTAACACCATCTAGAAAACTCTCCTAAGTATAAGGAAATCGAAACACGAACGAAAAAGATGTTTCGCACGCAAAGTGTTAAAACCGAAGATAGTGTATCTCCCATCTAATAATATCAATTAATTTAATATTGTGGCCGACCGTTAAAAGCTTCAGCATGTACCTTACACGTTTCTAAACATAATCGCTGAGGCCTTTGCGGCCACAGACAAATTAACTTAACACTTTTCTGTGTTTTATAAAACCGGTACACTAAAATCTCTTCGAAAGTGAAACTATCTGTGGTTATTAGGAAGGTACCGGATTACGAAATCAAAGCTTATTGATTACAGCCCATACACGACCTTTGACCACTTAATTAATAACTTTTTTAATCTACTAATGATAGTGTAGTGAGCTTAGTGAACTCTATCTTCCGTGTTCTGAGGCTTCTGATGACTCTTTTGGTACGGTTCTAAGCTATATAATTGACGTAAATAATGTGAAAGTACCTATTTAGAATGATTGATTGGAATGGTTCTTCTTCAGTGCATCTCTTCGTGTGTGGATTGGTAAGTAATTGAGAATTAATTGTGATTGCTGAGTCACATCCTCGTAATGAGGTATTTGGGGAACAGGAAGAATGGAGTTAGTAACTGCATGAATTTTTACGTGAATTTAAATAAGAAAAAAGTTTACAATAACGCGCTCACATCACCTTTTGACGATTTATATCTACCTTCCTATATCACTGCGTTTTTTTCTTAATTTCTTTGTTCACGTATCATGAACGAATGAGTCGTTTTGTCTCCGGACACGAATAATATAATATATCGTTTTCATTATGAAAGTAACGTAATAATAATTAATTTTTAACAAAAAAACCGACTTCAATTCTGATGTATCTTCGAACTTCAAATATCGATGAAATTTATATGAGACCACCTTAAAGCAATACTGAACCCAATACAAAAAAAATCCAAACCAGTTTATAAATAACGGAGTAATCGCGTATCAAACAGAAAAAAACATACAATCAAATTGAGAACCTCCTCCATTTTGGAAGTCGGTTAAAAATTGAATCTGTATGTACATATGTAGTCGTATAGAATACTAGATGCACCTCGCGGTTCCTTTTGGAAGTCGGTTAAAAATTGAGTCTGTATGTATGTAGCCGTATAGAATACTAGATGCACCTCGCGGTTCCTTTTGGAAGTCGGTTAAAAATTGAGTCTGTATGTATGTAGCCGTATAGAATACTAGATGCACCTCGCGGTTTCTTTTGGAAGTCGGTTAAAAATTGAGTATGTATGAATGTAGCGGTATAGAATACTAAATCCACCTTGCGGTTCCATCCGCGCTTGCCTTGGCGTTATAGTAGCATAGGTCCTTTTCTAGGATCTAAAGTACCTACATACCAAATTTCATAAAAATTGGTTCAGTAGTTTTTGAGTGTTTGAGTAACAAACAAACATCCATTCAGCATTTATAATACTAGGCGAATCGTTTATAATTCTTATAAACGATTCGTTATTGTTTGAATATAGGTAGGAACCGGGTAATTACACTTCTGCACTATTGTTCTAGCACTATGATTAACGATGTAGTTCTCTAAAGCTTTCTAGAAACAAAATAAATTAATGCTCTACCTAGTATTTCGACTAAGAAAAGGTATATGTACCCTGATTTCATGGTGAAATATTGGCAAGATTGCATAAAATTAGTGTAATTTCTGAGGAAATATTCTAAGGGCAGGTATAGACGATAGAAAATGGTCTTGACTGGTCATTTGCCGGTCCTTCAAGTTGTAATCAACTGTTGCTTCGAAAGCGACGGTCAGCGTTCAAGTCTAGATCTACAAAAGCATAATGATAGATAGAGTATAGTCATATATAAGTAGGTAGTTTATATATTAATTTAGTTTATTCTTCGTGAATGTTACACATTGAATTTTTTACACAGTTTTAGTTGTTATTTGTTAAAGACTTTTTAAAGGAATAGTATAGTCTTCTTCTTTTATCGTGTGGGTGTGGTGTCGGTATTTTTAGACCACCCGATGGCCTCCAATATGGCCTAATGACTGGTGTCCTAACATAACACTAGGGACCAACGGCTCAACGTGTCCTCCGAAGCACCATAGCGCTCAGATGTAAATCCAAGTTGTGACCGCTGCGAACGTCAAATTAGAAAATCTGTTACGAACGGCTAGGCGAGCAAATAAAAATAAATGGGTTCCGTTTATTTTACAATTTTTATTGTCTTTCTCGAACGTTGCTTTTGCAGCGCAAAGAGAGACTTCAAAATATTTCACCTCAGAAACACCTATCCAAGATTGGCTTAACGGCAGTTCCTGTAAGGGGGAAGGGCTTATGTTCTGCAGCGGTTGAAATGAGCTGTCCATGATGATGATGGTGATTCGAAATGTTTTTCTATATTGCCAGAATAAGTTTCAAACATGTGATATAGATTTGTTCGAAATGAAGTGTAGCGCTCGAAATAACCAAACGAAGGATATAATTATTTTCCTCATGCCTTCTGATTCTAGTCGACCTAGGTGGTATAATGAACGATACTGAATCAATAAAGTTTTAAAATTACTACACACTGTCGTTTGTAACATATGCGTCTCTCGTATGCGAGAGGCCATCTAGGTTGGCACATACTTAAAATTCAGAAATAGGGGATCGAACAGTAATTGAGAAAAAATCTTATATGTAACTACATAAAACGGACATACAAAGAACGAATACATACATACAACGAACACATAGAACAAATACACACATAGAACGAATGTTCGTCGAACCAGAAAGATCATTCAATCAATATTTTTGTGATTTATATTTTTAAATCAATAAATAAAATCTAATAATTCTGACATTTTTTAATCTGTTCTTCATCTCAAACGAAACAACAATCACAGCGCATGACGTCATTTGTAGGCAAATGCCTTTAGTCAAGCTTGTATTTATTTTACGTTTTTGCTTTTCATAAAATGTTTTTTTGCTAATTTTTTCGTTCCATTACTACAATATTATCCCCAAACTTCACAAAACGTATTTAAATCTCTTTGCAAGTTTTATTTCAAAGAGTTTGTCGTTTTCTACCTACATATGACGTCACAAATTTTGAGGTGACCTTTTGCGCGGCAATTTTTGAAACATAATATTTAAACATAGTTTTAGGTACTTTTAGAGCGTTATTTAATTAAAATAGTATTTTTCATGGCTCTATATATTAATTGTAGTTAATATAAAATACTTTCTAAAAAGTTGTCAGATCCCCGATTAAAAGATATTTATTAAATAGGCAAAAACAATGCACTTTTACACGTCAACTCAATTAAAACACGTTAAGTTATGTAATAATTGTATATTGTAATAATTATAACTTAAAATATCATGACATTGAAAAAAAGTAAGCATGTCTAACCATTTCTTTCCCATACACAAATTGAAGTCCGGCCCCAGAAAATAAATGCGACTCTACCAATGTTTCGGATATACGGCCGCTAGAGAAGATAGCACCAAAAAACTCTCCGGGAATGTTTCATTTTTTAAATCTTTTAATTTATCACCAAGATTGGCTTTGCCAGTTGTTCTGCCGTCGAAGTGGTGTGCAAGCTTTACTGTTGTTGCGGTTTAAAGAGTATTGTAGCCAGTGAAATTTCTAGGCATTATATCTGATGCCTCGTGCTGATGAGTGCAAAGCATTGTTAATATACTTTGCGTGGTATCAAAAGTTCTGGGTGACACTATCAGGGGAACGATTTGCTCGTCTAATTGCTCAGTTACTAAAAACATACATAAATTTTCTCTATATATATAAATTTTATCTTTAAAATATTTGTGGCAGAAGCAACTGTGGTGATCTATTTTGGATGCGTCAAAAGTTGGTAACCTTGATAGTATTCAATAATTAGTATGCAATAATTTAGCATTTGCAATCGCAAGGTGATCAAGTGACATCTGCTATTTAATGAGGTATTTGATTTTATTAAATCTAGAAGTAAAACAGATAAGAATATTAATGTACCTAGATGTTAGGAAAATTGTAGCGCGCTTTAATGTCTTTTGAGCGCCGTTTGTGACGATTTAACCTTTATAATATTTGTGTATAGAACAATCGTCTCATTGATTACTAGTGACCCGTCCCGGCTTCACACGAGTACGAATTTGAATGGTACAGTCAGCGGCATAAGTAGCTGATCATTTGTGAATCTTTGATTGACTACAACTTCAATGTTTGGCTGTTTCCTCTGAATGTTGCATTAAAAAAACCTGTTAACATCCTGTGTGAATGGGGTAATAGCAAAAAATTGCATGTAATTAGTATATTTCTGGTGTTATTATCAATTGTTTCCTTCATGGGCAATTGTGTACGTTTTTACAATAAAATTCCAAAATGTATAACGGAGCTCACAGAAAGTAGATTCAAATTGAGTGTGAAAAATATTCTAATGAAAAAAGCACACTACACAGTTAGTAATTACATAGAAGGCAAAGATGCTTGGAACATTCCGCTTCTGCCACGTAGCCAACTGGCACATAAGAAGTATAATATTGTCAAAAACAAACATAAAATATTGTAACTAAAGTTCTAAAAAATATGCCCCTCAGATTCTTGCCGTATCTTCTGAGTAGTGGTTCTTTTTCCGATACGGTGGTAGAGTCATTGTAATAATTGACGTTCATAAGTACGTCTGTGACGACAAAATTGAAATAAAGAACTTTTGATTGATTGATTGATTAAACGATACCAGGCTTAGCGCACTCCGCACTGACAAAGCTCTAAGTACGAGTATATACCCGAATACCGACGGCGAGTCGCGCGTGCCGCGTCAAAAGAGATAAGAGCTATGCGATAGAAAGAGAGGCGCTCTGTAGGTTAATATGACTGGTAGGTATGCAGCGCTACGCGAGCTGAATTGAATTTTATTGCGTCATAGCAAGAGTCGCTATTTGTTTAAATTTCTTTGCGGAGTGATGCTTCTGTCCCTTAGTATTCTGTGACGATACCAAGTGATCAGCTATTTATGTCGTTGATTGTACATACATATTATACTTTTCTGAAGAAGTAATCTACACGTTTGCGCGATTTTATGTTTTATCATAAAATGTTGGTTATTTTGGTAATTCATTTTGGTGTCCAAGTAAAAGCCACGAAATTGGGTAACTTGCGTAACATACTTGTGTGTTAGTTATCAGATAAATCTCTACCAATGTTGATTAGGTATTGACATCGACAGAATAAAATATAACCTATATCACTCTTGGATAGCTTTCTACCAGTGAAATAATTTTCAGAAACGGATAAATAATTCCAGACATTATCTCGTACAAACATAATTATGTACATACCTACATAGTTATGTTTTTTACCTGTTTATATTATTAGTATAATGTAAGTAGATATAAAGTCGACCGCAGCAGTGCTTTAGAATAATACACAAAGACTTCACTACTACGTTCACTAACTTTGAAGTTATTTGTTCATTTCCTTTTATTCATTTATTTATTACTGCTTACATTTAATGCACAGATGGTGTTACAGATGTCTTATAGACTACATAGATACATGTGCTCTGTGAGGGCGCTGCACACGTTTTGAGTGGAGTTAGTTTATTCCTAGTCATTTGATTATCTAATGTCAGATTTAATGAAAATTTAGTATTTACATCTCGTAAAAATCCATAGGTTTTGCAAAAAATACTAGATATAAAAATAGAGAGTAGAATGGGCTAAAATTAAATTGCTTTTGAATACATTTTAAAGACTTTCATCGGCAATTACACAATACATTTAATGTTTAGTTTTGACCCCTGTGCCACTGACTGCTTGAGTCATGGAAAAATTTACACGTTGCTAGTGCAACAAGGAAGTCATTTATCTACTTTTGGTCTATGTATTAGTATGTAAGTAGGCACATTGTAAAAGTGGTTTCCAAGCTAAAACCATAATTTTGGTAACGTAATGCGACAGGTTTCTTGAAAATTAGGAGATCTGTGAATATTTTAATGTTTAACATAGTTTATTACGATTTCGAAAGTGGATAAGAATTGGCCATGTTTTCACTTTCATTTACATTAATTTTATTTTCAAGTCAGACATTTGATTGATGATTAAATTGAAGATGTCAGAATTATTTGTAAGTATTAACTATAAATAATTGGAATTTGTTTCTTCCTCTTTCAGAAAATGAAAATTCCTGACACAGTCTCTGCACCTGAAATGGATTTACTGAATAAAGAAATTGAAATCAGCGCCATCTACACCAAAATGCCCAAATGAAAGTAATTGCTACCATTAGAATTGGTTCAGAAAAACATCACAAGATGGCGCCAAAATTATTGCTGTTTTTCATTGCAACCGTGTTTGCCAGCACGAGTGGAGAGATGGCGCTTGAGAACATCACCAGACAAGCAACAGGAGATCTTTTCTCCCTCGCTGGTAAGATTTTCTATGAAGAACTTTGATACAATTATGATCTATCAAATGATTTTAAGAGCTTCTATTAGAACCTACTGATCATGAAGACCTAGATTCATTCCTTCATTAGTTGGTAAGGTCATAGTTAATTTTGCTTGAAACAACCGGGACACACTAATGCAGCAAATGTATGCACACTACTGCTTAGCGGTGAAATATATGCCAAAAGTATTCTTTTATCGACTTTATTACTTAAACTTATATTTATGTGGTTTGTTAATGCTGACGTGGGTATTTCAAAAATAAAAATGATGTAGGGTACTTAGATGTGAATAATCATAATTAATATAAAGTACTTAGGCATATCATAATTAATATAAAATATTTGTTTATTTTTTATTTTTATCGGAAAACATAGTGATAAACATCTAATTTACTATAAAAAATATTATCTAAACATCATTTAGTAGTTTTATAGGTTACAATATTACCTAAGTATTTCTCATAATTTTCCAGGTACGGACTGTGGACCAACCCGCTGTATGGAGGTGTCCCATGGAACTGCTTTAGCAGCCTTGGGAGACGGCTGCGTGTGCCGCTGCCGCCGCGACACGCCCGCCTTCCGCGAGGACCGGCGCATCTGTGTCAACCACATCGATGGTAAATAGAATAGCACCATAGTCTTACTTTTGAGAGTGTGGCTCAGCGAGAACTCGTGCGCCTTTCGATCCGACGCACCTGGGTTCGAATTCCAACTCGGCTCTGCACCAATGACTTAAAGTGCAGATTTTGCACGCTCGCTCTAAAACTGTGAAGGAAAACATCGTGATGAAACCCGCTTACGCGCTTTGGAGTGGTAGGCTCTGGCCGTGGTTGTAATACCACCCACCAAACCAAGCCATGCCGTCAAGCGACCTAGTCGTGTTTGGGGATGATGTTCGGTGAACCATCGGGGAGACGGGTCTGAGCAGCCGCTCAACTGACGTCTCTCTCTAGATCTATGTGCTTTATCTTAGGCCACATCATCGCTTCACATCAGGCAAGATAGTGGCCAAACATAGATATATTAAGCGTAAAAAAAAACTTTTATATCGCATATAAGTTTTATAACTCATAGCACTGGTAGCGTAGCTTGCTTAGCCGTTCCTAACACATCTGGTATGTTAAGCAATGTTCGCTTCCACTTGGATGTGGACCGTTTGTGTGGTATTTACATCTGAGCACTGCTGGGTTTCAGAAGCACGAACCGCGTTGTAGTGTTAGGACAACAGTCGTTAGGCCATGTCGGAGGCATTCAGGCAGTCTGTATCTCCGACTTCAGGGTTGGCACATACGCGAGAATGAAGAAGATGTTCGGCCTCTGTCTCGTCTGATATCGAGCGACGATGTGGCCGAAGATGAAGCACGTAGATCTAGAACAAGACGGCAGTTGTTTGCCTACTTATAAGACCCGTCCCCTTTTTTTTATAATGTTTGCTGATTGTCCTCTGACATTGGTAAGAGAGACGTTTTGCATCTGACACACCTTGATTGCTCAATTTAATTTAATCTTAATAATTGAAAGATATTAATAATTATGAAGAAGGGGGATAAAGGCAGAAGAATCTGGTTGGTGGGCATAATTTTTGTTGACATTATTTAGCTGTAGTTTTTTTTTTTATATTTCTTGCTATTTTATATAATTATTTCTTAATTGTCTATCACGGTTCACCGATTTATCATCTAGAAACACGATTTCTTTTGCAGAATACTTTATAAAAATCCTTTAGTAGCTATAGAGACTGATTATAATTAGGTAATTGTTTATATTTAAATAATATCACATAATTTATATGTGTACAATACTATACATGTCATACTTGGTTATCACAGAGTATGTGCGATGATTACGTTTGCCTATTCACTAACTTCTAGTCCAGTTGCTCCATGTCCTAGTGATCCTAGTCCATAGGAATACCGAGTAGAAAATTTCTTACCGTTACACATCTACTTGAACTACATAGAACTGTATATAACACTTAGCTAAATCAATAACAAGCATGTGACATATAATTAGCTCGGTAACTACCTACCTAGGTATATGAAAGATTACTAAAGGGTAATTGAAACTGACACCGAGTTCAAACATTTGAATAAATATAGACAACAGTGATAGTTAACAGTAAGACGGTAACGGTACACGAGAAATCAGACGAACCTTAACACGATAAAAGATTTTAATAATAATTTCTTTTTACAGAATGTCTGATGGCAAGTTTTGGCCGTGGCGCGACGAAGCCACAAATTCCGCTCGTCTTCCTTCCACTGAAAGGTCAAATTATTTACCCTTCAAAAGAAATTATCTTCACGGGTAAGCCATAACATAATTTCTATCAATTTAAGAAGTGCCTAGTTAATAAAAAAAAAATGTTAAGGCAAAAACATATTCCGATACCGGGAATCGAACCCGAGCCTCCTGGGTGAGAGCCAGGTATCCTAGCCACTAGACCATATCGGATGCTGTATGTAGAGTCGAATTTATGTTACTAATTACAAACTATTAAAAACGAACTACGAACTTTCCTCTCTCTTGACTTTCAAGAGGTCTGAAGTTATTTTGGGACTGAAGATTGATTATATTAATAGCTTCTAGTTCATTTAAACTTTTGCTGTAAAACCAGCTCTATTCTCTCCTCATTAACGTTCAATATTCCTCATTTCAGATGTAGAAGACGCGATTTGCGCAGTAACCAGCGCCCAATACCTTTCTCCCTCGGGATGGGTGACCCTGAGGGATCTAATCGACAACGACGTGCCCTTCGGTCTTTATAGGGACGAGGGCAGTACTTTCTTGCAGGTGAGTGTACGACGGAAACAGTAAGCCTAGGTATTTATATAAATAGGTATTTATAAATATATTATAAATACAGATTTAATCAATTAATATATTTATATTTAGTATAGGTAAACTAACTAAACGTAATACTAAAAATGTATATACACATTCTAATAAAATTAAAGATCTTAACACACTAAAATATATGTGTGAGTACCTACTTACATCATATAAAAACAGTAGTTTTATGAAGTCTAATTTCCTAATTAATATAGTCTCTAGTAATGTGAGCTAGTGTGGCTCAGCGGGAACTCATGCGCCTTTCGATCAGACGCACCTGGGTTCGAATCCCGACTCGGCCCTGCACCAATGAGTTATAGTTAAGTGCAGATTTTGCACGCTCGCTCTAAAACGGTGAAGGAAAACATCGTGATGAAACCCGCTTACGCGCTTTGGAGTGGTAGGCTCCGGCCGTGGTTGTAATACCACCCACCGAACAAAGCCATGCCGTCAAGCGACCTAGTCGTGTTTCGGGATGATGTTTGGTGAACCATCGGGGAGACGGGTCTGAGCAGCCGCTCAACTGCCGTCTCTCTCTAGATCTATGTGCTCCATCTTAGGCCACATCATCGCTTCACATCAGGCCAGATAGTGGCCAAACATAGATCTCATAGAATTAAGCGTAAAAAAAAAATCTAATTGTCTAATTAATTACCTAAGTAAATTTTACATACCTATAACCGGTAGGTTAGTTCACCTCAACGCAAAAATAATAGGATTAGGATTTGATAATGCCTACTATACTCTACTTAGGTACTCTACATGTATTTTTTTTTATCTAACCTATATACAGTTCTACTGCTGGGCAAAGGTCTCTCCATCTCTTTCCACGCATCCCGACATCCCGATCTCTCGCTTAGTCAAACCTAATTCTTCGTGGAGTGCCACGATATTATCTCGCCAGCGTTTTCTCGGTTGCCTATCTTCTGGCACCCACTGCGTGACAATCTGAGCCCACCGGTCAGAACGCATTCGTGCAACGTGACCCGCCCAATCCCATTTTAATCTGGCTTTTTTCTACATGTATACGTAAAACAAAATTAGATAGATCTATCTAAAAAGAAAATTATTGAAGTTGTGTGTTCATATGTTTGTTAGTTTTGTTTGTTCTATTACGTACATAATATAAAATAATGTACACAAACGAAGTAAGTTGCTAGTTACAAGCTAAACCAATGCCTGTGGCCTGTACGCATTGCCAGAAGTGAAATGAGAAAAATAAAAATTTCGTAACAATTTAGATAGGTAGGTAGGTCGGTAGGTAGGCGTACAACCTACTTTGCAGATAGAAGTCGTTTTAATTACATTTTCATTTCAATCCGTTTCTCTCAATCTCATCAATATTACTCATTACACTGAATTATTTCGCCATCGATTGTAGCTACCTCCTTAAGAAATGTTTATTATATTTTTCAAACCAGTAACGCACAAGGAAAACCAGACAGACTAATTAAAAACTGCCACCGTCGTAAACTTAATGGGTCCTCCGCGAAAACCCTTCTAAAGTAGCCAACATGGCCATTTCTACTCGGTGGTCCGGAGCCACACAAGCAGACGCCTCTTCAAGAAATAATAATTAAGTTACTACATACTTATGCCCCGTGACTTTGCCCGCCGTCCTCTATAGAAGTCCCGACGTTTTTTTTATGATACTGATTGACGAGACTAGCTGGTCGTTTGCCTGATCGTAAGCAATACGCCAGCTCATAACAATAACTTGCAAAATCCTGCGCGGCGCTGCGCTGCGCTCGTCACCGTGAGACAATTAGCTGTTGAGTCTCATAGTGCCCAGTAATTTTGCTGGCTACAATATCCTTCAAACTAGAACACAGTCATGCTCGCCCACTACTGCTTGGCGGCTGAATAACTGGCAAAGCGGTGGTACCCACCCAGTCGGCCTCTCGCATACGATAAACCTACCATTATTTATTTATTATGAATATTTAATTGCTCGTATTCTGTTTCTAAATTGCGCTTCTTAGTGTTTAGCTATACATACCCACTTAAAAAACTCAGTTATACTTAATTTTTACCTTTTTTACCTGCAATAAATACTCGAAAATGTATAACACTCACGAAACTTTTCAAACTTCTAGTATATTAATATTTATATATAAAAACCTAACTAACCTAACCTAAACCATAGAAGACTAAATAGAACCAAGGTCTAAAGTGACCTAAACTTAGAATGCTGCCGTCAGCGCGGCAGGCCTGAAGCTACCAATGGTTAGGGCCGCAGATGCAGATTGCATAAGTAATCTCTTGACAGTACGTGTCAAGAAGTCTCTTATGCATCTCAACCATAATCCATTCCCTAGCGAGAGCCTCTTGGCATGTTGATCGAGGCATTTCACTATAATTCCGCCCATAATCTCTCCATTTTATGAGTTTTGGAATAGTCTGTTTTCAGCTATGAACCGAGCGAGGCATACCTACCTAAGCATAATAATCTCGTTTTTTTAGGTTATTAATATTTTTGTATGTGGTTGTTATGTTCAATGATTTTATATGTGGATTTATAAATGTTATCAATATGACGTAATTTTTTTCACATATTTATTTCGCGTTCATAATTAAAAATATAACCTGATCGGTACTTAATAAACATTTGAAAATAACGAAAACTTATCCAATCGACGGGTAAACAAAGATCGTTATCAAATGCAAAATTCATTTGCAAAATCAAAATAAAGTGGAGCAACTTTGAATGACAACAGAGTTAATAACACAACTGGATCCGCTTTCAAATAACTAACACCTTACATTATATATGTATCTACTTACTAAACGATTGGTGGCCCATTGAACTTGTACCTAATATAATAATAGGTAGGTATGTAATGGACAAGCAACGTATATTTTCTTATTAATATTCTTTGTCATAAAGTGAAAATAGAGATAATCTCTAACTATTCAGAATATCATGTGTACCTGTGTAAATTACTTGCGACCAACAAACACTGCCGAGATACGCGAAAAGAATCAACTCTCAAATTAGTCTATATGTTCTCGAATCTTTTAACAAAATAGGTAGGTACGCTAAGGTAGATCACTACGAATAACGTAAAAATGTACACTTTAAAAACACTCAAATGAAGCAAATAGCTAAATGAATGTGGTTATCACTAAAAATCAATGCCACATCTAGAGCTCTACAAAGATACAAAAATTAATGCACCGATAATGCGCACGCGCCGGTAACGCATTATAAAAACGGACACTCGTTATACAGCAGCTGGAGGAACCGGTCGTGTGCTGAGAATGGGATGAGGGCAACAACGCGAAAGTTAAATTGAGTATTATTTCCTGGAAGCTCGAGAGTAATTCTTGGGTGGCGTGGATTTTAGTGTAAGATTGACGTAGAAACTAGACTAGACCGGTAGATAAGTAAAAAATGTATGTATAAGTCAGAACTAGAACTAGAACTATAAAAATGCCGCTCTTTCACATATTATATCTTTATTTTAGGGGGCGTGCGCGTGGCGATCGCTAGAAATAAATCCGAAATAGATTTAAATAGATTCATGCCGTAGTCATATGCGACCTACCCTAACAAAACAATGCATTCCTTCTAACAGTAGTAAGCGATCATATAAGATGTAGGGCAAAGTGGCATATGACCACGGCTATACTCTGAACATCACTATGAATATGTATTAAATACATCACTATCACTACAAAGTATAAAACAAAGTCGCTTTCTCTGTCCCTATATCCCTATGTATGCTTAAATCTTTAAAACTACGCAACGGATTTTAATGCGTTTTTTTTAATAGATAGAGTGATTGAAGAGGAAGGTTTATATGTATAATAACCGTGCGAAGCCGGGGCGGGTCGCTAGTTAAAAGATATAATGTGTAAGTTGTTTATTTAATAGACGATAAATATTGAATAGTTTGTACAATAACAATTTCAGATGAGAATATTTTCTTGTTTCATATTTTTCAGAGCGTGATTTTTCAGTAGTCGGGTTTTGTTTTTATTACTTTTTATTTGAGTTTATACCTAAATAAATTATTATCGGTATGAGGTATCATGCATACTTAGGTTTTTTACTTAGGTTTGAAAACCGGTTCAATCTGGTAGTAAAAAAATCAAAAAAGATTTTAAAATTTCCAGAAAAACAAGTTGTGACTATGATACACGGATCTTGCACATTGAAGTCGTTCCCATCCTGAGATTACAATCTTTTTAAGAAATTGCTGATGTACCAGGAATTGACAGAAACTCGTCGCCTTAGTTAATATGGTCAATTCACGGGTTCTTGACTTGAATGTAGGTAGATGCTACCTTTCTATACATACCTATAATATCCTATATCTACGGTACTTTGACCAGTTATTTTAGCTGATCTGTGCTACAAAAAGCTTATGAAGTATCGTTTTGCTAAACTTAATTTATTGATCAACTTTGTTTCTGTCAGTATTGAGCGTCTTTATTAATGCATGTTGCAAGATACTTGAAATATTCCGTTACTTTTAATCGTATTTAATTAAAACGCCGCTTATTAATAAGTACTGCTAATTTTTCATAACAGTCGTAGGTTTTGTTTTAATTTTCGATACTAAATTGGTTCGCAAAAACATGCCGACTAACATTGGTATGGAGATCATATCTTCGCAATTCAACTTATTTTGGGCGGTCCCAGTAAAAGATATGTTGTTTGTCCAATTCATCAATCGAAAGTCGAGCTTTCGTCCAAAGTGTTGAAAATGCAAAGGTTCGATTGGCTCGGGAGATAAGCTCAAAGGTGGCGAACAAGCAATTTGTATAATCTGTCCAAATATTCAGATCTTAAACGCTGATAAACAAGATGAATCTCACTGAGCTAAAATCGAAGTCGCTATGGAACATGTGTCGGTTAGGCTCTTGTTAACAACTGTGCTTGCTTCCACACTTTACTAACAAAACTTTCATTTGTTTGAGGATGTACGGCCATTACTCGTACACTCGAGAGCAATGAATCCGGGTCACTTAAAGAATGTTAAAAATCTCGGAAACTAAAAATGATAGGTTAATGCAATAAATTGTATTTAATAGACAATGTAATACTCCTTAAATGAAAGTAAAAAAAATATGAGTCACCATACATTTTATTAACACAAAATTACATAAAGAAAAAAACTGCTGATCTCTCCTTAAAACAAAAATAGGAAACATGAAATTTTTGAACTTTATTACGATTTTCTTGAATTTTAATACTTCGTATTGCCTCCTCGTGCTTCCATTACTGCGTTTACGCGGTTTGGCATGCTGTACACCAAGTTCCTTATACGATTTTGGGGAATATTCTCCCATTCCTCTGTGAGAGCAATTTTGAGCTCACGAAGCGTGATTGGGGGAGGGTTTCGTTGTTTTACGCATCTGCCTAGCTCGTCCCAAGCATGCTCGATCGGGTTGATATCCGGGCTGCGCGCTGGCCACTCCATACGAGTAATGTTCATCTCTTGAAGGTAGTCATTCACAATCCTACCTGTATGAGGTCGGGCATTGTCATGCATAAATATAGCATCCTCACCTAAATTGACCATAAATGGACCAACGTGATCATTGAGGATTTCTTCCACATATCTTACGCTAGTTAAAGAGCCGTTTTCTATGATCACCAGCTCTGTGCGACTTTCAGAAGAAATTCCGGCCCACACAAGTACAGACCCACCACCGTAGGCTACTTTTTCTTCGATGCATGCTTGCTTGAATCTTTCCCCTGGTCTTCGATACACTCTGTGTCTTCCATCGTGCTTGTAGAGCATAAATTTTGATTCGTCGGAGAACATAACTTTTGACCAATCTTCAATACTCCAATTTACGTGGCTCTGGGCATATCTTAGTCTCGAAATACGATGCCCACGCTCCAGTTTAGGGCCGTTTGCAGGTCTAAGGGGTTTTAAGTTAGATTCAGCAAGCCGACGTCTTACTGTCCATGCACTTGGGTTACTTCCTCCGAGGCGTCGAAACTGATTGGTGAGTTCAGTTCCTGTGAGAAAGCGATTTCGAAGCATGGTGTTCACCAAGTATCGGTCTTCTCGTGCTGTGGTACACCTGGTTCTGCCCGTTCCTGGTCTGCGTAGGTTAGAACCAGTTTCTTCGTAACGTCGGAGAACTCTTTGTACTGTTGACAGCGACACACCGACAGTCCTGGCTGTATCGCGCTGACTCCGGCCGGTTTCCAGCATTGTAAGTATTCTGGTGCATTCTTCAGGCGTAAGCGACATAATTTCAGCTTGAATAATGAATATAGAGCACTATCAACATGGTTTATGTACCCACATAAATGACAGATTACAAACAAAAGCAAAACCAAATGCTGTAATTTCGTAGTTCCATCTTCGAAAGTGGCCCTTTTTCAAATTTGTTTTTTTTATGATATAACTTTACAATAACTAAGAAGTTTTAATACCTTCATTTAAGGAGTATTACATTGTCTATTAAATACAATTTATTGCATTAACCTAGCATTTTTAGTTTCCGAGATTTTTAGGATTCTTTAAGTGACCCGGATTCATTGCTCTCGAGTGTATTTTCTGACAAATTGCGACGACAAGTTATGGCTTTGGTAACTGTTGATTTAATCTGCTTAAAGGTTTCGTATGAAACGGTAATATTTGAAAGAAGCTTATTTAATATTTTTCTTTAACTAAAATTATTATAATAAGCCGATTTAAAAATGTAGGCAGAATATTTTGCATTGACTAAAGCTTTGGGGTTTTACCTCGAGCCCGTAGATGTAAAAAGTAGGTCTTGACGTTATTTGACCAGAATTCCTACTTTCAGTAAGTTACAGCAACATCCTTCTATTAACCGTTTTTCCTTATTTTCTTATAATCGACAACCTAGATATTTCAAGGATAAATCAAAAAGTCATCTTCTACTTGACATGCTCCATTGTCGTGCACGTCAGCGCTTAACATCAGGCGATTAATATAGACAAATGTAAATTCTTATTTATCGTACTGTCCCACTACTTGGCAACGGCTTCTCCTCGACTTTTCTACTGGCTTCGATCCTGTGCTATAGGTTGACTGTCCCTTAAAGAGGTCTGTTAATCTATGATAAAAATATATTTTATAATTAATTTCTATCCCATGTTTAGGAAAGTAAAAAAATGAAGACTTTCATTTATTTGCTGCTGTCACTGAATGGAATTTCATGGGGCTAATTCTTTCCAGTGGCGAGGTTCATCAGCTCTCCACGCTCGGCTGGAGGGCCGGTTGGTGGCTGCACACGTCCTTTGCTCAGCATCCACCACCTCGCACCTCACTGCTTCGTGCGCGGCATTCAGAGTCAATGGAGCCTCGCAGAATGCTCTTCTTGGTAAGCACGGGTCAGCAAGTCTCAAAAGGGAGATTATGGAATCATAGACCAGTCGAACAACTGTTTATTGGCAACAAAGTTTTAAATCTGGATGGTGATTGATGATGGTCTTTGCTATTAATGAATTTTTTCACCATTTGCCAATGATGTCAAGACATAAACTTTATAATCTTCTTACAATGATTGCTATTTTATAAGTGAGACATCATACCTGTACCTACCATGTTTCACGCAAATAAAACAATTTCATTTCATTTCATTTCATAGTTTTTTTCTATCATCTTTCAATCCAAATAATAATTTAACACTCCATGTCGTAGGGATCACAACTTTTAGGCAATTGTACAAATAAATTAGACTTTAAAACTTTGTTCACAGTAAACTATATAGGTATCTATATAACTTAAAAGTTTCTTCACAGACGTCCGCTCAATCACTTACCACGACGGTATCGTGGCCACAGCAGAGCCATCTAACCAGAATCAAGGGTTGAGCGTCCTTGAGTCCCTGGCCATTGGAGTCTGCGTACTCATGCTGATATTCATCTACGCGGCAGGAATTATCTTCTATGTGCACTACAAGCAGAAGCAGAAGAGGAAACAGAAAGACCCAGAGCAGAATATGTCTAGTAACTCTTCGGAGAACGGGTCCACACTTGAGTCCAGGATTGATATGAGCAATGTGGTAAGGTTAAATAAAAAATATTATGATTTGCTTTAATTCCATGGGTAAATTAGATTAGATAAATCTTTTTTGTTACACCACCAGAAATTATAACAACAGAAAGAAAAATAACAACCTTAAGAATTAAGTGTGGCTCCCCTCCACTTTTCTCGATTCTGGGATATTTTTATCAATTTTTTAAATAGGCTTCAAGGTCATCCCACCGTCATTTTCTGGGCCTGTCGCGACACCGTTTTCTATTTCATAGGACCCACTCGGTCGTTGTTTTGGCCCAAAGTTCCTCCGGCATGCAGTTGACGTGTCCTGCCCAGTTCCACTTAGGAAAAACGCGGTTAATTGGAATTTAATATTAATTAATATAAATATTACTTCTTTTTATTCTGTTATAGATGCTGAAAACAAATCCACTATTGAAACTAGGCGGAATGGGCACAGACTTTTTGCACGATAACGGGTTCTCTGATGCCAGCGAACGAACCAATGATACTATTGATTCTTCCTCTACTACTAATCAAAGCCATAACAATCACAAGGTAACCAACTGTCTAGGCAAAATTGAACTAATGTCACTCTAGAATTTTAAGCTGTAATATCTTTGTTGTAGTTTCAGAAAATAAACTCTAACGTCATATCAGCTATGGTGCATTCTCGAAAGGTCAAGAAACCGCCAAGGCCATCTCTCAGACAAACTTCAAGCCCTGAGCGATCTAATGAACGGTTCCAAAGACGCTCTTCTTCACCGGATACCTTCGAGAGAGCTCCACAGTCAGACTTATCGATTGTTGACTGTAGTGTTGAGGATCACATTGCTGCTAATAGGCACATATCGTCTCCTGAAGGAGACCCAGTAATAAGAAGGAAGCTCTACTTCAATCCTGTGTTCTTCGAAACGGAACATCTCAAGGTATAAATTCGAGACATATAAATATTGAAAACACTTCATATTAACTGGTTTTTTGCTTCATAATTTTCATCATAATATTGAAAGCACTTCATATTAACTGATTTTTGTTTTTCAGAACCCTCCTCCAGCAGCAGTAGAATTTCTTGAAAAAATTCGGGAAGTAATGTCAATTGCCAAAGACAAGATGACTTCTAAAAGATTTATACCCATGCTATCAGATATACCCGAAGAAGATCCCTATCAAGGCATTGACCTCGGATGGGACTTTCCGTGTGCGAGACGTGGACGTCGATTCAGCGCTATAAGTCTTAAGCAGGAAAACACCCGTAAAGCAGGAGTTTGTAGTGGTTGCCCTGGCTGCGACAAAGTCAAGCCACAAAAGATAGCGCTAACCAGATCTAACTCTTGCAAGTCTTGTGTCAGTGATGACTACAAGCAGAGGATTGTCAGGAAATGGCTCGATGAAGTCCCAACACCATCAATGGCATCGAAACCTATAAAGTCAAGTGCAAAGGTTCATGGAACTCCAAGATCCATAGAATCTAGATTTAGAGAGCAGGTGCGTCCTAAATCTGCTGAGCCTATCAGCCAGAAGGATGACCCAAAATCTCTTAAGACACCAGATAATAGCCTGAAGAAAAAGCCAAAAGTGACAGAAACTAGCCCGAATAAACCAGCAAAGGTAACAGAAATCAGTTTAAAGAAACCAACAATATTAACAGAAATTAATCCGAAGAAACCACCAAAAGTTACAGAAAGTATTCCGAAAAAGGGGTCTAAGCTAACTGAACTCATTCCAAATATAGCAGCAATAGTCGCAGAGAGCATGCCAAATAAAACAACAAAGATACCAGAAAACATTCCGAGGAAGCCAATTATTGACAGTGTACCAAGAGAAAACCCGAACTTACTAGTGGAAACAGATAACAACATAGATAATAAAAAGGTTACCAGTAAGGAGAATAGCAAAAATGAAGAGGATGTATCCAGGCCAGTATTTGCTTTGTCGAGTCAAGAAAAGAAAAGCCCGTCTAATCATGCTTCGAGACGAATCAGGAAGAAGTTACCACCTCCTCCGCCTCCACCAAAACTTCCTAAGACCGAAGAACTGGCTAAAACAGAAGAACCTGCTGAGCCAATACCACCTGAAGTCAAGATAAAGATGGAAGCTGTCATCCGCGAATTACATGATTGTCGACGTGTCGAACCAATAGAAATAGAAGAAATGAAATTAGAAACAATACAGCCTATACCTGCACCTAAGATAGTCATACCCGTCGTTGCAGCTGATTCGCACTATTTCAGCGACGATAACATGCTATTTGATCCTCGAAGAACAGATTTACGTATACATCGGGATAACACAATGGAATTTGATAGCTTAGAACGCAATATGGTGAGGAGAAGAAGATTCTCCTTAGCATGTGGACCAGAAATATTTCACAGAGGAGAGTTTGGTATGGACAACAGGTCATTCCTTGACCGACAGAGATTTGCAAGCAGCTGGCTGGATATGAATAGGATCTTTGACAATGAAGCTGAACTACCACCTCGTAGCTACTCCGAAATGGAAGATCACAGTCAACCAGTAAGTGAAATTGAAATTGGTTCTGAACCCTTATACGACACTCTTTCTAAACCTGGACCTTTGACTATTCAAGTACGTGGATCTCCAGTTGAAAGTAGGCGTAAGTTGTTTGATGATTTTGATCCCGATACTCTCGATAGGAAACCCAAGCGAGACGTCAAGAAACGTGTTGAGAAGATTCTCCTCAAATCAGCCGGAAGCTTTAAATACAAATCGGCATCATCTGAGAGCGAGTCTCCTAAAAAATCTCCTGAAGTCGTATTTAAGAACAGAATTGGTAATTTGCGACAGATTTACGAGTCCAAGGCCAAAGCTCAAGAAGAAGAAAATCATTCTCAATTCTATAAGAGAAGAGGAAGTTTGCAATACGGAGGTAAAGACTTGGCTGATTTCATGAAAGTTATGAAAACTCCAGATTTGATACGTCATCTCGAAAGTCAAAAGGATCCCAAGCCACCTATTCCTCCGAAATACCGACATGGATCTGCATCTGACCTGTCACCGAAATTTGGTGGTTCAACCAGGGAAAGTCCACCTGGAGACAGGCGCAGGGCAATAGAAGAAAGGGACCGATTTGGAGCATACACAAGAATTGAAAACTTGAATGCTCGACGCTCTGGACGTCGTACAGCTAGGACAAGATCACGACGCACCGACTTGAGAAAGATACACCGAACCGAAGATTCAGGATATATGAGTACAGACTCAAACGAGTCAAAACGCAGAGCAAAATACTTGATGCAACTTAGGCCGAAGAACATAATGCCTGAAATTAGTCCGATGCCTGTTACTAGAACAGTTAATAAGCCGCCAGTAGTCATAGAATCAGACACTGATGAGTTAGAATCTCTTTGCGATGGAAGAAGTGAATCGGGTGGAGAAAGTGTGGAGACAGATTCCGTATTTTTTGGAAACTTTGATGATTCGAAGGAGTTGCTTGCGGAATTAGGTTTACATACCTTTGAACCTCGCAACAAGATGATGCACGTCCATGAACAGATCGATTCTGGGTTTATGGGAGAGACGAATATAATCCTGAGTGGTGACAGTGACTCCGAGCATAGGAGTGTAATATCCATAATGACTGGAAGAGAAGGGCGGCCTCCCGGTGCGTCCATGAAAAAAATTGACGCTTCGCCATATAATAAGCACACTATAGAGTGCTGAAATATTTTTAGGATTAAATATTCATATTCATGTAAATAATGTGTACTATTTTAAGGAATGTTCTAGGTAAATATAATCAAAATTACGGAAAATAAAATAAGAATTTTAGCTCTCTCAAGAAAGTCGTAGACCTACTAATAAAGGTTTTATGTAGTAGAATAGAATAATCGTAAATTGATTGGAACTTTGAGAACTGATAAGCGAACGATTGCATATGTTTTTGAAGTGCCAAGTTAGATTAAAACAATTATAAACAACGTAAGTTTGGTATACGTCAACAGATATTACCATAAATTAGTGTGTAATAACTAAATTTAAGTAAGCTGCTGTTGGACTGCAAATCTGCTACATCTACATCAAAGCGGCGTTGTTGGGCAGTGATGTGGTCATTTATGTTGGGTATTTTTGCAGTTTAAAAGCAGCTCAAACGTATAAAACTTAAGAGATAAGGAACGTATAAGTATTTAGTCACCATTTTACCTCAATCTCAATGTTTACAATCATTAATGCTATTTGTTCTTGTCATAACTTTAATATTGTAATCGTTGTTGGATTTCTTATATTTATACTGTATATATTTAACATTAGTCAAGTTGTGACTTTGATAAATTATTTTTCAAAAAAAGCTAAACCGACTTCAAAACCACAAATGGCACTCAAAAGTAAAAAATAAATTAATATAATTATCATAAGCGCTACCCACTCATATATTTGAAGTCGGTGCCAGCCAAGTCTAAAAGGTAGCAGATAAATACTATGTATATAGTAAGTACTACTTGTAGGTAGTATTTATCTGCTACCTTTTAGACTTGGCTGGCACCGACTTCAAATATATGAGTGGGTAGCGCTTATGATAATTATATTAATTTATTTTTTACTTTTGAGTGCCATTTGTGGTTTTGAAGTCGGTTTAGCTTTTTTTGAAAAATAATTTATTTTACCCTTTTTAGTGAAAAACAAGTTTTAATTGAATTAATTCAAAAAGTTTTTAAAGACAAGCTTTTATGATCTAGAAGCCACATCATGACGAAGTTTAAAACGGGCTATCACAATTAAATGCATGTACAAAAAAATTTCATGTCTGTCCTATATCTCTGTTGAAGAGTTCCCTCGCCGGAAGTCAATCCTGGGTATATCAGCCATGTCATGATGGAATTTAGAACAGGCTATTATGGTTAAATCCATTTACGAAATGTTGTGTCTGTACTATTCACCGTTGAGGAGTTCCCTCACCGGAAGTCAACCCTGGGTGAAGCAGGTGAAGCAGTCGAATACAAACCTCCACCTTTAGAAAGTTGGTTACGAAAAAAACAAGAACCGACTTGAAGATTAAACCTATATTTTTTGTTTTTGCTATTTTTTTCAAAAACTACTGAATGAATTTCGATAAAATTTATATGGGACCACCTTTGAAGTATTACCTACCAATTAAAAAAAGAATCATCGAAATCGATGCATAATTGGCGGAGAAATCGCGTAACAAACACACAAAAAAAAATAATAAAAAAAAAAAAAAACATACCGTCGAATTGTAAACCTCCTCCTTTTTGAAGTCGGTTAATAAATTATTAAGAAAAAAGCCCACCATCGATATGTGTGCCAATTCTGTTTTAGTTTTGATAGTGTTTTCATACTCTTTAATGTTGTCTGTTTAGGTAACCATTTTTGTCATAGAATATAATTTTTGTAAATTAAAACCGTAGTATCTATAGGTACCTATAAAAATTATTAAACGTTAGCCATTAAGTAACTAACTCACACACTGTTCGTAATCATTTTAGTATGAAAGTTTTCGTGAGTTTCATTCATTATAAATATTTAATAAAACGGCTAGGACTCACGTAGTTTGAAACTCGCCCTGAGGAAGAGCATCGGACATGCTCGAAACCTAGGTCGACTAATTCGACAAACTACGTGAGTCCTAGCCGTTTTATTAAATATTTATAATGTTGTTAATCAGTCAAACGCGAGAACGAAAGCAACTATGGGTTTACGCACTAACGGGTGTATATCAATTGTGATCGCTAAAATAACTTGTGAACATCCTTTTATTACCCGGGTTGGCTAACACCAAGTGTGGCCAACTCTGCTATCAGAGAGACCGCCTGAAGTCCTGCAACATGGCCTAACCTTAACGACTGTTATCCTGGGACTGATGGCTTAAAGTGCCCTCCGAAGCATGATGCTCAGGTGTAACACCACACAAATGGTCACCCATCCAAGTGATGACCGCAGCAAACGTTGCTTACCTGACAGATCTGTTACGAACAGCTAGGTGAACTGCGTTACAAGCGCTACTTACGTACTGTGTTTTGTTTTTGAATTTCGCGAATTTTACGTATCTACACGTTTAATAACACTTCAAATATATACCTACTTCTAGATAATAATGTAAATAAAGATATGTCATTCAAGTTTGTAAATTTGATAGCCGGCCGGTTGTGCAATTAAATGTTTTTTATAGTTTTTCGGGATATAAAATTAATTGAAATGTTAAAAATATTATTATGGTGCTTGGTATGAATAAGAGGCTCAATTATTTATTTAAAGTTATCAATAAGCTAACGTTATAAAACCTTAAAATATTTATATTAACAATTACGGTAACGTAGTCGGTAAGTTATGAGGAGTGAATATTTTCGTACTTTGTATTCAAAGTTCTTTTAGAAAATATTGTTGAATGAATAAAATGTTTTGTTATATTTCGTGTTTCACTATCCTCAATTCTTTTTATAAAATCTCCCGTTTTGTCGAATTGCGGTAAGGGTTCAAAATGAGGTAGAGAGAGACCTAATACTATAATTCATTCTGTGGTCTCTCCTGCAGTAATGATATATAGGGTGGCGTAAACTTGGGGCACTTAGGATAGCCACCCTTTCTGTCATGTACAATTAGACAGTTTTGGTCTTAATGTAGGTCAATTTTGATAACGTTATCATAGTTTTTAGTAAAATTGCAAACCAAAAAACATATTTGAAAAACATACGAGTTTGCTTTGTCGACTCTATTTACAATGTAGATTTTTTCCTCAAAGGAACTTTAAAAATTCGTACTAATTAGCGTAATACGGGTTTCGTGTCAAAGTCACTACTATTTTCAAATGGGCCCGTTGTGGTATCATGTGTGACTATCATGTTTTTGGAGTGGTAGGCTCTGGCCGTGGTAATACCACCCACCGAACAAAGCCATGCCGTCAAACGACCTAGTCGTGTTTCGGGATGATGTTCGGTGAACCATCGGGGAGACGGGTCTGAGCAGCCGCTCAACTGCCGTCTCTCTCTAGATCTATGTGCTTCATCTTCGGCCACATCATCGCTTCACATCAGGCGAGATAGTGGCCAAAAATGGATCTATTAAGCGTAAAAAAAAAGACTAATCGTAAACCACAACCTAAACTGTTTATTTTTGTACGAGATCTTGATTCTTTGCGGGACATTATCGCAAAAATTGAGTATATAGGTAGGTAAGGTCCTGAAATAGAGAATGGTAAAATTTTCATCTCAGAAAATTGATCACGTGGTGGAAACCGCGCGGCGCGATGTATCGACAATCTCTACAAGCCTAACGAAAACGAGGAGAGGTTTTAAAATAGATAGGTAGATAAACACTTATATTGTTAAAAACCTTAAAAATACATGAAAAACAAGTACATTTCACAGTAATTGAATGAGCATAACAACAGGCGGTCTTATCGCTTAAAGCGATCTCTTTCTGACAACCTTCGAATAGAAAGGACTATTATATTAATATTTTTGATGGTGATAAATGCATTAAGGTATATTTCATAGATATGAATAAATATGTTTTTAATAATTTATATTATATATTCTAATTATTATTGCTTTTTGGTAATAAGTGTAATGGGCATTAAACGTAGTAATTGAATAAATAAATAATATATATATAATTATAATAAATAATTTAGTGGGTTAGTATGTACAATAGTAATTAATTAGTAAATTATTGATATTGAATGCATTGGCGCATGCTAGGCGGAAAAAAAATTAAAACAAATAAATTTTTATTTTTTTTACCAATATTTACCAAAATAATATAAAATGATTACCAATATAAACCAATAAATAATGAATATTACCAATAATAATGAATATTTACCAATTTATTTAAATTGGTAAATATTCGCGAATAAAAGCGAAAAAAACGCGAGGGTAGTCGCACGATATGCATTGTGCTGCTTTATTTATAATAATAATGAATATTTACCAATTTAAATAAATTGGTAAATATTCGCGAATAAAAGCGAAAAAAACGCGAGGGTAGTCGCACGATATGCATTGTGCTGCTTTATTTATAATAATAATGAATATTTACCAATTTATTTAAATTGGTAAATATTCGCGAATAAAAGCGAAAAAAACGCGAGGGTAGTCGCACGATATGCATTGTGCTGCGTATTATTTACGTTTTGAAATTGCTTTTCAAGGATATGGACAGAACAAATATTATGTACCTACTTAGATCTGATATAGAATCTCTACATATTATCTATCCAGGCAGATAGAGCAGATGTAACTTGTAGATACCTGTACCTATAGTACACCTTACCTAAGTACGTACGGAATAGATACACTTCACACCTGCTTTCTTAGATCGAATCAATGAATTGAATGAAATACCTAATTGAGTCTGCTTGCCGTGTTCATATAAGAATTTACAAATGGCAGCTAAGTAGGTAGGTTAAATAATCAGTTGAGTTTTATAAACTGCAATAAATGTCTTCTGATAGCGCCGGCCGAACTATCTATACTAATAGGTATTAAATAGATAATATGGTATGTATGTTTTGATAGATATTATAAACAACAAAACTACGCAAAGAAAAATGCTTATTTATATTAAAACGGGGCAAAACTCCATCCATCCAGCCCCCCTACACATATGTCCCTCAAGCGCCAATCGTATATCGTGTTGAGATCGAATTAAGGTATAGCTTCACTGCGACTAATAAGATACGGTCTAATTATTGTCGATTCAAGCAAGAAATCGAAATTATCTCATTCATTTATACCAAAATACGATGACTACGAGTTGAGATAAACTTAATGGGACAATATATGGCAACATAAGAAACTGTCGCAGTGAATCTATACCTTAGAGCTCAACACGATATACGATTGGCGCTTGAGGGACATGTGGGTAGGGGGGCAGTTCTGTCTGTTGCATCCCGCGCATGCGCCATCCGTCAACGCTAGAGATGTGAACCAAAAAATAAAATCCTAAATTACCTGTCATCAGTTTATAGGACTTATTCTCTGGAACTACTGATTCGATTCGAAAAATTCTCTCACTGATAGAAAGCTATTCTATCGCCGAGTAACATGGGCTATATTTTATTGCGTCGAAACCATGTCGCGGGGGTATGCTAGCCATAGTTATGCTAACCTAGAGTTTTAAGTACACAACAATTTTGTTTTACCCATGGTGATAATTATTTTTATCTATTTATTAATAGTTTATATGTTTTTTTATGTTTGTACACATACATTTTTATGTTTCTATAGATCTATCTTTGATACAGCTGAATTGATTTCGATGCGGCATTCAGTAGTAGATTTTTATTTTCAACGTGAAAATGCCTTTATAGTAGTATAATTAGTTAATGTGCCTTTATTACTAAAAACAATCTACATACTAACTGTCCAGGGTATTTTTAGTACTACTCCACGTACATCCAACAATATTTTTTCAATAAAACAACGAATGCTGAAAATAGCTCACGTATGAAAGGGCCAAGAATAACCGACGGTAAATTTTGTCATGCTTCTCATCGGCCCATTAGCTCAGTTGGTTAGAGCGTCGTGCTAATAACGCGAAGGTCGCGGGTTCGATCCCCTCATGGGCCACATTTCTTTTTTCTTCATAATTTTTATGTTGTAATGCAAGTATTGATCCTTATTCGCATCTGAATTCGTTTGTCTAATAATACAGGTGTCATGTTTTTGAAACAATCAATTGATTTGATAGCCCGCTAAAGTTACATTTAAAAAAGTTATAGTTAATAAGCTATTTTTTCGTAATAAAATCGAGCTCATGACTCTTACCCCCCCCCCCCCCCCCTTAACACGGACCGAAGACAAAACTATTTTATCCCCTGTTTTATCCACATTTGTCAAACAAAAAGAGGATATAAAAAGAGATATTTTTTGTCTCCGGTCCATGCTAAGGGTGCTGCTCTATTTCTCATAGTTTCGGATTTGTCCATGCAATCCCATTGCAAAAATACACTCTGTATAATATACCTCATATGTACAACGAATATATAGAGGCAAAGTTGTATATAAATATGTCTATAGGAGTTAATCTCTATAACTAACTACTGATCGGATTCCGAAAATTATTTCACTGATAAAAAGCTACACTCTCGCCAAGTGGAAAACTATATTTTATTATGCCGACAAACAACAAAGTCGCTACTAAATTTAATAGATATGCCATAAAAAATTAGTACTATAACCGCTATGATCTAAATAACCATGATATTATGTACTCGTACACTCCATGCATACACTTCATCAATCAGATTTCAAACAAGACACGTTTATAATTATTTTATCGGCTACCACACATATAATTTTCACTATACATATAGGTACACATAGTATATGTATTGTCTAAGTGTGGGAAAGCTGGATGTATATATACCTTGTACTATAGTTACGCCTCATTTGGCACCATTCACACAGTGGCGTAACTGCAGAATGTTGGTATGGTGCTACACTCTATTGTCATACGATAGTTGAGTGCAGAATGGCAACATAATATGCAAGATTAGGGAATCAATGGTGGCAAGGGAGATTATGTCATGACCCTGTTTTGATACATAGGTACCTACTTTAATATAAGCACCCTGAATATAGGGAATATCTGTACTTTAAAAAAATAGGGCCATATATTGAGTAAGCTGGTTCAATTACAACAGTTTACACAAAAATACTTAAAGATACGTCTATCGTATAATAATGTAACATTATCATTATTCACCCTTCGGGGACAAAGACGTTCCCTCAGAGAGAGAATGGGTCATAATCCACTACGCTGGCCCTGTGCGGGTTGGCGGATGTCACATTAAATTTTGTGATTCATGGACATTTCGTTAAGTACCTAAGTAGAAATAAACATTTAAAATTTTAAAAGTGACTTAATATTCCGATTATTAAGCGATTTTCATGATTCAATAAACGATAATTCTTATCATCATCATCATCTTCAACAGTCTGTTCGAGTTCACTGCTGGACATAGGCCTCTCCCAATGCACGCCACTGAGCCCGATCTTCGGCTCTTCGCATGTAGTTGCTGCCAGCTACTTTACGCAGGTCGTCGCTCCATCTGGCCGGAGGGCGTCCTACACTACGCTTACCTAAACGTTGTCTCTATTAACCTACGATAGCTTATTCACGCTTCAGATATTTAAACTCCGTGTCAAAAACTTTTATTTGTCATCATAAAATCTTCTATTGTTATCATATATATTATTATTATAATGTTATATGTATGTAAACAATAAAGACGTGCTTAGGTATACGTGTATTATATATTTACTATTTATATATACCATATATGTACATAATATAATATATATGTATAAATATATTCCATTTGTTTTGTAAATATTTTATATAATTTTAGTTTAAGTATTTTGTTAGAATACATACCTACGTTCTTATGTCTGCACACTATCGTCTATAAATTTTAATATTGTCTCTTTATAGCATACGGTTGTCTGGAAGAGATCGCTGTTTAGCGATAAGACCGCCTATCATAAGAAAGTATGTTCAAAATGTAATTCCTTCTTAAGTGCAATAAAGTGTTTTCTATTCTATTCTATTCTTATTCATTGTAATTAGTTAGTTTAATTTGGTCGTCATTTGGTCGTCTTGTTTACAATAGTTTTAGATTTTCTAAAAATAGCAGCTATAAATTTCTCCAATTAATCATTCAGTTAGGTACTGTGAAGAATCACGCACTGCATGTATAAGTAATCTTATTTAAATTGTACGGTGTAACAGGTATTCTGCTATAAAAATATTGACTTGTAATCTTTAAATAATTACAAGCTACCAAACTTTAACCCTGATATTATCGTATAGGTACCTAACTGTTGCTTTATGGCTGCCTGATAATTGTGATACGAGTATATTAGGTATCAGTTCTTACATAGAGTATTTCTCTCGTCTTCCATAATTAAAGATTATAATCGATCTACTCAATTTTATGATCTATTTAAATCGGTTGCCACTCCGATTAGCTTAGCGCAGAGCAGGCATGAACATTTAGGTAGTAATTTTTAAACTTTAGCCATTCGAACTCATAGTTTATGATAATAAAACGGGACTTAATCGCGCTAAAAACATTTGTTTTATTTACCGACGCTTCTACCAAGTTGCATTGGCCGTGGTCACGAGAAGACTGGAGAATGCGGGTATCAGCGTTGAGAAAGGCGGGCGCTGTCACCAACTACTCGCACTTGGTCTTGTAAAAGCATAGGGTTGTCACCACGGCACACTACACTGACGGTATCACTGGTTTTCTTCGAACATAAACCGCAACGATAACATTTGCTTATCACTGGGTTCAATGCTGCTGCCAATTTAAATCCATCCTCCCTGTTGATATTATGTTTTTTAATTTTCTGCTTCACGTCCATCCTTGAATAGTAGTGACGTTCTATGGAGAGGATTTTGGGGTCGTGGAGGTCAATCCTGTGATAAGGTTCTGACTCCAGTAAATGCTCAGGAATCGCAGATTTATTCACCTGGCGGTTCTTTACAGCTGCGATGTGTTATTTTACCCTTTGCGCTTTTCGTTCTTTTGGTTTGTGCAATATAGGAACTACCGCAGCTGCAACCCACTTTGTACACAGCAGGTACCTAATTTAGGTACTGTTTGGTATATATTATACTTTACCGTCTTGTAATAGTATTAAGTATTTTACTGTGGTAGTTAGTTAAAAATTAAGCCGAACGAATCGAACTGATTTTCTAAAATTGGTTTGGTACTCGCTCTCGAAAAAAAGCACGTATTATTTGTTTTTATAAAATATTTCGATAAGATATGAGAAAGATAAAACATCTTTCTCGTTGCGACGTATTTTTATCTGGGATTTACGCATCGGCCCATTAGCTCAGTTGGTTAGAGCGTCGTGCTAATAACGCGAAGGTCGCGGGTTCGATCCCCTCATGGGCCACATATGTTTTGCATGTGTAATTAAAAGTATTTTTATATCAAATGTATCTATACCAATTTAGCTGTGCCCAACAGGGTCCATAATGATCATAACCTCATTAGATCATTAAAATTGCACATTGAGCATTCCGGATCCAAGCCGAAATATAGGCTAAGATAATGTGTGTTTGATATATATATTTTATGTTGTATTTGACATTATTTAAATATTATTGTTACTATTATTATTTTGACATAAATGAATTGAAATTAATTAAAAATATTAGATTTTGTCATTTTTTATGATATATGTTTTCTTTATATTTTCTTATTTATGACTACTTTAAATTTACCTAAAGAGACTGGCAAACTGTTAAATAATGTATGTAGTAGAATTATTTCATGTGGACATATTTTTTGTTTCAGTAATAAAAATTGTAATTTTTATAATGTTGATGATCAATAATTAATAATAAGATTTATAAAATGAAATTTTAGTTATTAATAATATGTTGTACAAGTTTCCTACTAACAAAATTATAAGTTTTTTACTAACCATGTATGGATATTGGTTCTGAAAAAATGATTTGATAAATTGATTGATTAAATTTTGTAACCTACCACCTAAGAACTACATTGTGGAATGCTAAAAAACTATTTGAATATGAATATTTTTAAAATAATTTGTAACTATCTTTAATATCTAACTTTAATGTATTTAAAATCTAACTTTAATTGAATGTTTAGTCGTGGTAAGGTAAATCTCTCGTATGCGGGAGGCCGTCTGGGTAGGTAGAATGGCACCGCTTTACCGCTTTGCCAGTTGTTCTGCTGCCAAGCAGTAGTGCGAAATTACTGGGCATACGAGATTTAAACTAGTCTTGGGGTGATGAGCGCAATGCAGCGCTATGCAGTACTTATGTTATTAAAAGTTCTGAGTGGCACTGCAATTGTTATGGACAGGCGTGGAGCTTACCTACAGGCGAATGACTTGCTTCTCTCATTACTCAGCTCCATTAAAAAAAATCCATTTACCCTATCACGGCAAATGTTTACAAAGGGCAGAATATTGTTTTTTTAACACCGCTCTTGCCTTGGCTCGTATCCAGAAGATGTGTGTGATTATGAAGGGGTATTGTACACTAATAAACTGCGTAGAAAGAAAGAAAGAAACGAAGAAAAACCATTTATTCGGCACACAAAAACGAAACACAAAATATAAAAAATAAAACTTAAATAACAAATATGTATATGCGCCGAATGGGCTCAGCTCAGCATAAAATGCCAGAGAGAATAAGAGTTTTACACAAATCGGCGCTGATTCAAAAAAAATCAAAATCAAAATCTCTTAATCATTTTGGCATCACAGACGCACTTATGAACGTCAAATTATCACAATGACTCTACCACCGTATTGGAAAAAGAACCACTACTCAGAAGATACGGCAAGAAACTGAGGGGCAACTTTTTTAGAGATTTTGTTACAATTTTTTGGTGTTTTACAATGTTATGTTTCTTATGTACCAGTTGGTTACTTTGCGGAGTGGAATGTTCTAAGCATCTTTGTCTTCTACGTAATTACGAACAGTGTAGTATGCTCTTCTCATTAGAACATTCTTAACGCGTAATTTGAATTTACTTTCTGTGAGCTCCGTTATACATTTTGGAATTTTATTATAAAAACGTACGCAGTTGCCCATAAAGGACTTATTCGTTTTAGTCAGTCTATACCTAGGGTACAACAATTCTGTTCTTATTTCTAGTGTTTATGTTATGATGGTCACTATTTACTTTGAATTTTTTGAAGTTTTTGCGAACATGCATTATATTTTCATTTTTCAGCTGATGCCCGTTTTGCATAGGAACAGTGAAAAATTGACTGTACTTATCCACCATAAAAATATCTATACTTATACATTTAAAATAATTATATCCTACAAATAATGATAATAAACTACATATAATGTTAAAGTCAAAGTCAAAGTCAAATATCATTTATTAAATAGGCACAAAAGTGCACTTTTATAGGTCATAAACACATGATACAAATAAAAAATGTTAAAAATTGTAACTTATGTTAACATGACTTTGAAAAAAAAGGTAAGTATGTTTACCCATTTCTTTCCTATACTCAAATTGAAGTCTGAGTGCTGAAAAGAAATGCGAAAACTGACTCTACCAGTGCTTCGGAAATACGCCCGCTAGAGAAGATAGCACCAAGAAACTCTGCGGGGATGTCTTTTTTCAGCACAATTACGTATAAATTAGAATTAACAGAATGTAAAACAAGAAATGCGAGTGAGATGTCCCATAGTCATAGTATCAGTAACAGAAAAGTGTAAATAAAATATAAGTAGGCAGTAGGAGTGACTAGAACAGACCAGTCCCCGCAAGCAGCACCCGTTCACGAGTATGACTTGTGGACCAGCCATCACATAATAAACATACATAATCTATAATATCCTATCCTACTTCCTACTTAATATTATAAACGCGAAAGTTTGTAAGAATGTACGGATGTATGTTTTGTTACTCTTTCACGCTGCAACGGCTAAACGGATTTGGATGAAATTTAGTATGGAGATAGCTTATACCCTGAATACATACATAGGCTACTTTTTATCCCGGGAAATCGCGGGTGAAACCGCAGGGCGCAGCTAGTGAAAAAATAAAGCATAGGTACCTTGATATAACATTGTTACCGCTATAAGCATGATGTTAACAACGATCTCTGTAAGTATATGGTGTAATTTCCGTTAAGTAAGTGCTTTACTCTACTGCAGCGGTTGTTGGTAGTTCTTTATGGGCAGTCAATTGGTATTGCTAACGTCAATGTTAGCAGATTTGCATGTGTTGCCGTGTATTTTGAACCAACATTTTAACAAAACCGATGAGAAATTGTTTACCTCTACGGTTCATATATTCTATAGGGTCTAGTTTAGAGTTTCTATTTGTGTTAGATTATTTCCTAATATCCTAATATCCTAATCCTACTAGGTAATATTATACGTACAAAAATCTGTTTGTGTGTGTGTTAGTGTGTGTGTGGTGGAGTGAAGTGGCATGACACTTAGGAACGGCCTATAGTCCGGGGAGTACGTGTTTACACAGGGAGACGGTGACTGAGGGCACAGAATACTAAGGGACAGAAGCATCACTCCGCAAAGAAATTTAAACAAATTGCGACTCTTCCTATGACGCAATAAAATTCAATTCAGCTCGCGTAGCGCTGCATACCTACCATTCATATTAACCTACAGAGCGCCTCTCTTTCTATCGCATACTTAGCTCTTATCTCTTCTGACGCGGCACGTGTAACGACGCGCGACCCGCCGTCGGTGTCCGGCTATGTACTTGTAGCTTCGTACCTACAGTGCGGAGTGCGCTAGTCCTGATGAGGGTTAGGGCCGTTCTAATTGTGACGATGTTAAGTGTCTGGCAATGAATGACGTGATTTTTAATAATATTCTGAAGGTAATACCAAAATATCATACACTATTATTTGACGAAATTAGATTGTTATTTTATACGGTATTTTACACATTTTTAGTACCGTTTACCTGCCAAAGCCACGGTAACCCAAACTTCATAAATGGTCCATCGTTCTTACCTGTGTTGGGAGCATGCGCTGACGAACTTTTAGCTTTTATAAAATAACGAAGGTCTGGGGTTCACGGGCTCTTGCTCTATAATAATATAACAGTCTGCTTCTACTCATATTCATCATCATCATCATCATCAGCCCATCACGTTCCCACTGCTGGGACTCGGGCCTTCTCTCATAGAGAGAGAGAGAATGGGCCATAATCCACCACGCTGGCCCAGTGCGGGTTGGTGGATGTCACATGTCCTTGAATTTTTGTGATTAATTCTTGGACATGCCGGTTTCCTCACGATGTTTTCCTTCACCGTTTTCAGAACGAGTGTTAAATCCGCACATTACTTAAGAAAGTCAGTGGTGCGAGGCCAGCGGGATTCGAACTTGGGTACGTCGGGTCGAAAGTCGTATATTCTTCCACTGAGCCACACTCGCTCTTATATTGCTATGCCCTAAATTGGGTATACATATGTGACTCTGTATTATAATATTTCAGATCCCTGTAACATGGATGCAATAAAATTAAATGATTGAATATGAATATGAACCTTGGGCTGTATAATCCTGCATTTAATATAATGTCTAGGTATGTAGTACTATTTGGTATTCTGTGGTCTAGGCTTGTTTCATATAAACAGGTACCTACTTAAACAGGTTTTTTTAGAAAAAAATATTTTTTATCGACCTTATTACTTTATAACGTTATATTCGACACAACACAAGCAATCTGGCTGCTATCTCGCATTTCTTTTTTCCTTTTTTATTTAGTTGTAAACATTCCTAATTTTCTAGTTAACTGCTGTTTGTGAAGGCTTATAATTGTTTTTTTTTATTGTCAAAATTATTTTATATTAAAGTGTTATATAATATTAATTTGGCAAATTATTTTGTAACAATAGCTGTTAGCCCCCCAAAAAATAAATAACATAAAAAAAGTATGTTAAATGACTATGGGTCTTTAGACCCAAACGAATACTATATTATTTGGAACACCTGCAAATTGTAATTATAATTTCCATATTATTATTATAAAAAAAAATATTATAATTTCCATGTTATTATTATTATTATTATAAAAATTATAATTATAATTTCCATATTATTATTATAAAAAAATATAATTAAAATTTCCATATTATTATTATTATTATAAAAATTATAATTATAATTTCCATATTATTATTATAATAAAAATTATAATTATACTTTCTAACGCTGTATACCCATACCAAAGAAAACTAAATATTACATGTTTAACGTTATTTTTCTATTAGAGATTCTGCTTCACCTAGTGCAATGACATAACGCCTAAAGTCACGTACACAAGTGTCTCAAAACCACGTCACATAGCACTTTCGTACTACATTTTACAACTTTCTAAGGAAAACTCTGTCTTACGCATTAGAAATTGTAAATATAAAGTATTTTGGTACATTACAGCATTGTTTCGTTTGTCTCTATAATTTATTTGCATAATTTTATCTTCGTCAGCGCAGCGGTGTTAAATAATAATTATTTACTAGCTGCGGTTTCACCCGAGGTTTCTCGGGATAAAAGTCGTTGTCCATGTCCTTTTTCCAGGACCTAACGAACCCACATACCAAATTTCATCAAAATTGAGTAACGAACATCCATCCATCCATTCACTTATCAATCCTTCTATTCATCGTCGAAAACTTTCGCATTTATATTATTAGTAGGATACCTACACATATACAATTAGGTACCTAATACCTAAGTACTTATAATTAAAAAATATTAATACTAATAGAAATAACAAAATAAAATGAAAGATGATCACCAGAGATATGGAGAATACTCCGGTCATCACAAAATTGTATTTAAAAAAAATTATAATTAAATAACCAAAAAAAATTCAAAATTAAATTTATAATTTTAATAAAGTCATTTATTGTAGTCAACAAGGTTCATAGTACAAACATTCATCTATGACATTTCAATAAGTAGTGCTATTATACTGTATGTTGACAGAATCGTGATAGCATTGACCTATTTCACTGATTATGCTGATAGTAATAGAATGGAATTGGTTAGGGAACCAGTTTGTCTATTTCGAACACGGTAATATGTGGTAGCGTGGCCGAGCGGTCTAAGGCGCTGGTTTAAGGCACCAGTCTCTTCGGAGGCGTGGGTTCGAATCCCACCGCTGCCAATATCTTTTTGCTCTACGTTTGGAAGCATCTAACATAACATTTTTTAATTTATAAAACTGTCTGTCCAGTGAGTCGTTTATTATGATTCAAATCAATTCGACCTTCATTGGGACAGAAAACGACCTAATATTTATTACATTTATGATGTTTACCTAATTACAACATTTTGCTTCTAGCTTACCTAAGTATATTTTTATGACTTTATTATTCATTTTCATGTAATATAAAGTTATAAAATTAGCATATTAGTTCTGCATCTATATCTATACTTATAATAAAACTGTAACGAAGCGGTTACTGTACATTTAAGATATATTTGAAAATCTATTTTTTTAGGAGTATATGGTAGCAACAGAACCCAAAAATACAATTTTTAAAATTTTTGTCTGTCTGTCTGTCTGTCTGTCTGTCCGGGATAAACTCAGAAACTAGGGCACCAATTTGAATGCAGTTTTTTGAAATATGTTCTGTGGAGTCCGGCGCTACACATAGGCTTTGTTTCATCAAAATCGGTCCAGTAATATTGAAGTTATGACGCAATTTAGGAAAAAATATACATGTCCACTATAAGTTGAACCACGGAACATACCGGACCCTTTGTGCGCAAGGCTCAGCTTAAACTGGTTTGTACATGGGTTGACATGGTATTCTAAAAAATGCTTTGTAGAGTCCTAGGCCACATAACAAACTTCCTAATCCTAATCTATGTCTATACATATAATAAAATCGTAGAACCCAAAAAATCTGTACTTGGAAGATATTCGAAAAAAAACAGCCAGGGCGATATAAAATGAGTAACTAAACATATTAAAACAGTTTTTAAAATTTTTTTTTTGTTTGTTTGTTTGGACTTTTATAACTTAAAAACCAATGACGGGATTTTAATGGCGTTTCCACGAATATGTTTAATTAAATTCTGATTTTAATATAGGCTATCGAAATTTTGAAAAATCTACTTATGGGGGGGTTAAATGGGGGCCAAGTTAGTATGGAAAAAAGTTAGTAAATTATCCTAAAATCTTGAAACTCAGAATTAGTTTATATAATTAAAAATTAACGAATACGGGTCCAATATTTTTTGATATTTAACTTCTTTAAGCGAGGAAGATAGACAAAATGTAAAATTAGTATGAATTTAAAACGCTGTTTACACTATGAAAATAAATTAAATGCATACAAGTAAAGTTATATTTAAATTAAAAATATCATGATAGAAATATGATTTCAGCGTTTTTAGTAACTCTTAGAAAACAACTCGCAAACTTTATATGAAAATAACCATAATTATTTCAACTCTTGAAAATTCATTTATGCAATTGAAACTAGATGGCGCTAGGGGTCGCTAAAACATGCAAACGATTTTTTTACACACACGGTGAATATAAATAAAACATCTTTTTTAAATTTGTTTAGTTTGACGTAACCTGCTTTTTTATGGTACTGAGTGATGAGACTAGCAAGTCGTTCGCCTGATGGTACGGGCTATGCCTGCCCATAGCAATAGCAGTAACACCCAGATCTGAGTCATTGTCTTGACATCAGCTGATATTGAGTCTCATATGCCCAATAATTACGCTGGCTACAATCCCCTTCAAACGGAAACACAGTAATGCTTGCGCACTACGGCTTGGAGGCAGAATAACTGGCAAAACGGGGGTACCTACCCAGACGGCCTTCCGCATACGAGACACCTATCACGAGTAAAGTTACGCCACCGTCCTTTACTCAAACATGGTCGTTTACCTGCAAAGTGATCGATTTTTTTTTTCGACCTGGAATCCTTCTGCTAACCTCTTGAAAACCCTCATCAGACCACAATTCTGGCGGTTTTTAGGTTTTGTCAAGAGGATGATTTTGCCAAAACTTTAATGTATGATGAAGTGCCAAACAACGACTTCAACGACAAACAAACTGGTCCAGTTAACAAACGACGACTTGGTGGGGGATCGGGTGTCTATCAGGAACATGATTTTGGCAGTATGTATGTACACCGTCCATGCCAGTAACAATGAATGCTACTATTTACGGTTGCTGATACACACTGTCTGTCCGCGGCGCTACCTCATTTGCGTTTCTCACACCAGTGAACTGTTCCTCAAAACAACGATGGTATTAAACACTTTCCACAACTTTCCACGTTGCCTGCAAAGCAAGGCGCCTTCTGAATGACGACCAAAATTGGGACAAAACTAGCAAAAGCAGTCGTAAGTGATGCTCACGACGTATGCGCCATTTGTTCGCTTTAATTTTGGTGTTTTGTGGGCTCTCGAGCCCAGTGCAACTGTGGAAATCCAGCCTATAATGTTTTGAGGGACATTGAACAAGACGTTGATGTATAAGACGACGGTGAGGATGGTGGCAATTCACTACCGTACCCCGTAGAGTTTTTGAACTCTTTGAGTCCATCCGGACTTCCAGCGCACTCTATTATATTAAAAATTTGGAATACAAAATTATGCTTTTTTGAAATTAGACCCCGCCGAATTTGGTAACTTCGGGGAGGTTAGTTGTGTAACAGAACTCGGCTGAAGATACTGTCGCTAGAGACGAACCTACCTGAGGCACTGAACCTCACTGAGGTAAACTGATATCCCGTGGTGCTGGTGAGTCAGTTTTCATATATTAGTATTCATCTCTCTCATCTCGAACCACTTTCCGTTCACATTCAAACGCGTGCAGTTTTGTGTGAGCGTCAGCTTTGCAATGACGACCAATAAGTCGCAAGACCAGACTCTCTAGGCCACGGCCGTTGATCTGAGGACAGGATATTTCTCACAGAGACAGCTGTACGAACCTTCTCACGGGCGACGTGATCCCAAAGTTTTTACGTGTTTGCTCCCTGTACAGTGTGTTTTTCAAATAACATGTGTTGTACACAATCTACAAAAAAGTCTCTACATCAGCGTTAAACGAAGTCCACGCGAACGAAGTCGCGGGCAACAGCTAGTATTAAATAAATTTAACATACAGAATAATCATTAAAACAATAATTATAACAATAAGTATTTTTTTTAATTTACCTAATGTAGACTTCGTTAGTGATTTACTATAAAATAAAGACGGGACATTTTATTGAATAGATTTTTTGTTTTCTACCAAACAAATAATTATTAATCATAATTGCCAGCAAGAAAAAAATATCTATCATTACAATCATACATAAAATTAATAAGTCAAATGCAGAAACTGTAGTCAAATTATTAGGTATTGTAATTAATCATTGGTCATGACGTTATTTAATTAATTTATGTTTTTATAAATATCGACCTATGCAAATAGGTTCGTACCTACTTGGTACCTATTTTTAGTTTTCCTTGACCTCATCTCACTGGATAGGTTTAGTCCCATATCGTCACCTTCCCATCTCGGCACCCATGAATTTATGGCCCCCGAAAAAACTCTACAGTCATCGATAAAAGTCCACTGGTAGAAAATAATTTAGCATTAATTTTCTTTTTGTAAATGGTAGGTACCTACCATATTTTTAATAGGTACAATACAATAATACTTTATTGATCACCAAAACAAGAAACAGAAGTTTACAGTTACAAATAAGATAAGATAAGATATTTATTTCAAAAAAACGAATGTTACAGTGGAAGCTTAAAGTTATAAATAAACATAGGTAGTTACAACATATCTAAAACAAAATTAAATTTCCAATGGATTTGAACGGCGGCTCTACACTAGGCTCTAGGCCCGTGTCGTGGAAACCTTAATATACGATTCCAATTTTGTTCACAATAATACCAAGTATCGGAAGCATCCCAATAGAGGATTTTAAAATGAGGACGTTAAAATTATATGTAAAATAAAATAAAATATGTGCCTGATGTATGAGAGTGTGAGAGTGCGGGTATGTATGAGAGGGTGTGTGTGTGTGTGTGGTGTGTGCGCGCTTATGAGCAAATTAGTTTTTCTGTATCATGATACGACTGAGTAAGTTTCCATTGCTGGACTAATTGTTGTACGTTTGACGTGCGTTTGTCTTTTATGTCACAGACCTTAGCAATTTTATTATAAATACGTGGAAGTAGATAGTTCGGATGACGATTCGCAAAAGTTGAGTTCACTTTTGGAATTGGAACTTTAAACACACGTTTCTCATAAGCTCTGTGTCTTCACCCGAGCTGCAAATCTGTTTGTGAACCGTTGCTACGGCTTTCTTTATATAAAGCTGTCGCACGGTCAGTACCTTCGCATCTTTATGTAGAACATCGGTGGAAAATCTGAAAGGCTTGCCTAGCATGACTTTGAGTACAGCTCGTTGAGCTCGTTCAAGGACCATAATGACAGTTTTTGCTGCACCACCCCATGCTAGATAATAGTGGTAGAACAAAAATGGGCGGCCTTAATACTTTATTTTACAAATTATTCTTCGATATCTTTTGTCTGTAACTGATTGTAACAGTGTTTCATAAAATTTTACTGTGATATTAATATAATATATACATACAACACAACATACCTTCTCTTTATAACGGCATAATATTTGAAAGAAGCCACAATGGCTCCTGAAACACAGTTTCCATAGTTCGGGGGCCTATTGGATTCAATACCTACAACATATTGTACAAAAAAGTTAAGTCAATAAATGAATTATATATTATTACTAGCTGTTGCCCGCGACTTCGTTCGCGTGGACTTCGTTTGACGCTGATGTAGAGACTTTTTTGTAGATTGTGTACAACACATGTTATTTGAAAAACACACTGTACAGGGAGCAAACACGTAAAGACTTTGGGACCACGTCGCCCGTGAGAAGGTTTCGTACAGCTGTCTCTGTGAGAAATATCCTGTCCTCAGATCAACGGCCGTGGCCTAGAGAGTCTGGTCTTGCGACTTATTGATCGTCATTGCAAAGCTGACGTTCACACAAAACTGCACGCGTTTGAATGTGAACGGAAAGTGGTTCGAGATGAGAGAGATGAATACTTATATATGAAAACTGACTCACCAGCGCCACGGGCTATCAGTATACCTCAGTGAGGTTCAGTGCCTCAGTGAGGTTCGTCTCTAGCGACAGTATCTTCAGCCGAGTTCCGTTACACAACTAACCTCCCCGAAATTAACAATTCGGCGGGGTCTAATTTCAAAAAAGCATAATTTTGTATTCCAAATTTTTAATCTAATAGAGTGCGCTGGAAGTCCGGATGGACTCAAAGAGTTCAAAAACTCTACGGGGTACGGTAGTGAATTGCCACCATCCTCACCGTCGTCCTATACATCAACGTCCTGTTCAATGTCCCTCAAAACATTATAGGCTGGACTTCCACAGTTGCACTGGGCTCGAGAGCCCACAAAACACCAAAATTAAAGCGAACAAATGGCGCATACGTCGTGAGCATCACTTACGTCTGCTTTTGCTAGTTTCGTCCCAATTTTGGTTGTCATTCAGAAGGCTCCTTGCTTTGCAGGCTACGTGGAAAGTTGTGGAAAGTGTTTAATACCATCGTTGTTCTGAGGAACAGTTCAGTTGTGAGAAACGCAAATGAGGTAGCGCCGCGGACAGACAGTGTGTATCAGCAACCGTAAATAGTAGCATTCATTGTTACTGGCATGGACGGTGTACATACATACTGAAAAAACCATGCTCCTGATAGACACCCGATCCCCCACCAAGTCGTCGTTTGTTAACTGGACCAGTTTGTTTGTCGTTGAAGTCGTTGTTTGGCACTTCATCATACATTAAAGTTTTGGCAAAATCATCCTCTTTACAAAACCTAAAAACCGCCAGAATTGTGGTTTGATGAGGGTTTTCAAGAGGTTAGCTGAAGGATTCCGGGTCGAAAAAAAAAAATCGATCACTTTGGAGGTAAACGACCATGTTTGAGTTAAGGACGGTGGCGTAACTTTACTCGTGATAGGTGTCTCGTATGCGGAAGGCCGTCTGGGTAGGTACCCCCGTTTTGCTAGTTATTCTGCCTCAAAGCCGTAGTGCGCAAGCATTACTATGTTTCCGTTTGAAGGGGATTGTAGCCAGCGTAATTACTGGGCATATGAGACTCAATATCAGCTGATGTCAAGACAATGACTCAGATCTGGGTGGCACTGCTATTGCTATGGGCAGGCGTAGCCCGTACCATCAGGCGAACGACTTGCTAGTCTCATCACTCAGTACCATAAAAAAGCAGGTAACGTCAAACTAAACAAATTTAAAAAAGATGTTTTATTTATATTCACCGTGTGTGGTGCACTACATAAAAAAGTTTGCGAGTTGTTTAAAAACGCTGAAATTATATTTCTATCATGATATTTTTGATTTAATTATAATTTTACTTGTATGCATTTCATTTATTTTCATAGTGTATACAGCGTTTCAAATTCATACTAATATTACCTTTTGTCTATCTTCCTCGCTTAAAGAAGTTAAATATCAAAAAATATTGGACCCGTATTCGTTAATTTTTAGTTATATAAACTAATTCTGAGTTTCAAGATTTTAGGATAATCTACTAACTTTTTTCCATACTAACTTGGCCCCCATTTAACCCCCCCATAAGTAGATTTTTCAAAATGTCGATAGCTTATATTAAAATCAGAATTTAATTAAACATATTCGTGGAAACGCCATTAAAATCCCGTCATTGGTTTTTAAGTTATAGAAGTCCAAACAAACAAACAAACAAACAATAATTTTAAAAACTGTTTTAATATGTTTAGTTACTCATTTTATATCGCCCTGGCTGATTTTTTTTCGAATATCTTCCAAGTACAGATTTTTTGGGTTCTACGATTTTATTATATGTATAGACATAGATTAGGATTAGGAAAGGATTAGGAAGTTTGTTATGTGGCCTAGGACTCTACAAACCATTTTTTAGAATACCATCATGTCGACCCATGTACAAACCAGTTTAAGCTGAGCCTTGTGCACAAAGGGTCCGGTATGTTCCGTGGTTCAAGTTATAGTGGACATGTATATTTTTTCCTAAATTGCGTCATAACTTCAATATTACTGGACCGATTTTGATGAAACAAAGCCTATGTGTAGCGCCGGACTTCACAGAACATATTTCAAAAAATTGTATTCAAATTAGTGCCCTAGTTTCTGAGTTTATCCCGGACAGACAGACAGACAGACAGACAGACAGACAAAAATTTTAAAAATTGTATTTTTGGGTTCTGTTGTTTCCATATACTCCTAAAAAAATAGATTTTCAAATGTATCTTCAATGTACAGTAACCGCTTCGTTACAGTTTTATTATAAGTATAGATATAGATTTAACTAGTGTTAATTAAATAAATAGGTACCTATATACTAGTTAAGTATCATCATCAGCCTGTAGTCGTCCACTGCTGGACATAGGCCTCTCCCAATGAACGCCACTGAGCCCGATATTCAGCAATTCTCATCCAGTTCTCATCCAGGCCGCCTTTCGCAGGTCGTCGCTCCATCTAGCCGGGTAAATATACTAGCTAAGTATAGTAAGATTATTTCTTTTAAATCTAGAAATGAGAAAGCAGTGTGAAAGTGATTATATCATTATTTAAAATCGTCGATATAATAAATTATCTAAATCGATTACTAAATTTAAATATTTCTTTAAGTAACAAAATTAGCAAAACTGCGACATACCGTAACGCTCAACTAAAACAGTTTCGGATGGCCACTCTTACACCTTATGCCAATCACATAAATTTCAAGATATCCATAAAAAACATGCGGATCTAACTGATGTATGCCGCGCCGGCGCCCGCCGCTCCGCCGGTGCAATACTGTCCGCGGAAGACATGCGCAGGTGCCGTGCATTCGCCATTTACCCAACACACGCGGTACCGGCGAGTCACTTCGCGGGCACTCACCGGGAATACACGCGATTACGAATCGGTAAATCGATTGATTACAAAATTGACGTTTGAAACTTTCAAGCTCTACGCGCGCGAATTTTCTTTTTTTGTTAGCTACCAGTGCTAAAAGACTGTGTTCGAAATTGTGTTTTTTTTATTGATTGCAAGATGATACATTGCGATGTATTGTTTTAGCATTTGAGTTTCACACGATTGTCGCGCCGAGCATTGTTAGGTAAGAATCCAATTTAATTATTTTTTATAGTTTATGTCACGATATAGTTTAAATTTAGTTTAGCTAACGTAGTGGAGTGCTAGTGATGTGCAACCTGACAAAGATCTTTAGTCACCGGTGATTTCGAATACGGGTGGAATTTTATGTCGTAGGTATACCTGTAAATATCATTTTCATCGCTATTCGAAAATTTCAAAAATCAACCTATGTAAATTATCTTATCTGTGACTACCTAGATACTGCTAAAATAAAGCGTTGTAACTGTCTACAACTTTTTTAAGTAATTTTAACTTATGTGAGAGGATTCAATAAGGTTAAATTGTGGTTTAAGTCATTTATTTGTCAAAAACAGAATACAATTCACTTATAAAAAAGCTTAGGTATATATTTTAAGGTATATTGAGAAACACTGAATAACTAAAATTATTGTACGAGTGGCGGAGCGGCAGCATTCGATTCGGAATCTCGATTCAAGCGTTTTGATTCGACCAAGTAAATTACAAATAGGCTAACACATATTTTTTTTATATGACTAATAGATAAACAAGCATATGGCCTACCTCGATGGTAAGCGGTTACCGTCGCCTATTGACACCTGCAACACTCGGGGCATTACTGGTGCGTTGCCTACCTTTAAAGACCCTTTTCACCCTTCTTTTAAAGTACCCCATGAGCACCATGAGCACATACGAGGAGATTGATAGTAGGAAGCAATTATAAATGTAATGAGTTTAGGTACCTATATACATATTTGATAGACATCTGAAGGATCGTTTTAGTAGATATAATTTAGTAGGTTTTGTGGCAATTTTACAATATATAATTATATATAAAAATATATAATTCTCTGCTTACGTGTTGTTATTTAACTAAATGTCAAAATTACCATTTATTCAAGATTCGTTTGGATGAGCATCGAATTAATTCAAATTCCGATTAAAAATATAATATATTCTTGCATAACGGTTTCAATTAATTACCATAAGCATAAACCACTTCTGCTTATGCAATAGTTTTGGTTTAATAATTAAAATACTTATTTAAAGTTAGAAGTACTTATCTACGGAAATATCTACGAGTGTTAAATTTAGGTAACTGTTATTTTAACTGTTACTAAAGTTACAAAATTGTTAGTGCTGTTACAAATACTCGAAACTCCAAGCATTATAAAATACTTACTAGGTACTTAATACATAACTTGCTCTATTTAAGCAATATTTCTAGTATTTTTGAAACTCTCAAATACACGCAATAAGTAATACTAATTATTATTACTATTATTTGGGTGCCTTATTAGAAAAAAAATATTATTATTATTTAAAAATAAATATATTTAAAATAAATATTTTATATAATTATTATTGTTTTGTAACAGTAAATACACTCGTAAAAATATTTGGAGATAAATGAATGGGAAAGTACTTGCATACCTACATTTTATTCAGCGGATATAGGTTTAAAATTTATAGGGTTTTGTGATTTATTTAGTGTAATGTAGGTAGTTACTAGGTACCACTAAATTCACCACACCAATACCTAGCTACTTCTTCTGCGTAAGTTAGGTACTTACATAAACAATTATATTATATCTAGGATTATATAGCTATAACGTTCTCTGTCTAAGAATTAAAGTGACAAATGATATCTTGAAGTCTCTAAAAAAATTGTCACTTAGGTAGAATCAGCGCCAAAAGTGGCTGAACATTTTCAATGTTTCATAAACCCTTTCCACACAATCCTCACATGTCAGCCGCACATACAAACAAAGCAACAAATAGATTCTCTATTGTTTTAAAAAACTGAACGTTTGAAGGTCTAATGTTCATGATTTCCTTATAGGGTTAAGAAAAATAAGCTTTTGTTGAAAAATATATTGTTCAAGACAAGCTTTTAACAAATTCGTAATCGGAACCGCGAGCAGATTAAAATGAGCCCAAACACTAGTAGTTTACGATTATCCGTCAAGGAGTTCCATTGCCCACCTTTCGTCTCCATCATCAGATCAGCTGGCTGTCACCAGAAATTGCATTGTCATCGGACTTTGACAAGTATGCATAATTTCAACTCCGTAGGATTAAAGGAAGTGGGTCTGATTCAGCTTGCGTGATTTGACCCAAACAAATATTATATACATTGCAAGTTCTTGTAAAAAGCTACTTATATGTAAAAAGGTACTTTTCTGGCCTGTACGTATTCTGTGCCTGTACCTAAGCAGGTAGGTATTCAGTTGAGTGTTCCGGATGGCTGTTCATCGTAAAGAGTATTACAGCCAATTACTTACATCTTATTTAGTTAAATTACCTTGTTTAACGCTTCATTAATATAAATCAATTTTATTTTCCGTTTAAGTCAAACGATTCCTTTGTCACAGTAGCTTTGTTGTGTTTAAAATGAAAAATTACAAATAATTTCTAATTGAATACGGAGAGTTTCTATTATTGTAAATCTTTCCGACGGTTAACAAGAAGAAAAAGGAGAGGAAAAGAAATGCCGATAAGTCATTTTAATTTATTAGTCTGCTTCGCCCATTACGTTTCCACTACTGGTGCTCGGGCCGTCCCTCATAGAGAGAGTATGGGCCATAATCCACCACGCTGGCCCAGTGCGGGTTGGTGGAGCTCACATGTCCTTGAATTTTGTAATTAATTCTTAAACTCAAATTATAGATCAGTTTCTGTGCTTCCGGCTCTAAGTTAGGTATTTGAAAAAATCATACTACGGCAACTATTGTCTCACTTTAAAGAACACAGAATATTGAACGAGAATCAGTTCGGTTTCACGAAAAGCAGATCAACAACTGATGCCGGGGTACATTTAGTTACCCATGTGCTTGAAGCTTGAGAGTTCACAGTATGCCATTGGAGTTTTTTGTGACCTCTCCAAGGCTTTTGACTGCGTAGAGCACAGTACTCTGATTGGTAAAATCTACCACTACGGAATTCGTGGAACTGCTCTGGATCTTGTAGAGTCCTACCTAACTGACAGGCAACAAAAGGTTGGTATAAATGGCGTCACTTCATCTGGATCTTTGGTCAAAATGGGTGTACCACAGGGTTCAATTTTAGGACCATTCTTGTTCTTAGTGTACGAAAATGACTTACCTTTTATGGTGAAAGACCTTGCAGACATTGTACTTTTTGCGGATGATATATCGATAATCTTTAAGGTAGATAGGAAGGATAGTGAACTAGTACACGTTAATAATGTATTAGATATTGTGTCAAATTGGTTCGCTGCCAACAACTTGTTATTAAACGCGAACAAGACGAAATGTTTTAAGTTCTCTTTGCCCAATGTTAGACATGTAGAGCCAAACGTAATGTTGAGTTTATCACTATTAAGTGATAAACTCAACACAGACAAGGCGACGGTATTCCTAGGTATAGGCATAGACTCTAAGTTGCAGTGGGGTCCTCATATCGATGCTCTATCAGGAAAACTTAGTTCTGCTGCATACGCGGTTAGTAAAATTAGGCAATTAATGGATATAGCTACGGCTCGGTTAGTTTTACTTTGCATACTTCCACAGCTTAATGTCATATGGCATTTTGCTGTGGGGGTCTGCCGCGGATATAGAAGCAATTTTTATTTTACAAAAGCGGGCGGTTCGCGCTATTTATGAGTTAGGTCCTCGCGAATCATTAAGAGAAGTCTTTAAACAAATTAATGTATTGACTTTACCTTCTCTGTATATTTATGAAAACATAATGTATGTTCGTAAAAATCTGCACAAATTCAAGGTGAATAGTGACCACCACAACATAAACACTAGAAATAAGGATAGAATTGCAGTACCTAGGTTTAGACTGAGTAAAACGAATAAGTCCTTCATGAGCAATTGTGTACGTTTTTACAATAAAATTCCAAAATGTATAACGGAGCTCACAGAAAGAAGATTCAAATTTAGGGTGAAAAATATTCTAATAAAAAAAGCATACTATAAAGTTAGTAATTACATAGAAAACAAAGATGCATGGAACATTCCGCTTCTGCCAAGTAGCCAACTGGCACATAAGAAAAATAATATTGTCAAAAACAAACATAAAATATTGTAACAAAAGTTCTAAAAAAATATGCCCCTCAGTTTCTTGCCGTATCTTCTGAGTAGTGGTTCTTTTTCCGATACGGTGGTAGAGTCATTGTAATAATTGACGTTCATAAGTGCGTCTGTGACGACAAAATTGAATAAAGAACTTTTGATTGATTGATTGATTGAAACATTTTTCTTTAGTTTTCTCAGGATGTTTTTCTTCACAGTTTTTACAGCGAGAGTTAAATCTGCACTAACTTAAGAAATTCAGTGGTGCGGGGCCTGCGAGATTTGAACTCGGGTGCGTCGGATCGGAAGTCGCACGTTCACTCACTCAGCGACACAGCTTTATTTTATGCTCGTATTTTTAGATGACGGAACGATAAAAATTCAACGGTTTTGTAAGGTATTTGATTGGTTTAATTTTAAATAGAGTTGATAATGTAGCGATTGCGAGGTCATTCTCGCTTCATCATCATCATCATTGGCTGCTTATTCCGGCTACTGTAAGCCTTAAGCCTCATCCCCCTGACTCTATTATCCCTTTTTATTGTTTACGTGGGGAAATCCTCATGGATACCTCCGGGCACGGGCCCTTCGGTTATGTCAGACTCCGCCTTTCGGCGACCTACTGACTAAAACCCCACGGTTGTCCGTCTTCTGCCATGGTGGGGTGAGATGGGGTCGCGCTAGCATTCACCATCTCGCCCCGGCAGATGGCCCGGTATCTGGGCCTCCGGCTGCAGCATCGCTGCACCCAGTCTTGCCCGACGGGGTGGCCGAGTTGACCCTCCCCGCCGCGCCGCCAGCCTTGCAGGCCGGCCATCCACCGACCCGAGGGTCCGCTGAGCCTCTCGCGAGGCTCCCCCAACTCCGCGGAACATCCGCCGGCCTCATCTGCTATGCTACCTTCATAGAGACACGCAGAGAGGCCCACCGTTCCCAGCTATTAGCGACGACCAACAAGATCCCACAAGGAGAAATTATTGGCCGTGTTTACGGGGTGCACCGGCCCAGTCACTGCCGGTTCCCCCCGGACGTATCCATAAGGGACAAGCAGTGACCGAGCGACTCTATTATCCCCACAGATATGGTCTATCTATATCTGTGATTATCCCTGTGTTAAGCCAATCTTGGCCAGGTGCTACCGAAGTCTTGTACGATGTCATCTTTGTACCGGTCCACAACTGCGCTTTCATAATCATAATCATAATCATAGTCATCATTTATTGATATTTTTAAATACTTTCCCACGCGTCGTTACCATTCTCGCTTAGTGGAGATTACCTATAGATGATTTTTCTCTAATTTCGTGTTTCTGTCGATGGAAAATCTGTTTTCCGCCGACACCATGGCGAAAATGAAGATATCTAGTAATCTCTACTGAGCCAGAATTGCCTGATCTGCAAACGGCCTAGGGTAAATGTCAAAATTCACATTCTCTCCGTGTACTCAAGTTCCGATAGTATTGTTCCGGTGGGTTCCCACAAGAAGCTACAACAAAAAGGAGAGCTCTCGATAATTACTAAGAGTTAATTGACGTGTAACGCACACAAGCAAGCCTGATGTAGTGCCGACATGACATACTAGTGTGGGTACAGCCAGCTGCATTTTCAGTTTAGTGTCTTGGTCATTATCACTTTCATAATCAATAGTTTTATTATATGTATGTTTATTATACCTAAGTGTTGTTATGTCGTGGTCTTAAGCATTATCAAACTATTATTAAGAAATTTTTTACTTATTATTCGTTTAATACAACTTATAAGGTTGTGCTAATTTCGTATCAGATCAAAGTAAGTAAAAATATAAAATTAGCACTGTTGCATGATGTTATAATAGGTGATTGATTGATTGATTGATAACACTTTATTGTACACCAAAAACATAACAAGAACAAATAAACATAGAACTTAAAAATTTAATTAGTACAATGGGCGGTCTTATCGCTAATAAGCGATCTCTTCCAGACAACCTTTGGATGGAGAGGATTGGAATTTACTGATGTAGTGTAATTTTTTGACGACGTGATTATGAAAACATTGAATTTTCACAATAGAAAAACTTAATGTATTTTGAAACTGAAACGCAAATAAAATATGTACTGTAATCCCGCTGAATATATAGCATATAGCATATATTATATAGCATATAGCATATAGCATATATAGCATATATTCAGCGAGATTACACTACATATTTTCATTGCGTTTTAGTTTTGAGATGAATTTCCGCAACGTCACGCCTGATTCCATTGCATTCCTTAATCTATTTTATTTTTACATATTAACACCATCCGTAAAAAAAATTCTAAATGACAGTGAAAACCTTATTAAAATCCATTGCGTGGTTTCGAATAAATAAGCGGAGAAACCGATATGAGGACACGGATAGCGATTATGTTTGATACTACATTTAAAGATAACAGGTATTGCTTCCTTTTTTGAAGGGAGGGGGCTTTTTTTCCTTCATTTCTCTTACTGCTTTTCTTTTCTTTACCTCAGGGCTACTCATTTATTCTAGTTGTTGATGCAACTTTAGTTCTGTGTTCTTTCAAATACTTTTCGAATGTTTTATACTATTTAGAGATAATAGGTATTATTTAATAGGGGATCGGATAGTAATCGAGAAAAAATCTAAAATGTAGTTAGAACGAATGTTCGTTGTTTCGAACCAGAAAGATCATTCAATCAATATTTTTGTGAAATAATAATGATTTATATTTTTAAATCCATAAATAAAATCTAATAATTCTGACATTTTAAATCTGATCTTCATCTCAAACGAAGCAACAATCACAGCGCATGGCGTCATTTGTAGGCAAATGCCGTGAGTCAAGTTTGTGTTTATTTTACGTTTTTGCTTTTCATAAAATGTATTTTTGCTATTTTTTTCGTTCCATTACTTCAATATCGTCCCCAAACTTCACAAAACGTATTTAAATCTCTTTGCAAGTTTTATTTCGAAGAGTTTGTCGTTTTCTACCTACATATGACGTCACAAGTTTGGAGGTGACCTTTTGCGCGGCAATATTTTGAACATAATATTTAAACATAGGTTTAGGTACTTTAAGAGCGTTATTCAATTAAAGTAGTATTTTTCATGGCTATATATATATTAATTGTAGTTAATATAAAACACTTTTTGAAAAGTTGTCTGATCCCCTATTTTTAAGGGATTCTTACTGCTTTTATCTTCTTTACGTCCGGCCTAATTTAGCTAGTTGTTGATGTAACTTTAGTTCTGTGTTCTTTCGAGTACTTTTAATTATTCAGTTGACTGTACCTACTTACACATTAACACGATACATTCATGATAGGTACACTTGTATTGTGCTTAGCTAGACACAATATAATTATGCTACTGTTGAGTGTTCTTTCTTAATGATTAGTTCCCTTCAGATAATTGTATATTGACGGGATTATATAAAGTATGTTGTATATATTAGTTACTTATTAGTATATATATTAGTTTATAGTTATATTCATAGTTATTTATTAGGAATTATATTATATTTATATAGGTATCTAATGGTTTAATAGTATTATTTATTTACAAATTTGAAATTTTATTGTACACCGCCGTCTACTCCTATATTTTCCGATACTGTCCCTCTAAAGGTTGTCTGGAAGAAATCGCTCTAAGCGATAAAACCACCCATTGTACTACCATAATTTTAAGGTTTATCTGTAAACGGTTTTTTATGTTATTGGTATACAATAAAGAGTTTTTGTATTTGTATGTTCTAAGCTTCCCACTAACAAGTGTTCGTCAATTTACCTAAGTATATAGTATTTGATACTTCTGATATTTTTGACTGATTTTTTTATTTTAGGCAATATTAAAGTACAGCAGAGAAGAATTAACAGAGGCCCATAGAATATTTGCCTTACAGAGAGATTTATCATATACAAAAATATTATTTAAAATTTTATAACCATACATACTACATACTTAACAGGTTTCGAAAATTTTTCTCCGTCCGTCGTAGTTATATGATTGTTATAAATATTTTTTTTTAATTTAATTATATTTTTGACATTTATTATTTTTTATTTTTGATATTATTATGTGAATATTTTATTTTTATTATATGCTTTTGACATTTTATTCCGAATTACCTGCGCCCGTGGTTTCACCTGCGCAAGGAAGCACTTTTTCAAATTTCCCATCATCATCATCATCATCATCAGCCCATCGCGTTCCCACTGCTGGGACACGGGTCTTCTCTCATAGAGAGAGAATGGGCCATAATCCACCACGCTGGCCCAGTGCGGGTTGGTGGATAACACATGTCCTTGAATTTTTGTGATCAATTCGTGGACATGCCGGTTTCCTCACGATGTTTTCCTTCACCGTTTTTGGAGCGAGTGTTAAATCCGCACATAACTTAAGAAAGTCAGTGGTGCGGGGCCAGCGGGATTCGAACTCGGGTGCGTCGGATTGAAAGCCGCACGAGCTCCCAGTGAGCCACACTCGCTCTAAATCCATATCTTCGGGCAATTCTTCCAAATTTAATATTTTTGAATGTTTCTAACGAATATACTCAAAAACTACTGGACCGATTTCAAAAATTATTTCACCATTAGAATGCTACATTATCGCTGAGTAACATAGGCGGGCGGTTGCTAGTTCCTTAATATAAGGAAAATATAGGCTATATATAAATTTGATAATAATAATGTTAATAAAATACACTCGAGAGCAATGAATCCGGGTCACTTAAAGAATCCTAAAAATCTCGGAAACTAAAAATGCTAGGTTAATGCAATAAATTGTATTTAATAGACAATGTAATACTCCTTAAATGAAGGTATTAAAACTTCTTAGTTATTGTAAAGTTATATCATAAAAAAATCAAATTTGAAAAAGGGCCACTTTCGAAGATGGAACTACGAAATTACAGCATTTGGTTTTGCTTTTGTTTGTAATCTGTCATTTATGTGGGTACATAAACCATGTTGATAGTGCTCTATATTCATTATTCAAGCTGAAATTATGTCGCTTACGCCTGAAGAATGCACCAGAATACTTACAATGCTGGAAACCGGCCGGAGTCAGCGCGATACAGCCAGGACTGTCGATGTGTCGCTGTCAACAGTACAAAGAGTTCTCCGACGTTACGAAGAAACTGGTTCTAACCTACGCAGACCAGGAACGGGCAGAACCAGGTGTACCACAGCACGAGAAGACCGATACTTGGTGAACACCATGCTTCGAAATCGCTTTCTCACAGGAACTGAACTCACCAATCAGTTTCGACGCCTCGGAGGAAGTAACCCAAGTGCATGGACAGTAAGACGTCGGCTTGCTGAATCTAACTTAAAACCCCTTAGACCTGCAAACGGCCCTAAACTGGAGCGTGGGCATCGTATTTCGAGACTAAGATATGCCCAGAGCCACGTAAATTGGAGTATTGAAGATTGGTCAAAAGTTATGTTCTCCGACGAATCAAAATTTATGCTCTACAAGCACGATGGAAGACACAGAGTGTATCGAAGACCAGGGGAAAGATTCAAGCAAGCATGCATCGAAGAAAAAGTAGCCTACGGTGGTGGGTCTGTACTTGTGTGGGCCGGAATTTCTTCTGAAAGTCGCACAGAGCTGGTGATCATAGAAAACGGCTCTTTAACTAGCGTAAGATATGTGGAAGAAATCCTCAATGATCACGTTGGTCCATTTATGGTCAATTTAGGTGAGGATGCTATATTTATGCATGACAATGCCCGACCTCATACAGGTAGGATTGTGAATGACTACCTTCAAGAGATGAACATTACTCGTATGGAGTGGCCAGCGCGCAGCCCGGATATCAACCCGATCGAGCATGCTTGGGACGAGCTAGGCAGATGCGTAAAACAACGAAACCCTCCCCCAATCACGCTTCGTGAGCTCAAAATTGCTCTCACAGAGGAATGGGAGAATATTCCCCAAAATCGTATAAGGAACTTGGTGTACAGCATGCCAAACCGCGTAAACGCAGTAATGGAAGCACGAGGAGGCAATACGAAGTATTAAAATTCAAGAAAATCGTAATAAAGTTCAAAAATTTCATGTTTCCTATTTTTGTTTTAAGGAGAGATCAGCAGTTTTTTTCTTTATGTAATTTTGTGTTAATAAAATGTATGGTGACTCATATTTTTTTTACTTTCATTTAAGGAGTATTACATTGTCTATTAAATACAATTTATTGCATTAACCTATCATTTTTAGTTTCCGAGATTTTTAACATTCTTTAAGTGACCCGGATTCATTGCTCTCGAGTGTATTACTAAATCTACAAGTTTTATCTAATTCTTTTTAAGTTTTGAGCATTGATACAAAGCGTATAAATAGGTACCTACTACCTACTTACTTCTCCCTTTACACAAATTTAAAAGCACTGACTTACATTGTCATGAAAGCCCGAACAATATATACCTATACCACAGCCTATACATAGATATAATGTAGCTCCGGACTTATAATTATAAATGTTATTAGGATTAATTAAGATTTTTCGAAATTCTCTTAGGAATATGAAAAATCCGTTATCAAACCTACTATATAAAATCAAAACATAGATTTCATTACGCAAATGCCCAAAGACGTTATTACTCATCAGTAGCATGCCGCTATTGCTAAGTATTCAAAACATGCTTTCTTTTCGTACTTTTTCACAAAAAGTAAAGTGATGAAGTCGCGTTCGAGCCAAAGAGCCGGCACACTTGTGCAGTCACCTTCAAGCTCATCTTAAATGCTTCAATGCGATAACGCTAAGGCGGCATATACATAATGCGATGGTTTCGTACGATATGCTACCTTTTAGCGTTACGATATTTGATGTGTCACATATGGCCATTTCCAACAAACCGCTTTGAGCTGTGGTGGATTATGAGTAATAATAAGTACTTAATATCTTTTTGAAAGAAGCTCCGTTTCTTGGTGCTATCTTCTCTATATAGCGGGTGTTTTCCAAAGCACTGGTAGAGTCAGTTTTCGCATTTCTTTTCTGGGCTCGGACTTTAATTTGAGTATGGGAAAGAAATGTGTATACAACTATACATGCTTACCCTTTTTTCAAAGTCATGCTACTACTTTTAATATATCATTAATCTGATTTGTACCTATTATGTGTTTATGAATTGAATTCAAATTCAAATTGTTTATTGCTAGAATTTTGATACAAAGATGACAAATAAAGATAATTCCTAACATTCTATCATGACAATGGTGTGCAATATTAACATAATTTCAAATAACTTATTAATTCAAATTGTCAGATTATTATAAGTTGATTTTAATTAATGTCAAAATATCGTGAATTTAACTGTCAGTATTAAAAATATTATGATAAAAAGTAAGTATATTATGATAAAATAAAATTAGATGTATATAAATTAAATTAAATAGGTATATTAATATTTCAACATAAATTAATTACAAAATTTATTCAATTAATTAAAAATAATGCAATACAATGAGTAATAATAATAATCAATTAATTAATAATTTGTCATCTAAAAATTCTTGAAGGCTATATATATAATAACATTTATAAATTAGGAAATTCTTTATTTTTTTATAACAATTGTCTCCATACTTTCCTTTTTGAACTTTGATATATGACGTTTAGAAGTGCATTTTTGTGCCTATTTAATAAATGATTTTTACTTTTGACTTTACAATTTAAATCTGATTTGTATTGAGTTCATGACATTTAATAGTGTTTTTGTGTCTATTTAATGAATGTTTCTTTACTTTGACTTTAATATTATTGCCCTTAAGACATTTACACGACAATATGGATATAGCTTATGGGGAAAATGAAAAATAGCGTGATTTTCTTTTTAAATGTTATTGCAATCAAATTCTACTAGTAACGTTGTTCACGTGCATTTTACCGAGTTGAAGCTCCTCTCCCTTAAATTTAAACTATCATAAATCATAACGGTAAAAAAAACTAAAGAAGAGGTAATATGTTGGTTCTCAAGTACCCTATATACAATAGAGCAAACAAACATTATCGACAACTTTAAAACAATGAGCTATTCCGATACATAAGCATCTATCTACTAACTAAACAGGTAGGTAGGTAACATCGAACGATATCTCACCAACATAGAATCGTGTAAACGCGTCTCAGCTTCGGAATCCCAGCCATTATCAAGTGAAAGTTCCTATTAGAATGTGAGCCGAATATCTTGCGAAAATCGAGATTGCACAAAACTCCGATATAATGTGAAACGGTGTCCTTGCTGAATTCTTGAACGCGCTCTGAGATGTAACCGACGTGATCCGGTTTTAATGACCTAACTATATTACCTACTCGTATTTATAGCCGAGTAATTCTAAATGGCTTAACATTCTCATCACAAGAACAGATTGAACCTCAAATGGCATCAATTAATTAGCTATGAAGGCTTGTAAACTGTTTCTACCTACTTTAAATTTTGTAGCGATAAGTAAAAAAAAGGAATTAGGAAATTTTAAACTAATTTAGTAAAAATATTTATTATCTAAAAGATTATTTAAATGTAATTATGTAAATTATTTTAAATATTACTATTTTTACAAATCAATACTTACCTATATCGTTTATATAACTATTGATGGTAAGTAAAAGTTAATTATTACATTGTTTAGGCCTAATTCTTTACAAATTATCATTTTTATATTCTAATTATTGTAATTGCTAAAGAAAAATCAATTATTATTATTTTAGAAATGCGTGCTTAAAAATTCTCAAAAACAAGTATATATTTAACAAAAAATCTGACTTTAATGTATCTTCGAAGTCCAAGATCAAATATCGATGAAATTTATATGGGACCACCTCGTAGCTATACTGAACTCAACGCAAAAAAATTTTCAAATCGATTCATAAATGACGGAGTTCTGAGGTAAAAAACCAAAAAAAAACATAAAATCGAATTGTGAATCTCCTCCTTTTTTGAAGTCGGTTTAAAAAGACTTTTTTTTTAGCAAGAAAGAACAAAATAGAAAATATAAAGATAACGTAAGTAAATTTTATATTTAGGTCTGTTTCATCCCACAGTCATCCCTTTCCTCTTTCCACGACTTGTATGTTGTGAATCAGCAATGTTTTTAACTCATCAAGCGCCTTGATTTTAATTTTATGACCTAGATTATATCTGTCAGGCAGCCATTCAATTCAATTATTCATACAAAAGCAGAATTGAATTAAATTATTTATTTAACCAAAAACAAAGTAATACAATATAAATATAATAATTCTATAATATAAAATAGAGATACATAGTTCTTTTTTTATTGTTAAATGGGCATACGTTTGACGATATCTCGCCTGACGGAAAGCGAAGATGCCTAAGATGGTGGATGCATCTCATGCTTGCCCATGAGATGCCTATTCATTCTAGACTTAAAGAGACTTAAGTTGTAGCTGTTTGGGAACAAAGACGTTGTCTAAAACTAATAATTATTTTCTCATCAAACATTTTTGAGTCTTCCAATAAATAATAAAAAAACAGCCAGCTTATGCATTCCTCATTCCCAACCATACTCTACATTTTCAGCAAACGCTTCAAAAAAATTTTTAGTGCGTGCTACAATTACATAATAAAATAAGTATACGTATTATCGTTTATTGTGCCACTTGTTACGTGATCTAGTTTAAAATACTAGGTTATAATAGTTATAACAACACTGTCTCATCTCTAGAGGCTAGTTCGGAATGAGCTAGTGATTTAGTCGAGTCGCGAGTTAGTAGCTAATTATTTTATTTTATTTTGTTTGGGGGGCTAACAGCTGTTATCACAAAGTTGTTTGACAAATTAATATAAAAAAGCCAATGAAAAGCCTCCACAAATAAAAATAAATAGAAAATGAAGAATTTTACAATTAAATGAATGAATTAAACGAACAAAGAAATAAGAAATGCGAGATGGCACCATGCAATGCCATTTACAAATTACAACGATTAGATAGTGATGACGTTAGGGCTGTATTTAATTCACTGTATTCACTGCTTGTGAATAGATCGATGTTGGAATGCTCACACTATGTCAACGATTTTAAATCTTAACCATACATTTTCTGTTTGTTGCAGCAACTGTTATGGGCCATTGTGTTGTTTACCATCAGATTATGAGAATGACCTGCTCTTACAGTTACTTAAATACCTATTTTAAAAAAATCGTCTCAAAATGTATACCTACCTATTATTGTACCTAGCTGTAAGTTGACATTTAATTTTTTTTCAATAGGTAAATAGAATAATAATATATATTATAATAATAATGGCTCAACATTCTCATCACAAGAATGGATTGCACCTCAAATGGCATAAATAATATATATTATTTATGCCATTTGAGTATTATTTATGTATTTTATAGATGTATATTTATCATCTAAATAGGCATATTGAAATAAAATTAAATGTCAACCACATGCTGTAGCACTGCACATCAAGAGCCACCTGACTTAAAAGCTTGACTTACATATATACTCGTAACTAAGCTATACTCGTCACTCGACCAATGTACTAGCATAGTTCAAACAAGGCTCCGCAATGCAAATGCATCGCATCTAAGATATGGGCTTAGAATAAAATAAAGGCTCTAGACTTGGACTGCTTTTACTTTTGTGACGCAAATGTTTTAGTATTCAAAAACAGTAGATAAGGTAATGTTTTTGTTGTGCTCCACATTTAAAGCAAGTTGCAACTACATGGTATAAAGAGAAGATACGTATTGCATAGTCAGTAACTTTGGTTGGATGCGAAAGGGGCAATGGATTGCGATTTTTGAATATGGCAAAAAAATCATTACCTATTATTATAATACTTCATGTAAATATGTCTTTACATAAAATATTAGAAAGTTCAGAATTTTTGCTTGTTTGTAAACTAGGCAGAGTTTGCTTGAGTAATTTAATAATAAGTAATAATAAAAAAATAATTTATTTTCAAAATGCTTATAAATAAATGATTAATGAATAATTTAATTACGAATTATCTGTTACGACTGTGAACGCGGTTTGAAAGCAGTTGCGGAACAGTAGAAATAAAGATGTTGAAGGATTAGGTAAAACATTAGAAGATTTACAAAATAAGGTCATCCTTGCTCTTCTCTTTTGATAAGTCAGAGAGTAGTCAATAATAGAAGTAACGTTGCTAATTGCAATTTTAATCAGAAGAGGATGACATTGCAACTGTTATTAACAAACGCTTTTTATCAAGTACGTACCTGTTCATCTCGTAACTGCTTATAAACATTATCGATCATCATTATCTCTCCAACATATTGTCTACTACATTCACTATGAAAACGACTGGTGCCTCAGTGTCCGTTTAAGCAAAGCTAACAGAACTTTCATATTTACAGCTCACGACAAAAAAACGTTACATTTCCAAATTTGAATATCATCGGCAGTAATCATGCATGTTCTCAGCAATAATGACGATATGCCTGATCGAATACCTATAGCCGCATTAGGGTTAATGACCCTATTAGCTGTGCTGAGCTAGTTATGATGCCAAGAGGTGCAAAGGTCCGGACAGATATGAGCCAATAGCGCGACTGTGATGGCGATTACCTGTCACTCGACAAAACGTGCGGCAATAGGTTCTATTATAAGTAGGCTTTATTTCGCTATAGACATAAATTACGGAGAGTAAAATTTTCTAGTTATAGTTAAAAATATAAGCAAAGGGAAATCACTATAATTTTTTGGAATATACCACTCAGGCGTAAGCTGACGCGAACAAATTACCCGCAAAACGATGAAAGACTACGATCACGCTATATAGAGTCGATCTAGCTTAGCAGTCGCGTAGGTCGCGTAGGTTTATCTTTAATGTTAAAACCGATACTATATTTTATATATACTTATACTGCCCGCAACTATATTATTTTAACGAGACAGCTCTACTATTCTAAATTATACGTAACAAAATTAGATATGATTTTGAGCCAAATCATTTGTAATTTGGTGATTTATTTCGTCTATGGTTAAAAGTAAACAAATAATCGACTTCCTATCTATATTTTCTGAATGAATTCACAATAATACTATTACGAATATTGTGTTATATAAATAGGTAAGATAGCTACACTATCGCATTAGGTATATACCTGCAATGATAGCTGTAAGAAGAAATAAATAAATGAATAAATTTTAGAGATTTGGTGTGTCACAGAAACGATTTTGAGTCGATCAAGAGTCTCTAATAATTTGTTGGCAATATGAGAATGTGTGATTAATATTTTATGTATGGGTAATTAGCCTATACATACATCATCATCAGCCCATTACTATCCCACTACTGAGACACGAGCCTTCTCTCATAAAGAGAGTATGGGCGATAAACCAGCACGCTAGCCCATGGTGAATGTCACAAGTCCTTGAGACACATCACAACTTTGAGATACTTAAACATGTTGGTCTTCTCACGATGTTTTCATGCATCCCGCAGAGTTTCTTGGTGCTATCTTCTCTGGCGGGCGTATTTCCGAAGTACTGGTAGAGTCAGTTTTCGCATTTCTTTTCTGAGCCGGACTTCAATTAGAGTATGGGAAAGGAATGGGTTGCTTACTTTTTTTGATGTGTAATGTGTATATGACGTTTAAAAGTGCATTTTTGTGCCTATTAGGCATTGTAGCCAGCGAAATTACTGGGCATTATGAGACTCAACAGCTAATTGTCTCAGGGTGACGAGGCAGTGCAGCGCCGCGCAGGATTTTGCTAAACAAAGTTCTGGGTGGTACTGTTATTGTTATGGGCTGGCGTATTGCTTTCCATCAGGCAAACGACCAGCTCGTCTTGTCAGTCAGTTACATAAATTTAATCTCTTGAGTTCTTTAGATCTTTTGACTTTATAGAGCGAGTGCTAAATCCGCACAAAACATGAGAAAAATTTAAATTATTTGTGCGGGACCAGCGGGATTCGAACTCCGGTGCGTCGGATCGGAAGTCGCACGAGTTTTCGCTTAGCCACACTAGAGAGCGCTTCTATCTCATGAACTCACTGATTTAAACTCTCGGCCTATTGGTAATTTATCTTTTGATTTTCTTTTCATACTCCCCTACTTATACTGTTCCGGTCCATCAAACAAACTCAACCACCATAACTATCTATTATGCTACAACAGAGCTCCTCTTTGCATTTTTACGTAATTTAAAATTAATTACGGGCCTGATTGCAATCAGTATGCGCACAGCGTTGTGTTGTGCACTCGTCAATCAATGTACTGGTGGGGAGACAAGTGGTATGGTGTACCTTGGCCCTTTCATCATCAACTCCACTCTAGTATTTTATGCGGTCCCGAGCACTATATGTTATATATCGCACCTTCGGTGCAACAAAGTCACAAATAGCCAAAACTGCAAAATTGAGTTAAGTATGCCAAATTGTCTTAGAGCCATGCCTATATCGGGGCAACAAAAACACCCGCGAAAGTATCGCAAAAATCTGCTAAATGGCGCGAGTGCCTTTGTGGTTATTGGTGCATTTTTCCATTCGTTTTGGGCCAACAAAGTTTGATTAGACAGTTGTGCCCCCGCGCCTGCGAGATTATGACGTGCGTTGGAGCTACAGCGACACAAATGATGTAGACGAGCAAGTAGCCTGACTGAAATGCCTAAATAATAAGGCATAACTCATTTAACTAAATAATTCCTGGTGCAACAAAGTCACAATTCAGGACACTTTTTTTGTTTTGCGTTTTATTAGAATAAATTTAGTAATTTGAATTAAACTTTTGACATGAAACTATAGAAAACACAATAAAGCATCAATTTTATAAAGATTTTAAACCTACTACAATTAGACATCCAGTAATAAGGCAATAAATGCGAAAAAAATCTTCAAAGTCCTCTCCTGTAAAATTCAAAACTGAGCTGTTGTGACTTTGTAGCACCGAAGGTGCGATATATTGTTATGATATTTTTACATATAGCCTTTATTACCTATTATTATAACATATTATAACAGACGAGGATTGCGACACCCAAGACAAACCTATTTAAGGTTTAAAAGGTGTTAGTTAATAAGAGTAATTGTAAAATTGTTTTTCTGTCCCACTGCTGGGCAAAGGCCAATTCTTTCCAGCCGTCCCTATCCTGCGCCACCTCGCACCACCCTTCTTGGTATGCATCCAGATCGTCCCTCCATCTCCTTTTGGGCCGGCCTGGGCACCGTCTTCCATCTTCAGGCACCCATTCCGTTGTAACTTTTGCTTACCGAGCGAAGCGTAGTATTTCGAATCCTGTCTGTTCTTTTAACGGCCAGGATGCTGCGCTCCCTCCGCTAAACAAACATAGTGACAGATAGTAAAATTGTTATAAATAAAAACATGTTTATATTCAAGTCTGTATGTATTTATGTAGGTAGAATTTCAGTGTATGTCTATTTTTTTTTTATATATTTAGTTAATAATGTAACACATGCACGCCACCGTCCATGCCTTTAAATGTTATTCCCCTTCATTCACGGTTGTCTGGAAGAAATCGCTTTAATAGATAAGACTGCCCTGTGTGACACTTATATTGTTAAGTTTGTCTTAAGCTGTTACTTTTTCTGTATTATGGTGTTACCAATAAAGAGTTATTTATTTATTCATTCATTCTAAACAGATTATTTCAGTAACACGCAAAATAATATCTTCTTTTGCTTTTAAGCATGCTTTTTAAAACTATCTGTAGGTATGTACAAAGCTTCATAGCACATTACTGATTCCCGAATGTTTACAGACCAAGTCTGTGTAGTCTGAATGTAAAACATAATATTCAGTGGAAATACACTAGATATTTTAATAGCGTTTCAAACGTCACGCCCGATTCCATAAGGTTCTTGAATGTAAAATATTAAACACTTTATTATGTAGGGCACTTTTCTGTGTGACTGTACTTATAACTTAGGTTTCCATGAGATAATGATGTGGAACTTCTTAGGTTTCTCTATTCAATTGTATTCCTTGATTAGTAATTTAGATTCAGTCAACTTTTTGCCAGACATATTTTCCTGTTTAAAAACTTTATTAGCATTTAACATGAAGGTTTTTGTTTTTTAGATCTAAGTGTTGTTGCATTTTCTGTTAGTTTTAATCGTGAAATGTATGCTTCAGCAGAATATTTTATTTAATGCTTCTCAAGGAGCTAACATTTGAGAGACTTGATAATACATAAGTAAAACTTATTGCTAGTACCTACATAAGGAAATTCAGTTTTTTTAAACGAAACGGTTAACGGTTTTTTTTAATGCTAACGAGTGGAACTCCCTGCCAGAGTCAGTCTTTCCCGATAGCTACAATCTAGAAATCATCAAGTATCGAGTGAACAGGTACTATCTTGGTAAGCGTGCTAGATCGTCCACCGCATCGTCGCTTACCATCAGGTGACATAGTAGTCAAACGCAAACCAACATAAAAATATATATATATATATATATATATATATATTTGGAATAATGTATCATAGTTTTTGACCAGCATACATAAATAAAGATATAAAGCGGTGATTACAGTCTTGCAGCGCTAGATTAAGCCCGTAAAAACACCTCCCACAAAATTGCTTCAAACATTGCTCTACTTACACACCTGCACTCATATAATTATACTTATAAGCTCACCAAATAGGCCGCTTTATAAAATATAGTCATAATTTTGATTCTCTCACCGCAAAAATAATGTACTGAGTGTGAGTACCTATTAGCGTACCGCCTCTGCAGAAGGCGTAGCCGGCCAGACGCTGTGACCAACATAACAGCCAATGTGGACAACATAACGGTGGCAGAGGTGTTCCGATCCCCACCGCTGGACAACTTACTGTACTCACCAACTTACTGTACTGCCCAAATGTTTGTTATATGTTGTTCACCTAGATTTGTGTAAACGGATGTTTGAGGAACGATCAGTGTCTGTCAATATTTGGGTAAGGACTTTATCTTACTGATATTATTTATTTTGTCTTTGGTCTGTCAACACTTTAGCTTCAGGTCCTGAAAGAATAGCTTTGATCTTGAGAGAAACTTATTTTAATGATCATTTATTTTTGGGTAAAGATTAATCATATGAAATACCATTTGAATAGTATACCAGCTAGAGGTTGATCATGCTGATCATTAAGTGGTCAAAAAACAATATTTTGAATTTTGCAACCAATGCAAGTTAGTGATAATTATATATGTACGTACTCCAACTTCTGACCATAAGAAAATCTTTGGTTGTAGAATATGTCAAAGATGTAGCAATAGTATAACTACATTTTTACAGGTTTGAAACTTCACATATTTTATTGTACGGTCAGCGACGAAAGTAGCTGAACATTTGTCTGTTTTTGTTTTTTTTTTGTTTGTGATAATATGCTGTGCGAATAGGGAAATTGCAAAAAAAAATGCATATAATTTGTATTTGTATTTGTTGTTTTGGTGCTATTAACAATTGAAAGATTGTAAAAGATCAGCTAGTTATGTCGCTGACTGTACCATTCTCACATATTTTCTGCAATGACCATCTGTAGAGAAGTCCTTTGTTATTTCTGTACTTCATGAACCAAACAAACTTATCATATAAACTGACATCAACTACATCAATAAAACGTTCCATATTTAAAACAAATAAAAAACATTACACAGTTTTCAAAGTTACTAAACTCGCTTACTTAAATTAACCCCTTAGGTGGTCCTGCATTCACAACTGCATGCTTACTTACTTTATAATTATTACTTAATCAATAAAATGCTCTATATTTAAAACTCAATTAATTAAGTAGAAGCACGCGCCGTTACTTTACGTATTATGGTCAATTCGATAACGGTAACTGGTAACGGACAATTTTATTATTACACGCGATTTTCCGTAAGTCTGTAAGTTCCGTAACGCACGTTATGTGGATCGTGTTGTATTACGGAACTACGGTGACGGGGTGCTTCGATTCTTTATGTGGTAGGTCTTTGCGGTAGTGCTGATTTGTCGGAAATTGTTTACTGTACATTGAAGATTGTCAGCTATCTTATTAATCCACAGAAATCGGAAATCAGTGTATCAACCCAAAACTGGGCATGCCATTGATTTGTTTGTTTGCCTTATCTTCTGAGTAGTGGTGCTTTGCCGTATCTTCTGAGTAGTGGTTTTTCCGATTCGGTGGTAGAGTCATTGTGATAATTTGACGTTCATAAGTTCGTCTGTGATAGCAAAAATGAATAAAGAGATTTTGACTTTGACTTTGTAATTTAGTTGTCTATAGGTAGGTAATCTGTTGATTTTTATGGGACATGCTTTTAGTAGGTACATAATAGTAAACAGTATATTACATACCTACATATATTTGAGCAATCATTAAATTTAAAAACATGTTTTGGCCCACGAGGGTCGTAAAGGTCCATGTATTTTATAAGGCACAAACTTATCTAGAATTTAGAATTTGAATTATGTGGTCCAATGCATGATTATAAATTAAAACACAGCCAGTAGTTAAAGCGTGACGAATTGAGTTTTGAATTTTAAATTGCTACGAAACGCTGCGCTCTGCCGGTCAACCCACTAGGTCCCTGAAGCGCCAATCTTATATCGTGTTGAGCTCAGATTAAGGTGTAGATTCACTGCGACAATGTCGCGTGGTGCCATCTTGTCCCAAGAAATTCTATCTGAACTTAGTAGTTATAGTATTTTGGTGTAAATTAATGAGATTGCCTGAATCTACAATACTTACTAATTACTGGAAACAACAAAAAACAAACAAACACTAATTACTGAAATTAATGAGACTTAGTATATTATGTCTCGGGGTGATCAGCGCAATGCAGCGCTACGCAGTGCTTTTTATGGTATTGGAAGTTCTGGGTGGCACTCCAATTGTTATGAACAGGCATGGCGCTTACCATCGGGCGAACGACTTGCTAGTCTCATCACTGTTCCATAAAAAAAATTAACCGTATGTCGCATTAGTCGCTTAAGGGACCAATGGGTAGACCAGCTGTTCTCATTTTTTAAAATATTTCGATACTTACAGAAAACAAGATTCAGTCAAACATCAAAATTCACAAAAAATCATCACAGTCCTCAAACTCGACGATAGTAAAATAATATACGAATCAATTCTTCTCTAATACAATTTTAATTCTTTATCAGCAAAGGGTTTGGATAAGTAAACAGATCGTAAACTGCACGTTTCGCGTGTATTTAACTGGCAACACTAATGTGCGATCACGTTTAGTGCCGTTTTACGGCTGGCAACACCACCGGTGTCGTTTGCTGCAAGTTCCATGGAACTATAAACGCCCATAAGTGACCGGTTCGATTGTTTAACGAGAGAAATGTTCAGGACCAGTGTACATGAGAGACATCAAAATCATCATTGAGACTCGGAAATTAAGTTTCAAATAGGTACGAATTATTATTTGACGTCTCACATTCTTGCGAAGTATCGTCTATTCTCTCCACTTACTAACCTACTACAAGTCTATGTTTTCCGCTGATAATATTTTTATCTGGTTATGTAATTTGCCTTGTGCTTATCGTTGGTTTAACCAAAGAAAACTAAATATTTGTACGTGTTTAACGTTAGGTATAGATAGACAATTGGCGCTAATGTACCGTGTGTGAATAGTCCGATAATATACACAGTCTAGTGGCTATATCGCCATTGGAAGAGGTAACTATTATTTATGAGTTCGGAGATTAATTTCATTGTGTTTCAAATGGTCATAGCAAGCGACAAATGAGTAGGTAAGGTCACGAATAACTTGTAGAGTATAATGCCAAAGTAATCTACAACGAAAAATTTAATTTGAAAATACTCTAGTCTAGTAGGTATATGTATTTCTGCCCTTTTTGATGTCTATTCGAATGTTGCAGTGTTATAATAGTTTATTTGAATATACGGCTGTGGCCACGTTACTTAAACATGTAATGCCTCATGGTTCGACTATGAAATCGCACAAGAAGGCTTCAGAAGTCCGCATAGTCCGGTTTGAAGAGCATTGTTTTCAGCGAAATTATTGGGCATTTGAGACTGTCTCGGCGTGATGAGCGTAATGTAGTGCTACGCAGTTTTTTTTATGGTATTAAAATTTCTGGGTGGCACTGCAATTTTTATGGGCAGGCGTGGCGTTTACCATCAGGCTGTTGTTACTCAGTTCCATAAAGAAAAGTTCGATTGATCGTAATACAAGGATATAAAAATCCCCGTCGTTCGATTAATCGAACTTTGCCATCAAACCACGCGGCCCTAAGGCGTGTAGTATACACGCCTTAGGGCCGAAGAAAAATTATAAAGAATCATTCCGTTCACTGTATAGTGAACGGAATGATTCTTTTTCCGGTTGGTTCTGAAGGTTCGAATCACGAGGACTACATGTTTTAAGGACCACATGATCCTATCGTCAGGCTGTATATCTACGTTTTATCCCGTTGATATTTTTTTTAATTTCAATGTACCATGTTTGCTTTCAAATGCTTTTAGCCGTTTAGGAACATTGCACTGCTCGTCGGCATTTAAAGTCCTAAATATGCCAAAATAAGCTCAAATCTTTGTCATCCATCATCAATTTTATGCTGACTTAAAGTCGGAGAGTTACTATATGTGCAGTATTCCTCTCACGAAGACTAAACAAAACGTGCTGTGAATAAGAATAGTCATTATGGTCAAAAATAACCGAATAATTCGGTTTAAAAATAAATCAGGTTTATCTAAATTAATATATTTTATAACATTTACCCTATTTTGTTTTATATTTTATAATATTAACCCGCTTACGCGCTTTGGAGTGGTAGGCTCTGGCCGTGGTTGTAATACCACCCACCGAACAAAGTCATGCCGTCAAGCGACTTAGTCGTGTTTCGGGATGATGTTCGGTGAACCATCGCATCGGGGAGACGGGTCTGCAGCCGCTCAACTGCCGTCTCTCTCTAGATCTATGTGCTCCATCTTAGGCCACATCATCGCTTTACATCAAGCGATATAGTGGCCAAACATAGATCTATAAAGTGTAATATATATATATATTTAGTTTTGAGTGTGAGAGATAAAAGAGCAAGAAACCTAGCGAAATAAAATTCTATAAAAATAATATACAGCATGATGGCTCAGCGGGAACTCGTGCGACTTTTAATCGTTCGAGTTCAAATCCCGCTAGGCCCCGCACTAATGACATAATTAAGTTATGTGCGGATTTAACACTTGCTCTTATGGAAACGGTGAAGGAAAAAATCCTGAAGCAACCGTGTCCAAGAATCACAAAACTTAAGTCCATTGTGTTATATGACATCCACTAAACCAAGTGGATTATGGCACAATCTCTCTCTATAAGAAAAGGATCATGTCCCAGTACTGGGAATATAAAGAGGGGCTGATGATAATGAGGTACTCAAAATGAGAACAAGCAGCAGTTAATATTTGAATAACGTATGGCTATATAGCTATCTACACTGTGTGTTTGCCCTATAATGTTTAAGTGAGTATAAGTAATCCTAAAATTGTTTTATTTTATTTAAATGTGCTTAAGTACCTTAAAATCATTACCTACCTATATACCGTCTCTCTACACAGCACGGCTGTTGACCGGACCGCAGAGTCCGCGGCCTCACATTTGCGATGAAGCCGCTTATTACGCAACTTGCAATTGGTTGCCCTTCCTTAAACACTGCGGTTGCAAGCTATCACTGTGGGAACCTGTGACGCGTAACTAGTCCCATCAACAAGCTTAATAACTGCGGTGGCATTACTTAAAGGTAGCGCTCAAATGATTAAGAATAAGAGCTTAATTTCTAACTAGCTAATCTGCGACTCCGTCCGCGTAGAATTCAGTAAAAAAATATTTGAAGCCGATAGTAGCACGAAAATCTACTTGAAATTTAATATCCGCACTTGAAAGTTGTTGGTGCATTTCACAAATAATGGTTTCGTCATTAATGGGTCCTCCTTCTTAAATCCAAATATTTGTCGAACACTTTATCGAATCGCTTTGGAAATACCCGACTCAATACTTTGCATTTACTACAATTTTCGGAGAATTAAGAATAAGAACTGTGCTCAGTAGATGGAAGCAAAATAAAACCTGGAAGACCCTCAAGATAATCAAATATTAGACCTTCCAAATCTCTGCTCGTCAGATTTGCAAATCTCATCCTCTAAAAATGCCGAAGGAATGAAAGAAGGAATAAATGAATAACTCTTTAATTGGTTATACCACAATACAGGAAAAGTAAGACATGCAAAGTTAACAATATGTCATAATGGGTAGTCTTATTGCATATAGCGATCTCTTCCAGACAACTGAAACACATTTTGATTATGATGAATAAGAGAAATCCTATCTTTCTCCCAAGAAGTTACGCGTCCCAGCAGTGGGAACCTATCACTCACACGACTAATGACGAGTAGACCTCTTACCTCTAAGGATTACATAGATATGTTTAAAGTAACGCCAACATAAACGAGAAAGCGCTTATCGCAGCCGCAATGGTGCTGAACGTTTTAAACTATTAAAAAATTAATACTTATTAATTTCCGGTACATAAAGACTAGGAAGAGGCTTTAACCATGCACAGAGCACTTCTGAGCAGTAATTCGGCACGCTTCAGCGCCGACCATCCTACCATATCGCACCCGTCATATCCACACGACATCGTCATGATATTCAAACAAAAATAGCTTCTAAAACGATACGAATAACGCATATTTGAAATGGCAAGAAGAAGTCCAGTAGCTCACTCATTGCCCCCAAGATAATTGCTCGGTAAGTGAATGAACTACGGTCTCATAACTTTATTATTTGTATAGTAGGTTTGAGGAGATGTATGACTTATTAAAGATTCTTAGCGGTAACGAAGGATCCCAAGGGAGCCTATATAGTATTGGTAGTATTTGAGCAAACAGATTGGACCTACACGAAAGCGCTATTATCGTGGTTAACAAGAGCTTTGCAGTCCATTAGCTTTGTTAGAGCGTGGAACAGAAATGTTTGACGACGATCAACTATCCATTTAACTGTACAGTAGCGGATGGTAGCCAGTAGGCGATGCTGCAGCAGAGCCCTTGAATTACCGTTAATTCACTTTGGCACAATAAGCCATTATTTATAGTAGGTATATATATCAATTTGAAGAAATTTTATTTGATTTGTACTCAGATCACTTACTAAATTATTTTGTTTCCATACTTACATTATCATTAGGTATAACTCGCGCCAAACTTGATGGCGGCTGACTGGCGCATCACGTGGTCTGCGCGGATACAACTTTGTAGGCGATTTTGTTACTGCGCAGGTCACGTGGTGCGTCTATCAGCCGCCATTAAGTTTGACGCGATGTATACCTATGATCATAAATTTTATCATTCTTTTCTCCACTGCTGGTCTCTCCTAGATTACTCAACTGAGTTGGATTTTAAACCGACTTCAAATAAGGAGAAGGTTCTCAATTCGAATTACTATTTTATGTTTGTTACCTCAGAACTTCGTCATTTACCGATTTAGAAAATGTTGCGTTGGGTTCAGTATAGCTTCAAGGTGGTGGTATAAATTTCATCAATATTCGACCTTGGACTTCAAAGATACATCAGAAATGAAGTCGGTATTTTTTTATAAAATGAATTATTATCCAACTACTTGTTTTACTGTGGTTTATGAGAATACGATACCCTAGGACGAACCACTGCTTTTTCTTTACTGTGGGAATTTTCCAAATGAGTCAAAACAAGTAAACAATTACTGTAGTATCTGTTTATTGTTCTATTTCATGCGTGTTTTGTTCGTTGTACTTAAAATTTACGTCAATATTATTTCAAATTCAATACAGAAGCCGTTTTTCCAGAAATTCTGGTTATTGAAAAGTTTCCTAATAAGGTACGGCAGTTAGAAATAGCGCCAGAGCTGTTTGGTTGAACTACAGGTCATGACTTAGCAAACAAATTAGTATTATGGTATACCAATGAATTGTTAAATCACATCACACTAATATTATAAATGCAAAATTTATATATAAGTTTGTTAGTGTGTTAGTTACTTCTTCACGCTGTAACGGCTCAATGGCTTTGAGTGAAATGTGAAATTCGAAATGGAGATAGCTTATTTATACCCTGAATTAGTACAGTCAGCGACACAAGTAGCTCATCAATCTTTCAATTGTCAATAACACCAAAAATATATAAATTACATGCAATGTTTGCAATTTCCCTATTCGCACAGGATATTAACAGACTTTTTAAATACAAAATTCAGAGAAATAAGACAAATATTGAAGGTGTAGTCAATCAAAGATTCACAAATGTTGAGCTACTTTTGGCCGTACATAGGCTACTCTTTATCCCGAGAAACCGCAGGTGAAACCGCGGCGTGCAGCTAGTGTTAAACAAGGCAAAGTAAGCGGATGTAGACCTAGCTTCAACTCAACTATTTTGGGCGGGGCATAATAACATGACTAACTGTGTGTGCTTTACCACTTTCATATGACCATAAAAAAACATTAAGATATTTTTTATGAGCAAAAAATAATTCATATGTACTTGTCTGACATCAATTTTAATTAGTAAACGTATACGGTAGGTACAGGTTTTTGCTTGCATAGATAATTAAGGCTAATAATAATGGTCTATTGTGAAATGTGTACCTATATTATAAAAGCTTATATATTGTTTGTTTTTTCAGGTCAAAAGCCTTTTACAACTATGGAGATGGCGTCATAAGGTAATCTTGTTATTTTCAATCGATATCTGAAGTATTTCACATACCTATGTTAAATCCTATCCTATCCTACTTCCTTCCTACTATACTACTAATATCACAAATGCGAAAGTCTCTCTCTCTCTCTCTCTCTCTGTCTGTTTGTGTGTTTGTGTGTGTTATCACTTAACTCTATAACGACAGAACGGATCTTGATGAAATTCGGTACGTAGGTCCTATAAATAGGACATACAATACTTTCATCCCGGAAACACTAACAATACCATAGAGAACGACTATAAACCAAATTCAATGCTGACGGAGTGGCGGGTATTGGCTGATAAAAAAAAGGCCTATCGATCACATACATACGAGTAGATCCTAGCCTCTAACTAGCATAACCGGTATCTAGAGATTCAGGGACTACGAGGACTATGGTTCTATAATGCCCAGACATAAAACAAATAATTGCCCTTTTTTCTTTCTACATATTTTTGACCCTAGGAAATTTATCCTACTAGCTCCGAGATGTATGAGATCATAATATGGCAGAACCTACTTCTGAAGCTACAATATTGCTATTCGAGATGTTTCAGCATCAATGAACCACTGTAATTAGCAAGGCTAATTTTTTTTAGGAAATGATGGGGCTGACTTGCCATTGTAGAAAAAAAGTACCCAAATTAAATTTTAGATGAAAAAAAATCAGTAAACTAAAATTAAAAAAACCATCGACACAAAAAATCTATAAAAAGTATAAAAATACTTAACCGATTTTGATAAAACATGTCTAAAAACAACCGCCAAAACCTGTTTTCAAATAAAAACAACCGCATCCAAATCAGTTCACTCGTTTAAGAGCTACGGTGCCACAGACAGACACACATAGTGGTCAAACTTATAACACCCCTCCTTTTTGCGTCGAGGATTAAACAATTAGCCAACTTGCCCAATCACTACATCACCCAGGCTGTCTGACTATTGGGTAAAGACTTTTTCTTTCTTTCTCTTTGTGTTTGAGAGCTTTCCAGTCGTTGTAATAGAAGTCTAGCAAGCTAGCTAACGTCCCAATACCTCTTCTGGGTCAATTAAGCCGACGTCATCTCTACAATCTGTAACAGTAACAATCATTTGGTAGGTTATTAACGGTTAAAAAAATACGCCTACCCATCACACAAATGGATCCTGGCCCCTTTTGTTTTTTTTTAAGTTAGAGGCTTGCGTTTACCTCTCGTTAAGTGACGATGTGGTCGAAGATGTAGCACGCTCGCCTAGAAGAAACCTTTTCACTCTTGTCTTAAAGACACCCAGATTATAGCTATCCGGAAACACAGATGCCGGCAGAGAATTCCACTCCTTGGCCGTTCGCATTATGAAGGTCGAAGTAAAGCGCTTGGTGCGAGCAGGATGAATGGAGGGATCCCTAACTAGGATTCCCTGTATCTAGGAAACCAAGAACTACGAGAACCATGTTCCCAAAATACCCCGACACGAAAGAAATGCTTGCGCTTTTTTTCTGTGCACAAACATTTTTCCCGTCACGGGAATCGAACCCGCCAGCTTAGTGGTGTATGAGATTTGAGCCAACGTACCCAACCACAGAGGCCGACAAAGATAAGTTTAAACTACTAATAATAATAATAATAAACTGGCACAAACGTAACGACCTGATAGAAACTTCAGATTGGATTAAAACATAAACATCAGTTTGCATTACAAATGGTTGAGGGGAGAGAATTATAACGATGTCGAACGACCGATGGCTAGACGTAGACATGCGCATGCGACCATGATCGCTAGGAGATTATGTGCTAGATGCGCGGTACGGTGAAATTTTATTTCGTACTCGTAATACCTGTCTACATTTATTTTTACAAAATAGAGCTTTCGTAGCTAACTCGGTTTAGTTGGGAAAATCAGAGGAAATCGCAAAGTAGCTACGAAACGTCTGCCAACTAGACTAATTGCGCATTTTTCATAAGCAATAGTACGCAAATCATTAGACTGTGTTTCGGTTTAAAAAGCATTGTATAGCCAGCGAAATTACTAGGGGTGAACAGCGCAATCTAGTGCTACCCAGTACTTTGCATGGTATTTAAAGTTCGGGGTGAAACTGATTTTTTATGGTTGTTCTCTGTGTTGGTTTTCATCAAGTATGTTTCAAAACGGCTTAGGATTATTTCTGCAAAGATTCTATTATGTTAGACGTTAGGCTTGCTGTTCAGTAATTTCCTACATCACTTTTGCCTCTTCTTCCAACCAGCAGGTTTAGTCTCTGTTCTAAGAATATCATTCAAAATTTTAGATAGATCGCTTGTTATTGCGTTTTGTGTTCCTAGCAAGAGCTCATTGGTGTGTGTGGAGCTTTGTTCTTTATCTGAGATTTTATGGCCTTTTCAACTTCGCTCTTCAGTATTGGTGGGACATCAGTATTGTTGTTGAGTGTGATGTCTTCAGTAGGTATTTGTTGCATTTGAGTAAAGATCTCTATAGAAACTACATAAATTGATAATATCTGTTCTTTTTGATTTTACTGCTCCTTTTTTATTTTATTTAGGATTGTCTTATAAAAGTGTGAGCAAAATGCGATTTTGCTCACTGAGTGAGACAAAGTAACTTTTTAATTTTTGTTTTCATAAAGCCGCGAATATCTTATTCAGCCTTGGGTTAATCATGCAATTCGAAACATTGACACTCTATCTCTTTCCCGCCATTAGAAACAGAGAGAGACAAAGACCAGCCCTTTCGAAGTTCCGACTGTTCCGATTTTGAATTCGACCTCAAAGACAAACACGTTCGGAATTACGTACTAACTAAAGAAATTTTGCAAAAAGATAATTATGTCTTTTAATGTAATTTATTGAATTTTTAACTTATTGTTGTATTTAAACGAAAATGTATTTACTGCAAATAAAACTGATATATTACCTGTAAATATTTATTTCTAGTTTCATTAATGTTACGTGATATATTTTATCTCCTAAAGTGTTCTCGCTGTTGAAGTGAAAAGTTATGTGTGTTACACGACAGCAAAGTTTTTTGCATCTCGTGCCTTTGAATCCCTCGCCACACTCAGGATTCAAAATCAGCACTCGCAGCAAAAAACGACCTTGCTCTCTTGTTGCACAAATAACTATTTAATAATTGTATGGCCTTTTTTATTCCTCCTGTTCCAACAATATGTTTTTTGAAGATGAAGAAGACCTATGAGACATTCTTCGAAAAAATATTGCCAAGGCCATCCATTGCATTGGTACAATACATTAGAATGTATGGATGTTATCACGATTTAGCTCGATTAGCTTTGTTATTGGCTTACTTTCCATACAAAATAAATAAGTGAATACAAGCTGATAGACAATAAGATTTATTTAAAACATTTATCATTCCGTATCAGACAGAAAATGCTGTTATGCATAAATATTAAATAAAATTCTCTACTGCGGATTCAGATCATTAAATAAGTAACCTAACTACTGCGTGAAAGTTTTATAGGTCTCGTAAAGAACGCTAGTTCTTTCGAACTATCACTACCATTGAATAACGAAACGAGCAAATCGTTCTCCTGATGGTAAGCGTCATGCCTGCCAATAACAATTTGCAGTGCCAGTAGCACTGCATTGCGCTTATCACCACGAGACATCAGATATTAAAGTCTTGGGTATATGCCCAGTAATGTTTGTGGTAATGTCGCTGGCTACAATGCCCTTTTATCATTATATCTATTAAATCTGCGCGCTGTCATGGCGCTTTATGCTGAGTTGTGTCCTTTTATGATCATCTAATTTCATTTAAATGTATTCCCTCTGTTTTTTAGTATAAGATGGTTTAATAATAAACTTATTTTCTTTCTTTCTTGATATTATGTCTTACATCATAAATACATCTCTACTTTTCTCTCTGGAGTCAACCTCTACTTGGCCAATTGTTAACCCAATTGTTTAATGTCCTATTATCTAAACAACCAATGTCTTTAATCATCTCAGCACTCATTATCTCTCACGTATCTAATCTCGTCTCATTGTTCAACATCTACCTGAGAGCGAAACTACAGGTTATATGTTAATACGGCCAGCATCAATGATTATGTTATCATTTAAGTACGATGTTGCAATAATAATTTAAATGACAACCTACTTGAATGGAGCTGATGTCAAATTAATTATTATGATAAGGTACTTTAGTGTATACTCATACTACGATGCTGACTGTACATGCAAAGGTCAACGCAGTCAGCGATGAATGCTTTCAAAATGCTAATACTAATCTATGATTTCTATGAGCCGTTTGTGCTGAGTGGTTGCTTCAAATTGACGTAAATAGTTGTAAAATTGCATACCTGGACATCAGCCGAGATGGAAAAGTCAGCATTATACATACATATATACATTTATATGAACATCTTTGTTGATTACGTACATTGACTTTCCAAATGCGGAACAAGCGTGGCTGCGCGGTCACGTGTGCCACCTTGTAATCCTAAGTCAGCCTCCCCGGCCAATGACTTAGTACGTGCATATTTTTCAAATTTGCTAATAGTGTTGAAAGAAAATGTCCTGTGCATTTCCACCAAGTCCACTGAGTACGCGTGGTGATATTTTGAGAGAAGATGATTACCATCTCCTCATCATCGATCTCTTAACAATCGATATCACCGAGAATATGCCTAGGACTTCCCTCTAGATTGTTTTGCACCGAGAACATGTTGACATGTTATTTGTTCATTTTGATGAGTGCAATAACGCCTTATATATGGGTGCCTAGGTTTTAAAATCATTTAAAGAAATTACTAACGGATAGTTCTGCTTATATTTGAACTCATAAATATTATTGACTAGCTGCGCCCCGCGGTCTTCCGTGATGAAAAGTACTACAAACTTCATCAAAATTCATTTAGTCGTTTTTGTGTAATTGAGTAACGAACATCCGTCCATCTATCCTCACAAACTTTCTCATTACAAGCTTTTATTTAACTTGCAATTTATATTATAATGTATGTTTGTCGGGAACTGAAGAAATGTATGTTTGTGGAATCTTGCAAGTTAAATTAGAACCACTTCCTCTTATCCTACGGAGTTAAAATTTTGCATACTTGTCCAAGTCCGATGACAATGCAATATCATGGTGACCATGGTGGTCAGCTGATCTGATGATGGAGACGGAAGGTGGGCAATGGAACTCCTTGACGGATAATCGTAAAATACTTTGGTTTCTCATTTTCATCTGCTTGCGGTTCCGGTTACGAATTTGTTAAAACTTTGTCTAAAAAAATATTTTTCAACAAAAAACTTATTTATTAGGTATATAAGTAGGTGTAGGATATTCAACAGCTTTATTGGAACAATATTAGTTACACACATATAACGAGGGTTTCAACCTTAAGTTCCCACCGAACAAAACGTGTGTCATTATTGTAATATAACAATATACCTACATATAAATAAAGCTTTACCTACTTCTAACAATAGTTCAAAATTAGCGATTGAGGCATCAATTACAAGCCATATATGGACCTCCAATCTTTATATTTTATTGACGCCCGTTCGATGCAAAAGGTACTTCTTTGTAATAATATCATAGTAAAGATTGTATTTTGTATTGTTTTTTTATAAATAAAGGAACAGACAGCTAATACGAGATAGACAGAATAAGCTTGCAAACGTATAAAAATGGCAAGTTGCCAAACGGGAAAATTTAGTTATGATGATTTTGTAAGTGTTAGAGTCCGTTCAGAAGTAGTAAATTTTAAATAAATTGTAACTACAAAACTATTTTACAGGCATTTTTGTATGACACATTTTTTTTAATTTTTACAGTATTTTCGGTCAAGTCAACTTTATTGTGACCTGAACATAGTGAGGAATGAAACACGTAAATTTTGACTTTGAGATGCAGAATGAAAATAAAATGTCACGAGTACTTACTAGTTTTCTAGTACTGGAAACATAAATAGACAAGTGGCGCCCTCAATTTTGTATCGGTCTACGGTTTTTGAATAGAATATATCTAACGCAACTTTTTAGTAGCTACTTAGGAATTTTTCACGGTTTACCAAACGGGATCCTAACTTTAGAATAAATAATTATTTGCGGGTTAAGATATTTATTTCATAGTACGTCGAAAGGAGCATTTTCCATTATAATCTTGTATGTTTTATAATCATAACCACCATAAAACCCTCCTTAGTCATGGCTCTTGGCTGATGCTACCACAATAATCGTAAACCATGAGAAGTGACAATGTTGCGAGCTAACATTATCTGATGCCAAAGTAATTTACAGCTTGAACTTGATAGGTAACTTTACAGTTAGATAACTAAGTAAGTAAATCAATAGCATAAAGGTGTAAAGTAAGCCAAGAGCGCCACCTATCATGATACATAATACGTTGGACTGCTAATTTTTCTAGTCATTGTAGGCTTTGTCAGTTATCCAGTTTGATATTTGTTCAAACTATACACAGATGACCACTAACTAACCATGTACCCATTCCACACACGTATTTAACTACTATTATCTAGTACTAGTATTGTAATATATCTTAGTCTGATTGTTCGTGATGTCATGGACAGGGTTCCGACTGAAAATTAGTGCTAAGGTACTTAAAAATACCTTTATATAAAAATAAATACCTTTAGCGTATGATGAGTTGGAACCTTTTCCTGACATCGCGCAACATTTCACTGTGTTGTATTGTTTCTGTTTTATCTTTATTTTAGTATGTTCAGTGTAAGGTTGTGTGATGTCCTGAATAAATGTATGTTCTTTCTTTCTTTATTTATGTGATTTTTTTTGTGTTCTCTATTTTTTCTATTTCGAAATACCGTAATAGTTTACTGGTGGTTAGATTCTCGTATGCGAGAGGTCGTCTGAGTGGGTACCACCGCTTTAACAGCCGCCAAGCAGTAGTCTGCAAGCACTACTGTGTTTTGGTTAAAAAGGCATTTTAGTGAAATTAATGGGCATTATGAGACTTAAGAGCTAATTGTCTCAGGATGATGAGCGCGAAACTTAGGTTGGTGTTGCAACTGTTTTGGGCATGCGCATTGTTTACTCTTTGTATTGTCTTGTCAATCAGTTAATTAAAAACCTACCTTGCAATATAACAATTATGACCTTAATAGAGTATAGAGTAGTTATTAGTAACTAAAACTTAATAGAGTAGAGAGAATATTTAGATACCGAAAATTAATATACTACCTACTTACTTAAATGAACATAGATGAATACTAACTTCTTTAACATAGGGTTTATTTTAAGCTCTCTGCGATGATTCTGTCATCATTCTTGTACTTTTTCCACGGTTATTTCTAAATTATCTAATCGCGTAATAGGCGGGAGTCTATCAACCACATGGTCAATGCAGCATCTGTCCAACGGACCACAAATAGCTGCGTTTACCGCGCGAGCGATCGACGCGCAATCGTTGTCACATCAAAATGTCCGGAAATACAAGATTATGCTGCACAACCTACATAATGTTCGAGGGTTTACAACACATTATTAACTAGACTGGCATATTAAAAGAAAACTTATCTATGGTTTGACTTTTAATGAGGTTTTTAGGTTCAAGACCTCGTAGCACTCGTAGCGTAGCTCGCCTAGCCGTTCGTAACAGATCTTTTAGGTTAAGCAACGTTGGCAGCGGTCACAACGTGGATGGGTGACCGTAGTAAGGTCACCCATCCACATCTGACATCAGTGCTACCGTGCTGTTACAAGGCACGTTAAGCCGTCGGCCCCGGTTGTTATCTTAGGACAACAGTGGTTAGGCCATGTCGGAGGCCTTCGGGCGGTCTAAAAACTCCGACACCATGGTTGGTCACACACCCACACGATAGAAGAGAACATCAACCCTCTTGTTTGTGATCCCTTTTGGCACCACAAACTTTATAATTTTTTTTTCACTCTGATTTTGTATTTTATCTTACGTGTGTTTTTTCATTTATGTCTTTGTAGTTGGCAAATAATTTATTTTTGTTTCTTTCTTTCGAAACCCCAGCTCGTATGCTCTAACCGTTCTCGTCTCCAAGCTAACGCTAGATATAGCCATCTACAACATTTTTTCCCCGGCTGTCTGTAATCGCGTAATAGACCGAGGTCTATTAGCCACATGATCGCCGCAGCCAGTTATGTCGACTCAGACCACAAATAGCAGCGCACACCGCTCGTGCGATCGGCACGCGATCGATGTCAAACGAGAGTGTGCGCGGGCGCAAACGAACTACTGTGAAAGAAATTTTTTGTTATCTTTTTTTTATGTAACTGAATGATGAGTCGAGTTCGTCGTTTGCCTGATGGTAAGCAATACGCCAGCCCATAACAATAATAGTACCATCCGGAACTTTGTTTTGCAAAATCCTGCACGGCACTGCACTGCGCTCGTCACCCTGAGACAATTAGTTGTTGAGTCTCATAATGCCCAGTAATCGTATTTTATATTTTTTCTTATAAGTCTCTCTGAATCGAAAAAACATTACTATATTTAATTGTGTAGGCCCATTCGAGAGATCTATATCATAACTAGAAAAAAAAATCACATCGAGTAATTATGGTACACATGCATGGTGTGATATCGGTAAGAAAAACATATCAAACGGCTTGGCTTGGTGTACTGGTTGCACGCTCTCTGTTTCCCATTTGTTCGAATGGTTACGATGCTTGCTCTTTATGGGTTTATCGCAATTAACAAGCTCTTTTCAGTGAGATATTTGTTGTATCATTGCTTTAAATCTTCATATCATTTGTTAACAGATTCAAGTCTCGATGCTCATGGACTTGAACAAATTGAAAAAGCACAATTCTCTGCAATTGTATTTACCGTGGTGGAACTTCATTAAAAATTAATATTTATTTAAACATTAATTTAATACTTAAATTACATTAATAATACTTTAATCAAAGTAATAATTCAATTATTTATAAAAAGTTTTATTAAAGTCTAGGCAAGTATCTATTTTTTTTTGACCGTATGCGTATGCTCGCTTTACGAACAACTTTACTGTTTGATGAAGTATGTATAGTGTATACCTATTATCTTATGTATATTGTCTGGTGGGTACCTACATTTGGTATGCTTACTGACGTCACAGTAGCCCCTCTAACAATCAGCGGTTAGTCCTAAGTGTTTCCTACGACCACGCGTCTTTGACCGCAAGTTGTAGGCAATGCAAGTGCAAAACCATGACTGCATCCTACAATGTTCATACGTATAAATTATAGTGCTTCTTAGAACTTTGTGTTTATATATTTTTTGTAAGTCATTATTTTCTTTTCAGCAGTGACTCAACGGGAGCAACCCGTTACAGCTGACACCATCAATTCCAATTCAAACTAAACTCATGGCAATCTTTGTTTAGAAACGTACATCTCATAGATTACCCTTGAAACACAGACGTTCAAGGCCGAGCACGAGCTCGTTCCTATCAAAACTCAGGTTGCTGCTGCTCGCCAAAGCATACTGTAGTGTAGATGAGTTCTTTGATGATATAAAAGCTGCTCATTGACACACACTTTTTTTTCATATGTATGGAGTACCTACCTATGACAACATATTTATTTATGACAATACTTAGTTACAAAGTATTTTTATTTTTATAAGATTGTATAAGATTGTAAAGGTTTATTATACAATTTCTTGACTTCACTTGACTTGTAAAATATGTTTATCAATAAATGATTGAATTGAATTGAATTGAACAACCTCTTCCATTCCTCTCTTACTGTTTTTTTCTATGTGTGAATGTATATCTACTTTATCTACCCACACTGCATGAAAGGAAGAAAATTCACACTACATTACTCTTTACTAAACAAGAAGTATAAATAACACAAAAATGTATTGACCGTGACGCCCATAAAAAGGTTCCAAATGGACAAACAAGTAACAGGAAAATAAAACAAATACTGTCTGATCGTGATGGCTGGTCCACAAGTCATACTCGTGAACGGGTGCTGCTTGCGGGGACTGGTCTGTTCTAGTCACTCCTACTGCTACTGTCATACCTACTTATATTTTATTTACACTTTTCTGTTACTGATACTATGACTATGGGACATCTCACTCGCATTTCTTGTTTTACATTCTGTTAATTCTAATTTATACGTAATTGTGCTGAAAAAAGACATCCCCGCAGAGTTTCTTGGTGCTATCTTCTCTAGCGGGCGTATTTCCGAAGCACTGGTAGAGTCAGTTTTCGCATTTCTTTTCAGCACTCAGACTTCAATTTGAGTATAGGAAAGAAATGGGTAAACATACTTACCTTTTTTTCAAAGTCATGTTAACATAAGTTACAATTTTTGACATTTTTTATTTGTATCATGTGTTTATGACCTTTAAAAGTGCACTTTTGTGCCTATTTAATAAATGATATTTGACTTTGACTTTGTCGTATATATAATATATCAATATCAATCCATGAGAATCACTGATCTTTAAACGTTAGACCTAGGCATCCAATATTTGAAAAACATTTTCTCAATCTTGTAAAAACATTCATTGTTCAACTATATTCAATACATTATTATAGAGACTCTTCATAGATTGAATGGACTTGCCTACAATGAGCAGTTGAATTGAATGAATGGTATGCCAAACTAAGCAACGTATGACCAATATTCGTCTTTTCTGTCAATTGTTCCTTTGGCCATACGTCTATAAAGAATGTTACAAAGCTTCATCGACAAGCTAATGGTTCCATAGAAACCTGAATACATTGGCGCGTGCTTTGCCATTTACTGAAGATATGTGGAATTGTGGATTCTATGCCATACAACTTACATATTTTAAAACAATGCTTAGTCTATTACGTCTACGATCTACCAGCTGATAATGCAAGACAAAACTTACACACGACCCTTAACAAAAGTATTATTATTGTATTATTATTTTCAAAAGTCTGTCAGAGCGTCTGGTCGATGTGATGATCAAAATGCTGCGACTTATTTGGCTCACCGTTTCAGTATTGCAATCCAACGCCAACGGGGCAATACATCCAGCGTCTTGGGTACGCTGCCAGCTGGTAGTGGGGTGGAACATTTGGGCTATCTATAAGCGTTTGATGGTCAATAGATTGTCCAATTTCTTCTCCTTGTAAGCTTTAGTAAGTAGAGTGTCGTTAAAAATACTTTACGGATGCTGTTTGGGGGGACTGCTCTGGTCTGGTCACTTACTACCTTCTGCTGCACCTATATTTATAATATATTACTCATCTTTTTCTTTTACTGATTCTATGACTATGGTACATCTCATTCGCACTTCTAGTTTGACGTTTTGTTAATAATAAAAATATATACTTCATTGTTTATTGTTATATTTTTGGACATTTTAAAGGTTTGAAAAAAACCTCCACTATCTTCTATAGCGGGTATATTTTTGAAGCACTGGTAGATACCTAGGACAATGCAATTAGAGTTCCTAGTTATACGAGCAAAATAATGATTAATGTTTCTCAATTAGAACTGTACCGTGTTTTGATGGAAAGGTCATCCACTTTTTCAATGCAGATCGAATCTAATAGTGCGTAGCGTGTGCGTGACCTGGACTCAAGTCGTAAGTGGTACGTTTTGGTAGGTGGTTCTAATAAATGCGATGCCAATCTAAAACTAAAAGAATTTCAACAAAGTGTGAAAAAATTCACATAATACTACAGTCCTTTTTTATACTTGTCCGTTCACATTCCGCACTTTAAAAAGTGCAGGCATGACTCAACCAATTCAAAAAAAAATTTCAGCTGCCTGGCCCACACAGCTAAGAAACTCAATATTTTCTACATAACTACACTTGTCCTGTCAGACTTTCCTACAAGGTAGTCTAGGTACCTCCCAGCAATGCGTCTCTAATGCGTCGATTGGAACGCGTATTACGACGCGTGCCGTCCTTGGTATGTGCTTTTTGCGTCGCATAGCTAATGGATCGAATGGACTGTAAACTTAAGTGACTTGCTTTGGCTCTAGTTTCTTCTGGTGTTTATTATTATTTTTGTATAAAGATATATACTCTCGATTGGCTCACGGGCTTCGTTCCCGCTAAGCCAAGCGTTTGTGTTTTCGTCAGATAATAGACATTTCAGTCTATTATCTGTCTATTTCGTATGTCTATTTCTATCTATGTCTATCTCTATTTCGTAGTTCTTACTTAAGGACTTACTTATACTTTACTTACTTTTTTTACTTCTTTTAACTTAAAGCATCTAACATTAAAAATAGCACGATAAAACATATGACATACCTATTATGTAAGGAAAATACCTGGGTAATTTCTCAGTCAGGATTTTTACGCATCCGTGCTGAAAATCGTCCTGTGGGATATAAATTACCACATTAAAAATACGGACTTATTTCTTCATATAACACAAAAAATAGGTCATAAACCTAATGTTTGTTATTGATTAAAAAAAAATATTCTTAAGCTAGCTAAGCTCTAATCAAGTAGATCACATGATGTAACATTTGGAAAAAGGTTTCCAGTCCTACTAATTTTATTAATGCTAAAGTTAGTCAGGATGGATAGATGGATGTATGTTAATCAATGACGCAAAAACTACAAAACTGATTTTCATGAAATTTGGCATGTAGATACCTGTAGTCCTGGAAGAGGACATTGAATACTTTTTATCACGGAAAACCGCGGGTGAAGCTGCGGGCGGCAACTGCTGTAATTTGAGTCATCATTTAAAATCTAATTCCTTTCGGATTGGTTGATATTATCACCGTAGTCATACACATTACACATTATTTTCTTATGACCTATAGAAGTAAGTATTGCTTCGATGGACGCACTTTCCGTGTTGTTTCATATCTGCGACAGCGTACATCACTTCAGTGAGAGGTCAAGAGCTCGCAGTCATAGACCACAAACTTTCTGTTATAATTTCATCGATAGAACTGCGTTAATGTATCTTTGATTAACGCTTGATTAATGAGGATGATGAATCAAAGTGCACGAACGATGTAGGTTTAGATTAGGAGCTGATTTCTCTGAACTTTCTCGCGAACTAACACACTACTAAATAATCTATTTTTAACATACTTCCCTAACCTACTAATATTAGATATAAACCCAAAAGTGTGTGTGTATGTGTGTTACACATAACTCGATAACGACTGAACGGATTTTGATGAAATTTGGTTAGTAGTTACCTAAGGCCCTGGATTAGAACAAATGATTCGAGAGAAATTCCCGGAAATTAAATGAACAGATCTTTAGGGAACAGCTTCAAACAGAGTTCTAAGCGAACAGAGTCGCAGGTATCAGCTAGTATAACAATAAATCGATATCTGAAACCAAAAAAGCAAAATTATTCTTTATTATTTAATAAATCATTTTTATTTACACTCATATTATAAAATCTTGATTACAAATCCAAAAATGATGTCTTTATTTACCTACTTGTAAAATGAAATTATCTTCATATCGTAGGCTCGGTTTTTAATAATGTCACACGAGTGTTATTATAACAATAACCCGTATATAATAACAAGTGACAGAGCGTATTTTGAACCAGTTTCATAAACAACTATTATTAATTTAAAATTATTTGTATTCTACAAGGCTGTATTAACCGATTAATTCCAGTAGTCCGGCCTATTAAAAATTGTGTTACAAGAAGTTTGGAAGATGGTGGCTCCTAAACTATTCAACTACAGCCTAGACTACGCCTAGTTTTTGCTACCGTCTGTACCTAATTGACGATTCATAAAACACAACTCGTCTTAAACATTGATTAATGGCCTCCCAGTGATGTCGTGAGATTATTGTAATATGGTGTTAGAACTTAATTTGCAAGTCGTTATTGCAGTTTTATGTGCTTATTTAGTTACAAGAAATGATGGCTAGGCAAGTCATACTCGTGAACGGGTGCTGCATGCGGGGACTGGTCTGGTCTAGTCAATCCTAACTGCTACTGTCATACCTATTTATATTTTATTTACACTTTTTTGTTACTGATACTATGACTATGCGACATCTCACTCGCACTAATAATTTTAATTTATACCTAATTGTTCATTGTTATATGTCAAGTCATTTTAAAAGAGTTGAAAAAAAAACACCTCCGCAGAGTTTCTTGGTGCTATCTTCTCTAGCGGGCATATTTCCGAAGCACTGGTAGAGTCAGTTTTCGCATTTCTTTTCTGCACCCGGACTTCAATTTGAGTATAGGAAAGAAATGGGTACACATACTTACCTTTTTTCAAAGTCATGTCCACATAAGTTACAATTTTTAACATATTTATTATTATTACCTATTGGTCTGGAAACGGAAAAAGACATAGAATCAACGTCGATCAGTCAAGCTAGAGTCATCCAGGCACGCGTTTGTGATTACACCTCGCATACCCACAGATAAACTCCTACTTAGTCCAGTGTCCCCCCATCACGTCCGGTGTCATTACTGCGACGGGATTGCGGCAAATTGCTAAGCCATGTGAGTGGTTAGTTGGACGCCATATGGTACGACGAAATTGGCATATAACCACAGAGTAAAATATGACATATACCTACATAAAGTTAAGTTTGCAATTTGAAATAGGACCAACACGTAAGTGACAGGAACAGGATTGTCTTTGTGGTGACAATATTTTTATTTTTATTTGTAAATGGGCATACGTTTGACGACATCTCGCCTGATGGAAAGCGAAGATGCGGCCTAAGATGGAACACGCTTGCCCATGAGATGGCTATTCACTCTAGACTTAAAGAGACATAAGTTGTATCCGTTTGGGAACAAAGACGGTGGCAGAGCGTTCCACTCCTTAACAGTTTGCATGATAAAGGAATCTGCGAAACGCTTAGTACGGATAGTTGGGATATTAACGACGTACGGGTGAAACGACTCACCCCGCCTGGAAGTCCTAAGGTCGAAGATAGTTATAGTAACAAACTTATCTGACTCGGGACCAAAACTGAAACTAACGAAAATCCAAGAAGCCTTATTAACTGTAATAAAAAAAGTAAAGAAAACGTTTTTTTCTAAAACTGTAATTAAACAAGGTTGATTAAGCCCATGTTGTTGTATTTTTTTTGAAAAATTATTTTTGATCTGGTTATAGGATATTTACCTTTTTTTATCAAACTTCACCCAACGTTTTCTAAGAACAAAACTTCCTCAATGAAAAGAAAAGGCACTTCCCTTGAATATCCCAAAATTTTCACACAACCGGTAAAGGTATGTATAGAGAGGTGATAATTTCTAGCTTATTATTATGATAGTAGGTACGGAATTTGAAGCGCCACTTCAAGACTTCATGGAAACGATTGGTTTTTTTTTCAGTCGTGTTCATTACGATTCTTAATTATAAAAAGAAATTATGTAAAAGTCGTAGAACAAAACATTTTACTTATATTTTATGATTGGAATTGGTATTTTACAAATGTTTTGGTATGTTAACAGTTTTTTTTAAACTAGGAATAATTAAGATACCTACCTACAAAGTACTAGTAGGTAGCTACGACTTACAGGTAAAAAGTGCCAACTCAAGCGTAAAATTATCAAAAATTGAACCTATGAATAATTTAATATCCATAAAAAACAATTAACAGAATTAACTGAATTAACCAACTCAAAATATAAATACAATACACACACCGCACACAAAATAACATACATACACAATATTAGAAAAATGAAAGTTATAATATTAGAAAAAAAAGGCACAACATACATCGTAGTTTTAAGTACAATGGGCGGTCTTATCGCTTAGAGCGATTTCTTCCAGACAACTTTTGGATCGATGTTAGATGTACTAACTATTGAAAGTTATGTAACCAAAAAATTTAAAGAATTTATTTATACCTATACAGATCTACACGACAGTGATATGGGAATCGCTGCAATTTGCGACAGAACCCGATTGCTGTATGCCATCCACGATTGCAATGATTGAGGCAAAGCTGTCACTTGCTTTCTCGCACTTAGAGATACGAAGAAACTTGCTACTATAAAAATATCTACTTTTACATTTGCAACAACTAGTAGGAGACGTAGTAAAAATATTGTATACGTAGTACATAGCATTTTTATAAACAAGCTTCAAAAATTCAAGCTTTTGGGAGTACAATTGGCAACATAAAAAGATATTATTGTTATTATTATTTTATGATGCACTAGCAGCTTGTTCAGCTGATGCGTGCATATCGTTGCACTTGTGATTTATTTTTAAATGTTTGTCAAGTCTGTTTTTTAAACTGTTCACTGATGGCGCACTGATCACTGACTCTGGTAGATTATTCCAGTGGTTAACTACGCGACTTGGCAAAAAGTGTGTCCTAGGGTTGCTACTACTAGGGGGCTTGGTAAGTTTCAGTGAGTGTCCTCTTAAGTGTGTATTTAGATTCATTCTGTACAGGTTTTCAAAGTCTCTAACGTTGTAGTGTCAATTTAGTATCTTGTACGTTTCAATTAAATTTCCCCTTTGTCTCCGTTGTTCCAGTGTGGTCAAGTTGAGTTCAGTAAGACGTTCTTCATAACTTTTGTTTTTTAATAATTTTACAATTTTTGTAGCCCTCCGTTGTACTTTTTCTAACATTTCTATGTCTTTTTTGAAGTATGGATTCCACATTTGGAACGCTTATATACCTAATTAAATCTTTAAAAAATGATACACCCCTATAAAAAGTAACAAACACATTACAATACAAAAATAAATTATTGTATACCAAAACAAAAAAAATAGCAAGGCACCTGAATTACACTTACAAGCTATAGTACGACGGGCGGCTTTAACTCTAGAAGCGATCTCTTACAGTCAACATTTGGATTGAGAATACTAACGAAGTAATAGAGATCGGAGGTGTAAACATGTTGGTCATAAGTAAATAACAAGCCAGATCATCGAGAAGAAACATTAAAAAATTGTCTTACTAAATTCATATCATTACTTTGTTCCAGGTAATTATAAAGGAAAATCTTTTTAATACTTGGAGTTTTACCCGCGATACTATTATAGGTAAGTTTTTGGAGTGGTAGGCTCTGGCCGTGGTTGTAATACCACCCACCGAACAAAGCCATGCCGTCAAGCGACCTAGTCGTGTTTCGGGATGATGTTCGGTGAACCATCGGGGAGACGGGTCTGAGCAGCCGCTCAACTGCCGTCTCTCTCTAGATCTATGTGCTCCATCTTAGGCTACATAATCGCTTCATATCAGGCGAGATAGTGGCCAAACATAGGTCTATTAAGCGAAAAAAAAAAGTGCACTCAAATAAAACTTAAGTTTGACCTGTTACCTCTCAGGAACAAACACTTCGTTCTAGTTTGTTGTGTTTGAGTTGCATTGAAAAATAAGAAATTGATTATTTGTATGCCACTTCAGAAATCATACGGTTTTGTGTGACTAAATTGCTTGTAAGTATTCTATGATATTTGGACATCATTGTATTTACCATTTTTATTTTATCTACAGCTCCAGAGTCCTAGAGTATCTTACGGTCAATAGAGTATTTTACAAGCTTTTATTTAACTTGCAATGTATATGTATGTATGTAACTATGTTTGTTCGGGTGGAATCTTGCAAGCAAAATTTTGTGTACTAGTCAAAGTCCGATGAAAATGCTATATTATGGTAACAGTCAGGTGATCTGATGATGGCGACGAAAGGTGGGCAATAGAACTCCTTGACGGATAATCGTATACTACAAGTGTTTGGGCTTATTTTAAGCTATCTATGTTTGTCCACTATCTCGCTTGATGATAGGCCACGATGTGGCCGAAGATGGAACACATAGATCTAGATCAGCTATACTCTAAGTGTGTTCCACGGAACCCTAGGGTTCCGCGATACCTCTGTAGGGGTTCCTCAAGAATTTAGAAAAATCAAAACACCTCTCTCTGGTCGAACGTTTTGACTCCGCGGCCGCGCGTGTACTTGCCATGTGGTAAAGTAAGTAATAATTAGTAACTGTTACATGGTACTTTTATTATGCTTATTAATAAAGAATACACTTTTAAAAACTATTGTTTTATTGTAGGGTTCCATCAAGTATTTTGCTTGCCAAAAGTGTTCCGTCACCGAAAAAGTTTGAGAACCACTGATCTAGATGAAGACGCAACAACTCAAACACGTCTCGCTAATCATTGCATCCCGAAACTCGAGTAGCTTGACGGCATGGTTTTATACGGTGGGTGGTTTTACAACCTTTGTAAAAACAACCTGATACAATTCATTAACCGACTTAAAAAAAGAGGTTCTCAATTAGATTTTGTAGTCCTCATAACAGTAGTAAGTCATTTATAAACTTATTTTAAGAAAATCTGGGCGCAGTGCGTTGGGTTCAATATTGCTTCAACATGGTTCCATATAAATTTCATCAATATTCGACCTTCGAAGATACATCAGAAAGTATTTTTTTTTTATAAAATGTATTATTGTTAAAATACACATCCTTCTTTATATAACAAATAATATTTAAAAAAATGATGACACAAAGGTCTGAATTTAAACGGCCAAATTAACGGTTTCCATTTATTTAATTGGTTACCACGAGTTTTCACGTCACCTCGACGTTGGGAGTGGCGCTGTCAATAAATGCAATCCACAATCATTTATATTACTGTCACACCACTACGTCTATAATGTTAATTCTCTTACATTAATCCCACCAATTCGTCGGTCTTTATTATAAAATCTATTGTTACTCTGTATCGCTATTCACAACTTCTTAACAAGGTAGGACTGACAATAACTGTTTGGCCGAACACCTAACAATAGTATAGATCCGTCCTTAGATAGTCACCATCAGTAATTCTTGTCGGAGTAATCCCCAAAGGTTAGAGGTTGATATCTTTATTTTGGCACACCTTTTGTAGTCACCGAATATAATATATGTGGGTTAGAGTTGCTAGTGATAGTCTCTCGATAGACTATGTGTGAGAGTATCGTGACCTCAAAACAATCGATATCGATACTATCCATCGTATTAAAACATAAAATAAGCAATTTCTACAGACCCTTCGGTTAATAAGAAGCGTTATTGTCGATATTTTTTAAAGTATTCGATACTATGGTGAATAATAATATTTGTTTCGCATTTCGTAACAGAAGTATCTATGGTTTTATAGTTTTCCGATCGGCGGTATGACCATATCTGAAAGGTCAACAATCGATAAAAAATCCAACTATCGGTAGTTACACAGATTATTGTTGATACGTAACAATGCATTAAACAGTAGATATCTCAAATACTTATTGTCAGAAAGTAAATAACAGTTTTGCTTTATCACCAAAAGCCAGTGTTTCTTCGAGTAATAATGACTTTCTTATATGCAAATTTAATACCCACTCTAAAACGTCAAAGGAAAATATCATGAGGAAACCTGCATGGCCAAGAATAACATCATTCAAGGACTTGTGAAATCCGCCAACTCGCACCGAGCCAGCGCAGCGCCAGCGTCGTGGATTAGGTAGGGCCCACTCTCTAACTGACGAGAGAAAATTCGTGTCCCACTCAGATAAAGTATGTGTCCCAGCAGAAGGAACTTGAACTTTGAGTAAAGTCCCAGTATCAACATTTAGCGCCTCCGCCGACCTCAGCCTCTTTGTACGTCCAATAGTCGGTCCAATTATTTCACCAGTTGTCACCGACTTTTTGTAGGACGTGTTCGTTGCAATATAAATGAAACTAAAAAAATTGGTGACGGTTCGTCTGACGTGGGCGGCCAGCCTTTACAAAAACGTAAAACGGGGGTAAAGTTTATAAGGCCTTACTTCAAAAGCCTCTGTGAAGTCCTTATTTACTCGAAACACATTTAAATAACAAGGTAATGTAGTCATCAATAGCTACTTAGCATACATTTAGAAAGCAACACTAATGCTCAACCACATTCTAAAGACGACTATAGAAAAATAAACATAGGTACTTAATGTAGGTGTTAAAAAAGCATTAGCGGACATGCCTCACTATGTTTTTTGCGAGTGATCACAGGATACCTCTTCAATCTCTAATTGACACGTCGTGTTTGTGATTAATCTTTTTTATTCAATAGTGTTCAAGACTCGGTAATAAAAAGTGTATAAAAGGTTCCTATATACGCAGGCCTAGCGCACTCCGCACTGTAGGTACGAAGCTACAAGTACATAGCCGGAAACCGACGGCGGGTCGCGTGTCGTTATACGTGCCGCGTCAGAAGAGATAAGAGCTATGCTATAGAAAGAGAGGCAAAGTCAAAGTCAAATATCATTTATTAAATAGGCACAAAAGTGCACTTTTAAAGGTCATAAACACATGATACAATAAAATATGTTAAAAATCATGACTTTGAAAAAAAGGTAAGTTTGTTTACCCATTTCTTTTCTATACTCAAATTTAAGTCTGAGTGCTGAAAAGAAATGCGAAAACTAACTCTACCAGTGCTTTGGAAATACGCGCTATAGGTTAATATGACTGGTAGGTATGCAGCGCTACGCGAGCTGAATTGAATTTTATTGTGTCATAGCAAGAGTCGCTATTTGTTTAAATTTCTTTGCCGAGTGATGCTTCTGTCCCTTAGTATTCTGTAATATACCGTCTAAATTTTTTTTTTTTTTTTCGCGGGTAGGCGCTAAAAGTGTCAACACATCAACAACATTGCTCTCTACTAAAATATTTATTAAAATTAAAATTCACAACAAATATAATTAAAATTATTGCTACTTTAAGGCAATATTGCATCATAATAAATGTTATAGTGTTCATAAAATAGTGCACTCACCTGCTGGCTAATTTATTCTCTACACTTCCAAATTTTCAAGATGTCTAAAGTGCAAGAGCTTTTGGATACTCAAAAACGCATTGAGGAGTCCCTAGCATCACGGATGGCAGATTTCGAGAAGTCCATGAAGACTGCGGGCAGCTCAGACAGTAAGCTTAGCTTAGATAAACTTTCTCAAGACTACAAAAGTTTCAAAGATACTGTGTGGGCCATTTTGCAGTTGCTTCGATCACAAATCCAGGCACTACTGCTCCATACGGATGATTTGGAGACCTATAATAGGCGCAATGCACTTCTGTTTAGTGGTATCGAAGAGAAGGATAGCCAGGACTGTAGAGCCTTGATTATGGAAGTCATAAATTCGACAATGAATGTCACTAGCATCAAGGCGACGGCTATCTATTCCTGTCATCGTTTAGGCAATAAAAGCACTGCACGAGGCCGCCCTATTCTTGTTCGCTTTGCTGATATCGCTACGCGCGACATGATCTGGATGGAAAAAAAGCGGCTTAAGTCTTCGTCCACGGTTTTAAGCGAATTTCTAACAAAACCGCGACAGGCAATTTTTAGCTCAGCTCGCAAGCATTTCGGCATTCATAGCTGTTGGACGAGAGACGGGGCAGTTTTCATCAAGTTGCCGAATAGTGAACGCAAGCGCATTGCGACTATAGAGGAGCTCGAAGAACTCATGGCGAAATTTCCAGCTGCGGCGGCGGTTAAAAACTCCGGCATCATAGCAGAGGAAAGTTCTCGAACCGGGCCGATGCCGGCATCGGCAGCGGCCTCCGAGCCACCGCTGAGCCGCAGGAATGCCAGCAAGGCTAAAACTTCCAAATGAAATAACGCATACTTGTCATCAATGTTATCATGTATCCTTGCATAGCACTTGTGAACTTTGATCTTCGTTTTATATGTATTGGGTATGTACCTATTGTAAAACTAGCTATAAGCACCCTCTTTTTATGATATTAGACGTTCCTTTTTACTTATGTTTAATATTTTATCTTCATGTTTTATAATTCGTTCAATCGTTCATTGACCTTTATTTGTGATATGAATGAAATGACGTGTCATAGACATGACAGTTGACATGTTGACTGACATGACAGATGACATGTTGATTGACATTATGAATAATGGCTTTCTTTACTGCTTTTCGGCTTTGCAAATTCTTGCACTCTGCCAGTGCACATATTAAAGTTTTTATAATGTAGGTAATTAGTTACGTTCGGAAATTGTATCGGTGGTGCCTGTAAGGGATTTGTATTACTTTGTAGTCAGTGTGCTGCTAGTACACTAAGTGTATATATGGGAGCCCAAATTGATATTATGTATATAGGTACGTAATTAAAACAAAAAAAAACAGAAATTGTCTACCTATTAATTTATTTATGTAACGTGCATGTTGATAATGATGTTTTATTGGTTCCACGATATGTTATTTCATAAGATCCATTGGTTTAAGTTCGTCTTCGTTTTTGTCTTTGATTTTTGCTATCATGTTTTTATTTTCTTTTTTCTATTTATGTTTTAAAGTAAACTGTAACAGCCAGCAGGTCGTGCAATAAATGTAAACCTACTGAAAAGTACATATTCCATTATATATTATTAATTATAAATTCACATCAATTTTTACTAGTAGTATAAGTATTTATTTTATATTATATATTTTATCTATCTTCTAATATTAATGTATTCGAGTGATGATTGTTCTTTCACAACAGCAGATTCTGATGATTCTTTTTGCAGTGTTGATGACAAATTACTAACTCTTAATGAAATTCTTAAATCTCAATTTGGACCTCTCTCTAAAAATTTTAATGCATGTCATATAAACGCACAAAGTCTACCTTCCCACTTCGCTGATGCCCTAGAATCTTTTAATCTAGACTCTCTTCACGCTATCCTCATATCTGAAAGTTGGTTAAAACCCTCTCTTCCCTCTGCCTTCTACCCTATTCCTAACTTTAGTCTCATTCGCAATGATCGTACGGGGAAAGGAGGAGGGGGTGTTGCTATCTACATCAAGAGTCATCTTCGATTTAAGACAGTGCTGCAGTCTCCGTCGGCATATAATGCTGGACCAGAATATATATTCGTGGAGGTTGACTGTGGAGTTAAACTGCTTATTGGAGTGGTTTACTGTCCCCCATGCATTAACTACGTGTCTACATTCGAACAGGTCTTAGAAAATCTTACAGCCGATTATGAGAATCTACTTATAATGGGAGACTTTAATACATGTTTGATGAGTAAAGATCAAAGATCAGCTCGACTCCGAATCGCTGTTGAATCTGTCAACTTAAATATTCTGGACCTTCTTCCGACTCACCACACATGCACTTCAGCCACACTATTAGACCTTATTATAATCTCTGATATAGATTTGGTGGCTTGTCATGGGCAGCTTCCTGCCCCGGCTTTTTCTCATCACGACCTAATCTACTGCTCTCTTAAAGTCAAATTTCCGAAGCCCAAACCACTAATTTTAAAGCAACGTAATTTCTCTCGTCTCGATGAATCTAAACTACGTAATGATGCCGAGGAGTTAAATTGGTCACTAGCTGAAGACTTACATGGAGTTGAGGACAAAGTTAACTTTCTAAATTCTAACATCATTAATTTATTTGACCAGCACGCCCCAATTCGGTCAGTGAAGATCAAACGTGCACCCACTCCCTGGATGAATGACATGATTCGAAGAGCAATGGCCAGGAGAGATCGGGCTTTTCGCAAATTTAAACGTGAGCGAATACCAGACAAATGGGACGCTTACAAAAAAATGAGAAACCGCTGTAATCAACTGATTCGCAATGCTAAGCGACGCCATATCTCTGAACAAATCGAGTTAGCTACTCCTTCAGGCATCTGGAAGTTCCTACGAAGCTTAGGCTTGGGAAAACCAAAAGCTTTAGATAATAAAATCTCAATAGACCTTAACACCCTCAATAAACACTTTTCTTCTAGCGTCAAACTTTGTCCTCAAATAAAAAATCTCACTCTTGCCCAAATTCAATCAGTTCCTACTCCATTAACCGACCCATTTAATTTATCTTATGTAAGTCAAGACATGATAAAAAAGACAATACTATCCCTTAAAACCAAGGCTGTCGGAACTGACAGCATTGGTAGAGTTATGCTACTGTATATCCTGAACGAAATTCTCCCTACAATTACACACGTTATCAATCATTCCCTTTCATCTAGCTTTCCGCCGCAATGGTGCAAGGCACATATAATTCCGCTCCCCAAAGTCTCAAATCCTACACTTCCAAATGAATTTCGACCAATTTCTATCTTACCTTTTATGTCAAAAATTATTGAGTCGGTAGTGCACAAGCAATTGACGCAGTACTTATCCAAGGAAAACCTTCAAGATTCATTCCAATCAGGCTTCAGAGTAGGCCACAGCACAACTACAGCCATTCTGAAAGTAACAGAAGACATTCGCCTAGCTATGGAGAATAGCATGGTGACCATTTTAGTTCTTATTGATTTTAGCAACGCTTTCAATGCGGTCGACCATGATTTGCTTCTCGCAGTATTATCTCGCCTGAATTTATCACCGGCTACGGTGACCTGGTTTCGGTCTTATCTTCAAGGTCGCTGCCAGCAAATCCGTAACGGTCAAGACTTTTCTGATTGGTGCGACGTGGACGCGGGCGTACCACAAGGCGGTATCTTGTCACCACTTCTCTTTTCTATATTTATTAGTTTACTATCCCCAAATATTCAATGCAATTATCATTTTTATGCAGACGACCTTCAACTTTATTATTCCACTACTACTGAAAATTTGACTAATGCTATCGACATTCTGAATGACGATCTCATGCGTCTTTGTAACTGGTCTGATAGCCATGGAATTAAGGTCAATCCCAACAAATGCCAAGCTATTATGGTCGGCAGCACACGCCAGCTTGCAAAGGTCTGTGTCTCCAATCTTCCTCCTCTATCTTTTAATAATTGTCAAATTCCTTTTTCGCCTACAGTTAAAGATCTAGGTGTCATTATAGACCCTAATCTTAGCTGGACTGCGCATATTCAAGAGATTTCTCGCAAATTCTATGCCGCATATCATTCAATCATCAGGTTAAAACATTTTCTTCCTATTAAAACTAAGATCTCTCTAGTCAATACACTTCTTCTCCCAATAATTTTCTATGCGGACATCTGTTTCTTGGATCTTTCTGAAGAACTTCTCAATAAGCTTGATCGCTTATTAAACTCCTGTATCCGCTTCATTTTCAACCTTCGGAAATACGACCACGTCTCCGAATATCGTGCCAAACTAAAATGGCTCCCAATTCGTGAGCGTAAGAATATAAGAATTCTCTGCCTCCTTTTTACGGTACTGAAAGATCCAAATTCTCCTGAATACCTGAAACAAAAATTTCAACTTCTTGGGGACACTCATGACCGACAGCTAAGATCCTCAAATAATTTACTTCTCGCCACTCCTAAACACTCAACTTGTTTCATGGATAATTCATTTGCTGTCGTGGCAGTAAGGCTGTGGAATGCGTTACCAGGTAATATCCAAAAAAGTAATAGTAAAGACATTTTTAAGCGTCTCGTCCATGAACATTTTATTAAGCAAGTTTACCCTAATGACTAACATTATCTTCAATACTGCTGTTTTGAAAAGTTCAATCCGCTTTTTCTTACCTATACCTAAACCTACATGTGATCCTATCACTTTATGATTATATATATGTATATATATATATATATATATTTATATATTGTTATATTATATAATTATAAATATAATGTGATGTTGTATATATTTTTCTATTGTTAAACAATTTATTATATTTATTTTGATGTCATTTATTTAGTATATCTCAACGTACTTTTGCTCAAAACGTAGCTGCACACCCACTATATTTCTTTCACGACCTGGAAGACTGGTAGATAATGCTAAATAGCATTAAGTCATTCCTTGTACCATTTTTGTGCAAAACTATTAAATAAATAAATAAATTCTAGATATTGGTGTGGGCAGATCTATACATATAAAAAAGGAGGAAGGGCCAAAACACAGTGATGTTCTTTAAACGTAATTATTATCAAACGGTAAATATGCCACTGCGTAATGCTTCACCTTTCTGTTGCCGCTGTATATTCAATACATAACAGACGTTACTCTCAACGACTTTCCGTGGAATGTGCCTTTTAGAAACCTTTTCTTACCTAATAAGGATGAATCTTCTCTTTAGGATATAGTTACCGTCGCAAACGAGAACTAGAAATAGTGTGTCAGTTTACTATTTAAAATAGGAGCTGGCTGTATGAAAGTTTACCTAAAGAGGAGATCAAGGCTTCATTTTCATTAACTTGTTAATACCGTTCCCTTTTACAACGAAAGTTATTTGAAAAAAATGTTTGTAGGTACTTTAGGTCCTATCTTACTTCCTTTTAATATTATATTATGCGAAAATTTGTGAGGATGGACGGATGGATGGATGTATGGATGAAAGATTGTTACTAAACCATCCTGCTAATATTATAAATGCGAAATGAGTATGAATGAATGGATGGATGGATGGATGGATGTTTGTTACTCAATCACGCCAAAACTACTGAACTGATTTTGATAAAATTTAGTATTTTAGGTCCTCTAAAAGCACATAAGCTACTTATTATCCCGGAAAAGCCGGGAACAGCTACTATATTATACATCTATCTATTCATCCCGAAAAAAGGAACCATTCACTATGGAGCAAGTATAAACATAGCTCTACGAGACAGGGTCGTGGGTATCAGCTTTTATCTAAGTAACAAAAATACAAAGGGACAGTCAGTTTATACAACAACACTTGTGAACCTCATTTTAGACAACCTCTGTGGTGTAGTGGTCGGTCAGGTAAGCTCAAATCAAATTCACCACCGAGGCTACGGTTCGATTACCGTGACTAGACAAATGCACAGAAAAAAATAATGACATGTTTAAATTTTATCAAAAATAAAAAACCGACTTCAATGTATCTTAAAGTTCAAGGTCCAAAGTCAAATATCGATGAAATTTATATGGGACCACTTCGTATATACTGAATATACACTACGTATATATTCGCTATACTGAACCCAGCGCAAAAAGAATTTTCCAAATCGGTTCATAAATGACGAAGTTCTGAGGTAACAAACATAAAAAAAAACACAATCGAATAGAGAATCTCCTCCTTTTTGATGTCGGTTAAAAAAGCGCAAGCATTTGTTTCGTGTCTGGGTGTTGTGGGACCATGGTCCTCGTAGTTTATGGTTCCCTAGATACAGTTAATCCTAGTAAGAAGCCAGGATCTTAGAATGTAATCGTTGGGCATATTTATTATTTATTTATAGGTATATTTCTTTTTCTATACAATCAGCCCCCCTACCCATATGTCCCTCAAGCGCCAATCGTATATCATGTTGAGATCGAATTAAGGTACAGCGTCACAGCGAACAATAAGATACGGTCTAATTATTGTCAATTCAGGCAAGAAATCGAATGAATCTCATTCATTAATACCAAAAGACTACAAGTTGAGATAAACTTAATGGGACAATATATGACATCATAAGACATTGTCGCTGTGAATCTACACCTTAATCTGAGCTCAACACGATATACGATTGGCACTTGAGGGACATATGGGTAGGGGGACAGGTCCAACAAACACACGTCATAAATTACACCTATCTATCAGTTCAATCTTCGATTCTCTCCAGCTTAACTAAAACAGGATCATCGACGAGCAGGTCCATGAGTCAGGAGTAATGGTCTCAGGAGAGTAATGACTATGAATACTGGCTCTGCGATTACCATACGGTATACAGGGTAGATTTTTGACGGGACAGTAAGGGTACCTTAACCGTTATAGTTACAGGAAAACGTGCCGAGGAGACCATCCATAACTTTTGAGATATTCTGAACTGCATTCACAGATTTTGGAAAAAATTTACTGTCAGCGAAAAAAATGATAAGATACCAAAAAAAATTTTATGCCAATTGATACTGTTTCTTGTAGGGATCAAAAGACTCTACGAGACCGTTTAGGGGATGACTACGGAAAAATTATTTTATTAACATTTTGTACGGAAAAACGATTAATCAACTCGAAATATTTGTTGTTGCCAATCGATCCTATTTCTTACTGTGATCAAAAGACTATGTCTCAAAAATCGGGGACTGTCTCTAAGTGCATAGTTAAAAAGATGCAATCAAAGACAGCCCCCGAGAAGTGCGAGGACTTTTATTGGAGATATGGAAATTATTAATTATAGCTACTTATTTTTATAATAATATATCGAGTGTACATATCGATATTTCATAAAATATCGATATGTGCTCTCGATATCGAATCAGCCCGATATTTTCGAATAATCTGAAATCGATATACGCTATTTATATATTTCATCCGATGTATAAAATATCCTACAAAGTTAAAAGTACTTTTTTTTACTTTTACTCTGTCGGCTAGATGAACCCATAGAAAATAAATTCGAAGTATGTAGTAATATTTTAAGGTTGGCAATACTACTCTGGTAAAACTAAAATCTCGGACCCTTACTTGCAGAAACGAATCGCACTGACACGGAATACTCTGGGGAGCGAGGGCAGCACTTGTCGCTACGTGAGTGCTAATCTATTTTAATCTGTGGTCGTCGGCCGAAAATTAAATGAATGGCTGCTGTGCTGTCTTATTAGAAAGAAAGTTTCTCGTCTTAGTTCTTAGCTTCGTTTACTCAGTGAAGAAAATTGCTTAGAATTTAAAGACAGATTTAGAGTACAAAAAGTTAAACGAAATTTATAATGATCTGTGAGAGTACAATACAATATCTATTTTGATAGGTTACGATACACACAGTAGGTAAGCATAAAACCAATTAACATGCGATATATCGAAAATGTCGATATTTTAAATCGATATTATCGCAATTGTATGATACCTTACAACATTGCGATATATTAATAAAATATCGATACTTTTTCTACAAGAAAATTCCTAGGCAGATAGAGAGTGTAATACCTAATTTATAAATTATTTCCCAGACGAGCCCTGACGTTGCTATCTGACATCTAATCGCCTAATGACTACATCTAAATCACCCTCCTACTCCACATGCTATCAGATGCTATCTGCCAGATAATTTGCATATACTTTATGGCGACACCTTACCTTCATTAATGTATGTACTAGAATTTAGTTTTAAATTTTAATCTAGTTTACCAGTCTTTGTTTTCTATTGACTTGATTTTGACCGATTTAATGAACTGTATCATTTAATGATTCATACCTACTGTATATATTTTAACGCAATATATCTACCTACAATTGAAATTGATTTTTAACCGACAAAGTCGGTTGGTATTTTTTTATATATTACCTCAGTACTCCGTCATTTATAAACTGATTTAAGAAATTCTTTTGCATTAGGTTCAGTATAGCTTCAAGGTGGTTCTATATAAATTTCATCGATATGTAGTCGGTTTTATTTGTTATAAAATGTTTACTTGTCTTTTAGTCAGTTCGTTTGTCATTTTCTTTGATTAGACTTGAAAGAATGTTGCACAAACAAGCAATAAACTATGAGTAGGTATACTGTTTTGCTGGTTAACACGGCACGCGCGAAGGCCTAATAGAGTCTCTAGAATTGAATTGTAATTTTAATGTTTTCTCATGCGCGCGTGAAGTGATAATAAATAAGTAAGTTTCCATAAAATAACATAAGTAGCTGCATTTAACTCAGCTTCAATTAGTATTAAATTTATTTTAGTACCTAAAAATAGCATTCGAGAACATAAAATTTCAATCAATAGTATAAATCATATAAAGTTGCATTCCAATATCCACAATTATTAATAACTAGCTATTCCCGCGTCTTTGTTGGCGTGGACTATAGTTTAACGTTGATATAGAGACTTTCTTGTATGGTTATATACAACACATGTTAGTTACGAAATTTCCCAACTTCGTTCACTTGGACCAATGACGATTTATTAACCACGCTTGGACTATAGTTTAGCGCTGATCGTTTAAAACTTTTTTGTAGATTATGTACAACACAAATATGTTATTAACAAAATTTCCCTGTACACTATGTTAGGGGTCTGATTGTCGGGAGCAAGCATGTGATGACTGACTTAGATCGCTGCGCCCGTGAGAAGACTACGTAAAGCTGTGAAAAACATTATTAAGAATGTAACCATTTATAACATAATTATTTTTTAGAAAAAAACAAGAACCGTCTTCTTTATTTTTTTCAAAAAGTGCTGAATGAATTTCGATAAATTTACATGGGACCATTTCTGTAGTAACCACAAACCACCAAACAAAAAAAAATAATCATTAAAATCAATTCATTTTTGGCGGAGAAATCGCGTAACAAACATACAGAAAAACATACTGTTGAATTGAAAACCTCCTCCTTTATTGAAGTCGGTTGATAAAATATAATCAACACGCAAAAATAACACAATATCTGACAAGCTACTTCATTTTGACAACACAATTAGAATTACTATCAAATATAATTACAAAATTACAGTAAAAATGAGAATTGATCAGTTGAATACTAGATTGATATGTCTATGTGCGGTCAATCAAGGCCTATTGAACGGCCATCACGGTGATTAAAAACTTTTTTGGCAGGTCCACTATCGGGCTACGAGATTCGAGTATATTTGATTGAATAGAAATATAACATTTTTATAAAAAGTTTTAAAAAGTCATGGTGGGCTGTCACGATTTTTTTGTGTGGACCGACCTGGTGGATCGTGGATAAAGATGTGAAAGCTTGTAGTATAATTAAAGCTTTTATTGCTGCTGACTAATTAGAGAGGGCATTGGCATGAACGCCCATCGTAAAAAAGGACCGTAGTATTACTTATACGAGAGCGAGTGTGGCTCAATGGGAGCACTTGCGACTTTCGATCCCAGTTCGAATCCCACTGGCCCCGCACTACTGACTTTCTTAAGTTATGTGCTGAATTACCACTCGCTCTAAAAACGATGAAGGAAAACATCGTGATGAAACCGGCAGATCTAAGAATTTATCACAAAAATTCAAGGACATATCCACCAACTCGCTCTGAGCCAGCGTGACGGATTACACAAAGGATATCAAAAATTAAAAGCAATTGCCATTTAGTTCTTGTTTGATTGAATAAAAATAAAAATGACCTAGACTACACAAAAAACGTGCCTTACCAATAACTATAAATTTAAATTATGCCTAATAATCGTCTCCGTATAAGACGATATAAGAAGGATAGAAGAAATTTGGTTGCTTGAGCAGTAGGCTCGGTGGCCCAGTGGTTAAGGCGTCGGGACGGTATTCCGAAGACACAGGTTCGATCCCTGCCCGAGCAATATAATTTTTCTTCTTCCTTATTATTTAAAATCTTATGCCTAATTACTCTGTAATTTTGCTCACCATTTTATTACAGATAAATGTATGCCCACAATTATACTTAAATCTACATATATACGATAGGCTAAAATTTGGTTGTGTAAATACATATATTAAAAAAATTGTTACTTTATTATGAGAAACATAATTTTGAAATTGCCACCATAAATCAGTTAATCATTCCAGTGTGAAAGAGTTGACCAAGTTGATTTACTAATAACTTCTTTGCATAACGGAGGAGTTTTAGTTTTATATTTACTTATTTAGTTCGACACAGGGAAATATTTATTTTTACAGTATCTTATGTTGTGAAGTTATAATTTTTATGTCGTATGTAGGTATGTACCATTGTACCTATCTGATACCTATCTGATGAGTATCATTATTAATTGCATATCCATTACATTACAACTTATAATTTACAGATATAACCATTTCTACACGGGATAAAATATATATAAAATAAGTTCATCACGGGCGTCGACGCCTAGGAAGGCCCAGAAAACGTCGGCGGGACGATATGGACGCTTTCCGTAGTGACTGGCCTGAGATCGCAATGGAGAGGGATCCATGGAGGGAGATGGGGGAGACCTTTGCCCAGTGCGTCCAAATAGGTTAAAAAAAAAAGTTCATCACTTGACATTTTAATATAAAATCTTTTTGCGTAATCGCACTTTTCATTGTGTCAGTTGTCTTTTCAGAAACTGTATTTTTTACATTTAAAAAGCGTGTGAAATGTAATAATCTACTCAGCTACTTATGTCGCTGATTTATACAATACAATACCATATAATTACCTACACTTTATTGCACACCGCAAACATAATTACATGAAAAAATATACCTTAACTAGGGTAATACAATTGGCGGTCTTATCGCATAAAGCAATCTCTTACAGACAACCTTTGGATGGACTGGAAAAATGAAAATAAAAATTGACGGTGGTGCACAGCAAATAATTAATATAAACAATAATAAAATGAAACAATCGAATCGAAAATGAAAAAAAAGGAATATACTATTAACAACAAATTCCTACATATTAGTTAATATAATAATTCATATAACTAACTTATACTTACTGGACTATACATATATGTATATAATAAATAACATACATATTTATATATAATGAAACAGAGTGTAGTAGTTTTAGTGCAGAGAGGAAAGATAATGGGCTTTAACCATTTTTTTAAATATATAGATAACAGACAATAGATAATAGTTTAGATAGATAACGCTATTTAATTTAATTTCTGTTTGTTTAGGTGTTAAATCATATATTATTATGTATTTGGTTATGATATACTTGCATTAAGCTTATCCTATATTAAAGATACATATGTACATACCTACACACAAGTAAACAGATGCATACTTACTTGTTTACATTTATCTTATTTAGTAGTTGAACTTTTAATGGCAGTAGAAAGCGAATGTGCGTACTAAGACAAACCTACTGTGATTTTTGTGGTACTATAGAAATATGTTTGTATAATACTTTTGTTGATTAAATTAATAAAAAATAAATTTCTTTTAAATATGTCAATTGTACCAACTCAGTGTGGTCAATCTTTACTAAGCTATTACAATTTTGTATCTCATTACGAGCTGACGTTAATTTGACATTCGACTGTTTACACTGTCGCATTCTTAGTAAATGCGTACTTGATGATATAGATTATTTATTTAAAATGCTATAATGAGGCATAAACGGTACACAATCGATGACAAATTAGGAATGACAGCTTCAATACATTATTTCAATAGATAATTTTTTAACATGTAAGCACAATAACGTCACAATAATAAAACTTGGCACCTGTCTATTTGAATGCCTATTGATGAGTTGTCGGTTGTGACTTGTGGTGATAGTGACGGTGCTACAAGGATTTGGTTTGTTCCGCATTCGTCCCCCCTGTTTTGAAAGAAAAAAACATTTACTCAAGACGTGACTTTACTTGTGGTAGGTTTCTCGTATGCGAGGGGCCGTCTGGGTGGGTACCACCGCTTTGCCAGTTATTCAGCCGCCAAGCAGTAGTGCGCAAGCATTACTGTGTTCCGGTTTGAAGGGCATTATAGCGAAATTACTGGGCATTGTGAGACTCAACAGCTAATTGTCTCAGGGTGACGAGCGCAGTGCGGCGCCGCGCAGGATTTTGCAAAACAAAGTTCTTGCTGGTGTTGATATTGTTATGGGCTGGCGTATTGTTTACCATCAGGCAAACGACCAGCTCGTCTCGTCATTCAGTTACATAAAAAATACTTTATTTTAACAAATAATACTATAAGTAAACATATACACAGTACCTACAATGAAATGCTGCGCGATGTCAGAAAAAGGCTTTTGCCTCACATTCCAAAAATGTCCATATTTGCGCCACGTTTAATTTATTTCTTGTTTTATCCCACATTACCTACACTCCTTAAAGTACAGTTGCAAGATACATAAGTGTTCGATACTCTTGTTGTGTCACAGCCAAAAATGGAACATTTTTTTTTATTATTACCGAATAGGCAAGCATTTGACCGCAGTCTCACCTGATGGAAAGTGACGACACGGTCGACGTTGGATCATTGCCTAGAAGATACCGATTCACTCGACACTTGAAGACACCTATTATAAGAATTGAGAAACAAAGACGCTGGTGTTCCATTCCTTAGCTGTTCGCATTATAAAGGTCGAAGCAAAACGCTTTGTTCGGGCAGGAGGAATGTCACCCATGTATCGGATGCTGAGTTTCCGTGCGTCTTGTTGTCCGATGATAGAAAGGAGATAGAGGAATTAGCTCGTATAATTCCATCGCACACTTACCGTGATGATAACTAAGGAACTTGTAACAATAACTCTAAAGTGCTTATGTCGGAGCAGCGCCCCCAATTCGTATTCATGCAGGCCCCGATTAACCACAACTTACATAATACCTTTAACAAGCGAATTTCAGTAAACTAAAATTAAAACCCCGACACAAAAAACCTTTAAAAAAGTAAAAAACGGCAGAACCGATTTTGATTAAACATCGGTCTAAGAACCACCGCTAGAAAACGTGCTTTCAAAAATAAAAAAACGCATCCAATCGGTTCACCCGTTTAAGAGCTACGGTGCCACAAACAGACACATAGTAGTCAACGTTATAACACCCCTCTTTTTGCGTCGAGGGTTAAAAACTCTTTGCTCCCCACAAGTTTTTTTTATGTAGCTAAGTGGCGAGACAAGCATGTCGTTTACCTGATGGTTAGCAACACTTCCCATAACTGACGCAGCGCCACCCAGAACGTTGTTTTGCCTAAAAACTATTAATTATATGTTTTGCCAAGGGACGTCGACCCTTTTAACCAACTTAAAAAAGGAGGAGGTTCTCAATTCGATTGTATTTTTTTTATGTTTGAACCCTCAGAACTCCGTCATCTATTTAATTCATTCGATTTAGATAATTCTTTTTGCGTTGGGTTTTGCACACCTAGCTTCAACATGGTCCCATAATTTCATCGATACTCAACCTTGGACTTCGTAGATACGTCAGAATTGAAGTCAGTTTTTTTTACAAAATGTATTAACGTTTTTCCTAATAACCCAGCTAGATTGTCCATTATGTACTTATTCTGTGGAAGATCATTAGCTGCCGTCTGTATTACCCGGAGTCCCGTTTGTTTATTATGATTAATCATGTCATGTTATAACCATTCGACTACTTTATGCTAGGATACATCTATATGTATCCTGTTCGATAAAGTGAACTTACAATGTCTTCTTGTTGCCGTTTTCATCTTAAGACTTTGTTGGCGCTGCGTCTCGACATAGATTGATGAACGCTTTATATTGTAAACATTAAATTAAGAAACATTACTCAAAAATTATAGAAGAAAAAGTTACAATAGGTGGTCTTATCGCTAAAAGCGATCTCTTCCAAGCAAGACATAAACAAATATGTCTTGGCCATAGAATTCTTTTTCCACGTAAATCGGTATTTTTCCATTGGTAACCTGACATTTGGGCACCTGGGCCCCAATTCACTATGACAACTTGGCGAAATCACGTCGATTCCTTGCTTTGAAATCACGTCAATTCCTTCATTAATAAACGATATCACTATGACGCATTCATATATTCATAGGTATATATATATATGACGCGTCATAGAGAATACAAATTTCGCAGATGTCGTTTATTAATAAAGGAATCGACGTTTCCTTAAAGCAAGGAATTGCCAAGTTGTCACAGTGAATTAGGGCCTAGATGGGAAGCGACGATGTGGTCGAAGATGAAGCACGCTAGCCTAGTAAGTATCTATTCACTCTTGATTTGAACACACCCAGGTTGTATTTTATAGGAAACAGATAGCACGTTCCACTATATAGCTTTCACGAAATGTTTGTGTTAATAATGTAAAAACCTATTTGTGAACAAGAGTCAATCTATAGATGCCATTTTATGATTGTTGATAACGGCACTTAAGTTAATTGCGAGCCGTACTACAATATTTCTTCGGAAAAGCTTACTTTTAGCACTGAAAAGGGTCAAAAAGTTCATATTAGTACTTTGAAGTTAGTCTAAGATCTAACCCCGGTTTATTGGCGAGTAATAAATAACTTTAATGTGCCAATCAAATCACTAGAGTACCGTTATACTAACATTTATGGCAAAATAATGTGTTTAAATAATAAACATCAATATTGTAGCATATTTTAACTCTTAAGCGGGTAGATTCACAGCACATATACCTACTCAAATTATTATTTTTTATGTTAATATATTAACAAAAAAAGTTTTTGCACGCATGCCCAACATTTTTACACCGGCAACGGTAGAATATTGGAAATTTATAAAAAAAAATTAGACCTATTTTTACCATATTCTTATAAATAAATAAATCATTCATTCATTCATTCACACTTATTATAAATGCAAAAGTTTGTATGTTAGTGTGTTTGTTACCTATTCACGCCACAAGGGCTCAACGTATTTGGATGAAATTTCGAGCTTATACTCTGGATTAACACATAGGATAATTTTCCCGTATATAAAAATGAACAGTTCCCGAGGGAACAGCTATAAATCGAATTCTACGCGGGTGAAACCGTGCGGCGCAGCTAGTAATGTAATAATGCTTAATTATCCTCTAGAAACATATTAATATTACATCTCTACTATCCTCATGTAGAGGTATATACATATGTAGAGAGAAACCACAACGCGTGATCCGAGTGAGCGAAGCGAGCGAGCTCGGAGAAGCGCCAGAAGAAGAATTTTCATTTTGTTAAAACGCGTTTTATCTTCTTAATTTGACCTAGTTTATGTATAAATAATACTCATTGTTTTATTCCCAAAACCAACATTTAACAGCCGTCATTGGTAAAACTTAGCATGTTCCAAACGCTAATGGTAAAAGCCCGAATTTTTTTATAATTTTTGTATAATCCTTACATTTACCAACCCAATAATATACGGACTTTTACAGTAACATATCCTCAGCTAATATCTAAAACTTGTGCTTATAAAAACCTTTACACTTATATTTAATTATTTAATATCCCAAAATTGTTTAAAATGAAAATACCAAGCAAAAGTAATTAGTTTTACCAAAGGGTTAACTCTAGATCTTTGTATTTGCGCCCAAAGAGCGTGAAATTGAATGTGAGAGACCGGCGATGTCTCTTCGTAATCTCGGACATATCCTATATCAATCTATCTATAATCTTTCTAGATATATCTGATGTCACGTCGCGACTCGGTGCGTGTTTAATCTAGCCATAGATTATTGCTCTTCTCATAGGAAGACGGGTAGACAGGCCATAGCAATACAGCGAGGCAGAAAGGTTCGTAGAACTGCAACATCTACATACGTGGAAAACATATTGAAATGCGTTGGGTTCAGTATAGCTTCAAGGTAGTCCCAATTTTTTTTAATATGAAATCTATACTTGTTTTACCTTTGAATGAATAAGTACTTCGCGCCAAAATATATGGCTGCTGACCGGCGCACCACGTGACTTGCGCAGTAGAAAAAAAAATATAAAATTGTAACCGCGTAGGTCACGTGGTGGGCCGACCAGCGGCTATAAAGTTTGGCGAAAGGTACACAAGCATATATAACGGGGTACCACCCCTGAATTAACAAAACCCTTAAAAAGTTTAGAATATCACGACAATTTGAAATATCTATTCTGTCGATTTATATTCAAAAACTGCCTGCTGCAATGCAGAGTTTTAGACTGTTGTGTTGTTCCGCGTGCTTAGCTTGTTACATACAATGTTCTGGTAGGTACATATTTAAGTACTTGCGTAATTTGAAATCAAAACTCAAACAATAAAAAAATTAAAAACACATCATACCGTATTCAACCAAAAGCTAGTAATTATTAAAAGCCTCAAAGGCAGCTCTACGGAGCGGTTACTCAGGGCCATTCTAGCGTAGCCTATTTCCACGCGATCGGCGCACGCGCACCCACCCGTTACGTCTACTAATAACGACACGTAACAAATTCAAGAGCGAATCAAATCGCAGTATTTTAGACGGGCCATGCAGATTAGACTTTCAGGCGTGTATTAAGCTCTCTTTATATAGAGGTAAACTTGAGTTAAATCCAAAGTCTCATATCAGGATTAATGATGTTTATTTATTGTTATTATGCTGCATCTACATTTATATGTAAAAAGCGATAAAGCTTTGTGATTTCTTAGACTAGGTAAGTTAACCAATAAGAAAAACCATTCTAAAGCTATATTATTCCATACGGACATGGGCCTACTTCGTTCTAAAGTAAAGTTCTCGCAGGATAACGAGGAAACTGCGAGCGTCGCCGCAGCGCAGGCGCAGGTTGGATCATAATAATAACACAACATTTTTGGGTCATAAAGGGTCAACAACTAACCTTTCTGTTAAAGTTAGAGTAAGAGAGTTCTGGTCTGAGAGAACTTTAGGTCTATTATAAAAATATTTAATTTCTCTAAAAAAAGGCAGTCACCAAAAAAATCGCCTTCATCGATGTTCAGTAAGAACAAATAAACAGTTTAGATAGTAATACAGTACAAGTACAGTTAAAAAATAAAGAATGAGTTGACGAGGTTACAGGAGCTTCGAATACGAGTTGTTGTTCCTATATTGCTAGTTTTCAGCTCTACCTTCCTTCAACGCACTGTTGTGTGGCACCTCTTGGTTGTTATAAAAAAAACAACTTTTAGGCACACAGAAACATTTATTTTTGTTTCCACAATTTTTAACACACACGGACAACTTCCCGCACTTCACAGTATAAGAAAATAGTTTTGCAGCTATTCTACCTGACTGCTTATTCCAGGCTGACCGGCAGGCCTAGAGCCAGGTCCGTAGTCAGGTCGCTTAAGAGCGATTAAGGAAAAAGCCTTGAATACTAAAATTTACCAGTTTATATAGGGAGACATATTGCTGACAGCGATTTAATTAGTGTTGGGGGTTCGCCCCTAGGTCAGCAATATTGCGATGTGTAACAGCACGTCTACATTTTACAACAATATTCATCACGCTACCTGTGAAAAACGGTTGGTCGTGGTGGGTAGCAGCCACAACTGGCATTGCTTATGGGTGGTATCAAGGTACAATCTAGAAATTGCTCAATAAAAAACTGGCGTGCCTTTAGTCTTATGAGATTGACTACACGGCCATTTGAGACGGATCGACTTACCGGATTATAAGATTAGCGGAATGGCCATCGGATTTAATGGTTATTAAGCGTAGGTGTATAATATGAACGCGTGCCGCAACGTGGAAAATATACTTTAATAGAAAACAATATCATGTGACTGGAGGTACAAAAGCGTATCTGACTCGTCTAATATCGTATATAAGACCTTTATTAATTGAATGATATATCATTCTGGAGCAATTATCGTATCGTGTCTATGGTATATCCAGTTTAGTAAAGACATACAAAATATATTTGTACTTATAAGTATTGTTTTAAATATAAAACGGGTACAATCACGGTATGACTTTGTCGGATAACTAAGACCAATAAACGAAGTAACTTTTGCTACTTTTTTCTTTCATGAATAGGTTTGTTACCAATGTGCAAAAGAGATAGATAGTATTTTGGTACTTCAGTGTCAAATTGCATCACATTTGTATAACACACAAATATATAGACGCATCTTATCACTTCTTTACTTCTTTTGATCTCTTTGGACGTAGTGAATATATCTGCCTGTCTGATTGACCAAGATTATACTGAAATCAGGGCCCTAATTCACTATGAAAACTTGGCAATTCCTTGCTTCGAGGAAACGTCGATTCCTTCATTAATAAAGGACATTTGCAAAATTTGTATTCTCTATGACGCGTCATATATATGAATATATGAATGCGTCATAGAGATATCGTTTATTAATGAAGGAATCGACGTGAATTGGGGTCCATATCGAGACTAGACTGTAATTATTACGAGTAGAATTCCAACTTTTCTTCAATTCACAAATTAGTTTTCATTCAGTCAACGATCCATGTGACCTGGTGGTCTTTGGTGGTATTGTCTCATTTAACGTCATTCAAATTTAGCACAATTGGCCTTCCAGATTTTGAACAATTCGGATGTCCTTCCGGGAGCTTTCTACGCTTTAACATTGCGGCAGTTACCGAGCTACAGTGACAGTTAACAGTACCTATATTGTCACCTAATGCGGCTTTTCTGAAGTTCTTTCAATTTTTAAACACTTGTGGACGAATGTGATAAGGAAGTTATGATGTCCACTTTAATATGCAGCAGTAGACATTCACTGCCTTAGATACTCATCTGTCTAGTGCAGAACGAGTGTCGTGGACCTATACCTAGTCATTTTCTTGTTATTACATCTCGTTTTTGCAATGGTATGTGCTTTATTTTCACACTGTAAGCGCTCATAAAACTGTACCTTTCTTGTGTACTTACTCTTAATAATTATAAACACAGTAAGCTTTATCTGCCAACCTACGAATATAGCATTTGTTTTTTTGTTTTTAACCGAACATGCACAAAGTACCTTCTCAATTTGACGTATATATTTGTATTTTATGTACACTGACTACTGAACCGATTTGTATGATTTTTATATTAGTTAAACGAACAAATCCACCATATACGAATACGTGGTCCCAGATAAATTTGATATTTTGATGAGATTAGGAAATTGAGATTAAAAACTCTAGCAAAAGATTTGTTTTGTATCATGACGGTTCATTTTTTATTTTAAAGTATGTACTTTAAATCTAGAACCGATAACTGTTGGGGTAGACGCGTTCTAGAGTTGAGACCACGAATTGGCAAACGTAGTGTAGGACGCCCTCTGGCTAGGCGGAGCGACAATCTTCGCAGGGTGGCTGGTAGCAGCTGGATGAGAGTAGCCGGGGATCGTGCTCAATGGCGTGCAATTGGAAAGGCATATGTCCAGCAGTGGACTGCGATAGGCTGATGATGATGATGATGATGACTTTAAATCTGAGTTCGGTTCAACATTATTAGGTACTTAGACGAGAAGTACTTAGCCCCAGGTATGTGGCCATACCACTGTCTTTTAAAGTAGTATTATTTTAAGCTTAATTCGATTTTTCGTACCACTGGTACCACGAAGTCCTAAAAGCAAGCTTACTTTAATATTGTTTTGTTAAGAAGTTTTGGTGACGTCACTGATCAAAGAATTCACTAGCTTCTCATGTATCATATAACAACCTTACACGTTCAGGTTCGTGTAGAATAATCATGCCGCTACAAGAATTTGACAGCCAGGTCACCGGGCCACCATCTAACGATGGTCATTGTCCACACGTTTGACAATACATACATACATTTACTGTCTACCATCTATACAAATCTACTTACATGTTTATAGCACGAAATGTATGTACGAACCTAGTTCCAAAATCAGTAAAAAGTAGTATCTTTCATGGCTTTCTTTTTTCCACGTTGGCGTCGCACTTCTTTTGCATTTATTTGCAAGTGTCATGTTATTTTATGTTGGATCATCATTTCGTCACTGCTTCATTAGTTTCATGTGTTTATGTTTTGATTATTAGGTTTGCTGAATACTACTTATGGATTGTTTTTATTAAAACGGGGTAACTATAGGAAGTATAAATAATGAGGGAATTAAGGATGACTATTAGGTCAGGGGTCTACTCTGAGTTGCTTTTGTTCGTTCCTTCGTTCGTGCGGACTAAAAGAGACACTCTTATGCCTGTTGCATAACGCTATCCCTTACACCCGACGGAACGAATATTCGTAATTATGAATCGGAGGAGATTATAATAGGAATCAGTCAACAAGCCGATAAAACTTATACGTCAATGCCATATAAATTCAATGACATAAAATACTTAATAGTATATCTATACCTAAAAGTACTATGAGGACTTCTTGGCGGGAAATAAAAAGTCATTGTACATAGATAGATTAATCATTACGTTCTCGTCATGTAGATCGTAATGGCAAATTGAAAGAAGAAAAAAAGAAAAAATTTTTTTTTTACAAAACTGCACACAACAATCAATAGTACATATACAAGTGTAGCAGAACAAAATAAGACAAATTAATGAGACCAAGACAAACAATTACAGCATGTGTATGGAGACCGTGTTGAAGTCAATTCCAGATAAATAAGGTTAACCAACCAATCTTTTTAATCCTGAACTAAGAAATAGTTTTCATCGCTGATTGCTTCTCTGAAGAAAAGGTTATTATCTGTCAAATACTTCAGTTTAGGAGCTTAGTTACATTCTTGACACAATAAATGACAATAAAACCTATAATTATTGTAAATTAATAAAAAGTTGATCTTATGGTAAATCATACAGTATACTTATATGTAGTGGTTGGAACTTGGGCAGGTTGGCTAAAATCTCATACAACACTGAGATTGCGGGTTCAATTCCCGCGACGCGCGACGGGACAAATGTTTGTGCAAAGAAGAAACGCGCAATCATTTGTTTCGTTTCTGGGTGTTTTGATACCATGGTCCGCATAGTTTCTAGTTCCCTAAATAAAGGGAATACTGGTTAGTGGCCAGGATCTATGTCTGTGATTGTTGGGCGTGTTTATTTATATTTACTGCACACAATTTTGTTTGTGTAAAAGGCTCTTTATTTATAAATACATCTTCATAATTTAATTTACAAAAGCAAAATTCACAAAGGTCACAGAGCACATCCATTGCTTGTAATAAACGGACATCACTTTACTATTTAAAAAAAGTTGACAAAAGGTATGTAGCACAAAAACTTAGTGACTACAAAAACGGTCAATGTATCATAGCACAAACAAGTATGTACCTTACCTATTACCACTATCAAATTTTAATTTTAAACATCTTCAACCGTACCTACCTAAGTTTTTACATCACGGAGAGATGTGCTATTTATAAATAAAGAATGAGTGAAATCAGTGATACATATTAATTCTTTAAAATATCATTATTTAGTTAAATTTACTTAATTCAATGAACAGAATTAGTGCAAAGCAGAACTCTTTACCGGAATCGGCGATAAAACGGTATTCTCATAAATACCGGCTTATCCTGTCAACGGCGAGGTGTCATAGTAAATGTCAACTGGCCGAGACACCGAATTGTACCCTACATAATCGCCCGTAATAACACTTATCTGAGTTTCACGAAGGAGAAAACGAAGATAATAGTTACTCAGTAACTAATAAGTAATCTGTGGTTTCACGCCGATTTTTATGACACCTCCCATAATGACGTAAATTATCCACTTCTGCAGGAAAATCATAAAATTCAAATAATACCGGTGCTGCCGCAGTTTTAATTTGAACACTTAAAACATTGATTGGATCGCCAACACATTAGTAATTTGTCGCTTGTAAACAGACGCTACTCTTCGTTTCCAAAAATACGCAAAAGGTGATAAAATAAATTAACATTTAATTTTGCTGGTTAGCGCAATCGATTCGGCCGTATAGCTGTCATTGAAATACATAAAATGACAAAAACGTAAGTACCTATATTTTTAAGCAGAAGTCTAAATATTTTCCCTAAGTTCCGTATTCTGGAATAATAATGATATTGGAAATATCCATATTTAATATTTAATTTATCGAAGATGTCAATACTACAATGCCAGATGTACAATACTAAAAGATAAAGTCCACAAAATGTTATTTCTTCACGTATTATTTGGAAACGAAACTCGTTCCAAGTTATCGTTAATTTTTGTGATGCTACGCGAAATCCGAAAACTTCACACGCAAATAGAGTGTTCAAGATCGCATGTGCACGCGAAATATCCCCGCTATCATGGGAATCGCAGCTCCAGCTCGAACCCAGCGTAATAGACTAATAGCAACTCGGCAACCGAACGATTGTCTTGACGTCACCCGTCACGATATCAGCCTCACATTCAACTACTTCCAAAGGTTCACACGGTTACATACATGTCTCGACAGAAATAATAGCGCAAATTGAAGAAACGACATTGATTGTTTCGTAATTAAGATTCTTCCTACAAAAGAATACCACATCTATTCGAACCGTGTCAAGTGTACGAAGAAAATGAAGGTATGACGGACAGCCTCAGTAGAGCGCGTTTCCAAACACTTATTAAAAATCAATTTATTATTCGAAATAAAGAAATTAAAATATAATTACAATGCGTAATTGGAGTGAGAAATAGAGATGAGTGTAATATGATTGATACTTAGTTACTCCATACGCTACATTGAAGGATAACGGCGTTCCCAAGTAAAAGACATCAACGCGCTCAACTAACTTGTGTGGTAGGTATTCCTTACATTTATACCTCACTTACTTAATAAAATATTGCAACCATTATGGGTATAAGTAATTAGTAATTAGGATAATATCTGGGTATTAATTTTAAGTAGGTGTGTGCACTATATGTAGTTTTGGAAATTCTAAAATTGTACTGAAATTAAATCTTTATATACTTTTAATAAGCGATTTAGTTATTCAATAGTGTTTTATTTTAATAAATTCGCACAAGAATGGCAAACGAGTGACATTCTAATAGTTTATAAATCAATATGTGTCTCATAAATTTATTAAATCCTGTTATACTTTTGATGCATCTGTAATCGGATCCAGCCAAGGCTAATCCGAATTTAGTAAACTGGTGACATTATGCAAAAGGCCGTCGCAGTAGTGACATCGTAGTAACATAAATATACCTCCATAAAACATGACACATCACTACTGATTCTAATAAGATTTATTTAATCTATGGTATTAATTTTAAAACCTGATGAGCAAAATAATTATTATAATTTATTGACATGTCATCTAACAAAGCAAAGCTAGTATCTGCATAAGTTTCTTGACCGCATTAGGCAAAATACAGTCGATCGCAAAAAAGTTATGACCTCTTGATATTTTGCCAGTGTCTCGAAAATATGGAAAATGCGCGTTCATAAAAACCCCGAGGATGTAACTCGCTTTTTAAAATGAGGTCGAACCTTTCGAAACAGTGAAGGTTCCTATCGCAATAATATTTAATATCTGTATATTCCTTAACAGATATTGTAACGTCTACATTTATATTAACAGGTCTTTAATTGATAACGACCAGTAATCTATTAGCAGTCGATAACGATCGACCGGACCGACTGCACACTTCCCTTGATTGATAGATTGATAGTAATGACCGGCAAACTAGTCTTTAACACCGTCTTTACGCTTCTGTTAATGAATGATTGATTTGCTTTGAAAATTTACGGTATGGATTGAATGTTTTGTACCAGGCAGATTGCGGTTAAATTGCACCCTAATTTTTGTGTAACAAATGATGACTTCTGGGTCAGTACGTAACACACACACACACATATTCATGATATAAATATTCATGGTTGATCAACCTATTTCAATTCTAACAGGTTAATTTAATTTAATTGACTAATATCATCGCGGGATTCTTTTTATATATTTTAACTGTAGTACCAGAGGCTGATTGCCTTAAAGTTTCAAATGTTAATGCTATTTAGCACATAGTATTTTACACTACTTAATACCACAGACTACTAAGGGATAAAAGCATCACTCCGCAAATTTAAACAAATAGCGACTCTTGCTATGACGCAATAAAATTCAATTAAGCTCGCGTAGCGCTGCATACCTACCAGGCATATTAACCTACAGAGCGCCTCTCTTTCTATCGCATAGCTCTTATCTCTTCTGACGCGGCACGTACTCGTATAACGACGCGCGACCCGTCGACAGTGTCCGGTTATGTACTTGTAGCTTTGTACCTACAGTGCGCTGGGCTTGTTAATACTTTATTTTAATCAAATCATGACTACGCGACACCATTACATAATTACCCGAACAAGGAAACTAACCATGACAAATGAACAAAGGAAACGGAAATTGATAAACTTTTTCTTACTTAAAGCATTGTGCAAAAACTTATGCAACTTCATACGTTCTTGGAATTCACGAGCCATAACGTAATGGTAGTAAAAATTTCAAGTTTTTTGTAGTAATTTTATTTCACTGATATTTTTTTAATATTATCTTTACTACTGAAGTCGTGGTGGCAAAATTAGCAAGGCTTTTAGCATTTAGCCAATCGTTGCCTTCGCTTCGATCGACATTATATTGTCGATAAACTTTATTGCGTTATACGATTTTATCGTAGTTTTAAGGAGCTGTGAATCGAATAAGAATATCGAATGAATTTGTTGTAATTAGTTGTCATCGGATGGTGTTAAAATTAAAATTAAAATGCATTTATTTCGGGTTTCTGAATACCCATACATACAATTACAATTATCAATTCACAGAGCGAACAATTAATTATCAATTAAATACAAATGAAATAAAATTAAATTAGAAATTAAAAATGAATGTCAATGTCAATAAATTATAATGGTCAAAAATATAATTATATGTATTTAAATAATAATTAGTCAAAATTCAATTTAATTGACAATTAATTATTCCTATATATTGGTATATGTCTACCCGGCACCACATGATACATGTTTGTCACAGCAGTGCCGAATATAGGGGCAATCCAGTCTCTCGGCTATCATCGCCAGGACTGCATTGCGGCTGACCCGCACCCTGCGCACCAGTGACGCGCACCTCTTGCGCATTGTTGCGTAGAAGCAATCGGTACGCGCTGCCGCGAACATGCCCGAGGCGCTGCAGAAACGGGGCAGCCGCAACACCGCCCTAAACGCGTTATTGAATTGTACGCGGAGAGCGCTGTATGCTCTCTGTGAATAGTTAGCCCACAGTGCGCACGTATACAGCGAAGTGCAGTACGCACGGAAAAGCGTAACCTTCACCTCAACTGAGCTCCGCGAAAACCTACGAGCCAACATATTCGCTCTTTTTGACAGCGCCCTCCGTTCCCGTTCGATGTCAACATTATCTTTGAGGTCAGCAGTGACTATATGCCCTAAATACTTGAATTGGTCCACTCTGTCGAGGGGGACGCCATTAAGACGCACAGGTGGAACACCTTGTTGGCCTTTAGCACCACCGGCCTCAAAGACCATGTATTGACTTTTGGTCACATTGTACTTTAAGCCGTGATCACTAGCATACTCCTCGCAGACCTGTAACAGCTTTCTGAGGCCACAGACCGACGCGCTCAGCAGCACCATGTCGTCTGCATAGCTCAAGTTGTTAACACATACGTCATCAACGTGACAGCCGACATGCCGACTGCTGAGCTTAGTGATCAGTGCGTCCATATAAATGTTGAACAGAGTGGGTGAGGTCAAACCACCTTGCCTTACTCCGCACTCCAGCTGATACGGCTCCGACAACGCACCCGCCCATCTGACATTGTTGACCTGGTGCGCATACCAATACCTGAAGATGTTAATCAGTTCATATGGTAAGTTAATGTTCTCCAGCTTCTTCCACAGGACATCATATGCCACCAGGTCAAAGGCCTTAGATAAATCGAGGAAGCACGCATAAACAGGTGTTTTACGATCCGTGTAATATCTGACGGTGTGCTTAAGACACAGTATTGCACTCTCTGTGGACAGTTTTGGTCTAAAACCAAACTGATTATCGTGCAAGTTTGTATATTTATCTAACTGTGTATTAAGCACACCATCAAACACTTTGGCTACAATCGTGGCTAGGGAAATGGGCCTATAGTTACTTTTGTTGGCCAGGTCCCCAGTTTTATTTTTCACTATAGGTACAACTACAGTTTTCATAAGATCCAGCGGCAGGTAAGAGTGGCTCACACATAGCGAGTAAAACATTGCAAGAACTCCAAATGTATGAGGGCCGGTGTTAGACGCAATTTCGCAAATTAAATGAGGTTTGAGACTCATAGATGCTACTGATTGCGAAACGGTAGAGTCGCTGTTTTACGATCAGAATGATTCGAGAAAATCAAAATGTTCACTATAATTTTTTTAGCATACCAATTATGTTCTAATGGTGGGACACTACTACTCTTACAATGAGAGTTGCTTACTATGAGCAAAATCTACCACGCCAGGCGAGTTTAGAGTGACTTGGTGGTGAAACCCTTGGGAGACAAGACATGAGACAATTTCAAAACAAAAGCAATTTTTTTATAGGTCACACTTTCAACACAAAGATCAGGTTCTCACAATCAACAAGTCACCACACGTACTCATAGTAACTTGCCCATTATGTACCGAGTTTTGACAAGTGTACTTGAATATTAACTCGCTTGACAACTTCCACAAAACGTACTTATGGAGCGCACAAACATTTCACCGAAAACTTTACTCGGATTCCATACATGTCTAATGGTGCGTGGCAATCTTTGACAAGCAAATACGACTATTTGAAAATGGATGTTTGATAAATATTAGCTCTCCAGCTTGGCAGACTGATCGTCTGGTTAGGCCTACAGTACATTTTGGCGTCCAATTTAGTTGACGATACGATTTTTGGTATCTATACTTATTACGAAAATAGCACGCGGCCGATCACCCACGCATTGGACAGATCTTATTAAGACTGCAACTCAAACCACCATAGTCCAGTGTACTCACAATGCTACTAACCGCCAGAAATGAAGAAGCATTGCGATAGCAGTAACCGTCGCTAAGGAGAACCACGACGCTGAAGACGCATCTATTACACCACGACCACTCTGACAAGAGTGCCCGACTAGGAATGAAGGATACTTATTACGTAAGTTCTTTCTTATACTAGGTATCTTTTACTATATAGATCTGAATCCGAAATCCTGAGACCACGCGACGGCTTCTAATAAATTTCAAAAGTTGTTTGAAAATAATCTTTCTCTAAACCTGTATTACAAAATAAATTATTTTTCAAAAAAAAACTAAACCGACTTCAAAACCACAAATAGGCACTCAAAAGTGAAAAATAAATTAATATAATTATGATAAGCGCTACCCACTCATATATTTGAAGTCGGTGCCAGCCAAGTCTATTAGGTAGCAGATAAATACTATGTATATAGTAAGTCTACTTGTAGGTAGTATCTATCTACTACCTTTTAGACTTGGCTGGCACCGACTTCAAATATATGAGTGGGTAGCGCTTATGATAATTATATTAATTTATTTTTCACTTTTGAGTGCCTATTTGTGGTTTTGAAGTCAGTTTAGTTTTTTTTGAAAAATAATTTATTTTACCCTTTTTAGTGCAAAACAAGTTTAATTAAATTAATTTAAAAAGTTTTTAAAGACAAGCATTTATGATCTAGCAGCCACATCATGACGAAGTTTAAAACGGGCTATCACAATTAAATTTATGTACAAAAAAAAAAATCATGATTGTCCTATTCTCTGTTGAGGAGTTCCCTCACCGGATGTCAATCCTGGGTGTATCAGCCATGTCATGGTGGAATTTAGAACAGGCTATTATGGTTAAATCCATTTACAAAATTTTGTGTCTGTACTATTCACCGTTGAGGAGTTCCCTCGCCGGAAGTCAACCCAGGGTGATGCAGGAGAAGCAGTCCAATACAAACCTCCACCCTTAGAAAGTCGGTTACAACAAAAACAAGAACCGACTTGAAGATTAAACTTATTTTTTTTTTGTTTTTGCTATTTTTTTTCAAAAAGTGCTGAATTAATTTGGATAAAATTTATATGGGACCACCTCTGAAGTATGACCTACCAATCAAAAAAAGAATCATCGAAATCCATTCATGATTGGCGGAGTAATCGCGTAAAAAACACACAAAAAAAAAACATACCGTCGAATTGTAAACCTCCTCCTTTTTGAAGTCGGTTAATAAAATCAAATGTTTGCATATACTTGGTTAAAATTCTTTCGAAACGTCAGAGCTATAATAATATTCAGAAAGAAGAATAATAAAATACTTGCTCATGGGATAAAAGCTGTGATAAAACTAAAATAAAATTTAAGATATTTACCTACCTATTATAGTTTGTTGAAGTGTTAAACTCAATGCACTTATCTATAATTCTGTAACCATCGATGGCTTGAATATCACCTTGCATTGTGCGCACTGCAGACCGACTAACGACCGGACAAATTTCAAGAAAAATCGGAGGATCGGATCGGGTCCAATAAATGATAACTTTGCAGTAGTGAGAGAATAAAAATCAAAATAATCAGAAGTACTCGGCACGCGTCCATCTTACTACTTTACCATCAAGAGCTGTGTATATAGGTACTTTTTTTTAGTTTTGGACGTATTTTTAATGATAGATTGATGAGTTCAGTGGACGCATTATTTGAACGTTACCCAACGTTAAGTAAACAATTATATTACGATTATAAACAAACCGGTACAAATAAAACCCATTTAAAAAAAAGAAGTAAAATGTTTTTTTAACCTACTTACAAGAGTAAGGCGAAATTGCTGATAAATCGTGTATTAAACTTACTTACACTACTAGTGGTGTAAGTGGGTATGTTCAGTTAAGATAGGATAGACATGTTAAAATTCAAAATTCACACGACTCTAAGGTAGGTAAGTACATATATAAAATAAATAAATATAGACCTATACCATCTATATTGCCAACACAATGTTTTCAACAAGTAATTTTAAGTTAAGTGTTGCTAGAAAGTATATTCTTATGCTCATCGTATTTTCAAAAGTCTGTCAGAGCGCCTGATCGATGCGACGCGTGACTAAAATGCTGGGACTTATTTGGCTCAACGTATCAGTATTGCAATCCAACGGGGCAATACTGCCAGCATCTTGGGTACGCTGCCAACTGGTAGTGGGTTGGAGTATTTGAGCTACCTATAGGCCTTTATGGTTTGTCCAATTGCTTCTCCTTGTATGTAGTTAGTTTAGTTTTAGTAAGTAGAGTGTAGTTTGTTTTGAGTAATAAAGGTGTTCTTAAATATTAAAAAACCGGTGTTTTAAAGTGCTTAGTTTATGTTTAACAAAATATTAAACTTTAAAAAGGCTTGACATTTAAAAATCGGTTTAACTGTACATATTATTTATCCTAGTCTTGATTAACCACAGAAGCTTGGCTAAAGTCTTTGCTAATATTTGCTAGTATGTTTGCTCCAGGCCGACCTAGCTATCTCAAGGAGGACTGTTCAAGGACCTCATTAGATATGGCCGGTGACATGAAAACTTAACTGGCCCTCGATATTAGGTCTATGTTATACGAGCGGTTCTCCGACAGACGCAGGGCATTGTACTCGTAGCCAGTGAAATTACTGGGCATTATGAGACTTAGCTAATTGTTTCAGGCTGACAAGCGCAGTGCAGCACCGCGCAGGATTTTACAAAACAAAGTTTGGGTGGTACTAATATGAAGATTTTAAATTATTAGGAAGAAGTAAAATGAAATTGCTCGGGCAGGGATCGAACCTGCGTCTTCGGAATACCGTCCCAACGCCTTAACCGCTGGGCCACCGAGCCAGCTGTTCGAGCAACCAAATTTCTTCTATCCTTCTTATATCGTCTTACGGGGACGATTCTACGTCATCTGTCTTCAATGGTTCCATTGATCATTGGTACTGATATTGTTATGGGCAGGCGTATTGCTTACCATCAGGCAAACGACCAGCTCATCTCGTCATTCAGTTACATAAAAAAAAGACTTAGAAAATCATCGCAGACACATTTTAGTATAAGTGGGAAACCGCAGTGTTGTATGCACTATGCACATGTGTAGCATACAAATGTATTGAGTCGAACGACTCAAAGCGACGGTCACCCGCGGTACGAAGAACCGCTTGTGTAGCACAGTCTCAATTTTTAGGGTTCCTTACCCAAAGGGTAAAACGGGACCCTATTACTATCACTCCGCTGTCCGTCCGTCTGTCACCAGGCTTTACCTCATGAACCATGATAGTTAGACAGTTAAATTTTCACAGATGATGTATTTCTGTTGCCGCTATAACAACAAATACTAAAAAAACAGAATAAAATAAATATTTAAGGGGGCTCCCAAACAACAAACATGATTTTTTTGCCGTTTTTAGAGAGAATGGTACGGAACCCTTCGTGCGCGAGTCCGACTCGCACTTGGTCTGTTTTTTATTTAATTAGATGGGTAGATCGAGAATTTATAAGCAGTTTTCTCGAATTTTAAATATAAAGTGACATAGCAATTTGTATGTTTGGTTGATGCTATGGTTTGTTTGTACAACTAAGTTTATTAGCTTAGGAAATAATAATAATTAGAAAATCAATACGAACAAATGGTGTTTAAAGAATTAGCCAGAGGCGTAGTAGTATAAAACGATTGTTTTTATTGACTAGGATTTTAATTTGGATGGATATTTATTTCGTCCTATATATACCTATTATTTTTTCTGAAACTGTATGTAGGTACTATAAAGCACAAATTCAAATATAGCCCTTTCGCGTCTGTCAGTTTATTTGATTGATACCTACTTACTTCTAAACAACATGAAAAATGAAATGAAATAACTCTTTATTGAAACGCCCACACATAAAATTATTAATAATAAAAACAACTTAAAAAAAGTGTAACAATTGGCGATCTTATCCTTATCGCAAAAAGCGATCTCTTCCAGACAACCATGCAGGGAGAGGAATAACGCAAAAATAATGGACGGTGGTTTTCAATATCAATCTAATCAATCAATCAATCAAAAGTTCTTTATTCAATTTTGTCGTCACAGACGCACTTATGAACGTCAATTATTACAATGACCACCGTATCGGAAAAAGAACCACTACTCAGAAGATACGGCAAGAAACTGAGGGGCATATTTTTTTAGAACTTTTGTTACAATATTTTATGTTTGTTTTTGACAGTATTATTTTTCTTATGTGCCAGTTCGCTACTTGGCAGAAGCGGAATGTTCCATGCATCTTTGTCTTCTATGTAATTACTAACTTTATAGTATGATTTTTTTATTAGAATATTTTTCACCCTAAATTTGAATCTTTTTCTCAATACACTTACATAAACCAATGGGTACACATGATGGATTATGATACGGTTTCCACCATCATTTAGAGAAAATCTGGAGAAAGGTGCAAGTGTACATAAACTTAATCATAACACATTCAATAAAATGACGATTTTGATTACATTATGACTTGCGTGAAAGCAGTAGGTTTACAGTGTCATTTGTATACGTAATAGGTACCTACCATAAAACTCTTAGATCATAATTTCTATATAAATATAGCAAAATGCGCACAACGATTAAAAAAAAAGGCGTCTCTGCATGTCAGATGTAAGTAGGATTCTGGGGGTAGTGGGGATAGTGGACCTGGGGGCCGTCTCTTACTGTCTTTAAGTCCTCTCCATCCAAAGGTTGTCTGGATGAGATCGCTTTGAGCGATAAGTCCGCCCATTGTAACACTTTAGTTTCTAAGTTTGTAACTTTTCTTTTGTTGTAATAATTTCTGGTGGTGTAACAATAAAGAGTTATCTAATCTAATCTAATCTAAGTTGCTTTAGTTCGTTCGTTCGTGCGGACTAAAAGAGACACTAATGCCTGTCGGATAGCGCTGTCCCCTTCATCCAAAGGAACAAAGATCGTAATAACAAATCAGAGTAAGACCCTTGAAAGCTGCACAATGACACCTCGTCTCAATGGATTACAGTACAGCAAATTTAATGAAATCCCCTTCCGGTCCAGTAAGCCCAGTGACCCATTGAGTACGGTATAAGATGATGTACGACCGTATAATAATGTTATAATCATATGAGTACCCAGTAGATACAAAGGTAACCTATCTAATCAGAATGTGATTATATCATCACCTCGTTATTTAGACCCGTATTGATAGTATCAAGTTAGATCAGCTCTATAACAAGCTCTTGATTCTGTCAGAAAAGAAGAAGTCAGACATTGTACTTTCTTTATGTAACCTAATGACGAGACGAGCTGGTCGTTTGCCAACAAGCAATAGTTACTGTAACAACATTACACATAAAATATATATTTATATATATATTTTATGTGTAATTTAGTCGTCCTTTTTTACTTTTTATTTACACCGCCGCGCCGACCTCTCTCACTCCTTTAGTTCTTTCCATCCAAAGGTTGACTGGAAGAGATCGCTTTTAGCGATAAGTCCGCCCGTTGTACTATAGTCTGTAAGAATATTTCGTGTACCTTGTTTATTTCTTGTTTGATGTACAATAAAGCATTAATTATTATTATATTATTATTAACTACACCCAGAACCTTGTTTTGCAAAACCCCAAAATCGCTGGCTTCTTCAAATTATGAAGAAATAAGTACATCTTCTACCGAAAGAATAAAAAGGAAATTGCTCAAACAGGATTCGAATCTACGCCTTTGGGATACCGCTCCAACGCCTTATCAACTTGTCCAACGAAACGTGCTCGAGCAACCACATTTCTTCTATCATTTCCATCTCGTCTTACAGAGACGTTTGTAGATACGTCATAATTTGTTGTTAATGTAATCATTAATCAACCGAACTAACCTCAACTATACCACGACTATAACTATAACTATACGCGGGTCACTTTAACTCTTGCAGAAACTGTCCTAACAACGATAAAAAGCCATATAAAATGAAGTCTAATATTCCAAATAGAAACATGTTATTGATAAGCGCATACTTATGAAAATGCTAATGCATTAAATAATCACATTTAAAAATAAGTGGTTTCTCAAACACCATTTTTTAAGCCATGCTTCTACTTGTACTATTGAGTATTCTGTGGCCTTGTCTAGATAATTTTTCTTGTACTATTTGTGTGGGAGTACTAAAGCATCGTCGCCATCTTCAATCACACTGCTGTTACGGGACCAACAACTACTTAGCCTCCTGTGAGGTAGCGGTCATTACTAGGTGGATGGACTCTAATATAATGTTATGAGTTATTAGGTGCGTTATATCATTAAGGGGTGGTTCCGACAAAAACTGAGTTGATTAGGCTGGTATTAGGAATGCGGCCAAAGGAAAAACTTGTATGCGCTTCGACCAGCTATTTGCAATCATGTTGGTGTTATCGAACGTAATTACAAACTGACAATGAGTGCCTGCGTGTGTATATTTATATCTTTATAAACAAGCTTTTGCTTGTAGCCGCTCACGTCATGTTCGATTCACCGAATTCAAAATACAATAATGTATTGTTGTTTAGGTGGGTACAGAATTTAAAATTCTAAGTAGCTAGATATTGTTTCAGGGAGTGTGAAAAGGGAATTTTTTTGAAGAAACACGATGCCCAAAATGTAATACATTTATTTTATCAGATACGCCGCTCTCCGCTCTCCGTGATATCTTATGGCAGTTTTTTGGGGTTCTGTACCTAAAGAGTAAAACGGAACCCTATTACTAAGACTCCGGTGTCCATCCGTCTGTCTGTCCGTCTGTCACCAGGCTGTATCTCATGAACCGTGATAGTTAGACAGTTAGAATTTTAACAGGTGATGTATTTATGTTGCCGCCATAACAACAAATACTAAAAAACAGAATAATATAAATATTTAAGGGGGCTCCCATAGAACAGACATGATTTTTTGCCGTTTTTATAGATAATGGTACGGAACCCTTCGTGCGCGACTCCGAGTCGCACTTGGCCGGTTTTATTTTTTAATAAACATCATACTCACAATAAACGGCCTTTCAAGTTATAAGTAGCAGAGAGCAAGCTACGTGCATTATTGTCGCATGAATCCGAGCTAATCCTTTAGTAATTAATATTAATTAAAGCAATGCCAAACATTTAGATAGTGGCACTTCGCTTATAAGGCGTTGGTTCATAGATTCCCGGGCGGCTAACAAGATTCTGTCCCTATACCGGACTGGACGCTACGTGACTCAAATAAATTAAATACGACGGTTTGTTTCAATAATGGAGCCTTATTTAGGGCTAGTTTCAGTTATTATAATAATAATAATAATATAAAATATTATATTATTATAGATGCCCTTAACAGCGGTCTTACCTCTTAAATTGATGACTGTCTGTAATAGCTATTAGAAAAACAATCTATCATCTAAAATTGATAACTGTCTGTAATAGCTATTAGAAAAACAATCTATCATCCATCAATCTATCCTTATAAAATCTCCACACTACACCGAGGTTAACTGGAAGAGAATGTTTATTAGCATTTAGTTTGCCTATGTACCTACAAATTTGTTTGTGCAATGAAAAAAAATCTATCTATCTATAATCTCTTCCGTTACGGTGGACACAATATATACCTATAGGCTAACTATAGGATTCAAAACAAAATGTACCTACCTAGAGTCAAAACGATATTCAATCAACGGTACTTTCGTTCTTGTAGATAGATAAATAACGCTTTATACCTATATTTATGTTATTTAATATTTTATAAGTATCATTACATACATTACATTTTACATTTGTATCATTAGGAACTTATTTAATCGCGTTTAATCGTCATACGCTTCACACTTACATACCAAGAGTAAAGCGTAGGTATAGTTACCTACTAGTTTCCTAAAAAAATCAAAGACATTAACTAAATACTAAGAACAAAAGAAGGCGTGTTGAAGGTTTATCAAAGTTACTGTCATAAACATTAGGCTTTTGTTAAACAAAGACATGAATACATCCAGAAATAGCCTCGAGCAGGAAAGCTGACATTACAAAATAGCCAAAGGCAAACGGAACAGCTTACCGGCTAGCAGCTTTTAACCGTCAATCATCAATCCTCGCTAGTATTATGAAGAGCTTACCATTATACCCGTAATGATGACCAGCAATTAACCAGTTCCACCGGTGTCAATCTCTAAGGCCTAGGGCTCGAAAACATACCTGTAATTTCTCTACACACACCTATATTTAGGAAAAGTTCCTGCTAGACTGTCTTGATTCCTATCACAAAGCATGACGGTCTAAAGTTGTTTAAATAAATTAACTAGGTTTACCTAGAACTCATAGGCTGAATCATCGTGACCATTAAAATTAGATCTTCACATGTGTCTTTTCTAGGACCAACTACAGTGTTTTGTCAAAGTAATGGCAGTTCTGACTTAGATGGTGGTCATGCGTCAAGTAGGTATTATCTTGGAGTTGCAAATCAATAGATGCATCTAGGCTTCCGGGGCGGTCCTGCCAGTGATGGCGGCGAGAAAAGGACTGCTATTTGAGTCGCTGTAACACATGCAAATGGGACTTGGAAAGGTTTTCTAATGTTCCATTAGGTCCATTAGACTATATCAAGATCAGGTTAACCTTAGAAAGATTGTAGACTATTGAGCGTTTCTTCTAAAAAAATGCAACGTATTAATACGTCAGACAAGAAACTGTTCATTTTTTATATAATGATCTGTCTCAGAAAGACATCCCCTTAACATTACAATTTAACCTACTAAGACTAATAAGTAATTTACTTAAATTGCTAAGTTTATTATAACTAAGAATGTGTCCATTAACACTTTTCTTACTGTCTCTATTAAGACGAAGACACTTTGTTGTTATGTTCTTTCCGGTAGCACTAAAATCAGACTAGAAACAGATGGACATATTAGCGTAAAATATTCAAATTGGATTTGATGAACAGCATTAAACATAAAATAAACATTATGAAAGTTTTAAATTAATCTCAACAAACTGTTGCTTTATTAAAACTGTAGATAGTCTTTTATTTAAGTATCATCTGTCATAAAAACAGGTAAATCATGATCTACAAGCCCGGTCACAGAATAATTAATAGTACAAACCCAGTACGGGCTTGTACTAATACCACAATGAAAAACCCATACTCTACTCCTATCTGATCCGGAGAGGCATTCGCAAAGCCCATTAGACTAATACTTACAGTCTTAAAACGTCTGCATTCCTGCAAAATCAATCGACTTGTAGATTTACGATATTACAGGAATCGACGATCTAGAATGCATCGAAATGAGAAGCATCTGATTCAGATGGAAGCCGATGAAATGAATGGTGGTTAGGGTAATGATAGGACAGCATTAGTTATTATAGCAATTTCTTTGTTATTATGAAAGGGGGCTCAAGCTTGGGATATTATTTAATTATGCTGTATAGCTTAGCTGCATATAAGCCCAGAATAGAACAGAAAAACTATTTATTGCCAAACCGTATACATAGAATTTAGAGTAACACAATATTTATCAGCACAAAATTACTAAAACAACAGCAATAGGCGTAGGTTTAGCACTAAGCTGCGTAAGCCTAACAGCTCACGCAAACCTGATTTTCAGCATACCCCTTTATTCGAGAGATATGTTCGTCGATATTGAGTCGATGCGGGTACCTACATAAATAAATGAATTAATTTGCATTAAACACATTACAAGTACAGCAGTAACAGTAGCAACTGGATAAGCCTAGCTGGATGTAGATACCTAACTGATTCAGATTCAGATCATTTATTGCTTCTATATATGTATTTAATGTGCCTAATGACTTAAGTTTATATAAATTTTGCTTATTATAATGATAATTAGTTAAGAGTGGATAGGTAGATATACGTTTATTATGTACCTATCTACAAAATTATCTTAGTAACACCGTCCATTTATATTTTTGTTTACATTCCCCCACTTCTGGGTTGTCAGGAAGAGATCGCTTTGAGTGATAAGACCGCCCACTGTGACACTAATATTAAGCTAAATTGTTATTTTAGTTCTTAATTGTTTCTGTTTTGTGGTGTTATAATAGAGTTATTCTATTCTATTCTATAGTAGGTGTAATTTGATAAACGTGCAAAGCCTTCTATGGATACCGTCGGGCACAGCAAAATTCATATTCATACCTATATCTACTTTAATACACCAGGACAGAAATAAATGTTAAATAGGTGCTTTTTTTCGTCACAAAAATGACAATCTAGGTATGAAATACAATATTCAATATTTCGTAACTACTTATTTACTTACTACTTAACTATTATATTCAACTCTGCAACGGCATTTTATTACCAGAACAGTTTCCTTGTTATTAATTATTTGCGTTCATTGTGGTTAAGGGTGAGGCAGCATCTGCCGTCAATGGTGCAATTACAGCCACAAATCACCTCTTCTTTACTAGAAACCACAACATACAAGCAGTATGGAGCCTGCCTCCAACTACCACAATTAAATTAAATTCAATAGGGAATCAACACTGTAGTAAGTGTTTGATGCCTGTTGAGTGTTGAGCATTGTAGAAGAGAATGAAATCAGCTTTATGAATATAATTCTGATACATACCTATAACAATTGACATTAATTCTACAACTTGATTGCGACTTTTTAGCAGGCCTAGCGCACTCCGCACTGTAGGTACGAAGCTACAAGCACATAATACTAAGAAACAGAAGCATCACTCCGCAAAGAAATTTAAACAAATAGCGACTCTTGCTATGACGCAATAAATTTCAATTCAGCTCGCGTAGCGCTGCATACCTACCAGTCATATTAACCTACGACGACGGGTCGCGTGTCGTTCACGTGCCGCGTCAGAGATAAGAGCTATGCGATAGAAAGAGATGCGCTCTGTAGGTTAATATGACTGGTAGGTATGCAGCGCTCCGCGAGCTGAATTGACTTTATTGGGTCGTAGCAAGAGTCGCTACTTGTTTAAATTTCGTTGCGGAGTGATGCTTTTGTCCCTTAGTATTCTGTGGTTTTAGTCCAAGGCTAAAGTAGCAGCAAAAAAGCTGGGTATATTGGCCAAGGTGAGACGATCAGCTTCTAACTCTGTATCAAGCACAAGTTCGGTCGTGTATGGAGTACTGTTCTCACCTGTAGGACGGCTTCGCCAAATACCAGCTCAAAGACTTTGGAGACCATTGAAAGACGAGCCAAAAAGCTCATTGATGACGATGCGCTGGTTAAGACTAAGCTTCAGAGTTTTGAACATCGGCGCAAAGTTGCCAGTTTATCGGTCTTTTACCGGATACATTTCGGAGAGTGTGCGACAGAATTACATGAACTTATTCCGCCATCCCCATTCCAACACCAGACGACTAGACGTACAACAAGCCGTCATCAATTATGTTAATAATTTATGGTTGACATCCCTCCTGCTCGCACCAAGAGCTTTGCTTCGACCTCCATAATGCGAACGGCCAAGAAGTGGAACTCTCTGCAGGCATCTGTGTTTCCGGATAGATATAATCTGGGTGTCTTTAAGACAAGAGTGAATAGGTTTCTTCTAGGCGAGCGTACTACATCTTCGACCACATCGTCACTTAACAACGGGTGAAATAGCGGTCGAACGCAAGCCTATAATTTAATTAAAAAAATACATCACAGCTCAATGTATGTGAGTCTGAGTGAGCTAGCAGCTACTCTCGTGGGATTATTAAGTTGGATTGACAGCATACATTGCCCGGTTTTAGGGTTCCGTACCCGAAGGGTAAAACGGGACCCTATTACTAAGACTCCGCTATCCATCCATCTGTCTGTCTGTCCGGCTGCCTGTCACCAGGCTGTATCCCATGAACTGTGATAGTTAGACAGTTGAAATTTTCACACATGATGTATTTCTGTTACTGCTATAACAAGAAATACTAAAAAACAGAATAAAATTAATATTCAAGGAGGCTCCCATAAAACGGACACGATTTTTTTTTGCCGTTTTAATAGATAATGGTACGGAACCCTTCGTGCGTGAGTTCGACTCGCACATAGCCGGTTTTTTTTTCAATTTATACCGTCTCCATGATAAGGAACTGTTGGCTGACAGACGTTTACAATGTAGTCCGTAACTAGAGAGAGTAAATAGATTCGAGCCATTTCTATGTAACTAGTGTTAAACGTCCTTACTGTTTTTAGGTTGGATATACCTTACAAAGGAAACAGCATACCATATGCCAATAACAAGCAGTAAAACTTAAATGGAAACCGTGTAAGCCTTTGTTGTTCTCACCAAAATATCAATTTAACAATAGTCTATTAAGAAAATCGCCTAGGAAATCGTAAATAAATGCCGTGGTATTTATCCTGTTCCCATATTTATGGGCAAACTTTTCGTATGGAATTTTCTTATTAGTGTCAGTTCAAGAACATTTTGTTTGACGTTTGTCGCTTACAAATAGACTTGGCTAAGAAACAATGCAAGCTATGTAAGCTTCATTTTCAACCGACTTTAAAAAAGGATATTTTTTGTATGTTTGTTACGCGATTACTCCGCCAAATTATGAATTGATTTTGATGGTTCTTGTTTTGTTTAGTAGGGCGTACTTCAGAGGTGGTCCCATATAGATTTTATCAGAATTAATTCAGCACTTTTTTTTTAAATATAACATATACAAAAAAATATAAGTTAAGTCTTGAAGTCGGTTTTTGTTTTTATCTGAAAATTAATTATATTATGAAGAGATTTTTATCTTTGTTTAATTTTAGGACTTTTGTCCTCAATGGCAAGTTTAGTTCGATCGTAAATTAAGCTACAACTAACACATATAAATTATATTTAACTAAACTTACATTTCATAATTGGAACGGGGAATAAACTTACAGACCGTATAAGAAATACCTTACTGCGCTCCAAAACTCAAATTATAGACGTCACCCAAAAAGCTGCCAACTTGAAATGGGACTGGGCTGGACACCTGCCGCATGCCGAACGAACTTTGGGCTAAAATAACAACTGAGTGACATCCTAATAACGGCCGACGGCCCCGCGGCAGACCTCGACGGAGATGGCGGGACGACTTGGACTCGTATAAAGAAGACTGGACTACAATGGCGATCAATCGCGAAATGTGGAAAAATGGAAGGGAGGCTTTTGCTGATTTCAATTAAGTGAAAGGATCAATGCCTCCCTTAAAAAAAATAATGTTACCTCAGAACTCCGTCATTTATGAACCGATTTGGAAAATTCTTTTAGCTTTGGGTTCAGTATAGCTATGAAGTGGTGTCATATAAATTTCATCGATATTTGACCTTGGACTTCGAAGATAGCCGAATTTTATTTTTGATAAAATGTATACTTGTGTTATGGACACATCACATTCGAACAGCAAGTGGTTTTAAGCAAATGTTTAATCCATATTCCATCCATATCCATATTCACTAATAAGTACATATTCTGTAATAAATAGCGATATGGTGATATTGATAAATATATAGGCACATAAATTAAGCATAAGCATTTAGTTCCCATAGGCATAGGTAAGGAGATAGTTATTTATAAGTACTTAATTTATATGTGGATTTTTAATGTACCTAACTATATGAAGAGACGAACAGATCGTTCGCCTGATGATAAGCAATACGGCTACCCATAGCAGTTGCAACACTACCTAGAACGACATTTCATTGAAATCTGTCAGCTGATCAGATCAATGAGTGGAACTAGTTTTCCAGTACCCCATCCATTGCATATTTAAGTATATACTCATAACCTGGTAGAATTAAACTATAGAAACAAGCACGGGTACAGAGTTTACTAGCGATTGCGAGCCAGGAGTTCTGTTAGCGAAGGATGAATGTCTGCGATAAATCGTCATTATTCTTGTCGAGATAAGCCGCAATATCTCAAACACCGCTGTAATGCGTTGGTAAACGATATTCTGACGAGTGATTGACTGTTCTGAGCAGGGATGTTGCGAATATTCGCAGCCGCATCCGCAAATGCGGAGCTTCCGCATATATTTGGACATTTGCATCCGCATCCGCAATAATCAATGCGGAGTTTTATGCGGATGCGGATGCGAAGGTAATACTAGTTGCGACAAGAAATTGGGCGGGGCCAGCCAATGGCGCGTGCCGTGCGCACGTGACAATGACCAATGGGAGCGAAAAAATTGGTGACAAGATCCGACGCGTTTGTTGTGGTGCATTATTTGTTTCTTGTAAATAAATCATTATGTGTTCAGAGTTAATGTGGATGAAAATCCTCTTAAATGGTGGAGTGTTCATCGAGAGGAATTTAAGATATTATCACCGATAGCACGAAGAGTTTTATCGACTCCGCCAGGCAGTGTTCCTAGCGAACCTACTAATATGAATATTATACTTAATACTAATTTTCATTAATAAAAATGTTAATAATTATCATTGTTTTAATTCTTCATTCATATACTATATTTATATAAGATCATAAACATCCGCATCCGCATTCACATCCGCGGATGTGGAAAAATCGACATCCGCAACATCCCTGGTTCTGAACTATTGGATTAAATTATTAAATAGACAATGTGTAAGGCATCAGCTACAGTAAAACAAGGTAGGTAAAGTACCTCTAACATTAAACTGCACAAGTCTTTCAATGTAGGTAGGTACATTGTACATTGGAGCTTCGCGGCAGAGATCTCTACATCTCTTCCCTAATTTCCCCTACAATCTCATCGTCTGTGCTAATCACGTGTGCTTATTCGGTTAGTACCTACCTCCAAACTACTTGATGAATTTTGATGCTGTTTTATAATCGATTTAACAATTGTATCGTATTGGGGTGTCCTGTCAGGATGTTATAAATAAAAAAAAAATTGTCTCTGGTTAAGGCAAAGTCACTGTTTTTGTGTTCTTTACGAGTAGCACTAACTGTTTATACTACACTGACACTTCACTAAACTAACTCTAAAGGTTTTGTCAAAACCTTTTTAGTCTTCTCACTAGGCCTGTGTTGTCGAGGAGCTGGATAACCTCGACGTTCACGTGATGGTGAAGCCTAAATTCATGAGCGGCAAAAATAATAGTTTTGATGGATATATTCTTAGTTTTACTCTACTTAGCAGTTTAAGTCAAATTTAAATTACTTATTTGTGAGTCTTATTAGGCTACACTATAATTAAAATTGTTAGCGAAGATTTATGTGTACGATTGTATAAGAGCAAACACAATCTCACTCTGTAGCGCTGGGCGCCAAACTTTACACACCTCAGCCGGGCGACTTTGCCACTCCATTACCATTTTGACGTGTTATATTGTCACTTCGATATTTATAAATAACCGTTCTTGTTATTAAACTGTAAATTATGGATAGCAGCTAGTAGACAAATAAGTACTCACCAAAATCTCACAGAGCAAGGAAACGCGTGGGTAGGTAGATCAGCCAATATATCTTGGCTTCTGAAGCACAAATGGTCTAATTACAATGTCCTAAACTTTGGTTCTTCGAATAGAGATCAAGATAAAGTGGTCGTTTACGTAAACATTAATGACACGTGCCATGCTGTTTTAACTGTAGCAGAACAAATTTGAATAACCATCACGATTGTGTTTCACACCTAACGGGTGAGATTTTTTCAAACAGGCAATGTGGTAATTTCACTATTCATTTTTGGTTATTGTGAATTGATTGTGATCTTTTGATTGGTAATTAGTAAAAATATCTTGATAGTTTTTGAAAATTGTTAAATTTTGATCAGATTTTATGAAATTCAAAAATGACTGGCCTACAAATTTGAGCGATTTTTGTATGCATTGGCTTCCGTTTTGGCTGGTCTGTCTGTGGTTCCAACCAAAGAAAGACGATTTTCCATATTTAGCGATAGTAGCAATAGGTACCCAACCAATGTTCATTTCAAATTTGCAACAATAGAATGCCTAAACCTATTTTATAACTCTTTTATAAAAAAGTTATTGATCAATTTTTTTGTGTTTTTCTATTTTCTCGCGAATACTAGTAAATATGGGTGTAGAACTCCCCTGTTCTACGCCCCATTTATTAAGTCCACATTTGAACGCAGCATGCGTTTAATGTGGAGTTCTAAATGGCTGCTGTGCTTTAGTTCCCAGTGTTCCAATAAGTGTTGTTTATGAATACGTACGCTAAACAATTTCTTGACGAAATTATGCTTGAATAATACATCGCATCTATGCGAAGCCGGAGCGGGCGCATCATAGTATCTTTTATTCTTTAATCTTTCGTAACAGACGGCGATAAAGCTAATTAATTAAGTTAATAACATCTGGTATCAAGATGCATTTTCTCAGTAAATCTCCAAGGTCGAGATCGCAAAGCTCACGTAGGAAATCATGTGAACTGAGTGAAATCGAACATTAAACAATAGCGGTGCATTTTTGCAGCTTTCACTTGGCTCTTCATATTTTTATTATGCGTTTCGTATGCGTTTCACTGGAAAATACTTTCATTCAAATGTCATCATGGAAGTTCAATTTACTTAGAATAGTTAGGCAATAAACAATGGTAAAATAAGTACGAGTCTTACCTTTAAACCATTGTTTACCTACTAAGTATTTGTATCATGTTTCTTGTTTGAAAATTGGTTACAGTTATTCAAATGTCATATCATGGGTTCATAGGCACTTAGTACAGGGTACTATGTACTATGAAGTATTCTGTGGCTTCGTTGAAATGAACAAGTGAATTGTTAAGTACCTACGTCGTTTTCTTATTCTGGACTGGTCAAATTTACAAAAGGTGCCTCGAACAGGACCGATTTATTAGCAATAGCATCAACTTCATTCATTACTTACTATTTTTTTAACATATTTTATAGACAATACTTTTACTAATTTCATTTTACAAGATTACTATTACTTAATCACTTTCTTTTGGTTTTTGACCTGCCTATTTGCGTAACAAACATTTAGATTTAGATTTTATTTAAATTTTTAACGCACACATAGCGGGTTTACTTTGGGAAACCCTGAATGCGCGAGGTCGCATTCGCATTTGGCCGTTTTTTTGTAGAAGGGTTGGGATGTGACATTGTAACCAAAAGCTTAGTCAGGCACTTGTCTGCTGAAGTGGTCTCGGGTCACAGCTCAACCGTAAGTTATTTTGTTTGCACAGGTGGAAACCGTGTTTTGTGCTGCCTCTTACCGCGGTAGCTTTACATTCATACTCTCATAATTCATAATACACATACCTACATATGACGTCTAGAAGTGCATTTTTTGTGCCTATTTAATAAATATATTTTGACTTTTAACTTTTGACTATTCTTAGCGGCTGGCTCCTGGAACACAGTTTCGACTAGTTTGGGTCCTATGGAGTCAATACTAACATTGTACAATACTTTATGTCAATCAATGATTGACGATTATGATTTATGATTCCTAAATATGGTATAGATACTCGACATTTAGATATAGGAGGATAATGTATTTGTAAAGTTTATATAAGTCACTTCTGTTCCGTTTGACTTAATCACAGCTCAGGACCTGTACCTATGTAGTTCGTTGCAAGACTTGAAGCAGGTTATTTTTAAGTGTAATTGAGTGACGAAACGAGCACGTCGTTCACGTGTTAGTAAGCAACACGTCTGCCACGCACAACTTTGTTTTAGAAATCCTGCGCGGCATTGCACTGCGCTCGTCACCTCGAGACGGACCGCGAGCTATTACTTATAATGCCAAATAATTTCGCTAGCTACAATGCCCTTCAAACCGAAACTAAGTAATGCATGCGAACTATTGCTTGGCGGCAATATAACTGGCAAAGCCGTGGTACCGACCCAGACGGCCTCTCACATAGGACAGACAAACTACCTGCTCTGAAGTACTCTGAAGTATTCAAACTTAAAACAAAATTAGTGAACAACGCCTGCCCATACTATAATACTAATTTCCCCCTTTGCAGGTGTTGAGAGCGATGCGGGAGGGCGGGGGCGGGGGCGGGTGCGCGGGCGGCGCGGGGTAGCATGGCCGCCACGCTGCTGCTGGTACTGGCCACGGCCGCGGCGGGCGCGTGCCGCGGCGACCTGGCGCGAAGAGAAACGGGCGACATCTTTATTCTACGAGGTAAGTTTACTGTACACCACACCATGATATGTATAATATGTATATTCGTATCATGGGAAAGATAGGGGAAACGCCACGTCGGCGCGGCGTCGGGAGGAGAAGAAAGTCGTGACTCAGAAATGTCCGAGTGAACCGAAATCGCTAGCGTAGAAGAGCTATTTCAACTGGCGAGGTATGCGGAGCTGACGGCCATACTCCAGTAGTGAAGAGGCACCGCAAGAAGACGACACCATAATAGATTAGAATAAGACAACACTATAATAGATTAGAAGAATACGACACCATAATAGATTAGAAGACGACACACATAACAGATTGTATGAACATACAGGATCTTTATTCATCAGCCATTACCTACAGTGATTTCTGCTAGGACAATGCAAAACTTGGACATGCGGGTTTGGTTTTGCTGTTTTCTTTCACCATTTTTAGAGCAAGTGTAGAAATATGATTAAAATATTTAGAAGAATTGGATTTCATACAAATTTTATGGAAAGAAAACCATACGACAACTGACTGGGACTTGAACCCGCAACACAATCACAACATTGCTTATGCTCTTGCAAGGCTCTGCCCAATTGATAATCTGAGTTTTTCGCCAAAAATGCGTTAATGTCTAATAAAATATAGATGAATAGGACTTTGTCTAGAAATATATCATTGTCCCTGTATGTATGTGTCTATCAAATATGTATATCATTGAAAACGCGATAAAAAAATGCTCTAGCTGTTTCATGCTCTGCAACACCCACTAGCCAAACAGCTTACTTAGAGTTAAGACTGAGACTAGAGCAAATAAGCTTACCGTACTTGTTTGCTAACGTCCAATGTTGACCAAAGTTTCCAAAAAAGTCAGCATTAATTTTCACATAAGAGAATTGTCACATAAGCAATAGAGTAAACTACACTACAGGTACTGGAGTGCCAAATGAAATGCAAGAAAATTCTTAGAAATGACATAGCGATATAGCGTTTCGAACGCACTTAACTGGACAAACTGGAGCGCTTGCGACATTTCAAAGAAATATATTTTTCAAGAGCTGGGCACTTAACAAGTTTGACAAATCATGCTTACGGGAATTATCAAGATCAAAAAGTTTAACTGCTTGACCTGAATTAATGAGATTGTTTACGTTTCGACTGTACAAAAAACGAAACTTGCAATCAAAAAATCATAAATTGCATTCTTTAAGAACCGCTTTTATTATCACTAATCAGTTCCTTCTTCCATCAAATTCAGTTAAATATTAGTGACGATATCGAAGCTCACAAACAAAACGGAATGAAGATAATAATAATAACCCCATCAACGATCACACACACAGATCCTGTCCCCTAACTAGGATTCACTGTATGCAGGGAACCAGGAACTACGAGAACCATGACCTCACATGATTTTCAATTTTACTCTAATAATTTCCAGAAGGCGAAGTATGCAACGCATCTTCATGCGCGGAGCACGGCGCAGGCGCAGTCATGGGCGATCTCATCGGCGCGTGCGCATGCTCATGTCCACAAAACGCGCCTCTCTTTAGGGAGGACCGGGAGCTGTGCGTTGATGATTTACCAGGTGAGAACTGAACAGAAAGACTTGGAAGAAAACTCTTTGAATTTCTTTCAAAGAGTTATCTTTCAAGTCTTTCTTAATGAGATAGTATAAAGATAGGCACAAGAGCCATAGCAGTAATTGCTATTATCAAGGACAGGAGATTTTAGGAAGAAAGGCAGACTTTACAATAATCATGTAGCTGCAACACGACACACGTACATTTTAAATGCTGACCCGTGACGTTGTACTATTGCCATGGCAATGACTCGAGCAAATTGCGCTGTACAGCACTGCTTTCCAACAAACGCGATTGCTATCTTAGCCAACATAACATAACCTGGAATTACTCGTACCTACCTGGCAGTCACTAGGCGCATTCACAAAATGTATAGGTACAATAAATATGAAGAAGTCGTGAAAGTGTGCATTAATTATGAAAAGTTATAAGAATCTATAAATTAATTATTTAATCATTCCACTATAATTTACAAACACACATCTTAACGGAAGAGAAAGAAACAAGAAATATTTGAATGATTGAATTTCATATTTGATGAATTTCCGAAATGTTACGCCACGCCTGAGTCTATCGAGTTTATTGATTGCAAATCTGCTAGATCATCGGAAGAGTTCAGATCAGAAATTCAAGAGAAATACGGCTTTTATCACTTTAGATTTAGAGAATTATATTAATTGGATTGTGACGGTTAATTTTTAAGAGCTGTATGGAATCCGAGAAATCGAATCGAGGCATTCAAACAAATTTGAGATACACAAGTGTGAAATAAAAAAGACAACATTCTTCGGCGCGGTTTGTTTCATTGAAGCTTATGCGATTATGCGCGATCATTATAATCGTCCAGTTTTAGGAATGAATGTAACAGTTTATATTATTTTTATAATCGGCGTATACTTAAAATAATAGTCGACATTGATTAAATAACGTAGCAGAAACTTGTAATTTATCAGAATTATTACACGAAAATCTAAATAAATTTAATTGGCAATCAGATAAAGAAATGGACACTTATTTAATATGTACATATCTACTACTACTTAAGTAGCTACCTACATGTGCAAATATATTTTAAACTAGCTGCGCCCTGCGGTTTCACCCGCGGTTTCCCAGGATAAAAAGTAGCCTGTGTTAATCCGGGGTATAAGCTATCTCCATACCAAATTTCAAAATCCATTCAGTAGTTTTTGCGTGAAAGAGTAACAAAGGTACATCCATACATCCATTCTTACAAACTTTCGCGTTTATAATATTAGTGGGATAGGATGTTCATTGGTACTTAGGTTCGTTGGCTGCTTAGGTATATCTAAGTACCTATCTATATCTCATCTACTCAAACAAGTTTTCTTAGCCCTTAAAGACATTTATGGATGTTTTCATTGAGACCTTTGTATATGATTTAGCTTGATAGATTTATTTATGGTACTGTCTCATCGCATACCATACGATCTCATTGTGTTACGATTTAGTAGATGCAAGTTGGCTCATAATTAAGTACCTATATAGTTGAGGTGTATGTATCTGTAAGTATAAATATATGATACCATTCTCACGTTAAGTATTAGAGGTCGGCGATCCTAATAAATGTTCGCCGGAAGTCTACCACAAAGTATCGATAGGCATCCGAAGTCTGAGGCTGATTATAACTCGAGTGAAAATTTATGATGATAGTTATCCTTAAAGCTTTCGCTTGGTGTCACGTGAACTACCGAATTTAGCAACATTTCGGCATTTCCCAACTGGCTGACCACCGTTATTAATGTTCCGTATCCTCTTCATAAGCCATCTTTGCTTACCTGTCGTATTAGTCTCAATTCCTTTATAAATGAGACGTAGGTCGCATAAAATATCAAGTGGTGAATCCTAAAGACGATAACAGCGTTACAAATTTGACAAATATTTGTATTTGCGGCTTTTGGTAGCTTTTGTGATAATTTAGCCTTTATGTCTGTTTATGATCATATTTTTTTTTTACTTTTTGACTTGCAGAATGTTCGTTGGCTACGTTTGGAACTGGCGAAGGAACTCAACGCATACCTTTCGTTTATTTGCCTTTGAAAGGACAAATCATTCATCCGTCGAAAGAAATTACTTTCAAAAGTGAGTATAACAAAATTGTATCTCTATGTGAACTTTACGCAACACAACTGTGTTATTTGCTACTTTATTCCACAAATGTTTCATTCTTTAACTTCTGATTGTCTCTCCATTCTTCTACTACGAATTTATTCAACGTAGTCCAAGGATTTTCTTTTCTGAATCCGTTTCCTTATTATTTTCATCTAGTCTTTGTATTTTCATCGTTTATGTAATCATTCCAATGTTTTTCCACAGATGTAAAGACGCCTATTTGCGCAGTATCTGGGGCACAATTTCTTACACGTAAAGGCTTTCTGGACCTTAGGAATACTCTTGACGCCGATGTCCCTTTCAACCTCTTCCGGGATGAAGGAAGAACTTTCTTGCAGGTATGTACCATATTCTGTTGCTATGATCTCTTTTTAACCGACTTCAAAAAGGAGGAGGTTTACAATTCGACGGTATTTTTTTTTTTGTGTGTTTGTTACGCGATTACTCCGCCAATTATGCATTGATTTCGATGATTCTTTTTTTGATTGGTAGGTTATAATAATATAAATATAAATTTTATCCATATAAATTTTATCGAAATTCATTTAGTAGTTTATGAAAAAAATAGCAAAAACAAAAAATATAAGATTAATCTTCAAGTCGGTTCTTGTTTTTTTCGTAACCAACTTTCTAAAGGTGGAGGTTTGTATTCGACTGCTTCACCTGCTTCACCCAGGGTTGACTTCCGGTGAGGGAACTCCTCAACGGTGAATAGTACAGACACAACATTTTGTAAATGGATTTAACCATAATAGCCTGTTCTAAATTCCATCATGACATGGCAGATACACCCAGGATTGACTTCCGGCGAGGGAACTCTTCAACAGAGATATAGGACAGACATGAAATTTTTTTGTACGTGCATTTAATTGTGATAGCCCGTTTTAAACTTCGTCATGATGTGGCTTCTAGATCATAAAAGCATGTCTTTAAAAACTTTTTGAATTAATTTAATTAAAACTTGTTTTTCACTAAAAAGGGTTAAATAAATTATTTTTCAAAAAAAAACTAAACCGACTTCAAAACCACAAATGGCACTCAAAAGTAAAAAATAAATTATATAATTATCATAAGCGCTACCCACTCATATATTTGAAGTCGGTGCCAGCCAAGTCTAAAAGGTAGTAGATAGATACTACTTACAAGTAGTACTTACTATATACATAGTATTATAGTTGTAGTTGAAGTCGGTTTAGTTTTTTTTTGAAAAATAATTTATTCATGCAAGAAAATGTTAGGAAAAGTATTTCATGTGCCTAAGTTGGAGATAATATCAGCACTACTACAGCTTATCACTTATCTTGCCCATCATTATTAAAATTCCAATATCTTAGGCTTTGTGTACCTACTCCACCTACAACACTATCTTAAGTCTAGCTTCAAACAAAATGTTTTCTATTTCCAGTGGAGTGGAGAAGATGATCTCCGTGCCCGGATGACTGGAAGAGTCATGGTGGTTCGGTTACTCTGCCGCGATGTTGCGGCCACGCCAACTTCGCCTCTCGACTTACGTGGCGTTTTCACACCGTGTGTCGCGTTTAGAGTTCAAGGAACGCCACATAGATCTAGTAAGTATGAAAACAATGTTCGTGCTCGAATTATAATACCGACCGGCTGTTATATAAAGAAACGTATTATGTATATTTGTATACCTACTGCCTGCATATGGTCTTAGACGGATTAGGATGTGGAAGTGAATTTATAAACAACTAAAGTTTCTTTTGCAGATGTAACTGAAGTTCAATTCGCGTCTAATGCTCACACAGCTGAAACAAACACCACGTCAGGACTGACTGTCACAGAATACGTTGCAATTGGCATCAGTTCCCTTCTTCTTGGTCTCGTCTACGTAGCGTCTGTTTTCCTTTTCCTACATATAAGAAAACGTCGAAAAGCAGCATCCGACGAAGGCGATAGCCTAAGGAGACTTAAGGGCTTGAAAAAGAAAGACGGATCTTCCATAACCGAACGAGATATAGTCAGAGTAAATAATGAACGAATCCAAACGTTGCCCAATGCGATTGGGCAAGATAATGGAGTCGTTAAGAAAAATCCCCTTCTGTCTATGAACAGATTTCAAGATACTAAAAGTGCTCAAAGTGATTCTGGAAGCAATCTGTCTGATTCAGAAGATTTCGGCGATAGCAGTGGTCGAAGCGATGACAACTTGTTTCATGTAAGCTAATATAATTCAGTTTCAATCTAAATAATGTAATATTCCTTTATAAACCCTTGAATATATTTCAGACTAAAACTACAGCAGCATTAATCCACCAACACCACAGTGACTTGAAAGTAAACAATGATAATCCCGAGCCAAATCATCGAGACGAATCGAGCATCGAGAGACTACCCGACGAACATGTATCAATAGTGGAAACAACTGATGATCGAGAAATTGCAAGACCTGTCGGCACTACAAGGCGAAAACTATACTTTAATCCTGCTTACTTCGAACCACATTTAATGGCCGTAAGATATTTTTTATAACTTATTATAGACACAATTGTCCACAGTATTTTATTTCTTTTATTTTATTTCATTTGAAAAACATACAGTGATATAATACTAAATTACTAAAATTAAAATACATCTGGACACCATTTAGACGTTTTCGCATATTGAATCTAATCTTAATTTGTATAATCAATACAATCAATAGGTATAATCAAAACTTTCGATTGTTAAGCTTATCTTACTTTGTCATTTTTGTTTTAGGAACCTCCACCAGCCGCTCTCGAGTTCCTCGTAAAAATAAGAGAAGTGATTGCAATCGCCAAACACAAAATGGAAGCCAAGCGTTTCCAACCTATTTTAAATGAAATACCAGAAGAAGAAACTTTTTCATCAAATGGCAATAGTATAGATGCTTACCAAGGTTTAGGAAGTCAAAGAAGCGGTAGTGCAATCAGCCTTAAGAGAGAAAATAGTCGAAAGAAGAATTGCCTTGGATGTCCAGGCTGTAAATCAGACAATGGCAATGATATGCCACATTCCGTGAAGCATAATGTTCCTTCATGTACAAACTGCATCGGTGCCAAAGGTGACAAACAACACAGTATCCGAAAGTGGTTGGAAAATATTCCTCCTGCGAAACAAGTGTACAATGACTTTTTGCCAAACACAAGCCAAAACCAAAACCACCTCGCAAATTCACTTCTATCTCTTCCAATAAATGAACGTCGACACAAAATTAGAAAACAAAACAGTTTTACATCCTCCGGCGCCATGTATTTGACAGAAAATTTCACGAAACCTAGGACGCCATCTACCAAGTCTGTAAGATCGGAGCCTGGCATGCGAAAACACAACTACAATCTGCCATTACCAGAGTTTGAAAATGCAGACACGGAAATACACAATTTCAACCTTTATGCACAAACTATTGCAGAAACGGACGATATCAGTCCAATAGGATTCAATGTCTGTCGACCTGGCAGTCTTAGAAACAACTTACCAAATCAACGTAGAAACAAAAACGATTTACCAGATATGGTAAACGAAGCTATAGCACTTGATCATAGCACCAAATCCTATAACCAAAGTAGTTCCGATGAAGAACGGTTCATAAATAAGAACCCAAATGCAATTCAACATCCATTTATAAGACATCACTCCGAGAGTCCTGTGGCTAACGATTATGAGACGGATAGTTTAGAACGAAGTTCAAATAAAAAAGGCATTTCGACACCAACCGAATATCCAGATATACCATCTTCGCAAGCCAGCCCGAGTTTGAGTAATGCTCTACCACTTGAAGAAGAACTGACTATGAGAAATGCTGTGTACAAATGTAGCAGTGATAGCAACACGCCTTCACCTCATCGAGAAATCAGCATAGAACAAAGTCATTATGAATCTATAGGCAAAATAAATAAAATATCTACTCCAACTTTACCTAGTAAAAACAATATTAAGCCTAACAATGATTACAGCTTAGTAAGTGAAGTTTATGTCAACAATAATTATAATTTCGGAAGTGCACCAACGTCACCTAGTGGCTCCGAGTGTTCTTTGGGAAGTAGAAAATTAACAGTACCTAGTAGTGAGTTGGAAGAGAAACCCGGTTGCTTAACAATAGAAGTGAAGGATCCTCCTGAAAATTATATTAAAATTCATGAATCCGATGGTTTCGAGCCAGATACTCTCGATAGGAAACATCCCAAGCACAAAAGCGTTATAGGAACTGTAGAATTTGGTACGAATCTTTTAAACTGTAATGCAATTGAAAACCGATCTAGCCAAAGAATACAGCTGCGTAGTAGTGGGACTTTTAAAAAACCCGTCGGAGTAGAATGTTCTCCAAAATTTCATAGTCTCAGGAGCGAGTATGAGCAGCGTACTATTTACGATCGGCCTAAGCTATCACCTGGGATGTTTAGCGGAACAAAGAGTCTAGAGGATACAAATACTGAAGATATATGGGAGGATGCAGCTGAATGGGAAACAGAAGAAGGTCGCATATTAACATTAGAATTGCGTCATTCCAAGAGGCAACGACAGAGCACACCTCCAACAATCAAACAGATGAAGACATTAGCACGACCTGATGTTTTACCACCTTTACCACCCAGTGACGAAGAACCCATTTACGAACAACCAGCATTTCCTCCGCGAAGAGTCGACGATGAAAGGTTGTCTTTAGAATTACACTCAAAAAACTTGAGTAGCAGAAGCCTCAGCCCGAGGACGTTTTCCAAGAATACAATAAATGAATTTGTTGTAAGTGATAATTCACTAATTACTGCAGACTTATCCTACTGCAGTCCAATGAGAGCTTCTGTCCAATCACAGTCCTCGGAATACGAGAATATAGATCCTACTGCAACACAAAGATTATCAGGGGATTCTTTCAAGAACTTCAGTAGAAAACTTTCTGGCAGAGGTTGTAGTGGCTCCGGCATAAATACGGATACGTTTGTCAAGGGCGTTAGAACTGAGAGTAAAAAGTTTAGGCGAAAGAAACCTAACGTACAAGACTCAGGATACCTGAGCAGTGATTCGACTAGTTCAAGACCAGTGCAAAGAAAGATAGTGGTTGCTAAAATAGTGAGTTGCAGTGAGAGTGACGATACGGAAAACGAAGCACGGAGCGAATCCGGTGCCGAAAGTGTAGAGACACATTCAGTGTTTTTCGACAGTTTTAGAAAGCCGCAAATAAATATCGAAAGTGACTATAGTTATAAACATAACAGTAAAAGTTCAAGAGACTAGTAGAAAGCTAAAGTGTTCTAACTTCTAATGACTGTTACAGAGTATCCTATTAGATAGATTTAGTTTAGATAGATTTAGTTAATGTTTTGTGCAATAAAGTGGATGAAAAGTGTGCAATACTGAGTGCAATATTTGTAAAGATTAATGTTAATTACGATGTTTTATATCGATATAATTTAATATTATATAACCTATGCCTACGTATGAATATAATAATAATTATAACCTTAGATTTTATACGATTTAAGCTCAATGTGGCCGGACGTGCAATGCAATAATAGATTAATATAATATAGGGTTCAGTGTAACAATTTATAGATTTTTATTCTTTATATGTTTAAAGTCTCTCTCAACAAGGTTGTATATTAGTTAAAAAAATGTATTATATACAATAATATAAGTATCATCTTATAATCTAATCTTTTTGTGTATATATATATATATATTATTAAATTTACTATAAGCGGAGTCAGGCGGCAAAATGTAGCTTCCTAGTACCTGACAGCAAAAAAGTGCTCCAGAGAGGGATTTCAAAAAAAGTCCCTTCTGTTAGAGCACAATCTGGTTTCGGCATTTGACTTTAGTTGGGAACAAATAATCTAATATTAAATAACAAAAAATATTTTATTAATAACAATAACAAAATATATTTGATACATAACCGGATAATTTACTGGAAAAATAACTTTAAATTAATCCCTACGCCTGATTTCAATAACACATTCAACAACATATTTCTTTCGAGCAAAAAGTGTGATTGCTTGTTTCCAACAGTCAGGGTTTTCTTTTTTCGGTTGTGGTTAGTTTTATTAAACGTGTTAAAAAAAAAATTATGATAGCTGATATAGTGGTGCTAGAAACGCAAAGGGGAATCCGGGTAAGTATTTTAAGAATGGAATTCTTATTCCAATGTAAGGTCTAAGGCCGCGAATTTGGAACGTTAGCCGTATCAGCGCTAGCATTAAGCGTGGTGAATTTAACAAAATACTTTTGAAGATATTTTTAAAATGATCACATCAAATATATCAGAAACGCCAGTGACAATATTCGCGTATATTTTTACAATACTTAGGAATTACTAATAATACTTAGGTATTGTATGAATATGGTCACTGAACATGAAGTTTCGTACATACACATTGGCCGTCGTCGAAAACTGTCTTTATAGGTACACCCTGGACAATAAGTACTACTTCATGCGTGAAGTTCGCTAATTATTGCAGATGGCAACCTTATAAGATCAATCAAAGACAGTCTTTAGGTACACTATGGAAAAACGCTTTACGCCTCGTCGGCGCAAAGTCTCCAAATAGCGACCTTAGTTTAATGTCTCGTAAGAATACCTACTAGAAATATAATTATTTAGTTGCAGCTGTGGTAATTGTTAATTATTCCGTCCCTACCATGTTAAATTTTACTATAAATAAAATAGTTTAAGTAATTATTTAGGATGATAATAATTAAAACTGTTTACAGGTTTCGTATTTATTTAAGGTTTAATAGTTATATAAATTAAGTATTACATAAAAATGTGATTAATATTTTTGTTACTCTCTTTACAGCCAGTATTTATACTTAGATACTTTTTATTTGTTATATTTAGTTTCATTATTGAAATTCAGTTATTTGTACAGACCTCTTTATGTACTTTTTTAATTTCAAGATTTTATTATATTTTTAAATTATTTTGATTCATTATTTTTAGTTTAATTTTAAGGGATATAGTGTTTCGAATTATCCTTTGTTGGTAGGTATAGATAGCTGATAGGAACAAATAGAAAATCATATTATTCAAGGTTAAAAACAATCAGTTTTATTCCTTTTATTTATTCATTAGACATACATTTTTGTATCACAGGTTTTGAACCTAATGTGTACTTTCGAAAACTTTGTTTTACCTAGTAAAGTTATGGAAACCGATCCTGCGTTTTATTTTTTTAATGCAACAGCGCTTCCCATCAGGCCTCTGTCTTGAATCCACATTAGAAAAAAATCTAGTCAACAATCATCACATCGCTTTCAGCACTAGATTCCATACTATTTACTTGTAATAAACAATCACTACCATTCTCACCTTCATTCAAAACGTTATCTCTAAATTTTTTAACTTGTAATAAACAATCAATACCTTTCTTACCTTCAACCAAAACATTTTCTCTAAATTCCTTAAAGTTGGTCATACCACCGGCAAACAAATCTATGTGACAACCAACTTTACTCTGGACAGATGGATTCTTACTCTCGCTCATTCTAATCATAGAATTATCCAAATGTTCCAATATCTTGGTGGTTCTATCAAGTATTGACGCTGCATAGTCTATGTAGTTCATATTTTCTTCTTTAGAGGAGATTTCTTCGTCATACTGAGACAGATCTTCGGTCTTAGCCGTGATTTTGTATTCAGGAGTGGTAGCTACGATTTTAGCGGGCACAGCATCGTAGATGTAGTGAAGTAATGCCAGCACTTGTGACGTTGATCTGAAATTTTAGTTAAACATAATAATATGTTGCTTGATGCAGAATTGGTTGCTATATTATTTCTGTAGAAGCTTTTCTATATTTCTCAGTTATTATGGGCAAAGGTAGCATCAGAATGAACCCCATAGGACAAAGACGACCTTGGTTAGGAATAGGTGGAAACAGTAAAACTTCCCCAGATTTTTAAAGGCTGCATCAGCTGATTCCTTCATCCCCATTCCATCTTAGGACCAACAGGCGAAGAGAGTCACTTCACATTTATGTTGTGCACATACCACCAGTCCGCACAAAACACTTCGCTGACTCTTTCATTATACGTACTGCTAAGGAGTGGAATTCTCTACCTGAATCCTTGTTTCCTTCCAATTACAACTTAGGTCTCTTTAAGACAAGAGTGAATAGGCACCTCATGGGCAAACATGCTCCACCTTAGACCGCAACTACACTTACCATCAGGTGGGTTGTTGTCAAACGTAAGCCCATTTCATCAAAAAATTAAAAAAGCAATGAGACAAAACAGGTTCATAAGAGATAGCGACATTGTTAGTCTGATTGTAAGCACAATAAAATGGTAGTGTTACTTAGGAAAGTCAACATCTATAACAATGCAATATGGTTCCTATAAAAACTAAAAATTATCAGTGTTCTACAAAAAAATAAGATCCCCTGATGGTTAGCGCCACGCTTGTACCACCCATAATTTGCGTAGCAATGCGCTAATCACCCCTAGACATCAGATATTAGATCTCACTATGCACAGTAATTTTCCTGGCTACAATGCCCAAACCAGAACACAGAAATGCTACTGTTTGGCAGTAAAGTGGTGGTATCAACCCAGACAACCTCGGTCTCTGAGATCTACCACATAGTACAAAATTGATGAGGAAGGTACCTTGTATGTACAGACACGGACACAGATCTATCAGATTTTCCTTCATAAAATACTATCATAGTTCCGTTCAATACATGGTAAGGAGATTTTCTGTACACAATTATATTGTCAGCATTTCCAACTTTTTCCATTTGTAAATGTGTACAAAATAGCTGTGACATAGAGACCTTTGGACCATCGTTTTCGATATGTCTAAGGCACAGCTCTGTTTTCTCTGTAGTTGCCAGGATAGCAAGAATGGTGTTTCGGTTATCTGAAATTAGATAAATAATGCAATGTTTAAAGATAACAGATTTGGAATTTTATTGATCAGAGTACACAATCTGCAGCTATACAGAGATATTTGATTTTAATTTTGTTAAGCGTTCATATTATTGTAAGACTTAAGGTAAATCTTTAGCCAAAGCATATATTAACACTTATGACTGTAGTAATACACAAGGATGAAGTAAAAAAACTGGTCCCATGAATTACATTATTATTTATACCTAGGAGTTAGTATAATAATGGAGACAACATTCTAATTGTTTTAAAATTAACTGCAGTACACAACTGGTCAGTCAGAAAAGCAATTGTATTTCATAGTTTAGTTTAGAGTAAAATTTAAACTTACTTTCTTTATCACTAGATAAAACATCAAAATGATCTCCTATAGATTCAGATGAGGATATAACCACATCTTTAAACGGCAGGATATACTCTTTTGATGTAATTTTATATGATATAGAACCACCGAGTTCAATCCGACTTGTTAAATTTAATTTAATTTCCTCCAAGTCCATCACAGCCACTATTGCATAGTCTTGATTCAGGTTTATTATGTTGGTACTAGTTTCCCGCCAAAATGGTGATGAAGGAGACTTAGCAAAAAGTTTTGTTGTGTAAACTAAAGATGGTGTATTTGTGCTTTTGAGAAGAATATGAATGTTTTGAAGAGGTCTGTAATGAGAAAGGATGCATTATTAATCTGTGTGACATATTACAAGTATCTCGTTTCCATTGTGGTAAATTGGTTAACCTTTACACTTATGTTAAGCCTGATCAGGCCATGTAATGTAATCAAATAAATCTTTGAATTCAAATCTTTATGTTCTAATTCACAATTACAGTCACAGAGGCTCGGATTTCAAAAGGTTAAAAAAGCTTTTGGTCATACCATTTAACATACCATTCTTTTGTATCATGTTAAATATTTCTATTAACCTGATGTTTCAAGTCCTTGTCATCTTTACTTAAAGAGCTTCATTTATGACTAAGCACCTATGTACTACCACTCTCCAGGGCAACAATTTTAGTGTTGATTTTTCTGACAAGGCCTGTTGACATGGTAGATATACTATATACTTACTCTTTGCATTCATTTAATACATTTAACATTATCACTATCTTTTTGTTGCAAACTTTGACACATGGTTCTTGTGTTTGAAGTTTTAATGCACCAGGAATCTGAAAACCAACAAAAATAAATGAATATAGACAGGTACCTACAAAAACGTTGGATCTGTGGATAGACATGTTTAGTTTCAATGAATTACAACTTACATTTTTCAAGTTAACTTTGATAGCAGAATCTTCAGAGTTAGGATGTAAATTTTGATTAGACAACAATGAAACTTTTTGGCGTAGATTTAAATACTGTGTATATGTTTTCTCATTACATTTTATAGTGTACCTGGCTTCCACGAGCTTTCTCTTCAACTCAGTTAAAATAGGCAAGGAATCATCAACACTCTGGGTGCTAGGAAGTATACCTCTGTCTTCTAAGCTTTCAAAATTGCTGTCGAAGAGTAAAGGCACTGCATCATCTTTCCGTATGAGTTTGAGACAGGTAAGCCCGGTACACACTGTATCGTTAACATCGTATCTGTCTACATTACAAAATTTTTTGTGAATTCTTAGCTCCGGTTTAGTAGAAATTACAAAAAGCTCATCTGCGGCGACGACAAGGTAAAATAGTTTCGAGTTATTGTTACGTAGGATCCGTATATCTGTAGGCGTCGATACGTTGTTCAGGCTTAAAGAAGATAATAAATCTCGCTGGCGAAACTCTTTCAATTCTCCGTTCTTCGTGCAAATAGCAATATCAATGATTTTCTCGTCTCTTGGATGGTTGTCATAAAGCACAAAACAAGCGATGTCGCTAATTAATGATAATGGAATGAGTTTATTAATTTCTTGGCGAACTTGTTCAAGAGTTTCTATCATTTTATTGTTCGTTAAAGTCAATAGCAGTAGCTCCAAAAATCCAAATTAACAAAAATATACAGAAAACACCGAACTTTCGTTAAGTACCTAATTACAATTACAATTGTAATTTTGTTGATACCACTTTTCCCGCAAAATCAAAAATGACAAATGACAATGAAAACTTGACAGATGTGACATATATATTGACTCCTAATTCTGTCACTGTCACTTATGATGACATTGATATAAAGTAAAATTCGATTTTTTAATATATGTTTGGCCCATATAAATAAACGCTGTGTAAACCATTGAGGTCTCACACGTAAACCTTTATTGTGTCTCTTCCTAACATATTCGTTTCAAAGGAAGTTGAACAATGAACAGTGACAAAACATGTTAAACATTGTTCACCTCTCAGAGGAAGAACACACTTTATTTACCGTGTATTATTAAGGCCCTCTTTGCGAGAGGATTAAATTGTGGAAACTCCGCAGAAACCTTAAAAGAAATTGAAGTTGAACTTGATTTCGTTTACGTGTGTCGTTTGCATATTTTAGTAATGTGACCTAACTTTTTGGCGAATTGAGAAGTGTTGTTATGATGACGTTTGATTTTGTTTTGTAATTCTATGACCCTACCTTATTATGGCTACATTATTATGGCTATATAGGTACTTACCCACCTACTTCTAAGTAAATCCTACAAAAAAAATAGCATAGAATTTTGGACTTTGTTTGGTTATTTACAAGTACCTACTTAGGTACAAAATAAGCGGAGCACCTCCGCCTATGCGTAAATAATTTATGTGATGATGATTTAATTTTTTATTTTAACTGAATAACGAGACGAGCACCTGATAGTAAGCACGACATGCCTGCCCACAGTTGCAGCACTAACCAGTGTTTCTTTTGCAAAATCATACGCGCCCTTCAAACCACAGAATACTAAATAGTACCAACCGTAACACAGTACTTCGGGTTATTCCCAAAGTACCTACTCCATTCTTTTGTTCCAAGAAGATAAGAATCCCATACATTAATTCTCAAATTACTCCAAAGAAATATTAGTTTTATTTTTTATTTTTTTTAAAGTTGCATTTTACTCCACGTGTAGCTGGTTTTATTCTCAAAATACTCCAGTGATTTTTCAACATCAAATACCTAACTACTCCATCTAGATATTATAAAATTAACAGTTTATTTTCAGTTTCATTCTACTCCATGAGATGTTGAAAAGGTACAGTCAGTCTCAGTATTTATAAGCACTGTACTAAAATAATGCAGACGAATTTTTTTTTTATTGTGTTAGATGTTTACTTCTGTAGTAATTGGAGTAAACCTCGTCACACCACAAATTTTTATTGCATTATATATTAAATATTTATTAAAACGAGTGTGAAAGAGACAGTTCAAAAGTCAAGCTGGAAAGCAGTGTCGCTATCACTAGCGCCGCCAGTATCGTTCACACGCATAGCGCGATCAATGTGTTAAGAGAGAGAGGAGAGTAGAGTATTGTTTATCTATGTTTAAGTAAGGTGCAATTCACTTGCCTTTTTTGTAATAAGCGGATTATGGTCATTATATACATCAAGGTTAATTGGTCAGTTGAATTCACGGGACAAACAGAGTGCTATAAGTATCGAAGTCCCGGAGGGCAGAAGAATTTTAAAACGAAGTCAAATCTGTTTCATGGACGGAATCTTTTGGAGTTGTCCCATGCCGTTTCATCAGATCTATTCGATACATGTGGACGTGGGTAGCAATGAGAGTCAAACTCTAACATGTCCAGTTGAGTTTATTCTTCTACCCAATAAAGAGCAAAAATACATATGAAGTTAAATAAATAAATAAATGCTCTAAGCAAAACATTTCCCATTGCCATAACCAAAGGATGGTAATTTCCACTTCAAACAGGCAATATCATAGAACACACTCCTGCTGTAAACAGAAGCCGACACTCTACAAACAGGAACCTGAAACAAGCTTTGATTTTATTTAGATTGGTACATTTCTAGAATATTATTTTAAAATTAGGGCTAGAGAGAGACTTATTGTTTTTATTATTCAAGTTTGATGTATTTTATTATTTTAGGTAAGTTCTCATAGGTTTTTTTAACTATCGTGTTAATTTAACTTTTAATCCAGATATACAATTATTTTTCAAAATATTGTGGTAGATTTATTCAAAATTATATTTATAATTTAATTTATATTAATAAATATAAACAATTACAAACCAGTTACTGTATTTTATTCAAACTTTTCCTCGTGGTTAAATAAATTTTTATAAACAGTTTTGCACCTGACTGTACGTCAACTATCTTTTGGAGTAGGATGCAGCATAAAACAGTTTTTTTTAATTAATAATCATTAAACAGAAATGGTTGGAGTAGTTTGAGAACGAATATACGGTTTATGAACTCATTATACTACAACTTATTACCTAAACAACCCTTTTGAAACTAGTAGTGTGGAGTACTTTTAGAACATTTTTATATTCTCATGGAGAAGAATGAAACTAAAATTATAAAATATATTTTTGATATTTTTTTCGTGGAGTAGTTTGAGAAAATTTCTTGGAGTACTTTGGGAATAAGCCTTCATGATGATGATAATGGTCGATTAAACGTCAGTAAATATACAACAATTTTACAATTTACTTATTAACTTAGAAAACTGCAATCATGAACAAAATAGATTCCCATCACGGTTGACTGGCTTTACTCCGATTAACTAAAAATCGAGTAACGGACAGACGGAATCGTTAGGTAAGTTTTTGTTTTTTTTTTCTTTGTGAATACAAAATTGTGAAGATGATTTAACGATAAATCTGCTAGGTATAACTAGTAGGTACAGAAATCTAGTTTCTTTTTACGGAACTGATTGAAGAGACGATATACGATTGGCGTTTGGGGACATATGAATAGGGGGGCTGAACCGATTATCTGAATGCAGACATTCCATGGCCAGTTGTAAAAAAACGACTACCTACACGCGAAAAGAAATGCTCTCATTTAAAACCCCCTTTAAAAACATTGACACGTAATTAGCTGACTATTGCTTGACAAGCGGTTTAGAAACTTGGCATTATAATATTTCTATAACCAACTTGAAAAAAGGAGAAGGTTCTCAATTCGATGGTACTTTTATAGTGTTTGCTACTTCATAACCCTATATTTTTTTAAATAGATTCAGTTTTTTGCGATGGATTCATACATATAGCTTGAAGGTGGCATTTCATCGGTAATCGACCTTGGACTTCAAAGATACGTCAAAATTGAAGTCGGTTTTTTTTGTTAAAAAATGTACCTACTTGTTTTCTTTAGTGTGGTTCCATAAACATTATGGTCCCCATTTTTATAACAGATTCGCACAACAACAAGAAATAATTACAAAACAATATCTAAGCTAGTGTTACAATGGGCGGTCTTATCGATTATAGCGATGTCTTCCAGGCAACCTTTCGGACTCAGAAACTGTAAGGGACGAAGGTGTAGCCAATTGATTAGGCTGATTAATTATTATTATTATTATTACTTCTTTATTTCAGGTAACTTAAGAAAACAATAGTTACATTAGTGACTAAAGTAATTCTAAGACCCATATTATATATACCTTACAGACTAACATACATAATATAATATTAAAAACTATTTTTATTAAGCTACAACAAGGAATTGTTTTCGCCTACTTTCCCTGTACCGGCGGTATCCCTGCAGGCCAGAAGTCCGGGGCGAGGAACATCTTCGCGTGTTCCGCTGGAACCTGGAGCGCGTAGGACTTGAAGTCAGTGGTCCTAGTCTGCTCCAGCCGCGACAAACTCACGTTGAACTCACCTTAATAACTAATTTACATTTAACTTAAACTAAGAATGTGTCCATTAACACTTTTCTTATTGTCTCTATTACTTTGTTTTACTAAATTACACTGATTCATTATCACAAGACACTACACACGAAAAGAAATAATATTGTCAGAAACAAATATGAAATGTTCTAACAAAACTTCTAAAAAAAAGGCCTTCAGTTTCTTGCCGTATCTTCTGATTAGTGGTTCTTTTTCCGATACGGTGGTAGAGTCATTGTAATAATTGATTGACGTTCATAAGTGCGTCTGTGATGCCAAAATTGAATAAAGAACTTTTGAACTTTGAACTTCATAAGCACCTTGGTAGGTACATAAGCACGAGGGTGCGTTTACAACATTATTGAAATGTGTAATTAGAAGCACAAACACATACCTACCTAAAGATGACACACATGTTAGAGGTACAGAGCATAGCAAAGCAGCTATAAAATCAATTATAGGTATAATCGATTCATTCATGCAGGAAGTTTACGATGCCATTGTCCAACCAAACTGGACAGCTATTAGTCAAATAAACTTTAAGACGTCGATATAAAGTTGAGTTTGAATAACAATTTACTGCCTGATAGTCGGAACCACTCAGAACGAAATAGGTCTAGCGGACCTTGTCACAGTAACCTTACTAAATACTTCCTTTAATCACAAGAAGAATCTTGTTATATTTTGTAGGCTATGCCTTTGGCAAGCTATTCTATTTTAGGTGCATATGGAATATGTTTATATGCAATATGTTTTTTAAGTAATTGAATAACGAGACGAGCGAGTCGTGACACTTTCGTTTTACACACACTGTCCACCCAGTACCGTTAAGACGCGATAATAAAGCTCGTTTAATTTTTAATAGGTGCTAATTAAAGCAGCTTCTTTAAAATGCCATTCTCGTCATCAAATATAATTAATTGTCTAATGAATTATTATAGGTCAGCGACTAAATTTGAGCGTCTGATAAATGCTTTTCAAACGATTGTAATATAAGCTACTGTTAATATGACGCAGCATGGTGATAATTCTTAAGCAACTAAATGTGTGTTTCTCTGTCTTTGTATTTTTATCTTACGTGTGTCTTTTTCATTTATTTATCTCTGGTTGTCGAATAAATGTTTTTTCTTTCTTTCTCATATGTCTACGCATTGCCAGTTTCTAATAAGTGTATCAATTGCATCTATAAAACAATTTCAACGTCATCTAATTTTATATATTTTAATCGTTAGCATAGTAGTAATTGATGAGTGAATCTACTTTAATCTATCATAAAATTTTCTTATTATTGTCATCAAATAATCAATGAAATCTCTAATTTTATGTATTATCTATTTTTTTAGTTGCATTCCTCGCTTCATTTGTCGATACACATAAATGTGACTGGCTTTTTCTTCTTCTGGCTCATCGCCGGCCGCTGCCGCGGCACGCTCGCTATTCTCGCTCGGCTCGCGCGTCGTGGTGCACCAGTAACCTAACACTCCTCCTCGCTTCGCTCGTAGTCGTACCTATGTATGGCTTTGCCCTGAACTAGTCATTAAAACAATACTGTATTAAACAAAACATCATTTGTTAACAAAATTATACCAAAAATATATAAAGTAGAAATATATGTTATTTTTCGATAGACCTGAGTCACATTAATTAACGTTGTAAATTGACTTTGTTTTTTTATATTCTGTTGGAATAGTAAAGATGATGAATTAATATAATAGAAGATATAGATATATATTCTATTAACCCGTTGCCTAGTGCCTACATACAAAGAAAGACGTTAGTTTTCAGGTACTAAAGAAAACTTTTGCTGCTACACTCATAATTTTCCGTTTCGCTTTATAAAACTAAGTTTTAAATTGAATGTGACATAGTTCATAGGAGTTAAGATATTGAGGTACCTTTGTGGTGGTCTATACCATCAATATGGTATGGTTCCGTCATGTCCAGGAGTCAAGTCACGTACGTCTCGTGTCGCAATAGGCGCTGGCATATCAAATCAGTGATCGCGTTTGGTGTACCTTCGAATAATAAGTATTAGAATGAAGAATCAGTTTTGATGCTTACCAAGAGTCTGGGCATTCACAGTACTTTTTGGGTTAAAGGAAGGCATATTTGATTTGTTTGTTATAGGTAATACCATTTGCTTGCAGTTATTTAGGAAAAAATACATATTTCACCTAATAAGTATACAATATATGTCAAGAATCGGAATATATTTAGTGTCATAAATATATTCAATCACCAAGCAGTGGTGTGCTGATGTTCCGCTTTGAAGGTCACCATTTCAAGCTGGTTTCAAACGAAATTACTGGATATTACGGGAGACGAGCTCTGTACAGTCCACATATTCCAAAACAAAATTCTGAGTGATGCTGCAACTGCTGTGGGTAGTCGTGTTGTTTAGCATTAGGTAAAAGTTCTGCTCGTCTTGACACTCAGCTGTATAGAAAACCAGGTAAGCGATGAAAATAATATCTGTCTAAAAACTAAATGGGACAAGTTGAAACAGTTATTCGAAACTAAAGAAACAGACAAGCCAGTAGGTAGCCTGAAAACTGCGATTGTGAACCGCAATGCGTGCTCTCAAGTTGTTTCATGGGTCACGCATTTTCGCGGAGGTTTAAAGACCGCAGTGCGTACTAGACCTTAGATTTTTTCCTAAAATTTAATCAGCCATTCCTCTTGTTTCATTTTTGAAAGTACTTATATGACGTAGTTAGCTAAGTACCTAAGTATACGTACAAAGTTTCATAATAATAATAATAACGGTTTATTTTCAATAAAGGTTTACAGATGCAACACAAATTACAATTTACACTTTTTTGCACTTATTTAAAAACCTGTGTGTTTTGGCTGTTTGAAAACCTTCCTCTAAACTAATTCTAAAATTATTTGATTGTAAAATAAAATATGACTACAAACGTCATCTCATTTTTCAACTACCCGCATTTGTTTGACAGTAAAAACATTGTTTGACAAGACTTTAATACATTTGACGAGAGAATTTACGAACAGCAGCAGCGCAAATTCTACCGAGTTCTACGGCTCTACCATAACGAATGGTTTGTTTCGCTTGGCACAAAACCACGTACCTATCTTTAAACCTTTTAGGAATTTAGAAAATAGAACATATCTATAACTAGGTTAGAATACGTTCCTAATGCCATAGTTGTTGGTACCTACCTAGTACCTACCTAATAGAATAATATTGAACTGAAACAAGCAGCTCTACCTTTTTTCTCTTGGGATAACTACTTTATCACAAAATTAAAAAATCAAACATTTATTCTTTATCTTTTATTTATCATAATTTTATTATTTAAATGTTTCTACAGTGCTCTGGCTTTATTTTTAAACTCAGAATGATGATCTCTAAGTACTCGTATATAAATAATCTCCACGGACACACAAGGCAATCTTTATTTCGTTTTAGGTAAGCTAATATAAATACTGCGGTAGTTATCTAGTTACATTTGCTTAAACAGCATACCTAAATATTATACACATAACTACATTAAGAGTTCTGAAATTTGCCATCAGCTGATCAACCAAATTGCTCTAGCAGAGGACCCGTACCTACGCATGCGTATCATCAACGTTTTGGCGGAATTAGCGAAAAATATTCTAAATAAAAACAGTGCAAATACGTTCCGTTGAGTGGAATCGGGTCAGTGGTCCGCAATCCGCATCTTCGCATATCACGAATCGTACAGTCGGCTGTTGGCAATCCTCGCAGGGCTCTCTGGTGTTCATTCGCTAAGTGTCGGGGTGGCTGCCAGAAATAAAGCTGCAGTGCAGTAGTGAGCTTGCAGCGACTGACTGCGGGTGCCGGCCATTCATTGTCATGTGGATGGAGAGGTCGATACGTCCTCAGTATCGCCGCGCCTTCTGCCGTGCGCGGTTGTGCCCTCCGCGCCGCTCGAATCTTGCATTCCTGAGCACTGCACAACCGGCTCGCATGCAGTGAAGCTTTTATTTATAAATAAATTCTTATCAAGTGCAAACAAAAACATACATTTGACACAAGTTTCATTCATGTTGAAACGTTTGGATGCTGTTCTGACGAGGATTTAGCACGTTAGTGAAAATGACGATCATTACGAATTAATTCTATAAAAAATTTGCGTGAAAGCGAATGTGACGAAAGATAATTACATAAATATTGAGTAACTGAGCCGTCGTATTTAATGAGAGAGTAGTTAATAATGCGGCATTGTAGAGACTGTAAAGCTGTCTCTATTACAGACAAATTGAGCATGATCGAATTGGAAATGTGCTTTCCTGTAGTGAAATCCGGCTTACCACAGCATCAGTAAAGAAGAGGTAACTGACATAAACTAGTTAAACCTGTAAATAATATTGAATTTCCAAATGATGTTGTCAACATTATTTAATTTGCTATTACAATGAAAGTAGCAGAATATTTGGTAGCGCCTGATGAGCTGATGACACGTTACGTAGCCGCGACGCCCACCGATTCACTGCCATAGTTTTTAAACCGGTGACACACTCTAAATCAAATGCCGAGGTCGGAATCTGTGTAGGACACTGTCGTAAATAACAGGCGATTGTTTATTTATCTTTCGCAAGGTAATCTGCCAAAGGAAACATCTTTTCATGGGTTCGATGACACGATGACAATTAACCTCGTTTTCAACCACATAATTTAGTTTTTTCATAGATTTTCCAATTGTAGATAAAATCTATATTTATTTAACTGCGTTTCACAATAATATCATCATCAGCCCATTACGTTCCCGCTGCCGGGACAACGGCCTTCTCTCATAGAGAGAGTATGAGCCAAAATCCGCCACGATCGCTGGCCCAGTGCGGGTTGGGTTGCTGGATATACCTTACCTATATCACTAAAGTTTTGTGTCGGATTGTCGCGAAACTTCGCGCTCGGTCATCGGCGAAAAATTCTTGTCCACATCTTAACACTGAGCAAAATAATTAAAAAAGTTAAAATTATCAAATAGACAACTTTGATTATTTTATCCGTCATTGTGCGACACGTATCTAAACGGACATTCGTATTGTCAACGTCGAAGGAACGACATGGTCACTTGGTAACCAATGATAACTATTGATGGAAACGAAGTTCCTTTTTTATTCCGATTACTGTTGCCGACTAAAGTCTACCTTTTCTTACTTCAATGATACTACCCACTATTCTATAGATAATCAAGACATTATCTAAGCTGAAGCAGATCAAATCACAAGAAGCGCAACGGCTAACGACTTTGTAAATAAACAAAGATCGGTCAAGCTATAATTAAACAATTGTACGGCCAAGTGGCCGTATTTTGAACTAATCTGATATAGGATCTGGTAAAAAATTATAAAGGTCTTTGTCCGTATATTCTTAGATTTCTGGGGTACCTATATTAAAAATATTTTTCCCTGTATTAATCAACTTTTTGTTTTTGCATCGCCTCGCAGATTGTACTTTAAAAGTTGAAGTCGCTACGTTATTTTAAACTGTTGATTTATAAATTGATGCAGTTCTGTTTGTTGATCCTTTAATGCCATGATTTTATGAATCATTGATCTTACGAATTTATTGATAATTAACTAAATCAAAGAAATGGGGAATAGATCTTAATTAAGGTTAAGCTTAACCTTTTGATTATTGATCTATTGACTTGATCTTTCTATCAGTCCCGGAAGTGCAACATGACGTTCATAAAATATAAGTACCTAAACAAAATAAACACATAGGTTATCATTATCACTTATTTGCTTACAATTCCACTTAGTTTTTGATTGTCCTACACAACCATGATGTGAAATATTGAAATAAGTAGGTAGAGTAGTAATTTTAGATACATCACTGCAAAAAGGTGCAAAAACATGCAAATGCCAGACTAAGGTGATTTACCTCTTAAGGTTTGAACCCACTTAACGCATAAGATAATCTGATTAAAAATAAGGATCGAACGTTTTGTCGTTAGAGATGAAAAGTCAAGAAACTTTTTATACGACTCGAGATAACGAGTCTGCCTTATAAGATCTTGTATCTTCTGTGCATAAGATTTTAATTAATTAGGAAGATGAAAAATGATATTGCTCGGGCAGGGATCGAACCTGCGTCTACGGAATACCGTCTTGACGCCTTAACCACTGGGACACCGAGGCAACTTCTCGAGCAACCAAATTCTATATTTCTATTTTTCTTATATCGTCTTACGGGAACGATTCTGCCCGAGCAACAATTTTTCTTGTTCCTAATAATTTAAAATCTTAGAATTTTCGCCTACCATGCGATAATGCATTCAATATCAAATATCAATCTTCTGTGAATGTTCTCATGTGTTATACATAGGTACCTAGTTAATATTGTACGTAGTTTTCACGAGAGAGTAGATATTCGCCATAACCCAACATGCGGTAGGCCCGCGTAGTACGGCCTGGTTCTAGTTTTGAGATTCTAGGCTAGAATCACGCTCCACATTAAATGCATCCACATTATTCAAAAAATATGTGGAGCTCTGATTTATTGCTGTGCCTTATTTGGCCAAGTTCGGTCAATGTTGTTCAATGGTTGTTCATGAATAGAAAAAATATAGGTGTTAGACCGGTTTGATATGGCTGTTTTTCGAAGAAAGATTTACATTTTTTTAAACTGGCCAGCTTTGTACCTTACTCTTAGGTATCTCTCTTTTAGTTAGGTATATCTATATCTCTTTGCACTGTTACTATCCTGGTGGGTTCTGAGTTTCTGACCCTTACTATACCAGACTCGGGCCTGTATGAATCACGATTTTGAACGAGGTCGCCCGGTGCCATCTAATAAGAAGGGGACCCTGTTTGCCGACCCATCAACTCTGCAAATATTATTTTTTTCTGTATTGCTTTGACCGCTACTTTTCACTTACTAATGGTTTGTCAACAAGTAATTGACACTTATTGCAAAAGTGCTTTAGATATCATAAATCTTCAAAGCTTTTTTATGTGTAAAATTATGCCATATCCATAAAATATTATAAATTCGAAAGTTTGTGAGGATGGAAAATGTATGGATATTTGTTGGGTTAAACGGAGTTTGCTGATGTTTTTAAAGGAGAAGTATAGAACACAGGGTACTTAAATTACGAAAAATCGTCCACGCAGCCGTAGGTAAAACCGCGAAGCAAATCTAGCTTTAAATGATATTTATTTATATGCAAAGTGCAGTGTCTTGGTGCATTGTAACTACCTATATAATAATTAGCTTAAAATCATTTACTTTATTTTATATTCACGGAATTCCTAGAACAGTGCGAGCACGTACTGTCTAATAGTAATCTCAGGCAACAGATTTTACACTCCAAGTAGAGACAAGTAGAGTCATAGACTATTTATTTTACGTGAACCATAGAGATTTAGACTTATGTGAATTCTACTAGGCCTAATTACCTACTCTTTGTAAAATGCAAAGATATTAAACGTTGACTATTAAAATATAATGCTCAAAACGATCACATAGAATAGAGCAATGGTTCTGAGAGATACGAAGTACTTAAAAAAAAATAACGTACACTGTCGTATAATATACATTTAACTTATTGTAATAAGGCTAGTAAAATAAAAGTAAACAAAGATTTGTATCAGCACGGGCACTCTCAGATAATGCTCAGATGCTGCCAGCTTGACATTATCTAATCTGTTAGAACTGCAAATGGAAGGCCAAAACCATTTTTCTACTACTGATATATTTCTTTTATGTCACGAGTTTATCTAGATGTAAAACATAGTAGCCAATATTGTATTTGTTGATTTTTTTCAAAAAGCGATATCTATTTCAATAAATTGATTATTTATATGGGATCACGATCACCTGTGAAGTATGACCTACCAAACAAAAATAATCAACAAAATCAATTCATAATTAGTGGAGTAATCGCGCAACAAACATTGAGAACCTCCTTTTTAAAGTCTGTTAAAAATGAATATAAAAAAGAATTGGTAGCTCGAATAGTGCGCTGGGTGGTCAAGGTGTGTCAGAACACTGTTCCGAAGACGCGTGCTATAAAACCCGCTCAAGCAATTAATTTTTATTACATTTTTATGTATTTGAGTGATGAGATGAACACGTCGGTCACCTGATGTCAAGCATCATGCCTGTCCATAACAGTTAAAGCATCACCCAGAAATGGGTTTTGCAAAATCCTGCGCGGCTCTGCACTGCGCTCGTCACACTGAGACGACAGTTCTTAAGTCTAATTTCACTGGCTACAATTAAAATGACTGGCTGCAATTCATTATTTTTAAAAAAGTGTTATCAATTAGAAATAGTATGTAGGTGATGCTATTGCTAATAAAGGCTGGGTTTTGAAAACTTCAGGAATGGGGAATAAAGAATGCTATCATTTTTACTGTCGCAAGTATTTTTTTTGTTACCAAGTTTTTCTAATTTAATTGCTGTAAAACCATCGTTTTCAAAATGTATGGTTCTCTAGATATAGGAAGTCTTTAGATAAAGTAGGGACTACTTTCTTACGTGATTCTTGGGCATTATTACTTTAATTATAATACGAGTATAAATTGAAAATACCAAATAAGAAACAACGGAACTGTAAACTCCAGCGCTCTAAAAAGTTAACTATGTGTGGCTTTGAATAATCCTAATATACATTTAGCCTTATTTTTGTGTAAATGAGATTAAGAGCTTGTTTCATCAACTGTATCTAATTTACTAAACTCATGCTAATCTCCTAAGGTGAATGACCAAATTGACTTCCTAAAAAATAAAAATAAAAAAGAACGTGGATCTTGAACGTGGGTAAAGTCGCCACACGCCCACGTAACCAACATACTCAGAAACTCCGATTAAGAAACGATAAATTCCAATTGTAGGTAAGTCCGATCCTTGTAGTATGCAGCTTTACTATCATGCATGTCTCGTACAAAAATAAAGTCGTGTTTTCTAATACTTATAATATATAAGTCTGCTGCCAAGAAGTAGTGCTCAACCATTACAATGCTCCGATTTGAAGGGCATTGTAGAAAGTAAAATTACTGAGCATGTGCACTGGGTGACAAGCGCAATGCAGTGCTACGCAGTACTTTGCATGGCATTAAAAGTTCTAAGTGGCACTGCAATTATTACGAGCAGGCGTAGCGCTTATCTGATGTGAACGACTTTCTCGACTCGCTCAGCTTTTGCTCAGATCCATCAAAATTCTTCCAAATATTTCAAATTTACCCAATGAAACTTTTGCCCCAAATCAATTGAACCCTTTTACTCAACATCCTATCAGTTCCATCAATAAGCAACTGGAGCAGAAGGCCATTTGTTACCGAATCTATTAATCTTGCACATCAATTGTTGTGTACGCCCGATGCCCATCAATTGTGGTGTAGGTGTGCCCAACAAGGATGGCGTAACCTTTATATTTTAGTACCCTTTATAAATCGTGAATCCCTTGATTTTTTGTGAATGAAAATCATTGTCTTTTAAATTTAGATTTTTATTTTTTACGTTTCGAGCATTAGAAAACTTGCCTTTGTGACCTTTGTTTTCTACTTTTATCTTCGTTGCGTAATTTACACTACATGTATGTTCTCGGTACCAAAATATACCTATAACGTTGCCGTTAAATATATACCTATATAGCTCCAGGGCTTAATTGTAAGAGTTTGCGGTCAAGTTTATGCTGCATCATTATCAACAGCCTGCTACGATCCCATTGCTGATTCACAGGAAAATACCATTAGACATAATCCACCAAGTATAGGCACGCGGCTACGCGCCTAGTGCACCTTGTCGGATGTCAATACTGAGAATTTAGTGATTTTCAAACATGTTCTCCTTATCGTTTTTAGAGCGTAATACCTTACAAAAGTCGTTGGGTTCGAACTTTGGTGCGCCGGTTCGTAAGTTTTACAACTGACTCATACTCACCTAATAACACGGTATTTATAAGTACCGTTTAATAAACAAAAACAATCCGTGACTCCCAATGCCTGCCGATTGGCGATTGCGGCGCGATCTATTGATCGGCCTTATGTAATTGGACTCTAATGTTTCATAGAGCAGTGTAATGCCACTACTGATGAGTATCGGTAGCTATTGGTTATTTTGATTGATGTTTGACGCAGTCGTTGCTTTGCGGCATTTCTTTAAAACCAGTAGTTGAACCGATTGTTTCATTTTTAACGCTTACGTACAGAATATGTCATGTTTTATATCCTCATTTTATCCTGGCCCCTACCGTAACTAAGGTTTCTTACATTTAGGAAACCAGGGTCTACTAACATCTGTCATAGAATCATCAGGGATAGGTGCTGGTCTGAGCAGTCGCGTTACATCTTTGTGCTCCATATTCAGCCACATCGTCGCTTATCATCAGGTGAGATTGTAACCAAATATAGAGCTATAAGCGATACAAAAATTGGTTCAACTACATCTAGGCACGAACAAATACTTGCGCTTTCTTTTGTGTAGAAATAGTCCGTAGCAGGAATCTAACCGGCAACTTCAGTGCGATTAGGATGCCCCTTCATTATTATTATCCAATTCAATGTAGCGCTCGTAGCGTAGCTCGCCTAGTCGTTCGTAACATATCTTCTAGGTTAAGCAACGTTCGCAGCGGTCACAACTTGGATGGGTGGCCGTTTGTGTGGTAGGTATTTATTTACATCTGAGCGCTACCGTTCTTCGGAAGGCACGTCGATCCCGGTTGTTGACTTAGGGCAACAGTCGTTAGGCCATGTCGGAGGCCTTCGGACGGTCTAAAAACTCCGGCACCAATGTTGGCCACATACACACTCACATGAAGGAAAAAGATTCCATTGTAATATTATAAATAAAGCGAAAGAAACTGTCTGTAAACCGACTTTGTACAGAGATATAAGCCTGCCTGGCGATGGCGGCGGGGTGTGAGTGCACTGCATGCTACTACTACATCCTTGACTCACCGCGTTGCCCCCGCGTAACCTGTTTACTGAAATAGACATTTTGTTCCAACTATTTAATAGTCTAATTTGTCAATAATTTTTTGGTCATTTATTTTTATTCTTATAATTTAACGCTATAGATTTACTCTTAAGCATGGTCTGATTTCATTCATTTCGAAAAAATATCGAATTCAATTCTATATACCCTGTATAATAATGATGGTGAATCCGACTAAAATAAAGATAAATTTCCGTATATTTCATTTGTCTGCATTGCCATAAGATCAAAATTCATGGTCGCTCTTTACGAGCAATCCGTCAAGAACTTGGACAAAGTTCAAAGTATCTTCGTGATTTATTCATAATCATAAAACTCATTTAATAAACCTATATAGAAAGAACAAATGTGCTTGTTTAAGAATCAGATCCAGTTTTATTGTTTCGCCAAATATTCATCTGCAGAATTCTTTGCCTAAAGTTGGCCTGAGAACTGTGGGGTGAAAAAACGTAATTTTTCAGGGCAGACCAAGAAACAGCTTAGACGTCATTTTAAAATTTCGGAATGGTCAGTTTATTTATTTTTTTACAGTTAAATGACGAGACAATCGTTCACCTGGTGATAAGCGACCCGCCTGTACCTACTAAGAAATTTGGTTTCAGTGTCCTTTGAACCGGAACAGGGCAATGCACACTACTATCAAAGAATACTAACTATCTACTATACCAAAGCGGATTAGAATAAAAATTATTTCCTGTACCATTTCGTCTGAATTTCTACCTCTTGCTCTAACAAATATTTCTTAGAATCTGTAACCAACGCTTTTGGGATGACTATGTAAATAAACACACAAACACTGCCACCTTTAACCAGTAGTAGTTTGCCAGTAACTCAAACGGCCTCAAAGGAAGACCAGCGCTGGTCGCACGACCAGCACAACGCTGAGTTGAGGCCGGTTTGCAAGAATTACCTATTTTACTTATTTTTTATTTACTCTGTCAGACTTAATGTTTTTTTTTTATTTTCTGTTTGTTTTTCATGTCATATGTTCATAGTTTATAAGTTGTTGCAAATAAACGTTTCTTTCTTTCTTTCTTTCTTTCTTTAAAACTGCAATAGAAGTAGTTATAGTAGAATTTTACTGAAATTTACTATGTACCTACTACTTGTGGTAGGTCTCTCGTATGCGGGAGGCCGTCTGGGTATGTACCACAGCTTTGCCAGTTATTCTGTCGCCAAGCAGTAGTGCGCAAGCATTACTGTGTTCCGGTTCGAAGAGCATTGTAGGCAGCGAAATTACTGGGCATATGAGACTTAATATCTGTATGATGTCTCGGGGTGATGAGCGCAATGCTACGCAGTGTTTTTATGGTATTAAAAGTTCTGGCTGGCACTGCAATTGTTATGGGCAGGCGTGGCGCGTACAATCAGGTGAAAGACTTGCTAGTCTCTTCACTCAGTTCCATAAAAAATGCAACAATTATTTAAACCAACGGTAGTAAGAGAGCCATCTCTCTTTGCAACTAGCATAACTTACCACAATCATCGCATCGACAAACAAAACAACTGGGGGTTCGTTTAAATATGTAGAACATAATCACATGCCACGAGGCCATTTCTCTTGAATAGTTAAATGCCGCACCAATTTATGACATAGCCGGGTCATTTATGAGTTCCTAGAAAACGTTGCTTAATTACTACGAGTAGATGGACGACCAACCTACATTGTAATAACTTATTTAAGCATATGCCAGAAATACTTAGCAAAAAAATAATTGAGGTGTTGACCTATATATAAGCAAAACAAGTATACGTTTTAAAAAACAAAAAACCGACTTCAATTTATCTTTCCAAGTCCAATGTCAAATATCGATGAAATGTATATGGGACCACTTCGTAGCTATACTGAACCCAGCGCAAAAAGAAATTTCCAAATCGGTTCATGAACGACGGTGTTCTGAGGTAACAAACGTAAAAAAAAACAATCGAATAGAGAACCTTCTCCATTTTTGAAGTCGGCTAATAAAGCAGTGAACCAAAATGAGTTTTGGCTTCCGATAATAAAAGACGCCTCTTTGGTCAGTCTTGCGCCAACTCCTACCAGTTTATGACCTAAAACTATCGCTATTCCGTTCATTTCTAATTATATAACGTCCTTTCGTAGACATATGTCTATGATTTAATTCTATAAATCTATAACGTCTATATGGAACATATGATTTCTAAAAGTTTTGAAACTGAAGGTTTACCGATAGCAAAACTTTCTTGTATCTGAAATAGACTCCACATTAATAACTGAAATGTATCGAATTGATATTGCTAGCCTTCAACTTACTTATGTTATTAAAAGCAAATCTCATTCTGTATTTCCGTTGAAGGTGTCTCAATAGTTTCAGATACAAAATTACCGGTCGTCAGTAATCAGGGGTAACTGTGGCTTGCTGTGCGTTAAGGTCACAACTGTAAGCACATCAAGCATCTGAATAATAAACAAATCAGAAAAAAGTTTTCTCACAAAAAAGTGCTTTTAAAACCCAGTGAGAGTATTGTTTACTCTAATCAATTAAAGTGTCTACAAATGGATAAATAGATAATGAATCCGTTCGTCAAAAATAAATATAACACGTGGAAACCTTACTAGGAAATTAATATTTCGTTTTAAACCGTCTTCAAAAAAAGGACGAGGTTCTCAATTGGATTGTATTTTTTTTTTATTATTTTAGCTTTGTGTAGCTACAATTTGGTCCCATACAAATTTCATCGATATTCGACCTTGAACTTCGAAGATACCTACGTCAGAATTGAAGTCGGTTTTTTTGTTATAAAATGAATTATATTTTTAGACCATTTATTGTTATTTTGACCTTTCTATTCTACTCTCGAAGCTTCTGATTACTAAATATCAAAAATGTTGTTGTAATGGGTTTCAATTTTTATGTTATTTATGGCTTCCTATGTTTTCGATGTGTTGGTGACGTCTTGTCAATTGGAATTTTATAAATTATAAAAACTAGCCGATACCCATGACTCCGTCCGTAAAGAATTCGGTTTATGTGTAGGTGTTCCCTAGGGGACTGTTCGTTTTCCCGGCATGAAAAGTACCGTAAGTCTTAATACAGGACCTACTACAACGTCTATGTGTATGAACTGGCGTCGATATACAATTACGTCGAATCCAAATAATAATGAGGTAGACGTACTTTAAATGTTTACTGCAGTTTAAACAGATAAAGTATACGTTATCTCTCTATCATCGCATTCTGTCCTCGTAACGTTTCTGTTCTGGGCGATTATCTCACGAAAATTCAACGACGAAACTAAAATGATTTATAGTCCAACATAAACATTAGTCATATTTTACGAGGGACGAATTCTTTCAAGGTGTTATAATGCAACTGGTGTACATATCTAGCATCTGCTGGGCATTTTTATTAGTTTTCCGCGTGGAAACTAGGAGACAATTTTAAACAGAAAATTTTTCACTATGATGTCTTAAAGTATCTTTTAAGTCCGTTCAGGCAATTGGAGCTATTTCGAGGCAAAATTTAACTATAGACATACCTACTCGTTTAAGCTTACATATCGTCAAAATAGAAAACTCAGGTTAGGTTAGTTATACCTACTATGTCTAAAGCGGTATTTTTAATAAACCGAAGCAAAATGAAATACTTTAAAGCTATAGTTTACGATATTAGTTATTACTGGGCATATGAGACTTTAATATCTGATGTGTCGGGGTAATGAGCGCAATGTAGACGCATTTCATGGTTTTCACGGAAAGTTCTGGGTGGCACTGCCATTATTATGGCCAAGCGTGGCGCTTTTAATCAGGCGAACGACTTGCTCGTCTTTTTACTAAGTTCTATAAAATAAGTAATATTTTATTCGTTAATTATTACTGCTACAGGGCGCTGTAATAATTCAATGGTACGTTATGGTAAAGTGGCATGACTACTGCACTCGGAATAGCATTGCGAAGCATTAAAAATTCGACGAACCTTGGAACGTAGCCAAAGCGATGTACACTCACCTATTTCGAATCATCATTGTCATTGACAATTCTATTGCTGTTTTTTAAGTCGTTTTCCCACGGTTGTAGTAATTTTTTTTATTACTCGCCACAGCGAATGAACTCATTCTAACCGTGATAATTTTTGTAACGTTGTTATGGTTGTAAAAATAATAAACTGTCGTATTCCTTTGTTTACCATTTTCCGTAGTTGTTTCGGTTGATGAGAAAATAGACATCATTGTGTTAATCTATTTACATTTTTGTAACATTGTTTTTATTATTGTTAGTAATAATTTAGTCCTTAGCCAAAATAATTTTGTAAAGGACCAACGATATGAATATATTCACACTAGCTACGCCCCGCGTTTTCACCCGCAGTTTCCCGGGATAAAAGTAGCTTATGTCCTTTCCCAGGACCCCTTACATACTAAATTGATACAGCTAAGGAATTACACTTTACCAGCGTCTTAGTTTTCCGATTCTTATAATCAAGGTGTCTTCAAGTCTCGTGTTAATCGGTATCTTCTAGGCAAGCATGATCCATCGTCGACCACGTCGTCACTTTCCATCAGGTGAGACTGCGGTCAAATGCTATTCAGTAACAAAAAAATATTAGTAGTTTTTGCGCGATTGAATAACAAACATCCATCCATCCTCACATCCATCCTTTCGCATTTATAATATTAAGTAGGATATAGATGTCCCTTTACTAAATTATGTTGGCTCAATAGGCGAGTATATCAGATGGTTAATCTAAATGATTTTTTTAAAAAATTCATTACGGTAGGCACCTACTCAACTAATAAATACTTCCTGTTCTGTGATTAATAATTTTACTTTATAATTTCTGTGCTGTTTCCTTGTGACAAATGCCAAAAAACCACCAATCCATTACTTAATTTTCTCTTTCCACCAATCTATCAGTTTATGCTTCTCATGTTATATCGGAAAAAGGTTATGCTCGATAAAGTTTTTTGCTACGAAGACGAAAACCGAACGAGCTCCTCTATGTATCTTTTGACCTAGTTTTATCAATCCACAACACAAGTGTTTGGTTCAGTTCAGAAGTTCTTCTATTAAGTTTAACAAAGAGGCGCTTCGACAGCGAGAGCTCCTCTCGCTTAGAGAAGTTATCGCCTTTTCGTCGAAGGAAAACACTAGTTTTATATGACATTCTTCGTCGTGTTTTCATTAAACAATACGTAAAAAAAGATTCACCAATGCTGTCATTTTCATATTTTTATTTGTTTCAGAACCTTTTTTATTTTTGCCTAATGATCAGATACAAAGATCCTGGTCCCTAACAAGGAAACCCTGTATCTAGGAAACCAGAAACCACGAGGACCGTGGTCCCACAATACACAAAACAAATCCTTGCGCTTTTTTCTCTCTATGCACAAACATTTGATATGGGTAGTTATTAGCTAACTTATTTCTTATAGCAAAAACATTAATGGCTTGTTGATTTTCTGATAAATCTCTTTTGCTGGCTTTTACATGTCATATAACTTGGTAAACTATACTCAGCGAGAAATCGCGAGATTTGCCTCTCATCTCAGTCCATAGGCAGTAGAAATGTCCTACTTCAGAAACTATGTTTACCACGAACGGTGTCACTACAATTCAGTTAGCGGAGTCGTGTAATTGGTCAATTACATAAATTGCTAAATACTCCTAATGGCAGCCATTACACAGCTACTGGCGGCTGTTATTGATATACTTTGAGTCCGAATAGGATCAAGTGCTGGATAAGCAGTAAGCCGGATTGTTTTTGTTACAAAGGAAATCACACCATTCAACAACCAAAAGACTTTAATCCACGGTCAAGGCTGACCACCTATAGTAGCCGCCCATTCGCTCTTGATATTTTGTGTCACGTTTATTTTTAAATTCTTAAACTTTTGAATGGAACTTTTGAACTGCTTTTCCTTATTTCTGTTTTTTAACACGATTTTTGCATTTGACTCGTAGGTAGGTATATAGAATTTCAAAATATGCTTTACCTACATAGTAGTAGAGGGCCCAATATTTCAGTGATAGAAGAATTTTTCCAAAGGTCTAACGGACTTCTTGATCTCATAGAAATTAGACATTGGGTGTTCAGCAACTTTTAAAGCTATTGCATAGCTTCTATCGCGGGCCTTGAGCGTGGAGACCGAATCCAGAAATTCCGTAACGAAAATAACCTAACACCCCCCACTCCGAATGCTATGCAATAGCTTTACCGCGGCAGTCTCCGAGTGCCACTCGTCTTTTTTTTCATTAAGAACCTACCTACCTATACACCTGGTGTACATTTTCAAGCACACACTTGTTAATTATGCATTCACATTACAAATTACTAGTTCAAAAAAATATTAGTCAAGGAAATAAAAATGCCGCAATAAAATGTATGATACGTAAAATTAATAATTAAACCGTCATTAGGTATCTACTTCCTGTAACATTTATGAGTTAGGATATGACTATGTTATTAATGTTATTATATAGGTCAAAACAACGTCTGTATTTTTTTTACGCTTAATAGATCTATGTTTGGCTACTATCTCACCTGATGTGAAGCAACGATGTGGACTAAGATGGAACACGTAGATCTTGAGAGAGGCGGCAGTTAAGCGGCTGCTCAGACCCGATGGTTCACCGAACATCATCCCGAAACACGACTGCGCGGTCGCTTGACGGCATGGCTTTGTTCGGTGGGTGGTATTACAACCATGTCCAGAGCCTACCACTCCATAGCGCGTAAGCGGGCATTTGATTAAAATGACCCACAAAACACTATTATTGTGGGTTGTCAAATTATTCAATTATTATTACAAGTTTTACAACTGACCTATTATATCACAGTATAACTGGTCATCACCTTAACATACCTACTTTCAATTATGTAAATTTTTGAGTTTGCATATGACTCCGAGCATGAGGCCAGACAGATACGCGTTTCTTACCGAAGAGTATAGACAGATAATAGTTACTTAGTAGGGGGTGAAAATTTTAATTTATTTACAGAACCAATTAACAATTATGTACAAATATATAGAATGATAAAAACTAAACTAACCTACAACAAAATTAAAAAATGAAATAGTAGGCCATACTTGACTACCATATTTAATGAAAATTAATCAGTTCGATTGAAAATCAACAGACAATAACAATTAAAAATACCCTATATATCTTCGAGATCTATGTCTATCTTTAAATAATTTTAGTCTAACCCTATCTTAAAATGTCTTAATATAAAAAAGTCATCTTAAAATGACTCAAGTCTCAAAATGTCTTAATTCCAACTTTTACTTACCTAATTTTAGGTATAACTTGAAAACTCAAAAAACTTCAGAAACGCACAAAAATCTCGATCGAACTTCCGAACGATCTAAACAATCGGGTTAACTTTGATGATGATGATGATGATGAAATAATACTTGATAACACCAGAAATCATCCCTTAATACGAGTATATAGATCTTGATCGAACTTCCAAACGATCTAAATAATCGGGTTAACTTTGCTTTGTAATTCTAAACAATCTCATCGAGAATCTTTCATTATTCTACCGAACAGCACGCGATCACCAAATCAGCATCGAATGATGCAGCAATTTGTTGATCTTGTTTCCCGATTCAACTGTACCTAAATTAGTAATGACTTCCACCGTAGTTACGCCAAATCTTGGAACAATTCCAACAATTTTACTTTTGATTAAACTGATTACTTGATTGGGGAAGTGACCTTGCTGGAATTAATGACTAACAACTTGTTTTCCATTAACTAGTACCTAAATAGAACAGGATCCCACTTGATAATTTAAAAAATTTTCATGTTCATTACGAAATTTGATCTAATTGCGATTAAATGTCTAAACGACATTATTTCTGTCAAGGTGGGTCACGATTGTCACGATTCGAATTGATCGACCGTACTACAAAAGTGATTAAAAAGAAGGCAATAGTATAAGACCTTAACTATTTAGCAAAATTACCTATAGGTATAAATAATATACGTCATAGCTTCGCCTGTGACCCCTTTGATTTTTGGGGATCTGCTAATCTACCCAATTCTTGTCAGTCAAACAACGAACTAATAATAATCTTCTAAGTGGAGACCTAATTAGTAACTTTCTAGTTCTGTATATAGGAATGTAACTGAATAATACCTATCAGCAATTGCAATCTCAGATCCAATTTCGAAGAACGCGAGGGGTCATCCAATCTACTCTATCGGAAAGACGGAATGGATCCGCAAAAACCAATTTTCTCGGGTACAAAAGGGCAAGAGGAAAAGTAGGTAATCTCTTAAAAATTAAATCGCTTGTTCCGACGTCTCCGACAGTGCCTGGAGCTCTTTTACAGCTTGGAATTTTAAAATTCAATGAGGGTACGTATTTATGGGGTAATGAACGTTTACGATTTTTCTCCACCTGGGGTAAGGTGCTTTAGTATTCGGCTTTATTAAAAACGTTCTAATTTATTTACAGATATTTTATTCATAGTGCTATCAAACATAATAAAATCGGTATGAAATGTATTGCAGCAGAAAATCATATACAAACACCTTACTCTAAGCTTGTTTAGCGCATAAGGAAACCGTCTCCGTTCCGCCGCAGGTCACAATACCATCAAAAACTAAATCCAGGTTTCAAAATAAAAACATAAGGAAACCTTTTACCTGACTCACAATGCCAAAACTGCATAATCATGAGTCGTTTATTCAGCTCACGATCGAAGAACCAGTTTGCGCAGTTAGCAGTTAGCTTCACTTTGCGGAATACCCGAGCAAATTACGCTTCTAATATAATTTGCAGAAGCGCGCCGTTTGCTCAACAAAATATACAATTTACATGGGAGAACAACTTGCTCAATCGTAGTTTAATGGTTTGTAATGGCGTAATGACTGCGAAGTATCGGAAGTGCAGGCGCTTTTTAAAACTATTAGTAGTGCCATTACACTATTAAAAACTCCTAGCTAAGTAAGAGCACGATGAACGACCAAGAAATACTTAACGTCAGATCAGAGTCCATCATATTACACCAGTTTGGTCCTTTCTATATAGACTTGGTACCTATAACCATTTTGAAAATTGTGTTTTTGTGTTATTTAGGGCTATTTTGGTTTAGATAAATGCAAAAATTGTTTCGGATAAAAATCTAATCACCACCGCCCGTTTACGTTTCGTTATTCCTCTCCATACAAAGGTTGTCTTAAAGAGATCGCTTAATAAGACCGTCCATTGTTACACCATTGTAAGCATTTAACTTGTAAGTACTAAATTTTTATGTTTAAGGTGAATAATAAAGTGTTTATCCATCTATGTACCTATCTAATTTTTACGTAGTCATTGCGATGTCTAGAGCGGCACCTTGCTCTCCGGTTGTAAACACATCAACGCGTTTCTGAGGTCGTGAGAAGTGTGAACTGATGGAAGAGGTGTGATCACTTAGCCGATGTTATGACTCAATGACTTGGTATGAGTGGGTGAAACATTTAGGTTTTGGAATGTTTAATAGAACTATATTATTATATGTATATCATATTATAGTTCTATTCTATATAATAATCTATATATAATAATATTGATTCCAGAGTTCTATAACTCTGGAAACAATTTTACTTGGGTGTTATACCTATAAACCAATATAAAATAATAATAAATAAATAACAAAATAATAATAAATCATTATAGAAGAGTGCGCGCATTTTCTCTTGTTATTTTTGAAATGTAAGACCTAGTACCTACCCAAGATTTACTTTTTTTATAACTGATAAATGCCTTTATTAGTGAAAACAATTCTACACTCTACTACTATAACTAAACTAACTACCTACTAGCATATCCAAGACCTTCAATTTTTTTTTATACGTTCATCTTTAAAATGCCTACATATAAGTACTTATTTGAAGCTTTGTAACCTAATTCATTTTTTTTTAATGTTAATTTCTTTGAAAAGGTAAAGGTACACTAATAATTGTAGGTAGGTAAATAATTGTTTTCACATAACATCCACCGCCTAGAGAGAAGCCCTACTAAACCGATGAGCTCATTTGCAAGAGTTTTGCTATAATTGTATTAGAATTCCATCTACTTTGCCATTGAAGACCACAGGCTAATAAACAAGTCTGTCATCGGTACTTACTGAATAGTACCTACCTACGACCTACCTAATTTTGATGAACTTCTCTTCAACAACCACTTAGGTAACTTTATTTCAAAGTTATAATGTCTCAACTCTACATAGTATCTAGTAGGGGTAGTCAACTTCAACTCAGCACCACGCGCGCAGATTTCGAAACCCATGTCGTTTATAATTATGTGGGATGTGGGAGCTACATAATTAAATTGACACATATCATAAACCTATGTTCAAAGCATCTCATAAAGTCACTGCGATTTGCAAACTCCAGTAAAATGCAGCCAACCAAAGAATGGGCAATTCCAAATGACTTGGCAAATGTCAAGGTCCCGTAACTGGGTAACGATTCATACACATTTGTCAAACAATTTGTCTTCAATGGTTATTATAATAGGTACCTACTTTGATATTGAATGCGTTAGCGCATGCTAAATGTTTTTTTTAATTATTAGAAAGATGAAAAATGAAATTGCTCGGGCAGAGATCCAACCTGCGTCTTCTGAATACCGTTCCGACGCCGTTAGCACTGGGCCATCGAGCCTATTCATCGAGCAACCAAATTTCTTCTATCCTACTTATATCGTCTACGAGCGATTTCGCACTGCATCCGATCCGAATCGGAATAATTGCAACCGTACTATTCTAAGACAGGTTACGCAGATCAGAGTCCCGTCATCCGATGTCTCGACCTCGATTGATGACGGATTCGGATTGGATTCGGACCGGATGCAGTGCGGAACCGCTCTTACGGGGACGATTCTACGTCATCTGTCGTCAATGTCCATATTGACTTCTAAAGGCTCGGTAGCCCAGTGGTTAAGGCGTTGGGACGGTATTTCGAAGACGCAGGTTCGATCCCTGCCCGAGCAATTTCATTTTCTAATTTCTTACAAATCTTAAAGTACCTACTTATTATATGAAATACGAACTAGAGCATGTAAATAATAATAATACTCTTACATTATGGCCACATGGTAAGTAGGTACACTAGGTACATGGTTACAAGTGGCGTAAAAAAGCGGAAACGCTAATTTGATACATAGGTCACAGTAGTAGGTGGTAATTCTATATTGTAGTAGGTAATGAAAATTACCGAGCTAAATCAGCAGCATCCGCGATGACTTATCTAATTTCAGAATTATAACAATTTTAGCTCCGCCTAATGGATGGCTATTTTCAGCTGCATTACAAGTACTGGTGGTTGTATAGAATTGTAGATAGATTGGTAATATTATTCACGAGTGACCTAAATGCTTGTAAGTAGGGACTCAATTAAATTTAAATTTAAACCAATCATCATCAGCCTGTAGCTGTAGTCGTCCACTGCGGACAGAGGCCTCTCCCAATGAACGCCACTGAGCCCGGTCTTCGGCTCTTCTCATCCAGTTTCTTCCGGCCGCCTTTCGCAGGACGTCGCTCCACTTGGCCGGGGGGCGTCCTACACTACGCTTGCCGATTCGCGGTCTCCACTCAAGGACACGTCTACTCCAACGGTTGTCCGTCCTTCGAGAGATGTGACCAGCCTATTACCAGTTCTGCTTGCTAATTCTATGGGCTATGTCGGATATGTAAGATAAAACCAATAATAGATGTACAAATGTACAATAATAGGTATTTATTTCAGCTGGGGAGGTAGTAGGTAACGTAATAATTTTAACTATGTAAAGACTTTATCTTTAGATAAAGAAAATTTATTTGTAAAACATGTGTGATACAGAGCATGCAGAATAGCATGAAAAGCATCTTAGAATAGTGTGAGTACGACATGTTTTGCATATATAGGCGTACAAATGGAGAGGCGAGACTACCTTAGAAAAGAATGTCATAGATTTATATCAAATAATGCAAAAATAATACATGCAAGTCATAAAATTATTAAGTTTCAATATCGATAATTAATTAATCAATACATTTAATTAGAATTACAATTTAAAAAAGTGTAAAAAAATTAAAACGCATTAAAATTAAAATGTATCACTATTTCTTCTCTCCTGTGGGTGTGGCACCAAGTTTACTTTTAGGAACGACAAACAAGTCAGTCGTAAGCGCCACGCCTACCCTTAACAATTGCAGTGCCATCCACAACTTTTAATACCATAAAAAGGACTGCGTAGCACTGCATTGCGCTCATCACCCCGAGACATCAGATATTGAGTCTCATAATAATATGCCCAGTATTTCGCTGGCTACGAAGAAGGATAGAAGAAATTTGGTTGCTGAGCAGTTGGCTTGGTGGCCCAGTGGTTAAGGTTTCGGGACGGTATTCCGAAGACGCAGGTTCGATCCTTGCCCTAGCAATATCATTTTTAGGGTTCCGTACCCAAAGGGTAAAACGGGACTCTATTACTAAGACTCCGCTGTCCGTCTGTCTGTCTGTCTGTCTGTCTGTCCGGCTGTCACCAGGCTGTATCTCATGAACCGTGATAGACAGTTAAAACGACGACGAAGCACGAGTTAAAATACCAGAAGACCTCCTACGAATCGATGGAGTGACGACACGCAGGGTAACTGGTATTGAAAGCCGAAGATTGGGCTTCATGATGGTGTGCTTTACGAGAGGCCTATGTGCAGCCATGGACTGATACGAGCTGACGATGATGATGATGATGAATACCAAAAAAAAAATTTTAAATATTTACAAAATATGTTTGTTCGAATGAAGTTTGAACTCACCTCTTCGGAATACCATTCCAACGCCTTACCATCTTGGCCATGAAGCACGACTGCAAACTTACTTCGTATCTTGAAACAAGTTACTTTTTCAACTTCAACGAAGATGTCTTCGTGCAGTCGTGTTTCAAACTATTGTAAAACTAGAGGATGAGACGACGCATTCTGTTATATCTTTATAACTATGTTAAAGCGCTATAACATTTTATTAAAGTGTCGGTTTATTACATTTCATGACTTGGTACATCAATGCGTGAGGTGATACTTATAGTATCGTGTAGAAAGTGTCACGATCTACTTTCTTTTAACGCTCATTACATGCAAGAACGTTGGTTAAGCTGTTCTCAATTTTGTAAAATGTCCATTCGCTTTCATAAGTTTAAGAGATATGACTGAACCAATAAATGTGTCTTCGGATATGTAATGAAAATATTAATAATCTTAAAAGATCTTGCTTGTAGATATCATTTTTTTTTAGGAAAGTGCTGTAAAGAATCTACCTATACTTAGATACGAATATCTACGAATAGGTTCGTAGCGATCCTCATTTTCACAATCACTCATTCCAACTTACAGTCATCGATGACCACAAGGTCTTAAATCGTGAATCCAAAAGGAAAAACCAACAAGTGTTCAATCAGTGAAAATTTCAAACCATAAATACATGAAGTGTTTAGATTGAAACAACCTACTCAAAAAGGACAGTGAAACAAATGAAGTGTTCAAACAGTTAGCCGACCAACTTCAAAAACAAAAGTGTCAATGGATTGTTCAACCAGTTGAAAGTTTTCAATGGCTATGGGGCGAAGGAACGTCAGTATGATGCGGCTGGGGAGGTGCATAGCATTCCTGGCTGCTGCAGCATTCCTCCTTCCCTTCACTATCCTGCTGATGGTGGCAGACCAGCAGTACAACTTGACGTATAACTCTAAACGAGTGTTTTACCAGGAGGTGAGTGTTGTCTTAGAATATTCACGTAATAGTGAAAACTAAACGCAAAACATTTATTAGGCATGGTGTTGGGTAAAGCGATATAGATCTTTAACTACATAATTTTTAACGGTCTTAAACTTAGACTAATGTAGGTGTACTGTACATGTACTAAATAAATGAAAAGCACATTTTAAACGTTTTAAATATAAATAGGTACGTAGAATAATATTTTAATTATAATCAATCTACCAAATACCATTTCTTCGTTGCTTATTTTGTTACCGAAGTAAAGTAAGTATTTATTTCAGCAATTTCCCAAGTATTCGTTAGCGAAGTATTTTCCTTAACTTATTTTTAACAAGGACATTAATCGTCGTTTACATTTTTCGCGTGCCATACTTTGTAATATTTATGCCCGTTAAAAGTAAATTATGTCCGTAATTTTTCATATTTAATAAGCTAATTGTATACTTCTTATCGATAGCATAACATTGCATAAATTTTAAGTGTTTGTGGAACGACTTATATGACTAATATAATTCAGTGTGTGTAGGTAAGTTGCTTCACAAAAGCTGAGGGTACATTGTTATTTGTTATCAGAGTGATAACGACTCAATATATTACTTCAATCAATGATCCTAGGTTAATAAATATTGTTTCATATTCACTTAACAGTATATCGTTGGTCGTGCATCTACATAAAAGTCTGCAGTTGATAATGCATGGTTAGGTACCAAAAATATTTGTTTAGGAAGTGGCTCCACTGCAGATCTTTTGGTAGATCCTAGGATGAAAAACAGCACAGTTTCTTTCCAGGTCCCGGCTCTTCTTACAATAAAATTCCTACCCAACCCTTAACAGTCTACAATAACAGAGTATGAACTTTCCCTTCATCCAGAAATTTCTTCTTTTACAGAGTGACTTCTATAAAATTAACGGGACATATTATGCGCCTGCATACACGATAACCACACCTACATTGTTAAGGACCCAGGTAACTGACAAATCTTATGTCACCTAATAAAGTCTCTTTGCTATGCTACACCAGGCACAATACCAGCCACTAACGCTATACCACAAGTATTATGTAGTATTTGATCACTATAAATGTTTGGAGGTTTCTTACCAGATGGCAAGTGCAAGAGTCTATTTGGATCACCGCTTTACTAGTTCATTATCAGCCAAAATACTAAAGCACTGTATGCAAAGAAATCAGAAGAAGAAGACGGCTAAGCAATTTCTCGCAATTGCGCACGTTTTAGGTGGCTGCTAATGGACATCAACTTGCCGTTCGATCACAGAAAAAAATACCTTGCATAGAGCCAAAGAAGATATTTAGTTTTTCACAACAATGTAGATTCTAAAGTTATGTAATATTGTTTCGTCTGTTTTGGCTAATCATTCGTGCATGCTGAAGCCTTAAAACAAAACAAATTTTCAGCATTGCTGACTCTGATGAGTCTGACTCTGATTACCAAGCAGGGAATCAATAAATTACTAATATAATTTGACACTACCATTTATTATGTATGCGTCAAATTAAATTAAGTTGGTGTACAGCCAGCATTCAGATATTTGAAAAAAAAGAACAGATAATATTATACCCGTACGTCTGACTCGGTTTCAGAAAATGTTATTAATAAATCCTCGACATACATTTCTGCAAGACGTAAATAAAAAAGAATAACATTGTGAAGAGTTTTTTCTCCAGTTTTGATATGTCGAAACCTTGAACAAATGTTGATACCTAGGGAATCTCTCAATAGGTATCTCTAACAACATAAGTACAGGTAGGTATTAAAGTCCTTGGTGTAGTAAAGCATTTGAGATGAACCACTGTGCTGACCACTGCACGCTTCTGAAGTTACTAACAAAACACTTTGTTAGTAGAGAAATGAATCGAAATGCTTGCTTGATCCACCTACATTGCACAAAACTTAGGGAACCTACTTTATCTCTGTTGCCTACAAAACTATTATGTCTATCTATGTATTGTGTTCCTATTATAGGTACTTCCGGTAAAACGGTTCATGTCGGTGACAGCTATTAAGGCATCATACACTACTAATGATAATTGTGAAGTATATGATGCCGAAAACATGAAATATTTGTGCCTACAAAATAAATCAGGAGAAATGGCTATATTGCTGACCAAAGTGTATCCTGTAGGCGAATTTCTAAAGGAATCCATCTATTACCTATGAAACAGTTATGTCTATTAAATAAGTCAATAAAGATGGCTCAGATCAGTAGAGATGGCTATATTGCTGATCAAAGGAGATATATCCTGTAGGCGAATTTGTAAAGGAATCTAACTATTATCTATGAAACACTTATGCCTACTAAATAAGTCAGTGAAGATGGCTCAGTTCAGTAGAGATGGCTATATTGCTGATTACAGTAGATATATACAGGATAGGGGGTGTAGATCAATCTAACTATTATCTAGGCCACAAGTAAAATAGGATTGTTGTCAACAACAATATTAAAAAAGGACAAGAAAAGTAAATATTTCGATTCGTTTCTTTGGTGACAGGTTTGTGGGTACTAACTAAAGGTCTAAAGACGACTGAGCGCAAACTAAATGTTGACTAAAGCACTGATAGACGTGTGTCGTGTGTATTTGTGACTAATTTAAGGTAACTAAAGAAAATATCCTTTTTGGAAGTCCTACATATTGCAAATATTTAAGTTTTAATAATTGGCAAAATGTGTAACTTCTTTGTGTATTTTTGTGTAAGTCGTAAGAACAGGTGTACCTATTTGTATTGTAATCCCGAATTGAGGTATTATTGTGTAAGTAAGTCTAAACTGGTACCCTAGGCAGTAACAAAGCTTCTTTAGCACACTTTATTGTACACTGATCATAATCTGATGCTTTCACGATTTAAGAACTGCACATTGTGTCGACGAGATGTACGTAGGCGTAACGTTCCAACCGTAAAATGTTCAGAAGTATAAAGTTCATAGACGAAAAGTTCTGTCGGCAAATCGTTCATAGTGGAAAGTTTATATCGTCGAAACTCTCAAAAACCGAACGATCTGTCGATGAACAATTGAACGAAGAGACGTCCATCGGAGATTCGTTTCTCAATCATCATAATGTACAGTAGTGAGTTGAAACTTAACTCCACCTTTAACACTGTTGGAATCGATACTTCATTAATTCTTCAAAACAAATCAGTTGTAGAAGTACCCACCTACCTACACAGGTGTTCCTGAAGGCCGTTTACTTGAGATATAAATTGTCACAATACCGTAAAAAGATAACATATTGTTAATTTTTAAAATGTTACGTTAACATCGCTATTTTAACTTCTTTACGCGGCAAGCTATAAAACCGGCTATAGTTTGTAATTTTTTGACAAAGCCGGTTGGTGTCACGGGTTCTCGAATTTCATGCGGCTTTTCCTTACGAGGTTTTACTTCATTGTTATTAAAGCAACTGTTGAATACGAACCTAAATCTAGGTAGGTAAGTACGCATAGTCTTCGTCAATGAGCTACGGTTACCTCTTAGATCACTTTTACTTATTCCCATTAAAAAATAAAAGTGAACCATACAATTAGAATGTAATAATTCTATGGAATAAACGTAGTATAAGTATGACTATAAAAAGACCTAAACAATACAAAAGAAGATTTAAAATACCAAGAAAGAGGAGCACGAAAGAAATACAAGTCTGTTTTTCTTAAAAGCTTCACATTCCGTGCCAGAGCGAAACAAATGTACCTAAAGATCGAAACCGACCGAGCTGCCGAAAAAAGTTCGTCATCCTTCTGTGACAAAAAAGGTATAGTTGGTCACGTTCAGCGGTGTACGTCATCTCTCCACGACACCTAGATTTAAAATAAAGATGGTCTTTATATCAATATCAAAAGATTTAATAAACTAGTAGCCACCAAAAGCTCTTTTACAGTTCAAAACATAAAAAATAATCAATAATAGTAATCTACATATGTAAAAATAGATCAACAGTAGAAATGTTTATAAACGATTTGGAAAAAAGATACCTAAGTATGGTTGACCCATTTCTTTCTAATATGCAGACCAAAGTACGGACATGGAAATGACATAAGAGAACTCACTCTACTTGAAGATTGTAGTTGTAAACCATACCTACTCGTATACGTTTGCGTACCATATAAAGGTTTGTTTCGCTGTTAAGTTAGCTTTTAGACACAAGGTGACTTTTCAGGGTAGTATCGACAAATACCATTTATCTTTAAATTTCTATCTTGTATATTCTACCGGTCGATCTTGTACCGGTCGGTATTGAGCCTTTCTACCAATAGGCACAAAAGAAAAGCTTCTGTCACAGAAATGGCCGATCTGTATGCACGCGCCGACCTCGTCGCCCGTCTAACGGTCCCCGAATTGAATGACTATGGGGAAAACAGACAAATAAATATTTAAATTACAGTACTATTATGTCAACTATGATTACGTCTGCTAATCCAACAAATTGTAAATTGTCCATAAGCGAGGGTAACCTCTTTCCATCAGGCGGGCCGTCTGCTTGTTGACAATCTTTTACTTACCTACGAGTTTGGAAAAAATCCATGAGGTTAAGCCAATACAAAGTTAGAAAGATTGGTCTCGTCACCAATGAAGTTACTAAACATAATTGCTTTGTATAAATTGTAGAGGTCGTAGCGTAGCTCACCTTAGCCGTTCGTACAGATCTGTCAGGTTAAGAAACATTCGCCGCGGTCGCCACTTGGATGGCTAACCGTTTCTGGTATTTCCATATACATGACACATTTGAGCACTACCGTAATTAGGACGGCACGTTAATCAGTCGGTCTCAGTTGTTGTCTTCCGACAACAGTCGTAATGTCATGTCGGAGGTCTAAGGGCGGTTTCTAAAAGCCGACACCAGGGTAAGTCACACACACGCGATAGAAAGATTGACTTTCTTTATATATAAAAAACATGCTGTGATAACTTGCAGTATTGAAATCACGTCAAAACATATTTTTTTTACGCTTAATAGATTTATGTTTGGCCACTATATCGCCCGACGTGAAGCGATGATGTGGCCTAAGATGGAGCACATAGATCTGGAGAGAGACGGCAGTTGAGCGGCTGCTCAGACCCGTCTCCCCAATGGTTCACCGAACATCATCCCGAAACAGGTTTTCACAATTTGTGTGGGTTTTCAGTAAACTTTAACAAAAGACTTGTTTTATCGTCCCTTTTCTATACTCACACAGATGCATTCTTCCGACCGTGAACTAACTTTGCTCAAAACCTTCTGGCTCTGCGTCAGACTGAATCAAACCGCGTGGAAGTACTTGGAAGCGATATGATTTATTAAAAAATCATGTTTCATTGCAATTTGGTACTGGGCCTTATTGCCAACAAGAACAAAAGTAAAGACTTCGTCAGAGAAATGGCCTATCTTGGTATCTTGTATGGCACGGCAACCGTTGCTCGTCTAACGGTCCCCGGTTTGGATACATGAACTAATATGTAAATAATGGTTGCATATGTCATTGTGGAAGAGAAACTATTGTACCTATATCCAGATGCAGTTAACATTTGGATATATTACGGTGCTTCTGGCCAGTTTTTGATACTGCATGTTTTATGTAGATGCTACCTTATGGTATTGACGCACTTTATTCAAACTTTGACTATTGTATTTTCACGGATTGACAGACGTGACGTGAGAATTAATTTTATTTTCTTACGAAGTTAAGCATATAAATGCCTAATTAAACTTAATGAGTAGATAATACACTTGTATGTCTCTATAGTCAATATGTGTTATTAAAATACCGAATCCTAAATAAAAAATAAATAGGCACCCAGAAAAATATTCATGAAATAAAAGTTTACGGTACATAACATTTGCAGTTAACAACAGCGACGTCACTATCAAAAATAAAAAAAACACTTTCAATTTACTACTTATAGACTTAGCGTTAAGGTGAGAGCAATCGCAAGAACCAGGCCTAGCGCACTCCGCACTGTAGGTACGAAGCTACAAATATTATACATAGCCGGACACCGACGGCGGGTCGCGCGTCGTTACACGTGCCGCGTCAGAAGAGATAAGAGCTATGCGATAGAAAGAGAGGCGATCTGTAGGTTAATATGACTGGTAGGTATGCAGCGCTACGCGAGCTGAATTGAATTTTATTGCGTCATAGCAAGAGTCGCTATTTGTTTAAATTTCTTTGCGGAGTGATGCTTCTGTCCCTTAGTATTCTGTGCTAGAACTAGAACTAGTCCATAGCAGAATACTAGGTTTACTAGATTCAATTATATTTTAAAATACCTGTCAGTTAGGTATTCAGTTCAAGTATAATCTGACGCAAATTATGAGCAGCGAGGCGTAGCAGGATAGAACATTTGCTCTACAACAGAAAATACATATATGAGATAAATATCATAGAATAAATTAGAATGGAATAGAAATACTCTTTATTGTATACCACATATATAAAATACATTAAGAAATAAGATTTATCTAGGTTTTACAATTGGCGGTCTTATCGCTTGAAGCAATCTCTTACAGGAAAATAATCAAAAACTCATCAATCAATAATTAGACGTAAAGTTGCCAGCCTATCGGTATTTTATAGGATACATCACGGGGAGTGTGCGATGGAATTTTACGAGCTAATTCCTCCATCTCCTTTGTACCATCGGACAACATGATCCATGGAAACTCAGCATCCGTACATGGTTGAAATTCCTGCTGCCCAAACAAAGCGTTTTGCTTCGATTTTTATAATACGCACACCTTACCAGCGTCTTTGTTTCCCGATTCTAATAATCTGGTGTCTTCAAGTCTCGAGTGAATCGGTATCTAGGCAATCATGATCTATCGTCGACCGCGTCGTCGCTTTTCATCAGGTGAGACTGCGGTTCAAATGCTTATTCGGTAATAAATAATAAATAATATCTACATACATTCGACACATATTTTATGAAATGCTTTGTTTATAAAGATTTCCATAAGTAAAGTTAGTGATATCTGGCTTAGAATCTAGCACGCTGCATTTTAAGTTTTAAATATTTGATGAAACCGTGTCGTTTCTTATCTGCGACAGGTTTGTAAGTGAGAACTTATGTAATTAAGCAGATATTCGCAGAAGCGGTACAAAAAGTCTCGTTCGACATACAACAGACAGATCAGTTAAAATAAGAAAGGACTAAGCGGTTGTTTTAATAGTTCTACGAACATAGTTTTTACAGAGATGTAATTTGTACCTGTAATTGCTATCTACTTAGGTACAACTAATCAAGTCTGACAAATAGGTATAAAAATTTATGAGTGAAGATGTCAGTCAATGTGGATGTTTGTTTGGAACTTAAATTGACTATTAATTATTTAACTCCACTTGTTATTCTGAAAATATTCTAAATAAATACAACGATATTTTTTAAAATTTTGCGTTGTCATCCTTAATTATGTTTAAAAAATCTCAAGTAAGTATATTTAACTCATCGGGGAGGTAGTATACGATCAATTGAAGAATTTGCACTCAACAAACAAATAGGAACTACAAGGACCACGGTCCCACAACACCCAGAAATGAAACAAATGCTTGAGTTTTTTTTCTGTAGACAACCATTTGTCCCGTCGCGGGAATCGAACCCGCAACTTCGGTGGTGTATGAGATTTGAGCCAACCTGCCCAACCACTATTCAACATAGGCTGTCACTCTGATTAACCCAAAAGTAGGTAGGCATAGGTAAAATTAAACTAAATTAACTTCGTTTGCGAGAGGCCGTCTGGGTGGGTACCACCGCTTTGCCAGTTATTCAGCCGCCAAGCAGTAGTGCGCAAGCATTACTGTGTTCCGGTTTGAAGGGCATTGTATCCAGCGAAATTACTGGGCATTATGAGACTCAACAGCTAATTCTCTCAGGATGACGAGCGCAGTGCAGCGCTGCGCAGGATTTTGCAAAACAAAATTCTGGGTGGTGCTGTTATTGTTATGGGCTGGCGTATTGCTTACTATCAGGCAAACGACTAGCACGTCTCGTCATTCAGTTGCATAAAAAATAAAAAAATAAAAGTTTAATATAAATCTAATCATTAGGTATATTTATCTCCATAGTAGGTACTTAATAGTGTATTTCCACATTCGCAAAACGTGATTATACCAACAACGAACAGTGAGCCGAGCCGGCTAGTCCGCGATTCTGAACGTGCCATTATGCCATTATTTACCAACCTACTACATTTTTGCTCTGTTAGCACAAATCATCTAATTAATGTCACTGTGACTCAATTCTATGGAGAGGTCTGCATAGGTTAACCCTACCACAGTATAAATAATAGTACGCCCTGGTCAAAACCACAGAATACTAAGGGACAGAAGCATCACTCCGCAAACAAATTTAAGCAAATAGAAACTCTTCCTATGAGGCAATAAAATTCAATTCAGCTCGCGTAGCGCTGCATACCTCCAGCCATTCATATTAACCTACAGAACGCTTCTCTTTCTATCGCATAGCTCTTATCGCTTCTGACGCGGCACGTGTAACGACGCGCGACCCGCCGTCGGTGTCCGGCTATGTACTTGTAGCTTCGTACCTACAGTGCGTAGTGCGCCAGGCCTGACAAAACAACAGATTACTTAATAACAAGTGCTGAAACATGGCATGTACCAAATATAATAAAGTTTACTACCTAAAGGTAGACATGCTGATATTGGTAATTTTAATAACAAACCGTAAGATTGCCAACGTTTACTAAATACTTACCTACTTATTATTTATCGAGATCGAGGCCATATATTTCTGAATGTAGGTTTACTGATAATCCATCTAAGATACTATTAAATACTAAGATTCTGTTTACTCGTATGTTAAAGGAATATCCCATATTCAAATAACTAATACAAAAAAAAATCAGTTCAAAGTTCTCCCTTAGTGATGTCCTGAATAATAGCTAAACCATATTTATATTGCTTACATACCTAATGGTAATTTTTCAGAACATCTGACTAGACTCTAGCAAATTATATACTCGTATGTTAAAGGAATATGCTATACTCAAATAACGAATACCTGCTAAAACACACAAAATTCAGTTCAGAGTTCTCCTTTAATGATACGTCCTGAATAATAGCTACATCATATTTATATTGCTTACATACCTAATAGCAATTATTAAATACATCTCACTAGATTCTGGCCAATTAGAATAATCTAAAAAAAATATACTTATATAGGTATCTTGGATAAAAAAGTTCCTAGGAACCTAAACGCGGAAGGTAATCGTGGCTTGTGGCATTATTTCATTCATATAGGTTCTATCCACGCACCACATATATAGTAGACAACAGTCGAATTACCTGGGTACGTCGTACTTCTCCCCTTTATTGTGGATAAACACGAATTTATGTTGTTTGGTTGTTTACTATTCAATCTGTTATAAAATAAGCTTGTCGCTACTGTAACATATGTATACCAAAACATTGCTTAAGTTAAGACTTGCTTTTTCAGTCTATTTTATCCGTCCCTCACAAGTAGGGTTACAAAAGAAGCCTTCAAGATTCAAGAGTCACGTCTTTCAGATGTTTTAAGCACCTGCACTTAAAGACGGTATTTTACCTTCTTTCTACCTGAAGTCCAATAAGGACGGCATTGTGGTTATTTTCAGAACTAATATATAGCTCTGAAACAATATCGAACATATTGTCTACACTTGTAAATGTGCCTGTAAACTAACAAATTCTGCCTTCAGGTTAACCGGAAACTCGTTCCCTGGTACGGCCAGCACATCATGATACAATCCATAATTAATCAGCAAGACTTCCAAAGCGTGCACCAGAACAATATTATTTACTAAAATCCTAATCGGAAACGAATTTGATTATGGTGTACTGATATTTATTCATAAGCAAAACGAGACACGCGCCTTCATATAATAATATTTCAAAAGAGCAATGGCTAAAGGCGCATTGAATTTACTTTTGGTACAAAATCAGGCATTGGCACAAAGTTATTTCTGGGTTGTGGAATCGGTGCTTACTGCTTACCTACCCAAAAATTGGCGGCTAAGAAGCTGCGTTTTTCTATTGGTTATTACCGAACCTATGAGAAATTAAGTACCTATATACTGAAAATAAGCTTTTTACTTAATACCTAAACTAGAAATAGAGTTTTTAACGTGTCAATTATCATTTCATATTTTCAAAGGACAAACTTAATATAACATCACTCCAACTATAATTTTATTATATTTTTTTGTTTATATAAATATATATATTTAAGTTATTTATGTTTTGAATTAGAAATGTATTAGTTATGAAATTCCTTTTGATCTAGATGGTAATATGATCATTGACTCTTGAATTTTGACTTTGTCTAGCTTTGATGGTTACCTACAAGACAAGGTGCTCCAACTGTTCACTTCAACGATATACAATAGATTCAACCAAACTCTATAAAATTTCGTGACTTGTGACCCTATCGACCGTATGATACGCATACCCAAGGGTTGTTGCCCTCCCCTTCAGATCTATAAAGTTCATGTAAGCCCCAAGACAGAGGTTTCTAGTTTTGGGTCGTTGCTCCAGTTCTTCCGCCCGCAACTATGTGTAGAATGAATATCAAATACACAGTGACAGCCTGTAGAGGAATTCATAAAGCAAGCATAGCGAAGGTCTTCGGGTCAGACATAGAACAAATAAAAATTTGAGAGCGTCGTATAATGTAAGATAAGTAATATTCAGTGTAACAAATCCAGGAGGCTCTTTTTGTTATTATCTCCGGCAGCCGAAAAAATCGCAGTATATGGAAAGCGGTAACTAATCAAACCACCGTTAAGTTTTACTTAAGGACCTTTTCAAAATCAAAGCATTTAAAGCCCGCAGAAATGCAATAAAAATATTGTTGATGAAAGCCAAGGTGTAATACAAGTCTAGTAGTAATCTATCTAGTAGTAGTAGTCTAAGAGTATAGAGTCCGAAAAGGCTAAGTACTCGTAATATGTATTTTTCTAAAAGTGCCTGTCTTAGATGACGTCCTAAGTAAACGTAGACTACTGAATGCTCAAGGCCGCCCTAAAAGAGAATTAGCGTGATGATAGTCGTAGTATCAGTATATATAGATCACAATATAGTTCGCTGTCCTAGTTCCTACCTAGCAACAGTATACAAGCGACTAGGTGTAAAAAGAATCTCAATATCGCCACAGTTATGTGACATGGATTTCGCGAGCGTGCTCATATTTCCTACGCTCAAGAAGTTTTTCATGCGCTTTTGTTAATGTTAACCGTGTCTATTTAATTTTGAGTATCTATTATGGCTACGTGCCTATTATAGAGTGCATTATATGAGTAGGTTTATTATTAAATGAGGCATTGTAGTTTTTAGTTCATAATTAATTTAATCCTACCAAGGTTTATTAATGCCTTTTGGTATAGGCCGCATATTTTAAGATATATGTTACGTTATAAGTTTACTGTTTGACGGAAGGATTTTGAGATTTTTAGAACCTCATTGAGTAGGTACATGAAAGAACTGTACGACATTTTACTATCTTTGATTTTTTTTAATCTGTTCACGTCAAAAATTTATGAAAAAGTCTTAATTAAATTTCCATGTAGAGGCTTTAGACTTTTTATCATTAGTTATTCTTTGGGAGAGTGTAGAATTTTCATCAGACCATTCTATATAGATACGATGTATAGTACTTTCATAGTTCAGTCTATAGTCACGATAGGAATTTCGATCGTGACGTGCGTGACACCGTGGGTCGCATAACTGCAGTGAATTGTATCTTAAGTACCTCTTCAAGTAATAGTCTGATATAACCAAGGATCTATTATATTGTATGAATAGCTCCTTGGTTGTATCAGACTAGAGCTATTGTTTTATATCTCCATATTTAAGCTAATAAAAGCTATTTAAAAATTTGGAGATAGTGGCGTAGTTTGATAGAAAAGTGAAGCTTTTGTTGTAGGGTTTAAATATTTTATTCATTTTAGGTTGATGTAAAAAAAAAGCATGGCAAAAGCGGGAGGAAGTCAGCATCTGGTTAAAATTACAAGTAGGTACCTACTTATGTTAGTAAAATTATAATAGATCTTAGATAACTAACTATAATTCCGAGAGAGGAAGAACGTACCTTAGAGAAAACATTAAATTATGAAGGATGACAACGAAACAACTGCATGGAAACAACTCGAAATAGAAATTCGAACTCTAAGTAAATAGATCGAAAACATTAATTTGAATGACTATATCGATGAATTTATGTCGGAAATCATTTATTATAAAATCTTACTTTATCTGAGTATAAAATATATTAAAAACTGGCCCGAGATTCAAAATGATTCCATGTTCTGGGCAGGGATAAACTAGTCCAAAGATCAAATTTTATTCCGGCCACTTCCTCCTAGGCTCAAAACCCACGTTCAAATATCTATTCGCAAGATCTTCCTACGTAACAGAAGTGGAGAGACCAAATGGGCCAGAAGCTATCAAGATGATGAATCTACAACTAGCTGCACAAAATAAACAAATTACTACAAGCTTTCAGACCAGACCCCTTAAACTAAACCAAATATATCGAAGTAGGCTTCTGCTTTGGTTCTTTGGAATCTTGTTAAAATGAAACGGTTTCTGATAGCAATCAGATCGTTATAGGTACACATTTGAGTTCAAGCCCATTAATAAGTGGTCAGAGTTTTGTATCGTGTTAAATTTATTCTATTCTATTCTAATACGATTCTTCAAAACACCTCGATCATATGTAGGTATATAATTTTTTTGTACAGAGAGCATATGAATCCACCTTGCGAAGTACTTACCACAAATTTGTCAGATATTCAATGAGCAAGCAGTAGTGTGACAACATTACTGTTTCAAGGTCACTATTTCAAGCAAAATGATTGGGCATTATGATACTTAAGAGGTATTATGTGTCGGCGTGACGAGCGCAGTTCATCGTTACGAAGAATTTTGCAAAAGAAAGTTCACGGTGGTGCTGCAACTGTTTGGCGTTATTGCTTATGCTTATCATCAGGTGAACGACTTGGTCATCATCCAATCACAGTTAAAATAAAACTTGCAGACCAATAACCTCAGAGAAACTCTCGATTCATCTAATCGATTTAGTGGAATGAGAGGTAGGTATATTTACCGACATTTTAGCTAGGTATACCTTAAAATATTCGCCCTGACTTTACAGCTACTTTGTCTCCGTGTTTAAAGATTTGTAGATCTTATCAACTGCAAGTCAGTTTCATCGATAGCAATCTGTCATTCTGTTGAATTTCATGTCGATTGACGTATCGAGATATATTTTATGATTGTGATAAGGACTTGAATTGAAGGTTTTTCGATAAACCTCTGCATCTCAAGTGCAAAAAAAAAAGACTTATTAAGGCCCTGTCCTCAGCCTAATCATAATCAAGGTATTTTGATACTGCATAACAGATCTCTTCAAATGAATGTGGGATTTCCAAAAACTGAAATTTGCTGTTCCGTCATCATTTGACAAATGCACCAAACTTAGTAACTCACATTAGACTAAAAGTGTTTGGCATCTCTGTGGTGTAGTGGTTGGGAGGTTGGCTCTCCCGAGAATGTGAGTTCGTTTCCCGATAGATACGGAACAAATATTTATACACAAAAAACCATAAACAAGTACAATTTTATTATTTGTATATATTTCTTTTTCCTGCGACCGGCGATGGGCGGCCGGAAGAAACTGGATGACAGCCAAAGACCGGGCTTAGTGGCGTTCATAGTGAGAGGCTTATGCCATAGCAGTGGATGAATACAGGCTAATAATGATGATGATGATGATTTATTGTTCTTCTCTCTCTTCTCTCCTGAATCTCAACTGTAGTAATAGTTAGTATTCTTTGTCTCAAGGTTCAGTTCATTCTCCGGAAAACAACTATACCTATAGTAAAAATAACCATTAACGCAGTTAAGAACGCCATTCACACGACAACATGTTGAAATGCCTAGTAGCGCCGAGATTCCTTCCTGCTCAACATTCAAGGCATTTACACCATTAGTGGAGAGTGCATAGCTCGCATAGCACGGCCATTCATGGGCCTACGTGCCCGGCGTTATGATAGCTTGTCATTGGAGGTTGCTACGATTTTTTTGGATATTAAAATCTACGAAAAATCGTTATTATACTATGTAACTAAGCAATCGTTAAAAATATATATAAAGCTAAACCGCCTACTTTTAAGACTTGGTATCTAAATATCTCACAATGCAGAGTTCAGTACCGTAACAAGTAAAAAACCAAAATTTCCAAAATTATACAAATCTATACCTATACTAACCTACTATAATAAAACAATAACGAGGTGAAATCTGTACATAAGGCATTTTTTGAAAATTTTTATTGCTTTATGCTTTATTACCAATATAAAAGCCAAAACACATTCTTTTAAATTTTTTGTTTGCCTGTCTGTCTGTATCTTTGTAAATTCATCACGCTGAAACTACTAGCTATACGAGTGAGCATCCACCAATGTTGACTTCTGTGCGTTCTGAATTCGCACAAAGGGAGATAATCGTTGAAACTGTAACCCTAATTCCACGTGGATGAAGTCGCGGGTATCAGCTAGTCCGCAATACAATTATCGTCACGCAGGACTCTGTAATTCAAAGTTCCGAGTACTGCAACTAATATAGGCAGGCCTCATGATTCATATCAGGGACGACTTTATTCGTCCCGTAGCCTCGATACATAAAAGCAACGTAACTGTAAAAATAGGCATTTTATCTTTTTTCTGTACGAAACAGGATCTTGCTGATATTTTTCCCCCACTCGCATATTAGTTGGTAAGCGCATAGCTCTCTTAGTGGCGGTCATTCATAAGCGTACGTGATTTGAATAATAATTGCGCATATTTGTGGTAGAAATCTTCGGTAGACTTTTATCTAAAATTATTAATTACAAACATTTAAATAAAAAAATATATACTTTACGTTTTGATTTTGTTTTACGTTAGTTCAGTCGTTATCACTGTATATAATTATTAATTTATGTAATTTTTTTTCAAATTAATTACAATGTTTTAAAAAAAACATTAGCTGGTGGTTAATGCAGAACATAAATTAACAATATTTCTAACCAAGCATAACTATATCTATCAAAGCAAATTAAAATTAAAACTGCAAATTTCCATTCAAATTGACCCGCGGATATATTACGAATCAGTGGCCTTACTCTGATTCGTATTTACGATCTTCGTTCCTTCGGATGAAAGGGACAACGCTATGTAACAGGCATAAGAGTGTCTCTTTTAGTCTGCACGAACGAACTTACGAAAGGAACTCGGAGTAGGCCTCCAGGAACCAATCATGACAGGTATGATCGGCGATAATTGTATCGATATCGAAAGATATATACATTTTTCAAAACATTATTTAAAAATAACTGAGTAGAAGTTGTGCAGTTAGGAATACTGAAGACTTGGTAGCAATATAAATCGTTATAGATTATAGAAGTGTGAGTACACCAAGGAGCATAAAACCAAAATTGGTTATATCGTCGTTGGTATATTATGTCAAACTGGAATGCTCAATATTATCTACTGATATTTTTCCCAGCCAAAATACCCTTCCAACTTTTTGGTAAGTGCAGCATAGACATTCAATGCCGTACCTACGTTCTCAGAATCACTATCACCTGTTTCTTTTTGTAAGATGTTCTTTGCTATCTTTATTTCCTCTTTAATCTTTAAATAGGTAACCTAGCATAAAACAAAGTCGCCATTCACGTCTGTCTTTTCATTCACTTAGTTCTTCTAAACTACTTGACGGTTTTTGATGCGGTTGGCACCATAACTAAAAGGTATAAATATTGAGGTAGAGTTTAAGTGTAGATTTAATACATACATTCATACTCGCACCCGCACGAAGCTGAAGCGGAACATACCTATGTATAAAAAAATTGCAATATCAACCACGAGAACAGTAAAGCAACCGTTGAAATAATAAATCAAATAACACAATTCATGTGAGAATGCTTTGCGTCGCATCGGTGAGTTTAACTAGCACTTTTTAGAGTTAATAGAATTATATAAATGACGATACTTTCAACAACAAAAAAACAAAAGCTTTTCTTTTGTTTGCACATTTTAATAATTTTTTAACCAACTTCAAAGAAAAGGAGGAGGTCCTCAATGCGATTGTATTTTTTTAAATATTTGTTACTTTAGAACTCCATCATTTAAAAACCAATTTGGTGAATTCTTTGCGTTGGGTTCAGTACAGCTACAAGGTAGTCCTAAATAAATTTCATCGATATTCGACTTTGAACTTCGAAGATACTTCAGAATAGACGGCAGTTTTTTAACCGACTACAAAATAGGAGGAGGTTCTCTGTTCGATTGTATTTTTTTTTAATGTTTGTTACCTCAGAACTCCGTCATTTATGAACCAATTTGAAAAATTCTTTTTGCGTCGGGTTCAGTATAGCTACGAATTAAGTGGTCCCATATAAATTTCATCGATATGTGACCTTGGACTTCGAAGATACATTGAAGTCGGTTTTTGTTTTTTTCTAAAAATTTATTATTATTGTTATAATTTTAAATTTTGAGTGTGAACCGTTGGAGCTCAAAATAATATTACCTATATGGGATTAGTTGCGACAAATATTAAATAGGATTTGATTTTTTGGGATCCGTTGGGATCTCATTTCTTCCTTTCCGCAATTTAAGGCGTCATTTCCAGTTCCCATTTATTAGCTTGGTAAGTGCAGCACAGACATTCACGGCCGTACCCGTACGTGATCAGACTTCAAATCGTGGTTTTGTTTATCTGTAGAGATATCTCGCTAATGCACTTTGAGTAGACAAGATTTGTTGACGCCGCGCCGTTATGATGGTCTGTGATGATTTAGTTAGGTACTCATTGTTTTATTTTATGTTTGTACATAAAACAGATTTATTACAACTTAAAAATAATAGAATACGTAAAATGATTAGCGTGTTGGTTCGGGCTATTTTTTTTTAACTAGCCTATACTGTCCCACTGCTGGGAAAAGGGCTATGCAGACAATAAATCATACAAAATAGTTGAGGTATAGATAAAAAATATTACTTATGTGTAATAAAAAATAGTAGTAATAGTAATTAGAGAAACTACACAGGGGTTAGTAACGGGAGTCGAACCTACACCTTCCTTGGTAAGAGCCGAACTGCTCAACATCACACCACGAACATTATCAAATGTGTTCATGATCTGACAACCATAATGCAACTGACATGAACAACATTATTTCCTTAAGTTTCAAGACAACATTGAGTTTACCAAGACTTTGACAAGATTCTTCTTCTCTCGTGTGGGTGAGTGCCAACCCTAGTGTCGGAGTTATTAGACCGCCCGAGCGCCTCCGAAATGGCCTAACGACTGCTGTCATAAGACAACAACCGGGACCGACGGCTGAACGTGCCCTCCGAAGCACGGTAGCGCTCAGATATAAATACCACACAAACGGTCACAACTTGGATGGCCAAGTTGTGACCGCTGCGAACGTTGCTTAACCTAGAAGATCTGTTACGAACGGCTAAGCGAGCTACGCTACGAGCGCTAAGAATTGAGATAGATAGTTGAAAAATATATTTTTCAAGACAAGCTTTTCACAGTTTCGTAATCGAAAATGAGCCCAAAACGCTAGTAGTTTACGATTATCCGCCAAGGAGTTCAATTGCCCACCTTTCGTCTCCATCATCAGATCAGCTGGCTGTTACCATAATATTGCATTGTCATTGGACTTTGACAAGTATGCAAAATTTCTTCATGAGACAAGAGGAAGTAGTTCTGATTAAGCTTGCGAGATTCCACCCGAACAAAAACATAGTAAGGTACATTCATTCATTCAATTGAAAAGTTCTTTATTTCAATTTTGTCGTCACAGACGCACTTATGAAAGTCAATTATTACAATGACTCTACCACCGTATCGGGAAAAAAACCACTACTACTATACTCAGAAGATATGGCAAGAAACTGAGGGGCATATTTTTTAGAACTTTTGTTACAATATTTTATGTTTGTTTTTGACAATATTATTTTATTTTTCTTATGTGCCAGTTGGCTACTTGGCAGAAGCGGAATGTTCCATGCATCTTTATTCATACATCGGAAATTACATACATACATTGCAAGTTAAATAAAAGCTTGTATGATGGGGGGATTATAGATCATTCTTACCTAATGATATCTTATCCACCCATTTTATTATCATCACATCTTTCGGTTACAACACAATTGTCCGTCATAAAGCGTTAAACTGGCGAAACTAGACCGTGGATTATTCCGTGAAATGAGAAAGGAAAGGCCTAAACTCTTGATAAAGATCAACGGCGGTTGTTAACTTATTACCGTGAACACGACATTATATCCGACATTTATGGTCTTACCCGTGATGTGAGCTAAGAGTTTAACGATGTAAACAACACTTCACAAGTCGTAAGTTCGGTTTAGTGATAGTTCATGAAGCTCATAGGCATGGAGAAATCAAAGACAGATGTTTAGTCCTTTATCGTCCCTTTCCCTCACATTTCCTTTCCTCTACAAATTAAATCGTTATTGTTTTGGCCAGTGTGGTAGGTATGATATGAGTAAGTATCTATCTATACGGCCAGGATAATATAATGCAGGTGCACTTAGCTGTAGTGTATGAAGCGGCGATGTGGGTGTAAATTAAATTCCAAATGCAATCCAGTTCATGTAATCCACACACAATACAGTTTGGGCACATACAATGAAGAGAAGGAGACGAGAACAAGCAGATAGTCAACAATAGCACAGAAGAAACAAGCACAGGTAGAAAGTATTAAGATTTAACAGTTAGCGAGCGCGACACGAAACGTAAACAAAGCTGAGCGGGCGAGCGGTACGCGAGCGGCGTGCGTTCGACGCAAGACAGAGGTTCTGACTGGCGCGCACGCGCGGCTCGGCCGGCCGGCGGCCGCCTGCGCCGGATCACACCACCGCGGTTACGTCACGCGGCAAACAATAGGTGGGCGGATGCGCGCACATTTCCATGCGACCGAACGACCAGCCGATATCGCGGATGACGGACGGTACGGTAAGTATACAGGTAAGTATTTGTTTACTATTAGTGTGAAAGGTTATGTGTGAATGTTTATTATGTAGGAATTAATATTGTATAATATTGCATGGTGATGAATGAATGTTAGTTAGTTATTATTTATAAATTAAATGCATGTATATATTTATTTATGTTATGTATTGTATGTATATATAATTATATATGTAAGTAATAATTTTATGTGTATATAGTATAGGTAATGTGAGAGAAGCCCACATCACTCCCCCCCAGAGACCTGGTTAGGGGCGATAAAAGTCCGGGAACCGAACATGACGTCCGGCACGTGTGGTTTTCTTTGTAACCAGGGCCGGAGGTAAAGATGGTGCAGTTACGTTAGAAGGTAGTGAAGGTGGAGTCAAGGTTGGTGGAGCCAAGGTAGGTGGAGGTAAGGTTGGTGGAGCCACGCTTGTTGGAGGTAAGGTAGGTGGGGGTAAGTTGACGTTAGTGCCTAACAAGTCGTCTGCGTCGGTAAGTATAAAAGCAGGCTTTAGACGATCTACAGTGACTGTGTTAGGTTTGCCTTTGATGAGTAGCTTAAAGTATTTATCCCCTCTATCCAGAACCTTATGAGGACCAGTATAAGCGGGTTGGAGAGGAGCACGCGTAGCGTCTTCACGAAGAAAGACGTGGTCCGCGGTGGCGAGCTCTTTGAACACGAAGACCTTTCCTTTACAGTGGCGAGAGGCTGGGACCGGTTTAAGTTTCTCGGTGAAGGAGCGCATGCGGGCTGTAAAGTCTGACAAGTCAGATGTCCCGGGTGTGCTCGGGTTGAAAAATTCGCCGGGAAGTCGTAACGGTTCGCCGTACAATAGCTCTGCCGAAGAAGACTGAATGTCTTCCTTAAATGCACTACGGATGCCAAGTAACACCAAAGGTAAGACATCTACCCAGTTGTGGTCGGCATGACATGTAATGGATGCTTTAAGTTGCCTGTGAAAGCGTTCGACCAATCCATTACATGCCGGATGGTAGGCCGTCGTACGCTTGTGCTGGAACCCAATGGCTTTGGACAGATATTGAAACAGTGCTGACTCAAACTGACGTCCGCGGTCTGTAACAATATCTGTCGGGCACCCAAATCTGGAAATCCAGCCGGAAATAAGTGCCTTGCCAACGGTTTCTGCCGTAATGTCGGCAATTGGTACTACTTCTGGCCACCGAGTAAATCGGTCTATGGCTGTGAAGCAGTACCTAAATCCCTGAGATACGGGGAGAGGGCCAATCAGGTCGATGTGAACTTGCTTGAAGCGCGCGCGGGGCAAGTCGAAAGTGCCTATAGGTGCAGACACGTGTCGACTAACTTTCGCGCGTTGACAAGACAAGCAAGTTCTAGCCCAGTCACGACAGTCCTTTCGAATCCCAGGCCAAACGAATCTTTCTGCCACTAGTTTGGCAGTCGCATTGGCACCTGGGTGACTAAGAGAGTGAAGGCTTTGAAAGATTTGTTTGCGAAACCCTTTAGTGATGAATGGCCTGGGAGTCGATGTGCTGACATCACAGTACAACGGCGAACTTCCAGGGTATTCTATCTTCTTGAGGCGGAGGGATGAGCCCTCTGTGATATAATTGGAGAGTTCTAGGTCATTCTCCTGAGCTTTGGCAAGCTCAGTGAGACATATTGGACTACTGCCCAGTTCTTCGACACGCGACAAAAAATCAGCTACCGTGTTATCACGGCCAGCGATATGTCGTATGTCGGTTGTGAACTGGGAAATGTAGTCCAAATGTCGGAACTGTCTCGGCGAACAGTTACGCTTCCGTTCATGAAAGGCGTAACTGATCGGCTTGTGGTCTGTGTAGACCGTGAAGTGTCTCGCTTCCAGCATGTGCCGGAAGTATTTTATAGCTTCGTAGATCGCGAGTAGCTCGCGATCGTACGGGGAATACTTTTGTTGGCATGGGCTGAGCTTACGGGAAAAGAATGCCAGTGGCTGCCACTGGTCATGTTTCAGCTGCTGTAAGACAGCTCCCATAGCTGTATCTGATGCGTCCGTTACCAACGCCAACTTAGCCTGGCAATCAGGGTGTGCCAGAAGAGCAGCGTTGGAAAGGCTTTCCTTGGTGTCTGCGAAAGCCTTCAGAGCATCACCGGTTAAGCTAATGGGAGTGGAGCCTTTGACTGATCCCAAGAGAAGGGCATTAAGAGGGGCCTGGGTTTGTGCGGCATTAGGCAAGAAACGCCTATAAAAATTGACCATACCCAGAAACCTTCGCAATGATCTGACATCCTTGGGTGGCTGACATTCGCGTATGGCCTGTACTTTCTCGTCCAAGGGTTTGGTTCCGCTCTCCGAAATACGATAACCTAGGAAGGTTACCTCGGGAGCACCGAAAACGCACTTGGACACATTTATGACCATGCCATACTCGCGAAGTCTGGTAAACACTTGACGCAGGTGGTCCTCGTGCTCAGATTCAGTTCTGCTGAAGACTAGGAAGTCATCTAAATAGCAGTAGACGAAATCTAGTCCCCGCATCATCTGGTCCACGAATCTTTGAAATGTTTGACCTGCGTTGCGCAAACCAAACGTCATAAAAGGGAACTCAAACATTCCGAACGGTGTGGTGATTGCCGTCTTGGGGATATCGTCCGCGCTGACCGGTATCTGATTGTAGGCTTTTACTAAATCGATTGTCGAGAATACCCGACAACCAGCAATGTCGTGAGTGAAATCGTGAATGTGCCGAATCGGATACATGTCAGGGATGGTTCGATTGTTGAGTTGCCTATAGTCACCGCAAGGACGCCAACCGTTGTCCTTTTTTGGTGCCAGGTGTAAGGGAGAGGACCAAGGGCTCTCTGAAGGCCTTGCCGTGCCGTTGGCTAACATAGCCTCGAATTCATCTTTAGCGATTTTTAATTTATCCGGCGCCAAACGTCTTGGAGCACAAGATACTGGGGGACCGGGTGTGGTGCGGATGTGGTGTAGTGTGTTATGAGGTACCGCACGCTGTGTACCAGCTGGTCGCGTAATCTCAGGAAACACGCTCGACAACAAAACATGGTAACTAGAATCGCCAGTCAGTACCTTTACCGATAAGATATCATTATCATTACAAGAAGCCAGTGAAGCTGGAGTAGACAGAGTAGTCGTGTTATCTATTAACTTTTTGTTCTTACAATCTACAATTAAATTATAATGACATAAAAAATCTACACCGATAATGGGCTTGGTAACATCGGCAACTACGAATTGCCAGGGGTAACTACGTCGAAGTCCGAGGTTCAAGTTGAGGTGTGCGTAGCCGTAGGTGTCGATCGTTGTCCCGTTGGCCGCGGTGAGTTTGTAACTCGTAGGTGCACGGCGCTCTCGTAGCTGGGTCCGAGGAAAAACACAAAGATCGCTCCCTGTGTCGACCAGAAATTGTGTCTTTGTACTGCGGTCCGTTACGAAGAGGCGACCTGGGGTGGTGGGGCAGTCGTCAGTCGCCATTACCGATTGCCCATGTCGTTTCCCGCCTTGTAGTCACACGGTTTCTGGCACTTGTGCGCCTTTGACCCAAATTTGTCATGGTACCAACAAACTGGATACCGCCGGTAGCTGGATGCTGAACGTGTCCTGCTTCTGTTGCGTGAATTAGAACGACGCTGCTGCGGTCTGGAACGCTCCGATGTCCGTTCTGTCCGTGTGTGTTCGTCCAGTTTCACTGCCAGACGCTCCACCATCTTCTTGAGCTCGGCGATCTCGCTGTTGGGGCTGGGGCTGCAGTCAATTCTGGTGCCAGATGAAGAAGCTGCCGCGACGTTTGCAGGTGCCGATATCTCCTGGATGCGATCTGCCAGGTCTGCCAGCTGCTCCAGCGAATGAGTGGGTTGGGATGCCAAAACCGTCTGGATGCTTCGGGGCAGGCGGTTGCTCCAGATTGTTCGCAGGAACTCCTCTGGAACGTTTGGTCCCGCCAGATCTTGCAAGTGCCGCAGGAACTGTGAAGGTTTACGATCTCCGAGTTCCTCATGAGTGAGGAGTTGGCGCACCTTCTTTTCGTGGGAGGCGGTAAGTCGCTTGATTAGCTCGCATTTAATCCTTTCGTAACGGTTTCGGGACGGGGGGTTGATTATAACGTCTTTCACGGCCTTGGCGTGAACAATGTCGAGGTTCGTGATAACGTTGTTAAATTTCACGTTGTCCTCCGTTATCCCAAAGTTGTCAAATTGTCCTTCCAAAAGTGCGAACCATATTTCCGGATCGTCTGGAGAAAATGCCGGAACCTTCAAATTAAATTTCCGGATGTCGGACGATTTGTCGTGATGACGTTCAATGGAAACGCGCATCTTTTTTGGTCGCCGGATCGTTACGCCGTCTTCGGCTGCGCCGTCATTATATGACTTGGCGGATTTTGCTGTGTCACTGTCACTTCCGCTCATTCTGGTGTTCTTTTGAGGGGTCACCAATTTGGCCAGTGTGGTAGGTATGATATGAGTAAGTATCTATCTATACGGCCAGGATAATATAATGCAGGTGCACTTAGCTGTAGTGTATGAAGCGGCGATGTGGGTGTAAATTAAATTCCAAATGCAATCCAGTTCATGTAATCCACACACAATACAGTTTGGGCACATACAATGAAGAGAAGGAGACGAGAACAAGCAGATAGTCAACAATAGCACAGAAGAAACAAGCACAGGTAGAAAGTATTAAGATTTAACAGTTAGCGAGCGCGACACGAAACGTAAACAAAGCTGAGCGGGCGAGCGGTACGCGAGCGGCGTGCGTTCGACGCAAGACAGAGGTTCTGACTGGCGCGCACGCGCGGCTCGGCCGGCCGGCGGCCGCCTGCGCCGGATCACACCACCGCGGTTACGTCACGCGGCAAACAATAGGTGGGCGGATGCGCGCACATTTCAAATGTCAAAGATGCGCGCACATGTCAAAGAACATGTACTATTTTCGGCCTATTTTGCAATGCTAACACCTCAATCACACAGTAGTGTACCTACGTACAGGGAAAATATTTCGAAAAGATTCTGACGTCTACATCTACAAAGTATTTACCCTTTGCATAGTGACTGACACTGGTAAATACACGCTAAACATTTATCGTTCGAAATGAACCAGCGATAGGGATCCTACTTTCTCCTGCATTTAGGTCCATTATCGCCGTTTACCATCGTTTAACAACATTTAGACCTTCATATTTTTCCTAATAAAGACTAATAAAACTCCTAATAAGACTAAAAAGCTACTGCGCAATGTGGAGTCATTGCGGAGAATTGCATAATTGCGCAGTAGCATCTCCATGCTACTGCGTAAACAGCGTTCAATCTTTGGCTCTTCAATTCCTGCCGCACACTACTTGTAACGGTTTTCAAAGATCAAGCCTTCAAAAACGACTATTTCCATATGGAAAATCCTAGATCTCCAATCGCAGCGCAGTTTGATCTCAATTGAATTAGATTGGCCAATCATCCAATGAAGCGGATCGTCCTGCAGTCAAGGTCAGTTGCATAACTTATATACACGAATAGAACAGTGCTCCTGACAATGGACCTGATTCCGGCACAGGTTTGTTTTATTGCAATGGGCTTGGCATTGAATGGAGTTATGATTGTGTAATACGAGTATCACTTTAATATCTTCACAATTTGTAAATGATCATTGATCATTGATTTCGGTTTTAAAGCCCATTGTAGTGTTGCAATTAAGTTTCAAGATATCTGAAATCTAGAGTAATACCTATTAACATTCCGTGATAATATAATTATATGTATGTACCTAGAGATAATTTTACAAACCTGAAACATTCTCGACCGACGTTAAAAGTTTAATATAAATTCCTTCTTCGTAACTACGTCGGTAGGTACATTGTCTCATAAAGACTAACGTTAAGATGTCTAATAGCTTGTACACGAAAAATAAAATAAAGTGACAAAATCGCATAAGACGACCTTGAACTTCAACTAAATGTCAAGTTGTCTAGCTTATACCACCTTATACTTATGGTGATATCTTCTAGCGCTTAGAAGTTTCTCGAAACCGAATTCCCACAGCAAAAACTTTAGCGAGACTAAACGGGAAGAAACTCAAAACATGTTGTCAATCAACAAGCAAGTAGTCGAAAAACAAGTAGGTACATCGTCTTAAAATTAGGTCACCTAAATAGTGAACTTACCACTTTGCTACTAATTGATACACCAAAGAGAAGGCAAATCTAGTCACAAGTGGATCACCTTCGCACTTCCCTTCCAATCACATCCAACACAAAAGTACTCTTATAACAAAAGCACATCGATCATTCGTTCTAATTATGCCCGGATCTATAACATGCAAATCGTAGCTAGTCACATCCACAAATAGGAATGCGCAATACTAGTTGTTCCAGACAATGGACCGGACGTGGTTCCGGTTGCGCTCCCGGGGTCCTCCTCTTTGAGAGGAAAACGACGAGACTGTAGAGGAAATAGAAGCAGAGCATATGTATAACTACTTAGGGACTTATGTAATAGATAGGTACTCTCCAATCTTAATGCAGATAGCGGATTCGAAGTTAAGCCAAACGGAATTCCTTATAATACTGAGCACCAACCGGTGTTTGACGACAATTTCTCTGAGTCTATAAATTTGCTTTTAATAATGGCTGCTACAAAAAGGCGTGAAGTTTGAGGGCAATGTGGATATAGAAAAATAGCCATTGAAGCATGAGCCAAGACTTTAAAACAGGTATAATGAACACAAGGAACATTTTACCAAATGACGCATTTACTGTATCACAAATTAGTAGCAGAACTACTGTATATAAATGAATATAAAATAAATACGCCCAACGAACACATACATAGATCCTGGGTTCTCGAGGTGTAGATATAATATCACATTCGATAAATATCGTAGGAACTGTCAAAATATCTATTGATTAGATAATTCCGTATTCTCGAGAAGTCACATTAGATAAATATCGATTGAAAACCGCCAGATCGAGTGGTCCGGAGCACTCGATATGAGTTTATCGAATGCGACACAAGCGCAAACGTCATTATAATGTCTCACTCTTCAAACTTCTTGTACGTTTTTGTTTGAGCGATCACTGAAATTTATGTTATAAAAAATCCACTGAACCCTAGGCTATTAAAAATATACTTCACAAAAGAATACAGCAGGCTTCAGTTACTAAGAGAAATGTCTGGCAACGAGTTTATTTACGCCTTTGTGACTGATGTAATTGAGGAGGCAAAACATGCAGCAGTCACTCAACGACGGCGGAGAGGAGAATAAATCCAGGGGAAATGAGGTATACGGATGTAAAAAATCCGCTTATCCAAACATTTAACGATAGACCTAATTAATAAAACTAAGTAGGGGGTTAAAAACTAAGTACTTTTAACCTATCCTCAATGATGATACATCCCTATGATTTATTCTTCTACTTGTAGGTATCCTTACCTAGACTTTGTCTCCTTGACCTTGAGCTACTAATTAAGTACCTATTAGCTCAATGCTGACAAAGGAGAAATTGCAACAAATCAAAATATTTCTTTAAAAACGGGCGATCATGTCAATGTCATTGATGTTCGTTCCGTTTCACAAAAAAAGCGTATGTTAAAATTATGATTTATTTTTTCATTTATGTATTTAATTTTCATAATATACAGTATTATTATACAGTGGAAATGTAAGATAACAGTTATAACACAGAAATAACCCAAATATTCAGTATAAATGTTTATATTATGGAAAAAGTTAAAAGGTTAAAGTTATCGATTGTGCAATTACACAGTCGATAAAAACGGAACGTGTCTGAAGACAGACAAAATCTATATTATCTGTGTAATGCATTTGAATGAACATCCTGACGGCCATTATCTATTACCGTAATATTGATTGTTCTCGAGAATACGTATTTTGGCGCGCGATCGATATGTTCCATAGACATAGGATATGATATGATATTAAAATATCACTCATATATCACATTTCCAAGAATAGGCCCCCTGGGGCCTTACTCTGAAAAGTAATTACGATCTTCGTTCTGTCGGATAAAAGAGACGGCGCTATGCAACAGGCATAAGAGTGTCTCTTTTAGTCCGCACGAACGAACGAACGAAAGCAACTCGGAGTGGCCTCAAGGCCCCTAACTAGGATTCTTTCATCTACGAAACCAGAACTACAAAGACCATAGTCCCGCAACACCCAAACACGAAACAAAAGATTGCGCTTTTTTCTGTGCACAAACAGTTGTCCCGTCGCGTTGGAATCGAGCCCGCAACCTCAGTGGTGTACATAGGCTGACTGATATAAGGGCTGCCGATAATTATTCTTTACCGACCAATTACAACAGCGCTTTATTTCTCTGCCTCCGGCCTGTACCTAATGATGATTTATGTTTCAAGGAAAATTAGACGGGCGAGCTCGCCATAATATGCTTCATGGGTACGATGATACGTAGGCAGCTCTTATAGAAATAAAACAGTTCCGTCTCTGTCTTCCTAACTGACAAATAACGCACAGCCTAAACCGCTGAAGATAGACACATGAAATACGGAATATACTCGTATGTATGTTCTTTTTTTTTAAACGGGCGAATGCCTTTATTACTGAAAACAAACTACATACACTCTACTTACTAAAACTAAACTAACTACATACAAGGAGAAGCAATTGGACAACCCATAGACCATTAAAGGCCTATAGGTAGCTACAATGTAATAAACAATGTAATGCTCCAACCCACTACCAGTTGGCAGCGTACCCAAGATGCTGGCAGTATTGCCCCGTTGTTCTTTAGACGTGCACTTAGAAATATTTTTTTCGATCACGGGAAAACCGCGAGCAAAGCTGCGGGGCGAGCTGGATCTTCCAAACTAAATGATGCAGTCAGACCAATATTATTAAGCACAAGATTGAAGCTGACAGCCGACGTATCTAGATTTTTCACCAACTTTAAAGATTTTAGAATGGCAGGAACTTAGGTACGTGTGTAACCTACGTTCTGTCATATTTGCACGGCACGGCCGCGTTTCCGCTCCCGGTACTAGTTTAATGTAAGCATTATTTCCGGCATGTTTTGATGCACAACTGGAGCAGAATAGATTTGTAAATGAAGTTGGCAGAGTGACAGAACTTTATTAAACTTTACTTTAGTAATGAAATGGAGCTTTAGGTTATGAATGATTAGAGCCTTTAAAGTAGGTATACTTTATCTTTTATTCTATCAATTGTTGTTGTAGGTACATAATTGTAGGTATATGTATAAGAAACTTAGTCTTTGAATGGTGTTTTTTATATAAATCGACTAACTTCCTTGACAAGCATGACGTCGATTTAATTGTCTTTGCCCAGCTCTTAACTCTTAACTGTTTAATGTTTAAATAAGAAAATAAGCTAACGATATCTCAGGAAACCCCTAAGAATATTGTTCTTAGGGATATAGTTGTTCTTAAGAATATAGTTGTAAAATAACTCATCAGAGTTATAAAGATACGAAAACGAACCATTTTCTTTTTTTATTGGGAATTGGCTTGCGTTTGACCACTATGTTACCTGATGGTACGCGACGATGCGATCGACGATCTAGCACGCTTATGAAGATAGTACCTATAAATAAATATTATCTGTGTGTAGTAATTAATAAATATTATCTGATAATAGCCGTTCAGTAGTTTTTGCGTGATTGAGTAACAAACATCCATCCATCCATCCATACATCCATCTTCACAAACTTTTGCATTTATAACTTTAGTAGGATTACCACCACGCAACACGTATCGTCAATGTGGAAAGAAAAACCTACATAATGATATATAGGTAGGTACCTATATGAAATAATTAGACATAATTTATTTTTTATGAATAGCCATAGAATATTTATTGAAAATCGAAATTAGATCGAACGAAGCCTATAATAAATAATAATTATAGTGATAAAAAATCCATTACACTTGAGGACCGTTACCATAATTTGTAGTCGGTAACCTGTAATTTGTACTGTGACTGTAATGGCAGTGATTTCGGACAATTTACTATGAAATGATCATTAATTTGTTTGGGTAGGTGTATAAAAAACTAAAGTAAACCACCGCATCGACCTAAATTACGTGGTACGTATGGCCTAGCCTAACTTAGTTTTTTGCTATTAAGTATAATGCTTTTGCATTTATTGAAATAAGAATAATTCATCGTCGCCATCATCAACAGCGTATAATATATACCAGTCGCGTCCCGCGGTTTTACCTGAGGTTTTCTGGGATAAAATTAACCTATTTGCTTTTCCAGGACCTAAAGAGCCTACGTACTAAATTTCATCAAAATTTATTCAGTAGTTTTTGCGTAATTGAGTATCAAATATCCATCCATTCTCACAATCTTTCGCATTTATAATATTAGATTAGATTAGAATCCATCCATCTATGTATCTATCCATCCATCCATTCATCCTCACAATCTTTCGCTTTTATATTATTAAATAGATTAAATATGGCCAGTGTCCATTTTCTGGCCTCTGCTCAGTGACTAAGCAACGGAACCCGATCTCCAGCTCTCACTTCAATAGCCGCCAGCTGGCTACTTAATTAATAGGTTGTTAATATTTAAAGGTGCTTATTAATTCAAATTTTAGCGAGCAATATCTCTAACTTATTGATGAAAATATGATTTAAACTGGTCAAAAATGCACTACAGAATCACGGGACAGTATTCATAAGCTGGACCGTGCCGGGCGCGAGTTGTGCCCGTACGAGTCGAAACGAAACGGACATGACACGGGCACCGCTCGGACATCGGCATTTTATACGAGGGTCAAACTGAAAGTTCTTAGAAAATCAAAAACTGAATAAACTAGCTAGTTATTACTATTATTATATCTTTTCAAAATAGTGTCCGTTCACGTCAATACATCGCTGCATCCGATGGAACCACTGAGAAAAGCACTTTGCCCACTCGTCCTTAGGGGTCTCTTCGACGGCCTTTTGAAACGCTGCCACAGCTTCCTCAGCGTCCATAAAACGTTTTCCTTTAAGTTTTTCTTTTATTTTTGGGAATAAATAAAAATCACAAGGTGCGAGGTCGGGAAGATACGGCGGATGACCCAGTAATTCCACGTTTGACGTCGCCAAATAGTCGACCGTTCGCCTGGCGGTGTGCGACGAGGCGTTGTCGTGGTGAAGGAGGATTCTACTGCGAGGTCGTGTCTCCCGAACTTTTTCCAAGTAAAGTGGTAAACAATTGTGAGTGTAGCACTCCGCAGAAACTGTTTTTCGATCCTCTAAAACAATTGTCGCGAAATGACCTGTCCTTCCGAAGAACGACGCTACCATCTTTTTTTCCACGCTTCGACCTCTCTTCACTTTAGTTGGCAACTCCTCGGAAGGAAACACCCACTGAGCAGACTGTCTTTTGGTTTCGGGATCATAACAGTAAATCCAGCTTTCGTCACCCGTAAGTATGTCGAACACAGCATTTGAGTCACCTCCGTTAAATCTTTCAAGCATTTCACGGCACCACGACGGAGTTTTTGCTTCCTGACCGCTAAATGTTCATGGAATATTTTGTGCACTTGACTCATACCGATGCCTATGCTTGTCCGAATCTGCTGATAGGTCACTCTTTTGTCAGTCTCTATCATACGACGCACAGCACAGATGTTATCTTCGGTCGTCGCCGTAGAAGGCCGTCCCTCACGCAGATCATCGGTGAGATTAGTGCGACCACGCTTAAACTCATTAAACCAGTTGTAAACAGTGGCACGAGATGGGGCTTCATCGTGAAAGGCCAATCGTAGTCTATTATAACTTTCTTGTTGACTTAAATGTAATCGAAAGTCATAAAAGTCAATAACTGTGTCATCTCTTTCTCCCCTACCGTAAAAGACCTAGGTGTAATTATTGACTCTAAGCTCTGTTGGGTGGAATACGTTAAAGACATTTCACGTAAATTCTACGCCTCTTTTCATAGTATTGTTGGGCTCAAAAATTTTCTTCCCATTAAAACTAAATTAACACTTGTAAATTCTCTTTTACTACCTATAATCGACTATGCAGATGTCTGCCTTGTCGATCTCAATGCAGATCTTCTAAACAAGCTGGAGCGTCTTCTAAACACGTGTATCAGGTTTATCTTTGGTCTGCGAAAGTATGACCACATTTCTCAATACAGAGCAAAACTTAAGTGGCTTCCAATTCGCGAGCGTAGGAATGTCAGAATTCTATGCCTTCTCTGTTCTGTACTAAATGACCCCAACACACCCAATTATCTCAAAGATACCTTCTCATACCTCACCGACAATCACGAGCGTAAACTGAGATCCTCCAGTAATTTACTTCTCTCTACCCCTTCACACCAAACATCTTTTCGTGACAACTCTTTTACCATTGCTGCTGTAAGACTGTGGAATGCATTACCGTTGAGTATCAAAAAAGCGACCTCTAAAGAAGCATTCAAGCGACAAACTCGTGAACATTTCATCAAAAAGGTGTACCAGATAGATTGCAACCCTTAAAACGTTTCGTTCTTTCAGTTCCTCTTCTCCTCCCTGCTACTAGATCTATAATCCTATCCTAACCCATTGACATAGTCATTTATTATTGCTGGTATATTTTTTTTTTTTTTTTTTTTTTATAATGATCTGTCTCAAAAAGACATCCCATTAATATTACAATCTAGCCTACTAAGACTAATAAGTAATTTAACTTTGACTTAAATTGCTAAGTATAGTATAACTAAGAATGTGTCCATTAACACTTTTCTTACTGTCTCTATTTAGGCGAAGACACTTTGTTGTTGTGTTCTTTACTGGTAGCACTAAAGTATGTATAGGTACTACGGTACACTGTCACTTCACTACACTACACTACGCTGGTATATGTCTTTTTATTTATGTAATGACTTAAGTATATATTTATTATGTATATATTTTATAATTAGGCTTGCATAATATGCCTATACCTATTATGTATATATTAAGTTTATGTGGTTTAATATTTCCTATAACACACTTTACTGCACCGCTACCATTTTTTCTTGCACGTCCTGGATGACTGGTAGAAAATGCTATCTAGCATTAAGTCCTCCATGTACAAACTGTTTTGTGCTAAAGTATAAATAAATAAATAAAAAATCATAGCACGAAAATTTTCTCGCGTTAATTTCATGCGGACGTGACTCAGACAATTTTCAATTTGCCGCCAAATCGTAAAACAAATGACAATTGAATGAAATTCATACTCAATAATATTAGCAAAGAGTTCCATTTTCAAAATTTAAATTATTTTTTTATTTATTTTGTTTACAAGTGGCCAGTTCTAAAACCTTTCATTTTGACCCTCGTATGAACTACCTACTACCTATTATTATAAAATGTTCGTAAAGTTTTCAATCCCGTCCGTGGGACACGGCTCGGGCACGGCTCGTGCCCGTCACGATCTAGTATAAAGCATCCTGCCCACATGCCTAGTTTGCAATAAACACTTAATTTATGATGACTTTAAAACACTCTCCTAATACGTAGTTTTATTTTATAACAACTGCGAGAACAATTTCCGGTTAATGAACAAGCTCGCGATTGTTTAACGAGCGCTATGCGATTGTTAAACATTCTTATGCCATGATAAAGTCAAACAAAAGCTCTCTTTGAATAAAATAGACCGACTTGTGAGCTCATTGATTGTTTAACCTTAATATGAGAAGTCTTTATTGTAGCTTTTTCCATATGTTCCTAACCAAGCAGAAGTTTCGGCAAATTAAGTAAAAACAGAGTAATATTTTCCTTTTCTGTCTTCAAAAAAGTTTATGTGAAACGTGAGTAATGTTCCAACAATTCACTGATACTTCATAAACTTTATAGGTTAGGTAAACATACGCACCTAACATATATTTGATGTAAGAGTTGATGAACAATTAATGTTCAACAACTGGCAAGTACGGTCAGCGACCAAAAGTAGCTGAACAATTGTGAATCTTCGATTCTCTGAATGTTGCATTTAAAAAGTCTGTTATATTAACACCTTTAACCTTGCGAATAGGGAAATTGAAGAAAAATGCATTTAATTTGTATATTTTCGATGTTATTGACAATTGAAAGGTTGTAAAAGTTCAGCTTCTTTTGTCGCTGACTGTACAAGGGCAAGACCCGCATCAATACTTCAAATGTAAAAACATTAGAATTATATTTTTGCTCTATTCTGACATTCATTTCATGGCTATAAGTTATCGTGCTTTAACGACGAGACGGGGCTCACTATACAAACATACTAAACATGGTATGTAGTTACGGTTTAATATACATTAAGCCTGAACTAGGTACTCCTGTATAAAGAACTCTACTATTCCAGCTAATTAAATTCATCTTTATCTCTAACTATATCCTATTTACAATGCATGTAAGTAGGTAAATCATGTTTTGACAGTCGTTGAATCTTTGGATTTTCCTTAAGCCCGGTTCAATTTAACCTTTCCTTATTGTACACGCGCATAAATAAATAATACGGATCAATTATTTTCTTGTCAATAACCAAAAATGCGTCAGGGTATTCCGAAGACGCGGGTTTGATTCCTTCCGAGCAAAAACATTTTTCTTTATGACAATTTAAAAACTTATAAAAGAAATTGCCTAAAGAAGACAGATGCATAGAGTGCAATCAACAACACAACATACAATCAGTTGCAATGTTATTAAAGCATCGAATTGTATGAATGAAATAGGGTAATTTGTGGGCATACAATTTGTGACAGAAATTGTTTTTTGGAGGAAACTAACAAAAACACTCGCTTTCCTACTCTATTCTTAGATAAAGCTAGTAATGCTCTTATTGCACTACATAACATATTATTATGAGCAACATGTTAGAACTTACAAAAGTACCTATCTAAATAGTTCTATGCCACCAGCCCGTACACTACTAACTCTTTGCTATTCCATGAAGAGGCGTGAACCGTTCCTTACATGGAAAAGACAAATTGATGCATATTCATGTCGTTCACATGTTCTAACTGTACAGAGCATTTGTGTAGAAACAATGCAATAATCTGTGGGAGGTATTGTTTTGTTTTGAGTGGGAGACAGTTGCGTGTGAGTGTGGATAGAACCTTGAAAGTACGCGTAAAGGAGAGACTTTTTCTGAGCATCACGTGTCGTATCATTCGGAGAGACTTTGCTATGTTTCTAAGTGAGTCCTCGTGATTTCATTTTGGAACTTATAATCTCTGAATCTCAACAACGCCAACGAAACAAAAGATCCGAGCTCATCTTCAAACTTGCCAATTATTTATTGTTATAGTATCTCCTTTATGCCATATTTTATAAATACCCGAACAATCAATCAATCATATATAGATCTATACATACTACACTACATACAAAGTGGTGCACAGTGTACACAGCAGAAGACGCGCGAGGCCAGGGGCTCACTGAACGGACACAAACATGAGTATTCTCGTGTAATGTTACACGTTACATTAAACGCCAATGCTTAGGTTAGTTTCTTCCTTAGCTTTTTATCTTCTTTAGTGGTTTTAATTTTCAGGATACTTATTGTTCTTAATCTAAAATATTTTATACTTTTTTCCCAGTCCACTACTATAATTTAGTCAAATTAAAGACAATATTGTGTCGATCTTATGAACTATATCAGTCCTTTATTAAGTATGAGATATAATGGGTGTCCCAAAATTAACGCACGATTTAAATTAAATAGAAAACACAGTTTTTAGTCTCTAGATTGTTTTTTTTAATGAAACTTATAGTACATAGGATAGGGTTATTTATGGAATAACACATCGGGCAAATGGCCTCCGTGGCTTTGCTGGCATATACGCACTCGTTTAACGAAATTGATCTGTTCTCGGATTTTCACTAAAACACTTACGCACTGCTTCGATATTGACATTCGAACGGCTAGTTTGAGGACGACGAGTGTGTTTAGCGTTATAGTAATTATTATATATATGACAAAAACAAGATAAAGATCTTAATTATGTAACAGAATAAAATATATTGTTATCGAAATAAAACACTTGTTTACCTACACAAACAGGTAGGTATATGTATAATTATGTAGAAATAATTTCAATGCATTGCATTGTTATCAGACAACCTTAACTACACAGAGGTAGGTATTTACTTATATCTAAACTGTCATTAAAAAAATGCCTATGTGCCTATTTCATGACTATGGGGGAAAATTATGCGCACGCTATGCAGTCAACATACGTATATCATGTACAGTTTAATCTGTAGATATAGTAAATATTTGGTCCATGATAAATACAGATATATTATAAAATCTATTTAGTAACTAGTAACTATTAACTATTTAATTAGTATTAATAATGCTTCAATGCAGTAATTCAATAATTCTTCATTGTACAAGAAATTAACAAGGTTCAAAAATACTCTTATAAACTATAGTAGGTATGTATGTATAACGGGTGGACTTATCGCTAAAAGCGATCTCTTTCAGTTGATAGTTGATGGAAACGATTAAATATTTTCAACGATCTTTCAAATTATTGTCGCACTATTCACTGTAGTAAAATAAAAAAAAATCATAAAAAAACCTATTTGTTCCAGTAACACTATCTACAAATTATTTATAAACATTACCTATATCTATATACATTTATTACTATATATATTTAAATGATTAAATTGTTTTTTACATTTTAAATTCACGAATCAAATAATAGTTATCAAGAATTTATTTATTAAATATTCTGAAAAATAATTCATTCAATTAAAATTACAATTTCATAGATATTTTACATTTATTAAATTAATTGATTACATTTATCAAATTAATTGAATTTGATTATATTAATTATCATATATTAATTATTACTTTTTATTTTAATCATAATCATAATCATCATTCTGTATGCTTATTTATTTACAATATATATCATACATTACTAATTGTGACGTGGACCCCTCTTCGGGTAAAGATCTCCTTTTTTAATAATTCACTATAGTACCAAGGGTAGACCGCCACAAACTTATCTCATCCATTGACCAAAACCGCCCCCGTACCCATATGTCCTAAGCGCTAATCGTATATCGTGTGAGCTCACATTAAGGTGTAGATTCACTGCAACAATGTGTTATGATGCCATACATTCTCCCGTTAAGTTTATCTCAACTTGTAGTTATCGCATTTTGGTTTAAGTGAATGAGATTAATTAGATTTGTTGCCTGAATCGACAATAATTAGAACGTATCTCATTAGTCGCAGTGAAGCTATACCTTAAGTTGAGCTCAACATGATATACGATTGGCGCTATGGGTAAGGAGCTAGAACTAACGAAAAGCAAAACAAAAGGTGACAGTAGAGTTCATATAGATACAACAGCGACAGTATCACCGCATGATAAGCTTGTGTTTTAGTGTAGCTATACCATAATATATATTAGAACTTTTTTTTAACGGGCGAATGCCTTTATTACTGAAAACAACTCTACACTCTACTTACTAAACTAACTACTTACAAGGAGAAGCAAATGGACAACCCATAGACCATTAAAGGCCTATAGATAGCTCAAATGCTCCAACTCACTACCAGTTGGCAGCGTACCCAAGATGCTGGCAGTATTGCCCCGTTGGATTGCAATACTGATACGTTGAGCCAAATAAGTCCCAGCATTTTGGTCACGCGACGCATCGATCAGGCGCTCTGACAGACTTTTGAAAATACGATATAACTAAATAGGAAATCTACAATGTCACGCCAAGTGTCAGGAGCAGACCTTTTTGACTTTTCAAGTTAATTTATTATTATCTGATTCCAATTTATGTTTTGTAACGACAGCACAATGATAAATCAACTAGTACTCACTAATTATGCGTATTTCAATTAAATATAATGTACCTATTGCAATTAAATTAATTCTCATAGGTAGCTACTACTTACCTACCGATTAAATAATAATTCATTGTAAGTATAACAAAAAACACCGACTTCAATTCTGTATATGTCTGTTGGTGTAACTTCGAAGTCCACGGTCGAATATAGATGGAATTCATATGGGACCACTTTGTGGCTATAATGAACCCAACGCAGAATTTTCCAAATCAGTTTATAAACGACTGAGTTCTGAGGTAATGAAATGAATTGAAAAATAAATCAATCGAATAGACAACCACCTCCTTTTTGATGTCGGTTAAAATATATACTTTGCCAACTTAACGTGGTCAACACACACTCTCATTATGCATGTTTCTAATTGCAGTTGTTATCGATGGCACAAATTGTATAAGTATATAAGCTTATCTAGTAACACTGAAATAACAACTTCAGTATTCAAGATAAATGCTGCCTGTACACTTTTTATAATAAACATTGTTAATAATATACCTAGACAGTAGACAGGTGATTAGGTTTTAAACTCATCGTCTAAGTAGTTAGGTATACTGTACTTACCTACCCACTGTTCACTCATGAAGGCGCAACGCTACACAGGAATTCATTAGTACGCTTAAAGTACGTAAGTATTTAGAAGATATTTAAAACATATGTTTGTAAATACTAGCAGTATAGATAGCAAAAGAAATTTAATTTAAAATAAATGATGTTGGTCTAGGTCCTAGGTATAGGTCATAGCTGCATACATTCATAAAGTGGGACGCGCTTTCGCGAGTAAACAGGGGTTCAGGAGGGGGGCAGAGAGGGGCAGGGGCATAATTCAATTGTATGACAATCTTCATAAGGTTGTTCCTACCTGCTGACAAATTTCGTAGTCGTGTTTCGATAGCGTTGCCTTGGCAACACCTGGAAAAACCGGACACCGTACCACCCAGAGAAATGTAAAGAATTAGAGATTCGTATACATTTACGGCCTATACCCAAAGAGGGATTCCTAACCAAGAAGGAAAACATAAATATACCATTAGATTAATAAAATGGATAGTTAGATAAATAAATATATAGAAAAATAAATCAATAGTTAGATCAATAAATTTATAGATAAGAATAGATATATTAGTAAATAGATAATTAGATCGATAGATAGATATGAATAGGGATAGATAACTTAATAAATAGATAATTATAAAGATCAATAAATACATAAATACTAGTAGTAATATAGCTAATTTAATAATTAAGGTTGACCTTTCTAAATTTAGTTTAGTTGTAATAAAAACAAAATATATAGTTAACCAAAATAAATATTTATAAGTTAAGGAAAAAAATTAAATATTTGGTAAGGTAAATAAGAGGCTTTATTCCATTTACGGTAGAACTGCAACACAATAGCGGTACCTAATATTGCATTAGATATAACAATCTCAGTATTGACAATAAATAACAGACTTGGCCTACAGGTAGGTAGGTATGTGTATGATTAGTCTAGAATGCGTATAAACGATACCAAGTGCATGAGCATTTTTACAGCGTATTATGTTGTTCTAACAATTCAGTCGAATATGAAACCTTGAAACAATAACGCTATATTGTACAAGTTTATTTTATAGAATCTATAATAGCTATGCATCCATAAGGCGTATGACGCTAGGATAGATATATAAATAAATATATATAATATTAAATTTAGTACATACAACTGATACTCTTTCTCTAGGCTCTAGAGTCTAGATGTATCTGCTTCATCTTTAGCACTTCGTCGTCGTCGTTAGGTACTTACTTACTTAATATACTGTCTGGTCTTATTGCTTAAAATATCATGCAACGATATGTGCATGGATACTTGACACCAAAAACTTGTTTTGAAATAGATACAAAATAAAACAAAATGTTAGAGTTGACTGTAAAAATAAGATAGATAGATAGATATACACTTTATTGTAAAAACCTTAAAAGTAATCAGCCTAACAATAGTTGGTCTTATCGCTCATAGCTATCTCTTCCAGACAGCTTTTAAACAGAAAGGACTTACATAATTTGGAAGAACAGTGTTTTTTTCGAAACAACTGCAGATAAAATAAGTTGCCTAAAGATGTGTCAAAACCAAACAAAAAAATTAAAATTGGTATTTTATCGGAATGGAGCTTGTGTTGACTTTATGTTCAAACTTTATTAACCCTGCAAAAAGTGCAGCTGATGCAGCACAATACATGATGATCATGAGTCACGCTTATAAGCTTATAACCTATATAAGCTCTTTCCTTTATTCTGGAGGTGTACGTACCTATTCCTTATCATTTTGGCATCATATTAATAATCATATTAACGGATATATAGCTACGGCTCGGTTAGTTTGTCATATGGCATTTTGCTGTGGGGTTCTGCTGCGGATATAGATACTATTTTTATATTACAAAAGCGTGCGGTTCGCGCGATTTACGAGTTGGGTCCACGTGACTCGTTAAGGGATTTTTTTAAGCAAATTAATATAGTAACTTTACCTTCTTTATATATTTATGAAAATATAATGCACGTTCGCAAAAACTTCCATAAATTCAAAGTAAATAGTGACCATCATAACATAAACACTAGAAATAAGGATAGGATTGTTGTACCTAGGTATAGACTGACTAAAACGAATAAGTCCTTTATGGGCAACTGCGTACGTTTTTATAATAAAATTCCAAAATGTATAACGGAGCTCACAGAAAGTAAATTCAAATTACGCGTTAAGAATGTTCTAATGAGAAAAGCATACTACACTGTTCATAATTACATAGAAGACAAAGATGCTTGGAACATTCCACTTCTGCAAAGTAACCAACTGGTACATAAGAAACATAACATTGTAAAACCCCAAAAAATTGTAACAAAATCTCTAAAAAAATTCCCCTTAGTTTCATGCCGTATCTTCTGAGTAGTGGTTATTTTTCCGATACGGTGGTAGAGTCATCGTGATAATTTGACGTTCATAAGTGCGTCTGTGATGCCAAAATGATTAAAGAGATTTTGATTTTGATTATGATTTCATCTTATTTTGACAGCTCTCATTATTGTTTGTTAGCAAAAGCTTCCATTATATTCCCGTTAGATCCACGACCTTTAGCGTTTATTTATATTCCTCGGTAATATTACTGTACCCAAATCAAAAGAAATGTCAGCCTCAGCCTCGGGGGAAACGAACAAGGAAAGTTCCCGATGGGCAGACTTTTCCCTGTTTACTTCGTAACAAAATGTCAGACGGTGTTAGGTTTCGTCAAGATTACTAATCAAATTCAATTCAATTTATTTCAAATATATTTTTTTATGGTACTGAGTGATGAGACGAGCAAGTCGTTTGCCTGATGGTAAGCGGCACGCCTGCCCATAGCAATTGCAGTGCCACCCAGAACTTTTAATAGGTACCATAAAAGCACTGCGTAGCACTGGATTGCGCTCATCGCCCCGAGACATCATAAGCCCAGTTGGTAACAAATTTCGCTGGCTACAATGCCCTTCAAACCGGAACACAGTAAATTACACTATTTACACCAATTAGGTACATTAATTAAATTACAGATTAAAAAGATACAATTGTCACAGAAAATAATAGGTATAAGTAATTACAATTATGCCGAAATCAAAATATATCAAATTATAACAAAGCATTATGATGGTAATATAATTCCTGCTTTGGCGACAATTAATTATCTTTAATTTAGGTTTCTAAACTTGCTTGACGCATCGTCACATGAATGACGTAGGTATAACTAATTCAAGCAGGTGCTGCCTCTTACCATTGGCGTTTTTCTTGTGTCTACAATTCAACTTTTAATATGGGTCTTGCAAACGACCATTGATGATGATAGTCGCACTTGTAAGATGTGGAACGCCATACCTTCGTCGGTATTTCTTTTGAGCTACAATTGATAGGTGTTGAAGAATTATAATTTGATCAAATGTTGATTATAGATTCAATTCACCAGGGGGACAAGACAGCAGTCGTATAACTGCCGTCTTTCTCTAGTTCTATGTGCTCTATCTTCGGCCATAATTTTGCTTAACGTCGGCCAAACATTGATTCTCATAATATAAGCAATAAAAATTATTGGTCGAAGCAGCTAAGTATATGTAAGTACATTGACCTTTCATAAACTCACCTTGACCTGGCTTGACCCTAATCAAGCAAGCAACAACATCCCAAGGCAAATATATCAATAGCAAGGACATCCTTCACCCACACAGACAGACACACAGACAGAGAGTCAAAGTCGGCCGACACAGTGAAAAGTGACTATAAGAGGCTTCGATCATATATACCCATAAGAGGTATCAAGTAGGTATAAGTACGTAGGTCTTACGCACAGGTACTTTCACTCTAACTTTCCCTATACTTGAAAACACCCGCTCGGCCCCATTTGCGAGGTGATTCTCTCAGCTGTTGCAACTTTTATTGCATTGTAGTAAGTATGCGACTGTTACGTAACGTGGGTGCCTCTCGTGCATTCTTATTTCTTGTACTTTTTTAAACGCAGTGCATATGTCGAAACACTATAGAAACATAGAAACGGACGCCCGCTAGAAGCATACTCTTAGATAAACTAATCATGGCCAGAAATCTCGCGTCAATTTGGAAACTTATATAGTTTTGTCGCGTCTAGAATCACAGGACTTGCACACCGCGCGCAGCTACTTGAGAAGAGACCTATTTTTAACCGACATCAGCAAGAGGAGATTCTTAATTCGACTGGTTTTTTATAAACCGATTTTCAATCAATATATGAAACATATACGGATTATGGAATGGCTTGAATGCCAATTGGTGTACGCCCTTCGAGGCAAAACAGTTCAGAGGTTTAAACTCAAAGTGTGTCTTGGCCTCCGATACTAAAGAATGCCACTTCTTTCGATCCAGTGCAAGTTGCTGCCAGGCATCAACTTGTAGCTCCCGTAGGTCTTTTGCCACCTTGTCCCTCCATCTGTACTTGGGGCGACCGACCGGCCGTCGTCCAATTGGTTGTCCCAAGTAGGCGCGTTTCACAGTACGATCCTCCCCCATTCTCTCCAGATGGCCGAGCCAGCGAAGTCTGTGGCATTTAATTTCGCCAATGATGTTGGGTTCGAACACTAGCTCTTCGATTTCTTGGTTTTTGCGGATCCTCCATCTACCGTCCTCGCGTTTAACGGGTCCTAAAATCTTTCGGATTACCTACCTTTCGCTCTGTTACGAGAAGTTTCTGTTATTCCTTCAGAATCAGCGTCCAAGCTTCACAGCTGTACATTAGTATAGGGCGAATCACAGTTTTGTAAATACGCAATTTGCTATACTAAATAATATATACCAGTTATTTTTGTTCTTATTTCTGGGATACAAGGCCATTTATCAAAGAGCGAGAGATAGAATAGGAACTGGCAACCTTTAGAGACAGTATAGGTACGTAGTAATAGTTAGTTTTCTTTGGTAAAGGTATAAAGGTTATACATGTGGCTTCTAGGTTCAAGCGTACAATTTACCATGCAGCTTAAAGCGATTTCGCACTTCGCACAAGTCAATCACGTGCCCAAAAATGTGTGATTATTATGACCAAGTTAAGCTACTTATAAACCATCTAGGTACAACAAATAGAGGGCACGCTGTAACAGTTAATGTTTGTTTCGGGTAGCTTCCTGCTCATTAAAAAGTACAAGCCGCTCTTATCGCTACAAGCGTTCCGATAACTAAAGGAGGGTGAGAAATATCTAACTCAAATTTGTAATGAGTGTAAAAATAATAGCGATGCTGCATTTTGTGCGGTACATTTTTTATGTAAGTGTATAGCTTGATGCATTTATTACATCATGGAATGTTTTATGTAGATAATATAGCTTCCTCGTCGTTATTTTGATGATGGCTCTGATAGCGGACACGCAAGCGATAGAGCGGTTTTAGCTAATATGGTATTTAATGAAGCCGGCAAACCCACCTTTGCTGTTTTATTGAGTTTCTTGTATATACGTACGAACTTAAAATTAAAATTTACTTATTTATAGACTCAAAATACTCTTAGTTTATATTATTATACTAAGTCACTTTCTTGTTTGCCTGTCTGTCGATTCGGGTGGAATCTTGCAACTCAAATTTCAACCACTTCCCGATTAGCTATCCGGCTTTCAAGATAGCTCACAATTCGATGACAATGCATTTAAACCCATTTATTAGCATGCATTGCCGACCTTACCTCAAAAGGCGCATAAAAACGTGGTTTTCAGATTTTTTTCTATCTGTCACTTTTTTATTAATAATACTAATAAAATGAGACTTATCGCGCTAAGACTTGTTTCGTTTCATCTTGTCGTTACTCAAAAATAAATATAAAATATTCTATTATATGTACGTCGGTACATATATATGACACCCTGATACGTCAACCAACTTAAAAAAGGGGGATGTTCTCAATTCGAATGCATGTTTTTTTGTTACGCAATTACTCCGTCATTTATAAACTAATTTGGAAAATTATTTTTTGATAATAAATATAGCTTCAAAGTGGTCCCTTATAAATTTCATCGATATTCGACTTTGAACTTTAAAGATTACATGAAAATTGTTTTTTTTTTAATATTATTATTTGTGTAATTTTATAAATACGTAGCAATCTTCCAAAGAAACTGATACCAACGTATACCTACATATGAATGTAGAGACATTAAAATAAAGGTAGAGCTCAGGAATGTTGACATTTTTGTTGCAAAGGTCAGAGAGTGGCCTATTTTATGGGCACGAGTAGGCAGGGATGTTATGGATATCGGATACCTTACGGTCAAGGTACCTGATCGATTCGGTTACGGAAATAATCAGATTTTCGAAATAAAAACGGCCCCTAACTGAACCTGAAATTAATTTACCTCGGATAACTTTGAAAAAATTATATAATAGGTACTTTATTCCTAGTTGTTTATTTTTTAATTTATGATGTGGTTGTTCAGCAAAAGTTCAGCTCTTGCAAAAACCGATTGGTCGCTCTGATTTCTACGAGATAAATACATACCTAATTCTAGCTATAATTTAAAAAACATGCCAACTATCTTGTACTACCTGCTATTTAATATTCATTTTGTGCATAAACTTACGTAAACCCTAAATATATCATATAAATAATAAATATGTAATATATTACAGTATAATTTGCACGTTTTCAACTATTTGCCTAAACTATCAATAGTTAAAAATACATCACACAATTCGCACGCACCCGAAATCATCCTATCCTAAGAAAACTAAATTAACCTTTTGAACGTCACAGTCGGTTGTATTCGACATACGAAAAAGCTTTCTACGCCGACGTAATATATATACCTACGTCGACATATGCCGATTATAATTCATTTTATAACAAAAAAACGACATCAAAGCTGGCACATCTTCAAAGAATTTTATGAATGAAGGGGATCTGAAGAAACAAACTTAAAAAAAATAATAATCAATCGAATTGAGAACCCGGTTAAGTCGGGTTTAAGTCGGTTAAATATGTATGTTCATTTCGTAGCTTAGCGTTTTGCTTCGATTCCCTGGTTCTAGTGCCGCTCAAAAGGTAAATAATCGTATCAGCAGTAACCGAAGTACCTATTCATATTTGAATACCTATTCGTAACCGCATCCGAAACCTGAAATCACGCAGCAGTAGACTAGACAACACTAGCAGGTAAGGTATAGACACACCTGCATAGATAAACACTATCCTGCGAGCAAAGGTCGGCGGGTCAGAGCAAGAATGTATTGCATAAGATTAAGCTCCAAAATACCTACTGGTTAGGTACGTTTAAATATATATACCTAATACCTACTCTAAGGTTTTATGTAAATAACATGTGGTAGATTAATAGTTATTCTGTCAGCGGTTAGCATTTAAATGACATTTCTATTATATCTTTAAGTGCACGGTCTATTATGAGGTAACAATTCAAAAACAATGAATAATAAATAGCAGGTTCTTTGTCCACGCAAATAGGTTATTGTTTTACACTACAAGAAAGCCTAGCGCACTCCGCATTGTAGGTACGAAGCTCCAAGTACATAGCCGGACACCGACGGCGGGTCGCGCGTCGTTACACGTGCCGCGTCAGAAGAGATAAGAGCTATGCGATAGAAAGAGAGGCGCTCTGTAGGTTAATATGACTGGTAGGTATGCAGCGCTACGCAAGCTGAATTGAATTTGATTGCGTCATAGCAAGAGTCGCTATTTGTTTAAATTTCTTTACGGAGTGATGCTTCTGTCCCTTAGTATTCTGTGCTACAAGGTAGGTAGGTAGGTATCAGTATAAGTAGACTTTTCTTTGAAGAATTTTTAATGGTGATAATGAATTTTTAATCTCTGGGAAAGTGAGTAGTAAGTAATGTATACCTATAGGTATGTCGATTTCGTATCCGGAATGAATGCTCTCAATCTATAAGTTCACTCAGTGAATATAGTTACTACTCTCTACTCATTTGTTCACAATACTTATTGCAATAACAAACAAATTCTTCATCGCGTGTATTGCTTCCATAAAGTTGTTGATCCAATAAGCTGAGAGCGATAAACCGAATGAAAGTAATTCCAGAAATGAGCCACGCTACTCGTATCTTCAAAATCGCTCCCACTACTAGAGGTACAGTGTAAGACTGTGAGCCAAAGCTCTACTTTTTTCTGCCTAATAGTTTTTTTTTTAATATGCCGGCAAACAAGCATACGGCCCGCCTGATGGTAAGCGGTTACCGTCGCCTATGGACATCTGCAGCACCAGAGGCATTGCTGATGCGTTGCCGACCCTTAAATACTCTATTAATTCCCCTTTTAAAAGAGTCCATGTTGTAGCTCAAAGGAAATACCGACGAAGGTAGGTCGTTCCACATCTTACAAGTTACAAGTGCGAGGAAGGAAAGTGCGAGTGAAGCGATTGGTGTGGGAAGTCCATTTTTGTAAGATGTTCGGGTGAGCTTTTTGACGATGGCGAAAACTGCGGTGGTGAAATTGGGAAACTGTTTCGAAAACTGCCAATGTTCACTTATTTGTTACACATTTTTACATAATTGTCCAGACGATTCTGAGCAGTCGCTCAACTTCTGTGCAGTCTTCCTCTACCTAGATATAAGTGCTCCATCTGCGGCCACATCGTCGCGAGGTAATGACCAAACACACATAGATCTGTATATAGGTATAAGCAATTAAAAATTGAAACGCGTAGATACTTAACGGCTGTTTTACTTAATGTTATATGAATAAAGAGATTAGAGTTTATGTTACTTAACATCCTCATAAGGATTATGTCATATTCAGGATATTCCACACGTTACGATTCGATTAGCAATTAACTCGAGTTGTCAATCAAATTGTTCCATATGGGGATACATTAGCGATGAACCTTATTTATATTTCTTAGAATTTTATTGACAATTCGAGTAGGTACCAAAATTACAATACAATACAATAACACTTTATTGCACACCAAATAACATAGACGCAATATTAAAAAATATAATTAAAAGTCACAAAATACATCAGAGAACTTACTGCTAAAGACTCCACCTCACCGTACAACTTTTTATGAGTGTTCCTTTACTGTGGAAGCTGTTCGTTTGTGGAACGCGTTCCCAACTAAGATTAAACGGGCACCCTCGCTAGGTACTTTTAAACACCAAGTCTTTTACCATTCGCTATAGCTACAATCATCTTTATCCTGTTATTGTAATGTATTTAATATATATTTATTTTAATGTTTATGTATGTTTATTATATTTTAATTGTATTGTATGTATTAAGATTATTTACTACTTTATTAGTGTGTATTTTATGTAATTGGTTTATGTAAGTGTATTGAGATATTTAAATCCGCCGTCCATTATTGTTGCGTAATTCCTCTCCCTGCATGGTTGTCTGGAAAAGATCGCTTTAAGCGATAAGACCGCCAATTGTTACACTTTTGTTACGTTGTTTTTATTATTCTTAATATGTGTGTGTTTCAATAAAGAGTTATTTCATTTCGTAGTTTTGACGTACAATGGGTGGTCTTATCGCTTGGAACGATTTCTCCCAGACAACCTTAGGATGTATAGAACAGGACAATAACAAACAATTACCATAATTTCTAATCCAATCGTATAGTGTGGAATCAGTTTTCTGTTTCAAAATCTCTCTCATTCGTTCCCAATTGACATATTTAACAAAATCACAAAACTCATTGCAACTGCAAAACTCATTCTCTTCTCCAACCGCGTGTGTAGCACAGCACCGATAGATAATACTCGTAGATCTAATACATAAGCTAAGACGAGAGCGGTAAACTGAACAATGAACTATTGATCGAACACAATTCCATGCGGTAGAATACATTATTCGGAACGAGTGAATGAGAATACCGTCGGAATCGTTCACTCGAACGAAGCGTGGTTTCATGCTCCCGTTATGCTGTCAACTGTATTGAATGAGCAGCCGGGAACAAAATCTTCTATACCTAACCTACGTATCTTGTTATACTTAACCTATTCTAAGCCAGTTCAATTTTTTTGTAATGATTTGGGTGAAGCGATATTTCATGAAGAGCGGGCCAGTCGACTGAATTCCGACACACTGTCTAATTTATGTTGACACCCCGGTCTCTTAGTTCCCCCTCTCCATCCAAACGTTGTCTGGAATAGATCGCTTTGAGCGATAAGACCGCCCATTGTAACACTTTAGTTTTTAAGTTTGTAATTTTTCCTTTTGTTGTTATAATTTCTGGTGGTGTAACAATAAAGAGTTATCTAATCTAATCTTACTGTCATTAAAGAACTTCAATGACCGATGATGGTTAATGAGTACACAGAAATTTAGTTAACGCTTGCCTACCATACGTATAAAATCCTTCACAGTACCTTAGTAGCAACTCCGAAAACCTTTCAAATAGGTATTGAGACCATAATATAATTAAGTATAATATGTGTCTATAGAACGTCGCGCAATTAAGTTAATTAATGACCATGACACAGACGGAAAGTTGGGTGTCTGTCGCTTTTTTATCGACTGCACTTCGGGGAATGTGCCCAGGAATTGCACGATCTGATTCCTTCTTTTCCTTTCCATCTAAGGACTTCCAGGCGGGGTGAGTCGTTTCACCCGTACGTCGTTAATATCTCAGCTATCCGTACTAAGCGTTTCGCAGATTCCTTTATCATACGAACTGCTAAGGAGTGCTTAGCAGTTCGCTGAACGCTCTGCCATCTTTGTTCCCAAACATCTTTTGTCTCTTTAAGTCTAGAGTGAATAGGCATCTCATGGGCAAGCGTGTTCCATCTTGGGCCGCACCTTTGCTTTCCATCAGGCGAGATGTCGTCAAACGTATGCCCATTTACCAATAAAAAAAATGTATACCACCACTCATAGAGAACAGAGGTATGTACAATGCAGTCCTATTAGTGAAATACATATAAGTAACTAAAGAAAAAACAAACGACTTCTACGTTACTGAAATTAGTGAAACAATTGAAACAGAAAATAAAAACAAATGACTACTATGTTACATATCGTGAAATAAATAAAACAAACGACTACTATATCCGCAAATGTCCGTGATCCAATAACTCGAAGTAGCGATAAACCGACTCATTGCTCTAAAGCATTTCCAGCTTTCTATTCAAACCGTTCACGCAGACGAAGCGCTATTTTATGTTTATCCATTTTAATACCATATTCATCTCATCATATCATCATATTCGTATTCATATCATCCACCAACCCGCACTGGGCCAGCGTGGTGGATTATGGCCCATACTCTCTCTACGAGGGAAGGCCCGAGTCCCAGCAGTGGGAACGTAATGGGCTGATGATGATGATGAATACCATATTACTTTAAAGATCTCAATAACTAGGTAAATCGGAGACGCCAAAATGTCAACGTTGTGACCTAATTATTTATTGAACTATGAATAACATTTAATGAACAAAAGTACAATCAAGTAAACGTTTAGCTCTTCTCGTCACTAACTCCATAAAAAAGCACATTCATAGGACAGAAAGATGCGGTTTGCTATTCGATACATAGGCCGGTGAGTGTATAAAAAACAGCTTACCTATTTTTAAAGGTGACAATAGAATAGATCTACTCTTTATAGTACACCACATAGCATAGGTACCAATATAAAACTACTCTAGGGTTCTAAAGTCAAAGTCAAGTCAAAGTCAAATATCATTTATTAAATAGGCACAAGTGCACTTTCAAAGGTCATAAACACATGATACAAATAAAAAATGTTAAAAATTGTAACTTATGTTAACATGACTTTGAAAAAAAGGTAAGTATGTTTACCCATTTCTTTCCTATACTCAAATTGAAGTGTGCAGTGTGAGTGTGAGTGCTGAAAAGAAATGCGAAAACTGACTCTACCAGTGCTTCGGAAATACGCCCGCTAGAGAAGATAGCACCAAGAAACTCTGCGGGGATGTCTTTTTTCAGCACAATTAGTGTAGTAGTTTATACAATTAGTGGTCTTACTGTGTGAAGAAATCTCTTACAGACAAGTATCTCGTAGACGGTGGTGTACAAGAGCTTGTGAAATAATCCGATATATTACAACACAAATATCATTAAACCTAAAAATACATCAACACATTTATGTTAGATGTATTCAATATCTAGTAATTTTACTAGATATTATTTTAGTTTTTTTAACGGGCAAGTGCCTTTATTTCTGAAAACAATTCTATACTCTACTTACTAAAACTAAACTAAATTTTAATTTTCAGACAAAATAAAAATAAGTTTTTTATTTAGACATTTTAATTCGCATTTAATTGCATTGCATTAATAATTCTGTTGAGTAATAATATTCATATAATTTAAAATTATCAGATGCAATTTATATATTTAATAACTTACTAACATTTTCATGAATACTAACTAGACACCGATTTTGTCTGAGCCCTTTGGCAAAGGCCTCGAACTCCGTCCACCCAGTCTCGTCCATTGTTAGTCCAATTGGACAAGGAACGCAGGGACCGCAGGCAGGCTATGGAGAATTGTCCATAGCGTTCCTGCGGTCTCGTCTATGTCGTCTCTCCAACTTTTACTCTGCCCTCCTCTTTACCTACTACCTATTCTTGGTTGCCATACAGTGAGCCTTCTGTTCCACTTATCTTTGCCTCTTCTGTGCAGTCCATTTCCATTTTATCATTTTTATCTTTACTGCTACCTCCATCACTCCTATTGCGCTTGCGTGTTGACATAAATTGACCTCCACAATTGAAATAAACTAATTCAAATTATAATTCCAAAATAGCTAAAAACACGTTTGACATGTTAAACGAGTTGAAGCTAGACTATTATAGTTTAGTGAAAATCGACTTCCTACAATGCATTTTTTTGCCATCGGCTTGAGAGATATTGATTTTTCCGAAAAATCATGCAAAGTTTCATTCAAATCTAAAGGTAGGTAATTAGGTAATATACGTGACAATACGTGATACCAGAGATACTTAAGCAATGGCCCATGATGGTTTGGCACAATCCGCACAATATAACTTATCACTTATCAGAGAACCATCATTGAATATTTTCCAAGCTAGTATATGTATACCGCGAAACCCGCATCGAAATCAGTGTAGCCATTAAGAAGAAAGATGGGCACACACAAATCTGCACAAACATACAAATTGTAAGAATTATTATATAATATCAACCTCGGTCCGAATGATACATTATACGTGAATGCGCAGGTCAGTATTTAACTTAAATATCTATTTGTAAAATTTGAGCGTTCTATGCTAATACATACATTTACGAACGACGCTAGCTTTGACATCTAAAATAACTATATATAATAAAAATATAATTAAAATTAAATTAAATACATACACTAATTAACAAAATTACAATAATTAAATACAAAATATAATTAACTACTATTTTTTCCCATACTCAGATTGAATACCGGGCCTAGAAAAGAAATGTGAAAACTGACTCTACCAGTACTTCGGAAATACGCTAGAGAAGAAGCACCAATAAACTCTGCGGGGATGTCTCTTTTTCAACTCTGTCGAGTCTTATAAACTACATACACACACACACAACAAACTATACACAGAGATAGTACAAATATATCATTCTAAATTAGGCATTTGTCAACATAAAACTATCTTGCAAACAACATTACTTAATACCTACTTAATTATGTGGATTCACTGTTCACATCATAACCGGTTATCGCCGGATTAGATTATATATATGACTCTGAGCGAGCTTATGTAGGTAATTTACATTTACATGAATTTAAATGTTGCTCCTGAGATGTCACTGTTGCCAATTTGCCAACTAACGAAGCTATTTTGGGAGCTGTGGAAACTGCGCCCTGCGGCTGTGCTCGTAATTATATCGTTTTTCTGTGGTTATTCTGCATTTATTCCGGGAATAACAAGTAGGTTATCTGTTTAGGTATAATTTGGTATGCCCACTTGTAGTTTAAACAATAGAATTCTCAACATAACGATCCATCAAGAATACAGATTTCGACCATAAACCCAATGCATAATCTTTGTGTTGTTGAACTTTGTCCACTTTTGTGACGCGACTGGACATGTATATAGGAAACCTGGAAATACGAGAATCATGGCTCCACAACACTCAGATCTATAATGCGAAAAAAATACTTGCGTTTTTTTATGTGTATCCCGGAATTGAATTCTCAAGGTATTTGAGATTTGAGCCAACCTGTACAACCACTATTCCATGCACAGAGGCTGTCTGAGTTGATTATTTATACGCAATACCTACATAATTTTATAAAGTACTTATTTTGCCTCTTCCCTGTCCCTCTTTTTGCTATCCTCTTCCTTCCGTACAGTTTAGGTAAAACATTAGTATGTCCAAATGTCCATAGGTAACGGTGACTGCACAACGTAGCACCGTACACCGTACACCATATGCAGGCCGTATGTTTGCCATTCTCACATAAAAATAACTTTTCCCGTTCCAATTTAGGCATTTAAACCACAATGGCTTCATTAAAACGTTATCGGTAAACATTATGATGTTTTTACTAATTAAATACGTGCTAACTGCCATAACCGTTGTAATTATTGCAAAGTAAGTAGGTAATTAATGAGCTAAAATAATTAACTTTGGTAACTACTCAACTCAAGTTATTAGGCAAATTTTTGTTTCCGTATTGAATGACCTACTTAGAGCCCATTTACACGGACCACAGTCACACCACATCGCGGCGACAAGTGGGCAAGCGGTTACGTGTAAATAGTGTCGCTGCAGCTTCTGCGGTTGAGATGTGGTTAGGTTATGCCTAGTGTTTGCTGCAAAATGACAACGTACTGAACGGATTAAGTACCTACTAAAACTATCTTTATTGTTCACCATATCTTTGGTGTTCACCGTATCACGTTCTTATACGTGCTAATATGGGAAAAAAGTTAAAAACGAAAAAACAAAATCAATAGGTAATTCGTTAAATTCTGCTATTTTGCCTGAAAAAATTCTAAATGTGCACATTTTTAATGCCCTATGATTGTTATTAAGAATCTTAAATTAATTTTTTGTTTTAGTAAATATATTTTTTTAGTTTTCCTGTTATAATTATGAGCGATTTTCAAAAAATATTTCCTCAAAAACTATATGTCATAGCAGGGTGGGAGATTTATCCTGGCATTTGGAATGATGAAATCGAGCCAATATTTTAATAAATAGGCATGTCCGATTTTTTGTCTTTATAAAACAAATGTTTACTGGTGGTTTCCTTGTGGTGCGTGCGTGGTGGTCCATGTCGGTTGACGTGAAATGCAAAATGTAGCCCGTGTGAATAAAACTTAATGCGTTTTCGAGTTTTCATACAAATTTGCCCCCGTCCATGTAGTTTCCATTGTGGTGCGGTTGTGGTACGTGTGAATGGGCCCTTATTATAGGTAAGCTTAGGGAATTGAAATTTCGCTAGTAGAAGTTAATGTAAACAACTTATATACATTATAAAGTAAAAAAAATGTTATATTATGGTCCCTGTATATGTATTTTATTTTATTTTCAAAGTCAAACTTACGGCTAAATCAGTAAATTAGTAACAAAGTAAGTACATAGCTGAAGGCCAATATAATAAATAGTACCTATATGGCCATCTCTACTCTAAAATAGTTACTTTTAAGCAACTGAGCAATGAGACAAAGTATGTTTTATTTTATACACAGTGGAATTGAATTCGATATTTTTCCGAAATATACACTCAGTCCATGTTTTAGAATAAATCTACAGTGTTAAATTAAAAAAATAAAAATAATAATAGTTGGCCAAAATATAAAAATATAAATATATATACAGGGAATAACATTAATGTGTAGTAATACTGAAAGGTGTGTATGGGTATCTAGTCATGAATCATCGGGCAGAATATACAACCAAAAAAACACTATTATATTTTCCATACAAAGTTTAAAAATTATTAATTTGAATTATTTTGGACAATCCTAACAAACTGTGGCCTAGTCGAGGTAGTACGGGTCACTGACCGAGCTACTTTGTGCCTAGGCACAAAACAGATAAGTACAGAAATCAATCTACATACAAAGTGCGCTCGAGCAACGCACACATAGACACCGCTCACGGACACGATATCTGGGCACAGTTGGGATGCGAGCGCGAGTGCCATCCGCTTGAGACACGCGTCTGTGAACATTTTTGTGCAAAAATGGAGCAACGAAAAAAGGTTATTATAACTGTTCGGTGGACGGTTGTTTAAATTCAACATTAAACGGTGAATTGTCGTTTTTTAAGCTACCAGTTGTTTCAGAGAGGTAAGTAGGTATTTGCTTGTATTTCGATGGTTAATTTTCACGTAACACAAAATAGTTAGGTAGGTAGGTAAGCGCCCCGGCCCCCGGCCCTGCGCCGAACAAGCGAACATGACTTTGTGGCCTTGTCATATTTTTACAATTTAAAATTTGATATTTATTGTAGTATAAGCTGTGTTAGCCTTGTGTTCAATAATCTTAATGAGAAAGATGTTAATGTAAACTAATCGCATTTGTTTTGTCTTCAAAAAAACTTTATTCAGTTATAATAGTAACTGCGAAAAAATTATGTCGATATCTTGTACACTTATTTTTTTTAAATCAATCAATTTTCCTCCCAAAAACTTCCATCGCCGTCCGGTATGAAAGGTATGAAAAGTACATACATGAGATTAACTTCTGTATTTATCTGTTTTGTAGCCTAGGCGCTCTGTCTTTGAAAACGCCGAACATTTTACAAGGGCTTGATTTCGAGTCTCAAATACCGGAATTTCATACTGAACGGATCTTTGGACTCGGTCGGTTCCGTTCCCGAACCCACTCGTAAAAAAAAGGTATTTCCACATTTTTACACGACTGCCCAAAAAGGAGTATTTCAGGGTTTACGTATGTATGTATGTATTTATTTATTCCACCATTACTTCTTATTGCCTGGACAGATTTGAATGCATTAAAACCACAATAAAAACATAGGTTTAAGTTTTTTACCAGTTTTTTTTGCATGTTCGGGAACCGGTATACAAAAAAATCTCCGCGAACGGTACTTTTAATCTATGCCTTAACGTACCCGACTTGGCCTTGCCTTGATCAGTTTCAACTTTTTATCCAACTTGACGTCTTAGAATTCATATTCAGAAATAACCTAACGAAATTTCCGAAACGAAAACGGTCCTTTTCAGTGGAGTTTTATGGGGCGGCGTTAGAAGGTAACTTTGTTTGTGCCGCTCGACCAATGAGGAGCAGCGGCTATTATTTATTAGGATTACATCTTTATGATTGGTGCAATACGAAACAAGGCTAGCGAATCATGAAGCGGCGGCGAATGTTTGATAGCTTTAGTGTTTGCCGCGTTTTGTCAAAGATTAAACAGGTTTATTTCTGAAAACTGACTAAGTAAAGACGCGTTATTGATTACTGACTGACGAACACTCTTTTACTATGCAATGAAATCAAATGTTGGAAATGTCTTAACCATCATTATCAGCCTATTACATTCCTACTGTTGAAATTCATGCATGATGTTTTTTACATCCTATTCCTACGGTGGTTGGTGACCTCACGTATTTTTTAAGAACATCAGCCATGCTCGCTCTTATTAGGCGTCTACACTGATTAGACCCTTATTCCTGAATGTTAATTGGAGCGATGATGTTTAATGCTGTAATTAATAAGTAAGCATTAATAAAAATAAAAAAATACCCTGCCAAAAACATTATCACTTGGGATGATTTAAGGATTCCGAGGATACCCCATACATCCAAATCTGTTGAGGCATTTATTGTGTAATAAAAAAACGCACATACATTAACCCCGAAAACATTACATTCCTTTTTTGGGGAGTCGCGTAAAAAGCAGTTTGCTTGAAAGTTAGTTGTAAAGTAAGGTTGATAGGACAGCTGGCTTTGCTAACTGAAGATAAAATTTGTTTGTCAGATCTGTACACGCGGCGCACTAATATTCTTTGTCACAAGTTCATTGCTCTTTATCAGCTGATTGTTAGGGTTGAAATGAACTTGATTACCATAAATGTTTAAATTATCATATCTTGTGATTTTAAAAATTTTCTGGTAATTTGCTCTTGGACTTGAATTATTAATAAGCTTCTATATGCGTGGTTTAATTATTACTACACATTTATGTTACACGCTGTATATATATATAAATGGCAATGAATGAATGTGAATGAAATGTAGCGACAGGGTGGCTAGTAGTAAGTAATAGCAGGCCTAGCGCACTCCGCACTGTAGGTACGAAGCTACAAGTACATAGCCGGACACCGACGGCGGGTCGCGCGTCGTTACACGTGCCACGTCAGAAGAGATAAGAGCTATGCGATAGAAAGAGAGGCGCTCTGTAGGTTAATATGACTGGTAGGTATGCAGCGCTACGCGAGCTGAATTGAATTTTATTGCGTCATAGCAAGAGTCGCTATTTGTTTAAATTTCTTTGCGGAGTGATGCTTCTGTCCCTTAGTATTCTGTGGTAATAGTTAGTTTTCTTTGCTAGTAGGAGCCGTGCTGTGCACCCGCGCCCCACCGCGTCGCCCGAGCGTATCTTGTTTAGTGAAATAGACATTTCAGCTAATTGTCAATTATTTCTGGTCATATATTTTTAATTTAACGCTTCATATTCAATCTAAAGCTCACTCAGTCCATACTGAGTTACATACATTTTGGAAAAATATCGAATTCAATTCCACCCAGTATAAACTACAAAGACAAACTACGTCATTCTATTAACAATGTGACGTAGTCGTATCTTAAAACCGACTCAATTAAGAATTGCTAACTAGCTACATTAAAATAACGCTGACAGCGGTGTCAGACATAAATCTTAATTTATTTCAAGAAAACAGGAATTAAGGATTCCACGTTTTAATGAAACATCACGAGAACGTCTCTGAATGACTGATTAGCACACGGTTGGACCCTTTCAGAATTAAACTTTATGACAAAGGAGCACAGTTCAAAATACGTAAGTTGGTACTTTGTATTGCTAAAGGAAAAGCATCGAGTAACAGTCTGGTCGTGGATGAAATTACTTATCAGTTGATGTTTTCTTGACCGATGACCGAAATAATTGAATGAATAATATAACTCATTATGTCATGTAAAACCATCTGAGGAAACATTAATTGTTAGATATTGCCACAATCATTATATTGAAAAATAAAATAAAATTTATAACAAAAAAAAACCGACTTCAATTCGAATATTTATAGTATTTTCGAAGTCCAAGGTTGAATATCGATGAATTTATATAGGACCACCTTGTAGCTATGCTGAACCCAACGCAAAAATAATTTTCCAAATCGGTTCATAAATGACGGAGTTCTGAGGGAACCTACATAAAAAAAAGAAATACAATCGAATTGAGAACCTTTTCCTTTGTATACGTGTGAAAAAATACAAATCTATTTTCTTTTTTATTATATTTCTATAACTAAATGTGAGACGGGCAGGTCGTTCACCTGATCACAAGCTACACGCCTGCCCATAACAGTTGCAGCGATACCCCTCACCCATATATTGAACCTTCAAACTTGTAGGTACGTAAAGGAAACGGTCTGGAAAACTTTAAAGTTTCTAACCGTAGTACAGTGGGGCTGGGCGTAGAAAAAGGAAAAGGTGTTTTCTATTTAAAAGATAAGAATAAATAACTCTAACTGACCTTACCTAACTTACTAAATTCTGATCCATAAGTTTACAGCAAATAAGCAAGGCATTGTAGCCAGCGACATTACTAGGCATAACTTAATATCTGATGTCTCGGAGTGATGAGCGCAATGCAGTGATAACGCAGTGCTGTTTATGGTATTAAAAGTTCTGGGTTGCACTGCAATTGTTATGGGTAGGCGTGGCGCTTACTATCAGGCGAATGACTTGCTCGTATCATCACTCAGTTCCATAAAAAGAAATTGGTTAAAGAAAAAGTCTGATAGTGATTTGTTCTTTTTGTATGTTCAAAAACAAACATTATCTTCTTAGAGAAAACTTAAAAGTTATTGGGAAAATATATTGAAAATGTAGGTACTTACAACAGAAGACAATTAAACCCCATTATCAAAACTGGAAATGGCTTTCAGCTATTCAATTGCGATCGCCACCTACCTAAAAAAATGTACTTATAAAACACGCGTAATTTTCAAGTAAATCTAGACAACAAGGCCTTTATAATACGATCACTACCTATAGTAAACAAACAGCAGTTTTATACGTAAAACATACTATTTCATCTACCACCACACGTGCTAAGAAACTAAACATACTTATTCCCTGATTAAGTCAAGCTGGTCAAACCTATGCTTATTTGCTAGCCGTGTTTGCGTTCACAATATTGACTATTCGATGGATGGACGTCATTAGACTTGTACTTACCTACCTTAATGTAAACAGTGTTGGAAAATTAAAGCCTTTTCTGTACGCCATTTCGAGTGAATGACATTTTACCTTCACACAAAATCATTTATACATAAGCAACACGTCGGGCCTTTACGTGGAGTGTGAAGGGTATAGGTAGATGTCACTTGTAAAACTGTAGTCGCTATGCTTGCAACCATTAGTAAGAGTCTTCAAGTCGTTGTTAAAGAGTAAGCCACTCTTACTGTTTTTGACCGTGACAAAGGAAGGTCACAAATTTAAGTCGCGTCGTATTAGGCGCATCCAAAACTTTATCAAATTGTTATAACTAAGCACTTAATTTTTTCGAAGTTAATTTTGCTAAACGAGTCGAGTGCTTAGGCCGTACAATACTCTTTTTAATTAACTAACGATATTCTAGGAAATCTGTCCATAGGGACTTAACTCCATTTCATAAGTGCTAAAAGTATCACTCACTTAGTAAGTGTACTTTAATAAATTGAACTTACCTTCGTATAACGCGTCATAGTAAACATCCAACATTTACATATAACATACGGTACATAGTACTACTATATATCGTATATGTCGTACATTTCAAAAAACGGTCAAGTAGCGTTACTATTTACTAGCTCAAATTTTAGGTAGTCTTCTCCGATCTGTCTAACATTTAAATCACCCGGCGACCTGCTTGTGCATCTCTGAAACAGACGTAACTATTACTGTAATCAATGCATAGGTGCACTGCCGAAAAGAAAAACCAAAGCAAGCATTCAAAACTCCTCTCAGGAATAATACTATTTTCGGCACCAATGCAATGAAGAGCCTTAATCTTCCGTGACAGAAGTACCAGGATAACACAACCTTACAACAACCTAATCCCACCTCTTGTTTCAGTTCATCTTCGACAACGGCACCCACGACGAGAGTCTCATCACGAGAGACAAGTTCATGGAAGTGAACGCGCGGATGAACGCGAGGAGAGATTACTTGAGGACTGAGTGCTCCAACCTGGGGCTGGACAGCAGCAGCCATAAGGCGAACGCGTGGGAGTACCTGATCAACAGGCAGTACCATGTTATATGGTAAGAAATATTTAAGTATTTTCGTTTTGAAAAACTTCACCTTCATTCCATTAAAATTATTTTCTTTATGAAGGCTATAGAAGTTACCGTTCAGTAGCAAATTTTATGACGCCCCGTAATTTCGCTTGAAAAGTGCTCTTCAAACCGAAACATAGAAGTATTTGCAAACTTCTGTTTGGCTTGTATCTGGCAAAGGCGTGGTACTTCCCAAGATGGAACCTCACATAAAAACCTAACATTAAAGACTTCATGTCACTGCTGTACATAGGCATCTCCTACGAGCACGCCACGAATCTGATCTTCAGTTCTCCTTTTCTAGTCATTGTCAAATACTTCAGCACTATAAAAATCAAAACCCGTATATCCCCAGGTGCAACATATTTAAAGCAGCCTCAACATCCTGGATGTACAACTTCAACCTGATGGCAAACTACACAGCTGCCTTCCTTGACAAAACCAAGGAAGTTCCTCTAGTGTTAGCGAGAAAGAAATACGCCAGGCCAACTGCAGAAATGATCAAGAAAGCCCAGGCAGACTCAATATCGTTCCTGATCGTCAGACATCCGTTGGAGAGGCTAGCTTCGGCGTACAATGATAAGATTGTTCACGCGTGGCCCAAGTCTTTCCATGACAAGATGGGTCACATGATTGTCAAGAAATTCAGAAAGGTAAGTAAATTTTATAGGTCTACAGACAATTTACCATAGAAGAGGTTACGGAAGCTCTTCAAATGAGCTTGGTTGCAACTTTACAGATTAAAGTGTCTTAAAGTATTAAAAAAACAATGTTGGGCGCGATCGACTGCAGGTTAGGTATAATATACATACATTAAAAACACGATTTATATATTTAAAGGTGTTTGGGATACTCACTCCTTCTTTAATGATAGGTTTTAGTTCAGTTCATCGGTAAGAGTTACAATGAAGAAGCATTAACCGAATCTGAAATTATGCAAAAATTTGCATGCTCAAGTTTTCAAGTGACAAATAAATATATTCGTTAACTATGTTACAGGCCAAACCAGCTCCAACTGAGCGATACCCAGTGTTCGAAGAGTTCGTGGCGTACGTCCTAGAAGAGGCCAGACAGAAGCGCTCCTTGGACATGCACTGGACCCCCTACTCGGACTTCTGCACGCCTTGCAGATTCAACTTTGATGTTATACTAAAGTTCGAGACGCTGGATGTAAGTGAAACCTTCTTTGTTTCGTGAGGAATGATTATGTGCTTCTATTAAGCCATTTCTCTAGAGGTTCTCGAAGCGTCAGTACTTTTTGCCACTTCTTAGCTTCTTAGTACTCTTCTATGTAATTAGCTTTATTGGTGTGGTGATTATAACAGGTAGGATGAGATGATAACGGAGGGTGGTTCAGAAAATGCTCTATTTATTCGGTATCTGGCCATAGATAAAAGATATTCTATGAGCCCCGCACTACAATAAAAAATCACTCGTTAGGCACAATTTTAGTAAATAAAGTGATAAAAGTATGTACGTTATCCCTAAAATGTATGATTTTCGCTAAGTAGATATTAACTCTTTTTGTAAGTAAATACCTCATCATCATCAATCAAGTAAATACCAATTTACTATTTTACTATGTATATACTTTCGCAGTGAATAGGCTACACAATACATAAGTACTACCACAGAATCATTAATATTACAAGGTTCTACTTAGCTAGATAAAGCACAACTTCTAAGCCTTGACGCTCAACTATCACATGTTCAATCCAGTAAAGACAACGGTAATTATTCCGCTTCCCAGACGCTAGCTGGTTTTTAGGACAGCCATAGTGCGTCATTTCACACAATAGCTTTGTGGTCAGCCACACCGCAACCGTTAAAGGAAATCCAAGCTTTCTACAATGTGCCACAGTAGTGAAGCTTCAAACAAATAACACAGCTTGAGTTACAACAAAAGAGTTTTTACACGAATCGTTACTTGGGATTTAAACGAAAACGGATTCAGTGTCAGTGCATATGTAAAAATAAAACTTACGGCAAACGATTCACTGCCTCAAATCTCAACGGTTTTTTTAAAACATAAAAATATTTGGAAATGAAAATTTCGAAAGCTAAATAAATACGACAACAGTTTATTCGGTCTCAACGATTCGGAGACGTAAAAAGTGACATAAATATAAAACATAATTATAATATAGCGTTTATACAGTAAGCACAAAAGATAATATCAATAAGTTCTATAAAGTTGGAAGTTGCCTATGAAGAGACATCACTGGTTTTCAGCTTCACCTAGAGTTATGTCAACTGCCATCCCGGAGCACGTTCTGCACTTAATTAATTAAAACATAATAGAGAGGCAAACACATAACACATCAGTTTTGAAAGAAAACACGATTTAATACTATAATTTTATAAAAACCGTGATGTTTGCAAGTCAAAAATAGAGATAATGTCTCTATCGTAGATATAATGTCTACTGAGTTAGAATTGCCCACCGTTGTTATATTTTTTAACTGAATGTAGGTAAGTGCTGATAGCTTCAACACAAAATAATGTTGTGGCTTCAACGTAAAAACGCGTACATGCAAAGCTATCGTGTCAGTATCTAAGTGAGCTATGATACTGTATCTATAAGTACGAGTAAACGACCGGAAAATGTAGAGCCGCGACCGACACCATCGTGGCGAGTTAATGCCAATGATGAATCGCGATTACTCTGTACTATTGGCGATAGCATCCGGAATCAAATGGACATTTCGTCACACCTCTTCCTCGACGTTTGAAGGCTTGGAGAGGATGTGACGTGATAAATCACTGATTAAATGCTGTCATGATTGAATGATGACTTACTGTATATCTCTTCTTTTCGTAGGTAGTATTTTTCATTCTTTACCAAAAAAAATGACGTACCTATGTCATCGCTGCGCAAACGTTTACAACACCTAGGTAAATAAAGTGGTGGAGGGACTCGCTTTCGTGAGTGAACCATTGAATAGAATTAAATATAAGTATTATATTAAATGGGAGAGAGGGACTCAGTATACCGTCTTAATAGATCAATAGGTATGAATGTACAGGGTGAGAGCGATAAGTGATTACCTTAGTATTCTGTGGTTACGGGTGATTTCTCTGGAACTGGTAGGTGGTTTCTACCTACTAGGTGGTAAGTTTCCCGTATGTGAGAAGCCGTCTGGACTGGTAACAACGCTTTGTCAGTTATTCATCCGTCAAGCAGTAGTGCGCAAGCTCATTTTGTCGTCTAACTCTATCTCGACTCGAGTAATATTTAGGTGGCGTTAATTGTATAGCTTAGTAACATTTTGGTTTTTTATCGAAGCACAGAACTGCTCATTTTGCTTATTCTGTGCTTCGACTAAAGAATGCGAATCATAATAAAAATAACATTAACAAAAATAAAAGCGAGCAGTAAAACCATAAAAACTATGAAACTAACGCCACCTAATAATTACTCGAGATAGAGCTAATAGACGACAAAATGAGCTTGCGCTTACTGCTTGGCGGCAGAATACTCGTAACAGACAAAGCGTTGTTACCAGCCCAGAAGATCTCTTGCATACGAGAAACTTACCTCCTAGTAGAAAACACCTACCAGTTCCGGAGAAATCGCCTGTAACCACTTATAGCTCTCATCCTGTACATTCATACCTATTGATTTAGTGTAAGACGGTATACTGTGCCCTCTCTCCCATAGATATACCTATCTGATTTTCAAAACGCAATTCCCCGGTCACCATTACATCGATGTTCTGACGACACTAAAATATAGGCTAACAAGATCCCTCGAAGGTGGGTAGTTAATTCCCCACAAGATCTTGTTATTTCCTCCCCAGGGGTCGGAACGGCCGTGTAATCGCATCAGCGCACCCTTATTACGTACTTACGTTAGTGCTGATATCAGGCGTGTGGAAATTGATGTGGGACGTGGCGTTTGCAATCATGTGATATATATTACTAGTTGATATGATACCCACGTCTCCGCGTAGAATTTGGTTTAAGGAAGTGTTCATTATTATGTCCTACTCCAGGTCCTTAAGTACAAACATACCTACCTACCTACATTTCATCAAAACCCGTTTAATCGTTATGAAATTAAATGGTATAAACACACGCACAGACTTTTGCATTATTATTATTAGTGGGATTTGTAGGAGGAGAAGGGGGTTGGTAACATTTTTAACCACAACGATTTCGGAAGTTCATCGCTAATATTTCATATGTTAACACCTATTTCCTTCAGGAGGACCAACGGTACCTGATCCAGCTGGCTCGCCTGCAAGACGTCGTGAAGCCAGAATGGCGGAACACGGGCAAGGGGACTAATACGCTGCACAACATCAATCATCTGTACTCAAGGCTCAGCAAGGCGCAGCTTGATGGCCTTTATAGGTTGTACAAGTAAGTACAGTGGCTATCAAATACCGAAATAATATGTGAGTGTCGCTTCGAGTCGTGTGGTGTAAATACTTGATTTTTTTATGTAGGACGAAGAAGGTTCTGGGAGTCCTATCACTTTTAATTGCAAAGTGTGACGAAGCAATGCATTGCGTTTCTCACCCTGATACATCAGCCCCCTTAACACGGACCGGAGACAAAACACTTTATCTCCTGTTTTATCCACTTTCGTCAAACAAAAAGTGGATATATACACAGGCTAATTTTTATGTCTCCGATTCATTATAAATATTTAATAAAACTCCGATTCATGCTAATAATCCGTGCAGCTTTAATTTCATGCCTAGAGTAATTTTACTGTAATATTTCTCCAGACGGTTGGAAGCGCTTGCACAACAGAGACATATTTGGCGCAACTCTGTTAGTAAGGCTGTTGATATTTTTGAAGATAATCGCTTACAAGACCTCGATGCAAAACGCCTGCTCAATAATTATTTTTTAGAAAAAAACAAGAACCGACTTCAAGACTAAACTTATACCTATTTTTTGTTTTTGTTTTGTTTTTCAAAAAGCGCTAATTCAATTTCGATAAAATTTATATGGGACCACCTCTGAAGTATGACCTACCAAACAAAAAAAGAATCTTCAAATCAATCAATTGGCGAAGTAATCGCGTAACAAACATACAAAAAATAACATACCGTCGAATTGAGAACCTCCTCCTTTTTTGAAGTCAGTTGAAAGATCCGTCCTAAGCCTTCTTACACCTATACCTACAGTTGCACTGTACGCACTGCAACAGGGTCTTTAAAACTAAATTTGGTTTTGCCAGCCATCTTCGCTCCCATTCCCGGAGTTGACAAGGTTCGCCGTTGACGGATACGTCAAGGAGGACATCATTATCATCAATTTTACTGTATATATATATACCTACTGCTTGGAGTGTATGTATCTAAGCACGATATTATTCTTGTTACATATACACGCTTACTCTTATTAATTTCCTCGTACAATATCAACCTCTAATTCTGACAAATGTTGACTCAGTTTCACTGTTTACAATCTACAACCTAGGCATAGCCACTTACTCACATACTACCTACTTAGATGAGTAAGTACTCATCTAAGTAGGTAGTAATAATTCTTTAGTAATGCATATAAAAGATCTGGAACATGGCGTCAATGTATCAGCGATATAGTATCACGTTACCATACCATTTAAATATTCGTATCATTTGAATTTGATCGCTGAGTAATTCAATATGCCACAACGAGCTACAATTTCTGTAAGTTTAAATCAAAACTAAGTTAGCGACATTAAAACTTTTAATAATATAAATAAAATTAAGCCAGTGAAATTACTAGACTTATAATTTTGAGATTCGAAATATGTCTCAGGGTGATAGCGAATGCATACATACCTACTCGTATGCCCCGACTGCAATTCAAAGTTCTCAGTAGCACTATATAGAGCAGCTATTAGAGAGCAGGCGTGGCATTTTCCATCATGAGCCCGTCACATTACTTACATAAAAAATATTGTAATTTTTCTATTGGTTGAAATTTTGCAGCTAAACCGCACCAGGCTTTAGACTCGCAAATCTCGTTTGGTATTCTAGGGCGCTTCGCCAAAATGTCTGATGGACTCGCTAATGGTTCGCCGACGAGCCAACGAGTAGGTAATAAATCGCCATTGGATCAGCTAGACGGTACTTTAACTAATATCATAAATCTGAGTTTCTTTGTTAGTGTTTATTTTTATCCCGGAGAATACACAATCTCGGAAAAGCATAAATTGCTGAGAGCCGCGGGTAAAATAGCTAATTTACTATCATTTTGAACCTGTTAGAGACAAGTGCGGTGACGTTTTTTATACGTTCGTCCTCTCCATTTAAAAGTTGCCGGGAAGAGAAATTTCTAGGCATATGAGTCTTAATATCTGATGTCTCGGGGTGAATGCGCAGTGCTACGCATACGAAGTTCTTTTTATGGTATTAAATGTTCTAGGTAGCATTGCAATTGTTATGGGCAGGCGTGGCGCTTACCATCAGGCAAACGACTTGCTCGTCTCATCATTCAGTCCAAAAAAACATGATTTGTGCCATAAGACAAGTTTAAGTAGGTAATATAGTTTTACATAACTGTAACAATGTGCGATTGTTACCTACACTTACCTATGTAAAACTTTATTAAACTATTTTTTACTTTAACGTGTTAAATAAGTACCTAGTAAGACCATCTATCAAGCATACGGCTTATCTAGTCTGCGGTATACACAAGCAAGCTGTTAATTTTATCTTTGTCTTCTTCCAGAAACGACTTCCAACTGTTCAACTACACAATAGAGCACTACTATGAGATAGTCAAGCACGACAGCCACGGATGAAGAGCTTACCAGCATTGGAAGCTTCATCATCATCATCATCAAGGGACAGCGCGTAAGGTCAAGGAAATTTTAAGGATTGCCATTACAAAAAATGTGTTGGGTTGCCGTTACAAAAAATGTTATTGCCATGCGAAAAAATGGCAGGTCATTTGAAAAACGTTAAGCGTTGCCAAATTGCCTTGCTTTTCGGGCTTATCGGATAACGTCATTCTTTCATACTTACATAAAAACTTGGTTATTAATAGCCTCGTTCTTAAATAAATACTTGATACTTTAGAGCTTCTTATAATGATATTGTTGGCCCTCATTATTGAAGAAGTTGTAAAAAGTGATTGATTGCGTTTTTATCGATTCAGTGGCCGGTCAAGTGCAGAGTGTTTGCGTCAATTTTTTGCGTTGTTCGCTAGTAACATTGTGAACGAAGCGTAAATATTTAAAATCGGATATTATTGGAAATACTAAGTATTGGATATCGAGTAACTTCCATGTCTAATACTTCGTTTTTGACTGCTAATAAAATTAGGTACGTATTTCAAGACAAACAGACAAGTTGTAATGTTACTGATCAATTAAATAACGTTATAAGTTTTGATACTTCGATAATTTAATTTTACGTAATGATTCGTTGTGAATTCCATTTTCTAATGAAAACAAATGATTCTGTTGTACTAAATGTTGTATTTTGTATGTAGTAAAATGTTTATTTATGATGTTATTTTCGATCTTGATTTATCGAGGAACGGAACAATTAAAATTGTTTTTGCACTTACATAATACGTGCACGTGATAGACTGTACTTTGTGATATGATACAAAGCTATTTTGTTTTAGGATATAATTAATTATGTTGTATCTATTATTACGCGTTGATGCAGTAAATAAATACCTATTTACAAGTAGGAGTATCTCCCAATTTTCACGTCTTCATACCTACTTCTTATAAAACCATGTCTCAATATCTGTTATTATATTTGATAATATTATTGCCTAGAAAATTATAACAACAAAATGATCCGTACACTTTGAATTTGGGTGCACGTAGATAACCTATCTAATAACTGATAAATAAATAATAAACTACATCGGTAGGAAAATGGATTGTAAAATTCCTTTTAAAATCCATGGAGTATTTATGTATGGATTGCTCAGATAAAGTACCGTTTGGCTGTCTACTCGAAGATGGATTGTAAAACGGTGCAGCACTAAAAGTTACCTGGGTTCATTCAGATTTTTATCATACTAATTTTAAAACTATCAACAAAAATATGCTTTATGATCCCGATTAAAATATAAGTAATCATAATACGCATAGCTTTTTGCTGAATAACAGCGGCCCGTGATGCACACACAGTGTAAAAATATTACAGGATAAAAGTATAGTCTATATCCAATTCCAAGATCTTATGTAGTAGGTACCAAACTACCTATCATCCATTCATAAAAATCCGTCATTCATTTTTCAATTATCAAAATCCGTTCAGCAGTTTTTGTGTGATTGAGCAACAAACATCCATATTCACAAACAATTTCATTTACAATAAATTATTAGATATTCTTCTTCTTCTAGAAGATTAGATATTATTAATTATTATAGTAGGAAGTGTAGGAACTAGGAAGTGCTACCTACATTCCTATTCAAAGCTAAAAATTATTGAAAATAGCTTAAACATTTTATACATATTAAAATATGGTAGGTACATAAGTACTGGCATTCTAATCAAAAGTGTACGGGTCGACATTTAACGAAAGTTATGTTTCGAAAGAAAAAATAACGTTGCTTAACGATTATTGGAAGCTATAGCTTGTGAAAGTTTCTCTGATGATCCACTTATCCTAACAGGTACATACATTCATACATACTATAAAACTTATTACTTATTACTTGTAATTTAAAACTAAACTATTACTTAGCCTTAGCGAAAGTTGTAAACTATAGGGTTAGCCAAGTTTCACAAAGTCTGAATTAAATCTTATTTAATGTTTACTTGTTTGACATTGTAACTAATCTAATTTTCCGATTACAAGTTTACACGCATAGCGTTCTTTTGTCCCGCTCTATCTTCTCTTTACCTAATAATAATGTCAAGTTGGTACCTTTATGCCTATTTAGCTCATTTTAACGCGATATCGTTATCCATCAGTTTAAAAATATCCAGACGTTGTGAAACTTGGGGCTTGATATCTCAGCTGTTTTACAATTTTAATACACTCTCACTGTCTCATGAAAAAAAAACCCAATGTAAATAGCGAAACAAATAATTGCCTATTAGTAGAACGTAAGTACAAACTAATTCTTAGAATGTTGATAATAAAATACCAACTGAAATAAGGTCATTGTTAACTTTCTTTTGTAAATATAAATTGTAAATTGTTGTTAATTATAGTATCATAGTTATGAGATGTAAATTTTATAGAGAAATTGCACTTATGTTGTGTAGTTACCATAATTTTGAATTGTAAATCATGTTGTTTTATTCCGGTCATGGCCTGTTAGTTGTTTATAGGATTAGGTATACGTGTTTATATAATTATTACGCGCATATATGTTTTACATTATTTGTACAATCATAAAAATTGTTACCTACCAGACTTGCATCTTGTTTCACCAAATTTTATTATCTGGGTGATTTTTAAGTGGTTTATCTACGTAATACTTAGTAGCAATAATAAGGATGCAATGGAACTAAAAACTTAGGTTGACAGACCAGTTGGCAGAATAGGGGATCGGATAACTTTTCAGAAAGTGTTTTAAATTAACTACAATGAATATATGTAGCCATGAAAAATACTATTTTAATTAAATAACGCTCTTAAAGTACCTAAAACGATGTTTAAATATTATGTTTCAAATATTGCCGCGCAAAAGGTCACCTCAAAACTTGTGATGTCATATGTAGGTAGAAAACGACAAACTCTTCGAAATAAAACTTGCAAAGAGATTGTAATACGTTTTGTGAAGTTTGGGGACTATATTGTAGTAAAGGAACGAAAAACTTGGCAAAAATACATTTATTGAAAAGCAAAAACGTAAAATAAACACAAGCTTGACTCACGGCATTTGCCTACAAATGACGTCATGCGCTGTGATTGTTGTTTCGTTTGATATGAAGAACAGATTAAAAATGTCAGAATTATTTATTGATTTAAGAATATAAATCATTATTATTTCACAAAAATATTGATTGAATGTTCTTTCTGGTTCGACGAATATTCGTTCTAACTACATTTTAGGTTTTTCTCGATTACTGTCCGATCCCCTATTGTAATTATCTGATAGATAACTGTCACATCAAATATATTCAAAGATGGTGAAACAAGTAGTTTGCATGCATAGTTTTTATCTAATTGTCAGTTAAATACCAAAATAATGTTTAAAAGTAAAAATTAATACTTACGAAAAAATATAAAATATTGCACACATTTTGCATGTCTAAAGTATAGTTCGAATCAAATTAAAAAAACATTTTTGAATTAAAATATGAACTAGTCGTAATATAGTGATTATTAATTGAGCTTAGATACTGTTTTGCATTTTAATAGTTTAAATCTAGTGTACAATAATGTTCGACAAAAAGATGCCTCTTATTTAGAACAAAAGCAGTCACGAAATTGTTAGAAATTGTTTATCTAAGTTAACAAAACAATTTTGTTAACTACGATAAAAATATTCTTATAAACAAATATAATTATATTGTAAACTGTATGATCGATAATAATTATGGTTACTTATGTATGACATATGCAAGTTTCTATATCTGTCTGATTAATAACGATTGTTGTCGGTTTGCGTCAAAGACAACATTGAAATTAAAACTACAATTATTAAGACGGCAGATTAAAGTCATCTTTATTCTGCCGTCTTACCATAACTGACACTTAAAATGTAATCAGAAGTGGTGAAACCGGGCGTAGAGTACAAATACATAGTTGAGTTATATTAGTACATTGTACAGTCGAGGAAGTGAATGCTGTGTTATTGGCATTTATTTCCTTGCCAGTAAACGTTCCGTAGATAAATGGAATTATTTATGCCGGAGATACACCTGCGTCTTCACATCGACGATGTGATGTGAAGAAACAAATGCTTTGTCTTTAAAAAATATGTCAATTTGGAAAACTGTAATGCTGCAGGTGTAGAAATTGATTTAAAATAAAACTAGGAAAAAATTTGCGGGTAGGTGTACAAAGTATTGTCAATGCCTTCTAGAAACGAGACCAGTTATTGGGACAGTTCAGTCACTGTCCTTTCACTGGCCTCGTGTACGAATACATTTGAAGACAGTTCAGCGAACAGCCCCCCTACCCATTTGTCCATCAAGCGCCAATCGTATATCGTGTTGAGATCGAATTAAGGTATAGCGTCACAGCGACTAATAAGATACGGTCTAATTATTGTCGATTCAGGCAAGAAATCGAATTAATCACATCCATTTATACCAAAAGACGATGACTACGAGTTGAGATAAACTTAATGGGACAATATATGGCATCATAAGACATCGCAGTAAATCTACACCTTAATCTGAGCTCAACACGATATACGATTGGCGCTTGAGGTACATATGGGTAGGGGGGCAGGTCAGTGAGAAACCTTTGCTTTGACAATGTAAATAAATCTACACCAGCCTAAAGGCTATTGCTCGACTGCCTTATTCGAAGTTTACACTTTTTAAACATGTAAAAGATAATAGAAGAATACCTTAACAATAACATTCCTTCAATATGAAAAATTGTAATATAAGTGCTGTTACACAGAGCGTGATAACCGCGGCGTTTCAGACGCAGGTGTACCCATAGCGTTAGACCAAAAGTATATGGCCTATGAAAGTAATTGTAATGGTGCTATAGCCTAGAACCTAGATCTCGATCTCATATCAGTACGTGAGATGGACGAGATGCACAAAATCGCCGTGTAGCATGCCTACACACATGCCGGCCCACTGTTGGACACGATTCACACGACCCTTTTCTCAGAGAGAGTGGGCCATAATTCACGCGTGGACCAACCTCGTGGGCCCAGTACGGCTTGGTGGTAATGGTACCATGTCGTTGAATTTTGTGATTCTTGGACGGTTTCCTGACGACAGTTTCTTTACCGTTTTACAGCTATTGAAAAACTCTACACATAACTTTTATAAAGTCATTGATGAAGAGCCAAGTTGGAACTCTTGATAACTGTTTTATCAATTTAGTTAGTGACGTACTACAGACTACACATGAAATACAACACAGAAAAATGTGCGATATGTCAGGAATGGACTATATTAGTCACTATAATAGTCTGTGCTAGTAACAGACGCTAGCAAACTGTTTTTGCGCGGCTGTTTTTAACCCGCTGTCTTATAAATGCTGAGCAGTGAGTCATGTGTGTAGGCAGCATTAGATCCATCGATGAGAGCCGGTTGTGTCATGTTAAATGAATATTCTTAGTACTTATAGAGAAATAAATTGATTATTTAATACTTTTGTTGTTTTACTTATAAACTATATCAACGTTCAAAAGTTCTATATTCAATTTTGGCATCACAGACGCACTTATGAACGTCAATTATTACAATGACTCTACCACCATATCGGAACAAGAACCAGTACTCAGAAGATACGGCAAGAAACTGAGGGTCATTTTTTTAGAACTTTGCTACAGTATTTAAAGTTTGTTTTTGACAATATTATGTTTCTTATGTGCCAGTTGGCTACTTGGCATGAGCGGAATGTTCTATACATCATTGTCTTCTATGTAGGTAATTACTAATTATATAGTATGCTTTTTTCATTAGAATATTTTTCACACGCAATTTGAATCTACTTTCTGTGAGCGCCATCGGAATTTTATTTTAAAAACGTACGCAATTGCCCATGACGGACTTATTTGTTTTACTCAGTCTAAACCTAGGTACTGCAATTCTATCCTTATTTCTAGTGTTTATGTTGTGGTGGTCACTATTCGCCTTGAACTTGTGCATATTTTACCTAACACTTATACACGTTGAGAACCACCGTCCATTTATTTTTGAGTTAGTTCTCTCCTAGATGCAAAGTTGTCGCTAATCAACGAAGAGATCGCTAAGAACGATAACACCGTCAATCGTTATTGTTGCTCACCGTCAGGCGAGACTTGCTCGGCATATTCTTCTGCATCGAATAAATAAAATACCACACAATTGAAATCGCTGATCAGTCATACAAAATCGATGAATCGATTAAATACCTACGATCGTTTGAAATAATTATAATCAATTTTTATAAACTTATTCAAAAGCAATGAAAGTTTTAGGGTGGACGTAATAGAAAGAAATGAGTAATGTAAAAATGGAATTTGGTTTATTACCTTGAATAATAACTTATTATAAATCACTTTATTCATGTGTTTTGGACTAGATGCATCGGGAACTGCGGTAGGTATTCCCTCTTCTCTCCTGTTTTGGTTTTATTCCTGCAACAAAGTGGGAGTTAATTACGGGGCGGGTTACTGGTAAGAAATATAATAAACTAGCTGCGCCCCGCGGTTTCACCCGCGGTTTCCAGGGATAAAAAGTAGAATATGGCCTATGTGTTAATCCAGGACGTAAAGTACCTATATACCAAATTTCATCAATATCCGTTCAGTAGTTATTGCGTGAAAGAGTAACAAACATACATCCATACAATCTTACAAACTTTCGCGTTTATAATATTATTAGGATAAATAGGTACGTTAAAAAGAAGGAGGTTCTCAATTCGACCGTATGTTTTATTTTTTGTATGTTTGTTACGCGATTTGTCCGACAATTATGAATAGATTTTGATGATTGTTTTTTTTTTGGTAAGTCATATTTCAGAGGTGGTCCCATAGAAATTTTACCGAAATTGATTCAGCACTTTTTGAAAATATTAACGAAAACAAAAAATATAAGTTTAGCCTTGAAGTCGGCTCTTGTTTTTTCTAAAAAATATTATTTTCTGTATACAAACACATGGCTATAGATAAAAAAAACGACTAAATGTCTAAATGACGAACTTCAATCTCTTTGATGGCTTCTGCGGGGTTGTCACAATTTCACCAATATCGCATGGGTGGCTCATAGATCTCCATAATGGTTAACCGAACATCATTCTCTTTCATTAATCATAAATCCTCTCTATCTAAAGGTTGTCTGGCAGAGATCGCTCATTAGCGATAAGACCGCCCATTGTACTAATCAAAGTATTAAGTATTATCAGGCCTAGCGCACTCCGCACTGTAGGTACGAACACACAAGTACATAGCCGGACACCGACGGCGGGTCGCGCGTCGTTACACGTGCCGCGTCAGAAGAGATAAGAGCTATGCGATAGAAAGAGAGGCGCTCTGTAGGTTAATATGACTGGTAGGTATGCAGCGCTACGTGAGCTGAATTGAATTTTATTGCGTCATAGCAAGAGTCGCTATTTGTTTAAACTTCTTTGGGGAGTGATGCTTCTGTCCCTTAGTATTCTGTGGTAGGGATTATGTAATTGTTGAACGTATAAAAAATCTAATTTTAATTTGTTTTTGTTGTTACAATAAAGTGTTATAAATCAATCATCTCAAAACACGATTTGGTCACTTGATGGCATAGCTTTGTTTGATGGTATTACAAATTTGACTGCAGTCTACAACCAAAGTTTCCATACGATGTTTTCCTTTACAGTTTAAAGTTACTTACTCAGCTTTCCTCTTCCTCTTAGGGTGGTCCAGTATGTTGATAGGGTCGGTGGTGAGTATCACTGGACGCACGGATCCGAAGAAGTCTGTGATAGGGACCTTGCTCGGGTCCCGTTTGAAGAGGTCCCTTCTGACGCCTACAGTGGACAGACACGCGCTTTTAGGACATACTGCCAGCTGTAATAATAAATATAGTATTATTTTTCTAACACTGTTAAATCTATGTTTATTTATTATTTTTTATTTATTTATTTATTTTTATTTATTTATTTATTTTTATTTATTTATTTATTTATTTTAGTCACTATCTTGTTTGATTTGGGCGATGATGGAGCGAAAATGTAGCTCGTAGATCTAATAGTCGGCAGTTGTACGACTGCTCAGATCTGTCCCTCTGATGGTTTACAAATCATCCCGAAACACAAAGATTTATTTATTTATTCAACAAAAGCCACAGCTCCTAGCAACAAACATTTAACGCTCATGATAAACCTTACATACAGCCTATAATGGATTTACATGTTTTTAGTCTTTAATTATTTTTCTGGCTAATATTTTTTTCTTTTTTGCTTGCTTCTTTAAAGCAAACATGTAGTCAATCAATTTTCTATGATTGTTTTGATAATATATCAAAAACTACAGAATGATAATAGTACTTACAAATTCCGACATGGTCCTCTTGCTGTTGGGGTGGACATCTTCGAGAAACTCCAGCACGTAGTATGTATATCTGTCTATGATGTATACACCTATAGCCGAGTCTACATGATGCTATAAAAAAGATAAATTGTTGGGTTAGTACTAAATACAGCCAAAAGAAAACGCAGGCCAGCTCACTCAATTTTCAACTTTGCGGTATCCCTCTCGGTTTCCTAATTTTGGTGGTGGCAAATTCAGAAATGTATTCAATGCAAGCATGCTCCATTGTCAATGAATGTCTCTAGGACAGGTGACATAATATAGTTCGCGCAAAGTTAGTTGACCGCCGCAAAGTTAGTATTGGATTTCAAAGAGTAACTTCCGGCCTGCCAGCTGAACTGGTAAGCAGGTTGGTTATTTTTTTTTTACCGTTAATAGATCCATGTTTGGCCACTATCTCGCCTGATGTGAAGCGATGATGTGGCCTAAGATGAAGTACATAGATCTAGAGAGAGACGGCAGTTGAGCGGCTGCTCAGACCCGTCTCCCCGATGGTTCACCGAACATCATCCCGAAACACGACTAGGTCGCTTGACGGCATGGCTTTGTTCAGTGGGTGGTATTACAACCACGGCTAAAGCCTACCACTTCAAAGCGCGTAAGCGGGTTTCATCACGATGTTTTCCTTCACCGTTTTAGAGCGAGCATGCAAAATCTGCACTTAACTACAAGTCATTGGTGCAGGGCCGAGTCGGAATTCGAACCCAGGTGCATCGGATCGAAAGGCGCACGAGCCCCTGCTGAGCCACACTCGCTCAAAACTCGCTTGGTGGCCGCGAAGTTGAAATGGATTTCCAGAGCCAACTTCTGGCCAGTCTAAGTTGAACGGCTTAAGTTTGCGCGAGCTGTAAGTAGTCTATCATATAAATAAAAATAAAAATATTTGTTACTGTGGAAATAATACTTACTGAAAGGGAATCTTCACCGACCAAACTACTTGCAGTGGCAAGGATATTGGGAGAGTAGAATTTCTCATACATTGAGGAGGCCTGGCAGGTGTCTATTATGAAGAATATTTCATTGTACCTGAAAATAGAAAGTGAATTCAAACATTGTATTTAATAATAAGGTTGACTATGGAAGTACTGAACTAGACAAGTTACTTAATTTTTTTTTTTTTATGAGCCTATTTCGTCCCACTTAATATTAGTTAAATATTTTTTACTAGCAACTTGACTGGTTTTGCACTTGTCTACATTATGAGCCTATGTTAAAATAATGACTGAAAGATTGTGTATGGGCTAGCTTATCAAGTATACAATCGATAAATTTTATAGCATCTACGAACTAATAACTAAAAGTCAACAGTATAGTTATTGTCACCTTCTTTTCTGCCACATCTGTTCCAAAGCATCGGCCAGCTCTTGACTCGTAACCTCTTCAGAGTCCTGAAACTTCAGGAAGCCATCTCCTCCGTGTCCCGTCAGATAGATGAGAATATTGCTGCCTTCATCTGTGAGGAGACGCTTAGAACGAGGTGTGTCGGGTGGCACACGCCCTGTGAGTAGACGAATGAAGTTCTCTACTGATACCTGAAGAACAAATCATTGCAATGAACAGATGAGTAATCAGTAAGATTTAGTAACTTTGAAATCATAATATGATGATGTTTATAGAGGTAATATGCTCACATCTTAATAACAGTATTCCTTCAAATTGCATTTTAGTACTTGCTCATCACCCTGACACATCATGCAGATATAAACTCATATGCCCGGTAGTTTCGCTGGCTACAATGCCCCTCAAACCAAAACACAGGCCAAACCTAAGATCTACCTGAAATCTAGTCCACAATAGGTAACTCTAATGACTAAATCCTAATAAATAGTAGTAAAAAAGGTTCTTTGTACCGCTTGATCTAGACTAGAACAAGCCAAGCAGCAAATAAGGTTCTTATTGTTGCGGTAAAATGAATACTAACCTCATATCCTCTATAGTCGACTTCAACATCATCTCCATAAACATTGATCTGTTCATGCGCGTTATTAAAAATAGTAGCTGGCCTAGGATTCCTCGGGTTACACGCCATATCATCAGAAATCATCAGGATGATCTGACTATCCGGTATGCCTAGCCTCTTCACACTCCGGTATATCGACAGCACATTAGCTACATGTCTATAGTTAAACCAAAAACGCGAAGTATCGACTAGAACCGCCCAGTTATTAGTATGGTTTGACTTCTGGAACTCTTGTGGGATCTAAATTCAAAGAAAATTGTTGGTAAGTAATTGGCGTGGAAAGGAAAAGATAAGGTTTCGAAATAATTGGTAAATGTTTACCTCAATACCGAGTGTGTAAGATACGCTGAGTGTAATTAGAAGAAGGTAAGGTGTCCCGTATGTAACCTTCATTTTTTAAGTCATTGAAACCGTTTTCAGGAATTTATTGCGATATTTTTTATCACAATATATTATATTTATTCAAAAACTCGAATGATAGCATTGCCATTAATTGACAGTTGGTTGACATTGACATTCCCGTCTTGAGATATTTTCACTGACAGTGACAACACAGTTACTTTTTTGTGCTGCCAAATAAACCTCTCTTGATCTCCCAAGAAATGCTAAATAAATCCCATGAATTCTTTTATAATTTTATAAAGACATGAGAGTATATAATAACGTGTATAACTAAAACATTTGTAATAATAATTAGAATTTTGATAATTCATGAAACTATCAACGAGACTATCAAGTCATTCGCCTGATTGTAAACGCCAAGCTTGCCCTTATCTATGCCAGTCATCATCATCATCAGCCTATTGCAGTCCACTGCTGGACATAGGCCTCTCCAATTGCACGCCACTGAGCACGATCCCCGGCTACTCTCATCCAGCTGCTGCCAGCCACCTTGCGAAGATCGTCGCTCCACCTTGCCTGAGGGCGTCCTACACTACGTTTGCCAATTCGCGGTCTCCACTCTAGAACACGTCTACCCCAGCGGTTATCGGTTCTGCGGCTAATATGTCCGGCCCACTGCCACTTCAGCTGACTAATTCTGTGGGCTATGTCAATGACTTTGGTTCTCTGTCGGATAACCTCGTTCCGGATATGATCCTTCAGAGAGACTCCAAGCATAGCCCTTTCCATAGCCCGCTGAGCGACTTTAAATTGGTGAACCAGTCGTACCGTGAGTGTCCACGTCTCGGCTCCGTAAGTCATGACAGGTAGGACGCACCGATTGAAGACTTTTGTCTTAAGGCTTTGTGGGATAGGCGACGAAAATACTCGACTCAATTTCCCAAACGCTGCCCAGCCCAGCTGTATTCTTCTGTTGGCCTCTCTTTCGAAGTTGTTTTTACCCAACTGCATTGTTTGCCCAAGGTAAACGTATTCTTTAACAACTTCGAGAGTATGGCCATTAACGGCGATCGGTTCCGGAGTAACATGTTCGTTGAACATTATCTTAGTTTTATCTAAGTTCATCCGGAGACCAATGCGTTGAGAAGAATCAGCTAGGCCGTCCAGCATCTGTTGCAGCTCTTGCAACGACTCAGCTATTATGACGATATCATCTGCAAATCGTAAATGTGAGATGTGCTCGCCGTTTACGTTAATGCCCCGTCCTTTCCAATTCAGCGTCTTAAACATATCCTCCAGTACGTTGGTAAACAATTTGGGGGAAATAACATCCCCTTGTCTTACCCCTCGACGTAGGTGGATATGTTTAGTCTGGCTATTCTGTACTTGGACGGACATTGTTGCGGCATCGTAAAGACATCTCAACACTTGGATGTATCGCCAGTCAACTTGACATCGTTGCAGAGAGTCCAGAACTGACCAGATTTCGACGGAGTCAAAAGCTTTCTCATAGTCCACAAATGCTAAGCACAGGGGCCGATTATACTCTTCGGACTTCTGTATAATCTGCCGCAATGTGTGGATGTGGTCTATGGTGCTATATCCTCCTCGAAACCCAGCCTGTTCCGGTGGCTGAAATTCATCGAGTCTTCGCGCGAGGCGATTTGTGATAACTCTTGAAAACAGCTTGTACACATGGCTAAGGAGCGAAATGGGTCTGTAATTTTTCAATAAGGTCTTGTCACCTTTTTTGAAAAACAGAACGACCACACTCCTCCGCCATGCTTCTGGAGTTCTCCCGGAAAAAAGGACAGAGTTGAAAATCTCTTGGAGCTGCTTCAGCACCGTAGTACCTCCTGCTTTAAGAAGCTCCGTGGTAACTCCATCCTCGCCCGGGGCTTTTCCATTTTTAAGCTGTTTAAGAGCAATCACAATTTCACCTAGGCTGACTTCTGGCAGGTCTTCAGTGAAGTGGCGGGTCAGCGTGGCTCTGGAATCCTCATTTTCTGGATCAGGTCGAGATTCATGAGAGGCGTAAAGCTGGCTGTAAAAGTGTTCTACTTCCGCAAGAACCTCCGGCTTTGACACGACAACGTTTCCAGTGCTTGTGGTCAACTTCGTCAGGTGGCTTCTCCCAAGAGACTGGACGAACACTTTAGACCCCCGGTTCTGCTCAATCGCTCGTTCTATAGAGCGTGTATTGGAGCACCGGAGGTCACGTCGTACCAGTTTACTTATTCTTTTGTTGAGCGCCCGATGTTCTGACGAAGTGCCAGGTGGAGTTTCGCGTCGTGTTGTCATTAGCTGTATAGTTTCTTGCGAAAGTTTCGACTTCTTACCTGTACGCTGCATTCTACAAAATCTCGTACCTTCCTCCCTGAGGATTTCTACCACATGTTCGAGGGCTTGGTCGACGTCATTTGTAGTTTCCACGGCAACGAATCGGTTTTCCAGATTTGTCTGGAACGTTTCAGATCCAATCACGGTTTGGAGCATGTTAGGTCGGAGCGTAGACTTCATCAAACGGAGTCGCTCAAGCTTGAAGTCAATATTCAGAGAGCCTCGGACAAGTCGGTGATCACTTCCGGTATTAAACCTGTTGATCACAGAGACATCTCTGAATATATGCTTTTTGTCCGTTATGATGAAGTCAATCTCATTTTTAGTCATAGTATCGGGGCTTTGCCACGTCCACTTCCTCTGAGGCTGCTTCTTAAAGAAAGAGTTCATTAAGAAAAGCCCCTCTTTCTCTAGGAAGTTGACAAGCATTTGCCCCCTATGATTCCTACTGCCGAAACCGTGGGATCCTACTACCGATTCGTCGCAATTCTGTACTCCCACTTTAGCGTTGAAGTCCCCCATGACAACATTGTAGTGGGCCTTAGTGGTGAAGTGTAAGGCCTTAGATATATCCTCATACATATCTATTACTTCGTCATCCGAGTGTGTCGAAGTCGGTGCGTAAACCTGCACAACCTTGAGACTATATCTCTCGGTTAGCTTGACAACAAGGTACGCTACCCTATTCGACACACTGGACATTTCTACAATGTTGTCAGAAAGGACTTTATTGACCAAGAACCCGACTCCGCCTTGGGATAGCTGGTCTCCCTCTCGGAAGTATAAAAGATGGCCCGATTCCAAGGTAATGGTGTCCTCCCCCTCTCGTCGGACTTCACACAACCCTAGAATGTGCCATTTTATCCTTCCGAGTTCTTCTTCGAGCTGCGCCAAGTGCTCGTCAAGCCGTAACGTGCGTCCATTATACGTCGCCAAGGTCAATTGTTTTTGGCGGCCATCCGTAACCCGGGGATTCTTCGCACCCCCTACCCTGCCGTTACCGTGACCGCCGCCGTGATCAGGGATAGCAGGGCGGCCGGGAACTGGGGGCCGTGGATTGTTCTGGCTTGCCATATTTGGAGGGTTTGCCCATAGTCGCCACGCTGGGCATGCGGGTTGGCGACCGCAGGACGTAGCTTTCGCACCGGTAACGCTGCTGCCCGTCACCGGCCTGGAGCATTTAGCTACGCCTTTGATGTTGTGATGGTTATTCCGCCATCGCTCGGTCGTCAGAGCCTCGTTCGCTAATCGGCAGGGTGCACCGCGAGCAGGTGAGGTTGACTTGGGTCTTGAAGATGTTAGTTAAGACCCCTTACACCCCATCTATGCCAGTGCCACACAAAAACTTTAATACCATGAAAAGTACTGTATTGCACCCCAAGAAATCAGAAATTAGGTTTCGTTATGCCTAGCAATTTTGCTGCCTACAATACACTTCAAAGCAGAACACATTATCAACTACACACTATTGCATGGTGGCAGAATAACTGGCAAAATAGTGGTACCTTCTACTACTTAACCAAACGGCCTCCTACTTACCTATGAGATCTAAAAATAAAATTTCCTTTCAATGAATTTTCTATCTAGTTCACATATTATTATTCCAATCTAATTACAATGTACATTACTTCTTGATAAAAAGGCTTCTGTGGCTAATTATCACAATTCTATCAGTGTATAAGGAAGACTGTTTTTTTTGGCAACATTTTGAGATTCTTCTATTTGTCACTGTCATATTGAAATCAAATATCAACCTCAACCAAACAACACCAAAATTGTCACAAATCAAATGTCAAATAAACAACGTAAACAGTGGGCGACGATTTTCTCTTTCCGTAATTAAATTAAATTAAACCATGAGTAGCCGCAACCCCAACACGCTGATGAGTGTACCAGACGAGCAATTTGACTACCTGTTTAAAATAGTGCTTATTGGCGACTGCGGGACAGGAAAAACATGTATCGTGCAGCGGTTGAAATCAGGGAACTTCATAGAAAGACACGGAAATACTATAGGCGTAGACTTTTCAATGAAAACGCTAATAGTGGACGGGAAGAAAGTCAAGGTTAGTTTATTTATATAATCTAATTTATATAATTGCACTTGGACGCATATTTAACCTGCAAAACGCGTGGATTATCTAGTCCCTACAGCCATAAAGAGTCGAAAGCGTATCTAACCGTTTTCGCACTTACTTTTCAAACTGTGTTACATATTCAACTGTAAAACTTTTAAAACTATAAAAATTTCATATGTTGACCTATCAGCTTCAGATATGGGACACCGCTGGACAAGAGAGGTTTAGGACCATTACACAGAGCTATTACAGATCAGCTAATGGCGTAATTATAGGTAAGTAAAATCTGTGAACTAAGTTTGTTGTCATAAATATCCTGTGTCCACCCACCTGCCTCTATTCATAAAAAATACTTGATAATTAACCACCTAATACATCAGTTAATTTCGAAAGAAGTATTCAATAGTCTTACTGTATTGAGCCTTCCAGGATGACGGGTTATTAGTTAATAGTCATATTCTATAAATAAAATAATAAATAACATCCAACAATAATAGATCCTAGGCCCTAAGATTTCCTGTATCTAGAAAACCAGGAACTACAAGGACCATAGTCCCACAACACCCAGACTTAAAACAGATAGTTGCACTTATTTTCTATGCACAACTAATTTGTCTTGTAGCGGAAATCAAGCCCACAACTTTTTTTTTTTACTCTTAATAGATCTATGTTTGGCCACTATCTCGCCTGATGTGAAGCAATAATGTAGACTACGATGGAGCACATAGATCTAGAGAGAGACGGCAGTTGAGCGGCTGCTCAGACCTGTCTTCCCGATGGTTCACCGAACATTATCCCGAAACACGACTAGGTCGCTTGACGGGCATGGCTTTGTTCGGTGGGTGGTATTACAACCACAGCCAGAGCCTACCACTCCAAAGAAAAAAACTTATGTGCTAAATGACCTGATCTACCCAAACAGTTTACCACAAAGGCTGTTGAATTATAGTTTTAGATGACTAAGTGTGTGCCCTTTGACTTTACACATAAGTACATCAATAAACTGTTACTTTTCTACTATTATTTTCATGAACTGTCCTTGAAATATCAATGTAATAATTTCTATAAGAACTTGTTTCTATGAATAAAATACAGGATGTGGCAAAATTTAGGGACTTTCAGGCTAGGTACCTTTTCCTTTGCAGTGAGGAAGTTTTGTTCTTAAGAAACATCAGTCAAATTTTTGAGAAAACAAAAACTGAATTTTTATATTTTTGAACTAATCTACAGTCAGGCTAAGAAATGCAAATTCTCAAAATAAGCAATATAAGTTTAATCACAGAAAATCCAAAAATGCACCCTTTTTACAATATTTTGATTTGAATTAGGGTATCACAGTTGTCATAATGTCTGACTGGCAGAATCACGAATGATACCAGCATTCGGTAAAAATTCGGAAAAAGTTTGTACGAAATTTCTCTAAAACTTATAATTTGATTTGAGGGAAATATTCCTGATCGGAAATAGATTCGATTAAGCCCATGTTGTTTTAATTTTTGAGAAATTACAAGAGCCTAAGTAAATCTTTTCATAAATCCAAAGTTTAAGTTTTAGTTTTCTCTGAAATTCAACCAATGTTTCCTAAGAACAAAACTACCTCACTGCAAAGGAAAAGGTACCATGGAGGTACTAAAAGGTTGCCACACCCTGTATAAGTGGAATGTATACAATACCCAGATATTTTAACCCATGGCCTTGTATATTTTAAGCTTCATTCGTGTAGGTGTTCTGAGTTACAACTATTTAATATGCTATGTATTAAAGTAATTCAGAGTATGATATTATGGTATGATAATAATATAATGTTAATCACTTTAAATGGAACAACGTGATAGGATAATGACTGTTCACTATGAGTCATACAACACAATAATAATGAGAGTAGCAAAAATTATGTACGGATTCGACTACAATGTACAATGATTGTTTATAGCAAACAAATGAAATAAAAAACAATAGGGTAATGCTGCACACTAGTAGATACACTGATACACTGATAGACAGGAACAATTACTTTTAGATCAACATGAGCTGTTACGACAATGTGCTCGTCTTCCTGGAATATACATTTTAGTCTCATAATACTTTTGCTTCCTACAATATCCCTCCAAATAACACAGTCAAGATTGCACTCTACCTCTTGACCATTTATTGATTAGATAGTAATGTAATCTCGCTCCCTTGTCCTTGCGACCTTTTTGCGTTATATATTTAGTAAATGATTCATAAGTAATTTTTTTTTTAATGATCTGTCTCAAAAAGACATCCCATTAATATTACAATCTAGCCTAATAAGACTAATAAGTAATTTAACTTTGACTTAAATTGCTAAGTATAGTATAACTAAGAATGTGTCCATTAACACTTTTCTTACTGTCTCTATTTAGGCGAAGACACTTTGTTGTTGTGTATTCATAAGTAATGAGCATTATACATTAGTTATTAATAAACAAAGTGAACACCTGCAACATACATCAAGCCTTGATCTCAAAACTGTGAGCAATTTCGACGTTTTCCCATAACTCTTAGGGGTTTTTAATAAATACAACAGTTATATTTGTATAGTTTCTTTTTGAAAATAATTATAAATGTAATTAGAAGGGGTAGAATATGTGAAATAATATCTTAGTCCTTTGTTTAAAACTTTTAACTTATGTTTCTTCAATTTCCAGTGTATGACATCACAAAGAGATCAACATTTTTGTCCCTACAAAAATGGATAGAAGAAGTGAGAAGGTACACATCCTCAAATGTCATTGTGTCCCTTATCGGTAACAAATGTGACTTAACGGATCAGAGAGAAGTAGAGCCAGATGAACCTCAGAGCTTCTGTCGATATGTACCTGAGATTATGTTTGTGATGGAGACGTCGGCTAAGGATAATACAAATGTTGAAGACACATTCCGTAGTTTAGCTACAGAGCTAAAGGTATTTATAAAAATAATTCATTTATTTATATATATTTCAGGTCAACAAAGTAAAAGAATCAGGGGCCCATAAAATATATATATGTATGATTGTATCTAACATAATATACAAATGCAAAATTATTTATTATAGCCATTTTCTTTTATATCAATCGTAGATAAAATCATTGAGTTTGTTAATCTTCATGATTTCATGTCTGAGTCTACACAATACCCTGGCTTCTTGTAGGTAAAGATTGTACAGAAAACTTAAGCATTGAATTTTTAAACCTAGCTAGAAGTATTGTGGCATGATTCATGACAACTTCTGAGCCATCTGTGGGTTAGCGGTTGGGCAGATCAGTTCATATTATTTAATAAAATATACAATGGAGGATTTAGGTTCGATGGTGCACAGAAAAAGGCAAAAATATTTGATTGGGCACAGAATAATTATTAGTACTAATATGGGTGTTATCGTCTTTGTTCCTGGCTCTCTAGATGCGTGGAATTCTTAGTTAAGGGCCAGCATCTATGTATTGTATATTTGAATTTTATTTTATTGTTCCAAAGCATATTTGCGATATAAGATAGTAGTTAGTATAACTTACACTAAATTTACTTAAAACTGAAAAGCAATGAAAACCCATTCCATTACATTCCTAAATTTACTCATTGTTCATTTCTCTTAACTAAGTGTCAAACAAACAGTAACATTCAATATGCGAAAACGTTTAAATAGTGTTCTAGATGTAATTTAACATTTACTTTAGAAATGTGTCGCTGTATGTTTTACGAATAAAATGTTTTTTTTTATTGACTGACGAGACGAGCTGGTCGTTTGCCTGATGGTAAGCAATACGCCACCCCATAACAATAACAGCACCACCTAATTATCATTTTGATTATATATTTTTTTATATAATGTTAGATGATTGTTTTAAATTTATTGTTATGTAGTACCTAAATGCTCTGCAGATTCTGTTTTTTTCTGTTCGAATTCTATTCAAATTAATCTGAATTGTTCTAAAGTGTGAAAGCCTTAAGAGGGAACGGCACGCTGAAATTTTCATACAAAAAGAGAAAACGTTTTTCTACCCCTAAACATTCACCAAATTCAATGAAATTTAGACATGTAAGAGATGTTACCATTATTGAGGTTTGTAGGTTTTGATTTTTTCGATAATTCCTTTAGAATTTGAATAAATGGACCCAAAAAAACTCGATATTTACTCGAAAAAATTTTTGAAGTTTGGAAGCTGTTAACTTTAAAAATAGACATAAACTTAGAAAAAGGAAAACCTACAAACCTAGTTTATTCTCCATTTAAGAAATTGAGACCAAAATTACCAAATTTGGTTGAGATTTAGTGTGGTAGAAACGTTTTCTCCCGAAACGCTAATTTTAACAAAAATCTGAAATTGATACGAATTTAGTAAAATTATTATTGTTATTATTATTTAGTTAATTTATTTAATTTGTTTACGCATTTTCTGCGAGACCGTAAACCATTTTTCAAATACCTAGTGCTCGCTGGCCGCGGCTGTGCCATATCCTCTTAATTGACAATACCGGTTAGTTTTTGTGGCTTAGTTTTTGTTTTTTATGTAACTGAATGACGAGACGAGCTGGTCGTTTGCCTGATGGTACGCAATACGCCAGCCCATAACAATAGCAGCACCACCCAGAAATTTGTATTGCAAAACCCTGCGCGGCGCTGCACTGCGCTCGTCACCCTGACACAATTAGCTGTTGAGTTTCATAATGCCCAGTAATTTCGCTGGCTACAATGCCCTTCAAGCCGGAACACAGTAATGCTTGCGCACTACTGCTTGGCGGTTGAATAACTGGCAAAGCGGTGGTACCCACCCAGACGGCCTCTCGCATTCGAGAAACCTACCACCAGTAAAAGTAGTTGATAAATTGTTGTTACCAGTCTAACAGTTAAGAAATTACATAGAAGACAAAGATGCATGGAACATTCTGCTTCTGCCAATTAGCCAACTGGCACATAAGAAACATAATATTGTCAAAAAGAAACATAAAATATTGTAACAAAAGATATTAAAAAATATGAACTTTGAACACCCACATGATAAAAATGTATAGTTAGTTTTACGTGTCTTCCCAGATATAGCTTATATTTTAATCGCTGTAAAATTGTAAATGTTTTGCCTCATCATATTAGTATGTTTCATGATACTTTCCATTAGTTTTGTTACTTACTTACTTATGGTACTTTTCTCTTTTTTGGTCTCATATATTTTTCACACATACTTATAACAATATGTGTGTTTGAGTGCTTCTTTTTATTTTTCAGAGACAGCACGACAGCAGCGAAGGTCCGCCAGTGGATTCTGACGCTGTGGTCCTAGGAGAGAGTCACTCCGTTGGAAGATGTCAACCTTGCCGTTCATCATAAGTGCCATACTTTAACACTTTTTCATTTATAACCAAGTTAATTGGTATTTAAAGCCTCGTATAAACTAGGCAATAATATCGCGGGACGTTTCTGCGCGACAATTGCCTATTTGGTCACAATATTTTAGTTAGACGTTACAGACATTCGGGCGAATTCTGTCGATGTTTAGCGACGTGCGATGTTGCAAGCGATATTTGTAGCTTAGTGGATACGAGGCTTAACTCGAATATTTCTAACCAAAGGTAATTGGTTAATAGCTGCATCGATATTATATTGATAGTTAGCTGACATTTATAACCAAAGTTAATTGGTATGTACTAACTCTGACATTGAATTTCAAGTTGACTTTGGCCGAGATAAATAGACGCTTCTAAGCATTGGCTTTTAATAGGGAATATGCATGTGTTCTCGAAAAATCTGGAAATTAGTTTTTATGACAGATTACTCCTGTAAACATTTAGTAGTGATATAACAATAATTATTAACTGCGTAGTTTTTTTGTATTTCAATATATATTTCGCTGATTTTTGAAAAAAAAACGGAACCTAACCTACACACGCACACATGAAGCATAGACAGACCAATGAGACCATAGGTCCCCATATTTTGACGTCACACGCAAATGGCGCGTTCATGTTGATTTAAATTGATTCAAATTTTTATTTAATAATATTATTAATAATAAATATTAATAATATTATTAATAATAAATATTAATAATATTATTAATAATAAATATTAATAATATTAATATTATTAAATAAAAATGAATCTATTCATGCATTAAAAATAATACATGCATATTCCCTATTATGAGTTACACGTTATGCTCGTTCTACAATGTCAATGGTTTTATAACTTCTCTATCATTTCCAAGGCAGACTTAGAGAATTTTATGGACGAAAATGAACAACAAAACAAACAAATTTAGTCATCAAAAATCTTGACCGTCTTATGCCGCTATCTTGCTAATGTCAATTCTAGGAATTGAAAAAGATGCAAGGTTGTTTTGCTTAGATTGGTTCTTGGTAACGACTATTTATCTCGACATTTGAAACAAAATTTTACCGGTTTTCGGTTAGCTCGGTCTACTTAATGAGTATTATAGTTTGAAGAATCCGAATCTTATTTCAAGGTTTTTGACCACAAATATTTTTTGAAATTTCCTATACTTACCTACTTAAGTATGTACTGGGTACTTTATTTATTGGCTATACTATACGTAGGTATTTTATACCGTGACGTTGATAAAACCACGCTGTGTTTCTGTTTGGAAAACGACCAAAGTTCCGTATTTTTTTAAGAAATGTGAATGAGTTTTCTAATTTCATTAAAACGTAAGAGATTAACTTAATCTGCTATCAAAGTTCATCCAACACTTCATTTAAATCGTGGTAAACCAAAATATACCTACATTGTGTTTGGCATACATAGTAAGCAAACGATTTCCTTTCTAATGATGAACGCCGATAGGCGCATCGCGTGTTGCACCGTCGATAGCAAACATGCAAAATAGATCTTTATCTCACTTAGATTCAAATACATTAGCATTACGGCATCGATCTGTTTGATAGTCATTTAGTTGTGCGCTTCTGGTGCTGTTTGAGTCACAATTTAAATGTTAGCTTGTGGTGCAGATACGATTCATGCTAGGGTACGTAACACATAATTGTAGGCAGAAATTAAATTTATGTTGTTTCACTCGCAATAACACATTGGCCATAATATAAGTTATAGAGTAGATAACAACCAGTTGCAAAATGTCAAAATATTCGTAGATGTATTTGGGATCAAATTATTATTGAACGAAGCTTCTATTTACTCTAAAGTGTGAAGAGCCAGTAGAACACACAAATTTTACTTACAGAGCAAGATTCCAATTTATTTTAATTACTGTTTATTTGCACCCAGTTTCGGCGCCTTTGGCATATATATTGCCTAAAATAAATTACAATAAGCAATATCAAATAATTTACAATATTAAAATAAGGCAAAACTCAAATAATTCTACATATGCATCCGTCATTGTGTTTTTAAGCTAAAACACCTTCACTTATAGCATTGTTGACCACAATTATCGCAAATTATATTAACAACGTGCCTTGGATGTGACCGAAAATGTCTTGCAGGCATTGGTCAATATTTGGCAAAGTGTAGTCATGCATGAAGATTACATTGATATGGCTTTGCGAACGTACCGAAGCATGAAGAAATAAGCAAATCAACTGTGTTAAATAATAGGTGTATTTTATTACACAGTTTCAATTAACACGTTTAACGATGATTGGGTATAAATACTTGAACAGTTTTTTTGATTTTCTGTCTAATGATGTGTAAGTTATAAATAGTTTATGTAGTCTAATAAGTATGTTATACGACTAAAAATGTAGTATAAAATGAATTAAGAGTTTTAAAGGTATATACTGGGTGGAAATTTTCCGTCAGAATGGCAGGTCACCTGTGGCGCCTGGCACCGTGTGTATATTCAAGAATTGCTACCAATTTGCTACTTTGCCTTTAATAATAATACTTTGCTACTACTTGAGACGGGTCATGAAGTCTTTTGCGATTTCTGACTTTCTAGTACCTAAACCTCAATTTGTATCAGAGTATTTTGAACAGACAGAGAAATAGGCAGACTCACGATTTGAATCTAAACGTAATTCGAGGTCAGATGCAGATCAAACGTGTATCAAGTCAATCATCTATATAAATACGACCCTAAGTGCTGGCTTTTTTATAGAACTGAATGATGCATGTCGTTCGCCTGATGGTAAGCACTACGCCTGCCCATAACAATTGCAGTGCCACCCGGTACTTTTAATACCATAAAAAGCACTACGATAAGACTGCATCGCGCTTATCACCCCGAGACATCAGTTATTAAGTCTCATATATGCCCAGTAATGTCGGTGGCTACAATGCCCTTTAAACCGAAACACAGTAATGCTTGCGCACTACTGCTTGACAGCAGAATAACTGGCAAAGCTGTGGTACCTACCCAGGCGGCCTCCCGCATACGAGAGACCTACCACGAGTAACAGATTGTTGTTAACTCCACCCAATTTATCTACTTAAATACATTTTAAGTCGTATAATTTAAAGTGTATCGCCACGGATGTAATTATCATAATAACAATATTGAACTATGGCTTTAAGTTTTAATCATAAGAATAATTTTTAATTAAGTATTTTTTTATTTGAAGATCAGTTTCGATATTTGTAAATATGTGTAGATACTCCTAATTCTTATAACCACCTAATCGAGACTGACGTAAGCCATATGATTAGTATTGACTTGTAACCCACGCCAGAGATTCGTTATCTACAATGGTTAATTCTACGCTTTTGTTAGGGCTTGAGTTATGGCAACCACTTATAACCACTACAGACTACAAACAGGTATATTCATATTTATAACTTATTTTTTGTCCAGACGGGGTAAATCTCAGGGACACCCGGGAAGGGAGGGCCCGGGTAGTACCAGACTTGGCCTAAGCCACCTACAGGCTAAAACCCAACGGCCAAGGAGTAGAACTCTGCCGGCATCTGTGTTTCCGGACAGTTATAATCTGGACGTCTTAAAGACAAGAGTGAACAGGTTTCTTCTAGGCAAGTGTGCTACATTTTCAACCGCATCGAAATTATAGCACCGTATCGTCACTTAACAACAGGTGAGATAGCGGTCAAACGCAAGCCAATAATTTATAAAAAAGTAGTCCGTGCCGTTTTCGTCACTTCTTATTTTTTGTGGGCGTACATCAACTATGCACCTTTACTTTTTAATATTATTTTTTACGGTTTTGGTTACTCATTTTGATGCTAGATTGTATGGTACTTTGTATGCATTTATTAGAGACCTTAGCCACAAAATAAAATACTAGCGTTATATTTCGAAACATTTGCTGCGTCGACCTCTTGGATGGGTGACTGCTTTTGTATTGTTTTCATCTGAGCACTACTGTGCTTCTGAGGGCACGTTAAGAGGATATGGCACAGCCGCGGCCAGCGAGCACTAGGTGTTTGAATAATGGTTAACGGTCTCGCAGAAAATGCGTAAATTAAATTAAATAAATTAACTAAATAAAAATAATAATAATAATTTAACTAAATTCGTATCAACTTCAGATTTTTGTTAAAATTAGCGTTTCGGGAGAAAACGTTTCTACCACACTAAATCTCAACCAAATTTGGTAATTTTGGTCTCAATTTCTTAAATGGAGAATAAACTAGGTTTGTAGGTTTTCCTTTTTCTAAGTTTATGTCTATTTTTAAAGTTAACAGCTTCCAAACTTCAAAAAAAATCGAGTGTATATCGAGATGTTTGGGTCCATTTATTAGAATTCTATAGGAATTATCGAAAAAATAAAAACCTACAAACCTCAATAATGATAACATCTTTTACATGTCCAAATTTTATTGAATTTGGTAAATGTTTAGGGGTAGAAAAACGTTTTCTCTTTTTGTATGAAAATTTTAGCGTGCATTATTGGCGCACGTTTTTTAAGCGATCACGCGTTCAGCGCATGTAATTTTTTTTTTTTAGGTTCAGCGCCTGTAATTTTTTTTTTATAAGATTTAAACTGGCATAACTTACTAACACTAACTTTGCCTTGATACAGTACCCTTTAAATCTGAACAGTAACGAGTACCTTGGACCACAAATCAATAAAACCCTAAACCACCATTTAGTTTGTAATTTATCTGATTGTTTGGTGGTTGCATGTGGTTTGTCTAACTCGAGCTTTAATCCTGACATGTGTATATTAAAGTTTTACATTATGTAATCATAGTTTATTCATAGTATATGTACGAACGTGTATATTAGTTATATTCACTTGGAATTGTAGATTTGACGTCCAATATTAGTAGGTATGTAGCACAAAGCTGATAATCCATTGCTGCGCTCGCCCACAAGCTGCGCACGATTCCACCTACATTCGACACAAAGCAAAGATAGCATAGCGTGCGCAGCAATGGTCTAGTAGCTTAAGTGTCTGGCATGATCACTCACACGTCCTATGCACAATAAACAACTATGTTTATTCTTTTGTGTTAAAAATGGGACGCGCGACGGATTAATAGCATGCATAGTATGAAATTATATTTACTCAATGAAACAAGTATATGGTAGATAAAACGATTAATTATTGCAATAAAGGGATCGGGGTTCGGAATAATCACGAAATATCACTAGGGGAAGGGGGGTGTAGTAATACATCACGTGTATTTATTTTTTCGTTAAACGCGCAATTTCTAAACCGAAAAACGTTCAGAAACAATGCCTGTCTGGACATTTTTATCGCGGTGCTTAATCCAGAATTAGATTATACCTGTATTTAAAGATAAATATTTCTGTATTTAAAGATTAATATGAAAAATTGGAATATACTTTGTAGCAACAAAATACTCGCGATTTTGGGTGGAAAGGGGAGGGGTACCTATACAATGTCAAGAGTCAATGAACTTTTATCTACATTTTATTGGACATAGTTATTATGTTTCATCTTTTGAGCGCCACGCTATTGAAGTACCTAAAGCCCTACTGCGCCCAGCTACGTATGATTTAGTCGACTAAAGCCGACCTCGGCGTAGAGAGCAATTTTTCGTACGACGTGTATAGCCGACTTCGGTGATTAAAGGGTTCACGACTATGGTTCTAATTAAATATTTACACTTACAGATCGCCAGAGCTGCTAAGTTATTGATTGCAATAATCTGTGGTAGTTGGGTCTCATAAGAAATAATACTTTATTTTATTCAGTTCCAGTGGTATATTGTAAAATGTTTGCTTAGAGGCATTAATAAATGATAGCTTATTTTATTAAATCTCATGACATGAATCTGTCCGACAAAATGTATACAAAATTAAGTATTTTTTTAATTCAGCGATCTTATTCCATTGTGATAAAAAATGTTTATTTTCTAATTATTTACTTTACGTATGAATCAATGAAATGAAACGCACTTTTATTTTTTAATTAAATTTATTTTATTCACCGACATCTGTGCTATATTGTAACGTTTAGTTTATAAGTAAATTAATTTTGGAAATTGTTTCCACACTCAATAAAATATTGTTATATTTACCATACATCTTTATTTTTATATCAAAAAACGCAGCATAGACTGAAACCCCAATTTTTGCGCGATATTACATTGAAAATATTTATAATTACTCTTTTTGAGTTCCTACCTATATTATTTTTGTATGACCTTTTACTTTTTCCAACTTTACTTTTACTTTATAAAACTCCACAGGACACAGAGGTTAACTGAAAGGTAATTCTTACTAGGATTATAAGTTCGCCTATGCACCTACAAATTTGTTTGTGCAGAATTTTTTATCTATCTAATTAGAAAAAAACCGAATTCATTCTTTCAAATAAAAAAATATTATTTTGATACGTAACAAGTCTTCCTGGAGATTGGACTTCGAAGATACATCAGAATTGAAATCGGTTATTTGTTATAAAACGTATACATATAAATAACAAAACTCTTTATTGCATGCCAGTTACAAAATATATAAATAATAATAGCACAAAATTTCTTACAATGGTAGTACAATGGGCGGTCTTATCGCAAAAAGCGATCTCTTCCAGACAACCTTTGGAGTGACAGTATCGAAAGGAGTAGACGACGGTGTACAATTACTTATACTTGTTTGACGTTTGGTTAAAAATGTGTCACAGGTCTTTATACACATTTTTCATGAAAGTCCGTTGCGTATAACATTTGGGGGGTAACATTGGACTGTATTGCGTCTAAGTACTATAGGCGGTTAGTATGAAGCCCCTGCAGTCCAGTCAATCTAGATTTTATTTATATGTGTTGTATCAAGTATGCAGTAAGAAGCAGAGGATGAAAAATATACGAATGTGTAGGGGAAAATCCCCTAATTATCATAACATAATGGCACCTGCACGTGGATAATAAAAATATATAATGGTCTGTATGCGTCTAAGTACTATAGGCGGTTAGTCTGAAGCCCCTGTAGTCCAGACAATCTAGATTTTATTTATATGTGTTATATCAAGTATGCAGTAAGAAGCAAGGGATGAAAAATATACCAATGTGTAGGGGAAAATCCCCTAATTATCATAACATAATATTTAACCTGCACGTGGATAATCAAAATAAAAATATATAATGGTCTGTATTGCGTCTAAGTACTATAGGCGGTTAGTCTGGAGCCCCTGTAGTCCAGTCAATCTAGATTTTATTTGTGTTATATCAAGTATGCAGTAAGAAGCGAAAAATCCCCTAATTATCATAACATAATATTTAGTCTGCACGTGGATAGGTAAAATAAAAATATATAACTTTCCGCTGAGTTATTTTGTTAAGGTGATTTGAAAAGTTTGTATGTAATTTTTTTGGGTATATTAGTACTTATTTGGTACTAGTTGCGCCCCGCGGTTACCCGTGATAAAAAGTAGCGTATGTGCTATTCCAAGTCCTAAAGTACCTACGTACCAAATTTCATCAAAATCGGTTCGGTAGTTTTGCGCGAAAGAATAACAAATATCCATACAATACATACAAACTTTCGCGTATATAATAGTAAGGATATTTTTCATCCCCGGCGGTCCAACTTGATATAACATCTAAATTTACTAGAATAACAACTTACACATCTAAAAGAAATTGACGCTATGATTCTTCGTATCACTAATAATAATATCCAACTGTTTAGTGACATGTATACCTGAAATCCATCCAAACTTGCCTGGATTCGTTCCCAGCCCTCCAAACACTCTAACCAACTGGCCATTTGGCTTGAAGACTTGGACACGACAATTACCTGAATCTCCTACAAGGATATACCCCATCGGGTCAACAGCTAACACTTCTGGCTGCCTGAACTGTCCTTTTCGTTGTCCCAAGGAACCGAACTCTAAGATCTTGCTCCTATCGTCTTTGTTATAGACTTTGACGCGTCTATTTCCGCTGTCTAATATGACAACTCGGTCTGAAGTAACAGCGATGCTTGTAGGAGCGTTTAGTTCTGTGACTTGTACTTCTGTGGGATCCCAAACACTGGATGGGTTTTGGAGCGTGTGGAGAGGTTGGAATCGGGTGACGACTCCGATTTGACCGATGAATTTGCCGTCGGGTTGGAGGATCTGAAAAATTAGTTACGAAGGGAAGTTGAAGAATTTATTCCATCGAGTTTGTTTGCAAGAAAAAATATTAATATATTCCACCCATATCGTCCCACTGCAGAGCAGAGGCCTCCCTACTTTTCTTCCATTTATCGCGGTCTTGAGATAAAATGGGCGAATCTAACAGAAATGTATTCAGCTCGTCTCGCAATCTCAGTCTTGGTCTGCCGCGTTGTCTGCGTCTATTGTTGGGAACCCACTCCGTTGCTCTTTTGGCCCAAAGTTCGACAGAAACAAGCATCCGTAAGAGATAAAAAAATGATCTCAAAACGTTACGTTACGTCCGACGCACCCGAGTTCGAATTCCGCTGGCCCCGCACCACTGACTTTCTTAATTTATGTGCGGATTTAACACTCACTCCAAACACGGTCAAGGAAAACATCGTGAGGAAACCGGCATGTCCAAGAAATTTTCACAAAAAATGTCAAAGACATGTGATATCCACCAACCCGCACTGGGCAAGCGTGGTGGAATATGGCCCATTCTCTCTCTATGAGAGAAGGCCCGTGTCCCAGCAGTGGGAACGTGATGGGCTGATGACGATGATGATGATATTTGTTTATTAACTATATTGGGTAAAACATGATCCTTAGGTTTAAACTACTTAAACCCTCTTACCTGCACTCTATCATTCCCAGTATCAACAACGTATATGTGTTGATTAGCGTTATCAGTGGCGATGCCTTCAGGCGACCGGAACATGCCCAATCGGCTGCCTTTCTGCCCGATGGACCGCTCGTATTTACCCTCCTTGCTAAATACGTGGATGCAGTGCTTCCATTTATCTGTAACACAAAAACAATACAAATAAATATTTTTTAGAAAAAACAAAAACCGACTTCAATGTATCTTCGAAGTCCAAGGTCACATATCGATGAAATTTATATGGGTCCACTTCATAGCTATATTGAACCCGACGCAAAAAGAATTTTTCAAAGCGGATAAATGACGGAGTTCTGATGTAACAAACATAAACACGCTTACGCTTTGGTACCAAACTGTAAGTGTAGCAAGCAACTGAAATAAATAAATAAATAAATAAAAAAAAAATACAATCGAGCAGAGAACCTCCTTTTTTTGAAGTCGGTTAATTAGTAAAAGGAATGATTCTTGGGAAATTCTTCTAAATATAACGGAATTACTAGGTTAATTGATGAATAATCGCAAGCAACAATAGGTCAGCTGATGGTAAGCAACACGCCAGCCCATAATAACAGTTGGAGCATCACCCAGAACTGAGTTTTGCAAAATCCTGGTATGGTGTGGTATGGCACTGCGCTCGTCACCATGAGACTAGCTCTTAAGGCTCATCATCATCATCATCATCATCCACAGCCCTTTACATCCCACTGCTGGGTATAGGCCTCTCTCATATCATGCCATTTTCCTCGAGTCTGCGCCATTCGTGTCCAGGTTCGGCCCGCGATTTTTACAATATCGTCGACCCATCTTGCTTCCGGACGCCCAACGCTACGCTTGCCCATAATGGCTCATAATGCCCAGTAATTTCGGTGGCTAGCATGCCCTTCAAACCGGAACAGTTATGCATGAGCACTACTGCTTGCGGCAGAATAACTGGCAAAGCCTACTCCGACGGCCTCCCGCATACGAGAGACCTACACCGAGTAAAACTGAACATTTGTGAATCTTTGCTTGAATACACATGTCATTTATATATTTTAGGTGTTATGTCAATTGAACTACGGTTCAGCTAATATTTGAAAGAATTAGGAAGAAGAAAATTGATATTGCTCGGGCTGGGATCGATTGCCTTAAAGATTGGGCTTGAGTTATGATTAGAACATGTTGCTATAGGCCTACCGTTTAACTCGCGTATCGCCTGCGCGGTAAGAAGGGAGCGAGGGGAGATGTTAGCGGGTGGGTGAAAGGGGTGCGCGGAGCAGAGACGTAAGCTCTCTCCCCTCGCTCCCTTCTTACCGCGCAGGCGATACGCGAGTTAAACGGTCGGTCTATAATAGGGGATCGGACAACTTTTCAGAAAGTGTTTTAAATTAACTACAATGAATATATATAGCCATAAAAATACTATTTTAATTAAATAACGCTCTTAAAGTACCTAAAACTAAGTTTAAATATTATGTTTCAAATATTGCCGCGCAAAAGGTCACCTCAAAACTTCTTCTTCTTCTACTTCTAATACGTTTTGTGTAGTTTGGGGACTATGTTGTAGTAGTGGAACGAAAAAATTTGCAAAAATACATATTATAAAAGCAAAAACGTAAAATAAACAGAAGCTTGACTCACGGCATTTGCCTACAAATGACGTCATGCGCTGTGATTGTTGTTTCGTTTGAGATTGAGAACAGATTAAAAATGTCAGAATTATTTATTGATTTAAAAATATAAATCTTTATTGTTTCACAAAAATATTAATTGACTGATCTTTCTGGTTCGACGAACGTTCGTTCAAACTACATTTAAGATTTTTTCTCGATTACTGTCCGATCCCCTATTGTAATATTAGACTTGTTGATCAAAGTAAACATTGTCGTTACGAGTAAATGACGTAGAATCGTCCCCGTAAGACGACGAAGACGACGATAAAGGATAGAACAAATTTGGTTGCTGAGCAGTTGGCTCGGTGGCCCAGTGGTTAAGGTTTCGGGACGGTATTCCGAAGACGCAGGTTCGATCCTTGCCCTAGCAATATCATTTGTAGGGTTCCGTACCCAAAGAGTAAAACGGGACCCTATTACTAAGACCGCTGTCCGTCTGTCTGTCTGTCTGTCTGTCTGTCTGTCTGTCTGTCTGTCTATCTGTCTGTCTGTCTGTCTGTCCGTCTGTCACCAGGCTGTATCTCATAAACCGTGTTAGACAGTTGAAATTTTCACAGATGATGTATTTCTGTTGCCGCTATAATAACAAATACAAAAAACTGAATAAAAAAATATTTAAGTCCCATACAACAGACATGATTTTTTTGCCGTTTTTATAGATAATGGTACGGAAACCTTCGTGCGCGAGTCCGACTCGCACTTGGCCGGTATTTAATTCTTCTTCCTAATTATTGAAAATCTTACGATTTTCGCCTAGCATGCGCTAATGCATCCAACATCAAAAATGTTGAACTACTTATATTGCCGTCTGTACCGCCTGGTATCTTACCTGTTACATAGATCTCTCCCAAGCTCTTCATAAAGGCGATGTGAACAGGACACAGCATTTCATCGGTCGACATCCTCGTCACAATCTTGGCCTGAGCTCGTTCGACCACCAGAATGCAGTGGCTGTCCATTCCGCAGATGTAGAGGTGATTGTCCCACGGACTGAGGCCGATCCCGCAAGGGCGGGAGGTCTTGCGCCATTGGTAATGGGGGACAAAGTTACGGCATCTGGAATGAAATTTATCACACTAATACTATAAATATGTCTCTCACCGAACGGTCAGCTGAGAAATTCCGAGTCGCGCAAAGGGCGATAGAGAGAGCTATGCTCGGGGTATCCTTGCGCGACCGAAAAAGAAATGAATGGATTCGGCGAAAAACGGGGGTGAAAGATGTGGTCCAGGTGATCGCGGAGCGGAAGTGGAGTTGGGCTGGCCATATTGCTCGAATGGATAGACACCGCTGGACAAGACGAATCCTAGAGTGGAGACCGTGGGCGAATACCAGACCACGAGGCCGCCCACCGAAGCGATGGGTAGACGACATCCGAAGACACGCAGGTCCTGACTGGATGGCCAAGGCAGAAGATCGGAAGTCATGGAAAGAATTGGGAGAGGCCTATGTCCAGAAATGGACCAATAAAGGCTAAAGAAGAAGAAGAAGAAGAAGAATATTATAAATACGAAAGTTTGTATACATGTAGATAGACAGATAGATTTTCTTGCACAAATTTGTAGGTACAGGCGAACTTAATGCCTGTAAGCATTATCTTCCAGTATGAGAGGACTGGGACTTAAATGAATATATATTATGACTTTTAAAAACACCTAATTATAAATTAATGTTAATATTTAATTTTATACAATTAAGTTAATTTCAAAAAATTGATCAGTAATTTGACATTTATTAGACTAATAATAATATTTTGACATTTTCATTTTTTTAATTTATTAATTTGTATGACATTTAAAGCTTTTTGACATTAATTTAATAATAATAATTTGTTTGCATATGAGATTTAATGTAATTGAAATAATTAGTAAGATAGGTTATTGCACACCATTGTCATGGTAGAATGTAAGGACTTATTTTTTAGAATTTTATCACCTTTATGTACTATATTCTCGCAATAAATGATTTGATTGATTGATTGATCATGTTGTATGTTAGTGTGTTTGTTACCTCTTCACGCTGCAACAGCTAAAAGGATTTGAATGTGGAATGGAGATAGGTATAGAAAAAGGTGTTTTTTTCAAATTTCTCAAAGCCTTACGATTTGCTTTAATGGGTTACTTTAAGGGAAACATTCTTGGTGGGAAATAGGGTCGATTAAGGCTAAGTTTTTTGTATAAATTACACATTTTCTGCCTGACTGTACCTTTTTCAAAAATCTAAATATGCAGTTTTTATATTCTCAAAAATGGACCCGATATTTCCTCAGAACTAAACTTTCTCACTGTAAAGGAAAAGGTACCTACCCAGAAGGTACCAAAATTTTGCCACACCTGTACATAATTAAATATTTTAGAACATACCGGGGCAGGGAATTAAATTAAAAGATTGTACAAACAACACACTTAACACTTTTGTACTAATTCGCTATAAAAAAATTACCAATTCACTGAAATGAATTAGAGAAGATTAAGACAAATTATAGCGACAAAGTCCTCGCTTGATACACGTGTGCAATGTGTTGTTGACAGAACACGCGATTGTACGTTTTCAGTAGATTTCATTCATTCCACTGAAGATTTCAGTAAAATAGGTTAAGTGTTGTGCTGTATTATGTTCATGCTATATTTAAGTATAGTTAATTATATATTTTATATAGTGAAAATATAATGTACCTATAGTGTAAATTAGCGCTCATCATCATGAGGAGATAGTCAACAACGACCCAGGTAAGTTAAGTTTTATGTTTGCCGTCAAAAAATTACGATTTATTCGTCGATGTTAAATAATATAATCATAGCCAAAGAGAATTTTACTATTCTATTTTGCGATCTACGACATTGCCTAACGATTGTTACCCTAAGACACGGAACCGACGTCCTTCCGAAGCATATAGCAGCGTAGCTCGGATGTAGGTAAATACCACACAAACGGTCACCCATCCAAGTTGTGGCCAAAGCGAACGTTCATCATCATCAGCCTATACGAGTCCACTGCTGAACATAGGCCTCTCCAAATGCACGCCACTGAGCCCGATCCTCGCCTCTTCGCATGTAGTTACTGCCGTAAAGTTTTTTTTTATTTTTTATTACCTTATAGGGCCTATAAGGTAATTAAAAAATTCCATCAGGTCAAATGTTTGCCTAGAATATAGGCAAACATTTGACCGCTGTCTCACCTGATGGAAAGTGATGACGTGGTCGACGATGGATCATGCTTGCCTAGAAGATACCGAAAGTGAGTACTTTACGCAGGTCGTCGCTCCATCGGCCGGAGGGCGTCCTACACTACGTTTGCCAAAACGTGGTCTCCACTCCAGAACTCGTTTACTCCATCGGTTATCGGTTCTTCGACATATGTGACTGGCCCATTGCCACTTCAGGTTACTTATTCGGAGAGCTATGTCGGTTATTTTGTTTCTCTGTCGGATCACCTTCACCTTCACCGCAAGCGAACGTTGCTTAACCTAGAATATCTGTTACCAACGGCTAAGCAAGCTACGCTACGTGCGCTACATGAGCGTTTTGCGCTAAGCCAGTTCTTACCTATAATGCAGAACAAGGCTTTCTTCGCTCTCCAATGGGTTATTCTGTTTAGCCCCTTCAGGCACGGGGTCGTCAGATTCGGCGTCCACTGGATTAGCAGCATCGTTTTCAATTCGGAAATTCTCTTTATCGAACACGAAACGATCCGAATCCCATTTGGACACGTCCGATAGGAGTTGAATGGCGTTTTGGTGAAGGTTGACGAATGTTGTCACCTGAAAAATTGAGAAATACTGGTATAAGATAGCAATACCTACCTAACTAGTACCTTTTAATTAGGGCGAGTGCGGCCGAGTGGTAACGTTTGTGCCTTACGATTTGAGGCACCCGAGTTCGATTCCCGACTCGGCCCTGCACTTTGCACGGTCGCTTCTAAAACGTTGAACGAAAATATCGTGAAGAAACCTGCTTACGCGCTTTGAAGTGATGGGCTCCGGAGAGAGAGGGATAGACAAATAAAATATAAAAAGGGGTAATCCGAAGTAGTTTTTCATTATAAATATTGTTTGCAATGATTTTCTAATAATAACTGTATTATTTCTTAATAGTATAAATCAAAGTCGCTAACTGAGTCCTCATTTCTATTTCTCTGCTTTCCTCTTCTAAACCGCACAACGGATTTTGATACAGTTTTCACTATCATTTAGAGAATTTCTTACGGAAGGTTAATATTATGTATAATGCATTCTAATGTTTGTATATAGTTGAGAAATGTCTATGATTGGTAAACAAATCGTCAAAAAATTACACCATATTAGTAAATTGCATCCGCGCGAAGCCGGGACGGGTGGCTTATGTATACTAACTGTTAGGGACTGATGGTTATTGTACTCTATGGATGTTAATGGATACTCTGTGGAGATTAGAGAAAGAAAAGTGATTTATAAAAGTATTTGATTTAGTACGATTGTTCTTATTATTTATATATTATAAACATTAATACACAACAAACTGGCGACGAGGATCGGAGTGAAAAGTGCACTTACGTGTCGACTTGTGTTTACATATCTACGTCTTGTGGCGGCTATACCTAACCTCTGCGCGTACTTCATACTTAAGAATGTTCCAAATTCCCGTAATCCTTATGATCCAGGGGCCTCCAGTCCTGTGATGATTGCCCGCATCACAAAAAAAATTCCTAGTTCTTGTTTCCATACATTCCATTCGACCTGTAAAAACTTAAAATGGAGGAACAACTTTCACAAGTTTTGGTGCAAATGATGCAGACGATGAAAGAAATGCAAGTGCAACAGGCTAATCTACAACAAGCATTTCTTAATAAAGGTACTTCGCCTACACTTAATATCAACTTACAAGCCTACGAAGAGGAAAATGAATCCTTCGACTGCTATCTGCAAAGATTGCAAAATTACATAACCTTAAAAGGCGTCACAAATACAGATACAAAGGTACAAATATTTTTAAACTGCATTGGACCAAAATACTATCAAGTATTGAAGAATATTTGTGCTCCGAATACACCGGAGTCGCAAACTTACGACAAACTCATACAAACTTTAAAAAACCACATCGCACCAGAGCCCGGAGAAGTTGCACAACAGCATAAATTCTGTTTAAGAACACAGCATGAGCATGAATCGATTGCAAACTATGTTGCTGGATTGAAGGAGATTGGAGGTAAATGCAATTTCATATGCAATAACTGCAAGCAAACAACATTTGAAACCCACCTTCGTGTTCAGTTTATACGAGGCCTGCGAAATGCTGAAATTAAAGAGAGATTATTACAAGAATCTACAAGTACAAAATTCGAAGATCTAATTAAGATTGCCATGGCAATTGAAACTTCTAAGTCTGAAAGCAAAGAAATGGGACAAGAAAGTTCAAATATAAATAAAATATCATTAAATAAAAATACATACAATGAAAATAAATACAAGAAAAATACATACAATGAAAATAAATACAAGAAAAATAATACTATGCAAGAGGAAAAGAAAATACAGTGCTACAGATGTGGAAAAGAAAATCACAAAGCATACCAATGTAAACTGAAAGATAAGCTATACTGTAAAAAGTGTAACAAGAAAGGTCACTTACAAACTGTTTGTTTCCGAGATCAAAAACAATTGGAGGTAGATAATTACTCTGAGACTGAAGAGAATTACCAAGAAGAAATATATGAGATTCATAAAATACCTATGAGTAATACAAATACACAAAATGATAAATTTAATATTACATTGCAACTAAATGGAAAGAAACATACCTGGGAGCTGGATACAGGAGCAGCAGTTACAACATGCTCAGCAGAATACCACAAAGCATATTTCCAAAATCTGAAACTACAAAACACAAACATAAAATTGAGAACCTATACTGGCGAAATTATACAACCCCTCGGGACCTGCAACATAAAAATTATATATAAAAATAAAGAAATAAATGAAAGATTATTCGTTATTGATAGAAAAGTGGATCCTGTTGTGGGGAGAGAATGGATACGGAAATTAAACCTACATTTTGATGTAAACAAAATAAATATGGAAGAAAATATTACAGAAAATGAATTTAAAGAAAAATTGGATAGACTAATAAAAGAATATGAAGAATTATTTTCAGAAGACATTGGAGAAATAAAAAACTATCAGGCTTCTTTCAAATTAAAAGAAAATGTCTCGCCCGTTTTCTTAAAACCAAGGTCGGTGCCATTTGCACTTAGAGAACAGGTAGAAAGTGAGATTGACCGTTTGGAACAAGCGGGAATATTTGAGAAAGTTACCTACTCCAAATGGGGTACACCCGTGGTCCCAGTTGTTAAACCAAATGGAAAAGTGCGCTTGTGTGCTGATTACAGAGCCACATTAAATAAAAATATCCAGGATGATAATTATCCAATTCCAAGAGTGGAAGAAGTTTTTTCTAAGTTAAGTGGAGGTAAATATTTTTGTACTTTGGACATAAACCAAGCGTACTTGCACATGAAAACTGATGAAGCCACAGCTGAGATGCAATCTATTAGCACATGCAAAGGTACATACAAAGTTAACCGTTTAATGTTTGGAGTAAAGATAGCACCTAACTTATGGCAACGATACATGGATCAGACTTTACAAGGCCTACCAGGAACTGCATGTTTCTTCGATGACATTGCTCTGCAAGGACGTACTTACCCAGAATTACTTGACAGAATAAGAACAGTTTTCCAAAAACTTCAAGAAAGTGGACTTCATCTAAATAAAAAGAAATGCCAATTTTTCCAAAAGTCTGTGAAATACCTTGGTCACACAATTAATGAAAAAGGACTACACCCTACACAAGAAAAGATAAATGACATCATAAATAGTCATCGTCCTACTGATGTATCTTCATTAAGGACATTCCTTGGAATGATCAACTATTATCAACAGTTCATTCCAAATTTGGCATCGAAGCTAAATCCGTTATATAAGCTTCTACAGAAAAACACAAAGTTTATATGGTCAACAGAATGCGAATCAATATTTCAAAAACTAAAACAAGAAATATGTGGAGACAAAGTACTTGTTCCATTTCACACCAACTTACCTGTGACTCTGGCTACAGATGCATCACCAACCGGATACGGAGCAGTGTTATCTCATATCATGCCTGATGGAAAAGAACGACCTATTGCTTTTGCTTCCAGATCATTATCAAAGGCAGAAAAAGGGTACAGCCAGCTGGACAAGGAAGCATCAGCATTGATATGGGGTCTAAAAAAATTCTTCCAATATTGCTATGGACGAAAAATTACATTGATAATCGACAATCAACCCTTGGCTAGAATACTACACCCAGAGAAGACAATACCGGCAACTACAGCAATAAGACTAATACATTATGCAAATTTTCTAGCTGGATTTGACTATAAAATAAAGATACGAAAAACCACAGAACATGCAAACGCAGACTACTTTTCAAGATTGGAACAGAATATGGAACCCAAAGACAATCTCACTAATGATGACATGTTCTACTTAAATCAAATAGCAGTTATGCCTATTACACTAAATTCGATCAAAGAAGCTACTGCGAAAGATCCAGAATTACAACAATTGTACCATGAAATCCAATCAGGTAAAGATGATAAGAATAGACTACACGAATTTTCTTTACAAAACAACTGTATTTTCTATGGAATACGAATTGTAATACCAAAACAACTACAACCAACAATATTACAAGAATTGCATACCGCTCATACTGGTATTGTAAAAATGAAGGCATTGGCACGTAGCTATGTGTGGTGGAAAAACATTGATATAGACATAGAGAGTATGGTAAAGCAATGCAAAGAATGCTGCTTAATAAAAAAAAATCCTACCAAAGTACCTGTACACAGCTGGGAATACCCAAAAGAACCATGGAGCAGAATACACATAGACTATGCTGGTCCATTCATGAACAACTACTTCCTCATTGTGGTGGATGCATATACGAAGTGGTTAGAAGTAATACCCACAATATCAATAACAGCAGCAGCCACAATAAACATATTAAGAAAGTTATTCACTACATTTGGATTACCGATAACCATAGTATCAGATAATGGCAGACAGTTCCGATCTGAGGAAATGCAAATGTTTTTGAAAGCAAATGGAATCCATGCAAAATTTACAGCCCCCTTTCATCCAGCATCAAATGGGCAAGCAGAGAGGTATGTTCAAACATTCAAATATAAACTAAAAACCATGATAAATGAAGAAGGCACTTTACAAGAAAAACTATCAAAATTCCTAATGATGTACAGAAAAACACCTAACAGTGCTACTGGAATAAGCCCTGCTGAGATGATGTTTAAAAGACTCTATAGAACAAAATTGGACTTAGTAAAAAGAGATACAGTATCAGAGATGAATAACAAGAAAGAAGAAGAAACAGTTAACAAAGGATTTAAAGTGGGAGAGAGAGTACAGATTAGATTCTATGATAATAATAAATGGAAGTTTGGAATAATAGTAAATAGAAAAGGAAAACTGCATTATGAAGTGGATGTTGATGGGAAGGTACATGAAAGGCATATGGACCAGATATTAAAATCTTCATGTATTGAAAATAACAACTATAAGTTATTATACAATAAAATACCTATTCCGGAATGTTTTCCTAAGGAATCAAACAGTCATACTAGCCCTTCAAGGAGTGAAATTACAAATCATCCTAGCCCGGTGGAAACTGATACTGCAAATCCAGAAGTACCAATACAATTATTTCCAGAATCAGGACCTAGTATACCTGATGAAGGTCAGACAGAAGCTATGACACCTAGAGTAGTTGGTGAAAAACTACCGGTAGAATCTGAACAGACAGGACGTCGCAGTACAAGAGTTCGAAGACCACCTAACCGTTTAAATTTATAACGTGGGAGAGTGTTAGGGACTGATGGTTATTGTACTCTATGGATGTTAATGGATACTCTGTGGAGATTAGAGAAAGAAAAGTGATTTATAAAAGTATTTGATTTAGTACGATTGTTCTTATTATTTATATATTATAAACATTAATACACAACACTAACAATATTTATCTACTTGTGAAGTAAGTAGCAACCTAGCTACTTAGGTATACCTAGGTATAGGTACAAATATTGCAATAATTTCCTTTGTTTCACTGCATAATGTTTTTTTACAGGATTAGATTTATATCAGCGTCAACATTATCGATTGGTATAATAATTCTTACGCTTTTTAAGTAAACAATAGATCCGATTTTACTCGTAAGTCTTTGAGTATTTACCAAAGGAAATCGAATAGGAAATCGGGAAAGCCTCTTGCCAAGTTGTATGGTCACTTTGACCATACGTGAACGTGCGGAACAATGCTTTATGATTTAATTACCTGTATTAGTTTGTTTGTTTGATTCGCAGACAAATAAATCATTGTTTCATTTTTATAAAAAGACCTGTAGATGCGTAGGTAAGTACTACACATGTTTATTTCACCGTCCTCAAAATGTGTCAGTTTTTAAGCCCCGACGCAAAAAAGAGGGGTGTTATAAGTTTGCTTACTATGTGTGTCTGTCTGTGGCACCGTAGCTCTTAAACAGGTGAACCGACTTGGATCGGGTTTTTATTTGAAAGCAGGTTTTTAAGCGGTGGTTCTTAGACATGTTTATCAAAATCGTTTCAGTCCTTTTTTACTTTTTATAAGTTTTTTGTGTCGGGCATGTTTAAATTTTAGTTTATTTATAGGTAGTACGCTCTTTTTGTAAATTAATACTCAAAGAAGCGTGTGGGATTAGAGGTAAGTATGAACCGAATATACAAAAATCAATATAAAAACAAAAAACAAGACGCTGGCAAATGCACAACGTGGGACGCCAAATTCTTCAGAAAGAGGAAAAAAAAACTCGCGCCAAACTTTATGGCCACTGACCGGCACACCACGTGACCTGCGCAGTTCTTATACGATTTTGAATTGATTTTTGCTACTACGCAAGTCACGTGATGCGCCAGCCAGCGGCCAGCAGCTATAAGGTTTGGCGCGATTTATACCTATGTAATAATCTGCGACAAGTTATAATTATGTAGGTAGTGACGATGCAAATTCATGCGGTGAGCATTATAACTGGACATAATGCATCACGCTGGTGTTTTCACTAAAAACGAACGTGGAAAGTTTCCTTACATTTATTTACATACCAATTTGCTGTTATAGCTAGACATGCGTTGTTAAAATAAAGCCACCAAAAAAACAATTTCATCTCTAACTCGCAGGAGTTTGTAAGAAGATAATGTTGCTGTACCGGGAAGGTACTGTATCATTTACCTACTTATTATTATATACTACTAACTACACCCCGCGGTTTCACTCGCAATTTCCCGGAATAAAAGACCGCAGGACGTATACCAAATTTCATCAAAATCCATACAGATAGTTATTGCGTGAAAAAGTAGTAAACATCCATCAATCCATTATCACAACCTTTTAGCAATTATATTATTAGTAGGATAAGTACAGATAAGAACAGGGACGTCACTATTCAGGGCAGGTATTCCTAAAATGTACCTCATCATCATCAGCCCATTACCCTCCCAGCTGGGATACGGGCACTTCTCTCAGAGAGAGTTCATGAGCGCTATGATCCACCATGTTGAGCCAGTGCGGGTTGGCGGATTTACCTTTTTTCTACACGATAACATCTTATCACATAGTACCTATATATATATATATATATATATATATATATATATATGTATATTTTACCTATTTATAAATATATTTATAATTTAATTTGCATTTCTTTCAAAAAACCACCGTCCTTCCAAATTATGTTAGTCCTTTCTGTTCAAAGGTTGTCTGGAAGAGATCGCTTTGAGCGATAAGACCGCCTATTGTTATGCTGATTACTGTGAAATTTACTTGTTTTTCATGTACCTATATTTAAGGTTTTTTTAACAATAAAGTGTTTATCTATCTATCTATCTACCTACACAATACAAATAAAACACACAATAAAAATAAATTCCTACTAACCTCGTCATTTTTATCATCGCTCTTTTTTTCCACACTGAACCAACAATAGAAACTAGATCAAATAAAAAATGTACCAACCCTCTGACTCTCACTGAGGTCATGCGGAACAGTCATAGATCGTTCCGCCACCGCCCTAGCTTCTTCAAGCGACGTCTTCAGTGCTAGGGCTGACATGTCACCATTTTTCTGCAAGTCTGCTGTTTCCCTCAGTATGTTTTCTTTGGCTTCGATGATTGCGTTTATTTTCTCGTCTGCAGCTTGATTTATTTGTTCGGTTACGCGTTCGCAGCGATCCTAGAGAATATTTATGTAAAGTGGCAAACAAGCAAGAGACTCTACTGATGGAAACTGGTCCCCGCACGTGTGGACATCTGCAATTTTGGAGTTTGGTTCCGGTCACGGTTGCAATACCACACAAGGAACAAAGCCATGCCGTCAAACAACCAAATAGTTTCAGTATTATGTTCGGTGAACCATAAAGGAGTTGGAGATCTAACCAGGTGCTCAACTGCCGTCTTCCTCTAGTCTAGAGCTATGTGCTTCAACTTCGGTCACATCGTCGCTTAACATCAGGCGAAATAGTGTAGATGTACCTATAAGGGATAAAAAACCAGTGGGGTATTGCTGATGCTTTAATCCTGTAAGGGAAAGAGAGAAGGGAGAGGCTTTCACCTGTCTTTTTCCAAACAAAATAATAACCCCTAGTTTTTTACCGTATCTTTTGGGTAGTGTTTATTTTTTCCAACGTAAAATAAAAAGTCATTAAATTAATTTGAGGTTTATATAAATGTGTCTGTGATACCAAACTAATAAAAAATATTTGAGTCTGTGTTTAAAATTGGCGACCATCAATAAAGACTCTCTCGTTAAGTTACTTGCAATACCTAAATACATAACTTCGAGTAGACATTTTATATGAGATACATACAAATCAATATACCTATGTCATAATGTCGTTGTAAAGTCCTCAGGTGCCGGAGACCGTTTTTCATCATGCCGTGATTACTTGCTACTATTACAAAAAACGTTTATGTTTAAAAAACCATCCTCGTGTCACTGACACACCGCAAAAAACTACATCTTTAATCTAACCTTCCTCATATTGAGTACTTTAGAATGTATAAACTGCTATCTATTCTGTGCCCAGGTACAATTTAGCATACATACGACTTGTTCAAAAGACATACGACTGAACCGGAACTATTTTTCTTTAAACTTTACCTTGTAATGTTCAATTTTGTGCTCTAGTCGACTGGCAGCGGCATCGAGTTGCTTCAGTATGGATGCAATTTGTATGCGCATGTCGTCCAAATGCTGGGACCAGCATACTCGGCAAAATTTCTGCAAATAAATAAGCGAAATTACTACACGATTAGGCAAATGGAGTCGTGGACGAAATATATGTTGTTAAAAAGGTAGACAACAAGATTGTTAGATTTATAGATGGAGTTGTAAATAAAAAAAAGCACCAGGCAGACGAGACTGAAAGACGATTCATAGGTATAACCATTACACAACAAAATAATCAACATAGTTCTGATTTTGTAAAAAAACATAATAGAACAGACGCGTTGACTTAAACATCATGAAACGACCAGAACTATAGTCATACAAACTTAAAATTTGGGGTAACGTTTCGTTCTTGTATCTAAGTGCTTCTTAAAAAGATTATTTGAAAATCTCATGGGAAACTCGCAGCCGCAGAAAACACCTCGTGAATAGGGGATCGGACAGTAATCGAGAAAAAAATCTAAAATGTAGTTAGAACGAATGTTCGTCGAACCAGAAAGATCCTTCAATCAATATTTTTGTGAAATAATAATGATTTACATTTTTAAATCAATAAATAATATCTAATAATTCTGACATTTTTAATCTGTTCCGAAACACCAACACAGTGCATGACGTTATTTGTAGGCAAATGCCGTGAGTCAAGCTTGTGTTTATTTTACGTTTTTGCTTTTCATAAAATGTAATAAAATAATGTATTTCATAAAATGTAATGCTAATTTTTTCGTTCCATTACTACAATATCGTCCCTAAACTTCACAAAACGTATTTAAATCTCTTTGCAAGTTTTATTTCGAAGTGTTTGTCGTTTTCTACCTACATATGACGTCACAAGTTTTGAGGTGACCTTTCGCGTGGCAATATTTGAAACATAATATTTAAATATAGTTTTAGGTACTTTAAGAGCGTTATTTAATTAAAATAGTATTTTTCATGGCTATATATATTAATTGTACTTAATATAAAACACTTTCTGAAAAGTTGTCCGATCCCCTATTATAGAAGAAAATTAACATATACCAGTTTACAATGTTCACAAGAGTTGACATTCGAAGGGTCGCTCAGGGATTTGCAATGGGAGCAGCTCACTCCAGCGGCGAACAAGTCTACACTCTGCGGGCCCGCTGTCCCAGGAGAAGATGGTGGCGTCTCAACATATTTGGGCTGGGTCTTGACTCCGACAAGATTTAGTAAAGAGTCGATGTACAGGTTTGATGGTAACTCTTCTACGAAGTTCGGACCACGAACTTGGATTCTAGTACGACAGATTGGACAGTCGAAAATTGGTTGTTCTGAAAATGAGATACACTTTTGACTCGAGCATTAATTTCAATGAATAAACATTTATAAATAGCTATAATAGATTAAATAAAATATTATCATCCACCACGTATGTTCTATGTTCGTGGTGAATTAGGTTGATGCTCTAGGCATCAGATCAGATGTCAAATGGTTCCTGGTTCTTATATTCGATGTTTTCTGAACATTTAAGTAAACTTACAGAAGTCTGCCACTAGAGACATACTTTAGACGAATCTCTTGAAAAGTATCCAGAACAACAAATTAAATACAAACCTGCAGTATACACGGCCAAGCACGCCATACAGAAAGTATGCTGGCACGGCAACATCTTCGGATTGTGTAGTACTTCCAAGCAAAGAGCACATTGCACTAGATCCTTGAGGCCACCGGCAGACAACCTTTAAAAAAAAAACCATTCATATGAACTACTTTATGTCGTACGTGTCTCCTGGCCATTGTCATTGGTCTTAGCCTATTTTATTTTGAGACTAAATTGAAAGTTTAAAATTGTTAACCCTACCAGATAGGTAGCCGCAACGCACTTGCCATTGAAATGAGGATCACATCACATATTTCGATGAGTCTAGCATAAATAGGACTTGGAATTTTACGTCTTTGCAAATTATTTTAGCGTAGACTCTAAGTTGTTTATTAGATGATTGTTTTATAGAATGAGCTCTAGATATCTTTTTATTAAAAACAATATTTGCATACTATTTCTCTCTCGTAAAAGCAAATTCAATGAATGAATAAAGACGTGTGCTAATTTTATGCTAATCAATATTGGCGTCGTCTATTTTTTGCCAACTCTGATGACGATAAAACTTCTGACGGTATACCTATTAATCATCGTCTTTTAACACTAGTTTTTTCGCCCAGTAATTTGTATACTCGAGGCTGTTGATCTAAATACTGGGCAGGTATCAGACAAAGATGCCTTGAAGACATAGCTTAGTTTGATTTATCATAATAGTATTCATCTAATACGAACTGACGAAATATTTTATGCAGACTCGTAAGATCTAACACTTGGCACATGGAATTATAAACTCTACCTATTGAGAACATTAACGACGATTAGTCTATAAAAGTAATCGGTGTTTAACGACTAACTACTCACTTTCTAGGCTTCGGCTCTGAAATGGAATTCGCTGCCCTCATTGCGACCCCCGTCGCATGTGACCTGAAGAGCTGAGGGGTCTCCGGCCCTTGGACGCGAGGACTTAAAGGTTGAGGACTTCTCAAACTCAAACCATCATCACTTATAATCTTCTTCTGACTGTTCCAACGCTTCAAAGTAAAAAATCCAGGCTTTTTCTTCCCGTTCTCTGTCATTTCGACCAAACAAAGCTACACGCAGTAATATACTATTTAAGTCTGATTTCCTATAATTTCATTATCTATTTGTCGAGAAACAATAATTACGCTGTTATCTCACCGTATCTGATTACAGGTGCTGATTGAATCATAAATATCAGATAAGATAACTGTTCCAGTACTTGATAAGTGACTGATTTTATTAAGTCTCATTGTAAACATCAATAAATAATATGGCCTTAAAATATACCGCGGCTGGGTGAAATTGAAAGCGTGGCTTATAAATTCGAGAACAGTAAAACTTGTAATAATAACCATTGGATCCTCTTGAAGTCCTACTTGCTCGTCGTATTGAGAAAGTTATCATAATAAATGTAGGATTCGAGGTTGCCATATTTTAGGGGAGGTCGATGCAGTAACGGTAAAGCCAGGTGATGTAAATGTTCTTGCTTGAAGCACTTGCGGCAATGTGACTCCAGCGCCGAATTTCGTGTCACATTATTGTGCCAGCTTGAGGCAGCTTGTTTTATCTTTGCGCAAAATTGTTTTCTATTTTTACGAGTTTTTTATCTCTTTTTCGGACGGAACTGGTCTCGCTTCTGACACTAGCTCGGAGTAGGTAACACCTAATGTGGAACACGGACATAGGTACTTTACATGTCATTTAATTATGTTACACACCTACTAAAGTTCCGAGTTTATGGGAGGCATTGACCCGGTCTTCCCTTTGGAAAGCTATTTGTTATGACTTTTATATTCTTGATCGAGTGGATATTTTTACTGGACATTACAATTTTGTTTAGTCTGAATCTTAAGCTGGTCTTTTACCGCCGGTCATTTGATGGGTCTTCGTTTATGGCAATTACTGAAAATATTTACCAAAAGTCTAAAGTTGAGATTAAGTGGAGTCTAAAGTTGGTATTCGCTATTAGTCGATCATGATATCCCATTGTGGGTGCTTAGAAGATTCGTTTCGCCAATCGCCAATGAATTTGTCTATGGCAAGTGCTAGGATTGCCCGTTACAAAACTAGTTACCTATTTTGAATAATTAGGAAGAAGAAAAATGATATTGCTCGGGCGGGGATCGAACCAATTTGCTCGTTTCGTTACTCAGTTGAGTAAAAATTAATATTACATAAAATATAAAAAATGCCAGACATTTTATTATCATTTCGCTAAAATACGCATGGTGCCATAATCGTTAAGTTTATTATGATCTTGGGTTATCATCAAGAGACGTTATGCAAAACCCTATCCGGCCGGTCGGCTTCGAGCTGTTAATTAACAAAGGTACCGATAAAGAACAGTCGTTATGAAAGATTTCAATTATATTAGGGCTATACCTATTAGGTACATAGCCCATTTCTATGAATTAAAGTCAAAGTCTCTTTAATTCATTTTTGGCATCACAGACGCACTTATGAACGTCAAATTATCACCATGACTCTACCACCGTATCGGAAAAAGAACCACTACTCAGAAGATACGGCAAGAAAAAGAGGGGCATTTTTTTTTAGATTTGTTACAATTTCGAATGATGCTTCATCTGTTTTATTTTTGGAAGTGATCTTTGGTTCTGCAATCGCACTTGAGATAAATAAAAAATAAATTACATGGGATAAACATATCACCATCAGTTATAATTATGTAGCGTGCCGACGGTTGGGAGACGGACCTTCTCTATCATATCCCCTCGAGTAATGTAGTTTTTCAACATACGTTTCTTACCGTTTTAGACCTTGTGTTTAAATGCTTCTTATTCCAATTCATAATTCAAAATATTTATTATTCGGCCTACAATAATCCATGTTAGTACCGGTAGACTTAAAATTATGTTAGTAGTAACATCACAGAAAACAACAAAACAAAAGAAAAATAAAATACCACGCTAGCAAGTCATATGCCTGCAAGGCATTCCGTGCGGAGATGAACCATCTTCCGTTACATTCATCGCCCGCACGAAATGCCTCAGAACAGGCGGAAGCGGATCCTCTGCCACAGTTTTCAGGATGCTGTTGCTACTTCCCCGCACCCTTCTCAATTCAGCAATTCCACTTTCTTCCGAATGACGATGAATACGTCAATTTACCTACTAAGCAACGACATAACAATTTTTTTAAATAAGTTATATTCCGGAACAGTTTTAATAGAAGTACTTACCTACTCAATACGTTGAACTTATCTATGCTACATCATACCACAGAATACTAAGGAACAAAAGCATCACTCTGCAAAGAAATTTAAACAAATAACGACTCTTGCTATGACGCAATAAAATTCAATTCAGCTCGCGTAGCGCTGCATACCTACCAGTCATATTAACCTACAAAGCGCCTCTCTTTCTATCGCATAGTTCTATCTCTTCTGACGCGGCACGTGTAACGACGCGCGACCCGCCGTCGGTGTCCGGCTATGTACCTGTAGCTTCGTACCTACAGTGCGGAGTGCGCTAGGCCTGATCATAGATCATACTCAATGTAATTATCATATCAAATATTTTTCTGTCATTCATTATTTGCTTTGGACATTTTAGATTCTCTAGCCGATATCAGAAAATGCCTAGACGGTGCACCTTAGACGGTGCACCTTATACATAACTAGGTATGTATACTCTAAGCGGTGCACATACTTAATACGTATAATCTGTAAATAGTATAAGTGCTATCCCTCTTTAAATGAGAAGCTCGTTCAATCAAGTTGAACGATATTGATCCTTTAAAATGTATTTCTCAAGTACTCGGATAAGATATATGTATATTTATTACTTATGGATAATGATGTATATTTTTATAAATTCAATGTCTTTAATTAAAGTACATCTACTTATTTATGTCATGAACGGAATTACAAAATCATTTTAATAATTACAAAAAATGGCAGCGAGCGTAACATTTTAAAAACACATTTTTTTGCATATATTTTTTGATATAATTAAATTATCATGGACACATTTATTTTTGTATACTGTAAGTTGCTGTAAGCCCGTTCGTACAAACGTTCCTCCTACGTTTGTATGGACTAGACACCGACCGATCGATTTTCCTCATAAGGATGTTTGAAGACTCCATTTTATTAGGGAAAATATAAATGGAAAGAAAATAATAAGTGATATAGGAATACATATAGCGTGTTATAAGGACTATTATACACTAGCAACCCGTCTCGGCTTTGCACGACTGCGAATATGACTGAAACTATACACAGTACCTTAAGCTTCCTCGTAGAATTCTTTAATAATGATAGTGAAAACTAACAGGAAGGAATTTGGAAGAATTAGTAAGAAGTAGAAAATACACAGACATCCTTTTTATTTTATTTAGAAGGCTAAATCACGTAGTTTTCTATAGATATGACTAGTACGACTAGACTCCATTCGTTATGGTTATTGTCCTTCAAATTGGCAATTTACCAGATCTTACGATTTCATCTCTTCCATTTAAAAGTAAATACGTGATCCGACTGAATATAACCAGTGTAGTATCCTTGTCAACAAGTATTCTTACAAAATATTAAATTGTAGAGCAGTTGGCCATAGTTTATAAATGCATACTGAACTTAACTTAATTTTCATATTATGTACGTACGAATCCCGAGTAAAACTGTGTACCTAGGTATATTAGGTACACATTATAGTTACATAGTTTACCGTAGCATTACTGTATTGACGAGGCTGTTGCCCATAAATCATTAGTTAGTAATTTTTTTTTTTGTACTTTTAGTCATTTCTAAGAACATTGCGAAATGTCAAAAGATGAATAAATTGAATTGAACTAGGTACTAGCAGCAATACTCTTACCTGTAAATTGAAAAACAGCGCGGTGTTCATTTACGATGTGACCACAGCACATGCTGAATTTACTTCGTTTGCACTCTTGACTGTAGGTACATTGCTTATGTATAGTTATTAAGTAGATACCTACTTGAAGAAGCTGTGTAAGTAGCTGTTGTTTGTTGTTGCAATAAAGAATTTTTATGTTATCTGCAGTACTATTGAATATTCTGTGAATCTACTAGCAAGACATAATGTAAGTGACTATGATAGAAAAGACGAAGATTTATTATACGAAATAATGAATAACTCTATAACATTTAAAAAAGCATATATATATTTTGATTAAAAAATAACCACTTTCACGAAATGAAAAAATAAGGAAGGATTTTTTTATTTATTTTTTGTTTTTTTTTACACCTCTTATTAATCTACCAGCAAAGTTAAGAACTTTATAATTTTACCGAGTTACACCTAATTATCTATACTTTGAGTTTTAAAAAAGCAATGTATTTATTATGCCAAACATTTTTAGGCCAAAACACATCATCGGCCTGTAAGTTAGGCATCTCAAAAAGACATGTTTTCGCAAACACTCGTTCTGCTCAGTACACAATAAACAATAGATTTCTCGCTGGCAATTTGAACGGTAACTCCTTGTTATTAAAATACCCGTAACTTGTGAAAGATATTTCCTGGTACAGTTACCAGTAAAGTACGTAAGTATTTTGGTACTGTGTCGCTGTAACTTGAGATGTGTAATGTGTCGAAAACATGGTGTGTTATCAGCTGGCGGTCATATATTTAGGGTGACCCGGCTGGCGGCGCAGCGGCGGGCGCGGTAGGTGGTCACACTTCTGTGACATAAAAAAACCTAAAGTAGGCAGTATTCTGTACAATATATAGATAACAGACTAGATGTGTAGTACTAGTAAGTAATAGTTAGTTTTCTTTGGTACTAGTACACACGAGTTAAAGCTAGGCGTCAATTTGAAGGCGGCAATTTTTTTTGCATATACATGTTTAATATTATCTCTTCCCAAACTATTATCATTTCATTAACTCTTCGAATCAAAGTCATGTTAGGTTACTTGGCCTCATGCAGTGCAATCGTATCGTATGTAACTTTAGTTTAGAGGACCGGCTGCCCAGCCACAGATAAAACTGGTAAAGTTATTTATAGTAAGTAGGTAGATGGTAATGTCAATTTTATAAGATGGCAACACAAAATTAAGAAGATTGCAATGCTAATTAAAGATGACATTTTTTTTTTAAGGACCACGCCCTTTAATAACTATACCAACTAAGACGATGGCATACCTACCAATAAAAGGCGTACGAGAAAAATTAAGTTTCAACACATATTCCGACTGGCCACTTAAAATGTCTCAGTCAATCATTTCTTATTTGGACAAAGTCCCAAAGTTCCCAGCAGTTGGCTGGTCCATACGTGTTGACAAAACGCCCAAGTCACGCGCTGAATTTTCCCCCACTTGAAAATAGTCCATTACCTTTCTTATTTCGACACAGTCCCAAAGTGCCTAGCCGATTGCTGGTCCATCCGTGTCGACAAAACGCCCAGGTCACGAGCTGAAGAGAAGTTTCACCCTGGACTAAGTGTGCCAAATTAATTACCATAACAATGCGCAAGTGAAATACATTATTAATAGGGGTGCCAGCAGTTTCTACCTACATTCGTTTGCATTAACGGCGCCTATGTTAATTTCAGAAACAATGATGGATAGCTATTTCTGTCTCTTTCTGTGGAGGAAACTAGGTGGAGATGCAAAGTCAGGTCCGTTTTAGACGGGTGAAGTTGGCCAAGTTGGACATACATCCTAAGACTTTATGGATGGAACTGTCAACATCTGAGATTCCTGACCATTATCCACCACGATGGCCCAATGCGGATGCCCTCTAATTTCGTAGATAATGAAAAGCGTAGTTTTGATCAGATATCTTTAACCTAATAATTTGAGAACACTCACGCGTGTTTGTCAATTTAAGACTAATCTGGACTGAACCCCTATCAAAATAGCAACATACAAATAAAAGTCCAAGCAAACGCAAGGAGATATATGAAATTGATAGTTATCAGAAAATCTAAACCAGCGGTCGTAAAAACAGGAAAATACAAAGATTGCAGATTAGGATGGACCTCAAAACTAAGTTGAGCAAAGTCCGGACTTTAGGAGTTTCACTCAGTCACCTATTTAATATTGTTCTTGATACTTTCACTGTTTAATGTACTAACGAGCCGCCCTGGCTACATGTGGGTGCAAATATGAATTTATTATATTTAAGCCTACCTCGAAAAATGATAAGATTTATATAGAATTTAGTGAGGCTAAATATATAGTTCGGATATAAATAGAAGCTAAATTATAATAAAATCCGCATCAAAATCCATTTAGTAGTTAAGAAGTACGTATAATATACTAAGTGAACAAACAGACAGACACACAAGATGGCTTTTTTAATAATAATTAGAGAAGTTACACCAACATTCTTACGAGTTAGGTACAACCCTTGCGGTTTACTTGCCAAAATGTTAGTCATGTTTCGAATTTTAACAAACAAAACCTCAAGATAAGGCAATGTACTTCGACTTTCAATAAATCTTACAAAGAAGGTACCGTTTCATTTATCATCACTTTCTCCCAAAAATATCGTAACTCTACAACGGAAGCAAGAAAATGAAGAGTGAGTGCAAAAGTCGTTAAATGCCACAAGGGTCAAAATTGGAACTACATAATCCTTCGTTCAATATATTTCACGTCAAGATGACATGACGTGCCGACTCACTGTGGTACTCCTTCGATAATCTTAGTACTTTGGTACTCCTTTGGTAATGGTGACAATTTTGGGCGTGGGCGATTCTTGTACACTTTACCCTAATTTCCTCTGAAGTGAATATTGATTTATTCAGAAATAACCCTTTACTTTGAACATAAAACAACATTATTAAATCTGACGCTATAAATGATACTGTCATAGGAAATGACGGTGTAACTATTATTAACAACGATAAAGATATCGAAAGGCAAACGACAACAAAACATTATCGATTGGTAACGCTAAATCAATTAATCAAGGATCATAAACCATTGAACACGTCGTTGACAAGTTTGTAAAATACATAACGATTTAACGGCACACGGTGAAATTATTAAGCTGTACATAAACCACACTATCGTCAGTTGATTCTTCGTCAATTTTTCTGGGTCTCTAAGATTAACCTATGATAAATAAAAACATTTATCGCAGGCGCAAAGAAATGACCCATAGTACAAATAAAAATAGGTATGTTGCACAATAGTGCTAGGTCACTATTTTCCTGTCCATATGAGCAGAAATCCAAACAAACATAATAAATAACGCCTAACATACATCATACATAGATGCTGGCTTGGATTTACTGTATCTATACAGTGAATCCTAGTTCTTAGGAATGACTATTCCTATAGAAAAGCAAGAACTACGAGGTTTAATGATGGGTGATTCAATTATGAAGGAGAAACACAATCGAAACAAATCAGACCAGTCCTTTATAAACATTTTTTAGAATTCCGATTTCGATATGCTACTGACTTGAAAAGCACTAAGTATGGAAATATTTCTTGCGACAAACTTCAGATGAATCGATGTAATCAAGTTTGAAAAAAAGTTGTTTGGTAAGTATGTATATTATATTTCTACATACGAGTAACATAGCAAAGGTAACTTTTTAGGTAATAATTAAGAATATTTTTAATATTCCATTTACCCGCTTTACTGCACCGCTAGCATTTTTTCTTGCACGTCCTGGATGACTGGTAGAAAATAACTAAGAAAATAAATAAATAAGAAAAACATAACATGTAGCAAAAATACGTTCTCCTAACAACGCAACGACGTTCATAATGTCCAAAAGAAGACTATGTAACTCCTGAATTAGATCACAAACGTAAGTCACGATAAAAATGATGTCAACGCAACAGCAACAAATCTCAGATCTTCTCGGTTCAGAGCCTTCCTAATAGTTGCTTGTACCATTGTTGCTATATACCACTACGAAGCTAGTTAAGAGAATTAAACAATAAGTAGATTCATAACTCTGTGAACTCACGACTGTTCCGACCTAGTTTTGTTACACAATCTGACAAAATAAACTTGAAGTCGGATTCTAACCAACCTATCAAAAACCCTGCCCTATAGCTGAATAGCTCTTATGTAATATAGATTATATTATGATGAAATATAGTATAGAAAATCTTCAATTGGCATTAATTCCTAAAAAAGGTAACTACGTAAGAGTTACAGGTTAGGTATACTTAAAATATACCCGATGCTAATCCTACAATTGTGTTGAAAGAAACGCAAACGTATCTTGAAGTTGCTGCTACTCTAGATATGGTTAGGATCTGTGATCTGATCGTTTTGAGTTACTGTGATTCTTACGTTAGACATCACGCACGCTCAAATGCAGTCTGATAAATTATTTTTCACTTTCATTACGAGCATTGCATTAATCTAAAGTTAAAGTAATTAAAATAACACTTGGACTGATTTGTAACACTTTCCTGTATTCTTAAGAACGCGCCACTCGTTGTGATTTAGTTAGATATAGGTAATTGGCATTGAAGAGATATGCATGCATACTTGCATACTTTTGCAAGCTGAAATATTTTTCCAATCAAATTTGGAATGTCTGTAACGAGCAAGCTTCGAAAATTACGTAATACTCCATGATCTGATTGCATTTTATTAACTTTTATCGCAAAAGCTCAGAGTTGTACATAAATTTTATTAAGCAGGTATATTTATTAATACTTATCGCATCGTTAGCATACAAGTGGTAGGTAACTTAGCAACAAGTTTACGTTTATTCTCATCTCATTGCAAGTGCTAAACGAACAGGTTCCGAGCAGATTCACTTAATGTGTGTTACCTATTAAAGAAAGAAGCAAAGCAGGAAAAGGAGCACCGCTAACCCAGTGGCCAACTAGCGAAGCGACGTCGAGCGATTACACCCGGCCGCCTCCATTCCGTACCGGTATCGCCGCGCCAGCGCCCGCAACCAGATAGTTAGCACTCATTACTCCGCTGAGGCTTGGCCTTGCATACCCCGGCTAGCTCGGAAACGATGAGCCCTACCCTGTCACCCTCCGGCCAGCTCTATTGTCATACAATGCGGAAAGCGACGGACGCGCGCTGCATCGCAATCGCCGAAGAGAGATTCGGCGACGCGTGAATACAAAGTCGTCGTCGATAACGCGCGCGACGAAGAAATTAGTCGCAGGACTCCAGGACGAACGTGACGACGCGGACCACATAACTCAAGCTGCAAAATTGTATTATCTGTGTTTATGTGTTGGTTATGCGCGAGCGTTGCCGAGTTTGCGAAATTTTTGGCAACGTGACGTGCGCGTGCGCCGGTGACCCGCTATCCTGCAATCAGGCGGTACATCTTGCGATGATCGCTCGTGAAGGATTACTCGTCCTTTGTGATTGATGGTGTTTTATAGTTCTGCAAGAACGTTCGCTAGCATTTTGTGGTGTTGAATGATCGTAGTATTCCTAAGAATTGTGATATCGAGGTGAGTAATTTTTTGCGACAGTTTTAAAATACAGTACTGTATATTTTAATACGCTCTGCGTTATGTGAATGTGTCCTCGATAAGGCCTGTTCTAAGATCTAGTTGTTAAGCTTCGACACTTAGCCTGGATTGAATTGATTTGCATTTATTATAATCTAAAGCGTTATTGGCTGGTTTAAGTCTCTTCATTTCCCAGTATCTATTCATGCTTTGTTTGTATTTCAAATCAAGTTAAAATTCTATTAGCTATTACCTAGATAGTTTTACTGCTGTCGTGAACGTGTCGTTTATGGAGAAACTGAATTTGCGACGAGGCTTCTTGTTCTGTTGGAGTGATATAATGGTAAAACAATTTCCTTCATAGCAACAGGTGTGATGCGTATTTCATAATGCAATATAACTGTCCATGAATAATTTTCCATGTATGAATTCTTTGAGGTTTTACGTAAATATTTACATATAATATTTTATTTACAGAAAGATCCTATATTCAAGTTTTATCTATAGTTTTAATTAACTCGATGGTGGACTGTGGACTGATAATTAATATTCTATTGAGACACAGCCAAAAACGTAGTTGTTCTAATAGCCCAGGATCTAATATAGGTATATAAAAGCAAGAAATTAAATCACAAGTAAGTCTGCCAACGATAACAAGATTGCTAAGGTATTTAGCTTCCTAGCATATTTTAGGAATGGTTGATTTTGAATCTTACTTATCTTACGAATCGAACTTATCTGATGGTTTACCTTTACCTTATAATAATTTTTATCATCATTTACAATATAAAAATCTAGGTTTCAATCTCTTAACCATGATTGTAAATTGTATATTGATCCATATTGATCTACGATTTGCCCAATACCATGGCCATGATGTTCGTAATGATTGCCATTAGTTGCCATTACCTATCCCTTTTTTATCGTCCTTACCAATAACTCCACTTTCACCAGGACTCTTTAATGAAACACATTTCTTTTTAAGGAATCCAACAATGCTATACGGTTTATGGCTTGATGATTTTGACCGTCATTGTTTGAGTAGTAGGTTCTGTTCTGGTCTCTAATATAATATAAGCCATCCACGGCCCACCGAACAGCGCTATGCTGTCAAGCGACTTAGTCGTTTTTTGGGATGTGATGTGATTGAGTGAGCAGTCACTTAACTGCTGCCCTCGCCTAAGGTCTAGACCTGCGTTCTGCGTGCGTTTCATCATCGGCTACATCGTCACTTAACAACAGGAGATAGTGGCCAAATATGGTTTTAGATATAAGCGTAAAAACCATTCTCATTACCAATTCCTTTATCAAATTGTCAAAAAACCGTGACATAACTTTTCTCTATTTTCACCTTTAAAAATTACATTTAGGCATATTTAGTAATGACCCTGGCATGTTTCCTTATTCCTTATTTAAATGTAGTCGTTCCTAAACTTCATTGCAGAAAGGTGTCAGTCGTCATAATTCCTTGGATCAATCTATACTCATGGTCACCAAACTCTATTCCTATATGATATCTGCAGGTCACAACATTTCCCTAACGAATCGAAACGTTTGTGGCACAGTCTGCCAAACCGCAGCAGTACCAAACGCGGTACTAAATAAGGCCGTGCGATGCTATAAACTGCCATGCGGCTGTATAAAGCGGTGCACGAGTTAAAACAATAACACATTTCGGTAGAGATGAAATGTTACGATGTGTAGTGGTACCTACAAGTTGACTCCAACTTTGTAGTAGAGCGACCCGTAATGTGCCTCTGTCTCTCCGAGGCACAACATGTGTACGGATAGGTCCTAGAATAGTAAATTCTTTTATAGATTTACTATAACTGTTTGTAAGTTTTATTTATTTATATTATTATGCTAATTTCATGTATATATATATATATATTAAGTTTTTGTAACGATACAAAATTGTACCAGTAGTTTCTTAAATAATACATCACTTTAGTTTATTCTTGCTCGTCCTGGATGACTTGTAGATAATACTAGTGCTCCTTTAATCGGTTCTTCTGTCTTAATACGTAAAACCAAGTCTGCAGATTGTGAATTTGGATATTCGTACTTCTATATTAGCAAACTTAATGAGAATTAAGATTCCAAAAGAGCAACGACGCCAGTAGATTTGTGCAAATCGTATGATGCGATGTGCGTTTTTTTGTTACATAGGATGGTGCTATTATTTTTTTTTAATTATATTTTTTTTTTAAATAAGTAAAACGCCCCACGGTCACATACATAGATCCTGGCACCTAACTAGGATTCCCTGAATCTAGGGAACCAGGAACTATGAGGACCATGGTCCCACAACACCCAGACACGAAAAAAATTCTTGCGCCTTTTTATCTGTTCACAAACATTTGTACCGTCGCGGGAATCGAACCCGCAACCTCAGTGGTGTGTGAGATTTGAGCCAACCTGCCCAACCACCACAGAGGCTGTCATTTATTATGCTTAAGGTATTTTACACGTTAGTTGAACATCTTGTAGGTCTTTTTATATTGGAATCTCCTAGACTCCTGGCTGGCTATGACTTATATGTATTTTCCTTTAATTTAATTTACATTATCTAAGGAATATTACTATCATACAATGATACATACAATGACGATTCAACCACCTATCATATAATTAATTATACTATATTGTAATATGTAGTATACACACGCACATGACTGTGTAGAGTAACTATTTGGCGGAGAACCCAAATTGTGACAACGATAGCTATCATCTAATATCAGCCAAGGAAATAAGAAAAATAGAAATATGTCTTGCTTTTAGATTTGTGCATAATGAAAATAAATAACCATAAAACTCCTAGCATTTAATAACCAATAGCGAGCATTTGCTACGAAATAAACATGATATCTACAATTTCGGAGAAACAAACGCTCTTTGAAATAATGGCTTTGACCTGACCTTGCGAAGTTCGAAGTCAAAACCACATTTTGCATGCGAAAAAGCAGTAGGTAGCTACTCTAACGGAGTTGGTAAATTTCACTTTGCAAAAGAATTATGATTTGCGGGTACTAGATTTGCTGCACCCCTTTCTCATAGAAACTTATGGAATACTAAGTTCCTCGCAGTTTCTCGAAAATGTTATCTCATGTACGGGTCGTAAATATTCGCATTCTGAATATTTTTTAAGCTCACATGAGACAAGATGGATGTTGAATGATTAAGTCTACGCGTGTGTCATAAAAAATACGCGAACTGAAAATGTTTGAAATTAATATAAAAAATATCAGGTTCTGCTGCTTCTTATTTTTACAAATCTTACGTATGAACCCGATTAAAAGTTCATATGATGACTTCATGAGATAAGAGAGACTACTTTACCTACTAACGGCGATTGCGGATTCGATTCCCGTTACGGAACAAGCAGGCTCAGCAGAATCATTTTTCTGGGCCTTATAGCCAACTTAGCATTGAGGCATTTAAAAATCAATTTACAGAGCTATGTAGGTACGTACGCATATGAGTATGAAATACTCAATATCATTAGCCCCCCATGCATTATTCGATATGATCTAACGACACATAAAAGGGGGGCTTATCAAAGTCATTAAGGATGAGGTAATGCCGGTAGCGGTGTTGCGATATGAGTTCAACGTCATTACGCATCTTGCGTCGGAGTAGATACCTTACCTACGTTATGTGGTTATTCGCTTGTATAAGTACCTGCATTAAAGATAAACATACAGTATATTGAGGGTAGTAGTGAATCAAGGAAAATCTTTATATCCAGAGATGCGCAGAAGGACGCGTCGGCGTCGTCGTGACAAAAGTCGGAACTAAAAATTAGAGTGTTTCAGTTAGGGTTCATCATCATCAGCCCATCACGTTCCCACGGCTGGGACACGGGCCTTCTCTCATAGAGAGAGTATGGGCCATAATCCACCACGCTGGCCCAGTGCGGGTTGGTGGATGTCACATGTCCTTGATTTTTTGTGATAAATTCTTGGATATGCCGGTTTCCTCACGGTGTTTTCCTTTACCTTCTTTAGAGACAGTGTTAAATCCGCACATAACTTAAGAAAATCAGTGGTGCAGGGCCGGCGGGATTCCAATTCGGGTGCGTCGGATCGAAAGTCGCACGTTCTCCCACTGAGCCACACTCGCTCGTTAGGGTTGCCGGTTGGCAATACGGTTCGGTTTGTAATAGTATGGTTATACAGTTAAGAACAGTATTATACTATTTTTCGCTCATCAATACTGTTTACTGTTCATCAAAAATAAAGTATGCAAAATACTGATTTTCATCACCAGCCATGTCACAAGACAAATATTTTCTTGAAATGAGTACTGGTCAAAATGGAGACATTTGTTAGTGAGCAGTAGCACCACACAAGAAAAATTTTTACACAAATTGTGTCATATCTACTTTCTGTTTCTGCCACCTCAGCATTTACAGAAAGAGTATTTTCTGTAATGAAAGGTAGGTATAATAAAAATGAGATACTGATTTATTTCAATTTTGATTTTAAATGTAGTAGGTATAGCTTACGAAACCTTCAAAAATGACATAAAATTGTTAAACTGAGCGAGAGTTTTGAGGCTCTGATATATATAAATCTAGAAAAAAAAATACTGATCAAAATATTCAAATACTGTTTGTGTGTTGTGAATTTAACGTCGCACAACTGAATATACTTTATTTTTCGTTCAATAAGTTGGCAACCCTAGTTTCAGTTTGAAAGTTTTATGAGTATGATTCATCACACTAATATTATAAATGCGGAAGTTTGTGAGTGTGTGAGTATGTTTGTAACTTCCTCTCACTGTAACGGATTTGAGTGAAATTCGGAATGGAGATATCTTATACCCTGGATTAACACAAAGGCTACTTTTTATCCCGGGAAACCCCGGGTGAAACTTCGGGGCGCTGCTATTCATCTGGGGGCTCTGGGGCGAATTCGCGCGGCGAAATCGCCACGATCACTGGTCGTCACCGGTCACTGGTGGTAGTCGTGAGAGCATATGCTAGACTTCTATACAAATATCATCTGTTTCATAATGCCCTGTTATACAGCGCCCCCGGTTCTCTTTCAGAACACTCTCTAGAAACATGGTAACATTTGGTGCTTTTGAGAGCAGTCCTTGCTCGATTCATGGCCTAATCTGGTGACCTAGATTCTAGATAGATCTACAAACATAATATACTACAAATAATACTTATACGATAAAGTTTTGAATTGTGAGGAATAAAGCCATTTATGAAAGAAAATAAACATGTTTTCTGTATAGTTAGAATTTATTCGTAATTTTTTTAATCTATAGAAACTACTGAAAACTTACATAAAGTACGCAATGGGAGAATTAAATAAAATTATTAGACGTAAATAATTCAAACCAACCTTCATGACTTTTAAAATTGTTCGTAGAAACTGATTGACTAGCAATCGGCGCCTTTTTTACAGTGAGAGTTTGCAGAAAGTAGAGTCACGTATCGAATACTGATTTAGTGTCGACAAATCGATACATAATCGATTCCGTCGACTGAGTATTCTCAGGTGACAATACAGAGTATGCATTACAATAAAGTACACCTAGAATGATAAAAATGTAAACGATTCACACGTAAGGCAATCGATTAAACAGTCACATTGAATTCCGGACATTCTTGTATATCTATTAAATATATAACCTGATAAAAGTTAACAATATTTATATGTGTAAGTGAATTGACGAAGCAAATTAATAAACATTAAGCAGTATTAAATAATTAATAGCTTTTTAAGTGCGATTGCCACGAAGCGAGCTTACGAATAATTTATTAACTTAATATAACTTTATAGTCGCTTGTTATTGATGTAAGTTTTGCGAAGCAAGTTTAGTACTAAATATTGGATTTAATTCTAGTGGCTACTCTAACTATAAATCTAAAACACTGTGAATGTGTCCGTAATTCGAAAGTATAAAATAAATGGCCCCAACTTCTTAGTAAAACTGTCGTAATTTTTAATTACTCTTCCATCTGAAGAACCTCAAGAACCTTATAAGAAATATAACACTAAGCTTTTCAAATTGTTTAGTCTAGTCCCTTACATATGCCATTTAAATAATATATTTCCAGAAATAAAATGATACCACTCAGTTCCGGGGTTCCCTTTTAAGACCAAAAGCAATTTACGAAACCGGTTCTCCTTTCAAGGAATCCAACGCTTGTGTCTACAAATGTATGGTCTCGTGAGGTCTCTAGACTCAATACCGGGTTTTTCTTGTACAACTTCGCGATTACTGTCATCAAACAGCAGTCTGTAGGATTGCTTATAGGCCCGCGATCTACAATGCATCCTATCAGACTTCATCTGATTTATCATCGATTGTTGCACGCAACCGGTCGGCGTATAACCTGTACATCGTCTCTGGGATATTATGCGGGTTCAGGCAATCAACTCTCCTGACCCGTAACACTTATAAGTAGGTCACCCCGACAGGTTTAGTCCTTTACTGTACGACATCGCAGGAAAACTTATCATTGACACTTGCTCATTTATTATGAACATCTCTAGCTTTTACTCGTTCATAACAATCAACGCAAGACAAATTAATGTATCTACTTGTGTTTTTAGAACAGGACTTTATATTTTTAAATAATGGTAGTTTCTGTTTCTGTTGAAGATATTTCTTTGTAATATGTTTCGTTATAAACATTCTTGAAATCGACAGCGCATGGCACGATAAGCTCGTAAAATAAAGGTGGTATGTTATAGAAAACGGATTCATTACCGCTAAATATTATCTTGATAGTAAAATGTGCGAAGTATTCAGGCTTATGCTTGTATTTAAAATCTTTGGAGCAACAATGGACGTTGAAGGTGGATTTTAAATTTTTATGAATTACTGCTTCCATAGGAGTTATGCGAAAAAGTTTCCTTTGTTTTGTCGTTAGCTTGAACTTAACTCCAACGTCAAATATTTGCGTGTTGGTTATAGTAATATTGTCTTTACAATAACCGTGGATCAAAGCCGACTTCGTCATATCCAACAATTCTGGGAATACTATAACCGGATGTGGCAATACTTCTGCGAGTAATAACACAGTTTTTGTAAATAAAACCTTATTTGTATCTGATTCACAGAAATTCAAATCGTAATAGCACTGATGATAGCCCGTGTGTTCAGCTTTAGTAAAGTACACAGGAATTTTTACTTTTGAATGCGGACTCAATGCAAGCCAGGTATGCTCAAACATAAATGGTTCTAAAGCTTGTTCTACTATTTCATCTACGAATGAAGTAATATAACCAATTGCATTCATCGAATCAGTAACTTCTAGAGGTAATTGTGACTTCGTTGTAGAGAATTCTGAACGTTCCATTATGCTTTTGTTTGTATCATCTCTCTCCATCAGACTTTGAGTAGTTGGGCCGATAGCAACGTCTGAGAAAAAGCTAACTGAATTACTTTTAAACTCTACGAACCTTTTGCTCACATTTAAAATATAGTGCTTGTTATTCTTAACAGACACATTAATAATAGCTGTTGGAAATCCGCATTTGCCGTTTATGTGCCAAGAATAAGCAGGAGAAAAGGAAACAGTTTTAGAAACCGTTACCGAATAAAACTCTTTATAGTTCCTCTCGATCGGTATGAGAAACGCTTCAGTTGGGAATTCAAAATATACCTTGCGGCCAACTCTAAAATACAAGCCCGAAACAAAATCATCATTTTCGTTTGAAAGCAGTTTAAAAATAAACGCAAAATGGGCTGTTATCCCTGGATACAATTTTAGTGGAGTCGGTGGAAGAATTTTGGCTCTTTTAAAATGTGACATGTCGGTGACACATTTAAATCTAAGGTTCAAATATTCAGTAGTGCAATTTACTATTGAAAATGTGATACGCTGTTCTATTTGACTGTTGTAGTTGGTGATAAGAATTTTTTCAGGATCACAATTTAGGAATGACGACTGGTTCAACGACAACCATTCTTTTGACTCTATATCTGAAGTCACTTCAGATTCATCCAGTTTTTGCGAGCAACTCAGATCGCTATTTTTAGATTTTAGTGGAGACACAGCTTTATGCTGATTTAAAGTAATGAAATAAGGCAAATGTGACGGTTCATCTATATTAAATTCTGCTTCGACATCAGTTTTCATATGTTGGTGACTGGTAACTGTTGACACAACTGAGGTTGCGATTTCTGTATTAGGAGGAGCTTTGGTCGCTGCACTTATCTCTCCTGGTACTTCTTCATATTCTTCAGCAATTGATTTCTCTTCAGTTTCAAAGATAGACAATTTTAAAGTTTCATTTTGTATTTTATTTTTACTTACAATAGTTTGCCATTTTATAGCTGTTCGGGCTAAATTGTCAGTAAGTTGGAACGGCGATGGTCTCGTAGCCTGCATATATAGTTTATCTATTATAATTTTCTTCCTTAGCTCCGCATCTTGTTTTCTTTGTCTGTAATCCGTCGTCGCCACATGCAGTCGTTGCAATATTTCTTTCCACTGTGGTAGCTGCCTAATGTCCATTTTATATTCTTTTTCTAATAATTTGATTAATTTTTCTACATCTAACCCACAACCATGGTCACCTCTTATACGAAAGTGGCTGCATTGAGATACTTTCATTTTATTATTCATTCTATAATTATTAATAATTTATCATAAATAAAATATAATAATAAACAAACACAAGTGACTGATTTATTTGATATAAATCATATGACATTGAAATATATTTTGACACCCCACAATTTGTTCATCATTTCATTTTGAGGTCAAGCAGTTTTAACAAGGTTTTAATGTTGTTTCAATTGTTGTTGAGTAACATGTTATTCTATAACTGTACTTACGATGGTAATTTGTACCTAATTGACCTGTATTATGTATTTTTCCAGGTTGGCGATGGACACGACAGTACCTCGTGTGTTACTTAGCATAGCATTAGCGGCCCTATTGCCAATGGCATCGCCGAACAAAGACGGTCTGGCCAAAGAGAACGTGCCACACTCACGACAGAAAAGGATATTGTGGATCACTAACGATGGTAGACTAGCATTGCCCCCTGGTACATCGATGGCGATAACGCCGTCTTTATCAATGCCATTCGTGAGGCATCCACCAAAAGGCTTCCTGTCTAACATGACGATCAGTTTCCCTTTTACGAGTAAGTACCATTTCGTGTAAATTATGCCAGTCTTAAGGCCAAATACTTGTATACTCGAAACATGGGCGCCGTCAGGATTTTTTTCAGGGAGGTGCATCTGCATCTGCACATTATACTATTAACTAATATAGAATTATACATTTATATTATTTAAATAAAAGTAATGTCAAAGGGCCGAACCTGTACACGAATGGCGCAGAGTCGAGGCGAATGGCATGATATGAGAGAGGCCTATACCCAGCAGTGGGATGTAAAGGGCTGTAGTAAGTAACTGCACATAAATGAATAAATAATATAGTTCAAAATCTTGAGTGAATAGCGCAGTGCAGACTGCAGAAGCAATTGCAATTTCAAAGCTCTGGCTTCCCTGTAATTTTAATAACTGGCGACATGTTCACAGAAAGTAGCACATTGTAGAAAACCAAAAAAAATTATCAACATTTCTATAAAAATATGCCCCTCAGTTTCTTGCCGTATCTTCTGAGTATTGGTTCTTTTTCCGATACGGTAGTAGTCATGATGATAATTTGACGTTCATAAGTGCGTCTGTGATGTCAAAAAAGAAATAAAGAGATTTTGATTTATTGACGAGGCGATTTGGTAGACTAACGACCTGTTCGTCTCTTTAGAAAATAAAAATATTTAAAACCAGTTGCATCGTCTAAAAACAAATGTTTAACATTTTACCAGTATTACACCAGATGCAGCAAATATAGTAGCCCGTGTATAGGTATTTCTGATACTCAGTTACCGATCGTTTACAGGTAATCTGGAATACAAATTGGATTTCACGAGTCAGTACATAGGTTTTAAATAAATATAACAGTAGACAGTAGCAAAAAATAACCAATAAGTAGAGTTCTTACTTCCATAAAAGATATGGTTTGAAAAGATCAGTTGTTAACATTTGGTATAATTCCATTGTAATAGTAGTCTAGATTTTAGATCATACTAATTTTATTCTAATAGGAGAGTAGTTTAGAAATTACAGGTGAGTATTAAATATAATCAATAGCTAATTATGTCTTCTTATTAAAGGTAGTTCTAGTTATTTTTGTGTAAATTAGTAATTATTCAAAGAGTGTAGACGCCGTTAGATAGCGCGTATTTTAGACATCTTAGTTACTAGGATAATCTATCAATAATCAAAAGTAGTTCAGTAGAACTCTCGTACAAAACAAAGCTAAACTACAAGACACGACTCACGACACCAATTTTGCCCAACAACTAAAGACAAAAAAGTTTAATATCTTGATCAACTCCAAGGTACGATAAAAAAGTATAAAGATCCGAATGGTTTCAAACATTATTGTAGTTGTTTCGTGTAGTTTGGCTATTGGTAACTAGTTGTAACAAAATGTACGGCAACAAGCTCGGCAAAGTAATGTACGGCAAAGCTGTTCTTTATTATTGCAGTCGATTTTGACAAGCTCGGTCTAACCGACAATGAGAATCCGTACGGAGACTTCCCATCATTCCTCGCGAGGTCCATGGGTAGCACAGCCACCTCGCTGATGGCCGAATATGTGGGGCATTTCCTAGACAGAAGACGAGGGAAACGGTCAGCACCTATTCCTCAAGAAATTGAAGGCGCCGTGCTAGACAGACTACATGGTGGAGAAAGGTAAGCTAAACGAAATAACAGCTTTAACCGAGTTTCAGGAGAATTTGTGTTTAATTCTAAAAACAGAATTAACAGAAGTAGACAACGTGTAAGTGATTCCTCATTACTCTACAAGAGGCCAGTAGGTTACTAAGTGACCACATGACCCGAAAATAAATCTAAATGGAAACTGGAAGAGAAACAAGTAGCCATATATCAGTCAGAAAATTCATAATTCATAAACTTTTATTGCTAGAAAAGACGATGTACTGTCAAATAAACAATCGGGATGTAGAAACAATAGACGAACTGACCGACATGAGGACCCCAAATGGGAACAGTCATAAAATCAGTTTTGAAGCGACCACACAGAAGCAATTGGCACCACCAGCATGACCATTACTTTAAACCACGTGGTTGTGTCAGGCTGAGTTACTAGTACTTTCACCTTCACCGATAAGTTATAAGGAATTCCATTCACGAAATACAATTGGCAGTGGACGCAGGAAGTCTCGCAGGTGAAGATGTTTTGGATGCTAGCTGCGATTCGAAATCCGCCCTATTGCGCAATGGTGGCGCTGAATGGAGCACTCATTTATATTTCGATGTTATGTCAAGTCGCACACTTTGTAGTTTACAATTGAACAACCTATTATGGTCTTTCGAGGACCAACTTTACGGAAATGGCATGAATACGTATATTTTCCATAGTCATAATTTGTTTTGTCAGCTCTGTGGTGTAGTTGGACCAGTCAGCTCATATTACATACACCTCATAGGTTAAGTGATATATTCCCACTAAGGGACAATTTTTTTCGTGTTTGGGAATTATGTGACCATGGTCCTTTGGTAGTTTCTGGTCTCTTTATACAGGGAATCCTAGTTAAGTTATTTATTAATTTTACCATTGTTGAATGCGAGGCCTATATCCTTCCACTATGGAATGCAATCACGATGGCTTGATAAGGACAGTAGTCAAACTGATTTGATATCAGGAAAACAGCTTTCAATATAAAATCAAAATACTAAAATTGACTGGTCTATAATATACGTCCCTAAAACCTAAAAGCGATTTATTATGTTCATTTACAAATCATAAAGATCTTAGCAAATATTACTCGACATACTAAAATATTTACGACCATGGCCGACGGACGTCGACCCATTTCAACGAACCTTTCAGATATGCTTACTCGTAGATTTTAAATGAGAAGTGATTTTTGTTTGACCCATCACGCCATTCAGGTGCGTGATGGAGGTCTGTTATGACTTATGACATTACATTTTGGTTTCTATTCCTATTTTTCCGTGACTCAATAGCTTACCAGTAACTCATAAATTGTACTTATTAATCATCTGCACTTATTTTTTGCTAGTAATATTGGTTATATAGTAATGGCGGTGGTAGTAATGGTTTCGCCTTACTATTTTTCAAATCAGAAAAAAGCTATCCTCATTCGAATTTGGCATTTAGCATGTCTTGAGTAAGATTCAGTTTGGGTAGCTGAAGCCGAGCTGGAATACAGCCTTATTTAATCAAAAATTTTATCATGTGTCATTATTATTCAGTTTAAGAAGAGGAATCTGAATGTTTGCCCGCGGTGGTTTCATATTCTTGTATCTGCACGTCGCGTCATGGTGAATTTTTGTGAATGTCTGTTACGTAAAATTTTCAGGGCCCTAATGTACACTGTAGCAGAAGATATGTTGGCAAACTTCGGCTTGGAAGGCAAGGAATGCCTTCTGAGAGCTATCTGCGAGGTCCAAGCTCATCCTCTCAAGAACTTCGGCTTCCTGGGGGAGGTTATGAAGCTTTTCTTTACGTAAGTTTTTTATTGAAAGTAATGTAAACTTAACGCAATTTATTAGTTTAAACGGACTGGCAAATTGAAAAAAATAATTAAAAATACAATATCTACGATACGTAATATATATATATATAGATTTTTAATAACATAATGTAAAACTAAAAATAGAAACTAAAGATTATCTCTTCTGTGACCATAGGTCATTTGTCATCATTATCATCAGCCCATTTTATGCTCATTGCTGGGCCATCTCTTATAAAGAGAGTATGGGCCAGGTACTATACCAAATCGTATTTAAGGATAGCACTGCTCTAGAATTAATAAATAGTATTACAGCACTTGAGAATCAACAGTACATAATTTATCTTTAATCATATAAAATGAGCTAAATTAACTAATTGCAAGCATGTACTCTGTCAGTGATGACAATTGTAACCGTGACATGATCTACTCAAGAACAGTTATTTGAAACAGTAACAATAGCAATTAATTAAAGTTACTAAGAGTAATGATTACTTGCTATACACTTAGGACTCTTTGAATAAAACGGAAAAGTACATACATTCTTTGTAGGTATTATCAAGAACATTCAAATTCTTTAAAAATATCTTGATCACTTTTACAAGCTTACTAAATAAAGAAATTGAAAACGGTTTTTGGTTTAAAGAGACGTTATTGTAAGTTTGTACAAACATTCGGACTGCTATCACGCAGCAGTAAAAGCACCATCAAAGGTTTGACCCCAATAAAATTTATTAATGTTCGATCAAAGGAGAATATATACTCGAAACGTAATAAAAACCGTTTAATATACATATTTTTAGGGTACAATTTATTTCTAAATAGGTTGGTACTTAGTTAAAATAAAAAATACCACGTGGCTCTAGTGATTAATGGTAGCGTTAAAATTTTTCCACCAAATGCCTACACCTACATTAACAAAGAATTATTTAAACGTTTCAGTCCAAGTAAATCGCCGTACGCGAGCCTTTTACAAGAGTACGTAAAAGCGCAGAAAGCAGGCGAATCCGGGGGTGAGTGCTGGCCGTACTATAGGCTATGTCCTAAAAGTATATTCCAGCCGTCTTCGCCCAACAAGTACACGTGAGTATACTACATTGAAGGTTAAATAATTCGATTAATAATTAATTGATTGAGAAACGTTAAAGCACGGGACAGACAGAAGCTTGGGAGAGTGCGGCCCGGTGCGGTGCGGGATAGACCCGGCCTCGACCCACGTCGGCATCCAGTTTGACGTATTCCTAATCATCAGTATTTTTATGTTCCCATTGCTGGGACACGGGCCGTGTCTCACAAGAGAAGAAGTACGTGTTGATGTTATAGATAGATAGATTAACGCTTTATTGCAAACATTAAATTACAGACATTACATAAAAAACAATTAAAGAAAGTGTTACAATGGAACGTAAGAAAGTGTTATAGTCACCATCATAAGCTTAATTCCACCCGCTGCAGGGTATAGGCCTCTTCCCTCATACGCCATTCATCCCTGTTTTATTCCAGTCTTGTCCAGCTCTTACCGACCAGTTATGTCATCGATCCATCTTGCTAGCGCTCTTCCGCGCCTTCGCTGACACATTCTCGACCACCATTCAGTCGCTGCCATTACTACATCTTGCCGAGTGTCCTGCCCAGCGCACTTTGACTTTATTTTACGGACATGACACCGATACCTTACACTTTCATCTTCTTTCGGATGACCGTGTTTTCTGCAAACGTTATACATATCCTTAAATTTTATTATTTTTTGGACATACCTACCGGTTATTTCATGATGTCTTCCATCAACGTATTTAGAACAAGTATTAAATCCGCAAGTACCTAACTTAAGAAAAGTTATTGGTGCGGGGCCAAGCGGGACTCGAACACCGGTGCGTTAGATTGATAGTCGAACGAGTTACCGCTGAACTGGTCCCTTTTTGTCGTATTTACAATTTATATAATTATATACAAATGTTTCCACATTACAAAATATACTTATCCATCCTGGACCGCCCAACCTCGCCTTCTGTCTGTTCTGCGCTTAAATTCTTCTAACTAAACAGCTACGCATCGTCATGTCAGTCGTAGGAAGTTACTAAGTTTAGCAAAGTAAAGTTTATTGCGGCAAAAATAGAAATTAGCCCTATCCTAACCTAAGTCTATAGATTCTTGCTTTGCTTCATAATATGAAGATGTCTATTTACCAATTCTTCAATTCTTACGTATAGGTAATATTATATCATGCAATCCATCACTTATTATTTATTTGGTCAGGCACTGAACAAAGTAAAGGGAAATTGCTTTATTATTCCTACCAATAATAATGTAATAAATATTAGGTCAAAAGACCTAAATGACGTGCTGAGTAATATATCGACTGTTTTTAGAAATAGGATGCCTTTAAGTGGAATTATTGATATTACGTGTAGCTTATTTATATTCTGGTTCTAACCTAATCACTTTTGTAAATGCTTCTAAAAGGTCAAACTTTACCTATTTGCCCCATGGCAGCGCTTTGAGTAACTACCGTCAGTAATCAGTGGTTCTACCACAAAATATGGTTTTACTTCGCTTCTCAGAATAATACAATTATTACCTATACCTACCATGAGTTGTATGTATGACCGTTCGGTTTAAATATTGCAACTTAACTTTTGAGTCACATGTACTTGATGCACTTCATCTAGCATTTTCATATGTTGCATACGTAAGTCGTAACGACCATGACAATACAAAATGTTGGTATCAATTCTCATGACCTCATAACACTCAGGCCTAGCGCACTCCGCACTGTAGGTACGAAGCTACAAGTACATAGCCGGACACCGACGGCGGGTCGCGCGTCGTTACACGTGCCGCGTCAGGAGAGATAAGAGCTATGCGATAGAAAGAGAGGCGCCCTGTAGGTTAATATGACTGGATGCAGCGCTACGCGAGCTGAATTGAATTTTGTTGCGTCATAGCAAGAGTCGCTATTTGTTTAAATTTCTTTGCGGAGTGATGCTTCTGTCCCTTAGTATTATGTGTAACAGTCAGGACACATAGGCACAGAGGAAATCCACAGTACTTTATTGCTAAGTCTTTGTAATACGTTTGGGTCCTATATTCTTCCACAACTAAGAGTGAAAATATTTTTATAAAAGCTACCTTTATAATTTTAAAGCAAAAACATAACAGGGCGATGTTCTTCATAAATAAATGATTTCATTTTCAGTAAAGAAGCAGAAGACGTGCACAGGCGGCAGGAACAAGACATTGACGATAATCAAATAAACGAAGTACACGCGATGTAGAACAAATCTAGTGACGACTTTTTCCATATATTGGAATAAGATAGAAAAAAAATATAATCCCAAATGTAGTGTAGTTTCCGACCAAAGTTCGTTGTAAATAAGTTTCATTATTTTTAAAAAGTATTTATTTATTATTGTTTATCTAGGTGCCATTCTTTTATTTTTGATAAACCCTTGTAAGTATATACTTATTCTTTATTTTTGTATAGACTTAAGTTATTGTTTAACAATTTTATTTTTATTTCTAAATACACTTTTGTAAAATAGACAAATGCATTTATTTTAAGAAAATTGTAGAAGTAGCTACGTAGCTAGTGATTTTTTAAGTTATTTATTTTGTCAAGAATAAACGTTTTTTTTAATTACTGCTATTATTATTTATTTTCATTGAGTAGGTAGTGTTTTAATTATTATTTCAATGAATTTTTAGATCTAATAAACGAGACGTTTTTGTGATCTTCAAATGCAAGATTTTTTATACTTACCTGGGTACTTATGTACATCAATAATTAAAATAAAAACACATACATATGACATACGTTCACTTATGTTCAAACAGATAACAGCAATTAGAAAAGTTTAGACGCCAAATGTAAAACAAACCTTGAACAACACTGTCTACTAAGTATAAGTGGTATAAGCAGAAGATAAACAATTATAGTCAACTAGTGTAGGACTTACGCAATTTTAAAAACTTTTCACAAGTGAAATAATTAAAGCGAGTAGGCAACATGTCGATAATAGCGGCCGACGGAGCCGTCTCATCCCTACCGTCGCTCGGGAAAGCAGCTACGAAAAGGCTTCATCACGGGGCGTGAAATGCGAGGTTTCCCTGCCGGATTATTTTCTATTTTCGGACCAAAACCTTGCTATGATTAAGGTAAGACGCAAAGACAAAACCAACTGTGTCTCTACAGTCATATTATATGTGTTTGTGAGTAAAATTAGTGAGAAAATGTAATGTTCTAGGTGCAATATGTGATGTTCGCATTCGCAGTTATTTTAATTACGATGCCGATCAGTGCCATGACGAAACGAAGCTACTCGGATCAATCTGTAAGAGGATACATCACTGAGGTAAGGATTCTAAGAATGGTGATCTAGAACTAAATCTTAATAATGTCAGCGAGTCAAATCAATCGATGAACGAAACACTCGATAGTCTTATCGTTTTGTAAACAATGATTATAACATCGATTGAGATAAGGAATTTATTTGCAGAGAACATGCTGGTGGAATGAAATATGCAAGGAAGAGTTTCAGACTTTGTTTCGATGTAAGTGCCCATCTTGGTCGTACTGCAGAAGCCCAGGCAGATATTACAACGCAGTATGCTCCATGACAGAAACTGGGTATATCTGGGACCAGCCTAATTCTGAATGGAGGGGGCAATAATATGATGATATGTTGTTTATAGAAGATAGATGAATCCCACCTTTAATCTTGCTTATCATTGTTGTAGATCGCATTCGGTGAAAACGTAAATGTGCCAAATTATTACAACGATCTATTTCGAGACTGATTCACTATAAAGGAAATGAAATTTCGTCTTCTATTTTCGTACTTAGCCTAAGAACTGAGATACCAAAATTTCTTTTGAATCTACGAAAATATTGTCAAAATTATAGCGAATGAGTCGAGTGTCGACCAATTTTGTTGATTACACTCGGGATATGCGAGAATAAATGTATGTTTTCTCGGCGTATGGATTTTCATTTGACTCCCTATGTTTTGACCTTGAGATTGTTGCGAAGAGGCGATCTTTTTACGACGCATGCGTGCTAGGACAGGTCCTGGTAATCAATAAGCGCTCAGTACACAGCCAGCAGACTCCAACAATAGTCAGACCACAACAAATAGTTTCCTTAAAATGTTGCGGCTACTGGTACTAGTTTTTGCTGTAGGCGGAATTAATTGTGAGCCAGAAACAGTGAGAGACAACTTCGATTACTTCAATTATGGCGCGAACGAAGACGCTTTGAAGAATTTGGATATGCATCTGGTGAGATTATCTATACATATTTGTTAAATTATTATCACATATCGTAAATTACTTTTAATATAATCGTGGTATTATTCGTAATAATCACCTACTGCAGTGATTTGAAAACAATTACGATATACGATATCTATATACAATAAAAAGGTACCTACAGATACTTTAATGTTGAAATAGCAGATCCATGTACTATGCTACGACGCAGAGCAAAAGATTTATACAAACAAGTTATACATAAATGGATGCATATTTTAAACAGCGTAATTATTTCAGCCGAAAGACGAAATAGTGTTGAGACCCCAAGAGGTAAAGGACTGGCCACAACAATCTCTGAACGTTGGGCAAATAACGGCCGTGTCGATCAACTCATTAGGCCAGCCTGTCATCTTTCACAGAGCTGAAAGGGTATGGGACGAAAGGTAAGAACTTTGTGAAATTATAATCATCCTCCTTTAAAATCCTAAAGAATATGTATCATAAGGTAGTTTGTTTAATTTTTTGGCGCGTAGCCTTTTGGCACGTGTTTTGCGGCTTACATAGGCCAGATTTGCCCAAATATAATAGCCATATTGCCCGCCGTCGCGGCGCGGTATGGCTATTATATTTGGGAACCACAATGTTATTGTTTGAGGAAATTGTCTGCTTTTTATAAGAAATTGTAGAATCCCCAGCTAATAACCATAGGTGATGTGTTATTCCAAAACTCCAACTTTTTAAATATTAAAACCAGATATGTTTCAGCACTTTCAACGAGTCAAACGTCTACCAGAACTTAGACAAAGGGCCTATCATCGAAGACACCATCCTAGTATTAGATCCTCATTCAGGATCAGTCCTGCACAGTTGGGGAGCGTACGCGTTCTACATGCCCCATGGGCTTACTGTGGACCATCATGATAACGTCTGGGTGACTGATGTGGCGAAGCATCAAGTTTTCAAGGTGAGCCTTGGGTCCTTCCTGATACCAACTTATAATCATACTATTCTGCCATTGCTGGACAAAGGTCTTCAGTTTTCTTAAAATTATCACGATCTTCCGCTAAATCTTAAGCTAACTGTAGTGGTAGACTGCAGCAAGAGTCCGCCTTGGGAGATACCATCTTTGCTAGATATTCAAGCGCCAAGCAGTAGTGTGCATTCAAACGTCATGGTTATCCGTTTTGCTAAACAAAGTTTCGGGTAGCGCTGCAACTGTTATCTAATAGGCAGGCGTATTGCTGCCATCAAGTGAACGACCTGTTCATCTCACCACTTACATAAACTAACCCACCTTTTTGTTCGCTAGCTCTAATCTATAACTATTAGGTACTTAATAAGTAGTATACCCGTAACAGTAAAACTTATTTTATACACAAAACCATCAAGACCCGCGAACATGGCATTAATTTTTAAATTATATATGCTTTGAGTGCCTTGTGCTATTACCTAAAGAAATATGAGACGAAATTACTTGAGCTCACGAACATTATCGACTCCCATGTAGTCCTATGTATTTCTTAGCTGCGTTACTTTGCCATAAAATTGTAAGTAGGTATGCCTTTACGCCCCGAATAGCCTGTGAATAGGCCATCAAGATTATGTCTGGGTCACGGACGTGGCTTACCACCAAGTTTTCAAGGTAACCTCGTAAGTTTGTGATGTCGGTAAAATCAGATCAAGGGCATTACTTGCGAAAATGTTTGCTTTGTTAGTTAACTGTGTTTAATAGAGATCAAGAATTTTGACCTGATAGCTACAATGGGCACGTGTAAACCTGCAATGCAATGGGATTGCTGCCTATCAACTAATATATATTATGACATCTAACATTACGAAGTTAAATAAGATGATTTTATACGAAATTACAGTCCAAGGACAAATCTAATCTCTGAGAGATTTTGCTGATCACAGCTTTATTTTACAGTACACGCCAAGTAACCACAAGTACCCAATCCTCACAATCGGCGAAGCGTTCACCGCCGGCTATCCCTACCGTCGCCGCGTGTTGCTATGTATGCCAACATCCGTCGCCATCGCCACAACCGGCGAAATATTCGTAGCTGACGGCTACTGCAACAACCAGATCCTAAAGTTCAACGCGGCTGGGACCCTTCTAATGGCAATTCCTACTTACTCCGATACGCTAACCCTCAACGTACCGCACAGCGTGACTTTGCTGGAGCATTTAGATATCGTCTGCGTCGCTGATAGAGAGAACATGAGGATCGTCTGCCCTAAAGCCGGGCTCAAAAGTTACGTGGACATGTTAGACCCGGCCACTATAATTGAAGACCCGACTTTGGGAAGGGTGTTCGCTGTCGCTTCCCATGGTGACACCATCTACGCTGTGAACGGACCGACTGCTCAGAACATTGCGGTGCGAGGGTTCACAGTTAACGCTGTGTCTGGAAATATTCTTGATACTTGGGAGCCTAGCACTGTGAGTATTATGTGTCCTTTACGCCTACTTATTTAATTGTCGCAAGCTCTGACGCGTGTAATGGTAAGAAATCAAGTATCTAACCACCTACACAAGTGTGTAGCGGACACCGATATTTTCGGTCAATTAGGCTTCATTCGTGTATTTATTAGAGTTATATTTTCAGGGCTTCACCAACCCCCACTCCCTGGCTGTCACCAGGAATGGATCCCACCTCTACGTCACCGAGATTGGTCCCAATAAGATATGGAAATTCGAACTAACTGACGTCTACGACAAGAAGTAGACAAATCTAATAGAAAAATTTAGGAAAAGGGAACCATCTACACGATATAGCTACGAAGTTAGAAGGAATCACTTTAGGCGCGGATCAAATTCGCAATTACGAGGAAACACGAGAAGTGGTTAAAATAAGATACAGTGAAATATTTAAATGCTTTTACAGTAATGAGTGTCTAATAGCTGGAGTAGCTTTCGAATTTTATATTATACTAGCTCAATGTGTATTCTTAGGTACCTGCCTATCAAAATTTGCATATTGCAAAAGTTGCCATCTATTGTCCAGTATACGAAGATAGTTTCTGGCAGTCTTTTTTCTTTTGCTTATTCAAATCCGATCTAGGAAGTCTGAATCAGTCGTTGTTTAACCAAAGTTGATATCTCCTCCTGTTAAACGTAGCTAGATGATTTTCCATAGAAACCGACGAGAGTGTTTCGTAAACTTAATAATAGATGGCGCTTTTCTCAATAACACTAAACAATCCGTTATATTTATTATATGTACTCTTTGATATGTATTAGCTGTTTCATCGAACTATACTAATATGTATACCTACATAGCTACTCTATACATAAGGTTCTCATTAATATTATAATAAATAGATTAGAAAAATATATACTTATACATAAAATATAAATGGTTATAATTCAATAATTTGCTATTGGAACGAGTGGTCCAGGGTAATCACGCACAGAAACGAAATGAAAGCAAAACTAAATGAAAGAGGAAGCTGTTATAATTAGCCCCAGAATCGCAATGTCTGAATATCTTACATGATTATATTTTACGGATTCTTGGGCAATGAAGTGAGATACTAAAATAAGGCGAATGATAAGACAAACCTATCCACCACTTATTCAGAGATATTGAAACTTGGGCTAAAGAAATATTTAAAAGCCTAGCAGTAGACAAGCTCGGTCTAAAAAGGCAGTATTGCCAAAATTAGAATTTAATTCTTTATTTTTAACTATATTAAATGTAGTTATACTGTGGTAGTTAAATAATAATAATTTGCTAACAATTAATAATTTTATTTTTCATACTATCTGCACATTTATTACTTTCAGCATATATTGGAGCGTCCTTCTTTAGTGAGAGTAACCAATAGTATTCAAAAAATGGACCAAGACTTTATTTTCTCATCATTATTTCTATATAATTATATTTCACATTTATTACATTTTATTCAATATTTAATTAGAAATTGTATATTAGTGGAAATTACTAAATAAAGTTACTTTAATGAAAATTGTTGTTTACATTTTTATAGGTAGTTTAGTAAAAAGAAACTGCCACAAGAAATAAATAAATGACTGTATTTTATATTCTTATATTTTACTATGATTTTAATGTTATTTATTCAACAAGAATAAATGATAGGTATACATTATTATATACTTACTAATATTCCATACATACAATAAAAATAATAAATCACAGAATAAAGAATGTCGCCTTACATAATTGTCAACAAATAATTAATTAATGTGTGTACATACCGATAAAAACTACATTTCTAATTTTCTCTTCTTCATAACTTTCATGAACAGTACCATATCTGAAAAGAAATTGAAAATATAAGTTTTATTCATGGTTATATTCTCCATATCACAGGAATGGAACCTACACCATGTGTGATATGAATCTACCTGCTCACCAACCCCACCAGGGAAGTTGTGTATGAAATGGATTTAGTTTAGTATCTATAGCATGTCAGTAAATCCAATAGCTTAACAGGGTTAAGGCACTTTAGTTGTTACTTATACCTGATTTTTGTGTCTTTATCAAAGCAATTTTGTTATAACCCTACCTTTTAATCACACATCCTTAAACAAATAATTCATAGTACAAGATGGAGTCAGTCTAATTTATATACACAGGACTAAATTGAAACACTCTGATGCGTCAGATCGGAGGTCGCACGAGTTTCTGCTCCCTCACTTATCAAGTATCCTTATACATTCTATAAGGTAGGTACTACATCGCACCTTCGGTGCAACAAAGTCACAAGAGCCTGCGAGATTATGACGTGCGTTGGAGCTAAAGCGACACAAATGATGTAGACGAGTGCAAAAAGCCTGACTGAAATGCCTAAATAATAAGGCATAACTCATTTAACTAAATAATTCCTGGTGCAACAGTCACAATTCAGGACACTTTTTTTGTTTTGCGTTTTATTAGAATAATTTTAGTAATTTGAATTAAACTTTTGACATGAAACTATAGAAAACACAATGAAGCATCAATTTTATAAAGATTTTAAACCTACTACAATTAGACATCCAGTAATAAGGCAATAAATGCGAAAAAAATCTTCAAAGTCCTCTCCTGTAAAATTCAAAACTGAGCTGTTGTGACTTTGTAGCACCGAAGGTGCGACATGATGATACTTACTTATAAATATAGGAGTATTTTATTTATTTATAACCTGTGTCAGATTCAGTTTCATTTATTAATCTTTGCTTTGATTCTCTTTGTTTGGGTTTGAATGTGTGTGCCCTTTGGCAAAGGCCTCCTCCAATCACTTCCAACCTTCTCTTTCCCGTGCTAGTCTGGACCATATTTTACCAGCTGTTTTTACAATCTCGTCATCCCATCTTTTAAATTGTCTTTATTTATTGTAAAATATAGGAGTATACTTACTTATAAATATAGACATGACAACAGCCAGCATGAACCAAAGCCAGCATTTCCAGGCGCTGCGACTGTGCACTTGCAGACGATCTGATTCTACCTTGAGAGACATCAAGTTACGGTCCGTCAGGTCGGTCGATTTCTTCAATGCCTGGAAGATAAGGTATAATCATTAAGGATATCCTATCTAATTCTACTAATTTTATAAATGCGAAAGTTTCAGAATGTTGTTACTCAACCACAAAAAACTATTGAACAGATTTTTAACTATTTAACTATGCCAGCTGGTAATGTACGAACTAAGGTTAATCAACAAAAATGTACCAAACAATGACAAAACATAGTATGAAAGTTTCTTAAATGTCATGGCTTTTACCTCTGTATCTCCTCTAATAATGGTACTGGCTATCTGCGATTGCTCCTTTAAACTCTTGGTAAGGAGTACCATATTTTCAGCCACCTTTTCCTGCATATTCTGATGGTACTTGAGTAAAGAGTCCATGTCTTCTTGCCCTCCAGCATTGCTAGTGAAGTTCGGAGTTTTTATGATATTGCGTTTACTTAGAGAGTCGTCACTATCTTCTGAAATGTTGCAAAGTAAGTTTTGAGATGAGAGATTGTAGAGGATGCAATTCCTATGTTGAGCAAAGTAGAATGTAGGTTTCATATTTTTTTCGTGATTGAACTAATCAGGTTTCATACTCTTGAAAGACATCTTAGCAAAGCTCATTTCTACAATGACAAATCATCCTAAAGCTATTTAACCGATAGGTTATTTTAAAGCTGGGCCATTTTATCGAATAACCAACAGTGTGTGTAATAAACCAGCACTTATGCAGTACTAGCGACCCGCTGGCTTTGCACTGAGGAAGAGGGAGGTTTATATGCATGTATTATATATATAAACCTTCCTCATTATATACATAAACTCTGTCTATTAAGACATGATTCATGAGTGTTCATTAATATGAAAACCATATTAAAATCCGTTGCGTAATTTAAAAAATCTAAGCATACAGAAGGCGGGAAGCGACTTTCTTTTATACTATGTAGAGATTTAATTAATATAATACATTGCTCAGGAACATTGCTGAGGAAAGTTTAATTTACTAAATTCATATTATATTTCTATAAGAGAAAGCTTAAATCAATATTACCTAGACCAAAGAGTTCAGATCGCAGCTCCACTCCATACTTGACCACAGTCTTCTGATGTATTTCCTGAGCTGCGGCATCAGCAGACATGGTCGCTGCTCCATGGGACAGGTGCTGGACTGCTTCTAACTAGACATTACAAAAACAATGTTTAAGTCTTAGAAGATTGTGATTGCACAATAAATGTATTTCAATAATCTATCTATTCATTTAAAAAATTAGATACACGCTTTGCATATGTGAATAAATTTATGATATTCATACCTTTCTCAAGAAATTCTCTAAGTGATGGTGAATATTGAATTAAAATCAAGTAGTTATTAAGTACCAAGTTAATAAACAGTTAAACAGACAGATATTGATGTGAGTGACTTTAATATATACAATTTAGACATTATGGGCCTTTAAACCTGGCCTACATTGTTTTGTATGTATTATTTTGGTATTGTAGTTTATTTTATTGACATAGCTAATTTTTAACCGACTTCAAAAAAAAGAGGAGATTCTCTGTTCGATTGTATATATATTTTTTATGTTTGTTACCTCAGAACTCCGTCATATATGAACAGATTTGAAAAATTATTTTTGCATCGGTTCAGTATAGCTACGAAGTGGTCCCATATAAATTTCATCGATATGTGACCTTGGACTTCGAAGATACATTGAAGTCGGTTTTTGTTTTTTTCTAAAAATTATTTTACAACTGTTATTGTAGACCTTACATCCCCTTCTTTAACATTTTGATAATTTCTCTCCATCTCAAGGTTTCCCGGAAGAGATCGCTTTTAGTGATAAGGCCACTCATTGTACTTAACACATTCTCTAATTGTCTTCATGTAATGCCTTTGATTTAATGATTGCAATAAAGCATTCATCTATCATCTATCTATGCTACATCTTTGAATGTATAACAGGCAACTTATTGAACGAAAAGCCAGTTGTTGAAACTTCAGGCCTGTAGGGAATGAAAGAAATCAATACCTTCTCTAAAGGAGTATTTAGTGTAGCAGTTTGAATTACGCCCTTCAAAAACGAAGCTCTTTTGCTGTACTCAGTCAGCACATCTTTCGCTGGTTTGCTGAAATGTAAATTATATTTTGATTGAAATTTTAATAAAACAGTTTGATATACAACTTAAATGATATATATTTTACATTCACACCCGATAAATAACATATTATTTAATTTTGTAGGTGACAACACCTTATAGAGTCAACATCGAGTGGAGCGGAAGAATGTGCTACAACAAAATAAGTAAAACTATTGATAAATGGGTTAGACTAGGTGATTTTCTGTATGTTTTGGATAAGGTACTCTACCCGAAGTCGATAAACAATAGGGCATGTAAATATTGATTTACTCACTCTGGTCCAGTCTTCAGCTCAGATATCATATCACTTAAAGCCTCTACATACTGCTTAAGCCTCCAGTTTCCTTCTAGAGGTTCTTGTTTCGCAATTAACTCGCATTTATTTAGTAGCTGCCTTACATTCATTTCAAGCCTGGATTTCTTAGGAATATTGACTGGAGCGAAAATTTTTGACTTTTCTATAGCCATGTTGTATCAATTTTTGCTACTTTCACTCGATTTTATATAATTTCCAGTTAGTTATTCGGCTTCTATTCATATTACAATAAAATAAAAATGAACCAGCTGTTTGACAAATTGACAACTTTTGCATACGTCTTGATGTTACTGTCAATGCCGGCTGTTTAGTGTTTACTCTACCAATTTTTTTTTTATAATTAGTACCAATTTGGACTTGGACATGCAGTGCAGCCACTCAGGTATGAAAATGGGGAAGCCCAAGGAACATATACTCTAGCGAGCCTGGGGAAGCCTGATACATCCTTATCATCGCTTTGTGCTCGTTAGGGCATATCCTTGTCGCACATTAACCAGTAATACAAAAGAAAGAGTGAAAGAAAGAGAAGTGAAGAACAAATAAATACAATTTGGGTGTGTTCAAATCTTGAGTGAACAAGTATCTACTGGGTAAGCGTGCTTCATCTTCGACCGCATCGTCACTTCCCATCAGGTGAGATTGTGGTCAAACTTTATCTGAGTCAAACGCAGACCCAGTCTGTTATAAAAAAAAATAGATCGGGCAGTAAATAGGTAATTATTTTATTATACTCAGATAAAGTATTTATTATACAATATGGTCACAAACCTCTTCCAATTTCCATGTTAAATATTAAACCCATTAACCGTAACCTCAGATAAAATATCCAGCTCGAAGACCGTAACATATGTTATGGCATTTCCTTCTCTCATCTCCAGTGCCTACCTACTTACCTATTTACTTTTAATTGAGGGGGATTTGAGGGTATTCAGAGTAAAAATAACACACAAAAGTACAAAGTAAAACATTTATTATACCAAATAGAGAATACTTAAGACAGAATTACGACTTGGGCGCGGCCTTCTTAGCAGCTTCGGCTTCGGCCTCGCTCTTCTCAAAGGTAGCAATGAGCTTCTCTACCTCAGAGCTGGTCAGAATTCGGATGATGGTCTTGTTGTCTTGACGAGTGAGGGTCGCCATCTCCACTGTAATATGAATTTAAAATTATTTTAAGGTAGAATAATTAGGCCAGACTGGGACTATATAGCATATGGTACACCAGTAAGAAGTTTTTTCTGAAATTTTGTCACCATTCTGCTAAGAGGATTAAACATACCTTTTTCAGGTGTAAGCTTGGTCATATCCAGTGTTTTGCTCAGAACCTTGATAGCCAAAGCTTGTGCTTCAGCGAGGGTTGTCTCATTTTCTTTGTACTCCTGCTTCAAACTTGAAACGGCAGCCTGTAAACAAAGTTTTTTGAATGAACATTTATGTTTAGAACATAGCAGGTACCTGATGCAAAGTTTCATTTTCATTTCAAGATTGAATGGCAATCCTCAATTACAATATAAATGTTAACATAAAGAAGTCATCTCTTTAAAGCCCTTGTAATTTTAATGAAAACAAGAGATTGCAATTACATAATAATATATATTTCTCATTAAAGTAATATTTCTACAAAATAAACAAGATTGGTATCTAGATATCGAAAGTAAAAAACTTATTTATACTTACAGCACTGTTGTTTCCGATGCATGTGGCTTTCCATCCTCCGTAGTTACCGCTGGGGTCGGACTGGTACAATTGGTAGCCATAATGCTTGTCCCAACCCATGTACAGGATTGACACACCAAAGGGACGCTTGCCTGAACGAAACACAATGTATGTTACTTAAAACCTGTACCTTATTATAACTGTAGATGATTACATTGAAATAGTAATGGTACAATTGAAAGAGTGTCTGTAAAAAGCAGCAGAAGTATGCTGCATTGGAGGTACAATATTATTTTGTGCCCATCGCTGTTGGGGCACTGATGCCAAGGGTTTGGTGAGTGAGATAGGGTGTAGGATTAAGGAGAAAACTGGTGACCCCCGCTCCTGCTTGTACAGGTGCAAAGATTAGCCATAGCTATCCAGCGCAGAAATGCAGCCAATGTTATGGGCACTTTTGCACCAGGTTCAGTTAGGGGTGGATTATTTGATTAATTTGAGATAAGACATTTTAAGTTTTTATTTAAGATATAAAATTAATGTTTATTAAAACTTAACATGGATTTAAAATTGAACATAGTTTATGTGACATAAGTGTACTGATTAAATGATATTTGGTTGGATATTTGGAAGAGCATTTGAAATCCTTATAGAAACAAGCAATTATGTTGTGTCATGAAAGAAACGAGTGGATCATGTATAACATTATTATATAGTTTATTGATTCCAGATATAATAGCTATGAATAACATGTAGATATGAAAATTGCTTACCTCCATACTGAGTATAGGCTTGCTTGACATCACACAGCCAAGACACAAGCTGTTCACATGGGATAGATTCACCATAGTTCAGTAAATACCTCTGTGCAATCAGTCTCAGTTCATTAGTCAACACATTGGCGTCAGATGTGATACCAGCTACGGAGCAGACCATATCATCATTCAGTTTGTAGATTTTCTCCGAGAAAAATACTTCATCCAGCAGTTTGTTGGTATTTCTGCGCTCGGCAGCGAGAAGAATGCCGTCGGTAGCAAGGATGCCCAGTGATGTGCCAGCGTGACTGATGGCTTCCATCGCGTATTCTACTTGGTACAGACGCCCTAATAAAAAAACAAGTTTAAGTTTTTGAAAGTCAAAGGAGTATTTATGAGACAAATAGCGGTATCCGTACCTTCCGGCGAGAATATAGTTGTACGTGTGTCGTAACGCCGAGCCTGAAGAAAAAGAATACATTATATTTTGCTTGGTGCTTGGATGACCAAGCAAGAAGTCGATAACCTAGAAACGGAAGTTACACACTATTTCGAAAGCTATTCGATGTTCGGCTTACCATTTTGTGTTTTTGTTAAGATTATTTTACAGAGAAACCGACGTAAAATATATAAATTAGTTTATTTTGTGTAAATGCAAAAGTTTCGCCGGATGATACTCAAATCAATTCGAGTTTGACAACTTTATATGACACTCAATTCTGACACATTGACGTTTGTGTTAGGGGCGCGTTCCATTCCTAGGGCGCGTTCAGTATTTTTTTTTTTTTTTTTTTTTTTTTTAAATTATTGGCAATTGCTCTGCTACTGGAGCATTTTTGCCAGCTTCACGTCAGCAGCGGTCATAAAGGCCGCAAGATTAAAAGAAAGAACGGGTTAACAAATAAAAAAATAAATAAATATCACTATTAAAGAAAAAAATTACATATGAACTCAAAGATTTAAATTATTTAGAGATAAAAAACTACATATGATTCGGAATATGATAAGGTCATTAGAGGAAAGAAGGACAGCCATGGAGGAAGGAAAAGGAACTACCGGACTAAGAGAATCTAGAAAAGCTGAGTGATCAAGAAGAGGGCAAGAGAAGAACATATGATTCAGATTCCCCTCATCCAGGCCGCATTCGCAGAGAGACGAGTCCCTAATATGAAGCTTATGAAGATGGGATGGGATGCAGCAGTGACCTAACCTCATACGGATCAGGCAGTTTGTTAATTGTTTCTTGAAGGGCCATTTAGCAAACCAGGGTCTTCGCGGGATCGAAGGTTGCAGGGATGCGTAAGCAGAGCCCTTAGATTTACTAGACACTTTCCAGAGAGATGACCATGATTTGAACAAAAAAGTTTTCGGAAGTGAGGCAAGGTCATGAGGAAATATACAAAAAGGGACTTTGTCCCCACAGACGACTGCATCTTTTGCCACACTGTCCACACGTTCATTTCCAGACACACCAGCATGGCCGGGGATCCAAACGAAAATTACTTCAAGGGTTCTAGCAAGGCAAACAGAAAGGGCTTCTTTAAGTAAAAAAAGGATAACATTGTTAGAATTTGAAGAAAAGGGATTTGAAAGAAGAGACTGAAGAGCACTTCGGGAGTCGGAGAAAATTAAAGAGCGAGGAAGGTTGAAAATCAAAACATACCGGACTGCTTCAAGCAGCGCCCAGAACTCACCCGAAAAAACAGAAGTATCCGGGGGGAACTTAATTTTTTGAACAATATTATATTGGACATGGAATACACCACACCCAACACAACCAAGTGGCGATAGTTTCGAGGCATCCGTGTAGATGTAGTGCCAACAAAGCCAATCTCTCCGCAGAAGAAGCCGAAGATACTCATCAGCATGAGGGTCACCAGCGCAGATGTCAAAGTCCAAAATCACACTGGGCCGCGAGATGACGACATTATAGCTAAACGAGAAAAGAGGGAGGGAAGGAGATCTGAAAACAGGGTCTTTCAGGGATTTAAATATGGCAAAACTCCTTAGGAGGAGGGGAGGCTCTTTAACACGCCAAAAACGGGATGAAAGCGAGAAACGATGAAGAAGCTGGAGCTTAGGGACAAGGGGATGATTGGAAAATTGAACACAGCGAAAGAAGAATCTATTAGCAAGAAACAAACGACGAAGATGAAGGGGGGCATCAACACACTCCACTTGGAGAGCGTTGATGGGGGAAGATTTCATAGCCCCAGCAATAATGCGAAGGGCTTTTGATTGAATAAGGTCAAACCTTTTCATGCCTGCCTTACAAGCAGGCTCCAAGAGAAAAGAGCCATAGTCCAGAGAGCTCCGAATAATCGCATTGTAAAGTAGTTTCAGGACAAATGGGTGAGCACCCCACCAAACCCCCGAAAGACATCTTAGAATATTGAGATTTTTCTCACACTTATTAGCAATATAATCGCAATGCAACTTTCCAGATAACTTATTATCTAAACAGAGCCCAAGGAATTTTACAGAATCCACAACCGGAATCTTGGACCCATTAACCGAAATATTGATAACAGGAGGGTTACGCTTACGAGAGAAAATAACTATATTACTTTTTGAAGGAGAAAGATCCAATCCATTGGAGAAAAGCCACGAGTTAAGACAGTTGATAGAGCTAGAAATGCAGCCGGAGGCCAGATCAATATTATTATGTGAGGAGTAAAGGAGAATGTCGTCTGCGTATTGCAAAATGCGACAGAGGCCAACCGACCGCTCTAAATCAGAAGTATAAACATTGTAAAGGAGGGGGCTGAGGACCGACCCCTGAGGCAGCCCCCGCCAAATTACTCTACGAGGACTAATAGAAGAAACATTACAACGGAGATAAATATACCTTTCACATAGGAGGTTCATGATAAAATTACATAATTTAGCAGGGACACTGAGAGAAGAAAGTTTGCTCTTAAGAATAGAAAGATGGACGCTGTCATACGCAGCAGATATATCAAGGAACGCCCCCACAACAGACTCGTTCCGAGAGAAAGCCAATCTTATGTCAGAGGTAAAAATGCTTAGACTATCCATTGTACTCCTGCCTTTTCTGAAACCATATTGAGATTTGGCAAAAAGACCCCGGCTTTCAAGAAACCACTCAAGGCGGTTCTTGGCCAAGTGTTCAGCAAGTTTCGTCAGGACCGATGAAAGAGCAATGGGTCTGTATGAATTTGGGTCATCCGGGTTCTTGTCAGGCTTTAAGATAGGGATTATAAATTGAGATTTCCAACTTACCGGAACAAAACCAGAGTCAAAAATTGTATTAACTAAACATAAATAATAAGAGATCAAACAGTCACTAGCTTTTGAAAGAAAAGAATAAGGAATGCCATCCATACCAGGGGCCGAATCTTTGACTGATTTCAGAATATTTTTCAACTCAACGATTGTAAAAGGATAGTCTAATGAGTCAGAGGGTAAGGGGACCGATAAAGATGGTAACTCGGAAGGAAGAGGGCAAAATTGAGGGGCTAATTTGTCCATAAAAGCCTCCGCCCAGGACAGAGTGGGACAGCAGCTACGGGAAGGAGTACACCAAGAACGCCTATACCTTCTGATTCTCATCCAAACCAAGGAAGCAGGAGCACCGTGGTTAAGGCTGGAGCAGAATGCTTTCCAACAATCACGCTTTTTATTATGAAAGAGACGTTTGGATTTGGCCATGACTTTATTTAACTCCGCAAAGTTCTCATTAGTCATAGAGCAACAGAACCTAGTCTCAGCATTTTTACGGGCTTTTATAGCAAGACTACAATCCTTATCCCACCATGGAGGAGAAGGTAATTTACAAGATGGAGGCTTTTTAATAGGGAACGATTTTTCTGCACAGTCAGAAAGCAAACTAACTAAATGATCGGAGCAAAGGGAAATATTGTGAGGAGAAACTGAGGGTAAAGCAGAAGAAAAAAAAGCAGTAAGCTTAAGAAAATTTTCCCATCCAGAACAATCGCTATTGCTGAGAATAAATTTTAGAAGAGGGGGAGGAGGGCAACCAGAGACAGGGCTGGGATCTCGCTGAGGAAAATTTAAAAGAATGGGATAGTGGTCACTGCCATGAGTAGAGGGCAGAACATACCAGGAAAGGAGAGAAGCAAGCTCAGGAGAACATAAAGATAAATCGACTGCACTACTAAATTCATTAGGACGAGTCCTTCTAGTAGGAGAGCCATCATTTAAAATACAGAGGTTAAGAGAATCAAGAGAGTTCAGTACAAACTCTCCACAAACGTCGCGCGTTCAGTATCTATGCTCCGTAGACTAATAAGAGATTGACAGCAACTATAGCGTTCCGTACTCAGAGGAATGTAGTGTCATTCTTCTGAGGTTCCGTACGTCTCAGACCGAAGACTTACACTTGCCGGCTTGCCGAAACGTCAGAGTGTTTTTCATAGTTGCAACTTGTCGTGAAAAACACTCTTTTGCAACCATGTCACAACTAATGGAGACATGGAACGAAAGTACCTACGATCAGCTTTACTTTTGAGTCAGTTTCATTTTTCAATCCATTCATTAGGGGTCTCAGATAAAGTGCTGTCTACCCGAAGGCATGACGTCATTTCAAAGTAAATACCGTGTGCGAAGCTTGTGTTTATTTTATATGTTTGCATTTTATCTAAATCAAAAAGATATGTTTTCTATGCCATGGTCCTTAAACTTCACAAAAACATATAAATCACTTTGTAAGCTTGCTTTCGTAGAGAGCTTATCGTTTCGTTTGCCAGCGTGTACGTCATACGTCCTGAGGTGACCTTTTTCGCGGCAATATTTGAAACATAACATTTAAACATAGTTTAAGGACTTTATTTCATTAAAATATTACTTTTCATAGCTATATATATATATAGATTATGGTTAACTTTAAACACTTTCTGAAAAGTTGTCCGATCCCCTAGTGTGCATATTTTGATTTTAAACTAAGTAGATAACTAGGTATATAGACTATTTACCCTTATACATATAGGTACTGTTTAAGAACCTAAATAGATCTGTTAACACGCGACAAAGAAACGGCCACGGCTAACTAGTCCGGAAGCCATCACCCGAAAATCATATTAGTTCATAATTAGCGCAAGCTAAATCGTATTTAACGCGCTTTAGAATAAGTTCCTTTTGTATTCTGTGGTATAAGTAACATAAGTAGCAATGGAAAGCGTGCGTCACGGGCCGGGCGGCGCGCGGCAACCAAGGAACATTATACTCTAGCCTCAGAGTTTCTTCCTCTGCGACTCTGCTCTCTCTACTCTCTCGACTCTACTCTTGAGGCGGCAACCCACTGCTGCACGGCCACGCACGCCGCCGCCGCCGTCGTGGCCCCGCTATGTACTTGTAGCTTCGTACCTACAGTGCAGAGTGCGCTAGGCCTGCTATTACTTAATCGGCCTTATGTACCTACGAATTGCATTTGGTTAACATAATCAATATAAAAAACAACGCAATTTTGTAAAACAATTTATTTACCTAAAAAGTAATGAATAATGTAACGTAAGTACTTACACCACATTTAGCACACAAACATTCTTAACCTACTTTATATTATTATGATTTAATAACAATATAAGTAGTATTTAATAACAAATTTAAAAAACTTACCTAGTTACTAAACTCTTTCAATAAATTTTGGAAAGACGCCACTTTTATGTTTTTGTGATGGGCAGGTCAATACCATACCTATAATAGTCCATACTAAGCGAGCGCAGATTCTGCAATTAGCTACTATAGATAATGTAGTAGGTTTTATATAGTATTTTTAATATTTCTATAGCTGCCTCATGTCTAAATTGAATTGACAAAACGCTAGTTTCAATCCACATATGTTCTATGTATATATTTTTACCCAAACATGATCGTGAATCCATGTCACATTAGTATGGACCTACTCATGAAGCTCGCTCACTCTGCTTCATGTAAAAAGGTACTCCTTGATTTTCTTGCTTATTCTAAATGTATTTATACAATGTTAAACAAAATAATAATAATTAAATTCGCTTAGGTACCATTTTTGTGTTTTTATACGTAACGTTAAAATTACGAATAAAACATTTCGTGTCAATTTTAAATCCTATTCAGTAGGTGTGTAGGTATCCAATATGGGAGTGAATGTTTTATGATATTATTAGAATCTCCATAGTTTACTATGGTAGGTACCTATCAAGTAAGTACCTACCTCTATGTATAGATGCAGAAGTAAAATATCTATCCTAAGTTATTATGAACTATGCGATGCTGTCACCATTATGTGATCTTGGGACATCCAGTCATACCGAGTTCCTGGTTGTAGCTATCAAGTCTACAATAGGCTGAACAAGGATGTATACTAGGATTGAAATTACAATAATCATGAGAGCTGTAGATAGCCCTCCCTGGGGCGCCGAAAAATAGTCCATATTGAACCCTATCGTCATGGTGATAAGGCCCATAGAGATGGCGAACAAACCCACGGAGATGTGGAGAATTTTGACTGGTCCACTCTTGATCATCAGACGAACCTTCGAGGAGAAAAGCGCGATGATGCCGGTGATGAAGCTGACTAGAGCAAAGGCCAGAGCGATGACACCTGTAATTCGATGAATACGAGTGGTTTAGCAGGTTGGTAACAACTTGGCATGGTAGGGACAGGGACTGTTCACTTTAGAAAGGTCACTGAGGAAGAGTAGGTAGGTACCTACTGAAGTATAAGATCTAATACATCTACGTGGCGAGCCCTGGTGTCGGAGTTATTAGACTGCCGGAAGGTCTCCGACATGGCCTAGCGGCTGTTGTCATAAGACAACAAGCTGGACCGACGGCTTAACGAGCCCTCCGAAGCTCATATCTACTGTAAAGCTACTTCAGCTAAGATAGGTATGGCTAGGAAAGTTCTAAGCTAAGACATTCTATTACGTATCTAGGTTAGAATCATAATGTCGCTTCTACCTACACGTATGAGAGCTCATGCTCTAATTTTCTTTTCTCTCTGAAAACATGCGCGTTTGAAAGAACTAAAATATACAAAAAGCGTATTTTACTTTGTTTCACCTAACAGTCTAGTTATCATTGTGTAAGCTGCGCCTATTGCCAAATGATACTGTCAATTTTTTTATCTCGCGATCATGCGATTTGGTTAGTAAGTATGCCAATAGGTAGATAAGTCTTTGGGAGATAACTTTATAGTAACTAATGATCAAGGCAAAGTTTTTACCAATTCATCATTCTCAAATACCTACTTACTAATTTTACGTGTAAGTTAGTAACCTAGTCATCGCATCGGTATGAAGGTCATAAAATTGTTTAAGGGAAGCTTTTACGTTGGATGACATAAAAGATCTCTTCAACCAAGAAGCCGAAAGTTGGCTAACTCGGCTTTGTCAGAAGAATTCCACTCCCATAAGGTAATAAAAGAGCGCTTACCGCAAATTCCATGAGGAGTTGTAATCTGCATTTCAACTTCTGCGAGTGCGAGGAAGGTTCCAGCGATCACGAAAATAGATCCAATAAGCTGCAGACATCCGTGTACGATACGTTTGCCATCGTTAGAGAGCTGAGACGACCAGGAGTTGTGGCGGTGGAGGGTTAGGACGGCTTCGACGAGGAATAGCTGATACTGAAACAAATATAGGAGATATTCTTATTAGACGGTTTACCTACCTAGGTATATCTACTTAGTAGTTCTTGTAGATATAGTAGGTTACCTAGTAAGTTAGAAGTAGTTAGGGTAGATAAGCCTGAATCAATTAATTCTACAGGTCTAAGTATTTTATAAGGTTCAAAGACTGGTAAGAAAGAAATTAACGTATCAGTAACACTTAATACCTAGACAGGTATACGACGATAGGTACTTCCGTAATTACCAGTTCTCATAAGCTGTGATCCCATAACCATAAATGGAGGCTGTTGAGTAAATCATTATGATACCTATGCCTTAAAAGCCAATATTCACCACGGTAGAAACAAAATAAGTCACGTCACTTCCAGTAAAACATCACCACTATAAACCCACTGCTCTTCACCAATATCATACGTACACCAGTGCCCGCGAAAATTATATGCAGCTGCAGATTGCTGATCGATCCATTCGGTGCTGACGTTAGTGCGAAGTGCCAAAGACAGAACACAACTATCGCGATCTGCATGTGCTGGATCAGGTTGAACAGCTGGCAGATGGCTTTCCAGGCGGTGTCCCACGAGGAATTGTATACGTTCCCACTCTCTTCATCATACGCTGCTGGTGCTCTAGTTATTTCCGCTTGGTAGGGTACGTGTTCCCTGACCTCATACATCTCTATCTTCTCCACGGATTGCTGGCTCGTACTAGGCCTATCCATCTTCGCTATCTTTGCCACAGAATAGGCCCCGTGAACCGTCTTTACTGCAGGCTCTGACACGCGTGAGACCAACACCTGCACTGAGTCCAAAGTCTTGGAGACACTCTTGGAGATAAGATGAGAGCATTCTATCGGGTTTCAATGACAGCTCTGAGATCTTGCGTAACGAGTCGATACTGTGGAAAGGTGATAAACTGATAACAGATGGTATTTGGTAGATTAATTTTATCTCGCTGTGTAGTGACGAAATTTCTTTTTAGACTTCTGGAGTGGTCGCGTCAACTTGACCTGAATAGCATTCTCTTACACTTTCTTGAAAGATACTATAAGAGGCGGCAAAAATAATAGATACCATTACCTAGGTGTAAGCAGATATAGCTATATTATTATTTGAGCCATCTCTTCGTAATTCCTATATATATACATTTATACATACCAAACGTCGCACTGTGATTCACGTAGAACAAGCTAGCTAGACAAAATTATTTTTTGCTATTTTCTGTTTCATGGGGCTTTCTTATAACTTGTTATGACTTCCTAATTAGGTCTAAGGATATGGGGCCCTAATTCGGGGATAGGTGGAAAAAAACTTTTTTGAGTTCTTTTTTTATAACGTTTTATGAGTACCTAATTTGGTTTTAAGGTAAGGAAACCAATTGGAGGAGGGTAGTTACCGGGTAGGTAGAAAAAATAAGTATTGCCAAATTATTTAAAGGTAAATATATTTTAAAAAACTTAAGTAGGTATATAGTAAACACAAATAATATGTACAAAATACACAAGAGCCAGATAAAAATATGAACATCAAAAATATAAAATTTAGCGAAGTAATAAACAAAGTACCTACACAAGATTACAAGAATATAAAGCAAGTATTTGGTAATTGGCACCTATTAGGTGTATGTACCATGTACTTACTAATACAATTAACTTAGACACTTAAGTAAACAAAAATGAAACAGAAAGTACTTACCTACTGTAAATCCCCAAATGTAATGACTACCGATTATACCTAATGTTACCTTGAAGGACATACAGGTAGCTAATACCTGGAATTTTTAATTCTAGGTATTAGCTATCTGGTACATACACCTAATAGGTGTATGTACCATGTACCTACTAATTACCGATAACGCTATCTATACCTAGAACTAATACAATTAACTTAGACACTTAAGTAAACAAAAATGAAACAGAAAGTACTTACCTACTGTAAATCCCCAAATGTAATGACTACCGGTTATACCTAATGTTACCTTGAAGGACAAACTGGTAGCTAATACCTAGAATTTTTAATTCTCTCTATCGCTAATTTCTTCTTCCGATGAATCGTCCACGGTATAGTCCTGCAAGCTAACATCAGGACTGGTAATTGTAACATTTGGACAAATATTCACAGTAGGGGCTATGATTAAATCTAAAACTTCGGAAGGGAGCTGACCAGTTTTTTTTTTAGGAACCTCTCTATGGCTGTTTACTACGGGATCAGATGTGATCAATAACATATGCAATAAATCTGTATTCGTAGCAATACGTGACTGCTTTCGAGTATTATGCTCTCGGAATCGTCTGCAATCTTTATTGCGAGCTTCCTGAGCTTCTTCAGAAAGCTGCCCGATTGGCAGCAGAGCCGACTTTATAATATCCGTACTGTGCACAAGAATTTTGTGCACAGTAGCAGGCATGTAATACCACGGATACAGACTTATGTACATATGTCTTGTTTCCTGTGCCAACAATTCAAATTTATCGGTATTTATGTCATATCCGGAAGCCAAGGTACGAAGTATGGTATCAAAATTTTTAATAAGTTTCACATCTATTTCCGTAATATCAGCACTCAGCTCAGGGTTCCCAAAAAACCTGCGGGCAGTATTTCCATCATTTGTATTACCAAACCCTGGCTTTGGTTTATCCACAATCAAGCCCATTTCGGATTTGAAACGGTTCTGAATGTTGGTGGAACGTTGCTTCATATGAGCCTTGTCAGCAGCATCTCGTATTTGCCATTTTTTGACTTCGAGACGATAGCTAATATGAAGCAAGCACTCAAAACAACGAATCCATGCATGCAGTGTAGATATACCAAAACCAAGGTTGTCCCTATTAACTACATACTCCCTAGACTCATCATTCATCAATTTAGGGGTAGCTCCACATATATAACATTTTTGCGATGATGTAGTCTCGGTCACTGCATTGCACACTTTACCGTCAATCATGGTAAAAAGCAGTTTGTGCTTGACAGATACCTCTTTATCATCAATGTGACATATTGTCGGCACCAATTGGTTTATTTCCTCCAACACTTTATTTGTTTCAGCAACGGTAAACTCAGTGGTTTCCTTGGAGAAAATAAATTTAATCGGGCGACAATACATGGTAGATGAAGACCGAGGATTTTGCCAAGCGATATTACCACTTTCGTCTTGCAATTGAAGCGGTACAAATGAAAATACAAACAAATATTCGTCAGTAGCTTCAGCACTGGCAAACTTTTGTTTGTAAGTGCTGTGACCGGAACTGCCATCACAACCCCATTTACTAACAAGACTAAATGATGACCCAAGAGATGACGATTTGAAAACTTCTTGCTGCGCATGAACTAAACGTTCAACAGTTTTATTTAAAACAGCTTGAAGTTTAATATCTGCGCGCGTCTCGTCAACAAAAATGAAATCTTCGAGAGGAAAACAATCTCTTTTAGCTTGCCTAATGCTATGAATTGATGGAAATACCATATGCCCTACCTTCATGCTCCACTTCCGAGTCAGCTTGTAGGAGTGGCTTGTACACTTCGAGTCCACATAATAAGCCAAAGCTTCCTCCTTCGTTAGGCATCTCTGACTGCTTTCACCAGCACTGGCACTATTTCTCATTTTTTTGCACTTCTCGGGACTTTCGCTAGCGTCTCTGATGACAGCAGCCAGGTTTCGGTGGCCAGATAACCGTGCTGAGACTTCCGCTGCAAGCAGTAATTGATTCGTGTCGCGTGTACAGAGCAGATCTTCAACTCTCCTCTTTTTTGTTTTGTCGCTCGAATCGTCAAACTTTTTGCTTGGACGCCCAGGGGTGGTTGAAGATGCTGCGGATGTAGATGGCGTATGCACGTGACTAAGGGACGATACATTAAACACGAAGTTTTTTGACGTCCACTCTGCGTTTTTGATAAGGAAGACATCGCGGCACTTTTTGGATTGATACCAAATTGCATCTAAGTTTGAAGAAAATGCACTGATTGCCTGCTTCAGAGTTCTTAACGATTCATCAGTAATGCCGGAGAAGTCATATCGTGATGACAAAAAGGCAAACAATCCGGTATTTCGGTTTTCTTTTCCGTGTTTAACCCATTCTTCAAAAAGTTCCAATCTTGAGATTGAGTAAACGTGTTCTGTAAAAAAAAAAAAAAATATTTCCACAAAAGTCCACAGCCTAGATTTATCATATTTTGAAAGAAGAAGGATTCAGTCACCATATGTATCGATTTTAAGTCTGTTGCATACCATTACATGTCTTTCCGGGACCAAGAAACGTAAATAATGGTCAAGTTTTCGGCAAGTTGAACTTTGGGTAAATAAAAAAAAATAACTGGGGGCATCTAATTCTTTTTCATAACAAAATAAAATAAGACTTACCGTTAACTTCCACATCCATCACTAAGATACACAAAAACTACGAATGAAACACTGTTTTAAGTAATCGCGCAAAAAGCAAAATTGCAAATGATTACTGGTTCACTTACCCCTTTCCTTATATACTTACCTGATACCCTTATCAAGGGTGACCCATTGTTCGAAATATTCTTGGAAACGAAGTTCGTGGGTGTTGTTTACCATATTATTAAATAATTTCCGGGAAACTTGGGAACGACTTTTGTCTCGCTAGCTTGTTCTAGGTGAATCACAGTGCGTCGCTCGATAGACATATCTATACTTATAATAAAACTGTAACGAAGCGGTTACTGTACATTTAAGATATATTTGAAAATCTATTTTTTTAGGAGTATATGGTAGCAACAGAACCCAAAAATACAATTTTTAAAATTTTTGTCTGTCTGTCTGTCTGTCTGTCTGTCCGGGATAAACTCAGAAACTAGGGCACCAATTTGAATGCAGTTTTTTGAAATATGTTCTGTGGAGTCCGGCGCTACACATAGGCTTTGTTTCATCAAAATCGGTCCAGTAATATTGAAGTTATGACGCAATTTAGGAAAAAATATACATGTCCACTATAAGTTGAACCACGGAACATACCGGACCCTTTGTGCGCAAGGCTCAGCTTAAACTGGTTTGTACATGGGTTGACATGGTATTCTAAAAAATGCTTTGTAGAGTCCTAGGCCACATAACAAACTTCCTAATCCTAATCTATGTCTATACATATAATAAAATCGTAGAACCCAAAAAATCTGTACTTGGAAGATATTCGAAAAAAAACAGCCAGGGCGATATAAAATGAGTAACTAAACATATTAAAACAGTTTTTAAAATTTTTTTTTTGTTTGTTTGTTTGGACTTTTATAACTTAAAAACCAATGACGGGATTTTAATGGCGTTTCCACGAATATGTTTAATTAAATTCTGATTTTAATATAGGCTATCGAAATTTTGAAAAATCTACTTATGGGGGGGTTAAATGGGGGCCAAGTTAGTATGGAAAAAAGTTAGTAAATTATCCTAAAATCTTGAAACTCAGAATTAGTTTATATAATTAAAAATTAACGAATACGGGTCCAATATTTTTTGATATTTAACTTCTTTAAGCGAGGAAGATAGACAAAATGTAAAATTAGTATGAATTTAAAACGCTGTTTACACTATGAAAATAAATTAAATGCATACAAGTAAAGTTATATTTAAATTAAAAATATCATGATAGAAATATGATTTCAGCGTTTTTAGTAACTCTTAGAAAACAACTCGCAAACTTTACATGAAAATAACCATAATTATTTCAACTCTTGAAAATTCATTTATGCAATTGAAACTAGATGGCGCTAGGGGTCGCTAAAACATGCAAACGATTTTTTTACACACACGGTGAATATAAATAAAACATTTTTTTTAAATTTGTTTAGTTTGACGTAACCTGCTTTTTTATGGTACTGAGTGATGAGACTAGCAAGTCGTTCGCCTGATGGTACGGGCTATGCCTGCCCATAGCAATAGCAGTAACACCCAGATCTGAGTCATTGTCTTGACATCAGCTGATATTGAGTCTCATATGCCCAATAATTACGCTGGCTACAATCCCCTTCAAACGGAAACACAGTAATGCTTGCGCACTACGGCTTGGAGGCAGAATAACTGGCAAAACGGGGGTACCTACCCAGACGGCCTTCCGCATACGAGACACCTATCACGAGTAAAGTTACGCCACCGTCCTTTACTCAAACATGGTCGTTTACCTGCAAAGTGATCGATTTTTTTTTTCGACCTGGAATCCTTCTGCTAACCTCTTGAAAACCCTCATCAGACCACAATTCTGGCGGTTTTTAGGTTTTGTCAAGAGGATGATTTTGCCAAAACTTTAATGTATGATGAAGTGCCAAACAACGACTTCAACGACAAACAAACTGGTCCAGTTAACAAACGACGACTTGGTGGGGGATCGGGTGTCTATCAGGAACATGATTTTGGCAGTATGTATGTACACCGTCCATGCCAGTAACAATGAATGCTACTATTTACGGTTGCTGATACACACTGTCTGTCCGCGGCGCTACCTCATTTGCGTTTCTCACACCAGTGAACTGTTCCTCAAAACAACGATGGTATTAAACACTTTCCACCACTTTCCACGTTGCCTGCAAAGCAAGGCGCCTTCTGAATGACGACCAAAATTGGGACAAAACTAGCAAAAGCAGTCGTAAGTGATGCTCACGACGTATGCGCCATTTGTTCGCTTTAATTTTGGTGTTTTGTGGGCTCTCGAGCCCAGTGCAACTGTGGAAATCCAGCCTATAATGTTTTGAGGGACATTGAACAGGACGTTGATGTATAAGACGACGGTGAGGATGGTGGCAATTCACTACCGTACCCCGTAGAGTTTTTGAACTCTTTGAGTCCATCCGGACTTCCAGCGCACTCTATTATATTAAAAATTTGGAATACAAAATTATGCTTTTTTGAAATTAGACCCCGCCGAATTTGGTAACTTCGGGGAGGTTAGTTGTGTAACAGAACTCGGCTGAAGATACTGTCGCTAGAGACGAACCTACCTGAGGCACTGAACCTCACTGAGGTAAACTGATATCCCTTGGTGCTGGTGAGTCAGTTTTCATATATTAGTATTCATCTCTCTCATCTCGAACCACTTTCCGTTCACATTCAAACGCGTGCAGTTTTGTGTGAGCGTCAGCTTTGCAATGACGACCAATAAGTCGCAAGACCAGACTCTCTAGGCCACGGCCGTTGATCTGAGGACAGGATATTTCTCACAGAGACAGCTGTACGAACCTTCTCACGGGCGACGTGATCCCAAAGTTTTTACGTGTTTGCTCCCTGTACAGTGTGTTTTTCAAATAACATGTGTTGTACACAATCTACAAAAAAGTCTCTACATCAGCGTTAAACGAAGTCCACGCGAACGAAGTCGCGGGCAACAGCTAGTATAGGAATAAATAAGTACATTCTCTGTTAGGGCATGATTATAGAATACCTGCTGTACAAAGTTAAGGTTGGCAGTTAGTTTGGGTAGGTGTAGAGTATTAGTAACAAAGTAAACTAAGTAAATTAGTATTAGGCACGTCTGTTTAACCAATTTAAAGTAGCTCAGCGGGCTATGGAAAGGGCTATGCTTGGAGTCTCTCTAAAGGATCATATCCGGAACGAGGTTATCCGACACAGAACCAAAGTCATTGACATAGCCCACAGAATTAGTCAGCTGAAGTGGCATTGGGCCGGCTATATTAGCCGCAGAACCGATAACCGCGGGGTAGGGTAGACGTGTACTATAGAACTGACTTATAGACCGCGAATTGGCAAACGTAGTGTAGGACGTTCTCAGGCTAGGAGGAGCGACGATCTTCGCAAGGTGGCTGGCAGCAGCTGGATGAAAGTAATCGGGGATCGTGCTCAGAGTCGTGCAATTGAAGAGGCCTATGTCCAGCAGTGGAAGATGATGAGGTATTTACATATGTCATTGTCGGCCTACCTTGATAGGTACCTACTATCAGTCCACTACTGGATATACGCTATTTCTCGCCACTGAACCTAAGCTAAGTACCTACTATTAATTATTCTGAGCTGTTGCATAATAATATACTTATACAATATAGGATGCCTCCTACCTGTCAATGTCGCAGCGCTTCCTACAATATGATTGTTTGCTAATCCGTATTATTATAAGGATTTTATTTTGAATGCCTTCCCTCAATTTTATTAAATGTTTTTTTGCCACTGGCAAACTTTTAGTAGGTATAGTTATTAATTACCTAGGTGGTAGGAAGTTTAAGATATAGGACTTCTGCGTGGAAATGGACTTTTTCTTTCACCATAATTATTTAGAGCAAGCATAAATGAATATGTTAATGACAAAAATGCATGGCCTGTATGCCCTAAGCCCCATGATGATGAAGATTAACACATCAGTGTGTGCATGATGTTTATATTTCATTTCTTCTTGGATTGTACAATGCTATGTGAGATGTCTAATGTAGTTAGTCATTCAAATAAAGCTATAAAAATTGTATTTGAGTTGGAAGTGACTAGGTTTTACAGTCATGCTCACTCAAATGTCTTTGCTTGCGGCGGCTCTGTGTGTCGGGTCACTCCCTTCCCTCCAATATGGTTGAGGGGGGTGATGGCTGGTCCACAAGTCATACTCGTGAACGGGTGCTGCTTGCGGGGACTGGTCTGTTCTAGTCACTCCTACTGCTACTGTCATACCTACTTATATTTTATTTACACTTTTCTGTTACTGATACTATGACTATGGGACATCTCACTCGCATTTCTTGTTTTACATTCTGTTAATTCTAATTTATACGTAATTGTGCTGAAAAAAGACATCCCCGCAGAGTTTCTTGGTGCTATCTTCTCTAGCGGGCGTATTTCCGAAGCACTGGTAGAGTCAGTTTTCGCATTTCTTTTCAGCACTCAGACTTCAATTTGAGTATAGGAAAGAAATGGGTAAACATACTTACCATTTTTTCAAAGTCATGTTAACATAAGTTACAATTTTTGACATTTTTTATTTGTATCATGTGTTTATGACCTTTAAAAGTGCACTTTTGTGCCTATTTAATAAATGATATTTGACTTTGACTTTGACTTTGAATTTATTACAAATTAAAATACTTTAAAAATATATTTAAGTACCATCTAGCAAAATCACCTAGAACTATATAAAGCAAATGTTGGCTAAAAGTTTAGTATAGCTACTACTCGCTAGATGTCACTGTACGAAATTTTGTTTCCATTACCTACTCGATAGACAGTGCACTACTTTAGTATTCTGTGGCACTACTTAACTCTTAAACTGTTAGAATTGCTATTACTCGCCAGATGTCACTGCACCAAATGTAGTACATAATTTAAGACAGATGTCACTACTAGTAATTATCTAAGGGTCAGTTTAAGTTAAAGTGTGCCTATTATAGTAATAGTAATTTTAAGATTCCTTATATCTGAATATAATATAATAAAATGCCCAATTTTTTTCTAGACGTCCATATTTATTGTCTTTACTTACCTATGTAAGTATCTACTTTCCTACCTATTTCTTGAAACAAAACACCTCTCGTTTGTCGGTGCCGCGTCCTACATTTAGGAATTTTAGGGAGGACCTGTGACCGCCTTCCAATTAATAAAAGCCTTAATGAATACCTTAGGGCACAGAATACTTAATACTTAGGGTAAGGACCACGAGGCGTAACCCATTTGTCAACTTACCACCTGATAACGAACGTTCATTGAGAAAAAGACAAAAACACAGGAAAAAAAAAGTAAACCTAAGGGATTGGAAGATCGTTTGATGTACAAGTAGGTATCTCCGAATTTTGTAATGCGGTGCTGCAGCTATTAATTAATTGTAGAGATAGGAGGGAATTATGGATAGGTAGGTAGGCAGTTAAAAATGTATTGTCATTTGTTTTTTGTTAGATAAATTAACTAGGAAAGAAGGCTACTACTTTATAATTATTACACGTTTACTTTTGGTAGGTATATTACTGTAGGGATTTACATGTACGTATTGTAAATTATAAGTAGAGGTACGGTACCTCTACCTACCTATTTACTATATATATATATATATATATATATATATATATATATATATATATATATACATATATTTTGTATATCGTGGTATCCCGGGTCCAGTTGCCTATGTCCTATTCCAGGACCTAAAGTAGGTTCGTTCCAAATTTCATCAAAATCTATGAAGTAGTTTTAGCGTAATTGAGTAACAAATCCATTCACACAAACTTTCGCATTTATATATTTTTATTTCGCACTACTATTGGGTAGGTAAGGACCTAAGTATTTTCATTGATAATAATATTGATCAAGTAATCTTACCTACCTTTAGCGAAGTTCCCGGTGATTGCCTCTTCCCACCAGCTCACTTCCCGGCCGGCGCGCGGCGACCACTCGATTATAATCGGCCGTCGGCATCGATCGTGTATCGATTACGACGATCATTGATTCTGATTTATCGATCGGCGGATACGATCATCGCTCAGTCTCAAGTTTTGAGGATATACCTGATTAATAGCCCTGGTAGGTAAAGGGAAGGAAAGTAAAAGGATCTTAAATCTTAAAGGATAAATTTTAATGAAGCGTAAAGTTAGCAAAGGAATACTAACCATACGTTAGTTTGTGATTAAGTTGTGTGTATCATATACCTATAGCACAGTTTAAATGTGCTTATAGGTAGGCAATCTATACCATAATATTATAAAGAGGTAAAGTTGTATGTTTGTAGGAGGTAATCTCTAATCCGATTCTTAAAATTCTTCACTTATATAAATCTACACTATCCCTGAGTATTGAGTATATTTTATTAAGCCGACGTGAACGAAGTCGCGGGCGGTTGCTAGTCAAACATAAGGTGTACAAAAACTGCGCCCAATTTTTCGCGTCGATTCGTTGCATATAATTATAGGGTGGCATGGATGCCCCTGTCTACGGTAAGTTACCTATCTATCTACCAAGCGGCTCCCAAGTTTTTGCGACTGTTAACTAAGTAGGTATCTGTGGTTTTTGAGAAAAGGTCAATATGTCGTTTTGGCTTACTTAACTTTTCTTTTGCCATTGCGTTTTGGTCGCGCATAGGCGGCAAAATGACAAAATTTTGTACCTACTAAGAGTTTCCCATCCTTATACCTACTTCCTCTTTAATTTTTGAAGGAGCCTGCGACTTGTGACATTTATATATTTTGAAGTCATTATTTTTTCTTTCCCCTTCCATTAACCAGTAAACTTTCTATGCCTATCTAAGCCTGTAAAAGACATCGAATTAACGCACTTGATTAAAGAGATTTATCAATACAAGCGCAGGCGCATAGTATTGCGGGAGACAGAGGTTTGTCATGTAATTTTTTAACTTAATATTTTTTTTTATTCATAGAACTGTGTTGGCTACTTTTTCGCCTGATAGTAAGCACCGATGTGGCTGATAATGGTGCACTTAGCTAAATCTAGAGCAATTCAGTGCTACGCAGTATATGGTATTAAAAGTTCTGGGTGGCACTGCAATTTTGAAGGTGGAGGAAGATAATGTAATGGAATTAGGTGTGACGTTGCGGAAATTAATCTCAAGATGAAGATGGCGAGAATATGAATATGAATTATGAAGATAGATGAGGTTGAGAAAGAGGAATATTCCGATCTGTCCCCCTGCTCTGTGCCCATGGGGTGACAGAACGAACAAAAAAGTTTGATCCGTCCCCCTGTTAGCGATAAGAGGACAGTTCGAAATGAGCGACCGCTGCGACGCGTCTTCTTGATGGTTCACCGAACATCAACTCGAAACACGACTAGGTCGCTTGACTTAACTCTATAATACCAAGTATGCACAGAATACTTAATAATAGGTATTTTCATTATTTCTGTGAAATTTATTATGTGAAATTCAAGTCGCGGTCATAATAAGCAGAAATAATGTTGCCTATTTTCCATTGACTCTATGCGAAACTGCTCTACAAAATATAGGGCTGCTATGCACATCCTAGCTGTTGCTCTTGTAATAAATCAACAATCACAAAGGTTTACATCTTGTTACTTACTAAAATGAAACCTGTACTATGAAAAATAAAAGCTATTTAATTATTTTTTACTCTTTGCTAGAGACAGAATCTCAGGTATGCTATAAACCAATTAAATTGGAATTTGGCAAGTTCATTGGAGTCAGTGATCCACTATTTTATACATAATTCTAGCAACTCCTGTAGGTATATAATTTTCGATGGTGTTAATAATTGGCAATCTACGGACACGGTTTTCGAACTACCGCTAGTTACGGCCGATCGTGACTCGTGACCAATAAATGAGGTTTTGAATACTTTTTATAAGTGTGTGGTTTATATAAAACACTCGTCGCATTCAGATGTCCCTGTGCACCCATTTTGTGTCTGTTTGTCTGCAGTGTGAGCTTTGCCACATTTGGTGCACCACTTACTGAGTTTGGAAGTTACAGGGACGCTTTGGACGTGTTACAGATTGGCTTAACGGTGGTGCAAGACTGATTGGGACATCGTTAGTAACTGTTCACTGTCATTTTATAACGGCAAAAGTCAGGTATTGTAGTTACTTACAGATATCTTATCCATACAATCATCATCATCATCATCATCATCATTTCAGCCCGTGTCAAGCCACTGCTGGGTATAGGGCTCCTCTCCCTCACGTCATTTGTTCCGGTCCTGTGCATTCCGCATCCATAAGTTTCCTACCCCCGTCACTATAATCATCGGACCATCTGGCCGGTGCTCTGCCTACTAGTCTTTGCCCGTCTCTTGGCCACCATTCTGTAACTGCCCTGGTCCATCTACCGTCCGTCCGTCCGTACCGTCGTCATCTATACAATGCTACAGTACTATTTATTATTAGTCGTAAACTGTTCTCAGATGAGTTTATACATATAAAACACTATGTATACTCAACGTTTATACGGCACTATATCGAACCTCGGGAGGGCACTGGTGACCTGTAATACAGGTTCTTAGTCACCAGTCTCTCACAACGCTAGGGTAGGTATAAAGGCTATTTTACAATTTGACTGGAACTCTGTCTCACAAACTAGCTAAACTGTATAATTCGATACCAAACTCTTTTACTAAAATACAATAAACTGTTCGGTTTAAAGCATAAGATTTGTCAATCGTTCAAAAACTCGTCTGTTGGGCCAGCCAGTTTATTCAATCAAGGACTTAATTGAAAAGGAATTTATTTCAAAGTTCTGGGTGGTGCTGTTATTGTTATGGGCTGGCGTATTGCTTACCATCAGGCAAACGACCAGTTCGTCTCGTCATTAAGTTACATAAAAAAAAAAAAAACAATAACACCATAAGACCTATTACTTCCTCAAAACATTATATTACAAGTAATAAAAAATGGAAGATTTCCGCCACAACGTTTCATCCTTCCCACTCATACATTCGCCACGCCCGCGCCCTCCCGTCACCAGGAATTTATTGATGTGTCACGGATAATTTTCCCCGTCCTGCAGAATATAATAAATCTATGATTTCCTCTATTTCCGCAATCTCTGGCATTATTAGAGTAATTTTTATTTGATTAAAAGAAAATTGAAAGAGTTTCCTCGTGGGAAAATAAATAAATGGTCTACAAAGGTATCTACTCCATTGAACTTGGGTACATATGCCAACATAAATAATTACATAATCTAAGAGCAGTTCTTGGAAATAAATAAGTAGTATACAAATTGGTTTATGGAAATGGCTCTGTTATTAATACGCTATTAATATTTATAGATTCAGGTAAAAAAGCGATCTGGTATGACTTTGTCTTCTAAGAGTGGTGGGGTAGGAAGGCTCTGGCAAAGGTTGTAATCTACCATCTACCGAACAAAGCTATGCTAAATGATAATTTTCTCTTCTTCTTCAGCCTTTATTCGTCCATTTCTGGGCATAGGCCTCTCCCAATTGTTTCCATGGCATTCGATCTTAGGCATTGTAGCCAGCGAAATTAGTATATAATTATATCTATATACAAACAAATCTTACTATACTTAATAGAAGTTTTGTAGCCAGCGATATTACTGGGCATATGAGACATACCTAATATCTGATGTCTCGGGGTGATAAGCGCAATACAGTGCTACGCAGTGCTTTTTATGGAAGTATTAAAAGTTCTGGGTGGCACTGCAATAGTTATAGGCAGGCGTGGCTCTTACCATCAGGCAAACGACTTGCTCCTCTCTTACTCAGTACAATAAAATAAAAATCTTCTGCCTTGACCATCCAGTCATGGCCTGCGTGTCCTCAGATGTCGTCTACTCATCGCTTCGTTGGGCAGCCTAGTGGTCTGGTGTTCGCCCACGGACTCCACTCTAGGATTCGCTATGTTTAGTAAATAACAAGTATATATTTAAAAAAAAGAACCGACTTCAATGTATCTTCGAAGTCCAAGTTCAAATATCGATGAAATTTATACGGGATCACTTCATAGCTATACTGAACCCAACGCAAAAATAATTTTCGAATTCGGTTCATAAATGACGGAGTTCTGAGGTAACAAACATAAAAAAATACAATCCAATAGAGAACCTCCTCCTTTTTTGAAGTCGGTTAAAAATCAGGGAGGCGGATCTGAGCAGAGAACAACGTTTTGGGTTAATGTTCGGTAAACCATCAGTGAAATAGGATAGAGCATTGCTCAACTGCCATCTTTGTTTAGATCTATTATGGTATGCTACCATCAAGAAGTTTTTTATTATCGACTAGCAATACCTAACCAATGAAACTAAGGTCCTAAACCAACATTTTTATGAATTTTCAAAGTGTTTTTTAAATTTTAACACTATTTTATTACCTACATCACTTTCTAGTTTGTCTGTCTGTCGTTCCGGGTGGAATCATGCAAATTAAATTCCGAGCACTTCCCGATTAGCTATATAAGAATTCTTCAAATGTACATACTTCATATATGATTGCAATAAACTATTGAATATTGAGTATTGAGCTATCCGGCTAAAACTTTCAGGGTAGCTTACAACTTGATGACAATGCATTATAAATCCATAAAAACGTGGTTTTTAGATTATTTTTTTAATCTACATTAAGTTTTTTTTATAGCTGTCCCACATACGTACAGAAGTACAACAAAACAACAGGACGTTCAACAGGCATTATTTACACGGTATTTATCGGCATCCTCGATTCACCACTCAAGAGGACCACACGTACCCTGCCCTAGAATAAACAAGAGTTACATGAAGTAAGGTCTGGACCACACTACTTCTTTATTTTAGTTATGGATTCATATAAAATATTATACGATATTTGTCAATAAATGATTTATGATATTATTTTACGTATTTAACAGTTTTATGATCTGATGTCACCCATGATAATTAAAGGTTTTTGTTTGGGTTGGGTATGTCAAGTTGCTGTCTCCAATTTAGGTATTTTCTGGGTTCTTCATATATCTTTTTGCACCTACGCCTATTACACGCACTACGGTAAAAGCCTACTTGCCTAGACAGTGCAAGTTTCTTACCAGTTGCATATCATAATGGTATAGAATGTCATATCTAAAAGGTATGGAACTTTAGACGGTGCATTTCAATTATTTGCTTACCATTATGGTGTGAAACTGGCAAAAAACTTGCATTGTCTAAATGAGCCTTAGGCCAGTATTTTTAATATGATATTAATGAAAAGAAGGGTGACGATAGGTAAGTGCCACTCTAGCCTGTGAAAACAATAATAATTAAGTCACTTTCTTGTGTCTGTCTGTCGTTCCTGGTGGAATCTTGCAACTAAAATTTCGAGCACTTCCAGATTAGTTGGCTGACTGATACTTTCAGGGTAGCTCAGAACTCGATGACAATTCATGGAAATGTGGTTTCAGATTATTTTTTTTAATCTACATTATATTGTTTATTTTTGAAATTGGCTTTTATAATTTAATATTATGGTCCTCGCTTTTCCTACCTTCTATTTAATTGATTAGGATTTATAAGTGATTTACGTTTAACTTAAACTTAACAGAAGATTAATCTAGTATAGGTACGTTTTATAAAATAAAAACCGACTTCAATGTCTGAATCTTTGAAGTCCAATGTCAAATATTGATGAAATTTGGGAGCACTTCGTAGCTATACTGAACCCAACGCAAAAAGAATTTCTAAATCGGTTCATAAATGACAAAGTTCTGAGGTAACAAACATAAAAAAAACAATCGAACAGAGACCCTTCTTTTTTTAACCCGGTTAAAAAGACTAATATTTAGGATGTCCATTAACACTTTTTTTTTGTCTCTATTAAGGCGAAGACTTTATGTTAATTATGGGTAGCACAAAACTGTGTTAATGTCATTAAGTATCATGATTTTCTCATAAACTTATCCTACCCAATGAGAGCGCGACGTTATTTACCGTTTTAGTTTATTAGTTATCAGTTCACACGTTGTTTTCAATCTTGCCTCTCCAAAGAGGATGATTATTGCGAGACAGTGTGTCTGAGCCCTCAGGTGTAGTTACTGGGTTATTATCCCAGCCCACCTGGAGCACCGGAGTACTGCCTTCTTATTAAGATATTAACTATTACTCGACTAGTATTTAATGGCAGTATTGATGGCACAGCGTTGGTAGCAGTTATTTTATGATTGTCCAATTGAGGACCGTAAGTTAATATAGCTTCTATTTATTGGTAATCTGAGCTTTGCTTTTTTTATTTTTTTTTAAATATTTATAGGCTTGCGTTTGACCGCTATCTCACCTGTTGTTAAGACGATGCGGTCGAAGATGTAGCACGCTCGCCTAGAAGAAACCTGTTCACTCTTGTCTTAACTCTCTTGTCTTGTCTTGCTCTTCTTTCCTTTTGGTGGCTTTGATCTTTTGAGAAAGGTAGTAGTTTTATACCACACCCACTCGGAAAGTGTCTTATTACTCGTTCATAAACGGGTTACAAAGTTCGTAATTTCTCCCTTAAAAATGTGCGGCGGGAAAAGTTATATGGAATTTCATTACTGCCCTCCGAAGCAGGGCAGGAATGTTGTATGAAAATCCATTACTGCCCGGCTAGCTTTCTTTTGTTTTTTAGCAGCGAACATAAAAAAAAAACACAAACGTCAAACCTCAAAAAGATCTTGTATGAAATAATTAGAAAAAAGAGGCGGGAAACATACAAACCTCAAATCTCAAAAAGGTTTTATATCAAATAATTAGAGAAAAGAGGCGGTTTTTTTTTTGTTTTCTATTTTTAATGAAATGAGGATGGTAACCTTATTCTGCAATACGAAAAAAAAGCGCGGCAATTTATTTCGTTGCGTTAAATTTTGTTTTAACTAAATTGTATTTTATTTTTCTCGTAGGTGTAGTATAAAGCACTATGTATCACTCGGGAGAAAGTTCTATTTCTGAAAGATCGTTTTCTCCCCTCGGTGTACAATGTACTATTTTTTAAGAACCTAGATATGCTCAATTGTTTATTTTATAATAATATGAACTTTTTTGTTTTAATGGGTTGGGCTAAAATAATCTTTACAAGGTATATTTTTTATTTAATGATCCGTCTCAGAAAGACATTACATTAACATTACAATCTAGCCTAATAAGACTAATAAACAATTTTAGGTTGACTTAAATTGCTATGTATAGTATAACAATAGTTAGTATTCTTTGGTATAACTAAGAATGTGTCCATAAGCACTTTTCTTTCTGTCTCTGTTAAGGCAAAGACACTTTGTTTTTGTGTTTTTTACGGGTAACTGAAGTATGCATATTCTTTCTCCGTTTATACAACCTTAACAATCGAATCCATTTTCAAGTAAAAGACCTTAACTTTTTTCCTCAAACAAGTAGATTTAAAGTTACATACTGATGCTAAAACATCATGAAACATCAGAATTCACAATTAAATTTCACTCACTAGATATAACATCTTTTGTTAAAGAAATTACACATTTGAGACACGTAAACTAAAACGGCGTTTTCCAACCTATCCACATATGGTACAAACTTCACAAGCTCGCTATACAAGACCATAATATGTCAACTCATTGCTAACTCATAAAAGCGGCGGCGCCCTAGAATACCTTAAGAATGTAATTATTGTAACTTTTACTAACTTTGTACTTTCCACACAGAACTTAGAGCGCGCCTTGTCGAAATCAGGTGTAAGAAAAATGTTTTAATTAGGAATTATTACAAGATGTATAAGCCAGTTTGGGTGGAAGCGAGTGTGGCTGGAAGCGAGTGTGGCTCAGTGGAAGCACGTGCGACTTTCAATACGACGCACCCAAGTTCAAAGCCTACCGAAATCGCACCACTGACTTTATCTATAAAGACGGTGAAGGAATACATTGTGAGAAAACCGGCATGCCTAAGAATTAATCACAAAAATTCAAGGACGTGATTTGCACCAACCAGCACCAACCTACATTGGGCCAGCTTCGCGGGATTATGGCTCATACTCTCTCTATGAGAGAACGCGCCGTGATGATGACGAGAGAAAAAATACTTATACGAAAACGTAAATAATCGTAACAAAAACCATGTAAAAATATCTTTGCCTATTTTATGCCACACAAGAACTGCAACTCATACATGTCAATAATTCAAGTCACCGCCGATTCAACACAGCTCATAAAAGCGGTGCTCTAGAACACAGTACATAATTACTCTAACTTTTACTCGGTTTTTACTTTCCTACTAAGTTGCAAGTTACTGCGAGCCCTTCACAGTCGAAAGCCGGTGGTCCAGAGACGCGCGCGCACTTTCTGGGAGAAAATAGAAACTGTACGAAGGAAAACTCGTGATGACAGTGCGAAAATTGTAGCATTGGTTTTGGTGGAAACCTTACTAATTTTTGGAGGCTAAGACTTTTGTTAAAAGGCGTGAAGTGATTCTGGACCTAGATTCGTTGTATTTTTGTAGCGGGTGAGTTTATTAAATTAATTTTATTAAGTAAATATAGCTACGAAATTAGGGTATAAAATAGGTGAAAAATATCCAAGCAATTGTAATAATAGGAATACTTCAAAATAATCGGACATAATTGTAAAAAGTAATTGTTTGTATTTATATTTTAAAAATAAGTTAAAACTTCTGGAACTAAATATCTACTTACTTAAAAATAAAACAAACATTGTTGATTAATTTATATACTTAATTTAAAAAATACTCAAAATCGGCAAAAAAAAAGACGAGGACTCATAAAAAATACACAATATATGACGTAATTCAATTACGTCCGATAAAATCTTTATCAAAACGGGACGTGCCCATAATTGCGATCTATTTTACCATTTAAATGCTTACCGTTGCAAAAAGCATGTTCAATCAGTGGCAGATAAAATCAGACAACATGTAGTCAAGTAACATGCTAAGGCAATGGTATACTAGGTTATTCTCGTGGTTTTGCGTGTATCTTTAGATTCTAATATTACTTGTTCTATCTTATAAATATTCAGATATTTATTTACCTTCTTAAGTAGGTAAATGTTTTTTACAATATTTCTATAAAAACAATACAGGTATACAAAAATGCTATAAAAAACTTAAACCTAGAATGCCGCCGGCAGCCGGACAGGGCCCAAACTACCGGTGCCGGTGGTTAGGACTGCAGAGTGAGGAACCTCCTGACAATACGTGCCGTATCAAGGAGTACTGCATTATAATAACGATTGGTATAATAAAAAAAATATTAATTTAATTTAGGTATATCAATATAACATGATTCAAATAATCAAATTCAAATAGTTCATGCAGTCATTATGAAGCCAGAGGTAACTAACATACAGACAGACTTTAACATTTAGAATATTAGTAGGAAGTAGGATAGAATAAAAAAAAATTGGCTTAATACCTCCAGTAGGCCTTTAAATTTTATATAAAAAATCAATGTACAAAGTGGACCCATCAACAACTTTATGATAGTAATTTTGTAAGAAGCGTGTCTGTGACGCTCCTATCTGACATCGATTACAGGTGGGGCACACTAAATTGAAGAGAGTGTGCGTGAGGTGATGAGAGATGAGTCCATCTCATAACCGTGGAGTCTCTACGTCTCGTCTCTACACACGTCACCATAGAAATTTGTATGATACTCACATTATTATGTTATTTTAATTTTTTAATAAATACGTTGGTGGGTATTTCTTAATCAACTTGTTCTTATGAATCTTACTCAAGACTCGGCAGAAAAACAAAAACGAATGACCGTCTCTTGTTTTTCATTTTCAACTTCAATTGGCAGAAAATAGATGAAATATCACTTTACTTTGATGAATCTAATCTATTTTTGTTCCCCTGTTTCTGAGGAGTTAGGCGTCGCCTAATCTATTTATCCTTAGCATTAGAAATTTTAGAATATCATAGATACTTTTTAAATATTTGCTGAAATTATAATATTTTACACTTATTACAGGTCTATAATTTTTTTTAAAATTAACATGGTCTGTGACATAAGAATTTGATTAAGACACGGTATATTTACCATTTATTTGTTTTGTTTCGAGTTCTCTATATTTCGGCACTGTTGTAAGCACCATGATGACTTAGTTATAGAAAACTAATAGCCCGTTTCTAATCTAATATAAAATCTTAATTGAAATTGCTTATTTATACCTTGCACAAACTGGATCAATAGAGGTATTATGCCTTTAAATATTTATACAGGCTATTTATATTATGCACGTAAATGCATTCACGAATTAAAGCTTATCACAGCAATTTAACTAATCTGTACTATTTATGAGACCATGCTCCAGTGCAGTTTTATTTGAATAATAGCTTATTTATTCAAATCTCGTGGTTGTGAACTATGTTTTCAAAGTTGTTGACATTATCTACTATTATAATTGTGAGCTTGCGACAAATCATGCCTTTTTTCTGTAGATGTGTCTGCATTATGCTGAAATAATTGAAAAATTGAAATTGGTAAATGTATGCTGAACTTGAATGCTGATCTAACTAGTTTGGACTCCTGTTCTTTCCATCACAGTTGTACATTTAAATACCTAAAAATTTGTAAACTATTGTGGGAAGAGGAAATAAATACATTTTCATTTCTCATTTTATTATATCCTAGCTGGTCTCTCCGCTTTCTGTGGGAGTTTCGGGAAAATTTATAATAACTATCTTTTCAAAGCTAAGAAAAAATTACCAAAAACTTTCTACTTTTTATAGCTGCAACATAGTAATATCTAATATTCACGCGTTGTAGCTCTCCTTTTGTCTCCCGCTCCCGCTTCCGTGTTCGCTCCGCTCACCACCACACTAATCCCCTTAGGCTGAATAACCTGTTATCGTGCACGTGTCACGTACAAACATGCCGATGGCGTGTCGCCACGTTGCCGGCTAGAAGATCACAACGAGTAAAGTCGAATGCGACACTTGTGCAAATGTGTTTACTAATGAGCCGTGGGTGTGTGGAGAGGTGTTAGGCTTAGTAAAATAGCAACAGATGTCGAGACATAATTATTGATTCGTTAACTTTATATTTTTTAATGCATCTACTAGTAAAGGACTCTACCTAACAAAGACATGATTTTGCGTTCTATTTAGTTTTTTTTTTCAACGGGCAAAACCATTCTACACTCTACTTCCTAAAACTAAACTTATGTAGTTATATTAAATATGAAATGTGAGATCAGATAGGTCGAATTACTGAGTCTTTTACCTAGTAGCTAGAAGGTCAGTCACGCAAATGATGTAGTTTAACCCAACTTTTAATTATTAAAGAAATGACAAAATTTACGCGAATTGAAAGACTAGCGCTCTGTATTCATACTTTCCATTCAGTCACAGATTCAAGTGGCAGCTCTCAGCGAGTAAAGCCCAGAATTATCTAAAGCATTTCGTGAATGCCTGCCAAAGAGGGCATTCCTTTGCGAAATCGTCGGTTCCATTCATAGCGATCTATTTTCACATTTCCACTATGCTACGGCCCACAAATATAAATATAATTTATTTTATTTCAAATAAAAATAGGTTGGTTACCTATGTTTCTATATTTCAATTTTATTTTCCATCCATGGTTCGCTGGGGTTCGGTGGAAGAGATCGCTTTAAGCGACCGCCCATTGTTACACTTATAAATAAACATACTTTGTCTGTATTTGTTATTTATTATGTATTTTGATGTGTGTTTATTTATTTTAATCAATGCGTACATACGTGACAAAAAATAAAATAAACTACAATTTTTATCATTCAGATGTTTGAAATGTTTGAAAAATAATTGTCTGAGTGATAATAATGATATTAAAAAAAATATATTATAAATTAATAAAATAAAATAACTAAAAATAAAATGCATATTTAGTTCTAGTTTCTTAAGACCCATACATAGAATTATCAAACAAAGAACAATTAATTAAATACATTACATTAGTAAAACTAAATTTAAATCAACAAATCCAAAAAATAAAAACAAAATAATAATAATATAAAATTGAAATAAAATAAAATTAAAAATTAATGTCAAAAAATTATAAAAGTAAAAAATATAATTATATATATTTAAATAATGATAGTCAAAATTTATTTTAAGTCACAATTAATTATTCCTATATAAGTATATGTCTACCCGGCACCACATGAGACATGTTTCTCACAGCAGTGCCGAATATAGGGGCAATCAAGTATGTTTATAATTTAATATAAAATGAAGAATGAGTTTGACACCAACCCAGTAAAAGACAATTTTCAGACAACTCAAAGGAATTATCATCAATTAAGAATTACTTGGCCAGTTAACTGTATAGAATTATATACAATTACCATAGACTTTACTAGACTTTATTACAGACTTTACTAGAATAAGATTCCGTAAGATTTAACGTTGGAATGCAATACAACAAGCAAGCTGACAAGCAAGTTAACCCATGCTGACAGGAAGAGCTAATGTTAAGAAAACAGTTTAAACTTAAATTAACTTGTGGTCAACGATGCTGGTACACTAACTATGTAATCCTTTATTATACCTATGTAATCATATCTGTTGTGATTGTGTTGTGTTTGTGATCCTTAAATAAAAAAAAAAACAGTTTAAACTATTTGTCATCCTCTGCAATTCATAACCCAACAGCTCCAAGGTTTATTACAAAAATATTACCTATATATACATCTACCGTGGAAGCACAGCGATTTTAGCAGGCATGTTGTTATTAAACTATTAATACTCGGCACCGTCCGGCTTATCAAGACATCGACTTAATGCGACATCCTGTCTCTCCCGGTTTGCGTCCAGTTTAGTGCTGCCAGATACGGTTTTCAGAAAATATCGGGACTGCAGACATAAAATTTTAATAATTTTACAAGAATACCCGGTAAGGCGGCAATCAGTCAGTCACATGTGATTTTGTCGAAGAACTGATAACTGGTGGTGAACCAGCATGGAGACGGGTCTGAGCAGTTGCTCAACTGCCGTCTTCATTTAAATCTAATACCCATCTTCGGCCACATCATCGCTTCATCAAGCGAAACGATGGCCATATAAAGGTTAATCTATAAACGAAAAAAAAATACGAAGAAATGATACGAAAATCGGGCTCAGTGGCCTGCATTCGGAGGCGTATTATGTCTGTAAATGGACAAGTATGAAGACAGATAACGTAGAATTGTCCCCATAAGACGATATAAGAAGGGTAGAAGAAATTTAGTTGCTCGAGCAGTTGGCTCGGTGGCCCAGTGGTTAAGGCGTCGGGACAGTTTTCTGAAGACGCAGGTTAAATCCCTGCCCAAGCAATTTGGCAGTCACACAAAAATCAGTGCTGTTATTTATTGAGAGTGTATGTATATAACAAAGCAAAAGGTAATTTAAATCCTACAGACTTTTTACGGATATCGGGACTCCTAGCAACCCTAGACCATTTACAAGTACGCAGAAGGCGAGGGTTACATACTGGCGGCTATTAACTATTAGTAATCCTATTAGTAATAAGTCACATGGTACCACCGAGTGCAAGGGTAAAAGCATAAGCGACGAAGCCCGGAGGGAATAGCATACGTTTTTATTTAATCAGCCAAGATTTTAATAGAAGCTCTCATTAGACGGTTGGATTAGGGGTCAGATGTAGAAGGCAGTAGATACATTTTCTTTGACACGGCGCTTATAGTCAGCCAGGGAGCTTTCTCACTCTGCAGATTTAACCACCGGTACTTTGGACACTGCCGATGCTGGCGCGGCGGCACACTAAGTTCTGGTTTTTGTAGTCATCATCATTCATCATCAGCCCATCAAATTCCCATTGCTGGGACATGAACCTTCTCTCATACAGAGATCATGGGCCCTAATCCATCAAGCTGTCCCAGTGCGGGTTAATGGATGTCACATATCCTTGAATTTTTGTGACAAATTCTTGGACCTCACGATGTTTTCCTTCATCGTTTTTTGAGCGACTGTTAAATCATTTAAATCCGCACATAACACAGTCAGTTGTGCCGGATTTTGTGGTGTTTTTGTATATAATTTTTAAGAAATATTAAAAAATGATAATGAATGTAATACCTACCTATGTAAACCTACCTATGTAAATAGTAATAATGTGGATCTTTATACTCCCATAGAGACACCTTCAAATCTATTAAATTATAACATATCCTGTTCGCCTTAACGTCTTCACAAGATTTCTGGATACACCCGCCTGTAATTAATATCATTACATAATGACACGCATTACTTACGGCGCATGCTTCGGTTTATGACGTCATTTACATAATTAATATGGCGTCCCGTTAAAAGGTATCAGCCTATCGAGAGTAGTGTATGTTAGACACATGTATGAGAAGGTAAGGTTATTTGTTGCCACTATTTATCCAGAAATAATTTTTTGAATTAAATTTAATGTTGTTTTGTATGGGTAAAGGACTTCCCTCAGAGAGAGTAAGAAATAAGGATTTAGATTTAGAATAGATTGATTGATTTATTTGTTTTTGTTGAAAAATAAAGTATTATCAATACTTTATTTTTCAGCAAAAACAAATAAAATAGAACTTAAAAATTTGATTAGTACAATGGGCGGTCTTATTGCTAATAAAAGATTTTTTCCAGACAACCTTTGGATAGAGAGGATTTGTGATACGGCAAAAGACTGTACTTATATATAATATTACATCTACTTTATACTTTTGTAAAATTATATATCATACGAGTATAATACATACTTACATAAATAATAATAGAACTCTTTACTGTGTATATACAATAGGAGTAAATACGTGCCTTAATCTACCAAAGTGTCCAGGATGGGTGCATGGATGTAAAAAGAAAGGAAGTGTATAGGATTAATTTCTCACTCCAATGTCAGCAATGGTCAGATGCTCCTGTATACATATACAAAACAGTCACTCATTTTAAACCTTACCGCATCAGCATAAAGTCTAAAGTGATCATATTCTAAGTTCTAGTTAATATTCTGTGGTTCTAGTGTGAAACGTCCCGATCCAGGAAGGGATACCCGACACCGCTTTCTTAATGGCACGTTACAGTGACGTCTTCGCGGTGGTATCGAGTATCACTTGGGTTATTGTTACATACGCTAAGTTGTTGAAACTTATCATCTGATGCTGAAAACGTCCTAATTATAATAAACTTGCTGCGCCGCGCAGTTTACACTTGCTCCCTCGGGAAATTTTCGTTTTTCCGGGATAAAAGGTACTATCTCCACTCCAAATTTTATCCAAATCTGTTAGCTGTTGCAGCACGAAGAAGTAACAAACATACATACACACTAACACACTTAGAATATTTCGCATTTATAATATTATAAAAATATAGAAAAATCGCTTCTAGCAATGTTGGCCGTCTATTTCTGTATATATTATTTTTCTTTCTTTCTGTTTCACGAAAATAACTATAGACGCTTTTTAGGGTTCCGTACCCAAAGGGTAAAACGGGACCCTATTACTAAGACTCCGCCGTCCGTCCGTCTGTCTGTCTGTCTGCCTGTCTGTCTGCCTGTCTGTCTGTCTGTCTGTCTGTCTGTCACCAGGCTGTATCTCATGAACCGTGAGCCAGGTGACGAATAACTCTACTTACTTTATTTTGCAGTCGTAGGTACTTACCTACTTTCCTACCTAAAACAGATTTTCTATTATTACCAACGAAATGATAAACGACAGTCTCCCACGTAAACTTTATAAGCCAGGAAACATTATTTCTGTTGTAAGTACTGACGAAACCATATCGTTAGCGGTGATGGATGTTTGATCTGAGAAACTGTTTCATCTCCCTTGGAAGGTCAAGCTCAAGAGCAAGAATCTTTGAACTATTTATATTTAATTGGATTATTTAATGTTTGAATTGTTGCCTGCGGTCTGTGGTTTATAATTTGGGTAACAATAAATATTGTTCTGTGACGGGGAACACAACTTACAATTTAACTTGGTGTTTGGTGGTAGATAGTCATTTGTTACAATTATTAAACTCCGCGATATTAATGTTAAATCGTTATTAAGATTTTGATTCATGATATTTTTGGGTATAGTTTGTGAAAGTTATCCTAGTGTTGATATTTGTTATGAGAAATTACCTGTTTATAAGCAAATTAAGAAGAGTTATAATTTATAATATTTCGGTAAATAGATGATCTTTTTCATATCTTTATAAAATGATAAGTACCTACGGTTCTACTAAGTACAGAAATTAAACTTCTATAGTTTTCACCTAGAAATAATTTTATCGGAAAATATTATCGGTATGACTTTAGAGTCCACTATGCAGAATATTCTATTATGACATGAATAATAAATATCATTACATTCGAACATAAACATCTGTTTACGATCATGTATCTATAAACTAATTAGTAGTTTTCTACTCAATATACATAACTGACTTTTGAAATTGCATTATGTCTTAAGAGTTTCTGGGTGGTCGTATAATATTCCTTCAGACGTAATATATTCAATATTGTACGATTAATATTAATATTATACGATTAGCGATTAATGAAAAATGAAATGAAATTGTTTATTATTTTAAAAGCCATTACCTTTAAATTAAATGAAATGCAAGATTATAAAAATCAAATTAAAATAAAATAAATTATTGTTTGAAAAATAAAATGATTTATCTAAGTGATAAACGTGTGGTACAACCGCCACATCCGGTGTAGTGGGCTGGAGTGCCATTCTCGCGCCGCAGTCGTCAGGGAGTTGTTGGGAGTATTATTGTTCTGTGGCCGGTCGGCTCCTCAGCAGCCCCTGCCAGCCGGGCGCGCGGCCCGCGGCAAACATCTCGTTCGCGCTTCACCACCGGGGCAGCTGGAACATTGCGCGCCACGCGTTGTTGTACTGCACCCTCATTTCGCTCATGGCAGCCTTGGTGTGATTCATCCTCAAGTCCATGGTGTAGACGCTGGTGTAGTTATTGATAAACAGCTGGGTCTTTAGTGCTTCTCTACATCGACTAAAATTGGATATGCGAGCCACTTAGAAGTAAACATCCTGGCTCTATGTATTAATCTAGCATTGAAACGAAGTCTGATCGCCGAGGCCGAAACCGGCTAATATGAATATATACATCGACTGGTTAAGTCGACTAGTAAGCAGGGAAACACCTCATATTATATTATTATTATAATCAGCTCATGTCGTCCCACTCCAGGACAAAGGCCTCCCTACCTGCCTTCCATTTCTCGCGGTATTGGGATATTAATGACCAATCTCTTAGGTAATATATCCAGCTCGTCTCGCCATCTCCGTCTCGGTCTACCACGTTATTTGCTTTCATTGTTGGGAATCCATTTGGTTGTTCTTTTGGCCCAAAGTGCGCCAGACATGCGGCTAATGTGCCCAGCCCAAACACCTCATAACGTTGGAAAATTAAGAAAACAAAAATGATGCAGCTTCAGCACCACCAAAGATCGAAGAACTACATTTGAAATGTATTTCAGTCAATTGTTTCTTGAAATAGAAACAAGAGCCTAGTGGCTAACTTCATCGATTCATTTTTTCATTGGCTCGAACTAATTCTAGAAAAATAACCAGGAGTGCGGAAACTGGCTTTATATTTTTAGGATTCGACTGACTGTAAAGTGACGATAAAACATGCCTGAAAAATATTTACTACCTTTACTATTTTTTCAAATAATAATAGGAAATGAAGAAAATGTACAATTTCAAGTAAAACAGGTCCCAATGAGCTTGGAACCGAATCGTTTATTAACCTTCATACTGCCGCATAGCGCAGAGGTAACCGAGCGCCTCATCGACTGGTCCTTCGATGTCTATCGGGTGCCAACCGGATCATCTTGTCTCTACCCTTCTAACTTCACGTATAATCCAAACTCAGCCACAGGCCGGCTGGCTCATTAGCGGGTCAAAAGATATTCAATATAGATCTTGGTTGCCTATTTCGTATTTTCGGATCTATTTTGAAAATACTCTCAGCTAATGATAGTGTAACTATTATTACTAGTTATTTAAAATATATTATTAAAATGTTTAATATTAAAATTCTACTACCCTACTAATATTATAAATGCAAAAGTCTATGTACTTAACTCCATAACTTTTGAACCGATTTCGATGAAATTTTGTATATTTAAGTATTTAGGTCCTGAATTACTTTTCATCCCGGAAAAACGAACTGTTCCCGAGGGAGCGACTACAGCCCGAACACTACTTGGGTGAACCCGCGCGGCGCTGCTAATAATGATAATAAATAATAATATAAAATAAATAATATAATAATAATTTGTTTTATAATGGTACCTTCGCGGTACAGCTATCTAAATCATATTATTAAAATGTTCAATATTCAAAGCTCAATAATGACAATCTTTGGCTTACTCATGTTCATAAAGTGATTTTTGATAACATCCGTTTGTGTTCAATTTGCTCAAAAAATAGGCTCTCAAATGCTTCGCGTCTCTACATACTCTAACCCTTAGTGAAAGTAAAAATCTTTATTAAAGGGAGTTTGATCAGACATGATCATGGCACTCCCATCACATACATCTAACCTCAGCGTTTTATGGCAATATTGACGATTTTGTATAGCCTTGTCGCTCCCTCTTATAGAGCGAGAAGGCTATACAAGATTTGAATAACATTAAATTTCTTTGAAGACTACTCATATATGTTTCATTTTTTGGTATTTTGACGAGGTTTAGATTTACAAATCGGAATGAATCTCTTTAGACTATTAATAATGAAGGATCTATACAATTTTTGTTTCTAAGTAATAATGCTTGGCTATAGTTTAACAAACTTTTTTTATATCCAAAATCTTTCGCCGCAGCCGTGGTTTGAATTTGAACACGGGACCTTCTCCTTCAGTAAAGGAATTTTGCATACATAAAAAAAAAAAATATAGTTTGTTAAATTCAGGATCTTATGTAGGTATGTCAACGTAGGGTATTATGTTACTACTCTTATTTATTCGATTTTATATATAAATATATAAAATCGAATAAATAAGAATAATTTTAATTATAGATAATAATTTTGTAATTAAACTTAAATAAAGCTTATTTCACTGTCATCGGATGCTGTTACAATGCTTTTATATATTTTATAGCAATAGGAAATGAGATCATTTAAGAATCAGGTGACAACATTATGTTACATTCTTATTCAAAAATTGATTGCCATGCTCAATGGGCCTTATCGTTTTATTATTCAAAAATCCAATGCAATTTAATTGGTAGATTCAATGTTGCCAGAATAGTAATTTTCAAATTTCGCCTAAATGGAACAACAAGAATGGTGTGATGCTCTCAGAAAGTGATCCATATTCTATTTGTTTCTGATAACGTAATAAGGTTACATGTATATAATATAATTCACGAGTAACGAAGAAGTTGAGCGTGTTTTTAGAATCTGTTTCAAATGTAGAATGACAATCCATATGTAGCAGTAGTTTACTTTGATAGTAGGTAGATAAAATGTAAATGTTATACCTAATATAATATTCATTTTTCTAGAGTGAATAGGCATTTCATTCGCAAGCTATATGGTTACTTCTTATGGCTACATCTTCGCTTTCCATGAGGCGAGATGTCGTCAAATGCATGCCTGAATTTACCAATTAAAGATAATAAAATCAAGTAAATATTACCTACTTATTCTTTAGAACCAAAATCTCCCATTTTGATGGGTAATTCTGCAATCTGGCAGCTCTTGTTATATTCTGTGCCGTTACACTAATTTGCGTAATGTGAATGAATGCATTTCAGTGGGCACTTCCAATTACCATATTAAATGTAGCTTTTGTTGTTGTATGATATTGTTAGTGGCGGCACGATACGGGTTTTGGCACCATGAAAAATAGAGAGCAGCCTATAAAAGTCTAAAGGGAATAAGTCAATCCATTCCTTTTAGTTGCGTCGTACGTGAGACCAAGGACTATAAACTTCTTGATAGCGCGTTTTGACGTCAGCTAAAGTAGTCAAAGCGTAGGCAGTGAACGCACACTCTTGTAGTACTGTACTACATTACAACTGAGTTTCAATATGGTTGTAACCAGCTATCCCGTGCATAACTTGGTTGCGACTTTTTAGCAATCAAAATCGCTCGTGAAATGTGACTGATGTTTCGTTGGAAACTTTTGGTAATAAATACACTTTTCTTACAAATTATCCTAAAAAGTACTTTTAATAACGTATTATTAGAATGGGAGATGATATAAGAATTACTTTACCTATACGAGAAGAGGATAGCAAGTAAGTATCATAACGTTAACAATAAGGATATTTTGTAAATTTTCTGATTTTAGGTTAAAACCGAGGTCATATCAGAGCGATTTAAAAAACAACCAAACCAAACTCTGAGCAGAGTGTAAGCCAACACACCCCAGGTTACCTACTCTAAACAGTCGCATACAAACACGCTTTCTTCTTCTCTCAAACTGCAGCTACGACCGGGCCGCAGGGGTGAAAAAATGGAATGTAAGAAATAATGGCAGACTAGCTCTACCAACCCACTTCATAGTGAGGGGTGATGAATGATGAACTTACAGTCATCCGGAGTCACCGAACCACACCCTGCGCCAAATGATGATCTCGTGATCAGTAGAGACGGTCACGAGCAGCTAGTTAAGGAACCTGTAGTTTCTATTGATTTTTAGTACGTATATGTTATACCTAAGTACCTCTTTAAGGCGGGACACTCACAGACTGAAACCGCAAATGACGCATTGTTGAGTTATGCATTTGTTTTGACACATTTTGCTTGGAATTGCATCGTGAATACATTTCAAACGTGCTTTTGCGGCATCTTGGTAGGCATATTTGCACCTATTGCGTGTGCAAATATGAAACACACATCACATTAAACTTTTTTATGTAACAGAGAGACAAGACGAGCACGACGTTTACCTGATGGTAAGCAATACGTCTTCCATAACAGTTGCAGCACTACCTAGAATTTTGTTTTGCAAAATCCCGCGGCACTGCGCTCGTCATAATATAAATCTCATAATGCCTAGAAATTTTGCTGGCTACAATGCCTTTCAAGCCGGAACACAGTAATGCTTGCAAACTACTGCTTGGCGGCAGCATAACTGATAGCAAAGCGGTGATACCAACCCAAATGTCCTCTCACATACGATAAACCTACCACCTAGTAACTATTATTATTATTCTTTATTCGCTACTAAATTTTTAACTTTACTTGAATTTAGCGTTAATTGGTAGTTTAAATAATTTTAGATATATCAAAGGGATATCAATGAAACATCTCAATTACCAAAAGAAATATCTTCATTGGATAAGACTATCACAATAAAAATCAATTCGCTTTCAACTCAGATAAAGTTCGAGATTCAATCTACTGTGAGACAGGTCAATCGAGTCAAGTATATTAAGATGACAACGGATTAATTATACAATTAACTTTCACCTGATTAAAGTGTTCCTACGTTCTTATAAGTCATTAATAAAATACCTGTTTGTATAATAATGCCAGTGGAGCAAACAGCAGTGCGTGGGTATGAAATTCAATTCAACAGTGTCTATCTAAACGATATCAATGCTCATAATAGCTGGTGTGATAGTCACGTAGACCACCATAAATACCTACATCATTATTAAAATATGCTGACTTGAATAAAAATAATAAAAATATCTGACTTTATTGCCAATAAAAGAATCTCAATTGTGCCCAGGGCCCTGCTTTTATTGATTTGTAGGTTCGCATACTTCTAGTATCTATGCCATGAAGTTATTACTCATCTGCTCACAAGGACATATCTGTCCAGATCAAGACAGACGTGGCCAAATCTGGAACTAACAGAACTTTTCAAAGAAATACACTACATACTAAAGTGGTCTTTACTAGCGCCACCTCTGTCAAAGTCAGTCGACGTTGCGTCCAGATTTGTACTAAAATACATTGTCCACTAATCAACAGACGCGGGCAATACAAGAACTATTACAACTTGTTAAGGATATTCATTTGTTTATCACAGCTTTTTGTAACAGCGCCACCATATATGTCTGTCGACTTCTCGTACATAGTATACTAGGAATAATTCAAGATGTCATTGACCCGCTGAAATCACGGGTGGCAGTTAAATAACCACATCACTAGCCATTCTCCCTGTTGACCTTTCACTCCGCAACTAGCCGTTTCTATTTGTTTATTTGCCAGTTCAATTATTTAGTGTTTGTTATTGTCCTTGGGATGGAAGTGAAATTCGTATTGATATGTTTATTACGGTCACGCGTTGAATTTTTGTCGATTGACGTCAAACATTTTAGTACCTAGTTATTAGTTGAGATTGTCAAAGGCTTTGAGAATTCTAAAAATAAAATTCTGGAAGAGCGAGATTCTTACTAAAGATTTTAATATTTTTGGGTTCCAGACACAGTCAAACTTGATGACTTGAATGAAATTAGGACAAATTTCGTGGAAAAATTCGTAAGACCGTGGAAAATGCTGACTGACAAATAAATAACTCAATATTTGGGAACAGCGTCAGTGAACCAGCGTCAAATTCGTACAAGCTGAAAAATATATCAGTTTCAATGACTAATGAGTTTTAAAATATCTTTATTTTTCCTCTTGGAAGTTACATGTAAGAAATTATAGCCTGCTATTTCTAATTGTTTAGCTTAGGCACTGATAGCTTTGAAGCCAAGCTGTTTCATCATCGGATACAAAGTCGCCTCTAGGCATTGATACCGCGGTGGAGTTAGAATACTCAATGGAAAAACTATTTATTTTACGCTACATCGGTAGAGCTAAGCTATGGTTACTAGCAAACATGTTTTTAGCACTTTTTAATAAAATGTAGGATGTTTTGGTTACCGGTTGATAGAACAGTTGCTGTTCTTTGCAATAGGAACGAAAGTTGGAATGAAGTAAAATCCTTATCATTACTTACCTATTTTCCAAAAAATAAGCTAAAAAGCTTTCCATATTTTTTGAAATGTCTCTAAGTTGTAGCGTAAAGCTTTATTGTTAGCTTTATTTCCAAAGTCCTCAGGAGTGTGTGTTTAATGATTTAAACACTTTCTATCAGTCTGTTTTTCGAAATTATTTAAAGTTCTAATCTATAAGACTGTAATACTGAATTTCATGATCTAAAATATGAATAAATTATTGCTTAAATATATGAGACCGTATCTAGGTTAGATCAAAATTATGCTTCTGCAGGTAAATATGTTAATTATGTTATATGTTATTATTATGTTATGTTGCTAATTATGTTTCTGTTTTTTGTAAGTAACGATCTCAAATCTGGTAAGTGGAAACCCTACTCAGGTAGACCTATGCAAACAAGGCTGTAGGGAGAGCATTCCAGATTAATGGCAGCAGATTGGGCGCTAGAGCCGACGGTTTTTGTACGGCTCACTTGCGGCAGAGATACGGCCACAATGAAAACGTTTTCATATCGGTAGTTTGATTTTGTTCGATGCAGTTACTAGTATATTTGTGTTTTAATGGAGTACCAGTTGGAGTCGCCACAGCAAATTGCTTATTTGCTGTGTTTATTTATAAACTGATTTTTATTATGACTGATTTTTAATATTTAGAGAGAAATATACCCGTTTCCAGGTCTAACTGGGCTTCCAAACAGTGTGCTGGTGTAACCAAATTTCTTTTATCTCGTCTTACGAGAACATCACTTCAGACTCATTATCACTAATTAATTATTCACAAAATGTGTCATGTGTGCTGAATAAAATTTTATATTTTTGTAATTAAGATAAACTTAAATTCGAGTAAGTTCTTTTAGTAGTACTACGATTATTGTATTTATGTAGGTATTATCATCATCATTAATAGTTTTATATCAAGAAATTACTAAGAAATATTGTAATTTGAACCGTTAGAGTAGGCATTATAAAATGTTTTACTGTTTCTAATTGATTTGATGTATATTTTTGTAGTTTTTTTACGCTTTTTGAGATAAAGCTAATGTGCTTTAAAAAGTGGTATTAAAACCTAACACGTCATTTGGTACGTTATCGTATTGAGTTTTACTGCGGACCCTTATAATGTTACACAATAAAAGGAACGTAACCATAAAAGCGGATAGCTTCTTTGCTAAAAGTGTCTCAAATTAGAAAATTACGATTAGATTGTTTTTGGCCATTATATGGGATTGTTTGGTTTTATGTATCCCGACCGTAAAGGAAAAATATTTAAAGGATGAAATGAAATAAATATTTATCGAAACACACATTAACTAAAAAACTAACAAAAGAAGCTTATTAGTACCTAGTGTAACAATCGGCGGTCTTATCGCTTAAAGCGATCTCTTCCAAACAACCGTGCATGGGAGAGGAATAACGTAAAAATAAATGGACGGTGGTTTTCAATATCTTAATACACTTACATAAACCAATTACATAAAATACACACTAAAAAAATAGTTAATAATCTAAATGCATACCTACAATACTTTTAAAATATAATAAACATACATATACATTAAAATAAATAAATATGACATACATTACAATAACAGGATAAAGATGATAGTAGCTATTGCGAATAGTAAAAGGATAGTTGCTTGAAAAGTTGAAGTTGGAAGAATATGGTTGGTTGGTTGGTTGGTTGGTTCAAAAAACAAATTAGGTATAATTTTTTGTAACTGCTGTAGGTAGGACACTGGTGTTTAAATGTTATAGACAATATTTTAGTTTCTATCGCCTAACTACATAGTAATAAGTTGTTTCTAGTATACCTGCTATGTATATATAATTCCATCTTGAATAAAGTCCAATCTAAAACACGTTTTTTTTCAACTCTACCAAGCCTACGGAAGCATACTTGTGGTTTAACTTTTACCCTGGCCGCGGGTAAAACGAGCGTGTGCCAGCGGCTTTAGCCACTTGCAGCTGATATGCGGTTTTTGCTACTTAACTAGATCTGACGTATAGTGAGCGTGTTTGAAGAACGGATACGTATATGATTTTGAACTCAAACGTTTACGAAATATGGTTGAGAGTAAGGTGATGATGGTATAGGTGTTAGTAACATGATGTTACGTCATATACCGTCATATACTTGTATTTGCATATTAGAATCTACGATAACATGCAAACTATTACCATATTTCTTCTTATAATTTCCCTAAGAGAACCATGGCAGTCGACCAATTTCTCGATAAGAGACAAGTGTAAGCTTCTCTTAATGAGTGCTCCATTGCGATTATTTTTTTTGTTTTCCACTAGTAAACGTCAGCGAGTTCATCCAGCCAGAATGTTGACATATAGTCAAGCAGTACTGCGCAAGCATTAATGTGTTCCGGTTGGACATTGTAGCCAGCGAAATTACTGCGCATATGTCTCGGGGTGCGCAATGCAGTGCTACGAAGTGCTTTTTTGGGATTAAAAGTTCTGGGTAGCACTGCAATTGTTATGGACAGGCGTGGCGCTTAGCATCACGAGAACGAATTGCTCGTCTCACTACACAGTTCCATAAAAAAATAGTTTTAAGTAAGTACTACAGGCAAATCTGTTTGTCATCGAACGGCTTTTACTTTTCTTTCGCCTCGTTTCTATATCTAGTAGAATTTTAACCGAACTTTAAAAAGGGAGGAGGTTCTCAGTTTGACGAATATGTATGTTTTTAACTTTTTGTATGTACACTGATTACTCTAAAACTATTTTCCGCTTTTCGGTTGAAAGAGTTTACCCGCTATAGGTATATGGTCTCAAATAAATTTGATTAATATCTAATAAAGTACTTAAGAGTGATAGAGAGACATAAAATCTCCATTAAAAGGTTGGTTTCGTTTCATAATGTTCTTTTTTTATTTGAAATAATATTGTTACTTGAAGTTAGAGCTCGGATCAATTCGTTTTTGTATTTTATTTATATGAGAGAATATTTTCCCCGTAGGTACATTTGCTGGCACTTTCGCCAACACAAACAATAACAAGGGTTCTAACCAATTTGTTGGTTGTATGAAACGCGCCACCACAAACAGTACGGAAATTGTTGAGCAATTAGCTGTGCTTGGTGTCTAAGTAGAGGCATGTAGGTCATTGTATCGGCCCTGCGAGAGGTTAAAGGTATGCTTAGGGTTAGCAGAACTACGATTTGAGTATCTGGTAACTTTGTGTATACTGAATACTAGCTGCGGCCCGCGACTTTTTTATGGAACTGAGTGATAAGTCGAGCAAGTCGTTCGCCTGATGGTAAGCGCTACGCCTGCCCATAACAATTTCAATGCCACCAGAACTTTAAATACCATAAAAATGACTGCAAAGAACTATATTGCGCTCATCACCCCGAGACATCGGATATTAAGTCTCATATGCCCAGTAATGTCACTGGCTACAACACCCTTCAAACTGGAACACGGTAATGTTTGTTTCCCGGGATAAAAGGCTTATGTCTAAGACCTACATACCAAATTTCACCAAAACCCGTCCTGAAGTTTTCACGTGATTGAGTAACAAAGATCCATCTATCCATCCGTCCTCACAAACTTTATATAATATACAATATAATAAGTACCAAATTTCATCAAAATCCCTTCAGCCGTTGCAGCGTGAAGAAGCAACAAACACTTATATACACAAACTTTCGCATATGTTATTAATGTGATAAGTGTAAAGAATCTCTAGTTGTTTCATATTGCGTATAACCAATACCTACATTATTTAAATTTTTATAAAGGGGGGTGTTTGTTTGAAGACTTTCTAGACTTTCATACCTATCAATAATATATATTATTTAATGACTTAGATTAGTCAGATATGATAATGTAGTTTTTAACCTCCGACGCGGTTAAAGGAAGGGTGTTATAAATTTGACCACTGTGTGTGTCTGTCTGTGGCACCGTAGCTTTAAACGGGTGAACCGATTTGGATGCGGTTTTTTTATTTGAAAGCATGTTTTCTAGCGGTGGGTTTTAGACATGTTTTAGCGGTTTTTTACATTCTATAGGTTTTTTGTGGCGGGGATATTTTAAATTTTAGTTTACTGAAATTCGCTTCTTTGCACATCAGCGCACGAACAAACCTACTTACCTAGTCCAAATAATATCTGTCAACAGACAGTCAACAAACTGACTGTACAATCCGTCTGATTGCAATAGTAAGTACCAAAGCACTTATTGTACACGTTTCCCTAGTAGTACCCCTAACGTTCTGCTAATTTGTGCTAACTAACCTAACTTACACGCGTACCTACTCCTAATTCTTGTTTGGTTAAACAGTTATGCTTTATCAATGGATGTCGCCGTCTTCCATGGGTAGAACATTAATGGGACGTTAACTTGTATTTGTATATTTTTTTAACAATTAACAATGTTGAACCATCGTTAGATCGTGTGTATATATGTACATATTTATTGCAGCTCAAGCGGCGGAAATATACTAACCTCGGTAGCGGTTACATATTTGAGCCGTTTGCTGTGGAGACTTTGGGTCCGTGGGGACCGGGAGCTCATCGTATTTTCAAAAGTCTGTCAGAGCGCCTGATCGATGCGACGCGTGACCAAAATGCGGGGGCTTATTTGGCTCAACGTATCAGTATTGCAATCCAATGGGGCAATACTGCCAGCATCTTGGGTACTCTGCCAACTGGTAGTGGGTTGGAGCATTTGAGCTACCCATAGGCCTTTAATGGTCTATGGGTTGTCCAATTGCTTCTCCTTGTATGTAGTTAGTTTAGTTTTAGTAAGTAGAGTGTAGTTTGTTTTCAGTAATAAAGGCATTCGCCCGTTGAAAAAAAAAAACAATACATATCTAATACTAGTTGCGCCCTGCGGTTTCACCCGCGGTTTCCCGGGATAAAAAGTGGCCTATGTGTTAATCCAGAGTATAAGCTATCTCCATACTAAATTTCATCAGAATCCATTCAGTAGTTTTTGCGTGAAAGAGTTACAAAGGTACATCCATACTTACAAACTTTCGCGTTTATTATATTAGTAGGAAGTAGGATTGTCATTTTTAGCAGGTTAGCAAAAAATCTTTGACTTTGTGTTGTTGAATTGTGGGTTTACGTAAGACCTATGTACCTACGTACTTAATAGGCGTCTCTTTAAAGTAAGTTGATGGTCCTCAATTTTTTTGTTGTATACACTTACACTTATGCATATTTATCGTCATGCAATAATTTACAAACACTTAACAGGTAAAAATCCCCGTTACATTTCAAAAAAATTAAAAAGTTTGAATATTGAAACAGTTTCATGCGCCAGCACAAATTTTTAATTATAAAGACTGTGAAATATAATAAAAAAAACAAAAATATAATTATGTTATTTATTTAACTCTCCGGCGCTAACAATCTCACAATTTATTAATTCACCTATTGGTAAATATTAAAAAATATCCCATAAATGTAACACTTTCACCTCTAAATAAATAACCTTTCCAACACATTACTCGATCTGTTACTCAAGTTATTTTCGTAGTTATCTCATCTCGAATTCGAAGTGAATTAAAAGTTCTGAATCAAGTGCTGAGAACATTCGAACTGTCATTGCTGAGGTCAGAAGTACGTACTTGAGATTAATTTTATAACAACTAAAATACCAGATCCGATAGTATTTGATCGTGAAGTTTTATGAAGGGCATACTTTCTCTGCATCTTATTAGTTTTAATATTACAAGAGAACTTTAATTTAACTTTTGATGACCTGAGATTGATTGTCAGAACGTTGTAAAAGATATTGGAATGATATTTTTCAGATTATTGCAGACAAGCTTAATGCTTGACAATGGCTTCAGAAACCACCCGGTTTCAGGTTGACGAACGAACGAAGCTTTATACATAAGTAATAGTTAGGTTGCTTTAGGTAACGGACGCTAACTGCTGGGACACGGGCCATCTCTCAAAGAGAGAGTATGGACCATAATCCGCCACGCTGGCCTAGTCTGGGTTGGTGGATGTCACATCACATGATCTTGTTTTTTTTTGTGATTAATACTTGGACATGCCTGTTTCCTCACTATTTTTTCCTCTGTTATTTTAGAGCAAGTGTTAAATCCGAGGTCATGGTCATGGTCAGCAGGATTAGAAGTCCGGTGCGTTCAGTCCCAGTTATTCGTTTCTAGATCGAGCTACAAAATTGTATGGAGTTTGATATGTATATATCCAAAATTAGCTCAACGCTTGTATAAAGCGCACTTCTGATTAGGTCCTTTAAACCATGGTTTTAAAATTTATACCTAAGTATTAGCGTTAATATTATGCTCTCTACATGAGAGAAGGCCCGTGTCTCAGCAGTGGGAACGTGATGGGCTGATGATGATGATTAGATACGCATACGTACGCATATGTTAGAGATGTGTTTATAGTAATTCTCACTCCTTTTACTAACACTTACCTTAACGATGGCACAATCCAACCTTTTAGTGGAATACTCTATATTTTGTCAGCTATTTATTCGCCTAATGGAACAAAACGAAGGCAATAAAGCTTATCGGTGAAGTGGTGGAGTTAGTGTTTGTATGTTGGTATAATGAAGTGTAGGTGTAAGACCACCCAAAGTGGTATTCAAAGAACTGTTAATTAGAAAAAGGAGTGCTAGTGTAATATTGTTACTGAGTTTGATAGGCGTAGCGGCGCTAGAAATATATATTAGGGGAAAGTGGACATCCCACGAGGCAATGCTGCGATCAGCATCTTAGGTACGTTGCCCAATGGTAGGCTGGGGCATTTCGGCTATCTATATTGGCCGTGGCCAGTTTTAGTAATAACTTTATTTTTCCGGTAAAAAAAACAACAACATGCGAGCGCCAGCTCTACATTAGCTGAAAAATACTATATAAATTCTTATACCTTTACAAATTAGTATAAGATAGCAAAATTCCAGGAAATGTCAAAATAATCACTTAGAAATATATGCATTCATAACTCACTTCGTGTCTAAAGACGTCGAAAGCCAGAAACTGTATAGCATTATTATTGCCAGCAATAATATTTAATTCTAAGCTTCAGTGCGACCTTTAACGATTTGTAAACAAACAGACAATCTATTAGAGAAAAGAGAAGCAATTACAGAAAAGGAACAATATAGTTTATCGCTATGAAGTGCTAAGGGCGCATTTGTCTGTCAGTGAGTAATGAAATGCATGGGTGTCAGTAGACCACCTGGAGCGGTAGTGTATGCCGTGTGGCGCTGTTGCTGCCATGAAACGGTATTTATACAGGGTGTACTGATTGATTTGTTTTTAACCGACTTTATAAGGAGGAGGTTCTCAACTCTACCGTATGTTTTATTAAGTGTTTGTTACGCGATTACTCCGTCAATTATAAACTGATTTGGAAAATTATTTTAGTTCAGTATAGCTATAAGGGTGGTCCCATATAAATTTCATCAATATTTAACCTTGGACTTCGATGATACATAAGAATTGAAGTAGGTTTTTTTGTTACAAAATATACCTACATACTTGTTTTTTAAGAAACCCTTGATTTCACTGTTCTGTAGCTAGGTTCACCTGCCCACGCTTTTATGAGCAACTGTTAACTAGGTAGTTTACAAATCTTCATTAAACAAACTTTTATTTTTATTAAGTGAAAAGTAGATAATTATTATGCAAAACACTATATACTCGGTATTTAGGTATTGTTTTTATCGGTTGTACTGGATTAAACATTCATGGATTCCAAAAATCTACATAACTTGGCGTTAGCATCCGATCGTGCCTATGACTCGAGACGCGACTTTATCTAAGCAAACTCAGGATAGTTATAATCGTAATTATTATATTTCAAAAAAGAATACAAATACATTAATTTATTCTAAGTAAGGGTACAACACATAAACAAACAGTTTGAAATACATATATGTTCAATTAGAAGTGTCGTTAGTAGCCGTACTAGGGTAGCCTGTATTACAGCTACTACGATTCCTTCTGCTCGACTACAAGATAAATATTTCATCATCATCATCATCATCAGCCCATCACGTTCCCACTGCTGGGACACGAGCCTTCTCTCATAGAGAGAGGATGGGCCATAATCCACCACGCTGGCCCAGTGCGGGTTGGTGGATGTCACATGTCCTTGACTTTTTGTAAAAAAATCTTAGACATGCCGGTTTCCTCACGATTTTCCTTCACCGTTTCTAGAGCGAGTGTTAAATCCGCACATAACTTAAGAAAGTCAGTGGTGCGGGGCCAGCGGGATTCGAACTCGGGTGCGTTGGATCGAAAGTCGCACTTGCTCCCACTGAGCCACACTCGCTCATAAAATAAAAGAAAAATATTTAATACAAAAATAACAACATTTTTTTCGCAAAAAGTTTTCTTGTTTTCTGTCTAATAATGTCGTAGGCTAGCATAGGCAGTGACTATCTCATCCAACTCAGTATTCTGTGTCTGAAACAGAATACCTCGATGGGTTGTAAAACACCCTGTATACTCTTATGTTCCCAATGGAGCTGACGGCGGGCATTCGTAGCGTTTTAACCATTTTACGACACTCCGAGCACTCTCACTCCGTATTAATGGAATTCGTTAAAACACACGACTTTTCTTAATCAGTGCAATAAAATCCATTTCCATGTCTATTTTGATTAAATTAAGTAAGTTTATTTTAACGTAAAATAAAAATAAGTTATAACGTCGTTAAAATTCTTACCTTAAATAGCTTGTCCATATCTAAATACCTTGTATCTATTGAAAAAAATATAATTAGATTTGTCTAGTGAGAAATATTAGCTCAGGCTTCGAAATAAAGGTTGACTGGAACAGATCGTTTTTAGCGATAAGTCCGCCCGTTGTACTATAGTCTGTAAGAGTATTTCGTGTACCTTGTTAATTTCTTGTTTGGTGTACAATAAAGCATTAATTATTATTATTATAAAACACCTTTATTTTGAACGATTTTTCTTCATAAAAGCAGTTTTCTTTCTACTTAAAATCGAAACTTTAGGTATGACTTTTATTTTTTTTATGGAACTAAGTGATGAGACGACCATGTCGTTCACCTGATGGCAAGCGCTACGCCTAGGCCTGCCCACAATACTTGAAGTACCATCCAAAACCTTTAATACCATAAAAAATACTGCGCAGCACTGCGTTGTGCTCATCACCCCGAAACATCAGATATTACGTCTCATATGCCGAGTAATTTCGATGACTGTGACTTGATTAAGAAGAAAGACAACGGTCTTTTGACGGTTTTCCTTTGATAAAATGTCGAATACCTCTACCTCGGGAAAGAAAGTCTTTGTAAGGTAGTTTTTTTTGGAGCTAAGAGCTATTGTTACAAATTGTTTGACAATTGAGTACTTACTTTTAAATCCAATTAAAATCCTCCACAAATAAACTATCCACAATTATTTACCTGGACCTTCTTGTACCTTTTATAATATTAGAACACATTAATAAATTAATGAAGATGACATGAGAAAAAAAATGAAAATACTCTAAGTATAATAATAACACGTCATTTGACACTATAGGGAATCGGACAGTAATAAAAAAATCTAAACTGTAGTTAGAACGAATGTTTGTCGAATCCGAAAGATCATTCAATCAATTTTGTAAAATAATAACGATTTATATTTTTAAATCAATAAATAAAATCTTATAATTCTGTATTTTTTTATCTGTTCCGAAATACCAACACGTTTTAGTTTATGACGTCATTCGAAAGTAAATACCGTGTGCGAAGCCTGTGTTTAATTTATATTGTTGCTTTTTATCTAAATCAAAACGATATGTTTTTCATTTCATGTCGACCCGGAAGTCGACCATAAACTTTACAAACGTATAACTCACTTTGCACGTTTGCTTTTGTAGAGCTTGTCGTTTGGTTTGCTTTCTTATGACGTCACACGTGCTGGGGTGACCTTTTGCGCGGCAATATTTGAAACATAACATTTAAACATAGTTTTAGGTACTTTTAGGGATTTATTTAATTAAAATACTATTTCTCATGGCCATATATAAACATTATGGTTAATTATAAACACTTTCTGAAAAGTTGATCGATCCTCTATTCCACTTTCATTCATACACACTAGAAAGTAGTTATCTCCAAACGCTACTGCAACTTATAGCTCTATAACATTTATAACCTCAGTGTTTACAATTGCGATTAATCTGCCAATAAATAAAGCTATAAATGTATACTTTACCCGTTAATTTTCAATACAATCTTGCCTTTACTTGGTTTTAACATCGTCATCTGCAAAGCCAATTGATATAAAAAGAAAACTACTTACTTTAAAAAAAGAAGTTAAATAAATAAATTACTTTTTAAATAAAGACTACCAAAAATATTTATGCCTAAAACCAATAAATATACCTACATATGAGAACTCCTTATAAAGTACGTGACGCCGTATAATTTATGAGCAGAATCTGAATTGGACTGTTTTAAATGTAGAGATACTAAATACTTCATTACATTGTTGTTAACCACAAACACATGTCGCGGTCAATAAAACGACGATACTTGATACATGCCGACGTTAATGCTCCTAACAATTGGATGATAAACGACTTTTTAGAATTCCTAGACTATCAGGGACGATCGATTTGCGATATCGATCTTTATTGCAAGTTTATTGCTGCTCAATTTGACAATTTATTTTGCAGCCAAAGACTTCTTCATTTGCCAACCAGATATAAATAAAAATCCAGCAAACCTTTTTGAACATAACCTTTGGTATTTTTTTTTCCTTTGAAAATTAAATAAACAGTTTGCAACTACTTTTTTGCAATGATTGCTCATGCTTACATTGATGTCATCATTTTAGTTTTAATTGATAAATTATTGGCAAGCGTTTTCCTTTGCCAGGAATGCTCATTTCCTGATGTTAGTACCTACTTTCCACTCTACTTTGGTAGTCATGGAGGCATCCAATGTCCAGTCCGCTAAAAGCATCACGGTCGGGCGTACGGGCAACGCGCATGCTCGCCATAGTCCCGCCCTTAGGAAGTACGCGGGAATTGGAAATTTAAATTCAGAACGATTTTAAAAAGTTTTCTGTCTGATTGTAGTTGAACTCTTTGCACTGTTTGAACAACCTATTAAAAAAGAAAGTGTTCCATATTTTCAGTAGCTTTTGTTTTTATTATTATAGACGCGATAGTTTTCTTTTAAGTTTATAGTTTGTGGTGAAAATAGTAATTTAGGTGAGTTTCTCAATATTTTCATTGTTCTCTGTTAGTAAATATTTTTTTAAGATTAAACCTTGTTATGCGTCAAGCTTTTGTAATTTATAGTAGTTTTCCATTTTCTTATAGTGAAAGCTGCAATAATTCATTCATATAGCTGGCATTATCTCAATGTTCTTGAAAATATTTGTGCTTCAGGACCTTGACCCGAACGTCTTTGATAGGTCTTGCAAAAGATTTCAACGAAGTCAATGAACGGCATTGTGACAGATTGTAAATTTAATACAAAAGCCTATAAAATACATAAAAATATACTTGTATAAAATGTACATTATTGGCATTTTTAGGTATTCATCCTAATTTATATATATTAGGTATCTAAACAATTATATTTAATTGAGAAAGTTTGTTTGTTTAGGTGTTTGGATGTTCTTAAGTAGGTACCTACTTCTGCTCAATCACGTTTCAAAGAATAAAATAATTAGAATAAACTTCTTTATCGCTTGTTGATCTATATTTTACCTATACATAAATAATAGGATGCTATTGTATTATTATATGCAACTAAGCAATGAGAAGAGGAAATCCTTCACCTGATGGTAAGCACCATGATTGCCCATAACAATTGCAGTGCCACCTAAATTTTTTTAATACCATGCAAAGTACTACCACAGTCTAGTAATATGATTTACTACGTGGTATTACGTAGCAGTGCACAACGCTCTTCACCTAGAGACATCATTTTTTTTTTAAGTTCGCCCTTAAAGTCTCTGGGACCATACCGCCATGTCTTTCATAGTTTTTACTTGATAGTTTAATATTTCATTTATTATACTTTGGTTGAGAATGAGAGTCATCAGCAACAAGCCGGACCCTCTCCTAGTGCTTCAATAAAGTGGTGGAACTTTATTCAAGTTTTCCATGGACTTTTAGGGAGAACATAAAAAGCAATGTTTTCTCTATTTTGTTTCATTTGCCTACACCCGTGCACGTTTACAAACACATAATGGTTAATATTCCACCGATATTACACATGATCACACGAAATAACACTTGTTTGGAAAATAAAACAAAATCGAACTGTATCACTTTTCACTTCCCGCCAAAAAGTCCTAGAGACATCATTTCTCATATGCCCAGTAATTTAACTGGCTACAATGCCCTTTGACTACTTTAGATACTTTACATAGTTTAGATCCTGAAATCGGACTGACGTTTTTATTTTTGTCATAAAAAATATGTATCAACTAAGAAGGAGGTCTCCAAGATACAGGTTATCTTACTTTGGCCAATAGACTATGTGTTTGTAACCAATCATTTTTTCAATAAACATTATTATTATTATTTTTATACCCGAAAGTTTACTACGCGGGTGAAACCGCGTGACAGAGCTAGTATATTTTTAAATAGTCGCATTCATAGAGATTGAGTAAGTTTTCAAAGTTGAACTCAGTTGGAAGATGGAAACCTCACAACTCTGATGAGATTTGTTTGCGAAGTGCACCGTGTTTGCACTGATAATACAAGATTTTAGAATGGTGTTATGCATTTGAAATGGTTACGAAAGGCTGTGCTAGACTCTGCCCGTTGTTGTTATACTTCCTAAGGAATCACATCTCCTAATTTTTGTTTTTCTTGCAAATCAATTACTTTTAGGGTTCCGTACCTCAAAAGGAAAAAGGAAACCCTTATCACATCTTTGTCCGTCTGTCTGTCTATCAAGACCCTTTTGTGGAGGTATTAATAAGAAGTTGAAATTAATCCTACTTATGTTATAAATGAGAAAGTTTGTGAGGATGGATGGATAGACGGATGAATGTTTGTTACTCAATCATACAAAAACTACTAAACAGATTTTGATGAAATTTGGTATGTGGGTAATTTAGGTCCGTTTCGGCTACTTTTCATCCCGAGAAACCGCGGGTGAAACCGAGGGGGGCAGAGAGTATCAAATACTCGGTGTAGGTTAGTGTCTCACGTCAAGAGTTAGAACTTCTCAGTCGTCTTTGTAGAATGCGCCTGCGCCGCGTCGTCTTGTTTGTCCTGATAATGAGATAAAGTTTAGCACAATGACACACTGGTCTGACTAGTGGTGTAATAGTTTTGTAAGTACATGTTGTATAATATTTACACTTAGTATTTGATCTCTCGACTCATGAGATAGCGGTTATGGAGAGTGAAAGAGCTTATAAAGCATAGAACAGACTGTATAAAATAATAGTGTAAATAGTATAATTTTTAAAACTAGACAACTTGCATAATAAATGTAATTTTAAATTTATAGACAACATTTTATTTCATATTTAAAAAAAAATAAATTATATATCATTGATTTATACTAAAGAAGGTAGATGAAATTATGAAACAATAAGTAATTTTAACCATTTTAAAATCTGAAGCAACATTATCTTAACTTATTATTGTGCAGCTGACTATCCTTGTTTTTAACCCTTCATCACCCTAATTAAGCTCTATATTATGTTTTTTATATATCTTATTGCCTAGTCTCAGGTTCTTAGTTTTCGTTGAAAACACCTGACGACACTATAACTTATTTAAGTATCTACTTATACAATGAACTAAGCTAACAGCCCTACCATAAACCCATCAATAAAATACTTTACTGTATCAAAATGATCCAGAATCTGTCTGACTCATGTTTCTCACGAGTATAGCTTTAAACCTCTTATCAATGTGAACCATATTAGCTTGCATTAAGGTTCGAAGTAACATATTTTTATCACAGTTTAGTATGCAGAAAAGTAGCTGCATCTATTTTAGGCAAAGGGTTATGAACCTTATTTCGTAGCAAGAAGAAAGGCAGTAGAAAGTCTAGACTGAAAATTACTATGAAATTATGTTTGCTCTTTATCTTATAACTTCCGCTCCCTTTCGGAAAACATGCCAGTTATATAGAACAGTGTACTTTAATTGCAATGACTGTAATAGTGGAAGTTTTCAAGCCTCTGTACCGAACGGAGATGGATTGTTAGTAAGTCTGGAAATAGGAAGATCTCGTGTCTGGTTTGTGCTAAATGTTATTAAGTTCTAATTCAGTGATCAAGTCTGGCTTTAGCATAACTTGTAGATTGTGGAAATTGTCAGCAAACTCCCACTTCTCAGATAAGATATTGCTGTAAACATCAAAAGTTACAGTTCTGAGGATTGCACTTCGCAATGAACAAAGGTTAAATTGATTGGGTTGATGAAGCACATATTATCTTTGTAAACATTAAGAAAAAATCAGACTCAAAGAACTAGCAACAAAGTTCCGTCCATCCTTAATCTGCGTAGGGGAAGATTTAGTTAACAAAGCAACAGAGACGTAGGTATGTAATACAAACATATCAAAGATAAAACGTTTGTTCCAAAATTAAAATCATTTTTGTTTGTTCCAGGAAGTAAACCAGGAAACTCAAACTGCACTGGACTTCGCTATGCCGAAGATCAACTGTGGAGTGACGTGATGACCATAAAATAGTCATAAAGTTATAGATTATTTTTATATTATGTCATAAACTCGTCAGTTTAAATATAGATTTTGTATATAAAATGAAAAAAGACAAGCTCAGATTGGAAGACAGTAAACAGTGACTGTAAAATGGGGAAAGAAAGACGATTTTTATGTAAAATTCTGTTATGGTGAGTTATATAAACATTTTTATCATAATTATGTACCTATTCTATGGATAATTAGACTTCATGTATCTATAAAACAAATCACTAGGAAAGCAGTGCAAAATTAGAAGAAGAAATGCACACATACCATCGTAGCGAAATAGAATCGGCAGTCTCTGGGTTTTCAGTACCTCAAAGTCTGTCAATCTTCATTTATACAATTGGCAAAGATCTAGAGAAATCCCAGAGAGCATAATTCTGGAAATTCCTCTCTATAGATTTTGTGGTTTAATTGCTGCTTATATTCATGACATTGACAGGTTAACATTCAAAGAACATCACGGGATGAAACGTGATATCGACTAAAAAGTACCACTTGTTGAATTTGGATGACACCCGTTTTCTGAGAGCAAGCTCCCTGTCAGAAATAGTAACGTAATTCGCTAAAAACGTTTCCGGTATCTAAAATCATCAGAACCGACTTCAAAAAAGCGTCAATGCGTACGTTGACATTTTTCAGCATGTAACAGTTTGAGGACTGGCCTCAAAAAAATACTATCACTCATAGCATGCAAAAGCCTCTGATTATAATATATATGAGTATGAAATGTGTTAAATGAAATTTTGATTCTTCGAACAAATTAGCATTCATCATCACACACTAAATTTATAGCAGTAATATTTCCTTTAACTAGTGAAGCTTTACATCTTCAATGTTGTAAACGTGTTTTCGTCGGCCTGAAAATTGTATAGATTCAATACCTAATAAATCTCACTGAGCGGTACATTTACGAGCCTATAGGTGAGAGTATACCTAAAAATATTCTATAGCTCTTATTTCTAGGTAATAAGGTGCTTAAGATTTTGCATATTATCTGATGTGCGTATAGTCGGTGTACAGTATCTCATCTTGACATCTTCAGTGCATGGTAACTAGGTTCGTGGGTTTGTTAGTAACGCGTGCGGAATTTTTGAACTCTCGTATATTTTCGTTATTTTTTATCGCTTTTGTAATAAAGATACATTCTTGATCATAGGTAGGTTTGACGTCATTGGTTTAGCGATTCTATTTAGGTTAGTACTTTTTACGCCATTCACCCAAACCAACGAGTTGCTTGCTGACTAAATATGGATAAATTTAGGTAATTGTAGCCACGTTGTTTTAACAACATATGTACACGTATGTAACAAGTCAAAACATACCACGTTAAACAGTTTGACCACAAAACAAACAGTAATTTTCTAAAACAGCTGCCTTTGGAAAGTTTTATTTAATTAAAAAAATATGCCGATGACATGCGCTGTCACTTTTACACACAACTTCTCATAAACTAAACTTACTGAAATAGACAATGTGTCTACTAATTTCAATTCACCGTTACAGAAACATTTGTCCACTAAATATTTTTCTAAAAAGTTGAAAGTAAACCTAGTGAGTGTCCTCTAGTATAATAAATACTCTATCTATATTCGAGAGGTTCCTTTAGGAGTAAAAGTAAATAAAAATTATACGGTCCATTCAAGCTCGCACGAGCTGAGTCAGGATTAAAAAAAAATAAGGTCAAGAGCGAGGTGAAGCCGGGAATGTCCTTTTATAGCTTGGACTAGGGATGTCTGTTGGAACATGATCGCATACTTTAAAATATTTTATGTCACTTAATAAACAGGAAAAATTAGGAACTACATCATTTATTATCATAATTTAATGCTTGGAGGGATATCAGAGGTACGTACTTATACAATATTTTCTAAGAGTTACAGATTCTGATGTTCTTTTATAATTCTACCTAACTCCAAGTTTGGATTAAAAAAGCCTTTAAACTCACCTGAAAACATAAAAAAGTAATATTTTTATTCCTGTAGTCGATATTTTTAACGTTTATAACGAAGTAGTTATAAATAATTGATTGTTACTCCAAGTCGAATTGGAAATATCGATTTAAATCTACTATTTTCGCATCCCTAGTGTGAAGTTGGGGGCATAACGGGCGTAACGGCTTTTGGAGGTAGGTAAACAGTTAAAAGCTGTGCATTGTAGGGTTAAGCACAATGGGAATGCCTTTTACGAAGATTGCCGTGAGATTGGTGTTTCGCCTTTTTCGAATCGTGAATAGTGTTTGTGTAAACATTGTTGAGTATAAAATTAAATGTATAATTGAATTGTCACGTTCGCCACTAACTTTTGTTATGTAAAGTTCACCTCGTCCGAAAATAATTTTATTATGTAAAATTTAATATTAAAATATATTTCGGGCACAATGCCGGACATTGGATATTAGCATACTATTAAGTATTCTGTGATATTAGTTAAATTATTAACTTGAGGCCTTTAAGTTTGCTTTGCCGATGCCCGTTGTCATGTTATTTTTGTTAGTTTTCAATTATGAAAAGCTCTAATAACTTTTAGAAACGGTAAATTCTTAGGCATTGTAACTGATTAATCATGAAGATAATCATGAAAGGGCAGAGCGTGTTATGAAGTGGTATAAAAGCAACATTGTGAACGATCAGCAATTTCACTACTGTCACTACAGCAACAACCAATATATCCGAGCTTGTTGGTCGTGTAACTTCAAGACAGTAAGGTAACTCCAGATAAATATTTTATTACTTTTATTCTTCGACACACAGAGTAAGAGCAGTAATGTAACCTGTTCCCGACAATTTTCCATCCCATCCTAATCCCGCTCCTGCTTCCGTTTCGCTCTTATCTTCATCCCGTCTCTATCCTATCCCTTCACTGTCCCGCTCCAACTTTCTTCCCACTCCTATCCAGATCACGTCCTTTTCTTTTACCATTACCGTTCCGCTTCTATCCCCATTATATCCCGTTACCGACCCCTCCTAATGCGGAACTGTCCCCCTCATATCCTGTTACCATCGCCCTCTTGTATTCCGTTACCATTCTCCTCCTATCCTGTTACCGTCCCGCTCCAATCCCGTTACCATCCCTCTCGTATCTTGTATCCGTCGAGCTTCTGTCTTGATCCCGTCCTATCTCGTTGTAACTGCATTTTAATACGTGCCTTAGTTTCTGAGTTTATCCCGCACAAACAGACAGACAGACAGACCAACAGAAAATTTTAACTGTATTTTTGGGTTCTGTTGCTCCCGAATAATCTTAAAAAAATAGATTTTCGAAAATTTTCAATGTAAAGTAGCCGCGACGTTACAGTTTTTTTATAATTTTTATTGATAACTATATTTGAAAGCTTTTTTTACAATTATTAATGATAATAATATTGATATATCATTCTTTTTAAAGCTTTTGAATAAACTCTCTTAGGCACAGATTAATCCAGACAGATTAATCCAACATACTTCTGTGTGCGTAAGGCTTATAAGTTTCTACTTCGTAATTTTAATCACTGCCCTCCAGTTACATAGTTGCTCCAGGCTAGGATATAAGCAACTGCTTATAACTGTTGATAGCAGTGCTAAATTGTAACTATTCATATCGTCTATTGAAGCTATCATTCTAACATAGGATTGTCTGTACTGTGTTAATATTGATCGCGTTTTGTTTATGCGAACAGTTACGTTATGAATTTCAAGTGATCTTATTTGTCACATTAGTAGAGTGGATGGTATGCTTACAAACGACGCTTTTACATGTCTAATATAAACTATTGTAACAGTTCATAATAGTGAAATAATGTACTAACGTTTGATAGAAAATCTTTAACATTTGGACTAGGAAGTGAGTTTATTAACATACTCGTTTTTGCTATTTTGGAGCGAGATTTTAAAAGTAAAGCGTAAAATATTTAGAAAACAGGTATATTTTAAATATTTAATAAAACGGCTAGGACTCACGTAGTTTGTCGAATTAGTCGACCTAGGGTTCGAGCATGTCCGATGCTCTTCAATAGGGGCGAGTTTACGCTGCGAGATCGCGGCGACCACTGTCGGTGTCGATATTTATAATGAATTAAACTCACGAGAACTTTCATACCTGAATTTTCATTAATGATTTTTGGTTGATTCTAGAAAAATGTTTATAAAGCTCTATTTAGTTTCATTTTATTGATTAACTAGCGACCCGCCCCGGCTTCGCACGGTTAGTATACATATAAACCTTCCTCTTCAATCACTCTATCTATTAAAAAAAAACCGCATCAAAATCCGTTGCGTAGTTTTAAAGATTTAAGCATGCATAGGGATATAGGGACAGAGAAAGCGACATTGTTTTATACTATGTAGTGATTCCAAAACCCACGCATGATCCCATTAAAATAACTTAATTACTAAAAGCTTAGTTTTAATGTGTTAATCAAAATATTTCTCAAAATGGAATGAATGTCGTATTTAGTCCTCGGCACGTAAGCTCTAACGACTTTACAAACCTGTCGACTAGTGTAGAAAACGAACGAGCAAACTCAGCAAACGTACAAGTAACGACGTAGCTTTGTAGCCCCTTACATTTACGTTGGCTCGTTAATTTTCAAAATGCTTACAACCTTATTTGGAAAAGAGAAGAACTAAATAGGTTTTTTGTGGAAGAAAAGAAAAGAAAAATTATATAACTGTAAATAGATACCTAGCCAATCGTGTCAGGATCTAAATAAAATAAAAAATGATTGGTTATTAAAATCTATGATTTTAGGATTCCGTAACCAAAGGGGAAAACGGGATGGTACGGAACCCTTCGTGCGCGAGTTCAACTCGCACTTGGCCGGTTATTTTTGCTTTTCTGTGTTCCTATATTTCTCATTATTAATGGTTTAGCTGTGGTAGTTATTACATAATTTACAGTAATATTTTAATAACGTTTTTGATCGGACAACAAATTAGCAACAGTTATTTTCCGTTTTTTACAATATTCTAGTTTGCAGGTTTCTACAATTCATTATAAAACTTGCAGATATTGAAGTAAACTTTCACAAAACAAATAATACCTATGTAGTATCAACGCGCGTGCTCCGAACTAAATTGTCGACCGGATCTAACGTTATTCCAATTAGCAATAGACATGTTTATCTTTGCTCTGACGCTATCTGTGATTGTTAATAACAGAATTGATGCTAATTGTGATTTATTTGTACTTGCTTGTAGCGATTAAGACAAACATTGCTAAATAGTGGACTAAAATAGCTGTCAGAAAATTTATCAAAGAATCTAACATCAGATTCAGACAAATATCAGAGCATAAATCAAAATCATAAGCGAGAGCAAAATGTTAATGAGTAATAAAAAGATTTGAAAAATATTTGGGTTGTGTACCTACCTACTTATAGTGTATAAAGTTCATTGCACTCGCAGTTCAAGGCGGGTTAAACTTTGCAATACAATTGAAAAATGTTTTGACAAATAGCTGTTCTAGGTCATTGCAGATCTAGTCTTCTGTGAACTATTTGCGAGATTGTACGTTACACAAAGACCTATAGCATAGAATACATAATAGTATTACAAACCTGGTGTAGGTACTTAATATTAGAAAATTGTAAGCAAGCCATGTCTGTACATTGAACATATTTTATACAAAACAAAAAGGATTCGGCTTCATCGTTTAGAGGTTACCCTAAGCTGAAATACATAAAAAAATGTTTTTTTGAAACCTAATACTGTTTTGGAGCGATCTCAGGGATACATACTCGTAGCTTAGATAGTACTATTATGTATTCTGTGCTTAGGTTTAAATTTTGACCGTTTTCATCATAGTATCACGGTGAAATATTTATAGAAATGCGAACGAAATCAGCGGGTAATGCTAGTATTAGCAGTTATAAAGTCCTCAAACTAAACTCACGCACGTGTAATTCCTAACGCTCGTGTAATTATTTTAAGACTCACGTGTATCTACTACGTTTTTAAACTCACGTGTATCTACTAAAAACCAGGCCGATCGATAAAATCAAATCTAGATAGCTTTTTTAAACCTATACTATCCCACTGCTGGGTAAAGGTCTAGATAGTATGATATAGTATACTGTAGACCTGAATGGAATTGGTATATTGTATTATTATCGTGTAATTGTATCTTTCATTAATGATTATTAAAGTTCTGAACATAACATTTATGATATCAGGCGTCAAACAGATTATGGATATCTAACTATTGCAAAACTTTTACGTTGGTAACAATTTCTCATGGCGAACGTCAGACCTATTTTAACATAAAATAACGGCCACCGGCACTCAATAAACCACTTAAGCTGTTCATTAAGCATTTTTTAAAATCGTCTGATAGTTTTAATACTATAATGTAGAGTGTGGCCGATGCAACTCTGTGCATAGCCGCATTAGCGACCGGACGTCTAATGGAGATGTCTATTGCGCAATAAAGTCACGGATTAGGCAGTAGTGTCTCACATGAAGTCATAGATAAGGCAGCAGTATGTTTATGAAACCACAGATTAGAAATGCAGTGAGAACCGCGTGGGCCGGCCCTTCAGGGTTGTCAACGAAAGATAACGCGAGATGACTCATGGACATGTTTGGCGATTAGAGATAAATCGCTGATCCGACTGCAGCGACCAATTTGTCGGCATTTTCTCTAGAGAATCAGGTTCTGATTTTGTAATTCAAGTTACTTTATATACTCGTAAAGTGTATTAAGAGGAAGCTTACATAGCTCTATGTACGTAGTTATTTTAATTTTTAACTTGAAAATAATGTAGAATTACATAGGTGGTTCTGTTTAGAAGCTTCTAAACATTTACACTTAAAATATTTCTAATAATTATTTGAAGCATCTCAGCCCTAAGAGAAATCATAATAAATTTAAAATTGGGCATGTTAATGTGAAAGACAAAGTGGATCCACAACAGTCTATCTGCTCACCCACATACAATCCATAGATACTAACAAACACGTGGACCAGCTTTCTTGTTTGACTTTAGACAAAGGGCAAAGTGGATGTTGTTAGTGCTTATTACCTTCGTTTATCCGTGAGCAGTAAATCGTGTGAAGTGGAATAGTAGTGCCATTTCTATTTGGAGGAATCGGTGCCGACATCATACAAAACGGGACTGGAGCTTTGAAGTAAAGTGATGGGTCTAATCAAACAAAGAAAACATGCACATTGAGTCATATTATCGACCCCGCTTTCTTGTAGAGTTCTGTCAATCTATGCAGCATCTTTGAACGTTAAAATATTTTTTGCAATACGAGAGAGCAATAGCTAAAATATGTCTCTACCAAAGAAAGTCAGTCTTGTAAATCACATCGGGACGATCGATAGTTGAAAATAGAAAAGCAAGACTCCTTCGAACCACTAGACGCAACCCTTGACTGACAAATTGTTTGAGCGGATGTGATAATTGCAGTCGCGCTGGTAAATCAGCCTTCCCTTGCATCATTAAGGTGTCTAGGGGATATGTGAAATACGAGAGACGCTTAAGCTCTATCAAAGTGTTCTAGGAAAACGCTGACCTGGGACTTCACCCACCTTTTGATGTTAACAAGTGAACAACTGGCAGGTGGAATGAGGCTTGTATGCTATCAAGCGCTTAATTCTTAATTCAAAAGTGCGAAGCGTAACAATCTTGACTCTAGATTTGAGGAACCAGTATAATATAAATGAATACTCACTACGAAAATAGGTATAGGACGCACGCTTTTGGAGACTTAGTTCTAGCTGTTTACAGTAAGCTGTCGGCAAAACGACAACGTTCGCGACAAAGCCTCCTAAACATATTGTTTTATAACTAAACAGGTGAGACTCATAAGTCTTCTAACCCAGTACTTCTACCAGGTATAATCTATTATATGTGAATTGTTATGCAAAAAACTAATATTATTACTTTTTCTTTTCACAGGACCGCTGTAATAATTCAAATCGCAATGTCAACAAATATGACACATGTTACGACGACGGAAAATCAAATAAAGGTATGTTGGAAATAGTCTGTTTCTAAATATTAATTAGCATAAAAGTACTTTGATCTATATTTTGATCCCTAGTTGGCATGTTGATATTTGTTATAGGTTAAATAAATTTTTTGTTAAAAAAATATAAGTATTTTTCAAGACAATATTATTATGTAGACAAACTTTTAACAAATCGGACCCGCGAGCAGATTAAAATGAATTACAAGAACAATTTAAACAAGATTCTACCCGGACAAACATACATAACATACATTGCAAGTTAAAAAATAATAACAGCTTCTATATATCATTACTATGTATAATATATCATTACTATGAAAACATGTATTAATAAGTAAGAGAAGTTTAGGCAATGATTTCTGACCGCTGTTTATAGAGCCAGTCGCAAAAGCAGTGTAAATAACGCAGGTGACTTCTCGTAATAAATTTAAGTCAAAGTCAAATATCATTTATTAAATGGGGTAAAAAATTGCGTAAAACAAATAAAATTAAAAATATGTTGAAAATTGCAACTTAAGTTGTTAAGCTTTTGAAAAAAAAGTTATGCATGTCGACCCATTTCTTTCCCATACCCAAATTGAAGTAATAGATTTATCTAATTTTGCCCGTGTATCTTCCGAGATAATTTTGAATTATCTTTTTTTTTTATTTGTCGGCAAACAAGCAGACGGCCCGCCTGATGGTAAGCGGTTACCGTCGCCTATGGACATCTGCAGCACCAGAGGCATTGCTGATGCGTTGCCGACCCTTAAGGACTCTATTAATTCCCCTTTTAAAGGACTCCATGTTGTAGCTCAAAGGAAATACCTATCTTTTCTTATAGACACGTAAGTATACTCGTATGTGCCTTATGACAGATTGTGCTGAAGTTCATTGGCTTAATGATTCTAGAGATTTATAGAGGTTAAACAGTGTATTTCATTAATGTACCTACATAGTAAGATGTTCTATTTCTAATTTCAGATCATAAGGGATACGTCTGACACGGGTTACGCGTGGAGCGCTTGGGGCAGATGGAGCCCTTGTTCGAGGACCTGCGGCGGCGGAATAATGTATCAGGAACGAAATTGTTTACCAAGGTTCATTTATTCTATTTATTATTCTCATATAATCCTATTTAATAGTATAAATGCGAGGTTGTAGGTATGTTATGTATATGTTTATTACTGTTCGCGACACATGTATTGGCCCTTTTTATTTTCCCTATACCTTCTTAATTCCTTATATTTCTGACGACTATCTCTGTTGCTCATTACCCCGCTGGATGAGAGAACTGCTTGTCACATCAAGCAGTCTGCGAACGTCCCTTGACCTTCGCGGCTGCCGCTACTCGCTTGAATCCAAAAGTTCAAGAATTGTTCCTCCTCTTGGAATAATTCTTCATGAGAATTCGATACTTAGCTCCATAATGTAAATATATACTTAGGTTCTGGAATAGAGATTAGGGCACATAGGATTATTATTCCGGTTGACTTTATAACCCGGAAATATGAACAGTTCCTTAGGCATCCTGATTATAGAAATTTACGTTGAAGAAAAAGTCGGCACGCAAGTTAAGTAAATTGGTACTTATAATTGAAAGGTTTTAAGTAGATTTTAGAAAAACAAACAAATTATACGGTTTTTGTTCGTACTTAATCTAAGAGTGTCAACAACGCACAAACTGCCTTTTTCTCACTTACCACTTTCGCTTTAACAATTTACTTTTATAAATCTTAAAATATGATTTACGTCCACCTGTTATGACCAGGTAAATTCGATTACTTTCTCCTTAACGAAGAAGACAAACCTTGGAAATAAATTGTTTCCGACAAGAGCCGGCAAGTGCCGACAATGCGCCGCGGACGTGCGTGTTACATTATAATGAAACTTGATGGAAAAGCAAAACTTTCAACCTCGAACATTTTACACGCCTGTTAGGGCTAATTTCCCTTAGGCTAGCTATGCGGTAGAATAAAAAATATTTTACCTAGCTGCAACTTTTTACTTCAACATGTAGCTCGCTTAACAACAAGACAATAGCACATAGCAGTTGGGATCAGGCGCAACTTACAAGATGATTGTGATAGTCATGTTTTTTTATTGATCTCTGATTGGCCACTATCTCTTTTCATGTTAATCGGCGATGAAGCCAAAGATGGAGCACGTAAACCTAAAGAAAGGCAGTTGAGCGACTGCTCACCGTCTTGTCAAATATAGTTCTATAAACATCATCCCGAGGCACGACTAGGTCGCTTGACGGCATGGCTTTGTTTGGTAGGTGGTATTATAAATGCAGCCGGAGCCTATCACTCCAAAGCGCATAAGCGGGTTTCCTCAAGATGTTTCCTCAGAACGACCGTGCAAAGTCCGCTCTTGTCATTGGTCAAATCGGGATTCGAACTCAGGTGCGTCGGATCTTAAGGCGCACACGTTACTGCTTAGCCACACTCACTTTAATATATATCTCATAACATAATACATATGAATATTTAAAAAAATCCTTGCACCAGCATACATAAAAATATCGCCTTGCTGGGCTTGCTAGTATTATTCTTAACAATACGTCGTAGAGGTGCGTTCACACATAAAGAAACTTTAAAAAGTTGTTATGATAGATTATGATTAGCGCATACGCAAGTTTCTACCTTTAAATACCGGTCGTTGATGAATAAATAACAAGAGATAGTAAGTTGTAATTTGTTTGAGTGAACACGACTTCGGTGGCATTTTGGATGTCGCTGTGCATCAACACAGCTAATTTGCGTTTATCAACCGTTGACATGCGCGATTTAGTGCCAGTTGATTAGAAATGTAGTGGTTATCGGTTGTTATAGTGTGGGTGGTCCTTTACATTGTAAGGGGTCGTAAGTTTGTTTGATAGTGATGTATCTTCATTGTCTGTTTAGTTGTAAGGGTTGAGCTTTATCGGTTTACTATTGGAGGCTCTATATTTTATAGCGTACAATAAAAGCGCGTCGCGTAGAATGCCCCGTGTTATTTTTAGTTTTCACTTCACATAAGTAGATACTTATTGTAATTTCTTAAAAGCAAGTAGAGAAAATTGGAATAGGTTCAAAGATAAAACTCTCTTGGGTCGTACCTTATTTTAATTTGCATTATTATGAAGTAATACCACTACGACCTCTAAAAAGAAAATAATTTTTAGTCCATAATAACTCCAACAATAATTTAACGTTAATATTCCATCATGCGCTAACATCCATAAAGAAGGGCTTAATTCTCTGGAAAGGGGTATAAACAGCATATAAAGTACACAATTTCGCCAGACTTGCACCTCTCTAACTCGGGTCAGAGGTTAAACATGCCCTCAGAGAGGTAAAGAGGTTCCTACACGGTTTTTATCGAGTAAATTAAGGTAATGGAAACCCCGTAGCGTCGGCTTATAACAAGCTGTTATTGTGCGTTTAGCTATTGATTGCTTGCACTCACAGCGGAATATGACCGTGGAAAACAGTGATTAAAGTCCGTAAAAGTAACGGCTAGCTTAAAACTGCTCATAAAAAGTTGATATTAATAAATGCAACGCCACAAGTACCTAAAGTTAGCTCGTGCAGATTAGGGAAATAGATTAAAACATCCTACGGGGACGGAGTCGCAGTGTAAGCTACAAGTACGTAACTTAATTCTATCGTTTTGCTCAAGCGCAAGCGCAAGTTGGCTATATATTCAACGAGATAACGTTGCCAGATGTTTGACACCTACCCAACGTCAACCTGAATTATTAACTTAGTTTATTCATTTGTTAGGTTTTACATTTGTTTTGTAGGTTTTCAATATTTTATTACTTATGTTTGTACTTCACTTAAACTTAAACCGTACTAAAGTATTATGTAATTTAAGTGCAAGAATACTATAAAAAAAGATTAATGGCTGAACTGATGGAATTTCCTCTGTAGTTAATCATTGGTTACGTTTTAATTTTTCTTGTTATTTTGATGTTTTCTTATAATTATCTTGGCTTTTCTCTTTAACTAAGTGCAGCAAGCAATATGTAGCAAGCTTTGGAACTGTATCAATAAATACGGCGATTGATTGACATGCATCATGCCGATACATTCCGTAATGAGCGCGATTACCGTCCATTTCACAAACAAGACAAACTTCATTTTTGTCTACATGTTTTACTAATGAGGGATTGCTCTTTCAACTCCTCAACTGAAGCTGGTAATTGACGTCGTGTTTATTTAAAGTAGCTGTTACTTTAAAGTTCCCATGGTGGCATGGCGTGACTTGCATTGCAGGGTCAGTGTGACTCTTGCAGGGTCGCTGAATGTATTGCCGCAAGATTAATGTGCAATTGTTTAGGATGCAGCGTGGTTTCCCAAACTGGAATCGACACGGGTCGAGTCGATGCATAGGGGATCTAGCTTAGGTATACTAGGGTAGGTTGCAGGGATACAACTCAATGGACTCAAGACTGAACAACTAGTGATAAAACTATACCGCTGTGCTTCTTTGTAGCATCAGGAATAAAGGTAACAAAGATTGGGAATCCCAGCGAATTTTAACGTTAAATATTCTCGATGAGAAATACGAGTAAATATATGTGATCGTAGAATAAATAAATATAAATAAATAATAAATAGCTTTAAAATAGTTATAGTTATGCAACTAATACATAATATGTATGTGAAAGCTTGTTTTGGCTCAGTATTCTTCACGTTACGTGCCTAGATATCCACCAAAAGCGCTGAGCATCTCTACAAGCCTCTATACAGGTGGCTATAGTAGCTAGTCGAAAAAAGAATTGTTTATCATTCTATTAAAGTTTTCATTAAGATACCTGCGGTGCGTATGTCGCAGTTGATACTTTGTTCGATAACCCTACCCGTGTAAAACAAGCCCCGATAGCTTCACCCCGATAATCCTCGGAAACTAATCACCTTACCCGTTATTCGGAAACAAGTCAAGCTATTTACGTACAAATGAATGCTCTGTAGATAATTGTAACGACCAGCGCGTCCAGGATTAATATTGCCTGATAACGCAGATTAGGTGCTAGTTTCTACCATGACCATAGTTAATACGGTTGGATATCATAGAGGAGGTAGGAACTAATGTTCTGTAGCACCACAGATATCATGAAAGTTAGTATTACAACAATCACAGAATACGTAATACTTTCTACAGTAGAATAATATCGTAGCTTCACAGAACAGGTCATAGTTGCCTGGACGATGGAAGTCCTGTTATGTAGATAAGTAGGTAATCAAAATGCCGTCATTCTTAATTAGTAAGGGTGCCGGCTGTGGCGCCGCGCCGGTGTAATGATTTCCTCGGCCTTGTAAGTCCCATCATGGTACCTAGGTAATAACTAGAAACAGGAATAGTAAGAACTAGGAACGGCTTGTTGCAATAAAATTAAAGAAAAGTAATTAATTTCTTGGTGTTGGTTCTATTGCACTTACATGAAACAGAACTTTCCCGTCTTACTTGATAGGTGATTCGTTTGAACATTTGAAGATGAAACTGATTATACCTAAAGTTAACTACTAATACGGTTATCATGATGTCATCATAATTATCATAATATAGGTACGCATTTTGCATGGTTATAATTTTCACCGCCAGGTTGAAATTCAGTTAGGTACTTGGCACCCCGACCATCCCATTCCTATATTAAAAAAGATCGCGAATCAGCAAGGTATAGACCTAGTATACCTACCTACTCATCTAGCACTAACAACCATAAGTACCAAATATGGCGACAAATATTTTTTAACCGACTTGAAAAGGAGAAGGTTTTCAATTCGATGGTATGTTTTTTAAATTTTTTTTTGTATGTTTGTTACGCGATTACTCTGCCAATTATAAATCGATTTTGGTGATCCTTTTTTTAGGTAGGTCATACTTCAGAGGTGGTCCCATATAAATTTTATCGAAATTGATTGCTTTTTGGAACAAAAACAAAAAATATAAGTTAAGTCCTGAAGTCGGTTCTTGTTTTTTCAAAAACATTATTATTAACATTAAAATCCCAGTAGAATATATTCCAAAGATACCCACTCTGCGGATCCTCCATAATACAAAAGGCTGACAAATTAGGATGCGCGTCATTTGTCATAACCCTATTTGTCATAATATAACTTTTGAAAGTTTTACCAATAATAAGTATACCATGCATTGAAGGACCATGTCGTAATCAGTTGTTGTACTTCTCCAAAATTTCTTGTTATTGAAATCATTATTGCGGCATGGTGTTAAAATGTATTTTTATCATTGAAGCCGACTGCACATTTCATTAGAGAAGCGACATGCATGGTAATGCTCAACCATGAAATATGTTGTCGAGATGTGGAATTGGTGACTGTACAATAGACAGTTTGTAATTGACGCTCCAGGATAAGTTTAAATTGTGTTTGGACACGAGTTTTGATCTTTTTTTTTCAAACATTCCTTATTTTTACTCAAAAAAATTTTGATTTATTTTCTTGAGATATGTCTATTTTGATGTTGATACAAAATTGTATACGTTTTTTGGTGGTTGACATTTCTGGGATGATAGATTATTATTAAGCTGCAAATATATTTATTGCTAAACATGGCATTTATATTTAATGAAATCGTTGTATATTTATGTTATGCCAAATTAATAATGTATTTCATAATATGTACATATTTTACCATTAACTTTATGCAAATACGAAAAGATTATCATCTTTTAATGGCGCCAAGAACTTTAAGCCGCTGTCCACTTTATGCTTTTAAGTTTATGATAAACGTAAGTACCTTCAGGAACCAATCATTCAATGGACATGAATGAATATTCATAGTTTTTAGTTTACATTTAACTAATGTGCCGTCCTCTTATGAGAGAGCATTTGTTAAGGTACAAATAACGAGATAGGATAATATATCAAAGGATTTTTATGTTTTTTGTACTAAATTAGATTAAGGCGTTTAAAGCCATTTGTTACTATAGGCCGACCGTTTATCTGAGTCCTCGCCTGCGCGGTACAGGGGCGCGGGGGTATGACGATAAAGTAGACTGAGACAGGTGCGGGCGGCGGGGGCGCTTAGTGAGATACACACGAGATGAAATGCGCCTAGATAGTTCCTAAGATATGTGACGTCATAGTAAAGAAATTGTGATTTATTAAATGAAAAATTATTAATGATAATACAAAATTTTAATTTACTAACTAAAAGCTATGAAGGTACGTAAATAAAATATTTGGTAATTAACTATTGTACTATTTATTATATAGAATAATCATCAAAATTATATTTCAATCAGTTATGTCCATATCAATGTCGGTGGAACTTGATTCTTCACTTTCGAAGGAGCCATCATCGGATTCATCAGAGTCGTCCAGAGTGTTAATACCGAAGATCTTACGATTCATCTTGAGATTGTTATCACATGTGTATCTCTCACAAGGCGTCCGCAACAATTAACACGTGCGATCGCTGTCCGCGTTGCGATCGAAATGAGCGATGACAAAAATTCGCCCGCCGCCCGCACCTTTCTCAGTCCCCTTTGTCGTCATACCCCCGCGCCCCTGTACCGCGCAGGCGAGGACTCAGATAAACGGTCAGCCTTATAGTGTCGTTGATTTCATTAGGGAGAGGTTTGTAGTGCCGCTTCGTGTTGTTTCTTTTCACTTTGTTTATTATGATTTGATATGTATTGTGGTTAGTAGGTTAGTTATGTGCGGATTTAACACTCGCTCCGAAAACGGTGAAGGAAAACATCGTGAGGAAACCGGCATGTCCAAGAATTTTTCACAAAAAATTCAAGGATATGTGATATCCACCAACCCGCTCTCTCTCTCTCACTCTATGAGGGAAGACCCGTGTCCCAGCAGTGGGAACGTGATGGGCTGATGATGATGATGATGTATTGTGGTATATTCTGTTAGAAAGATACAATTTGTTTGGTAGTACTTACATATTTAATTTTAATTTAAAAGAAATTTGAACCGAACCCAAATTTCAAGTACCTACCTACTTATATTCTTTAAAATATGAAAAGAACCATCATGATACAAAACCAGCTTTTTGCAGTAGTTATAATCTCTATCTCTCTCTGAATGCATAATTAAATATTAACCAGACCAGGCAAAAATAAAAACCAGAAAAAAATATAAAATGACATAGGCGATAACATAACAAATCGTGCCACATTGACTAATCTTGCTATAGTAATGAGCAAGAGTCTTATGTATTGACATAACTAATGTGCTACAATTCTAGTGTGCCCTCATATTTTGACTCATTTCTCGGTATTGCCGTCTACGATTGTCATTTATCAAATAATAATAATTTGACATTATGCTACCGCACGTCTCAGTCGCGCCAATGTAAGCCTCATTGTAAATAGTACGCACATAAAATTATCGGTTGATGATATTTAATATTGCTATAGTTTAATCTGCTGTAATGACATGAATACATTTTATATTATTTAGTTTATATTTCAAGTGCTAAATTCTAAATATTTATTTGTTTCAGAGGCTTACCACCTGTCAACCAGACTCTAACACCGCCAATAGTGACGGTACGGGTGTCGCGAAAAATCCGCTCCACTGACTGCTTTGGAGATGACAAGAGATACCGGGAATGTAATACTGAGGTACCATATAGAAACGTATAGGAAAGAGATCAAATAATGTCGCTGATTATAAATATCTATTTTTTTACGTGCTAAAATGATATCAATGATGACTTTATGATTAAAAATACTACATCTATTCGTCATTACAGGCGAATTTATTACAGTCATTACAGACAGAGCAACTGCTCCAAAACTTTTTTTAAGTGGTAGGCTCCGGCCGCGACTAATCGCGCGGTGAGTGGTATTACAAAAAAAACCATGTCGTCAAGCGACGTAATCGTGATCCGGTATGACGTACGGTGAACCATCATGAAGACGGGTTTGAGCAGTCTTTCAACTGCCTTCTTCCTCTAGATCTGTGTGCTCTATATCTTAGGCCACATCGTCGCTTAACATTAGACGATATAGTTGCAAACATAGATCTATAAATGATAAAAAAGCACACTGTACGAGTTGGCAGTATCCCCAAGATACTGTCACTAGCAGCATTGCTAGTGTAGAATTAGTAAGGGTTTTAACTTAACGCATTTATTACTAACTATATTCATACGAAAAATTTTATGTCACTTTGATAGCTAATAATAGACATGTCTGGTCTGGTCATTCTAACTGTTACAGTATTTATATACCTATTTATATATCACTCATATTTTCGTGTTACTGATACTATGATCTAATTGTTAGTACCTATTCTTTGCTATGATAGTTTGTCATTGCGTTATTTATAATTTATATCTCATTGTTCAATGTTATATTTTAAGACACTAAAAGTAAAAAAAGACTTGCCCGCAGAGTTTCTTGGTGCTATTTTCTCTAGCGGGCGTATTTCCGAAGCACTGGTAGAGTCAGTTTTCGCATTTCTTTTCTGGGCCCGGACTTCAATTTGAGTACGGAAAAGAAATGGGTAGATGCATCCTTTTTTATTCCTGCAGTAAATGCTTCTTTTTTTCCCAGTCATGATATTGTAAGTTAAAATTTTTAAAGTAATTTAATTGATTTGTATCTTTAAAAGTGCATTTTTTGTGCGTATTTAATAAACAACTTTTGACATTTGACTTTAATGGACCATAAAAATTTAAGAAATCTCTAAATAGTATAAAACAAAGTCTCTCATTCTCGTCTATCTGTGTATTTGCTAAGTATTATTATTCGGTTTATGCCATCATTTAAAATAATTTCTTGAAGAAATTAAATGTTTGGTCAGTAATGCTTATTATATGAGATTAATGCGGAGTTGTTGCGGAGTAACTAATTGCCCGATTTCAAATATATTTAGGTCTCTCTAAATGTATCTGCAACACAATTATTCATTTTCCAAAAAGGAACGATGACACAATTTGATAATATCTGAAAATTATGAACCGATTTATTTATTTCCTGACCTTTCGTCACAATGAAGTAGCTATATGAAACTTTGATATGTATCTGTGATTATGACAAAGCCATCGCATTGAATGGGATGCGTCATAAAACAGATAGCGAATCTCAAATATTATGATAATTAATTAATATCACTCTTGTACAAACATTGAGATAAAATTTTATACTTTCCCACGGTAAGAGTAATAAATAATCTTAATCACCCATTACTATTTCTATAGTAACTGCGCACAAAACATGTTGCTGCTTTAGTATCTTATCGCAATAAATAGGCAATGCTCATGCTCCACTGAACTTCAGACCCTTTTTGCTACATAAGCCAGTGATATCATTGGGCTTTTCATATTTCTAAGCTGATGTCTCAAGTTGACGAGCGTCCTATCAGTGTGTATCATAACTATTGATATAGCTGCAACTTTGATTACAAAGTTGCATCGATATCAATTATGATATCTGAACAGTTTATAGGCATTCGCGCTGGTTCTCATCAATCGCAGAATCTTGCCCACAATCAATAGAAAAAACTAAACTGTGTGCGACATAGTCCTAACCTGACCACATATTTATCTTACGGGCTCTATAGCCACAACGCAAATGCTAAATAGGTGCTTAAGATTTTGAGGCCCTTAATCCGGTCATAAAATGGATTTACATTGATTTATACATGCAGGCGAATTAGTGTTTTCTGGTTTCATATTGTTCTATTCAATTAGTGCGTATTCAATTGAAACGATTGGGAATTTCTTTGATTGGATCGTAATTTGTTCCGCATGTGTAAGCTTTTTTATTTGTAAATTGATTATAATAGCACCTGTCTATTGACCACTTGCCATTTGGGAACATTGAAAGAACCATACTTTTCGTCACGTTTTTACCACATTTGTTTTATCAGGTTAGGTTTTTTATATAGAACTGGGAAATGAGATGAGCAAATGAGTTGTTCACCTGATGGTAAACACCACGCCTGCTCATAACGATTGCAGTGCCACCCAGAACTGTTATACCATAAAAAGTACTGCGGAGCACTGCATTGCGCTCATCACCCCGAGAGATCAGATATTAAGTCTCATTTATGCCCAGTAATTTCACCGGCTACAATGCCCTTCAAACCGGAACACAGTAATGCTTGCGCACTACTGCTTGGCGGCATAATAACTGGCAAAGCGGCGCTACCTTCCCAGAAGGCCTTCCGCATACGAGAGACCTACCACAAGTATGTTGTTCTTCTAGGATTTGGGTTAGGTTCGGTTTTTCCTAGGGTTAACTTAGGTTTGCCTTTAGGTCGTTACAAATCTTTCGATGAAAATAATTCAGTGACTGATAGTATTTATATTGTTTCAGCTTTGCTATGGGAGCCATAGTAGTTTTAGAGCCGAGCAATGTGCAGTGTACGACAGGAAACCCTTTCGAGGAAGGTTCTACACCTGGGTTCCTTATGTCGACGGTAAGTATCAATATTACTTAGTCATATGATCTGTAATGTCAACGCACCAACTTCAGGAACCTTAGGATAATGACGAATCAAATTAATGGTATGCTTGCCAGAACAAATGTACCGCTCACTAGTTATGTATTTCATAATGTAGGTAGATGTACCTAGCGTCAAAATGGCCGCTGACCGGCTCATCATGTGACCTGCGCAGCATACGATTTTGTATTGATTTTTGCTATTGCGCAGGTCACGTGGTGCACTAATCAGATTCATCATCATCAACGGCTCATCACGTTCCCACTACTGGGACATGGGCCTTCTTTCATAGAGAAAGTATGAACCATAATCCACCACGCTGGCCCAGTGCGGGTTGGTGGATGTACATGTCCTTGAATTTTTGTGATTAATTCTTGGACATGCCGGTTTCCTCACGGTGCTTTCCTTCACCGTTTTGAGAGCGAGTGTTAAATCCGCACATAACTTTCTTAAGTTATGTGCGGATTTAACACTCGCTACTAACTTAAGAAAGTCATTGGTGCGGTGGCCAACGGGATTCGAACTCCGGTGCGTCGGATCGTAATCGCACGAGTTCCCGCGCAGCCAAACTCGCTCTCCGATCAGATTATTTGCTGTAAGCTAATCAATATATCAATTCGCAGGTGACCACCCGTGCTTGTTGAACTGCCGACCTCTCGGGCAGCAGTTCTACGCAACGCTATCGATCGTCGCCGACGGAACCCCGTGCACTCGGCCCGGCGCCCGCGCCGTCTGCGTCGGGGGACTTTGTAAGGTCAGTGCATAAATTGACTGGACATTATGCTAACCTGGGTAGCGGTTACATATTTGAGCGGTTTGGTGTGGAGACTTTGAGTCCGTGGGGACCGTTCATCATAATTTCAAAAGTCTGTCAGAGCGCCTGATCGATGCGTCGCGTGACCAAAATGCTGGGACTTATTTGGCTCAACGTATCAGTATTGCAATCCAACGGGGCAATAATGGGTAATTTGGGCTATCTATCGGCAACTTTTAATGGTCTATGGGTTGTTCAATTGCTTCTCCTTGTAAGTAGTTAGTTTAGTTTTAGTAAGTAGAGTGTAGAGTTTTTTTCAGTAACAAAGGTATATGACAGTTGAATAAAAAAATTGAAACATATGTCAGTATGCATTTTAGTGCCATGTCACAATAACGCATGATTTCAATACGCTTTGAAGAGCACATTTTCAAGTCAAATTACTGGGCATTATGGGACTTGAGAAACAGTGCGTCAGGGTGACGAGCTCACTAGTACTATGCTGCAGGATTTTGCAAGACAAAATTATGGGTGGCACTGCAACTGTTTATAGGCAGGCGTGTTATAACAACGACCTGCTCACCTCATCACTTAGTGAGGTACATAAAAAAAAAACAAAAACGTTAATTGAGAGTAGCAAAATATCAGTCCATTAATTATAACATGGTAATAAAATGCATAATATTGATTATTTATTGATGCTGACTGTCCTTCCTAAAAAGTGCGTCGAAAAATGTTGATAGAATTGCATCGATGTATGCAGCAGCTTTTAGTTTCAGCAAGGGGCCATTTTACCCATCCCCACCGCGTTTGCCATACCTCATACAATGCCTATAGACAACGGTAACAACTTTCCATATGGCAGTCCGTCTGGTAGTCAACCATTTGACAAAAAATATTTACCTAATACTGTGGTGTACGCCTGTGTTTTGTACGACAATGTGTACAAAATGTAAACGTTTTGTTTGGTTAATGGCTTCTCAAACGCAGTCATTCTTAGCACAGGTGACAAGTTCGTACAGTACATCGTTAATCATCCTGCGAAGCAAATCACAAATTGTCTCAAACACATAATATCGACATAAATTAAATGTAGCCAAGCCTAAAGACTAAAGCTCAAGGGTGACTAGAGGTATACGCAAGAGTAGAGATAACATGTTTGAGTTGTATTACAAGAAATCTTTGACATCAAATAAAGATTTTCATGAGTATGTTAGAAACTATTCCAAAATATTTAAAAAGGTCTGTATTCGTGCAAAATCTTTGTATATTAGTACTAAAATTAAAAAATCAGATAATAAAATAAAAGCCGTCTGGAAAACCATTAACACGGAGACTGGCCAAACTAAGTCGAGGGATTCGGAATATAAGTTAATAGTTGAGAATAGACAAATCTCCAATGCAAAATGTGTTGCTAATGCTTTTGAAAATTTCTTCTCTAATATACCCCTGGACGTCACAAAAACACTTAACTCTAGTCCAGATGTAGCAGAAGCTCTTCTAAAAGATCACTTTCCACTAGATTTACCGGATTTTCAGTTCAGATATACTTCCACTATTGAAATTATTAAAACATTCAAAAGTCTCAATGCCAAAACCACTGAAGATTTGTGGGGCATATCAGTAAAGATGCTAGAATCATTAATAGAAGTTATTGCACCATATCTCGTGGCTATATTTAATATGTGTATTGACACAGGCTCATTTCCCGATTTAATGAAAAATAGTAAAATTACACCGATCTTCAAATCAGGTAGTAAAACTGATCCCTCGAATTACAGACCAGTCTCTGTGCTTCCGGCTCTGAGTAAGATATTTGAAAGACTTATTCTTAAACAACTTTTATCCCACTTCAACGAACACAAAATACTGAACGAGAGTCAGTTCGGTTTCACGAAATGCAGGTCAACATCAGATGCCGGGGTCGAACTAGTAACACATGTGCTTGAAGCTTGGGAGAGTTCACAGGATGCCATTGGTGTATTTTGTGATCTCTCCAAAGCTTTCGATTGTGTAGAGCACCGTACACTAATTCGTAAACTCTACCACTATGGGGTTCGTGGAACTGCTCTGAATCTTGTTGAGTCCTACTTAACCGATAGACAGCAAAAAGTTGGGGTAAATGGCGTAACATCTTCCGGATCCTTAGTCAGAATGGGGGTACCGCAGGGATCAATATTGGGGCCGTTTTTATTCTTGGCATATATAAATGATTTACCCTTTGTAGTTAAAGACCTTGCAGATATTGTTCTATTCGCTGATGATACATCGATAATTTTTAAAGTAGATAGAAAGGACAGTGAATTGGCGCATGTGAACTACGTATTGGATGTTGTTTCGAAATGGTTCTCTGCGAATAATTTGTTACTAAACGCGAAAAAAACGAAATGTTTAAAGTTCTCTTTGCCTAATGTTAGACATGTAGAGCCAAACGTAATGCTCAATAGTAATAAACTCGATACAGACAAAGCGACGGTATTCCTAGGTATAGGCATAGACTCTAAGTTGCAGTGGGGTCCTCATATTGATGCTCTATCTGGAAAACTTAGTTCTGCTGCATATGCGGTTCGTAAAATTAGGCAATTAACGGATATAGCTACGGCTCGGTTAGTTTACTTTGCATACTTCCACAGCATAATGTCATATGGCATTTTGCTGTGGGGTTCTGCTGCGGATATAGATACTATTTTTATGTTACAAAAGCGTGCGGTTCGCGCGATTTACGAGTTGGGTCCACGTGACTCGTTAAGGGATTTTTTTAAGCAAGTTAATATATTAACTTTACCTTCTTTATATATTTATGAAAATATAATGCATGTTCGCAAAAACTTCCAAAAATTCAAAGTAAATAGTGACCATCATAACATTAACACTAGAAATAAGGATAGGATTGTTGTACCTAGGTATAGACTAACTAAAACGAATAAGTCCTTTATGGGCAACTGCGTACGTTTTTATAATAAAATTCCAAAGTGTATAACGGAGCTCACAGAAAGTAAATTCAAATTACGCGTTAAGAATGTTCTAATGAGAAAAGCATACTACACTGTTCGTAATTACATAGAAGACAAAGATGCTTGGAACATTCCACTTCTGCAAAGTAACCAACTGGTACATAAGAAACATAACATTGTAAAATCCCAAAAAATTGTAACAAAATCTCTAAAAAAAAATGCCCCTCAGTTTCTTGCCGTATCTTCTGAGTAGTGGTTCTTTTTCCGATACGGTGGTAGAGTCATTGTGATAATTTGACGTTCATAAGTGCGTCTGTGATGCCAAAATGATTAAAGAGATTTTGATTGATTGATTGATTGAAAGGCAACACAACTTTGATGTCACCATACAGACGGCGACAAAATTAAATCTGCGACATAGTCCAATATGTTTTGAACCGCAAAATGTATAAGCAATCATTCAGGCAATACAATAAATGCCAGAAACAATAGAAGCCGCCACAATCACCGCAGCAGTGAGCAGTATTATCAATCAAGGCAGTGCCAGCTGTCTTCGCATCCTTGAAGCGCGGCTGTGTCAATACAGAGCGCATGCAAATTGGGACAATTACCTACAATCTGTGCCTGACAACATCGGCTCCAATTGAACCTAGATCTTTGACATTTATTGAGCTTTTGTTCTAGAGAAGAATGTGATATCTACGTATCGACATATTTTGGTAGCCGGGTCCGTTAACGTATCCGTCTTCGAGTTTAACTTTTATTTTCGTCCTCGTTTTCGTTTTGGATTCTTTTTGGGTGGACTCGTTTTGGATGGACAGTTCTTAAAATCTACTATATATGTTCAGCATTCACGTGTAATGTCACATTCGGGGAACTTAATAATGTAGAGTTTATGGCGTTACGGCGCCTGCTCTGGAGAAAAAGCTCCCAGTGAGCGCATTGGCTGACTGTGTGCTAATTTACTTTTAATATTGGAAAACATTGACTCCACGGAAAAATAAAAAGCTACGAGCATTTTTAAACCAAAACCAAGCATTATTCTTTGTTACAGCTTTAATTATCTTGTTTCAACGTGAACAGCTTGCTTTATTTACGTTTGCAATGCTAGATGAATCGTCTATTGCCCATCAAGCGCTGCTCCGCTGGTTCTGCTTTAAAATATTCAGTGGTAGGTACAGTGTGGATTTTAATATGTCCTAGCAATGCAATGTTTTTTTGTAAGTTATATATAACTAACTGCGCGGTTCAGGCCGAAGGTTGAATTGCAGTTTTGCACTTGCCTGTTAAGTCGGTAAGAATCCAAGTGGTAAATACAGAGGTTAGCCATTTACCAAGAAATTATAATTTTGTTTACCGTTTTACAGTCCTAGGTGCTAAATGATTATTTATAAAATACGATAGTCATAGTAATAGTTAGTTTTCTTTGGTCATAGCATTCGTCATTCAGTAGTATTTTAATGTTTTTCAGAACTTCATTATTGCGATGAAATCGCATTTTAGACTGAGCTTTATTATGACGAAGTGAGCCTTCGTCAATAATTCTATACATTTAAATGAGCTTCATAAAGTAAAATTGCGGTTTTAAACGGAAAAAATAACTAATCATCTTCGCTTCGATTGTATTGACACACCCACGGCGCCGGCGCCGCGAAATGGCTATTTATTTAACAATATAATACCCACTGTACAGTCCTTATTAGCACCTTCCGCGACCTTTCTATTGTATAATTTGAGACAGTAGCGCAACAGTATATAAGATTTGATATGACTAAAACAAATCTACAGAGATGCTAAGAACAGGGACTATCGACTATATTTTTTAATGTGTTTAACTTTGTAGTATAAAGATCACCCCTTAAGTCTTCTACTGTTGGTGTATTCTGATGTTACTTAAATTTTAGCAACTTACTACCAATAATTTATTCATAAAATGTAATTTGAGCAAAGCTTAGTCACCGGCTCCTTGTTTTATTGTGACCTTAGCTCTTTAAACCTGGGTTCAAATAATTGCACACAGGAACCGTCAATAACGATCGTGGTCACCTATGATCTCGACTCTGCCAACGGTAGTTGAATACTGGACTTAACGCCGGCGTCGAAGGTATTTTAAACGCCTCATCATAACTTGTTACAACTTCAATTTATCATAATGATATTTTAAAGTACATGCCAGGATTAAGATATAACTCGTTTTAATTAAAACGTTATAATTTCTTGTTTAGGTACCCATTAAATTGTAAACGCTGTGCCTTATGAAACACACACAGAACCGCTTAACCTGTATATTTATTGAAGTACCAGATATATAAGCAAAATGTTAATATCATACCCAGCGGATTCCTGGCAATATTAATTTTATTGGGTATTAAAATCTAATTGCTGGTCGTAGGTCGTAGGTAACTGTTCCTAATGGAAGGTTACGGCTTGGAACAGGTTAATGTGCATAGAGGTATTATTCGAGGAGAGCTTACTACTTATTTGTAGGCCATATAATCCATCCGTAGTTCATTAATTTAGACATAAGAAGCTCCTGTGAAAGAAAATCAAAGAATCTTAAGAGTTGTGCCATTGCTTAGCTGTTTAATAATATTTAAGCAGAAGATAGCATTTATGGTTCACTAGTGGAAATCCGACTAGAATGCGGTATATAGTTGTTCCCAAAGAAACTGTTTGTTTTTCCGGGATGAACGTATCCTATGTCCAGGACCTTCAAAATACCTACATACTATCAAAATGCATTCAGTGGTTATGGAATTAAATGGCATAGTGGTACCTATCACACATACATTTATAATAGAATAGAATAGAATAACTCTTTATTGTAACACCAAAATACAGAAATAATTAAAAACTAAAATAACAACTAACTTAATAATAATGTCACAATGGGCGGTCTTATCGCGATCTCTTCCAGACAACCCACAAGTGAAGGAATGTAGACAGAAATATATAATATTATTAGGATAGGATAGGATTAACAATCATTCGTTATAGATAAGTACTCATGTAATATTCTCGAACTTCTTTCATTTATTTGCAAACTTAGAACAATTTTCGTCTTGGTAAGGCGATATAGTGGTGCCTACTCTATAATTGTAACCTAGTGTCGCGAACTGAGTCAGCAAGCCGTCTATAATTTGCAATATAGAGCTAAGTGAAGCCTAGAGTCCAATTGGCCTTTGGACTAAGGCAACTGATGTACACACTGTGTGACAGTTCTAGCACGCTAGGTGCGTGTGCTTTATGTAGGCAAAGTATTGCTTATTTTATAACTAATAATGTAATAACAACATAAACATAACAATAACGACGTCTTAGCATTAGAAACCTGAAAAGTGCTGTCTGGCGCCTGACCAAGATTGCCACTAAAAATAAAAAGATAGGTACTTTCGCTCTTAAATCAACAAAAGAAAACATCGTGAGGAAGTCATCTTCACGATTCCGTATTCAGCCGTTTCTCCAACTTCACCTGCAATTTTATCCTTATTTTCTTAAACCATTTTTCTATGTAGGTAGGTACGCAGAGTAATACCAAAGAAAACTATATATTACTTACGGTAATACTGAGCAAACGCATTTAAGATCGTTTAAATGGTTTAATCGTTGACATGACCCATGTTTTAAGATTGGGCGAAATCTATACAGAAGGACTTCTCTCTTATATCATGTTATTTCTTGTGCAAGGTTGTGCCAAAGAAATTATTTTATTGCCAGATAGAATAATAAAAAAAAACACGTTAAATACCTGCTTGCTTAAAACGATGCTTATAGTGCGGACCAGATGCGCGAGTGAAGTGAGCGCGCATTTTTCAGACATCGACGATTTCATAATCTAATAACTTTTGTTTTCAATGTACGTAAAGTCATACGTACGTTGCATACATCGAAAACAAAAATTATGCATGAGACAGCATCTCGCACTCTAGCCTGTACCTGGCTACGGCCTTTAGTGGAAAGCTCTAAAAATATAAACAGATGAATTTGGGTAGAGCGCAACAATGGTCATTGTACCAATAAAAGTATAAAGAGACAATTAACAGGTGTAAATGCAAACTTTCTTTTAAATAAACTGCGACCGAAGTATTTACCCAATGTTATACATATATAGTTTCAGTTGAACTGTGGTACCTAACTGTGAGTGACGCCAGCGCCGGCGGGCGCCGCGCCGGTACCGCGAGGTATGCGCTAGAGATCGCCGATTACCGCCACCCACCGCCGCGGGCCGATGCCGTCACTATTCCATAATATTGAAAAAGCTATGAATTTTTGAACGTGAAAAGCAGACTTGTTTTTCGTGCATTTTCCTCTGATGAGCATATCTGCATGTTAGAAGTTGTGTCTTTTTAATCATAACTAGCGTGACAGCTTTATACCAAGCTTTGCTATGAATGTTGAAAGTACTTAGTGACATAATATGCCTAGAGACGAGAATAGCTTTTACAGCGATCGTTTATGTCAATGTTTCTAATTATAATATCGCACTCGCAAGTGGCCAAGTTTTTCAAATTTATTCCTGACTTGCAAAGTTACTAATCCTACTTAACGGTATTCGAGAATAGGCCAGCATCGCGGTGCTGCTCTTTCAATCAAGCCGAGAAAACCGAACATTCCATCCCCTTTTCTAGAAAGCTTAAGTTCACACCGAAGTGTTAAAACTCATCAAGATAGTTAAAGCTATGCAATGCTATAAATATAAGTATATCAACATGGGACTTTTGGTTTGAAACCACACGTATCCGGTTTGAGTCAAATTTAATATAGATCAGACCGGAAATAAAACTGAATCCATAAAGTCCAAGCCGGACTGTCCGGAAGCCAGGAGTCGGTCTGAAATTTTACTTTGCCCCTACAAACATCCTAGATAACGAGTGTGTCTCAGTGGGAGCACGTGCGACTTTCGATCCGACGCACCCGAGTTCGAATCCCCCTGGCCCCGCACCACTGACTTTCTTAATTTTGTGCGAAATTACCACTCGCTCCGAAAACGGTGAAGGAAAATATCGTGAAAATTCAAGGGCATGTGACATCTACCAACCCGCACTGGGCCAGCGTGGTGGATTATGACCCATACACCCTCTACGACGGAAGGCCCGAGTCCCAGCAGTGGGAACGTAATGGGCTGATGATTACGATGACATACATCCGAAATTTCATATTACTATTTTTTTAAATTTTAACTGCTGCTTTGACTAATTTTTATTACTACTTTTTTAATTCTTGGCCGTGACAAGTAAGTCTTTACCTTAATTGTGACCAGTATAAAAGTCTATCTGCATTAGTATAAGTTAATTAGACCCTGGAGGCATTAACTTGACACTTGACGCAAAATACCGAAAGGGCCTGTACGCTATAACCAAACTAGTATACCTACCTGTATGCATAACAATTAATTATATCAAGTACTGTATAATTACAGACTCTGCCTTCTGTCAGCTAGTTTGATTTACCCTCAAGATAGACCAACACTGCAGAATAATTCCTCCTCCATTCCTATGATACCTATCTATCTATACCTACATGATATGTAATTGAAATGCAGTTGAATGACATGAGTAATGAGTATTTTTTATGTATCAAACCTTATTTACAGACTTTATTGACTTTATTTCTGTTTTCTATTTATAAGATTTGTATGTTTTAATAAAAAGATAACATTAACTTCTGATAAATAAGTTTTCTTCTTCTTTCGTGTGGCCCAACCGTCAGAGTTTTTAAACCGCCCAAAGGCCTCCGACATGGCCTAACGACGACGGCCTGTTGTCTAGGACCCCTCCAAAACCCGCTAGCGCTCACGTGTAAGTACACAAACGGTCACCCATCCAAGTTGTAACCGTTGGGAAATAAATAAATGGAACTTATTGAATATTTTAACATATTGCTTGCCTGCATGCTGTCCATTGTACTTACTTACGATTTGAAATTAAAGTTATTTTTAACATAAATGTAATGGTTTAGAGTGTATAACGAGTTTTTGCATTGAGTCGTTTATTCTTGTATTAGTTACTTGAATTTTAAGAAGGTAATTATTACGCCTCATATTCATGTCACAAGCAATAATGTTTTACGAGCGAACCTTCAGCTTCAGGCCTTGCAACCCCATTACATTGTTTCATATATTATACTGATCTATTGAAACAACTTTGAAGTACTGCGATACTAATATATTCCAAACTACTAAGAACGTTTTCACTGGCAGTATGTGTGTCAATGACTGAATTAGCTATTTTATGACTGACTATAAATAATAATATATTGTTTCGTTTGTTAAACTGTGCCCCACACATGGTAGGTCTTCTCTATTGTCGTATATTATTTAATACCTATTAGTTTATAATAATGACATTATCATTCAAATATATAATTTATTATAGCCATTATATTTTTAAATCGAAATTGCATGTAGAATCAAATTAAAATTGTAATTTTATGGCTCTCTGATGTATTAAACTTCGAAAATAAGTTTAAATTCTAACACACGTATATACTTTATTCCGAATTAGGTTAAACTTATGCGGATATAGTAAAATAATTTGCCATTTAGAGAACACGGAGTTTATGGTCATTTTATATTGCAAAGGACAAAATACCTATAAACTATGATAAAATATGGATGCAACTCGTACCTACATAAATACGGATTTATGTTATTGTATTGACGGCAGTGAACTGATCTGCTAATAAATACACATGATTTAAAATGGTGGCGTAATAAATGTGTTGAAGTAAAGATGTACCAAACTACCGACATATATATTGTCATTGCAAAAAGCAGAAATGCCATAAAAAATAAAATTTGTCTATTTTGAAGAAATGGATTTGTCTATTTAGAGGTAGTGGATAGAGCGTTAACCGACGACAGATCGCGGATGAACGTCGAATTTGTGCCATCTTCGGTGATTGACTGAACGCAATCAAATTTGGGCTTTGATATTTTGTAAATCATCTTCTTCGTTGAAAGAAATCTACTAAGAACACCATAATGAAGATAAACGATAACATACAATGACAAACCCCAACAGCATTATTTTATACCTCGCTCGCCGCTTCTCTTGGGTACAGATGTAAAGTTCGAAATGAAATGACACAAATCCTTTCTACTTTTCTACGCCAAAAGGATAAGGCCGCAGTGTTTGATAAATATAAACACACGGTAGGCTTAAGCTTTGTACAGTCAGTGTCAATATGCATGCATTTTAATGATCATCATCTAAGGCGCTACAGCCCTGGGTGGGCCTTGGCCTGGTCGAGAATTTGTCTCCAGACAGGTCTGGCTTGCTGCCTCCAGCCTCTAACACCAATCGTCTTCAGGTCTTGCTCTACGCCATCGAGCCACCTTAGCTTAGGCCAACCACGGCTTCGGCGACCATCCGGTCTCCCTTTTAGGTGTCCATACGTACGTTTAGGTGTCCGGGTCTCCTCCATACGCTCTACATGGCCTAACCAGCGAAAGCGCCCAAGTTTTCACCGTCTTGACTATGTTCGGTTCGTCAAACATTTGCATGCATTTTAATATCATGTCGCAATCTGAACGGTTATAACAGAGCGTTTGAAATAAGCACATATCAAAATGGTCATTATGACAAGCTACTAAAATGCGTACTTACTTACTATTGACGCTGACTGTCCCTGGTAGATTTATCACCAAGGAAAATGTATTCATCAACAGCTTACCGCAAGTGAACACATCGCTGGTGTTAAATATTTGACAGATACTGTAATATTCACTTGACATATCATTTACATATTGTGACAAAATTATTGTACCTACCTAGTACTCATCTATGGTGAATAATGCCACATTTTATACTATACTGTATTTAAGAATATAACTATTCTTGGATATATTTACCTAAGTACTTAAATAATATACTTTATATTACTCAACATCCACTTTGATCGCATTAATGTTGACGCTTTCTATAGCTATTATACGTACGGACCCTTTATAATATGAAACAATTAAATAATAATTGTAACTTTTATTGTTATTAACGACGTAAAACATAATATTCATACTTATCATATCGCTTTTTTTCTAATCTAACGGTCATATTGTCGACTACAACTCCGATGAATGAATCATCATTTATAAAATTTGCAGGCATCGATTATGTAGATATTCCTAAATTGTTGTTCAAACCTATAACCCCAATTGACAAATTCTCGGTATAAATTGTAATTCTATATTTTTAATTATACATCTGAGACTACCCCAAAAAATATTTTAATTATCGTGAAAACCGCATCAAACTTCTTCAAGTAGGTGTAGTTAAATACAGACACCGATGTGTAGCTTTATTTTAAACTAAAGAGATTTGGTTCAAGAAGACGTCACACAATATATTATTATATATTGGTAGGTATAGTCAGCGACATAAGTCGCTACAACAACATCGTTTACACAACTTTTCGGTGAACATAAAAAAATAAACGAAAAATATACTTTTTATTATTAACTTTTTAAATAAAAAAGCGCGTGTTCCTCTAATTCTGTTATATTGACTTTACCACTAAAGAGAAATTTGAGCTATGCGATTGAGTGATTATTATTATGGTTAAAGTTATGGTTTAGATAATATATAAGTCATTTATTTCAGGCAATAACACAGTACACGAGTAAAAGTAATAGAGCTCCATACAATATATAGGTATACCTTACAGATTAACATAGATACGAAATCTAAAATATACTACAAATAATAATATATATAGGTACTAGGGATTTTTCGGCGGCTTCGCTTCCCTAAAGCATCGGCAGACCACGTCCTCTGGCCAAAAGTCCGGACTAAGGAGCAGTTTAGGTTAGTTTAAGTTACTAAAGTTAATGAAATGTTTCAGTAGGTACGATTTACGACTATTGTCACTGACTGTACTTTCGATGCGTGCGATGTTGATGAATTGTATAAATCGTTAAATTTGGCGGGAGCTTTACGTAATTGAATCTCGACGTCGGATGCATTAGCGTTTAAAGGCGGAGGGACACTAAGCTGGGAACGATATAAGTATCTTTATCTTTAGTCTAGTATAGTCATTGACATTTTGGGTCATAGCCCAAACATTTCATTTCAAACATTTCATTACGGCATAATGTACAAATTAGAAACTAAAGTATTGACTTTATTTACGCGTTTATGACGCGTAAAACTTAGTAATCACAACCGGTAAGAGTATATCTAACTACCTATAGAGCGTGTGAAAGAATTTCACGAATATAGCGAATATAACAAGACCTAGTACTTTTCAATGGCAAACTTGCTCTATGTTTTCACACCATGCAATCATTTCTATTGTCGTACTTATGAGCTTGAGGCTTGCAACACCATCATTTCATAATAATATCCCTATTAAAGGAACAATGGAATTTTACCTTTCTAGGAGTTGTTGTATAGTCGTACCATAAAATATTTTGCAGAAATGGCTTGCCTTAACTACCTATTTAACGAAAATATTTTTGGGACAAGGTAGAGCAATTATACCCCTATCGTCTAGATCTTGCAAGCATATTGTTTTGCAAAACTCCAAATAAACTGACGCTGGTCCAACCCTCCCAGTATGCCACAGATGCTCGACGTCCGCAGTTAGTCGATTTTCCACATATCATCCGCGGGAGACGCTTGGTTTACGCGCCAGTACCGCACGACTCCGCGGCGCGCGATCAAGCGCAGCGCAAACGCAACGCGACAAGAACCTAACAATAAAACAAACTTTAAATATTTTTTAAAGATTAAATTCAGCCAGCTAAAAAATGAAAGCCAATATAAAAGTGTAAATTCAACGTAATTTGGCACCTCGAAGTTTTATAACTCTACAAATTGTATCCAGAATTTCAACACCAAATCCAAGTGAATGCATCCGTAAATATTAAAGCAAATGAGTTTTTAAAAACCCTTTTATCGCCGACAATTATAATGGTCTAAGTTAAGTGCAGTAACTATCGGTCAATGACAATTCGATTTTAATTTAATGGCTGTCAAAATTCGATGTTGAGTGGATTGAGCCCATAATTCTCGAGATGTTAATTCTTTATCAGCATTAAACATGTGGTTTGAAAATATTAAGCAATATTACACAATCGAAGAAAGGTCTTTCTCATGCAGACGCGTGTATAGCAATATATCAATAGAAGTACCACCAGTCTAACAATAACTGCAGTTTTTATCAATTGAACTCATTTATGAAAATTTGTGATAAGTTTGAAAAGCGTTTTCCTACTGATAGATACCTTCTTTTTAATAATATTAAATGAAACACCTACTTATGAAGAAAACAATGTGTATGTTAAAATCAATGAAGCTAAATTACTGCCATGAAAAGCATTATCTATTCCTAATCTATTCCTAAATATAAAATTAAAATTCGATCCTAAGGTTGCAAGTCGGAGTCATCGGGACCGCTTCATTGATACCTCTGACAATAGATAGACAGATAGCTAGAGGATAAAATTCGTAAGGTAGTTTCAATTAGAGCAAATCGAATAGAAGTGAATGGTATTCGGGAAACGATTGTTCACATTCTAGTTTCCACTAAGTGCTGGGCTTCTGTTACTAATGGGCTGGAACTACAAAGTGTTTCGCAGTTTCTAGTTAATTTTTGACGGTGCTCGATGTAGGTGACTACACTACATAGACTATGTAATACGAGAACTGTTTTTAACTGCACTGAATCCATTTGCCCCTATTTACGTAAATCCTTCTGTTACATGATTTTATTTGTGTAGTATATTTAAGACTTTGTTTTTAATCAATTAGTTTCAATCAGAATTTAAATAAATATTTTTTTGGTGTGGTTATGGGTTCACGTTCGTCGGGTCAAAGGTATGCTTTGAACAAATCATGTTTTTTTATGGAACTCAGCAACAACATTTCGTCTGCCTTATAGTAAACACCACGTTTGCACGAGATCCTCTCTTAGTGATTTTTAACATGCGATAATTGATCATTTATGCTATTTATTAGGAAACAGTTTTGTGTAAAACGATTTTTTCGTAATCTAGTAGGTATTCATGATGTTTTATATTATTTTAAGAAAAAACACCTAATGTATAGATTTTATATTGTTTACCAAAACAACGTCAAACAATATCCGCCGCGTCACCCGCGACGCCATTCAGCGTTAATTTTTCGTTAAGATTGTTAAAGAACCGCCACAAACTCCTAATTGGGGTTAGCACAAGGTCGATTAACATCTGCTGGTAGGGTTGCCATGCCTAATTGGAAATTTATGAATGGAATCAACTGTCAACATCATTTTGATAATTTCAGGAATTAAATTTGGATAGGAGAGGTAAATGAACTTTAACATGTTATGTCGATCAAAATATAGAATATTTCATACCCTATGCTTTGATACCTATCTCAGACTACTTTTGGTTATTTTCCCGAAAAATTGAATCCCATTTTATTGATCAATAATAATCATAAATTAAAAACAATACCTTTATACGCTCAAACTATATTGCATTGGTAACTAAATTTATATGCGTTATTTCAGGCACTTATAGTGAAAACCTCCACTACCCAGAACAATATCGTCTAGTTAGGACATTGAATCTGCGCCTGCCTGCACGCACTGTGTACTACATATTCGAAATTAGATAGCTCCTAATACAGCCACCTTAATTTTAAATCGATATTTCATAGCAATCAATTGTATTATTTATTATTTTATACATTGCCTTCCTGGCCGCTATAGGCCTACCTATTTTGACTTAGAAATAAATGTCAATGACCTTAGCAAAGATCAATGAAAAATCAATTATATTTGACGCTAAAAGATGCTGTAGCAAATACAAACACTTAAAGTTAGTTACAAAAAATATTGAAACAACGTGTGAAACATCAGCCCTAACCATGAATCAGCAACTTTGTCACATCTCTATTTCAAAGTATCGCTATTCATCATCATTGTCGTTCTCTGAAATTTGTTATGGTCCACCCATTAATGTGCCATTAAACTCTGCATTTGTAATTTGTCATTCACAAAGGAACATAAATAACCATCTTAGGTATTTAGAACAAGCCATGAAAAGTTTGATGGGCATTTATATCAGTTAAAGGTCACTGCCGAATTACGCGTGTATTGAAGCTTTTATATTCATGTTTTGTTCTATTTACATCCCTAAAACGGTTTTATTACACTAACCAATGATTCTTATACTTAGAGATATTACTCATGTCTGTTCATATTTGTCTCCAGTTTGAGTCAATAAAACAATGACGAGATGCAATCTACGGACATTTTGTACAGTTGTTATTACCAGTAGCATTCAACTATTTGCTATCTTAGCTCTACACCACGATTGCTATCACAAATATGCCTCCAGTAGAATAGATGAGGCTCGTAACTAAATACTCATTTAACGCCCTGACATTGATAGCATCAGATTTATTAAACCTCGGAAAACTAACTTTTGCGCCTCTTTGGATGGAAGCCAATATTTGACAAAATATAGTATTTCATGTTTATTTATTATTCGCATAACATGTGTTATTCTATTTATTATTTGCATGCCAGGGCATACCAACATAGCTTTCTATAAGGAAATGTAGTACTTGATGTGTAGGGTCATTAACTGCATCGGCGTCATTGGGGAAACAGGTTCCTATGAAGTCGTTAGCTTTTACCTTAGACATTATAATGTATGTGATGGGCATAAAATCTGTTACAAAGTGTTATATTATCCATCAAATCATGTTCACTGGCATATTTTCTTAACAACTTTCAAAGCAAACTTACTTCTAATACATTCCCATTTATTTTATGAATAGTTGGGTCTTTCCATTCATAAAGTATCAACACCAGATCAAGACATTTATTCTAATTCTAATTACAAATAGTAACACTTAACATATAGAATGGTTCCCTATTATCCCCTTTCGAAAATATAAAAGCTCCAATAAATCACGAGCCAAAACGTGATTTAAAATTTTGTAATAGGGCACATTGGGACGGCAATATCATAATAACAATAATTGAAATATTTAGTGGCGACACGCGAGCGGGGTTAACCCGGGAATACTATTCTAAGTGATTTATGGGCTATAATATAAACCGAGGCGTCGATTCTATATTTTTCGGCTGTAAAATTTTATTAATGTCACTTGACCTATTAGTGTGGTGCAATGGAAACATTTTAAAAATTGTGTCGGTACAGATGAAATTATTGACCTTCGCGGTGGCATCATGAAAAAAAAAAAGAAAATTATTAACGGATAAGTTTTAATTATCCGTTAATAATTTTCTTTTTTTTTTCTCATCTCTTCTTATCTTATTTGAGTCGATCATAGAATCCAAGTTCATTCAAATAAATATTTTCGGTTCGGGCTACTGTGCATTTTCTAGAAACGTAACTGACATTTGGTTTGTTCTTATAATATAGCTTTTATATCCGGCTTGTGCACATTTCGACCGCATTGTATTAATAGTGTAGTGAAATATAATAATTTATTGCGTGTATATGAATATAATAAGACATGAAAACATTTGAAACAAGTATTACGAGATTTGTTTGATGATATCCATTTGATCCATGTTTCTACAGGTTTTAAAGCTTTACTCACGAATTTAAATATACTATTTCATTCATGATTGTGAAATATAAATATCTGTTTCAAAGACTGTTATAAAACTATTGAGGTAACTGCACGGGAATAGTAAATAGTCCATTATATGTGGTCCTTTTCCTATTTATATACAATCATGTTACTTCTAGTACAGCACTTACTTCATTTTGTTTATCAACTGAAGTATGGTAAGCTCTACTAGAAGCAGCAAGATAATATAATAATATTACAAGTTGGACATATTACAATGTGCGTTATAGTAGCTGCATTCCGTCATGTTCCCTTCATCTGCATTCATCAGTCTCTTCGTACACTTTCCCAAGTACACGTGTATTAGCGTCTCCGATTGACCAATTTGATAGTGGGAAATTCACCCATAGACATGCAACAACATTTTGAGATAGCCTCCCAAATGCACGTTAGCAGTTAGATCATGAATCGTCACCGCCAGTAGTTGGCACTCCGCCACCGGCACTGGCCAGTTTATGAGGTCTGGATAATACCGTGCCACGATTTGTATTCACCGAATAAATACTAGATCTAGACCATTGCAGGCTTTGAGAGCCATTAAAATGAGACAGGTGACTCAAAGTTATGTGATAGGTTTAGTTACAATCTATCAATTCGAACTGTATCAATACTTAATATAACTAGTGAGATCGGTTTAGCGAATCAGGGTTTACGCTCAAAAATCGTAGATTTTGGGTTCGCCGACGTGAATATTGTTGAAGAAGACTACTACACTATTATATAAATATAATGTAACAATCACGCACTACTCGTCCTTATAAACCATTCTTGGCTATTATCAAAATAGCCAAGAACTGATATTTAATATCCAGTAGTCAACATGATAATATCTCAAATTTAATAAGACATTTAGTATTGACACCACTTAAACACTACTGGATATTAAAGACATATCTTAAATTTAACAATGCTAAATTGCCTCGCATTTTCGCACCTACCATAATAAATTTGAGTATTACAAATTATTCTAGTGATTCTAAAACCATAAACTAGGATAAAATGTTTCATACAAATGCGAATTTAGAGTGCAGATATTAGAAAAGCAAATTACATCACTGAGACCAAGCGAACAGTTCGAATATAGATACTTTCAAAGCCGGCTCTCGTATATAAAGATATCAATGGGGATTTGGCTAATACTCATTTAAATTCAATTCAATTCATGCATCGAGATCAAAGCGGGCAATACTCTTGGCAACAACTACAATACACTTCTAACAATAAAGTAATCTGCAACGGGAGACCTGAATAATTACTCTGGTTTAGTATATTTCGATTTTGCTCAGAGTTTTGGCTCACCCCATTGAGAAACAACGTTCACGGACGTTTATTTAATTATAACGACGAGAATAAGTAGTGCTCCATTTGTTTTAAGTATGTTTTGGTTCTTGAATATTTCATTAACTGAGTTCATTTGATTTTCTGACTGTCTTTATGTTGACGTAAATCTTGTCGAGATTAGATCAAATCAAATGTTGAATTTTTACTTTCGTACGTTGATTAATGTTGATGTGCGTGATTTTATAGCAAAAACCTTTAAAATATTTTTTTTTGCATTAGAATCTCTTCCTCTTAGTATCATGTGGTTTCTTTTTATGTTTAACACGTTAAATATGAAATATTTATTTGATAAACTAAACATTTATAAATAATGAACGAAGTATTTATATTTCTAAACAAACAAAATCGACTATCTCGAAGTTAAATTGCAAAAGAAAACACATGGCAAAATTTCAGTGATTTTTATGTATCTATCTTTGGTAAACTAGGGTTTTAAATATTTCATTTAATCAATGAAATACAATCATAAACAAGACCTATCAATCAAGTGTCAGTGAAAAATAGATTGTGAGATCCTCTATTATTATCTCTACCTAGAAGTTATCTACTACACACATTGAGAAGATGAGCAACATGGTGACTTCCGGTCTACTTTTCGTTTGCCTCGTGCTTGTGAGTATTACCTTTACCTAATTTATACCAAATGATAATGTGAATGACTAACAACAAGCAGTAACCTGTAATAGATAAAGGTGGGTGGGTAATTGATCTAAGCGATCTACGTCGATTAACGTCAATCAAACGTTTTAATTTTCCAATATTGCAGTCATCAAATAAAATAGTAAGCTTACATCGATACAAGCACGAGAAATAAATGCGAGCAACCAGTAGCAGTAGAAGCAAGTAGCTAAGTCCATCTTTATTGCGTATGTTACGAAGATTTATAAATGATACTGTCCAATGAGCGACTCGAGATGTCGAGATTCTAATCAGTGTAGTCCAAGAAAGGAGGTTGCCGTATTAATTGATTTATAAGAACACATTATGACCAATTAAAGTTTTCTGTCCAATTTACAAACACAATTTATGGGGGCGCGGCCTCTATAATGTTAAACTAAAGATGTATGTTATTCGACATGTCAGTTTGTGTGGCATGACACATTTGTAGACGAGAAATGTCGTTCCTTTTCTGAGAAATGCTAATCGTGGGTGTCGCCTTTAAACATTTTGTGGTCACACAATTTGAAGCTCGCACTTAATTAACAAATATTGGGCTGCGTGTTAAAATAATCCTTGTTTATACGTTTACATTTATAAATTATTGAGAATCTGACTCGTTACATTCAATACTGTGAGTATCTTAATGAACGAGTCAGATTTATACATATTATGTATTTGTACATGCATCACTATTAATTATAATATGTAGTTAGTCGATCGCCTCTGAATACATGCGTGCATTGTTAAACATTCAATTAATTTTATCTCATATATCTAATATATTTCTCAGTGTAGAGGAATAACACGGTTCAAAGCGGCGCGCGGTTAGCCGACCAACGACAGGTAATTCGTTAACTCACACTTAATCCTAATTAATAGCCTATTAGTAGACGTTTTCAATTACCACTCTATTAGATTTATTGCCGTACACGTTACTAAGTATTCGCTGATTAACGATCGACGCGAGATAATTGTAATCTGATTAAATATTAAAGCTTTCAAAACCAATTAATTTGTACAAGCAAAACGGTCATATCAAACAGAGATACTCGGATAGTCTATTGGTAATAAACTATCCATTTATGGCTTTATTATGCTCGTAAAATCTTTACTATGATTAAAAAAAAACACTTAGACATTCCTATACGAGTACGAAACACATTTTTATTGGTGTTTGGGCGGAATTGGCTTACTGGCGCCTTTTTTGCATAAAATTAGAATTTTGTGACTATTTACACTGACATAAAGCTAGTATCGGCGACACAGGAGAATGAGAATGCGGTGGATGCTTTTAAGGTGGTCCTTGAGTGTCACATTAAGAAACGCGCCGTTGCTTACGAGTAGATATATGCAGACAGAGAATAAAAAAGATAAGCCTTAATATTGTGCGAACAATGTACCTTAACATTTTATAAATTAGGTTTAGTGTCGACTTTATATAAAAAAGGTGTAAAGCGATGAGAGATGTGAGAAGTCGTTTTTTATTTTAATGAACAGAATCTAAATTAATTGTAGGGTGTGACTTGGGTGTGACTGTGGTGTTCTATCCACAATTATTGGGCACATTATAAATTTATGGAGCATTTATGGGCATTTTGTTTAGTAGGTATGTAAATGACTATACCTACCAAAGAGCAAACAACCAACGGTCAGAAACGCTATGATAGGTTCAATAATTGTCTTGTCATTTACTAATATCACAAAGTATATTTTATATACCTCATTTTTATATACTCACCAGTCACCACTGTAGTTATCTTTTACATAAATGGAATATTACATTATTGGCCCGTCACGTCATTGCACTAGTAAATAGAAGTAGGTATAGACCAGTAAATTGCACTTATGGCACGCCTTAAGTCAGTTATTAGCATATCACAAGCGACACTTAAAATGTACCGATACAAAATGTGCACTACAACTTGAGGGACGATGATTCTTAAACGATGCCCTCACACGATAAAACAATAATAAAGACACTCGTAAGTGGTTTAAAGCATCCGAGAATATTGTAGCACCTTAAGCTAAAATGAATATAATCTTGCTACGGATAGCAATAAAATCGGTTATTAACTGAAGCAAGTAAAAAGTTAAAATGTTACTTATTCTTGTTGAACGGTGGCAGTTAACTTTACAATTTATAATGGCTTGTTTATTTGCTCATATTACCATATCTCTTGGGTATAAAATGATACGTTTCGGTTTAAAGGGTGTGAAGTTATTTTCCTTAATTTGTATCTGGATGTAGGAGGTTGAAAAATTTGTGTAAACACTTGTGTTTAATGCTATTGTAGTTAGTTCAAAGAGCACTAGAAAGTAGCAAAAGCTATAACTTATTCAAAACTACGAACGTGGCCGTGGTGAAGCGAACAACTTTCTTTTTATTAGGTTATAAATAGTATTGAATACCTTTAATTGTGTATCGGAGCTTGTAAGCTGATCCCTGACTAGCATTATGAGAATTGTTTTAATTAGAAATTTCACCTTAGCAGAAAGCGCAAAATCTACATAATGCTTTAACCAGACGGCAAAGCGTTTACGTTTCACATAGGTAATGCACCCGTCGACAAGTTAATCTTGTTCGGCACGATTTATTCATTGCTGCACTAAGCTACCTCTTTAAAATATAATTTCTCTACATTACTGCTTCCTAGTTGGTAGAAATTCCTTTACGTGGGCAGGTCACATCTTATTTCTGTAACGACCACATAAAAGAGAGCAAAAATGCCAACGATTCGAACACTTCAAACTCCAAACCTATATTTAGATAGCAGTCACATTTTTCTTACGATTATGTGGTCGGTTTGAAATCTTAATCAGTATCGTAAATCGGAATTTTGTCGTGGAGGTTGAGTGTAGACAGTCGGCTGAACAATGAGTCGTATAAGGCCCATTACGATCATGAACCATTGTTAGGACTGCCGTCTCCGAGTATCGGTGGCGTCAAACGGTCGCCTCGTAAACTTTCCTTAGGTAATTGTGTTATGACTTTGTTTTCAAGAATGTTATTTTGGTTTCGCCTTTTGGGTAGAAATTACAAACAGTAAATGACATGGCGGAAATCTAATAAAACTAGTAAACGATGATTTTTTTGTCGTGCAGGTTGTTGGTAGAGAGGCAGTTCTCGCAGACTCTACTATACCTGAGCTGCGTTGTGGTCATCGACTGGTGTCGGGGCTGTTCTCGCGGCCGCGACTGGCACTTGGCTATTCCTATGTGGCGACAGTGCCGCGCGGCGCCTGTCGACTCAACATCTCCGAGATAGCCGGAAGCGAGAACTACATAGGTAAACACAATGTTAACTCCAATTAAATTGTACTATATACATAAAACATGAATGGTTTTTGATCATAACTAATGACCCACAAACGCTCGCATAAACCGCCATCGACAAGCGACTGCAAATCATTTAGATCGCCCAGAATAGGAGACGAGAACGCCCACTTCGTTTTGTGCTAATGCTTACCTTGGCTTTGACGGGCATTTTGCACAATCAATTTCGAGTACCGTTGACAGGTGGTTTACAGCACTCATCCCGGGAAGTGATGAATGGGACAATAAATTATGGATACTTTATGAAGTAAAACGTGGGAAAGTGATGACCCGAAATAATAAGACATTTCTAAATTCACTTTGAATAGGAATGTGTTTGTTTATTCATTTTCAGCTCTGAAAATTTCGAATGGATCGTTTATAATGAATGGAGATTTTGCGGTGAGTTCACCTGGGCTTTATGAGGCAGCTGGCACACAGTTTTTCTACAAACAAGCGGGCCGTGACCAAGTTTTTGCTGCTGGGCCTATACTACAACCTATCGACATTATGGTAAGAGTTAGACTTGAGAGTTTTCACGTCAATGATTATGACAGTGGTAATGATGCAATGCATTGACCTGTAATGTCATTACAGATTCTCTACACACAACCAAATCCAAGTATAAAGTATGAGTACTTTACCGAATCACCCAACGATGAAGTTGATTTTGATGAACCAAGAGACGCTCCAATACCACCACGTGTGCCAACAAAACATGCTCGAAGACATCATTTGTTAGAGCCTCACAGATCCACCTCTACAATGTATACAGATCGTGAGAGCATGTCTGAAGAAGACGAAGAGATTTTGACCGAGAATGTGGTGGGGGAAAGGAAGTACACGTGGAAAATAATCTCATATAGTCCGTGCACGCGGTCTTGCGGAGGAGGGATACAGGTATGTCAATATATGTATCTACGCTATTGATATTCTATGTTTGTAACTTTTAATGACCCTGTTGTAACACGATCCCAATAAAATATTAAAATAACGTTTGACTTAGCTTAGCGGGAGCTACATAGTGATGTGTAAAATATAGCTCTGATCTTGTTGATTGAATAAATATTTGCTGCACTTAACGTAGGTACTCTAAAACTTTAAGATCAATACCGTTCTATTATTGACTTTTAAGACTTTTGCAGTGAATCCTAAACAACACTTAAATATTTTAGCTAGGAAAGTACCGCTGCATAGCGACAAGTCCCTCAAGCCCTAACAGGGAAGTCTCCGCGATATATTGCCCAGGTTCTCCTCCCGCGGGTCGCAGAAGGAGATGTGGCGACATACCTTGTCCTCCAAGGTGGCGCACGGCCACATGGTCCGCCTGCCCTAAATGTGGACCTGCCATTAGAAAACGGATTGTGGGATGTGTGCAGGACCATTCTAGAGGCATCACTAAGGTTAGTTCGTGCAGAGACAAACATAACTAATACTATTTGAAGCAGTACCTACACTGCCTGTGTACCAGCCAGTAGGGAAAGGATAGTTGAGTATCATTAGTACCTAATAGATCATTCTAAAATACATTGAAATGCTTATCTGTTGAAATAAATAAATGTTTTCCAGAACAGCTCAATAATTTAAATATAATACTTGTATATAGTAACTGAAGCACAGGGACAAAAAAAATGAAATACAGCCTTAAATTCGATGTTTTCTTTCTAGATAAGTGATCAAAAATGTCGGGCACCCAGGCCTAATACAACTGAAAGATGTAATATCCCTAACTGTGAACAGACAACTATCAACAATGTTCGTCATATCGATCCCAAACATGTGCGGGCAAAGGAACACACGGAAACATTCCGAGAGGGTCCGGTTTATACTGTGACAATGAACACTTCGGATATTACTATTGGTCCTGAATACAGATTTAGTGGCGCCGCTGGGTGGTTGTTTTCGGAATGGTCAGAGGTAAGATCTATATTGTCAATTTTGGTAAACGATTCCCTATTCTTGTTAATTTTTACCAAATATCCGTAATTGCGTCACAGACTTTTCAGTCAGATGGTGCCATTTTTCTTTTTGTATTGATAACTCAGCTTCTTGAGGATGATACGCCGAGTCGTTGTATAGAAGCAGGATTGATCAGTGTAAATCGTGGAAGCAATGGTTATTGGGGTACGCCAGGTGCTTGTGCATAGTTGAGTTTAGTTCGAAAGCCAAATCTAAAACTATTAGAAACAGGAAATTGGTTAAAATTCGTACTTATTCGTTACTTTACCCGCGCCCACATTTTGAGATTTCTGCTAATATTACGGTAATCTCTTGTTTACTAACCCATCTAAAATGTTTATCCTGTACCACTTTTTAATGTACAATATCGTAATTAAAGATGCATTCCGCAGTGTATAGGGTCGTGTATAGGCGATGGGATACAGACCCGCAGCGTGCGCTGTGCCGACCCCTCCGGCTGTTCGCTGTGGAGAGTTCCAGATACTTTCAGAAATTGCACTCCAAAGATAGACTGCAAACCGCAGGAGGGAGCGTGGTTTGTTGGTAAGGCAATTTATTAAACTTTCAGCATTTAATTTTAGCCACAATCCCATTGGACAGGAGTGACTTTGAGGTCGAGCATGAATCGAATATAAGATCTAAGACCACAATTACGGATTTAAGGGTGTTTTCTTTATTGATTACTCGATTTTAGGGCCTAGCATGTCCTTTTGATATGCAAGAAAAATGCTTGTTGGCACGTCTCTGCCTGGTGACAAGTTGTAAGACATATCTGTACAAAAATAGTATAGACAACCTAACCACAAGTGTAATTTTTTTTGTTTTTCTATTACGGAACACACTGACCGATATACTCTTATAAACGAACACAAAACCAAGATTAGCCTTTTTATTCCTGACGCAAGGAGGAGGGGTGTTACAAGTTTGACCACTATGTGTGTCTGTGGCAACGTAGCTCTTAAACGGGTGTACCGATTTGGATGCGATTTTTTATTTGAAAGCAGGTTTTCTAGGGATGGTTCTTAGACGTTTTATCAAAATCAGTTCAGCCGTTTTTTACGATTTATTAATTTTTTGTGTCAGAGGTTTTTAAAATTTTAGTTTACTGAAATTATTCGTAATATTGAATGCGAAAACATTGTTTTTCTTAATATTATTATGATAAATATTAGGTGGTTGGGCCCCATGTTCGTCTAAATGCAAAGGAAGGCAAGTGCGGGCGGTGATCTGCATCGGCGGCACCGGCCGACACCTCCTGGATTCTGCTTGCGGCGGTCCGCGGCCGGCACGCAAGAGGCTCTGCGGAAACGAGTGCTCACCGATTTGGTTCGTCAGTGATTGGGGCAAGGTGAGTAAGAGAGTGATACATTACTATAAGTAGTCGTTTGTCTTAATGCAATGGAAATTATACGAGGCAGGCGCGGGCGGGGCGATATGTGTATGTATGTATGTGTCATGTGTATGGTCTAGTTGTATCAAACCCAATGGTAACTTTAGAAAATTTAAAGAAAAACCTTCAAGAACTCGTTGCTTAACTTTAGTGGATCAGTAAGGTAGTAGGATATAAGTTTGGAAATATATATGTATAACATACATGATGAGTATTGATGGATGGATGTTTGTTACTCGATCACGCAAAAAATCCGTTCAGTACGGAATTTTGATGAAATTCGGTGAGTACTGGAAAAGGACATTATGATACTATTTATCTTAAAAATTGTTTTATGCGATTGTTCGTAATAGTTCAAATTAGGTGTTTATGGAAAGAAAAATTGAAAATGTTGCCCGAAAAATTGGGAAATTCAGGAAAAACTAAAAGTGCTTTTTTTCTATTAGATTTTTGTATGAACAGGACAACGTATATCGGATCAGCTAGTTATATATACTAAGGCATTTTTTTCATGAACAGTGCATCGGTGATTGCTCTGAAAATCGAACGGGGCTAGAAAGGCGTTCTGTAGTTTGTGCTCTCGGCGACGCCGCGGCTGAAGGCGCAGTGAGCGACGACGAAGATTGTCCCGCGGCGCGCCCGCGCGACGCTCGCGCTTGCGACTTGCGCTGTAACGGCACTTCTACGTTACCACCCGACCTCACTATAGGTACGTGTACACATTACAATAAAAAAAATCAATTTGCAGAAAATGTTCAAAGTTCAAAAGTTCTTTATTCATGTTTGGCATCACAGACAAACTTATGAACGTCAATTATTACAATGACTCTACCACCGTATCAAAAAAAAAAACCACTACGAGCCACTACTCAGAAGATACGGCTAGAAACTGAGGGGCATTTTCTATAACTTTTGTTACAATATTTTATATTTGATTTTGACAATATTATTTTTCTTATGTGCCAGTTGGCTACTTGGCAGAAGCGGAGAACAACAATAAATGAAGATCTTATTCCTTTCTAATATCAAAAACTAATACCAATGGTATTAGTTTATTGTCGTAATAAATTTTCTATTCCTAACGAATACCAAATTTTAAATATTTAAATGAAGTACAAAATTTTATTCCCTACGAGTACCAATACATAACTTTTGGTACAGTCACTGAAACAATTTATTTTGCTCTCTAATAATTTAATATTAACCATTGTGAGTTTTTGTAAAAGCTTTATTATTAGGTATCATGTAGTATTAGTTTTTGGTATTAGAAAGGAATAAATCTTCATTATTATTTTATTTACACCGCCGACCTCTCTCAATCCGTTAATTAACTCCATACAAAGGTTGACGAGATCGCTCTTAGCGATAAGTCTGCTCATTGCACTTTAGTTTGTAAGTGTACCTATTAATTACCATGTACCTATTAATTATTTTTGTTTGGTGTACATAAAAGCATTTTGTATTGTATTGTAAAACCAACAAATTGTAAAAAAGTTCTTAAAAATGCCCCTCAGTTTATTGCCGTATCTAATATTCTTATATAATTTAGAGATATTAGATTTAGAGATTAGTGCCGTCTCAATCTCGACTATTCAACATAAACGTGAGTGAAACCGGGTCAAATAGTTTTTAATTTAGAGATACTATTTTGTTCGCAGAGTCCCAAAAAGAATCAGACTACACGACCACTACTACCCAAAAAGTCAACACGAGAGGAAATGAATCGCGAGGTGATGTAATAATTCTCTATAATAATTAATAAAAATCTGATGAAAACGTTATGCCCACTTAAAGTTTTAAAAGTTATTTTTCGTAGAAAGTCGACATCATTTTATCTTCTTTATATAACTCCATTTTGTAAAATCATAGTACATTTTTTAAAGACAATGCACTGCGATAAACAACTTTACTGGCCTTATAAGTACAGGAAAGTACAGTTTAGAGCAAATGTAATGAAAAAAAAATTCAACAACAATTTTAAAAACGAATTATATTTCTTTTAGCTGGTTTCCTAATTAGATTTCATGTTATTATTTTCTTTTGTAGTGTGTGAAGACAAACTGACTAACTGTGCGTTGGCAGTGCAAGCGCGGCTTTGCCATTACAAGTACTACATTGAAAACTGCTGCGATTCCTGCAATGGGCGATGAACTCACCAGTATTTTAAATTAGGGGATTTAGATTAAGACTACGTCCTGATGAATATAATTATACAATAAAAATATAAACTGTGTCTGTGTAAAATTCTGGCATTCTTGTAATTCTAATTACGTTGATCCTTCTTATTTGGCGTACGGATTGTAAAGGATTTGGGGTTTTTCAGCACTACTACCAAATTATAATAGTTTAGTTGTAGAAAGGGCATCATAACTTGGGCCGTTTTTCAATCGTATTGAGATCGTAGTTACATCTAAAAGTTCGTTTATCATTATTAAACATAATACTTAACTTGGAATTTTAATTATATTCCCGATTTGACAGCAAATAAATGTCAAAATGCGTAATAATGCTGCCACACCTAAACCAATAGCTCAGATTATAAAATGTACCTATTATAAATCAACCACTCATTAAAGCTTAATTTATTGGGTTATGCAACTTTACTCCAAGGCTTCAAGTTGTTCAAGATGTTTCAGTTTCAAGATGTTTCTTTCAGCTTCAAGATGTTTCAGCGGTGGTTCTAAGGAACCACCGCTAAAACATCTGCTTACAAATAAAAAAGAACCGCATCCAAATCGGTTCACCCGTTTAAGAGCTACGGTGCCACAGACAGACATACAGACAGACACAAATAGTGGTCAAACTTATAGCACACCTCCTTGTAGCGTGGGGGGTTAATAAAAAGGCATCCCACTAAATGTGAAGTCGTAGGATACACAGCCATAGATATTACTAAAAGTTCTGAAATTTAAGCCAAAAGTGGGACATTAAAAAATAAAACGGAGACAATACAACACTGAACAATGTATGTTTTCAATCTACGTTATCTATCAGTTAGTGCTTATCAGATAGTCGTAAAACTAGATGTAAACGTTCATTTTCATTATCGTTGTGAATATTCATTTCAAATATTTTAAGGACGAGAACTTTAGAACATTCATTTGCATGTGTGTAGTATTTAAGATTATTCAATATTGTAAGTATTAACTAACCCATATATTAAATGCCAATATCATAAATGTCAAAACACTGATAACTACTGATTACAATTAAGATATATGAATGTCATCGACGGCCAGTCATATCAAAATAGCAGGATTAAAGTGTTACAAGAATCTTAATATACGTTGACATGGGAATTAATATTATCATTATCCTTATTTATTATACAAGCAACTTCAAATTATTCTAAAAATATGTCAAAATTGACATAAGTACTTATGTATTTTTACAGCATTTCCGCTTAAGCCAGATATTTTAAAATGGGTTCCAAATGTGGTCGTAAGCAATAGTTTCTGAATAAACCTCAACAAAGCAAGGAATTAATTAATATGAATATAAATGCTGAGTTTGATTAGTTTCTTAGCACTTACCTTTCTTAGTACTAAGAAACTAATACTACAGTACTAAGGACTAAGAATTATATATTATCTATATATGGTACTGACACTGCCAATAACGCGACCTTATGAGTGGCACCTTAATTTTCTGTCTTTTTTTGGACGCACTTCTTGGTTGGTTATCACAAGTCGCGACATTAACTGAGTATTTGACAGTAACGCCTTCACACAAATGTCATCCACATTCATAAAGATTCTTGTGTTAGTATACACACAAAAATTAAGGTATGAGTACCTAAGTCGTAATCCGTCAATGTTTCATCGTGTTTTTTGTATGGATTTCGATCAATATCGATGAGTATAACAGTAATCACTTGTTTAGTATCGAAAATTGAACAATTTTGGTTTATCGATAAAAATATGTTCAATTTGCGTATTTTGCGGTTTTCTAACATGAATACTAAGCAAGTGGTTTTTAATTAATTTTGATATATAAACTATACTTTGTATGTGGCTTATGTGTGATATTTAAATGTAAGATTATTTACTTAGACGTAAGAAACATATAAATTAATTTTAGCATTTCTAAACACTTTCATCGGATTCCTAAACGTCTTGCCAAGAAATGATTAGTTGACAATCTGTCAAATCTCGCGCCAAATCGCGGCCATCCTTAAAACGATGTAGGTACTAAAAAACAGACAAAAGTGTAGCAGACGGAAGGAAAGTTGCCAGTTTGTCAAATCAAATCAAATCAAATCAAAAGTTCTTTATTCAATTTTGTCGTCACAGACGCACTTATGAACGTCAATTATTACAATGACTCTACCACCGTATCGGAAAAAGAACCACTACTCAGAATATACGGCAAGAAACAGGGGCATATTTTTTAGAACTTTTGTTACAATATTTTATGTTTGTTTTTGACAATATTATTTTTCTTATGTGCCAGTTGGCTACTTGGCAGAAGCGTAATGTCCCATGCATCTTTGTCTTCTATGTAATTACTAACTGCATAGTATGCTTTTTTCATTAGAACATTTTTCACACTCAATTTGAATCTACTTTCTGTGAGCTCCGTTATACATTTTGGAATTTTATTGTAAAAACGTACACAATTGCCCATGAAGGACTTATTCGTTTTACTCAGTCTAAACCTAGGTACTGCAATTCTATCCTTATTTCTAGTGTTTATGTTGTGGTGGTCACTATTCACCTTGAATTTGTGCTGATTTTTACGAACATCCATTATATTTTCATAAATATACAGAGAAGGTAAAGTTAATACATTAATTTGTTTAAAGACTTCTCTTAATGATTCGCGAGGACCTAACTCATAAATATCGCGAACCGCCCGCTTTTGTAAAATAAAAATTGCTTCTATATCCGCGGCAGACCCCCACAGCAAAATGCCATATGACATTAAGCTGTGGAAGTATGCAAAGTAAACTAACCGAGCCATAGCTATATCCGTTAATTGCCTAATTTTACTAACCGCGTATGCAGCAGAACTAAGTTTTCCTGATAGAGCATCGATATGAGGACCCCACTGCAACTTAGAGTCTATGCCTATACCTAGGAATACCGTCGCCTTGTCTGTGTTGAGTTTATCACTATTAAGCATTACGTTTGGCTCTACATGTCTAACATTGGGCAAAGAGAACTTTAAACATTTCGTCTTTTTCGCGTTTAATAACAAGTTGTTGGCAGCAAACCAATTTGACACAATATCTAATACAATATTTGCGTGTACTACTTCACTATCCTTCCTATCTACCTTAAAGATTGTCGATGTATCATCCGCAAAAAGTACAATGTCTGCAAGGTTTTTCACCATAAAAGGTAAGTCATTTACGTACACTAAGAACAAGAATGGCCCTAAAATTGAAATCTGTGGTACACCCATTTTGACCAAAGATCCAGATAAGGTGACGCTATTTATACCAACCTTTTGTTGCCTGTCAGTTAGGTAGGACTCTACAAGATCCAGAGCAGTTCCACGAATTCCGTAGTGGTGGAGTTTACGAATCAGAGTACTGTGCTCTACGCAGTCAAAAGCCTCAACTATTGAAGTTCTACGAGGTGGTTTCATCGTTATCGATCACATGGGACTTTTAACATGAATAAACATTGGAAGTAATCGTTTCTATTAATATACCTACTACTGGTTGTCACCAAGTTGAGAGTCGCGTTCCTCTTTAACATCATACGCGTTCATTTAGAATGTTATTGTTATTATCTATTACCTACTACTAAAAACGGCAACAGATATAAGTTAAGCTGCTATGAATATCCGCTAAGAGGTTTGATGATAGATGGTTAATTATTTCTTGACAAGGAATGCAAACCTTAAGTTTTAGCTACACGAGTAAACTGCATGGTTATAATTTACCAACATTTTAAAAACTAAATTGTGCTATTTTTCTTGTTTTTTTTGCTGCAGATTGAATAATTTTTATCGAAGATTTTGTCAAAAGATAGGTGAGATAACTCGAAGCTTTTTAGCTTCAATTAGTCGCACAAAAATAAAGTTTGTGTAACGTGGTGAGAACTTGAGGTATTTTCATTATAACAACTAAATCATTTATTACATCTACATCTATAATAATAATTGTAATGTTAGAGATAAGCATGTAAATAGATACTTAGTTGTAAAACAAGTGATAAATAAAACGATAAAAAAAATTTATTTGTTTATTCGTAAATTTGTACCCAATTAAAATAATTATAAATACTATACTATTAGTTTTTTTAGATAGATATAAGACTTAATCATAAAATTATACTTAAAAAAGGGCCTCATTGTCAACTTGCAATAAATAGCAAATTGAAAAGAAGTACCTAACAACGATAAATTTCTGTTATAATATATATTACATAACTTTTATATTACTAGCATACAAAAGAATGACTCTACTTTGGAATTGCGATTGCGTAGGTACATTACTGATATCTAAACTTAGGACATAATTAGCAACTCGAACTAGGTAATATAAAACTTACAGAATATTATTTACGGCCATCGGTTTTCTTTAACAATAAATTTAGAGAATGCAGAAAAAAGAACACCTGCTAACGCAAATACAGTTATAATTATACAAAGGTTTGCATATGCATGGCCCAAAAGAAATCTACTATAATTTGAGAAACCTAAGCACAAACAAATAAATGCGATTGTAATGGTAAGAGAACCGATGCAGGTGTGAAGAGTTTTTAATAGAGCTCCATTTATTTTCTTAGATAATACGAGGTTCAAGAGTCCACCAATGAGACTCAGTAATGTCAGTAACATAGCGGTGAAACCTGAAACGAAAAGGCAATCTTAGTACTTGATAATTAAACTTATACCACCTAAGTACCCACATAATGTAAAAATAGGTAATTGAGAAAATAAGGTTGCTAAATTAAAACCTTATAACAAGTTGTTATTTTAATACAATGTTATTAGTTAAGTGTATTATTTAATTACATACGTCCAAATCATTTCTGCACATGTCTTTCCGGTATTAGTTTATCTGTATCCTATCCTGTAGTTGTCTGGAAGAGACCGCTGCTTAGCAATAAGTTACCTATTGTACTTATAACAATGTGTATAAAATGTATGTACCTAATGTCATTCCTTTTTTAAGTAAAATAAAACCGCCGTCCGCTCTGTCTCTGCGATGATGGATGGGGATGGGGAATTAGTTTGAGCGATTCCGTCGCATACTCCCCAAAGTGTACCTATTTGGTAAGAGACCAAAAACTGGGAACTTTTTGCCGATGTTCAACACAATGTCGTCAATGACCTGACTCAATGGCCTTCAAGGCTTAGAGCTGGTATTTGGCGAAACCATTTCATAACTCATAAGTGAGAACAGTACTCCATACATGACGGAACTTGTGTAGATTTAGCAGCTGTTCTAGTGTGAAATACCGTCTCAACTTGGCCAATATACTAAGATTTTTGGTGGCTACTTTAGCTTTGAACTCTATAAAGCTGCCAAAGCTTAAGTAGGATGTCAGAGTGACACTTATAGCTCAAGGTGATGTATTCATTACCAAAAGTGGGAGTCGGATAAATTACGATTCTTTGCGGAGAAAGAAATGGCTGGGTTTACGACACATTGAACTTGACAAGGTTGGCATCACCCCAATCGGATACGGATTTCAATGTCAAGTTCATTAGATCAACCATGGCCTCGTTTTGAGCAGTGTCAATGTCATGATGCCATTGATTGTGGATGGAAACCACATGAATGACAAATAACATTAAATATAGCATTTATCCAGTTGTAAAACATATATAGGTTAATTTGGTTGTGGTTCTATTGTCGATATAAAAGTTGAAAGTCGAAAAAATGTACATGTTTTATATTTTCATACCTAATTGAAAACATTAACATCACATTTTAAAGGAAATTAAATGAAGGATCATAGCTATGTGCATTCAGAAATTTGTCGGATGACCACCTTTTTACGTTGGCGACATAGCTGGCGATATCTGCCATCTACGTTAATCCATCTATATGTATCTTCTATTTATCTTTTTCTCTAACATACCACACACATTGGCTGAATTTGGCCGATTAAAAAAAACAAATAAAAAAAATGTGCAATTTAATGTGTAAAAGAGACTTCTCCTTGGTATCAATATCGTAAAATGTTGTCTTACCCATAATCCCATGAGCTGACGTAAGGTTTCTTGTCAAGTCGGTCATCCTAACGGCGCTGCCAGCGATCGCGAGCGTGGCGCCCAACACCTGCATTATCCTGTGAATTGTTCTCTTTTGCGGGTACATTAACATTTGTGACCAGCCAGCGTGAGAGTTCATTGTAAGTATCGCTTCGCTCATTAGGACTACGTACTGCAATCAAAATTTTTAGGGTTTAACATATATTTTGTCCTTTTCCTAATAATTTGCATACCCACCTGTACGGTTGGTTGGAGTTGAAGATTTTTAACGCATAACAAACAGTTTTAGCTTTCAGTAGTAATTTGACTCAACTTTTAATAATCACATCTGCACATCTGTACTATACATGTATAAAATTTAATGTGTTTTGTATTCAAATCTATACTAATACTATAAAGAGGTAAAATTGTAAGTATGTTTGTTGGAGGTAAAACTAAAGACCAGATTTTGAAACTTCTTTTACCGATAGAAAGCTACACTATCCCTGAGTAACATAGGCTATATTTTATTATGTCGATGCGAACGAAGTCGCTGGCGGTTGGTAGTCTGCTATATTCTGATATACCTAATCCTAAAAAACCCATCAGATAAAAAAATGCTGTTGCATACGCCTGCTGTTGCATGTATAAATAATATATGAAATTAAAAAATCGTCAAGATCTTTAAATATGAAAACTTAGGAATAAAGACATTGGCCATAATTCTTACTGATGAACATGTTTCAATAACGACTTATACCTTAGTTTTCTCAGGTGGATATGATTGCAGCGGCAAACCATCCTCAAATAAGTGAGTAGGTAATGTTCCCTATATGTAATTTGTGTTGTAAAACCCATTTGAGATGGACTCGAGTGTTATTATTCGGCTCTTTTAAAGTTAAGGCTATTAGGTTATTGTAAGTTTGAACAATAAACATTTATTATTATTTATCATTAGCAATTATTTATCAACATAAAATACTTAATTTTTTTATTTACACTAGATTATGACCTATTACGACGAAGCTGAGTCATTAATGATCTTTCATAAATGATTTTAAAAATGATTTAACACTCGCTCTAAAACGGTGAAGGAAAACATCGTGAGAAAACCGGCATGTTCAAGAATTTATCACAAAAATTCAAGGAAATGTGACGTTCACCATATCACCCTACGAGAAAAGGCCCAGCAGTGGGAACGTGGTGGGGTGATGATGATGATGATGATGAGGTATCTATTATCTGTCTAGGCCTCCAGTAAAGCAGGCTTGCCCTAGTGCGGGGACTATTAGTAACCCCTTACTTATAGTATAAAACTAAATTTTTGTATTTATGTACTTGTAATTTTTGTTTTGATAAATAGAAGCTTTTGTATTTTATATTTTATTCTCAAATTGATACTTACCCCAAGAGTACACAAATAAATATGCTGTGCTATGGACGAGGTTGGTACGAAGATGGTGGCAAACGAGAATGCAATACACGCCACAGCACCAAGAAGGAAATGTGTCAATGTATTGACTACATTCAGGCACATCATCATAGTGGACGCCTCTGGTTTTCCCTGGTACCGAGGATTGGCCTCCATCATGTGAGGGTTATGAGGCGGAGGAGGTGGTGGTGGCGGCGGCACCATTTCAACACTTGAAGTATAATATCTTGCGACACACTGGGCACAACTGAGTCATTAACGGCAAAGAGTAAAGAGTTATCGCCAAACTTTTATCGCTGATATGGTGATATCTATACTATACAGAATAATATTATATCGGTATATGTTTATTGGATAAGGAACAGTACCAGTGTGACAAACAGTTGGATTAGAAGTTATCTAGACAAGCCGATTCTGTGGAATCTGCTTGTGTATCGGCAAGAGTTCTGAGGTCATGAGTTCTGGAGTTCTCGTCATGGCAGTTCAAGGCGTCGCCACAGAAAAAATAATCCTATCAATCAATCAATCAAAAGTTCTTTATTTCAATTTTGTCGTCACAGACGCACTTATGAACGTCAATTATTACAATGACTCTACCACCGTATCGGAAAAAGAACCACTACTCAGAAGATACGGCAAGAAACTGAGGGGCATATTTTTTAGAACTTTTGTTACAATATTTTATGTTTGTTTTTGACAATATTATTTTTCTTATGTGCCAGTTGGCTACTTGGCAGAAACGGAATGTCCCATGCATCTTTGTCTTCTATGTAATTACTAACTGCATAGTATGCTTTTTTCATTAGAACATTTTTCACACTCAATTTGAATCTACTTTCTGTGAGCTCCGTTATACATTTTGGAATTTTATTGTAAAAACGTACACAATTGCCCACGAAGGACTTATTCGTTTTACTCAGTCTAAACCTAGGTACTGCAATTCTATCCTTATTCCTAGTATTTATGTTGTGGTGGTCACTATTTACCTTGAATTTGTGCAGATTTTTACGAACATACATTATATTTTCATAAATATACAGAGAAGGTAAAGTTAATACATTAATTTGTTTAAAGACTTCTCTTAATGATTCGCGAGGACCTAACTCGTAAATAGCGCAAACCGCCCGCTTTTGTAAAATAAAAATTGCTTCTATATCCGCGGCAGACCCCCACAGCCAAATGCCATATGACATTAAGCTGTGGAAGTATGCAAAGTAAACTAACCAAGCCGTAGCTATATCCGTTAATTGCCTAATTTTACTAACCGCGTATGCAGCAGAACTAAGTTTTCCTGATAGAGCATCGATATGAGGACCCCACTGCAACTTAGAGTCTATGCCTATACCTAGGAATACCGTCGCCTTGTCTGTGTTGAGTTTATCACTATTAAGCATTACGTTTGGCTCTACATGTCTAACATTGGGCAAAGAGAACTTTAAACATTGTACAATGTCTGCAAGGTCGTTCACCATAAAAGGTAAGTCATTTACGTACACTAAGAACAAGAATGGCCCTAAAATTGAACCCTGTGGTACACCCATTTTGACCAAAGATCCAGATGAAGTGACGCTATTTATACCAACCATTTGTTGCCTGTCAGTTAGGTAGGACTCTACAAGATCCAGAGCAGTTCCACGAATTCCGTAGTGGTGGAGTTTACGAATCAGAGTACTGTGCTCTACGCAGTCAAAAGCCTCAACTATTGAAGTTCTACGAGGTGGTTTCATCGTTATCGATCACATGGGACTTTTAACATGAATAAACATTGGAAATAATCGTTTCTATTAATATACCTACTACTGGTTGTCACCAAGTTGAGAGTCGCGTTCCTCTTTAACATCATACGCGTTCATTTAGAATGTTATTGCTATTATCTATTACCTACTACTAAAAACGGCAACAGATATAAGTTAAGCTGCTATGAATATCCGCTAAGAGGTTTGATGATAGATGGTTAATTATTTCTTGACAAGGAATGCAAACCTTAAGTTTTAGCTACACGAGTAAACTGCATGGTTATAATTTACCAACATTTTAAAAACTAAATTGTGCTATTTTTCTTGTTTTTTTTGCAGATAGGTGAGATAACTCGAAGCTTTTTAGCTTCAATTAGTCGCACAAAAATAAAGTTTGTGTAACGTGGTGAGAACTTGAGGTACTTTCATTATAATAACTAAATCATTTATTACATCTACATCTATAATAATAATTGTAATGTTAGAGATAAGCATGTAAATAGATACTTAGTTGTAAAACAAGTGATAAATAAAACGATAAAAAAAATTTATTTGTTTATTCGTAAATTTGTACCCAATTAAAATAATTATAAATACTATACTATTAGTTTTTTTAGATAGATATAAGACTTAATCATAAAATTATACTTAAAAAAGGGCCTCATTGTCAACTTGCAATAAATAGCAAATTGAAAAGAAGTACCTAACAACGATAAATTTCTGTTATAATATATATTACATAACTTTTATATTACTAGCATACAAAAGAATGACTCTACTTTGGAATTGCGATTGCGTAGGTACATTACTGATATCTAAACTTAGGACATAATTAGCAACTCGAACTAGGTAATATAAAACTTACAGAATATTATTTACGGCCATCGGTTTTCTTTAACAATAAATTTAGAGAATGCAGAAAAAAGAACACCTGCTAACGCAAATACAGTTATAATTATACAAAGGTTTGCATATGCATGGCCCAAAAGAAATCTACTGTAATTTGAGAAACCTAAGCACAAACAAATAAATGCGATTGTAATGGTAAGAGAACCGATGCAGGTGTGAAGAGTTTTTAATAGAGCTCCATTTATTTTCTTAGATAATACGAGGTTCAAGAGTCCGCCAATGAGACTCAGTAATGTCAGTAACATAGCGGTGAAACCTGAAACGAAAAGGCAATCTTAGTACTTGATAATTAAACTTATACCACCTAAGTACCCACGTAATGTAAAAATAGGTAATTGAGAAAATAAGGTTGCTAAATTAAAACCTTATAACAAGTTGTTATTTTAATACAATGTTATTAGTTAAGTGTATTATTTAATTACATACGTCCAAATCATTTCTGCACACGTCTTTCCGGTATTAGTTTATCTGTATCCTATCCTGTAGTTGTCTGGAAGAGACCGCTGCTTAGCAATAAGTTACCTATTGTACTTATAACAATGTGTGTAAAATGTATGTACCTAATGTCATTCCTTTTTTAAGTAAAATAAAACCGCCGTCCGCTCTGTCTTTGCGATGATGGATGGGGATGGGGAATTAGTTTGAGCGATTCCGTCGCATACTCCCCAAAGTGTACCTATTTGGTAAGAGACCAAAAACTGGGAACTTTTTGCCGATGTTCAACACAATGTCGTCAATGAACTGACTCAATGGCCTTCAAGGCTTAGAGCTGGTATTTGGCGGAACCATTTCATAACTCATAAGTGAGAACAGTACTCCATACATAACGGAACTTGTGTAGATTTAGCACCTGTTCTAGTGTGAAATACCGTCTCAACTTGGCCAATCTATGTATATAATAAAAGAACAGGGTTGTTTCCTACAATCATCGCACAGCCAAAACCGCTTAACATAAAAACCTGAAATCTGGACCACGTATTCTACAGGTAATGAAAGCGTCATTTAAGAACGGATTTTTCGAAATTTGACCTTTAAGTGGGTCAAATGGGGTCATAAAGGATGTATGGGGAAAAAAAATTCTTTTGTCGCACGGTCACGAAACTTTGGCAGTATACTATGCAAAACAAATAAAAGAACACGTTTATCACAGTTTTTTGAAAATCAACCCTTAAGGGGGGTTTAGTGTGGTTTTTTAGATTGGAATGCGGAAACTATAATGTATGCTACAGTGATTATTTCTTGACCAGTAGTTATCAAATTTTGTGTGAGCATTAAACATGTAAATAATAAGAACTTGTTTTCGGCATTTTGCGAAATTCATCCCCTAAGGTCATTTATTGGGGTCGCAAAGTTTCCATGGTCTAGGTTTTTTTTAGTAAAGTTATGAAACTTAGTAAATTGACTAAACATAAGCATATAAAAATATAATTTCAGTAACTTTTCAAAAATAAACCCCTAAGGTAATTAAATAGGGCCGCAAAGTTTGTATGGAATAGGTTTTTTTATTAATGTGACACTGTAGCTACAGTAAAGAAACAGGGTAAATAAATTAATTTTGATCAAGTTTAAAAATCAGTTTTCAGCATTTTTCTAAAATCAACCCCTTACTGGGTTAAACGAGGTGGTAAAGTTTACATAAAAATCTTTGTTTATAGCGATGAAACTTGGTACATACCTGACAAAACATTATTAGAATGTTATTAACCATTTTTGAAAAATCATCCCTTAAAAGGGTTAAACAGGGTGGAGAGTGAAGATTATTATTTTTAAGCTACAACGATGAAATGTGGTGTACGTGGTAAGCCAATGAAATTATAGATGTGTATTTCACCATTTTTTGAAAATCATCCTCTAACAAGCCTAAGCGGGGTGGTAAAATTTGTATAGAAAATCTTTGTTTATGAAGTTTCGTGGCTATGATAAAACTTGGTAAAAAAAGATAATTAAAACATGATTTATAATATTTGAAAATCATCCCTTAACAGGGTTAAACAGGGTAGAAAGTGAAGATTATTATTTTTAAGCTACAGCGATGAAATGTGGTATATGTGCTTAGCCAATGATATTATAGATATATATTTCACATTTTTTAAATCATCCCCCAACAAGCCGGGTGGTAAAGTTTGTATAGAAAATCTTTTTTATTTATGAAGTTTGTGGTTATGATGAAACTTGGTACACAAACTAAGAAAAAGGAGATAGTTAAAACGTGATTCACATTTTTTTTAAATCTACCCATAACCAGGTTTAATAAGGGTGAAATGAAGTTACATTTTTTGAAGCTACGACGATGAAATTCGGTTCATATACTCAGACAGATAAACTTTAAGCACCTGTTTCACCATTTTGCTGGAATCATCCCTAAACCGGTTCAAACTGGGTGGTTAAGTGTATATGGAGAATCTTTGTTCATGAAGTTATGGCAATTAAATTTGGTACACATAGTAAACAAAAGAAATAAATTGAAACGTAATTCGGCATTTTTTGAAATTCACCCTCTAACAAGGTTAAACCGGGTGGAAAGTATCAAATATATTTCAATGCTACGATGTTGAAATTTGTTACAAATATTCAGCCAATAAAATTCTAAACACGTATTCCACCATGTTTTGAAATCATCCCTATAACAGGGTTATACAGGTTGGTAAAGTATGTATGAAGAATTTTTGTTTATGTAGTTGTAGTAATGAAATTTCGTATACAGACCAAACAAAAGTAATAAATTAAAATGAAACTCACTATATTAATGAACTTTTAAAAACGTTAAACAAGTGGAATTTAACATTTTTTTTAAACCTTCGACGGTGAAATTTGGTACAAATACTAATCGAAGATACTATACGCACATGTTTTACCACTATTTAAACATCTTAAAAGGTCTAAACGGGATGGCAAATATTTTAGTGAAAAACCTTTGTTTATAAGGTGAAAGCAAAACTTGGTATATATACTAGGCAAAAGAAATGAATTCTAACGTGATGCAATTATTTGCAATTTCTTTATTCGTACAAGACTTTAATAGACTTTTAAAATGCAACATTCAGAAAAGTAAGAAATACTCACGGTGTTGACTTTATCGAAGTTTTTCAAATATTCAAAAATGAAAATGAGGATATCTGGGATTTCGCGAAATTCCTAGGGATGGTATAATCATGTATAGGAATAGGAAGGACCACTTCTCCGCGGTCCGACTAGCTTTTACCCCTAGAGTGTATATAAAAAGCGCGGATCCAGAAGCTCGCCATGAGTTCCTGAGCAAAACGAGTGCGCAAGGCCAGAATGAAGCGAGGGGGAGAGGTGGCGTACGTAGCGAGCCGGCAACCTCCCGAGTGGAGTGATGGTCAAGTGCGCGAGTGGTGCGAAGGGATGACAAAGCGAGAGTTCTGGCGAGAGCCTATTTATTAAAACTGTACGTCGTATCCCTAGGGATTTCATGAAATCCCTGGTATCCTCATTTCCCTGCGACATACAATATTTTTTCTGGAGCTACGACGATTGACTTTTGGCCAAAATGCTTACATATACTTAGCCAAAAAAACTATTGACACATGTATTATTACCATTGTTTTGAATACCATCCCCTGACAGGTTTTAATGGATGGTAAAGTTTGTAAAGAAAATGTATGTTTACTAGCTGACCCGGCAAACGTTGTTTTGCCATATGAATTATTTCTAGAGTATGAAAATATATTTTATTTATTTAAAGTGTGTGCGTATGTGGTATATGAGTGGAAGAGGCATGGACCGCTGTGAACGATGACGTAATGTGAAAATAACAACACAACAAATACATTTTTAACCGACTTCAAAAAAGGAGGAGGTTCTCTGTTCGATTGATTTTTTTTTCTTAATTTTTTTTATGTTTGTTACCTCAGAACTCCGCCATTTATGAACCGATTTGAAAAATTATTTTTGCGTCGGGTTCAGTATAGCTACGAAGTGGTCCCATATAAATTTCATCGATATGTGACCTTGGACTTCGAAGATACATTGAAGTCGGTTTTTGTTTTTTTCTAAAAATTAATTACTTAATTTATTGTATAACTTTTATTTTTCAATTATATATACAACAAATTCTGTAAATATTAGTCAACAGTATTAATCTTTTATTGCAATGGAGTGTATAATATAAACTTGCTATTTTGCTGCTCCCAAGCGGAGGAGTTTGGCAAAATGGAACCCATTGATCAGCTATCGACCTAAGTTAAAAAGTCCAGTTAAGTTAAGTTAAGTTTTTTGTCAAATTTTTTTTCACCTGAAATGAAAGGTTTTTTTGGGGTGAGCCACCCTTAACACTTAGGGGTATAAAAATTAGTTATAAACCTATTCTCAGAACTACTGAATATACATATACGTACGATACGTTTGATGCTTGGTCAAAGACCACTAAAAAACTATAAACACATGATCCACAATTGAAATTAGGGCTAGGAAATTTGGTAATTATATAGGGACCAGAGTGGCACGATAACGGGTTAGGAAGGGGATGGTAATGGTACAGGAGGGGAACAATAACACGATAGGAGGTTTGCTAGGGAGGACGATAAACGCTAGGATTGGAATAGGATCGGGAGCAAAGAGGGACGGTAACGGAATACGAGTGGGACTGTAATAGGATGGGAGCGGGACGGTAACGGGATAGGAGTGGGACGGGGTATCAGGACCAGAGAAGGGCCCCAATTCACTATGTCAACTCGGTAATTTCTTTCTTCGAAATCACGTCAATTCCTTTATTAATAAACGACATCTCTATGACGAATTCATATATTCATATATATGACGCGTCATAGATAATATAAATTTCGTAGATGTCATTTATTAATGAAAGATACAACGTTTCCTCGAAGCAAGGAATCACCAAGTTGTCATAGTGAATTGGGGCCCAGTACGGTAACGGGATAGGGGCGGGACGATAACAGGATAAGAGTGGAAAGGACACGAAACAGAAGCGGTATGGTACGGTAACGAGATATGAATACGAGCGGAACGGGAACTGGAACGGGAATATGGTGGGACGGAAAATGGTCGGAAGCAGGATGAATACTTCACTACGCGTACGAAGTTGCGGGCATCAGCTAGTATACTAAGATTTTTGGTGGCTACTTTAGCTTTGAACTCTATGAAGCTGCCAAAGCTTAACACTTATAGCTCAAGGTGATGTATACATTACCAAAAGTGGGAGTCGGATAAATTACGATTCTTTGCGGAGAAAGAAATGGCAGGGTTTACGACACATTGAACTTGACAAGGTTGGCATCACCCCAATCGGATACGGATTTCAATGTCAAGTTCATTAGATCAACCATGGCCTCGTTTTGAGCAGTGTCAATGTCATGATGCCATTGATTGTGGATGGAAAACACATGAATGACAAATAACATTAAATATAGCATTTATCCCAAATCTTAGATTTATCCAGTTGTAAAACATATATAGGTTAATTTAGTTGTGGTTCTATTGTCGATATAAAAGTTGAAAGTCGAAAAAATGTACATGTTTTATATTTTCATACCTAATTGAAAACATTAACATGACATTTTAAAGGAAATTAAATGAAGGATCATAGCTATGTGCATTCAGAAATTTGTCGGATGACCACCCTTTTATGTTGGCGACATAGCTGGCGATATCTGCCATCTACGTTCATCCATCTATATGTATCTTCTATTTATCTTTTTCTCTAACATACCACACACATTGGCTGAATTTGGCCGATAAAAAAACAAATAAAAAAAAATGTGCAATTTAATGTGTAAAAGAGACTTCTCCTTGGTATCAATATCGTAAAATATTGTCTTACCCATAATCCCATGAGCTGACGTAAGGTTTCTTGTCAAGTCGGTCATCCTAACGGCGCTGCCAGCGATCGCGAGCGTGGCGCCCAACACCTGCATTATCCTGTGAATTGTTCTCTTTTGCGGGTACATTAACATTTGCGACCAGCCAGCGTGAGAGTTCATTGTAAGTATCGCTTCGCTCATTAGGACTACGTACTGCAATCAAAATTTTAGGGTTTAACATATATTTTGTCTTTTTCCTAATAATTTGCATACCTACCTGTACGGTTGGTTGGAGTTGAAGATTTTTAACGCATAACAAACAGTTTTAGCTTTCAGTAGTAATTTGACTCAACTTTTAATAATCACATCTGCACATCTGTACTATACATGTATAAAATTTAATGTGTTGTGTATTCAAATCTATACTAATACTATAAAGAGGTAAAATTGTAAGTATGTTTGTTGGAGGTAAAACTAAAGACCAGATTTTGAAACTTCTTTTACCGATAGAAAGCTACACTATCCCTGAGTAACATAGGCTATATTTTATTATGTCGATGCGAACGAAGTCGCTGGCGGTTGGTAGTCTGCTATATTCTGATATACCTAATCCTAAAAAACACATCAGATAAAAAATTGCTGTTGCATGCGCCTGCTGTTGCATGTATAAATAATATATGAAATTAAAAAATCGTCAAGATCTTTAAATATGAAAACTTAGGAATAAAGACATTGGCCATAATTCTTACTGATGAACATGTTTCAATAACAACTTATACCTTAGTTTTCTCAGGTGGATATGATTGCAGCGGCAAACCATCCTCAAATAAGTGAGTAGGTAATGTTCCCTATATGTAATTTGTGTTGTAAAACCCATTTGAGATGGACTCGAGTGTTATTATTCGGCTCTTTTAAAGTTAAGGCTACTAGGTTATTATAAGTTTGAACAATAAACATTTATTATTATTTATCATTAGCAATTATTTATCAACATAAAATACTTAATTTTTTTATTTACACTAGATTATGACCTATTACGACGAAGCTGAGTCATTAATGATCTTTCATAAATGATTTTAATAATGATTTAACACTTGCTCTAAAACGGTGAAGGAAAACATCGTGAGAAAACGCCATGTTCAAGAATTTATCACAAAAATTCAAGGAAATGTGACGTTCACCATCCCGCACTGGGCCAGCGTGGTAGATTATGGCCCATACTCTCCCTACGAGAAAAGGCCCAGCAGTGGGAACGTGGTGGGGTGATGATGATGATGATGATGAGGTATCTATTATCTGTCTAGGCCTCCAGTAAAGCAGGCTTGCCCTAGTGCGGGGACTATTAGTAACCCCTTACTATATGTAACTAAATTTTTGTATTTATGTACTTGTAATTTTTGTTTTGATAAATAGAAGCTTTTGTATTTTATATTTTATTCTCAAATTGATACTTACCCCAAGAGTACACAAATAAATATGCTGTGCTATGGACGAGGTTGGTACGAAGATGGTGGCAAGCGAGAATGCAATACAAGCCACAGCACCAAGAAGGAAATGTGTCAATGTATTGACTACATTCAGGCACATCATCATAGTGGAAGCCTCTGGTTTTCCCTGGTACCGAGGATTGGCCTCCATCATGTGAGGGTTATAAGGCGGAGGAGGTGGCGGTGGCGGCGGCACCATTTCAACACTTGAAGTATAATATCTTGCGACACACTGGGCACAACTGAGTCATTAACGGCAAAGAGTAAAGAGTTATCGCCAAACTTTTATCGCTGATATGGTGATATCTATACTATACAGAATAATATTATATCGGTATATGTTTATTGGATAAGGAACAGTACCAGTGTGACAAACAGATTAGAAGTTATCTAGACAAGCCGATTCTGTGGAATCTGCTTGTGTATCGGCAAGAGTTCTGAGGTCATGAGTTCTGGAGTTCTCGTCATGGCAGTTCAAGGCGTCGCCACAGATAAAATAATCCTATCAATCAATAAATCAAAAGTTCTTTATTTCAATTTTGTCGTCACAGACACAATTATGAACGTCAATTATTACAATGACTCTACCACCGTATCGGAAAAAGAACCACTACTCAGAAGATACGGCAAGAAACTGAGGGGCATATTTTTTAGAACTTTTGTTACAATATTTTATGTTTGTTTTTGACAATATTATTTTTCTTATGTGCCAGTTGGCTACTTGGCAGAAACGGAATGTTCCATGAATCTTTGTCTTCTATGTAATTACTAACTGCATAGTATGCTCATTTTCATTAGAACATTTTTCACACTCAATTTGAATCTACTTTCTGTGAGCTCCGTTATACATTTTGGAATTTTATTTATTTATTTTATTTATTTAGGTAATCCAACAGCGTCACATAATAATACAAACTAGAAACAAATAAACTTAAAATAAGGCCAAAACAGGATTACACAATTATTTTTAATATGCATGAGTAAAAACAGCTATGCTTTTTTTTTATTGTAAAAACGTACACAATTGCCCATGAAGGACTTATTCGTTTTACTCAGTCTAAACCTATGTAGGTACTGCAGTTCTATCCTTATTTCTAGTGTTTATGTTGTGGTGGTCACTATTCACCTTGAAGTTGTGCAGATTTTTACGAACATACATTATTTTTTCATAAATATACAGAGAAGGTAAAGTTAATTCATTAATTTGTTTAAAGACTTTTCTTAATGATTTGCGAGGAACTAATAAATAGAGAAATATGGAGCACTAACTGGCGTAGCATAGATTAATGGTGACCGTGGAACACAGAACTTTTGCTGTAGGATTGGCTCTTAAATACCGGTATTTCTATCATTCTTGCTTTATCCCTTATCCTAAGACAATTTCTGGGAAAAGTAAACTGATCACTGTCTACTCTCTAGTAGTAACATTACATACATTAGTTGTATAAACTTAAGTTTACTTGAATAGCAACCTCTGTTCTCGTATTCTACTATTATATAGATATTTAACAATTTCGCAAGTGCAACGCTACACACGATACAGCTACACGACACAGCTACACACGATACAGCTTATGGGGCATCTCATGTTTCGTAGTCTTTGACCAGTTAGCAACCAAAAATCTAACGCAACCAACAAAGTGAAAAACCAGGTGATAAATATCAGTCCCGTCACAGCATTATCATTTTTCAACCATATTCTGAAGGGGAACTCCTCAAATCCGGTGGATAAGGCTGCAGCAGATATAATCAGGGTAAGAATCCCTGACGTATAATGGATGAATTTGATGACGAAAACGTTAGAATTGCTTAATTTATAAGCGTAGTTTGCCAGCGCTCCGTTGAGAATGCTGATTGTACTGAATATTACAGCAATAACGCCTGAAATAAAAGAAACGATTTATTAACAAGTCACTGATCAACAGGTACGAGATACCATTATATTTTTCGGAACTGCAACTCTTTCTAGTATTATTTTTAATTTTAGCTTGCAATTAAATACAATTATTTTTATTATAAAAGCACTTTTATATGGTTTTTTATCTTTGTCAAAACAATAAATAATATAGTGAAGTAGTTTTATGTGGACATATTGTTCAAAATCTAGAATTAAGTCATAATAAAGTTATGATACCTGCCTAGAGCAAGTGTGGCTCAGTGGGAGCATGTGCTTTCGATACGACGCACCAAGTTCGAATCTCGCTGGCCTCGTACCACTGACTTTCTAAAGTTATGTGCGGATTTAACACTCGCTCTAAAACGGTGAAGGAAAAACATCGTGACGAAACCGGCATACCAAGAGTTATTCACAAAAATTCAAGGACATCTGACATACACTAACTCGCACTGGGCCAGCTTGGTCGATTGTGGCCCATACTCTCTCTATGTGAGAAGGCCCGTATCCCAGCAGTGGATACGTGATGGGCTGATGATGACAATACCTACCTAAACATCCATGCGTGGTGTTAAAATTGTGCTGTTGTTCACTTATTTTAATGCTGCTTCCTACCGCGACCAGTACAAGCCCAAACGAATTAAACAATACATGCAGATACTTCTTATGCCGTCGATTAAGGTACATTGACCAACTGTTGTACTGCGATATCACCAATGTGCCTTGGCACATAAAAAGTTGATACTGAAATTGAAAACTATATATGTTTTATCAATAGGAAGATCTTTAAATTTATAATACCTACCTATATTTTAACTTTCTGGACTCTGTAATTTTTATTGAATTTGTTTGTATTAATTTAATGGCATTACGATATCAAATTTGCAGCAAGAATCACCGCGGTAGAGATTTCAAAGGGATTAAGTAATCTAAACTAGTTAACTGATGTCATTACTGAGAATCAAGGAATTTGCTCACCCCCAGTACACATAATATTATGTGCAGTTGAAATATCGTTATCTTCTCCGAACTGAATGCATACAAAAGACTCACAAACACCGTCAGGCACATCGACATATTCGTCATAAGATTTATTGTCAACCTCACTGTTTTCATAAACGTACTCTTGTTTGACTCCGATTTTATCAAAGTCGGTTTAGCAATATCTGAAGCTGTTAAATCCGACATCATGACTAGTTGATTCCTTGTCTTAGATTGGCAGACAATGCTTATTGTCTCCGGTTAATACCTTTATAAGGGTTTCGAAGGCACTCCATTTGGTATAATGGCCCTTTAGCTAAAGTGGACGATGTAGGTAGGTATGTATTGTGTAATCTGTGTATGTGATGGTATGTGTGCTTAATCACGTATATAAAGAAAACAATGCAGTCTTGATAGGCTCGACTCTCACAACTATGAGGGAAACCCTCTTATCACAATTTATTATGTAAGTATTATGTGGAATACTTCTCAATTTTTTTTAAGTAACGGAATGATGGGACGATCCAGTCGTTCGCCTGATGGTAAGCAATACGCCTGCACATATCAGTTGCTACACCACCCAGACCTTTTTTTGCAAACGCCTGCGCGCCACTGCGCTCGTCACCCTGAGACAATAAATTTTATGGTCTCATAATGACTAGTGATTTCGCCGGCTACGATGCCCTTCAAACCGGAACACAGCAATACTAGCGCACTACTGCTTGGCGGCAGAATAACAAAGCGGTGGTAACCACCCAGACGGCCTCTCGCGTTCGAGAAACCATAGATGTGCATAGGCATAAAGATGTTTAATGCACTGGGCGTTCGATGAGTTATTTTACATACCTAGGTACTAAACCATGTGTTATCTTCCTCGCCAGCTAATCACCCCCACATCTTACAAAACTGGACTTCCCGCACCACTTGCTTCACTCGCACTTTCCTTCTTCGCATTTCCTTTGAGCGACAACGTGGAGTCCTTTAAAAGGGTATTAGTAGAGCCCTTAAGGGTCGTCAACGCATCAGCAATGCCTCTGGTGCTGCAGATGTCCATAGGCGACGGTAATCGCTTATCATCACGCGGGCTGTAGGCATGTTTACCGACAAATTAAATAAAAAAAAATTAAAAAAATCGGTTTCAAACGGGAGGTTCTCCAAGTTCATATTAAGGCGATGAGGATTAGTATGTAGGTAGCCGGAACAAATTGAAACTCACACACACATTCGCGCACTAACACTCCAATTCACACCCTCAAAATTGTTTATTAATATTTACTTAGATAAGTAGGTAGTAAACTAAATAATAGGTATATAATTTTATATATTATTTATTATGTAAAATTATGATTAGGTATAATACAGGAAATAAATGACTTTCATTTCATACACACCCGCGGGTTCGATTCCCGCTACGGGAGAAATATTTGTGCATAGAAAAAACCGGAAGTATTTGTTTCGTGTCTAGGTGTTGTAGGACCATGGTCCTTGTAGTTCCTGGTTCCCTAGATACAGGGAAACCTATTAAGGTGCCAGGATCTATGTATGTGATCGTTGGGCGTAAAAAATAGACAATCCTACTCCTATTTATCTTACTTCCCTAATATAATAAATGCGAGAGTTTGTGAGGATGGATGGATGTTTGTAACTCAATCACGCAAAAACTACTGAACGGATTTTGATGAAATTTGGTATGTAGGCTCATCCTAGAACAAAAAATACGATGGATACTTTTATCCCGGAAAAATCGCGGGAATAAATGCTCTAAGCATCACCCCCTTGCTGAGATATCTACAAGCAGGAAAACGTGCGCCTGTGGACTTAATTTATAGATAACGAGATAACGAGATACCTTTATAGATAACGAGCCAATAAAAAGGTATTTGTAATAATTTTGCAAAAATAAACTTTCCTTTCCTTATCAGGGTTTTAAAATAAAATGTCAGAGTCAGTGTTTTAAAGCTTATTATTTTTGTACATTATTATATGCGTCATTAGTACAGACATTATACGGTAGGCAAATCGTTAACTTTAGGAAAACCAAATAATACATAGTTGTGATGGTATGGTCTAAATAAATGTAGGTATAAATACTTAACAGCCAGTAAGTAAATGCACTATACATATAAAAGTAACTATTTACAAAAATAACTATTTTCTATTCTAGTTTTATTATCTGTGGGTCTTCAAAAAAACTTCTGTTAAATTAGTAAAGTCAAAAATCACTATTAAAATATTTGAACCGATTTTACTCACGTAGGTGAATAATTTATCAAAATTTTAATCAAATTAGTCAAGAATCACCAAATTTGTTGTTTTTTTTTTTGAGAGCCTTAGATAATAAATTACATAACAATAAATTTTTAAAAGATTCTCACCTAATAGAATCAAAAAATAAATTATGAACACTTTGTCGTACTGTTAAAAAAATACAAACACAGAATACAAACTAGAATTATTTTAAAGGAATACTATTTTGTTCTTACACTACAGCATAGCCTAAGTATTGCATTTGCAAAGGGTACTTATAAACGACGCGTCGTCATGACAAAAAGTTGATCAGGGCCCCAATTCGCTATGACAACTTGGCGATTCCTTGCTGAGAAATCACGTCGATTCCTTCATTTATAAACGACATCTCTATGACGCATTCATATATTCATATATGTACTATATATGACGCATCATAGATAATACAAATTTCGCAGATGTCGTTTATTAATGAAGGAATCGACGTTTCCTCGAAGCAAGGAATCGCCAAGTTGTCATAGTGAATTACTGCCCAGATGTTATGAACAACTTTTGTTTTACAACAATATCTCAGTATTACATTTTATTGATTATATCTGAAGAAATGTTTTATACTAACAAAGTTTGAAGAGTTGTTCAATTTTAATTAAAATATTTGATCACGTTTACACTAGTCATCTACAACAGTCGTAGCTCTAAAAAAATACATATGTTATTTTGAAGAATTGTAGTTCTTAATTAAGTTATTAATCTCTAAGTACAGAAATAAATGGAAAGAATTTCTAGTAATTGTTAAAGGGCAAGTTATAAAAATCTACTTTTAAAGTGCCAAACTCGGTAGCTTTTGTGCAATGATTAAAGAGTAATAGTTATCTTACGTCTAAAATAAAATTACTTAAAGTTTATTCACACAATGGTTTCATTGAAATATATTCATGATCATACTTATTTTATTTTAACCACGTTTTGAAGAGCGTTTTAATATGATAAACCTATCTTTATAAGGTTTAAATTTTTAAACAAAATTGACAATTTCCTATGATTATCACTTCACTACAAATAATTTACGTATAAATCTGAGCTCATAATTTTTAAATAAAATTATAATGATGGGACTACGTTACTTTTGAAAAACGCTCGACAAAACGGTTTAACTTTACATACCACAAAAGGGATTCCTAAATTTAGGTACACTACAAAAATAAAATTTGGCGCATTCAGAGCAAAACCGTACGTATACGTTTCTTTACATATAATATGAGAATAATTATTATAAAGTATCTCATTTACATATACTATTAATTAAGTCTATTAGTATTTATAAATGAGAATATTAAAGTCCACAGATCGACTCCATCCCGACCAACATCTGGAGATCAAGATATTACTCCTAATACTTACATATCAGTTTGTTTTCTTTAACCCACGCGTGCGAACTTAACCCACTTGCTAGTTTAGATTTAACCCAGATGTCGGAAATCGCTTTTAGGGAATTTCCTTTCAGATGCTGTTTGTTTAAAAAAGATCTATTTAAAACGAAATTAATCACTGCGTTTGTTCTGTTTACGTAGTGGCGCTAGTTCGGTAACATACTTATTTATTAAGATACCTATATTGAGTTTAAGTTCCTTGTTTGATTCAATATTAAGAATACTTCTCCCGTTTTACGATATGGTTATACTCGCCATAAAATGTCACAGCTTACGATGTGCATAAAGAGGTCCATATAAACTCTCTGAGTTATAGCGATATAATTACCAACATTTATGCGTTAAAAGAAGCTTACTAGAGGGCCCTAGACCAATAAAATCGATAGCTAAAGCGAAGGCTCTAATAACTTCGTAGTTAAAGCACTTATCCATAGGTACAGGCAACATATTGAGGAACAAAAACTGTGAAGAAGTCACATTTTATTACTTCAAAATTTTCTAGGAATTCAAACTGAATTTGTTATGCCAACTTAAAATTAGAAGTTGAGTTTGTTAAACAATATTTTCGCACGTGTGGGTTGGTTTAACGTATCTCACTAAGTAACTGAGTATCACATGGTCTATGGCCTACCGCCCGTGACACGAGCGGCAGCAGTAGTCACCGTAGTACGGGTAGTGGCAGAGCCGAGCTTGTACAGCGAGCGCGCAGTTGGTCAGCTTGTCTGTACACGCGCCTGGGACGGTAACAATACATTACGATATAAAAGAAACTATTTATTATTATTTTATTTACACCGCTGAAATCTTTTACTATGTTATCCTCCATCAAAAGGTTGACTGAAAGAGATCGCTTTTGGCGGTAAGTCCACCCATTGTACTTTAGTTTGTAAGTTGTTTTCATATACCTATTAATTTTTTGTTGGGTGTGCAATTAAGCATTTTGTATTGTATTGTATTTGAAGAAGAGAGCGAGTGTGGCTCAGGGAGCACGTGCGACTTTCGATCCGACGCACTCGAGTTTGAATCCCGGTGACCCACACACTTTCTTAGGTTATGTGCGGATTTTAAAAAGGTGAAGGATAACATTAGCAGGAGAACAGATATACAAGTGATACTAAACAAATAAGATTTCATTTGGGTATGGATATGGACCCCCAAAACTTAGGAGCTGCTTTTTTGTAGACTTTTGCTTTTCAGCTGTGGAAATAAAAGGCATAACAATAAATATGTAGTAAAAAATTTTATTACTTACCATCCGCATACGTTCTGTCTTTACTTTGTATGTTAGGATTATGACTTTGGTGTCGAGTAACTCGCTGCTGTGGGTCTGAAACTGAAAATATTATCAATTTATTAACCGTAAACACTGCGAAAATCATATAAAAACATAAATCTGGTAAATATGAAAGAAACTACTCTAGTTATTTTCTACCTACTTTAAGCTACTTTTTTCTAAAATACCTATACTACTACGCACAATCTTTATCGCATTCCTTATTTTGACTATTTTTAACACTAACTTTGCAAACACGTTATGATAAACATACTGCAGGCGGTAAAATTATTATTATTTATTTCTTAGCTTTTTTTTCTATCTAACCACTTTCAGTGCGTGTGTTTACATTTGTGACGAAATAAAGGTGCATTGATTAATTTAAATATGATGTTTCCTTAACGTGTGTGCGATTGGCGACAGACGACATAAGTCGTTATGTTAAGTTGCTCTAGCCTATTCTTTATTTCCCTGCATAGCACATATCTACTTAGGTATAGACGCTTGCGCACAGATAAATGTGGTTGTAATACCACCCACCGAACAAAGCCATGCCGTCAAGCGACCTTAGTCGTGTTTCGGGATGATATTCGATGAACCATCGGGGAGACGGGTCTGAGCAGCCGCTCAACTGCCGTCTCTCTCTAGATCTATGTGCTCTATCTTAGGCCACATCATCGCTTCACATCAGGCGAGATAGTGGCCAAACATAGATCGATAAGGCTAAAAAAAAAAAACACACTAAACAAGCTTGCAACATAAAACAAAACACGCAAACAAACATTACGACCAACGTTCATGTACTTTGGCAGAGGGGAAAGCGCCTTTTAACATATCCCGTCAATTGTTTCTCTGGGCCTACATAAAATAAGAGAAAGGTTTTGTCTAAAGTCAAAAGATATTTATTAAATAGGCACAAATATGTACTTTTAAACGTCATATACACATCATACAAATCCATTAAAATACGTTAAAAATTGTAACTTAAAATATCATGACTGAAATAAAGGTAAGCAATGAAAAATTCTTTATTCTTCTTTCTCTTTCATTTCCCTTCTCAAATTGAAGTACAGGCTCAGAAAATAAATGCGACTACTGACTCTACCAGTTCGGTCACCAAATGGAGGAGTTTGGAAAACGTTAGTAGGTACCTGAAGGCACAGGGCTCAGCACTTGAGGCTTGGCTGCTGGCCGAGTGGAGCACCTCGCCGGCACACAGGAGCGTTTCGCTGGAGGCCTGACTCCCGCGCACTCGCTGTCCCGCGCAGCACCTCCTGCTCCTTCCACACCTCCTCTCGTGCACCATACTGTGCGAGACTGGACTCCGGCCTCGCAAGGACCTTGGCACTACAAAAGAGAAAAGGGTTCTTATATTTTATAGCATAAGTATCCTAAAAACCTTACAACTTATTTTGTAGGTACATAACAAAGAACTTAAGCATCACGCCATATATGATAAAAAAACACTGTCGTGAAAAGATATGGCAGGATTGGTAATTTTGTCTTGCTTATCAAAACCTTTAATCATGCTTACACGTAATGTTCCAGACAGGTGTTAGAAATGTAAAATTACTACATGTGCCCTGTGAGGGCGCTGCACGTTTTGAGTGGAGTAAATCACTTATCCCTAGTCGTTTGATTATTATATATGTATACATTTGTCAATTTAAATTAATTATTATTCATAAAATTGTCACATTGTTACTTTGGTCTTCTCTATCTATGTTAAGTTCACATTATAATCATTGATATTATAGTAAATACCTAATAATAAATATTTAATAATTATTTGTCATACTTTTAATAGACTAGGTATAATATTGTTGTTCTCATTAGCCCTGATCAGCACCAACCAAAAGAAACTAAAGGGCGTGACACTTCCTCCACACAACCTCTCTAAATCATCGATCTGTGCATCGGGCGAAGTCTGCTGCAGGAACGAAGACCCTGTACCAATTGCCGCTATTTCAGAAACTTCTCAGATTCACTGGCTTATGCAAACGACGTGAACGTTCACCGTATTATAGTTAGCAATATTCATTACCTCACTCCAGTCACTGAGGTACCATGAAGGGCTGCACTTCGCACCACACGGCCGTTCTGACTCTGGCCGGGGTCTGGTGCAAGATCCATCTCGAAGTCTCCTTCCGTTTCCTCCGATACAGATCACGCCTCGGACTTGGCGGCCGCCGCAAGCCGCTGAGCAGGGAGACCATTCCCCTGGTAACAAAATAATGTCGAGTAGGTAATTAGGTATAACAAATTTCAGGTATGAATGAAAGCTGAAACGATATTAACATCAGACAAAGTTTGTAACGTATTAAATGCATGAGAGCATGCTTGGTCAGAATCCATATACCTAAGATTTAATTATAAAGATACAAGTAGATAGGTATAAACTTTATGAAACAAAAAAACCGATTGCAATGTATCTTCGAAGTCCTAGGTCAAATATCGAGTAAATTTATATGGGACCATTTCTTGCTATACTGAACCCACGAAAGAAGATTCTGACTTTCCAAATCGGTTTATGAATGGCGGAGTTATGAAGTAACAAACATAAAAAACACACAATCAAATAGAGAACCTTCTCCTTTTGAAGTCGGTTAAAAAAACTATTCACGCTCGATTATACCGCACAATGCCAATTAATCAGTTGTCGTAAAATCGTCCCCGTAAGACGAATTTAATAACCGAAAAAAATGAATGAATGACAATTAAATAAATGAGAATGAGAGATATGGTACTCAGGGTGCAATGACGACTCACCATGATCACGTGAACGACCTGCACGTCACACCACTAAGTTACATAAAAAATTTGGTTACAAGTATAGTCGCAGTACTGCAGTGTACTCGAACGGGCGTCGGAACGATAAACCGTTGACGTAGGTTCAAACCTTGCTCGAATAATCAGTTTTATTTTTCTGAACAATTAAATTCATAGGAGAAAGTATTTACGCTAATTTAAGACCCTAACATAGATTGGTAGTCTTTCGATAGCTTGAAATCCGAAAGACTTGGTACATTGTAACGATATCGATAGCATCGCAATTTAAAATATGCATAAAATGATTGGTGTGAATTTTTTTATCATTCTTATCAAAATGACTCATTTTAATGGATTTTATAGAAAAACATTCTCAAACGCTCTCGGTTATTTGTTTTTGCAAAATAATATATATTGTACATTGTTATCAAGAAAATTTAAGTCTGTTGCGAAGTTTGATGCTTCATTTTCCATCATGCGTCATTTAAGAGTGATGTACCTGAATAATCCATTATCACTTCACACACCGGATGTATTTTGACTGATTTTTACATAGCTACATGGGTTCATTGCCAAATTTTATTATCAATTAAAATATTTTCCTGAATAGTAGGTAGGGCAAACACTAGTCGATTAAACATAATATTGGGTACCTCTGGGTAATCCTATCCCATATAAAGTTATATTTTATAGTGGCATAAATTTACTCGTCATACAAATAATTACCATAAGATTAAAGAATAGAATTTTAATTAATAGAAATTTTAATAATATAATTTACATTAACCCATCGGAATTGAGAGCATCTGCGAATTCCTTACAATAACGCGTATGGTGCGGAATTCAATGGGTTATTAATCGCAATAAAATATGCCAAAGAAAAAAATTATGAAGTCCATTTCGTCCTTATGACGATAAAACTGATATTATGTTAAAAACATCTATGGTAATTGTACGATAAAACAAATATCTTTATGTCAAAAAGTGTATGCCATTCGATACCTATTTATGTAAGCCAGTGGGCACCTCGATCATCAAAATTAAGCAAAGGCAAGGTAATTTTCTTACATAATTGAAAAAAGAGCTAAGAAATCACTACCATGACGAAACGCTTGTGCTTTTTAGAATTAAGACTTACCAGTAAACCACTGAGCATCACATTGCCTTCTGACAGAGCATGTCTGCGAGGCCTCCGGAGCTCTTTGGGCTGCGCAGCCGGTGGGGTCGGCACAGCGCACTCCTCGGGATTGCACTCCACCTCCTACGCACCAGCCTACACACTGGATATATAACACTGTTGTAGTTATCTGAGCTAAAAGGTTCGAGAAAGTTCTATGACATGCTACATTTATTTCTAATCATATTCACATTTAAACAAAGTAAAAAATACTAACTTCCGACCATTCCGTATACAGCCAACCACCAGCACCACTAAAGGTATAATTTGGTGCAGGGGTAGACGTGATCTCATCGGTGATGTTTGTCGCCAACGTAATGACCGGTCCTTCCCTAAACGTGTCGGTACGGTCTTTTGGCCGCACTTGACGTCTGGCGTCAAGACGTGGGATATCAGGCGTTACTGCTGTTCCATCGCAGTTGGGAATGTTGCAGGGTTCTGTGTTCGGAGGCATCGGTAGTGGGCATTTCTGGTCACTAATCTAAAATAAAAGAAAGCACTCTTACACCCGTTTCAAGTATCACTTTATATCAAATGTGAGATGAATTAAATGCGTACCTTAGTGATTCCTCTAGCGTGATCCTGGACACAGCCCACAATACGGGTCCTGTGCGCCGGTCCACACACAGGACATGGACCCCAAGCAGCCGCTCGCCACCTTGGAGGACAAGGGGCGGTCCCACATCTTCTACGACGAGTCGACGGTGCAGGTCCTGTACAATGCATTGGGGATACCTCTTTGTCCTTAATTCCATTCACACCGAGCTCTACACATTTGAACTTTCCAATCTGCAACCCTCCTCCACAAGTTCGAGAGCAAGGCGTCATAGCTAGAATCTTCCACATGAACTTTCTCTCTCCGATTACGTTACTTTCGACCTGTGCTTGAGGTGCTAAGTTGTTTGAATTAAAATCTGGCTGCTTCGCAAGCGAAGGATCGGATTTCGGACGGTCGAGATTCCTCAAGTAAGATTCGGAGTTGTGGTGGCGGTGATGCCGCGCCATTTGGTGATGCGGTGGAGTTACTGTCGGTATGTCATTACTTGTATCATCTGGGGCCAAGTCGGTGAGGAATTCGTATTTTATATTCGGATTCGGTTGGGTGTAGAGAATCTGGAAAACATTTAAAATAAAATTGTTAAGTAAAACCAAACAAAATATTTTAAAATACTTAAAATGCATTGCTGCTATAGTTACCATAATGTCAATAGGATGATGAATTGGTCCTAGAGCAAAGACACTGTCCAGGCCAGCGGTTCTGGTGTACATGAACCTGGCGCCAACTGCCTCATACGTGCCTGGTGCGCTCACAGCAAATTCCCCGTTCATGATGTAAGACCCATTGGTTACTTTCAATGCTGGAACAAAATATTCAGATGAGCAACACCACAGGATTGTAAAACTGTGGCAACACTAAATTCCGGTTAAATAAGAACAGTAATAAATAAATGGCTTGAACTAAATTGTTACTGGCTTCGTCATGCAAATAATTAACCACCAATTGCGCGTCGGCTACCTCCATTTATCTCACAATTTGCGGCGTAGGCGCCTCTATTGAAGAGAAGCGCCGGCGCACCGAACGTGCAATTCCGATTAATCGATTCGACATCGATCTTTGCACTACTCAACACCTCATACATCAATTAAGACTTGTCTGTGTCCTAATATTGGTGATGTCCGTGACGTTTTCAATAAAATATCGATATTGACATCATTATGGATGGAGATCTGTTACAAGGTTGTTGAAACGATTGTAGACATATTTTCTCATTACATTTTGAATGTGCTACTTTAGAATCTGGGTCAGTGTTCTTTCTGGTTCTAATTGAGTTGCATCTAGACGTGGAGCCTACTACTGGAGCTAAGTGATTTACAGTCGACAGCATTGATTGATAATCTGAATGACCTCATGTTTCCAGCCCATTAGCCTTCATCAAATAACCATCAAAAGAATTGTAGTTTTCTGCGTATTTTCTCAGGTATTCTATAGAACTGTTCATTACGACGGCTATGCTTGATTTTTCATGGCTGTCTTATTAAAGAAACTAAGACAATTGGTCACTAAATATCCAAAAAAAATTGTGGAGATAGGATGGGAGGTTATCGCAGAGAACACAACATGCACAACATGCGTTTGCTTCAGGTGGCCAGGTTTACTCAGGATCCACTTTCTATCGGTGAAACGGTATTTCAGTAGATAAAGATTACTAAGAAGATAAGCTACAAAATTACGATGCTCATACCTATGTAATTTTCGCTGGAAACAATTTCGGAAACGTTGAGTCGACAGGCGCCGCGCGGTACTGTCGTCACATAGGAGTAGCCAAGCGGCAGTCGCGGGCGTGAAAACAGCCCCGATACCAGTCGACGGCCACATCGCAGCTCTCGTGTATCTGTTGAGGCCAGCACTCCTTCTCGACCAACCACCTGCAGGACAAAAGAATGTAAATCTTACATTTTTGGGTTTGGACTTATTATAGAAGGATTACTTTTATAACGATATATTTTCTGCCGCGGCGTAGTTTACACTTTTCAACCGACTTCAAAAAGGAGGAGGTTTACAATTCGACGGTGTTTTTTTTTTTTTTTTTTTGTGTTTGTTACGCGATTACTCCGCCAATTATGCATTGATTTCGATGATTCTTTTTTTGATTGGTAGGACTAGTAGACTAGTAGACTTCAAAGGTGGTCCCATATAAATTTTATCGAAATTCATTCAGAAGTTTTTGAAAAAAATAGCAAAAACAAAAAATATAAGTTTAATTTTCAAGTCGGTTCTTGTTTTTTCGTAACTAACTTTCTAAAGGTGGAGGTTTGTATTCGACTGCTTCACCTGCTTCACCCAGGGTTGACTTCCGGTGAGGGAACTCCTCAACGGTGAATAGGACAGACATGAAATTTTTTTGTACATGCAAATCCATCATGATGATATGGCTATAACGTCATGATATGGCTTTTAGATCATAAAAGCTTGTCTTTAAAAACATTTCGAATTAATTTAATTAAAACTTGTTTTTCACTAAAAAGGGTAAAATAAATTATTTTTCGAAAAAAACTAAACCGACTTCAAAACCACAAATGGCTTTCAAAAGTAAAAAATAAATTAATATAATTATCATAAGCGCTACCCACTCATATATTTGAAGTCGGTGCCAGCCAAGTCTAATAGGTAGCAGATAAATACTATGTATATAGTAAGTACTACTTGTAGGTAGTATCTATCTACTACCTTTTAGACTTGGCTGGCACCGACTTCAAATATATGAGTGGGTAGCGCTTATGATAATTATATTAATTTATTTTTTACTTTTGATAATTTATGATTAAGAGGTACTGAACTGAACCTTATTAAACCTTATTTAAACCTTCTACTCAGATTCCACTCTTATTTTCGTGTGCAAAAACTTGCGTAGACTTTCTAATGATTACTAGACTTTTTAAATGCCTTAGTACTTACATAGGTAGTTCCTTGATAAAAACACACTCAACATCAAGTGGCAGTAAAGTGGTGAATTAGTCACGCAAATTCCCATAAAGTGAGACGATTTACGCTATGGTATTAAGTCGTCATCATTTCCACGCGTATCGTGCTGTGGGGCTGACAGCCGGCTGTGGGCTTTTATTGCTATCTCATCGAATAATTACAGAGAGGTACCTACTTGAGCCTACTAGATATCGTCTGAATAAATAGCATTCTACTCGTAAAAAGGAATAAGGCAAAAGTATTGAGGAAAACGGACAGTACGTAACGGACAGTATTCCTGCTTACCATATACATACCTACTGATATTATATCTTCATCCTCATTAAACTGACTTTTATTTTTGGAAATATTAGGTGCCATTTCTTTAACTTGTACCTACTATTAATTATTCTATGAATTAAGTCTCAATGTAAACAAAATTTTCTGACCGGACTTTAAATTGTTTTTAAGTTATTACTGCTAGGACACTCACTAGCTTAAGCTCATCCTACTCTGTTCCATACGAGCCCCTAAGAATGAAACACTAACCTAAAGTGTGTAGTTCATTATACCTCAGTCCAACATAAGGTACAACATAATCTGGCTATCGCAGCACCGTCTGTTGTTAGGAGGATTACATCTATTGGATTACATCAAATTTAATGCACTCAGGTCTGAACAACCATGTCTCAGATGAGCCAAGTTTATTTTAAGCCCTTCGTAATTTTGTAAAGCCAATATCTTAAGCTCAATAAGTATGGTTGTAATACATACACAGTATTATTGGTTGGTGGGCATAAATATTCATATAGTTATTAATATAGGAAAAATGTATCGGTATACTTTTTTTTATAGTATTCTTTTGAAGTTTATAGACATTGTTTTCGAATTAGTAGTAACCATTCCAATTAGAAAAAAAAACTCGACGTGTTGCAAATTATTTAGCTTTTCATTTTCGGTCTAAAAAGACCAAAGATTTCAGTCTCGAGAAAAACTGTTTATAGCCTCTGTGGTAAAGTGGTTGGGCAGGTTGGCTCAAACCTCATACACCAATGGTTGCGGGGTCGATTCCCGCAACAGGACAAATGTTTGTGCACAGAAAAAAAGCACAAGCATTTGTTTCGTATCTGGGTGATGTGGCACCAAGGTCCACATACTCATAGTAACTCGTCGTAATTAGAGGCCAGGATATATGTAGGTACATATGTGATCGACGGGGAAAAAGTTAAAAAAAGTTATCAGTCAGTGAGCAAGACGAAGGCAACGTTCACTGGATGAGGTAAGTTAGGCATTCAGGCATGTAGGTAATAGTTCGTATATTGAACGAAAACAACGCTCCAGGAGGCCTCTTTTCGTGTATCGCAGTAGCAGTAGAATGTTTATGTAGATAAGTAGGTCTTTCAAGTGATTTCTACCATTTTACTGGATTTTTATTGTCTTATTAACATCTATTTTATAGGTATGTGGATAGTTATAGTTCAAGCTAATTTCCAAATAAATTGACAAATTATACGATACCACCATATCGAACTACGCGGGTTCCATACTAATTGAGACATTTGGAAAGCGATCCTGGTAGTACTTGAATCGATTTGAAGGGAAATTGGTCTGGGTATGTCATGATATGCAAAATTTGTCGTAAAATTCTTATGTTGGAGTATTCCCAACATAAGCTTTCAGGTAGATTGCGTTACTCCTACGTTATCGTTTTTCATTTTCATTTTGACATTAAATAACCGAATGCTATAACTGAGGATAACTTCCACAAGTAGTATTGCCTTTTTTTACGCCTAATGGATCTATGTTTGGCCACTATCTTGCCTGAAGTGAAGCGATGATGTGGCCTAAGATGGAGCACATAGATCAAGACGGCAGTTGAGCGGCTGCTCAGACCCGTCTCCCCGATGGTTCACCGAACATCATACCGAGACACGACTAGGTCGCTCGATGGCATGGCTTTGTTCGTTGGGTGGTATTACAACCACGGCCAGAGCCTACCACTCCAAAGCGCGTAAGCGGGTTTCATCACGATGTTTTCCTTCACCGTTTTAGAGCGAGCGTGCAAAATCTGCACTTAACTATAAGTCATTGGTGCAGGGCCAAGTCGGGATTCAAACCCAGGTGCGTCGGATTGAAAGGCGCACGAGTTCCCGCTAAGCCACACTCGCTCGCCGTGCTATAAAATGACCAGACGAGCAGGTCGTGATCTGAATATGGTAATATTATTAAAGGCGAAGTGCCCTCGCCCATAACAGTTCCAATGTTACCTAGAAAAATCACCTTGAGACATGAGTTTTATATATCACATACCTAAAACGCATCGTTTGATGTACTTATATTTACCAAGTAGGTAAAGGTAGGTTAGGTTTACCAAACGGAATACTTACTACGCTACGGTTACATCCCGTTGTAAGTATTTCTTTAGCCACATACTATTAAGTATTCTGGGGTTACAGTACTGCACTCAAACTACAACAGCAATGTTGCATAGGTAGTTTATTAGTTAATAGGTAATTCTAAATAATGTTATCATTACAAAATATTACAAAAAAAAACAATATTTACAGTAACAGTATATACAGTGCAACAATGGGCGTCTTTATCGCCAAAACAATCCCAGGCAACTTTTGAATGGAAAATAATTATAAACATCGTCGGCTAGCAAACAACACCGCTCAAGTCGACATTTGGCACCTATGACTTTCAAATGCCATTGGATGCAGTTGTTTCCTGTAAAGTAGAGGAATATTACTTGCGCGGTGTTGTTTTCTAGCCGACGATATGTTAATATTACATACAAATGCTTAGCGACAGAGTAACTGTACTCATATGGTAATGGTGATGGTCGGCAAATCAAAGATTTATAATTATACTCGCTGCGTCCCGCGGTTTTACCCATGGTTTCCCGGGATAAAAATTAAGCCTATGTGTTAATCAAGGTATTAGCTATCTCCATTACGAATTTCACTCATATCTGTTAAGCCTTTACCGCGTGAAGAAGTACAAACACACTTACACACTAACATATACACTTTCGTGTTTATAATATTAGTGTGTTCGAAAGCAAAGTATTCATATATAAGTATTAAATTCTTTGTCATTCTATCTTTTATATAGCCAATGCAATATATTTATTGGCGTAATGTGGCACTAATGCAAGCAGCGCATTAGTGCGTCGTAATGCGCCCTTTTACGGCGCTACTGAGCAAGATAACGCGGGAATAAGGGTTTGTTTACACGAGTGAAATTGATAGCCAATTAGCGATTTCCATTAAATGACATCGATGCCAAAATTTAGATTTTTGGAAAATTCTTATTCATATATTTTCTATTGTACACTGTCAGAACATTTACATCGTGTATTATAAATTACATGTACAAGTACAGTCAGCGACATAAGTAGCTGAAATTTTACAATCTTTCAATTGTCAATAACACCGAAAACATGTACAAGTACAGTCAGCGACATAAGTAGCTGAAATTTTACAATCTTTCAATTGTCAATAACACCGAAAATATACAAATTGAATGCAATTTTTTTGCAATCTCTATTCGCACGGGATATTAACAGACTTTTTAAATACAATATTCAGAGAAATAAGACAAATATTGAAGGTGTAGTCAATCAAAGATTCACAAATGTTCAGCTACCCAGCCACCTGCCACTTAAGCAAAATTGTATTATTAATTTAGGTAACTTAGGCAGAGTGGTAAATGTCGATCCAATGCACCGGAATTCCATTCCTAGATCGGCCTATATACTTTTTTGTTCTAGCTCTTAAGATAGAGATGGAAAACATCGAAACGAAATTAAGGTATATCCATGAAACACGAAACTCTAGGTCAATTGAAATATCTGTTAAACTCCTATAAAGCAAGTTAAAAAATGCTTAAACCGAAAAAAATTTGGTAAGCGAGTCTATCTTGCCCAAAGGTACTTTGTAACGCTAGCATTTTTTTAAACATCTCAGTCTGCACTACTCCTTACATGCACTTATAGTAGATTGAGTACGAAAAGCCGACTTTGTTAATTAATGGCTTTATAAATCACTTCAAGGGCCAGTGATTCAACGCCCTTTGTGTTTGGGTGATTCTCAAAATGTGACGCATATTCGTTTCGGGACCTAATATATTATGCAGACTTATTTATAAACTGTTTATTCCGCAAAATTAGATTTTTCCAAAATCTGAGATCACAAGGTTCATCGCCTGTCCTTTCATTATTTATACGGTATAGTTACACCTTTTTGTACCTCTACATTTCTTGATTTGTCTAAAGACACATTTTCGTTCCCTAACGTGAACCTATTGTTCCGAAGAAGTATTAAATAGCTGTTCTACTCGCTTCGGAAACAGAAAAACTTGGGTGATTAATTATGTTTATTGCCTTTGTGTACTGAGTTAGGAAAACTAATGGCTACTTGGTTTCTCTTTTCGGTCATATCTATGTGATTAATTTTATTGAATAATGTGTTTAGGTAATTAACCTACCATTTTATCAAACGTGACGACATAGTAGTTACGATATTAACGTTTTTTTTATGAATATTTAATTTTTTTATTTCTGGTAGAAATTACGGCTCGTGACAAATATAAATTGTAGTTAGTAGAAAAATAACGATAATTTCATTTAACTTAAATTAAAAAAGAAATCCCCGACACAAAAAACCTATAAAGAGTAAGAAACGGCTGAACCGATTTTGAAAAAACATGTCTGAACCACCGGTAGAAAACCTATTTATAAACAAAAATCCACACCCAAATTGGTTCATCCGTTTTAGCTACGGTGCCACAGACAGACAAAAATATAAAAATACTATCATTAAATGATTGAGTAACCGACAATATAGCGTTTATCAGGTTAATTAAATACTGGTATTACGAAAAGATGATTAATAGGTACCTAACACTTATGTACCTATATATACCTTTTGCCTTGATCAATTAAATGAGGAAAATATTCGACCAATTTGTAAGTAGGTATATAAAATTATTCTATAGTAGTGTCATAGTCACATCTTCGATACGGGAGGCCACCATACATTTAATGAGTCAATGTTACTATACTAGCCCCATTTGACGCCCCCATAAGTGACCACTCGTAGGAAATCAGCCAAGTAGTTAAATAATATAAAATATGAGTGTTGTCACTTCCCCGAATAAAGAGCATGGTGCTAACTAGCCATGACGTTACATAAACGCTTTGACAACTGACCACGATGTTTACTGATTTTATTTAATTTGACACATTCAATCTGAAGTGAGTATACTTTTATGTTCTGTGATAAATGTGGCGTAATAAGGACGTTAGTGTTAATTTAAAACTTGAATTAGAAACACAGATTTGCTACTTGGCGTCGCTACTTTAATGGATATACTGCCCTAAATTTGCATTTTAATGTTAGATAGAGATAGTTGGTTGTTTAGTTGTAAGATTTACAAAGAGAACTTAATTTTAGCCACGGCTTCACTCGTAAATTATTATTCAAGATACTACTGAAAATCCAAATTACACAATTTGATAATTGAATATGACTACATTGCTAATTCAATTGAAGCAGGCGCTAGTAGGTGGTATATATACGCGTGACACTTAAAAGATTTTTTTATAGCTTAACTGTTATATATTTTAGTCTATTTTGACTGTTAGCTTTATTAAATTTATTTTATAATTTTTCAAAAACTTAACATAGAACTGACTGTTTTGATTGCAAAAATTAGGACAGTCCATGGTCATTATGCATTTTATGCATAGAATTTGAGCTTAGTCAGCTACACACAAAATTATAGAGAGGCCATCAGGTTAGGTTCGAACGTCACTTGCAATCTAGATTCTACGCATAATATATCACTTTATTGCTTTCAATTGTTTGTCGTTTATGGCACAAGCACGAGACAAGCCTGGACAAGGCCGAAACGTTTAGGGAGTGCAATTTGCAAACATAGAGATATAAGACCAAAGAAAACATAAAGCATTTTAAACATAAAGCATAAACCTACCCACTATAACAAAGAATTCTTTCATGATGCGTTTAATCTACTCTGTAAAATTAAAACAGAGGTGTCGAGGTTGCACTAATAAGTTCCAACTAGACGTTTTCATTATCATACGTTATGAGGTTCTCCGGCGAAAATGTATGAATTAATTAAGTGACCCAAGTCCCGCCCGCTCGGCTCACGCCAATCTCGAATTTCAGAAGCTATTTCCAGCGAGCCCGCAGCAAGACGTACAAAGTTCATTACGCGTGAAACTTTAACAAGCCGCAGGATCTTAGTCCTGACGGGCCTGCTGGTTCGTATCCGTTTGACTGAGTTCGGACTGAACGCCTGGTTGATTTCACTTTTGACAACTTTACGTTCCCTCATCCTCGAATTAATCCTGAATGCTTTATTTCAGGGATAATGTGTCCAGACGTTATTGATGGTGGCTGAAACAAAGACAATGGAATTCCACAATTATGACGTGTGATTTATGAAGCCGAATATTCAGGTCGAATGAGCATCTGAATCAGATAAGTGGTATTCTAAATTAGCTATTCAGTGGTAGGCTTGCTAAAACAAAGGTGCCTAGGGAGTGCGGCGAAGCGGCTATGCAAACATCCATCTGTAGCGCACGCTCGGAACTGGGTCGCGACGTTTATCGTGTAACATAATAGATCTTATTCAATAAGAATAAATACCGCACTCAGAACAAATATTAAATATATGGCAAATAACAATATACTGCTTAGCATTATTCAAATTAAACTACAAGTGTTGTAAGCTATTCATTGTAGTGTCTCTCATAAATATTTGTAGTTTGCCAATGATGATAGAGTTGGACAAACAAAGAGTCGTGACCGAACAATTTGGGAGTTTGCATTGAGTGCGTGATATCCGTCCGCGTCCGTCAAATCCAAACAGAGATCACGGTGAGACGGCGCCAGCGCCAACATTCTTCGAACACATGGAGGAATTCGTTTAGTCAAACAAGATGCCGAAGCCGGGGCCCACGTCACTCGCGAAATTACCGCTGAACAATGTTCCATAACGGATTTGGAATTTTTGACGACTATATCGATTTCCTGATCGTAAAGAAGAGCAAACGGTTTCAATGTCAAACTTTACGACATGCAAATGAAACAGCGCGTAAATCTTACTGAAGAATTTCAAGCTCGCCTTTAATCTTGGAATAGTTGTTCATGGGGTGGTGACATCACACGAAAACACGCTATTTTTCTTGTAGATTGAAATGTCAACAGTAGCCACTTCAGCACTTTGTTTGAAGATTTTTCAAAGGCAATGAGAATGTCTCAATCACACCGCAGGGTCATACACGTTGGATATATCTTTACAATCAGCTGTCTAGAGTTGATTGGCCGTAATATGAATAACCTAAAATTGAAAGTCTAGACACTATTCAATTGATACGATAATTTATTATGTATGTAGATAAATGTATGTTTGAATAAAAGAGCACAAAGAAAGTTGGAAGGACACTTACCAAAGCGATGGCCAGGAGACATGTTGCTGCAAAGTTCACCATTTTCACAGATTCCAGTTCGTTATGAATTTAAAAACCACTGTAGTTGATGATATCGTTTCTTACACTAGACAAACAAGAGTTTTTGCCAGCAAAGAGTTGTTCGTTAAATAATTTGCCTTCAAAATATATGTAAATAGAAAAACTTTGTAAACAAAAGTGTCACACTTGTTAGAATGACTACATCTCCGCGTGAAAAATATGGTTATGTCCTCATTGATAAGTGTTAATAGCGTAAAACCCCAAAGGGTTAAATAAACCAAAGTTTATTTCAAAAGTTTAGTTGAAATTTATAATAAAAGAGTAAACTATATATATCACTAACACCTGCCAAAATTGTAACGCCGAAATGTAAAGCGAATCATCAGCGATTCATCGCGTACGCCGAAACCGTCTTCGAATTTTTAAACTTACTCGAGTTTTGAATAGTTCAAGTAGGTACATAAATTTATGTTTGCTTATAAATAAAGCAAATTAATTAGGTCGGATTAACTTGTTATGTTATTGATAAGCGCAAACAGGTTCATTGATAAATTACTGCACAAAGTTATCTTTGAATTATTATTGGCAGAGTTATCGCTAAATCTGGCTGGATGTTGGATGCAAACATCGACATTGGCTGATAAGGAGTGCATTATCGGTCGTGACGTGGCATACAATAATTTAAAATATTCGATTACTTTCTGCGCAATTTTGAACAGTGTAAATGTGCCTAGGTCCGGTATTATTGGACTTGGTGATAAATCCAACAAGCTTCAGATCATCAACAACTGGTCCATTAGTTTTGAATTAAAAATAGATTTGCTCAAAGAACGCGTTTAATAAATAGAAAGGAGTTTAGCAGTAATTGACACGATATCCATCTTTATTGTAATTTCGTGTGAGTTGTTGAATTCTGCATTTCACGCGTAAGAATGTTTAAGACCACATCGGACCTATGCGCGTGTGAAGGACAGCACGAAATGGCATTGGAGAATACCTCCGAGCTGTAAAAACACATTCCTTCGTAATTTTATACACAGATATGCTACGTGTTAATAAAACATTGAGCTAATTCAAACATGTGAAGGCGAGATAACAGACAATATTGAGATAATGCAAGAATTCACACATATTTTCAGTCGGTTAGCTTATTAATTTCTTCAAAAAATATACATAGAAGAATTATAATAATGGTTAACCCTAACCTTAGCATCCACTTTCCATAAGTACGTGGAGCAGGTTTTCTTTGGTAGGCCTTGTAATATAGTAAGTAGATACAATATTTCTTACTGACCTACTCTTATATTATAGTAATGCACTCCGCGATAGCCATATTGAACGCTACACATTTGTGCACTAATTATGCTAAGCATTTTCTCTTCCTCGATAACATGAATCACGCTAAACATAACACAGAGTAGAAAAAACATTTTTATAGTCCATTCTGCGCTTCGAAAATAGACGAATGCGAACATCAATCAATCCGTGACTTTATATAAGCCACAAATCATATTCTGTATTTTCGTAAATGTTATAAATATAGTTTACGGCATGAAAACTTCTGCTCGTCAGTAAACCCTTTCAAGGGCGACGTAGTTAAAAGCAAACAACTTTTACAACTCCTGTAAATAGATCGAGATATTGATATCATCTCTGTGATGAACTTCGCATTTTGCGTCATAGCTCGTATTCATATACTTTTAGTTTAATTCACACATGTCCATGTGGAAGGTTAGAATAACAGTCGCTACGATATTAAACGTTTTATTGGTTTCGTAACTGACGTCTTACGTGTTCATTCCGTTGATGACTATTTTTATCGACTTTTATGTTACTACTTGCGGGGAACTTGTGGCTGAAAAATGTTTGGGCATTCCGCATTCCTTCAGATCTAGACAGGTGCACTGCTATATGCCATGAATGACGAGGTTGAATGGGCGTGAGTGCCTTACAACCGCGCTGGCCAAGAGCCAACACTCCCGATTACTTTGTTCTCGTAATATTTTACTACTACCGTCACTAATCTCTTTGTATCGAAGTAAAATTCTTTCGGAAACATATAAATCAGATCGGTGATGGCGCGTTAAAACGTTTGTTACTTTTTCAGCGTTAATGGGGACCATAATCATAAAAATAATTTGATGTGGCTGGCGAAACCACTTAGATTTTTGTAACGAAATAATATCACGGCTAAATTCTTTATGATCATTTTATAGCGTGCTTTATCTTACGTTGTCAAAACTTAGAATTTATTTGCATCTACTTTGTTTCGTAACAATTGTATTATGAATGTCGATGATAAATCAGCGTGTTTAAATTGGACATTCCATTTTCTAAGTCGCTTTTGTAATGTGTATAATAAAATTTTGTCCCAAAAACTTGTTCGTTGTTAAACGATAGTTATAAACATCGGTGCCGACGGTTAGCTTTATCGCGTTGGAAGTTATTATAATCGATGGTGTTACTTCGTACATATCTAAACAGATAATTAATTTTGTAACTACTTCGCGGCTGTTTAATTTCCTCTACATTAGAAAACTAATGACGTACGCGATTTATCGAATTCTTATCTTCAAAAGTGGCTCTTATGTTAATATGTTTACGGTTTATTTTATGAAAAAGTATATCTATGTTGGTGGCTGTTAAGTCTAGGCCCAGAGGCGTTAATTGCCGTGTCGATGTGCCGATGGATGTTTGACGATAATATCTTGTAGGTGTGGTCCGCTATAAATTGGATGTATCTAATCTAACGCGAATGCAACGTTTTATAATAATAGTTTGTATAAGATATGATATCAACTGAATTAGAATGTTGTCCCTTAAATTTGTGCTATCTTTCGACGCTAGTTGCTTCGTATTACTTACTTACTGTCATTTTATGAGTTACACATACTTTTTTCTTATTTCTAGATTTTTACTTGGAAATGAGACTTGTGACGCCATCAAAAACATGATAATGTGATCTTATGATTATCGTTGTGTTGTTATTTATCATGTTTTTCATGAAGTCTTATGTGATGTGAACTGACTATTTATTTCTGGCTTTAATATTGACTGAAATTGACTATTTTTAGTCAATAAATAAGATAGGTAGGTACATACTTCAATAATAAAATTGTGAATATTTAAGTTTATGCATACTCGTAAGCATACATTTCGATCTTTGTTTGTAATTAAATTAAGATTAAAATACATAAACGATATAAATTTATGTTTATGTGACATTTTAGGAATAAATATAATAGGAACAATTATAGAGTTCGTATAATATTTCTATAACTTCTATTTTGAATGGGCGATCACAAATTTTAATGAATGCTTATTTAAATTTTAATTATTTGAAATAATATTTTACGGGTTATGAATTTTAATTAATCAGTTTTGGCATCTAATATTTGCTTATCGTCAATAATTATTAATACACTAGCCGACATCCGCGACTTCGTCCGTGTGGTATATATTACATACTAGCTGCTAGCCCACGGTTTCACACGCGTGTACAATTTTTGGATAAAAAGTACCTATACTACGTCTTACTCTCTGTTATTTCTTTAGTTTCTTTTATTCCAGGATCTAGAGCACACTTTTTCTGATGAAGTTTTATTCATCAAGTTCTAAACATTAAACTATAGGTGTGTAGGTGTAGGTAGCTAAATATGTAAGAACATGAGCAAAATATCGCATTTTATTTATTATCATCAATATATATAAATTTATAATATTAGTAGATGAAATATATTTTATATTATTATTAATTAGTAGCATAATAACGATTATAATTGTACCAGTTCCATACTTTTTTGCATATTATTTAGCTGAATGTATTGATTATTACGTTATTTAAATATTAAACGGTCATTAAAAAGCTTGTCCAAAGAATGATGTATCGTGGTATTTTGTGATTTTATGTTTAAATCAGATAAGTTTGTTGGTGAAAAGAATTAACACTTCGAACGTACCTTCCGGCGTTTTTAGCATATATTTAATGCAGCAGCACCGCTTCTGTATTATTAACACTTTTCTTTTGATAAATGGTACCTTGTTTCTGATTGTTATTAATTTGTGTTATGGATTGTACATGAAATATGTGAGAAAAGTGAAAACTTATTACGGTTTTGAGTTCATTATTTAACTTATTTCGTTTTGAACACGTACACTCAAGGTACATAAATGTCCAAGAATGTCAACACTTCAAAGAGTTCATGTGGGTTGTCTAATTGCTTCTCCTTGTAAGTAGTTAGTTTAGTTTTAGTAAGTAGATTGTAGAATTGTTTTCACGAATAAAAGCATTTGCTCGTTGGAAAAAAATCTTGTACGTGGCCCATATTCTCTCTGTAAGAGAAGGCCCGTGTCCCAGCCACTGGATTCTTAATGAGCTTGTAGCAGTTATAAAAAGTCGTGTAATTGCACATCCGTAGAACTTGTAACAATAAATACTTGTATCGATTAAAATTCTCGCTTCATCCTTGAATAGAAATTTTAAAGCCTGCCTGGTCCTTTACATAATTTTCAAATAAAAACCTAGCTTTATTGAAACTTGCATTCCGATCCTAATAATAGTATTTTTAATTTGAACGTAGAGGTTTCTCAGCTAGAATGTAGAATTGATGGTAGAACGGTAAATACGAGTTTTCTTTTGCATACTCGACGGTAGGAGGTAAGAAAATTGAGCTATTTCACATTCCGCTAGAACTGGCCCGCTAGTTATGATGGCCGATAAAATCTGTTTGCCAAAGGATTGTCGGTTTTGAACAAGTATTTTAAATAATTAAAAGATTTTTTTTTTCACTTCAATTCATATACAAAATTATAATACCAATTAATAACATGACACTAAAACTAAAAACCTTAAAAAATATAATACTAAAATATATTATTAAAAGTTTCAATAATTAAATACTTTTAGTGAAATGAGAGTGATTGGGCTCTATTAATTTTTTGATGGGTTTAGGCTTGTAATCGTCATCTTCATCTCTTCTATTATGAACGAAAAGGAAAATGGTTGCACATCTTACATTACCTTATATTCGATATTGAATAGTTAGTGTTTATTTTCCATCTTTTCTCATCTTTTTAATATCAAAAATTTTATAAGCATGCGCTAATAAATACAATGTCAAATTGTAAAGTGATGCGTTATCGATAGAAATGTATAAGACTTGATTGGTTACTAACTGAAATAGTACCTATAGATGTTCGGTACATCAATGTATATTGACAACAGATGACGTAGAACGCTCCTGTTAGACGATATAATAAGGGTAGAAAACATTCGGTTGCTCGAATGTTTCGATGGCCAATTGGTTAAAGCGTCGCAATGGTATTCGGAAGACGTAGGTTCGAATCGCACCTTGACATTTCCTGACGATTTTAATCGAAAATTTATGACAGTAACATAATCACTTTTATCAATTTGTTTAATATATTTTTGAATGTTCCATCCTGTACCTACCTACTATATGTAGGTATCTCGCAAAATTGACATAAAAAGATAAGTCGTCCCTTCGGTTAATCTGGGGCAAGTAAACTGTTTTGCTTTAGGGCGCCATCGCTACCGAGGACGCTCTCAGCAAACTTTTACAATATTTATTATATTTTGTAATTGGCCCATTTTTAGACGCGTTTTTATCTCGCCCTGTCATAGATTAAATAATAAACGATGTAGTGTTGCAACAGAAGCGGCAATTTGTTGGTCTACGTGGATGGTTAGGCTGGGGATAAACAAACGGTTTTCGTTATTGTCATGCTTGTCAGTTCTCGTTACTGCAGTTACTAAGTTACTAAGTTCTCTTAGGGAAAACAATTTATGTGACAGAGTTAAGTGTCAAAATCTTAAATAATTAGGAAAAAAATTAAATTGCTCGGGCATGGAACGAGCCTGCGTTTTCGGATACTGTCCTGACGCCTTAACCACTGGGCCACCGATCCAACTGCTCAAGCAACCAAATTTCTTCTATTGTCTTGCAGGGACGATTCAAGTTAAGTGTGCATGAAAATGTGCCAGTTTAAGTAAAGAACCCAAGTTTTGACAAGTTCTCCAAAAAAATCATTGTAAGTATATCAATTCTTCTTCTCTCGAGTGGGTGTGTGGCCAATCCTGGAGTTTTTAGACCACCCGAAGGCCTCCGACATGGCCTTATGACTGTTGTCCATATAACAACCGGGAACAACGGCTCAACCAGTATGTCAATGATATGCAACCATTGCTTGAAACATAAAAACAATTGAAACATTCTTTACTTGACACTGGCTGAATTCACAAACGTGCGAAGCCATAAAAAAACTTACGTGACTGCGAGAGAGCTACCAGAATACAAACCGTTCGTCTACTCTCGCCCTTATTCAAATTAACTTAACGTTCCACGTTGCAGGTTATTATTAAAGTAAAAGCCGTCAAGTACGCTCCGGATATAGATGGCGATGAATGTTCGGTGGAAATAACTCATTGGGGAATAATAGTTTTAATAGTAATTGCTTATTGATTGAACTGTAGGGTGACGATACCGATTATGGAAATAACGTACCTGACAGTTTATTCTGTAATGTTACAAAGTGGTTAAAAGTTAAAGTTTATAACATTTAAAAAGATGCCACTTCCAAACTAGAGCATCTATTTTATTTGTAAAGACAGATATAGACGCCAAATGAATGGTTAACCTTTTTTATGTCTGTTTGTATGTTTTTATGTTTGTTTACTCAATCTAACTAAACGGTTAAATGTGTTTCAATGGCGTTTTGGTTAAGAGTTCCTTTTCTGAGGCCTCAGATGGCTCAGATGACTCAGAAATTCCAGAGATTAGGAATGAGTTAGAATCGGAAAGAAATTTTCAAGTCTGCAGTGGTGCAGTTGACAGCTAAGTATTAGAAAGAAGCCACATTTAGGTGTGAAGAACTTGATAGCCAATTTTGGGAACCTATTCCTGAACGAGAGAGCCTATGCTCTAACATTATAAGCACCTAACTATCCTGTTCACATGTAAGATTCTCAAGTAACCTTCGAAGTTAATACAAAATTAATTTCGTTACAGAAATCCGATAGTCCATTCGCTCCTTAGCGTTCTTGTCGTCCGGCCACGAAACCGGTAAAGTTTTAGAGAAGTTCTTGTCTCTATATACGTATTGATATGTAGTAGTCTATTTCTAGCTTAGCCTCTCTGGATTTCGGCAATATTTGATTTATAATTTCATATATTGTGCAACAATGTACCGATAAAATGTTTTCACCAGGCTTCTGTTCCTCAGATCTAGCACTGAGCATGACGCTTCGATTCCATTAATACCATCTGTTTCGTTTCGCGATTCGCCTTTGTGTTCGGACATGAGATCGATTTTCAACACTAATTGGCTACAACAAACAATATTCAATTGGTAGCTAAGCAGTTTCATAGAATTCACGGTACATTTGATTAAACATGTCTACGTAATTAATTGTACTGAAACTTGAGAATCGGTGTGTAAAACAATACTAGTGAAGATCAAGAGCAAGACGCGCCCGTGCCACGGCTCTTATTAATTGCACAGTTCGTTTTATTAATTGTTATTGGTGTATTTCCGTGCATTGCTATTTGTGGTACAGTAGGTACCTAATGTTGCTATATATATTTTTAGAGGTAATGTTTTAGAGTAAGTACACCCTGTCTCGGTTGTTGTCGGACAACAGTCATTAGGTCATATCGGAGGCCTTTGAGCTGTCTAAAAACTACGACACCAGGGTTGGCCACATCCACACGAGGGAAGACGAAAAAACAAGAAGAAGAAAAGTAAGTACTTAGTTTTTACTGGAAACCGAAGACGTTTCACGACTAGTTCTAAGAATTCAGATAAATAATCAAAAGTCTGCGAAAAGAAAATAACTACATTATCTATATCATCCTCATCATCTTTCAGCATACCTATCAGATATACCTAGCTAGCATACAGATATTTTTTTTGCGAACATGAATAGTAAAACTATTGATTCTATACATTTAAGCCATTTTAAATACAAAGTTATTCTAAGCAAACTAGTTCTGAGACTCCAAGAGAGAAAAGTAGGTACGAACAGTGAGCAAGAAGCTACAATAATAAAGACAAAAGGTCAATTTTTCCAATTTCTCACATCATTAAACCGCAAATTAAACGAAAACAGCCTGACAATAAAATTATATTAAGCTTTATATTTTCATTAATTCAGAAAAAGTCGTTTTCGGCTCCACTCATTTAAGGAATTGAGTTGAAATTCATGTTTATAAATCGTTAATGTTTTTTATTATCTTTGGTTTTCCCGAATCCTTATTTCAATGTATAAACAGCACGTATTTTATGGTAGGTATTTATACCTAGTATTGTGATCTATGAGAGAAATAGAATATTTTCTCATGTTATTTGCATACCTATTTTACCCACATTTACCAGCCTATTTTACCTACAAAGCCCTTTCAGATGCTAATGCTGTGGCTCGTGTGACCCACATAGTGCCTATAGATAACACAAATTGGTTAGGCGCTGATAACAGGCTGTACCTACGATGACATTGGGCCGACCTTGAGGAAGATTTGGAACTTTGTCTAGTATTTATCTAAGATGGATGTTTGATTTAAGCGATAGCGTTGGAAACTCGGTATGGAAGTAGATAAAATGTGATATAGTCAGTTTATAGGATTTTGATTTAAAAAAAACGGTCCTTAGAAATGAGTTAACATCTTTGAATGACTACCGCATTTCAGTAAACGAGAACCATTATGAACTGTATTTCAACCCTAAATTGTGCACGAGATAGTGAGCTGTCTTGAGGATTCTATTAAAACTTCATCTCATCGTATAGAGTGAAATGGGTTAAGCCTTAACATGACATATAGTACGAACGTATGAAATGGCCTGTCTTATATGGAATGGTTTCAGCCCTATCGCAGATGCTGTCTCGAGGGTCTAACAAGATTTTGGCAACCCTGCCGTGCGTGGTAATAGGAGACTTATTGCATTAAGAGTATAGCTTTCCGAGGTGACTTTTCACAGGAATCATCCAAGTGGGAATTTCGGAATGAAGTAGAGGCTTTATATAATCCGCTTACGAAAAGAAAAAATGTTCTTCAAATATGGAAGGTATTACTTAAACTGAGCCAGAAGTAGGTTTTTAGGTTATGGTTCAATATTTGACACATTTTGAGCTGAACTTTATCAAAGTTGACATTACGTAAAACTTATTTTAGTTACATATTTTTTCAAATTACCTACTGGCCTCGTTGAAGAAGCGACTAAGATGTAAATGACATGTTAGTCAATTATGAAATCAATAAATTTATTTGAAAAAAAGTGCACTGCTGGGCAAATTACTCCCTTATAACTCCTACATATCTTATTCCATGGCAGAACCAGTCCATACTCATAATATTAACAATTTTTTTGTTGAAAAATATATTTTTCTAGACAAGCTTTTAACAAATTCGTAATCGGAACCGCGAGCAGATTAAAATGAACCCAAACACTAGAAGTTTACGATTATCCGTCAAGGAGTTCATTATATTGTCATCGGACTTAGACAAGTATGCACAATTTCAACTCCGTAGAATAAAAGGAAGTGATTATTATTTAACTTGCAAGATTTGACCCAAACAAACAAATAATAAACACTGTGAGTATAAAAAAAATATCAAAAATCATAAGACATTCTTTTGAAATAAATCAACATACCAACTTATACTCAAAACGGTATGTTAGTGAGTCAGTCTCATGCGTACACCCATGCCACAGAATAAATAATAGTGGTTTACTATGGTGGTCTATCAATTAACGTTGTAACCATGGGCCTCTCGACCATTCATGGTAAGCCATGGATAAGCTGACTGAAATACGTATTACGCATGAAGTCATTACTGAAAAGTATGAGTGACTGACCAATTATAATGGTAAAACCGCAATTGTTCAGTAAATAACTCTATTCGTAATTTGTTTTTGACCAAAGATGATTTGGGTGAGTCAGTGGATTAGGCAAATTGTAAAACCATTAACGTTATAGGGAAACGTACTACTAATTTTACACGGAAAAACGTTGGTGCGGTACTTCTTGCTTCTCGTGTAGATGTGGACATCCCTGGTGTCGGAGTTTATAGACCGCCCGAAAGCCTCAACATAACCAAAAATACGGTACGGTACTAAAAGCGCGCAAATATGTGATTATTTATTAGCAGTCAACCCAAAAAAAATTTTCGCAGTGCGGATGCATCTAATTTGAAGTCATTATAACAAAATTTTCAATAAAAAATTACGCACTAGCTTTAATTGAAATTATACTGAAAAATCGATTGTTTTTAGATATATTTGTTCGTATTTACCTAAATCAAGTTCGACTGAGTTAACGATGGAAAGACATATTTTGCTGTCGATTTAGATGATACACTTGAGGTTTAGATATTTTTAATATGAAATCTTTAAGGGAAAATTAAAGAGGGAGAGGCAAGTATCGGCGCAATTTTAATTATATATATTTAACTTAATATTGGATCTTTGAGTTTTATCTCTCTAGTGATGCCTTCGTTTTGTGTAAAGATTATACAAAACACCCACGAATGTATTTAAAAAAATCAATGACTCAGTCCCACCATCAATTGATGATCTTGGCATTGACAATTTCGACATTCCCGTCTGTTAACTGTTAACCAAGAATCCAAAAATACCACAGACATAACAATTACTCAACAAAATTAAACCGATTGTAAAATGAAAAGAAAACCCTTAGGGAAACTACGATTCTGTTTATAAGAAGCAATTTGTCAGTTTCGTTTTAACTTAAAGAATAGAATATAATAGAATGGAATATAATTAGTAACCAGTAAGTCCAGCAGCTAAACATCGTAGGTAAGGTATTCATTTAAATATGTAGGTAGAATAGTGTTTTCAATAAGACCTATTACAATAGTGTATTTGACAAGTATTTAAAATTAAATTCTTTTCAATGACATTATTAACGGTCAAATGTTAAAAACAGAAAACTGAAGTAAAAATTTTAGATAAAAGTTACATCCATTTAAAATTCAGTAGTTAGAAAGTAGCGGCATACAAGATGACACAAGCTACGTGCAAAAGACCAAAGTATTGTTAGAAAGGGGCAAACCCTTTCCACAACTGACTGTTATCAAGTTTGCGATATGAGATATCGAAAAACTAATTTCTGACCAATTAAAATTATGTTCATGTTGATTGATGAAAAACTTTTGTAAAATACCTTTTAATTTAATTGAGTCCTATAATGGATGAAATGGACCTTCATGTTTATGACGTAGGTATGGTACGACCTATATTTTTTTCTGTCTCTGATAGCCCACCTTCTGTTCAAGATTATAATATAAATAGTGTTATCTTGATCTTGATTGTACAAATAAACGCTTTTAGGTATTTATCTACTATTTTGCTTTGATGTCGCCGACGTAAACTAGATATAGGTAACCATCCGTAAAATCGCAAATAACTATACCTATTTACGTTTTACTTGTTGGTAAGAAAACAAATGAACAAAATGGACAAAAGGTACAAAAAATATATTGTACGCCGATTAGTGGAAGAAATAATGTAATAGTCAAAAGTAATCTAGGACAAAAGTGTTATAACAGCGGTAAATGTCCCTTCTCAAAATAAAAATAAGTAAAATAAAATTAATTTATTTCAGACAAATATTCCATAGTTTTTAGTAGCACTAAAGCCGTAAAAGAAAATCTTGAGAAAACCGGTAAATCTAAGAACAACTGGGGCCAGAGTATTAGCAGTAGAAATCGGGAACGTAATTTAACTTACTGAATACGCCAGTGATGTACAAGATGATAAGAAAGCACATATAAATACCGAATAACATAGATCCTTGAGAGCCAATGGATTGACCAGTGCAGGTGCAAATAACCATGCGGGTAGAGGAAATGTAAAAGAAGCACAAGGAAAACACTAGATAGAAGAAAAACTGAACAAGCCGATGAGGATAATGATGAGTTGATAACGAATAATGCAGAACGTCAAGAGTTCAAAATCACCGCTCGGCCCACACACTTTACATAAGTTATGTACGGATTTAGCACTTGCTCTAAAACTGTGAAGGTGAATGAATTATGATGGCCCATACTCTTTCTTTGAGAGAAGGCACATGTCTCACCTGTAGGAACGTGGGCTGATGATGATGAATGCTTTAAGGAATAACACGCAGAACAATTTCATCGCCAGGTTAATTGTCTCAAATCCAACATACGATTGTTGGATTTGAGACAATTATTCCTATACTTACTATCTTATTAATAATATTATAAATGCGAAAGTTTGTGTGAATGTTTGTAACTCAATCACGCAACAAGTACTAAACGGATTTTGATGAAATTGAGTATGTAGGTTCTTTAGGTCTTGAAAAAGGACAAAGGCTAATTTACAGCACGAAAAACTGTGGGCAAAACGGCGGGGTAAAGTTAATATTCAATAATCGGTTCAAGAAAGTTTCCCCACAATCAAGAACTAATTTACGTGCCAGAACAGGTGAATGTAAATACATATAATTTGAAACAGACACACTGGTATTTGCACTGCGATAAGTGCGTTTCCTAAACCTAGTTTTATCTACAGCACGACGCTGAGGTTTCTTTGGAAAACAATTTAATTTGTTCTATTACTGAAAAATATATGAATCAACGTAGTATTTTCAAGAATAATTTGAGTAAAAATAATTGTGATACTACTTGGGAAAACATCAAGATTTTAATTTACCCAGCTCAAACTATTGTCTTATACAATATCTAGTAATAAATCATTATTAAACTCATCAAACTTTGCCAGAACTCATGAAACTAATAGGTATGCTTGATATTAATCTTTATCGATAATCTTGAGGTACATATCGATAATCGATTATCGATATGTACCCCACCACTAGAAGCTACCGCACAATGGGTACTCAAATGGTATAAAAGTTGAATTATTTTTCTGTTCCCATTTGGGCACCAAGCTAAAATAATGCATTGGTGCTCAAAAAATATGTGCTCAAAAGGGAACTTAATCAGATCTATAATAATATGGTGTAAAATAAAAAGTAAGCTGCAATTCTAGATATAATAATATAGTGCGTTGAAGATCTCAATGAACATAGATGGCATTTTATATCGGCTCTACTTTTAACGTAAAGGTGACGTCGAGGCTTGACGTTAAGACGAGAGTGACATAACTGTGTCCCTTGAACCTAGAAGTCACTCTATTGTGACTTTAGACTCAAATCGTTTCTATACAGATTCTTATATATGATTATGATCTAATAATTATCATGCTATGCATCATTATAAAAATATTAAAAATAAAAATATTAATTTATCACACTTCATAATTTTTAATACAGTATTAAGTTTTTGGTTAGTGTTGATGAATGTTTTAATATTTTTATGCGATTATTTTAAGTTCGAGGTTTTTTTATATTTATAATAAATTTATAATATATATTTAGTATAGATATGTATATAAGTAGGTAGTATATGATATTATAGGTTGTACTCTTTGTACATATGTAAATGTCATTATTTTCTCATTTATGTTGACACCCCCGGTTCTTACAGTTTTTTAAGTCTTCATAATCCAAAGGTTGTCTTGAAGACATAGCTTTGAGCGATAAGACCGCCCACTGTTACTTTGGTTTTTAAGTTTGTTATTTTTCCTTTTGGTGTAATAATTTCTGGTGGTGTAACAATAAAGAGTTATCTAATCTAATCTTACTTTACTTACTTCGACTCAACTTGAGATTGATGTGTTATTTCTGCCAAAGAATTTCACACATTTACTGAATTCGATAAATGTTACGACTTTTCTCATCGTCAAGTTAAAATAAATTCGATCTTGATAACTTATGCTAAAAAAATCAAGAGAAAATTAAAAAAAAAATACAATGAAGTTTAGGTTTTTTGCCTATTTATTATGAAATTTACGGAGGAAGACTTACATTAAATGTAAAATGTAAGTCATTGCTGAATATATTTTTTCTAATAAAATAGAATTTAATTACCACAACAGCTGCAGTTAACATCAATGTATTAAATTATCAAGTAGGTAAATATAATAAAACGTGGATAATTGTCTTAAAAACTCCTTGAAAAGAGATTAAACCTAATCCTTCGTGGATTAGATTTTCTTCCCGTTTTTTTTTAATTTATTTTTTACACACAATTTGGCAGTTGGCGTTGAAATGACGGAAAAACAAAATGTTAATGATAAGGCGACTGAACCTTATATATTACAGACGCGTGTTTTAATGAAACAGTGAAACAATTTTATTATTTTTATAACACGAAAATTATATATGTATGTCACGTAAATTAGTATGTAATTGGCAAGTTAGGTTATATTTCTACCAAATATTATGTTGATTAATATTTTTAACGTGGAGATGAATCATTCAGATGTTTCTCTATTTCTAATAACTTTGTAAAAAACAATTTTGTAAAAATATACGTTAATCCATACGAAAAAGCCCAATTCACGCTTCAATAATTTGGATCACTTCACATATGTCCTCTTTGGTACGCTCCTGCTTGCTGCAGTTACAACTTTTTAAAGTTTAAAAACTTGACAGTTCGTCATTCTCGCGCCAATTTTCCGGTTCACGCGGGAAACTCGGTTCTTGGATCGTGTCGGTAGCGCGGTCGCGCGCTCTCTGCGGACTGTGTCGCAGGCGAGCGCCCATCTACTGACTAGGTACACACGACTACTCAGACAGGCCAGCAATTTAGTACTTTGTCACAATAACATTTTATTAAGTTTCTGTAGCAAGCGAAGGAAATGATAAGATTTTAATTGTGGCAGAGTTCTAAAACATATTTTTTTTCCTCTGTTGCCAGTATACCTTACAATTTATGTGCGTGACGCAAAAATGGACAAAATTCGACGCGGTTGCTCTACGAAGAGTTATGGGTACTTGGAGATCATGTGGGGAGCAGATTTATAGCTAGAGGGTTGTAGAAAGGAGAAGATTTGCCGAATTCTGGAGAATAGGTAGGATTTATAGCATCAATGAATTAAACATAAAACTACGCAAAAACTTCTTGGTAGCTTTTCGGCGGAAAATGAAATCTAATATGGAATGTAGGTAGAAAAACGGTAGAAGATAAATTAACGGGTCTGTCGCAAAAGGAAAACGACCTAGACCGGAACCTTGCCGCCAAAACATATTCGGTTAACAAAAATACTTTCCGATAAAAGGCATTGCATAGATTTCTCTTCAATTTTTTTATTTTCAGGAAAATAGTATTAGATTTATGCAATGTATAATATACATCTATTGCATATAATAATAATCATAATCATCTGCAAAAATAGTAATAGACAATATTATATTATTGTAAAAAATATCAACTAACTAAACCTTCTCAATAACAAAACACATGTCAATGTCGATCGCATTATTTAAATATGATCAGCTTTCTAACAACAAACTCCACCTTTACGCTTCGCCTATATTGATCTAACAGTAAGGCGTATTATTTATACCTTCCACCATTTCGCAATCCCATTTAACCACTTAACCATCAGATGTAATCGCAAAGTCAGGAGCGGCGCAAGACCGGCAAATATTGGGGCACGTGAACATCGCTGTCTGCTTGTGGGCTAAATTTATGTAATCAACACGAAGTAAAACTCTTTTAAGGTATCTAGATTTTAATAAAATATGAAAAATGAAATTACAGAGTAAAAACATTATTTTGTTAACAGTTTATTTTAAAACGTTTTTCTAGAAATAAAAATGTTGAGCAATCGGGTTGGAATCATTGACGGGATTTTATTCAATCACTATGCAAACTGCTTCAAATAAGGTAAACCCATTCAAAGGAATTGATGAGAGATAGAGGAATGAGAGATTACCCTGAGGAGTGGACGAAAAATTAGAACGCCTTGAATAGTTCGCGCCCACAAGTGACCTTGAATCCTGACCTGAGCGAAGGGCAGCGTTGTTAACTCAACGTGGACCGTGGCCCGTGGACGGTGGACCGGGCGTTATCACCGCTCTTCCATTTGCCGGTAGCGGGCATGCCGGCTAATTACACCTGTCTGTCAAATACTATCTGAACGGCTTTATCGTCCACCTACTGCCTACAGTTTAGTTGTGGTTAGAAACAGTTGTTCATCTTTGTTTCTTTGATAGTTGTCTCGATGAGCTAGGGCTGCCATATGCCACGGCCCGGTGTATAAGGTAAGATATAATATCCATCAGTTTCTACCTGACAGTTGTGTTCCAGCACCACCGTCATCGTCCTTTGTAATATTTTTTCTCGATTCCAGCATTAACATTTTGGAGATAATTTTATTTAAATTTAGAAATGCAATATCTCTCGGCCTCCGGTAGTTTTATTTTCTGTCAGCTTGTATGCCACCCTTTTACAGACCAAAATGTACATATGTTTATACAGCTAATGAATATAATAATTATACCAGTAATATACTGTTGCTTGGTAGAATATTTACAAATAATATTATATAATTTAATCAATAATGATGATAGCTTTTAGCTTTTGACAGCCCTACACTAAGTAGAGGGCGTGCCTCGACCGTGTTTTTTGCACGTGTAATTATGATATTTAGCGCTTTAGTGGACCTTGCCTCGTATGCCAGAGTAAGACGGGTCTTTCTAATTCTGATATTCTTATAGACAGCATTAAAAACGAAAAACTCAGCAGAACAACAACAGGTTTTTTAGACGGATATGCAACATAGAACAATTTAGGGTTATATTATGAGTATTATGACATAAGATGTATACGACGCCTATTGTTACATCGAAATGTTATTTAAGGTTTTTTAATGTGTTTAGTGGTGTAATTTTTGGTGGAATTTATCTGTCTACGTATCTATCTACAACTATGCGTCATTTATATAGTAACTGTAGAAGCTCGTATGCTTACTTGCACTATTTTCGATGGTTGAACGGAAACCTTTTCAAAAGTACAGGTAACAGGGACCTTATTTAAGAGCGTCGTCAGGCCTCGTTGGGAACTAAAGGCCCTGCTCAAGTACCTGCTTGGGTTGTTATTTTGAAGTTTATTTATAAAACCCTTTGTCAACGAATATGGCTAGTTTTAAGCTGCCAGCCAATAGCTGCGTTTGCGTTATGTATAGGGGGATTCGTAGTTTCGCTGCAGCAGGTAGCGTTAATATAATTTAGTAACTAGATTAATTGTTAAACAATGTGAAGGTATTTTAAATTACAATAATGGCGACCAAGCACATAGTTTCCATTTTTTTGTTGTAATATATTTGTATGTACATAAATATCTATAGTATTTTTTATGAGCAAGCTTTTACATTGTATTTTTGTTGTGTTGGTGGATGTCACATGTCCTTGAATTTTTGTGATCAATCCTTGGTTTGCCACATGCCGGTTTCCTCACGATGTTTTCCTTCACCGTTTTTAAAGCGAGTGTTAAATCCGCACATAACTTGAGAAAGTCAGTGGTGCACGGCCAGCGGGATTCGAACTCGAGTGCGTCGGATCGAAGGTCGCACGTTCTCCCACTGAACCACACTCGCTCTACTCGTTTTATATTTAATAAATGAATTGAATTGAATGAATTGTAGAGTGGCTTCTAAGTTCAAGATTTTAGAGTACCTATACCTACGCAAAGATTTCATAGGCAAGCGATCACGGATATTTGGCGGCGATCATTGAAATCTGAAGTTGGTGGTTTTCGTAAAATATCTATACCTACATATATCTAGAAAACTATAAAAAAAAATTTGTTGCTTTGTTTATGTTTTAATGTAGTTTAGTAATAGAAATAAGAGAGAGTGCTTCCGATCGCACAACTCCGTTCGCGTATATATATTTAGTTTATACTTGATACCTGGAACTGTTGCGAAGGTATTTTTATAGGATGAACCTATATCAGGCCTAGCGCACTCCGCACTGTAGGTACGAAGCTACAAGTACATAGCCGGACACCGACGGCGGGTCGCGCGTCGTTACACGTGCCGCGTCAGAAGAGATCAGAGCTATGCGATAGAAAGAGAGGCGCTCTGTAGGTTAATATGACTGGTAGGTATGCAGCGCTACGCGAGCTGAATTGAATTTTATTGCGTCATAGCAAGAGTCGCTATTTGTTTAAATTTATTTGCGGAGTGATGCTTCTGTCCCTTAGTATTTTGTGCTTATATACAGTACATACATCTCAAATTTCATCAAAATCCGTTAAGTCACATAGACTTTACATTCATAATATTATTAGGATTAGATAACAGTAATAGACACAAAACTGAATTGATTTTGAGGTAGCGTGATTGGTCATCTTAACAATAAAACAAGATTTGCTACTGCTATAAAATTAGTTTACACTACTTAGAGCACAACGCGGCGTTCGTTATTTATTCAAATATCTGATATGGATAATGCGAGTGGTCATGTCTAGTCGCCGATATCTGTGGTCAAGTTTACGGTAGGAATTTACGATAGCAGACTGGGTAGTAGTGGGCTGGTTAAGATACAAGGTTGATTTCTGATTTTCTAATGTAATAGCATAGAATACTGTATAGTAACAGGTAATAGGAACTATCATAAGTATTTTCATATGCTAAAATTATGTGTTGTGACAGCTTCCGTTATTTAAATTTTTTTTCAAATTGAATTATTATTGGTATAAAAACATGGAATAAAAATTGTATATACGTGCCCGACAGGGTCCTTAGTGAACTGACTACAAATTGACCATCTGTTGTACCTACCTACATTAAGGTATGCAATTAATAAATTAATTAATTAAATAACGTAAAGTATATTAATTGCTTTTTGTTATGCATGGGCTTTTAGAGAAATAGTACAATACCAATAGGGGTTCGGACAGTAATCGAGAAAAAAACTAAAATGTAGTTAGAACGAATGTTCGTCGAACCAGAAAGATCATTCAATCAATATATTTGTGAAATAGTAATTATTTACATTTTTAAATCAATAAATAAAATCTAATAATTCTGACATTTTTAATCTGTTCTTCATCTCAAATGAAACAATCACAGCGCATGACGTCATTTGTAGGCAAATGCCGTGAGTCAAGCTTGTGTTTATTATACGTTTTTGCTTTTCATAAAATGTATTTTTGCAAATTTTTTAGTTCCATTACTACAAATCGTCCCCAAATAAATGAGTTTTATCCTCGACACAATAAGGACTTACTCATTAGAATAGGGCTTGGAAATCAAGAATGCAGTGTTCTTGTGTGTGGCAAAGCACCCAAGAATCTCTACATAGTATAAATCAAAGTCGCTTCCCGCCGTCTGTACGCTTAGACCTTTTAAACTACGCTACGGATTTTAAAGCAGTTTTCATTAATAGACAGATTGATTCAAGAGGAAGGTTTATATGTATACATGCATAGTAGAGAAAAGGCGAGAATTTTTAAATGAATTAAGTTTGGAACTCCACTATCTTCCGCAATTGACAGCTCATGTCACGTTATTGACTGTTAGGTGGTACGAGATTCGCCGGGTCAGCTTATAATGTGAATGAACTAGCTTTTTTCCCGCGACATAGTCCGCGTGAACGATAGAGGAAGCCCATTTTCGTATTTATTTCGAAAACCATCTTAGCAAGACCTCCCCAGTATATGGGAGCGCGTACTATGTAGGGGTCAAGCTGTATCTTCCTAGTCACCCAACCAATTTTAATGTTAGATACCCTATAATGTAAGTTAGAAATAATGCTACCAAACCCTGAGAGCCCCATTAATATCCGTTTAGCAGTTTTCGAGTCTATAGATAACAAACACACAAACAAACTCACAAAAACTGTAAAAACCGTGAATTCGTGTTCAGTACCCACCCTCTAAATAGTCGATACCAGTTATTTTTTTAAAAATATCTTCGATGTACAGAATTGGCTTAGTTCCATTTTTATAATAATATAGAATAGATGAATAGTACGCGAAAAAACTGTTTCTCTACGTTTACATCGGAATTTGATTTGGTATGCGTTTTAATAACATACAATAATATGTCCCATGTAAACAAACTACCCAAACATTATGCAATCTTTTGGCAAACTGATAACGGTGCTTACACATTGCATTCCTCGCCGCTATTAACGTCAGGAATGTTATATGGCCTGTGAAATTTTAGAATACGAAAGAAAAATAGGTATCACCAGCTATCGTCTAAATGAAGTTGTTTTAGTTGTTTTGGTTTCGCCCGCAGGAAGTTTGTTAGGCTGGGTGTAGAATTTTGTTAAACGCAAAACTTTTAAATTAAATTAAATACGCCTAACGATCACATACATAGATCCTGGCCCGTAACTAGGATTTCCAGTTTCTTAGGAACCAGGAACTACGAAGAACATGGTCCCACAACACCTAGGCACGAAATGAAATGCTTGCGCTTTTTTTCTGTGCACAATGTTTTGTCCCGTCGCGGGAAACGAACCCAAAACCTCAGTGGTGTATGAGATTTGAGACATCCTGCCCAACCACTACACTACAGAGGCTGACAAAAATAAAAGTAACAAGTATACATTTTATCAAAACGAAAACCGACTTCAATTCTGATGTATCTTCGAAGCCCAAGGTCGAATATCGATGAAATTTATATGGGACCACTTCGTAGCTAATACTGAACCCAAAACAATAGAATTTTCCAAATCTGTTAATAAATGACTGAGTTCTGAGATAACAAACATAAAAAGACGTGTGGCACTCGGAGACTGCCGCGGTAAAGCTATTGCATAGCATTCGGAGTGGGGGGTGTTAGGTTATTTTCGTTGCGGAATTTCTGGATTCGGTCTCCACGCTCAAGGCCCGCGATAGAAGCTATGCAATAGCTTAAAAATATAAAAAAACAATCGAATTCAGAACCTCCCCCTTTTTTGAAGTCTGTTAAAAGCTGCATAAACATCCATTAAGTATTTAAGAAGTATCCAGCAAATAGACATAGGCGCATGACGGACTTTCCTTTATAAAAGAAACACTTATAAAGAGTAACGTCCGTGAGCTAAATTTACCTTGCGTGTTTTCAAAGCACTGACCTTTAAAATACCTTAGCGGCGCAGAAGGGGTGGCTGGGGTTGCTTTGCTTTAATTAGACCTTCGGTTGAGGGTTCCGTCAGTTAAAAGACCAAAAGTGCGCGCTTTCAGATAAATAAAAAAATAGAATTAAATTTTTATAGCTCAATTAGTACTCCGTATATGTGCGGATTTTACACTCTTAAGACGATGACGGAGAACATTGTGAAGGAAACAAACATGCCCAAGAATCGCAAAAGTTCAAGGACAAGTGCTGTCCACCAATCCAACATGCACGTCTTATCCAATGGTGGAATGGCCCATTCTCTCTCTAAAGGGACTATGGACACGACGGATGGACATGGATGATATCCCGGCATTGGGAACGTACCTAATAGGCTGATGATAATGATTATCCACATAAATGGTATGCATCAGAACTTGCAAACTAAAATGTAAACCCTTTAAACACACGCTATTGAGTGTTCACCTTTAATCAAACAGAAAGCGAAATAAGGCCGAAACAGGCGGATGTATCGATTGCATTTTAAACGGTTCGCCGAATCGATTCCATATATTTTTCCATTGAGAATAAACTCTATTATTAGCAATGTTTATTATTAGGTAACCGGGTTACCTCAGGCGGATACCACTGCCAGTCACAGACCATAAATAGTACGTACCTACGTAGCGAGTTTCAGGGTGCGTACGTAAATAATTTCAGCGCTGAAAAGTCTGCAGCCTAGTTTAAACTCTTTTGTAAAAATATGTAAATGTATATTTGGGGAATGCAGTCATCACCTGTCTCAATATTAGGCTTTGCGTTATGCTGTCCTCGAAAAATAATATAGGTAGGTACTTAAATGTTGTAAATGACTAATGTAAATAAAGTTTGCAAGTTTTGGCATAAGTATCGGCGAGCCGCCATAATAATATGCCAATTTTATTATTTTGAATGTTCTGCGTCTATACAGGGTTACAGGAAAAGTCGTGCTAGATCCGTTAAGGGCGTGGAGTACCCATCATTTCTGACTTATTTCACTATGAAACACCCTACCCTAAACTTAACCCTTTTCAAGATATTCGACTTTTAATTTTTTTATTGGAAATTTCTGATTTTTAGGCTACTAAGTTTATTTTTGTTTTTTGTGTGTGTCCTATTATCATTATTATTGCATTTATAAATGTGTAATAAGATGCTTTAAGACGTCAATCATTAAACTAGTACATAAGTTAATTGAATAGTCCGTAGTAGACAAGTGAAAGTAAAGAAATAAAAAAAATATTAGAAAGTTAATTTTTCTCTAAGGGATATCTAAAAAAAATATTATGGCAATTCTTCGGCAGATGTTTTTCAAAATATCTACGTGTCATCAGCTATCTAACAGGGTATAATAATCTAGGGTTTTAATCAAATGCATTGAATAACATTTAGTTTCATAGGCGACAGTGGAGAAGAAAATTTTTACTTCGCCCTAATAAGTAAAATAAAACAATAGATAAGCATGAATGTATAACTCCATAAAGACGTATATATAGACAAATAAAAATACGTTATCATAATAATATACCAGTCATTAAAATCAAACAAAGCTACGTAATGTATGAGTTAATAAATAATGTTTGTATGATATTGTAAAGATATTAAAAAAATAAATATATAGATAGATATTATAATAATAATTTATTAAAAAAAGCAAAAAAAAAGCCATGCCGTCAAGCGAACTAGTCGTGTTTCGGGATGATGTTCGGTGAACCATCGGGAAGACGGGTCTGAGCAGCCGCTCAACTGCCGTCTCTCTCTAGATCTATGTGCTCCATCTAAGGCCACATCATCGCTTAACATCAGGCGAGATAGTGGCCAAACATAGATCTATTAAGCGTAAAAAAAAAACAGTCTGTCGAGGAAGGGACAAGTTAAAGATGGAAGGAAGGAAGGAAGGAGAGATTACATAAATTTCCCAATTGATTAATTGCTTTATAACGGCACTTGAATACTTGACGTCCACCTAAAAAGTGAAAAAGGATATTGAAATAATTATAACTATGATGAGTCGGATATACGACATTATGTCACATGATGGTTTTTATTTGTCTTTTCATTATTTTGTTCTCTTGCCTTCGTCCCAATAAAAAACCTTGCGTTCTTTTGATGCACCGGATAAAAGTCCCACCAAGCAACACTGGGCGTCGAAGGGCGAAAAGCAAGTCTATTTATATGGCATCATTACCAAAAAACAGCCCAAATGAGCACCTTCGTAGGTAAAGAGTCCATATGCGTCATTGTTATTATAACATCAAGTTATAATGGAACACGTTGTCGCGTTGGCCACAAAGAACAGATTCGCCGTAGAAGGACTGCAAACAGTTGGACTGATCATAAATCATGTAGTAACTGCTAAGTAAGCTGTGTAGCTGCGTGTACGCAGCGTAGTATCGTGGATGGTAGGTATATTTATAAAACAGTGACTAAACTTGAAAAGAAGAGGAAAATAGAACGCTGCATTTGAAACGAATACATGTGTGCCTTGCCGCTTTATACCTATATTTCGCGTATCTGTGTACCACTTATTTATTTCTTACTAGCTAACCCGGCGAGCTTCATACCGCCGTGTTTAAATCTTTGCAACTATTTTTCATACAAACCTTCTCCTGACAATAACGAATACATAAAAGAAAGATTTATCCAATTTGGTGCAGTCGTTTGGAAGTTATGCGCGTACAAACATTTCGGTGATTCATTTTTATTTATATAGATTTATCTTACAGCTAGGTTTTCAAGTAAAAGTTCTTAAATACACACAAGGCCAATTACAAGTTTTTATTATATAAAAAACACAATTTAGACTTGACAGATATAATAAATATTTACTGATTGATGTGCAGCATGTCGTCATTCAATTGTTTTGTTGAAACAATGTGAACAAGCTGTATTAATGTTATACAAATTAACACATGTCATGTCATGTCAACTTTTCTTGTAGTTTTATAATCAAGGGGTTCAGAGCGTTGCGTAGGTAAATCTGATTCATTTTAAACTTGTTATTATTTTTATTAAGTAATAAAATTTTAATGTAAATAGTGATAGGTATTACTACTAAAAAACCGAACATGTAAACCGAGCCTTTGTTTTGTGTATTGTATTTGAGCAGTTGAGACTCAGTATATGAGAAAAAGAACTTCAATTTCCAATTTTCTTACACATTCTTAACTACACTTTCTTAACTGTTCATTATACACATCCTTAACTGTTTTGTACCAATCTTAGTTTCTGACTAGCTATTACATTGTGAAATCGAGCGTTTTCCCGACTATAACGCAGAATGAAGACCAACTGGAAGTGACACTCATTACTTTAGCATTACTCACTGTCCACCACACTTGCACAAATTAATTTAAATTATAACTACTATTTCCACTGTTTGATTTGTAGAAGCAATTATGAAATGATTCACTTACTCTTAAATTGTAATTTAAATACAAGATAAATACGACGTGTCATGGCTGTAAGTAGTAAAAATTGGGTTGTTCAATCAATTTGGATGGCTACTGATAATGATTAATAATGTGTAATTAATAGGTGTTGTAAAATATAGGACATAATGAAACACCTATAAGTACATAAATTAAATCTGTACATGTAGGTAAGTAAGCACCAAGAGCCATTTCTGTAGCCAGCGAAATTTCTGGGCATACGAGCCTTAATATCTGATATCTCTCTTTATTTTTTATCTCTATTTTATATTTCTATCTCTAATTATGACTATCTAACACCTACAATAAAAATATACAAGGAAACAAAGTACATGAATATTAAACAACTATATAACTACTGCACGTGTATACTTATAAGAAAAATTCTTAATAAGTCAATTCATACCGAAATTTCATTTACTAAAATACATGAGATACATAGCCGCAGCAGTCGTAGAAAAGACCACATCATACTTCCAAGAGTGCGAACCACCCATGGTACGAGAACCATAAGTTTTGCGGGAGTACAAATTTATAACAAATTACCAAAGGAGGTGAAGAATGCAGTTTCTTTTAACATTTTTAAAAATAAACTAAAGAGACACATACTGAACGACATAACATTACTAAGATAAACAAGTTATCAATCTGATGTTGCTTGCACTGTGGCGCCTACGTATATTCTTGCCTGTCATGTCAATATTATACGTCCAAACTAGGTACGGTTTTATCCCTGCGGGTAGTTAGAAAATATTTTATGATAATATTGTCTGCTTTATACCTAAGTTACTTTTATATTCACAAAATGTCGAAGCACATAATTTACTTTAAGCCTTTTTTTTTTTTTTCTCATATAAGTGAAATGTAATTTCTTGTTGAGAAATAAATATTCTTTAACCCGATATCTCAGGCAGATGAGCGCAATGCAGTGCGTACGCAGTACTTTGCAGCGTATTTAAAGTTCTAGGTGGCATCAGGCCTACCGCACTCCTCAGTGTATGTACGAAGCTACAAGTACATAGCCGGACACCGACGGCGTGACCCGCAGTCGGTGTCGTTACATGTGCCGCGTCAGAAGAGATAAGAGCTATGTAGGTTAATATGACTGGTAGGTATGCAGGACTACGCGAGCTGAATTGAATTTTATTGCGTCATAGCAAGTCACTATTTGTTTAAATTTCTTTACGGAGGGATGCTTCTGTCCCTTAGTATTCTGTGGTGGCATTGCAATTGTTATAGGCAAGCGTGGCGCTTACGAACGACGTGCTTGTCTCATTGCACAGTTGCATAAAAAAGTATTGTCGCCTTTGGTAATGTTACCTACTCTATTCGATATTATTGTATCCTGAAACTGACAGACCTACTATTCCGAGATTTAAGGACTGTTCTATGAAAACATTAGTGGACGTGAAAACATAGGGAAGTATTGCATTTGATTGTCAACCAAAAGCAAAACTAAAACTAAAAATAGCGTTTAGGCTAAGATAGGTTTGCGTATATCCAACTCTCAAAGTGACTACTTACGCAGTATCTAGCTTCAATGTCATTAGTTTTCTATCCATATTTTCTACCCACAAGTAAAAAGTAATAATTATTAAGGATTCCACCTGCTTAATTTTTGGATTTCTTGTTTAACCATGGAAGCAAAACGGCTTTAGTTTAAAATAACCTTCAAAATCAAAGTCATATAATCTTTCTACTAACTAGGATTTACCTAGTTTTTAAGGGTTCCGTACCGAAAGGGTAAAACGGGACCCTATTATTAAGACTCCGCTGTCCGGCCGTCTTTGTGTCTGTCCGTCTGTCACCAGGCTGAATCTCATGAACCGTGATAGTTAGACAGTTGAAATTTTCACAGAGGATGTATTTCTGTTGCCGCTATAACAAGAAATACTAAAAAACAGAATAAAATAAATATTACAGGGGGCTCCCATACAACAAAAGTGATTTTTTTGCCGTTTTTATAGATAATGGTACGGAACCCTTCGAGCGAGAGTTCGACTCGCACTTGGCCGGTTTTTTTAATTGTATTGTATGTTCACAACGAACACTTCAAGTTTTGCCATGACAGCGATATGAGTCAATCCATATCATCTGCTGCCTAATAAGGAACATTGAACTCGAGACCTTGATCGGAAATAGTCTAACGAACGATTTTAACATAATTTTAAACTGCACACGTTCACGGAATCTTGGTTGGCTTTAAGGTTCTATACTCATAAAGACTGTTGATTAATCTGTTAGATTCGTTTATAATTTTAAAAAATGGTAAAGGTAAAGTAATGGTAAAGTACGTTTGTATTTGTTTTCTAACAGTACCTACAAAGTATAAAGCTGAAAGCAAAGTGGATTCTTTTACTGTGGTCTTTATTCTATAGGATTTGATAGTGACATACTTTCAAATTAATATTATGGGGAGTCTAACACATCTGCAGTCCGTGCATGTGCAAGCTAAGGCCTTTGCAAGCTAAGGCCCTTAATCAAACTCCTGACATATCATGGACGGTGAATAGGGCCCTGTCACTTACGTGCTTTGACGTCTTAATAACTTAACACTCCAAAGACAGAATTTACAGATAGGTTATTGATTTATTGGTAACCTTACGGTATATTGGACTACAACCAAGTCTTTAATAGACCAAGAATTTTAATAATAGGGTAGTCGGAAGGTTAGGGTGACTAACCATCATTAAGTTGCGCTGTGATGTGCTTAGCTAAATTTCCCGTGCTGTTTTTATTATTGATAAATCTGCGTTTGACCACCATCTCGCCTGATGTTAAGCGAGGATGTGGCCGAAAATGGAGCACGTAGATGTAGAAGATACCTATTTACTCTAGCCTTGTAGATACCCAAATTATAGATATCAGGAAACAGAGTCTGCAAAGAGTTCCATTCCTGCTTTACTGCTTTGCTTTTTCTACAAACAACTTGAAGATGCGCGAGGCTGGGCAAGTCAGCGTTGCCAGATGTTTACATTAGTATTTTGTTTTCTAACTTTTTGCTGTTTCATCATGTAACATGTAAGTAATTTTTTTTGAATAATTGCAAACTGTACAAGAAAAGTTACAAAAGCCAAAAGATTGGAATTGTAATACCTAGTAAGGCATGTATTATTCTAAAACGTAATTTTAATCGGAACCGAGGCAATCTATAATGAGCTAATTGGCTTAGCATAGCTAAATGTTGATAAGTCATCCTTACTTTATCTCTCTCTCTAAGGGATAAGGGACCCCGGTCAAAGAATAAAACATTTTTCACTAGACAAGATCAATTACATCAAGGCAATTTACATCAAGTGTTTGAGTAAACAAATGTGTAACAAGTACGTAAAAATAAGGCACTTTAAACAAGGTGATTGATATGCCGATAGTGATATCTTTACAAACAATGGCCCTTTTACGTAAGCCTAATTTTGAGGTAAATCGTATTTAAGGTTAGGGCTAGTAGAGAAACGCTTAAAAATATGACAATATTTTTAAGCGTTTCTTGGACTAGAATGAATATTTACGTGGTCAACAATGTATTTCGACTATTAAAATGATTAGTTAGTATTAAATTGTAGTACTCAGAGTCTTACATCAACATAGCGCATCATGACGTGTAAAACGTGCAGAAGTAGAAGAAAAATGTAGTAACAAGAAGTATGACCTTTGCTACTAATCTAACAAGAGTAGAAGCATGGGTGTTTTATCAAGCGAAAAAGCGAAATTACCTTTATATTTTGTAACATAAATGTCAGGTTTAAGGACGCAACTGATTATTATCTATTGAGCTAAAATAAACAGCCAGTTCTATGATTCTGGAACAGCGCTGGTTTTGATCTTCCACTAAAAATTGATTAGCTCAAATGATTTATCGCGTAATTAGGTGTAGCATCTCATAGGAATGTTAAGTAACACCGCATGCGTGTGATTCAGTCCATTATGCTCGGTCAATGCGCTGACGTGCGGCGCCTATGGCGGTTCGTATGTGTGGAATGCTACCGTCATGGGAAGAAAGACACGCCTTTGTGATCAAGGAACATAGTTCCGAGGCGGGATGTCATTGCTTTTTTCTTGACAGGCGAAGTTAGTTTACCCTTGGCCTACGTCACCAGTAGCAGATATATTATGTAATGGTTTTACAATCCCGCTGAACGTCACAATCTATTTTTGGAGAACAGCTGGTTAAACATAACTTCTGCCATTTGATTACGACAGTTAATATGTACACCATTATTTTATGACCTTTAAGGCGAGGTTAATTTTACGTTCTGGATATTAAATGCGTTTTGCACTATTTTACTGTAACTGGTAAGCTAATTGCAAGTGCTGGGCAAAATTTGAGATATCACGAGGCGGCGCATGAAGATTTGGTGTGTTTTTTAAGGACTTGAACTTGTTACCTCGTGCTGGCACCTTAGTTGACCATGCCACCGGAGAACTACGTCCACAGCCTTGGTTTATGGTTTTCGCTAACAAATTGGGATAGTCCTTAGCAGGAGCTATTTGACACGTCAAGAAGAGGCTGCACGTTCAATGCATCAATATACAACCAGCCGGTTCGTTGAACACTGACATAATATTACTCCATGAAACGCTATGAAAGTACAGAATCGTCTAAGATTTGTAGAGATTACCAGTGGGTGGTGCCACTTGAAGAAAAGTGATGATAAATCCGCAAATGGAATCAGCTTGCCAAAGGTTATGCTTCGTTTCGAGTTGACTCCCACACATCGTCGTAATCAACCAAATGCTAAAATTGGTCGGAAAATACGGCGGTTTGATAGTAGTTCCATCTCGACTGCGCCTTCTCTTTTTGCATTACGACACTGCTAGGTTACACTCTAGAAGTCGTATAAGAGTAAAAGAGAAAGTGATAAACTATGGGCAACAAGAAAACAAAACTGATTTGCAGATACAACACAAATATCGCGTACAGAAAACAAACATACATTATTTCGTCTGAGCTGTCAGTTTGTGACTATGGTTTTCTTAGTTCCTGGTTCCCTTTCCCTAAATAAAGGACATTTTATTTGGTAGCAAAGGTACGTGATCGTTATGCGTAATTTATTTATATATTATCTGCGCCCCGCATTTTCACCAGCGGTTTCCCGGGATAAAAGTAGTTGTAGCCTATATGTTAATCCAGGGTATAAGCTAAACTCTCTTCTTCTCTCTTCTTGCTCTAAACGCTGACTAGAGTGATGGTTCAATATTTGATTTCAAATACTTATTATAATTTTGACAAAAGACGTGGATTTTTGTCATACAGAACGTTGAAATTCAAAGTTTGGTATAGAGCTTTTCTTTACTGGTTCAATAAGTATAGGGAGTCTAAAGTTATGGGTCTTGATGATTCATGTATGTGATCGTTGGATCTTACTTGTTTGTCTGTCGTTCCGGGTGGAATCTTGCAACTTAAATTTCGTGTACTTTCCGATTAGCTACCCGGCTGAAACTTTCAGGTTAGATCACAATGCATTCTAAATCCATTTTTACTTATCAAGGCACATAAAAATGTGGTAAATAGATTATTTTTTTAATCTAAATTATAGCCTTCTTTTTATTATTTCTTTAGTTAATTTAATTTAGTAATATTATCTACATTCCGAATTTCACTCAAATTCGTTGAGCCGTTACAGATTGAAGAAGTAATAAACACACAAACACACTTACATGCAAACTTTCGCATTTATAATATTAGTGTAATTGGTATTTTGGTTTCATCATTGATTCTGAACCCCAGAATAAGCAAAGAGGGATATAATGGTGTACTCTGTCGTGTCTGTATTTCCCTACTTCTCGTATTTGTTATTTTGCACGAGTTACTGTTTTCCGCATACTTTGGAGGCAAAATAAACCGTGTACGGAGGACGATTGTCTACGATAATAATATCTTTGGCACATTGCAGACTCGTTAACATTTGTCAAATGAAAACGACTACGGCGCCCATAAAAAATGGTTTTAACAACGCATGAACCCATTTTGATGACTATTTTGACAGGATATACCTTCACTGTAGTAAAAAGATTATTTCTACCTATATACGTATGATTTGGGTACTTCATGTTCATGATAGCGGCTGTGGTATAGTGGTTAGTCTGGTCGGTTCATATCTCATACAGCAGCAACGTTGCGGGTTCGATTACCGCTACGGGACAGGTATTTGTGCACAAAAAGAAGGGCGCAAGTATTTTGAGTCTGAGTATCATGGATGGACCACGGACCTCGTAGTTCCTGATCGTTTTATAATAGGTGAATGAAGTTAAAACGAAGAACCCAGTTAGCGTTATCATAATGAACATTCCTTGCATGTGTTTGCGTTCGCCATTCGCCAAATATCTTTGCACAACAGATATGTGAGTGGATCGCAAAATATACAATTTCGTCGTCTTATCTTATCAAACAGTGCATTTGTCTTGCAATGCTTATAGCAAACAGTGATGAAATTCCTAGCATAATAAAATTGTTGTGCTAGATTTGATGAATGAATAATGTTTTTGATTACGGCGGCTGCGTGTCGCCAATCGGTATTAAGCCAAATACCGATCGGATTAAGCAGGGTCCATAGTCTCTTCCTGTCCGCACGTGTCAGAAGTATCAAAGTAAGATGATAGTTATTAGTAAGGTACCTCTTTTGAAAATTTTCGATTTACAGCTTGAAAGAGCATTTGATTTTGGCTACCACGTTACCACTGCTGAGACGCGGGCGTTTTCCTAGTCAAAAATATGGGATATCCACCACACGGGCCCAGCGTGGCTTGATGGATTTCAACTGGCGAAAAAATAATTTATAATATATATGTTCATATTAAATAGTGTACACTTTAACAGATCCAGTTTTGAAGAATCATCCGTCCTATATAAGAGCAAAGCCTAAGGAAGGAAGCTCTAATCTGGGACGGCAGCGTAGTAAACTAAACCAGGCATGTTAAACCCAAGTATTTGCAGACCCATAGAGGTTCCTACTTACAAATAAACGGTCTAGTTATTCCACAGACAGAGATCTGCAAGCGAGGTGTTCAACAATAGAGTCCAGTTATGAACCTATAAGAGCCTCTACGCCGATTATTCACAGCTGCCTAGGAATAAATAACGCTTGCTTTATCACGGTGCTGAAAAGCGGTAGCGGAGCGTAATGCTAGCGAATGTCTATGGGATATATTATTAATGCTTGCAAACGCCTGGAATAATGATAGTATTTTGTTCGCAGCTCTGCTCGTACAAGTGACTCATTGGCGCCTACTCTTTTTACTTATAGGATATGATGATTGTGAGCAACTGCAACTGGAAACTGCAGCGGTCCGCAACAACACTTCTTTTCTATGTTGTCACAGTATCATGGACTTCTGAAATCTGTGATAGCTTCTGTGGTATAGTGGTTTAGATTGCGAGTTCGATTACCACGACGCGTAACGGGACAATGTTTGTGCACAAAAATGATGGGGTTATAAGCTTTATCTATGAATACCATAGAGTAGGCCTGATATGGCAGCTGGTAACCATGGCTTGTTGATTGTCAGTTTAATTGGAGAAATACACAGAATTTGGTGAACGTATATTATTATTGGTTTTATTAAATATATATAGGAATATGGTGACTTCCACGTGCAATTAGTATTTTATCAGGTTATGGGCCGCCCCATATATCTTATTTCCAGTGTTTCGGGCAAAATAAGAATGTAAAATATTTACTCGAAATTTTTATTCGAATTTGACAGCCTTCGAGTATATAAAATTAATATTCATAATTCAATAAAAGGCTGAAGCAAAAATAGCAAAGCTTGTTATCGAAGCAGCTTTTATAAAGAGTTAAACATGTCTCAGATTAAAACGCAAGATGTAATTCGACGGTTAGAAGACGGGAATAATTTTCATAATTGGAAATTTAGACTGGAGTTGTTAATGGAGGAGAAGGGTCTCGGTGACATAGTGAAGTCTGGTACTATTAAAGGTGAAAATAAAAATAGAGATGCAGAAGCTAGATCGCTAATCGTGCAATGCATAGGGGATGATTTTTTGGAAATTGTTAGAGATTGCAAAAGTGCAAACGAAATGATGAATACTTTAGAAAATAATTTTATAAGAAAGAGTGTTATGAATAAATATAATATAAAGAAAAAGTTGATAGAGTTGAAATGTGACAGCAACGAGAAACTACAAGAGTTCTTTTTAAAATTTGACAAGCTAATTCGTGATAATGAATCAATGTCAAAAATGGATGAGTCAGACAAAGTGGTGTATTTGTTACTAGCTCTACCAGAGAAATTTAATGATGTTACAACAGCTCTAGAAGCAATGAACGAAGGACTAACTTTGGAGAAGACAAAAAGTACTTTGTTAGATGCAGAAATAAGATTGACTAACAAGATAATACCACCAAACCTAGACAATGCTTTCAATATAGAATGCTGGAATTGCAATGAAAGAGGGCACAAAGCAATATATTGCCGCAAGGGTGTACAGAACAGACAATCTTATACTCCCCAACGAGGAGTTTCCTTCGGAAATGGTGAATTTTATAGATGTGGTCGTGGAAGAATGCAGAGCCGCGGTCGAAACGTTACCAATTATAGAGCAAGTACATCGAGAGACGATGCAATATTGGGCAATGAAGAGAGCGATGAAATGGGCTGTATCATTGATGGAGAATTCAATTTAAATTGTAAGGTTGATGAATTAGTTTCTGTTGTAATAGACTCAGGTGCATCGCAAAATTTTATATCTGATCATTATATACAATACATGACTAATATAAAACAGTTAGAGCATCCAATAAAAATTAACACAGCGAATGGCGAAAAATTGACTGCTTATCAAAGTGGCAATTTACTAATAAAATGTAACAATGTTAGAATTACAATTAAAGGACTTATAGTAGCAAATTTAGCCTATAATTTGTTATCTGTGAGAAAACTATTAGAAAACCCGAACGAAATCATATTTAAAAGCGAATACGCAAAAATTATTTTTTTTAATGGTTCCATATTATGGGCATATAATAATGGAAAACTTTATCTATTACAGGGTGAAATTGTAACAGAGAATGGAGTCGCAGCTATACAATCAGCGAATGGTATGTTGTGGCACAGACGTTTAGGTCATACCAGTTCTAAAACTTTACAAAGGTTACAACTACCACTTAACAACAACGTATGTAGTGCTTGTATGAAAGGTAAGGCAACAAGGTTACCATTCAAAAGATTAGAGCGACCAAGATCGCTTCAGGTTTTGGAACTAATACACAGTGATATAGCGGGCCCTTCCAACATTCCAACTATACAGGGTGAAATTTATTTTCAAACTATTATTGATGATTACTCACACTTCTGTGTAGTATTCTTGTCAAGGAGAAAAGCTGAAGCCGCTGAAAATATTATTAATTATATCCACCGATATGAGAATGAATTTGAAAAATCCGTAAAAAGGATAAGATGTGACAATGGAGGTGAATACACTTGCAACAAATTGCGTCAATTTTGTAATGAGAAAGGAATAGTGTTGGAATATACTTTACCATACTCGCCAGCTAGCAATGGCGTTGCAGAAAGGATGAATAGGAGTTTATACAATAAAGCAAGGACTATGCTCATTGAAACCAAACTACCAAAACATTTGTGGGGTGAAGCTGTAAAATGTGCGGCATATCAGTTAAACCGATGTACCTCTATGGCCATTAATTTTAAAACTCCCTGTGAAATACTATATGGAACAAGAGACTTGAATAAACTTCGTGCGTTTGGTGCCAAAGCGTGGGCATTTATCTTACCAAAACCGGATAAATTTTCCGAAAGAGCATGTGAAAGCAGGATGGTTGGATATAGCAGGACAGGGTATAATTTATGGGACCCTAAAGAAAATAGAATTATAGCATCACGAGATGTGAGATTCGATGAAGATGATATTGTTTACAATGAAAACGATCAAGTAATAAAAGAAAATGAATGGCAAAGAATTAGAGTTTCTGAAGTGAATCGAGAAGATAGTAACCCGATTTCTGAACCAGAACATAATAATGAAAATGACAGACAAGAGGTTATAGTTGATAATACAGATGTGGAAGATGGAATTATTGAACCAGAGGAAAAATTTGAGGATTGTGCTGAAGAAAATATAATTGAGAGTGACGATACTTTAAATGAACATATAGTAAAAACAAGAAGTGGCAGAATAGTTAAGCCTCCGAAAAGGTTAGAAGATTATGAAACACATGTGGCCTACTGTTTGTGTACGGGTGATCCAAGTTCTTACAAAGATGCAGTCGATAGAGGTCAAGAGTGGCAAGATGCTATTAATAAAGAGTTAAATTCCCTTAAAGATTTGGAAACCTGGGAAGAATCAGAATTGCCTAAAGATAAAAGAGCCATAGATACAAAATGGGTTTTCACTACTAAAAAGGATGGTACAAAAAAGGCTAGATTAGTGGCAAAAGGATTTCAAGAGGAAACATTATTTAATGTATACTCACCAGTCGCTCGTATGCCTACAATCCGGATGATGTTGAGCCAAGCTGTACAAAATGATATGTATATGAAACAACTAGATGTACCAACTGCTTTTTTGAATGGATTTTTAAAAGAAGATGTTTATATTAAACCACCATTAGGAATCAAAGTTAGAAAAGGTGTATTTTTGAAACTAAAAAGGTCGCTATATGGATTAAAACAAGCACCCAAGTGCTGGAACAAAAGATTTCATAGTTTTTTAGTTGATAAGGGATTTGTTCAATCGAAATATGACTTCTGTTTCTATGTTATGGAAGATGTCTTTTTGTTAGTGTATGTGGATGACATTATTATAATGTCAAAAAGTGAGATTAACTTGAATAAAGTACATAAATTTTTACAAATTGAATTTAATGTAAAGAACCTTGGAGAAGTAAGAACTTATTTGGGACTGGATATAGTAAGAACGCCAGAACAGATTTCAATTTGTCAAGAATCTGCAATAGACAGACTACTAGAAAAATTTAATATGACTGATTGCAAAGGAGCAGATACGCCAATGGAAGTAAATTTCGCAACAGATGACAATGAACCAATTACTTTGGATCTACCGTTTCGTGAACTTATAGGTTGTCTTTTATATTTAGTTACTTCAAGTAGACCTGATATTTGTTTTGCAGTGTCGTTTCTGAGTAGATTTTTGGATAAGCCCACTATATCCCTGTGGAAAGCAGCTAAGCGTGTATTGCGTTACCTAAAACAAACTAAATCAAAAGCTATAATTTATAAACGGGCTAGCAGTAGTCACTTAGTTGGCTTTACCGATGCTGACTGGGCTGGAGACAAAACTGATAGGAAAAGCGTAAGTGGATCTGTAGTCTACAGTGGTAATCATTTATTGGCATGGTTCTGTAAAAAACAAAACGTTGTCGCATTGTCAACTGCCGAAGCTGAATATATAGCTGCTGCTCTTGCGTCTGTGGAGTTAATTTATTTAAAGGGCTTATTACAAGATTTTAAATGTCAGTCAGATACAATTTTACGAGTTGATAATCAAAGTGCTATTAAATTAATGGAGTCAAATGAAAATAGTAAGAGGGCAAAGCATATAGATATTAAATATCACTTTATTAAAGATTTAATTAATAAACGAGAAATAATAGTAAAATATGTGAGTACGAATGAAAATGTCGCTGATATTTTGACCAAGGCTTTAGGAAAAATAAAACATGATTATTTTGTACAAAAAATGGGTTTTGGTTAAATGGTTTATAAGTTACGGTTATTTTATACATAGTATTCATTTGTCATGATAACTTTATTGTGAGATTCATTTTTTTTTATATGTGTGTAAGTATATCTAATTTATAGTGTATTAAGGTTCTTAAAATTGCGTAGGGGAAAGGTATTAGTTAGTTTAATTAATTAATTAGGTTTATTATATTTTTTTTATTTAGAGTATGAGTAGTAGGTTGGATTTCATGTGATTATTGTTATTTATGGTAACAAATTGTTACTAAATTTATCATAATATTCGTTTGTGTGTTTGAAATGACTTGCTTATTAGAATAATATGTTATTTGTTTCTTTAAAAAAAAATGTATAATAAATAATTTCAATTCTTATTTGATAAGAAATTAGAATTGAGGGGGGATGATGGGGTTATAAGCTTTATCTATGAATACCATAGAGTAGGCCTGATATGGCAGCTGGTAACCATGGCTTGTTGATTGTCAGTTTAATTGGAGAAATACACAGAATTTGGTGAACGTATATTATTATTGGTTTTATTAAATATATATAGGAATATGGTGACTTCCACGTGCAATTAGTATTTTATCAAAAAACGCGCAAGTATTTGTTTTGTATTTGGATGTTGTGGGACCATGGTCCTCGTAGTTGCTGGTTCCCTAGACCCATGGAATCCTAGTTAGGGGCTTATATATGGAAGTGACATAAAAAAAGATCGCTACAACAGTTGTTGTCTAAAGTTGGAACAAACAGACACACAGACAGACTATAAAAATAACATCATAGATCAATAGTACGTAACATTGTACACCTTCTAAATCTAAATAAGTAAACAATATCATTTTCTAAAATACCTTTACTGTACAGACAACCCGTTACAACTTCGTAACAGTAGATAGATTAATGTAAGCATAAGTCAGCGTTAAGTCAGATTTATAACGTTTCGTTCCCGCGGGCAGTCTAGTTCTACCCTTGTTGTAACATCAGGTACAAGTTCGTTAAGAAAGTTCAGCATAACAGCATAATCCATAATGCCATAACATGGCCAATAATTTATAGACACAAAAGGGCCATTTTTAATTTATTAGCATAGCAGACTTCAAAATAACGTGAATGTTTTTTTCAAAATACAAAGTCTTTTATGATGACACCAAATGTATATTGATACTAAAGATTTTTCAAAAGGAGAATTTCAGAAGATTCATGGAAGCAGATGACTTCTAGAATACTTTAAGCACGAATCCCACTTAAAATTTGCCGCATCTAACCTCAGATAACATTATTTTCAGCTCCAAATTTTATTTAAAAACGTATCAAAAATATTTCATTTCTATGCATTGAGTATTGTTTTGTTAGGTATTAGCAAAGTAGGTTTACTTTTATTAAGAACCAAATGCTTAGAGCAATGAAAACTTTTCCAATACCTATTAGACTGTAGCAAACTAAAACCAACTAACTTCAAATTGGGCAATTTGGGAAATTTTAAGCTGGGAACCTCGAAACCTCGCTGTAGATCTACATACACCTAACGAATAAGGATTCAAATATTAAGTAAAGGTTACGCACATATTAATAATTGTGGGTTTCTTACTTCCGCGCCGTTTCCTATTTGAGACAGAGCATAACCCATCACTTTAATACGAAGAAGCTTCTTTCGCAATTCTATAAAAGCTTTCGACGATAGATCCATGTCACGCTTTGTTGTTTTTCCATTATAATACTTGACTGTAATTTGACATATTTTATAGGTTTAGCATTATTTATGAGCGTATATGTATTTGCTAATATGTTGATTTAAAGTTATTTTTGGCGGTTCCTATGATTTGTTGGTGTGAGAGATGAAATAAATGCGCAAGGTTTTTAATTTTGGTTCACTGGAATACTATTTTGAGCGCATTAGATGGCTTTACGTCAGTTTTGATCTTGTTAGTGTGAAATAGGTAAGGTAAATCTTGTTTATAGTGTATTTAACGAGGTGTGAAACAACTAAACGATGATAAAGTAAAAAGTAATAAGGTGTTGGTAGATGACATCGACCGCGTAGTGTTGAATTTAGACGTGGCTTGCGAGAATAACATTCTAAGGCGTCGCCCTCACCAAATCAGTAATGTCTTCCAAGCTGTCCGTCGACGGCGAATCTTGTTAACTTGGATGCGAGCGCAGATGATTCGCTAATCCGAATTTGGTCTTGAACACCCGGTTGCAGGGTGCACTGAACAACTGACCAGAACTATTGTTAAAGGAGGGTTTGGGTCGGATTTTCCGCAATTGACGTTTTACGTCCAGATCTTGGAGACGGGTTTTTCATATGCTAATGCTTGCCATGCGACGCCAAACTGATCGTTTATGAGCAAGCTTTTCCCAACGATCTCAAGCTCATCTATTATGTGACATGACAATAAAACGAATGTTCAAAGTTAAATCATCCAGGAAATGTTCTAAAATTTGCATACCAATTTCCCACATTGTTTGAACGTAAAATGAAGGGCAAAAAGGGCGACGCTTCCATGAGTTATTGCTCATACAATGGATAATTCGTAACATACAGTAGGATTTTACTTTACGTGCCTACGTTTCCAAAAATCTATTTGTTGTTACTTTCTCATTTCATCATTCGAAATATTTTGCATTCTCTGAAATTTTACGAGACTCACCTGACTTGTGTCTTTGGCTCTATGTATTTTGGGAGTTTGTTTATTTAAGCTTTCGTCTGCACACGGAAAGTTTCTGTGTAAAAGTGGCAACAATACTTCTTCTTCTCTCGTGTGGGTCTGTTGTTGGAGTTTTTAGACCGCCCGAAGGCCTCCAACATGAACGCCCAACAATTTTTGTCCTAAGACAAAAAAGGCTTAACGTACACTCCAAAGCACGGTAGCGCTCAGATGTAAATACCACACAAACGGTCACCCATCCAAGTTGTGACCGCTGCAAACGTTACTTAACCTAACAGATTTGTTACGACCGGCTAGGCGAGCTACGTTACCATCAGCGTTATGATTGTAGCAACAAGTGGCAAGTTTTATCTAGGTATACATTGCGTTTTTGGACATACATCTTACCCTTCTCTTTCACGAGAGGGTAGTTATAGAGAACAAGAAAATATAGTTTGTGGTTATCTTAATTATGGGCAACAAATCTTTGATACAATTACACTCTTTTGTTTTTTTCTTATGATGAACATTAAACGTATTTTTAGCCATTGTTATTGCAACCTGCAAGTTTTAAGAATCTCGCCGCTGAAGTGACTCATTCCATTTCTTATTTATAAAAATTATAGGTAAATAACATAAATTATTTATTTGCATCGCGCTTAACGTTTATTTCATAATATCGAAGTAATCGAATAAACAACAATGTTATTATTGTTGATCTTAGATTATTATAATCACGACAGTCGTTACGTGTTTTCAAATTACCTTGTTTCTAGCTATTATTTGAAGCTATGTAGGTGATTATTAAATTTAAGTTGTATAGCCTCTACAAGCGAGTCTTTCACGTAATAGTAAACGTGCAAACCACGAAAAATGACACGTCAAAAGAGCTTTCTTTATAAAATGACGTATGATGTACCAATTGTCACGCCAACCCTTGGATCATCATCATCTGCCTATCACGTTCCCACTGCTGGGACACGGGCCTCCTAGAGAAAGTATGGGCCATAATCCACCACGCTGGCCCAGTGCGGGTTGGTGAATGTCACATATCCTTGAATTTTTGTGATAAATTCTTAGACATGCCGGTTTCTTCACGATGTTTTCCTTCACTGTTTTAAGAGCAAGTGTTAAAATAAGCACATAACTTAGGAAAGTCAGTGGTGCGGGGCTAGCGGGATTCAAACTCGGGTGCGTTGGATCGAAAGTCGCACGTGCTCCCACTGTGCCATACTCGCTACCCTTGGGTACCTACAGTCAAATACCTGTAGGTAAGACTTTTCATATCTAAAGAATCTAAAGCATATTCGCTGCTGACAGTGCCCTTAAAACCGAAACATAGTAGCATGTATGCACAATACTATTTGAAGTAGTATTATGAAAAGTTCAACATTTTAGGAAATTTAGTCACAAGGAGTAGTCATGAAAATTTGTAATAAACATGAAAAACTGTAGACACAGAAAGTGCCGAAGTGGGAAACTGTAGAATTAGAAATCTGTAGACTTGGTTAAAAATGAATTAAGTGGTACCCCAGAAATGTCTCACAATAAAATTGAATCTATCGGCGTTCGTGGATACAACGCCTAAATAATAGGTCCGATATGATTGACCGATTTGATTGGTAAGTAACCTATGTAATTTACAAAACGATATTATTTATCAATGTTCTGCACGGATAAGTGTTGTATCTAATGTTTCGATCATTATTTACAAGGCCCACTGCACAAATGCACGCCATGTGTTATCACATCATCATTATCTGTTTCGGAATTATCTCTAAATGTATAAATATGAACAAAACGCTGCTATAGAAAATGTAGATTATTCACATGTTATTGCAAAATTACAGAATTACTGGGCATATGAGACATAAGATCTGATGGGTTGGGGTGATGAGCGCAATGCAGTGCTACGTGTTTTATTATATAACACTACGCAGTACTTTTTTGTGGTTTTAAAAGTTCTGGGTGGCACTACAATTGTTATGGGCAGGCGTGACGCTTACCATCAGGCAAACGACTAGGTCGTCTCATCAAAGAGCTCCACAAGAAATTTTATTTTGAAAGAAAGAATTGACATGATAAATTCAGCTGATCATATGAGAAAGAGATAAGAGCTGTTCATAAAATATGCCTACTCTTTTGTAATAGCTAGAAATTTGGAATAGATAGAAATTATGGACTGTCACAGTGACTAATAATGCTGACAATGGTATATTTATAAAAATAAATAATTAGCAAAAACTTTTAAAATCGTAATCGTCGCAAAATTGTAGCATAAAGTAAGCGCAATGCATTTGATACGCAGTACTTTGCATAGTAGTATTAATAATTGGTTTTCCATTAGGCGAACGATTTGCTTATCTTATTGCTAAGTTGCAGAAAAAAATAATTGAAATACAAAATAAATCAATTAATGCATCCATAAATATTATATTCAAATTGAAAAGTTTATAACATCAATCCAAAAAGGCAAAAACGTATTTTGGACCTCCGGGAACACGCATGTTTTCGTCTAAATAGGTTAGCCTCGGGCTATAAAAGCTATTACGATGGGCTAGGTACGTACACCACATCTGAAGAGGGTAATAAATTATTTTTTTGCTCCAATCCATTCAGTTTTAATGTCTTGACGCAAAATTTGCGCTATTTCGGTTTATCTGATTCTTGGCTACAAAATGGTAGAAAAAAATACACTTTATAGACTCAAATTTAGACAAGATTTAAGTTTTAGCTAGACCTAGCTGCGCGCCGCGGTTTCACCCGTGCGAGTAAGCACTTTCAGTTTTCATAATTTTTTTTAATTTTTCAGGCAACTATTCCATTTTTTCCTTCCATAAACTACTAATTCGAACTATAACGATCATTAAAAAAGGGAGCTGCCAAGTCGGTCCAGCAGTTCTCAAGTGATGCGGCTAATAACGAACAGCAATTTTTATTTATATACGAGTAAATTAAGATCAATGGACTATTTTTGTTCATAGCAATTGAGGGAACGGCACGCTGAAATTTTCATACAAAAAGAGAAAACGTTTTTCTACCCCTAAACATTAACCAAATTCGATGAAATTTGGACATGTAAGAGATGTTATCATTATTGAGGTTTGTAGGTTTTTATTTTTTCGATAATTCCTGTAGAATTTGAATAAATGGACCCAAAAAACTCGATATTTACTAGAAAAATATTTTTGAAGTTTGGAAGCTGTTAACATTTAAATAGACATAAACTTAGAAAAAAGAAAACCTACAAACCTAGTTTATTCTCCATTTAAGAAATTGAGACCAAAATCACCAAATTTGGCTGAGATTTAGTGTGGTCGAAACGTTTTCTCCCGAAACGCAAATTTTAACAAAAATCTGAAGTTGATACAAATTTGATTTAATGGTTGAGACCGTAAACCATTATTCAAATACCTAGTGCTGGCTGGCCGCGGCTGTGCCATATCCACTTACCTAGTGTGTGTTTTTGACATACAGTTCCATACAGTATATAGTATCAATATCGAAATAAAAACGACAGTTATATTATCAATATTGATATGTTTATCAACATATCATAGGGCAGTTATATAGGACAGTTTCTCTATCTACCTAGATAAATCATCATATCAGATTTTAGAGGGTACATTTGAGTGTATTCACTAATTCAATAAAGAATCCACCATGATAATATCACTTATCAGGTTGCAAAGAAATTGCCGTGTCTATAAACGAGTTGCAAAAACACACTGGCGCCGAAGGCATAAACCTTAATGAGTTAGGGCTATAAAAACATGACTCCTAAGGCGCCAGGTATGACGTAACAGAAATACTGCTATTGTTAATCTGATCGAACCGTGGAATGAAGATATCCATTATATCACGTCATAGTCTGTGGCCTCCGAAGAATTAGAGCCGTAACGGAGATCAGCAAATCATAAAAGATGGTGCAAATTGAATATTACTTAGATACCTTTTAAAGAATTAGCGATGTGACGCCTTTGAAATGCAGATATACAATTTCGGATCGTCACATAAGATTTTGATGGATGGACTTTGACAAAACCGGGGCATCCTCAAACGGAAGCTGATTAGTTGAAGGTGTTTATTAATATAATGGTTATACGATAATATCTATAGTTGTTCTAATAACCCAAGCAAGAGGCGCCATCCAGTAATTATGATCAGAGACTCAGATACACGGAGTACACTCGAGAGCAATGAATCCGGGTCACTTAAAGAATGTTAAAAATCTCGGAAACTAAAAATGATAGGTTAATGCAATAAATTGTATTTAATAGACAATGTAATACTCCTTAAATGAAAGTAAAAAAAAATATGAGTCACCATACATTTTATTAACACAAAATTACATAAAGAAAAAAACTGCTGATCTCTCCTTAAAACAAAAATAGGAAACATGAAATTTTTGAACTTTATTACGATTTTCTTGAATTTTAATACTTCGTATTGCCTCCTCGTGCTTCCATTACTGCGTTTACGCGGTTTGGCATGCTGTACACCAAGTTCCTTATACGATTTTGGGGAATATTCTCCCATTCCTCTGTGAGAGCAATTTTGAGCTCACGAAGCGTGATTGGGGGAGGGTTTCGTTGTTTTGCGCATCTGCCTAGCTCGTCCCAAGCATGCTCGATCGGGTTGATATCCGGGCTGCGCGCTGGCCACTCCATACGAGTAATGTTCATCTCTTGAAGGTAGTCATTCACAATCCTACCTGTATGAGGTCGGGCATTGTCATGCATAAATATAGCATCCTCACCTAAATTGACCATAAATGGACCATAAATGGACCAACGTGATCATTGAGGATTTCTTCCACATATCTTACGCTAGTTAAAGAGCCGTTTTCTATGATCACCAGCTCTGTGCGACTTTCAGAAGAAATTCCGGCCCACACAAGTACAGACCCACCACCGTAGGCTACTTTTTCTTCGATGCATGCTTGCTTGAATCTTTCCCCTGGTCTTCGATACACTCTGTGTCTTCCATCGTGCTTGTAGAGCATAAATTTTGATTCGTCGGAGAACATAACTTTTGACCAATCTTCAATACTCCAATTTACGTGGCTCTGGGCATATCTTAGTCTCGAAATACGATGCCCACGCTCCAGTTTAGGGCCGTTTGCAGGTCTAAGGGGTTTTAAGTTAGATTCAGCAAGCCGACGTCTTACTGTCCATGCACTTGGGTTACTTCCTCCGAGGCGTCGAAACTGATTGGTGAGTTCAGTTCCTGTGAGAAAGCGATTTCGAAGCATGGTGTTCACCAAGTATCGGTCTTCTCGTGCTGTGGTACACCTGGTTCTGCCCGTTCCTGGTCTGCGTAGGTTAGAACCAGTTTCTTCGTAACGTCGGAGAACTCTTTGTACTGTTGACAGCGACACACCGACAGTCCTGGCTGTATCGCGCTGACTCCGGCCGGTTTCCAGCATTGTAAGTATTCTGGTGCATTCTTCAGGCGTAAGCGACATAATTTCAGCTTGAATAATGAATATAGAGCACTATCAACATGGTTTATGTACCCACATAAATGACAGATTACAAACAAAAGCAAAACCAAATGCTGTAATTTCGTAGTTCCATCTTCGAAAGTGGCCCTTTTTCAAATTTGATTTTTTTATGATATAACTTTACAATAACTAAGAAGTTTTAATACCTTCATTTAAGGAGTATTACATTGTCTATTAAATACAATTTATTGCATTAACCTAGCATTTTTAGTTTCCGAGATTTTTAGGATTCTTTAAGTGACCCGGATTCATTGCTCTCGAGTGTATTTTATGAGTAGCTATCTACTTTATTAGGAAGTAGTTCGCTAAGAAAGTGCCTGGAGATTATTTTAAAAACTGTAAAGACTAAATACGGTAATCCCAGCAAGCAGACTTATCCAAAGATGAGTATATAGAATAGAATAGAATAGAATAGAACAGAACAGAACAGAACAGAACAGAACAGAACAGAACAGAACAGAACAGAACAGAACAGAGCAGAGCAGAGCAGAGCAGAGCAGAGCAGAGCAGAGCAGAGCAGAGCAGAGCAGACCAGACCAGACCAGACCAGACCAGACCAGACCAGAACAGAACAGAACAGAACAGAACAGAACAGAACAGAACAGAATAGAATAGAATAACTCTTTATTATAACACCAAAATACAGAAATAATTAAAAACTAAAATAACAACTAACTTAATAATAGTGTCACAATGGGCGGTCTTATCGCTCAAAGCGATCTCTTCCAGACAACCCACAAGTGAAGGAAAGTAGACAAACATATATATGGACGGTGTTACTTTAATATAATTTTGTTGGTAGATAGATACATAACGTATCATACGTATCTATCCACTCTTATCTAATTAACATTATAATAAATAAAATAATACTTACATAATCCAAAGCCAATACATAACATAATAATAAAGTATACATAATAAATACTTTAACATAAAATATATACTATAATAGGTATATATAATATAATAAATGGTACCAACATAATATCGATAAAAACTTTCGCAAAACAAAAGGGGTTTCAAATGTTAACGCGACGGTACATTCAAGAAAAGAAAAAGCACATTTTGATTATTTTTTAAATATATAATTTAATTGGAATTCGTTAGGAGCTCAAATATTGTCTGGAAGAGATCGCTATAAGCGATACGACCGCCCATTGTAACACTACCTTTAAGTATTGTTTTGTAATTATTTCTTGTTTTTGTGTAACAATACAGCGTTATCTATCTATAATTTCAGTTCAGATGCGACATTTTTGGGAGCTACTATCGTTCACAGCTTTTGAAAATATATGAAAAAGTTAAAGAAATAAATTATTTTTCAAAAAAATCTAAACTGACTTCAAAACCACAAATGGCACTCAAAAGTAAAAAATAAATTAATATAATTATTATAAGCGCTACCCACTCATATATTTGAAGTCGGTGCGAGCCAAGTCTAATAGGTAGCAGATAAATACTATGTATATAGTAAGTACTACTTGTAGGTAGTATCTATCTACTACCTTTTAGACTTGGCTGGCACCGACTTCAAATATATGAGTGGGTAGCGCTTATGATAATTATATTAATTTATTTTTTACTTTTGAGTGCCATTTGTGGTTTTGAAGTCGGCTTAGTTTTTTTTGAAAAATAATTTATTTTACCCTTTTTAGTGAAAAACAAGTTTTAATTAAATTTATTCAAAAAGTTTTTAAAGACAAGCTTTTATGATCTAGAAGCCATCATGACGAAGTTTAAAACGGGCTATCACAATTAAATGCATGTACAAAAAAATTTCATGTCTGTCCTATTCTCTGTTGAGGAGTTCCCTCGCCGGAAGTCAATCCTGGGTGTATCTGCCATGTCATGATGGAATTTAGAACAGGCTATTATGGTTAAATCCATTTACGAAATGTTGTGTCTGTACTATTCACCGTTGAGGAGTTCCCTCACCGGAAGTCAACCCTGGGTGAAGCAGGTGAAGCAGTCGAATACAAACCTCCACCTTTAGAAAGTTGGTTACGAAAAAAACAAGAACCGACTTGAAGATTAAACTTATATTTTTTGTTTTTGCTATTTTTTTCAAAAACTACTGAATGAATTTCGATAAAACTTATATGGGACCATCTTTGAAGTATTACCTACCAATCAAAAAAAGAATCATCGAAATCAATGCATAATTGGCGGAGTAATCGAGTAACAAACAAACAAAAAAAAAAAATAAAAAAAAATACATTCCGTCGAATTGTAAACCTCCTCCTTTTTGAAGTCGGTTAAAAAAACAATTACGGCAAGACTGTTGCACTCAGTTGCAGGATGTAGCCGGCGGTTCCATGGTTATACAATAACAGCAATAATTGCCTACTAGTTAACCATGTCAAACCTAACAACTATCCTATAGAGAACAGCATCATCAAGAGCTTATATCTCCCTGAACACTGGAACTAGAGTGAACGGTATCAGGCGAGCCATTTACTTAATTATTTTTTTAGAACTAAAATGTCTGATGCGACACTTGATAAAAAGAGCAATATGACATTTTGCATTACACGACACTGACTGCAATATTTCTATTAAAATACCTGTCCATCCAAAGGTTGCCTGTAAGACATTGCGCATAGCGATAAGGCCGCCCATTATTAATAGACTATGTTGACTATTTGTTTTTCCTGTGTCTTTGGTATTCAATAAAGTATTGTTGTATTGTATGGTATGTTAATTTCAATTATTTTTTTTCATTTATTTTTGGATTTTGTCGCTGTGCGACCATATCGTCAGGTAAGGAAAATGGTAGCAAATTAATCCTTTTTCAGTCCTAGATCTACTAATTTATACAAATGTTGAGCTAGATCTGACAATGGGCGGTTGAAATCTTAGTTGTAATGTCCAAATACTTGAGTTTGATTTAACATAAATAAATATATTTTTGGCACATATGTACATCAGGCTCAAATATATTTATATAACATTTTTTTTTTCTTTCTGCATCTGCCGCCATCATAAACGGAAGTGTGGGTTAAATTCCTATTTATTTTGTTATCGTCGGAATTCCGTTTATTATCTAAATAAATTACTCGTCTTCTTTTCTGATTTCTAATGTCTGAAAATATCTAGAACGTATCGCTGTAGGAACTAATTATTAAGAAAATATTTCTTCGGATAATTCTTAAACTCGAGGCCTTAAATACTGGGTAAAATTATGTAATGACGAAGCAAGCCAAGTTGTGATAGAGCCAGAATACCTTTAATAATAGTACCACCGGGCATTATACTTACTGGGCATTAGACAACAACATTAGACACAACAGCTAATTGTCTCAGGGTGAAGAGCGTAGTTCAGCGCCGCGCAGAATTTAGCAAAACTAAGTTCTGGGTAGTGGTGTTATTGTTATGGGCTGGCGTATTGTTTACCATCAGACAAACGCCCAACTCGTCTCGTCATTCACTTACATAAAAAAAAACCTAGGTACTGTTATTACACCTTAAAGAGGTAGAAACGACAATCACCACATGCTTCGAGCGCGATTCCCGCAGTGCCGGCTTGTTATTACGCTACAACAGGTCCGATTAATTTGTCTCTCGGGCCGTGTAAATACTGCTCTAGGCTTGAAACGTCATACTACGCGTTTAAATTTATCGACCACTTTTCAATGCAACGCAATAATTGTACCTTAATCGAAGGATTTTGAAAGATATCGGTACATTTAAAAGATTCTTCGAGCTGGTGTTGAAATAATAATAAATGACTGTATCATTTAGGGTGATTACTATCATTGTAAAAAGTTTAAAATGTGGAAGCTGTTAATAAATGTTCTCTTGATATCGGACTATAAACAACGGACAGTTCCGAAATACGGTTTTGGAAAACTGCCAATAGCTCAACGAAGAGCTGATTAAAAGAACTTGTTTCCAAACGAATATTTAACGTATTATTTTAGTTAAAAACAGAATTAAGAAGAAACAATTATTATAAAGCCCTAGATTAAACCCATAACAGTATCCTGCTGTAGATACTATATTGGATTCTCCCAAAGCATGTCAGACAAACTATACCAATTCTTTGATTATTAAATAATTACAAACTTATTATTACACCTTACAAAACTTTAAAAACAGATTAGATAAATTGGTAATTCAAAAACGGAATTAAATAATTTCAAATTATATTTGATTCGACGCCAACATTGACAGCTCTATTGCAAAAACTACTGCAAATAAATATCTGCTAGATTATAATTTTATGCGGTTACGAATAAACAAGACATTATCAATTTGTGGCTGTAAGGAACCCAGCGTGGCCACTTAATTCATTACATTTTGTAAGCCATAAATATTATTTGTAGTCTTTGATTACTGTCAATCGGTTTCTGCATAAAATTACCGGTATCGAGTGGAGATTGATAGAAACTAAGAAATCAGGCGGAACACTTGAGGCGGTGAAAATGGTTCAGAATTATTTGAAACAAAAAATCGGTTGAACAATTTTTATTTTATTGAATTACACAAATTAATTGTGTATATAAATGAATGGTTTTAAACCTATGTAGAATGTATAGTATCTAAAAAACATGGATGGAGGTATATTCTAAAGAAAGAAAGAAAGAAATTATGTATTGACAAACTGTACACATAGAATTGAAAGTAGCAATATTTATCAGCATAAAAACAGCAGCAACAGGAGTAGGCTCAGCACTGAGCTGCGTAAGCCTAACAGCTCCATGCAAGGCTGATTTTCTTCTTTCTTTCTCATTCTATAGATGTTTGCTGCATGACTTATAGGTACATATATATTTAACTCTAAAAGTCAGGACTATATTTTGTTTCTGAATGTGACTCTCAAAAGGTAAGGTTGTATGTAGTCAACGGCATTGACTGGTGCCATACATTTATAGGTCCGTTAAAATAACTTCACAGCTCGCCACACCCAATCGAATCAGGATACTCGTACTTTACCGGGACCGGAGTCCGGACCTCGGGCAATAACGGTACCGCGATCGGTTGCCATTGTTCTGACAGTAATCGCACTGTATTGCCGTATCCCAATGGATTGCCAACAAAGCCACGTTTGACCTCAGATCGAAAAATTATGGAGATACGGTCGGGGTGACTAAGACTGCTGTGAAAACTGGGTCCGCAGTTTCAAGTGCAAATACGAATAAGTTAGTGCGAGAAATGTTTAGTGTGATTGATTCTAAATCGAAAATTATGCTGCTATGTTTGGTTCCGTGATTAACCAGCGAGTTTAGATGGCACGACATAATGACGTGTCATCTTAAATAAAAAAACGGATGGAGACTCTTCTCTTTTTAAAATAGTTGCCAATTATCTTAATAATTATGGAATCCCCGCAAACGTACACGACGCCGCGTGCGGTTCATAAACGTTTTCGAGACAATGCTAAAACACTGAAACGCAATGATTCAACAACGCAACGTCACGCCTATTTCCATTATAATGCTAAAACATTTTATGAACAAATTACGGAAATGGTCAAAGGCTTTCAGAGTTGTCAAAGTACAATCATTAGGTATTACAAGGTATTTGAGAGAAGAAAATATATAGTGCAAGCATTTGTTTTATGTCTGGTTATTGTGGGACCATGATGGTCTTCGTAGTTCCTGGTTCCCTAGATACAGGGAATCCTAGTTAGGGGCCAGGATCTATATTTGTGAGCGTTGGGCGTATTTTTTTTTATTTATTACATATTCAACCGTCACACTACAAAAAGAGGATAACCTATCACACAAGTGTGTAGTGTTTATGACATGACACTAAAATGTCTAGATGTTATTGTAGCTGACTGTACAATACTCGGGAGTTTTAAAATTATTTCGTTCGCATTTCAAACCCCCATGGCAGTCCTTTCATCTGTTGGCGGTATGGAACACGATTGAAAAAGTTGCATGGCGAAACAGAATTAACTTCTGTAGCGAGGGCATAAAATAAATTGAAATTTAAAATATTGTTCATTTTTACTGAAGGTGAGCTGCCCGGCATTTAAGAGGGTAAAAGGACTAGTCAACTATTGAAATAATATGACCGAATGCTACATAAAATTAAAATCCCATAAGGGGCGTAACAAGCAAAAAGGGGCGTAAGAAGCTCGCAATTTTATTGACTTAAAAAAGCGTACGTTCTGTTACACATCGCAATATTGCTGACCTAGGGGCGAACCCCCAACACTAATTAAATCGCTGTCAGCAATATGCCTCCCTATATAAACTGGTAAATTTTAGTATTCAAGGCTTTTTTCCTTAATCGCTCTCAAGCGACCTGACTACGGACCTGGTCCTAGGCCTGCCGGTCAGCCTGGAAGAAGCAGTCAGGTAGAATAGCTGCAAAACTATTTTATTGAATTGTGAAGTGCGGGAAGTAGTCCGTGTGTGCTAAAAATTGCGAAAACAAAATAAATGTCTGTGTGTGCCTTAAAAGTTGTTTTTTTATAACAATCAAGAGGTGCCACACAACAGTTCGCTCTGTAGATTTTTGCTGACATCAAACACGAGAACGTTATGTACATTTTACGGTTACATTGTGCATAATATGTGTTATGGAATATAATATATGTTATAAATGTGTCTTAATAAATAAATAAATAAAATAAATAAATAAATAATTCATAATATATTTTATATTTAATTTCATTTTTTAATTTTGTTGTAGGTTAGTTTAGTTTTTATCATTCTATATGTTTGTACATAATTGTTAATACCTAAATTGTTATAGCACTATTTAAAATTATTCTTTAATACTTCAATGTATCTTCGAAGTCCAAGTTCAAATATCGATAAACGAAAAGTGCCATTAAAGTATTCATAATTCATTTAATTATTGCATTAATTGTAAGTTCATTACATTAAAGTTAAATTAAAGCAGAGGTCTTAAAATATGCTATTATAGTAGGTATGTAAATTGACCCTGTGAGGGTGTTTGCAAACTTCTATATTTTGTAAGTTTGAACTTTGAAGGAACAATAAAGATTTAAAAATTTAATTCCCATTAATTGATTTACCAATCTTACCATTCGGTTTACTCGTATATGGATCATTAAATTAATATAATAATAATAATTAATATATATAATTATTTTTAAGAGAGAGTGTGACTACGCGGGAACTCGTGTGCCTTTCGATCCGACGCACCTGGGTTCGAATCCCGACACGGCCCTGCACCAATGACTTAATAGTTAAGTGCAGATTTTGCACGCTCGCTCTAAAAACGATGAAGGAAAACATCGTGATGGAACCTGCTTACGCGCTTTGGAGTGGTAGGCTCTGGCCGTGGTTGTCATACCCCCCACCGAACAAAGCCATGCCGTCAAGCGACCTAGTCGTGTTTCGGGATGATGTTCGGTGAACCATCGGGGAGACGGGTCTGAGCAGCCGCTCAACTGCCGTCTCTCTCTACATCTATGTGCTCCATCTTAGGCCACATCATCGCTTAACATCAGGCGAGATAGTGGCCAAACATAGACCTACAAGGCGTAAAAAAAAAATTAAACGAAGATCATAATTCCATATAATATCTTAATTTGCGATAGCCGCATCTCTTTGTTTCTATGATCACAGTATGACCCTATGCAGTGGTCATTTGTAACAATAAAGCCTGGAAAATTTGCCATGCAGTGTAAATGGGCGATACAGTTGTCTAAATTGGAAGCTTGCTTGTGACAAATAGGTGAACAAGTAGGAGTCAACTTAGTTCCAGCTTTTGCACTTTGCAGCGCATTTTGTATCCATAAATCTTACCTTTGGGTGTACCGTCTACGTCTGGAGAATCTCGGAACGATAAAACGGTATGAAAACACTTTTTACATCTTTATATTATTTTAGTTGTGAAACATAATTTATTTATTGTGTTGTGATTACAATGGATTATAAAAGAAATAAATATTTAATGTTCATTATTTCTTTCTCATTATAGGTTTATTTATTGTCTTGTGATAATTAGAAAGGATTATAAATGAAATAAATATTTGATGTTTATTTTTATTTTTTCATTACACACAAGTATCATATTTCACATAAGTTGTATCTTATGATGGTAGGTACTAAAAAGTTAGGGATAGGTATTTTAATAAAAGTAAATTTTAATAAAAATAAATTGAATCAATAACTTGCATACACTGTTTATTTGTTTTAACGCGTTACGTATCAACGTAATTAAATTAAAAAAAAAAACTGTTGTTAAATTTATAATTAACCTACACTCTAAGGAAATCTAAAAAAAATCGCATTGTACACGAAGAATTATTACTTACTCAAAAGATAATGTACTAAATTGTATTAAAGCCTTAATTTAGGATTACCAAATCTTTATTCCTAATGCCTCTTCCTACACTTTCAGAATTATGTTTCTATAATATAATATATACTAGGTAAGTAGATATAAAAACTATTCAAAATAAGTATATAGTTAGTAAGTGTATATGTGAATTCCAAAGCCCTTTTTTATGTCTTTCTTCGAGAAGTCCTTGTATCCTGGGTTGTTAGCGTTGCAGATAAAAAGTAATGTTTAGGTCCAAAAGTACCCTAACGACGTAACGACGAACATCGTCTGATAAGAACGACATTCATGTCTGGAAATGTTCCTCATTTTCAAGACAAATGAGATGTCAATTTAGAATAAAAAATATTTAAGTAAGTACTTTAGAAGGATGTAAATTTTTATTTTCTAAACAATCTTATTAAATTAAAAACTAAACTAGGACTAAAATAATATAAATATATAATATATTGAGCGAGTGTGGCTCATTGGGAGCATGTGCGTTATTCGATCTGACGAGTTCAAATCTCGCTGACCACTGACTTTCTTAAGTTATGTGCGAATTTAACACTCGCTCTAAAAACGGTGAAGGAGAACATCGTGAGGAAACCGGCATGTCCAAGAAATAAATACAAAAATTCAAGGACATGTGATACCACCAACCCGCACTGGGCCAGCGAGTTGGATTATGGCCCATACTCTCTCTATGAGAGAAGGCCCGTGTCCCAACAGTGGGAACGTGATAGGCTGAAGATGATATACCTACACTAACACATAAAAACGGGTATCGGCTGAGTCAACTGAGAAGCATAGAATTAATGTAACTGATACCCGTTGAATAGTTAGGATCGCATTTATGAACTAAACTCAGGACTGAGTCTAGAATCAGGGAGAGTTTCAAGTCAAGCTTTGTTTGATAAATCTAAATTGATACTAAATTCAAGAATCAATTATCACTCTAGTAAATGTCAAACGTGAATCTCAATTCAGTTAAATTATAAATATTACTCAAAAATTGATTAACCATCACCATTCCATAAAGTATAAACAATAATCGAGACTTGAAACTCATCCATTCAGCCGTTATGGAGATTAGTGGTAACAAACACGCAAGCGAGTAAGAGTAAGAGCGAGTGTGGCTCAGTGGGAGCTCGTGCGACTTTCGATCCGACGCACCCGAGTTCGAATCCCGCTGACCCCGCACCACTGACTTTCTTAAGCTATGTGCGAATTTAACACTCGCTCTAAAACGGTAAAGGAAAACATCGTGAGGAAACCGGCATGTCCAAGAATTTTTCACAAAAAGTCAAGGACATGTGACATTCACCAACCCGCACTGGGCCAACGTGGTGGATTATGGCCTATTCTCTCTCTATGAGAGAAGGCCCGTGTCCCAGCAGTGGGAACGTGATGGGCTGATGATGAGATGATGAAACACGTAAACAGACTTTCGCATTTATAATATTAGCAGGACATAGGTAACAGGATCAGTAAACGTCCCTACATAGCATAGTTACCTCATTATACCAACGTGGCTGCCCCTTTGTCCAGGGAAGCCAAGAGGTTATACAAAATTGTCAAAGTAGGTATTAAGCGTAGATAAGTTTTTTCACGTGAAAGCCCCTATGAGGGTGACATGGTCTTACTGACCAAACCCTCTATAACAAATAAAGATTAAAAAAAAAAATATACCAACGTAAGCTTTATGCATTTTTTATAGTACTGAATAATAAAGCGAGCATGTCGTTCACCTAATGGTAAGCACCACGCCTGCCCCTAACAATTGCAGTGCCTTTTAAAACCATAAAAGTACTGTGTAGCACTGCATTGCTGCACTGCATAGTTCAATAGGTGACCCACAAAGCAACACGCTACTTTTCAGTAGGTTATGTAGGGTGAGGTATTTGAAAGGGATCTTCATGGCAACAACCTTAAGCGTTAAAGATAGAAAAGTCTAAAATTTTTTAATTCTTTTAAAACTGTGCTTCGGTTCCCACTTTTATTATGCGCACTGCTAACGAGTGGAACTCCCTGCCAGAGTCAGTCTTTCCCGATAACAATAATCTAGAAATCTTCAAGTCGCAATTGAACAGGTACTATCTTGGCAAGCGTGCTTGATCGTCGACCTCATCGTCGCTTACCATCAGGTGATATAGTGCGGTCAAACGCAAGCCAATTCGCAATTAAAAAAACTGCAGTCACAAGTTTCTTTACTTATAACAAGAAAAAAAGTCTTTAATTCTGATGTATGGCGACGTGATGTATGGTGGGTGAGCTTTAATGCCTTTTAAAAATCTTTCCCAGTATTATGTTAATAATATATATGCTTTATAAATATGTAAAGTTAAACTTAGAGGGCAGGAATACCTACTGTATTGATCAACTCTACTTAACAGGAAAGTGAGCAATTAATCGAAAGCGGTCTAGTCTAAAAGGTATACCTATGAAAGAGACCATGCTTCTAAAGATTATAGAGAAAGTTATGTTATTTATAAAACTAGTTGATAAAGTTTAATTGAACATGGCTCTACCTAGAGTAGGTAACGACCTAATTGGTCCTACCTACTAAGACATACATATTCGCATATACTTACCTGGGTTTGTAAATTATAATTAATGTTCCGGTTTTATTAACCTATTATTAGTTAATAAACTGTAAATAATTTTATCGAGGATTTAGTTTTATTTCTTATTGACTCTACACTTACCTCTACGCTTAGAAATTTACATGCAAAATGGTACTACTCCACAACAGATGGCGCTAGTAACGCCAAACCCACTTCACACTGTGCAAGCTGGTTGTAAGAACCACAAAACTCACTAGTTCTGTATAAAGATTAGTTCGACTATCAGTCAATAGATGGCGCTGATAAAAAGAAACTCCAACAGAGATGCTATGCTTTCCGGGATTGCTGATAAGGTATAAATTATAACGTTTATATTAATTACATAATGATATGCTATTTTTGTATAATCAATGCAGTATGTATCAGGCGTTATACAAAGTCACTACAACCTGTCTGCTAGAAAATGATCTTTAATAATAAGTAATTTCCTCTAATCTATGTTAAACCTAAATATCTACTGCTTTTTTTTTGTAAATTCATGTTAACTTACCTTACAGGAACCCTGGACGCAGATAGCCCTAAACCCGGGCTTTGTACAGGGTGTGCCGTCGGTGACCAGCGCCAAGGAGGCGTAGAACTGCTGGCCGCGAGGTCGACAGTTCAGGGTGCATGGTGAATTACCTAAAACCATAAAAAGTCATAATATTTACATAGAATTAACTAATAGGAAAGAGTACCAGGACTTTTTTATGGATCTGAGTGATGTGATGACATAGCAAGTCGTTCGCCTGATCGTAAGCGCCACGCCTGTCCATAACAATATCAGTGCCACCCAGAACTTTAAATACCATAAAAAGCATTGCGCATTCTATATACAGCACTGCATTGCGCTCATCGGGTGACGACACATTAGATGCCCAGTAATTTGGCTGGCTACAATTCCCTTCAATCCGGAACGCAGTAATTCTTGCGTACTACTGCTTGGCGGCAAAATAACTGGTAAAGCTGTAGTACCTCTACCTACCCAGTCGACCTTCCGTATACGAGAGACCTATAGGTATATATGTACGTGTGGGAACTAGTGGAACTTAACTGACTCACCTGTCTTATATTTACAATTATATTACCTACTAGCTTCGCCTGCTTGATCGGGATAAAAATATAGGTATTACTTAATTATATACCTACTACTATTCCAGGATCTAAAGTTACAAAATTTCATCGACAACATGTGGTCTATGGACGGTGATGAACTACCAAGGTCTGTCTACGTTAGACGTTTATAAATAATTTAATTGGTACTATTAAGTTATTTTGTTTTAACTTTTACTTTTGCTTTTTTTTCATTTTTTTTGGAGTGGTAGGGTCTGGCCGTGGTTGTAATACTACCCACCGAACAAAGCCATGCCGTCAAGCGACCTAGTCGTGTTTCGGGATGATGTTCGGTGAACTATCAGGGAGACGGGTCTGTGCAGCCGCTCAACTGCCGTCTCTCTCTAGATCTATGAGCTCCATTTTAGGCCACATCATCGCTTCACATCAGGCGAGATAGTGGCCAAACATAGATCTAATAAGCGTAAAAAAAAAACTTTAATATATAGTGTTATTGAACGTGCCAGTTTTAAAGTTTTTATAGTTTCAAGTAGTTTTTATTTTCACTGGATACAGTAATTTAAAATCTTACCGTCCACATACGGCACCCAGGTATAGAATCGACCACGAAACGGCCGGCGGTCGTAAATTGCGCACTGCTCCGAGCGAGGGTCTCGCTGCGGACCGTGACACGGCTGAAAAAATAGAGAAAATATATGCAGGTGTATTGTATTCAAATATGTAAAGTCCCAAGACTAAATTATTTCCCCGTAGATTTAAAGAAAGGGGTAAAAATTCTTAATTTTCGGCTACAAGTTAAATTTTGGCAACTTAATAAAAATACATTTTAATAAAATGTGTTGAAAAGGAGTGGAAAATATTTTGAGAAGCCAACGCCTTTCACGCACTCTACGGCTCTACATGGAGTTGAGATTATAATAATTTATGTATGTAGGTATATAGTAACAAAAATATTATTTTCTTGTCATAAACATTTAACATATATGTATTTACCTATATACATATACTATATAACAGTTACAAGAAAGTCAATAAATCTTACCGCAGTATTACACTCGTGGTAGCGCCGCGCGAGTCCGGGACAATCCGGAACAGACTCCGGGTCTTTGGAAGCATTCCGGGCTCTTCTTACGTGATCTACGCTCCTCACTAACTTCCTTCTTTTTCTACTTCGCCGCAACCTGGAATTAAATGAACACAACTCGTTAAAATGTTTTAGTATTCTATAAGTATAATACTCCGTACTGTTTGTTTCTAGACGAAAGAAGCTAATTTGGTTTTAAAAAAAGTGTCATCTGTTTATATGTCTAAATGTTGTGTGTTACCACAGAATAATGAGTAGTAAGAATATGTATATGTATAAGTAGCATATATTTATATATTCCAAGTCCTTATGTACTTACATACCAAATTTCATCAAAATCGGTTCGGTAGTTTTTGCGTGAAAGAGTAACAAATATCTATACATACAAACAAACTTTCGCTTTTATAATATTAGTAAGGATAGCAAAGGATAGGGGGAGAAGGCCCGTGTCCCAGCAGTGGGAACGTGATGGGCTGATGATGATGACGATGACAGATAGCAAAAGCAAATGAAAAATAAATTAATATAGGTCATCGATATGCATACATTTTTTTACGCTTAATAGATCTATCTATGTTTGGCCACTATCTCGCCTGATGTGAAGCGATGATGTGGCCTAAGATGGAGCACATAGATCTAGAGAGAGAGATGGTAGTTGAGCATGCTCAGACCCGTCTCCCCGATGGTTCACCGAACATCATCCCGAAACATGATATATCATATTCAGCCTTCATAAAAAGTGGTGGGACGCGCCTTCCTGAGTGAACAGGTAGGGGTATCGTCTAACTCGAAACCGATCCTGATCGCTCTCAAAGATATCTCGTAATCGGTATTTGTCTGTGGAACTGTTGCAACTTTTCTAAGTCAAGATAAATATCATTTATGAAATAGGCAAAAAAGCCCTTTTAAACGTCATAAACACATACCTATTACAAATCAAATTAAAAATAGGTTAAAAATTGTAACAGTTAACATGACTTTGAAAAAAAAGGTAAGTATGTTTACCTATTTCTTTCCTATACTAATGTTGAAGTCCGGGTGCAGAAAAGAAATGCGAAAACTGATTCTACCAGTGCTTCGGAAATACGCCCGCTAGAGAAGGTAGCACTAAGAAACAAAAACTTCTACTCAAAGTCTGCGTCCTAATCCCTATCCCAATCACGATCGCTAATAATGATCGATATTGCAATTCAAAGAATGCTAACGCCTTCTAAATTTGAAATTAAAGCGATCGGGTTCGGTCTTCGAGTTAGAAGATTCCACTGCAGCTCTAAACGATCAACGTCATAAAAGCAAATAGCTAGGTCGTAGATACCAACTTTCATAGTTTAGGTAATATATGCTAAAGTTGTCTAGCCTAGTGTTTGAATAGTCTCTGTTTATTCCACAAATACTTGCGTTCTGCAACACGAACACACAGACCTGAAAACTACGTGACTGGGTTTCTCCTTAAACAATAGCTCATTTGTAATTTAACTAGGTTTGCCTGTTTATAACTATTCTAGTCTTAAAACTTGAGAAATCCCGTCTGTGTATATTTTAATCGGTTTGGTCACTGTCTTTACTTATGTATGTGCAGCGATGTGGCCAAAGATGGAGCACATAGATATAACGGAAGATGGCATTTGAGCGACTGCTCCGACCCATCTCCATGATGGTTCCCTACATCACCCAGAAACACGAAATTCGTTTGACGGCATGACTCTAATGGGTAAGTGGTACCGCGGTGGGGTGTTCCTCTGAACTTCTACAGTTTTTTATTTCGTACGACACTTACTTCGATAAAATATAGTTTAACAAGTCATTAGTTCGACAGAAAATACCTACTTAGACAACACAAACGTTCAATTTTTTTTCTAGCGCTTCGCCGGACGCTGCCGCGGCACGCTCAGCTCGCGTGATGTGTGGTTACTGCTCTAATTTAACATAACCTAGTCCGTTGAGGCCGTTTGTGTTGTCGAAGTATTTTTTGTCGAACTACTTGTCGAATTATGTTCAGTCGAAACAATGACTTGTCGAAGTGAGTGTCGTGTCGAAATAAAGAACTGTCGAAGTTCAGAGGGACACCGACTGCGGTCGGAGCCTATCATGCCATTGTTGGCATACCCGCGGAAAAGGCATGCCAAATCTTGGTTAGGACCGACCAAGTCTATAACCATGCGATTCAATCTACAGGTCAGTTCCCTGGCCCCAGTAAATAGAAAATTTCATGCCACTTCACATCCCGTCAGTCTGCGACCACAGACTTGCCGTCTGATTGGATATCCATAATATTGTGGTCTTCACTGTGTCACTGTGCTGCTGATATACTAGTAAAAGTGCACGTACTAGTAGTAGCACTAGTACTAATAGAAGTATTAGTATATCAGCGAATACTAATAATGCTAGAATCTAATAAGATTACAAATATATTGTATACAAGCAGGCTTCAAAGTAACATACGTATTTCCAGAACAAATACTCAAGACCCATGTCACAATGTCAATGCTAAAAGTATTTACTACAACAAATATTAAAGTATCTATCTATACTGAGTGTGACAAGATTGCACTATACTGCATACAGTAGTCCCTGATTAGCCCCTTGTGTTCCGGGTCACGTCAACTCGACCTCCGGTAGTCTGCGGTCATCCAAGTCTGATTACGATGCGGTTTGCGTTTACGCGCGATTGATGGGATAAGGTTATGGGAGTGGAAACGTAAACGTGCGAGTCTGAGGAAAAATTATGGCATTTGACTTTTAAAATGAGCATTTCTTCCAAAGATTAAAATTAACTTAAAATGCAACATACCTAATGCTTTTCAGTCTACAAAATCTCTTCGTAAACTGTTTTTAGCGCCAAATTAAGATGTACCTCTAAGAGACACAATTTCATATTCCATGTCAATACCAGACTGATGATTTACTTAACGTTTATGATTTACACTTAACGTTTTGATATTAAATGTCTGTCTGTGAGTCGAGTAAGTTGACATGCTCATGGTGTGAAGTTTCAGCGAAATCTGTTTTCTCAGAGTGTGAAGTACTAAGACATTTTAGTTTAGCTACCTTTGTATTTCTTTTGGAACAAATCCTTATTGCTGAAGATCTAATCAGTAATTATTCATCCATTGAAAACATATTATTTGGTAACGAGTAAGTACAGTCACGTAGAAATTGTTGGCATTTTAAAGGACCGCTATTAAAGCACAAGACTGATTTGTCGCATTGAATATTATGATGACTTGCTTTTACTGCAATGCTTGCTTTTACTGTTTTATGTAAGTGAAGTGTGAATTTATTGTGACGTATGATTTTGCCTTTGGAAATATTTCAAAAATAGGAATATGGATCTTAATTTAGAAAGAGAAAGAAATTGATATAATGAATACAATTCAATATTCAAAAGTTAGATACCTTATTAAATTTGGGCATCATATTAGCACGTACCTATGAACGTCAATAACATTGACTCTTACCACGCTGTCAAATAAAGAAGCACAACCCAAAAGATATGGCAAGAAAATAGGGGGAAATATTTAGAACGAAATTTTGATACAATCGTTGTAACATGTTGGTTTTCAACAATAGGTAGGTACTATGTTTCAAAACTACTACATACTATGTTTTCTCTCTCTATGAGAGAAGGCCCGTGTCCCAGCAGTGGGAACGTGATGGGCTGATGATGATGATGTTTCTAAAGTGCCAGTTGCTACTTCGTATTAGAAGCAGCATGTTCCATGCAAAACCCTCCACGCGTGCATGCGGGTTGGCATAGACCTACCTGGTGATTAAAAACATTAATCGTCATCAGACCTCGAGTAATTACACTTTTACCTAATCAACGCCAACGCGTGCTATCTCCAATCAATCCGACGCTATCATTCTCATAGGCATACTTCTTTGTTTCAGCGCAGTACTCATCATCAGGGCATTCCTCGGCCCAGCGGGGAGCTCGGATACCTTTGTCTCGTAATTAATATTATGAAACTCGATTGGTAGACGCCGACGTTTAATTGTATGTGATATTGATATGGTGTGGATGATAATGTGTTTTGTTTATTGTTATTAGTTTGTTATTAGGTGGTCGCGCGTTTTGATGTTGGTCGAAGATGGATATGGGCGGGGATTTGTAGACAGCCATTCAAATGGCGGCGCTGGAGTCCGCTGGATATTGACGTATTGGAATGTAGTAAGTACTCATGCATCAATTCTACCAGGACTATGTTTTTTTCCAAAGCAAGCTATTTTTTAAGTAACTCGACAATGAGATTGTCAAACTGGGTGGAAATAAAATAAAACCTCTTTTGCAGCGTTTTTAAAAATAGGGTAGTATTTATTTTTAGGGAAACATGGGCAACACTTACAAAACCATATGACATATATATATTTTTATGGATGCTCTAAAACTATCGGAATCTCCAATGCTAAGAAGTAATGAGGTACTTAGTCATTTTTAATGTGTGTAGTGTAAATCAATCCTTCTTTACAATGGCCATTAAAATGCTTTAATAACTGTAGGTATAACACAACTTTAATTATACTAATAATCTTTTATTTCAGACAATTACATGAAAAACTCAAATGTACTTAATTGAACAAGGGCCCATATCGTAAACCTTAACGTGCCATTACCTTAACATACACGATTATTTATTGTTTTTTGACACTACACTTAGCAGGAAATACTCTCTGCCCCTATCCCTGTAAATACGGTAATTCAGGCCGTCGTAATATCTTCAAATGTTCTACTGGAACCTGAAGCGCGTGGTCCTAGTCTGCTCCAGCTACGCCAACATAATGTTGATGAGTTTTTCACTCACGTCGGTCCCTCAGCCTCTCTTGGACGAATGGGAGGATTTCTTCAAGCAAGCTTCTTTTAAAACATTCCTGTCCTAAAATAGGTACTGAAACTGTATTCAAAACGATGTCCACAATATTTCAGAATTTACGTTTATGAACACGGTGAATTCCCAGTAATATCAACTGTTTATATATCCCACTAGGACGCGGAGTATTAAGACCAAAGAGATTTTAATGACAATTCCATTGCAGCGCCGGCGGCTTTTGAGTGCTACTCGTTAAACTAAGAACCGGTCAGTTTTGCTCGTAAAATGGATGTAAAACAAATTGGAAAGCAATTTCATAATACATTCACGTTATGTGACTATTTGACAAATGTGAACGATAGGTACATCGTAAAACCATTCTAGGAAGAAAGCAAAAGCTTGCAATTGCATCATCTTAATAGATGATATTCTTATCATCTTTATGTAAAGATTCATGGTTGGTTTAATTACAAATTATTACGCAAGACAAAAATCATAGCTTAATAAGGAGTAAGCTAATGCTATGAGCTACTTAGAACATTAGCAAGTTAAATTGGCAACAGGCTGGTCATATAGCTCGTAGACCGTAGAGGTACTGTTGAAATAAAAAGGTTCTCGAGTGGCGACTACAGACCGGACCGACGACCAGGGCCCTAATTCACTAGGACAACTTGGCGATTCCTTGCTTCAAGGAAACGTCGATTCCTTCATTAATAAACTACATTTGCGAAATTTCTAGTCTCTATGATGCGTCATATATATGAATATATGAATGCGTCATAGAGATGTCGTTTATTAATGAAGGAATCGACGTGATTTTGAAACAAGGAATCGACGTGATTTCGCCAAGTTGTCATAGTGAATTGGGGCCCTGGTGAGAGTCGCGGGGAACCGCTTGATGCATACAGCAAGCAACCGCTTGATGTGGCGATCTTTGGGGGAGGCCTATGTTCAGCAGTCGACGTCTTCCGGCTAATGATGAAGATGAGCTATTTAGGAAAAATTCGTCGAGGTCCAAGTCCAGCCAAACGGCACAGCGCAAACCATCGGGCAACAAATAGACGAGAAAATTTAATTTAATTAACATTTTGGCTTCTAGACGTGCATCTGAAGAGGTCATAGTCCAGAACTGGACTAGTACAGACATGATGATGATTAATGAAATACAATTATATAATGACGTTTCTGCGTTTTGACAGCTGAATAATTATAGTGCAGCAAGGGTATTGACTATTGTTGAACACAGCCAAAGTTGTAACTAATAGTTTCCAGCAAAATGATTGGTTAGGAAAAGTCTCGACGTCACCGCGTTGTAAAAATTGCGCCTGTCAATAAACGTCATACACGTTTATATGCAGATTCTTGTGTAACTTAAAAGCACTGCAATTTGTTGCAGAAGTGATCTCCAACAGAGATAGACTAATAGAATTGTTAAGCGAAATTCCAATGGCCATCGTGCTAATCACGATCCCAGCGGCTAATTAATATATTAACTGAGCTGTGGCAGAGATCTCATCTAGACAGAAGTAGCCCGGAGAATGAGCGGTATGCCACCAAATATAGAAGAAAGTGTTCTATATGAACAAAACAGGAACAAATTAGAAAAATGTAGAATTTCGCTAACATTAACAAAAATGTCTCTTCAGTACCTAAAACCTAGTGATTATATAATCTATGGCAGCAATCTCGATTCGAGTTAATGCAGAGCCTTGTGTCAACCCTTTGACCACCGAGGTAGGTTATACTTGATAAACGAAAAAGAGCTCTCTACGCCGAGGTCGGCTCGACCCGACGAAAACGTTTGAAAATTGCATAGCTCGGCGGAGGGCACGGCTTTAGGCGCGGTGCTCAAAAGGTCAAAGATGATGCTCAAAAGTTGAAAAAACAATTTTTAAAAGTATAATCAAGTGAACAACAATTTTAACATGACCAATAAGAGCTGTTAACAACTCTTGCTTAGTATTTGTAACTATTCTTTTTGTCAACAACATACAAGATATAGCATAAAAAAATGGCGTATGGTGGAAAATTACTACATCCATACATTATTTTTACATACATTAATTTATATATTAATTTTTTAACTAACAAGACTGATCACATTGAAGACTAGACAATCATGCGCAGTTTGCTAGACCTACTATAGAAAAAATGCGGTAACATTTTTATCGCGTACATAGTAATAGGTATCTTAAATACCTACATTTTAGTGTACCTTATTTTAACTGTCATAAGAAAATTCGAAGTTCAAAACTGCAATTGTTTCAACTGCAACTCAAATGAATTCCATCGTGATGTATGAGTTGATCAAATAGATGAATATGAGTGGCAAGCTTTAATAAAAACAGTCAGAATTAAATACCAAACAAACCCAATTGCAACCTCAGCAATAACAATAAATCATAGATAGACGAATGCACAGATTGTACAGTTTACAACACGTTGTTACTTCTCGTTATCTTCGTAACACTAATCCACTTTCCGAACGAGACGAGATTTAACTGACGATCTTGTAAATGATTGTAAATTACACAGCGTTTGAAAATTTTGTACACAAGATGATTACAATCTTAGCCATTAGCAAAAGTTGTTCAAATTGTGCTGTCAAACAAACTAGTGATTTTTGTAACAGGTAAACAGAGATGGGTAGGTACTTCACGCAACGCAATGCTATTTGGTGTTTCGTGCGAAAATAGCTGCGATCAACGGAATTTGCGTTAATAGTTGTGTCAACGTAACGGTTAACGTTTTGTTATGCAAACATATCAATATTAATAATTTTTCGCGTTTTATTTGTACGGCTACTTCAAATATTTTTATTTTACGTACGTACATAAAAGATAATGGTTTTTGGGAATCTTCTACGCGAATTCTGTAAATACTTGCACGTAGAATGTTTAGCAAAGCTGCTATTATAGAAACACGTCATGCAAGCAAACACTTGTTACGACCTACATGACCTCCAACAGAGAACACGATATTTCAATTCAAATCTATTAAATCGTGGGAATTAAAGTCATACGTTTACTTCGGTATTTCTCATCATTGCATTCTAACCTTAAACTTGACCGTTTACTTGTTGTTAACATCAATATTACCTTAATTTAACAATGGCAACTACTACCTAATCTCTGCCGGAGTCGAACGCAAAAAGGGCGATGGAGGTCATATTAACGAGTTCCTGTTAACCTTTGACACAGAGCCGTTAACTTTTGACATAAGTGTGGCGAAATAGTTTTAATCAAATGTTTGTATCGATCAGTTGATGTTATCATACTTATCACTGTTTGAATGACAATGACATAGAAGTTCGAATCAAAATCGAGGTGAATGTTTGACTATTTGGATGTGGAAAGTGACCTTGAATAATATTACATTCATAAATAATATTACCAATGATTGCGTTTTTTTTTTGTAATTTTCAGAAGAGTTCGATGTCATTTTTATTGATACTTAATTACGAAGATAGGGATGAGATTTAACACGCCAGGCTTTTACGAGTAGTTTAGAGAAAGCTATTTTGAATCCGACTTTACCTAGGTTTATGTAAAATACAAATTACTAAAGGCACTCATATGTGTGTACCGAAGATTCAATGTCTGTGTTATGACGTTAAAAAGTGCATTTTTGTGCCTATTTATTAAATTATTGATGACTTTGAGTTTGACTATACTTTTTTTTTATAATCTCAAAGACACTCCATTACAATCTAGCCTAAGAAGACTAATAAGTAATTCGAATTTAATTTAGACTTCTAGTTAGAGTAAAACTACGAATATGTACATCAACACTTTTCTTATTGTCTTTATTAAGGCGAAGACACTTAACAGGTAGCCACTAACTTTATTACGACACACTCTCTGCACTCAATTAACTCAAAACGTTTTATCCTTTTTAGTTTTGACTATACTTTGATAAAATTGTTTTTATCTGTCTTTATATTTTTATTCAAGACGGATTTCCAGTTTGTTTGTAATATATTGGTTTGTATGTGATTTGTACCTAGTTATGTAGATGTATAGATTGATAAAACCGTTGGTTTGGTTTTGTTTGTCAATATTGATTTACATCTCATCTCTATCATTACCAATATTTGGCCTTTTTAATCTACTTAAAAATACTTACTCTAGGAGTGTAGGCAAATATTTAGAAGCTATCGTTGTTGTGATCTTTGAATATATTTAAATATATAGGGCTATATATCTAAATCTCATACAGGCACTGCGTGAGACTATCGTGACTCGTTTAATATAAATACATTGCATTGCTTTAGCAACAAACAAACATTTTCTTAGCTGATTCATCAAAGTGATCGTTTAGTCGATCGATGGGTTTCATTATCGATTCCATTTTGATCGCAAATTGATCGATTCGATGCAACCGGTGCATTTGCGATACATCTGTGGTCTGACCAGATCGAAATATCGTTTGTCATCGTTCATCATCCTTATTCCATGTCGGAAATCGTAAAGATAATCAATAAGTTCAAGATTTTTTAATTATATCATTCTATCAGTCTAGTAATTAAAAATATAGGTAAAGTAAAAAGTAGAAGGTTATGTCCAGCAGTGTGATGTTAAAGATATAAATTTATTAATATACATGAAACTAATTAATTACCTATTTCATCTTTATATATGTCATAACAATTATCATAAATATGTTATGCATACATATGATACATCCCTACGATATGATACAACTACGTATGTTATCGTTGACAAGAAAGACCCAGAAAAGTTATAGGTAGGTAGGTAGGTAAGTAATAGGTACTTACTAAATCATTCATAGTTTATCCTCCTAGCCCAAATTTTGTCATAAATTAAACTGTAACAAAGTCACAATATAATCATAACATTAAACTTGATATGAATGGATAAATATCTACATAAAATGAATGAATACATAAAGAACCTGCTTACACGTAATCCCTTAGGGTACGTCCCAAATCTGACGTTTTTATATCTTCAACAAAAAGGCAAGGCTCTTAAATCTGAACTTACAGCCTTATTATCTTAATAACTTGTACGGAGATATAATGAAACAATTAAGACAATACCAGTATAGAATAGACAAACTGGTCAAGTACGAGTAGAAAAGATGTTGCTGTGTTCCGTAACTACGTTTTTAATCCCCCACGCAAAAAGGAGGGGTGTTATAAGTTTGACCACTAGGTATGTGTGTCTGTTTGTTTATCTGTCTGTGCTTCTATCTGTGGCACCGTATCTCGTAAATGGGTGAACCGATTTGGATGCGTTTTTTTATTTGATGGCAGGTTTCTAGCGGTGGGTCTTGAAAATGTCAAAATCGGTCAACATTTTACCACAATCGGTTTAGCCGTGTTTTACTTTTTATAGGAGGTTTTTTTGTGTCGGGGGTTATTTAATTTTAGCTTACTGAAATTCGTTATTAATCAACTACAGATTTATGTTAGTTTTGGCTACTATCTATTCTCACCTGCTTAATGTTAGGTGTCGATGTGGACGAAGATGGAGAACATAGATTTATAGGAAGACAGCAGTTGACTTCTCATAGACCCATATCTCTGCTGATTTGTGGATAAACTAGGCTTGATTATCAGAAAACAGATTATAACTCCGTGACTTCTCATAGCTTTATGGTAAAAGATACTGTTGAAATTTAATAAAATTATTTAGGTGCCTACTTATAAATGGGGCTTAACCAATCAAAAGAAAGAATTATTTGAATGTGTATTGTACACATTTTAGTGAATATAATTTTCATAATGATTGAAATCATATTTTAAAATATTTGAGAACAGCCTAGAAAGATAAATGTCGGCAGAAAGATGTACGACGTTTGGTCATGATGTTTATTAACAAGCATTCCGTTTTACCATCAGCTACGGAATCCTAAATAACAAGGAGATCACATTAATCTTCCTCAAATGTCCGCTAGTTTGTTAACTTTTGTCAAACACGAATTCGGTTTTTAAATGTAGAGAAATTAGAATAACGGCCGCGTTCAACTATTTATTTTAGGGTTATCAATATACTTAATATCCTTAGGGCATGTTATTGAATTTTAATAAGATTTTTAAGGATGTTAGACGTGTTATTTGGGTCGTTACGTGGTGATCCTGATTAAAAAGGACGATGGGCAGAAGTGGCTTATCAATTGATGGTACTTTATCGCTCTTGGATTATCTCAAGCCAGATTTATCTATTTTAGTGTTGGGCTTGGTCAACTTACTTGACCTGCTCTTTTTCTAAAGTTTTTCGTGTTGTTTCTCTTAGAGCATCCATTTAAATATGTTTTTCTGACTGTGATAACCCTTTGATCGCACTTATGTTTGACGGATAGGACCACCTTTGTGCGTATGTAGGTACTCGATGTGAATGTTTTATTTGTACTGTTGTTCACTTTGATTATCACTGATTGCATGCAAACTATAAAAATCTCTTATATTAATATTTTTTAATTGACCTCAAAAAAAAAGAAAGGTTCTCAATTCGATTGTATTTTTTTATGTTTGTTTCCTCTGAACTCGGTCATCCATAAACCGATTTGAAAAATTCTTGTTTCAGCGTTGGGTTCAGTATAGCTACTAGGTGGTCCTATATATATTTTATCGATATTGAACCTTGAACTTCGAAGACAGGTAGGTGATGTACCTACCTGTCAAGAATTAAAGTTGTTTTTTTGTTATAAAATGAATTATAATTATGAGTAATTACGGATGCACTGTATCAAAAGTCAGTTATCGAATCAAGTCGACTAATTTTATTACCACGCTTCAGACAAAAAGTTCGTTAAGCTTCTGCTATTGACTTCTTAATCACTATTTAAATTAATCTCAAGACTTGTTCTGCCGAATACCTCCACGAAGGCATAAATTAGGTATCTCTTTTGAAAACATCTCCGCAGGTATTTAAAGAATCCCTCCGAGAAATCAACGCAAGTCTCTCAAGCACTATCTCGATGGATTAACCATGTATTTATTCGCCAGAAAAGTGTTTGCATTCCACCCACCACCTTTCTATGAAAGTCACAGTTGTTGCTACTAACTACTAAACGCTTCAAGTGAAAATGACCTCACACCTCGGTTTTCCAATGCTACATGAATAGTATGAACGCAATGAAAGTCTGTTGTTGTTTCGAGACGTAAACTTGGGTGAGAATAGCTGTGCCTGAATTGAATTTAAGTAGATTCTCTTGGCTGAAGATCGGACTCAATTGAAATGACGTGTGTGCGCTAAGAATAAGGAGAGACTAAGCAGTGAATGAAAATACAAAACTTCAAATAAAGTTATGATAATAAGTTCTGTGATAACTACATTATCTATTGAATACCGGATATTTTATTGCGAGAAGGACGTCCTGGTCCTGAAAAGGGTTTTCATTTGGACATCGTGATCTGCTGCTGTTGTAGAGACATTCAGTTTGGTCAATTAAAACGTTGACTGGTTTAGTTAAAAACGTTGGAGTAGTGGAAATTTTAGAACATCGTAATTTTAAAATGATTATACAACCCTAAAACGTCATACATAGAAGCAAAGAATCCTTCTCAAGGTCTGAGGGGAGCAAGCAGTACTTTGCAGGGCAATACAAATTAAACTACTAAAGACTACCTAAAATAGTAATAAAATACTCGTGGAACTAAGGGAATTTCTTTGCAAGATTTAAAGGAAGCAATACCTCGCAGGGTCCCTGGGCAGGCAGTAACGCTGCTGCACGGCGACTCCACCACCGCAGGTCCTAGAGCACGGGCTCCACTTGCCCCACGCGCTCCATGCGTACATCGTCGTCGTGTTCGTTCGTGTCGTCTGCATCGTTCGAAGCACCTGGAAATATGAGATTGTTAGATAATCAAACAAGGAGCTGCAAAATTCTGCTTAAACATTCGTTTGGAAAAATTGATGGTGAATTGTAGATGAAATTTTGCTGTCCATGATAATGTTTGAGCTCCATCGATTTTATTTCCCATAGTAGAAACTGCTTATGATCTTCACTGTCCCAATGTTTCCTTATCTACTTTTAGAATATTACTTGAAAGTTGGTAACTCAGATTTTGCAAAAGCTCTGATGCTTGTAAATATTATTCTTACAGTTATAGAATAATATTTACACTCCGCCGTCCATTTCTGTATACATTCCTTCACTTGTGGGTTGTCTGGAAGAGATCGCTTTGAGCGATAAGACCGCCCATTGTGATATTATTATTAAGTTAGTTGTTATTTTAGTTTTTAATTATTTCTGTATTTTGGTGTTACAATAAAGAGTTATTCTATTCTATTCTATTCTCCGCAACTGATCAAGTGACAAAATTTATGTTGACAAATTTTAGGGTACCATGGTACGAGGATCATCCCTAAAATAACGTTTCCAAATCATGGCTTACCATCATAGCTTACCAGTTACATAGATAAAAATATTATACTAAATTCCAAATTAAAACTGCACGGAAGTCAAGTATAGATTTAAGACCTACCTTCTACCACCACACTACAACTGGAGAACCATATGCCATTATATAAATTGGCGAAAGTAGACCATCTCTCTATTACTTTGTTTCACAGCTTCACAGCTGGTCAATTTACTCCCAAGGACTGCCCAATTTGTGGGAGCAAGATTTGATTCGACGCCAATGACATATCAATCAGTTCACTCCAAGTTTAATAGAAATGACCAATTATATCAATCAGACGTATTACCTATATAGTGGTGATTTGCATGACCGCGGTACAGACATTTTATTGAGTAAATTGACAATGATACTAATTTGATGGCAGTCTTTTAATGTTCTTAGATCATAACGTGTCTAGTGATAGCATTTTCAATGCAAATAATTCTATATTTGGAAACGTATGCACCTGTAATCTATCTTGTTGAGCTTAGACAATTGCTTTTGTGTATTTGTATATCAGATAATCTCCATGAAGGAGTGACTTTGCTACAAAACAATTAGTGAATAGTAGGTACAAGTATGTGATGTTCTCCGTATCTAAGATATCCTGTGTAGGTTTAGGATATTCAGAACTAGAACAGCTTTTGCATGCTGTTTAATTGTTTATTATTATTATTAAACTCTTTATTTCAGGCAACATTAAAGTACAACAAAGTAAAATTAACAGGGACCCATAGAATATATACCTTACAGACTTACATATATACAATATTTTTTTTTTATGTAACTGAATGACGAGACGAGCTGGTCGTTTGCCTGATGGTAAGCAATACGCCAGCCCATAACAATAACAGCACCACCCAGAACTTTGTTTTGCAAAATCCTGCGCGGCGCTGCACTGCGCTCGTCACCCTAAGACAATTAGCTGTTGAGTCTCATAATGCCCAGTAATTTCGCTGGCTACAATGCCCTTCAAACCGGAACACAGTAATGCTTGCGCACTACTGCTTGGCGGCAGAATAACTGGCAAAGCGGTGGTACCTACCCAGACGGCGTCTCGCATACGAGAAACCTACCACCAGTAAAAAATATCAGTAATACAAAAATATAAAATTAGGTACATTAAATAAACCACACACACTACTTCACAGGGTTCAAAAATTTCGCTCCTTCCCTGTATCTCCGGATATTAATGTGCTGCTACGTGAGTAAATATTTTTCAATAATATTTATGGATTTTAACTTAGATTGATAATTGACAAAGGATGATTTATTACTTTATTAATATATTTTTATAAACCTATATTTTCGTTAAGCTTAGTATTGCACATTCAGGCGTAAATAGCCTTGATTCCAATCCAACATTAGATCCATTCCGCACGGAAGTTCTCAATATCAGTCTGTCAATAAAGACGTGTGCTAGGATCGAATAACATGATCTACAAGACTCGAGCAGTTTCATTAGGAGCAACTACCTTGTAATAGGAATTTAATTGATTTTGTCAGCTGAGTTTATTTTGAGTTTTGGCAAGTTTTTCAAGCTCAGCAAGTCAAGGTATTAATATAAATTCCCAACGATCATGAACATCGATGAACATCGATGAATGATGGGTAGTGTTGGGTACTATGAAGACCATGATATCACACCACCGGAACATGAAACAGATGCTTTTTTAACCGACTTCAATAAAGATTCTCTATGCGATTGTATTTTTTTTTTACTTTTTTTATGTTTGTTACCTCAGAACTCCGTCATTCATAAACCGATTTGGAAAATTCTTTTTGCGTTGGGAATAGCTACGACGTAGTATTTCATTGATAATTGACCTTGGACTTCGAAGATACATTGAAGTCGGTTTTTTTGTTTGATAAAACGTATACTCGTTACATCACAAACATTTGACCTGTCGCAGGAAATGCACCATTGGCCAACCACGACACGACAGAAGTTGTATGTTTTTATTAAGCTCCCATATATTATAATTCCATATTTTTCATGTCTTTAAAAGGAGTTATGTATGTTATTTTTACAGTATTGACTTTAAAATTACTTGAGCTTGAGCTTGCTTGAGAGAGATAAATGCAAATCCAATTACATTAGCAATTTGTACCCATATTTACAATTAATAAATGATTATGATTATGATTATTATGATTATGATTAAGTTAAGGATCTATATTTTTTAATTATATTACAATCACATTATAACAAGCGAATTTCAGTAAACTACAATTTAAGAAACCCCCGACACAAAAAAAACCTATAAACAGTAAGAAAACGTCTGAACCGATTTTAATAAAACATGTCAAAGAACCACCGCTTAAAAACCTGCTTTCAAATAAAACAACCGCATCCAAATCGGTTCACCTGTTTAATTAAGAACTATTATGCCACAGACAGACACACATAGTGGTCCAACTTATAACACCCCTCCTTTTTGCGTCGAGGTCAAAAAGGATGTAAATAAGTATGTTCCATGTCGTAATTACGTATTATGTAAGGAATGTCTTACCGGTCGTCCAACTTCTGTGTTTGTTGACTCCGCTCGTATCACAGAATTCTTTGAAAACATCGGCAGAATCCTGTAACAATAACATCAGAAAGTTAAATTTAGTTAGGGGTACAGTGTATCTTTCATATACATGTTATTTTCTCTATCTCTAATTTAAATCTCAAAGAAAGTTAGTCATCAGCACCTCTCGTCACGTTCGTAAGTACTTCGAAACTACTTGACGAATTTTGATGATATTATCATAAAAAAAATAGAGGAAAGTTTAGGTAGTTATTAATTATATTATTTTATAAAATATTTTATTTTTGGTTAGCGAACATTAGCATCCAAACTAGGAAATGTCTTTTGGCATACCAATACCCTCCAATCATAGTTTAAAAGATACAGAAACAGGGCCTCAAATTACTATGACAACTTAGCGATTCCTTGCTTCGAAATCACGTCAATTCCATCACATCTCTATGACGCATTCATATATTCATACTAATATATGATGCGTCATAGAAAATTAGAAAATACAAATTTCGCAGATGTCGTTTATTAATGAAGGAATCGACGTGATTTCGAAGCAAGGAATCGCCAAGTTGTCATAGTGAATTGAGGCGCAGATTACAAAAATATTGTCTATAGATAACATAGAACAATTATCTCAAAGATACCTTCTCATACCTCACCGACAATCACGAGCGTAAACTGAGATCCTCCAGTAATTTACTTCTCTCTACCCCTTCACACCAAACATATTTTCGTGACAACTCTTTCACCATTGTTGCTGTAAAACTGTGGAATGGATTCCCGTGAGTATCAAAAAAGCGATCTCTAAAGAAGCATTCAAGCGACAAACTCGTGAATATTTCATCAAAAAGGTGTACCAGATAGATTGCAACCCCTAAAACGTTTCGTTTTTTTAGTTCCTCTTCTCCTCCCTGCTACTAGATCTATAATCCTATCCTAACCCATTGACGTAGTCAATTATTATTGCTGGTATATGTCTTTTTATTTATGTAATGTCTTAAGTATATTATTAAATATGCCTAATTATTAAATATATTTATTATGTATATATTTAATAATTAGGCTTGCAATAGGTATATAAAGTTTGTTATGTGGTTTAATATTTCCCATAAGACACTTCACTGCACCGCTACCATTTTTTCTTGCACGTCCTGGATGACTGGTAGAAAATGCTATCTAGCATTAAGTCCTCCATGTACAAACTGTTTTGTGCTAAAGTATAAATAAATAAATATATCTATTAAAGGTAAAAAAAAAATAACTTCTGTACGTAAAAAAAATAACTTTAACCATTTATCTCATTTCAACTGCATTTATATAAATAAACAAACCCTTCCCACCATGTCCTGTTACTCATAAGATTTATGAAATTTACCCAGCTTTTGGAATGCTTTCACTTAATTTACGAACCGACAAAATGTGCTGAAAATATGATTGTGTTTCTACGTCTTTGCAAGTACTTGGCATTGAACCTTTGGGTTACTCATTGCTTCTTTAAATACCAGCAATAGTCCTAAATGCCATTAATTTACACACCAAGTTTAAAACGATAAAGTACTTACATTGACATAAATATTAGCGTCTATTTTTACTTTGTCTTTTAACTAACGAAACCTTTAACGTTCTAAAAATAAGACAACGGATAAGAGTCATGATAAAAATATGCCTTTAATTTACAAACAACACAGTTTAGTTGAATTTTTTTTTTATTCATGGTTATTATTACTATTTATGACTAACCATGGATGTCATGACATGACACAACTAGTTAAGTCACGGGTAACTACTTCTCCCTAAAACATAAGTCAATACTAGAACAAAAATCTACAAAAAATACTGTTATGTCTATTTAAAATTTTTCGTTCCTGTAGGTTTCCAAATTGTGAACCTAGTAGGTAAGTACAGATAAAAATCTATAGGTGGTCATATTTATCTATTCATCATTACCATAGTAGGTATATGGATATATACTACGGGAGGGACGTTAACGGGATTGGAGCGGGTAGGTAACAGGATAAGAGTGGGATAGTAATGGAATACGAGAGGGTGATGGTAACGGGATATAAGGGGGACGGTTCCGGGTTAGGAGGGTCGGTAACGGGATATAATAGGGATAGAAGCGAGACGGTAATGGTATAGGAAAATGACGTGATCTGGATAGGAGCGGGACGAAAGCAGGAGCGGGACAGTGAAGGAATAGGTCGGGGTCGGGATCGGGATAGGAGTGGAGCGGGAGCAGGAGCAGGATTAGGGTAGGACAGAAAATTGTAGGGAACAGGTTAGATTACTTCAATACGCGTACGAAGTCGCGGGTAACAGCTAGTATACTTTATAATTAGTAGATAGATCTTCTAATCGCTGTTAGTTACTGTTGTAAATAATTATTTACAACTCTGTAAATAACTATTTACTGCAATATCTATCAGTGTAACCGTGACGAAAATAATCTGCGAATAACCTTAGCCTAGGTAATTAAAGAAGAAGTTAGCTTCGTGTTAAACACTGAAAGACCGTCGTAAAATAATTTGAAAGGCGATAGTAAACAGCGTCTCAGATCATCAAATACCTCCTTTAAACTCGTATAAAACTAATATAAATCAGTCTGACTTGTTCCAAATATCTATTTACGTTAAGGAATGCGTCCATTAACAACGTTTGACAGACTATGCAAACAGCGGAGGAAAACGAAATACGCACCAATTTAGGTAATGAAAGAGTTGTGGCTCAATTTTTTTGTTTAATTGGCGTGGGGTTATTTGATTAACTGTTTTTGATGGAATTTACTTATGTAGGTCAGCATTGTGAGTTATTGTCTATTTTGAAAAGTTAATGAAGAATAGGATACAACTAGAGATAAAAAAGACAGGAAGGTGTGCTACTGTTATTCACTTTCAACAGGAATTCAATAATCAGGAATACCGTTAGTAATTACATAGAAAACAAAGATGCATGCAACATTCCTCTTCTGCCAAGTAGCCAACTAGCACATAAGAAATATAATATCTATCTATATATCTATTGTCTATCTATTATCTATCTACACGGCGTGTTTGCCTTATAGTTTTTTTTTTTTTGTATACATAAAGCCATGTATATAATTGTTTGTATACCTGATATTACGATGAATAAATATTTCATATCTATTGTTTAAACAAACATATTGTAACAAAAGTTCTAAAAAAGTGTCCCTCAGTTTCTCGCCTTATCTTCTGGGTAGTGGTTCTTTTTGCAATACATTGTAATAATTGACGTTCATAAGTGCGTCTGTGAAATTGAATAAAGAACTTTTGAACTATTAACTTTGAATTCCCAAATATAACACACTACTACAAAATAGCTGCCTAATTAAATCTCTAGGGAAGCCTCTGAATTACATTTTATCTTAGGTGTATCTAATGTATTAGACATTTACATTAGGTACATTAAAGCCTGAATTCAATCACTGTCTTCTATCAATCCAACAATACTAGGTCTTCACACTCAGAACCCGCTGAAACCTTGATTGCAAAGTACACAAACATGCCGCCAGCAGCCGATCACAAATCAATGTCCTACCATTCGTACATTCGTACTCCAATTAGGCCCATCTCATTCGATTCCGTGATCTCATTCTGGTCTAAAGTCGAGTGATTTACCGCCGTATCGGTGACGCAAGTGTCCACCAGTCCGTGACCGAACACTCCTTGTACCTATGTGGCCTATTTAGTGTTTACACATGCCAATGTGTCGAACGGGCCGATTCGTTATGTGGGATACCATTTGATCAGTTCGGATTGGTATTGAAGAATTTCGTTTATGTACAGAAGCTGGACATTTTTGAAACAGACTCTTCCTTATAATGGAAAGTTGATTGAATCATATTGAAAGTTGAGAGTGGGGAGAGTTTCATTATTTAATAAAATTAATTTCGGAGCCTTTTGTTCAAAACACTAACACATTAACTGAAATAGAACCTAATTATTTATAAGCGAAATTACATCACTACAAATATTATAATCCTGGAATTGGAAATAATTTTGCTCCGAAGAGAGCTGACGAAGAAATTCGTTATGTTAGTTACGAAATAGTACCGATTTCTAAAAATATATGTAAGCACTGAGGATTCGTTTCAGGTTTAGAATCTATTACCCTATAAGTCATCTCCACTTATTAGCGAAACAGAAAGGCCATTGTATACAAAAGGCATGTCAGCTAAAAAATACCGGAGCTGTGACGCTACCACACATAAATGGATAACCATAGATCGTAGTCGTGTGAACGCATGGAAGCGTATTCGCGGGAGCGGGAACTTTCAGCGTTTTACGCTGATATAAGATTAGTGCCACATTTTTAAGGCTTTCAAAATGTTTTATATCTTATTTTATGTCAGCTTGGCTTTAGTAAGTATAGCTTATCCAGCTTGGAACATCGCAATTTTTATTTATGATATTCAAATTATTCAGTTTAGGTCGACGAACTGTTACGACTGTTTAGGGTTTGTGCATGAGTAGAAATAATCGTTATACCTACGTTAATTTCGTGTGTGGACATATTTTTACATCGTTCTCAATATAAAATGAAATACATTTACGTATTACAATTATATTCCAAATTGATAAGCGTAGAAGCACTAAGACGAGTCATATCATGAGCTGGTGACGTTTCCACTCCTGGAAATGGGCTTTCTCTTACAGAGAGAGTAAAGGCTACCACCCCCTGGCCCAATGCAGGATGATAGAAGTCACATGTCCTTAAATATTCCTCCTTCGTTCCTAAAGTATAAATATTTACTGAGAACTAAGTGTTAAATACGCACTTTTTTTTTGTAGAATTGAATGACGAGACGAGCTGGTCGTTTGCCTGATGGTAAGCAATACGCCAGCCCACAACAATAACAGCACCACCCAGAATTTTGTTTTGCAAAATCCTGCGCGGCACTGCACTGCGCTCGTCACCCTGAGACAATTAGCTGTTGAGTCTCATAATGCCCAGTAATTTCGCTGGCTACAATGCCCTTCAAACCGGAACACGGTAATGCTTGCGCACCCTAGCACTTAACTTAAGATTGATGCCGGGCCAGCAAGATTTGAACTACAGTGCGTCGGGTCGAACGATTTTCCGTTGCGTCACACTAAGGAATCATATAGCACCATTTATTTCAACAATGACGTCACAATGTAGCCACATAATGCTCGCTCTCCGCTGCGCTTTTATTCTATTCAGGCTCTGTTTACTTAAGATTCGTTAGCACCATTCTCGTTTTATCCAGATACACTCCAAATGGCGCTCGCTATAAATGGAGCGGCTGATAAATCTAAATTTTGCTTTGTATTCACCATTCACGCTCTTTGTGAATTTTAGGCCAGCGCTTCTGATGTACAGGAGGTTTCATAGTAGGAGCAATATTTATTCTGCTAAGACTGGTGCAGAGAATTGAAAGCTTTTATTGTAGTTTCTGTTTGTGTTTTGTGTGTCATTTATTGCCAACTTCTGCACTTACGAGAAGCTGGCTACTTTTATTTTGCAAGTTTTTTTGCGTCTATTAGGGTAATTTCCTTCTCTAAACTCTCATTATTGAATTTGTTTTTTTTCAATCTATAGTGCTCTATATATAATATCTGATTAGGCGACATAAAACAATAGACTTTGTATGCGCATTTAAAAGACGCGTCAATATTTAAAAAACTCTTCTGCAGTATTTCAAACACAAACTCAAACATTATTTCTTCAAACATCTAATTAAAATCATCAAAGGGGGTTTGTTGAGAGTACACCAGTTATCCACCAGTGAGTACACCAATAAGCAAATTCTTCGTTTAGGCAGTCCATTTTAATGGTACCTACTTCTTCACAACCTGCATTTTGTTACCATGTTACAACACTGTACAGTCGGCACAATGTGGCGTTTTCTTGCATATAAAATTAGCACAGTGCTGTCCCATAAATAGACACAATACAAGATTATACTATTCCAAGTTACAAGATGCTAACTTTGTCTTTCGTATAGTATAGTATAGTAGGACACTGGTATTCTTAGAAAAGATAAGTATAATATAGGTGGTACGTCTCTCGTATGCGGGAGGCCGTCTAGGTAGGCATAAAAGAATTTTCCATGAGTTCTGAGATACCAAACATCACGAAAAACAATCGAATTGAGAACCTCCTTCTTTTTACAAGCTTTTATTTAACTTACAATGCTTGGGTCAAATCTTGCAAGTTGAATCAGAACCACTTTCTCTTATGCTACGCAGTTGAAATTTTGCAAAGGTACTTGTCAAAGTCCAATGACAATGCAATATTATGGTAACAGCCAGCTGATCTGATGATGAAGACGGAAGGTGGGCAATGGAACTCCTTGACGGATAATCGTAAACTACTAGTGTTTGGGCTCATTATAATGATCGCGGTTCCGATACCGAATTTGTTAAAAGCTTGCCTTGAAAAATATATTTTTCAACAGAAATCTTGTTTAAATTATGATAATTATTACCTATCCAATTTATTAATCGTCCTTATGCTTCTATTAGCTCTCAGTAAATATTTATATCAATTTAATCGTTTTCTTTTCTTGTTAATATTTCTGGTAAAGTAGCAGGAAGTTATACAAATACAAAATTCTTTATTGTATCTATACCAATTTACAAAACGCAGTCTTAATTAACGCTTAAAACGATTTCTAGCAGACAACCTTTGGATTGACAATATCGGAAGAAGTAGACGGCGGTGTCATCTATATAATATGAATACTATTACCTATATCAAAAACCTATATCAATCTTTTAACAATTATTTTAAGCCGACCATTATTATACATCATAATTATTTATTCAAAGCTTTACCATATTACGTAAGTGATCAGTTATTCGCATCACACGTTGCTCATGATTATTCGTACTAATCAAGTAGGCTTCAACCAAGAAACCCTACGTCTGCAATAAACGCCGCCAAAGGTCAGGGCGGAATCCTTAATAATATGCCAACGCTTTTGCCATTTGAAAAACATTACCTACCTATAAACATTTGTTGGTATATAAAATTAACTATCACTATTGACAGGTCGTTTACCTCCGCAGGGCATAATAGCACTCTTAATAGACCTGCTGCTTTCTTTATCTTAATCAGCGTTTATCCCGACCGGTGGTGTCATGGTCTTATAGCTTGAATCTTTTATACCTTGCACGATCTCTTGCATCGATTGGTGAACTCTTACCTCTCATTTCGTCTTCCACAAAAAACCACCGTCTTCATCTATTTAACTACACGGTATAAAGCCAAGTTAGCTACAGACGATTTATTTTAAACATGTTGAGCCCTTTGAACGCCCCAGCCTCGTGTCGCGAATATTTTAGTTTATTTTACTCTTGCTAGAATTTACTAGTTTGAACATACAAGGAAGTAGTTCAACAGTAGGCAAAGGGATCTATGTTGTGGTGTAAAGATAAGAACGAATTTAATGATGTGGATAAACATACCTAGATAGTTAGAGTAATACTGTGGTTTGGTAGGTTTCTCGTATGCGAGACGCCGTCTGGGTGGGTACCACTGCTTTGCCAGTTATTTTGCCGCCAAGTAGTAGTGCGTAAGCATTGCTGTGCTAGTTTGAAGGGCATTGTAGCCAGCGAAATTATTGGGCGTTATGAGACTTGACAGCTAATTGTCTCAGGGTGACGAGCCCAGTGCAGCACCGCGCAGGATTTTGCAAACCAAAGTTCTGGGTGGTGCTGTTACTGTTATGGGCAGGAGTCTTGCTTACGATCAGGCGAACGACCAGCTTGTCTCGTCACTCATAGTTACATAAAAAAAAGTATGTCCATGCTCTCTCTTTTACACTTATTGGTAATATAAAGTCAATTAACAAACATACATCCAACGCTCACGTACAAAGCTGTGTCTTTTCATTAGTATTCCATAAAAGTAATTATACAGAACAAATTATAACTGTCAAGTGATTAATTTAACAAAGTACTCCAAATGATACCCAATTCCTTTTAAATAACAGTAAAGAACAAAGTAACTGATTAAGTCGTTAATCTTTTTATTAGTTCATTGATAACCATTGGCGTTTCGTGAAGCTTGGTCCTTTGATCCTATCTTCTCATTCGTATGCAGTCGGCGGCTATCGGCAGTATAAAGAACAGGCGCCGTCTGTGACGAAAATTATAATTACATGACACTGACGTAGGGTGTTTGAAGCCCTTAGTCACAGTGCACCTACTAACTACAGAAGGGCCAGTGCAGATTGGCAAAATCAATGCTCTATACTTTTATTTGTATGTTACCATGGACCAAATATACAAGATGTTACTGATACTATGACTATGAATGAGATGTCCCATTATCTCGCACTCGCACTTCTAGTTTAACATTGTGTTATGTTATTCTTAATTTATACCTCATTGCTTAGTGCTATATTTTTAGACATTTTAAAAGATATAAAAAAGAGACGTCCCCGCAGAGTTTATTGGTGCAATTTTCTCTAGCGGGCGTATTTCCGAAGCACTGGTAGAGTCAGTTTTCGCATTTCTTTTCTGGGCCCGGACTTTAATTTGAGTATGTGAAAGAAATGGGTGGACATGATTACCTTTTTTTTCAAAGTCATGAATGTTATTTTCAGGTTTTTAACGTTTTTAAGTGATTTGTTTTATGTGTATGACGTTTAAAGTGTATTTTTTGTGCCAATTTAATAATTATCTTTTGACTTTTGTACACGGCACAGATATGCACGGCGAGAACATAAACATGGCATTTATAAACTAAGAACAAAGGCGTGAGAGCTAAATTTCTCTGCCGGAAACTTTCCTCAGTGTCATATAATTTGACTTGATGGATGAAAGAAATAATGTGACTTTACCCTTTTAAAGGTGATAAACAAGTTGTATGAGGACAATATTTCAATCACTCGAAGTTTCTTCATGCTACTCACTGAAAAATCGAGTGAATCGGTAGAGCTCTTACTTTATATCGTTATAAGAAGTAAACTCGGTTAAGGGCATATTCGTTAAATTATGGCTGACTAGCTAACATTGGTCGGACTTCTTCATTAATGTGCATACAGGCATAGACTAACAGTATATTATCGTGAACATACATTAGTTTATAGTTATACTTATTAATATTTATTTATTAGGATTTATATTTTTATATATTTAATGGTTTAATAGTATTATAGTAATAGAGCGAGTGTGGCTCAGCGGGAACTCATGCGCCTTTCAATCCGACGCACCTGGGAACCATCGGGGAGACGGGTCTGAGCAGCCGCTCAACTGCCGTCTCTCTCTAGATCTATGTGCTCCATCTTAGGCCACATTATCGCTTCACATCAGGCGAGATAGTGGCCAAACAGATCTATTAGGCGTAAAAAAATAAATAGAAATAAAAATTATTTATAAATTATTTTACACCACCGTCTACTTCATTTTTTCCGATACTGTCCATGCAAAGGTTGTTTGGAAGAGATCACTCTCGACACGACCGCCCATTGTACTACCTTAGTTATAAGGTTAATCTGTAAAGATTTTTATGTTACTGGTATACCATAAAGAGATTTTGTATTGTATTGTATCTACTCCGCAATACAGCTTTAGTCATGACCGTCCATACTGTTTCAACCTTTTGAGCCCTTGTTTAGTGTTTAATTGTTTATTATGATTGTGTGTGTTATTTGATCATGAGCTTTATTATTTCCGTCCTGTTCTTTATCTTATTAATCATAAGTTTTATTATTGTTTATATGTATTTGGAAGTGTCAGCAGTAATAACATGTCTCAAAGTGTGTTTGCGGTTTCGAATTATTTTTTAGTATTAACGTAGGTATATAAACAAACCATTTCATTATTTTGGTTTGGTTTATTATATTGTTTATACTTAACTGTAAGATATACATCCTGTTCATAAAAAAAATGGCGCACACATTAAAGCTTTTCAGTAAGACCTACATTTTTTATGGCTCTGCGTGATGAAATGAGCAAATCGTTCGCCCGATGGTAAGCGCCACGCCTGCCCATAACAATTGCAATGCCACCAGAACTTTTAATACCATAAAAAGTACTTCGTAGCGCTGCATTGCGCTCATCACCCAGAGACATCAGATATTAATATTAAGTCTCATATGCCCAGTAATTTCGCTGGCTACAATGCCCTTCAAACCCACTACTGCTTGGCGGTAGAATAACTGACAAACATACTAAGCTTTTGACAATTTTAGTAACATTTTGTAACTTTCTTGTAAACTAGCTGCGCCCTGCGGTTTCACCCGTGGTTTTCCGGGATAAAAAGTAGCCTATGTGTTAATCCAGGGTATAAACTATCTCCGCACCAAATTTCATTAAAATCCATTCAGTAGTTTTTGCGTGAAAGAGTAACAAAGGTACATCCATACTTACAAACTTTTGCGTTTATAATATTAGTAAGACTTGTAGTTTGGTGTGAACAATAATTCAATGTACGAGTACGTACCTATTTTGTTGTGTATATGCATACATGTGCATATTAATCACAAAACAGGAAAAGGTTCAACACATAGATAAACACAAACACGAACGTAAGAAAGTTAAGATAAATAAGTTTTTTTTTGATGAAACATATATTTTTCAAGCTTTTAACAAATTCGTAATCGAAACCGCGAGCAGATTAAAATGTGCCCAAACACTAGTAGTTTACGATTATCCGTTAGTCAAGGAGTTCCATTGTCCACCTTCCGTCTCCATCATCAGATCAGCTGGCTGTCACCATAAAATTGCATTGTCATCGGACTTTGACAAGTATGCAAAATTTTAACTTCGCAGGACAAGAGGAAGTGATTCTAATTCAGCTTGCAAGATTCCACCCGGTCAAACATACATACATTGCAAGTTAAATAAAAGCTTATCTAAAAACATAAAAATTGAAATTCACAGTAAGTAATCAGAGTAACAATAAACGGTCTTATTGTTCCGAGCAGTCAACTTTTAGAGGGAAAGATCTAACGATGCTTAGTTACAAATGCTTTTACACATAAAAAATACAATTATTTTTAGTAAGTCTGACTGAAGTTTATGAAGTAGTGTAAGAGAAATACTTAACTCAGGTAACTTAATATTATATTGAGTGTTTAAGATAAGGTGAACCCTTTGTGTGTTATTCTGGATCTCATCAATAAGGATTAAGCATTAACTGAAAGATGATAGTCCATATCGAACTGAGTCATGCTTATTTTAATCCTGGATTTATTTCTATATTCGTATCCTGAGATCTTTTGCATTAAGTACCTAATATTAGTAATATCATGCACTAATCATGGATAAAAGTAGCATATGTCCTCTTCCAGGACCTAAAGAACCTACATACCAAAAAGAAGGTTCTCAATTCGATTGTATTTTTTTATATATTTTTTTTTGTTTGTTTCGTCAGAAGTCTGTCATTTATTAACCAATTTACAACTTTAGAGCGAGTGTGGCTCAGCGGGAACTCGTGCGCCTTTCAATATCCGACGCACCTGGGTTCGATTCCCGAGTCGGCCCTGCACCAATGACTTATAGTTAAGTGCAGATTTTGTACGCTCGCTCTAAAACGGTGAAGGAAAACATCGTGATGAAACCCGCTTACGCGCTTTGGAGTGGTAGGCTCTGGCCGTGGTTGTAATACCACCCACCGAACAAAGCCATGCCGTCAAGCGACCTAGTCGTGTTTAGGGATGATGTTCGGTGAACCATCGGGGAGACGGGTCTGAGCAGCCGCTCAACTGCTGTCTCTCTCTAGATCTATGTGCTCCATCATAGGCCACATCATCGCTTTACATCAGGCGAGATAGTGGCCAAACATAGATCTATCAAGTGTAAAAAAAAAATTGGCATTTTTTTGCCACTTAAACACTTAAACATTCGCATTTTATATTTGTGTGATAGTGTGATAGTAGATACTTTTGACCAATTTAATACATTATTTAATTTGTCATTTAATATGAATAAAGACATGACGACATACTATTATTTTTAATAGCTTGTCTCATTCATCAATGCTGTAATTTTATTAATGTCCTCTAATTATACCAGCATTAAACACACAAACGAGTACCATCTAATAAAATTAGCCATCCGTTAACTGGACATTTATTTACGGGTCTAAAATGCAAATAGGGTCGTTTCTGACCAGCACCCGACAAATCAAATTATAAATGTTGTTTGCCGACCGTGTAAAGGCCCTTTTGTGTGAGCGCCATAAAAATAATTGGTGTAATTCTTCTCGGCCGTTTGTTATAAAATTGGGGTTAACCAATGGTGAGTGGTTTTCGTGCATGATAACTTCAATATGTTTTATTTAATGGGGTTTTATGCAACTGTGAAATGAAACAAGTCGTTCACCTGTTGGTAAGTATCACGCGTGCCCGAAATGCAGTGCTACCCAGAACGTTCATACCAAAAATATACTGTGTGGCACTGCATTGCGCTTGTCACCCCGAGACATCGGTCATATATAGGTTTGAACTCCAAAGCATCAGGGGATTGAGTGTTGAAGTACATCAAAGAAACGCTTCATGGACGGATCCAGGGACAGATAGCAATACAACTGTCGAAGCTGGATTCGACAAGGACCACTGAATTCAAGTCCTATAGGCACCAGGTTCTCCAGGTTTCCAGGTTCAACTGTTCCTGAATTCTGACTTCTGGCCTAGTATACCGGAGATACAGGGAAGGAGCGATATTTTTGAACCATGTGAAGTAGTGTGTATGATTTAATAAATGTTATCTTATATTTTTGTATGTAATCAAAAATACCTATGTTAGTCTGTATGGTATTTATTATATGGGCCTCAGTTAATTTAACTTTGTTATACTTTGATATTGCCTGAAATAATGGGTTTAATAATATGTCCAATAATTTTGCAAAGTTTGTATACCCGCATGACGTTTTGTATCTTATTTTCTAAAATCTATGTACATATACTTTCAATATTATAAATAAATAAAAACACCCAAAAATCACATACATAGATCCTGGCTCCTAACTAGGATTCCCTGTATCTAGGGTCCTGGTTCCCTAGATATAGGGAATCCTAGTTAGGGGATCTACGACTACGAGGATTGTGGTCCCACAACACCCAGACAGGAAACAAATGCTTGCGCTTTTTTTTCTGTGCATAAAAATTTGTCCCGTCGCGGAAATGCGAAAGTTGAATAGAACGCATGTTTGTTATTCAATCACGCCAACTATAGAACGGATTTGGATGAAATTTGGCACAAGAGTATGATCTAACTTAGAATATAATAGATGTGTGTATATTATAGATAATAGATGAGTGTTATCTAACTTTTTATGAGAAAATTCAGTTTTTATTTCATCCTGACTGTGTCATTTTCTAAAATGAAAAATACAGTTTTTTTCTCTAATAATAATAAAAGTTTTTTCTCTGTAATAAGGCACAGAATAATTACTAGTATAAGACGAAGTTATAATTGTATATAGGCATCTATGAATAAAATCAAACCTGTCCATGTTATTACTGGCAATCAGCGCACCCTGAATAACTGTTTAATGTAAAGCTTTACATTAGATGTCTAATAAAAGTACCTAGTACCTACCTACGTACATACCTTTATAATATTATGGTGCTTACCTACCATTAGTTTCTTAGAGAGCACAAAAAATGTCATCGGTTATCGAATTACGTGCGATTCGTTAAAGTTATTTAGTCCATTACGTTAAAATAAAATATAGCGTTGAAATATTTACGATGACAAGATTTTTTCCGTGGTTGTTCCAAAATCTCAGTTAACCGAACAATGCTGAGTCTGTGAATCAGCGACTTTATTTAGCAAATTTCTTACGTAATTGATATTTTTTAGTAGAATCACCAATTGTGGTGATATCTACCATAATTGGTATTTTTTTTCAGTCGCTATGGATACCAATGATTCGAAGTATAGGCATGATGCAATGTTACGTGACATCATGTCAGCAGACCCAACCGATGACAAAAACGCTGGTTATACTGCAGTACCTTGTCGTTTTAACAATCTAAGTGCCTTTTCAGATAAGGTGTGTTTTCCGCGCGTTTATTTAGAAGCTTATTTTTGCACGTTTGTATAATAGGCGCGCTTCATTACAACAAAACGCGCGTGCACGCTCGTATTCTTGGATTTTCTGGCGAACAAGTTTGAACAAATTTATACTTTCTTCAGAGCACACGAGTATATGGGGCGCATTTAAAAAGAATTACCCTTCAATTTCTTGCAGTATCTTTGAGTAGTGGTTCTTTTTCCGATACGGTGGTAGAGTCATTGTGATAATTTGACCTTCATAAGTGCGTCTGTGATGCCTTAACTAAATAATTATATTTCTTTTTTATTTACAAGCGTACAAAAACGAGCACATACGCACCGAAAACACGCCCAATCTGAAAAGACACTAAACCGCACGAATAGATTGATATTTTTCTTTATGCGACATGGCACTAAAGTAGTTGCATTTAATGATGATTATACGTCGGACCTGGTGAATATTGGTACCACTCCTGTAGTAGGCATTGAATGCCATTGTCTTTGTAACTAATTGCAGTAATAAGACAGTGTTTCAGGACAGTTAGTGATTTCAATGGCCGAAATTATGTGGCGAGACTGTAATACGGCGCCAGTATTGAGTATTGTCTGTGGGTTAAATGGAAATGTTTACTTTAATGATGCTCGAGTAGGTATGTCTATGAGTTTGAGTATAACATTAAATATAATAGGTCGAACTACCTTCGTCATGTGACACACGAGCCAAACCAGTAATAAAAAAAATGATAAAGCCGCAGAATACTTTGGATATAATATCTCTGTAAAAGATACTGTCTCCGTATACCCAATGGTCCCTCAAGCACCAATCCTATATCGTATTGAGCTCAAATTAAGGTGACCAATTTTTAAAAGTAGATAGGTAGAAAATTCTTTATTACACAAACAAATTTGTAGTTACATAACGAACTTAATGCTAGTAAGCATTATCTTTCAGTTAACCTCGGTGTAATGTGGAGTTTTTATAAGCGGTTTTTAAAAGTAGCGGTTAATTTTGGGACACACTGGCTATGTGTGGGCGCAATTGCTGATTAAGCAGAAGTCGCCTTGTGCGCGCAGTTGCCTCTCCACGCGCCACCTCGGTACTGCGTGTCTGTACATTATCCCGATCTAATTATTCTAGACTACAATGTATTAGGCATTTTATTTCTTGGATCAATAGTACGATTGAAAAGGACTGAGTGATTTTTATTTTACCTTCCCGATATAATGTTAAACACTGTAGGAGTCAAGGAAATAATCGCCCTTAGTAAATTAGCTCCGTGTAGAGAGAGACATACAAACAGGTATAGCTCTGCAACTCATGAGATGCGGTTTAATTATTGTCGATTCAGGTAAGAAATTGAAATTAATCTCGTTTATTTATACCAAAATACAATAACTAGAAGTTGAGATAAACTTTCATGGTACAATTTATGGCATCACAAGACATTATCGCAGTGAATCTAGAGCTCAACACGATATACGATTGGCGCTTGAAGGACCAGTGGATAGGGGGCCTGGTCTGGCTTATGTTTTGACATCAAAATTCAAAATAATTTATTTCAATTTGGTACATTCGTACACAATATTATAATGCGTTAAGTAAGTTTTTTTTGGTCTACATTAATAACAATTAAAATTACAAAAAAGCCAAAAGATATTTCAAATTAAATTATGTCAATATGTCAAAATCAATGTTCATTTGAGTATAATATAAAATAAAATGTCAAGGTTTCTCAATGATTACTACCGTTAGCAAATCAAACATACTTTTGTACAAAAGTTAGATTACACGATTATCATATTCAGATACTTAAATAAAATTTAGATCTATATTTTCCCATGCCTCCTTGTCATTAAGAGGGTAGAGTAGTAGGCTTTCTGAAGTAACATTTGCTTCACCGTGGATTTAAAGTTTTTCTCTCGCTTCTGTGTTAACCATTCGGGTAGGATGTTGTAAAATCGAACACAGTTCACAGTAAATGACTTGCTAACTTTGGACAGCCATCGCGTACAACAGGTGCAACTTGTTACCATTATGGAGCTTTGCATATGATGTGAGATTTCACGAATATTCCCTGGAGTCTCCTAAGAGAAAGCTGAATCATTGAACCGTCTATTGTTTGTTATCTGATGTAGTTCCGATAAAAATTAAGATAATAGCAAATCGGTCGATGTGCATACGTTCAATGGTTTATCAGATGTTTGTGTCTCTACATATTTTAGAACTAACCTACATCATACCAAAGAAATGGAACATCATACTCAGGTAGATATTTTAGTCGTAACTATACATACCATATATCGCTCTAAGCGATAAGATCGCCCATTGTACGTCAAAACTACGATGTATTTTGAGACTTTTATTTTATTTTTCAATAAAATAAAAGTCACAAAATAATGCCTTTATTACTGAAAACAACTCTACACTCTACTTACTAAAACTCTAACAGGAGCAATTGGACAACCCATAGACCATTAAAGGCCTATAGATAGCTCAAATGTGCCATAATTGTGTCTATGTCATTTGGTGTGCAGTATAGTGTTATTGTATTGTATTGTATAACGTACCGCAGTTATCATAATAGCAATATAGTCAAGGAAAAGAAAAAATATCATCACTGGTTAAGAAACCAGGAAATAAAACGTAATAATTTTTTCTTGTTTAATAACTGATTATAAAAAGCTGGAAAATGTTTTATAGGTTATGAAAAATAGTTACGAAAACTGAACAAAGCTAACAACTAATATGCCATTGTGAGTGCATGTGCCATCTCAATTTGGGTTTTTGTTTCTTTAATACCTACTTTTCCTAAACATTGAGATTTGTTAGTTAAATCTTACGGTTTAGAAATTGCCATAATTATAATGGAATAAATAAAAAGAAAGATAAAGAGATTATAAAACTTAAACAAAAATTCTATAGAATCTACCTGTATAGGTACGTCTGCTCGGTAACAGCAAAGTGTAGGTGGGGATTATCGCAGTTCGTTGCACCTTTGTTTTAGTCTGGAGAATAACTAGCTTTTTATTATAAACACTCGTCTAAATTTTGAACTTTCCAGACAATAACAGGTTATAATGCTCCCCTAGTTGAAACGTAGACGATAATAATTATGTACTATCAGGCCTAGCGCACTCCGCACTGTAGGCACGAAGCTACAAGTACATAGCCGGACACCGACGGTGGGTCGCGCGACGTTACACGTGCCGCGTCAGAAGAGATAAGAGCTATGCGATGGAAAGAGAGGCGCTCTGTAGGTTAATATGACTGGTAGGTATGCAGCGCTAAGCGAGCTGAATTGAATTTTATTGCGTCATAGCAAGAGTCGCTATTTGTTTAAATTTCTTTGCGGAGTGATGCTTCTGTCCCTTAGCATTCTGTGGTACTATACATCGAAATTTTAATAAATTCTTACCCAGATGTTTCCTAGCTATTTTAATAGAACTAACATATATATTTTCTATCTAAAGAGTGCGGGTATTTAGCTACTATCTGTTGAACAATCTATACGTAAAAAACGATATTACACGTGAATGCGCAGATCTGTCTTAAAACCTAGGATTCTGAAGCTTTTTAAAATCTACATTCAAGACATGCAAGATGTGACCACTGATCTTGAAAGTTTTGCTAGAAGACCAACACGTAAAATAAGCTTTACCTGAATCTGAAACTAAAAATGGCTGAGAAGTTTGAGTTCCTTTCTTTTAATTTAATCTGTTTAATATTTTTTGATGTAGGAACAAGAAACTGTTTGGCCTAATTAAAAAACAGGTAGCAGAAATATGTGTACTTCCTCGTATTAGTTTAAAATACTCTTATACCTACATTGTGAATGAAAACATTTATATATTGTTAAGTGGTTTAAATACAAATATGTTTCGTCTGAGTTATTGTTAGTAGGTTACCTTAGTACCAGTAAAGTAAACGGGATGATATATTTATTTATGGGTCAATTATTATTGTGGTTATATTGAAAGGCATCATAAACAAGTTTGTATTGTTCTTCAATAGGGCTGGATTGACCTATATAGTACCATTGTATACTCGATCAGGCCATTCGTTTTAAACAAGAGTTTTAAACGTCGTGGAAAGCTCTGGTCTGCGCGCCGTCCGCGAGTTAACCGTTTAGAAACTGTCATGTACATCGTTGACGCCGCGTTGCCACTGTCTACTTGCCGACTGTGCGATGACCACCCGTGGACAAAGAGTGTACGCTGAGCGGTGGGGCGTCGTTGGTTGGGTGACGGGTTGATTAATGAGATGTGCGACAAGGATCTGCATACTCGGTCCGAACAACCTAATCATTTTCAGCAATCTCATTGATCATAACAAGTCTTGACGTCACCGCAACGTTGACGTTGAAGGTAGCACTGTCATTAAACTTCATCTATGTTCATGAAGATTTTTAGATCGGTCCAATTTACAGTCCAATTCCAATTCACACGTTACGTATTTAAATTTTAATTACTTACATATATGTCATCTGCAAATAACATTTCATCCGTAGTACCTTTTTATTCAGGTAAATCTAATCAAAGTAAAAATTACAGCCGTGATTAAGAACATATCGAAACCTCATCGATGAAACTCTAATACCTACATTGAACACGCAAAAGCTTACAGAGCAAGTACAGTTAGCGGCAAGAGTTGCTGATCAAATTATTTTTTTTATAAACCTTGCAATATGACATAAGAATGTGTGACGTTTAGTGCCGATCACGAGAAAATATAAAAACAATTGTATGCAATGGAATCAGGCGTGACGTTGCGGAAATTCATCTCAAAACTGAAACGCAATGAAAATATATAGTGTAATCCCGCTGAATATTATGTTGGTTGTTGTTAGTTCCTAACAACAACACTCTTTGTACGACACGAGAGTCTCTCTCGTTCTAGCGTTCGGCGAGTCGACACCTGATGATGCCTCGTGCAGACGGCGAAACACGTGTCGTACAAAGAGTGTTGTTGTTAGGAACTAACAACAACCAACATAATATCCAGCGGGATTACACTATATATTTTCATTGCGTTTCAGTTTTAAAAACAATTGTTATATTTATGATTGGAGACGTCCGTCCGCTCAGCTCGAGAGCTGTCAATGTAATGCTAAATGTTGGGGGCTTTAGTTTGATTCGTAATTACGAATCTTCGTTTCGTCGGAAGAAAGGGACAGCGCTATGCAACAGACATAACAATGTCTCTTTTAGTCCATACGAACGAAAACAACTCAAAAAAAATCAGGCCCCCAGAGCCGTCAGACGCCTTGTTGACAATCATTTATTTAACGGTTGGAATATTATGAAGTATGACAAAAAATAATGTTTAGCAACTTCTGCAGCTGACTGTACCAACGTGACTGCAATTATTGCACTCATAGATAAACGCGTGGAATGCTAATCATAGCATCATACAATTATTTAATATGGACATTCACCGCATGCAAGTCTGTGGCGCCAAGAAAATGGCTTTCTATTGATAGGTAGTCTTTGGCTATATAATATAAAGGTTTTAGAGGTGCCAATTGAATACTGCTAGGCTTTTTAACGGTGAAAATATAGGTGTACCGTTGAATAGTTCTGTGATACGTAAGCACTAAGTTTAGTGCAGTTAAATGACGCTTTTGTCTAGACTAGATTGTTTATTGAAATGTTGTCTGTTCTCTTCGAGCACAATTGAAATTAAAATGTTCTAGAGCTACATTAGATACTTCTATTTTGTAACTAGCTTTTGTCCGTGACTCCGTCCGCGTAGATGACAGAAAAGATCAGAAAGTAAGGTTTCATGATCAAAGTTATTCTATGCAGAGTAAAAACAATTTTTTTTGCTATAAATGTAAATAACATTACTTTTAATTATTATAACAAAATATAAACGAAACACATTACTGTGTGCACACTACTATTCGACGGTTGAATAACCGACACTGTTTACATTGAACTTATGAACAGCTGGCTCGCAAATTGCAAATAGACTACGCTTTATGAACGGAATTTTGTATTTGTTTTCTATTCTCGATGAACTTTGATAGTGTTAGTTTAATTACGATGTTTTTTTTACGCCTAATAAATCTATGTTTGGCCACTATCTCGCCTAATGTGAAGCGATGATGTGGCCTAAGATGGAGCACATACATCTGGAGAGAGACGGCAGTTGAGCGACTGCTAAGACCCGTCTCCCCGATGCGATGGTTCACCGAACATCATCCCGAAACACGACTAGGTCGTTTGACGGCATGGCTTTTTTGGTGGGCGGTATTACAGCCATAGCCAGAGCCTACCACTCCAAAGCGCGTAAGCGGGTTCCATCACGATATTTTCCTTCACCGTTTTTTTAGAGCGAGCGTGCAAAACCTGCACTTAACTATAAGTCATTATTATTATCATTCATTATTATTGGCCTCAATGAGTTACCATCACAATAATGTTCATAATCATCATCATCATCCTATATCATCGTCAACCTCTGTGGTGTAGTAGTTGGGCAGGTTTACTCAAACCTCATACACCATTGAGATTGCGGGTTCGATTCCCGCGACGCCGACGCGACAAATGTTTGTGCAAGAATAAAAAAGACACAAGCATTTGTTTCGTGTCTGTGTTGTGGGACCTTGATTTCGTAGTTCCTAGTTCCCTAGATACAGGGAATCCTAGTTAGGGGCCAGGATCTATGTATTTATGTGATCGTTGGGCGGGTATTTAATTTTTTATTTTTTTATTTATATCAGACATAGAGCTCTCCCATAGCGTGCTATTGAGCCTGATCTTCGGTTTTTCTTCTACAGTCACTATAGGCAACCCTGTCTATCGTCGCTCCATCTAGTCACAATAATGTAGTAACGATTATATAGCGTTTTGTTAGGGTTCGTATTTAACTGAAGCCATATCAAAAGTGTGAACTACTAGCACGGGAAGGGACCACAAAATAAATAATAGTACACGGGGCACTGGATACAAGAAACGGTACCTACGTACAATTAGCAGCATTTATATCAGTAATAAGTACCCACGTATACCGTCGATGATTATAATTTATGTCTTCAGTTGTTAACCAAAAAAATAAAAATACTGTAATACGCCTTTTTTGTATAACTAAGTAATGAGACGAACAAATCGTTCGCCTGGTGGTAAGCGCCACACCTTATCAATTGCATTGATACCCAGAATTTAAATTACCATGAAAAGTACTGCTTAGCCAATGATGTGCGTTGCATTGCGCTCATCACCCCGAGACATACAATACAATACAATACAAGAATGCTTTATTGAATACCAAACACACAGGAAAAACAATAGTTAACAAAGTTAATAAACAGTGGGTACAATGGGCGGCCTTATCGCTATGCGCAATTTCTTACAGGAGACATCAGATATTGAATCTCGTATGCCCAGTATTTTTGGCTGCCTACAATGCCAAACCGGGACACAGTAATGTTTGTGTTGTGCTCTAGTGTTTGGCGGCAGAATAACTGGCAAAGCGGTGGTACCTACCTACTACTACCTACTACCTACCTACTCAGACGGCCTCACGCATACGAGAGACCTACCACGAGTAACACCTGAGATGCCCTTATGTAAAAGCTTGCAAAACCAAAACGATGTATTTGATATATGAGTACATTAATAGTTCCTCAAAGCTTAAATATACCTAGCTGGCAAAATTGAGCTGATGGAAACATTCGTGACAATGAATCTATCGAATTTTGTCGCCTGTGTCAAAGACCTAGTAATAGTCTCCAATATTGGTCTCTATTGGCAATACATTAAAACGATAGGCATGATTTAAAAACGGGCACGTTTAATCTACCGGTTCGAGGATCAATTGATCTCCATTTAGTACAATATTTCAATGTCAAGTGCACGTAACTAGCGACTAGAAACTGCCTGGAGTAGGCATACAGTTAGGTTGTACTACGTCATTGAGTAGTATGACCAAGTTGATAAGTTTACCTTTTTTTAAGTAAATTTCTATTTTTTTTTTGTGAGAAAGGTATATTCAAAACCATTAGGTACTTTTTATAAAAACACTTAGAGTAAGCAAAATCAATTATAAACTAAACTAATGGAAACCAAACTAAATAAAATATCATATAGCGAGTGTGGCTCAGTGGAAGAACGTGCGATTTCGATCCGACGCACCCGGGTTCGAATACCGCTGGCCCCGCACCACTGCCTTTCTTAAGTTATGTGCGTATTTAACACTAGCTCTAAAACGGTTAAGGAAAACATCGTGAGGAATCCGGCATATCCAAGAATTTATTACAAAAATTCAAAGATATGTGACATCTACCAACCCGCACTGGGCCAGCGTGGTGGATTATGGCCCATACTCTCTCTATGAGAGAAGGCCTGATGATGATGATGATGATATGGCAGTAGAAAGCGAATATGCGTACCAAGACAAACCTTTGGTTTTTGTGGTACGATAAAAAAATGTTTGTATAATATTTTTTTTTTATTCTTTATTGCACTATTACAAGTAATGTACAAAAGGAGAACTTAATGCTAAAGCATTTTCTACCAGTTATAATACTTTTTGTTTAATAAATAAAATAAAAAAGAATAAGTACACATGAATAACATTTACATACGGGTATCGGTTGAGCCAACTGAATAGCCTACAGACAATAGGGGATAGGAAAGTAATCGAAAAAATAATCTAAAATGTTAGTAGAACAAATGTTTGTCGAATCCGAAAGATCATTCAATCAATATTTTTGTAAAATAATAATGATTTATATTTTTATATCAATAAATAAAATCTATAGTTGTGACATTTTTTATCTGTTCCGTAACACCAACACATTTTATGACGTCATTTTCATGGCTATATATATACATTATGGTTAATTTTAAAAACTTCTTAAAAATTTGTCCCATCCCCTATTCAAGAGATACCCGTTAAATTGTCTTAAGCGGCACTGACTGCTGGCACTATTACTTTACAGTTAACTATAAGGCACCTTGACCATTGGCACTCTGACTACTGCCACCATGACTACTGGGATCCTAACACCCTGCCTGGTGAAAGTATTAGTCAAAGAGTAACGTAATAAGATTGTGTTAACTTTGTAGAGCATTATAATGTCTGACGGCAAAATAAATGGCTAGCTCCTGTATAATGCTCTCCCTCGATCAAATGTATTTGAACTACGTATTTATAGTTTTCATCTATATTAATATTTTCACAAGAGCTATTTTTATTATTCCTTTTAACTTTCCACCAAAACCAACACCTAAGGAAAATATTGATGGATTTCAGCTAACTGAAAATAGTGGAATTCTGTGAAACTCATGTGATTATTTGGCCAAGGATTCCTAAAATTATAAAAAGCGGGGGAAAAATTTCGCTTTAGTTAGATAAGGATAACATACTTTTATTTATCACAGATCGTTAATTGCCGAAGTATATATTATATAAGTGCGGTAATAAAAGCACTTTAAATGAAGTCGGTACCATAAAAATATGTTGCAAGAATTCTATCATGTCAAATTCATTATCGGAACTCATAAACCGTCAATATTGTGTCAAGCGTGGCGCCTTCATTAATTGAAAAACCATAAACCATTTATTGACTAAAGATTCAACGATCTATAGAGTAACATTGGCGCCAACATTATGTGAGGTAGCAATTGTCAATCAAGCATCATTGGTCAACTAAATATTCAAAAGTCCAAACACAGATGAATAAAGTGACTTCGTAAAATGGGACATATTTCAAAATAATTATAACTTAACCTACTTATTAATTAATACATTTTTAACATCTATTTATCTTGTCAACGCGGTCATACTGTGCACAGCAAGATACAGAGTCTTGAGCAATTTGAATAGCAAAACGAAATATGAGTTCGTAATTATAATTGTTTCAAGAAGTTGAAACAGTGATATACTTTTACTACTCTGTCAAAATAACTTATATCACACAATTATTCACTAGCTAGGGACATTAAACTTTACATTAAAGTGACAGGGTTAAAGGCAAAATAGTTTGAAGAATGTACACTCAAAAATATAATTATGCATTCTAAATACCTCTGTCAAAGTGTAAAAGTTCGCTCACTCTTTTCAAGTTCAAGGGTTTTCTAGCTATTTCAGAGGTTTCTTGTTGCGATAAAGTTCTAAGACAAAGTTTATTTATTGTACACACGGGCTAGGTAGCTGTCCGACGCCACACAAGGAGACGAAATAGTGATTTGCCAAATTAATGACTCCCGACCGTTTAGCCTAGAATCTGATCTGTGTAGAGTAATAAATCACTTCAGAGAGAACTGGTTTGGGAGAAGCGTAACTTTTTATAGTGGTGATTAGTGATATGTTATCGGGAGCGTATCATCTATGGAATCTGCGAAAAAAAATTGTTACTAATCACTACGAACGCTTCTTAAGCTTTTTTTTAAACTACTTGTTTTATAACTGCTTAAGTTTTTATGTAAGCGTAAGGTTTACATATGAAATTGGTAGAAAACCTTTGCCCAAATAATATTGACAGACCAATCCAAAACCGAACTGGCCCCGTACCCATATGGCCCTCAAGCGCCAATCGTATGTCGTGTTGATCTCAAACTAAGGTATAGCTTCACTGCGACTAATGAGATACCGACTAATTATTATCAAATTAGGCAAGAAATCGAATTTATTTCATTCATTTATACTAAAATATGATAACTAAAAGTTGAGATAAACTTAATGGGACAATAAATGGCATCATACAATAGTGTCGCAGTGAATCTATACCCTAAACTGAACTCAACACGATATACGATTGGCGCTTGAGGTACATATGGGTAGGGGGGCTGGTCATGAGTGGTGTCGTGTATAAATTATACTTATAATTCAAATAATAATTTAACAAAAAATATAATTTTAATTATTCTGTTAATTGTTTATTTTGTATAAAACAATGATCTTTGCCACGAAATGTATAAATATAGTTATTTACATAATAAATATTTACAGCTTTGATTTAGTTCATATATTATTTTCACCAAATATTTTTTTTCTAAAGCCGTAAAATTATCATCAAGATATATTATCTATATAAATATGAAAAAAATAGCTTGATACCCTATTTGAATACCTTAACATAATTCGAATACTAACTGCATCAGTAACATGATCATTACTTTTATTCTTACATTATATTTAAATATTTTAATGTTATGAACATTAAAATATTTAAATTCATATATAATATCATAATTCATAATTCATTTATTAAAAATTTGTAACATAATGTTAAATCAATATAATAACAATAATGATGATAAAATGAAATTTTTAATATGTAAATATAAGGGTTTCGTCATATAAACATTACATTTGTATTTATTTGTATAAAAGTCACACGTAAAAATATATGTTAATATATTTATTAGCGCTTTGGAGTGGTAGGCTCTGGCTATGGTTGTAATACCACCCACCGAACAAAGCCATGCTGTCAAGCAACCTAGTCGTGTTTCGCGATGATATTCGGTGAACCATCGGGGAGACGGGTCTGAGCAGCCGCTCAACTGCCGTCTCTCTCATGCCAATTAGTGTAAATATGAAATTGTGAATATTATGTGGCGGCGAAAAGCTGCGATTTGACGGTGCTGTGCCGAATTATGGAATGGCTTGAATGCCGCTATGCTGTCTAAATCTATGTGCTCCATCTTAGGCCACATCATCGCTTCACATCCGGCGAGATAGTGGCCAAACATAGATCTATTAATTATAATGAATATTTCGACTCACGATAGTTTCCAAACTTTAAAAGATCTATTAGGCGTAAAAAAAAATAATTGAACTAACACTATCATAGTTAATCGAGAATCGAAAACAAATATAAAATTCCGTTTATAAAGCGTAGTCTATTTGCAATTTGCGAGCCAGCTGTTCATAACTTCAATGTAAACAGTGTCGGTCATTCAACCGTCAATTAGTAGTGCGCATACAGTAATGTGTTTCGTTTATATTTTCTCATAATAATTAAAAGTAATGTTATTTATATTTATAGCAAAATGTTGTTTTTATTCTGTATAGAATCACTTTGATCATGAAGCCAAGTAATCATATAAATTTAAGTATTAAACACTATATATAACACTATATAATAATGCCAGTTTTAATCTTGCAAGTAATAAAATATTCAAAGTCCTTGTTATAATAATACCTACCTACGTATAATTTTGACTCAAGTTCCCGCACATAATGAGCAATACGAGTTGTAAACATTGCCCAATGCAGTACAGACAGTTTGTACAAGCGTTTGGAAACGTGCCGTATCGTTAGATACGAGCGATAACCGGAGATAACTAACTAGAACGAGTTCTTCAAAAACATGAAATTTTAAATTCTACATAAGCACTGATTATTTTAACCGTATATAAAATACTTTTATACAGTTAGCCCTTCAGGTTTTTTTTTATTTTATTTGGGGTACTTACAGCTATCAGTTACAAAATGATAGCTTTTATTTTATGAGTACAAGTAGCTACCAAAGAGCCAATTACAAGTCTCCACAGATAGTAATTAAAAAAGAAAAAGATAGTAGTTAAAATATAAAACTTACAAAATAGTGTCTTAATAGTAAACTTCTGAGTAATTAACATGCATAGTCACTACGATTTGTAGGCGGTGGTATACTTATTTTACTGTATTTTAACCTAGAAATAGATAAACGCAATAATAACACCGCCATGAACCGCATTTATTTTCAGAATAGACAAGTGTTGAAAAGCTCCCATGTCATGTAATTTATGTGTTATGTAATTTATAAAAAATAATATGTTGACATTTTTAAATAATATTTGATTACCTCATATATCTTTAACTGCAATTTTATTTTTGTATTTATTGTAATTATTATTTGACATAATTTTATTTTTTACCTATTTTTTTTAAATAATCTTTATTAGGTAGTCGGCTTAAAAATAAATAATAATTAATAGAATAAATTTATTTTACTGCACAGTTTATTATGTTATATTTGTAGAGGTACACGTATCGTAATCATCCAAAATCTTTATTCTTACTTTAATCCCATATAATAAGATATATTTTTTTTACATTGCATTCTCTTTGTGTCTCTCATCTATAGAGTACTCTACACGCAAAATTATAACAAAGCAACCTAGCGACGCAGTTTAATTGAGACGTGTCTAGTTATGTCCAATTTGTATGTTCATGTTCATTTGTTTTCTTGTTTGTTCAGTTGTTTTATGACAAATTGCTCCTGCGGACAAACATGTCTAATGTTTGCTTACTGGCCGTTACTTGTACGTATGGGTTACTTAATGTAAGCTTAACCTTATTTTGGATGACTAATCTTTTTTTTTTTAATAGATCTAAGTTTGGCCACTATCCCGCCTGATGTGAAGCGATGATGTGGCCTAAGATGAAGCACATAGAATCAATCTTGGAAGAATTGGAAAAGTTTTTTAAACTAAGCGCTATATATAGTATTCGATCTAGCTATATAAAAATATGATTAAATTCAGAAAATGTACAAGTAGGTACTTGCAAAAATAACAACGTGTAAATAGCAGTGTATTGTAAACATTACGATGTAACATTGTCAACATCCATCATCGTCAACATCAAACTGGAAGTACTTGTAATTGCCAACAATGGAAGGGCAACAATCACAAACACTTTTACCATGTAGCATTTGTTTATGCATGAGTACATAAGTAACTACATCTATACTATTACAAAATTGAAACAGAACCAATTCTGTACATTGAAGATATTTTTGAAAAACCAACTGGGGTCGACTATTTAGAGGGTAGTGAACACGAGTCCACGGTTTTTATGTTTGGGTCTTTGTATAAGTTATCTTTAGACTCGAAAACTGCTGAACGGATTTTGATGCAGATTTGCAGGTTTAGTAGCATTAGACCCGACTTAAAGTATAGGGTATGGTATATCAAAATTGGTTGCGTGACTACAAAGATACAGCTTGACCTCTTCGTAGTACGCGCTCTCTTATACTAGAGAGGTCAGATGGTTTTAAATTTTTAAAGTTTCGAAAAAAATACGAATATGGGCTTTCTCTGTCGTTCACGCGGACGAAGTCGCGGGAAATAGCTAGTACTACATATAGCTCGTTAAGTAACAGTCCGACATCAAATAATGATGTAAAGAAGAGAAAAGTTGGTTGACAATGGAAACTTCATTAACAAATAGGTAAAAATAATACGTAAGTGTTTAGTGTTGCGAGAACATAATTAGTTGCGATGCTGAACGTATAATAACACATTCGACGCACCGGAGTTCGAACTTCGAACTCCGCTGGCTCCGCACCACTAACTTTCTAAGTTATGTGCGGATTGAACACTCGCTCTAGGAAAGGTGAAGGAAAACATCGTGAGGATACCGGCATGTCCAAGAATTAATCACAAAAAGTCAAGGACATGCGACATCCACCAACCTGCACTGAGCCAGCGTGGTGGATTATGGCCCATACGTTTTCTAATAGAACGAAAGAAGAAAGAAAATACGTTTAAATAGAGAGAAGTCCCGTGACATAGAGAAGGCCCGTGCCCCAGGAGTGGGAACGTAATGGGCTGATGATAATGATGATGATGATGATGTATAAAAAACGCAGCTGGTTTTGGTACTGACTTTACTTACAAGCTAGTAGGTACATAACTTGCTTGAAAACATAAAATAAGTGTAAGAAAGTTATTATAGATTTTTTAATATACATGTATATTACTGAGTTTTAATTTGAAAATAATGTAGCGAATGTCTCGTGGTGACGAGCGCAGTTCAGTTCAATATTACAACATAAAACTAAGTAGGTACGTTTTTATTTAGATTTCTGTGAATATGTTTTAAGGCGGGACTATTGTTATCGGCAGATGTTATAATATATATCTTATATGCAAGTCTCTACAAAAATTTAGGTTTTTAAGTCCTAACCAATGTCTTAGTTTGTATTTACAAATACGGTGTTATGTAGGATAGGCCACTTTAGTATATAGTAGTGCGCAAGCATTCCGGCTTGAAGGGCATTGTAGCCAGCGAAATTACTGGGCATTATGAGACTCAACAGCTAATTGTCTCAGGGTGACGAGCGCAGTGCAGCGCCGCGCAGGATTTTGCAAAACAAAGTTCTGGGTGGTGCTGCTATTGTTATGGGCTGGCGTATTGCTTACAATCAGGCAAACGACCAGCTCGTCTCGTCATCAAGTTACATAAAAAAAAAATAGTGTATTTTTTCCTATTGTTGTTATAATTTTTGCGTTATCTAATCTAATTCTTTATTGGACACCAAGAGAAAAATAAAAGTCAACATAAAAAACTGGTAGTAGGTACAATAGGTAGCCTATGGTATATCGCTATGTGCAATTTCTTATAGACAGACACACTTACTATCAGAAAAAATACTATACAATTGACTTGTGATAAGTTGATAATGTAGTTCAATAGATACCAGAAACACATGTCTTCAAATCGCTTGTGCATCGCGATTGGTACCCGTAAAAATACCAACCTTAAAAACACAGTCCGAGGTACGTCCGCGTACTAATTGTATCTATGACCGAATTTGCACTGAATCCGTGTTCTGTCATTTGAAACTCGACCGAGCTTTCGCGGATACGGATCGAAGCCGTGCGCAAGTGCTCTAACTTTTATAATTATTTATTTTCAACTATACAATTTTGCTGACGCAAATTGACATGTCCTCGCTTTACTAATCCTCTTGCGTTTGATTAGTGACCAAGAGTAGCGGGGACACGCTGGTGACACAAAGAAGCCGTATGAGTGACAGCACGGGATAAAATACCAGGATTACATGATTGATAGTCCCTGACTGGCTCGCATTTCGTAAGTATTGCTTATTGGTTATATTGTCGATTTTACTATTTTGTTAGCTCGTATCGGTCCTCTCTTACAAGCTTTTAGCGGGCATAACAAAAAGGTAGTATAATGGGCGGTTTTATCGCTTGAAACGATCTCTTCCAGACAACCTTTGACACATACAACTTTGGGTACAATTAATCACAAGTAAATTGTATTTAGAAAAAAAATATCTTTAACCACAGGAGACTTAATAGAACAGGTACTTTAACCAGAATGAGAAGCTGCAATTTTACCAGTAACGATGCAAAAGGCTACGAAGTGTACAAAATTTCAAATGGCATAATTTAACTTCAAGCCATTAAGCATCAACATTAAACAATCAAAAATTATTGTTTGTCCATCTACCGGCTGAAGTGACGCTTAAAGGGTCTAGATATTATCACAAAAGAAAACAATTATTTAAATTGCTAGTAACATGCTACAGTATCTTTGTAAGACCCAATAATGCCGCTACTGTTCAACAAAGAAGAATTAACTACCCATGAAGTTTGTATAACAATTTCAGGTTTCATAAAACGTCTGAGGCTTAGTATCGGTAACCACTGCGGTAGGCGGTACAGTCGTAAATCCAGAGATATTTATGGACAAGCGTGAAGTTTACTGATTTATTTAATTCTATTTATGTTTCCCTACATAGATCTGACGGGAAGAATTTAGAGAATGTCGGAAGGTTATCAAAGTTGTGGCTCTTGTTGACACGTTTGGGATATTATTGCCTATTTCACTTTCGATAGTATCGATAGAGAAGACATTTCTTTGTTTAATGTTTTGTGTGTCATCTGGGTCATGTGAATGCGTAGCATATCGATTGATCTCACTCGCCTAGCCGTTTGTAACAGATCTTATAGGTTAAGCAACATTCGCAGCGGTCACAACTTGGGTGGGTGACCGTTTGTGTTGTATTTGCATCTGAACGCTACCGTGCTTTGAAGGGCACGTTAAGCCATCGGTCCCGGTTGTTGTCTTAAGACAACAGTCCTTAGGCCATGTCGGAGACCTTCGGGCAGTTTAATAACTCCGACACCAGGGTTGGCCATGCACCCACATGAGAAGCGGAGGACTTTAAGGAGCTCTGGCATTTTATTTAATTGAAAAGAAAATTAAATTAATTGTCTTTTATCCTCATTAATTTTTATTTAACTTATTGATTCAGCCCACTTTCATTCACAAATCTATTTATTTTGCAAGCGGTCGAAGGTTCGAAAGATCGCTTTAGTGAAATAACAACTGGATATTAACATTTTGAAGTAACTTTATAGGTTAAAAATGCTTACATTTATTCGACTCTAAAATATTTGACAGTATAATGAGACCGAAGAGAGAAAGAGATATGTCACTTGTAATTTTATGTTCCCAGTTTTATATCGCTGACCTATTTCCAATCAAAACGAGAACACGTGCTTAAAGTACTCACGTAAGAAGCTCATTTCATAATATTGATGTCATGATCAATCATAAGGTTTTACCCGTAATCCGTGCTGACTACTCTTTTAACTGGTAATCTTCACATTTCACTGAGCTGGGCTGAGCTTGTACACGTGTCGACATTATAAGCACGTGCCGGCTTACCTTACGTATGTTTCTTGATAAATTGAAATTAAGTGAAGTAAATACGTCTAGTCCAAAGTAAAATGAGCTGCGGCTGTTTCTTAGAACGTAAGATATCAACGTGGAAAATTATACATTCATTGCTTCATTGCTGGAATTATTATGTCCGCGATATTTCATTAAAGCCTTGCATTGAGGATTCTTTTATAATTTTCTATGTACCTATGTCTACTCATAAGGTACTGTAGGTTAAAGAGATAAATATGATGGCTTCGTTGGATCAACGTTTAATTTTCTGGACTCAAAAGTAATACCTTAAGCTACGAGTTGGTGTTATTAAGTGTGGTAGTGTTGAATTCGATTAGAAATGCTTGCCAACTAGCCCAATCATCTTTTAAGATCTCACAATCATCCTAGATTACGAGAGTCGAGATCCGCAGCTTCTTGAAACTAATTTGCACTAGCACTCGATTCCCTAAATAATTCAGTCACGACGAGAGCTTTTGTTTACCTGAGGCTATGTATTATTCTGCAGATGTTGCAAGGCCAATGATGATTGTACTGAGATACTGAGATTCAACTTGATCACGATCGTCTTTTGTTTTTACTACCGTGCGTTATTAATTTACCACCAAGGATATTGTTTCGCTTCACATGGTCATATACGCACTTGCTACTTGTGAGGATGCTTCATCATCGACGGCTCCGTCGGTTACCTTCAGAAACTGTAATCGTGGTGATAAAATTGTTTGCCTAACGTATGTTTTGAAATTCCCTTATTTAATAGAACAATATTGAAATGAAAGTTCAGGACGTCTGTTGATGACGTGTAAACTATTTCCGAAGTATGTAACTTATTAACCCATGTGCATCGCCAGCGCGAATTCCGTATGCCACGGATTTTAATGGTCATAACTACGATTTACACTAGTAAAATGTTACCCTATTCATATTCAGCAGTGGTTCTGAAGTGACAAAGAAACAGTGGCGCTTTGTGCGGCCAGCAACGAGAGCGCGACGCGGTTCCGGAACATCGCGTTTGGAATTGGAACAGTTCCATTCATGCTCACATCCTGATTGAGATTTTGAGTTATAATTGCATGGCGTGCTGAAAAAATGTTGATTCATTGATTGAACGACCAATCACATTGATTGAGAACATTGAAGCTTTGAAATGTTGAGGATATTCAGTTCACCGTAACCACTGCATGCTCTTTGAATTTTTCACATTACTTATTTCCCTCTGTTTAAGAAACGAATGTAAATCACACTAATATTATAAATGCGAAAGTATGTATGTAAATGTGTAAGTGTGTAATATGTGCGTTTGCTACCTCTGTACGCCGCGCCGCAAAGGATTTGGATGAAATTTGAAATGGAGATAGATTATTCCCTGTACACATAAGATACTTCTATCTCGGAAAATCAAATAATTCCCGAGGGAGCTACTAACCGAATTCTACGCAACCAGGTGAAAGCGCGTGACGCAGCTAGTCAATAATATGATACTAAGTAGGGGATCGGACAACTTCCTCAACAATATTTTAATTGAATTAAGTCCTTAAATTACCCAAAACTATGTTCAAATGTTTCAAATATTGCTGCGTAAAAGGTCACCTCAGAACGTATGACGTCACACGCAGTCAAACGAAACGAGAAGTCTACGATAGCAAACTTGCAAAGTGGTTTGAACGTTTTTGTGAAGTTTAAGGACTTAAGGGCCGTAATGGCATGTAAAACATATCGTTTTGATTAGATAAAAAGCATAAATATAAAATAAACACAAGTTTCGCACACGGTGTCTGCTTTGAAATAACGTCATGCACCGGGATTGGTGTTTCGGAACAGATAAAAATGACAGAATTATTAGATTTTATTTATTGATTTAAATATATAAATTTAATTTCTTACAAAAATATTGATTGAATGATCTTTCAGATTCGTCAAACATTCGTTTTAACTACATTTCAGATGTTTTTTCGATTACTGTCCAATCCCCTATTGTGGTTCAATAAAAGTAAATAATAGTCTAGTACATCAGAATTTAGGTAAACTTGGTTAGTCATTACATGCTGATAACTTTTACAAATGGTCTGTACCCGTTCTACTGAATCCTAAAAATAAAACTTTGGAGTAGCATTCAAAGAAAAAAGAAGTGTTTCAGTTAGACTGTAAGTTAGACTCTCAGTTAGAGTGTAAAGACAAACATGTTTTGACATGCCTTACTAAAAGCACAATGCTCATAAACGCGCTTTTATAAAACAACTATAGAACCATAGATAAACGTAAACCATGGAGATACAGTCCTCACTTGTTTTCAAATATAACGGGGACTTTATTTCAGGAATGACACGCGTCACGGTTATTAGACCTGTCATTCGGTTTAGCTGAAGTGACACACTTATTAACACCCATTCGATGTGGAGATTAGGAATTTTTAAACTTACGAAATTAGTTGAAATATTTTAATTCGATCGTATTTTGTTGCAGTGTCTGTTTTTAGAGACATCGAACTGACTACCACTACATCTACTGAGAAAAAGATGGCTGAAATGTGAATACGAAAATTTCGTATTCACATTTCAGCCATCTTTTTCATTTTCATTCTTTTCCATTAGCAATATTTAATATTGCTAATAATATGGTTTTCCTTTTGTTTAGTTGCATTCCAAATCCAAATACTTATTACCACATTCATAACTCACTGATTTACTAAGACTTCTTCAGAATCCCTGAAATCTTGTGATTTAGCATCATCATCGTGGCTCTTAAGGAATTAAAATCTTCAAAATATGAAGGATGGCAACGAAACAACTGGATGAAACAACTCGAGTTAGTAATTCGAGCTATAGGCAAATATAATAGATATTCAAATGCCAAAAGATTCAACGCCCATGCACATGTTAATTTTGGGAGTGTATAGCTGTTTCGTCTGTTTAAGACTTAAAAATGAAAAAAAATCACTTATTATTATTGTGAATTAAAATCACTTATTAAAATTATTCTCATGTCAGAACCATAAAATCAAGGAACTATTGAATTATCATAAAACAAATATTATTGAATCTATATTTATTTGCTGTTTTATATCTGTTTGCGATTATAAAAATGGAACTGAGCTAATTCTGTGCATTGGAGATATTTTTGAAACAACTAGGATTGACTATTTAGAGGGTACTAGACACGTCTTCAAGGACATGTGACATCCATCAACCCGCACTTGGCCAGCGTGGTGGTTTATGGCCCATACTCTATCTATGAGAGAAGACCCGTGTCCCAGCTGTGGGAACGTGATGGGCTGATGATGATGATGATGAAACACGACTCTATAGTTTTTAGGATTTTTGTCTCTTTGTTTGTTTCTATGTTTGTTATCTATACACTTGGAAACTGCTGAATGGATTTAAAAGCGTTTTCAGGGTTTGGTAGCATTTTCGAATTTAGCTTTTATAGTGTGTATATTACATCAAAATCGGTTGGGTGACTACGAATATACAGCTTAACCTATTCGTAGTTAACCGGTGTGAAGTTAGCGGCCTAAAGTTAGCGGCCTATGATAACCCGACCAAATTAAGAAGACCAATTTTTTTTCTTTTTAATTTATGTATAATTGAATACAGATGGACGGCATGAAGTAGCCTTGCAGTGTCGAATAGCACTTGCAATACCAATTTACGTGTGAACACAGAACATATTATCACGATTTCGCATGGGTCTATTTATATTTTTTTGGGTCCTACATCTTCCAAGTAATACTTTATGACAAACAACATCAGAAAGCATTGAAGGAATGTTTCAGGATATTTAAAACAAAAGTAAAAACACCAAACACCTAATCTTCAAATAATATTTCTGTCGATCTGACCCTGATAACGTCCGGGTAACACTTTACGGTTTGCAGCGCCAGATAGCTCTTGCGTACACCTTTCACGTGTAAATAGTGAAAATCACTCAGGACATTTAGAAATGGGTGAGAAAAATTAAAATATATTTTTTTTATGGTACTTTTGATGATATGACCCTGATAACGTCCGGGTAACACTTTACGGTTTGCAGCGCCAGATAGCTCTTGCGTACACCTTTCACGTGTAAATAGTGAAAATCACTCAGGACATTTAGAAATGGGTGAGAAAAATTAAAATATATTTTTTTTATGGTACTTTTGATGATATGACCCTGATAACGTCCGGGTAACACTTTACGGTTTGCAGCGCCATATAGCTCTTGCGTACACCTTTCACGTATAAATAGTGAAAATCACTCAGGACATTTAGAAATGGGTGAGAAAATATAAAATATATTTTTTTTATGGTACTTTTGATGATATGACCCTGATAACGTCCGGGTAACACTTTACGGTTTGCAGCGCCAGATAGCTCTTGCGTACACTTTTCACGTGTGTATAGTGAAAATCACTCAGGACATTTAGAAATGGGTGAGAAAAATTAAAATATATTTTTTTTATGGTACTTTTGATGATATGACCCTGATAACGTCCGGGTAACACTTTAGGGTTTGCAGCGCCAGATAGCTCTTAAGTACACCTTTCAGGTGTATATAGTGAAAATCACTCAGGACATTTAGAAATGGGTGAGAAAAATTAAAATATATTTATTTATGATACTTTTGATGATATGACCCTGATAACGTCCGGGTAACGCCAGATAGCTCTTGCATACACCTTTCACGTATGTTTAGTGAAAAACACTCAGGACATTTAGAAATGGGTGACAAAAATTAAAATTATGTTTTTTATTATACTTTTGATGATATGACCCTGATAACGTCCGGGTAACACTCTACGGTTTGCAGCGCCAGATAGCTCTTGCGTACACCTTTCACGTGTAAATAGTGAAAATCACTCAGGACATTTAGAAATGGGTGAGAAAAATTAAAATATATTTTTTTTATGGTACTTTTGATGATATGACCCTGATAACGTCCGGGTAACACTTTACGGTTTGCAGCACCAGATAGCTCTTGCGTACACCTTTCACGTGTAAATAGTGAAAATCACTCAGGACATTTAGAAATGGGTGAGAAAAATTAAAATATATTATTTTTATGGTACTTTTGATGATATGACCCTGATAACGTCCGGGTAAAACTTTACGGTTTGCAGCGCCAGATAGCTCTTGCGTACACCTTTCACGTGTATATAGTGAAAATCACTCAAGACATTTAGAAATGGGTGAGAAAAATTAAAATATTTTTTTTATATGGTACTTCTAATGATATGACCCTGATAACGTCCGGGTAACACTTTACGGTTTGCAGCACCAGATAGCTCTTGCGTACACCTTTCACGTGTAAATAGTGAAAATCACTCAGGACATTTAGAAATGGGTGAGAAAAATTAAAATATATTATTTTTATGGTACTTTTGATGATATGACCCTGATAACGTCCGGGTAACACTTTACGGTTTGCAGCGCCAGATAGCTCTTGCGTACACCTTTCACGTGTATATAGTGAAAATCACTCCAGACATTTAGAAATGGGTGAGAAAAATTAAAATATTTTTTTTATATGGTACTTTTAATGATATGACCCTGATAACGTCCGGGTAACACTTTACGGTTTGCAGCGCCAGATAGCTCTTGCGTACACCTTTCATGTGTATATAGTGAAAAACACTCAGGACATTTAAAAATGGGTGAGAAAAATTAAAATATATTTTTTTTATGATACTTTTGATGATATGACCCTGATAACGTCCGGGTAACACTTTACGGTTTGCAGTGCCAGATAGCTCTTGCGTATACCTTTCACGTGTGTATAGTAAAAATTACTCAGGACATTTAGAAATGGGTGAGAAAAATTAAAATATATATTTTTTATGGCACTTTTGATGATATGACCCTGATAACGTCCGGGTAACACTTTACGGTTTGCAGCGCCAGATAGCTCTTGCGTACACCTTTCACGTGTAAATAATGAAAATCACTCAGGACATTTAGAAATGGGTGAGAAAAATTAAAATATATTTTTTTTATGGCACTTTTGATGATATGACCCTGATAACGTCCGGGTAACACTTTACGGTTTGCAGCGCCAGATAGCTCTTGCGTACACCTTTTACGTGTGTATAGTGAAAATCACTCAGGACATTTAGAAATGGGTGAGAAAAATTAAAATATTTATTCTTTTATGGTACTTTTGATGATATGACCCTGATAACGTCCGGGTAACACTTTACGGTTTGCAGCGCCAGATAGCTCTTGCGTACACCTTTTACGTGTATATAGTGAAAATAACTCAGGACATTTAAAAATGGGTGAGAAAAATTAAAATATATTTTTTTTATGATACTTTTGATGATATGACCCTGATAACGTCCGGGTAACACTTTACGGTTTGCAGTGCCAGATAGCTCTTGCGTACACCTTTCACGTGTGTATAGTAAAAATCACTCAGAACATTAAGAAATGGGTGAGAAAAATTAAAATATATTTTTTTATGGCACTTTTGATGATATGACCCTGATAACGTCCGGGAAACACTCTACGGCTTGCAGCGCCAGATAGCTCTTGCGTACACCTTTCACGTGTGTATAGTAAAAATCACTCAGGACATTTAGAAATGGGTGAGAAAAATTAAAATATATTTTTTTATGGCACTTTTGATGATATGACCCTGATAACGTCCGGGTAACGCCAGATAGCTCTTGCATACACCTTACACGTATGTTTAGTGAAAAACACTCAGGACATTTAGAAATGGGTGACAAAAATTAAAATTATTTTTTTTATTGTACTTTTGATGATATGACCCTGATAACGTCCGGGTAACACTCTACGGTTTGCAGCGCCAGATAGCTCTTGCGTACACCTTTCACGTGTAAATAGTGAAAATCACTCAGGACATTTAGAAATGGGTGAGAAAAATTAAAATATATTTTTTTTATGGTACTTTTGATGATATGACCCTGATAACGTCCGGGTAACACTTTACGGTTTGCAGCACCAGATAGCTCTTGCGTACACCTTTCACGTGTAAATAGTGAAAATCACTCAGGACATTTAGAAATGGGTGAGAAAAATTAAAATTTATTATTTTTATGGTACTTTTGATGATATGACCCTGATAACGTCCGGGTAACACTTTACGGTTTGCAGCGCCAGATAGCTCTTGCGTACACCTTTCACGTGTATATAGTGAAAATCACTCAAGACATTTAGAAATGGGTGAGAAAAATTAAAATATTTTTTTTATATGGTACTTTTAATGATATGACCCTGATAACGTCCGGGTAACACTTTACGGTTTGCAGCGCCAGATAGCTCTTGCGTACACCTTTCACGTGTATATAGTGAAAATCACTCAGGACATTTAGAAATGGGTGAGAAAAATAAAATATATTTTTTTTATGGTACTTTTGATGATATGACCCTGATAACGTCCGGGTAACACTTAAGGGTTTGCAGTGCCAGATAGCTTTTGCGTACACCTTTCACGTGTGTATAGTGAAAATCACTCAGGACATTTAGAAATGGGTGAGAAAAATTAAAATATATTTTTTTTATGGTACTTTTGATGATATGACCCTGATAACGTCCGGGTAACACTTTAGAGTTTGCAGCGCCAGATAGCTCTTAAGTACACCTTTCAGGTGTATATAGTGAAAATCACTCAGGACATTTAGAAATGGGTGAGAAAAATTAAAATATATTTTTTTATGATACTTTTGATGATATGACCCTGATAACGTCCGGGTAACGCCAGATAGCTCTTGCATACACCTTTCACGTATGTTAAGTGAAAAACACTCAGGACATTTAGAAATGGGTGACAAAAATTAAAATTATGTTTTTTATTATACTTTTGATGATATGACCCTGATAACGTCCGGGTAACACTCTACGGTTTGCAGCGCCAGATAGCTCTTGCGTACACCTTTCACGTGTAAATAGTGAAAATCACTCAGGACATTTAGAAATGGGTGAGAAAAATTAAAATATATTTTTTTTATGGTACTTTTGATGATATGACCCTGATAACGTCCGGGTAACACTTTACGGTTTGCAGCACCAGATAGCTCTTGCGTACACCTTTCACGTGTAAATAGTGAAAATCACTCAGGACATTTAGAAATGGGTGAGAAAAATTAAAATATATTATTTTTATGGTACTTTTGATGATATGACCCTGATAACGTCCGGGTAACACTTTACGGTTTGCAGCGCCAGATAGCTCTTGCGTACACCTTTCACGTGTATATAGTGAAAATCACTCAAGACATTTAGAAATGGGTGAGAAAAATTAAAATATTTTTTTATATGGTACTTCTAATGATATGACCCTGATAACGTCCGGGTAACACTTTACGGTTTGCAGCACCAGATAGCTCTTGCGTACACCTTTCACGTGTAAATAGTGAAAATCACTCAGGACATTTAGAAATGGGTGAGAAAAATTAAAATATATTTTTTTTATGGTACTTTTGATGATATGACCCTGATAACGTCCGGGTAACACTTTACGGTTTGCAGCGCCAGATAGCTCTTGCGTACACCTTTCACGTGTATATAGTGAAAATCACTCCAGACATTTAGAAATGGGTGAGAAAAATTAAAATATTTTTTTTATATGGTACTTTTAATGATATGACCCTGATAACGTCCGGGTAACACTTTACGGTTTGCAGCGCCAGATAGCTCTTGCGTACAGCTTTCATGCGTATATAGTGAAAAACACTCAGGACATTTAAAAATGGGTGAGAAAAATTAAAATATATTTTTTTTATGATACTTTTGATGATATGACCCTGATAACGTCCGGGTAACACTTACGGTTTGCAGTGCCAGATAGCTCTTGCGTACACCTTTCACGTGTGTATAGTAAAAATCACTCAGAACATTAAGAAATGGGTGAGAAAAATTAAAATATATTTTTTTATGGCACTTTTGATGATATGACCCTGATAACGTCCGGGTAACACTTTACGGTTTGCAGCACCAGATAGCTCTTGCGTACACCTTTCACGTGTAAATAGTGAAAATCACTCAGGACATTTAGAAATGGGTGAGAAAAATTAAAATATATTATTTTTATGGTACTTTTGATGATATGACCCTGATAACGTCCGGGTAACACTTTACGGTTTGCAGCGCCAGATAGCTCTTGCGTACACCTTTCACGTGTATATAGTGAAAATCACTCAAGACATTTAGAAATGGGTGAGAAAAATTAAAATATATTATTTTTATGGTACTTTTGATGATATGACCCTGATAACGTCCGGGTAACACTTTACGGTTTGCAGCGCCAGATAGCTCTTGCGTACACCTTTCACGTGTATATAGTGAAAATCACTCCAGACATTTAGAAATGGGTGAGAAAAATTAAAATATTTTTTTTATATGGTACTTTTAATGATATGACCCTGATAACGTCCGGGTAACACTTTACGGTTTGCAGCGCCAGATAGCTCTTGCGTACAGCTTTCATGCGTATATAGTGAAAAACACTCAGGACATTTAAAAATGGGTGAGAAAAATTAAAATATATTTTTTTTATGATACTTTTGATGATATGACCCTGATAACGTCCGGGTAACACTTTACGGTTTGCAGTGCCAGATAGCTCTTGCGTATACCTTTCACGTGTGTATAGTAAAAATTACTCAGGACATTTAGAAATGGGTCAGAAAAATTAAAATATATATTTTTTATGGCACTTTTGATGATATGACCCTGATAACGTCCGGGTAACACTTTACGGTTTGCAGCGCCAGATAGCTCTTGCGTACACCTTTCACGTGTAAATAATGAAAATCACTCAGGACATTTAGAAATGGGTGAGAAAAATTAAAATATATTTTTTTTATGGCACTTTTGATGATATGACCCTGATAACGTCCGGGCAACACTTTACGGTTTGCAGCGCCAGATAGCTCTTGCGTACACCTTTCACGTGTGTATAGTGAAAATCACTCAGGACATTTAGAAATGGGTGAGAAAAATTAAAATATTTATTCTTTTATGGTACTTTTGATGATATGACCCTGATAACGTCCGGGTAACACTTTACGGTTTGCAGCGCCAGATAGCTCTTGCGTACACCTTTTACGTGTATATATTGAAAATAACTTAGGACATTTAAAAATGGGTGAGAAAAATTAAAATATATTTTTTTTATGATACTTTTGATGATATGACCCTGATAACGTCCGGGTAACACTTACGGTTTGCAGTGCCAGATAGCTCTTGCGTACACCTTTCACGTGTGTATAGTAAAAATCACTCAGAACATTAAGAAATGGGTGAGAAAAATTAAAATATATTTTTTTATGGCACTTTTGATGATATGACCCTGATAACGTCCGGGAAACACTCTACGGCTTGCAGCGCCAGATAGCTCTTGCGTACACCTTTCACGTGTGTATAGTAAAAATCACTCAGGACATTTAGAAATGGGTGAGAAAAATTAAAATATATTTTTTTATGGCACTTTTGATGATATGACCCTGATAACGTCCGGGTAACGCCAGATAGCTCTTGCATACACCTTTCACGTATGTTTAGTGAAAAACACTCAGGACATTTAGAAATGGGTGACAAAAATTAAAATTATTTTTTTTATTGTACTTTTGATGATATGACCCTGATAACGTCCGGGTAACACTCTACGGTTTGCAGCGCCAGATAGCTCTTGCGTACACCTTTCACGTGTAAATAGTGAAAATCACTCAGGACATTTAGAAATGGGTGAGAAAAATTAAAATATATTTTTTTTATGGTACTTTTGATGATATGACCCTGATAACGTCCGGGTAACACTTTACGGTTTGCAGCACCAGATAGCTCTTGCGTACACCTTTCACGTGTAAATAGTGAAAATCACTCAGGACATTTAGAAATGGGTGAGAAAAATTAAAATATATTATTTTTATGGTACTTTTGATGATATGACCCTGATAACGTCCGGGTAACACTTTACGGTTTGCAGCGCCAGATAGCTCTTGCGTACACCTTTCACGTGTATATAGTGAAAATCACTCAAGACATTTAGAAATGGGTGAGAAAAATAAAATATATTTTTTTTATGGTACTTTTGATGATATGACCCTGATAACGTCCGGGTAACACTTAAGGGTTTGCAGTGCCAGATAGCTTTTGCGTACACCTTTCACGTGTGTATAGTGAAAATCACTCAGGACATTTAGAAATGGGTGAGAAAAATTAAAATATATTTTTTTTATGGCACTTTTGATGATATGACCCTGATAACGTCCGGGTAACACTCTACGGCTTGCAGCGCCAGATAGCTCTTGCGTACACCTTTCACGTGTATATAGTGAAAATCACTCAGGACATTTAGAAATGGGTGAGAAAAATAAAATATATTTTTTTTATGGTACTTTTGATGATATGACCCTGATAACGTCCGGGTAACACTTAAGGGTTTTAAGCGCCAGATAGCTCTTGCGTACACCTTTCAGGTGATTATAGTGAAAATCACTCAGGACATTTAGAAATGGGTGAGAAAAATTAAAATATATTTTTTTTATGATACTTTTGATGATATGACCCTGATAACGTCCGGGTAACACTTTACAGTTTGCAGTGCCAGATAGCTCTTGCGTACACCTTTCACGTGTGTATAATGAAAATCACTCAGGACATTTAGAAATGGGTGAGAAAAATTAAAATATTTATTCTTTTATGGTACTTTTGATGATATGACCCTGATAACGTCCGGGTAACACTTTACGGTTTGCAGCGCCAGATAGCTCTTGCGTACACCTTTTACGTGTATATAGTGAAAATAACTCAGGACATTTAAAAATGGGTGAGAAAAATTAAAATATATTTTTTTTATGATACTTTTGATGATATGACCCTGATAACGTCCGGGTAACACTTTACGGTTTGCAACGCCAGATAGCTCTTGCGTACACCTTTCACGTGTGTATAGTAAAAATCACTCAGAACATTAAGAAATGGGTGAGAAAAATTAAAATATATTTTTTTATGGCACTTTTGATGATATGACCCTGATAACGTCCGGGAAACACTCTACGGCTTGCAGCGCCAGATAGCTCTTGCGTACACCTTTCACGTGTGTATAGTAAAAATCACTCAGGACATTTAGAAATGGGTGAGAAAAATTAAAATATATTTTTTTATGGCACTTTTGATGATATGACCCTGATAACGTCCGGGTAACGCCAGATAGCTCTTGCATACACCTTTCACGTATGTTTAGTGAAAAACACTCAGGACATTTAGAAATGGGTGACAAAAATTAAAATTATTTTTTTTATTGTACTTTTGATGATATGACCCTGATAACGTCCGGGTAACACTCTACGGTTTGCAGCGCCAGATAGCTCTTGCGTACACCTTTCACGTGTAAATAGTGAAAATCACTCAGGACATTTAGAAATGGGTGAGAAAAATTAAAATATATTTTTTTTATGGTACTTTTGATGATATGACCCTGATAACGTCCGGGTAACACTTTACGGTTTGCAGCACCAGATAGCTCTTGCGTACACCTTTCACGTGTAAATAGTGAAAATCACTCAGGACATTTAGAAATGGGTGAGAAAAATTAAAATATATTTTTTTTATGGCACTTTTGATGATATGACCCTGATAACGTCCGGGTAACACTCTACGGCTTGCAGCGCCAGATAGCTCTTGCGTACACCTTTCACGTGTATATAGTGAAAAACACTCAGGACATTTAGAAATGGGTGAGAAAAATAAAATATATTTTTTTTATGGTACTTTTGATGATATGACCCTGATAACGTCCGGGTAACACTTAAGGGTTTTAAGCGCCAGATAGCTCTTGCGTACACCTTTCAGGTGTATATAGTGAAAATCACTCAGGACATTTAGAAATGGGTGAGAAAAATTAAAATATATTTTTTTTATGATACTTTTGATGATATGACCCTGATAACGTCCGGGTAACACTTTACAGTTTGCAGTGCCAAATAGCTCTTGCGTACACCTTTCACGTGTGTATAGTGAAAATCACTCAGGACATTAAGAAATGGGTGGGAAAAATTAAAATATATTTTTTTTTATGGTACTTTTGATGATATGACCCTGATAACGTCCAGGTAACACTTTACGGTTTAAAGCGCCAGATAGCTCTTGCGTACACTTTCACGTGTATATAATAAAAACCCTCAGGACATTAAGAAATGGGTGAGAAAAATTAAAATATATTTTTTTTATGGTACTCTTGATGATATGACCCTGATAACGTCCGGGTAACGTTCTAAATATCCTGAGTGTTTTTCACAATATACACATGAAAGTTGTATAAAAGTGCTATCTGTTGCTGCAAACCGTAAAGTGTTACCCGGACGTTATCAGGGTCATATCATCAAAAGTACCATAAAAAATATATATTTCAAGTGATTTTCACTATACACACGTGAAAGGTGTACGCAAGAGCTATCTGGCGCTGCAAACCGTAAAGTGTTACCCGGACGACATCAGGGTCATATCATCAAAATTACTTTAATAAAAATATATTTTAATTTCTCTCACCCATTTCTAAATGCCCTGAGTGTTTTTCACTAAACATACGTGAAAGGTGTATGCAAGAGCTATCTGGCGTTACCCGGACGTTATCAGGGTCATATCATAAAAATTACCTTAATAAAAATATATTTTAATTTTTCCCACCCATTTTTAAATGTCCTGAGTGTTTTTGACTATACACACGTGAATGGTGTACGCAAGAGCTATCTGGCGCTGCAAACTGTAAAGTGTTACCCGGACGTTATCAGGGTCATATCATCAAAATTACCTTAATAAAAATATATTTTAATTTTTCCCACCGATTTCTAAATGTCCTGAGTGTTTTCCACTTTATACGCGTGAAAGGTGTACGCAAGAGCTATCTGACGCTGCAAACCGTAAAGTGTTACCCGGACGTTATCAGGGTCATATCATCAAAATTATCATAAAAAAAATTATTGTAATATTTCACGCCCATTTCAAAATGTCCTGAGTGTTTTTCACTATACACACGTGAAAGGTGTACGCAAGAGCTATCTGGCGCTGCAATTCGTAAAGTGTTACCCGGACGTTATCAGGGTCATATCATCAAAAGTACCATAAAAAAATATATTTTAATTTTTCTCACTCATGTTCAAAAGTCCTGAGTGTTTCCCACTATATACACGTGAAAGGTGTACGCAAGAGCTATCTGGCGCTGCAAACCGAAAAGTGTTACCCGGACGTTATCAGGGTCATATTATCAAAATTACCTTAATAAAAATATGTTTTAATTTTTCTCACCCATTTCTAAATGTCCTAAGTGTTTTCCACTATATATACGTTAAAGGTGTACGCAAAAGCTATCTGGCGCTGCAAACCGTAAAGTGTTACCCGGACGTTATCAGGGTCATATCATCAAAAATACCATAAAAAAAATATATTTTAATTTTCGCCACCCATTTCTAAATGTCCTGAGTGTTTTCTACTATATACACGTTAAAGGTGTACGCAAAAGCTATCTGGCGCTGCAAACCGTAAAGTGTTACCCGGACGTTATCAGGGTCATATCATCAAAAGTACCATAAAAAAAATATTTTTTAATTTTTCTCACCCATTTTTAAATGTCCTGAGTAATTTTCACTATATACACGTGAATGGTGTACGCAAGAGCTATGTGGCGCTGCAAACCGTAAAGTGTTACCCGGACGTTATCAGGGTCATATCATCAAAAATATAATAAAAAATATATTTTAATTTTTCTCACCCATTTTTAAAAGTCTTGAGTGTTTCTCACTATAAACACGTGAAAGGTGTACGCAAGAGCTATCTGGCGCTGCAAACCGTAAAGTGTTACCCGGACGTTATCAGGGTCATATCATCAAAATTACCATAATAAAAATATATTTTAATTTTTCCCACCCATTTCTAAATGTCCTGAGTGTTTTCCACTATATATACGTTAAAGGTGTACGCAAAAGCTATCTGGTGCTGCAAACCGTAAAGTGTTACCCGGACGTTATCAGGGTCATATCATCAAAATTATCATAAAAAAATTTATTTTAATATTTCTCGCCCATTTCAAAATGTCCTGAGTGTTTTTCACTATAGTCACGTGAAAGGTGTACGCAAGAGCTATCTGGCGCTGCAAACCGTAAAGTGTTACCCGGACGTTATCAGGGTCATATCATCAAAAGTACCATAAAAAAAATATATATTAATTTTTCTCACCCATTTCTAAATGTCCTGAGTGTTTTTCACTATATACGCGTGAAAGGTGTACGCAAGAGCTATCTGCCGCTGCAAACCGTAAAGTGTTACCCGGACGTTATCAGGGTCATATCATCAAAAATACCATAAAAAAAATATATTTTAATTTTCGCCACCCATTTCTAAATGTCCTGAGTGTTTTCCATTATATACACGTTAAAGGTGTACGCAAAAGCTATCTGGTGCTGCAAACCGTAAAGTGTTACCCGGACGTTATCAGGGTCATATCATCAAAAGTACCATAAAAAATATATATTTTAATTTTTCTCACCCATTTTTAAAATGTCCTGAGTGATTTTCACTATATACACGTGAATGGTGTACGCAAGAGCTATCTGGCGCTGCAAACCGTAAAGTGTTACCCGGACGTTATCAGGGTCATATCTTCAAAATTACCATGAAAAAGACACATTAAAATTTTTCTCGCCCATTTCAAAATGTCCTGAGTGTTTTTCTTTATACACACGTGAAAAGTGTACGCAAGAGCTATCTGGTGCTGCAAACCGTAAAGTGTTACCCGGACGTTATCAGGGTCATATCATCAAAAGTACCATAAAAAATATATATTTTAAATTTTCTCACCCATTTTTAAAATGTCCTGAGTGATTTTCACTATATACACGTGAATGGTGTACGCAAGAGCTATCTGGCGCTGCAAACCGTAAAGTGTTACCCGGACGTTATCAGGGTCATATCTTCAAAATTACCATGAAAAAGACACATTAAAATTTTTCTCGCCCATTTCAAAATGTCCTGAGTGTTTTTCTTTATACACACGTGAAAAGTGTACGCAAGAGCTATCTGACGCTGCAAACCGTAAAGTGTTACCCGGACGTTATCAGGGTCATATCATCAAAATTACCTTAATAAAAATATATTTTAATATTTCCCACCCATTTCTAAATGTCCTGAGTGTTTTCCACTATATATAAGTTAAAGGTGTACGCAAAAGCTATCTGGCGCTGCAAACCGTAAATTGTTACCCGGACGTTATCAGGGTCATATCATCAAAATTACCTTAATAAAAATATATTTTAATTTTTCCCACCGATTTCTAAATGTCCTGAGTGTTTTCCACTTTATACGCGTGAAAGGTGTACGCAAGAGCTATCTGACGCTGCAAACCGTAAAGTGTTACCCGGACGTTATCAGGGTCATATCATCAAAATTATCATAAAAAAAATTATTGTAATATTTCACGCCCATTTCAAAATGTCCTGAGTGTTTTTCACTATACACACGTGAAAGGTGTACGCAAGAGCTATCTGGCGCTGCAATTCGTAAAGTGTTACCCGGACGTTATCAGGGTCATATCATCAAAAGTACCATAAAAAAATATATTTTAATTTTTCTCACTCATGTTCAAAAGTCCTGAGTGTTTCTCACTATAAACACGTGAAAGGTGTACGCAAGAGCTATCTGGCGCTGCAAACCGTAAAGTGTTACCCGGACGTTATCAGGGTCATATCATCAAAATTACCATAATAAAAATATATTTTAATTTTTCCCACCCATTTCTAAATGTCCTGAGTGTTTTCCACTATATATACGTTAAAGGTGTACGCAAAAGCTATCTGGTGCTGCAAACCGTAAAGTGTTACCCGGACGTTATCAGGGTCATATCATCAAAATTATCATAAAAAAATTTATTTTAATATTTCTCGCCCATTTCAAAATGTCCTGAGTGTTTTTCACTATAGTCACGTGAAAGGTGTACGCAAGAGCTATCTGGCGCTGCAAACCGAAAAGTGTTACCCGGACGTTATCAGGGTCATATTATCAAAATTACCTTAATAAAAATATGTTTTAATTTTTCTCACCCATTTCTAAATGTCCTAAGTGTTTTCCACTATATATACGTTAAAGGTGTACGCAAAAGCTATCTGGCGCTGCAAACCGTAAAGTGTTACCCGGACGTTATCAGGGTCATATCATCAAAAATACCATAAAAAAAATATATTTTAATTTTCGCCACCCATTTCTAAATGTCCTGAGTGTTTTCTACTATATACACGTTAAAGGTGTACGCAAAAGCTATCTGGCGCTGCAAACCGTAAAGTGTTACCCGGACGTTATCAGGGTCATATCATCAAAAGTACCATAAAAAAAATATTTTTTAATTTTTCTCACCCATTTTTAAATGTCCTGAGTAATTTTCACTATATACACGTGAATGGTGTACGCAAGAGCTATGTGGCGCTGCAAACCGTAAAGTGTTACCCGGACGTTATCAGGGTCATATCATCAAAAGTACAATAAAAAATATATTTTAATTTTTCTCACCCATTTTTAAAAGTCTTGAGTGTTTCTCACTATAAACACGTGAAAGGTGTACGCAAGAGCTATCTGGCGCTGCAAACCGTAAAGTGTTACCCGGACGTTATCAGGGTCATATCATCAAAATTACCATAATAAAAATATATTTTAATTTTTCCCACCCATTTCTAAATGTCCTGAGTGTTTTCCACTATATATACGTTAAAGGTGTACGCAAAAGCTATCTGGTGCTGCAAACCGTAAAGTGTTACCCGGACGTTATCAGGGTCATATCATCAAAATTATCATAAAAAAAATTATTTTAATATTTCTCGCCCATTTCAAAATGTCCTGAGTGTTTTTCACTATAGTCACGTGAAAGGTGTACGCAAGAGCTATCTGGCGCTGCAAACCGTAAAGTGTTACCCGGACGTTATCAGGGTCATATCATCAAAAGTACCATAAAAAAAATATATATTAATTTTTCTCACCCATTTCTAAATGTCCTGAGTGTTTTTCACTATATACGCGTGAAAGGTGTACGCAAGAGCTATCTGCCGCTGCAAACCGTAAAGTGTTACCCGGACGTTATCAGGGTCATATCATCAAAAATACCATAAAAAAAATATATTTTAATTTTCGCCACCCATTTCTAAATGTCCTGAGTGTTTTCCATTATATACACGTTAAAGGTGTACGCAAAAGCTATCTGGTGCTGCAAACCGTAAAGTGTTACCCGGACGTTATCAGGGTCATATCATCAAAAGTACCATAAAAAATATATATTTTAATTTTTCTCACCCATTTTTAAAATGTCCTGAGTGATTTTCACTATATACACGTGAATGGTGTACGCAAGAGCTATCTGGCGCTGCAAACCGTAAAGTGTTACCCGGACGTTATCAGGGTCATATCTTCAAAATTACCATGAAAAAGACACATTAAAATTTTTCTCGCCCATTTCAAAATGTCCTGAGTGTTTTTCTTTATACACACGTGAAAAGTGTACGCAAGAGCTATCTGGTGCTGCAAACCGTAAAGTGTTACCCGGACGTTATCAGGGTCATATCATCAAAAGTACCATAAAAAATATATATTTTAATTTTTCTCACCCATTTTTAAAATGTCCTGAGTGATTTTCACTATATACACGTGAATGGTGTACGCAAGAGCTATCTGGTGCTGCAAACCGTAAAGTGTTACCCGGACGTTATCAGGGTCATATCTTCAAAATTACCATGAAAAAGACACATTAAAATTTTTCTCGCCCATTTCAAAATGTCCTGAGTGTTTTTCTTTATACACACGTGAAAAGTGTACGCAAGAGCTATCTGACGCTGCAAACCGTAAAGTGTTACCCGGACGTTATCAGGGTCATATCATCAAAATTACCTTAATAAAAATATATTTTAATATTTCCCACCCATTTCTAAATGTCCTGAGTGTTTTCCACTATATATAAGTTAAAGGTGTACGCAAAAGCTATCTGGCGCTGCAAACCGTAAATTGTTACCCGGACGTTATCAGGGTCATATCATCAAAATTATCATAAAAAAAATATATTTTAATATTTCTCACCCATTTTTAAATGTCCTGAGTGATTTTCACTATATACACGTGAATGGTGTACGCAAGAGCTATCTGGCGCTGCAAACCGTAAAGTGTTACCCGGACGTTATCAGGGTCATATCTTCAAAATTACCATGAAAAAGACACATTTAAATTTTGCTCGCCCATTTCTAAATATCCTGAGTATTTTTCACTATACACACGTTAAAGGTGTATGCAAGAGCTATCTGGCGCTGCAAACCGTAAAGTGTTACCCGGACGTTATCAGGGTCATATCATCAAAAGTACCATAAAAAAATATATATTAATTTTTCTCACCCATTTCTAAATGTCCTGAGTGTTTTTCACTATATACACGTGAAAGGTGTACGCAAGAGCTATCTGCCGCTGCAAACCGTAAAGTGTTACCCGGACGTTATCAGGGTCATATCATCAAAAATACCATAAAAAAAAATATTTTAATTTTCGCCACCCATTTCTAAATGTCCTGAGTGTTTTCCACTATATACACGTTAAAGGTGTACGCAAAAGCTATCTGGCGCTGCAAACCGTAAAGTGTTACCCGGACGTTATCAGGGTCATATCTTCAAAATTACCATGAAAAAGACACATTTAAATTTTTCTCGCCCATTTATAAATGTCCTGAGTGTTTTTCACTATACACACGAGAAAGGTGTATGCAAGAACTATCTGGCGCTGTAAACCGTAAAGTGTTACCCGGACGTTATCAGGGTCATATCTTCAAAATTACCATGAAAATGACACATTTAAATTTTTCTCACCCATTTCTAAATGTCCTGAGTGATTTTCACTATTTACACGTGAAAGGTGTACGCAAGAGCTATCTGGCGCTGCAAACCGTAAAGTTTTACCCGGACGTTATCAGGGTCATATCATCAAAAGTACCATAAAAAAAATATATTTTAATTTTTCTCACCCATTTCTAAATGTCCTGAGTGATTTTCACTATTTACACGTGAAAGGTGTACGCAAGAGCTATCTGGCGCTGCAAACCGTAAAGTGTTACCCGGACGTTATCAGGGTCATATCATCAAAAGTACCATAAAAAAAATATATTTTAATTTTTCTCACACATTTCTAAATGTCCTGAGTGATTTTCACTATACACACGTAAAAGGTGTACGCAAGAGCTATCTGGCGCTGTAAACCGTAAAGTGTTACCCGGACGTTATCAGGGTCAGATCGACAGAAATATTATTTGAAGATTAGGTTTTTGGTGTTTTTACTTTTGTTTTAAATATCCTGAAACATTCCTTCAATGCTTTCTGATGTTATTTGTCATAAAGTATTACTTGGAAGATGTAGGACCCAAAAAAATATAAATAGACCCATGCGAAATCGTGATAATATGTTCTGTGTTCACACGTTAATTGGTATTGCAAGTGCTATTCGACACTGCAAGGCTACTTCATGCCGTCCATCTGTATTTGATTATACATAAATTAAAAAGAAAAAAAATTGGTCTTCTTAATTTGGTCGGGTTATCATAGGCCGCTAACTTTAGGCCGCTAACTTCACACCGGTTCGTAGTTATACTAAGGAGGACTTGCTAAGCTGGTTTTGAAAAAAAAAAAACTGTCGTTCACGCGTACAAAGTCGCGAGGCAAAGTAACTTAATAAAACGTAGTTTTGCAAATTAATATGATTGAAACTACAATTAGATACACTTTGCTAGCATTGACATCACACAATCCTAAAGCGGCAGACGCACCTTATAGCCCACGTAGCCTAAGAAATATACAAAACAACAGATTTGTTTGAACCGAGACAAAGAACCCAAATTGGGTTAAAGCTTTTAATTGAATCGCGTTCATTATTCCAAGTGACAGACTTACAACCTCATTGTTTCACACCGCGCTGATTGTCTAATTGATAACTGGCAAGACGCTAGTTAGCATTTAAAAGCAGTCAACACGGACGTGAGTTATTGCATGCGTTACTGTATTAAAAAAGGTGCTTCAGCATTCTTCATCTGGATATCGTAGTTCTAGAAATCCACCGCAATTGGGTACCAACGTGACTTATTGCCGTCACTGTGTCAAGAAAAGGTGCTTCAGCATTCTTCATCTGGATATCGTAATTCTAGAAACCCACCGCAATTGGGTACCAACGTGACTTATTGCATGCGTTATTGTATGAAGAAAAAGAACTTTAGCATTATTTATATGATTCTAGTCTTCATCTAGTCTTTGACATCTCAAAGCCGCTATCCGCGTCCTCATTTCTGTTTCTGCGCTTACGCAACGGATTTTGAAACGGTTTTCACTGTCATTTAAAGAGATTTTCACGAAAGGTCAATAATTAAGTTTTTATATAGTTGAGAAGATATACAGCGAGTGTGGCTCAGTGGGAGAATGTGCGACTTTCGATCCGAAGCACCTGAGTTCGAATCGTACTGGCCCCGCACTACTGACTTTCTTAAGAAACAAAGCGAGCGAGAAGCGAGTCTAACACTTGCTCTAAAAACGGTGAATGAAAACATTGTGAGAAAACCGGCATGTCCAAGAATTTATCACAAAACAAATCAAGGTCATGTGACATCCACCAACCTGCACTGGGCCAGTGTGGTGGATTATGACCCATACGTTCCTATGAGAGAAGGCCCGTGTCCCAGCAATGGGAACGTGATGGGCTGATGAAGATGATAGTTGAGAAAATTCAATGTTTTGTAAGCAAGTCATTAAAAATGACACCGTATTAGTAAATTGCTTCCGTGCGAAGCCGGGGCGGGTCGCTAGTAACTTTATAAAATGATTCACGCACCGCTTGCGAAGAATAACAGCTTTAGATCAAACAATATAAAGTTCCGACGGCAGTGTTTATGAGATTGAGTCATAATAAGCAAACATTTAGCAATTTTTTTTCTGTCGAATAATGTCATTGAACTTGTTGAAAGTGGAGGCTGTGTCAACTGACAATGTCAATGGCCGCGCTTCGTGATTAATTTAACATATTAAATACGTATTTTTATTCATAAAGTCAGGCGGCGAAATTATTTACTAGCTTTATTGGATGTCCCAAGATAATTTATGGACCAAACTATCGGAAATACACACACTTTACTATTTATAATATTAGATTGGTAGGATTAAAAAGATATAGAGTAGATATATAGAACTTAAAAAACATAAAAAAGATTTACTCTGACACTGGTATAGACCCATCTTGGCATCCATGAATTTATGCATAAAGTAAAAATAACACACACAGCTGTAATAATGACACTAGTCTGCATTCTTCTTCTTCTTCATGAACATGGAAACGTTGCGACACAGAATAGACAATAGTACCAAACAACTAGTGCCGAACCGTACAATTTAGCCTGACCAATTTTCTGGTACAGTTTGGTCCAATTTTAATCGTGTTCATGAACATTCTTGTCGCACTATATGCCAATTAGAATGCTATAAACGAAAAATAGAACAAAAAGTGACAGTATTAAGAGTAGAATTTCATAGACAGCAGCGACGTTATGACCAAATTTTGAATATGTACTTGTCAAAGTCCGATGACAATGCAATATTTTGGCGACAGCCAGCGGATCTGATGATAGAGGCGGAAGGTGGGCAATGGAACTCCTTGACGAATAATCGTAAAGTGTTTGGGCTCAATTTAATCTGCTCGCGGTTCCGATTAAAAATTTGTTAAAAGCTTGTTTTGAAAAATATATTTTTCAACAAAAATCTTGTTTAATATTCCAATTAGTCCGAATTTGGATGTTATGAAAAGGAAAACTTCAAAAAGGTATCCGGAAAATTGGGAAATTCAGGAATACCGACAACGTCAGTCAGGTTACCTACATTTTTTCATTATATTTTTTGAAAATAGTTTAGTTGTATAACATGTATATATAAAACAATGCAGCAAGCAGCGCATGTTTATTGAAAGAGTGTTTTCTATGTAATGACTCTACCAAGAGTGTTATTAATAAAATTAAGATGAGGTCAAAAAGCTCGTTATAGCAATCACATTAAACAAGTGGTCCATCGTCGCACAAAAAGCAAATCGATGTATTTTCAGCTTTCAGTTCATTACTAAGAGCAAAGGTTCCTCTAAGAAGTCTGCCACGCTGCTTACCATCTGCGACAGACAAAATAATGTTACTCTTCGGTGCCTACTTTACATTTAGATTTGATTATAATCGATTAAAGTGAATAACAGACACTGATTTATCAATGTACTTTTGTCACGCAAATGTTATTTCAAAGGTTATGTAGAAATTATACAAAAGAATCCTGCATTGTATAATATTCGAATAAATTTTATATTCTTAAACTAAACTATCATTAAATTATATTCAGGTTATTTAAAGTCTTCCATAGCTTTTTTTTTTTTTTATGTAACTGATTGACGAGACAAACTGGACGTTTGCCTGATGGTAAGCAATACGCCAGCCCATAACAATAACAGCACCACCCAGAACTTTGTTTTGCAAAATCCTGCGCGGCGCTGCACTGCGCTCGTCACCCTGAGACAATTAGCTGTTGAGTCTCATAATGCCCAGTAATTTCGCTGGCTACAATGCCCTTCAAACCGGAACACAGTAATGCTCGCGCATTACTGCTTGGCGGCTGAATAACTGGCAAAGCGGTGGTACCCACCCAGACGGCCTCTCGCATACGAGAAACCTACCACCAGTAAAAGCTTCCATAGTTTACCTACAAGATTTAATGAAACATACCCATACTCCTATCATTTACTTACGTATTAAAATAATCTCTATGTAGATTAATATAAAAGTCATTATACAATATATTAATAAAATAAAAATATATATTAATAGAATATATTAATACACACAAAAATGATATTACCTGTCGCCAAACAGATTTATCTTAATCAGAAGTCACAAGTCAATAACTTTTATAACCCTAGAAGCATAATCTATTTTAAAGGTACACAAAGCCTTTTTTTTACGCTCAATTGATCCATGTTTGGCCACTATCTCGTCTGATGTGAAGCGATGATGTGGCCTAAGATGAAGCACATAGATCTAGAGAGAGACGGCAGTTGAGCGGCTGCTCAGACCCGTCTCCCCGATGGTTCACCGAACATCATCCCGAAACACGACTAGGTCGCTTGACGGCATGGCTTTGTTTCGGTATTACAACCACGGCCAGAGCCTACCACTCCAAAGCACGTAAGCGGGTTTCATCACGATGTTTTCCTTCACCGTTTTAGAGCGAGCGTGCAAAATCTGCACTTAACTATAAGTCATTGGTGCAGGGCCGAGTCGGGATTCGAACCCAGGTGCGTCGGATCGAAAAGCGCACGAGTCCCCGCTGAGCCACACTCACTCTGAAATATAACCAGTTAATTCATACATGTTTTTTTTTTGAAATCTTAACATACGCTTCTGACCACCATATCCACCATAACCACTCATATTTCCAAACATTAATACAAAAGAATAATAATATATGTAGTGATATTCAAAACTTAAACTTTACTGTGATTGATTGACACTTTGTCCTTTCCTTCGACCAAAATAAAATGAGCTAAAATGAATTTTAATAAAATTTTGGTCTAAATTTATACCTCCCTATTATATTTTTTAAACTCAACGTTCAGATTTCTACGCCTGCGGCATTTTTGCTCTTTCGTGAGAACTGCTTACCTATTCCACACAAAAGTTCAGTTTATTCCTAAATGCACCAATTTTCTTTAACAAAAGAATACGACCTTCGACAGTAAACGTAATTATTAAAGACTTAACATCCCATGCTTCGGAATGAGAAATTTAAAAGGCATAATATTAGCTTTACATTTTTCACTTTATTTTCGAGACAAGTTTTTAACAAATTCGTAATCGGAACCGCGAGAAAATTAAAATAAGCCTAAACACTAGTAGTTTAGGATTATCCGTCAAGGAGTTCCATTGCCCACCTTCCGCCTCCATCATCAGATCAGCTGGCTGTCAGCATAATATTGCATTGTCATTTGACTTTGTATGCAAAATTTCAACTTCGTAGGACACTTCCACCCGAACAAACATAGTTACATACATACATACATCTATTGCAAGTTCAATAAAAGCTTGTAATAAGCAACCGTTTCTTAAGTTTTACAACTTATGGACTTGTTTCTTGTTTTGCACAAGACATCCTCAATAAAATCAATTGCAAAGTCATATTTTTACGACTCATTTGTCCCGAGAAGTCCCATTGACATACACACTGACGACAAAGGTATTATTATATTGCACTGATTTCCATAAAGAGAATCATTTAAATCTGGTTAGTTGATTTTAACCTAGATTTATCCTTATCATATTCATCATGTCAAATAGACATGTTTCAAATACGTTGGAACTAGCGTCACGGTCATGATTCTCGTTTCAGCGATCGACAAGAATAGTGACAATCATGCAATTCATTTTAATTACTAAGAAAATTTAGGTTGTATTAAATGTGTGTCATAGAGTTTTCCTATTTATATTTTTGAAATGGCAAGACGGTCTTGATAATTTATCACAAGGAACTAGTTGAAGTTCTCATGTAAGTGACTTTGGTCTTTTTTGAGATAAAATAGGTACTTTTAAACCTACCCTTAGCAACGTTAGATCCCCATATTTTATTAATGTTATCATCGTTATTATCATCATCATCATGAACCATCATCACGACAAGCAGGTCTTCTGAATATTTAAAAATCTTAGCAAAGCTTCTATCGCTACATCTCTAGCGTTTCCTATTTTGTGTCTGTCGTTTCGCACTTCTAATTAGCTTCGTTGCTATTTCCTGAAGCTTTTGAGTCTAGAGTCTAGTCAACAAATCTATTCCAACAGAAGTTAATTCCGAGCTAACTGTGTATAAATTGAAAGGCATAACTTTTACACGACGTTTTAACTTCGTAATTTCCAACATAGGTATTATAAACTCGAAGACGGAATTTATGAACAAACGTGCTCGACTAGGGTGGCACTAAGGTGGTATTGTAATAATACATATACAAAGAGAAAGCGTATGGGAGGTTGTATAAAATAAAATAAATATTATATATATATATTAAATTTTCCCGGAATAAGGTCATCTTTATCCTTGAATCTATGCAAAATCTATATCTATGCAAAAAATTAAGACCTCTGATCGTCTTTGACGATTGAAGTAAAGGAAGGAAAAAGTATAATTTTTTTTTTATTTATTTATTTAGCACAAAACAGTTTGTACATGGAAGACTTAATGCTAGATAGCATTTTCTACCAGTCATCCAGGACGTGCAAGAAAAAATGGTAGCGGTGCAGTAAAATTCACTTTTACATTCTATGTTTTATTGTAGGCATATTTCTTTTTTGCATTTGTCCAATCCATCCAAAGGTTGTCTATAAGAGATTTCTTTATGCGATAAAACGCCAATTGTATTATCCTAGTTAAAGTTTCTCTTTTTTCATGTAATTATTTTTGTAGTATACAATAAAGTGTAATTTTATTGTATTGTACATTTAATAAATTATTTTTCAAAAAAAACTAAACCGACTTCAAAACCACAAATGGCACTCAAAAGTAAAAAATAAATTAATATAATTATCATAAGCGCTACCCACTCATATATTTGAAGTCGGTGCCAGCCAAGTCTAATAGGTAGTAGATAAATACTATGTATATAGTAAGTACTACTTGTAGGTAGTATCTATCTACCACCTTTTAGACTTGGCTGGCACCGACTTCAAATATATGAGTGGGTAGCGCTTATGATAATTATATTAATTTATTTTTTACTTTTGAGTGCCATTTGTGGTTTTGAAGTCGGTTTAGTTTTTTTTGAAAAATAATTTATTTTAACCTTTTTAGTGAAAAACAAGTTTTAATTAAATTAATTCAAAAAGTTTAAAAGACAAGCTTTTATGATCTAGAAGCCACATCATGGCGAAGTTTAAAACGGGCTATCACAATTAAATGCATGTGCAAAAAAATTTCATGTCTGTCCTATTCTCTGTTGAGGAGTTCCCTCGCCGGAAGTCAATCCTGGGTGTATCTGCCATGTCATGATGGAATTTAGAACAGGCTATTATGGTTAAATCAATTAACGAAATGTTGTGTCTGTACTATTCACCGTTGAGGAGTTCCCTCACCGGAAGTCAACCCTGGGTGAAGCAGGTGAAGCAGTCGAATACAAACCTCCACCTTTAGAAAGTTGGTTACGAAAAAAACAAGAACCGACTTGAAGATTAAATTTATATTTTTTTGTTTTTGCTATTTTTTTCAAAAACTACTGAATGAATTTCGATAAAATTTATATGGGACCACCTTTGAAGTATTACCTACCAATCAAAAAAAGAATCATCGAAATCAATGCATAATTGGCGGAGAAATCGCGTAACAAACACACAAAAAAAAAAAAAAAAAAAAAAAACATACCGGCGAATTGTAAACCTCCTCCTTTTTGAAGTCGGTTAAAAAGCACTGAAAATAAATGACCTGCATGATGCTTGCTAGAATTGTGGAAAAAATTACAGTACCTAAATAATTTCATTTAAAAAAAGTCTGGTTTAAGTATAAGGGAAACACGATAACATTAAAGAGGAAGTGGGTTTCCAGATATCCAGAAGTAAGTGACCCCTTAGAACTATACTTGAGGCGGTCTGCGATACCACCTGCTGTGACACTCAAAATATTGGCGCATGTTATGATACCAACTATTATTGGTTCTGTGGCGCGGTACTGACCTTAGAACGTTATTACGGAGCTTTATTGTTATTACTGAATTTATTTGCACCGCTCCGTGATTTTAATGGCATCGTGTGAAATTATGGAAGTAAACGTAAAATGTCGTAACTGGCAAATCAAATTCAAAAGCTTCGTCATTTCCATTCGTCATTTTATCGGAAGAATTATACTTCTCGGCAGCCCAGACGGCATAACGAGTCGAAATGGTATTCCAAGAATGCAGGAGGATCTATTTCAGTTTTCTTCTTTCTGAATATTTAAAAATTTAATGAATATTTACTTGTCATTGTTTTTATTATTCAGTTGTTTAAAGTGGGTTTAGTTGTTCTAAGAAGGCATCTAAACTACAAATTCATTGCTTTCATCTTGAGAAGATGAGTCTTCAATAGCACTTCATTTTTGTGTGTTTTAATGCTGTGTCTGTTGTCTATTGCATTTTGACGCTATTATATAACAGAATTTTTTGTTTATCTTCGGTTCACTATATCTGTTGTTACGATTTATTCCAACTAGCCATGATGCATCCCACACTATAACCAACATAATAGTCAAGAACTTGGTTTCCCCAGCTTTTATAGAGTCTGTGGCAAATAAAACCAAGCATAGTCCACTTCAGCTTAGTCTATTGCCGCTATTATAGCTTTCAAGCCTATTGGCACTACAACTTGCACTATTGGCTCTACAGCTTATATTCAGAACATAAATCTGGATTTCGGTCAGTCGTTCACCATGTTAACATAAGGTTGGTATTTAACTTAGTTTGCTGAGCTTTGTGCTTAACGAACAAAGCTGCAGTTTACGTAATTAGTACCATTATCCTCTTCCGCCAGCGGTGTGAGGATAGGTTTATACAGGAAAGCAGCAGTCGCTTTCATGCAATTAAATTGTCGCTTTTATGCAGTTAAATCTTCCTAAATTACCCTGAAATGGGCCGTTAGTACCGTAAACTATTATTGGATGCGTTTGATGAAACAGTGCACAGTGTAAATACTGTCACAGAAATAAGTATATCTTTCCGAAACATTTATAAATTTTTATAATACATCAAATTTTGTACGAAATTTTTTTTCTTGCTTTGTGTTGTAAAAATCAACTTTACTGCATTCGCTTACATCGTGCATACCACCATCTTGCCGTACTCGGCGCGCGTTTATCGTGCAATCATTAATCACTCTCAGCTCTTAATTATAATTAATAATTTTATCACCTCCAGTCGGTCAGGTCCTTACAACTTTGAGTGTACAATGTATGGGTTTCTTTTTAATGAGACTCATTAGGAGTGAGGTTTTTTATAGTATTTGGATACCTATACAAACTGTATCGTGTATACAAATTGTTGTTTGTTAGAAATAAAAGTCAGTGTGCTATGTGAACGTAGACACACGTATATTCAACCTTGACATCTGTTCAGGGGTCCTCATATAAAAAAAAAAAGTTAGCAAAGTTACGAGTAGGTAAAACAGAATACCAAAGTATTATAACTCTCTTCTCTTCTCCTGGTCTCTCTCATCTATTTTAATATACCATAAAACTTACAATTTTGTCAGTAAAAGCCTAGTAGTGCTTAACTACATATAATAAATGCCTAAGCACTACAAAATCACCAGGTAAACCGGTCGTTTATGTTAGTATAATGTTAGAGTTTTAGTACGATTATCTTAGAAGTATAGTTTCAAAACAAAGTATTGATTTGTTACATGAAATATCAATAAAATTCTGACCAAACCAAGGTAATAGATAAACATCACTAAATACTAAATTAAGTAAGAATAATAATCCCACCTAAATATACGGAATGTAACGATATCTGATGCCAAAAGTTTCTAGACAGGGCAATTTTTAGAATACAGTGATTTCAAAAATACCTAAATATCAATATCGAAACAATTTAGCTAAACACTACGTGAAAATAAGCATGTTGGAATTGATCTATATGCAACAATACCACAGACACATGTAACTTTTTTAGTACATTATATGAAGAACTTATTAATTAAAGACACTAATGACATTACATAAAGCGCTCAATACTAAAGGTTACATATAGGTACCTATATATTACTCCTAAAGCCGGCTCTAATAAAGCTCTATCTATGGAGACAGATAGCTTATCTGAGATAAATGTTTCCTTATGCAGTCACTTGATAAAAGCAGATAGTATAGCCATGACGCCAATTAGTCTAGTCGTTGAAACTCCACCAACGCAATGTAATAGCTAGATATTTGGTTATTGATAGTACTTGAATAAATGATAAACTCGTCTGGTAGAACGACAGATAGAACCACAATTTGCCTTGAAGCTCGTGGGCTGCTGGTAACAATAAGCAATTTTATTGTTCCACGTAAGCTTTTGATCAAATTCACTACCAATGAAGCTATTCGTATTGCTAATGATGAAACCAAGTCCATTTCCTCTTGCCATCACAGGATGGACTACTAACATTGTTTAGTCTTACAATGTGGCAACAAATCTGATGTCACCCAACGTACTACGTAAAAGTATAGAAACTACAATAGCAAGCTACAATCAAACTTAAGCACCACATCACAAAGCTATTAGAAGTACAGGAAACGTAATCAATTACCTAATCCATTAAAGAATTACTCATTTGTCAAAGCATTGTCGATTTTGGTCCGATTGAATTTGCAATTGGACTATTTAGGCGGTGAGGCAAATAAATCTATTGATGAACAATCAGTGGCCTTGGCCGAGAAAACAATGAATTGAACAAATGCACAATTTAGATTTTACAACAGTGCCATAATTTATAGGGTCATGGTTAGGTACATTATGAATTATACCAGAAAGAAACCAAAGTGAAGTCCATATTGAGAAGATTCGTAAAACTAGAGAATACTTAGACGCATAGTTAAATCGCAACGTAGAAATTATTCATTTAGTTTTCGTTTTTAATTTAGGTTAACGTAATTTATTATACTGAAAAGTTTAACTTGATAATGACCTCCAAATCTAAAATGCATCATTTCAAAAATACTATTCAATAAAAACTAAGCAGCAAAAACTCATATGTTCCGCGATGATACCAAACGAGCCTATGAGTTAACAACCATAACAGAACAATCAATTCATAATGTCATACCTCTTATTGTATGATTTGCAACACCTGCTTCAATAACCTCAATTAGCTTCAACTTCCTTACTCCACCTACCTAGGCTCCGATAAATAACTGTACCATTTTGACAACCCCAGACCTCATTCTGTTAGTAAAGATACTGGTTAGCGCAGACAGTGGTAACTGGTGAGTCTGGTGACATAGAATTTATCGGACCCGTTCGGTGTCCGGATCGCCCACGGCTCGTCCGCACCATTCATAAAATATATACCACGCAATTACGCAATTTAGATTAACACTCAGTAAATGGCGTTCAGAATTAAAACGCGCTTTATCGAGATATAGTGCAGGAATATTTCTGGACGTATGTAATGCATCGTTAACGGCACAAGGTATTATGAATCTTAAAGTTAACAGCATTAATGTTGCAATTGATTGGGAAGACATTCATTTGTAACTAGAGCACAATTAAAGTGTATCGCAATATATAGAGAGAAAGGCTTTCGATAGCTTTTTAGCCCTCGGTGACGAGATCTCAAATCTATAACTGAACACTACTACTTATATAGTAATAGTGTTCAGTTATATAGGTATAGGTATATTAGTAGGTATGTAGGTATAGGTTCCTATTGTTTGTCCATGGTACGCAACCTGAGCTTTATATAAATAAAGTAGAAAAATAAGCATCTAGTTATAGATATTATAACATATATATATGTGTGTCGATAATTGAGAATCTAAAAGGGTCTAACTAAACTAGTTCATGAAATCTAAATACATGAGGGCCTAAGGCGAAGATAAAATATATATTAGATCGCAAAACGCCATATAAATCTGAAATATTAAAGAGCTTAGTCATAAAATAAATCTTCAAAACAATAACTAATGGCTTCGGGTGACAGCGTAGGATCTATTTACAAGGGTATGTTGATTTTATAGCCTTTAGTCAATATTGTAAATCATAATTAAATCTCACACGACTTTTATGGATGTCAATGCTAAACAGTCGATTCGAAACAGAGATTCGATTCCATTAATTCCTATTAACCTCGAATTTACGATGGTATTTTACAGCTCTGTTTTGTGTTTATAGATAAACCAATAAACGTTAATAAACCCTTTGAAACAACAAACTCAATAGATGCTATACGATAGCTTCACATGTGTTGAAGAATACTCACATTATTGAAATGTAGAACAGAAGAGGCCCCTGGAGCAACATGATGGCGGCACCGTATCGCTCCACACACGATCACCGTAACGAAATATCACTTATTGCAAAAGCGGTTGTCTATACAATTGATATCACTGAGTCACGCCACAAATTTAGCACTAGATTGAAAAATCTCAGTTGATTGAACTCTGTTACACAAGTGTCTGTCGATCGGTCTTCTTGTTACACGTTTCATTTTTCCACCTTCATGTGATACCGACGATAATCATCTTCCAAATTCAGCAAAACTCGAGTCGCCAAGCAAATGTATCTGTGAAAAACGTAACGAAATAAATTATTCATGTTCGAAACTTGACGTAAAAATAAAGAGATACTTAAAATGTCTGCTATCACTTTTCTAGGACAGCAATGGCGCCGTTGGGTAAACATTTGATATTATGAAATGGATTTATGAGCCCTTAGCTGCGAAGAAGAATGAAGTGTACTTCAGTGTTTAATAAGATTTGTTGATTAAGATTTCCAAACATTGTAATGATGGTATGTAAGCGTGTCTGGCGGTCAGAAATAGAAGAAAAAATACAACGGGCAATGATCGATCAATTTCTGACGTAAAACAAATAACTCGGTTTATAAATCGTGCATCAATCGAACTGTAAAGCATGACTTCCCACACTGACTAAATCAATACTAAGGCCAATAATCAGAAAGTTAACCACACTTAAGCTCCTCTAAATCGACTTTTGATTTATACGACACACCTATTGAATCTTTAGAAAGAAAACAGCAAATCATATTTCTAGGTCTAGGAGATATTTTTGAAACGTTAATAATATTTTTGATTAAAACAATTACACAGTTACTTATTGATACTGATTTGAAAGACGCAAAAAGTGATAAAGTAAATAGACTTATTTGTACAAAAAATAGTTTAGTTACAGAGGTCGTAAAAAATTCGTAAGCAAATAAGCACTTATTGAAAATGTTAATATCGATATCAATAGACACACCTTTTAGTGAATCATGAGTCGAACGTGATGTTATTACTATAACAGAGTAAGTACTAGAAAAACTTACAAAACAAGTAGCAAAATCAGTAAATAATTATCTTCAATGTGAATCGGAATCCCAGACAATACTTCTATATACAATTGTGATTTAAACGTTGACTATAGGAAACAGATTCAGTATAAGATGAAGAAAATACAAACTCAAGGCTGTTTTTAGGAGGATAATCTAGGAGCGAATTTTTTTACCAATAAATATGTTTGACAGTATAATAATCAAGGATCTTAGGCATATAAAAAAGTTATAAAAATCTTAATGTGTTTTGAGATAACAACTTAAATATCTTTTTAACTATTTTAACGAGGCTACTTGTAATTAATATAAGCTGTTAATTTATTTTATTCTTAATAGCTTGTGCATTAATGATGACAATAATCATAATATTCCACGACGTCGTGGAATATTAATTGAAACACTTCGGTGAGGTAATAAACGTTGTGTGACACGGATTTTGTAAGCAATTAAAATTTATCAACGAAATTGGCCATTTAATTAGAGAAAATATTTGCATATAAAATTTAATAATAGTTAATTTACTCAAAAAGCTTGGTCTATTATACGAGTAAGTGGCTTTCTGGATCACTTATAGTAATTTTATTTTTATAGTAACTTCTTGTTTTACATAACTGGACTCTACTCTCGTTAAAAGTAATCTGTTTATAGATTTGATGTTTTATTCTTGGCATCGAAATAGCAGGTACTATTATTTAATTATATTTTACAGCACATATACAAATAATACATTACATCTACACCCAATTAAGAGTTTACAACCTAGCCCTGGAGAGACCCTTCAGTCACAAGTCTCATTGTATACTTGGCAAATACATAATGAAATTTTCATCTCTACATAAACTCTACATAATATATTTATTATTATTTATGTCGCTCTTTCTCACGGGTTACACCCGGTCCTTTGAAGGCTTGCGCGTGGACATGAGTCCAACACGTAGAGGCCTCTAAGAGCATTTATTTTTTATTTTATTCTTTTTTTTTATTTATGATTTTATCTTATTTTTTTTTTCAATTTTTTTTTATTGTTATGGTACGAGAAGTCTAAAGCCGGCGGATGCGCTAACCTAACTAACCTAACATACAATAACTACACCACCGGAGCACGAAGAGTATTTAGTTACAACCTCATTTCAAAAATATTGATACATTCTTGAATTCCACATCACCAGCACATATTTATTTTTCAACGTTTTAGATACAGTTCGGTATTCAGAGGCTGTCCAACATCTTGTCCGACACTGTCCAGACGTGGTGACCTGACAGGTGAGTCCCCAGACAAGTTATGGCTGTGTACGATCTATTCTCGGACACCTCCTGTAATAGCAACGATTGAATTGCATTTCTGTCTTTGGGTGGTCAGATTTTTGGAGTTATTACCGCAATAACTTTGTCATCGTTGAGTTTCAGTTATAATTCGTTAATATATATTATAGCTATGGATAGCATGAACATACGCCCAACGATCACATACGTAGATCCTGGCTCCTAACTAGGATTCCCAGTATCTAGGGAACCAGAAACCATAGTCTGTATGAGGACCATAATCCCACACCACCCAGATACGAAACAAATGCTTGCGCTTTTTTTATATTCACAAGCATTTGTCTCGTAAATCGCGCGCGTTCGCGGGAATCGAACCCGCAGTCTCAGTGGTGTATGGGATTTGAGCCAACCTGCCCAACCACTACACCACTGAGGCCTACTATTTCTCCTCATCCTTAATCTTCCTACTTATATAATAAAAACGAAAGTTTGTAAAGATTAGTAGATGTCTGTTACTCAATCACGCGAAAAAAATTATTGAAGATTTTGATTCAATTTGGTAATTACTTTAGGTACTACAGAGTACAGATCCTGGAATAGGATCTGAAGTACTTAATTTTAAGGATTCTTTTAGGAAAACATCGTGATGAAACCCGCTTACGCGCTTTGGAGTGGTAGGCTCTGGCCGTGGTTGTAATACCACCCACCGAACAAAGCCATGCCGTCAAGCGACCTAGTCGTGTTTCGGGATGATGTTCGGTGAACCATCGGGGAGACGGGTCTGAGCATCCGCTCAACTGCCGTCTCTGTCTAGATCTATGTGCTCCATCTTAGGCCACATCAGGCAAGATAGTGGCCAAACATAGATCTATAAAGTGTAAAAAAAATAATTGTATATTTTTATCCCGGAAAATTGGACACGCGGCTGAAACCGCGGGACGCAGCTAGTGTACTCTATATTATTATACAAAATATGTATTGTTAATTTTCTACACAAGGTTGCGGGTGGTCATTATTACCAGTAATTTATTATTATTTTGCAATTGCCAAAATAACAGAATAATAGGTCTGTCTATAAACTAATGATATTAAATAGCTACATTATCACAAAATTTATTTCGCGATACAATATTATAATTATGGAACACGTTTTGACATATATTGTTTCCATAAAAAATGGATTATCTATAGGATTATAAAAAACCACCTACGCATGTGTCGTTACCATAAATCTTATGGTCAAAAACTGGATTGATTTTTTTTTACTGGTTAACAAGTTCAACATTTAGGTTGATTTATTAATTATCATATCTCTTCTTCATCATGGTGTTATATATATACAGGTTGGACTGGAAGCAATACCTAAGTGTTTACAGGCGAAATTTTGATCCATTTTTCAAAATAAAATTGGTATCTCTAATGTATGTAATTATATTATATTTTGTTTAATGCTATCAGAATCATTATTTTTAATCTAAACAAAATCTTTTTGATCAGATTAAAAATAATCAAATTATTTCTTAATATTTTTTATCAATAAATGAGATTAAGCGCTCTATAATACAGTAGAGGTATCATTTTTTTTTCTATCTTCTGTAAACCCGGAGGAATTTAGATTTATAGTAAAATACATATCGCTTCCACACTGTAGCTATCGCTAACTGTATCAATTTCATTTGTTTAATTTAATAAGCGAAATCTATCAAACTACCTACAAACCCGCACAAATCTTTGTATCATGATCATCAGCAGCCCATTACGTACCCACTGCTAGGACTCAGGCCTTCCCTCGTAGAGAGAATCCACCACCCTGGCCCAGTGCGAGTTGGTGGATGTCACATGTCTTTGTGATAAATTCTTGGGCATGCCGGTTTTCTCACGATGTTTTCCTTCACCATTTTTAGAGCGTGTTATAGATTCGCATAACTTAAAGTCAGTGGTGCGGGGCCAGTGGGATTTGAACTCAGGTGCGTCGGATCGAAAGTCGCACGTGCTCCCTCTGAGCCACACTCGCTCTATAATCTTTCTAATCTCTGTATACGTGAATACAAAACCTATAGATAGCAGGAACAGTTAGATAAATTATACTTTAAATCACTCGCAATTATAAATAAAAAAATAAATCATTATAAAATCAAACACACCTACATTTACATCATATATTTACTTATTTTTATTTAGAGCGCTCTTAAATAATATCAAGGGAATTCTCGCGTTGACCACGGATAGATAAATTACATAGATATTATCTATAGTGTAAGGTCTGACCTCAAGGCGATACAAATCAATAGATCTGACGTTTCAATTTGTATATTGACACGTTTTTAATCTTCTCGCATTGTTTATGAGTTCGGAAGCTATGTTAACTATGTCTTAATAAATATCTTTCGTATTTCCGAGTAGATAAGAACTCTCTCCGGTCGGCGTAACACAGTGTATAAAGAAACAGTAACTTACATTTTGTTTTAATTGGTTACTGTGGGAATCCACCAAAGAGCATAAGAAAAAAAATCTTTCAATCAATTTCAGCATATAAAACTAAATGGAATTAAAAAACTGACATTTACAACCTATTATCTTATTACTTAGCAGAATTTTGAGTTATATTGGGTAATCATTTTATTGTTTATATTAATAATTGTTTATTTATATGGCACATCGATAGTAGAAGCCATGTACTTATGTAACATATTTATATATACATGTATATGTGTTGTATATGTGGGTGTGAGACCTGTGCTACCTGTTTGGATAAAGCTAAGCAACTGCTTGCGTTCCCTGCCTCTGTATAATGACCATAAATCTTCACCTACCTTTAACTGTTTTACTCTTATTTGATCTTGATGTGTGTATCAACGCGGCGTCGTATTACAAATATTAATCTTGTATGAATGGCTGCACTATGACATTGGTAGGTTGATTTAATTTCTCACTAAACTTTTTTTTTATAATGGTTCTCTTCAGCAAACGGCCAAGGCGTACTTGTATCAGTATTTCCTTATTAATTGTAATACTTGTTTTTAAAATGTTTCTTGTGTTATTGGTTCAGTCCCTTTTATTTTTCCCTTTAAATATAATACAGTACATTTGAAAGTGTTCTAATTTTCTGTTACCTCATAAATATTGGCTCATATCGAATATAAAACATGTATCGCAATTAATATCTATTGAGGAAAGTTTATTGTAGGTACAGCTTCTTCAAAATTACGACATCGTTTATTAAAATGTTTCTAGCGTTACCCTATAGAAATTGTGTCAGTGACAATAGTCTGTACACCATAACAACTGCGCAAATATGAGCTGCCATGAACCAATTTACAAGATAAATAAACGGCTGTTAGATGACTATTTAAAGAAGCCTTTGGAATGTTAGACATCTATATGATAAAATTAATAGATAGTGTTTAGTAACTGTAAGATAGCGACACGTGTATGCTATTGCGTTAATTTGGACAGCTTCTATTAAATTTTATTAGAGTAGTGAACTTGAAGGTTTGAAGGGCATTGTAGCCAGCGAAATTACTGGGTATTATGAGACTCAACACCTAATTGTCTCATGGTGACGAGCGCAGTGAAGCGCCGCACAGGATTTTGCAAAACAAAGTTCTGGGTGGTGCTGTTATTGTTATAGACTGGCGTATTGCTTACCATCAGGCAAATGAAATTGACCATCAGCTCGTCTCGTCACTCAGTTACATAAAAAATAAAAAAGAACTGTTACATAAAATCATGGTCACATTAGTATGAAGTGAAAAGACAGCTATTCGAAGAAGCTTCCGAAGACAAAGAAATTTATGAATTCGTAAAATAAAAATTAAGACAGAATAAACCTACAATACATAATTATACAATATATTAATTATATATACAACTAAGAATACATATAGGAGAAAGAAGGAGAGTAGCTACGAATGATCACTGATGTCATTCGAGAAACGGTCACCCAAAGGTGGATTAAGTTTAGAAGTCGTTTGCTAAATTGCTAAATTGGTTGGCAAATGCTCTCGCAGATTGGCCCTACGAAACGTTAAACGGTGAGGCTGCTGTAGTCTAGATAAAGATGACGACTTAGAAATACACACATGTGGATAACTAAACTTAAAACAAGTCCCACAATCAGCAATCACAAAATAGGAAAGGAGGAAACCACAGAATACATGAAACTTCGATTTTTAACCTACTCGATGTTCTCAATTCGAATCTTTTTTTATGTTTGTTATTTTTTATGTTTGTAAAATTCTTATTGTGTTGGGATCAGTATACCTTCAAGATGTTCCCATATAAATTTCATCGATCTTCGACTTCGAAGATACATCAGAACTGAAATGGATTGAATTTAATGTCAAAAATTGTCAAGTCAAACTAGAATAATTTATCCGGAAATAGGAATGTACTAAATTTGATATAGAATAAACTAGTATTATGCTAAGATTAGCTTATTATATATCAAATTTAGTCTCTGACTCTTCAGCAGTATCAATGACCTGCGATATCAACTTATTAGTCATTTTATGTAATACCTTATCTGCAAGGTTTGTTTTAAGGATTAGAGCAATTTTGAGATGAAGATTGAAGAATTACTATATATTTAAATGCTTATTTACACCTGAATATATTTACAAAGTTTGATTTGTTGTTTAAACTTAAATGCTCGATTCCAATCATCTTCCAATCTAGGCTCAGTAGCTCTTGGAAGTTGGCTTCGAATATGGTTGACATAACCGGCCCAGTCTCACTTCAGCTCAGCGGCTTTGAAATCTACATCATCAAATTTAAACTTTAATGTGCACATTGGTTTTTCGAACATTCAGAACCTATCCCCGCTCCATTGCCCTTTGACCTACTTATATTTAAGTAAGCTTGAGCTTAACTTTTGTCATTCACCAACTAAGTGTGTGACTTCTAATCTGGGCACATATTGGTCATGCGGTTGACGAAACCGGCCCAGTCTCACTTCAGCTAAACCAGTTCCAGGCGTACAACTTGCTTGTCTTATCACTTAGTTACTTAAAAATAAAAAGCTTCGGCTTTGGTATGCTAAATTTACATCATCAATATCATTGGGTTTTCGAACATCCTCGCTCCTTGTATTTTGGCAAGCTTGAGCTTAATTTTTGTCATAGATCCTTATCTATGTGGACTTCACGATGGGAAGGATAAAAATGAACACGCGTTTCCTTTAAAAAAATGTTGAACTTCCTTTCGACAGACTTGGGTAAGGAAGACAATTATTTGACTTATGAAAAAGTTCTACTTACTTTACTCAATTTGCATATTCCTGATTGTCAAACAAGTTTCACCTGTCGTCCTTTCATTTCCTGATGCAACTTTTTGTTGGATCCACCAACATTTTTAACATACTGTACAAAAAGCAGATATATTCTGAGATCGACCTAGATACATGCATATAAGTATTTTCATCAGTATTAATGCTGAGAAAACTAATTTAATTTGAGGAAAGTAATTTAAAGTCAACCAAGAGCTTAATATGCAAAAAAACGTAAACAATAAAACATCTTGGAACCAACAATTTAACCTATTAAAATCGTGTTATCTTAACAGATTTGTACTCGCGATGCTTAAAGAAGTTTAGTTTGTAATCCATTACAACAGTAATTGGACGATGACAGTTTATTCGTAGATCCTTTTTACACATTGCATGAGCTTCACAAGACGGCAATTATCTGTAATTTCAATCCAATAAACATCTACTTATTGGAGGTATGTATACCAATTCTGATCTCTTTTTGAAGTTAAAAAAATCTAGAGGTATTAATATTTATCACTATTTTCCAATAAAACTTCATACGATTTTATTACGGTCCTAATGCCACGTTCTCACTTCAAATTATTTATTGAGCATTTACAAATACTTCAACTGGCGTGTATCAGATCGCATTACGAAACCGCGTCTGTTCTGCGCAGAGCACATATTTTTCTACAGTAGGTATGTCCGGAACAAGAACCGACACGGGAACAGATGCGCTGAACGCAACGCAGAAGGAAACAAATGTTTTTTTTATTAAAATAGACTAAGTACTTGGTGGTAGATCTCTCACATGCGTCGGGGCTGGTACCACCGCTTTGTTTCTCTGCTGCCCAGCAGTAGTGTTCAAACATTACTTTGTTCTGGTTTGAAGGTCATTATATAGCCAGCGAAATAACTGAATATTTAAAACTAAGCTTAACATTTTTGATGTCTCGGGCCGACGAGCGCCATTGAGCGCAGTGCTATTACCACATTTGACATTGTATTCAAAAGTTTTGGGTGGCACTGGCACTGCAATTGTTGAAGACAAGTGTAACGCTGATCAGGCGAATGACTAACCAGTCGTAAAAAAAGAAAGAAGAAAAATACAGTTTTAGTTCTTACTTTTTCCGCGACGGTTCTTGTTCTGCACAGATTCTAACAATCTATTTGTTTATGAGATGGGTAACACCGAGATAACCTAATTGCGAGGACGCTTATCGCTAGAGAATATTAGAATATTTTCTTTGTAGTGGAGGCCTCTTGCTTGCTTCGAGTGAATGAATGCGAGTTTACGATTTTGAATGTTTATAGGTATAATGTACTATCGGTGTATGTATATGAGTAGTATCGGTGATTCATACTGTTTGTTTAGTATAGATTACTTTGTTTATGTTTGAATTAATATTTTCTTTGTAGTACGGAGATTCGCAGTAGAGAATTATAGTTGAATATGGTTCATATTTTCGACTAACAAGAAATGTACAAAAAGGCCTTGAGCAGATGATGATGATGAGGAAGATATTCTTTGAAAACATTTCCAGAATTAATTGTAGTGGTCGTTGCTATTCGCGAAAACTCACAATTAAGTTTTGGATACTTAGTTGTTACATGTTAGTCCTCATGGATGGACAAAAGCTTATAAGGACTTCTGTCTGACTCAAAGTCAAAATTCAAAAATTATTGTTTAAATAGGCAACAAAAAAGCACTTTTAAACGTCATAAACAGATTTCATACAAATCAAAATAAAAAATATGTTAATTTTTTTTATTTGTTATGTCATGACTGAAAAACATTAAGCACGTCTACTCATTTCTTTCCCATACCTGCTCAAATTGAAGTCCAGGCCCAGGAAAGAAATACAATAACTGACTTTACCAGTGCTTCGGAAATACACCTGTTAGAAAAGATAGCACAGAGACTCTGCAGGGATGTCTATTTTTTCAACTCTTTTAAATTGTCTCAAATGAACAATGAAGTATAAATTATAAATGACAAAATGTCAAACTAGAATGCGAGTGAGATGTCCCATAGTTATATTATCAGTAACAGAAAAATATAAATAATATAGATTGAAAGGGTTTCCAGACTAAGTAATGTAATTCTATTAAGTACAGAAGCTACGAGTACACTGGTTTAAGCCGCGTCCTACGAAAGCGGTTTTTAAGTGGATGACTTTATTCAAACAGCAATCTACTGGATTTTTTCTTGATTACAGTAGTTTACCGCCGGCCAATTACTGCCAAAGTATTGCAAAGACCAGTATTTAGTATAAAGGCAATAAATCAAAGAAAACTAAACTTTATCTCTGATAATTTAGAGCCTACATTTCATTTAATGTTTTGTAGAGAGTCTTATAAAATATATTTTAAATCTGTGACCACGCTGACCACACATGGCGAGTTTAAAAAGTAGTTTTTCATATTTATTATCGAGTAACAGAAGATAAGTTAAATTTGAATGCGTCTATAATTTTCTAATTAAGTTACTATGGTGATGTCATTTCGGTTCATAAAGTTCAATCATTTGAAACTTAAAATAAACTTAAATTCTAATTTAATCCAAGTAGATTTTGTGCAACAAGTGTCACCATCATCTTGGCTGATTGGCGAGAAATGGCAGTAAACCCGCGGGTTCACTTGTTTATTTATATGGAAATGGACAGTTGTATTTACCAGACTTTTAGCCAACTTCTCAAAAAGAGGAGGTTCTCAATTCGATTGAATTCTTTTTTTTTTGTTATCTCAAAACTCAGAAAATTATTTTTACGTTGGATTTAATATACCTAGCTACGAAGTGGTCCCATATTTACCTATACCTAAATTTCACCGATATTCGACCTTGCACTTCGAAGATAAATTGAAGTCAGATTATTTTGTTGGAAAATGAACTATATTTTTTAACCGACTTCAAAACGAAGGAGGTTTTCAATTTGACGGTATGTTTTTTTATATTTTTTTTTGTATGTTTATTACGCGATTACTCCGACAATTATGAATTGATTTTGAAGATTCTTTTTTTGTTTGGTAGGTCATACTTCAGAGGTGGTCCCATATAAATTTATCGAAATTGATTCAGCACTTTTCGAAAAAATAACAAATACAAAAAAAAAATAAGTTTAGTCTTGAAGTTGGTTCTTGTTTTTTTCTAAAAATTATGGCTTTATTTATATAGACAACAAATTCAAATACAGAGAAATATCTGAATCTAAACTTATATACCTATTGCTTAAATAACCTAAATATATATACAAAATAAAATAAAATTAAAAAATATTATATAATTCGTCATTTCACGTTGAAAACGTCATTTGCAAGAGGACCTTAGATATAACAATTGTCATTATTCCATTACGATTCTACTGCTAGGATAGCCGACAAATATAATCCATACTCCACTGACAAGCGATTTCTTCACCGTATATTAAAAACGCTTAGGTTCTTATGAGCAGGCGTATTACCGTGAGTTGCTTTTCATCAAGTGAACGTTATGCTCGTCTGGTAATTCAATTACAAAAAAAATCGTACATAACTTTATGGTCGTATGTGTAATGTGCACAGGTTTCTTATTTTGTTGACCCAACCTTGTACTATTAAGTCTTCTATGACCCAACTTATCGAACGAATTAACAAATTTTACTCTCTATTTTCCGACCCACTTCTACTATCTCTTAAATCAATGTCCCGGCACACTAAATCATACCTAGGTTATCTATGATCTGACCCGTAATCTGGACGAAATAGAAATTTCTGTTTCTACAAATTCAGACACTGCGATAGGCAATTCCTTAACACCCACTGAACAAATAGGTATTTGCAGAGTATTTGTTCTGCAAAGAGAAAATGATTCATAGCTTAAAAACAATCCACAGCAATAACTTTGCCCTTAGCGGCCTTATCGCCACTATTACCGCTTATCGACGCACATCGTAACATTGTGCGACCTACTTGCATGCTTTGAATTTCAATAAAATAGAAAAGTTGCAGGTTTTGCTGACTCCACAATGAAAGACCAGTAAAAAAGTCAATCATGACCTAAAACGAGCCAAAACATGCCGTAAAAGTCTAAAAAAGAAAAATTCTGTTATAGATATTAATAAATAAATTGTCCCGTATATGTATGGCCCATGAGGTTTCCAAATGCTTCGACTTTTCAGTTTCAGCAGCCATATGACGTAGGTATCTGTAATTTCCTTAGTAATAAAGGAATTCGTCCTTTGATATTTATTTATTCCTTGTAATAACGCCAAGGCACAATAAAATTCCATCTTACCCTTGCTCCTTGGTAATGGTAAGACGTTGCCTCATAGATGAGCAAGCATTGAATTGAGATAAAGATAGATCATTGCAGTTAAAAAATACTTACTATTCGATAGCCCTACCTATCGTCACATCGTAACTCAACTCCCGACCTACATCCGCGCATGTCGAACTACTATAAAATATATGGGCACTTTAGTACCATATCGCAATTTATTTCTTCGTTCTTCACAAACAAAATGACAAATACTATAAAAAATATGCCCCTCAGTTTCTTGCCGTATCTTCTGAGTAGTGGTTCTTTTCCGATACGGTGGTTGAGTCATTTTAATAATTGACGTTCATAAGTGCGTCTGCGATGCGAAAACTGAATAAAGAATTTTAGAACTTTGAACTTTGAGTCAAAAATATTTTTTGAGCTGTAACTTTATCATAATTTTGAAGTTTAGACCGTTGTTGATTCCAAGATTCACCGATGCAATAGGTTTTCCATTGTGTGTCAGACTGACCAGCTCTTTCCATCAAAGGAGTTTTATAGACGAGGAAATATATTTTCTGGGGCCTGAGATCGAACCTAACCCGCTACTCTACTGAGCTGCAATAAATATGTTATTTGAAGATGATATTTTTATCAGATTTTGCTATACGCAAGATCACAACTTGGCAAGAACAAGCCGGTTTCCTCACAGTGTTAATGATTTAGGCGGATAACCTTAGTTATTGTTGATACGGTAAGTTAGGTGTACTACGCTTATATGCGTTCCAGTGCAGTAAATAAAAATCATGCAATCGTCCCGATCGGGCCCGTTACACTGTCGATACGTTATCAGGCCCTAAATAATGTCACGCAGGAGGCCGAGTGGAATGCTGATGCGGTAGGGCTGTTGACGAATATTTACATTTTAAAATACGGCTTTTGGCTTTTGATGATTTGATGAGAGGTGAACGTGAAAGTGATTTTATTATAATGGATAACTATTGCGGTCATTTGAGCTTTGAAAGTAAGTTTAGTTTTGGAGAGCGAGTGTAGCCGAGCGGTAAATTGTGCGCCTTTCGATCGGACGCACATGAGTTCCAAAACTGACTTGGCCCTGCACTAATTATGACATAAGTCTCGCCTAAAACGCTGGCTTGTCGACCAGACGTTCTACAGTTACGAGGAGTTCTTAATGTATAAGTGACAATGCATAGGTACAATTGCTATAATTGTATTTAAATAATTTTAAAAATTTTGGTGACATTTATATTTATTTACTTACTAGCTGAGCCAGCGAACTGCGTACCGCCGTTTTTAAATATTTGTTTATTATTTTTTCATACAAACCTTCTCTTGACAATAACGAACACAGAAAAGAAAGATTTATTCAATTTGGTTCAGTCGATTTGAAAGTTATGCGCGTACAAACATTTCGGTGATTCATTTTATATATATATAGATTAATTAATATGAGCTAATTTTTTTTTGTAAATAGGCTTTACGAAATAAATTATGATTATGATTATGATGACACAGCGAGGAGCGGATTATACATCGCTCTAAAATCAGTAAAGAAAAACATCATGAGGAAACGCACCTATGAGCTCTAGAGTGGTCGGGCCGTGGTTGTAACTTGTACTATTATTGTACTTGTATTTATGTTGTACTACCCACCAAAACAAAGTCATGCCGTCAAATGACCTAGTCGAGTTTCGGGATGGTGCTTGGTGAACCATCACGGAGACGGGTCTGAGCAGTCTCTCAAATAATAAATTAATAACAAATAAATAAAAACGCCCAACGATCACTGACATAGATTATGCCCCTAACAAGAATTTGATGTATCCAGGGAAGCAGGAACTACGAGGACCATGGTTCCATAATACCCAGACAAGAAACAAATGCTTACGCCTTTTTTGCTATTCGCATACATTTGTCCCGTCGCGGGAATCGAACCCGCAACCTCAGTGGTGTACGAAATTTGGGCCGACCTGCCCAACGTAATAGTTTCTTATGTTACTTGTATATGTATAATAAAGAGTTTTGTAATGTATTGTATTGTTGATTTAATCGCAGATATCTGTCCAAAAAAAACCAACACCTCTACTTTTCAGTACGATATCAATTAAAATAGGTACTTTAAAACAAAAGTCATTTTTCTTTACAAAACTTGGTAAAATCTCAATATAACTCATCATTATTCTTACCGCGCGGGGTCATCGACCGCTGCCACGTCACACATACGTTACACAAGTCATATAAAATGACAATGTCACTGATAACTAAATCATTTTTCAATTCGGTTATGGCCACGACAAGTTAGAGTACCTACACAAAAAGTGCAAAAAACATACGTTCATTAGTATCGAAGAATCGATAACAACTGGATGGTGATCTAATAAACAAACCTATTAATAGTTTTTCTTAGTGGTCTCTATTGATATTTTACCATGTCATAAAGCTTTTTGACGTGTCACGATGTCAGTAGGTATACATAAATCCTACTAAGCTAATATATAAATGCGAAAGTCTGTGAGGGTTAGTGTTGCCAGGTCCAGCAATTGTCAATTTGAATTGTTAAAGTGACAGTTATTGATATGATTACGTGAAGAAGTGACCTCAACGGTAATTGCCGTTTAGATACAGATCAAACAATTCTAGGGTTTTAAGCGATGGTAATAAAATCGATAATCGTTTTTAAGTATAGAAATAAACGGTTTGTGCCAGTTATTGACTGCACACATGCAAGGTTATGCATTCCTATTGCTGTATTGTCAAATTTTGGAACGGAAGATTAAAATAATCGGGATTTTGGTTCTTAAATCGGGACAACTACAAAGGCTACAAAAGAAAACTGGTTTTTATGAATCAGCGTTTATTAAATATTTTTATAGTTATTTTTTAAATGGTAGAACAATTGAAACTCTTTAAAATATAACAAAATTCAAACGTAACCATTTCGACTAATCATAATCATTAAATATGTGCCTGTTTTAGGTATCAAAATTATTAAACAAAGTACAGGCTAAAGAAGTTAGTGAAAAATCAGAACATTTGGCGTCCATCAAAATTGAATCGGGATGTGTCACCAGACCACTAAAAATCGGGACGTCTCGCGCAAATCTGGGCATCTGGCAACACTAGACTGAGGGTGTGTGTGTGCCACCTAACTCCATAACTACTGAACCAATTTTGATAAAGGTACTTTAGGTCGTTGATTAGGACTTAGGATACTTTACATCCCGGAAAAACGAACATTTCCCGAGGGAGCAACTATAATCCTATTTTGCGCGGGTGAAACCGCGTGTCGCAGCTAGTAAGGTTATTAATTAGGTGTGGTATAATATACATAAATATATTTTGATACGCTGATAAATCATTTCTAGAAATCAAAATACTAAAGAGCGACACATTGCAAAAACCTCGGGAAACTATACCACATGTCAATATTATACGTCCAAACTAGGTACGATTTTATCCCTGCGGGTAGTTAGAAAATGTTTTATGATAATATTGTCTACTTTATACCTAAGTTACTTTTATATTCACAAAATGTCGAAGCACATAATTTACTTTAACCTTTTTTTTCTCATATAAGTGAAATGTAATTTCTTGTTGAGAAATAAATATTCTTTAACCCGATTTATTATAATTATTAAATGCTTTAATTTAACTTGCATTATTTGGGTAAAAATTTGCAAGTTGAATCAGAACCACTTCCTCTTATCCTACGTAGTTTAAATTTTGCATACGTGTCAAAGTCCGATGACAATGCAATATTATGATGGCAGCCAGTTGATCTGATGATGGAGACAGAAGGTGAGCAATGGAATTCCTTGACGGATAATCGTAAACTACTAGTGTTTGGGCTCATTTTAATCTGCTCGCGGTTCCGATCACGAATTTGTTAAAAGCTTGTCTTGAAAAATATATTCATCAACTAAAAAAATTGTTGTGCATATGAGACTTGACATCTGATAATGAGCGCAATCCAGTGCTACGAAGTGCTTTTTATGTTATTAAAAGTTCTGAGTAGCACTGCAATTGTCATGGGCTGGCGTGGCGCTTACCATCAGGTGAACGACTTGCTCGTTTCATCAAAGAGATCCATAAAAAAAAATTGGATCTGATTTTTGTTTAGTTGTTTAACGTACGTTATCAAACACATCAAGCAAATTGCTAAACATAAATTTTTGTAATCAATCATTTCCTTTCTTCAAATATTTGTTATTCAATACTTTAAATATTTTATCAATCATACACATCAGCACAATCAGAACCGGCCGCGACAAAAAATTACGTTCCGACATTTATACCTACCACATGTCAGCGTACTGATAAGTCGATTGCATAAATTACAATCTTAATGAATGGAGCCGATTTCCCAATTAATTATACTGTTATAAATAATATATTCTAATCTGTACCGATCTGTTTATTACGCTCGTAAATAGGGCTGGTATTTATATTTAGTATAAATATATTGAAACTTTATCGTCTTATTAAATATATTATTAGAAATATTAGCAAAAATGATTGAACAGGCTGACGCCCTTCCCGATTCTCTATGGTTAAACGCTGTTCTGTATAAAAACCGAGTCTTGAAGTAATTAAAATAATTAATTCAACAGCACCGGTCAAACCCTGCCTCATGAAATGGCGCCTAATTTCAAATTTTGTCATTGGCGTCAGTGACGTGGAGAAATCATTTTCACGATACAAGTTTGTTCTAGAAAATGTAGAAAAATACCTGATAATAAGTTAGATAGTATTGTCACAAGAATTATGCACGAATTCAAATAATATATATGATACTAATTCATTTTATTACCGAAAATAAAACAAAATTAAAATTGGCATTTTGATAGTGCATATTTTGTGCATATTTGGTCTTTTTTAGAGCATATTTGCATGCATATTTTGCCATTTTGTTAGTGCATATTATCAAATGTCTAAAATCACTAAAAGAAAATCTAATTATTCTTAAAGCCATCGTAAGTTGACAACAATAAAGTTGAAATAACTGTCAATTTGAATTGTTAAAGGGACAGTTATTGATGTGATTACGTGAAGAAGTGACCTCAACGGCCATTGCCGTTTAGATACAGATCAAACGATTCTAGGGTTAAGCGATGGTAATAAAATCGATTATCGCTTTTATGTATAGAAATAACCTGTTTGTGCCAGTTATTGACTCCACACATGCAATGTCATACATTCCTATTTCTGTATTCTACATTTAAATACTATAGGCTAGCCTTTATATATTGTATAGCCCTAGGAAAGGTACTGTACGCTGAAACACGGGCGATGAGCCTAGTTCGGCAGCAGATACCTCAATATTATAAATTTATCAACTAGCCAAATAAGTTTAAGAACCTTATTGAATAAATGATTATTTGTTATTTATTTTACTAAGGTTTCGAAAATTAAGTCCACTTATCGTGAAATTATTTTAAAAAAGCATTTTATTGTACTCTTTGTGTTTGAATAATAAAATAATAATTGTCAATTTAAATTGTTGAAGTGACAGTTATTGATGTGATTATGTGAAGAAGTGACCTCAACGGTCATTGCCGTTTAGATACAGATCAAACTAGGGTTATGCGATGATAATATAATCGATAATCGCTTTTATGTATAGAAATAACCTGTATGTGCCAGTTATCGATTCCATACATACTGTTTAATTCCTATTGCTCTATTCTACATTTAAATACTAAGGCGTCGAAAATGAAGATCACTCATTGAGAAATTATTTTTACAGTTTTAAATTGTACCTACTCTGTATTTTTAACGCACGTTGAAGAGTTCGTTATTTTTGTTTCTATAAATTTTATAACAATTAAATATTTACCCTAAAAATCTAGAAATAAAATAAATAAATGCACCCAAGGATCACATACATATGTAGATCCTGGCCCCTAACTAGGATTAATTGGTACTGGTATGTATGTATGGAAAGAAATAGTAAATTAACCGAAATATGCCGTTTTTTTTAAATATTGATTATACACATGTACACCTCATGTAAGTTATTTTTTATGGAACTGAGTGTTGAGAGGAGCAAGACGTTCGCCGGCTGGTAAGCGCCACGCCTGCCTATAACAATTGTAGTGCCACTCAGGACTTTTAATACCATAAAAAGCACTGTGTACGACGGCATTGCGTTCATCACCCCGAGACATCATATATGTATAAGACCTACCACGTGTTATTTTAATGCTGAATAGCGAGTAGTATCTAAAATATGTCAAAGGTAGATCCAGATCAGATTAAATCTCCACGAAATAATACGAGTCCTTATTCTTAAAATACAACAGTAGCATTTTTTAAATTGTCACAACGGAGCTATTGTCGCAAATGAGGTTAAGCGTCTTATATGGAACTTTTCTGTCATCTGAGTAATGTACGAAGGTACCACGACTTTGTTTCAATATTTTTGTGCGTTTACGCTTAATCTGTTTAAATCAAATCAAAATTTCTTTATTCTTTTTTGGCATCACAGACGCACTTATAAACGTCAAATTATCACTATGACTCTACCACCGTATCGATAAATGAAACACTACTTAGAAGATACGGCAAGAAACATGAGGGGCATTTTTTAGAGATTTGGTTACAATTTTTTGGTTTTCTACAATGTTATGTTTCTTATGTAACAGTTGGCTACTTTGCAGAAGTGAAATGTTCCTAACATCTTTGTCGTCTATATAATTACGAACAGTATAGTATGCTTTTTCATTCAACAGTTTTTACGCGTAATTTGAATTTAGTTGCTGTCTTTCAGTAGTTTTTGCGTGAATTAGTTACTAACATCCACCTACACAAACTATCGCATTTATTACATTTACAATTAATTGACGTGACAATTTTCTGTTGACGGAACCCAAATCAATGTATTAAATGAATGTCCCAACATGGCATGAACCGGTCCAACATTAACGGTCGTGAGATGAAGTTATCAGCAATAATATCAGCTGTATCTATAAGTAATTCTAGTGTTTTCCACAAGTAGCTGTTATCTATCAGACAGGTATAACTTTTGACAGTGAGTGTACCTCTTCTAGTTTCTTGGTTATTGAATTTGCATAGATTATGAGATAGCGATCTTATGGATGTTATCCATTAGGAAAAAAATATTATATCAATTACTGTGGTTGGTAGTAAGTTAAGCTTTATCTATTTGAATTAATAAACAAATATAGCATAATTATTAAAAATAACGCCTAATAAACAAGATTTTTGCTGAAAAATATATTTTTCAAGACAAGCTTTTAACAATTCGTAATTGGAACCGCGAGCAGATTAAAATGAGCCCAAACACTAATAGTTTACTATTATCCGCCAAGGAGTCCCATTGCCCACCTTCCGGCTCCATCATCAGATCACCTGTCACCATAATATTGCATGTCACCATAATGTGCAAAGTTTCAACTCCGTAGGATAAGAGGAAGTGGTTCCGATTCAACTTGCAAGATTTCACCAAAACAAACAAACATTACAAGTTAAATAAAAGCTTGTAAATACTCGGGACTTCGTTGTAGCAACAGATAAGTTAGAAACATGGTAGGGTTTTAGAAATGACTGTGGTTAGACTAGTGGTTTAGTGTCAATGCTGTTCATTGATAGGTCTCAAACCACATAGTTTTATTAACGTTTTACGAATGTTCCGGTTTAAAAATCATTGTAGCTAGCAAAATTACTGGTCATATGAGACTTATCTGATGTCTCGGGGTGATGAGCGCAATGCAGTGCTACGCAGTACTTTTATGGTATTGAAAGTTCTGGATGGCACTACAATTGTTATTGGCAGGCGTGGTGCTTACTGTCAGGCAAACGACTTGCCAATCTCATTTCTCAAATCCATTTAAAAAAGCTAAGATTATTTTCAGAAATGCAAAAGTACGATGTGTTATTTTAGATGAAATTATTACAATAAAGTTTCTGTTTAGATTTTTTTAATTCCATTAATAGTTAAAATATTATTTGACTTCATACTTATTATCTGTATTGCAAAAAAAAATATGTTCGGTTTGTTGTCACAAAGTCATACTATAAATAATATTTTACAATAAATGTGAGGTAGAACTATATCTAGAATTCTAGAACTATATAGGTAGAATATATCTATAGTCAGTTGTTATATGTGTCGATACTGCGAGAGAGTTATGTATTGACACATACTGATTCCCATTCCATTTAATGTAAATAGGACCACCCAAAAACAGATAAGTTAAGTGTACTTTAAACCATAGGGTTAAGGTTAACACGAACTTTACGCACGTCCGGCTTGCAATCAGAACTTCATTGATAGCCGCGACGAATTCAATTCCATACCGAATTGAATACATCAAATTAAATGTTAATGCTATTCCAAACAAATATACTAACCTTTAACTACGGGGTCACATGAAAATTCATTCACTGTTTCATTCACAAAAATCCAAACAAAAGACGATCAGTTTTTGAATTCGATATCGTCCTGATAAAATAGGCTGGCTGAAAATACTGTCCTAATTTTAAAAGTAAACAGAACTGGCCGGTAAGGTATTTCAAAGTTCGAATAAGTCCGTTGAGTTTTCCCGCCGCGTGCTAGTCGGTCCGAGGCACGGAGCGCGTGCGGACACAAACGCGTCTGGTAATGGACTATAGTCGGCACTATTGCCGGTATTGCCGGTCCCGTACTCGGGCGTTCCTACATCTAGTTTACTATTGTACACAAATCCTCGTGTCGTTTACCTATTACGTTCTGAATTTTGAGATTCGCGTGAAGGTTTGGTAATTGATTTATTGTGAGCTATGAGGCTGTGACGAACCGCATTCCGAGTTGCTTCCTAGAGATAACTCGATGAGGTTCGTCTTTTGTTTTCAGGGCACAAAATAAGAGGCTTATGTTGTGCAGCAATGACTATTAAAGCATTTTTAAGGACGACTTTATCTTGTAAAAAGCCACTATTATAAAAGTCTTAAGTCCAATTTTACAAGCAATGCAATATTTTATACCTAGTAAAGCTATTTCGGTATATAGAGTTCCAGTTTGAGATATTTTTTCCTTTATGGATTATAAAGTAACACTTTGTAGAACTCAAAAACCGTAGTACCTATACATTTTATTTTGACATTATATCATTATTATATTTTTTTAGTTTGACATTATTTAATAATAATAAGTTTATAGCACTTTGTATGCATTATTTTTGTATAGATATATTATAAAAAACCTAAAGGTTAGGTTAGGAACCTAAGAAGAAAAATAAATATCTAAATAATAGTAATTTTCACTATTTTCTACCACTTTCAGTAGCCACCAGTAATTTTAATAAATTTATCTGTTTTTTATCTAACTTCTTTAATTTATTTGTTTCTTTAATGTCTGTAATTTAATGTTTACAATAAAGCGTTCATCTATTTATCTATCTATTTTATGAAATTGCTAATATCTCGTACTTTAAATAGAATATTCTTAATTAGGCCACAATTTCCTACTATTGTGCCAAATTTTGCTATCTATATCTATGTCGGTACGCCAAAAATGCAGATAAAGTATGCGAAAGTGGAAGTACTACGAAAGTAGATCAAAATTCTAGTATTTACTAGCTGTGTACCGTGGTTTCGTCTGCGTGAATAATTTTCTAGGATAAATCCTATGTCCTAACTATTTCTAGTACCTTAACTAAAACCCGTCAAACGTCATCAAAATCCGTTTAGCCGTTAGTTATATAGCTGATAACAGACACAGATTTCTGAATTTTAACCGCCTTAAAAAAACGGAGGAGGTTCTCAATTCGATTGATTTTTGCCTGTTAGTTACCTCGTAACTCAGTCATATATAAACCGATTTGGAAAATTCTTTTGCGTTGGGTTCAGTATAGCTACAAAATGATCCCATATATATATATAAATTTAATCGATATTCGACCTTGGACTTCGAAGATACATCAGAAGTGAAGTCGGTTTTTTTGTTATAAAATGTTTTTTTTTTAATTTTTTTTTGTGGGAAGTAGCATAATATTAGCTCTACCGAAGAATAACTATTCCCTAACATTCTATTCCCTAAACTGTATTCAATATATTTTATCCTTTTGCTACTTGCGCATATCTATAAATAGATATAAACTCCATTCGATGCTGATATTTAGAATTCTATCGCAAAATGTTCCAAATTTTCCAAATTTAACATATTTTATCATCATCATCATCATCATCATCATCAGCCCATCACGTTGCTGGGATACGGGCCTTCACTCATACAGAGAGTATGGGCCATAATCCACAACGCTGGTAAAGGGCGAGATATCCACATGTCCTTGAATTTTTGTGATTAATTCTTGGACATGCCGGTTTCGTCACGATGTTTTCTTTCGCCGTTTTTAGAGCAAGTGTTAGGTAAATTCGCACATAACTTAAAAATATCAGTGGTGCGGCTCCAGCGGGATTCGAGTTTGGGTGCATCGGATCGAAAGTCGCACGTGCTCCCACTAGGCCACACTCACTCTTTATTTTATCATATTGTTTTGTTATTTATATTATATCTAGGAGGGACGCGTATACTTAACATATTATGTTTTTTTTTTACACCCATCGGTCACATACATAGATTCTGACCCCTAACTAGGATTCCCTGTATCTAGGGAACCAGGAACTATGAGGACCATGATCCATAACGCCCAGACATGAAACAAATGATTGCATTTTTTTTCTGTGCACAAACATTTGTCCTGTCGCGGGAATCGAACCCGCAACCTCAGTGATGTATGAAATTTGAGCCAACCTGCCAAACCACTACACCACAGAGGCTGTCTGTTATATCATTTATTAGATGTTTATATGACGTATACAGGGTGGAAATGAATTCGATATTTTTCCAAAATGTACCTACTCAGTATGGACTGAGTGAGCTTTAGATTGAACGTGAAGCGTTAAATTAAAAACGTATGACCAAAAAATAATTGACAGCTAGCTGAAATGTCTATTTCACTAAACACTCAGATAAAGTATCCAGCTCGAAGACTAAAAAGGATACGCGGGGGCAACGCGGCGGGGCGCGGGTGCACGGCACGGCTCCTACTAGCCTCCCAGCATCCCTACATTTCATTCACACTCATTCATTGACATTTCAGCTAATTGACAATTATATTGTGGCCAACTATTTTTTTTTTTACTTTAACACTATAGATTTATTCTAAAACATGGACTGAGTATACATTTCGGAAGAATATCGAAATCAATTACATTGTGTAGAAAGGGAAAGGGACTCAATAATATCGCAAGTGCGTTTTCATCCATTTCTAACAGAAATTGATTGTTGTGTTTACATCCCGTAAGAATAAGACAGATGTCGTCACACGAGGAGTCCCATTTTCCGTCCATCAGTCAACCTCTTTATCCATTTTTTTGGATGTGAACGATATTTTTGCACTCTATTCTCACATTTTCATGGATAAGCGGCGTTTACTTATAGTAACAAACGTGACGGGACTAATGTTTGTGCAGAGAAAAAAAAGCGCAAGCATTTTGCATTTGTTTCAGTCAGGATCTCTGTATGTGATCGTTGTGCGTCATTTGGGCGTCATGCATACAATTTATAAAACACTAGCACAAGCATTGGCGCAGTTTAAGTAAGTTGGTATGTATATAGTGAGTGACCTAAAAAGTTAAGGCACAATATTTATATTGTTCAATGTGTATAACAAAACAATATAATTTATTAGTCACACCACGCTTCACACCTTTAATTTTAACAGCTAATAAACCACCGAGATGATGGCAATTAATAGTTTAAACATTTCACGCTTGGATACTATTCTCGAGCTTACCGAGTACGTTGGGTTGTGAAGCTCATAAGGAATTTGGTAGCAAAGTTTTAAAGTCAAAAGATATATTAAATAAGCACAAAAATGAACTTTTAATCGTCTTATACACACAGTAATATAAGTCAAATAAAAATATGTTAAATATTCTAAGTTTTTAAGTTATCATGACTGAAAAAAAGTCTACCAATTTCTTTCCTGTACTCAAATTAAAGTCCAGGCCCAGAAAAGAAATGCGAAAACTGACTCTACCATTGCTTCTGAAATAAACTTGCTAGAGATTCAGTAATTCAAAATGCGAAGATACCAGTTTTTAATGACGGGAGTTTGTATAAAATAATGGCAAATAAGCATACAGCCAACTGATAGAACGCAGTCCCCGTCGCCTATGGACTTCAGCATAGAACATTGCCGTTGCGTATCATATCTGTAGTCGTCAGACTACAGATATGGTCTATCTATATATTTATCGACGACTCTCTAAGAAGAGAAGGAGGGATGGGAGAAAAAAGGGGGATGGGGAGTCCATCTAGGTCTATTTTTTGTTTTACGATAGATAAACAATATCGCCAAAATTAGTATAATTCTACTCAATAATACAATTCGGAGTCGAAAAATTAGTCTATTGAACTAAGTCCATCAGGCGAACGTCCTGGTCATCTCACCATTTAGTTTCACAAAATAACATAGGGAAAAAACGCAGATTTTATTTATAAAAACAGCCTTGAACTTGCCAAATTAGGTGACAATCGTAAAACCTTTTGTTAGTTCAGAATTTGGTACGTTACATATTTGTTGGCATTGACGTACCTACTCATATGGATATCATTATCATCATATAACATTAACACCCACACCGGCATAGTAAACTATACATTATATACCTACATACTTAAAGTATCATCTTTATTGATCTTGCTTATTTGGCAGAAAGCTATGGTTTACAAAAACATACCTAATGGTGAACCAATAAGAAGATCCATAACGTTGCATATTGCTCCCCCAAGATGTCTTTATGAACAATTATAAAAAATTTATTATATAAATATATATATATATATATATATATATATATATATATATATATAATAATTTTTTTATGAAATATATATATATATAATATTTTTTTTATAATTGTTCATAAAGACATCTTGGGGGAGCAATATGCAACGTTATGGATCTTCTTAAAAAAATATGGTTTTGCTATTTGCCGCCAGCGCTGCCACATATTGTTAACATGAATGATTTGTTCTAGAGAAGGCCAATTTTGTAAATTGTAATTTTTGGTAAACCAATTGATTTGTGGTTCTAATATACATAAGTAATAGGTTTCTTACCTTATAATCTGTTAAGTGCTTTTTAAAATAGATATCATACCTTCATATAGGTATATCCGTATTTTTATACTACATTTTTCTCGTGACTTCGTCCGCATGAACGACAGAGGAAGCCCATATTTGTAAGACCATCTTATATAATTTCTTATTTATTTTAGATATATTAAGACATTATTTATATTTTAAGTTTTTATTTGTTCGGTTGCAGATAATATTAGTTTGTATTATTGTTACCATTGTGTATATAATTTTAAATTGCATTTCCATCAAAATATTGCATAAGACTTACGGTGAAACGAGTTTTTTTTTTCTGTTGCAAAAAGAAAACCTTTTCTTAAAAGAAAGTTAGTATTGCGAAGTAAAGTAATCCTCTGTAAATACGATCAAGTTATTTGTACTCAATTTATTTGTCCACAATAATTGATTGTCACATGACACGTAAACAAGGGGTGCGGGTTTCTGAATTAAAGAAAGTGGGTTCCACTTGGTACATACTAGAAAACGAAGCGAGTGCGATTTATAATCGCGCACGACGCATCTGAATCATCGCCGCATTCGAATTCCAACTCGGTCTTTCACCGATGATGACTAAATGCCGATTTAACACGCTTGCTCTAAAAACATGGAAGGAAAACATCGTAACAACCCGCGTACGCGCTTTGAAGTGTTAGGCTCCAGTGGTGGTTGTTAATACCACAAACGAAACAAAGCCATGAGCTAACAACTCAAAGTGAATAGTAAACATAATATAAACACTAGAAATAAGGGTAGAATTGTTGTACCTAGGATCAGATTTACTAAAACGATTAAGTCCTTCATGGGCAATTACGTAAGTTTTTATAATACAATTCCTAAATAAATGTATAACGGAGCTTACAGAAGGTAAATTCAAATTGCGTGTAAAACTATTCTAATGACAAGCATACTATACTGCTAGTAATACAGGTACTATACTAAACACACAGATACTGTCTTCGCAAGCTTGCTACATCGTCGACCGCATCGTCACTTACCATCAGGTGACATAGTGGACAGACGCAAGCCAATTAACAATAAAAAAATATTACATAGAAAAGAAAGATGCATGGAACATTTCGCTTCTTTCAAGTATCCAACTGGCACATAAAAAAACATAATTTTGTCAAAAACAAACATATTGTAAAAGTTCTAAAATAATGTCTTTCAGTTTCTTGACGTCTTGATCTTCTGAGCAGTGGTTCTATTTCCGATACGGTGGTAGAGTCTGTGATGCCAAAATTGAATAAAGAACTTTGAGTTTCGGGACGATGTTAGATGAACCATCAGGGAGACGGATCTGAGCAGTTGCTCAACTACCGACTTCCTACAAACCTTTATGTTCCATCTTAGGCCACAGCGGCACTTATTAACATCAGGCGACCTAATATAATGAAACAAGCAATTGGGCATATATGCAAATGTTCCACAGAACAATGTCTTTATACCATTCTGAAAACGCGAGTTTGTTAACCGCAATTTATTTAAATACCTATTAACATTTTTTGGAGTAATTTCTTCCAGCGTCGGTTGTCAAATAACGACACTTGACATTTGTGCTGAGCAAAACCCCATTTTGAACCACATAGTAGTCATTTAAGTTTAAACTGTTGCCTCTTTACCTATACTGTTTATATATGTATTATTTTCTTATTTTTGTTTTCTTTATTTTGTTAGTTGCATGATTTTGTGGTCGTCGAATAAACGTATTTTTTTTTTCTTTCATTCTTAAATAATTATAAAAGTTTTAGAAAAATTTATCCAAGTTCCAAGTAGAACACACCCAAAACGAGTAGGTGCAAGTGTAACACGATAATGTGTCCAAAGTAGTGACGGCTCTCACGCCCGAAAGCTTCGCGTAATCGTACACGCGAGCTATATCGACTATCTCTAACGTATCACCTTATTAGTGGTCACTAAATATAGCTTACGGGAGTAGGTGAGTGATTAGCTACAGTCAGAGACGTCAGTCACACCTGTCTTTGAGAAGCTTTATCATTTACGGAAGTTAGTCACTTTTTATGGCGGGAAGTGAAAAGTGATGGAGCTTTTTTTTCTCAAACTTGTTTCTTTCAATATGTATGATTGGTAAATTGTTAACTGTTACTGTTTACAAGTGCAGGAAGCTAAATTAAAATAGTAAGTATTGAATTTTTCTTTCATGTGACTGTTTCGGTGGTGTGGAGATGGGATAGGTCAGCTCATATTTCATATACCGTGGAGGTTGCACGGTTACAGAGGTTATACGAGCGAGTGTGGCTCAGTGGCAGCACGTGCGACTTTCGATCCGACGCACCCGAGTTTGAATCTCGCTGGCCTTGCACCACTGACTTCTTTAAATTAAGTGCGGATTTAACACTCGCTCTATAAAAACGGTAAAGGAAAACATCGCGAGGAAACTGGCATATCCGAGAATTAATCACAAAAATTCATGGACATGTGACATCCACCAATCCGCAACGGGACGAAGTGGTGGACTATGGCCCATACATCTCTCTATGAGAGAAGGCCCGTACGCCAGCAATGGGAACGTGATGGGCTGATGATGATGATGAAGCTTGCATGCAGATATTATGTATGTGATCGAAGGGCGGTACTTTTTTATGTTGTCTCAAGATTAACACCGCGCACTTACGTCACACGTCGCCGACAAAACGTGTCACATAAATATTTTAATATAAATTATATGTATGTTCGTTCTAAGGTATATATAAATATAAACCTTAGAACTATGGGCCGTAGAATAAGTAAATAACATCTGTAACTTATGTAATGTTGCCTGAAATAAAGATTAAATAAATAGATAAATTAAACTAAGATGGTGATGATGATTGAATAAAATACTTGCTGCGCCACGCGGTTTTACTCGCGTGGATAACTTTCCGGGCTACAGAGTATCTTATGCCAGGATCACATCCAAAAGAAACAATTACATCCGTTTATTAGTTTTTGTGACAATGAGTTACTAACTCAGCTAAACTTATATCAAAGGTCAGTAAATAGATCCGAATACATTTTAAAGATGGTCATATCAGTTTCAGAGGACCACCCATGGTAAAGAACATTCATTTGCCCTTGATTCTGTGACGAGCTGTCAACTAATGAAAGAATCTCAAGTATTTGCCTAAATTAATTTTTATGGGTCTACTTTTATGGGATAATTATATGGCACCAGTCGTTGAGCCACAACGCTGAATTGGGTAATTTTTAGTAGCGACTTCTGTACTGATGAATGACGTCATACATTATCAATGAATGCTCATTGTGTTCTAAAATACGAAAAGATAGTTTGTGCAAAAAAATTAAATTGTTTTTTTTTCATAGATAGATAGATAAACACTTTATTATTCACCTTAAAAATAGAGATAAAGTACAATTCAAATGTTTACAGTGGCGTAACAATGGGCGGTCTTATCGCTTAAAGCGATCTCTTCCAGACAACCTTTGGATGGAGAGGAATAACGAAACATACACAGACGGTGGTTCATAGTGTTTGGTAAAGTGAAACCGTTCGTAAATTTTGTATAAATAGTAAATCCGTAATTGGCCTTAAGCATTTATATAATAAGTCTCATTGTAAAATAGATTTAGAGCTGCAGATTTTGTAATATAAAAAATAATAAAATAAAAAATAGACACAATTTAAGAGCATTACTGTACCCGCAGAAATCTAAATAATAAGGCACTTTATTTTGATTTCTGTGACTGTAGCTAACAATGACACTTCACACAAAAACAATCCTACGCAAGACGTTGTAACATCCTAGTCCTAGACACCCAATTGTACCCACCTGCTTTTTATATATATTACTCTAACTACTCCTATCTTGAGTTACTACTGAACCAAATTATAACATTCCTAACTAGCCTAGCCTAATCCTAGCCAATAGATAACAACCACTTAATACTACCTCTGCCTCATACCTACTTAATAAAATTTCACTAATTATATAAACTCTAACATTTATACCCTCATTATTCTACTCCAGAATTATTATGATTTGATTTATGTTTGGCCAATGTGATCATATAGTAATTAGAATCCTTTATACGTTGTGATACCGAAATAATCCATGATCTTTTAAGGTAATTAAAACAATTCATAACTAGCCCTAATAACTAAATTTAAAAACCTGTATTATTATAAATATGAGTATCTCTCCTAGGTATTGTTACACTCTCAGTCATTCTAATTTGTATTTAAAGGGATAATTTTGAATAAACAACATTAGTTAAGCAAAGGGAAAATCTATTAAACATGGATATATATTTGTAATGAAAAGTTTAAAAGATTATTTAGAAATTTACATTCTACATTTGACAAATAAATGAATTTAATTTAATATAGAATAGTCTCGACAAAGGTTACAGCACCATCCATCCGCTGTTAACAGTGAATCTCGTCCCTGACTGGATAATTCTCCTTCGAGACTGTTCTCGGAGGTCCATGTACCTCAATTATTGGGAATTCATAAATGTTATTAATGTACTGTCTAGTCTGTCAGTTAAAATAGTTCTTCAAAAGGACAAGAGGACATTTTCTTTTAGCAAAAGTATGTCAGTCAGTTCGTTCCTAACCACACATCCATACAAGTTACTTTACTAGGTATTTAACAAATAAAACTTTCGCTACTCAGAGACAGAGTGCAGACATGGTACTCCGCTCCAAGTACCATCCTTCATGTTCATCCATCATCTAGTTCATTTCAAGACTTCCTCAAACTAGATTTAGTTTAAGAGAGTCTCTATTTAGGGCTATACAAATGCCCATCAACTTTGTTAGAATTCAACTAATGCCTAAGAATTATAATAACTATTAATATTCCTAAACTAGGTAAACTTCCTGTTCATATAAAATCTACTCCTGATAGTAATTTATCAGAGTAAAAGGTAAGTTCGTACTTTTAATCAAGTCTCCATAGGTAATTACCAAAGTAATATTACACTGCTGAGATAAGTATTCCATTTAGTCAGAATAATCCAACTCTACAAACATAGATATTAACAGTACCTAATTTGTACCAGCCATGATAATAAGTAAAATATTATTTCAATTCAATGGTGTAGGATTTAGTTATCCAAAATAATGATTCATTCACTTATCAGTCCTGTTTCTCAGGAAGAATCTGAATTAGACATTCAAGTTAAATGTAATAGTAGATTTAGACAGTGACTAATAAAATAGTATCTAAGAGCGAGCCAAGAGACTCATTGGTGATGACGCGCTATTCGAGTCAAGACTACACAGTCTTGAACATCGACGCAGAATTGCCAGGCTATCAGTTTTTTATCGGATACATTTCGGTGAGTGTGCGTCGGAATTGCACCAACTAATTCCCCCAACCCCATTTTATCATCGGACTACAAGACGTACGGCAATACGCCACCGTTTTATGGTGGACATTCCTCCCGCGCGTACTAAGCGCTTCGCTTCCACTTTTATTATGCGTACTGCTAACGAGTGGAACTCCCTGCCAGAGTCAGTCTTTCCCGATAGCTATAATCTGGGAATCTTCAAGTCTCGAGTGAACGGGTACTATCTTGGTAAGCGTGCTAGATCGTCGACCGCATCGTCGCTTACCATCAGGTGACATAGTGGTCAAACGCAAGCCAATTAACAGATAAAAAAAAAAAAAAAAAAAAAAATCTGCCACTTTAATAAGTGAAACAGAACCATATAACCATCCTGGCAAGTATGTCTAAAAGTACCATAAGTGCTTAGTTTCTCTTGTTTAAGAAATTCGATGCTTATAGTAGACCTGGTCAGTGACTACAATAATAGTGTCTCTAATCCGTCTGGTATAGAGTTCACACTATAGGCTGCTTTTTGCTCACCTAGTATAACCAAAATGTACCACTTGCATTTTTCTTTGAAGAGTCAAAATCTGAATTATTTATATTTTTATCTTTTCAGCTTTCAACCTTTAAAACATTGATCTGAGTCAATAAAAGAATCACTATCTGTCAATAGTTTTATTTTAAAGTGAATATTCACCCAAATTGGAAAAGGATTATTGTTAATTAGCAATAGTTTTATCCATATTTCCTACTTCCCTCGGCAATCCTGAAAAGTCCTATTAACCTATGTTTCCTAAATGTTCCCTATCCATCTAAAAGTCTCCTAAAATGTAGTTACTTACCATTCCTGAAAAGTCCCTATTTGTTTACTTTCCCTAAAACGTTTCCTATCCACCTAACTTCCCTAAAACCCTACTTTCTACCCTAAATATATTCCTAATATATCTAAAAGTCCTAGCTAATAACAAATCTAGGGATAAATCCCACATTTACATTTAAACGTGTAAGTTTTCACGGTGTAATGAAAACCCCCCTATAGAACACGCTTTCCGTAGCCACAGAAATTGTCACCTGACTATTCTAACGACGGGATTGAGAAGGTATCTCGACTAATCCTATCACCTGTGTGTTTAGTTTCCTTACCCAAGACCGAAGTCGGATGGGCTTGGCAACTGGACAGAGACATAAAAGGAAATAAATAAATATATAAATAAAGACCAAATCCAATGACTCTGTTCATAGTAAGGCAAGTGTGTTACCACATGGATTCACTTCGACGAGCCCCTTGCCCTCAGATAAACAGAATGCATTAGAAATGAGAGACTGGTTAGTCGAAAAGCATCAATCGACTGCTTGCTCGTCTCAGGCAAGCCCCTTCCGTTAGGAAGTTGAACCAAGGAGAAACCATTTAACACCGCAAGGCGGTACCCCTTTGGCCATGACACTTCGTCATGTGTGTTCTGTGATCAAACAACTAAGCTCTTAAACCACAAGCCGCGTTTTCCCTAGTAATAAAAAAAAACCCACTAAAGAAAACTTCTGTACACTGCCATCGCTATAACACTAAAAATCTATTATCCGAACCTCAGAACCCACAAAGGACTGCATCACAATCCCCTATAGACTCCAAAACTCAAACAATAAATCCTTTAAACAACACTAAAAATTGTAAATTAAACTCACTGAAATTAAATTAATTAACTATGGCAAACTCAGAAATCCTCCCTAGTAAACCCACCAACTAATATCGGGAGCCCAGCCACTCAAACACAGAGAGCGCCAAAATGTAAAAGTAAAAGAACCCCGAAATTTCCCTTGCTTCCCTTTATATAGCTTTTTGAGTCGCCACATCAGCGAAATCCTGGTACATCCTGCCACATCCTTTTCTTATACACTAAAACCTTCTCTAACTCCTACGTGTTTAAATCGATAATCCTGCTTTCTACATTAATAACTGGTACATTGAGCGACATTTTCATTTTTACCAATCAAGATTAACTATCATCTCTCATGTATTTAAGTCATTATTCCTCCATCCTTACGTTAGCGTTTTAGGCCCTTTTAGAATTTATTAATTTCCGCGCATGCGCTTTAACTACTGCGCATGCGTAGTAACCATCAACTGCGCTTCATCGCCCCGCCCACTTTAATTTGTTTAAATGTTTATTCTGAATATTGTTCAACAGTAGTGTGCAAACTTGCTCACTTTTTCCAATTAGCTATACTAAAATAACTATATATTTGTCCTGCTGAAAACCTTTCTCTGTTGATATAAGTATCTCAAATTATTGTTCGAATAATACTAAGCTAAAGGTTATAATTCTGTACTATGTAGATTAATTTTAATGATATTCCTTTATTTTATGAAATTTAATTCTCATTATTCTTACGCATACTCTATTAACTATATTCCTATGCCTTTAATTACATTAATTAATGCTACTCCTCATCTGTTAAAGATTCTGAAACGTTTATTATATAACCAAACAAGATAATCATTTATTTATTTGTGAAATGGACAATCGGGTTAAATGAACCTGACTTGTCACAACGTGAAAAATAACACTCTAAGATATTGAAGATTGAAGAGTCCCCTGGACAAACTTTCTTAAACTCGTCTAAAAATAATATCCCATTCCATAAATAGCTCTCGCACATTTCTTAATCATCTCTTACTTCGCGATACTTCCTTGACAAATCTATTAACTGCCGTGTCCAATACTCTGAGGTTGCGGGGTCAAGTAGAATATGACGTTGACATGTCGGTGTCTCGAAAGACAACATCAAAGTGCCGCCGCCGTTCGACTCTACTACTGTTACTTTGCTTACTACTTCTACTATTATTTAAACTGGGGTGCCGTGGTACAAGTTTGTGGAGACTCAGATGCGGAATGCATCGGACAGAAGTGAGGTGGAGTCGTTATTATAACACAAAATGTTAAATGCTGCAAAACTTTGGTGATTCTACGGGCTATCAGTATCTTAAAGTGAAGTTGGTACTGTAAAATTCTGTGACCATATGGCATAAATAAGTAAATAACGCCCAATGATCACATACATAGACAATAAGTGATCGTTGCACTTTGTATTGAGACACAGATACCATAACCGGAGCGAAAAGGCAAATATTTGTATAAAAACACTCCTTTCTTACCTACTCCATGCCATTGCTCTCCAGGCTCGTTCCACAAGACGCGGCGATGACAGCTAATTCTGGCTGCGAGGATACAGTAAATCTATGGCCACCGCAGATTACTACATTCTCACTACAAGCTAAAGTCTAAACGAGACTTAACCATAAAAACTTCTATATATATTTTATGCACTACCTAATCATATTTAAGTATATTTTAACGAATTGGTTTTTTTTGCTACGTGGTATAGCAAAGTTTTCATGTCGAGAAATTGACAAAGGAATTAAAAAGGAAAACGGAAAGACTGTTTGAACTGATGAACTTGCGGGCACTGCTGTGTTAGAAAAATGTCCTTACTTACATTCTGATGAACATTTAAACATTACGTGAAGAATTTTTTAATTTGTTTTTTTTTTTAGATTTGGTATTAGTTTTTGATACTATTAGTATCGTAGCGATGTAAGTAAATACAATGTTATAAATGTGTTTAAATTAAATCATTATTTTCTAAAAAAACGTCTGTGTCACTTCTGAGAATTTTGACATGATAACCCAAATGTGCCTGTTGCACAATGCTATAATATCAAATCCATGTTCACCACCATGCGCCCCAAATCCATGTTCACCTTACTAATTATTTTGTGGTTCATCCAAGCAGACCCGTGTCACTAAAGCAGTTATTGGTAGTCACAAACAGTCATAATAGAGAGTCGTAGCAAAACCCTCGTCTAGTCTGAACGATCCACACCCCTTAGATTGTTGTGTGATTTATTACAGTAATTGTAGAGTTGGTGTACTTGGTAATTATGATACGTTGATAATGAATAGGGGCTCTACAGCTTAGGAGTAATATCAAAGAATACAAGTATTACTTAGTAATATTGTCTCTTCAATTCGTCTCTAGGTAAGTACTACTATTCCTCTATTTTTATACCTACATTGATAGGTACTATATTGATTGTATTTTTGTCGAGCTAGCGAAAGCCGTGTTTTCTAAATTAATATTTATTTTGGGTCTCTTAGACTATAAAGAATCAAACAATAGAAATACTATAAACAATATTTCTAAAGCCATCGGGGTGGAAACCCATTTGGGTCAGGACGCATTTAGCATCATCATCTGAACCTCGCTACATACCTAAAGCTACCTACTAGAATAAGGTTTTTAGAATTCTAACCTATCAACAGCCACACCATCGCTTATCACTTGAAAGATCTTATCGCATGAAATGGTGATAAGGTATACCACGTACTGTTATATAATCTGTGGCTATACCTACTAATACTGGTTACATGTGCTAGTAGAAGTGATGTGATGGTATGATGCTACAATATCTTTGTTAATGTAAGTAAATTGTATTGTCTAAATAGGGAAAATACAAACTAGCATCGTAGGTCTATATCCTAGTATGAATGCTGGAATTTTATGTGTCAGAATTATGTGCGAGCTATTTTATACCATAAAATTAGCTATTTTTATTGTATCACATTGTTTTTGCTTAAATAAATTGAATTGAATTGAAAGAAAATCGCTACTACTTTTTAATGTTTATTTTTATGTCATAATTATGTTCATAGTTTGAATAAATTGTTGCATATAACCGTTTCTTATTGTTATTCTTATATTAAGTACCTACAATCTCGTCAAAAACAGGAAAAGTAATGGCTAAACAATGTAAAACTATGGGCCTGAGAACGACATTTTGAGGGTCTCACAAAGAAAATGCCGCGCCCTGCACTTGTCTTAGTGGACTTCCACCCTTATGCTTAGAATTTATTTAAACATGAACAGTCCCGTTGTCTAGATCTAGCTTAGTATCGTATGAGAGGCTGGTCCTATCCATTGTCTGGTTGCGAGTATCGATGGTCAAACGTTTCCGTTTGCGGGTCGCAATATTCGTGGGCCGCAGATTTCAAACAAGAAATATTTCTTCCCCGGGATGACGATTTTGTCTATTTTAATCATATTTATGAAGATTTTAATAAATGCCATTTTTGTGTCTGAAGTATAAACTTAAAAGTGTAAAAGATGGTGGTGCTAGTTGTGACAAAGTGTTTTAAAGTCAAGTGATTTTTTTATTTTATTTTTTTTATGTAACCGAATGACGTGACGAGCTGGTCGTTTGCCTGATGGTAAGCAATACGCCAGCCCATAACAATAATAGCACCACCCAAAACTTTGTTTTGCAAAATCCTGCGCGGCGCTGCACTGCGCTCGTCACCCTGAGACAATTAGCTGTTGAGTCTCATAATGCCCAGTAATTTCGCTGGCAATTACTGGGACTGAATGCTGTATTTGTATTACTATTAGCTATTGTGTGAATTTGTGAGGTATCGTCCTAAGATTAAATATAAAGTAGAAGTAAATTGATTAAAATATTTATCGCTTTGCAAAGGGTTGCACAAAAATTATATCAAAATATATATCTATATATAAGATTATAAAATTTTAATGAATTGTTAGGGTCAGTAAAATAAGGTGGTCATTTACTTTGCGGGCAGCAAAATGCAGCTCAACGGCTACGGCGGCAACTAAAAAAAGCTCTGCAAACCTAACGTTGGCAATCCCTGTTCTAAACTCTAGATTCTAGCCTTCCGCCTAGGGCGGTCGTGCTCATTGTTCATTGTCTATTCCAAAAGATATGTTTTAAATAATATTTTACGATCGCCAGACATAGTAAGTTGGAACGACAAAGACCTGCGACGCATTCGTTCGCGGAGAGATAGATTTTAATCTGCTTCCTAGTAGCCTAGCTTATTCAAAAACTGATTTATGGAAAACAGTAGCTGGCTTGAAATCCGAATTGCAGGAATTTTGAATTGCAGGTCTTGGTCTTATTTTAGTGAAAATGGCCTTAAAAATCTTTTTTTTTTTTACTCTTAATAGATCTATGTTTGGCCACTATCTCGCCTGATGTGAAGCGATGATGTGGCCTAAGATGGAGCACATAGATCTAGAGAGAGACGGCAGTTGAGCGGCTGCTCAGACCCGTCTCCCCGATGGTTCACCGAACATCTTAACCTAATTTCCATTGTTTTGTATACATATCTACATACATTCAACATCCTCTTTGTAGTGATTGGACAGGTTGGCTCAAGTGTCACATACACCACCTTGGTTGAGGCTTTGATTCCCGTGACTGGACAAAATGTTTGTGCAAAGAAAAAAACGTGCAAGTACCTATTTGTTTCGAGTCTTGGTGTTGTGGAATCATGGTCCTCGTACTTCCTGGTTTCCTAGATACAGAGTATTCTTGTTAGGTAGGGTCCAGGATCTACTTACATACATACGTTTAAAAATATCCCATATGTATTGAGTTAAAGATGGCGGTGCAAAATCATAGGACATAGAGCATATCAATTGTATCTTTTTCTGACAGATTTTTCTTTATTATAGGCATCATCAAAATAAGCCTCAGATAACGTCATCTAAAACTAAAAGCCCGCACAAAGAAAACAAACTAATTAACATTCATAGCAATAAATCACTTACAATAGATGTTGTAATTCGTTCTGAATTGAATTCTCTAACAATGGCGACATCGGCAGTCGAAATAATCAGACAGATCGCGAGATATCATGAACTGAGAAGCAGATTATGTCACTATTGATTTGAACCAGGCTTCTATAGTAGAGTCTCAAGATTGAAGATCTCGTTTTAGTTTATAGCATGGTTAAAAAAGCAAGTCGTGAAGTTCTGTTCACATTAAAAAAACTGCCTATGCCGTGTCACCTCTCTTTACGATAGGCAATTATGGACTTATTATAAGTCCAATAATGATAAAACCCTTTCGTACCTAGGTAACGGTGTCCTCACATGTAGCACACGTAATCGTACGTTTACAGCTAAAATTGAATACGTCAGTCATGTGCGGATGCACCAAACACGTACAGTAACTTAACGTAAGTCAGTCGCCGTAGCCGAAAACGGCTAGAAATGCATCATCACTAAAGGGTTTTATACTAAGGGTTTGTGTTTGGGTTTTTTGCGTAATTGGGCTAATGTTAACTATTTACTAGTAATAGGTAGTTAATTTTCTTTGCTTTAAGACTGAATAGACATTTGACAACAGTAACGTAAACGCTAAGTAAACGGCATATGGGTGAATATTTTGGCTGTACCAAAATATTGTGTTGTGTTGTTCAATGTGTTTATGTAGATGTTTTCATTCTTACTTGATTTACGTTTCTCCTAGAGTTATTACAAACACTTGATTTTCACTTCTGCTTTATTTCGTAAATGTATAATTTGTTCTTATTGTTTTTCTATAAACTGTATTTTGTTGTTTTATCATGTAATTTTGTGGTGTTCATTTAAACGTTTTTTTCTTTCTTTTTATTTATAAACACGACAATTCTAACGTGCAAGTACTCATACTTGAAAATAATCTTACGTATTATATTATTGAGAAGGCTCCATTCATACAGCCAATAGATTTATGATAGCAATCTGAACAAATCGTATAATATCTTGTCACCACAAACTGTCAGATATCGATTAATTACTGCTATTCAAAGATATACCTAATATCTTATTGAAACGCAATATCAGTAGAAAGATAAGAAATCTCTTTGATATAGCCGCGCATTGTAAATAACTTGGAATAAGCAATCTCGATGCAAAGTGGGATACAGTAAGTAAATTATTATAGTGATTTCATGAAGTGGGCAGCCGCTGTCATCTTTAAATTAGGCAGGGGACAATAAGAGATAGCATTTAGTATTATTAGCCAGTAAGTATTAAAGTTACTACTGTAGCCACCTACTACTAGTACTTTGTGTATTGTATTGGATTTAACAGTATTAGGTACTTTGAAACAAAATTTACAGGATTACGGATTTAGTAGAGAACATGAATTCACGTGTAAACTTAGTACGAAAACTAGTATATAAGTATGGACTGCACAAACTTATCCCTCCATTACCATTCCACCATCGGACAACTAGACGATCAGCACAACGGTACCCCTACATAGTAAAAGTTCCGTCTATTCGTGCTAAACGTTTTAGGTCATCCTTTTTAGTGCAAGCGTCAAAAGCATGGAATGCCCTGCCGTTAGTCTGTTTCCACATAAATACAATCTGGGTGTGTTCAAATTAAAAGTGAACAAGTATTTACTGAGCAAGCATCGTCACTTCCCATCAAGAGAGCTTGTGGTGAAACGCTGACTGAACTGAAGAAAAGGACAAATTAACGTACAAGCAACCTTTCGGTTAAGCGATTGGCGCTACATCTGTCAACTTGTAACATCGTCCAAAGACGTCTTGTAGCTAAGCTAAAAGGTTACTTTTTATAAGAAGGGAATAAGAATATATTTTTATACTCATTTTTCAAAGTTTCTAAGACGTTTCCTTCTATCCTGATGTCTGCCAGGAAAATATTTTCCGTCACATCATTCCATTAGCAGCGCTCAGCATTAAAAAAATACGTTACCATAAGTAAATATATTGGAAGATTTCTTTGTTATTTTACCATTCGCTTCAGCGTCATTTTAAGTGCTCCATAGGCGGTGTGCGGTCCATTTTCCTAATAAATTTATGCGATCGGCGCCTTTGCAATCGTCGCGGGCGTGCTAACCAAATCAGTGATAATATAAATAATGACCAATGATAAGTTGCCATACTATTTTTGTAATGTGAAGTATAGTTAAACTGCTTAGGCTCGACGTCAATTCGTGTCGACGAGGTCTCGAATTGACGATGATGATTCACCATCTTTACGTTCCCACTACTGGGATACGGGTCTTCTATCATAGAGTGAGTATGGGCCATAATCCACTACACTGCTGGCCCAGTGCATTTGGGTTTGGTGGATGTCACAATACCGGTTTGGACACGATGTTTTCCTTCACTGTTTGAAAGCGAGTGTTCCACAATGACGATGAACACGATGATTCTACGACATGAGCTGCGTACTTAATTATTGATGTTTTAACTAAAAGATTGGGAGTGACATTAAAATTTAAGACTTCTTACTTTATTTCTTCTACCATAAAAAGCCCCGGATTTTAGCGCCAAGCCGCGCCAACAGCAATAACATTGGCCTTAGATCTGAGAAAATATATAATATATACATACTATATATTCTATTTAGGTCCAATGGTTATATATACCTAAATATATCACCATTGGACTTAAAAAGACCGACTCACCATGAAAAAGAGAATAGGGGATCGGAACGTAATCGAGAAAAAAACTAAAATGTAGTTAGAACGAATGTTCGTCGAACCAGAAAGATCATTCAATCAATATTTTTGTGAAATAATAATGATTTTTATTTTTAAATCAATATGTTACGGCTAAAAGCCGAAGTGCGGCTACACCTAGTTTTAGCCGGCTACAACTAGGTGCAGACGGTTACATGCGGTTAAACTTAGATATATCCTACTTATCTTCGGTTAGAACTAGGTTTAGCCTTCATCATAGTGGCTAGAACTAGGTGCAGCCGCATGTGAATATAGCTGCAGCCCTCGGTAGGTTAGGGTGCGGCGAGGGTGCACCCCAACGCCGCGAACATGTATATTAGATATAATATAATGTAGATTATCATCTATCACTTCAATAGATTATAATCTACTGAAAAATAATGCGACGCCGGTTAGAACTAGGTGTAGCCAAGAGTAAGTGGCTACACCTAGTTCTAACCGGCTAAAACTAGGTGTAGCCGCACTTCGGGTATTAGCCGTAACAAATATATAATTCTGACATTTTTAATCTGTTCTACATCTCAAACGAAACAACAATCACAGCGCATGACGTCATTTGTAGGCAAATGCCGTGAGTCAAGCTTGTGTTTATTTTACGTTTTTGCTTTTCATAAAATGTATTTTTGCAAAGTTTTTCGTTCTATTACTACAATATAGTCCCCAAACTTCACAAAACGTATTAGAATCTCTTTGGAAGTTTTATTTCGAAGAGTTTGTCGTTTTCTACCTACATATGACATCACAAATTTTGAGGTGACCTTTTGCGCGGCAATATTTGAAACATAATATTTAAACATAGTTTTAGGTACTTTTAGATCGTTATTTAATTAAATTAGTATTTTTCATGGCTATATATATTCATTGTAGTTAATTTAAAACACTTTCTGAAAAGTTGTCCGATCCCCTATTAGTCAATGACAAAAAGTCATTGATCAGTAAGAGAAGTGATAGTAACAAATATACGTTTTATCAAACAAAAAAACCGACTTCAATGTATCTTCGAAATCCAAGGTCAAATATCGATGAAATTTATATGGGACCACTTCGTAGCTATACTGAATCCAACGCAAAAATATTTTTCTAAATCGGTGAATGGCGGAGTACTGAGGTAAAAAAAAAATACAATTGAATAGAGAACCTTCTCCTTTTTTGAAGAAGGTTTAAAAGAAAGAAAGCGCCGTCGGTCGTAAAGATTTCCGTGATATTAATTATCCTCATACGTATGCGTGAAGGCTAAAGCGAACATACTGTATTTTGCAACGATGATCGGGCCACACTGATTCGTTTAATTGGCAACACAAAGTCGCCGGGAAGCGGGAATGTAGGCTATGATTGGGATGGGAGTTGGACGACTAATTGGGACTGTAAATCTTTGCGTGAATAGAGCTGGTGCAATTTCACCATTAGGTATTAAGCGCCAGATCAATTGGAAAAAAAATATATATATGGAGTAGGTATTTAGATACATGGTTAGGCTTTTCTAATGCAGGCGTAGTTGACTTGAACCATTAAGTCTCCGTTTATAATGACGTAACCAAAAGGCAAATTTATACAAAGATACACCATACTTACCTGTAAAGGAAGTTCAATAGGTTTTTTTAATGAACTAAGCAATGAGACAAGAAAGTCATTCACCTGATGGTAAGTGCCACGCCTGCACATAACAATTGTAGTGTCATCCAGAACTCTTAATACCATAAAAGTACCTCACGTATCACTGCATATCACTGCATTGTGTTGCGTATCACTGCATTGTGCTTATCACCCTGAGACATCAGATATTAAGTCTCATAATGCCCTGTAATTATACGAGCAGCAGTTTCTTCTGAAACACTCTGTAGCGCACTAAGTGACCGAAACACACAGCTTTAACGGCGGGATTCTTGAGTGGGAACCTACTTAAGTTGTGCTTACTAAATTCTACCCCTCAAAGGGTAAAATGGAGAAAAAGACCTTAATATAAAAGCCCTTAGCCCGCACTCCGCACTCGAAACGCCGATAGAAAGAGAGGTGCTTTGTCGGTTAATATGACTGGTAGGTATGCAGCGCTACGCGAGCTGAATTGAATTTTATTGCGTCATAGCAAGAGTCGCTATATTTGTTTAAATTTCTTTGCGGAGTGATTCTTCTGTCCCTTAGTATTCTGTACCGGAGCATAGAATTGTAGCGGTCATGTCAGCGGTTTTAAGTATGTGGAAGTTCTGTTTCTCTATTCTCGCTTATTTAACCCACACCTTTATAAACCTCAGTTGGTACCTATATTATTACATGTAATATCTACTTACCTCAAAACACTGGATCAAACATGTCTTGCCCTCATTCTTATCAACCGCAGACGCAGTAGCGGTTTGACCCTTCGAGCTCTAGTTCTCGACATTGGATCAAGAACCTATAACTAGGTGTTGGATCCTTCGACCTTTGATTCAATATATAGGTTGTTTGGATATAAAATAAAATAAGTTTTTCTGTAGTTAGTGGAAATTAGTCCACCTAACTACTAAAATAACAAAAATTCGTTCTAATAGTAAAATCACACAGATGTAAAAATAAATAAATAACGCCCAACGATCACATACATAGATCCTGACCCCTTACTAGGATACTCATTATAAATGCGAAATTTTGTATGTGTAAGTGTGTGTGTTTGTTACTTCTTCACGTAACGGCTCAACGAATTTGGTACAATTCGGAACGGACATAGCTTCTACCCTTATACATAGGCTTGTTTTTACTTTGTATCCCGAGAAACCGCGGGGAGCAGCTAATAAAATATAAAATAAACTAGGTATCTTTGAGTACAAACCTGGAGGCCGGTGGCGTGATAGATGAAAAGTTAGACAATAAGTCCCCTGGTGGTAAAACATAAAATGTATACATCTATTAGTACGTCGGTTATAAATCAGCTGTAAAAGAACAAAATTATCATCAGCCTAAAGTTTAAAAACAATTTGATTCAGCGTGGAAAAATATTTAACACGTGCTAAATATAAATAAAATTAATCTGCCCGTCGTATTAAGTTTTATAGCTGCAATAATTCGTCAACTGAGCTGTATTTATGTCTCTATAGACATTTGTCCACCAGCTTTCAATGGATCGACACAATCGGCGCATCTGGACTTCCGCGGACCATTGCATCATATAGATTCATTTGTCGGCTCGATGAATGAAATGTTTGTAGGTACTCGGATGTATTGGACAACTGTCACTGTAGTTTTAAGATTTATTTTCGGGGAGCGAATTATCTTTTTGATTGTATCGTAAGAGGTCTTGAGACTTTGATTGAACTTAAAAGTTAGCGTGGTTAATTGATTCACAATTAGAACCTTTAATTAATATAGGTATAATTAGATATGTTAGGTAAGTAAGTATTGTACACTTTTTTAATTCACAATTTTTCTATTTAAAAAAATGTTAGGATTAAACTTCACAAGACATTTTTATTGTTTGACAAAGATGAACCCATATCTACGAGTACATTCCATAATATAGTCACAGTTTTACAATCCATATAGTTGCACAACTAATGTACTTGCGTCTCGCGGGGAGCAAGTGGCGCGGGCTTCGACCCACAAACTCGCTTAGTTTGTGGGCTCAGACATTGCGAGCAGAAGCGAGCGTTTTTATTTTGTTTTATACGAGCGAATTGTACGAATTTTTAAATATATTAATTATAATGGTGCACACCTGATCTGTGTACGGATGTAGGTACCTACTTTGACGACAAATTTTTCGTCAAGGTACATCCGTATCCGTATTCGGATTCAAGTTTGTAATACTGTGATATAGTCTACTATGGTCCCAAAGATCAAAACCATTGAGACGTTACATTACAGCGTGACTGACTAACTTCCAAACATACGAACACACTTTAGCATTTAAAAATCGTTCTAAACTCCCCCATTCAAAATGTATCTCTACCCTCATTATATAATCACCTTTTGTCATCAATACAAACTATATTTATCGCCTTTTATTCTCGACCATTGTTACCAAGATTGTTGCTTATCTCTTTTACTATAAAGAGATCACCCATGACAGGAGAGATAAAGAGATTTATGGCAGGATAAACAGATGTGTAACAGACTATATTAAGAGATAACCTTACGTTATTAGGTTGTAAGTGATAACGATCCGTGGCGTTATCACAGTAGGTAATAAGTCACTTGAATTAAATATGAGAAAAGGTTTATGCCCGGTTCCTATGAGTATTCAATTGAGTCGTTTTGCTTACGTCAGTCATAGGTAGTTTGACTTTTTAAAAAGTGAAAGAAGTAAGAAATCACTTAGAATTAAGACGAATGCCTTTATTACTAAAGAGTATATATATCCTGGTCGGTTTCGGCCTCGGCGATTAGACTTCGTTTTAATACTAGATTATGAGCCGGGATGTTTACTTCTTAAGTGGCTCGCATATCCAATTTTTGCTGTGAAAGTCCGTGCGCAATGAACTAAAGAGTTCTTAGCTTGCTATACTCGTGGTAGATCTCTCGTATGCGGGAGGCTGTCTGGGTAGGTGCCACTGCTTTGTCAATTATTCTGTCACCAAGCAGTATTGTGTTCTGGTTTAAAGGGTATTCTAGACAGTGAAATTACTGGGCATATGACTTACTGTCTCAGGGTGATTAGTGCAATGCAGTGCTAAGCAGTGATTTTTGTGGCATTAAACGTTCTAGGTGGCATTGCAATTGTTATGGGCGAACGACTGGCTCGTCTCATCACTCAATTAAATAAAAAATATAAAACGTTAGTTCTACAACATAATACTACTTGTATACTATTACTTATTATTTTTTTGTTCTGTCTCTTTTTTAGGAGTTTTTAGCCGTTCGGCTGTGCCAGCCTAATTATTTTGTGATGCATATTCTGTGAGCATAGTTAAGTTAGTACTTACTAAAACTAGATAGTTTTAGACCACTTTGCATCACTTTGTTAATAGTTAAATTTAACTGTTAACAAAGTGATGCAAAGTGATCAAGTAGGTATACCATTGGTCAAGTAAGCTGAGTAGGTAAATGACCTAAAATGCTTCAGCCTACTACCAGTTTGTGGCGTACCCAAGAATCTGGCAGCTGCATAGCCCCGTTAGATTATAATAAACAAATAATAAATACGCCCAACGATCACAAACATGAACTATGAGGAACCAAGAACTATGAGGATCATGGTCCCACAACACCCAGACATGAAACAAAAGCTTGCCCTTTTTTGTGCACAAACATTTGCCCCGTCGCGGGAATCGAACCCGCAACCTCAGCGGTGTATGAGATTTGAGCCAGCCTGTCCAACCGCTACTCTACAGGGGATTGCAAATACGTTGACCGATTTAAATAGGCTAGGCACTTAGCATCCGCATTGATTTTATACTTCAATCAAAGTCTAAACAAACAGAGTGTTTTACATAAATCCTTGTTCTCTCCAAGTTGACAGATCTGTAGGCAGCTTTACAAACCTCTTGACAAGTAGATACGACCGATTTGTAAACATTTGTCGTCAATAACTTTACGAATGTGATCTTTAAGATTTGCATTACATAGTATGAGAAGGTAGGTATGTAGTGCTTTGAAGTTTGTATTGAGCTGCGCCCCGCGGTCTCACCCGCAGTTTCCCGAGATAAAAATGAGCCTATCTCCTGGACATAAACGACCTACATACCAAATTTCGTCAAAATCCGTTCAGTAGTGTTTGCGTGATTGAGTAACAAACATCCCTTCATCAATCCTCACAAACTTTCGCATTTATAATAATAAATAGAAGGACTTAATGTATATAGCTGACTTAATGTACCGAGCTTTACTCTTCTCATCAAACAAATCACACAACGGGTCAGAAAACTCACAGTTTTTTAAAAATATCAGGGAATGTGCAGACCCAAACATTATGAAAATGATATACTTTTCACTTTGTCAATCAGTAATTTCATATTGCATCACCTCTAGGGGCGGAACAAATAAAACTATCATTATTCTACTCGAAAGAGCTCAAAGAGGTATATTGAAGTGCAGCACAAACCGTCCATACAGATACCCTACGGTAGATCTGTATAAAGAATGTAAAGTGCTTACAGTAAGGCAATTATACGTCCTAAATTGGCACTCCATCAACACTCACTCACTAAATTTGATCCAAGCACAAATCATCAGAAACGATCATCACACCACGTACGAGTATGTGTTGTTCCTCGAGCTCATACAGCTTTTGCAGGCGAATTCCCTTACTTTTTAGGACCGTACTCTATAACCAATTAAACAAAGACTCAAAAATTCTATCCTTGACTCCCTATGAATGCAAAAAGATTATATCTAACAAACTACTTAACTTAAATTATATTGAAACGGAAAATCTCATAACACCAGGTAGATAAAATAATACCTAATATATAAATAAATATTTTTTTTTATTAAATATAATGAGTACCACAGTTGGAAACCTCATATTAAACACCCTCTCACTCCTACACACACACACCCTCACATCACACACCCTCTCTGACATACACATACACACATACCCTTTCTCACACACATACACTCACTCACCCTCTCACACTCTAAACATTACAAAAATATGTATATACTTACTCTTAATTTGGGGGCGTAAACAAATGTTTTTAAAAACTAAAATGAAAAACTATAGTTACGTGTTCACCGATGTTTAGGTGATTTAATAATGAATCTAATAATAAATGATCAGTACACAGGCGTCGAATAAGAGACGGCTGTGTCTGCATAAAGTGCAATAACAATTCTTGCAACTGCACTGCTGCGTAAGCAGTACTTTTGTAACTGTGCATCTAATCTAGGGCAGAGGGATGAGGGGCATACATAACTCCTCCCTCCTTAAGAGAAAAATTATCGGAACAATCGATTTTAGAGTTATTCCGATGATTTTGCTTAAATGGTACAATTTTCTTTATTTTTTGCCGAAAAACATATAAAAAGAATATAAGAAAACTTAAGATTACTAAACTTAAGGTTACGAAGCCTAAACTAGCACTGAATTTATAGTGTTGCTTTTCATTAAACACACTTTCTATCACTTCACTATGTTTGAGAGAGTACGCCATGTACTTTAGCTCGTCGAGGGCAATTCCATGCATGTTGAGTGCATGTGCACTTGATAAGCTCGCATTCACATGTAGCTCTGGTAAGGTTATAATGGGAATCGGTTCCATAACATCCGCTTCGGTATAGATCTGGTGCTGAATCCTGATTCCATTGATCTCCAAGTCACAGGGCTCGTTAATGGTGATAAGGTAAGTACCAAAAACAAGTTGTTTGGAGACGTCGCTGTTGCATTGTGTTGTCAGCGTACTTTTAGATCGTGCAAATAAGATCCAGTTATCAGGGTTGACTCGTTGGACCTTAATCTCCTCAAGTTGAATTTGATGTTGAGTACAGTAGTTGAGGTCTTTCTCGAATCTCATCAGCTGCTCTATGCAGGTAGGCTCATGGTATAGAGCTTGATTGTCCGTAGTACACAGGAAGTGGTCGCCAGCGGAGAGCGAGCGGCACGGTTTCACGACTGGTATATACTTCGTTCCCTTCGCCAAAAGGTAAGGATATTTGGGAAAAATAGAAAAGGTTTTATTTTCGAATTGGTGGAAAATTGGTAAGGAGTAAATTTTATAATAATTATAAGTACAGTTATCAGTTAATGGAATTTCCATAATAAATGTGATCTGGTTTTTCTTAACAAAGCTTTTGATACAAATGGTTTCTTCTAAATTTAACAAATTCTTTACATCAGGTGGGTACACTAAACTTGCAGATTTAGATATCATTTGTAAATGATACAATAGTTCCGTCGAGTTGATAATTGATTGATGCAAGATAGATACCTTACTTAATGCTAGGGCTGTTTCAATTTCACTTAGTCTGATAAATATAGTACGAAAACTGCTCATGAAAACGTTAAACAAACCTAAAATGTATGTGGTAAATACCCAATTACTTTCCTTAGCAGCTAAATCTCTTAACATTATCTCTACCTTTTTCAGGCGATTATCCAGAATAACTGTATTCTGATTCATTGTTTCTGTTACATTCAGGAAGCTATCAAACATTTTTGAGACCAGAGTGAGTTTTTTTGAAATAATGATTTGATCATGACTTAATTGAGAAGTAAGTTTGTCGTATTTTAAAGCATCGTCGTGATCAAGGTTTCCCGTAATAATCTTTATAATAGAACCCAGTGGATTAATGAGACCTCTTTTAAAACGCTGAGGAACTAACTGTCTATATTTTTCTATAGTTATGTCGCGTATAAACTCTGTATGTACTTTCATACTTGTAAATTCATTTTGATAGGGTTTATTCCAGTCAATCAAATTACAGAGTTTTTTAAAGTTATTAATTATATAGTTTAAATCTTCATACATTCTATCTAAGTTTATAATCTTAACTATTGTCCAATGGTCGATTTGAACATAAGCTTGACCTTCCTTGATAGGAAGTATTCCGGGGTTTCGGTCAATTGGTTGCAGATGAAGGGCCAGCGCCGGCATTGCTACCAGCAGTATGCACCACCTGCGGAGGGCGTTTTATATTTTTAACAGGAACTTTAGTTCTCCTTTCGTTTACTTGTATGGGTACAACATTTCGTTCGGGTTCTCCTAAAACTTTCGCTTTTACATATCGAGGCTTGTCCTTGCTTTTTCTTTTATTAATATCCTTGGCAAAAATAGTTTTGCCTTCAGGAAAGTCAATTTCACCTTCGCCACCTTTCCTTTCTCTAATTTTCTCTTTTATTCCTATCATTCTCTCTGCTAAGTGGTCATATAATACTCTTGTTCGTCTTGCATGATCTCTAACTAGTTGTTGTAAATATTGCTTTTCAAAGTTTACGCTGAAAGGGTTACTGGTGTCGGTGTGTCCGAATACTACCTCAAAAGGAGTAAGTTCAGTTACAGAATGAATTGTATGATTGTATGCCATTACTGAATATGCCATAACTGAAACCGCGTCGGTACATCGTTTTTCATATTTTGCTAATCTATAAATTTCGATGATCGTCGAGTGAAAACGTTCAATAAGACCCATTGAGTTTGGATTGTTGGGGGTACCGATGTGAAGCTCAATTTTGTGTAAGTTCATAAATTCTTTAAGTAGCTCGTTGTTAAATTCGGTTCCGGGGTCTGAACTAATCTTTTTTGGAACGCCATAATATGAAAAGTACTTCATTAAAGCTCTGATTACCTCCGGAGTTGATTTGCTTTGAATTTCGATTGCTTGTCCTAATTTACTGAATGCATCTATAAGTGTCAAATATGATTGTCCTTCTATACTAAAAATGTCAATGAAAACTTCCTGGAATGGGGCATCTTGAGTTTGAGTTAATTGCATAACAGGTTTGACTGGTTTTCTGTCATACTTCATTATTCTGCATGCTTCACACGAATTGATCATAGCTGATACTGTTTCTTGCATTCTATTCCAAAAGTAATTCCTACGGAGTCTAACCATTGTTTCCTTGATACCACGATGGCACGTCTTCCCTTCGTGATGTTTCATTACCAACGCTTTTTGCTCTCTCTCATTTTCAATGTAAACTACGCGTTCTGTACATTCGTAGAATTGAACCATGTCTTTCTTAAAAAGTTGAATTATGAGGTTACCAAATAACCTACGGTGTTCTTTTTCTTCAAAATATACGAAGTATTTGGTTTTTGGCTTTATATACTTTTTCAAAAATTCTTTTACTGTTTCCGGATGGTCTAAAGGTAGAAAAACTTCAAGTACCTTCTGTTTATCTCGTGAAAGATCTCTTACCTGCATTTCGTTTTTAAACCATGAAAATACTAAAATTTGGTTAGGTTTAGTGTCAATAGCTTCGTGTAATATAGGTATTCCAGTTGACTCTAATTCGTCAGCTGAATGAATCGTAAATGATTTATTAGATTCTGATGGAATTGGATATTCAGATAACTTTTCTGTACTAGCGAGAGATACTGTGTCAGTGTCTGAATTAGCTGTCACTGTACCACTTGCGTCTGATATTGTTATTGTTGTTGAATCATTAAGCCCTGTCTTGTTACCTGTCAACCTTATAATATCCTCTATCACTTCATCCATGTCTTTCTTAAGTCTCTCTTCTTTGTCATCAACATTAACTATCATAGATTGGCCTTCATCATCTGATCCAAGTGCATTGACCTTGATTCTAGATAAAGCGTCCGCGTTAGTATTCTGTTTGCCTTTTTTGTAGATGATTTCAAAGTCAAAATCCTGCAAGCGTAATCTCCAGCGGGTAAGTTTACTATTGGGGTCCTTAAGGGAATTAAGCCATGCTAATGGGCGATGATCTGTATAGATGGAAAATTTGCGACCGTACAAGTATGGTCGGAAATGTTTGACAGCCCATACAATGGCTAGTAGTTCTCTTTCGATTGTACTGTAACGTGACTCTGTATCACTTAGTGTACGACTCGCGTACGCCACTGGTTTGTCAGTACCAATCGGCCCTTGTGACAAAACTGCGCCTATAGCTATGTTGGATGCGTCAGTTGTCAACGTAAATGGTTTGTCATAATCAGGGTACTGTAATAGAGGGGCGTGTGTTAAGAGCTCTTTACATTTGTTGAACGCGTCAATATAATTTTTGTCAATTATGATCTTGTTTCGTTTTTTCAAACAGGATGTCAGAGGTTGTGTCACTTTAGCGAAGTCTGGTATAAATCTTCGGTAATAACCTACGAGTCCTAGAAAACTTTTTATTTCGGTCGTCGTTTTCGGTACCGGGAAATTCAACACAGCTTTGATTTTATCGTCGTTAGGTTTTAGTCCATCTTTTGTAATGATGTGTCCGAGGTATAGCACTTCTTTTCGTAAGAATTCAGATTTATCAAGTTGTACTTTTAAGTTGGTCTGTCGAAGTCGGTCAAAAACTAGTCTCAATTTTTGCAGGTGTTCGTCTAAGCTAGATGAAAAGATGATGACGTCATCTAAGTATACCATGCAATGTAGTCCTTGTAGTCCTCGTAAAACGTTGTCCATCGTTCTTTGAAAAGTCGCGGGTGCTGTTTTGAGTCCAAATGGCATTCTGAAGAACTCAAAATGGCCATTTTGTGTACTGAAAGCTGTCTTTTGTCGGTCTTGTTCCTCGACTTCAATTTGGTGGTATCCGCTAGCTAAGTCAATAGTGCTAAAGTAGACACTCTTTCCTAATTTGTCAAATAGGTCATTGATGTTTGGTAAGGGGTACTTGTCGTCGATCGTTATGTCATTCAGTCGTCTGTAGTCAATAACCATTCTAAATTTCGCTTCTCCAGATGCATCCATCTTTTTAGGCACAAGGTGCACCGGGGCATTCCATGGAGAGTGGGATTCCTGAATCACGTTGTCTTGTAAAAGTTTTCGAACTTGATTATTTATTTCGTCAACTTGCGTCGGGGCCTGTCTGTAAGGTTTCACGTATATTGGGTCTTCATTTTTCGTTCGAATCTTATGTTTAACCTGGTTAGTAAAAGTCAGGGGTAACTGGTCACAATGAAATATGTCCTTGTATTCTAAGCATAACCTATGAATTTTTTCGTGTTCTTCTTTATTGGTATGGTCAAGTCTTAGTTTGTTTAAATTGTCTTTTAACAAATCATCTGTCTTTATGTCAGTTACATCTTGCGTAAAATTTAGGTCACATTCAGTATCTTCATATCTTACTACTGTAAAAGGTCGTGTCACAGTCAGAGTCATAGTCTGTTCTGAGATGTTCTGAATGACTGTCGATGCATAACCGTTCGTACAGTTCACCAATGCACTTGGCATCCTTACACCGGAAGTAAATTCCTTAAACTCGAGGATGGCATCGCCTGAATGTTGGTCAGTGGGAACCTTAACACGTTTTTCGCATCGTGGTGGTAATTCGATTAGGTAGTTTAAGTTGTTAACAATCGGGATGCATGCGGTTTTAGTTATTAACTGCAAGTGTTTCAAGTCAATAATTGCATCTAACTGTTTAAGCAAGTCATTACCTACAAGTCCTTCGTAGCGTTCGTCTACGTCATATAAGTAGAACTTGTGATGTTCGTCACTATTAAATGTTGGTAGAAGAGGGATTTCTATGACTTCGTCATGCCTACTACTGGCGTGAGTGCTCACAACTTGAAACGGTTCATGCTTGATGTACTTAGAAAAGTAGTGGTAAGCCAAACGAGGGCTAACAAAAGACCTAGTACTTCCCGTGTCTATCATAAATTTTGCGTTGATTTCTGGTAAATAGATGTATGGCAGTTTTAAGTTCGAATCACAGTTCAACTCTATCACTTCTCGCGTTTTGGAGAGGCCTGTATCTGAAAATTTTCAGTGTCAGTGTTGGGTATCTCAGTCGCGATCTCGTCCGAATTATAGTCCTGACTACGAACACAATCTACATCCCCGGTGGGGTATACGTCACAAGTGTCGTAACCATATTCACCGTCATAGTTATAGTCGTAATAACATTCTACGTCATCATTGTCCGAGGTAAGTTCATTTAGCCTAAAGCCTTGATGTACCTGGGGTTGTGGCCTTGGAGCCACTGTTCTCATAGATACGTCACTAACTTGTAGCTGAGGCTTCTGAACCTGCGGTGGTGTATAACCGAATTGTTGAGGTGGCCTGTAGCCAAATTGTTGGGGTGGCTTGTAGCCAAACTGTTGGGGAGGCCTATAGCCAAACTGTTGAGGTGGCCTATAGCCAAACTGTTGTGGTGGCCTATATCCAAACTGTTGTGGTGGTCTATATCCAAACGGTGTTGGTTGGCCTTGGCCTTGATGTTGAGGCATCCTAAATTGTGCATTCTGAGGAATACCGAAATTAAATTTAGGCATGTTGTTAGGCAAGGTAGGTCTAAACCCAGTTGGTTGAGGTGCGCTGCCAAATCTAAATCCTGGTGCAAAAGGCACATGCGACGCTATCAACGGCCTTGAACTCTGGCCACTGCCTTGGACTCGGTTTCGTGCGTGGTACTGCTCGAGGAAGTTAACCTCTTCGAGTACGATACTCAAAGCCGCTTCCAAAGTCGGGGGTTCTCTTTGCCTGACTACTCGCACTGTATTTTCCGGGAGGTTGTATAAAAATACATTCATAGCCGCATTGTTGTAAATTGCTAACTTTGCACGTTTCATTTCATTATCCTGCCCTAAGTTCACTTTCGAAATTAATAACGATCGCACACTCTGGATTCTATTACAAAACTCTAAATAACTTTCATTGCTCTTTAACTTCATCGACTCTAATTCAATACTGATACACGCTTCACTACGCGGATCTCCAAAATGTTGTTGTAATAAAGTTTTTAACGCGGACCAATTAACAATATCGTCTCGTTCAGATAGAAGCGCAGCTGCATTCTCTGACAGTCTACTCGTTATCGCGTGAAACACGTATAAATTTTGCTCTTCTCTGTCTCTTCTATTAAAACGTTCTATTACGTATTCACATTTTTTCAAATATAAATTTAATTGCCTTTTATCACCATTAAAAACTGGGATTAATCTAAGAATTTCATTCGGTATCGTAATTATAGGCACGGGCTCAGCCATTGTAGAGCAGTTTAAAATTCAGAGAACACAACAACACTCACTATTTCACAATCCTATAAAATAACACACACATAAAAACAGTAAAATACACAGTATAAAACAGTAAAATACACAGTATAAAACAGTAAAACACACAGTAAAAGTCAATAGAAAATAAACAGAATTTAGTAAAATTTTAAATATTTTTTTTTTTAAATATTTTTTTATGTTAAAGTTACGTTTTTACCTTGAATTACTAAAATGTCACGATCAATTTAGAAATCAATTAACTTCAACTAAACTATTTTATCAGTAAAACCACATTTTAAAATTTTAAAATATGCGGTCTCTACTGTTACTCTACTCTATGGTAAATTCTATATTTAGAACACAGGTACAGGTAATTCCGTAGAATTTTATACAAGAAATACCAGTCACGTTATAATGAGAGAGTTTCGATCTCAATAATAACAATTTAATTTACTTTAACTCTAATGAAAAATATAGGAGGATTAGGGGAACAAAGGAATGGCGAAAAGTTCGACTCACCAACCGTTGACCGCTATAGCTCCCATATTCAGCTTTGCTTTGACCCTTTTATGAGATATTTATTTGGTTCGGCGGATTTCCTCGATTCACGCGGTTTTCGTAGGAGTTTTCCAGCGAATTTGGACGCCGAAAAGTCGCGAAAAGGCACGGAACTATACCGAAAATCCGACTCCGGCTGCGCCACTCTTAATTTGGGGGCGTAAACAAATGTTTTTAAAAACTAAAATGAAAAACTATAGTTACGTGTTCACCGATGTTTAGGTGATTTAATAATGAATCTAATAATAAATGATCAGTACACAGGCGTCGAATAAGAGACGGCTGTGTCTGCATAAAGTGCAATAACAATTCTTGCAACTGCACTGCTGCGTAAGCAGTACTTTTGTAACTGTGCATCTAATCTAGGGCAGAGGGATGAGGGGCATACATAACTACTTATTGTTAGTTATTATTATTGTACCTAATTTTAAGGCTATATATTTTATGTACCCCCGACGGAAGAGTCCTGGCTCCTATAGTACGGGTTTCGAGCCTAGTGTGGGACCAGACCCCGTACCCATATGTCCCTCAAGCGCCAATCGTATATCGTGTTGAGATCGGATTAAGGTGTAGATTCACTGCGACAATGTCTTATGATGCCATATATTGTCCCATTAAGTTTATCTCAACTCGTAGTCATCGTATTTTGGTATAAATTAATGAGATTAATTCGATTTCTTGCCTGAATCGACAATAATTAGACCGTATCTCATTAATCGCTGTGACGCTATACCTTAATTCGACCTCAACACGATATACGATTGGCGCTTGAGGGACATATGGGTAGGGGGGCTGGTGCTCCATATGCGTAGATATGTACCTGTGCCTCTTTTACCTAATAAACATTTTTTCATTTTCATTTTTTCATATTAAACTATTTTCACATATGACTTCTATCTACCTGCCTTATGGCAAGCAAGTTAAAAATCGACATAACATCTCATTATTCAAGACAATCGCCACATACAAGCATAGACAGTACAATCCACTGTCCACGACAATACCCGATTATGAAGCCGAGAAATGCTTATCATAAACCTATATCTAACTATGCTTTTATAAAATGCATATGGGATATGGGTCTGCACTTATAGCTATATAATGTTTAACTTTGTTACCCATACAATTTGTTTTGCCTTTTTTATGTAGAATAGAATAGAATAGAAAACACTTTATTGCACTTAAGAAGGAATTACATGTACCTGATTGTCGTTCGCCTGATGGCAAGGATAACAGGTGCAGTACAACCCAGAAGATTGTTTTGCAAAATCTTGCGCGGCACTGCACTGCGCTCGTCATCCTGACACAGTTTCATAATGCCCAGTACATTCACTGGCACCAAATAACCTTTCTTGCGCACTACTGCTTGGCGGCTGAAGAACTGGCAAAGCGGTGGTACCCACCCAGGCCTCTCGCAAACGAGAAACCTACCGCCTGTATTGATCAAGGATTCGACGCCCCGTTTAAAATTACGTATAACTACTTCACCTACTTAGAGTTGTTTCCATTACAGTCGAACTAAATTTTGTTTTAGGGACTTCGAAAACTGAATTGTGACTTTAAATTTTAGCCCCTTATTAAATGTTCATGCCTGCTGTTTTATTGAATGCGGGAGGAGCCGCGGGTAACAGCAAGTCATAGATAGGCCGTATCGATGACAAGCGATATAGAAGCCATTGTCAATGTTCACGCATAGTTAGTGATAGGGGAGGACGACAGGACAATAAGGGTATGAGGCATTATGCGATGTGTTGCTGGGAGACTGTGAAACTGGTATATTGGGTAAGTTTTTAAAACACCTACGATTTCATAAAGACTTTCAGAAAGAACACAAGAACAAAGTGTCTTCGCTTTCGCTTAATAGAGACATTAAGAAAAGTGTTAATGGACACATTCTTAGTATTTTTCTATGTACTTAACAGTTAAATTTAAATTACTCATTAGCCTAATTATAAAACTAGATTGTAATAAAATAGGGAGCATCATTATGTAGGATGTTTCCTAGAATGAGGCTAAAAGAAAAAAAAAATAAGTAAGCTGGAACCTTTACACATATTAGTACTTCAAAATTGGTAACTAAGTCTTATCGTATGATTATTGGAATATCTAATACACAATCTCGTTGTAGATATCATTCGCACAACTTGGGAAATATTTTTTTTACTTACAGGTCATTTAAAGAAGACCTAAGAATCTGTAATGTAAATGCTTTGAAATCGCATCGTACATATCTGCTCGACATATTGCCTCTACGCACGTGGCACAGGTTAACAAAGTTCACTTAATCTACCTGCCTACATTAAATTAACACTTCTAATTATTTTACGAGGACAGACAACGTTTTACGCATAGGTACTTCAGCGCATTTATATTCAATGATCAAGGTTTGCGAATTGCCAGACTTACTATTTACAGCTTCAGACTTTTCCCTTAAAATCGATTTTTGCACCTTCACCACAACAAACACAACCAGGCTATTCAGATTTTATCGACATGTACAATCTATTGTGACTTTAGTCACACTTTAGAACGACAGCGACAGCCTTAATAGTGTCTGGAGGCAATCTGCAGGTTCACCGGAGCTATCTAGATGGTCTGGTATTCACCGGCCGGCAAGAAAATTGTAAAGTAAATCTCTATTTAAGCTTTCTGGTGCTAAAGCCAGAGTAAAAGCCAATTAATTTCTGGTATCTACTGGAATGTATTAGAATTTGAAAATAATTTGAATTTTCAGAGAAGGGCTAGGCGCCTTCTGAAATGCGACACTAAAACCCATTTTAAACTTAATTGAAGGAGGGTAAGACTTGGGAGGCCTTTGCCTTGCAGTGGAATATATGTTGATAATAATTATAAAATTAAAAACTAGGGTTTATACAATTAGAATGCTTAAGACGTGTTCCCGCGTGTTTTTGCTATTTTATTTATAGTGATAATATTAAAATCTCGGGATAAAGGTGGCTATTGTAATAAACTCATTACGCACATAAGGTGCCTATTCTAATAAACTCATTTTCCCAGGCTGTAACTAAATGACGAGACGAGCTAGTCGTTTTCCTGATGATAAGCAATACGCCAGCCCATAACAATAACAGCACCACCCACTTGTTTTGCAAAATCTTGCGCGGCGCTGCACTGCACTCATCACCCTGAGACAATTAGCTGTTGAGTCTCATAATGCCCAGTAATTTCACTGGCTACAATGCAAATACAGTTGCCTAGAGTCTACAAATACGCTGGATATTAGGCATCTTTATGTAGGTTTGCGAACCGTTTAGGAAAGGTAGGAAAGAGGAAAAAAAATTACGAGCTCGGCCTGTGAATAGTTTTCATTGATTGATTGAAACAAGAAGTCTAGAAACAAGAGAAACTCCATGAAAAATCCTACAAATAAAACTTGAAACTTGTGTTATAAACTGACAATGAAAGTAAAGTATTAGAGTTAAAGGCTATAAATAATGCTTAATAGATAAGTTCTAACTCAGAAATCGTTTATTGGCACTACAACATTTAAATAATTAATATAATATAATAATAGTATAAAATATATTATTAAAAGGAGTCCCTTTAGGCAAGGTTCCGAAGATACTGGCAGCGTTCCCCCTTTGAATAGCTAGACTAATTCTTTGTCCGAAGTAGCTGCCAGCTCTTCGGTCTCCTGTGATGTCGACTAACCTTTTTGCTATTTCTTTAAAAAGCTTTATAGCGCTAGGACCCCACGGACCAAGGGTCTCGACACCGAATGGGACAAAATCATATTCGTATTCGTCCTGTATTTGTATGCTTTAGCTTTTTCAGCCGCTTCACAAGCCGCACCAGCTCTGTTGTTGGTTCCATGTAGATGGGAAGGGGCCAGCGTGTCTGAAGTTTTAGTTTCATATACTAATATGCTATATAATGTTTTATTCATTATTTTTTGTATTGTTGTATTGTTGTATGTGTACATATGATGTTTAAAAATACATATCTTATAATTATTTAATAATAGTATAATATAATTTTATTTCAGGCAATAATAAAGGTACATCGAAGTAAAATTATCAGAGGCCCATATTATATAAATACGTTAGAGATTAACATATATATACAATTCAAATGATAATATTAAACTCTAGGGATTTTTCGGCGGCTTCGCTTCCCTAAAGCGTCGATAGACCACGCCCTCAGTCCAAAAGTCCGGACTAAGGAACATCTTCTGAAGTGCTGCTGGAATCTGGAGCTTGTATGACTTGAACGTCGTTGGTCTGCCGGATTCCAGGTTACTGATGATGATTTCTATGGGTCCCTCAGTCCGGCCTTCGATCATATTCAAAATATGCGCCTGAAGGTCTTCCGACTTCGTCTTTAGGTCCAGGCGGGAGATGTAGAGGAGCGTGGTGGGCGTTGCAGCTCCTAGAGCAGTGGATGCTGCAGGGGCGGTGCCGCGTTTGTTGCGGTGTTTAAAGTGTTGGTGATTAAAGTGTTTTAAATTAACAAAGAAAGTAGTAGGTAGGTACAAGAGTTAAAGGCTATAATGCTTAATAGAAAAGTTCCAACTCAGCAATCGGTTATTGGCACTACAACATTTAAATTAAAGTGCTTTAAATTAACAAAGAAACTAAAGAAAGTAGTAGGTAGGTACAAGAGTTAAAAAAGGCTATAATGTTTGATAGGTTAATAGAAAAGTTCCAACTCAGCAATCGGTTATTGACACTACAACATTTAAATTAAAGTATTTTAAATGAACAAAGAAAGTAGTAAGTAGTAGTAGGTAGGTACAAGATTTAAAGGCTGTAATGATTAATAGAAAGGTTCCAACTCAGCATAATGCTGGTCTTTAAAATTAGCGCTACCACCTGCTAAATTGTATTTGTAAGATTTTTCTTAAACATTGTATAATTTATTTCAGCAATTATCTACACTTTTCGCTATGTCACCGGCAGTGACACAGAGCTTCTCCCATCAGTGATGTCACACCATTGTTAGCAGCTATGGCATGGCCACGGTCCAATAACTCTAACTCAGAAAATTAAGTACAAACTATGACTATTTCTGTGGTGTTGTCTCCAATAATTTAGTACTGACTGTGACTAGCACTGTGACGCTGTCACCATTGTCTAACCACACGTCCCAAGAACCGTACGATTCGTAACGGGCAATTTAGACTTCAGCTGAGATATTCAACATATTTTTTTGCCATTTCGTAAAGTTGAAACGACGTACAAAATTTCAAAATCAATGAATACTACCTTTAAGTTGGGTACCTATATAATTTCTCTGAGAGAACGATAAAGACCGTCTGGCGTTCGTCGTGGCCTGAAGGGCAAGAGCTTTCTTCTCTTTAAATCAATTTTAAGTATAATGTTCTAGCTTTGGAGCCCGTTTGTCTTACATTTTAGCCGTGTTTATGTTACTTCGCTACGCAGTCCTTTTTATAAGGTCTCAATTCGTTGTTATAAACAATTTTCTTTCACGAACCTTCTTTCACCACTTTCACCAAAGCTTTAATAATAAATAATAGATATTTTAGTTCCGTAGCGGACCAAAAACTTTATAGTCCACTAGCTGCGTCCCGCGGTTTCACCCGCAGGTGAAACCCTATGTGTTATTCCATTACCTAGATTATCACTATACCATTATCAAAACTCGTTCAGTCATTGTGGCGTGAAGCCGTGAAGCTACAAGGAACAAACACACTAACACACAAATCTTCGCATTTATAATACCTACCTATTAGTGTGATGTTTTATTTTATGGGATAGTTGCTTTGCTTAGTCACCTCACCCCATTCATTCATTGCGCCTTAACAATCGTACCTAACGACGGGATCCTTTATGGTAATTTATGGCACCTACTTCCACCCACAAACCGCCACTAACTCAACTCACTGTCAATTAACGCCGCAATTAGTCATATTAAAATGGGATTAATACTTTACTACGATCTTCTTAGGCGACGAAAAAACTAAATAACTAGTCAACCTAGACCTTTCCGTACTAACACTGTAAGATAAATCGGAGATCTTTTTATACTGTTCGTTTGTTATGTTGAATGGGCCCATAACCAAACTTTTCAAACCCCCCAAGGCTAAGATTGTTGGAACGAAATAGAGGTCTTGTTATACAGGTTATGTAGTTTGGTTAAATGGGCCCGCAGGCGTTCAGAAAAGCGATAGTTAATCGAATGAGTTATGCTTCGTTCTACGAATGCAGTTATCATGGTTAACAAGAGTTTCTTGGTTAATGAAAATGTTTGCTGTCACCACTCATTTAATGTCTATGTTTAAAGACCGATGAACGATAGAAGAAATTTGGTTACTCGATATTGGCTCGGTGGCCCAGTGGTTAAGGCGTCGGGATGGTATTCTGAAGGCGCAGTTTGAATTCCTGCCTGAGCAATATAATTTTTCCTCTTCCTAATCATTTGTAATCTTAAGATTTCGCCTAGCATGCGCTAATGCAGATGAGTTGTAATTTAATTATTTTAAATAGAAAGTTTATGACATGGCATAGAAATACACAAATCGTGATTAACATTGACATCAAGTCTGAAATAAGGGTCGAATTTTCTTTTGTAGACATAGTCTCTACGCAGCAACTATTGCTCTTCATGTGATGACAAAAAAACAGTGGTATTACTATTTATTCTGTGACAGTGTTATAGCACTCCCTACCGTATTGAGATTGAGATACAATATAGTTATATATACTATAGTTGTTGCTGCAGGGTTCTTCGTATGGGGCCATAGATAGATACAATATGTGAATGTCCGACGGTGGACCCCTGTTGAGCGATCGGCATCAACACTTAAATCCTACATTTTAATCGATAGGCGACCACTGTCGGTGATCAAATAATATAAGAATTTAGAGCGTCAACTGGTATTTTGATATAATTCTTTATTTACACGTAAATTACTTAGGCAGTCAGCCCCCTATCCATATGTAGCTGATGTGCCAATGGTATATTACAATTAATTTAGGTATAGTTTCACTGTGAGTTATGAGATACGCTCTAATTATTATCGATCGGTTCTAAGGCACTACGTTTTTTCCGTATGCTGCTCATTTTTGTGTACCTATATGTTAAATGGGAATACTTCTTATGAGTAGATTTGAAGGTTACATTACGATTTTAACTTATTTTATTCTTGGGTTTGCCATCTAGTGAGTAGTAGCAACATTAGATCAGTGCGCCAGAAACTACAATCTGCATTATAGTATGTCTACTCACCACTAGACAGCGCTATTACTTTTGTTTTAAAAGACAGTTGGGTTGAAATAATAAATAAATGAATTTATCAAAAAACGTTGTTTGACAACTGGGAGGAATCAGTAGAGTAAAATTAAATAAAATTTTCTTTGGGCTTTGGAGTGTCATCTGATTGACTTATAAAACCAAGACCTGTATTTTTTTATACCACACATGCTTTGCAAACTTTTAAAAACACTGACGTAAATAATTGACAGTCAGTGTCAGTTTTCACTTTGACAGCAGTAATTGTAAAAATATCAACAGCAAAACAAAGGTTATGTTGACCTTTTTATCAATTTTGTATATTTTTTACGTGTAAAAGAGTGAATATTTTGTTACTAATGGGGTGGTAAGTTACCCACGCTGCTTGGCCATCCATCGTGTTGGCTTATATGTGTAATTTTATTGGACTTTTCCATGTAAACAAATTACACGTCTTATTTTTCTTATAAAGGCTATTTATAGTCACAAAACTGTAGAAAAACAATGAATGTACTGAAAATGCAGGTAGTTAAACAACATGATGTCCTCTTACGATATTTATACAACATTTTGCGGACGCATAGATATGTACCAAGCATTGCTTCTTATACAACAGTGGTTGATATTGATGCTTTTGGAAATGATTTGTTACAAAGAAATAGAGAAAAGATGACAAGCAACCATTTCATTGTTCCAAACATGAGTCTGCAGCATTTTGTCAAACCGGATAACAAGACTCGGAACATATCTGTACTCACTGAAGAAGAAGTAGACAAGACTTTACAGCAACTAGTATTAAAAAACAAAGACAGGCAAGTTGAACAAATTTTAACACAATGCCTAAGTATACGCAGATTTATTAGCGACGCTACATTGAAAATTTTGTTGAAACACTATAGTAATGCAGGAAAGCCTGACATCATCGTAATTTTGCAGAAGTACTGTGCAAAACTTCTACCAAATGTATATAAAAGGAATGGAGAGTTCAATCACTATCTTGCCAAAGCTCAGTGCTTTAAAGGCAACTCGGCCAAAGGATTATCAATATTAAAAGAAAGTTATGTGAAGAATGAAAACTTAAGATGTTTCTATAGGGTAATATTTAAGGAATTGATTCACGACTCTGTGTTGAACCGATCAGAGGCATCTCTAGTTGTTTTCAAGAAGTATGTGCTAGAGTTTAGTTCAGTTTGGGAAGAGCATTATCCATTAGTCTGCTTCTGGCACATATGCTGGTTAAGCACATGGTATTCTGATCAATTGCTCTCTAACGACCTGTGGGATGCATCGAAAGATTTGAGAGAAATTGTTAGTGACAAGTAAGTATTGTCTATTCATTTCCCCTTCATCAAGTAGATATAAAATAAGATGCTTCAGAAGATTAAAGAGAAGTTGTTAGCGAGAAGTACACAATTGATAATAAAACGAGACTTAACCCTTAATTACTTGCACGAAGAACATTGTAATGTTATATATATGAACATTGTAATGTTGCATTGTATGATGAACATTGTATTGTAATGTTGTTTGTTTGTTGCAGTTATGTATAACTGCTCGCATGGGGTCACAGGTGACCCCAAATTGTAGGAATTATTTTTAATATTTATTGAATATAGAAGTAATTAAAACTTTTTTATTATTAAAGTGCTTTATTATTTCTATAATATTTCATTGGAACAATATTAATTAAGTACCTAATTAAACAGAAATAAACTAAATTAAAATAATCATCAAAAATTAACAATTTGAACTTCTACTAAGACCAAAGTTGAAATTTATAAATATTTTTAGGAACTCTCCGATTAATTTTTATCACATTGTTGGCAGTGTATTTTAGTGTGATCATTGCACACAAATTTGGTGCACTTTTTGCATTTTGGTGAGACTTTTTGATAACTTTTCCGCGGGCAGTTGTAGCAACGCCCACGCTTTGCAGTGGTTGGTGGGGCTCAATCTCAGACTCAGAATCTGACCCTCCAACATGTTCTTCATCAAAAGCCTCTGCCAACCACTGCACAATATGTTGTTCTCTTCTATCCATGACCAATTCTGGAATAAAATACAGAAGTCATGTCAATATGTAATTTTAGGATAATTTCATTTTATACAGGTGTAAAAACATAAATATAACATAAATGTATAAACTGGACTAATAATTATATAAAATGAATTAACAATACACAAAAAAAATACATAATATAAGCAACTTACCTCTTTCAAAAAAGTAACGTAACTACTCGCACGGGGTCACCGCTCAAGAGTGCAGTGACGCATCCTTCTACTCCCGTGACTTGATCACTGCTAAAATGTAAAGTTCGACGCGAGTTATGAAGCTAGCGGGGATGCAGAGAAATTCGGACCGCGGCAAGTGCTTCATTTTTAACTGCGAAAGTGATTTGACCCCATGCAAGTAATTAAGGGTTAACTAAAATATTTGTTTATTTTGGTCTAGTAACCTTGCTTTATATTAGGGTATGTTTAAGATAATATGGTGAGTCATCTGCATCTGCAGTACAGAAGTCTTGGTGACCTTTAGGAGTTTATTCTACAAAAATGTCATAAGTTTCCAAGATGAACATACAATATATCAAAACACTAAAGAGCCTTGCTTCATCTCCAGTTGCAGAAATTACAAATATGATTTTCAAAGTAAAGTATAGTTTTTTGAGGATGGACTTTTGCAGCCAATTACAGGTTTTTATAGGCTACATTGTGAAACACTGGAAATCCATCTTGTCCCACCTCAGCTACAAACAGCAACAGTTACAGCTACAATTAAACATTCTATAAAAACCAAATTATTAATTTGCTATTCTGCTCAATTCCAGAGTGTCAGCATTATGTATATCAGCTCTAAAAGCAGACTACAACGAGGATGCAGTAGTGCGGCTGCTTCAGACCCTGCTCAAGTACAAAATGATTGATGAGTACACAAAGGTTCTTCAAGTTCTCTTCAGTTATAAGTGTAAGTATCACCATTCTATAGGTCTGGCAACCGAACTGACGAAATTACCTATAATATGTACCTATGTGCATATTTGTATATACTAGCTTGTTCTACTTTTTGGTGTAGCAGTAGAGCCGACATTACCTATATTAGGTACCTACTGTCATGTTGTCTGTGTCACTACTTATTAATAGGTTTTTTTTTATAAAATGATCTATCTGAGGGAGACAACCCAAACACCACTATCTAGCCTACTGAGACTAATAAGTAATTTTACTTTGACTTAAATTGCTAAGTGTAGTATAGTGGTATAACCACAGAATACTAAGGGACAGAAGCATCACTTCGCAAAGAAATTTAAACAAATAGTGACTCTTGCTATGACGCAATAAAATTCAATTCAGCTCGCGTAGCGCTGCATACCTACCAGTCATATTAACCTACAGCGCCTCTATTTCTACCGCATAGCTTATATCTCTTCTGACGCGGCACGTGTAACGACGCGCGACCCGACGGCTGTCGGTGTCCGGCTATGTACTTATAGCTTCGTACCTACAGTGCGGAGTGCGCTAGGCCTGGTATAACTAAGAATGTGTCCATTAACACTTTTCTTACTGTCTCTATTAAGGCGAAGACTCTTTGTTTTTGTGTTCTTTACCGACTGGGTCCCCCAAAATCGCAAAAGAGGTCGCGGCAGGCCCAGAAAAAGATGGCGGGATGAAGTTGATTCCTACTGGAATGATTGGCCTGTTAGAGCCCTAAACCGCGAAGATTGGAAGGAGGGAAGAGAGGCCTTTGCCCTGCAGTGGGACATAAATGGCTTATAATAATAATAACAATAATAATACCGGTAGCACCAAAGTATGTATAGTTACTATGATACATTCACACTTCACTCCACTACCTCAAAAGCTTTTGTCCTTTTGAGTTATAATACTTAATAATAAGTGAAATCCGAAACAAAGACCTTCCAGTACTTTTCGAACTCATTGGCAACAGACAGACGTAGACTCGACGAAGGACTTTATTCTATGTAGAGTGAAAAATGTATCAGAAACAGTTATCACCATAGATTTCTTATCACACCATATAAAAATACTACGTAAAGTCAACAGTTTATCCACTTATGCCAATTTATAACTAGCTGATATTGTTATTAGGTCGACTGATGTCCTAATAAATTATAGTTATCACACAAACACGCGTTACTTGTACTGTGTGGTCCAGAACAGAGTTGTGCTAAAGTGTATGTTGCATAGGTATCGTAAGATTTATTTTGCAACGTGTGTTGCACATCTGTACCACGTTTCATGTACCTAGCCACTGGTTTCTATGTAGGTCATGCAGCGCTTGGAATAGACCAAAGCTTTATTTTAATAATAAATATAGACTTTTTTCAGGCTTTACAGAGTTTTATATTTTATCTTAAAATACTTAAACTAATATAATTTACATTAAAAACATGTAATTATAATTCTTATTATATTTATATGAAACATTAACGATTGCCAAGTGAATGACTCAAACAAGCTTTTTCAGAAAGGAAAAATACAACCACCGGCTGGTAATAGAACCCGCATCTCAATTGAAAAAAGTACACTCGAGTTAGTGACCACCGTAGCTCAATTGGTAGAGCGTTTCCCGTCCTGAGGAAAGATTGAAATGCGGGTACAAGTCCCAGCCGGTGGTCGATTTTTTCTTTCCCAAAAACGATGTATTATGTAGTATGAATTTTGGCAACATCATTATTTTTGTCTGATCACCATTTGGCAAAGGCCCCCATTTCTTCCATTCCTGCCTGTCCAGCGCCTGTTTCGTCCAGTGTATTCCCGTCATCTCCACAATTTCATATCCCATCGTTTGTACTGTTTGCTCCGCAAGGGGCGTAAGTCGAATAAAAAGTCGTAAATGTAATTTACGCCATGCCGTCAAGCCACCTAGTCGTGTTTCAGGATGATGTTAGGTGAACCATCGGGAGACGGGTCTGAGCAGCCGCTCAACTGCCGTCTCTCTCTTGATCTATGTGCTCCATCTTAGGCCACATCATGGCTTCACATCAGGCGAGATGGTGGCCAAACAGATCTATAAGCGTAAAAAAAATATGTTATATTATCATCAGTTTGATTTAGATACTTGTGGTTCAAAGATCATAAGCAAAGAATTACCAGGCCTAGCGCACTCAGCACTGTAGGTACGAAGCTACAAGTACATAGCCGGACACCGACGGCGGGTCGCGCGTCGTTACACGTGCCGCGTCAGAAGAGATAAGAGCTATGCGATAGAAAGAGAGGCGATCTGTAGGTTAATATGACTGGTAGGTATGCAGCGCTACGCGAGCTGAATTGAATTTTATTGCGTCATACCAAGAGTCGCTATTTGTTTAAATTTCTTTGCGGAGCGATGCTTCTGTACCTTAGTATTCTGTGGAATTACTCAAATATGATGTGCCTACCTACTTCTAGTAGTGTAGATATAGTTTATCAGAAACAAAACACGACTTCACTTAGGAAGTTCAAGAAGTCCATCAACTTAGCAACTTGATAACAAATCCAATCAAAACCAGTTAGAACCCAATCTATTGTCTGAAGATGTAACTCAGCAAGCCCGAGTCGGGTTAGTTTAACCATTATAAGGGATACCCGACCCGCTTTAATGGTTGACCTTATGATATGATAAAAACAATAGATATTTCGTTAAATAATTAAATTTGTTAGGTATGTAAATTGATAGGATATTAACAGTCTATAAGCTCATGAGCGAGTTTATTTGTGTTTATTTTTCTAGCGTTTATTCTCACTGCTAGGCAATAGCCCCCTTATTCGCTTAGTAGCCTAGTTCTTAATTAGTTAATAGTTCTTAATATCTTAGTTAGTTTATGTAGTAGGTAGGTACTTGATTTTCCATTCATGTACCATCATTTAATTTTAGAGAATTAGTTGAGGAAGGTTTAGGTTCTGCATTTATATAAATAACACACACATACACATAAGTATAGCGGCTCAGTGCGAGTCATGGCGACTTTCAATCCGACGCACCCGAGTTCGAATCCCGCTGGCCCTGCCCCATTGACTTTCTTAAGTTATGTGCGGATCTAACACTCGCTCATAAAAATGGTGAAGGCAAACATCGTGAGAAAGCCCGCATGTCCAAGAATTCATCATAAAAATTCAAGGACTTGTAACAGCCACCAACCCGCACTGGGCCAGCGTAGCAGATTATGGCTCATACTCTCTCTATGAGAGAAGGCCCGTGTCCCAGCAGTGGGAACGTGATGGGCTGATGATGATGATGATGAAGCTAGAGGAAATATAACACATTGGTTTTAATTGTGAGTCAGCGGCGTAGGCATAAATAGCTATTGATAACCAGCTGACCTAATGAACTGTTGACAATAATCCTAGGCTGATAAAGAATCAAAATATCATATACCTACATAAATAGAATTGATTTGGAATTACCTACCGTACCGTACAGTACTAAATCAGTGAAACGTATTCGTATGATTTGTCAATTCTTATGATGTATTAGCCAATAGAGATTCATGCGTTTTTTTGGCACAGACATTGTCCCGTCTCTTAGTTAGGTATAAGATTTGAGCCAACCAACCCCACCACTACACCACAGAGTCTGTCCTTCAAAAGTGTAGAATTCGTGGGTTTAAATGACAATAAGTTTATTTAATTAGGTAATTAGCAAACCGGCACGCAGTAGTTGCGCAATTCCGCTTGTCGGCAGAATAACTGGCTAAGCTTAGCGATGGTACCAACCCAGACGGCATACGAGACACCTATACTATCTAGTTATCAGATAATCATTTATTGGTAGTAAAATACACGTCAAAAATTATTAAAATAATCGGTACAAAATTTGTACGAGTATCAATAAAGCATGTGGTTAAGAAAGGCGCAAGACCGGAAGGGGTGGCGTGATGGAGAGGAGGCCTATACTCAACAGTGGTATAAAAGAGCTGAAAAAGAAAGAAAAGAAAAAGAAGTATCTAATAATAGTCTAATTATTATTATTTATAAAACAGGCTTTTTCAAATTCATGATTTTTGAATAGGATAATTTTAACCGTTCACCAAAAATACTGATTGTGCACCAAATTTGGTCTGTTTTTAGCACTCAAACGTATTGGTGGCCCTTGGGCCACCCCCACGCCGCAAACATGTAATATTCATAAAATAGGTGCTCGGTATGAAATATTTTAATGAACATATTTTGGTGCACAATCAGTATATTTGGCGGAAAAACGGGAATAAATTGAGGTACGGTTAAATACGATCCTTTTAAATTTACAATTTTGAGTTAAAAAAAATTACGTATTTTAATTGATTTGTATAATGTGTATATGACGTTTAAAAGTGCATTGCTTGTGCCTATTTAATTAATTATTTTTGACTTTTGTATCTATTAAGTTTAGAGCTAAATATTATTTGTAATGGTGCCTCTCTTTTCATCTTACAGTAAAGAACAAAGACCTCCGAGGGTGCTCAGAAATACTCCGAAACTGCGAAGTACTCGGTATCACACTACCTTCAAATCAACAAGGGCGGTACATCAAAATGCTGATCAGTGGTACAAGTGATAAACAGCAGCCTGCTAAAGAGCCGTCGAAAGATTTCAAACTTAAGTTCTAGTTTTGTGAGTATTCTTTTTTTGTAAATACGCTGTAAATATTGATTAAATTGAAGTATTTTAGATTAGTATTTTATTTAGTTAAACCCATAGTTTCAAGAAGCTTTGGGTGGAAGCGAGAAGATAATAATTACGTTGTAGATAGACTTCGATGATTTTAGATTGTTGTTGTATTAGATTTGTAGTTTGTAGAAATCTCAGAAAAATAAATTATTTTTCATAAAAAATTAAACCGACTTCAAAACCACAAATAGGCACTCAAAAGTTAGATACTATGTATGTAGTAAGTAGGTAGATACTTGTAGGTAGTATCTATCTACAACCTTTTAGACTTGGCTGGCACCGACTTCAAAAATATATGAGTGGGTAGCGCTTATAATAATTATATTAATTATTTTTCACTTTTGAGTGCCTATTTGTGGTTTTGAAGTCGGATTTTTTTTTTAAGTAATTTATTTTACGTTTTTAGTGCAAAACAAGTTTTGATTAAATTAATTTAAAAAGTTTTCAATGCAATTCATGTCTGTCCTATGCTCTGTGGAGGAGTTCCCTCGCCGGTAGTCAACCCTGGGTGTATCAGCCATGTCATGATGGAATTTAGAACAGGCTATTATAGTTAAATCCATTGAAGTCGGTTAAAAACAAATGATGAATAGCATTAAGTCATTCCTTGTATTTTTTGTGCAAAACTATTAAAAGTTCTGGGCAGCACTGCAATTATGGAGCAGGCGTGGCGCTTACCATCAGGCGAACGACCAGATCGTCCGTACCAGAAAAAAAAATGATCTCGGAAAATGCGATTGAACGCAGAATGCGCAACTCAAATAAATAAAGCCCAAAGATCGCAATTAGATCCTGGCCCGTATTTACTAGGATCCTTTATGGCTAAGGAACCCAGGAACTGTCAAGACCGTGTCCAACTCTGTCCCGCTGGTCGTTTTTTCTGTGCAAAAAATATAGTGTCCTGTGGCGAGTGTCGAACCTTACTCAATATTTCATCGTCCTGGCAACCTAATGCAATATATCTTCACGGATATATTAAGTGCTTATTTATGTACCCACAAACCACATTTAAATAATCTTACAATAAATCTTACCTCGATTCCTACAATTATGTTATATTACACGTATAGGTAAATAATAATCATAACTAATGGTGTTTACCTCATTTAGATGAAGAGGAAGAGGCAAGACCATTCGAGAATCGATGACGAGCCCTTGTGAAGTCGTGAATAGGAGCCTGAAACGTAATACTACTAATCTAGTTTGGGATTTCCTTTGTATCTAGTTTTATGTATGTAGGTATAAATATATGATAACATATACCTTGTCCCTCTTTTTCTTCGAAGAACAAACGAGACCACTGTAGATAATAGAGTTAGAAAGAAAATTTAAGTTCCACAATGAAGAATCTGGAATCAGCAGTCGAGAGTCAGAAAACATTTTCACAAGCATTTCCTTTTAAACGCCTCTGTCGATCACATAAGCATTTCTGGGTGATTGGGGACCGGGAACTATGAGGATATTGTGCCACAACACCGATCCCAGTCACAGATCATATTATTATAAATAGGTCTAGGTACATTTATGTATAAAGAAAAGCGGTTGTTTTTTCTGAAATTCGAAAATCGTTCTCCCTCCTTTCAAACATCTTGCTATCATTGGGGTAAATATTATTAGACTTTAGATAAAGATTCTCGGAGATTCAAATACGCATTTAAAAAAACAGCAATATTTACGTCGTATTTTGATTATGATAATGAAGGCGAGTTAATTTTTTACGAACCGTGCTTTAATTAAAAACAATGTTATTTTTGACAGAAACGTTAGGCACGTTTTATAAGAGCGGTGCTTTTATGTTTGACCTTTTACACGTGTTGGTTTTTTAGTTTATATCAAATCTTACCACGAACTTTATCCTTTTTGACAGTTGGAGGGCTAAAGATAGAATCAGTCAAATAGAATTCAGAAATTATCTTGTAAGTCAGCCACAGACAGTTTGCGAGCGAAACGCCGCAAGCTGCGTACTTTCACACTACGCGTACTTACGTAGTGAAACTGAAATATGTTTAACTGGACGTTTGGGTTGTTTTATTAGATTATGTTATGAAACATTAAGTAGGGTACCTACCCTCATTTCTCTGGCAAAACCGGTTTTATAAAAACTTTGAACGCTATAACTTGCGTTAAAAACAGTAGCTTCCATGCTGTTTTTAGACATTGTACTCGAGTCGAGTATTTTAGTCCAAATAGAGATCAAGCGATTTCAAGAGATTTTCTAAGTCAGTCTCGTACTGGACTGCTGTAGTAGGGACCTCAAGCCTAGAATGTTTCATTGTTCTGCTGTTCCTTTCACTGGAGTACTTTAATTTGAACTTTGAGCTGGTTTACCAAACTCTAGTTTTTTGCGTTCAGCCTTTGCCTACTGATAATTAAAGGTATTCGTTTTATAGAGATTAGAAGTTATTATTTGCCTGTATATGCTTAGTGTATTTACCTACATGGTTTGGTGTTCGTTTCTTGTTCAACTACAGGTCTCAAAATATACGTAAATTGCGTATTACAGTACCAAAGTTTGTACCTACGTCTACAATCTACAGTTGGACAGATTCTTGTTAGAGGCAAATCTATCTGTTAACAAAAGACCACTTAATTGTACACATATGTGACAAGACATACTTAAAGCATTGGTTTAACTAATTGTGATAAATGCTCTTGTTTATATTTAACGTATTTGTTAATGTTTGAGTGTCCTCATTATGTCCGCTTTTGTAATAATCTAGGTAAGTGTATGTAAACTGTATATGTATACATTTAGGTATAGGTTGATACAGCATTTTGCGCATTATTTGGTCCATTATGAGTAGGTACCTAATTCGCGTTGATTGTCAATGAAGTCTATAATTCATTATAAAATTAGCTGTGACGTGCGTGCATAACATGGCATATAATGCATCAGATTGTGGAAAATTTAACACAAATGTCCGACCAGTACGTTTAATTCTATTATAGTTTAAAGACGTAAAGAGTTCTCTTTATGTTGGCTTTCATTAAGACAGTTCAAAAATGTTATGTAACTGAGTACGAGCATGTCGCTCGCCTGATAAATAATATTGTAGGAAATAGGATAGGACTATTTCTTTAGACTGGATTCGAACCAGCATCTGAATAAGAAAAACGTTTCATCTCCTATAGACAATTCGGCCTGTAAACCTTTTACCCAAGTATCTTTCCTCTTACCTTTATTTCATCCTAGACCAGGGATAATTTAACGGCGACCATTATTTTGCAAAAAGACCTAGATATAATGTCGTTTGGTATATCAAGGAGAGGTGCGGCGGACGGATCCAGGAGCTGAACCAGTTGTCGCTGTCGAGGTTGGAGTCAACGAGGACGACGAGTTTCAAGTCCTTCGTGCTCCGGCTTCCAACGAAGTATAAGGAGACGTTCCTGGCTCCTTTTGTTGTTTTGGCCCGAAGGCATAGTATTCCGGCGCTACAGGGAGGCGAAGCCGAAGTTAATTCCCTGATCGTAGCTTTAGTGTTTATAAATTGTATATATGCTAGTCTGTAAGGTATATATTTTTTACTGGTGGTAGGTTTCTCGTATGCGAGAGGCCGACTGGGTGGGTACCACCGATTTGCCAGTTATTCAGCCGCCAAGCAGTAGTGCGCAAGCATTACTGTGTTCCAGTTTGAAGGGCATTGTAGCCAGCGAAATTACTGGGCATTATGAGACTCAACAGCTAATTGTCTCAGGGTGACGAGCGCAGTGCAGTGCCGCGCAGGATTTTGCTAAACAAAATTCTGGGTGGTGCTGTTATTGTTATGGGCTGGCGTATTGCTTACCATCAGGCAAACGACCAGATCGTCTCGTCATTCATTCTACAAAAAAAAATTTAATGGGCCTCTGGTACTTTTAATTTGTTAACTGTATTATTGCCTGAAACAAATGAATTTATTTATTTATAATAAATCCTACTACCAATATCCAATATGTATGGATTCTTGTCTGAGGCAGCTAGATTTTTTTATCTATTATTTTCTATGCAATTCACAATCATTCTTTATCTTTCAAGGTTCAAGTAGTTTCTATTTGTCTTCATGTAGAACCTACATTGTCAATTCCAAGAAGCTCTCAGTCGAGTAAATCATTGATGTATTTGTAATACTTTCGATAGACAATTTATCAATAGTTATATTTAGGCATAGGTTTTCCGGGATAACCTAAGTACCTACATTGCAAACGTTTCTACTAAACGAATTTTAATTAAAGCGTGAAGTAACAAACTTAACATCCATCCTCCTCTTTACTTGTGGTAGGTCTCTTGTATGCGGGAGGCCGTCTGAGTAGGTACCACAGCTTTGCCAGTTATTCTGTCGCCAAGCAGTAGTGCAAGCATTACTGTGTTCTGGTTCGAAGGGCATTGTAGCCAGCGAAGTTACTGGGCATATGAGACTTAATATCTGATGTCTCTTGGTGATGAGCGCAATGCAGTACTCCGCAGTGCTTTGGTATTAAAAGTTCTGGGTTGCACTGCAATTGTTATGGGCAGGCGTGGAGCTTACCATCAGGTGAACGACTTGCTCGTCTCATCAATCAGTTCCATAAAAAAAAAACCTCACAGACTGTCGATAGGATAGATAGTAGGAAGTAGGATTAAGTGAATGGACTTTATTAAAACATGTGCCGAACACGATACAAATACAAACGTTATATTTATTGAGATTTTTGGGTAAAACATTAAAAATAAATCTTAAACATAAATAATTATTATTAATATCAAAAACGAGTGATTTCATTATCCTTGGGCTTGTTTTCCGGTGTTGTTTCCTCTGCGCTGTCACTGGCCTCCTTTTTGCGAAGAAAATAGAGTAATCTGTGAACAAGACAAACATAAGATAAGTATCTCTACTATCAATATTTTTACCCACGGAACGAAGGAGGTATATTTGCGTTTACACTCGTGGTAGGCCGCTCGTATGCGGGAGGCCGTCTGGGTAGGTTTCAAATCAAATCAAAATATCTTTATTTCTCCGTTATCCGTTTTCAAATCAATCTTTATTCATTTTTGGCATCACAGACGCATTTATGAACGTCAAATTATCACCAAGACTCTACCACCGTATCGGAAAAAGAACCACCACTACTCAAAAGATACGGCAAGAAACCGAGGGGCATTTCTTTTTAGAGATTTTGTTACAATTTTTTTGTAGTTATCCTTTGCTAGTTATTCTGCCGCCAAGCAGTGGTAGGAAGCTTTACTGTGTTCCGGCTTGCAGTGCATTGTAGCCAGCGACATTACTGGGCATATGAGTAATATCAGATGTCTCGGATCCTGAGCGGAATGCAGTGCTTTTTATGGTATTAAACTTTCTGGGTGGCATCACTCAATATCATAATAAATTATTTTTGAAAAAAAACTAAACCGACTTCAAAACCACAAATGGCACTCAAAAGTAAAAAATAAATTAATATAATTATCATAAGCGCTACCCACTCATATATTTGAAGTCGGTGCCAGCCAAGTCTAATAGGTAGCAGATAAATACTATGTATATAGTAAGTACTACTTGTAGGTAGTATCTATCTACTACTACGAAATCAATGCATAATTGGCGGAGTAATCGCGTAACAAACACACAAAAAAAAAAAACATACCGTCGAATTGTAAACCTCCTCCTTTTTGAAGTCGGTTAAAAAAGAGGTAGTTTGTGTACATTTCTAAGTTCCCATTTATCTACGATACGGCCAAACCGATTTTGAAGGTTATATTGTGCCAATCAACCAGGAGGCACTGCAAAATTTATGTGGTAAACCTTTAAAGTATTCAATTTTGTATTTGATAAAATGGCTTCTTGAACAAACAAAAGACAGCGGTCGGAATCTCGCTAAACAACTGAAGCATAGCACTAGCAGGTGGCGTAAGTTTAATTGAATGAATGGAAGGCCGATGTGACAGCTGATCGGCATAGCCATGATGTAAATGTGTGCATGAGGTTTGTTCTGAATTTGGCGACGAGGCTTCCGCCATTTTAATTTAACCCCCGACGCAAAAAGGAGGGATGTTATAAGTATCGACCACTTTTTTGTGTCTGTGGCGGCGTAGCTCTTAAACGGGTGAACCGATTTGTATGGTTTTTTTTTTATTATAAAGCAAGTTTTCTAGCGGTGGTTCTTGAACATTTTTTTATCAAAATCGGTTCAACCGTTTTTAGCTTTTTATAGATTTAATGTGTCGATGGTGTTTAAATTGTAGTTTATTCGTTCAAAAATGGCTTCCTAAGTGTATCTGCAGCTGAGATTTCATTCGTTTAAATTTGTAGTAAAATGCCTTTTCAAACAAGTTCTGTATTAAAGAAATAATAATTATAATTAAGTACACCCCTAATAACCCTTTTAAAGCATTGTTTTATTATTGACATTAAGTCATTTGATTTGATTACCGGTAAAGTTTGTAAACTTTTAGATATTTATTTTATGACAATATGGCGTTTAGCGGCCGCTATCTCTCATTCTTCTGAATTTTGTTAAAAAGTACCCCTATAGTTTTTAGATGAGCAAAATAAGACAAGCCATGACCTCTTTTACACAACACAATAAAATTAATTCTTTTTGAACACCAAAACAGAATAATAAGATTACCTTCATAAAAAAATGGTAGAAAAATAGGCGGCCTTATCACTAAGTATGTGCAACTAATTACATTTCTTTCATATAACGGATAAGTGTTCTAATCATTGTTAAAGGAGACTATTGCAATTGAGCTATCTATAGGCCTTTTATGGTCTATGGGTTGTCCAATTGCTTCTCTTTGTATGTAGTTAGTTTAGTTTTAGTAAGTAGAGTGTAGTTTGTTTACAGTAATAAAGGCATTCGCCCGTTAAAAAAAAAGGAGGCTTCATCAACCATATCAGGTAAAATCGCTATAAGTATCTAGGTAGGTATAAGGTAAGTTGTACTAGGGGGTAAAAATGAATGAGTGTAGCTATACAACAAGACATTAAAAGCTTAATTCTCGTATGTCAAAACTAGCTAGCATTTTCCTTAAAACACGAGTCACCATCTAAGGCAGGGGCGGAGACAGAAAATGCGGTTGTAACTGGTTGTTAAAGTTTTCATGTGGGTCACGTAAAAAGATTTCTTTTCTATTACTTGTGGTAGGTTTCTCGTATGCGAGAGGCCGTCTGGGTGGGTACCACAGCTAAGCCAGTTATTCAACCGCCAAGCAGAAAAGTGCGCAAGCATTACTGTGTTCCGGTTTGAAGGGCATTGTAGCCAGCGAAGTTACTGGGCATTATGAGACTCAACAGCTAATTGTCTTAGGGTGACGAGCGCAGTGCAGCGCCGCGCAGGATTTTGCAAAACAAAGTTCTGGGTGCCTGTTATTGTTATGGGCTGGCGTATTGCTTACCATTTTAATTGAAAAAGAAAATAATAAGATATACCTAAGTAGATAAATTATGATAAAATTTTCGGATATTACTCAGCGTGTCGTCACAGGAACAGACGGAAACACCTTACCAAATTTCAAGTTCCTAGCTTTCAACTACTTTGGCGTATGGAAAATGCTTAGCTCAACATACTAATGTTCGTAATTCGTACACGCAATCAAGTGGTTTTATTTGTAGTAAAGACAACCACAAAGAGCAACTTACTAATATCGTGTTCTCTAACAATATCCTTATCTCTCCGTAGTCCCTATATCCTCATTAGATCGTGCGACATGTCCTCTGACCCCCAAAACCCGAATGCTTAGTGAAAATTAATGGTTTTCGTAACACGATTCCAGTTCTTCGAGGGTTTGGGAAAGTTCCTCAGTAGAAGTCACTATTAAGGAACTACTACAAGGTTTTTAGCTGTTGTGCTGTTTTCTGTGATATGTGACATATGTGACATATTTTATGTGGAATCGTGTTACGAAACCCATTAATGTTCACTAAGTATTCGGGTTTCTGAGCTGTTGTGTTGTTTTCTGTGATATGTGTATGTGATATCACCACAGAATACTAAGGGACAGAAGCATCACTCCGCAAAGAAATTTAAACAAATAGCGACTCTTGCTATGACGCAATAAAATTCAATTCAGCTCGCGTAGCGCTGCATTCATACCAGTCATATTAACCTACAGAGCGCCTCTCTTTCTATCGCATAGCTCTTATCTCCTCTGACGCGGCACGTGTAAAGACGCGCGACCCGCCGCGTCGGTCCGGCTATGTACTTGTAGCTTCGTACCTACAGTGCGGAGTGCGCTAGACCTGATATCACGTAGTAGTTCCTTAAAAGTGACTACAGCTGTACATAAAAAACAAAGACATATCAATATGTTTTTCATGTATGTTTCAAGTGATAAATAAAGTGTTTACCTATCAATCTACATTCTAGGAACATATATGTACGCAGCTACTGGTGAACACCTGCGACTTTTTTCGCGTGGAAACAATACATAATTATTTTGGGGATCCTTAACATATTGATATGCGATTGGTGCAGGTGTAGAGTTATTTGTAAAAAAGCGTCTACGGAGACCTATTGTTAATGATAAGTGCGTGGCTTATACACAATAGATCACGTGTGTCATGCACATGACTAATCAAAGTGTCGAGTAACGTTTAGTGATTTATTGTGCTTGCTTGGAATTTGAAAGGAGGAAATCCATCACTAGAATCGAACCTTCTGCGCCTGTGAATACTGCAATAGCAAGGTATATGTATATCTCGCTATTTATCTAAGCTACAAATATATATGGTGTAATGTTCCCTTTCAATATAAAACTTATTGTTTCTAGTTCAAGTTCAAAAGTTCTTCAAACAGTTTTGGCATCACAGGCGCACTTATGAACGTCAATTATTACAATGACTCTACCACCGTATCGGAAAAAAGAACCACTACTCAGAAGATATGGCAAGAAACCGAGCGGCATTTTTTTGAATAAAGAAAAAGCTAAGCTTATAGGTGCCTACTACTAAAGTAATGTAGACGGCTTAAACCTACCTAAATAGCAAACAATTCCAAACCAACCTAGAGACTTCGAGTAGAATTGTCAAGTGCATACCACCACGTTACCAAACGTGCAGAACAACAATGCAACCAATTTCGACATTTCAGCAAAAAGAGACCTTGCGGTCAACCACTCGGCTGCCCTTATTATATGTAATTTGACTAATCGATTTCTCGATACGACCTTGAACCGACATTTTCTATATTTGATCATAAAGCCGGTAGCCCATTGCAGTACGGTGTACACACGATGTACGCACGTTAAGTGCGTGGATACAGTTATCCAGCTACACGTGTCTACCATTAGACTGCAGCACACACTGACCACGGATCCGAAACTCCCATGCCAAGTGTGTATTATGCATGTTAGTGCGTAGACTGCGTAGCGAGGACGTTGTCAGCGTACCCCATAGATGATACAACCACGTGCGTATCATCGACGTCATTAAACGACGCGTAATGTGCGAATCGTGTTTCCGTGATTGATCCCCCAAACCTAACTAGTTGGGAAGTTAGTTAAGTAACGTGTGTAGCGTGTCCGTGCGTCGCAATGTACTAGGGGCATTGCTCTGCACCTACTTCCTTGCCCTAAGAAAGATTAGAAAGGCTAATAATGTCACAATTTACCTATTTATTTCTGGTAATGGAAACTGCCGAGGGACCTTGAACTGCGCAGCTGGGATGTGTCATAACGTAACGTCCAGGTTGAATAGGTTTTTATAGTTGCATTTATAATGCAAATAAACAATTTATGCGCTTTGTAAGTTAAATATACTGTGGCTTAGCGCGAATATGGGTAGAAGCTATTATGTAATATTCCATATGTAGGTTGTAAGTATATAAGTCCAAAGATTGGTTATATATTATCATGAAACTACACTGCCACTAACTTATACGAGTAGTATATGCTATAGTTTGACTAAATTAAAGCAGACAAAGGAGCCGTCTCGTGGCTCAGACTCGTATCCCTGATGGTTCACCGAACATCCTTCCGAAACACGAGTAAGGGTCGTACTTACAAACTAAAATCAGAACTGACTTGAAACTCTCTGAGTCAAGACTCAGTTCTGATTTTAGTTTATAAATACGATCGTAAGTCAATGTTGTAAGTTGATGGCAAGTTTTGTTAGGTGGAATGGTATTTTTACCGCGGTCGGAGTCTACCATTCCAGGTGTAAGGCGTAAGCGGGCTTTTAGAGCGACTACAAAATCTGCCAGTCATTGATTTGAGTCCAGTTTCCGAACTCAGATGCGGCGAATCGTAAGGCGCACAAGCTACTGCTCTTCCACACTCGCTCTAAAATCATAATGGTAAACTTACATTAGTACTACAATAGCAGGGACGGCCAAGGCAGCGCTGATCAAGTAGAAAGCACCCGGGAAGAACTCCAGAGTAGAGAGGTACACCTTGCTGTATATAGGCGAGTATATAACAGGCACCAGCGCTTCGGATATGCTGATTAGAGAGCTTGTTTTACCTGTGGAAGAAAGACATGGTACTATTAGGCTTTTGATTTAGTACTATATTATATGTAATTTCGCAATTTGGGTGTGTTTTTGTTGCCAAAATCTATAAATATTCATAAATATTAATATATTCAGCGGAATTACACTACATATTTTCATTGTGTTTCTGTTTTATGATGAATTTCCGCAACGTCACCCCTGATTCTATTACATTTGTCTAAATCTTTTCGATTCTCGCTAAGAAAATAGGTTTTTCAAAAATCTAATTATGCAGTTATAGTTTTTTCCAAATCGGCTCAAGACTCCTTTGAGCATTTTCGCGATTCCTTATATTTTCGGATTTGGTCATACACGCTCACTTAAAAATGTATCAAGAAAAAGGTACTTTTAAGAGCCCTTTCACAGAAGCGATTTTGAAGCGCGCGAATCCGTCGCGTTATCGCCACGACATTATTGCGCATTTTAGCATTATTTATTATTATATTCTCTATGCGCATTCCAAAAAAATTCGACGACTAATTGCTCTCGGCTTGCACCCACGTGTAAAGAAATAAGAGCAATTAGTTTTGCGCATAACAATACACTAATTATTAGTACATAGGTATTTTCCCCCCTAATTACATAGAGGTAATAATTGCGTAACTAAATACCTATTTAGGTATATGTTAAAACAATGGAATATTTGGCATTTGATACGATACCGTTAAATTATTATAATTCATTCATAGTTTTATGCGATTTCGATCCGATAATAATTATCGTTGGTCACGTGGTCACGTGTGGAAGACATAGTAACAAATATTCATATACTTACCTACCTTTAAGTTATGCCAGTTAACTATATACCTACACGTGAGTGAAATGATGTAAGAAGTAGGCATAGGTACCTATGCCTACTTCTTACATCATTTCACTTAAAACTCCTTTAAAATACAAAAAGAAGCTGTATACCTACCTAGGTATACAGCTTATTTTTGTATTTTAAAGGCAAACTTGTGACAAAAAATAAAAAAGCAAAGACAAAGTCTCCCAAGTTACTATTCTGACGTAGTGGCATCGAAAACATAATAGTACTAGGTACTGTACGTAGTAGTGACCATTTTTTTAACGATAGTGGTACCAAACAAGTATTGATATAAATGCTGAAAATAGACTAATTGTTAATTAGGTATCATGAACTAATTAAAACTACTTAACGCCACCTTTATGGCCACCTTTAGGTGATTACTGAAAATTAAATAGGTTTCGTTTTACCTATGACTATTATTGGAGGGCATACATCTTTTTTTATTACGTACTTTGCGGCGTGAAGAGGGAACAAACACAAGCACACATAAAAAACTTTCGCATTTATAAAATTAAGTGTGATGTGATTAATTATACATAGACACATAGAAACTACAATCAATAAATAACAGCCGCAGGACATTTTCTATAAAAGGCTTAACAATTCCTTTTGTCTCAAATGCGTAATTCTACGTATATTTACGATGTATGGATTGTTTACCAACAAACCTGATAAGTTTGCATTACGACAACTTGTTTTACCTACAAAGGTGTCACCTCGTCAGATGTTATCTAGTGTAAATGGATAGTGGTATTGTAACATGTAACGTCATTGTTATTAGGACGACAACGGTGACGACAATTCAGTGGAAAATAATAGGTAATATCTACAATAATAATGCGTTTCATTTCGAGTCACCAGTATAATCTTTGGCATGTATTTGAGAATTCAAAAAAGTCTTAGGGTGACGAGTTTAGTGCAGTGTTGAGCATCAGGACTTTGTACATCAAAGCTCCGAATGGCACATCAATTGATATGGCTATTGGGTAGGCAGTAGTAGGCACCTTGCCTTGCTTTTATAAAGAAATTACTTACATCATAATGATGCAATACGAGCGGGCAAAAAGAGCGATTGTGGCTCAGTGGGAGCATGTGCTACTTTCGATCTGACGCACCAGAGTTCGAATCCCGCTGGCCCCGCACCACTGACTGACACTCTCTAAAAACGGCGAAGGAAAACATCGTGAGGAAGCCGGCATGTCCAAGAATTCATCACAAAAATTCAAGGAAATGTGACATCCGCCAACCCGCACTGGGCCAGCGCGGCGCATACTCTCTCTTTATGAGATAAGGCCCGTGTCCCAGCTGTGGGAACGTGATGGGCTGATGATAATGATGATGAATGCAATACAATAATACTAGCCGTGGCAGCTGCGTCACTAGTTTCATTGATCCTAGTGCAACATTCGAAATCCAGCGGGTTTCGTTTTGGGTAGAATTTTGGTTCGAAGAAACTAAATAATCGAACTAGCGATATAATATAAAACGTATTCAAATAGGAGAGATCAAATTAAGCGACGCTGTAGATAAAACGAGGAGAATAAAGAGGTCGATAACCTAAAAGATGCCGTTGACGCGTTGGTCACTTCGCCAAACGCACGTGACAGAAAACAGCACAAGATCGTCAAATTGGCGCAAGAAAGAAGTTCAAGTCCTTGTAGACTTCTTATCGATATTTTGCTATTTGTGAACATTGTTTCTGCCTAATAAAGTATTATTTACTTTTTTATTTTAATTTTTTTAATGAATCTCTGAATACATTTTTTTAAATTATAACTAAGATGCATGGAAAAGTAATTTGACTCTAGTATACTTTTTATACTGAATTGATTCTCTAAAGAACAGTCACATAAAAGTACAAGTAGGTACTGAAAGAATATTGCCTTTTTTATACATACAACAAACAACGGTTTCCTCAACGTTTAGCCATGCTTGGTAAAACTCTCGCTCTTATATAAATTATTTTTTAGAAATAACAAGAACCGACTTCAAGACTAAACTTATATTTTTTGTTATTGTTATTTTTTCAAAGTTGAAAGTGCTAAATCGATTTCGATTAAATTTATATGGGACCACCTCTGAAGTATGACCTACGAAACAAAAAAAGATCAACAAAATCAATTCGCAATTGGTGGAGTAATCGCGTAACAAACATACAAAAAAAACCGTCAAATTGAGAAATTAAAAAGTAAACAAATTTGTTGGACTGTATACAAAGTAATTGTAAAATTACACGAGTATTGTCCGACTAATATAAATGCGAAAGTTTGCAAGGATGGATGGATGGATATATGGATGTTGTTACTCAATCTCTAAAATACAAATCGCAAACACTACTGATCGGATTTTGATGACCTTAAGTCCTGGAAAAGAAATAGGTTTCTATTTATTCCGGGAAACCGCGGGTGAAACCGCGGAGCGCAGCTAGTCCTACTAATATTATAAACGCGAAAGTTTGTAAGAATGTATGGATGTATGTTTGTTACTCATTCACGCAAAAACCACGGAATGGATTTTGATGAAACTTTACAATAATATAGCTTAAAACATCAGAAGGATGTATGTTTGTTACTCTTTCACGCAAAAACTACGCAATGGATTTTGATGAGACTTTACAATAATATAGTTCAACACATCAGAAGGATGTATGTTTGTTACTCTTTCACGCAAAAACTACGCAATGGATTTTGATGAGACTTTACAATAATATAGCTTAACACATCAGAAGGATGTAGGTTTGTTACTCTTTCACGCAAAAACTAAGGAATGGATTTTGATGAAACTTTACAATAATATAGCTTAACACATCAGAAGGATGTATGTTTGTTACTCTTTCACGCATAAACTACGGAATGGATTTTGATGAAACTTTACAATAATATAGCTTAACACATCAGAATAACACATAGGCTATATTTTATCCCGAGAACCGCGGGTGACACCGCGAGGTGCAGCTAGTCTGATATAAATTATTCGGACATATTAAATTAACATTAAATTAGTAATAGCATTATCTTTAAAACTAGACGCACTAGCAACTAGGCTTTTTTAAATATTTTTTTTATATTCTACATACAAAGTTGATATCAAAGTTCGCTTACAAAATATTTTTTACACAATATTTTATGCAATAAAGACATAATGGACGTATTATTTGTTCAAATAACGTCGTTATGATATAAACAGTAGAGGTCAACGGTAAAAATTACTTAGTAATTTTACAACGATTATTTTGTTTAATTAAGATAAAATGCCATATTGCGCTGGAAATTCAGTGTTTGTCAATGAAAGAGCTGTTTCTTTATCGCGATCCAACCATTGGTTGCTTGTAGCAATAGCATATTTGGTGAATTTCATTGTGGCTATAAAGACGTGAATAAAAGTTATGCCATTGTTATGTGAAATTCAATACCTATTTATTCAAATGTTGTGGCTGACATAATATCAAAGGAATAAAGGTTTTTTTTATGGCACTTAGTTATGAGACGAAACGAGACGTTCGCCTGATGGTAAGAGCCATGCCTGCCCATAAGAATTCCAGTGTCACCCAAAACTTTTAATACAATAAAAAGCACTGCGTAGAACTGCATCACGCACATCCCGAGACATCAAATATTAAGTTTCATATGCCCAGTAATTTCGCTGGCTACAATGCCCTTCAAATCGGAACACAGTAATGCTTACGCGCTACTTCTTGGCGGCAGAATAACTGGCAAACCTGTGGACCTATCCAGACGGCCTCGCATACGAATGACCTGCTACGAAGTATTTCAAGTCAGATTTGTTTCAGCACCTCTTAACTCCAAAAGTTTCAAGTTGATTCGAAGAAAGGAGAAAATTAGAAATGCGCCACATATTCGTTTGGTATTCGGTATTCGGCGTATTCGGCATCTTTTCCACTATTTATTCGGCCAAATTATTCGGTTTTGTTGCCGAATATATTCAGTTCAAGCATTTCTAGTCCGCCCGTTGTACTATAGTTTTTAAGAAAATTTCGTGTACCTTGTTTATTTCTTGTTTGGTGTACAATAAAGCATTAATTATTATTATTATTATTATTATTCTATTTTCTTGGCTATATGACATGGTGAATAACTAAAAGACAAAACTTCGAAGCAAAGTGACTGCGCGGTGTGTGAGCGGGTAGCGGGCGTTGAGGTACGGTTCGCTCGTCATCTAGCCAGCAGCGACTCGTAGCGTACATGTTAGAACCTGTTTACGCGGCAAAACAAAGATTGTTTTGCCGCGTCAACAGTAATGGTAAACCGAATAATTCGGCCGAATATCCGGTTCGGTAAAGATTTAACCGAATAAACTTCTGTATTCGGTTATTCGGTGAAACCACCATTCTGATTGGGACTGACATACTCTGCTAGAGTAAAAGTCCCTAAATAAAAGCAGAAAAAATAATAATAATAATAATAATATTTTGGAATAGAGTTTTCAAGTGATTCTAAGTGAAAGATCTGTCGTGCTATTTCGCATTTCTAATCTTATTCCGATAGCGATCCAAATCATGGTTTAATAGAGGGTTTTTGGCTAGACACTCTAAAATGCTATTGGCCAGCCGTTGACGAGCGATTGGAAGATTGACTACTAAATACTAATATTATAAACGCGAAAGTTTGTAGGAATGTATGGATGTATGTTTTTTACTCTTTCACGCAAAAACTACTGAATGGATTTTGATGAAACTTTACAATAATATAGATTATACATTAGAATAACACATAGGCTATATTTTATCCCGAGAAACCGCGGGTGGAACCGCGGGGTGCAGCTAGTAGACAATAAGTACGTTAGTGCACCCAGTTCCTTTTTTGAAATAATCTGTTAACACATTTAGTCCGTTACAGTTTCATAATAGTACACATGTGATATAGCACGCTTGCGTACGTGATATATCATTGATCTTGATATCTATCGTGACCTAAGGAAAATTTTCTATTTCGTTCTGCATTGAGTTGCATTAATTTATTTTCACTTCATGTTTCCTTGAATAATTTAATACAATATAATAATTTGGGGGAGGCCTTTGTCAAGCAGCGGGACAGTATAGGATAGGAAAAAGAAAAAAAGATACAAGCTCGTGGAAAATCCTGGCAAATGTAAGTCGACTCTCGCGCACTCAGAGTTGTGTATTGATCAAAGATTTAATATAAAAGAAACTCTATATGAGTCAATCTGGGAAAAACATGTTACGGTTTGCCTGCTGAAGGGCTGTGATAAACGTACAATACATATAAGCTATATGACTATATTATTATTCGACCTATTATAGTGCTACGGTTTCTTAGGCAGGGAAGTCTAAAATTAGGCTTCTGTGACGTTTTTAATAAGATTTTTTTGTACCAACATCCCTATTCGTTGATATCGAGGTATTTCTAATAAGTTATAATATACCTATAGATAATATTACTTGAAAAACGATTACAAAGTCGTGAATGACAGACTTTTTTTTACACCTAATAGATCTATGTTTGGCCATTATCTCGCCTTATGTGAAGCAATGATGTGGCCTAAGATAGAGCACATAGATCTAGAAAGAGACGGCAGTTGAGCGGCTGCTCAGACCCGTCTCGCCGATGGTTCACCGAACATCATCCCGAAACACGACTAGGTCGCTTGACGGCATGACCTCACTTAATTAGAAGATTACATTAATATAACCAAGGATTGTATATTTGGTCCATGATATAACCATGGACCAAATATACAAGGTTGGTCCATGATATGATGTTTGTTTATAATCGATAAATATGTGATTTACATGCATTTAATATTGCTTTTATTAGCATGTTACATTGTCACATACTTAATAATACTAGTTGTAGTAACCAGTTAAAGCCTCGCTTGACGATTGAAATACCGCTTTAGAAATGATTACCCGCCATTATTAAAATAATAATTACTATTATATTATAATAATTACCCGGTAATTATTATAATATAATAGTGAACCAAGGTTTACCGGCATGAATATCGTTTTGACTACTGACTAGACTTTTTGGCCACCGAGCACTCGAATGTCACACATTAAAGTACGAAATAATTTATTCGTCAGAATTTATTTAGTATAGTTTAAGGTAAAATTTCCGCGGCAGAAAATGTATTGACAAATATTTTTTCGAACTAAGGAGGTAGGAGAAATTACAAAAAGCTTAACGAATCTATATAGGCTAGTGTTGTAAAAAACTCGAGTCTACATTTATAAACTGGACTGGAAAACAACTCAAGTCGTTAACTTAACTCAAGTTTGAAAAAAAACTCGAGTTCGACAACTAGAGTCGAAGCGACTTCTACTCAACAAGTCTCGGGTATTAAGCAGTGTTCAATTTTTCTGAATAACTACTATCTATTGCCCACGAGTTCGTCTGTGCAAAATTCAAACTGTTTGAAGTTTCCTATACGAACTTTTAACCATTTTCTATAGAGACACTTGTGAAATCGCAATACACCACACCAGACTATACTACACTTTAAAACACAACACCGCTCATTAGATACTTAGCAGCTTCGAGCGCGACTCGTTACGTAATCAGACTTGAACACAATAGACTCGAGTACTAATGTCGATCTCCAGTCTATTCGGAACCTCATTAGGCTCATAATACATCGAGCAGTAGAGTCTCCGTCTTTATGAGTCGAGTCTTGTGATTGAAGTCGAGTCCTATAATGTAGATTCCCGGACTCCAATTTTTTACAACACTAGGCCTTTGCGCCAAGAGGAATCACGGTTAAATCACCGATTAGGTGTTAATTTTCATACAAAAAATCAAATTAACGAGCGGGTTAACATCGATTTCGTTTTGGCGCAAATGGCGCTTACCATATAGTATAATACCTAACCACAAAGAGTTATCCGCATCTCCTCATTAACCTACTGACCTAATTGTCTATCCCAATGATTTATATCCAGTATTCGTTTAGGATCACGTGTTAACCCTGTGATATTGTTATCATTGACATATGCCGATCGTTGAGCCAACAAACTTTGAATGTCCTGATAAGTGTAACGAGCAAGACCTTTGTCTGTTGGCTGATGTGTTATGTAAGTATTTATGTTTGCAAGGAAATGTTATTAGTTCATTGTTTGGGCTTAGCAATTACTCAACCTTGCAGTTAAATATATTGGTAGAGTCTATATATCTAACTGTGCTGTAGCGAGTTTAAGGGCTAAAAAGTTCATCCATGTATAATTTTATTAGTAAAGTCATTATAAGTTCATATGTTGGAGAGACGGGTCTGAGCAGCCACTCAACTGCCGCCTCTCTCTAGATCTATGTGCTCCATCTTAGGCCACATCATCGCTTCACATCAGGCGAGATAGTAGCCAAACATAGATCTATAAAGAGTAAAAAAAAAAAAAGAAAAATATGTAGCCAGTAGCCACAGCGTACCTTTATGTATGTAGGTGTTATACAGGTATACAGGTGTTTGTGTGTGTGTGTGTTTTTGGTACAACTCGACTATATATGAAAGTAATCTAAATGGATTTTGCTAAAATTTTATATGTATGTAGTTTATGTCCTGGAATAGGATATAGGATACTTTCATTCCGAAAAAGCGAACATAAAAGAACCATAAACCGAATTCTACGTGGACGCAGCCGCACTAGAGTCGCTTCCAAACACTGCAAAAACGTTAAATATACACTATATAGTATATACTATACAGGAAAAGTTTAAATTAAATTCGTTAATAAATCAGTAAGCGGTCCAAACTGCGGTCCGTCCCGCCGATCTTTGTTACAAATACGTAGAGAATAAATCAAAATATTGGACACTAGTACCCAATAAATAACAATACATGGAACTGCGCATGAATCACAAGTCCGACCACATTCAGGATTAGTCTCAGTAGGTGTATTGGTTTGTATGACTTGCTATATTTTCAATGAATTTTTCAACGTACCGAAGTTGAACGAAGCGGAAGGCCAAAAGTGCCAGGAGATTATAGCCAGGAATAAGCGTTGAAATAAATGATCGCTCTTAAATACCATAAAATTATGTAAGCTATTATAATTAATAGATTTAGATATGTCAAGTATTTACAAAGTTATAGAATATTTAAGTTCAGTAAATGCATGGAGCCTCGCGCCAATAGTGGATCGGACAGTAATCGATAAAAAATCTAAAATGTAGTTAGAACGAATGTTCGTCGAACCAGAAAGATCATTCAATCAATATTTTTTTATGAAATAATAATGATTTCTATTTTTAAATCAATAAATAATTCCGTCATTTTTAATCTGTTCTCCATCTCAAACGAAACAAACAATCACAGCGCATGACGTCATTTGTAAGCAAATGCCGTGAGTCAACCTTGTGTTTATTATACGTTTTTGCTTTTCGTAAAATGTATCTTTGCAAATTTTTTCGTTTCATTATACTACAATATAGTCCCCAAACATCACAAAACGTATTAGAATCTCTTTGAAAGTTTTATTTTGAAGAGTTTGTCGTTTTCTACCTACATATGACGTCACAAGTTTTGAGATGACCTTTTACGCGGCAATATTTAAGACATAATATTTAAACATAGTTTTAGGTACTTTTAGAGCGTTTTTTTTTTTTTTTTTAAATCTTTATTTATTAAAAAGGAGTTTGATCAGACATGATCATGACACTCCCATCGTATGCATCTACCGACTAACCTCGGCGTTTAATGGCGATGTTCACCATTTTGTATAGCCTTCTCGCTCCCTCTGAAAGAGGGTAAGCGAGAACGCTATTACACACTCCAAGATCTCTAACATCCATGCCAGTAGACATCAATAAATCTCTTCTCTCGACTTCGTTCCGGACACATTCCACCAACACATGGTAAACATCTTCAACCACGCCGCACTCTGCACAATTTGGTGATTCGGACTTTCTCATAAGAAATTTAAACTTATTTAGTGGAATGTGTCCCGATCTAAGTCTTAAGGCAGTAACAATTTCAGGTCTAGGAATTTCAGAGCTTGAGAACCACGGTGATCGCGTTAAGCAAGGTTGGATGGTTTTATACCAGATGCCCTTCGTCAGTGACCTCTCGTCAAAATATTCTTTCCACGTTTGAATGCATTTTTTTCTAACTAAATGTAAGAGGTCAGTGTAGAAGGGCACGCAAGAAAACGGTTCCCCGTCCACAACAGCATCTTTGGCAAGTTGGTCTGCCTTTTCATTACCCGACAAGCCGATATGAGAAGGCACCCATTGTATAATGACATTTTTATTTTGGTGTGCCATTTTTTGGACAGACTCCAGAATGCTGTAGGCTATCGGTGTGCCTCGACAGTTCGAGGTGCACCGAGCCAGATGTTGGAGTGCGCTCCTGGAATCCGTCACTATTACATATCTACCCGACTGGAACGAGTCAATATAAGAAATTGCCTCAGCTATAGCGAACAACTCTGTGGACATAATAGAAATGTTTACATCGATTCGAAATTTAAAAGAACTTTCTGTTTGTGGATCAAAGAAAGCAAAACCAGCAATACCGTTTTCCTCCTTCGAACCGTCCGTATAAACTTTATAAAAACCACTATATTTTTTATTTATAAAGTCATCACACAATTGTCTCAAACCACATAAGTCATACGCATGTTTAGGCTTATTGATGTGCTCGATATTAGATTTAATGATTTGTGATAGGTCCACACCGCTGACCCACTTATCCATAGAAAACATTTCTAATCTATCGCTAGTATATATATGTATGGATTTAAGATAATCGTGTACTAGCACTAAGGTAGGCTTGTTTTTGCGTCTCCAGTAAAAAAGTTGACATAAATCGTGTAACTCATCTAATACCTTAATAATATTGTTATTGTTCAAGGATTTTGCCTTTAACCAAAACTTCCCACCAAGGTAGTATCTTCTAATAGAGAGAGGTGGAAGATGAAGCTCACACTCCATGACGTGAATGGCTGTACTTTTAATAAAACCACCTATTACTCGCATGCACTGGTTTTGTAACTTATCTAGTTTTCCTAAGTGTGTTTTGCAACTACTCCCAAACAGAAAACTACCATAATCCAGCCTACTACGAATAATGGAGATGTATATACGTCTCAAATACTTGGGATGTATGCCCCAGCCTGAACCCGCTAATACCTTAAACACATTCACTAACTTAGAAGTCTTACTTATTGTCTCATTTACGTGTTTTGCCCAGCGCAGTGATCTGTCTAGCCATAAACCTAAATACTTAATGACGTCAACCGTCTGCATGGGAACGTTATTGATAAAAAGACTTACATGTTCATTTTTATAGCCTCGCTTAAAAACACAGATTTTACTTTTAGAAGATGATATTTCTAGACCAATATTAAATAGTAATTTTGAGAAGTTATTTAATGCTAATTGTAATTGTTGTATATTGTCCTCTTTGTTATTACCCGTTTTGTATAAGACAAAGTCATCCGCATATTGCGAAATACAAACATTATTGATAGTTTTGCATATGTTACTTGTTATTATATTGAATAATAAAGGCGAGGCTGGATCCCCCTGAGCTAGACCGCGGCAAGTATATCTACGACTGCATAGTGATCCCACTTGAATATTGAGATACCTTTCTTTTAGAAAATTCCAAAAATAATTGCATATACCGACACTAATTCCCATCTGATTCATAATGTTTAATAAACAGGTAATATCGACATTGTTATATGCATTGTATATATCTATAAAACATGCAATTGTCTGATAATTACTTGAAAAGCCCGCTTGTATTCGCGAAACTAATACCGTGAGATTATCTAATGTAGATCTACATCGTCTAAAACCGGTTGTATCTGTAGATAAAAGATCGTTTTTTTCTACAAACCATTCTAATCTTTTGACAAGGATGCAATGAAATATTTTACAAACACAAGAAATCATTGATATGGGCCGTAGTGACGCCGGGGACTGTGAATCGCGAACCGGTTTTGGGATCGGAACTATAGTGATATCTCGCCACTGCTTAGGTACAAAGCTTTGTGTGAAAATAACATTATATAAAAACAATAGGATTATTTTACCATTGTCAGGAAGATTACTTATCATCGAGTACGAGATTTGGTCGCTTCCGGGGGAAGTATCTTTATGGCGAACACTATTGTCTAACTCTTGTCTAGTTATTGGAGTATCTAAATAAGCATAGCTTGACGAGAAGGAAGGAGTACACGGGAGTACGTAGTCAGGTGTAAGGTTTTGCAACAGTTCGTTTGCACTCTCTTTGTTTACATAAGACCTAGACATTTTATGACCCTTGAGCCACTTCATTTTGCGCCACAACTCATTTTGCGTAGCACATCCATCTAGTGACGAGCAGAAATTCCGCCATGATAAGTCCTTTGTTTTACGTATAGATCTTTGACTATCGCGTATTTTATTTTGTAAGACCTGTAAATTACGAGGGGTCGGGTTTCGTCTAAATGTTGACAATGCAAGGCGACGTTCAGCTACTAATTTTGACAGATTCGTATCCCAATAAGGCTTAGATGTGAATTTACTATTAGGGTTATTATTAACTTTTATATATGGGATATAGCGATCCGCGGCTGTATACATGCATTGTACAAAATTATCATAACATTCTTGGGGGTTATCTGAATATGAAAAGTTACTATAAAGATCTTCCAAAAAGTCCCTGTATGATGACCAATTAGCTTTTTTATAATTCCGTCGCAGGGTAATTAAATAAGGATCGTTCTCATAATGTGTACTAATCTTAATAATTAAATGATCGCTACCTAATGTTTCATTTATTATAGTCCAGTTCAACTTAATTGCGATATCGTATGACGCTAATGATACGTCCGGTGCGGACTGCTGTAACTGGTTATTTACTAATCTAATACGCGTGGGGCTGCCGTCGTTTAAACTAACAAGTGAAGTATCTGCTAAACTATCAAAGATTTGGGAGCCCCTAGTGTCAATTTTATTGGACCAATTCGTATGGTGGCCGTTAAAGTCACCCAGAATAATAGTTTTTTTGCCAAAAGATGTAAATAAGTAGTCCCAATCTGTCTGACAAGTGCGAACAGACGGGGCACAATAAATAGAAGCTACATATTCAATATTTTCACAATTATAAATTTTGAGCATCAAAAGTTCTATACCTGAGTTTAAACTACTTACATTATGCAAGGAAGCTTTAATAGAATTATGAACACAAATCGCGACTCCACCATACGAATCTTGTCTGTCTTTACGAAAAACTTTATAACCACTTAATTTTATTTGGCTCTCAGGATGTAACCATGTCTCACTAAGTGCAGCGATATGGACTTTCTCGTGATACAATAATTGATGAAATGCTATTAATTTCGGTTTGAGACTATGCGCATTCCATTGTATAATATTTAGCTTACATACGTTTTTGGTGTAATCCATTATGAGTTAATATAGTCCAATATTAACTGCAATATTGGCCAGCCCGAAATATTATCTACTACAACTAGAATAACCCACTCGACACAGCACTTAATGGCACTTTGCACTTTTAATTGTATGGAAGCTTCTTTTAAAAATAAAATCTCTTTAAGTCTTCTCAGTAGCTCGCCGAATTTCACATCTCTCTCTTTCTTTTCTTTCTGTTCAGTTTCAGGGTTATTGAGTACAATATTAGGAGAGAATAAGTCGGCCTCAGCCCACTGTTCTGTCTCCTTGTCCGGACGTCGTTGCTTTTTGGACTGTCGCAAAGGTTTCTTAATGTTTTTGTTTTCATTGTGTACTACTGCTTTTGTTACGACCATCTCAGCAAAAGTAGGTTCTTGGCTAGGGGTAATCACAGTTGACTTAGCTATCGCAAAAGTGGGGTATTCCTGAGTCATCGCAGGAATGGGGTATTCCTGGGTGTACGTTACTACTTTAGGTTTAAGTTCTTCTGGAGGTACATACATCGTCAAAGCTTTACGATACGTACAATTAAATTCGGCCATTAGTTCCCTGAGTCTTTTCTCTTTGCAATAGGCTGGACATGTGCGAGCTAGCGCCATGTGACGGCCACCACAGTTAACACATTTATATGAGACAGTCTCGCAGTTATTATGGTTACCACCACATTTCGGGCAGATTGTTTTTGAAGAAGGACATCTTTTCGTTCCATGCCCTAGTTTCCAGCAATTTCCGCACTGAGACACAGGGAAAATATAGGGATCAACTTTTATGCGCAAGTTGTCTACAAATATATGAGACGGTCGAAAAGAACCTTTAAAACAGAGGCGTACAGCTTCACTGGGATGCCATCCCTCCACATTAGGGATTCGACGCATGAGTCTGCTAACAGACTGTATTTGAGCAGGGTCGGGGCAGGTTATACTTTTTAAAATATCTTCTTCAGACACGTCCAAATCAATATCTTTAATCACACCGTAAGAAAAGCTTGTTTCCATCGCCCTATGGATTTTCCATCCTAAATCTGTCAGAGACTTGCATTTTTCAATTTTTTCGACATTTATTTCATCGACAATGTCCACCCTGACCTTAAAAGGATTGATATACTTTACTCTTTCAACATCTGTAATACCATATTTCAAAAAAATCTTTGCAAGGGCGAATCGTTTCGGCATTTTTTCGTTACAAGTAATATACAGTTCTATATATTCTACTGGTTTAAGTTTCTTCTCTTTAGCTCCTACGATTTGCCAATCTTCTTCCTCTTCATCTCTGTTTCGTTTGCTTGGTCTCACTACATCATCTTCCTCTCCCTTTTCTTGTTGTTTTATGCTTTCCTGATACTGTTCCTCTATAACATCAATCATCTCGTGTTCGCTTAGCGAACTCCTCTTACTCGCTACGTCCATTGTATCGTTCACAATCGGAGCGCATTCGATAATATCATCCATGGTACGGAATTAATTGAAGCGCATCGTTATCGGCTGTGCTAACGCAAGCGCCTTGCCTCCTACGGCACTCGGGCGCACCGAGAACAATAGGCTGCCGGCGCGCGGCGCACGCGGTTGCGTAAACAAGGTACTGTTAACTGTGTGCACGACCACCTCGCATGAATGCCGACACGAGACTGTTTTAGAGCGTTATTTAATTAAAATAGTATTTTTCATGGCTATATATATTCATTGTAGTTAATTTAAAACACTTTCTGAAAAGTCCGATCCCCTATTCCGTGACGTCACTCGCTTCCTGCCCATTGTAAAACAGTGCGACACGTTTTCAGCGAACCAAGTGACGCAGAGGGAATACTGTGACGTCACGCCCTTGCATAAAAAATAAGAGCGCGACATTTTTTTACCGAACTTAAAAAAATATTGCGGAGTCATTTGATGTACTAGAGCAAAAATGTAATTCCAAGCTCATTGATATCAAGTAGGTAGTGAAGTGACATGTGCATAATTTTGCCGTTATTCTCAATAAAGTCTCTAAGAGTATAATTACTATTATTTCTTTCACAAACAACTACCTTCGCAAATTTTTATCTAGTACCAATAAGATAACAGGCGCACTTCATTGTTTATTATATTTCCATCGTTCAATATAAAGGTAGGTTTACCATATTATTAGCTGGCCAAATAAATATATTATATTAGTTTAGTTATTTGTTTACCCACCGCCAGAGATAATTATGGATTCAATACTACTCTGTAGAAATATCTATTATTTCACAATAAATTATCATTTATTTATTTATTTTAGAGAGAGTACCTACTTGTATGTAGGTATATTATATTATATAACAAAATTATCTTAAAGTAACACCGTCCATATATATTATTGTCTACATTCCTTCACTTGTGGGTTGTCTGGAAGATATCGCTTTGAGCGATAAGACCGCCCATTGCGACACTATTATTAAGTTGTTATTTTAGTTTTTAATTATATCTGTATTTTAGTGTTATAATAAAGAGTTATTCTATTCTATTCTACTTGGGATCACGACATCTATTTGTTTTATTTGAAGTGATAATAATTTAATTTGCTTTAGATAATTTTTATATTTTGTACACGTATATTAATAATTAATTTTTAGAAAAAAACAAAAACCGACTTCAATGTATCTTCGAAGTCCAAGGTCACATATCGATGAAATTTATATGGGACCACTTCGTAGCTATACTGAACCCGACCCTAAAAGAATTTTTCAAATCGGTTCATAAATGACAGAGTTCTGAGGTAACAAACATAAAAAAATAAAAAAAAAATACAATCGAACAGAGAACCTCCTCCTTTTTTGAAGTCGGTTAAAAACTGACGTTATTACTACCTACCTAATTTATTTTTCAGTAAACGTTATTATATTATTATTATTAATTTTATTAATCATCACCAGCATGGAAATGCGAATGGAGATCATGACACACTAGCTGCGCCGCGCGGTTCCACCCGCGTTTATAGTTAATAGTTGCTCCCTCGGGAACTGTTTGCTTTTTCCGGGATAAAAGTATCCTATATGCTAATCCAGCATATAAACTGTCTCCATTCCAAATTTCATCCAAATCTGTTTAGCCGTTGCGGCGAGAAGAAGTACCAAACACAAAGAAATTCACATACAAACTCTCGCATTTATTTTATTAGTGTGATACTCGCCCCTACCTAAATTTAATATTTAGGTACTCATTTATAACCACTGACACATTATTAAAAACCTAAACTTTACACTCTGTATAATTTATGCGGTCGCAAAATAATAAGTTAAATCTTATTTTATACGTTTTTTGACCTCACTTCACAGAATCTCTGAGATAATATTCATAGTAATTTTATTTTAAAAGGCCTGACGTTGTTATCACGTATTTTTATGTTTATATACATAACATAACGACGGTTATATTATACTAGCCAATACCCGCGAGTCCGTCCGCGTAGAATGCTCTTTATTTTCCTTTCATTTCAGGAATGAAAATATGAACATTATTATATTATACTAGCTGCGCCCTGCGGTTTCACCCGCGGTTTCTCGGGATAAAAAAGTAGCCTATGTGTTAACCAAGGGTATAAGCTATCTCCATACCAAATATCATCAAAATCCATACAGTAGTTTTTGCGTGAAAGAGTAACAAAAGTACATCCATTCTTACAAACTTTCGCGTTTATAATATTAGTTGGATAGGATTCAGCCTATATCGTCCCACTGCAGGGCAAAAGCCTTCCTTCTTTCCTTCCATTTCTCGCGGTCTTGAGATAGAATGGGCCAATCTAACAGGAATGTATCCAGCTCGTCTAGCCATCTTCGTCTTGGTCTGCCGCGTTGTCCGCGTCCATTGTTGGGAACCCATTCGGTTGTCCTTTTGGCCCAAAGTTCGACAGACATGCGGCTGTTCGACAGACATGCATGTACATACCAAATTTAATCAAAATCCGATTAGCCAGTGGGTAAGTGTAACGGTTGCAATGACTCTGCCTATAGTTATTGGTCTATACTAATATAATAAAGAAGTACATTATAAGACTGGAAGAGATCGCTTTTAGCGATAAGTCTGCCCGTTGTACTATAGTTTGTAAGAGTATTTCGTGTACCTTATTAATTTCTTATTTGGTGTACAATAAAGCATTAATTATTATTATATTTTGTAAGTATTTATATTGGTAGGAGTAAATATTTGCAACCATTGTTTCGATTCTGAAAATCCTTTACTAATAAAATGCTACAATATCCCCGAGTGACATAGTTTTATTTGTCGACGCGAACAAAGTCGCAGGCGGAATGTTAGTGTGTGTGTTTGTTACTTCTTCACGCTGTCACGGTGTGAGTGAAATTCTAAATAGAGATAATTTTTATCCTGGACTAACACATAAGCTACTACTTATACCGGGAAACCGCGCGCCACAGCTAGTATAATATAAAATCGTTGAATAAAAAAAAATAACAGAAATTCGAACATACAGAAAAAGAGATTTTTGCATTTAATATGACATATTATTATGTAGTAAGATAATAAAATTATACAACAGCATGGTATCGTCGAAAAAGTCGCGTGTGAAAACACGAGATTTGGTCCCATACTACTAAAATAAAGGTCGCATTTCATTTGTCAACTCCGCACCCGACCAGCGCAGCCTCGCCTCAAACGGTTGTATATTCTTTATATGAATTTCCATACGTAATTTCCATTCCATTCCATTTAATTTCCAACGTTGGTGACGTTGCCAAGTTGATAAGCGAGTGGCTTATCAAGTTGGCAACGTCACCGAATCGCCTCACTCGCAAGCTGTCCGTATGCGAAAGGCTGTGAGAGCTTATTCACGTATTGTAATTTCAGACATTAACAAACACGAGTAGAACTGGTAAAGATTGTTCACCGTCTACTCGTTAAGTTTTTGGACACGCGGCGTCTCCTCATTGACGCCGCGCCGTCAACTCACCGATCCCGCACTGACCACTCGTGGACAAAGAGTGAACACGCGGCGAGACGGCGCGCGTGTCGGTCGGGTGACGTGTTGACAAATGAAATGCGACCTTAATAACACGACAGGTATAAAGTTCCCTAACTGGTTAGGGTGGTTTAAGGTGTCTATAAATAAGTTTTTGTGATATTTATTTATGAATGTATATTAATATTCATCATTAAAATCTGTAAATTAACGACCAAACATTTGTTTGTTATTTTTTTTTGTTTTTATGTAATTGAGTGACTAGGCCAGATCGTTCATCTGATGGTACTCAACACCCCTGCCAATAACACAATTGTTATGCTATTGTTACGCAATTGTGCTGCAATCAGTACCCTACACCACCCAGACCTTTGTTTTCAATATCCTGCGCGGCACTTTACTGATCTCGTCAACCTGAGACAGTGGCTAAGTCTCATATCATAATACCCAGTAATTTCGCTGGCCTTTACAATTCCCTTCAAACCGAAACACATCAGTAACGCTTGCGCACTACTCCTTGGTGGTAGAATAACTGGCAAAGCGGAGATACTAACCTAGGTAGCCTTTCGCATACGAGAAATCTAGTACCTTGTAAAAATCTCTGCATGGTACTTCAATAACTAAAACCTTTTGGGTACGAAACTTAAAAAAGAAAGCAAGTAACAAAAATAAATTTACTCACCAATTTCATCGCTATGCACCAACTTAGTAGCAATTGATCTGAGAGACGTAGCTCCAGCAGAGCTGAACATGTCCAGAACAGGTCCCAGGAAGTATACGGTTCTCGTCGGTGCCAGGGCGTAGACCAAGCTCGCAGCGATCCTGCTGACGCAAGCGATCACACCGATGATGCTGTCGTCAATGTTCCATCTTTTGCTGAACAGATATATCGTTATGATCGAACCTGTGCAAAAAAAGGTTAGATTTTGTACTCTACTTCTGTCTTAAGTATATCTACTACGCATGTTTCATCGTATTTATATTAGAGAACTTGCTTTTCCCCGCGACTTTGTCCGCGGGAACAAAGTTCAAAGTTCAAAAATTCGTTTTTCATGTTTGGCATCACAGACGCTCTTATGAACGTCAATTATTACAATGACTCTACCACCTTATCGGAAAAAGAACCACTACTCAAGATACGGCAAGAAACTGAGGGGCATTTTTTTTAGAACGACAGAGGAAGCCCGTTTTCGTATTTTTTCCAATACCATCTTAGCAAGACCTCCCTAGTATATGATAGCGCGTACTACGAAGAGGTCAAGTTGCATTTTCGTAGTCACCCAACCGATTTTGATGTAACATACCCTTCAATCTAAGTTTGAACTAAATCTATAAAACCCTGAAAACTGTTTTAAAACCCGTTCAGCAGTTTCCGAGTCTATAGATATAACAAACATAACAAACAAATAGACATAACTTCTAAAAACCGTGAATTCGTTTTCTGTCGATCTCTACGACCTAGGTTTCAGTCCTGCTCGATTTTTTTTAATATTTAATCTTACGCCGAGTATGCGCGTTCATTCAATAAAAAAAAATAATAATGACAAGACTGTCGTTTCGTATGAATTTGATGTGACTTTATACGTTGTTGATATTTATTTTTTACGTTTTTTTAAGATTCGTGTTCCCCACCATTTTGTCCTCACAGGTGTTTACAAAACAAAGACCAATATACATAATAGGTACGAGACGTAAATAGAGTGCGCCGCGCATAAATTTAGGCATTTCTTATTCAATTGTACCATAAATGGTACAATTTTGGTATATTCGTAAATAATAAACAAGAACAATAGTAAATAAACTAGAAAAAAAAATCTCATTAAAAATGTAAACCAAAACCGGTTCCTTAACAAAATAGCAGTGCAAGTAACATTTTACAATCAAACGTGAAACTGTCGTAACTATGTTTTCTATTTGTATAAAACTAGCGACTTGCCCCGGATTCGCACGGTTATTATACATATAAACCTTCCTCCTCAATCACTCTATCTAATAAAAATCGCAAAATCCGTTACGTAGTGTTAAAGATTTAAGCATACGTAGTATAGTATGTTGGTATAATTCTTTGAAATTCCATTTTCGTTTGTTACACATATAATGTTATAGGTACATATAATAAATAAATACGCCCAACGATCACATACATAGATCCTGGCCCCTAACTAGGATTCCCTGTATCTAGGTACCTTTGTACCTATATTATACTTATCTATATTTAATTATAAATTATTATATTATTATGATTATGTAGTCTGTATATAATATTATTATTTTATACTGGTTAGCTTTTTATACACAACACCACCGCCCCTTAGTTTCTTTGAGTCCTCTCCATCCAAAGGTTGTCTGGAAGAGATCGCTATAAGCGATATGACCGCCCATTGTAACACCATTGCAGCTAGTTTGCCCATTGTAGCTTTATTATTGTTTTGTAATAATTTCTTGTTGTTGTGTAACAATAAAGCGTTATCTATCTATCTATCTAGGGAACCAGGAACTATGAGAACCATGGTCCTACAACACCCAGACACGAAACAAATGCTTGCGCTTTTTTTTTTCTTTGCACAAACATTTGTCCCATCGCGGGAATCAAACCCGCAACTTCGGTGGTGTTTGAGATTTGAGCCAACCTGCCCAACCACTACACCACAGGAAATAATAATATTTGTATTGATTTCAAAAGTCTCAAGTCTACCCGAGTCTATCAATAGGGTCAACAATTATAATAGTAAATGATACCCGCGGCTCCGTTAGCGCTGAATTCGGTTTATTGTTGTTTTTGCTGTTATAGGGTGTTCGTTTTTCTGGTATAAAAAATTTCATATGTCCTATTCCAAGACCTAAAGTAACTACACCCTAATTGGTTCAGTCGTTATAAAGTTAAGTGGTACCTAACAAACAAACACACACACATATATATACCTTTGCATTTATTATATTACTAGTTGCTTCCCGCTGTTTTCAGGACCTAAAGAACCTACATAGCAAATTTCTTATATTATTATAGGTATTCTTTATTGTACACTGTCAGAACATTTACATCGTGGATTATAAACTACATGTACAAAGGCAAGCTCAACCCTAAAAAAAAATTTTCATGCAGAAACCTTTGAAGAAAGAGACGGTTTGAATAAAACAATTCATCAAAATCCGTTCAGTAGTTTTTTCGTGATTGAATAACAAACATCCAAACGTTCCATCTGTCCATCCTCGCAAAGTTCCGCATTTATAATTCAATTCAATTCAATTCAATTTAATATTATTAGTTGGATAGGATACATAATACACATAGTGATAGTTATAATCATATATATAAAATTCTCGTATCACAATGTTAGTTACCTTACTCCTCCGAAACGGCTTTACTGATTTTTACCAAATTTTATATGCATATTCAGTACGTCTGACAATCGGCTACTATCTTTTTTTCATACCCCTAAGTGATAAGGGTTGTTCACCCTTAACATTTTTTTTTAATTTATATGGCAAAACAACGTTTGCCGGGTCAGCTAGTGATATTATACTTTTATGTACGTATACACTCGAGAGCAATGAATCCGGGTCACTTAAAGAATCCTAAAAATCTCGGAAACTAAAAATGCTAGGTTAATGCAATAAATTGTATTTAATAGACAATGTAATACTCCTTAAATGAAGGTATTAAAACTTCTTAGTTATTGTAAAGTTATATCATAAAAAAATCAAATTTGAAAAAGGGCCACTTTCGAAGATGGAACTACGAAATTACAGCATTTGGTTTTGCTTTTGTTTGTAATCTGTCATTTATGTGGGTACATAAACCATGTTGATAGTGCTCTATATTCATTATTCAAGCTGAAATTATGTCGCTTACGCCTGAAGAATGCACCAGAATACTTACAATGCTGGAAACCGGCCGGAGTCAGCGCGATACAGCCAGGACTGTCGGTGTGTCGCTGTCAACAGTACAAAGAGTTCTCCGACGTTACGAAGAAACTGGTTCTAACCTACGCAGACCAGGAACGGGCAGAACCAGGTGTACCACAGCACGAGAAGACCGATACTTGGTGAACACCATGCTTCGAAATCGCTTTCTCACAGGAACTGAACTCACCAATCAGTTTCGACGCCTCGGAGGAAGTAACCCAAGTGCATGGACAGTAAGACGTCGGCTTGCTGAATCTAACTTAAAACCCCTTAGACCTGCAAACGGCCCTAAACTGGAGCGTGGGCATCGTATTTCGAGACTAAGATATGCCCAGAGCCACGTAAATTGGAGTATTGAAGATTGGTCAAAAGTTATGTTCTCCGACGAATCAAAATTTATGCTCTACAAGCACGATGGAAGACACAGAGTGTATCGAAGACCAGGGGAAAGATTCAAGCAAGCATGCATCGAAGAAAAAGTAGCCTACGGTGGTGGGTCTGTACTTGTGTGGGCCGGAATTTCTTCTGAAAGTCGCACAGAGCTGGTGATCATAGAAAACGGCTCTTTAACTAGCGTAAGATATGTGGAAGAAATCCTCAATGATCACGTTGGTCCATTTATGGTCAATTTAGGTGAGGATGCTATATTTATGCATGACAATGCCCGACCTCATACAGGTAGGATTGTGAATGACTACCTTCAAGAGATGAACATTACTCGTATGGAGTGGCCAGCGCGCAGCCCGGATATCAACCCGATCGAGCATGCTTGGGACGAGCTAGGCAGATGCGTAAAACAACGAAACCCTCCCCCAATCACGCTTCGTGAGCTCAAAATTGCTCTCACAGAGGAATGGGAGAATATTCCCCAAAATCGTATAAGGAACTTGGTGTACAGCATGCCAAACCGCGTAAACGCAGTAATGGAAGCACGAGGAGGCAATACGAAGTATTAAAATTCAAGAAAATCGTAATAAAGTTCAAAAATTTCATGTTTCCTATTTTTGTTTTAAGGAGAGATCAGCAGTTTTTTTCTTTATGTAATTTTGTGTTAATAAAATGTATGGTGACTCATATTTTTTTTACTTTCATTTAAGGAGTATTACATTGTCTATTAAATACAATTTATTGCATTAACCTATCATTTTTAGTTTCCGAGATTTTTAACATTCTTTAAGTGACCCGGATTCATTGCTCTCGAGTGTATTAGGTACTTTTATGAATATGTATGAACAGTTTTCTTCTGGTTATTTATTCCATCTTCAACGGATGTTTTAGACGGTTAAGTTACCTATGTAATAATCTGTATTCTCATATAATATATAAACGAAGTGCCTAGGCATGTAGTCGAGCTGATTAAAATGCTAATTATGATATTATACATTCGTATTCGAAGCTATTATTTGAGTTATCTGATTTTTTTCTAATTTAAATTAAATACATTCAAAGACTACTCGTATCTAACATTTCTGGCCGGTTTTTTATGTCGTCATTTAGAAAATCCCCTAAATTGCAGCCACTGATCAAATCTTAATAAATCGATACAGGATGGTAATACGAACAATTAATGTCAATAATAAAATATTTTTTTTACACTTAATAGATCTATGTTTGGCCACTATCTCGTCTGATGTGAAGCGATGATGTGGCCTAAGAAGGAGCACATAGATCTAGAGAGAGACGGCAGTTGAGCGTCTGCTCAGACCCGTCTCCCCGATGGTTCACCGAACATACAAACAAAATAAAATAAAATAAAAACATCATCCCGAAACACGACTAGGTCGCTTGACGGCATGGCTTTGTTCGGTGGGTGGTATTACAACCACGGCCAGAGCCTACCACTCCAAAGCGCGTAAGCGGGTTTCATCACGATGTTATCCTTCACCATTTTAGAGCGAGCGTACAAAAGCTGTACTTAACTATAACTCATTGGTGCAGGGCCGAGTCGGGATTCGAACCCAGGTGCGTCGGATTGAAAGGCGCACAAGTTCCCGCTGAGCCACACTCGCTCCAAAAGTATCCTAAATTGCCGCATTTCCGAGTTATTGAAAGTTCCATTTAACCAAGACAAGTTTTCGCTAAAATGATCCAAAGCCCCTAATCAAACAAGAATTCAATAAAATAGCTGAAGTCTCCGAAGTTCGATCGACATTTGATAGTTCGCAGCAGACCGTCGCGTCGCTGACCTCAAAACTCAGAAACACACACACGCACTAGCAAAATTGGTGCACCGACCATTTCGCTTAAGCCGGTACAGAATATAACTTTTCGACGCGGCGGAAATGCATTAATCAAGAAGTCAACGACATCGACTCCGAGTGATCACGATTCACCACAGGTTGAGAAAAGTGCTACTTGTTTGATTAGAAACACAAAAAGTGCCGATTTAGTCTGTGGCACCATCTTTGCGCTAGGAAAAATACGCGCTTACATTGGCAAAGTCGACAGAGAAGGCTTCACCCTTCTGGAGAAGAAGAAACGTCGACATGGACCGACCCGCAACCACCGCGGCACTGCTTTTTCTGCAGCCAAAACTTGTGCTGCAGCGCCCAGGACGGGCCCAGGACCAAAGCACCTCGGGAGATAATGTCGTTAAGTTTACTATAGAGAGATGTGGTGGAAGGATCCAAGACCTGAACCTGTCCAGGCTGAAGTCAACGAGGACGACAATGTCTAAAGTTCCATAAAGACTGTTCTAATGAGAAAGCATACTATACTGTACGTAATTACATTGAAGACAAAGATGCTCGGAACATTCCACTTCCGCACAGTAGCCAACTGGTACATAAGAAACATAACATTGTAGAAAACCAAAAAATTTAAACAAAATCTCTAAATAAAAATTCCTCTCAGTTTCTTGCCGTATCTTCTCAGTAGTGGTTCCTTTTCCGATACGGTGGTAGAGTCATTGTAATAATTGACGTTCATAAGTGCGTCTGTGATGCCAAAACTGATTAAAGAGATTTTGATTTGAGATATTTACTGAAATGATCCAAAGCCACTGAGCATACCTAAGACGTGAAAAGGAACATCGTACCACATTTAAACAAAATCTGTTTAGTAATCTAATGGAATCAGGCGTGACGTTGCGGAAAGTCATCTCAAAATTGAAACGCAATAAAAATATGTGTAGTAATTCCGGTGAATATTATGTAGGTTGTTGTTAGAATGATATAATATGTATATATGGGGGTATGGGGGCAAATGTTAAATGAATTATTATTATAATATAGGATTAGCGGAGGGATTATTTATATATATACGAGTACATATATACCTATATACCTATATCGATCGCTCTTAGCGATAAGTCCACCCATTGTACTTTAGTTTGTAACTTGTTACTTATTTTATATTTGGTGTACAATAAAGCATTTTTGTATTGTATTGTATATATATATATATATATTATTTTATATTATTATTTTATATTTGCTCTTCCCCATACATATTATATCATTCTAACAACAACCTACATAATATTCAGTGGAATTACTCTACATATTTTCATTGCGTTTCAGACTTGTTCAGTAGTTTTTGCGTGAATAATTAACAAACATCCATCCATCCTCACACTTCTCAACTCTCGCGTTTTAATATTAGTAAGAGCAAGATTAGTGGATTAATAAGGATGGGATACTTTCTGTAGAAAGTTTAGTTAAAAGTTCATCTAGGTAGATTCTGTTGTTCGTATCTATCGGCGATACAGACCTACATATTTGGCAGTCGGCTAAGGTAACTATCGGACGTTGGTATAGTTAGTGATCTAATAATAACCCGCACAATGTAAATTAAACTAACCCGTGTTGTTGTTGTTATGATGTTTCCCATCATGTTTTCTGGGTTGCTATTCATGTTAGGGTACAATGATAGACAGACAACGAATACTTCAATCTATTCTGCTTAGTGATGTTCTAATGAACCAAATTTTTTGTACTTGTGACCTGACCTGATAATACTATATACCTAGCTATAACAACACGGAAGAGACAAGTGGCTTACGACACAGAGAATCATATTGTGGGAGAGTAACTTGTGGCCATCAAATAGCTATTAGTAGAAGTATTAGCTACTAATGCTCATATTGTTTATTACCCCCTTTTTCTTTTAGTACCCGTAATTAGTAAATAGTATAGTTTATTTAAGCTTTGTGTTACAATATTTTTGGAATCAGTTTTTTATTATTATTCACAATATTTTTATACAACACAAAAAACTAACAAACTTGAACCCGGGACCTTAGCTGCCGTAGTAACTTCGTTGGTTTAGAACGTGTCCTGTATTGAAGGAAAGGTCCCAAGTTCAAACCTCGGCTGCGGCGAAATATTTTGGATATAAAAGTTTGTTAAACTATAGCCAAGCATGCGTTATTGCTTATAAATAAAAATTCTATAAATACAAAACTACTACCTAAAAAACCTAAGTCTAGAGTGCCGCAGACAGTGCGGCAGGGCCCAAACTACCGGTGGTTACGGCTGCAGAATAAGGAACCTCCTGACAAAGTTTACATATTGCAGTAACATATACGATGAGACAAAGTAACGACAAGACGCGGGTGGTCATTGCCGATGCCAGCCGCTGTTAATCACTTCGAACTCGATATGAAATTGACATCATAAACGGCTCCTTTTTAACACCTACCATTATTCAAAAGAATTTCTTGTCGTAATGTCCTAACTATTTAGTTTACTCAAATGTTTTATAGCTCCGCAGTACGACGGAAACTGTTGATCCTATGATAAAATTCACTTTCCGGTTAACGTTTACATCATTTTTATCAGGTTATTTGTAAAATATTAGTATGTATGTACCTATTGCTCACAGTTTTACAGTTTGTTTGCGAAATCATTTTTCCGAATCTTATCTCGTTTTATCTTAGTGTTCATTATTTTATAGATTAAATATTGATATAACCTTTTAAGACTGTCATAGTTATTGTACTCTTGAATTATGAAAATTAGTCAACTTTTGACGAATGCACAAAAATCATTTCATTTTATACCGTGCATATATTCTGAAATTTCAATTCTGTCACATATCACATCAAATTCATACAAAGCATTACAACGTAAAATAGAGCTATCCAAACAATTGCAGCTCGTCCTACAAGAACAAATTAAATATCAACTTGTGTCTCTTATCCCCAAACTGTAGCCTCCAATGAAAGCCCAAATTGTAAATAAAAAAACATGCACCACTTACCAACGATGCCAACGAGGACGGAGTAAGTCAGGAACAAGCTGTAGTCGACTTCGGTGAATTTGAACTTGAAGCGCGTGAACCAGTATGTCATCTGCGCCTCACCTTTATCCCAAACGAAACAGGTATTAGTCAAGTGCCGGTGGATCTGGAAACATTTGGCGTGACAGGCTCGGTGTGCCTCAAGGAAAGAGAAAAAGAGACTTACACTGGGAATGCACGAATAAATGATTTATTTATTTATATGAATATAATGGAGACTGATCTTAAAAAATAGCAAAATGTGAGGACCTGTACAATGCCACAGACAATGCTCTACTTGTGGCGGAGTACTGGTCCAAAAAAATATAAAGCCGAAGGATCGACTCGCTAAGAAGAAGAAGCAACACCACAAAAGAGCAAGGTTATGGCCGTGGGTAACAGTTGCAGTGCCACCCAGCACATAAATTAATAATAGAATTAAAAAAAATAACCTTTCTCAAATTACAAGTCAATCACTTAATTTACAAATTACAATCACTTAAATAAAAAAAAGTATTATCATGATACAAAACATAAATATGATGATATAAAAAAATTATCATCTTTAGGTCTTATACAAATGTATGGCGCCCTCATGGCATTCTTTCAACCGATAAATGAATCATACAGATAGCATTAGCGATTTTAGTGTACATACATAAAAAGTACAGAAATACATACACATCGAATTGAGAATGTCCTTTTTCTTTGGTTAAAAAGTTCCATAGGACACTGCACTCGTCACGTTAAGTTATCGGCATTCAATGCCCATGTTAAGGCGTTATTGAAAATATTTATATTTTTGATAATATTTTGTTTCATTTGTAAATATTGTATTGTAAAAAAAAAATATTGTTCGTTCACAACCACAACACAATAAATCCAGGCTCACCTCAAACAGAAGTAAATTAATAATTTATTTGCTTATGTTTTAATTTAAGGAAAGTCTCCAAGTCAAAGCAAATATGCTTTTGTCAAACCTAACGTAAATTTTAATAATGATAAGGAAATAGCTTGAAGGCCAGTATAATTAGTTTTATCTAGAAATATGCGTATTACTAGTTTTGAAGCTCACGATACGAAATCGATTTTGCGTAAGCATTTCTTTCAATACAGTCATTTAAAAACATTGAAGTGCGTAACTGCGCCTAATTAGGAACCAATAAATAAATTAGTTTAATGTTGCAATATCAAAAATAGCCGTGACCGTGAGGTCACGGCTATTTTTGACCCCCGACGCAAAAAGGATTTGTCTGTCTGTGGGATCGTAGCTCTTAAACGGGTGAACCGATTTAGATGTGTTTTTTATTTTAAAGCAGGTTTTCTAGCGGTGGTTCTTAGACATGTTTTATCAAAATTGGTTTAGCCGAATTTTAATTTTTATATGCATTTTAAACCATGATTTTTTAAATTTTATATTACTGAATTTTGCTTGATTTTGAAAAATATATATTATGCATCTGTTGATATAATTATATTTCGCATAATAATCTCCATTCGCATTATTTTGTACGTTTGCCCGCAAATGCGCAAGGCAGCGCAACACAGCGCGTAGTGTTAGTTTAACCGTAATAGCACAGAATACTAAGGGACAGAAGCATCACTCCGCAGAGAAATTTAAACAGATAGTAACTCTTGCTATGACGCAATAAAATTCAATTCAGCTCGCGTAGCGCTGCATACCTACCAGTCATATTAACCTACAGAGCGCCTCTCTTTCTATCGCATAGCTCTTATCTCTTCTGACGCGGCGCGTGTAAAGACGCGCGACCCGCCGTCGGTGTCCGGCTATGTACTTGTCCTACAGTGCGGAGTGCGCTAGGCCTGGTAATACGAGTAGTTAGTATTCTTTGGTTTAACTATGTATATCTGCAACTGTAACGTCAAAGCATCCATCCCTCTTCTATAAACGAAATGTTTTGCTTCTACTTTCATCTTACGAACACTCAAGGAGTGGAACGCATTGCCAACGTTTGTTTTTCCTGACAATTACAACCTGGGACACTTCAAATCGAGAGTGAACAGGTATATTCTAGGCGAGCGTGTTACACCTTAGACCACATCATCGCTTACCATCAGGTGAGATTGTGGTCAAACGCAAGCCTATAACTAGAAAAAAAAAAAACCGGCCAAATGCAAGTCGGACTCGCGCACGAAGGGTTCCGTACCGTTATCCATAAAAACGGCAAAAAAATCATGTTTGTTGTATGGGAGCCCCCTTAAATATTTATTTTATTCTGTTTTTTAGTATTTGTTGTTATAGCGGCAGCAGAAATACTTCATCTGTGAAAATTTCAATTGGCTAACTACGTATTACGGTTCATGAGATACAGCCTGGTGACAGGTGGACACACAGACAGACGACGGATGGACAGCGAAGTCTTAGTAATAGGGTCCCGATTTACTTTTTGGGTACGGAACCCTAAAAATGCATGCTCATGTAGGGTTAAGACACACCCTTTGACGTCCTTTAACCGTTCAGAGACGGTTATCACTACTCACGATTGCACGGGTGTCCACCAACCACGGGGCGGGCCGATATATTGCTTTCCATCTTTAAAAAAAAATTGCAGACAAGTGGTTAAGAAATTCTTAAGTGTTCTCCAGAAGTTCAGCAAAGCACTAGTAAGTAAATAATAGCCTCAATTACGGTTGCAATCATCCAGTTGCGTTGATTGCTTAGTGTTTTGGCGTTTTCCTATTGTTAGCAAGTGCCCGATAAGGCAATAATGTGTATTTAGTCATCGGAACTGGTCAATTATGTAATAAAATAGCAGTTCTGCTGGCCGATTCAGAACCTCACGACAACTCATTTGTCGATCGATTCGGTTTGATATCGTACGATTCAAAATATTTTAAATTCACAATAGTCGAATCGACGTTCAAATTGTCGTAGTCGATAACCAATCGTAACCGTACGATAAACGCGTATTTATCGACCGAGAACGTTATTCACAATGCAGTTATCGAAGCAAAGTTATCGAACGTCCGATTAATTTCCACGACAACTTATCGAGTGCAACATATCACTCGAAAGCATTAGATTTGACCGTCAATACCGAGTATATTCCGTGTGTTGTTAAATAAACTACATTTTCTACTACAAATAAAATAAAACTCACAGTAAGATTCAACATAAACTAATTATATGTAATAAAGTACCTACCAAGTCTAGTATTTATTTATGGGTTAAGTTCGCTTTGATTGTTTTAGAACTATTTACCTACTACTATACGATTACTTAATAAGATGCATAAATCTACCGAAATAAAATCACTGTACCTATATAATTATTATAAAGTACTCTGTGATACTATGTAATTGTAATTTTGGTATTTACTTAACATTTCTAACGAAACTTGATGAGGCTCGTCTTCTCGCTCGATCTTCTTTTAATAATTTCAAAACATGATAAAGAAAACAATTTGCGATAGACATTTAAATTTGGCGGTTTGTCAATGTCTAAAGCATAGATTAAACATTAATGTCAAGTGGATATCAGCAGGTGGGTGTTTACGAAGCTCTTGTTTTTTTATATTTCTACCAATATCTGGCGCTTATAATTGTTCATTATATTTTAATTCGTGATAAACGTTGTTATAATAAATTTTGATAACTTGAAAACATTTTATATCGTCTAGATAATAATACAATTTTCTGCGAGTATTGCACACAAAACGAACTCCGTAAATGCAACACGTTGTCGTATCGATTTCGATATCGTAACCGAAACCGTGTCGAATCCTCGGGGCGGATGTTCTGAATAGCTCGAAAAGAAACCTACGACACGAGATCGTTATCCAATCGAATCGATTCGGTATGTTGTCGTGGGGTTCTGAATCGGCCAGCTGGTTAGATTGAGTACCTATCGTTGGTGGCGGGATGCAAAACTGTACTTGTTTATATCTTAAAATATATAAATGACTTCGCTATTTAAAATTTTAATAACGACAGTATGAAAATCTGCATTATTTCCGAGGCAATAAATACTCAGTCTACTAGCTGCGCCTCGCGGTTTCACCGCAATTTCCCGGGATAAATAAAAGCCTATGATTTTTCCAAGACATATCAAATAACTACTAACTAACTAACTTAAATCAACACAGAATTTGAATTAGAATACCAAATTTCATCCAATTCCCTTCCTACTGAACGGAATTTGATGAAATTTGGTATGTCTTTACTTTTGCATGATTGAGTAACAAATAAATCTAATATATAAAATTCTCGTGTCACAGTTTTCGTTGCCATACTCCTCCGAAACGCCTTGACCGATTTTGATGAAATTTTTTGTGCTTATTCGGTATCTATGAGATTCGGCCAACATCTATTTTTTTTTTAATATTTTTTTTTAATTTATATGGCAAAACAACGTTTGCCGGGTCAGCTAGTAATAAATAAATAATAAATAACGCCCATAGATCACATACATAGATCCTGACCCCTAACTAGGATTCCCTGTACCTAGGGAACCAGGAACTATGAGTACCATGGTCCCACAACACCCAGACACGAAACAAATGATTGCACTTTTTTTTCTGTGCACAAACATTTGTCCCGTCGCCGTCGCGGGAATCGAACCCGCAACCTCAGTGGTGTATGAGATTTGAGCCAACCAAACCACAACACCACAGAGGCTGTCCATATCCATCGCATTAATAATATTATTAGGAAGGATGTTTAGACTGATTTGTAGTTACACTACACGGCTTTTTAAACTTATTATAATATACACTCTCAAAAGAAATTTTATGTATAATATTACCATGAAAATACCAAACACATGTCAGTTTTGCTGATTGCCAAAATGAATAATAGTCTGTACCTTATTAATGTCGTCTAAAATGATAAGTGATAACTTCTAGGTTCAAGGTTTGTGCAAAATTTGAGTTTACCTCATTTGGTGCAAACGTCTGTTTAAAACATTATTTTTTAGAAAAAACAATACAATACAATACAATAACACTTTATTGCATACCACAAACATAATTACGTGAACAAAATAGAAATCTTAATCTTATCTTATCTTATCTTAACTATCTTAACAAAAACCGACTTCAATGTATCTTCGAAGTCCAAGGTCACATATCGATGAAATTTATATGGGACCACTTCGTAGCTATACTGAACCCGACGCAAAAAGAATTTTTCAAATTGGTTCATAAATGACGGAGTTCTGAGGTAACAAACATAAAAAATAAAAAAAATAAAAAAAATACAATCGAACAGAGAACCTCCTCCTTTTTTGAAGTCGGTTAAAAAAAATACAATCGAACAGAGAACCTCCTCCTTTTTTGAAGTCGGTTAATAAAATCTAATGGAATCAGGCGTGACGTTGCGGAAATTCATCTCAAACCTGAAACGCAATGAAAATGCAATGAAAATATCTAGTGTAATTCCGCTGAATATTATGTAGGCTTTTTGATTCAATATGATAGTGAGTTTAATGTTTTATATAAAATATAAGATATATGATAAGACTGCCTATTGTACTTATTAATTATTTATAACCAACTGTAATTCTGTTTTCTTTTTTAAGTGCAATAAAGTGTTATCTATCTATCTATCTATGATGTACAAAAAATAATTAAGTAAATATTAATAATTCATTTTATAACAAAAAATACTGACTTAAAATCTATAGCTACTGACTTAAAATCAATAGCTATACTAAACCCAACGCAAAATTTTCCAAATTGGTTTATAAATGTCGGAGTTCTGAGGTATTTCCAAATTGGTTTATAAATGTCGGAGTTCTGAGGTATTTCCAAATTGGTTCATAAATAACGGAGTTCTGAGGTACATAAAAAAAATACAGTCGAATTGAGAACCTCCTCCTTTTTACGTCGGTAAAAAAACCCAAAAAAAAACATATCCCAGTTTTCCACAATTTTAATATTTTGACAACATAGAAATCGGTTTCTCCTGCGGCGTGAAACACAGATAACTGGAAACGAAGGGGATATCATTTATCTACAGTTAGACACGTACGTATAAAAAAAGTGACGTGCGATATTCACCAGAACCATATCAATAGCAGAAACCCCATTTGTATAGATAAATCACGCTTATTTTGGCATCCGTGATTAACTCGAAAAGTTTACCATCCTACTATTATTATTAATGCGAAAGTTTGTGCGAATGGATGTAGGTATGGATGTTTGTTACTCAATCGAGTAATATTGAGCGAGTGTGGCTCAGCGGGAACTCGTGTGCCTTTCGATCCGACGCACTTGGGTTCGAATCCCGACTCGGCCCTGCACCAATGACTTATAGTTAAGTGCAGATTTTGCACGCTCGCTCTAAAACGGTGAAGGAAAACATCGTGATGAAACCCGCTTACGCGCTTTGGAGTGGTAGGCTCTAGCCGTGGTTGTAATACCACCCACCGAACAAAGCCATGACGTCAAGCGACCTAGTCGTGTTTCGGGATGATGTTCGGTGAACCGTCGGGGAGACGGGTCTGAGCAGCCGCACAATGCCGTCTCTCTCTAGGTCTATGTGCTTCATCTTAGGCCACATAATCGCTTCACATCAGGCGAGATAGTGGCCAAACATGGATCTATAAAGCGTAAAAAAACAAAAAAAAAACACTTAAAAACTACTGAACGGAGTTTCATAATCATAATCATTTTATTTATAAAGCTAATTTACACGCCATAAGATATAATACTGAGTACTTTATGATATATTACAAAAGTATCAGCATTAAAAATTATTAAAATGTCAAAAATATTATTTAATTTGGTATTTAGGTATATTAGGTCCTGGAAAAGAACATAGGCTACTTTTTATCCGGGAAACTGCGGGTGAAACCGCGGGGCGCAGCTAGTTAACTATAATAGTACTAGCTGCTGCACGCGAGTTCGTGCGCGTGGGATTTGGTAATAATGCGATCCTTCGAGAATTTCAGTAAACTAAAATTTAAACACCCCCCGATACAAAAATCCTATAAAAAGTAAGAAACGGATCATCATTTTATTGATAATGTCCTCCTTATCTGTGTGTCAAATTTCATCAAGATCGGTTCTGCCATTTAGTAATGAAAAGGTAAGAGAGACCTACACTCGTATTTACAACACTAGCTGCGTCAGTGTATACAAAATCTACATACCTACCAAATTTCATCAAAATCCATTCAGTAGTTTTTGCGTGATTGAGTAACAAACATCCATCCGTCCATCCTCACAAACTTTCGCATTTATAACCGATTAGGAGGATTCGTGTCAATTAAATTACTGGGCATTATGAGACTCAGCAGCTTATTGTCTCAGGGTGACGAGCGCAATCCAGCGCCGCGCAGAATTTTGCTAAACAAAGTTCTGGGTGGTGCTGTTATTGTTATGGGCTGGCGTATTTCTTACAATCAGGCAAACGAGCAGCTCGTCTCGTCATTCAGTTGCATAAAAAAAAAATCGCTATTTATTTTTCTATGGAAACTGATGAGATAAATGAAGTGTAGTTTGTGTGCTACTCTTGCCTCGTGAAATGGCTTTCGAGGTAATCTTCAAAGCATCCTTTACAGCTTTCACATTATCGATTTCAGGTTCTAGCTCACTGCGACCGATACGATTTACCGAAACGATATTGAGACGCTTACCTTCCATCTACATCCATGAATGGCCGCTTCCCTAATAGAGTTGATTATTGATTAAGAATATAATATTGAAGAAGTGTTAAGACGGGTCTCAACTTATTGGTAAACAAATCAAAAGTCAACGTCAAAGTATTTTTTTTCTTTGTTATCTCAGTACTGTCATTTATGAACCGATTTGGAAAATTCTTTTTGCGTTGGGTTCAGTATAGCTATGAAGTGGTTAAATATAAATTTCATCGATATTTCACCTTGGACTTCGAAGACATGTACATTGAAGTCGGTTTCTTTTTTGATAAAATGTATACTGTTTCTATTGTCCGTTTATTTTATTATAAGTACATTTATTCAATACAGTATTATACATATATTCAATTCATTAATTCAATTAGTGTTTTATATTGCTATTCTGTTACGTGAAACAAGGTCTATGAACCCGTATCGTAGACCCTTAGCTATTTTGTCATTTAAATTGGATACTCTACTTATCTTGATATATATTTTATAGATATTTTATAGTGACTAAAACCTGTGAGATTGGTAAAGTTAAAATTTGTCCGACTTTAATGAACCGACTTCAAAAACTTAAAACTAACTAACTCACTTTAACTAGCTTAACTTAGTTTAGCTTTTTTAAGTTTTTTAACTAGCTTTTGTAAACTTTATTATGAGTGTGTTTCCTACAAATAAATATCATTTCATTTCAAAAAGAGGAGGTTCTTAATTAGACTGTATGTGGGAACGTAATGGACTGATGATGACGATGTATTAATTATTGTATCGAAAAGGCAGATATAAATTTCAGATCAATATTATGGATGGAGTGGTGTTTGTTGTGCTTTACTGTTTCTGATATTTAGCATTTACAGCCTTTTTAGCTCATGTTTAAAAATTACAAGGACCATTAGACCATTTATTGCTTCTGGATTTAATAGACAGTTTCTCAGAAGAAGATTCTGATTTTGAATTTGACGCACGTGTTGCGTCAGAATGCGAAAAATTTGGATGTAAAGTCATATAGAACTTAAAAATGATCGAGGCGAATTCAATCTCTTCAAGGATCTATCAGATAATAAATTTACTATCTATTTCCGAAAACCAAGGGCGACATTTATGGTGATTAATGATTTGATCAAAGAGGATATTAAAAAAAATACTAAAATGCAACAACAATGTATAAAGTAAAGAAATATATATTTGTATACGCAGATAACATCTGACCATCTTTCGATATTTGTCGGTGCCCACAGATACTTGACGAGTTATCTGCTTAGTGTGCGTTGCTCCTTGAGTTTGGTATAGAGAGCGATATTGACAATATTGCGATACGCGCTCCAGATACAGAGACCTTACCGTATCTGCATAGTGTGTGTGACACGCTTTATAAGGTGTTAGATTTTAGAAAAAAATATATAAATAAATTAAAAAAAACTTAATTGTACAGGTATGTAGTACTTTTATGTATTCTGTGGTACAGGTTCGAGCAAATCATTTTTATTTCTAAATTGACAAGAGTTAAGTATGAAAGTACCTAGTGAGCGCTGGACTTATACAATTAATTATTCTGTGGTGACAGCATTTTCCTTCTCCGACATAGCCTAAAGAAACTTCCCTATATTTCTACCCTTCACATGCATACTTCCGGGTTGGTTCCTGTTATATTAAACTGGTCATGTTTGGGGTAGATAGCCCGAAGGCGAACGTAAAACTAAACCTAGCCGGATGACTTAAAGTTTCGAAGCTGAGCTTGATGTTATATGGTATATATAATAACTTACCATCTAACTTCTTATCTTAGTTACTATTAATATTTGTTCTGTGACCCTACTGAAACTATGTTTTGTAATAAACTGCTGAAATTTACCTCCACTGTATCGAACTGGGCTCTTTATTAGTTTTTAACCGACTTCAAAGAAGGATAATAGAGAACTCTATTCGATTGTTTTTTTTTTTTATGATTGTTACCTCAGAAATCCGTCATTCATGAACCGATTTGAAAAAATATTTTACGTTGGATTCAGTATAGCTACGAAGTGGTCCCATATAAATTTCATCAATATTTGATCTTGGACTTCGAAGATACATTGAAGCCGGTTTTATTGTTTGATAAAACGTATACTTGTAAATTAATAAGACTAGATCTTTGAAGCAACTTCAACGCAATAATAAAGGGGTTAAAGCGAGTTAGGCAAAAGCAATATTTAAAGACTTATTATATAATATATTTTTACTATAATGCAAAATACGACTCCGAACGGGATCTGAACCCGTGACCCGCTCCCGCCTATAGGCGACGAGTGCGATGACTGTTAGGTGCCTACGCGCCATTTTTGGTTTATAGTATATTTTGTTTATACAATGTATTTACCGTCAAAACTTTTATTTCTGTTTCAACATCATACAAAAATATAACGACTGATAAAGACACTTTAATGACGGGCCAATACGGATTTTTGCTAATGAATATTGGAATCTTTAAAAATATTCTCCATTCTATCACCGGACGACCAGACGTACGGCAAGCCGTCATCAATTTATGGTTGACATCCCTCCTGCTCGCACCAAGCGCTTTGCTTCGACCTTCATAATGCGAACGGCCAAGGAGTGAAACTCTGCCGGCTTTTGTGTTTCCGGATAGCTATATTCTGGGTGTCTTTAAGACATGTGTGAACAGGTTTCTTCTATAAATAGTAAAAAAAAACATGCTTTTATAGTTATTGTGCCAAAAATGTCATAGTTTTGAATGGATCACGATATCTTTGTTGTAAAATATTTTACTTGAGTTGTTTTAAGACCGGGCTCAGTTTCAGTCCGGCGTTCATTAGGTGAAGCCTAACTCTAGCAGTGGACCACTACAGGCTGATGATGTTGATGATGATGAGTTAATTTTTCAAGCTTTTATGTAACTTCACCCGTAAACAGTATCTGTGGGTCAAGTCGTGCAGCTGAATTCTAAACATTTTCCTGTTATCCAATTCAGCAGCAAGAGTGAACAGGTTTCTTCAAGGCAAGCGTGCATCATTTTCGACCGCATCGTCGCTTAACAACAGGTGAGACAGCAGTCAAACGCAAGCCTATAACTAATAAAAAAAATAGCTGAAATTTTTTACATGCTTAATGTGAAAGTACACTGCAATGATCTGATGATGAACTCCGAAGGTGGACATAGGAACTCAACTACTACATGAAACATACAATTAACTGTAGTGATTTTGATAAAACCACCGTCCTTCCAAATTATGTTAGTCCTTTCTGTTCAAAGGTTGTCTGGAAGAGATCGCTTTGAGCGATAAGACCGCCTATTGTTATGCTGATTACTGTGACATGTACCGATTTTTCATGTACCAAGTTAAAGGTTTTTAACAATTAAGTGTTTATCTATATAATAATATCGAGTTTGGGCGTTGTTCTTGTCTTGGCAGGTTTTTTTGTTATATTTGGTGACTACGGTGAGCTCATTAAATTTATGGAGTAGGTGACTAACAATAATTTGGTAAACTAGCTCTTCCCCCGGTTTGACTCGTAGTTTTCCAGAAAATGTAGCCTATGTTCTTTTCCTGGACCATATACCTATATCAAATTGTAATGTTTTTAAATTCTATTTTTATTTGTTCTTGTTATGTTTTTGGTGTACAACAAAGCGTTATCAATCAATCAATCAAATTAAACAAAATCTTTTCAGTAGTTTATGCGTGATTTAGTTACAAACATCCGTCTATAGATCCATGCCATATATCCTCACAAAGTTTCGCGTTTATAATATTAGTATGATGAATATTGATATTAAAAAATAATTAAACCTAATGTTTTCAAAATACACTTAAACGAATAAAATTAAATTCGAACTTGGCTGTGCTGTGCTCGTATTTGGCAGTTTTATGCAAAGAAATTGGGCAGTTTAAACACCTGTTACGCAAACAAGGTACAATGTACTTGTTTTCTAATAGCTGTCTTAGGACTAGATGCGCTGCACCCTGCGATTTCACCCGCAGTTTTCCGAGATAGAAAATGCCTATGCATTAATTCAGGGTATAAGCTATCTCTATTCCAAATATCACTCAAACCCGTTGAGCCGTTACCGTGTGAAGAAATAACAAACATACATACAAACTAACATACAAACTTTCGCATTTATAATCGTAGTGCGACTAGTTTTGGGTTTCTCTAGAAGCTTCATAAAGCTAATAGTAATATATCAAAACCAGTTGTATTTTGAAATAAAACAAAAAAATGTATAATAACTGTATACCTAGCTAGTAATTTATACAAAACAGTAAAATTTTCCAATGTTACAATAAATTACATATCCTCACAATGCGTCAGACTGTAATAATTTATGTCAGTGTTAGGTGGTTGACAAATGCGTAAGATACTGTAAGCTATGTAATATAAAAAAAAGTTCAATTTACTACCAAACAAAAGAACTCTAATGTTTTGCTCTCACAATGCCAGTATGCGATAAAGCATGAGATTCGCCATTACAAACCGAGAATATGCAAAGTTTTACATTCGCTCGTAAAATTCACAATAGCGAGTACCAACTGATCACGGTTCGTGCCTGGATTTTATGTTGTGTTGTGATTGTGATGGTTTATTGCAAAATAAAGATAAATCTTCCAAGCATAATCTTTATGGATGATGTTTTCATATATTTCTTTTCCACCCCGTAAATCGGTAATTTTCTCGTTTTCTCATACGGGTATTGCATTTTCCCGAGAAAAAAGCTATACCATGTGGTAATTTGGGTAATTAACTGCGTACTATGCTATGTGTAAAGTATGTTGATTGCCAGTATTTTCATTACACCAAAAGAACTTTCATCAAAATACTGGCAAATCAACAATAATTTTACTTTTACTTAATATAGAAGACTTAAATGTCTACCTACACATTGCATGTAAATCTTGAATAGATTATTACTAGGTATCCAAAATTATGTTAATAAATATTTACCAAGAACCGGTCCAACCATGAGCATATATGTGAAGAGTATCATAAATATCTGCAGACGTCGCGACACCTTGCATATAAATCTTAAATAGATTATTACTAGGTATTCAAAATTATATTCATAAATATTTACCAAGAACCGGTCCAACGATGAGCATATATGTGAAGAGTATCAAAAATATCTGCAGACGTCGCGTGTACTGTCGTTTCTTGAACGCCACATTCACTGTCGCCACTAAGTCATTTATTGAAAACATAGAAATACAATTACTACTATCTTTCTTTTCTTCACATTCCACAGTCTTTTTCGTTTTCGTTTTTAGCCTTAGAGAAATGTAAACAAACCCGGTCATGTAAAACACACACGCGACTGAAAATATGCCATAGTACCCGAATTTGTTAGTCATGTAACCACTAAGAGCGAGACCTATCGGTCTACTGAGAGTCAATAAGGCAGTTATAATCCCTAATCTAAAAGTCCTTTCGGATTCAGTGGTAATGTCTGTCACGTAGCTGTAGACAGCCATGGTAACAGCCACGCGGCCGCCGGCCAGCGCTGGCGGAAGCCCTTCTATAAGAGCAGTCTCGTTCACTCCTATTTGGAGGAAGAAGATGGTGCTTATAATAACACCTAAAGCCGCAATAAACTTCCCCAGAATGGGAAGCATCATGAACGGTTTCCTGTTTCCCGTTCTGTCGCTCCACGCTCCTAAGAAAAGCGTAAGTATGCCAGGCAGTGCAGTCTGGAGTGGATAACTCCACGCCGTCATTGTAGCTACCAGTTTCTGCACATTTTTCTCCTGTTCTGAGTAATTGTACGTTTTCCCCTGCATTATATGCTTGCAGGTGGTTTCATCGTAATTCAAATTCACTAGACATGATTTCTCTAAGCATAGGTTCTGTACTGCTAATCCTGCGAGCACGCTCGGTAGCATATAACATACTACAAAGGGTTCCACTGTAATTTTGGATCTAAAGGACCACGTCTCCTTTATAAACTGTTTTAGCCGCAAGTTCCATTTCATTTCTGTTTTCTTGAGTTCCACTGCACAAGGGTTGCACTTGCATTCTGTGTTCAAAACTTTTTCGGGCACTTCCACCCGCAGCGTCATTTTGATAACTGCGTCCCACTACAACGTTCATTTGTTTATGAACAAACGATTTAAATTTTATTGTTCCAACTTGACTTCGACCACCTTAGAAACCGATTTTCTTTATTTTACAATATTTTTATTTAGTTATTTGTGTCACAAAATATCGGCAGCAGCGCTTGGTCGTGTCCGCGGGCTGCGCGCGTTTGCCTTATTCTGACGGCGGCTGCTGCGTACGCGCCGAGACCCGCGACTGGCTATCAGCTGGCCGCTGGTACAGTTTAATTTGTACTTTATCAACGTTGAACCGTTCTGCGTTATCACGTGGCCGTGCTTGGATACGACTCACGTATGCCTAATAATTAATTAGGTTCTGTGGTGGACTATGGAGCTTGTCTTCACCGTGACTAGCCTTGAAAGGGTCAATGCTAAAACGTGTCACCGCTAATAGTCTGCTTCTAATCTTCAGGGCTAGTCTGACGCTACTTCTTGTAGCTTGATCAACTTAAAGCTTTTTAACTGCAACCACGTGAATGTTTTGTTGTGCTACTGCATTACCTATAGGCATATTTTAATTTGTAAATAAAAATGACCTAGGCATTATTACCCAGGCATAATTTTATTTGCGTTGGCAATAATAGTTCCTAACATAAATATAATTATCAATGGCAAATAAAAATATAATAACGGTTATATAAATATGAAACGCATAATAATTAGGCTCACTTGTCGATGTGTTTTTGTATGTAAAATGCGATTTTACCTCTTTCATAATTTTACCTATATTAGATTTACTATATCATAAAATTTTACCTAATCATGAAGGTTATACCTACTTATATACCATGAGTAACTCTCAACTTATAGGTAGATATGTAGTCTATGTGGTTTGTCACAAACAATGATATTGCGTGACGTAGATCTGTTGCTTATAAATACCAACTATTCAACATAGTCATTATGACGACCCAATAAAAAAAAAACTAAAATATCTCAATAAATAATTGCAGTAATAAATGATGCAGATTATGCGTCATATTATATGCACTAGAATTTGATTTAGAAACTGCATATTTACCATGTATTTGATTTATTTGCAACAAATACATGGTAAATATCCCGTTTCAAAATCAAATTCTAGTGTCTGTGACCATGATAGTTTAAAAACATATTATATGCAAGTCAGATTATACTCCCCCCCCATACTCAATTATTATTGTTCTCTCTTCTGACTTAAAAACAAGTACCTATTATCAAACAAAAAACCGACTTCAATGTATCTTCGAAGTCCAAGGTCAAATATCGATGGAATTTATATGGGACCACTTTGTAGCTACACTGAACTTAACGCAAAAATAATTTTCCAAATCGGTTCATGAATGACGGAGTTCTGAGGTAACAAACATAAAAAAAAATACAATTCAATAGAGAACCTTCTCCTTTTTTGAAGTCGGTTAAGAATGGAACGCGCGACGTATTGTTACGCATCGGCTATGCTTGTAGCAAAAACCTAGAATCTGAAATATCAGCAAACGGTACTTTTGATATTTATACTTTGGAGCGCCGCGCGGTGAATTACGCCATTTCTGCATTTTTTCTTCTAAATATTACTATTACTTAAAATAATATTTTATAGGCATGTTAACAATTTCTGGAATGCTATAAACTTACCCTTATTTATCGTTTGGAGTTTATTTTAGTAGAAAACGGTTTTCATAAGTTAATTTTTATGCAAAAGTTACCCACTGACAATTTAATCTGTGGTCAACGATGCTGGTACATCATCTATCAAGCCATTATAATACTATACTTCTGTAATTCTATTTTTGCTGTGTACTGGTTCATCATCATTATCATCATCAGCCCATTAAATTCCCACTGCTGGGACACGGGCCTTCTCTCATAGAGAGAGTATGGGCTATAATCCACCACGCTGGCCCAGTGTAGGTTGGTGGATGTCAAAATATGACCTTGAAATATTTTTTTGATTAATTCTTGGACGCGCCGGTTTCCTCACGATGTTTTCCTTCACCGTTTTTGGAGCGAGTGTTAAATCCGTACATAACTTAAGAAAGTCAGTGGTGCGGCGGGCCAGCGAGATTCGAACTCGGGTGCGTCGGATCGAAAGCCGCACATACTCCCACTGAGCCACACTCGCTCTACTGTGTACTGTTTGTTGATACTAAAATTATACAAAAAATAAGTAATAGGTACGTAGGTATACTGAATCGTTACAGGTAAGTACCATGAAACAATAAGCTTCACTTCTTCTTTCGTGCGGCCAACCCTGGTGTCGGAGTTTTAAGACCGCCCGAAGGCCTCCGACATGGCCTTACAAACAGTCACCCATCCAAATGGTGTCCGCTGCAAAAGTTGCTTAACATAGCAGATGAATTACAGAAGATGATAGGTAGGTATGTACCATAGAAAGTGAGCAAAACAATGTACCAAAGAGGCGCTACCCGTACCTAAGCATAACAAGAAGGGACTGACGTTGGCCTTCTAGTGGGAGCAAAGTGGGTTGTGTTGTGACTCCGATCGACTCGCAATCGGAAACGAGGTACTTTTTTATGTAACTGAGACGAACAAGTCGTCCGCCCGATGGTTAGCGCCACGCCTGCGCACAACAGTCGCAGTGCCACCCAGATCCTTTAATAATATTAATAAAAAGCACTGCATTGCGCTCATCACCCCGAGACATCAGACATCAAGTCTCATATGCCCAGTAATTTCGCTGGCTACAATGCCGTTCAAACCGGAACACAGTAATGCTTGCGCACTGCTTGGCGGCAGAATAACTAGCAAAGCTGTGTACCTACCTACCCAGACGGCCTCCCGCATACGAGAGACCTACCACGAGTACTTTACCGTTATCGTTACGTTTACCATAAAAATAAGCGTAAGTGCTCCAAAATTAGTCGAGGAGGCGAGGAAGTCTGGCAAACACCGCTTCCCACTATACCTACTACTTACTTTGGCTGCTAACAACCCTATTGCACTGGAAGGCCGGTTTTATTGTTCATCCGTTGGTCCCACCGCCGTCGTACCACCAGTACGACGAAGGAATTTAATAAAAAAAAACCGGCCAAGTGTATAAAAACGACAAAAAAATCATGTCTGTGGTATGGGAGCCCTCTTAAATATTTATTTTATTTTGTTTTATTAGTATTTTTTGTTATAGCGGCAACAAAAATAAATTAAAAATGATAAAATTTCAAATGTCTAACTATCACGGTTCATGAGATACAGCCTGGTGAAAGTCGGACAGACTGACAGACGGACGGACAGCGGAGTCTTAGTCTTAGCAGAGAAAACTAAATATTACGTAATAGGGTCCCGTTTTGCCCTTTGGGTAAGGAACCCTAAAAATGATATTATTATTCCCGTTGGTTCCACAGGGCTTGTCAATGGGACGAATGGGAATAAAATGATATTTTTATTTTTTATGTCCGTTTGTCCCACTAATATGACGCTATGTTCTGACAAATTTATAATGAACATACTAGACATTATATTCCATGCAAGACCTCCAAGTATTCCAAGTCCACCGGTAAACAACATAATAAATAATTGACAACATATTCGAAGCTTGTCAATAAATCCTATTTCCTCATTATAGTGCCATCTCCAAGCGAAGCAGGAAGTTTTCAAAAACTTACTTATACCAGACTTATACGCATTTTCATGACATAACTATAACGTCACGGCGTAAATATTATTTGTCGTTTACCAGTTTACGTCTTACCTATATAATTAAAAATGAATGTATGTTTGTCCTCTATATGTTCCTTAACCTGAATTGATCCGATTGTGATGAAAATTTGGTGGTTTTTCTGTGTTAGCCCGCGAGGGTTCCTGGCCCAAAAAATCTGGCATTGCAACGCATTTCGGGTGCAGGGAAATTAAAATACAAACTAAAATTTGTACTTATAGGAAGCGACTTGTCGTGTTTCGGGATGGTGTTCGGTGAACCATCGAGGAGACGGGTCTCAGCAGCGGCTCAACTGCCGTCTCTCTCTAGATCTATGTGCTCCATCTTAGGCCACATCCTCGCTTCACATCAGGGCAGATAGTGGCCAAACATAAATATTAAGCTTAAAAAATGTATGTGTTACCAACTGTAATTTATTTTTTAAGTGCAATAAAGTGTTTTCTGTCTATTCTATCTATCTATCTAAAGTTTTAATATGACAAACATTTTTTATGTTTGTTTCCATGTTCCGTTACATATCGTATTTGTTAAATTTTATATGAAAGACAATTATTTTCCTCTTCATTAGGCTTCGAGTGTTTAATGCACTCCAAGCCTATGGCCATCAGTCGTGATTGTTTTCGTAAGACAACCGTCGTTTGCCTATGTCGAAAGTTTTCGGGTGGTCTATAACTCCGATACTATAAGAGTTGGCAACACATAATACCCACACAAAAAAGGGAGAGATCTCTGATCTCATAATCACGTTCAACATTTATCTAAGGGGTTTCTTCAGCTTCTCATTCACAACTTGTTTATTCATAAAAACTTCGTTCCAAGGTAGGTACTTATTAGACTTGCTACACCTTATTTTCAATGTTAACTATAACAATCTCACGTACATAGTTTAGCGCGTTCCAATTTTTTTCTAACTCGGTCAATGGGACCAAAACTAAATTGCGTAATCTGAAATGCTTTTGAACAGTATGTCATTGATATAGTATTTATGAATGATAAATCTGTACAAACTTTGCTCGATTATTGGCATTCGATTTAGTAAAGCAGGCTGAAATTATGTTAATGAAAAGTGAAAAACTAATCTATCTGTATCGGAATAAATAATCCAAAAAGAAATATTGAAATTGTTGAAATTCATCATCATTTCATCATTTCATCAAACATCATTTTGTAGCCATATAACATTAATTTCAAAGGAACTACAGAAAATTGCAGCGAAATCGGTTTGCCCTTTCGTAAATAGATGGTAACAATAAACATATATATAGGGTAGGTTACGTGTACATTATAATCGGTTGGGTGACTACAAAAATATGAGTTGACCTCTTCGTATTACGCGCTCTCATATATTGATGAGGTCAATGGTCTTGGAAAAAAGACGACTATGGGCTTCGTCTGTCGTTCACGCGGCCGAAGTCGCGGGAAAATGTTATAATATTATCTAAAGTTGAGCAGCGCAGAGCAGTAGTATGAAGTGAATGAGAAACGTCTTCAACAAAGCCATGAATAAACTTGACAAGTTCATCCACACTAGACAATACCTAGTGGATCAGTGTTTACAAAACCTTTTTTCCTTTGACAATTAACCCTGTTTAATTAAGTACTGTTTTTAATGTTTCTAAGGATTACTCAAACGCTTGTTATTGGAAACTGTAATTTCACAATTACATGTAATCATAATACATTACACTTACCACACATTTTGTATGGAATTTTACCTTTTAACACAATATTATGTAACCCATTTACAAATTTTGTACGTATATCAAAGCGTTGTTACGTATTATATTCTCTTTAGCAAGTCGATGCAAATTGGTGTGCCAGGAAGGCCTTTAAGTAAACAAATCTAGTCGATCTTAACGTGACTATGCGTGAAATGTATGCTGAAAAGCGTTAAGGAATATACCTATTTGTGTAGTTGCCTTCTTTCTACGTATATTTATATAGGTATGTAAATAGGCACATATGTATAGGTAACTCTCAAGAATAAATAAAAAATAGAACGCAAAATGAGTTTTATTGCCAGCACAAAAACAAATCACACATTAATATTTACTTATATTCATTTTAAAAAATAATTTGACAGTAAGGGGTAGGCATTCTGTGTAAACTCTTGAGCATTTAAACAGGGCTGGTGGTCAGCGTATCCCTTTGCTTAAACTCAAATGGTAGTCGAAATAGTTATTTGTGCAACAAGAGAGCAAAGTCGTTTTTTGCTGCGAGTGCTGATTTTGAATCCTGAGTGTGGCGAGGGATTCAAAGGCACGAGATGCAAAAAGCTTTGCTCTCGTGTAACACACATAACTTTTTACTTTAGCAGCGAGAACACTTTAGGAGATAAAATAATAAACAGGAATAGATTGAAATAACTATTTTGCAAAATTTCTTTAGTTAGTACGTAATTCCGAACGTGTTTGTCTTTGAGATCGAATTCAAAATCGGAACAGTCGGAACTTCGAAAGGGCTGGTCTTTGTCTCTCTCTGTTTCTAATGGCGGGAAAGAGATAGAGTGTGAATGTTTTGAATTGCATGATTAACCCAAGGCTGAATAAGATATTCGCGGCTTTCTGAAAACAAAAATTAAAAAGTTACTTTGTCTCACTCAGTGAGCAAAATCGCATTTTGCTCACTGATTTCAGGCAGCAAAACCTACATGTTTGAGCTACTGAAGTGAAAAATAAGAAATTGACGTATTAGTACTGAAGTTCAAGATATAAAAAGATGTATTTCGCGTACCCTAGGCTTTTCGTACCCTAGGACAATAAATACATATCAGAACTTGGATTCAAAGTTCGAACCCCAGCTACCTATATTCATTTAATGATAAACGAAAACATGAATCTGAAGAAATCTTTACCTATTTTTGTACACGTTTTTAATTGCTATTTTCGCCCAGTAGCACCTTCACGTCTATTGGTAATGATAATTATATAAGGCGCTTCTAAAACAAAAACACTACATTTCCGTCAAATTTAATTATAGCAATAAGAGAAATGGTAGAGCATCTTGTTATAACAATTTTGGCAGGCGTTTTAATGCCCGATTTTTGTACCTATATTCAATCAAGCTATCAAAATTTGAGCTACGAATGCTAATATTTCGGCTTAACTTAATTTTAAAGCCATAATATATTAATAGAACAAAGTAACTGGGAGCTTTTAGAAAAATCTTAACTCTTAGTAGACAACAAGTCATCTCACACATATTTTCTCTTTTAAACCGACTTAAAAAGAAGGAGGAGGTTTTCAATTCGATTGTATTTTTATTTATTTTTATGTTTGATACCTCAGAACTCCGTCATTTATAAACCAATTTAAAAAATTCTTTGCGTTGGGTTTATCATAGCTACAATACAATGTGGTCCCATATAAATTTCATCGATATTCGACCTTGGACCTCGAAGATACATCAGAATTAACGTCGGTTTTCTTTTTTTTCTAAATAGTATAAAACAATGTCGCCATCTACGTCTGTCTGTTGATTCGCTTAGTATCTTCTAAATTAATTACTACATAGATTTTTATGAGGTTTTTTAGTTTCACTATCATTCAGAGAATTTCTTGAGAAAGGTTTCAATTATACGAGTAATACACCCATATTTTCACCCGTGTGAAGCTGGGGCAGATCGCTAGTTACATAATAATTATAAGTATAATAATATACTTACTGATTGGTAGAATCAACCAAACTAAAGGAATCAAAAAAACTTATTTCAACTTTGACCTCTATAACCTTCAAGAATTTGTGAACATCATCTCCGTAAAAAGCATCATAATTATATTGAAGTGATGGTTCTGTTGAGAAAAAACGGGTTGTGTGATACCTTAGAACCAGTCAGCGGCTGCGGTCAGTCGCCTGCCGACCGTGTATACAAACAAACATTTTAACATACATGAGTGGTATAAAGTCAGAATAATAAATTAAGTGATATGAAACCTTTCCAAAATGACACCGAAGCCCGAACGCGATACTGAATTAACTGAAACAAATCAAACTTACCCCGCCACGGAAACAAATAGAAACAATCACGTCAAGAATGAAGACAGTCCCCCTTCATACGCTAATATAATTAGAAAAGTGTTTACATTCTTCACGGTGGAACCTTATCTACTATGCTACATTTTACCAATAGCTATTTCGGCACTGGCCGTCAACAAACTAAACACAGAGAAAGCATGTCGCGTGGACTTGAATTACACGGAAGAAATCTGCACCAAGGCTATCAATGGAGACACTCAAGGCGACAACATTACTAAAGTGGCGCAGTCGGAGGCCCTGAAGTTAGTGACTGATATGCAATCATGGCAGTCTATTGTACAGAGCAGCATTCCAACAATAATAGTGCTATTCGTCGGTGCGTGGAGTGACAGAACCGGCAACAGGAAGACGCTGATGCTCATCCCGATTTTGGGAGAACTAGTATCTTCAATAGGACTTATCTTGGCGACGTATTACTTCGATGAGTGGCCATTATGGGTAACAGCGTTAATAGAATCGGTGCCGACTGCGTTATCCGGAGGACAAACAATTGCACTCATGGGCTCGTTCAGCTATATTGCCGATGTAACGACCATTGAGTCCCGTACTATGAGAATGGGGATAGTTGCCGTCATTGTCACTCTTGGGTTCCCTTTCGGGACTTCATTGAGCGGTGTTTTGACCCAAAAGCTCGGATACTATGGAGTTTTCGGCATTGGATTTGCATTATACGTGATCGGTTTCATACACACGTCGTTAAGGATTCACGATGTTAACAGAAAAGAGCAACAAGGAACCATTATGGAACAAATTGCATTATTTTTTCATCCCAGAAACTTATGGGATACGCTCTCGGTGATTGTTTTGGCGCGAGGAAGGAAATTTGCGCGAATCATTTTGGTTATATGCGCACATATTGTCATCATGGGTCCAGCTATAGGTATGATACTATATCTTTAAATGAAGCTCAATTCTGGGGCGGGTTAAAATGAAGATAAACACCATTTGGCTCGTGTTTTTATGCGGCGACCTTTGCATTTATTTTTAATTTGGTTTCAGGCGAAGCGTATATACTTTACCAGTACACGTTGGCGAAATTTGACATGGATGTGGTTGAATTGAGCTTGTTCAGCACATATTCTATACTGTTGGGCACGCTTGGTAAGTCCTTATTTTTAATACAGGAATTAACCATAGTAGTCTAAAAACTGAAATGAAAACAACGAATCAACCCAAACAATTATATATTTTATGCTTACATCAAATAAGTTTTATTATATCTTAATTAAAATGTCACACTATAACATACAGTTTTAGACCTTGACCCACAAATAAGAACTTGTTTTTTTTCGAATACTTTCCATTCGCATTGAAACATAATTAATATTTTGTCGCATAACTTGTTGTAGAGTAATATGTATATTTGAAATAATAACAATTGATATAGCTCAACACAAAATACCACACCTAAATGACAAAATTAAAGGACACCCGCACCAAAATACTTAAACATAATATATTTAAATTAAACAGACCAGATAAGATGTTAAGATAAGATTATACCAAATAGGCCCTGAGAGTATTTTCGCTATTACGAGTACTTATAGTCTCAGGTTTGGGCACCCACACCTTGAAAAATTCACCGTAGGTTTATACGAAATTTCTATTATTATAGCTACTTAGCAGTCTGTTGAATTAACTTAAATTGTATTCATCTATCCAGCTTTCGAGTCATACCTAGGATTAATCCAATCTCCAGAACATTGAAAAACAAAACTAAATTACATGAATATTTCAGGAACCGCAATCGCTGTGACAGTTTTCAGCAAGTATCTTAAAATGCACGACACAATCCTAGGCGTAATAGCAACTTCATGTAAAACTGTATCGAGTTTCGTCTACGGACTGGCTCCGACGAAGCAGTGGTTCTATGCTGGCCCTGCGTTTGACTTCTTCGGGAACTCAGCAGCGACGGCTATCAGGTCACTTGGAACTAAAGTAGTTGAACCTGAAAATGTTGGTGAGTGATTGTTACTTGTTACCATTGCAATAAACGATTGAGATTGAGAAAGATATTAGAATTATCGTTCCGCTTACCCTCAATGGGCCTGCGCGTATTAGATTATTGTCTGAGAGAAGGCCAGTTTTTCAGCGGTGGGAACTTATTTAATGAGCCGATGTCGAGTAAATCGAGTTAAATAATGTCATCTTTGTCACTGTCCAACTGAAGTTATAATTAATAAATATATTAGAAAAAAGCAACATTTTCTTTATTATCGTACCGCTTCAAATACCTAGGCCGTGATCGCTTCCTGCATATGTGTTGCTATATAATTTTGTTTGTATACCTTACCACCTTCAAACAGTTGCTAAAATATATCTATTTGGGAATTATCACGATGCCATCTCTCTTGGTGGATAGGATACTCAAAGGTATAAAAGAATCGCGGTCAATAATTTAATTATATATATAAAATTTTATATAATATTATGATTTCAACCGCTGTTGGTTCTAAAACTCTAATACTTTGTTCTTCTGCTCGACTTATTACACTATTGCCAAAGTGCATTGTTTCAATAGGAGCATCGCTATAGAAAATATCATAATTTATTATTCAAATAGAAATATATAATAGAAATAAATAATAATAATAAATACGGCCGACGATAACATACATAGATACTGGCCCCTAACTAGGAAATAATTATTTATTATTTGTTTTATTGTTGTTGCAATAATTGTTGTCATAAGTAGGTACCTAATTATTTAATGGAGTAATGTAGGACTTGAGGAAAATGCCAGTGGTCCTTCTCGTATAGCCACGCAGTTGAACCACAAGCAACAATTGAATACGCCATTCAACGCGTCACTTTAACGGAAACCTTTATAATATTACAATTGATATAATCCGAATATAAGAGCAAGTGTGGCTCAGTAAGAGCAAGTGTGGCTCAGTAAGAGCAAGTGTGGCTCAGTAAGAGCAAGTGTGGCTCAATAAGAGCAAGTGTGGCTCAGCAAGAGCAAGTGTGGCTCAGTAAGAGCAAGTGTGGCTCAGTAAGAGCAAGTGTGGCTCAGTAAGAGCAAGTGTGGCTCAGTAAGAGCAAGTGTGGCTCTTCTGAGCAAGTGTGGCTCAGAAGAGCAAGTGTGGCTCAGTGGTAGCATGTGCGACTTTTGATCCGACGCACCCGAGTTCGAATCCCACTGGCCCCGCACCACTGACTTTCTAGTTATGTGCGGATTTAGTACTCGCTCTAAAATCGGTGAAGGAAAACATCGTGAGGAAACTGGCATGTCCAAGAATTTATCACAAAAATTCAAAGACATGTGACATCCACCAACCCGCACTGGGCCAGCGTGGTGGATTATGGCCCATACTCTCTCTATGAGGGAAGGCCTGAGTCCCAGCAGTGGGAACGTAATACGCTGATGATGATGAATCTGAATATAATACTTTTCCATATATGTATAGTAATACAAGTATAACATTTGTATAAGATACTAAAAATACCTAATAGCTGGATCCAATAAGCTAAGAGTGAAGTGCGAGTGATATATGTAGGTACGCAAGCGTAACGTTATATGTACACATATTATGTTTTCATTTTTATTTATAAGCTGCGAATTTCAGTAAAGTAAAATTAAAAATCCCCCGACACAAAATACCTATTTAAGTAAAGAAGTAATACATTTTTAAGAAACACCGCTCGAAATCCTGCTTTCAAATAAAATCCCGCATCCAAATCGGTTCACCTTCTTAATTGCTACTGTGCCACAGACAGACAGACACAGTGGTCAAACTTATAACACTACTCCTTTTTGCGTCAGGGGCTAAAAATAGAATATTTCTATTAGAAATTTACAAAAATAATATAAACTTAAACCTAGAGTGCTACCGGCAGCGGGGCAGGGCCCAAACTATCGGTGGTTATGGCAGCAGAGCGAGTAAGCTCCTGCTAATACGTGCCGTGTTAATGAGTAGGTACTGTCTTCTGCATCTGACCCTTGATCCAACATTATTATCAAACCTAAGAATTTCATTCTCAATGAGAAAAAGTGAGTCTCCCAATTGTTTAGCATGTAATGTGGTAGAAGATGTGACTCATATTTTAGCGGAGTGTGTCCGGAACGAAGTCGAGAGGAGTATGTTTCTGTAGTTTTGATTTAAATATGAATAGTTTATTTAATAGCATCTTGACTGCCTCTTTGTCCAGGGAAGCCTAGAGGTTATACAAAATTGTTAAATTAGCTATTAAGCGTAGATAAGTTTTTTAATGTGACAGCCTCTATGAAGGTGACATAGTCTTCCTGACCAAACCCTCTATAAATAAATGAAGATTAAATAAAAACCTAAGAATACCACAATAAATATAGTTATTTGATTAACTGACCAATCTAAAAAATAATTGACCGCAAGATTACATAATGAACCCACGCACGCGCTGAAGATGTATTTTTTACCTAAAGCTGATGTAAGCAACAAGATATTTGAGAGTTCTAGTGGCCGAGAATGGCCTTAGATTTTTCACATCCTTATTGCAAAGATGCCTTTGTAATCTTGAGACAACAAATTGAGTACATCATAAAATTAATGGTTAAGTAATTTATTTAATAATCAACTTGCAATGCATTTATACTAAGTCTTTCACTTATTCGTTGTGCAATGCAAATAAAGAATGTCGTAGTTTTCGTTTATGAAGAGATTTATAAGGATTTGGCGGGGCGGCTGGTGGAATCCACACGTGACCAAAATGCTGGCGTGTATTTTGGCCAAAGAATCAGCCTCGCAAATCAGCGAGGCAACGCCGCCAGCATTTTGGGCACGTTGCCGGACGACGGGTATCGGTTGAATTATCTGTAGGCCATTCAGTTGGCTCAACCGATACCCGGCATGTACATAGTATATAATATCTTTTAGTTTAGTTTTATTTAGTTTTTAAATTATTAAGCCTTTTGTTATATTATATGAAGTATTATTGTTTATGAAGATAAAATAAAATCTCTAGAATAAAATAAAGTCGCTTTCCGCGTCCTCATTTCTGTTTCTCCGCTTACTTCTTCTAACTATGCAACGGATTTTGATACAGTTTATACTATCATTTAGAGATTTTTTTACGGAAGGTTAATATGTACAATAGTGGCTAATTACTTAACTTTTTGTATAGTAGAGAAAATTCAATGATTAGTATTAAAATAAATAATATGATTAGTATATACTAATATATACTGTATATACTAATATAGACTCTCAACCCGACTATAACCCGCCATTTCACGTTGGTTCAACTGAGATATTATATTAACTGGTGGCAGGTCTCTCGTATGCGGGAGGCCGTCTGGGTACACCGCTTTGCCAGTTATTTTACCGCCAAGCAGTAGTGCGCAAGCATTACTGTGGTCCGGTTTGAAGAGCATTGTAGCCAGTGATATTACTGGGTATACATCTTGGGGTGATGACCGCAATGCAGTGCCACGTAGTGCTTTTTATGCCATTAAAATATCTGGTTGGCACTGCAATTGTTATGAGCAGGCGTGGCGCTTACCAGCAGGAGAACGACTTGCTCGTCTCAAACTCAATTAAATAAAAAAATCGGGGAGACGGGTCTGAGCAGCCGCTCAACTGCCGTCTCTCTCTAGATCTATGTGATTCATCTTAGGCCACATCATCGCTTCACATCAGGCAAGATAGTGGCCAAACATGGATCTATTAAGCGTAAAAAAAACACACAAAACAACAAAAACACGTTTAAAATGGTTACCTTACAAAAACCCTAACAGAAAAATGTATCCTTTCGTTCTAAAGGCGTACCTAAGGTAAAGAGTTTTCCAATGTAACCTCGTTGTATAAGCTGAACAGAGACCTAGTGCGGGGGGCAGAAGCGTACACTATAGGCAAAGAAAACTAACTATTACTTCTATAGGTATAATACGCGTCAAAGTTAATGGCGGCTGACAAATGCACCACGTGAACTTTTTTTTTTTTTTTATTCTTATTTTATTTTGGGGCTTTTACCCTATCTCGGTATGCCAGCCCCATCGTGCCCTAATCATAATAAAAATTCAACACAATATAATGTAATACTCACTTATGCAGAAATATCTTATATAGTGATATCGCAGCTGCGCAGTAACAAAATCGCATACAAAATTGTATCTGCGTAGATCACGTGATGCGCCAGTCAGCCGCCATCAAGTTTGACGCGAGGTATACTTGTTTAAAATTTATCGGGTCTATTGGTGCATACATACATATTTATCAAAATAATATCAAATCAAATCAATTGTTTATATGCAAGAATACATACAATAAAGGTCTTAAAACTAATTACAACAGTCAAGTATTCAGCCTGCAAGCAAGGGTTCGAATATTATGTCAAGTCTCTAATTAATATAAAAATGTATTTAAAATAATACTTTTATTTAATTTAATTGTATTAATTTAATTACATAGTCGATTTAAATATTCTGTCATGCTATAAACAATTGTCCATTAAATAAATCTTAAGCCAGTTTTGAATGCATTGCCCTGCAACGATTATATTTTCGGGTTGTTTATTATACACTACTATACACATATTAAAAACATATTTTTCGTATATAAAACCCGATACATTCTAAACATAAATACAATTCGCGAAAGTTTAAAAAGTACTATACTGTTTTATTATTTAGTAAACGTTATACTAACTGTTGTCTAAATGTACCACAACTATGTTTAGAACAAATAAATAAAATTTATTTATTACTATTTTTATCAACTTAATTGTTATAGTTTTACTAAACTAGTTAGTAAGAAAGTTGTACACTTTGTTGCTTTTATGGAACTACCTAAATTGATTGTGATTACTTCATACCTTCCTATATAAACACTCTTAACTTATATTTTCTCTTTCCAGCCAAAATGTGTTCTCTGATCGGATTTGCCGAAGCCATGCTCCCTATGATATACGGGCCTATGTATCTGCAGATATTTGCCAATACCTTCGAGACTGCACCTGGAGCCACGTATTTCGTCGGTGGAGCTATGACTGTACCTGCTTTTGTAATATTTATGTGAGTACTTTATTCTTTAAACTAGCTTGTTCCCACAACTTCGTCCGCGTGAACGAAAGAGCCCATATTCGTATTATTCCAAGACCATCTTAGCATTACCTCGCCAATACATACCTATGTAAGTATGAGCGTAGACACCCAACCGATTTGGATGTAACATACCCTGTAATCTAAGTTGGGACTAATGCCTGAAAACCGCATTAAAATCCGTTCAGCAGTTTCAGAGTCTATAGATAACAAACAAACAGACAAGATAAACAAATATTCTAAAAACCGTGGATTCGTGTTCAGTACCCTCTAATTGGTCGGACCAGTTAGTTTTTCAAAAATATCTTAAATGTGCAGAATTGGCTCAGTTCTATTTTTAATAGTATAGATAGATGAGAGATAGGAGGAAGAAGCTGGTCTTCAGCACCAGTTCAGAACACTTCTATTAAGGTACTTTTATATTTCGCTTAGACTTATATAGGTTTGTAGTCGTACGATCGTATATTACCATATGATTCAGGTCAACAATTTCGCAAACAATTAGTCTAATAAATAATTGGTGAATCCTTAGAATGGTCTACTTCTACAGTGTAAAACTATACTTAGACCATAATAATAATTATAAGGAACATAGAGCTGTAGAGTCTACACGACTCTACAGGATTCTACACTGTATGTTTAAAATATGTAAATGAAACCTCTCATATGGTTTAAATCTAGGTTTAACCTTTTCCCGGGACAACTTTTTACTGGTGGTAGGTTTCACGTATGCGAGAGGCCGTAGAGTTAGGTACCATCCCTTTTTCAGTTATTTTGCCGCCAAGCGGTAGTGCGCAAGCATTATTGTGTTCCGGTTTAAAGGGCATTGTAGTCAGCGAATTACTGGGCATATTGTCTCATTGCAGTGCCGCGCAGGATTTTGCAAAACAAAAGTCTGGGTGGTGCTGTAACTGTTATGGGCAAGCGAGTTGCTTTCCACCAGGCGAACGACCTGTTCGTTTCATCACTCAATTACATAAAAAAAACAACCTGTTAAAGAAAGAGCTTGTCTTGTCAATCACTTCTAACGAATTGATTACTTATCGCCGCGACATTTTCTTGCTCAAAATTGCATTTCTAGCATAGTTTTTAGATAAGCAGCCTTCGCTTTCAGCCAATAGTAGCAGAAAATGAAATTATAATAGGCCAATCAAACGATCTTAAAAAACAATTCCAACTTCAAATATGAGTTTTTAATAAGTCACAAGCTAAGCTCATACTGCGAATCTTACAAAAAACCGAATGTACTTATTCAACAAAAGTTAAGAGTAAGTTCTTCTAAAGAACCTTGTCACAGTTAGCTACGTAAAGGTGCTTCGTACAATTAGTGAGATAATAATAGTAATCTCGACGTAAACCTTTTGCTATGACAAGGTTCTATATGTCGCTACAATATGCAAAATTACCCAAATACCGCAGCACGTATATTGAATGGGAACCGCAAAAGGTCTAGGACGTTTTTTATTAACAACATAACGAGTTAAGAACATGTCGGTATTTACGGTCAAACCCTGTTTTTAGTTTTGCTTGCTTGTAGTCTATCTATACTTACAATAAAACTGTAACGAAGCGGTTACTGTACATTAAAGATAATTTTGAAAATCAATCTTTTTTTTGGAGTACGAGTATATAGTAGCAACAGAACCCAAAAATACAGTTTTAAGCATTTTTGTCTGTCTGTCGGTCTGTCCGGGATAAACTCAGAAACAAGGGAAAGAATTTGAATGCAGTATGAAATATGTTCTGTGGAGTCCGACGCTACATATAGGCATTTGTTTCATCAAAATCGGTCTAGTAATATTAAAGTTATGACGCAATTTAGGAAAAATCATACGTGTCCACTATAAGTTGAACCACGGAACATACCAGACCCTTTGTGCACAAGGCTCAGCTAAAACTGGTATTTTACTTACCTTGAGAGTTTGTAGCACAATGGGATTGGTTGACATGATGGTGTTCTAAAAAAATGTTTTGTGGAGTCCTAGGCTATTACAAACTTTGTTTTATAATATTATATAATCTTCGGTTCTAATAAATAAATAAAAATTGTCCAAATAATATACGAGTAAATGAAACATAAAAGTGGTACTTAATTTAGAATAGTGTTTTTGTTGGTTTTAATTTTTTTATTTATTTTTTTCAGATTTCTGTACATTCTGCACAAGAGACAAGAGAGGGACACTGTAAAAAATCCTGCCGAGAAAGAAATGCACGCTCACGACAATGACGTCACTTCCGTGTGATTATGTAGTATGTTCCCAGTTTATGCACTCTGTCTCTGTTATAGGGTATTCGACAAGTATCAAAAACTAGGTGCGCCCCGCGGTTTCACCCGCGGTTTCCGGTATAAAAGTAGCCTATGTTCTTTCCAGAACCTTAATCACCTACATACCAAATTTCATCAAAATCCGTTGAGTAATATATCCGGTGAGTGAGTTTTTCCTTGATTTAGTAACAAACATTCATCCATCCATCCTCACAAACTTTAGCATTTCATTCATTCATCAATTGAGAAGACTCAAACGGACAAAACCTTTTGAGTTAGTGTAGTGAAGTGACAGTGTATTGAAGTATAATAGTGCTACCCATAAATAACACAAGAACATAGTGTCTTCGCCTTAATAGAGACGGTAAGAAAAGTGTTAATGGACACATTCTTAGTTTTACTCTACTTAGCAGTTTAAGTCAAACTCAAATTACTTATCAGTCTTATTAGGTTAGATCGTAATGCTATTGAGGTGTCTTATTAAGAAACTTCATTAAGAAAAATAAAATTCAAATTTCACTCCAATCTATTCAGCCGTTTTGGCGTAAAGAGGGAACAAACACACATACAAACTTTCGCATATATAATATTAGCAAAGAAAACTAAATATAAAGAAGCGACACTCCCACCCCCCCGCTAATTTGTTGTCACCCGCAACAAACCGATGAATAAATGGGCAATGCCGTGCTTGCGTCACTCGGTTGTCACCGCTCGCTGCGAATGACAAATGAACTAATGAGTGAGATTCAAATGTTTATTTTATATGTGCGATCAATAAATTGATGTCATTTGAGGTTGTTATGACCTTTTTGGATGACGACGACGACCTGCTTTACAAAGGTAGAGCAGGCCGGCTGACTATTTGACTTTGACATATAGACAAACATATTGAGAAAAAGACGGAGAACGGCTGAAGACGGTAGAGCTGACCAGGACTTGACCTGACTGACGGAGGTCTGCCTATCTCTTTTAAAATGGTTCGTTATTGTTCTGTGTATGGATGCAAAGAAACCACTAACACAAATAAGAATCGAAGATTTTTTGGTTTTTCGCGTCTTCCAGCCAAGCGATAGTGGGTGTGAAAGAGAAACTCTTAGGTTGCTTACGTATAGTGTTGTCCTTGTCGCGCTCGATTCGTATTAGCTCATCCCTACAATAATTACGCACACACACAAAACGTGTGCGGACAGGCCGGTGCGCCAGTAGTAGTACTAGACAGTTAGCTCGGCGAATTTGTATGGAGTGTCGGGGGTCTGATATTAGTGTGATGTGATATGACGTGACTTGACTTGACTTGACTTGATTTTGTATTGTTGTTTAAGATAGAGTAAAATGTAGTGCCATCTCTGTTGAAAAACATTTCAAGAATGTATAAAAAATGTCGGTATTAATTATTGAACTGCGTTAAAACTGAATCGCAATGAAAATATGTAGTGTTATTCCGCTGAATATTATGTAGGTTGTTGTTAGAATAATATAATACGTATGGGTATAGATAGGAAATGTAAAATGAATTTATATTAAAAAAATAAAATATAAACCATACAAAAAATTAATTAATATAATTTATTAATTCAATATATAATTACAATTAATTAATTAATTCTTGTCGCTCAGGGTCGCCCTAAACGCCTATTAAGAATTCATTCTTTTGACAGCCCTACAAAAAAATTGAATGAATGTCCCATGAAAGAAATTCCTAAGCCAAGGTACGTATAGCGCCTATAATGGAATAAAAACCCCTATTGAATTAACTAATTAATATTATAATTAATATAAATAATTAATTTAATTAAAATATATACAATACAAAAAAAATAAAATATATGCAATACAATACCATGCAATAATACTTTATTGAGCACCAAAACAGGAAATAAAAGTTTACAGTTACATAAAATAATGGTAGAACAATAGGCGGCCTTATCGCTAAGTGCAATTTCTTACAGGCAACCTTTGGATGGACAGGAAATAAAGATGTTAAAAATTGCGGTCAGTTGGTGTGCAAGAAGTAATTAATATAAAAGATATAATGTAGTAAATACAAAACTATAAAAATATCATAGTATAGACATACAAACATATATAATAATAAATACAAACAAAATAATACATAACTATAAATTTATGATAAATATTACATATAATTATATTATATAAAACAGATACGATTAGCAGATGCAAATATTACGATATATAATTTAGCAGTTGTTAGACAAGTAGTGCTTCTTAACAACATTTTTAGAGATTGCGATAGATTTCGCCTGTCGGATATACAATATATTTCTTTTTTGTATAAATAATCCCTCCCCTTTTTTAAATAAATATGTATATTTAATGATAAATGAGTTTTAATATTGTATATAAGAAAAGGTAGTAAAGTAGTAAAAAGTATTAAAATTTAAATTGTATTATAATGTTAAATAAAGAAAGCCCTAGCAACTACCCTCCTTGTACGACACGTGTTTCGCCGTCAGCACGAGGCATCATCAGGGCCATAATTCACTACGACAACTTGGCGATTCCTTGCTTCAAGGAAACGTCGTCCTTCATTAATAATATTATTCCCATTATTTTTTTTACAAATATAGGCCTACGTTTGACCACCATCTCGCCTGATGTTAAGCGACAATGTGGCCGAAGATGGAGCACGTAGATCTATAGGATACCTATTCACTCTGGCCTTGAAGATACCCAGATTGTAGTTATCAGGAAACAGAGAAGACGGCAATGAGTTCCATGCCTTAGCAGTACGCACTATAAATGTGGAACCAAAACGCTTTGTACAAATTGGCGGAATGTCTACTAAATAAGGGTGATATTTGGCCGATCTTCTACTCGTTCTGTGATGGAAGGGGGAGGGTGGAATTAGGTCGTGAAGTTCCTGTGCACATTCACCGAAATGTATACTATAAAAGATTGAAAGACATGCTACCTTACGCCGACTATGCAGCAACTCAACTCAGCGACTATGCTCAAGACTATGCAGCTTTGTAGCGACCATTCGTTCGTCACCAATTAGCCGCTTTGCACGCCGATCTACAGCCTCCAATGCTTCTAGCTGGTATTTGGCTGAACCGTCCCATAGATGGCAACAGTACTCCACACACGAACGGACTTGAGCTTGATATAGGTTCAACAGCTGTCCCGGTGTGAAATACCGTCTAACCTTATTAAGGATGCCAAGTTTCTTAACTGCCAGTTTAGCTTTGGAGTCTAAGTAAGTGCCAAAGTTGAGCGTAGGAGTGAGAGTAAGGCCTAAAAGCTCCAGGTGGTTTGACATCGTTATAGGTACATTTCGGAAAGTAGGGGAGCGAGAGAATTGGTTATTTTTAGCGGTAAACAGGCAGGCTTGCGTTTTCTTAGCATTGAACTGCACTTAATTGGCATCGCCCCAGTTGGAGACAGCTACAAGCGCCTGGTTACTTGGGTACTTTTCCACAACCGTGCTGTCATCTGCATACCCAAAGATACCGGGTGTGAGCAGGTCATTGATGTGCAGCAGAAATAGGGTTGCGGAGAGTACGGACCCCTGAAGTACACCAGCATTTATGTCCAATTGATCAGACGAGCAGCCGTCAACTACTCGAATCGATCGTTCTCTAAGGAAGTCCGCAATCCAGAGACACAGGCTGTCTGGAAGTCCAAAAGCGGGAAGCTTGTTGACAAGGCTGTCGTGCCAGACCTGATCAAAAGCCTTTGAGATATCAAGAGACACGGCTAATGCTTCACCATACCTCTCATTAGCGTCACCTAGGATGTGGGTGGCATAAACCAGAAGATCCCCAGTTGACCGGTTACGACGGAATCCGTACTGTCGATCACTGAGGAGATTATTGTCTTCCAGGTATGCCAGTAGTTTTCTATTTAGTACACGCTCCATCGTTTTACATATGACGGAGGTGACTGAAATAAGTCGGTAGTTATTGGGGTCGGCACGACTGCTCTTCTTAGGAACAGGTTGGACGTTGGCAAGCTTCCAGCATTTAGGAACTTTACCAGTTTCCAGGGAAATACGAAACAGGCGAGTAAGAATGGGAGACAATTCAGGTGCGCAGGTTTTTAAGACGATCGCTGGTATTCCGTCAGGACCACTTGCCTTATTCACGTCTAAACCCCTAAGCGTTTTTAAAACCTCTTAATAATTGAGGTAGAACAATCTTACAACAAACACACAAACACTCTTACAACAAATCTTTGGTATTAAATATTTCAGAAACATATATGCCACTCTCTAAGAAGGAAAAGGAAACCATCGCTATGAACTCCTCATCTCTAAGAACCACACAAATTCACGAAATGCGTCTAAAGCATTGACATATATTTAGTACATATTATCAATGGTCTAACGCCAAGCCAAACTAGGTCTGCGTGGTGCATTATAGCTCTCTCTTTCTCTCTAAGACAAGGGCCACATCCCAAAAGGCCTTCCCAACAGTGGAAACGCGTAGTTATCATAAGGATTGGGAAGAGCTTGCGCAACAGAGTCATGTTTGACGCACCTGTATAAATAAGGCTGGTGATATTTTTGAAGAAAACCGCATGCAAGACCTCGATGCAAAACGCCTGCTCAAAAAGATCCGTCCTAAGCCTTCCTACACCTATTACCTACACCTACAATTCTAGAGGCTAGTAGTACTGCGCCTTGCAACAGGGTCTTTAAAACTAAGTTTGGTTTTGCCAGCCATCTTCGCTCCCATTCCCGGAGTTGACAAGGTTCTCCGTCAACGGACAAGTCAAAGAAGACATCATCATAAGAATTTAATACAAAACGCCTAACCAATTCTTCAGAGCAATAAATAAGAGACAGAAAAAAAACAACAAATCTATAAGTAAGTATGTTATGCCTTTGAAACATAAAATCTGAAAAAAAAAACAAAATATTATCAAAATTGATCTTGGGAAAAAGAACGTGTACCTAAACAATAACTGTTGGTAAGATTAGTTTAAAATGTAAAAGTAAGGACGTCAAAATGATATTTAAAATATAAGAAAGTAAGTTATATTCTTTCCCACACACACAAAACCTCAGTCTAGGGTTGCACTATTAAAAATTCTGTGGCGCATTGGATTTTTTTTTATGGAACTGAATGATGAGACGAAAAAATACCACCAATAAGCTCCGCGGGGATTCGGACCTTAGCTTCTTTTGTTCCTTCCTTCTAATGCTACCAGTGCTGTAGTAGGTATAACATATATATATATATATATATACTAGCTGACCCGGCAAACGTTGTTTTGCCATATAAATTTTAAAAAAATGTTAAGGGTGAACAACCCTTATCACTTAGGGGTATGAAAAATAGATAGTAGCCGATTCTCAGATTTACTGAATATGCATATAAAATTTGGTAAAAGTCAGTAAAGCCGTTTCGGAGGTGTAAGGTAACTAACATTGTGACACGAGAATTTTATATATACGATGATATATATATATATATAGTCACAGCCTAGTAAATCATAAGTATAGTGCTAACGCGAGACGACGATCCTGACCCCCGGGATCACTCCGAGAAAGAACTGCTAACTGGCATTTTTGTCGTTGATACTTTTTGGTAGAATATTTCAATCAATATAAAGTACAAAACTAAATAAACTACAATAAATAAAAAAACACAATTAGTGAATCGAAAGAACGGTATAACGGTGCCACACCATAGTGAAACTCGGCTCTGAAAAGTTATAATATCCTTATTTTCTTGTTACATACCTATTTAAATATAGGTACTATATTGTTATAAGCAAAGTGATAAATAATTCAATATTTTCTAAGAAAGTGACTATTAACAACAAAGTATAGGTACAGTTAAGTGTATTATTGTCAATACAAAACATTATTTATCAGCAAACTGATAAACTAACACCGGCTCGTACGATTTTCGTAAACATAAATATCTCGTAGAAACTTTATGAGACATCCTACTTACTTAATTTGGATATCTACTCTTTACTTTCGATGATGAAATTTTTCCAATTTTGCCTAGTTTATGTTATCGCTTAACGTAAGATGATAGCAGTTAATAAATGCAAATAATTAATTTACAACAACGTAAGTACGTATAAATACACATATACAATGCCAGTCTCTGTAGTTTAGTGGTTGAGTGAGTCAGATTATTTGTCATTAACCTCAGAGGTTCCGGATTCGATTACCGCTACGGACAAATGTTTGTGCACGGAAAAAGTGCAAGTATTTTTCTTGTTCTGAGACTATGGTCCTTATTATTTATGTTTCCCTAGATAGATACAGGGAATCCTAGGATCCAGGATCTATGTATGTGATCGGTGGGCGTATATATATATTTATTATTTATATACCTATATAATGTAAATCAAAATGTCAATTAAATCAATTGAAATGTACAAATGTCAATTAAAATGTCACTCCACGCTTACGTTGTGCACATAACACCACAAAGTGCATCGCTGACTGTTTCATTATACGTAGGTACTGCTAAGGAGTCGAATTCTCTACCGGAATCCTTATTTCCTTCCAATAACAATCTGGGTCTCCTTAAGACTAGAGTGAATAGGCATCTCAGGGTTAAACGTGCTCCACCTTAGACCGCAACTACGCTTACCATCAGGTGAGTCGTTATCGAACGTACCCATATCGTCATAAAGAAATGTACGTTGAAATTAATTTACGATAACAATAAAGATTAAAAACACGTATCTTAAATTCTGCTTTAAAATGTTAACAGTGACCCAAAATGTAAAGGTTACACATAATCTCGCCGAGTTTTACGCCACAGCTCTTGTACCAACTCCTAATTATATAACCGAAGCTGTCAAAAAGCAACACTCAGAAAAAATATGAGGCTCTATTAACATGCATACTCCACACAAGTTTTTGCTCCCATCGAACTTATTTAATAATTCCGACGTCACAAGAGAAAGTGTGGCTCTTACCCAATTAAGATAAACGTAAGGACACCTTTTAGTTCAGACAGATTCAAACAAAATCTAACAATAAACAAGTTACGATGCCACAATCAAACTCTACCCTACACACGAAATGGTTATCATAAAAAAAGTTGAATGACCTCATCTTACGTTCATTAGAGCACCACAATTTATGTTTTAGACGATTGATTCGGACGTATTAATCTTGCTCTGGTTTTAACCATGATTGATACTGGTCGCTTTTTCATTATCATAGTTAATGCCGAAGCAAGGCCTGCTCTACGCAACAAAAACCATTTTCCATGAAAGTATTTGAACAGTGATGGCTGTGAAGAGTTACTAATTGTTATTTAAAGGACGCGGCGTCAAGTAACTCCGCAGTAGGTATAAGCTATCGGCGTACAATGCCGGTTGATGCGCAACTAAGGTACAAGATAAATGAGCTACATACTCGTATTTATTAAAAGCGGTGTCATCGACAGTGAGACCTGTGTTATCGTCGCTGCCGAGATGTAAGCGCCTCGCATGCGCCGGCGCACTCATATCGCGTTCGATTTTACAACCTGACATTTACTGCTCAGGTTTTGGGAAACGACAGTCGAAAAGACACGGATTAATCGTATAGTCACCAGCAAGTGCCGGCGACGCAGTGTCGTGCGTGGAGTTAAATAACTTAAACTTTTACTGACTCTCACTTTTACGGCAACAAACTCGTCATGACTGGTACAACTGAAAATATCAGCAGCGTCAAAGACTTGACCAACTCGAATATTCATCTCACCGGAACTTCAAGAAAAAAGAACTGGAGAGAAAAATCGAAGAGCGTACTGAAGACAATCAAAAATGTCCTGCGGGAAACAACGGTAGAGCCATGCTTGTTCACGTACATGCTCTGCACTGCCATTTCTTCTTTGGCAGTTCAAAATATGCACTTGGAGAAAGCCTGTAGAGTGAACTTCAATTTTACCGAAGATGTTTGCGATCGCATCAGGGATCGAGATACGGATGACCTCAAACCTCAGCTGGAAGAAATCCAGTCTTTGGTTACTAAGGTCATGGCCTGGAAGTTTCCCCTACAGACTGGCCTTCCAGCTGCAATGGTTATTTTCATCGGGGCATGGAGCGATAAATACAAGAAAAGAAAAATATGTATTCTGTTTCCTTTTATCGGTGAGATAATTGCGAATATAGGTCTTCTATTCGCGACGTATTATTTCAAAGAGCTGCCTCTTAGAGGCACTGCATTGATTGAGGCCCTGCCGGCTGCGCTGACCGGTACTTATATAATTATTTTTATGGGCATGTACAGTTTTATGGCGGATAGAACCTCAGTTGAGAACAGGACGTTCCGTCTTGGGATAGTGACCATATGCGTAACACTAGGAACGCCGACCGGCACAGTTCTAAGCGGGATTTTGTTGAAGTATCTGGGGTACTATGGAGTGTTTAGCTTGCTGCTTGGACTTTATACCATATCTTTCTTCTACGGACTTTTTTTCCTTGAGGATGTCGTGCCAAATGAAGACGTGACAACTGACAATCATGGTGATAATAATAACTGTTCGAAAATAATTCGGGAAGTGTTGCACTTAGTCGCAAGTACAGTGAAGGTGGCTTTAAAACCTCGAGCCTTCAGAGGGAGAACTCAAATATTTTGTGTGCTGGCGTTGTATCTACTGATGGTTGGACCTCTATATGGTAAGTTATTTGTTCTATCGTTTTTGTTCATATTGCGGCATCCTTGGCTTTCGCTAAAATGTAAAATTTATTTTGCAGTTAGTGATTTGATTCGGTAAAAAGTTTATGAGAGAAGAGAAAGATATGAAGATGGGTTGAGATCATCTATCGATGTGTCTTCCAATATGTGTAATGTGTGAATTTATTTAATAACGACCGCATGGTTTTCGAAATTAATACATAAATTGACTCGTATGCGAACAAAATAAACAAGTAATTAAAAATAATATTACGTTCAGCATCGTTGAACAGAAGATTCGTTGTTACATTCGTACGCGTGTACATATATTTACAGGTATATTCATTGGTATATTATGAAAATCGTGTTATTATTCTACAGCAATAACATGGTTAGTAAAGAGTCAATATTTTTATATTATAAAAATAACTTAAATACCTAAGTAGATAGATGTTTATATGTAATACACATTGTTCTGTTACTGGAGTGTGTCACAACTCTTTGCTAATAGCTTTTCAAACCCTATAATAACTTCTTCATGTCATTATTTGATGATAGAAGAGGATCGACATTACGTTTAAAAAAAACTGTCATTCCATTTTATTTTTTTGCTTTAAGGAAGCGAAGCCGCCGGAAAATCCCTAGAGTTTAATATTATCATTTGAATAGTATATATATGTTAATCTCTAAAGTATTTATAATATGGGTCTCTGATAATTTTACTTCGATGTACCTTTATTAATGCCTGAAATAAAATTATATTATTATTATTATTTTCAACTTTTCCTGTATAGATTTTCAGCGTTTAACCTTACTACCTACTATCTTAATATTCAGTTATCAGAGGATGAAACTTATTACATACTGTGTTACAACCTAACCTATTCATTTCTACGGTATCTGCGTCTTTCTTAGTCATCCTCAAAATCCAGTTTTCAGAGGTGCTTCACCTTATGTCATAACCAGCCTACTCATTTGTAAAGTATAACTCACTCATGTTTTAGGCTCACTCATCATTATAAATCAGGATTAGAACTAGCTAATTTTTTTATACTTATTTAACTTAGTTATATAAATGAATAAAAATATTCGCTCGGCTTATAGTCGTCGTGTAATGTAATGTGTGTGTCTAATAAGGTGTAGCACCTCTGATTACCTACAGGTCTTTTTTTTAATATCTACTTCTTTACGTAATTCAGTGTCTTTAGCAGAAGACTAGAGATACAGAGAGAGATTTCCCCTTTTTTATTAAGGTAATTCAACAGCGTATCTAAACATAACATATAACAAAAACTTTTACTTAAAATAAGGCCAAAACAGGATTTGAAAACATTTGTCTCGCGCGAGTGCAGAGTAAATACTTTCAAATAAATGTGTTTATGTGCGCTGATTTGAAAAGAGCCTTGAATTTTTTTATGTGTAAATGTCTTTGTTACTAAAGCAATTCGACACACTGGCATTCAAACTAACTGAACCATTTGCAAGAATACGAGATGAATAAATAAAAACATTCAGAAACTCCATGATTAGAAAGTAACATGAACAATTATTAGGCAATGCAATGTACGACTGTTAATTCCGCTTGCGTTTTTCTTGTTTTCCATTCTATTGTTCAACCAATAAAATTATTTCCAGTATATTTAATTGTTTTATGTCATATTCGTGAACGGGTGCTGCTTGTCTGGGGACTGGTCTGGTCTGGTCACTCTAACTGCTACTGTATCTATATACCTATTTATATATTACTCATATTTATGTTACTTATACTATGACTACGGAACATCTCAGTCGCACTTCTACTTTGACATTGTGCTATATTTTAAGACATTTTGTTTATTTATTTACAAGAAAACCCACAGCTCTTAAAAAAAAAACTTAATTATAACTTAGAATAATGTAAGTGACAGCCTAAAAGATTAATAAAAAGAGACATCCCTGCAGAGTTTCTTGCTGCTATCCTCTTCAAGTGGGTATATTTCCGAAGCTCTGGTAGAGTCAATGTTCACAGTCCTCTGGGCCCGGACTTCAATTTGAGTACCGGAAAGAAATTGATAGACATGATTACCTTTTTTTTCAAAGTCATGATATTTTAAGTAACAACTTTAACGTATTTTAATTGATTTGAATGATGTGTATATGACTTTAAAAGTGATTTTTTGGATCTATTTAATAAATATCTTTTGAGTTTTGACTTTACCTTCGGTTGTCCTTGATTTTGTAAGATTTGAACTATTGTTCCCATTTGAGTTGTAATCCTTCTGTTCGTCTATATTTACAATTTGTACTGATTACAAAACCTAAACTAGTATTTAGTCTAATGAAAAGAGTGATTAACTAATGAATGCATTACTTCGTGTAAACATTCAATTAGGACATTTTGTCATGTCATTTAATGTTGTCTTACGCAATTAGTGATCCTAACTAGAGACATGTAGGTATATTATGTATTTAGGGAAGGCGGAAACTACGAGACAAGGGCAATCCAATCCATCATAGTTCTCAGACCCGGGGGGATACAATTATGTTATGTTATTCCACAGCTTCTGTGGTTAGCACAAAACATAGAAAATGATACAATTCTTGTGCATTTTTTTATTCCATGTATAACATGTGTAACGAATATACCGTTGTTATCGTTATTTCATATTTCGTCCCCTTAATGCAAAAACCAACTAAGTGCGCTTTTAGACATTTTAACCTGATTTTAAGTATGTAGATCTTGAAGAGGAGATTCTAATGGTATTCGTAACTCATTTTTGTTAAAAAGCGCACTTGTTGGTTTTTGCAGTAAATTTGTTCCGGAGCTTCTTGTTGCTTAACTGAAATTTAAAACTTGATCGCTACACTATTTAAGGTCTTTGAGAATTAAGCAAACAAAATCATTATAATAAAAGAATTAATTATTTTGTTTCATCATCATCATCTTGATGACGACCACAAAAAAAATAAAAATGATTATAATAAGAGAATTAATTATTTTGTTTTTTTATTTTAATTGTGGGGTGTCGGCCATCAGTTAATATGTAGGTACCTACATAGTTAGCAAGATAATATGTACATTAATAACACTCGTTTCTCCAATAGCGACGAGGTAAACTGGTAACCTGTAATCCTTGAGCGACTTTCGTGCACATTGCACCTACTGGAGCTCAAACCCTTCCTAGACATTACCATAAGTGAATACGCTTAATTGTGGTGAAACAAAATATCTGCCTTTACCTGACGAAAGAACCAATATACCCTAGGCTTTTTTTATGTAACTGAATGACGAGACGAGCTGGTCGTTTTCCTGATGGTAAACAATACGCCAGCCCATAACAATAACAACACCACCCAGAACTTTGTTTTGCAAAATCCTGCGCGGCGCTGCACTGCGCTCGTCACCCTGAGACAATTAGCTGTTAGGATAGAAACTATTCAATTTTATAACATGTGACCTTAACGAAATTATTTAAGTTACAATCGAAGCTCATAACGGGTCAAAACTAATTTTTACTGCAAAAATCAGACCAATTTTGTCTAAGGACGTCGCTCAAAACCAATTTTGACTGATTTTCGAAGTCAAAATTAGTTTTCTCCGACGTTCTTCGGGCCTTGTTAACAGTTTTGTGTTTGGGGCTACTAGAGAATTACATCAGTCAAAACAAATTTTAACGAAGGACGTCGATCGAAGCTAGGGCTGGCTCAGTGCAGATTGTCTCACAGCCTCTATTAGGTCTCTCTGAGAGAAAGTCTGATTCATTGCAGTAAGAACGTACAATAAACCCTTGCTTAGTTCTGTTCCCAAATTTGGGGTGCTGGCCTATGGGGCTAGTATAATACCGGAGATACAGGGAGTGAGCGAATTTTTTAAACCTAGTGAAGTAGAATGAAAATGATCTTGGTCAGTAGTAGTGTAATTGTTGAAGTAAGTACGTCTCTACGTATACCTACGTCCTTACAGATTACGTTAGTTCATATGTAAATTTCCCATCACTCTGTTCTGCACCGCTACCATTTTTCATGCACGTCCTGGATGACTGGAAAAAATGCTATTTAGCATTAAGTCATGTACGAACTGTTTTGTGCTAAAGTATAAATAAATAAATACATAGGTACTGTCCAAAGGTTATCGGAAGAGATCGCTTTGAGCGATAAGACCGCTAACTGTTACACTGTTTACTGTAAAATTTACTACGTAGTTATTTTCATATATATTAAGATTTTTAAAAATAAAGTGTTTATCTATCTATATAATATTTACCTATGTTTAATAGGCCTAAAATTTTATACAAACACTTGTTTAAATAAGAGTGTACCCCTATACGTTGCATAGGAACTCTACATATAAATTCAATTTTACCTTGGGCTCGCCACAAACACGCGCTAGTGTAGAGGTGATTTGATTAAATTTGGTTACCAAGTTACCCACATGATGCGACCGCCCGCAACTTCAATAAAAAGTTTATGACAATGGAGAAAAAGAAATAACCCTTTAGTAAACACACACACTAACAATAAAAATCAATTTAACAGAAGTGCAAACATTGGCGGTCGTATCTCTAAAAGCGATCTCTTCCAGACAACCGTGGATGGAGAGGAATTACGCAATTTTGAATCTATATCTATACTTATAATAAAACTGTAACGAAGCGGTTACTGTACATTGAAGATATTTTTGAAAATCAATTTTTTTAGGAGTATATGGTAGCAACAGAACCCAAAAATACAATTTTTAAAATTTTTGTCTGTCTGTCTGTCTGTCTGTCCGGGATAAACTCAGAAACTAGGGCACGAATTTGAATGCAGTTTTTTGAAATATGTTCTGTGGAGTCCGGCGCTACACATAGGCTTTGTTTCATCAAAATCGGTCCAGTAATATTGAAGTTATGACGGAATTTAGGAAAAAATATACGTGTCCACTATAAGTTGAACCACGGAACATACCGGACCCTTTGTGCACATGGCTCAGCTTATACTGGTTTATTACTTACCTTCAGAGTTTGTAGAACTAAGGTATTGGTTGACATTATTGGATTTCAAAAAAATGTTTTGTGGAGTCCTAGGCTACATAACAAACTTTGTTTTATAAATATCGGTTTACGAAAACTGGAGTTATTACGCAATTTAACAACGTTGAGTACCTACAGATTAGCAATTTTAGTATGAAAGTTTTCGTGAGTTTGATTCATTATGATTATAAATATTTAATAAAACGGCTAGGACTCACGTAGTTTGTCAAATTAGTCGACCTAGGTTTCGAGCATGTCCGATGCTCTTCATCAGGGGCGAGTTTACACTGCGAGATCGCGGCGACTATTGGCGGTGTCGGTGACGGTGGCTGGTGGAGTGGTATAACGTTGAGTACCGTTGCAAGGCAAATTAGCTGTTTAAATCGAGCCACCCATAGATAGCACGTCTTATCAAGGGGCGTTTTTCTGATTCGCGGTGACGGGTTTTATGGACATGGCGCTGGACCTACACCGGAGCTTTTTTTTGATCAGTTTGCAAAACGCTTTTTTGCTGATGCGATTATGTCGCCTTTGGAAAGTAGTAGAGGAATTTTACCTAGCGGTTCCCAATTTTTTTTAGCTATGGAACACTAAATTATGTATCTAATTTTGGCGGAACCCCAACTCATATTTGTAACCGACTTTAAAAAAGGAGGAGGTTCTCAATTCGACTGTATGTTTTTTTTCTATGTTTGTTACGCGATTACTCCGCCAATTATAATTTGATTTTGATGATTCTTTTTTTGTTTGGTAGGTCATACTTCAGAGGGTCCCATATAAATTTTATCGAAATTGATTCAGCACTTTTGCGCGGGTCAGTATATCGATCAAAATGCTGGCCAGCGTCGGCAATTCTCGGAACCCTAGGGTTCCGTGGAACAACTATTAGTAACTGCTGGTATAGACGAACAAAAAGCATAGCAACACCGTACCGGGCCCGGAACGGCCGCGGCGGCTAGCGTGGCACCGCGGCGCACCGTCACCGTGAGTTTTGCGTACGAATCGTACCCGTGTTATTTCCACCCGGCCTCCGTGTTCCCGTAATATGTTTTTTAAACTGAACGATGACATTTGATACGTATACTCGGTCAAAGAAACTATAACACATTTTTCACAAATTTTTAAACATCCCTAAAAGAACTTGCTAAAATGTATATATCTATACTTATAATAAAACTGTAACGAAGCGGTTACTGTACATTTAAGATATATTTGAAAATCTTTTTTTTTAGGAGTATATGGTAGCAACAGAACCCAAAAATACAATTTTTAATATTTTTGTCTGTCTGTCTGTCTGTCTGTCTGTCCGGGATAAACTCAGAAACTAGGGCACTAATTTGAATGCAGTTTTTTGAAATATGTTCTGTGGAGTCCGGCGCTACACATAGGCTTTGTTTCATCAAAATCGGTCCAGTAATATTGAAGTTATGACGCAATTTAGGAAAAAATATACATGTCCACTATAAGTTGAACCACAGAACGTACCGGACCCTTTGTGCACAAGGCTCAGCTTAAACTAGTTTGTACATGGGTTGACATGATGGTATTCTAAAAAATGCTTTGTAGAGTCCTAGGCCACATAACAAACTTCCTAATCCTTTCCTAATCCTAATCTATGTCTATACATATAATAAAATCGTAAAACCCAAAAAATCTGTACTTGGAAGATATTCGAAAAAAAACAGCCAGGGCGATATAAAATGAGTAACTAAACATATTAAAACAGTTTTTAAAATTTTTGTTTGTTTGTTTGTTCGGACTTCTATAACTTAAAAACCAATGATGGGATTTTAATGGCGTTTCCATGAATATGTTTAATTAAATTCTGATTTTAATGTAGACTATCGACATTTTGAAAAATCTACTTATGGGGGGGGGTTAAATGGGGGCCAAGTTAGTATGGAAAAAAGTTAGTAGATTATCCTAAAATCTTGAAACTCAGAATTAGTTTATATAATTAAAAATTAACGAATACGGGTCCAATATTTTTTGATATTTAACTTCTTTAAGTGAGGAAGATAGACAAAATGTAAAATTAGTATGAATTTAAAACGCTGTTTACACTATGAAAATAAATTAAATGCATACAAGTAAAGTTATATTTAAATTAAAAATATCATGATAGAAATATAATTTCAGAGTTTTTAGTAACTCTTAGAAAACAACTCGCAAACTTTACATGAAAAGAACCATAATTATTTCAACTTTTGAAAATTCATTTATGCAATTGAAACTAGATGGCGCTAGGGGCGCTAAAACATGCAAACGATTTTTTTAAGTAGTGCACCACACACGGTGAATATAAATAAAACATGTTTTTTAAATTTGTTTAGTTTGACGTTACCTGCTTTTTTATGGTACTGAGTGATGAGACTAACAAGTCGTTCACCTGATGGTACGGGCTACGCCTGCCCATAGCAATAGCAGTGCCACCCAGATCTGAGTCATTGTCTTGACATCAGCTGATATTGAGTCTCATATGCCCAGTAATTACGCTGGCTACAATCCCCTTCAAACGGAAACACAGTAATGCTTGCGCACTACGGCTTGGAGGCAGAATAACTGGCAAAACGGGGGTACCTACCCAGACGGCCTTCCGCATACGAGACACCTATCACGAGTAAAGTTACGCCACCGTCCTTTACTCAAATATGGTCGTTTACCTGCAAAGTGATCGATTTTTTTTTTCGACCCGGAATCCTTCATCTAACCTCTTGAAAACCCTCATCAGACCACAATTCTGGCGGTTTTTAGGTTTTGTCAAGAGGATAATTTTGCCAAAACTTTAACAACTTCAACGACAAAAAAACTGGTCCAGTTAACAAACGACGACTTGGTGGGGCATCGGGTGTCTATCAGGAACATGATTTTGGCAGTATGTATGTACACCGTCCATGCCAGTAACAAGGAATGCTACTATTTACGGTTGCTGATACACACTGTCTATCCGCGGCGCTACCTCATTTGCGTTTCTCACAACAGTGAACTGTTCCTCAGAACAACGATGGTATTAAACACTTTCCACAACTTTTCACGTAGCCTGCAAAGCAAGGCGCTTTCTGAATGACGACCAAAATTGGGACGAAACTAGCAAAAGCAGTCGTAAGTGATGCTCACGACGTATGCGCCATTTGTTCGCTTTAATTTTGGTGTTTTGTGGGCCCAGTGCAACTGTGGAAATCCAGCCTATAATGTTTTGAGGGACATTGAACATGACGTTGATGTATAAGACGACGGTGAGGATGGTGGCAATTCACTACCGTACCCCGTAGAGTATTTGAACTCTTTGAGTCCATCCGGACTTCCAGCGCACTCTATTAGATTAAAAATTTGGAATACAAAATTATGCTTTTTTGAAATTAGACCCCGCCGAATTTGGTAACTTCGGGGAGGTTAGTAGTGTAACAGAACTCGGCTGAAGATACTGTCGCTAGAGACGAACCTCACTGAGGCACTGAACCTCACTGAGGTATACTGATAGCCCATGGCGCTGGTGAGTCAGTTTTCATATATTAGTATTCATCTCTCTCATTTCGAACCACTTTCCGTTCACATTCAAACGCGTGCAGTTTTGTGTGAGCGTCAGCTTTGCAATGACGATCAATAAGTCGCAAGACCAGACTCTCTAGGCCACGGCCGTTGATCTGAGGACAGGATATTTCTCACAGAGACAGCTGTACGAACCTTCTCACGGGCGACGTGATCCCAAAGTTTTTACGTGTTTGCTCCCTGTACAGTGTGTTTTTCAAATAACATGTGTTGTACACAATCTATAAAAAAGTCTCTACATCAGCGTTAAACGAAGTCCACGCGAACGAAGTCGCGGGCAACAGCTAGTTATTAATAAATTTGCCGTTCGGAACATCCGGACAAACAAAGATCACACACACATACACCCTATCACACACCCTCACACACCATCACACACAGAAACATAGAAATATCTATATACCTACAAACATTTATTAATGTAGGTATGCTTATACATGGTCTACATTGTTAGTTGCTAAATTATATACATATACTAATTTCTTACACATTACACTTTTTTCGTAGGTATACTCGTATATAGATAAAAATAGAAAATGCAAAATATACCTGTATCTGATTTTTTATCCTTATAAAATAGTCTAAGGTCTGATATAAGTAAACAAATAAAGGAAATCAAAGTATGTTATAAATAAGTATATTTACTATACTTTTTTTTTACCTGTTATGTGCTTGCGTTTGACCACTATCTCACCTGATGGTAGTCAAAGTCAAGGTCAAATATCGTTTATTAAATAGGCACAAAAGTGTACATAAGTGCACATGTTAACATAAGTTACAATCTTTAACATATTTTTAATTTTATTTGTGTCATGTGTTTATGACGTTTGAAAGTGCACTTTTGTGCCTATTTACATCAAACGAGAATGTGGCTAAACATAGGCAGGCCTAGCGCACTCCGCTCTGTAGGTACGAAGCTACAAGTACATAGCCGGACACCGACGGCGGGTCGCGCGTCGTTACACGTACCTCGTCAGAAGAGATAAGAGCTATGCGATAGAAAGAGAGGCACTCTGTAGGTTAATATGACTATTAGGTATGCAGCGCTATGCGAGCTGAATTGAATTTTATTGCGTCATACCAAGAGTCGCTATTTGTTTAAATTTCTTTGCAGAGTGATGCTTCTGTCCCTTAGTATTCTGTGACATAGGTCTATAAGTAATAAAACAAGTAATAGTATTATAAATACGAAAGTTTGTGAGGATGGATGGATGGATAGACGTTTGTTACTCAATCACGCAAAAATTACTGAACGGATTTTGATAAAATTTGTTATGCAGGTATATTAAATCCTGGAAAAAGTCATATGCTACATTTTATTCCAGGAAACCGCGTGTAAAACCACGGGGCGCAGCTAGTAGTAATAAAAAAACTCTAACTTATATCTTAGACGTCTGAAGGTGATTACAAATCTATTTTTAAATGTTTTGCACGGTGTTTTGCTCATCTATACCTATACCTAGCGAGTTCACTGGCACATTTCCATCTTATCTCTGCCCGCGGCTTCGGAAAACCAACGGAGAGGATCTATTGTAGATAACAGTATACAGGAAACTGACCTTAGCGAGATTGTACAAAGAACTAAGGGGCTCTGATAATAAAATTAATAAAAACAATAAGCATTGCTTTTTATTTTTTTATCGCCTAAAGATTTTTTTTAATGTTACTGTTAGATGAGACGAGCAAGTCGTTCGCCTGTTGGTAAGCGCCACGCCTGCCCATAACAAGTGCAGTGCCACCAAGAACTTTTAATACCATAAAAATCACTGCGTAGCACTGCATTGCTATATCGCATACCTATATTGCGCACTATCTCACTTAATGTAATACTGTGACTGACAGTGTTATTCAAATTCCCAAATGTAGGTAACTAGGTACCAAGTAACGCATTCCGACAAGGTTGCTTGACGGCATGTGTAGTGAAGTCTCATCATTGGGATTCCTTTTTACAGTTTAGATATAAGTAGTTAGGAACCGAAAATACATTTTTACCGACTTCAAAAAAGGAGAAGGTTCTCAATTCGATTATTTTTTTTTATGCTTGTTACCTCAGAACTCATGGAAAATTCTTTTTGCGTTGGGTTCAGTATAGCTTCGACATGGTCCCATATAAATTTAATCGATATTCGAACTTTTTTATCGGGCGAATGCCTTTATTACTGAAAACAACTCTACACTCTACTTACTAAAACAAAACTAACTACTTACAAGCAGAAGCAATTGGACAACCCATAGACCAATAAAAGCCTCTAGATAGCCCAAATGCTCCAACCAGATAGCGCAAATGCTCCAACCAACTATTAATTCAAACTTAAACTTCGAATATACATCTCATCTCTCTCATCAGAATAGGGGATCGGACAACTTTTCAGAAAGTATTTTATGTTAACTATAATTAATATATATAGCCATGAAAAATACTATTTTAATTAAATAACACTCCAGAAGTACCTAAAACTATGTTTAAATATTATATTTCAAATATTGCCGCGCAAAAGGTCACCTTAAAACTTGTGACGTCATATGAAGGTAGAAAACGACAAACACTTCAAAATAAAACTTGCAAAGAGATTTAAATACGTTTTGTGAAGTTTGGGGACGATATTGTAGTAATGGAACGAAAAAATTAGCAAAAATACATTTTATGAAATGCAAAAACGTATAAATAAACACAAGCTTGACTCACGGCATTTGCCTACAAATGACGGCATTCACTGTGTTGCTGTTTCGGAACAGATTAAAAATGTCAGAATTATTAGATTTTATTTATTGATTTAAAAATATAAATCATTATTATTTTACAAAAATATTGATTGAATGATCTTTCTGGTTCGACGAACATTCGTTCTAACTACATTTTAGATTTTTTCTCGATTACTGTCCGATCCCCTATTGAAGTGGGTACCATTAAGGTATAAAATGTATTATTAATGAGTAAGGTGCAAATCCTGGCTTTATTCTTCAGATTATATAAGCGTACCTACCCACTATACCTACCTACCTAGCCACTACCACAAAATACATAATACTACTAAGCCATGAAATTATTTTGCCACCAAGCAGTAGTGCGCAACCATTACTGTATTTCGGTTTGACCGGCATTGTAGCCAGCGAAATTTCTGGCCATCTGATTTCTCAGGGTGTTGAGCGCAATGCCGTGCTACGTACGTTTATGGTTCCTTTTAAAAGTTCTGGATGGCACTGAGTTTGTTATGGGCAGGCCTGACGTTTACCACCAGGCGGACGACATGCTCGTCTCATTACTCAGTTCCATAAAAAAAAGTTTATCGATTAGAAGAAATGATATTTTTGATAGAAAGTGTGAAATATCTGAAAACGCTTTCCCTGAGTCATACTACTATTTAATTGATCAATTACTCAAATTCGAATTTCATCGCGTCGCCGAAAGTTGTAATGGGCTCGAACATCTGTGGGCCATTCGACAGTTAATTTTAATAGTTCATCTATACTATTATAATAATTATTTTTTAGAAAAAAACAAAAACCAACTTCAATGTATCTTCGAAGTCCAAGGTCAAATATAGATGAAATTTATATGGGACCACTTCGTAGCTATACTGAACCCAACGCAAAAAGATTTTTTCAAATCAGTTCATAAATGACGGAGTTTTGAGGTAACAAACATTAAAAAAATATACAATCGAATAGAGAACCTTAACCTTTTTTGAAGTCGGTTAAAAATGGAACTGAGCCAATTCTGTACATTGAAGATATTTTTGCAAAACTTACTGGGATCAACTACTTAGGGGGTACTGAACACGAACCTATGGCTTTTAGAATTTTGTCTATTTGTTTGTTTGTATATGTGTTTGTTATCTCTAGACTCTGAAACTGCTGAACGGATATTAATGTAGTTTTCAAGGTTTGGTATCATTATTTCCAACTTAGATTATAGGGTATGTTACATCAAAATCGGTTGGGTGATTACGAAGTTACAGCTTGACCTCTTCGTAACACGCGCTCCCATACACTGGGAAGGTCTTGCTAAGATGGTTTGGAAATAAATACGAAAATGGGCTACCTCTAACGTTCATGCGGACGAAGTCGCGGGAAAAAAGCTAGTTTATAATAAAATAATTACAATTATTTTTCGATATAATTATTTTGCTTTTTCAACCTACTACTACCTACTTTCCTTGAAACCGGTTAAAAAAAACTGCGATCTCTCTCAGTAATAGGAGTTTACTTAATAGGTCTGTAGTCCCCGGTATCCAATGATTACCTACATTAAAACTGAGGATCATTATGCCTAGTAATGCGAGGAAATAATGCTCACGTTAGATCAACGCGTTATAAGATATGTCTAGACTTTTATTCCGTCATCCGAGCTCTTAACTCGATTAAAAATTGGAATGGATTTGCAACTTGATCTACCGCAGTGGAGAATAACATTGGAATAAATAAATAACGCTCAAAGAACACAAACATAGATCTTGGCCACTAATTATTCCCGTCATCGTATCTAGGGAAACAGGAACTACGAGGATTATGATCCCTTAACACACCCAGACGCGAAACAAATGCTTGCGTTTTTTTTACGCACTATAATTTGTCCCGATCAACAACCTTCGCGTTATAAGAGACATGATCGGACCTCTGCACTACAAAAGCTGTGATTGAATGAAACTGTATATGTTCAAAATCCGGGAAAATGTGAGAATTGAGCTTCATCCTCTTTATTTCTGTAATTTTATCTAATTGAATGCTAGAGTGGTACCAGCATGGAATACTGATGATGATGACGATGAAATACAAAGGCCTTGCTGATTTTGCATAATTAAGGTTGTTATGCTGATTTAGTAAAATAGCTTATAGGAATGATCTAGCCTTCCATTGCCACAAACGCAAACGGACGTCAGAATAATACAAAAATAATAATAATTATGATAATTTATTCGTAAATAATGTAAAATTCACGCCGCGAATCTGTTAAATAGTGATGTGCTTGGGTATAGGGTTGCGATGCATTTAAGTGGCACGGAGCCAACAAGGTAAAACAGAATAATCCTTTAACAAGACTTCTTTCTACCTATGTAACATGGTCACGGCTGTTTGTCAATTCAAGGGATAGATATCGGAAAATGTTTTATCCACAGAGCATGACATCAATTTCTTGATTTTTTCGTCACATAATAAGTTAAAAACCTAAAAGCACTGCTCGAAGCATAACTGAAACAAATAAATAACACTGAAGGTCCTGTCTGTGATTTTGAGTTAATGCCATTAATAAAATAAGCGAGTTATATCCATTCTTTTTACACGAAGTGTACTACTCAATTATTAATTATTATTACTCAATTCATTCATGGCTGTAAGAATTTTAGTTAGGCGACCTGAAGAAATTTTAATAATTAAAAAGGTATATTAATGATACAATACAATGATAATATTAATGATACATAGAAAGAGGGATCGGCTGGAGAGACCACCAAGACTAATCATAAAAATTGGATGTTAAACGTTATCATATCTATATCAGTTTACTAACCTGCAACGGATAGGTATTTAACCTTTTAAGCGCCACGCTATAAAAGCAAAGTCGTGCTCCCTACGCCGACCTACGCAATTTTTTTACGTTTTAGTCAGCTCAAGCCGAACTTGACGTAAACGTAGAATATTTTTTTCTCATGTCGTGTATTGCCAACTGTTGTTTTTTTTTACGCTTAATATATCCATGTTTGGCCACTATCTCGCCTGATGTGAAGGGATGATGTGGCCTAAGATGGAGCACATAGATCTAGAGAGAGATGGCAGTTGAGCGGCTGTCTCCCCGGTCAAAAGGTTTTTCCAAAATTACAAGTCACTACCTAAATATTTACTCGTTGATGTTTTTATTTTACATTTTCTTAGCACTATTGCTTAATTTCGCAGTAGTTATAAGGTATATGTTATTATGCCATGTTGACCTAATATTCTTACATAAATGACTGATATTGCGTTCATACATTACGTTACTGTGATTACAAGTGGTAGCACAATTTAAAATATCTCCACGTAATGAACACAAACACATTTGCACTGTAGTACCTTATCTCTTTAAACATTCTACCATGTTCATTTACTACTCAAGCTGCAGCAAAGATGTTTTATTTGGACAAAGGTGTAAAGTGATGATATATTTTAGTTATAGTTCGTCACGTAGTATTCATGGCCGTGACCGACAGACACAACACGTAGTGCTTGCCATTGATACTATAAAATAATGTATCGAACCAAATAATGTATGTTAAGGTAATTCAAGATAGGTAGGTACCTACATTACCATTTTTAAAGAACTAATTAATTCTGATATGAGTAATAGTTTTTGGATTCCATGTTTAACCTACATAAAAGCAAAATGACTTAAGTACCTGTATCAAAATAGATGAGTAGTCCCTCGTGACACGATTTGGACTAACGAAATATAATGAATGTAACAAAAACATCGATTTCCTCATGGCACAAAATCATTACATCCACCAATCACCAACCCGCACTGGGCCAACGTGGTGGTTATGGCCCATAGTCTCTCTATGAGAGAAGGCCCGTGTCTCAGCAGTTCCAGCAGTGGGAACGTAATGGGTTAATGATGATGATAGATATAGCGACCTTTCAATTCCTGGTATTCTATAGCTTCCCACAAAACAATAACCTTTTATATGCATTATCTGTTTTTTCTTTACAGGTGACTCACAAGTGTCGTACCTCTACACAATACAAAGATTCAACTTCACCCCAGTGGAGTTCAGCCTTTATGGCACCATAAACATCGTCCTCGGATTATTTGGTATGTTAATTAGTGGAATAAAAGATTTTACATTCTCGGTGCATTGGCGTTCGATAATATAATTGAAGAGCTGCAGGTCGATTCCAATGAGATTCGCGATTTGCGCTATTTAAATCGCCCAAGGTGGCGGACAAATCATGGGCGATTGACAGCCATTTGTTAACCAGCCTGAAACTTTTAAGTAGCAAAATCAAACGTTTCTTTTGTAACAGCTAATGAATGGAACACTTTAACAGCGTCTTTGTTTCCCGATTGTTATAGTCTCGGTGTCTTTGAGTACAGAGTGAGTTGTCATCGACCCCGTCGTCATTTTCCATCAGGTGAGACTGCGGTCAAATGCTTGCCTATCGAGTTATAAAATAAAAAAAACCGGCCAAGTGCGAGTCGGAATCGCGCACGAAGGGTTCCGTACCATTATCTATAAAAACCTTTGTTTGTTGTATGGGAGCCCTTTTAAATATTTATTTTATTCTGTTTTTTAGTATTTGTTGCTATTGTGGGAGCAGAAATACATCATCTGTGAAATTTTCAACTGTCTAACTATCACGGTTCATGAATCGTGATAGTAGTAGGCTGTATCTCATGAGTTACAGCCTGGTGACAGACGGACAGACAGACAGACGGATGGACAGCGGAGTCTTAGTAATAGGGTCCCGTTTACCCTTTGGGTATGGAACCCTAAAAATGATTATTACAGGGAAGGAGCGAAATTTTTGTAACCTGTGATGTAGTGTGTACCTATGCATTTTGTCCTTTGCCCTTTTTATAGACCTTTGATAATTTACCTTTGTTGCTCTTTAATATTTCTTGAATTAAAGAGTTTAAATTGATCAGTTTATATTTACATATTTATTATTTTTCCAATTGGTGTTGCAGTATGACGCAGCAATGCATTTGTATCGGTAATTAAAAACTTGAATAAAAGTTTAAATATTCTGTTTCAAATTTCTCGCAATGTCAGAGAGAGTTAGTTTCAGCAAGTGACATTTCATGACTATACTAACATCATTCAAAATGGAAAATACAACACTGTGTGTGTATTATATGCAACACTGTGTGTGTGTATCATGTATCATTTTTTTTTTCATTTTTTTGGATATAAAACAGCGATACAATAAAGATATAATAATTAAGAATAATCTATGAAAAAAGGTTTAATTGTAACACCAGCAGCATTTATCACGGATTACTTATATAATTTTACTAAAGGTTAGCAAAGAAAGACTACAATAGTACTATTTTAGTATATCAAGTAACATTTTTTTTGAATGTACTAGCTCGTGTTGCCACAATGTCTATAGCTATGCTATGCTAACGATTAGTATCAATATGTTCAGTAGCTTCCAAAAACGCAACCATTTATTAAACCAAACTTACGTTATCCGTAGAAGTATTGACAAGAAATTACTGTAGAGCTGTTCAATGCAGTAAAATCTATTCTGTTCACTTCATAAAAGGGCTTGTACACGTGCGAAGTAACTGGAGCAAGTTAAGATACGGGCTGCATACGTGAGGCTTCATTTTGCGGTTCTAGTGCACATATATATTGCATTGACTTACGAATGTGTTTGGAATCAGCACGAACATTTCGACAGTATCGTAAACGTATCGAGATTACTTAATCTGTAATCATTACGTAATGCAATGGAATCAGGCGTGACGCTGCGGAAATTCATCTCAAAACTGAAACGCAATGAAAATATGTTGTGTATTTCCGCTGAATACTATGTAGGTTGTTGTTAGAATAATATAATATGTATGGGGGTTGATTGCAAATGTAAAGTGAATTAAAATTAAAATATATATATAAGTAATCCCTCCGCTTTTTTTTATTTATTTCACATTATTTATTATTTACTTAATTAATACATTATTTACTTTTTCTTACATACATTATTAAACTCATTACCATATTTATTATTAAATATACATATATATTTAAAAAAAATCGGAGGTATTACTTATACAGGGAATAACATTAATGTGTAGTAATACTGAAAGGTGTGTATGGGTATCTAGTCATGAATCATTGGGCAGAATATACAACCAAAAAAACACTATTATATTTTCCATACAAAGTTTAAAAATTATTTATTTGAATTATTTTGGACAATCCTAACAAGGTGTGGCCTAGTCGCGGTAGTACGGGTCATTGACCGAGCTACTTTGTGCCTAGGCACAAAACAGATTAGTACAGAAATCTACATACATACAAAGTGCGCTCGAGCAACGCACACATAGACACCGCTCACAGACACGATATCTGGGCACAGTTGGGATGCGAGTGCCATCCGCTTGAGACACGCGTCTGTGAACTTTTTTGTGCAAAAATGGAGCAACGAAAAATAGGTTATTATAACTGTTTGGTGGACGGTTGTTTAAATTCAACATTAAACGGTGAATTGTCCTTTTTTAAGCTACCAGTTGTTTCAGAGAGGTAAGTAGGTATTTGCTTGTATTTTGATGGTTTGTTTTCACGTAACACAAAATAGTTAGGTAGGTAGGTAAGCGCCCCAGCCCCCAGCCCTGCGCCGAACAAGCGAACATAAGTTTGTAGCCTTGTCATATTTTTACAATTTAAAATTAGATATTTATTGTAGTATAAGCTGTGTTAGCCTTGTGTTCAATAATCTAATGAGGAAGATGTTAATGTAAACTAATCGCATTTGTTTTGTCTTCAAAACAACTTTATTCAGTTATAATAGTAACTGCGAAAAAATTATGTCGATATCGTGTACAGTAATATTTTTAAATCAATCAATTTTCCTCCCAAAAACTTCCTGCGCCGTCCGGTATGAAATGTATGAAAAGTACATACATGAGATTAACTTCTGTATTTATCTGTTTTGTGGCCTAGGCGCTCTGTCTTTGAAAACGCCGAACATTTTACAAGGGCTTGATTTCGAGTCTCAAATACCGGAATTTCATACTGAACGGATCTTCGGACTCGGTCGTTTCCGTTCCGGAACCCACTCGTAAAAAAGGGTATTTCCACATTTTTACACGACTGCCCAAAAAGGAGTATTTCAGGGTTTACGTATGTATGTATTTATTTATTCCACCATTACTTCTTATTGCCTGGACAGATTTGAATGCATTAAAACCATAATAAAAACATAGGTTTAAGTTTTTTTTACCATAGTTTTTTTGCATGTTCCGGAACCGGTATACAAAAAAATCTCCGCGAACGTACCCGACTTAGCCTTGCCTTGATTAGTTTTAAATTTTTATCCAACTTGACGTCTTAGAATTCATATTCAGAAATAACCTAAAAAGAATTTCCGAAACGAAAACGGTCCTCTTCGGTGGAGTTTTATGGGGCGGCGTTAGAAGGTAACTTTGTTTGTGCCGCTCGACCAATGAGGAGCAGCGGCTATTATTTATTAGGATTACATCTTTATGATTGGTGCAATACAAAACAAGGCTAGCGAATCATGAAGCGGCGGCGAATGTTTGATAGCTTTAGTGTTTGCCGCGTTTTGTCAAAGATTAAACAGGTTTATTTCTGAAAACTGACTAAGTAAAGACGCTTTATTGATTACTGACTTACGAACACTCTTTTACTATGCAATGAAATCAAATGTTGGAAATGTCTTAATCATCATTATCAGCCTATTACATTCCTACTGTTGAAATTCATGCATGATGTTTTTTACATCCTATTCCTACGGTGGTTGGTGACCTCACGTATTTTTTAAGAACATCAGCCATGCTCGCTCTTATTAGGCGTTTACACTGATTAGATCCTTATTCCTGAATGTTAATTGGAGCGATGATGTTTAATGCTGTAATTAATAAGTAAGCATTAATAAAAATAAAAAAATACCCTGCCAAAAACATTATCACTTGGGATGATTTAAGGATTCCGAGGATACCCCATACATCCAAATCTGTTGAGGCATTTTGTAATAAAAAAACGCACATACATTAACCCCGAAAACATTATATTCCTTTTTTGGGGAGTCGCGTAAAAAGCAGTTTGCTTGAAAGTTAGTTGTAAAGTAAGGTTGGTAGGACAGCTGGCTTTGCTAACTGAAGATAAAATTTGTTTGTCAGATCTGTACACGCGGCGCACTAATATTCTTTGTCACAAGTTCATTGCTCTTTATCAGCTGATTGTTAGGGTTGAAATGAACTTGATTACCAGAAATGTTTAAATTATCATATCTTGTGATTTTAAAAAGTTTCTGGTGATTTGCACTTGGACTTGAATTATTAATAAGCTTCTATATGCGTGGTTTAATTATTACTACACATTTATGTTACACGTTGTATATATATTTTAATTCATTATACATTTTCGGGATTACACTACATATTTTCATTGCGTTCCATTTTTAAATCATTACGTTTTAGATCTTGTACTCCTTTGCTACCACATTTTAGTGTCAAAAGTAAAACAATGATCAATCGCCAACAAAGGAGTGCGGCATCCTTAAACTTAATGATGAAATATATTATTTTTGAAAATCGCATTATATTAAGTACGATGACGTTCTCGCAAATAGTTGGTGCTCACCCCACTGACGTATCCATATAGCTCTCGCATTAAGTACCTACACTTATGCAGTGCAAACTATCGCGTCTTTACTTGCTCCAGTTAGTGGCACCGTGTACAAGCCCCTTTAGTTAACGGAAAGTTTAGCGTGAATCATTTTGTTTATTACATAGTTCAAACTTAGAGTTATTGCATTACGAAATACTCTTCACTTTCGTTCTCGTTTCATTAAATAAGATTTTTTTAATATATCTACCTACCTCTCTACAACGAATGATTTATTCGTTATAAATATTTCTGATAATAAGACACCAAAGTTTATACAAAATATTTTTTAAACTCATAAGATGCAGTTATTGCTGATAATAATATAAATTGATAACCTCCAAATACCTTTTGATTTCACACGCACAAAGCCAAAAAAAATTATCTGCAAAAAGTTTCAACATGCGTATTATAAATATTGATAATAAACTGTTCTACCAAAGTCAACTTTATTTATGAATGCGTAACCTTTTAAAAAACATTTCATATCATAAAAGCATTACCCACGTGGTGATGGAAGCCAATAATTTTTGAACAGAATTTTTTGAAAACATTGACTTTGATTCAGTGACTCTAAATCAGTCGAATTCTAATAGTCTATCTTACGACGTCCCGCAAGTTTGCCAGTATATACATGTATAGTATCTCCATTTTCCCCATTTTTCCCGCAGGAGTTTCGAGAAATCCTTACCTATATAAAAAAAATGTATTTATAAATTCAATTAAAGATATAAGTTGCATGCTACTGCGTGCCACTTAGTTCAACTTCTTGCTTATCGACCTAGGTCAAGGCATCGCGATAATGTATCCATTCACGCTATGCCTACACAAATATTTGCAGAATAAGCTTTATATATGGAGCAATAAGGGCTATTATGAGTTTTGTCAACGAGCTAGTCATTAATAAATTAATTGCTTTTATCAATCCGGGCTCTTAAGTTTACGTTTTGTATAAATAAGAGTACCTATATCGATTATATTTATTTACTACTTACCTGCCTAAGTTATATAGGATGTAGAAAACATTTCAAAAGTATAAAACAATTTCACTTGCGGTAGGTCTCTCGTATGCGGGAGGCCGTCTGGGTAGGTACCACAGGTTATTCTGCCGCAAATCGTAGTGCGCAAGCATAACTGTTTTCCGGTTAAAGGGCATTGTAGCAAGCGAAATTACTGGGCATAGTAGACTTACTGTCTGATGTCTCGGGATGATGAGCGCAATGCATTGCTACGCAGTGCTTTTTATGATATTAAAAGTTCTAGGTGGTTTCATGGGCAGGCGCGGTGGCGCTAACCATCTATATAAAAATAGATCGGTACTTACTGGTATTATTTATATTTATATTATATGTATTTGCATTTCTGTCAGCATGTCATAATAGCTGATGGAACTGTAACAATAATCTGAGTAGTGGCAGGCCTAGCGCACTCCACTTTGTAGGTGCGAAGCTACAAGTACATAGCCGGATACCGACGGCGGGTCGCGCGTCGTTACACGTGCCGCGTCAGAAGAGATAAGAGCTATGCGATAGAAAGAGAGGCGCTCTGTAGGTTAATATGACTGGTAGGTATGCAGCGCTACGCGAGCTGAATTGAATTTTATTGCGTCATAGCAAGAGTCGCTATTTGTTTAAATTTCTTTGCGGGGTGATGCTTCTGTCCCTTAGTATTCTGTGGTAGTGGTTCATTTTTCGATACGGTGGTAGAGTCATTGTAATAATGGACGGTCATAAGTACGTCTGTGATGCCAAAATTTAATAAAGAACTTTTGAACTTTGAACATTGAACTTTGAAGTGCACAGGGAATAAACTTACTGAATCGTCGAAAGGTAGGGTAAGGTCGCTCTACAATGCCCTATAATGCAGCGTCATTTGCACCCTGTATGATATCGATAAGCAAGCACAAAGTAGGTGGGTAGGTATGGCGTCAGCGCAAACGATGCTCATTATGAATGCACACCTGTGCTAACTACAATTCTACATTGAAATGTAGGTAGCACGCCGGTTACATATTCCCGTCATTATTTTGTGCAATTGGACCCGCATTTTATTTTTCGCGGAAAAATCTAAGGTATAAGGTATTTTCGCTGCTCATTTTTTATCTTGTTCATCGACTCTTTCTACAATCTCTGTTGGCTAAGACGTAAAAATCAAATCATTTTAATCGCGTGAAAATTTGTTTAGGTACTTTAAGCCGTTAGCATCCGACTTAATCTTAAGGCAACAGTCGTTAAGGAATTTCGGAGGTCTTCGGCCGGTCTATAATTTCAACGTTCAACGTCCAGGGTTAAAATAAAAACACAAACATTACTGTGCAAGCATTACTGTGTTCCGGTTTGAAGGCCATTGTAGCCAGTGAAATTACTGGGCAAATACCTAATGTCTGATGATGAGCGCAATGCAGGGCTACGCAGTGCTTTTTAAGCAGCCCTTTCCCTCCTTCCATGACCCTCTGTCCATTGCTGTTAAGGGCCATTCCTTGTCGTAGGCGTCTAGGTCTTCGCGCCATAAAAATATATATAAATAATATATATATAAATAAAATATAAAATTATTATAAAAAAGAAATAGCACTGCGTTGTTTGTGAGCCTTCCGAGCTTCCTTTGCAATTCAAGTACGGCTCTGGTACTCACTGTGATGCGTACCTAACTATATCATACATACCTACTGCTACTCATTCTGTAACATTTACATACAACAACTTTACTAATAACTCTAAGAGAAACGTACTGAATGAACTTTAGGCAGGTTGCCAATCTGATAGTAGATACCTATCTAAATTTAAATAAACCTTTGATATGGTAATCTTTGATTTATACGTTATTCTACTCAGAACTTCTTGCAATGATACCTACTTTTATATATTAGCTTATTTAGGCAACCAAACCGAATTTTTAGTGAGTAAACTTTATTTTTAAGCTATTGCATGGCTTCTATCGCGGGCCTTGAACGTGGAGACCGAATCCAGAAATTCCGTAACGAAAATAACCTAACACCCCCCACTCCGAATGCTATGCAATAGCTTTACCGCGGCAGTCTCCGAGTGCCACACGTCTTTTTTATTCTATTTATTACCGATGGGCAAGCATTTATCAACAGTCTCACCTGATGAAAAGTGATGAAGCGGTCGATAATGGATTGTTCTTGCCTAGATGATACCGATTCACTCTGGAACTAAATTGACTATAAGAATCGGGAAACAGACGCTGAACGCCATTTCTTAGTTGTTTTTCCTTAATCCAAGGTTTATGTCTTACTTACGTGACTGTCCCTAGTTATATGTTCTGGAAACCACTTAAGACATTTAAATTAAATAATGTATTTAGAGGTATCTGTTAATCTACCTATACCTACCTAATGTGTTTTGTAATGGCCATAAATACATTATGAGGAGTCGAGCGACCTCACTGATTTTCGTCAACCTGCTTGGCCAGCGTTGAAAGGTGATCCAAAGTCTACGACCCTTCTCTTTTTCTCCTTCCCTCCAAGATAAGGATTGAGTCCGGGAAGTGCGAGCGTCAGGTTCAATATAGGTACTTCTGATATTGTTTTTTTATAATGAAAATGCTTTACGTTTGACAACAACCACTTGACTTTAAGCTTAGTTGCGGTCTAAGATGGAGCATGTTTGCCCATTAGGTGTCTGTTTACTCTTGTCTTTAAGAAACCCACGTATTAGAGAGTCCAGAAGGAAACAAGGATTTCTGTAGTGAAATTATATTTCTTAGCAGTCCGTAGAATAAAAGACTCAGCATAGCGCTTTCTGCTGACTAGAGGTACACGAACTAGACTTGACTATGTTCTAATGACTCTTTTCGCCTGGTTGTCTTGAGATAGAAAAGGGACTGATACAGATTATTTATCTCTTGTTTTCAGGAACCGCCTTCTGCATCTGTATCCTGAGTGAAAGACTGAACGTGCAAGATAGCGTCATCGGTGGACTGGCAGGAGTGAGCAGGATAGCAGGATGTTTAATGTTCGCCTTCGCTCCTACCAGGGAGTGGTTCTACGCAGCACCTATCTTCAATCTGTTCAGCCATACAGGCCTGACGGCGGTCAGGTCAATCGCTAGTAAAAGCGTTCCTACGGAAGAAGTCGGTGAGTTGGCTTTGATGAATGAATAACCGCGATGAATGAATAGTGAGCGAGTGTGGCTCAGCGGGAACTCATGCGTTTTTCGATCAGACGCACCTGGGTTCGAATCCCGACTCGGCCCTGCACCAATGACTTATAGTTAAGTGATTTTGCACGCTCGCTCTAAAACGGTGAAGAAAAACATCGCGATGAAACCGTGGTTGTAATACCACCCACCGAACAAAGCCATGCCGTCAAGCGACCTAGTCGTGTTTCGGGATGATGTTCGGTGAACCATCAGGGAGACGGGTCTGAGCAGCTGCTCAACTGCCGTCTCTCTCTTGATCTATGTGCTCCATCTTAGGCCACATCATCGCTTCACATCAGGCGAGATAGTGGCCAAACATAGATCTATTAAGCGTAAAAAAAAAAATAACCGCTTAGGTCTAGATTTTAAATATACGAATATATATCATCATCTTTAGCACACATTATTTTACTGCAGGACTCTGCCTCTTCCAAAGCACGCCATCTTTATAATTTCATTTTTATATAACTTAGTGACGAGACGAGCTGGTCGTTCACCTGATGGTAAGCAATACCCCTGCCCATAACAGCAGCATCACCACCCAGAGCTTTGTTTCAAATCCTGAGCGGCGCTGCAATGCGCTCATCGTTCTGAGACAATTAGCGGTTATAAGTCTCATTATGCCCAGTAATTTTGCTGGCTACGATGCCCTTCAAACCAAAAAAAACATAGTAATGCTTGCGCACTACTGCTTGACGGTAGAATAACTGGCAAAGCGGTGGTACCCACCCAGACGGTTCGCATACGAGAAACCGGTGGTAACCAGTATATGTTTATATACTGGTGGTAGGTTTCAACTCCAGCACAGTATTCTACTGCAGAACTCTGCTTCTTCCAAAACACGCCATCTAAGCCTAATCTTCAATTCACCTTCTCAACTCCAGGCTGACAGGCCCGACAATTTACAAAATGAAAAAAAAACTTATTCAAATATCAATTAAGTATCATGAAAACAAGGTGGTGTATCTAAAACGCAACGATAATATCTATTGTGATTCCGCGGAATATTTTGATTTGAAAAATTCCGCACGCCACGCCTGTTTCCAATGAATTCATAAAGTGGTGCATTTTTATAGGTGTTACTTACCACAGAATAAACCAAAATATACTACAGAACAAATTGTTAATACCAATTTTTATTATGAAATAAAAAAAATACTACTATACTACCAAAGAATACCAAGTATTACTCATAACATGCTTAGCGAATACGCAAGTATTGGGAATGACAAAAAAGACTGGATTGGACTGCGATTGTAATTACAAGCGTATTCTAAACACATACAAAGAAATATGGATGTACGCTACTTTTCATCTTTTACCCTTTTACAGAAAGAAGGTATATTGTACGGAATCCAATGCTCATATTTAAATATGAAAATACTTACTTATAAAAGATGAGCTTCATCTTGTATGGGTTGTTACATATTATTATAACAAAAAGGGTATTACATAGATTACAATCTTTGCATCAAAGGAAGGTTAAGGAATATTTATGTTACGGCTAATAGCCGAAGTACGGCTACAACTAGTTTTAGCCGGCTACAACTAGGTGCAACTGGCCACATGGGTTAATCTTAGATGTATCCTACGCGAGATTGTAACTGTCGAAAGATTGTGAACAGTCGTATTATTTTTCGGTAGATTATAATCTATCGAAGTGATAGATTATAATCTACATTATCATTATCATCATGGGGGCCTTTTATTTATCCATTCTAGGATATCCTAATATTGTATCATGTGTTTATAACCTTTAAAAGTGCACTTTTGTGCCTATTTCATAAATTATATTTGACTTTGACTTTAGTTTTAGTACGTTTGGAAAACTCTAGCTAGGATTACTAACAACACATTCTTCTATCTCTACGGTTAGGGTAGTTGCCATAGGGATCCCTGTTCAAAAACTCACCTGTAAAGGTGTCTTTTTAACCGACTTCAAAAAGGAGAAGCTTCTCTATTCGATTGTATTTTTTATGCTTGTTTCCTCAGAACTCCGTCATTCATGAACCGATTTGGAAAATTCTTTTTGCGTTGGGTTCAGTATAGCTACGAAGTGGTCCCATATAAATTTCATCGATATTTGACCTTGGACTTCAAAAGATACATTGAAGTCAGTTTTTTGTTTTGATAAAACGTATACTTGTAACATAATATAATGTACTTAAAATAAATAAATAAATAATTGTTTAAATTTCAGCCAAACTAAATGCCCTCATCGGCGTGACAGAAGCGATAGCGCCGTCGATCTACATGCCAGCCTCAAGTAGGATCTACGATTTGACAATCAAAACATTTCCTGGAGCCTTTTACATATTCGACGCCGGACTAACCATATTTGCAGTAGGACTGTTTGCGTAAGTTCCTTTATGGCAGTAAGAAAGAACGAAGCGCCGCTGGCGCCGCCAGTCTAGTGCATTCTACTGCAGAAACTGCCCCGTACCCACAGATCCCTCAAGCGTCAATATATCATGTTGAGCTTTGATTAAGGTGTAGATTCATTACAACAATGTCTTGTGATGCCATATATTGTACCATGAAAATGTATCTTAATTTATAGATATCGTATTTTGCTTAAATTTATGACATAAGTTTGTCTTGGTTGAATGGACAATAATTAGACGGCATTTCATTAGTCGCAGTGAAGCTATACCTTAGTTTGAGCTCAAAATGTTATACAATTGGTGCTTGAGTGACCAGTGGGTATGTTAATACAATATTTCTTGTTTATAAGTCCAAAAGAAAAGAAACAAGAAAAAGAAAGAAAAACATTTTCCGACAAACTCAAAGAAATAAATGAAAAATACACACGTAAGATAAAAATACAAAGTCAGAGAAATAATATAACAAAACAAGACAATACGAGTACATAAACAGAGGAAGTTTGTGGTGCCAAAAGGGACTATATCTCAGCACAAAATATCCGATGTCCATGACAACAGACGCTGGTTTTCAGCATAATCCCTTTAGGTAAAGCATATTATAGCATAGGATACAAAAAAAGGATTACACAACTAAAGTACTGAAGTTAATACTAGCATGATAAGTGATAACATGATATAATAGAATGTATCCATCCTTCGTTACATTTTATAAGTTAAACTGATAGATATTTTTTATTATTATTTTAAACATGACATTAAATATAAAATGTTAGTTATGTATAAATAGAATATATTTAATTTTATAACATGTAAACTTAATATTATTATTTTAAGTATTTTCTCAGTAAGGGTAGGCTCAGGCACAGTAGTGATAATTTTATCGTTTGACCAGTAATGTCACCTACCGCCATAAAATATTTCCTTTTTAGAGCTCCGTATCAGATGCAATTGATGTTTGATGTTAAAAATATGACGATTGCATACAAAAAAGGAACCAATAGAATTACGAAAAGCAAGCAAAGCAAATAGAACAATTAGTAGTATATATAGTGCCACAATAATAATAATAATAATAATAATAGCCCAATCATAAGTCATTTCCATATCTCCAATGATAGTCCTCGCACTTATCGGGGGCTGTCTTTGATTGCATCTTCTTAATGATGCACTTAGAGACAGTCCCCGATAAGTGTTGCCCATTACATATCTAAATTAAATACTCTAAAAGGCCTCTACGTGTTGGACTCATGTCCCCGCGCAAGCCTTCCAAAGCACCGGGTGTATAACCATAAATTTATTTTCAATATACAGAGTGTCGAAAAATTTTGGGACTTTTAGGGTAGGTACCGTTTCCCTTGCAATGAGGCAGTTTTGTTTCTAGGAAACATCGGTTGAATTTTAGAGAAAATAAAAATGGTAATTTTGGATTTTTTGTACAGAGTTAGAAAAAACATGGGCTTAATCGATCGAATGTTTCCTTAAAAGTAACCCATCAAAACAAATCTTGTTTTTAAGAAATTTCAAAAAAATCTTGTCCTCACTACAAGGTAAAAGGCGAGTGTGGCCCAGTGGGAACAAGTGCGAGTTTTGATCCGACGCACCCAAGTTCGAATCCCGCTGGCCCCGCACTTGACATTCTTAAGTTATGTGCGGATTCAACACGCGCTCTAAAGACGGTGAAAGAACACTTATCACAAATATTCAAGGACATGTGACATCCACGAACTCACACTGGGCCAGCGTTGTGAATACCATACTGTCTCTATGCCCATACTCTCTCTATGAGTGAAGGCCCGTAACGTGATGGGCTGATGATGATGATAATGAAGAGATAAGGTACCTACCCTGAAAGTCCCAAAATTTTGCCACACCCTATATAATGCAAGAGCGTAGATCAGGGACGCTGCTTCGACTATGCATTATTGATTGTTATCATTACTAGGCGTTAGTTAAAATATTGCCGTAATCATAAAAATCTGTTGCCCTATAAAATTGATTAAGTCATCGCAGTAGAGCAGTATCCGAATTCCATTATATCGTAATAACGTTTGAGTCAAGAACCTGATTTCGTTACTGGACTATGAGGTAAAAGACCTTATTATAAGATACTAGCGACCCGCCCCGGCTTCGCACGGAAGAAGAGGAAGGTTTATATGCACATATTATATACATAAACCTTTCTCTTGAGTAATTATGTCTATTGATGAAAACCGCATTAAATGCCGTTGCGTAGTTTAATAGATCTATGTACAATAGCTAATATAAAATAATATGACATGTATAATAAATATTAAGTAAATAATATCATAATAATAATATAGACAGGTACTAACACATAACAAGAACAATTACAATTTCATTAATTGAGTATAGGAAAGAAATGGGTAAACATACTTACCTTTTTTTCAAAGTCATGTTAACATAAGTTACAATTTTTAACATATTTTATTTGTATCATGTGTTTATGACCTTTAAAAGTGCACTTTTGTGCCTATTTAATAAATGATATTTGACTTTGACTTTGAATATAGCAATATTTCTAATACTGAATTGACTGGGTATAAAATAAAATGAAGAATCATTTTAATTATTTAGCTAGATAATAAGGACCCACTGACGCGCACTCAGTTGCAAACACCCTCACAAAGTCAATGTACATACCTACTTTAATAGCATATTTTAAGACCTCTGCTTTAATTTAACTTAAATATAATGAAAGTACAATGAATGCCATAAATAATTGAATACATAGATCTAAGCGTACAGACGGCGGGAAGCGACTTTGTTTTATACTATGTAGAGATTAATATAATAAAACTAGCTGCGCCCTGCGGTTTCACTCGCGGTTTCCCGGGATAAAAGTAGCTTGTGTGTTAACCCAGGGAATAAGCTATCTCCATACTAAATTTCATCCCAATCCGTTTAGCCGTTGCAGCGTGGAAGAGTAACAAACATACATCCATACATTCTTACAAACTTTCGCGTTTATAATATTAGTAGGATTCTTGTGTAACTGGCATAAAGGTTATGAGGCATTTAAAAAGTTTTGAAATGGTTCATGTGATATACTTCTTTATATTTTTAACTAGCGACTCGCCCCGGCTTCGCACGGATAAAATTTACTAATGTGGTGTAATTTTTTTACGACTTCATTACAAAACATTGAATTTTCTGAACTATACAAACACTTACTTAAAATTTATAATTCACAGAATATATAGTTACTAATTCTAAACTTACGAATTAATTCTTTAACTTCAACATCTTTTTATTTGGTCAGACAAATTTTACATAAAAAAAACGTACATAGACACGTGCGAGTCAAAACCTTAACAACTAAATAACTTAAATATATATACAACAAAATGTAATATAATTATTCTAAAAGGCCTGTGGTGAAGGGGAAAGTGCCCAGAACGCTGGCCGCATTTCCACGCTGAATGGCAATGCTGATTTTCTAACCTAAATATGAGCCAGCTTTCTGGTCACACGTCAGATTTCATGGGTGCTCGGCCCCTACGGTCCTAATGTTTCTACCCCTAACGGCACAAACGTGCAACCTCGGCCGATATTTGTATATTTGCGCCGTTTGAGGTTTTCATCTCTTGACGAATGTATTGTACATACACAAAAAGAAAATTGAATGTGGTCAAAAAATTACATCACTTTAGTAAATTGCATCCGTGCGACGCCGGGGAGGGTCGCTAGTAATAAATTTAAAAGAGTTGTAATATATTTGTGGTTTTGCAGATCAATCTACGTGCTAGTCAAAAGGAAGGATAAAGCCACAGTCAAAGATCCGAGCAGAAAGGAAGAGTTCGCGAGAACAAATGAAGCATCTCGATTTTAACTCATCAAAGACTTATTTATATTAGTAATTTTATTATTTTTGAATAATTATAAAGGAAGAATCGCTAAGCCCCTATTTTCCATACGCACCTTTCAAAAAGTCACACGCAATGTCACTTTGTAAAGTTAGTGCTTCCTGTAGTGGGTCCATTGGTCTGGGTATTTGAAAGCCGCGTGGCAATGGCCGATAACGTATCTTCCTTGTTTCGTATTTATTAAAGATTTAAGACTAAACGACGATTAAAAAGGTCGACGCCTTTGAGAAATCTCATAATTATCTCGTTTACTTTTATTACTAGAAATTATCTTATCCTTGATGGAAATGAGTAAGTACATTTTGTAGTTATGACACCTTAAAAGTAATCTTTTTATTAGTCATTTAGATGGGATTTTATCTAGGTCATTCATCCCAATTAAGGAATTATCTGTTCTATTGACTAACCACAGCACTCAGAAATACCTTATTATGGTTTGATATTAGACTCTCTCTGTTCTGTCCTTTTCTATAGATATTCAACAAACAAGGACGGAAATACTTAAGTGACATCTCTGAGTGCGGTTTTATCAACATTTTGTTATGCACTGAATTACTGAAAGTAAGGACGGCACTGCTAAGGCTCAGTCAAACAGAAAGCGTACCTACTGCAGTTCAAGCAAGACGTAATATCGTCGCTTAGTGAAAATCTGCGCAATTTACATCGCTGATTTTCCGTCGCGTAATATTTTTTTCAGTTGTCTACTCTATCGAGCGTGTATCGTGTGAGATGTTTGTAAGGATTTACGTGTACTCTGATCCAGCGATATGCTACTTCACCGTTCTGCGGTACTGTGTTCAAGTTTGAATTGAACCTACCGCCGCCGTGGCAGAGCATCGCGTGTACCTACTTCTAACGTTCTGTTCGACAGGTTCAATTCAAAATTGGTTCAAACTTGAAAACGTACAAATGTATAACGGAGCTCACAGAAAGTAGATTCAAATTGCGTGTGAAAAATATTCTAATGAAAAAAGCATACTATACAGTTAGTAATTACATAGAACGCAAAGATGCATGGAACATTCCGCTTCTGCCAAGTAGCCAACTGATACATAAGAAAAATAACATTGTAGAAACAAAAAAAATGTAATTAAATCTCTGAAAAAAATGACCATCAGTGTCATGCCGTATCTTCTGAGTAATGGTTCTTTTTCCGATACGGTGGTAGAGTCATTGTAGTAATTGACGTTCATAAGTGCGTCTGTGATGCGAAAACGGAATAAAGAACTTTTGAACTTTGAACAACACAACGCTGTTTGTTATAATGCGGCGCTAGTAAGCGACGCTATCGCACTAGTCTTTTAACTTTATGAGTGCCGCGCTATAGCACAAAAGACTTAATAGTACAAAGGCAAATCCGTGCACGCCAATCTACGCCATTTTCAAACGTTTTAGTTAAGTCAAGCCGACCTTGGTGTAAAGAACACTTTTTCGTATGTCGATTATAACTTGGTCCAAGGGTTAAAAAGGTGTCTGTGAAATCCTACTGGATGGCTGGATGGATGGATTGATATTTGTTACTCTATCACGCAAAAACTACTAAACGGATTTTGATGAAATTTTGTATGTAGGTACTTTAGGTCTTGAAAAAGGACACAAACTAAGTACTTTTTATCCTGGGATACCGCGGGGAGCAGGTAATATTTCTTTACGATTATTTCTAAATTTATTGTGATAAGTCAGTTCAAAATTACATTACAATGTAAATAAATAATAAATAAATCCGCCTAACGATCACATACAGAGATCCTGGCCCCTAACTAAGGGTCCCTGTATTTAGGTAACCAGGAACTATGAGGACCATCATAGTTCCACAACATCCAGACACGAAACAAAGGCTTGTTTTTTTTCTGTGCACAAACATTTTCTCCTCGGAATCGAACTCGCAACCGAAACCGCAAGTGGTGTACTTTTGAGGTTTGAGACAACCTGCCCAACCACTTCACCACAGAGGCTGACCCGCAACCTCAGTGGTAAAATCTAACTGTGAAGGTATGTAAGCTAAACGTAACAGCTGTGAAGGTTTAGTAATTCAAAACTGAGCTTATTATCTCTACAATCTTCAGAAACAAAACTTAATCCGTATGCTGCTGATCCGAACTGTCTTCTAAAGTTAGTTCAGGGGCGTAAGATGGCGGCCGCAGGATTTAAGGGCGATTCCCCTCAGAAATCTACAAGAAGCTTACAAGAACAAAATCATAATTGCGAGCACAGGCACAGAATATACCTACTAATCGTACTTATATTATAAATGCGAAAGTTTGTGAAGATGGATGGATGTTTGCTACTCAATCACTCAAAACTAAACTAGTTTAGGTCCAGGAAAAAGGCATAAGCTACTTTTTATCCTGAAAAACCTAGTAATATTATAAATGCGAAAGTTTGTGTCGATGGTTGGATGGATGGATGTTTGTTACTCAATCACGCAATAACTACTTAACGGATTTAGATTAAGTTTGATACGTAGGTACTTTAGGTCCTGGAAAAAGACATGGGACAGTTTTGATTCCGGAAAACTAAGTGAAACCGCGGGGAGAAATTAGTTATTAATATACAGCGGTAACTGCAGACTGCAGCAGCAGACATGCCTACCTACACCAAACATATTATTAGGTATGTAAAGTACTCTACACATTTTGCTAGAACTACACATTTGCGTGCGTGCTTGCCCGCAACCTTGTAGCGTGTCCTCCGAAGCACGAAAGTAAATATTACCACACAAACGGTCACCCACCCCAGTTGTGACCGCTGCGAACATTGCCTGTTACGAACGTCTAGGCGAGCTACGCTACGAGCGCTACAGGCCTGTACGCAAGCATTACTGTGTTCTGGTTTGAAGGGCATTGTAGCCAGCACCAGCGAAAGTACTGGACATTAAGAAGAGAGAGATTAACGACATAAGTTGTTTTGAGGTTTTTGGATATATTTTTGTGTCACGACTTACCATTAATTTGATATTTGAGGTGCCTCTGTGACAAAACAGGCATTTTTTAGGTTTTTAAAATGATTGTTTTTCTCTCTTAAGACTCTTAAGACTTAAGAGCTATTTTCTCAGAGTGATAGGCAGGCGTGTTGTTTACCATCAGGTGAACGTTTTTCTCGTCTCATTAATCGATTAAATAAAAAAAAAGCTATTCCAGAGCAATGATACGATTTCTCCGTGAGGAAAAATCTGACAATACGCCCGCAGGAATGAAAACGTTCTATAATAGGAAAGATAAGGCCCATCCCACGTCACTTTGATAATAGAATTTCCGCTAAAGAAGATTTCTGGCTTTTACTGCAAATTGTGGCATTAGGACAAGGACACTACGTTTGGCTGGAGACTGGGTACTTATAACAAATTAATTTTTATTAAAAATAGGAGTATTTAAGTTCGAGTGAACAGGTAATGACTTGGCAAGCATGCTACATACTTCGTTAACCGTTTTGTCACTCACTATGAGGGTATGTCACTCACTATTCACTATGACAACTTGGCGAAATCACGTCGATTCCTTGCTTCGAAATCACGTCGATTTCTTCATTAATAAACGACATCTCTATGACCCATTCATATATTCATACATATGACGCGTAGAATACAAATTTCGCAGATGTCGTTTATTAATGAAGGAATCGACGTTTCCTTGAAGCAAGGAATCGCCAAGTTGTCATAGTGAATTAGGGCCCAGGTAAGATAGTGGTAAAGTGTTTTAGCACCATGCTATACAAGCAAAGCTTTGCTCTCCACGCCGAGCTACGCATTTTTCACATGTTTTAGTAGACTCAAGCCGACGTTGGCTTAAAGAGCAAAATAATAATTAATGTTGTATAATTGTTGTAATATTATTATTATTTTTTTTATTTAACCTATGTTGTAATTTTATACAACAATACAACTGCTTTACTGTACACCAATCAAAAAGAATCAGTAGGTACATGATAATTAATTTGATTACAAAAAACCGCTTTTTTTTTCCAAATCGGTTTATAAATGACGGAGTTTTGAGGTAACAAACATAAAAAAAATACAATTGAATTGAGAACCTCCTCTTTTTGTCGTGAACTTGGTTAAAAACAACTTACAAACTAAAGTCCAATAAGCGGACTTATTTCTAAGCGATGTCTTCCAGTCAACCTTTGGAAGGAGTTAGAGCACTTTTTAAGCTATTGCATAGCTTCTATCTCGGGCCTTGAGCGTGGAGACCGAATCCAGAAATTCCGTAACGAAAATAACCTAACACCCCCCACTCAGAATGCTATGCAATAGCTTTACCGCGGCAGTCTCCGAGTGCCACACGTCTTTTTTGTTTATAGTCTGAACGCCACACCACCGCCGTCACCGGTGTGCGACATACATGGATTTCAAAGTATTTAAACGCAAGCCAATCATCAATAAAAAAAAAACTGTCGGTCGTCGGGCTTATAAATATAATTACCCGTGGAATTTCCTTTTTTGCACCCTTGACCAAATATATAATAATAATGTCTTATAGAATAAACAGTACAAAATCAGGGGCATTTTTCGGTAACTATTTCTAAAGAATCAATATTTTCGTGTAGAAAATTGTCTATAGTCTAGTTGTTTTAGATTAGATTAGATTAGATAACTCTTTATTGTTTCACCACCAGAAAACATAATAACAAAAAGTACAATAACAAACTTAAAACTATAGTGTTACAATGGGCGGTCTTATCGCTCAAAGCGATCTCTTCCAGACAACCTTTGGATGGAGAGGACTTAAAGAAACTAAGAGACGGGGGTGTCAACATAAATGACATAATAAACAAATGTATGTACAAAGAGTACAAACTATAATAATATGTATATACTATTATCTATATTAAATATACAATAATAATATAATATACAAAATATATAAGATATACCTATATATACATATATATATATATATACATATATATAATAACAATTTCATATATAATATATGTATACATAAAAAAATCATAAGCGAAATTATAAATAGATACATATAAAGGCAGTAGTGAACTACACAGAAAGATAAAATTTCTTGTGTTGTGTTCTACGTAGACTAAAAGTCATTACTAGAAGAATTTCCGTTGAGTGGTTACCTTTTTGAGTGAATTCCTTAGGGAACCCTTTGCAAGGAAGTGGGATGAAAAAGTGAATTATATAGGAAGTAATAATTTTATATAGGTATACGTATAGTTGAGAAATAGTAAATTTTATTGTTCAACATAAGAGCAAGAGTATTCATGAATATTAATCACTACAGCCGCACGAGCTGCTATATTTTTAATAGCTTTTATTTAACTTGCAATGTTTGTTTGTATGGGGAAAATCTAGCAAGTTGAATCAGAACCACTTCGTCTTATCCTACGGAGTTGAAATTTTGCATACTTGTCAAAGTCCGATGACAATACAATATTATGGTGACAGCCAGCTGATATGATGATGGAGACAGAAGGTGGGTTATTCTTATATTCTTTATTGTACACTATTGTAATATTTACATCGATGATTTATAAAATATATGTACAAAGGCGAGCTTAACCCTAAAAAGAGTTTTCTTCCAGCAAACCCTTGAGGAAAGAGAACTGTCACATGAGCAAATAGGTTTTAGTGTACGGTTACGGTTTGACAAGAAAAAATCAGCATCTATAATCATAAATATCTAAAATGAATATCAATAACCAAATATATAAATATAATAAATACACAAATAAATATATCTATACCATACATAACTATGAGGAGTAATACATACATAGTAGGAATGATTATGTTTTTTAACTCTTGTTTTAAATATATCAAATGAGGGAGTGGCGCGAATAGTGTGGGGGAGAGAATTCCAAAGCTTAACTGCCTGTACAGTAAACGAACCACCATAACGAGTTATTTGTTAAAAGCTTGATATGAATTATTCAAAATATGTTTAACAAGTGTTTTTAATAAGTTATTTTGCAATTTTACTTATAGAAAATTGACGTCCCGTAAATCCTAAGGTTATTATGAGAAAAATTTCCGTTAAGTGGTTACCTTTGTGAGCGAATTCCTCTGAGAACCCTTTACGAGGAAGCGGGATGAAAAACGAATTTCCTTATTATCGTTATTAAGGCCGCAGTGGTGGGGCATAACGTTGCAGGAAGTATTAACGTTAATAGAAAATACATTTAGTTTTAGGTACCTATAACCAGCATTAGTTATTTTTAGTTTTGGACATTGTAGCCAGCCAAATTACTCGGCTATCTGATGTATCGGGGTGATAAGCGCAATGCAGTGCTACGCATTGCTTTTTTTGGTATAAAATGTGTGGCACTGCAGTTGTTATTCAGCAGGCATGGCGAATACCAAGTGCAGTGTATAATTTTAATTGGCTCTTCTTATATTAATTTGTCAAAATGTTTTGTAACAACAGCTGTTAGCCCCCCAAATAAAATAAAATAAAATAAAAAATAAAATTATATTATAACGTATTAAGCTACGACCAAACAACTGGTATAAGTTTAAACTTTGTACCAAATCTGCATCAAATAAAATAGATATGATTGGTATATCACTGATTGAAGTCGTTCTCACAGGCCTGGAGCCGTGGAGTGCTGTAATTACGTTTCCCTTCAATTCTCCCGGTCTATTAGTACCCCTTGCGTTCGCCACCCACCTGAATGCTACGACGGAAATAGAGAAAAATAACGAAGAAAAAATACGTTACCCGATGTCCTTATCTTGGAAGAATAAACTACTTTGGTACATAGAATCTGTTTACAATAAAACGTCTTTATAATTTATTGCAAATCAAACTCGTGCATAAAACAACATACCAAATTACTCACTTAAAATCCTAATCCTATACTATTTATCATCATAATTCACACTAATAGCAGTAGTGCGCAAGCATTGCTGTGTCCAGGTTTGAAGAGTATTGTAACCAGCGAAATTACTGGGCATTATAAGACTCAACAGCTTATTGTCTCAGGGCGATGAGCGCAGTACAGCGCCGCGCAGAATTTTGCAAAACAAAGTTCTGGGTGGTGCTGTTATTGTTATGAGCTGGCGTGTTGCTTACCATCAGGCAAACGACCAGCTGGTCTCGTCATTCAGTTACATAAAAAAGAAACTCTGTCGTCTGAACCGATCTTGATGAAATTTAGCAGATATAGTCTTGTATTGTATTATATGTATTGATACTCATACCCATAGAGATTTCAATATCTGTGCTCATACCCGAGATGCCCAATATACACCAAAATATAAATTTCTCAAGAGTGCACTGCTCGTACATATTGATGAAAATCTGTCGTACTAGGATTGTCTGATATCTGAAATACATACACAAACTTCCTCTTTGTGTAGAATAGTGACAGCTGAAACGTGTCATTTTACCGTATAGGACTATAGTACCTACTGAATATCAAAGCGTTTGTAAGACGTTCTAATAATAACGACACATGTTTTAATCTCCCTACTATATTGAGTTTCATAATTCAAAATGAAAATACATTTTCTCAATTTCATTTCCTTTGTTGGATATATTCTTGGGTAAAAGATAATGCAAAGAGTATTAAATGTTCTCATAAAGTTTTCTTCAGCCCGCAGCCGGTTTGAAACTTGTTTCCGTCTATACGTACCTCTCTGTATATTGTAGAATCAGTGCTTGTAATCTTTGTACGTAGTTTCCATGATACCAAACGTATGTTGTACTGAAATCTATGTATTTATCTAGTACCTAAGTTATCATTTAAGCCTTTGGGTAATGATGCCAAACTAGTTTTAGGCTTATAATATGGTTTATGACTTGAGAACAAAATCTTAATTTGATACCTACTTACTTGGACCTAAAATAATTCATTTTATAACAAAAACCGACTTCAATTCTGATGTATTTTCGGAATCCCGATCGATTATCAATGAAATTTATATGGGACCACTTTGTAGCGATACTGAGCCCGACTCAAAAAAAATTCAAATCGCTTATAAATGACGGATTTATGAATTAAAAAGCATAAAAAAACAGTCGATTTGAGAACCTCCTCGATTTTTTGAAGTCGGCTAATTAATCTAGGTTCAAGCCTACACATCTAACTTTACCTAAATTTCTACAACCGCAGTAAATGAAATTTTTACGATTTTACTTTTTGTATCTAGAAACACATTCAAAGCGAGGTGCGTAGGTAAGGCCATGACTACAGGTAAGCATTTATTATTCCTATATAATCGATACAATAACTGAATTACTTAGAGGAAATTGCATCCATCTTATTGCAGTTACAGCCGGATGTTAGGGTATGACGGAGTGAAATGAATTGGAAAGAATGCTAGAATTTATTTTAGGTGGAGTGATGAAGGTGCTTGACGTGCCGTTTTAAGTGCATTGTGATTCTACCTTTAATAGTAAGGCCAGCCTCCGCTCATTTTTGGGTTCATATTCTCAACATTTTGTTGGACTTTTTGGCGAGAACTGAAAAGTGTTCAATTTTGTAATATTTTCCAAATTAATGTTTTTCGAGTGATAAATGTGTAATGTAGGTGGAATATAAGCTATTAGTGCACGATTGTAGGTAAATTAAACCTAAATTCATTCTAATCCGAACAAAGCGTTTTGGTTCCACGTTCATAGTGCGTACTGCTAAGGAATGGAGCTCCTTGCCGTCTTCTCTGTTTCCTGAAAACTATAATTTGGGCGTCTTTAAGGCTAAAGTGAATAGGTATCTTCTAAACCTACGTGCTCCATCTTCGGCCACATCGTCGCTTAACATCAGGCGAGATGGTGGTCAAACGTAAATTTGTCACAAATAAAAAAAAAGTCATTAAACTCACTTAAAGTAACTTATTATATTTTATTAAATTTTTAAGCTATTGCATAGCTTCTATCGCGGGCCTTGAGCGTGGAGACCGAATCCAGAAATTCCGTAACGAAAATAACCTAACACCCCCCACTCCGAATGCTATGTAATAGCTTTACCGCGGCAGTCTCCGAGTGCCACACGTCTTTTTTTATTTCACTAGGTGTAACATTGCTTTTAACAAGTCCATAGCAAACTTCATGTAAAGTACTACCTTACAGAAGCTGAAGTACACTAGAGGGGTGGGTCTGGAAGGTTAAACTTGTAGCCGGTGATTCTCAACACTACTTAAACTACGTAAACTACTAAAAGTTATACTTTTATTAATTATTCTAAAGTCTAACCAAAATTTATAATAGGAGGTACACTAAATCTTTCACAGTGCAAGCTGTCCGTCTATGGAATTCTCTTCCGCTTGACATCAGACGTGCCAAGTCTTTAGCAATATTTAAACAAATGGTCAAGGCTCAATATCTATCTTCCTATCAATCACACTGCTATTATTATTTTTATGTAAATAAGTATTATATTGAATGTATTAGAATAATATTTTGATACGTATCTATTAGTCTATTTTAATATTAATATTTTTGTTGTGTACATGTATGATTATGTAGGTATTTAGTTGTAATTAATAAATTTTGTTGTACACCGCCGTCTACTTCTTCTTCCGTTACTGTCCATCCAAAGGTTGTCTGGAAGAGATTGCTTCAAGCGATAAGACCGCCCATTGTACTACCATAGTTAAGGACTGTGTTATTGTCTAATTCTTTAAATTGGTATACAATAAAGAGTTTCTCTATTCTATTCTACAATCTTTGAAATGATTTAACATGGTATACGACGACCAAACCATATGATGGCATGAGAGTAACATAAAAACATGTTCTGGATCAACATGGTACGTAACCGATACATAACATAACTGACACAAGATATGAAAGAAATATTAACTTCAACCGAACTCATAATTGAAGTTTGAACACGCATAAGTATAGGCAAATAAAACTTAGGGAGCTTATAAGCTCTACAACTTTGCTCAACAAGAAAAGGGTTAATATTTTATTATATTGGCCTTAGCCAGCGCACTTTAAATTACTATTTTATTAATTTAATAGAATTGATAGAAATATTTTGCTTAACACTGCTTGAATTCATAAACTCTGCTAGCCCTTACAATGAATTAAAAAGAATTTTGTCCCCAGAAAAATTTTACACAAAGAAAATTAAATCTTGAAAGACATCTCATTTTATATTTGAATAAAATAGTTCATTGAAATAATTAATTCGATATATTTTATATTCCACTCGTACTGCTAAACACATGCAAGCGATCGAACTATAGTTCGATTGATTGAACTAACTGGAAAAAAGTCCACATGGTCCAATAGATCAATCTACAAGGAATCTGAAGTACACATGGTTCCATTAATCGAACCAATTGGAAAAAAAACACCAGATTGAAGCCCACCGATAATATAATCTTACATTAAATCAGTGTCTGTGTAAATCGATATCATCATCATCATCAGCCTGTAGTCGTTCACTGCTGGACATAGGCCTCTCCCAACGAACGCCACTGAGCCCCGTCTTCGGCTCTTCTCATCCAGTTTCTTCCGGCCGCCTTTCGCAGGTCTTCGCTCCACCTGGCCGGGGGGCGTCCTACACTACGCTTGCCGATTCGTGGTCTCCACTCAAGGACACGTGTACTCCAACGGTTGTCCGTCCTTCGAGAAATGTGACCCGCCCATTGCCACTTCAGCTTGCTAATTCTATGGGCTATGTCGGTTACTTTGGTTCTCTGTCGGATTACCTCATTGCGGATGTTATCTTTCAGAGAAACTCAGCCCTGTCCATAGCTCGCTGAGCGACTTTGAACTTGTGGATCTGTCTCACTGTGAGTGTCCAAGTGTCGGCTCCGTAGGCGATTACTGGTAGGACGCACGCATCAAAGACTTTTGTCTTAAGGCATTGTGGTATGGACGACGTGAAATCTTGACGTAGTTTACCGAACGCTGCCCAGCCTAGCTAGCGATATGTAAGTAACTTAATTTTACATTTGTGTAAATTTGAAAAACATTTTATTACTTATACTTGGAATTTCGTTTTTTTTAAATAAATCCCGAATAGCCGTAGCGAAGGCGGTAACAAATAAAATTATTCGGGTAAAATAATAAGCTTATCGCGGTCGACCGGATCCCACTCGAGGATTACCTGGTGTTTATTGTTCGGAACCGATCACATTTATCCGCTAGGATTGCGGGGATCGACTTATCTGTCTACTCGGAGACTTATTGTGGCTAAATCGCTCCGTCGATTGTTTTGATTTTAGATTATTTTATGCGATATTCGCGATTATTGTATGTTACGTGCCTATACAGTAACTTGTAACAAATACCGGGATATTATGTGAATATCTCTTTTTAACCGACTTCAAAAAAGGAGGAGGTTCTCTATTCGGTTGTATTTTTATTTTTTATGTTTGTTACCACAGAACGCCGTCATTTGTGAACCGATTTGGAAAATTCTTTTTGCGTTGGGTTCAGTATAGCTACGTAGTGGTCCCATATAAATTTCATCGATATGTGACTTTGGAGTTCGAAGATACATTGAAGGCGGTTTTTGTTTTTTTCTAAAAATTACTATAAAATCTTTTTATTAATAATAGCACTTTTTAAATTCATTATCATAAATATTTGTACACCGAAAGGTAGAATATGATGGAATCTATACCTAATAAATCTCAACATCTTTATCTGTACCCATGTTTCAGACAAATACATTTATTTCATTTTGGATATATAATTTTGGAGAAGTAGGATCAAATTTCTGTTCCAATGCATCAGTCTTTGAAATGACTGAACCAATTACGATTCAGCTTTCTGTAGTAAGCTTTGGAATTTTATAATTTGCCGATCCACCAGAAGGCACTGCAGTAGATGTAGATATATTAAAGTACTCGTTAGTGCAAATTTATATCTTCCCATGTATCTGGCCAAATCGATTTCAAAATCTTCATATAGGTACGTCGTGGAATTTTCATAGAAATTCAATTGTGTCAATTACTCTATTACTTAAGTAGGTAAATAACACCCATGTGAAACAAAGGCGGGTTGCTTACAGTTCAATTCAAGATCAAAGGCACGTCTAAAATTCTATCAACAAGACAAATGACTCCCAGACTAATAGCGAATAGCTAGACACTCCGTAGATATAGAGAATTACTTGCTCACATCAATACATTAGGCGCTACGCATTCCGCCGCTAATAATAGCTTTGTCACGATATTCGAAACTATGTAATAATAGACGATAATGGTATTTAGATTTGAGCGAATTAAGGGTGAAGGGGTTACTATCAGCCTTTTTGGATCACTTGTTTTTTTGCCTCTGTCTAGACCAACCATCTCACCTGATGGGAAGCGAAGTGGTCGAAGATGAAGCACGTTTGCCTAGTAAGTATCTATCGTCTACCATTATCTAGCAATGATTCATGGTAAAGGTTTTTATAGCTAATCAACGAAGATTTGAAAGGTACCAATGAGTTAGGTGACATGTATAATAAAAAAAAATAGAGTGAGTGTGGCTCAGTAGGAGAACGTGCAACTTTCGATCCGACGCACCCGAATTTCGAATCCCGCTGGCCCCGCACCACTGACTTTCTTAAATTATGTGTGGATCTGACACTCGCTTTAAAAACGGTGACGGAAAACATCTTGAGTAAATCGGCATGTCCAAGAATTCATCACAAAAATTCAAGCACCTGTGACATCAATCGACCTGCACTGGGCCAGAGTGGCGGATTATGGCATATTCTCTCTCCCAGCAGTCCCAGACCCAAAGGGCTGATGATGACGATGACTAGAAAAATGAATATTATCATGGACTGGAACTAATAACAATTGTATAGCAACACTTTATCTTCCATTCCTAGTTACTTCACTTGTCGAAGGGGTTAAATTCCTACGCTTATAATATATTTATATCTACATATACTGACATACTTGAACAAAAAAAAAATAAGGCGAACGAAATCTCGCTAAGCAATAACCGAAGCATAGCTATAGCGGTAGCGTTGTTTGTTTGAGTGGACGGAGGGCCGATGTCGAGCCGTATGACGGCCGATCGGCATAGCGTGATATAAATGTGTGCGTGTGGCTTGTGTACAAACGAGCGGACCGGCATAGCTTGAGTGCTTCACTTTTGAATTTGCCGTCGCATCGTCTGCCTTTTTCAATTCGTTCAAGCTGACATATAGATACCATAATATGTCGCAACTTATAGCGACTAAATACACCGATGGCGATGGTGACGTTACACGATAAAGCAATTTTGTATCGGAACAAGTAGAGATTTCCCATACTTTCTAGAGTAAGTACTATAAGCAAAATATGTATCGCAAGTCACATGTCCTTGTACTTACAAGTTACGGCCTCAGCGCGAGATACTCGCACACACACCAAGAATAAAACAAAAGGAATCGCTATGGCGGCTTGGCGGCGGCGGTGGTAAATCGAATATCAACACCATAATATATGATCAAAGTCAAAGTCAAAATCGAAATCTCTTTAATCATTTTGGCTTCACAGACGCACTTATGAGCGTCCAATTATCACAATGACTCTACCACCTTATCGGAAAAACAACCACCACTCAGAACACACACAGACACAGTGACGCAAATACCCTTTGCCGGCTTATTTAGATACCGTAGGTAACAAGTAAGCAGTAGTGCGTAAGCATTGCTGTGTTCCGGTTTGAAAGACGTTGTAGCCAGCAAAGTTACTGAGCGTTATAAGACTTAAGAGCTAATTGTCCAGAATGACGAGCGCAGTGCAGTGTCGCGGAGGATTTTGCAAAACAAAGTTCTGGGTGGTGCTGCAACTGCTATGGGCAGGCGTATTGCTTACCATCAGGCGAACGACCTGCTCGTCTAGTCAATCAGTTACATAAAAAAGAGTCAGTAACAAGTACATGGAATAGAATATATTTATCATCATAAGGTTGCACATTGCATTATGCGTACATAATGAATGTTACACATTAAGACTCGCGTCTGTACATGGGGTAAAGATATCATTACGAATATTATTATTTTACATATATAAGTATAGGTACTGGTGGTAGGTTTCTCGTATGCGAGAGGCCGTCTGGGTGGGTACCACCGCTTTGCCAGTTATTCAGCCGCCAAGCGGTAGTGCGCAAGCATTACTGTGTTCCGGCTTGAAGGGCATTGTAGCCAGCGAAATTACTGGGCATTATGAGACTCAACAGCTAATTGTCTCGAGTGACGAGCGCAGTACGGCGCCGCGCAGGATTTTGCAAAACAAAGTTTTGGGTGGTGCTGTTATTGTTATGGACTGGCGTATTGCTTACCATCAGGCAAACGACCAGCTCGTCTCGTCATTCAGTTACATAAAAAAAAAAAACATTTTAGGCACTTGTGATTGAGATGCAGTGTCTTACATGGATGCCATTAAACATAATTAATTTAATAAATTTATATACTATTTATATACATAATTGATGCGTGACTACTCTTAGATATTATATATATGATAAATGACGGAGTTCTGCATGAGGAAACAAACATAAAAAAAAAATACAGTCGAACAGAGAACCTCCTCCTTTTTTGAAGTCGGTTAAAAAGATTATCTTGTACCGCTAACTACTGTAGCACTCGTAGCCTAGCTCGCCTAGCCGTTCGTAACAGATCTACTAGGTTAAGCAACGTTCTCTTTGGTCACCATTTGTATGGGTGACCGTTGGTGTCGTATCTACATCTGAGGTCTACCGTGCTTCTCCCGGTTGTTGTCTGATTACAACAGTCGTTTCGGGGATATTCTTGCATTCTATATACCGCCATACTCGTACACCCGGTGCTGGTGTTAAATATACATAGTTATAGACCTTCTTATTCTTGTTTATCGAGTGTGTGTTACGCACACATAGAAAGGAGAAGACTAAACTATAGGCTTTTCAGTTTTTTCCGCGAAGTAGTACACAGCAGTACCTAGAAGCTATCCAAATGCACTGTAAAAATGTTCATTGAAATCGTCAGCCGTTTGATTTTCATTGAGCTTGTTGCTTAATCACTCTGAAACGGCTGAACCGACTCACAGACTTTCTCATTTTCATAATAATAATGGGTAGTACGTAACAACAGATTAGTCTAGTGTAAATAATTTTGGCTGCCTGCGTAGGCAGATATTGAATAAAATGCTAAACGTGGGTAAATGAATAAGTAAGTAGGCTTAGGCATACTTAAAGTTAGAATTCGTGAAATCCAAATTGACGTACGATGTTTAGACTAATTTGAGGAAAACTTTACTACAATTTATATAGCCTTGTTTAACTTAAAACAAGTAGATACCCATACCCATTCATCTCTTTTTCACCCTGACAATAGGTTTAAAAGATATCCTACCAAAGTAGGTAATTCATAATGGAACACGTTTAGAGTTGAACTGCGATCATTAAAAAATTTATTTCCATTAAGTTATCATACTCGTATCCTTCTCATTTCTGCAAAAGTTTCCATACATTTTCAAACTTAAACTCAGTGTTCAATAAACTCTTAAGGTGTTTTATTTACTATCATAGACCGATAGATTAGAGAAAAGGCCGTGAGAAGAGAGAAGACGTGAAATCCTACTCTAAATTATCAATTTGGACGCATTAGTTTTAAATCGATAACTTTTGTCACTGCGGAAATAATCTCTTTTAAATAAATCTGATAATAAACCTGTAAATAAACCTGATTTTAATCGACTTAAAAAACGGAGAAGGTTCTCAGTTCGATTGTATTATTTTAAATTTACTTTTTTATCATTCATTTTTATGTTTTTTACCTCAGAACTCCGTCATTTATGAACTGATTTGGAAAATTTTGCGTTGGGTTCAGTATAGCGACAAAGTGGTCCCATATAAACTTCATCGATATTTGACCTTACATTGAAGTCGGTTTCCCGCGTTCCCGGGATAAAAATTCTAGGACCTACATAAGTACTAGGCACTTATGTAGGTCCTAGAATTTTTATCCCGGGAACGCGGGAAACCGACTTCAATGTAAGGTCAAATATCGATGAAGTTTATATGGGACCACTTTGTCGCTATACTGAACCCAACGCAAAATTTTCCAAATCAGTTCATAAATGACGGAGTTCTGAGGTAAAAAACATAAAAATGAATGATAAAAAAGTAAATTTAAAATAATACAATCGAACTGAGAACCTTCTCCGTTTTTTAAGTCGATTAAAATCAGGTTTATTTACAGGTTTATTATCAGATTTATTTAAAAGAGATTATTTCCGCAGTGACAAAAGTTATCGATTTAAAACTAATGCGTCCAAATTGATAATTTAGAGTAGGATTTCACGTCTTCTCTCTTCTCACGGCCTTTTCTCTAATCTATCGGTCTATGATAGTAAATAAAACACCTTAAGAGTTTATTGAACACTGAGTTTAAGTTTGAAAATGTATGGAAACTTTTGCAGAAATGAGAAGGATACGAGTATGATAACTTAATGGAAATAAATTTTTTAATGATCGCAGTTCAACTCTAAACGTGTTCCATTATGAATTACCTACTTTGGTAGGATATCTTTTAAACCTATTGTCAGGGTGAAAAAGAGATGAATGGGTATGGGTATCTACTTGTTTTAAGTTAAACAAGGCTATATAAATTGTAGTAAAGTTTTCCTCAAATTAGTCTAAACATCGTACGTCAATTTGGATTTCACGAATTCTAACTTTAAGTATGCCTAAGCCTACTTACTTATTCATTTACCCACGTTTAGCATTTTATTCAATATCTGCCTACGCAGGCAGCCAAAATTATTTACACTAGACTAATCTGTTGTTACGTACTACCCATTATTATTATGAAAATGAGAAAGTCTGTGAGTCGGTTCAGCCGTTTCAGAGTGATTAAGCAACAAGCTCAATGAAAATCAAACGGCTGACGATTTCAATGAACATTTTTACAGTGCATTTGGATAGCTTCTAGGTACTGCTGTGTACTACTTCGCGGAAAAAACTGAAAAGCCTATAGTTTAGTCTTCTTGAGGTCGGGACTTTATACATAATTTTGATAAATTGTATACCGCATTCTGACAAATAAGATGACTACATACACACATCAAAAGTGTCTAGGGATCAAGCATTTTTATGCGGATTTCTTGAGATTGAGATGTGGCTTTGTAATAAATTTATGATTTTATAAATTTATATGGATCCTTTTTGGTGCATTTCATAATTTGAATCAGGAACTGTGAATCAAATTCGAGTAAAAGATGAAAATCAGCTGTCAATATTTTCCCTATAAAAACATACAACGCATTGAAGACATTATTAGTGCTACTGTTTCCCTACTACTGATTAAAACCAACGTTATTATGGAGCGGCGACGTCATTTAAGCAGGGAAGAAATGCTCAGAGCCGTGGGAATCTGGTTCCCGGCAACGTACTGTGGCTTTAGCTCTGAATACAAGTCAGAGTGTTATCAGTCGACTTTGGACACGTTACCGAAGCACTGGTACCGTGGCTGAGCGCCATGGAGGACGGTATCGCTGCACCACACGGAGACAAGACCGATACATTCAAATCTTAACTCGAAGAGCTCCAACAATAACCGCCATGATGTTAGCCGTGAGGCTTCATCACTCTTCAGGGAACTTAATTAGCGACCAAACAGTCAGAAACCGCTTGCATGAAGTGAACCTTCATTCCCGAAGACCGCTACGGGTACCACCTATAGCAATGCACAATCATAGGATTCGATATCAATGGGCTCTTGAACACAGAAATTGGGCAGAAGAACAATGGCGTTTCGTGTGCTTTTCTGATGAGTCTCGTTTTGGTATGAGACCGGATACAAGACGTATACGACACTGGAGAACCCCTGGACGCCAACAGCGATTAAAATCCTGCCAGGAAGTCCATCCTTATAGTGGTGGAACCATCATGGTATGGGCGGGTATTTGGATCGGCGGAAGAACTGAGTTGATTTGGATCAGAGGCAACCTCAACGCTCAAATTTATGCTGAGACGATTGTATCAGACGTCATCGTTCCTCTACAAGTGCAAATCGGTCCCTTATTTCAGTTAATGCATGATAATGCACGACCGCACACCGCAAGAGTTGTAAGACAGACTCTCGCCGCAGCTAACATCAATGTCCTGCCCTGGCCTGCTCAGTCGCCAGACTTGAACCCGATTGAGCATGCATGGGATATGCTACAGAGAAGAGCTCTGCCGAATATGGAGGGTATCCAGTCGCAAGAAGACCTTTTTTTGTTGTTGCAACGAACATGGGCGGCCATTCCACAGCGTGATTTGGATGAACTCATTTTGAGTATGCCAAACCGATGTTCTTGTGTTGTTAGTGTTCGCGGTAGAAACACGGATTATTAATTGTTTAAGTTACCCAATAAAATTTTAAAGAAAACTGTTATTTCAGTCTTTTTTTCGAACTTTAATGTTAGTGGTTCAAATGTCAAAAATCCCTTTATTAGGAAAATGGCAAATTTCTTTATTAATGCAAAGGTGACTTGGTTTATCGTTACTGTGACAAACGAAAACACTTTATTTGATGAATCCTTAAAGAAAATTTTAATTAATATCAATCAGGAGAAAAGTTATTGCAAAAATATATGTTGATCCCTAGACACTTTTGATGTGTGTATATTTGAAAAATGTTTGCGTGCACTTGTCTTTCAAAGTTATGAGTATATATAAATTTAAAAACTTGGGAGAGTATACACATGCAGCTGACTGTACATAATTTACATATTAGGTATTTATAATAAAATAAGGCAAGTATGTTCCTACTAGCTGCGCACCGCGGGTTCACCCGCGGTTTCCTGGGATAAAAAGCATAGTGTTAATCTTTATACTGTATCAAAGCTATTCTGAATTTCACACAAATCCGTTGAGCCGTAACAGCACGAAGAGGAAACAAACACACCAACACGCATACAAACTTTCGCATTTATAATATTAGTGTGATTACCATGCAGCCGGTTGGATCAAAGGTACCGACACGTTTTTATGTAGTTAGTTACTATGTCTTCGATATACCTACCTATAAAGATAATATAGAGCATCTGCGGGACCGGAGATTGAATAATCGGGCGTATCTATTAAAGCCGACGACTGGTGTGAACAGACCATATTACTTCCTGGCCTACATACCTATAATACGTAGTAGCTATACGGTAACACTTGCAACATGTCGTCTGAACCTCTGAACCAATATTGCGCAGTGTTGCAGTTTGAATGTAAATCAGTTCTCTAATCTATGGATCTATGGAGCGCATAGATCCATAGAAATGCGGCAGTTGAGCTGCTACTCTAACCCATCTCCCTGACGGTTTACCGAACATCATCCTGAAACACGACGAGCCTCGTAACAGTAAACAAACACCAGGGCATTAAAATCGGAAATTCGCGGAAGCAAACCTAAAACCGACAATTTCGCCATTTCCGGAAATCGACTCCACACACTCCCCAAAGCCCCCTGAAGTGTTATTTGATGGCCTAGATTTTCGTAAGTATGTCAAATGTACACATATCAATTTGCAAACAGTTTGTCGCAGAACGATTCTGTTTTACGGAAACAAAAGTTCTGCTTCTTTTTTTGGATCGGTAACAGTGCTCTACTGATGCAGACAATTTATATCGACCGCAGACGCGCCCCGCTGGTAAATCTGCTTTGGATGTGTAATTTGATTTAATTATATTTTTAGTTACTACATATATTACATTAGGTTTTAATTAAATTCAAAATTTTACTGCTTTTACCACTTTTACCACTGTAAAAATATTGGTATACCTATAGTATTATTTTCTTATGTTTAATTCCATACGGCAGAGTTTTATTGGTGTAATGTATAGGTATATTGAAGATAACAGGACTCTACATTTTTGAAATTCGCAAATTGGAACTATTTTAACCGACCCCCGACCGACCGACCCCGACCCCACCCCCCCCCCCCCCACCCCTTCTATAGAAAATATGCTGAATCCATAGAAACTGTTCAACGCAAATTCTTACGGTCTATGCATTTTAAGTGTTGTCGAACCAGAATGACTTACTCAGAACTCCTATCCTTATATAATATGTTGAGTCTCGAATCTTGTCGTAAATTACTTACCACTATTTTCCTGTATAACATATGTAACAACAAATTTGATTGTATGGAACTCTGTAGTAAATTGTGTTATATTGTGCCAAAAACATGTTTTGTGCGGCAAGTGCGCACACAACGAGTATTTTATACTCAGACTTGCAAAACTAATGCCGGTGAGCGCGCGCCTTTGCGCCGAGCCGTTGACATATATAATAAAAATTTTGTAAACTTAGATATATTTGCAACTACAGCTGCTAAATTTAAATTGAGTGTTATTGACACTCTCAAGTGCAAATTATAGATAGATTTATTTTGCCATTGTTTTTCTCTTTTGGTTCATTTCAAATGATAATGTTGGAATGAAACTTATACATTAACTGCAATGTAAAACTATATTATTATTATTCTTTAATACGTATGTAACGATAATTTTCTAGATATTTGCTTTAGCGAGCAGCACACACTAACCGCTATCTGTTAACTCGTGAACTAAGGTGTGGGTCTAACATTTGTTAACTTAAGCATTATCTTATAATAAATAAGTGTGTTTTGTATGACTTATAATAATTAGTCCATATTGTTAGTACTGTTTGTAGTTCCTAATAAATAAATAAATAAATAAACAAATCCGTTGACCTCATTTCTAGTCATCAGTTTTGCAGCTGTGATTACATGCCTACCTTCCCTAGTTATAGATAAATAGACCTACTAGCTATCGGGAATGCACTTCTGAGGTCAGGAATCTAACTTCAAATCAAATCAATTCATTATTTGTCTACCTTCACTAACAATTTAATAAAGCTAAGAGTTACTTTTTAACCGACTTCAAAAAGGAGGAGGATTTTCTTTATTTATTTTTTTACCTTTTGCCTCAGAACTCCGTCATTTATGAACCGATTTGGGAATTTCTTTTTGCGTTGGGTTCAGTATAGCTACGAAAAGGTCCTCCAAAATTTCATCGATATGTGACCTTGAACTTCGAAGATACATTTAAGTCGGTTTTTGATTTTTTCTAAAAATTAATTATCAAACAACAAATGTACTCAGATCAAAACAAATATGAAACAAAAGAAATCAACTGGTTTTTATTAGAAACTCAACAAGGTTTCTATAATGTTTCCCAATTTATTAAAGCTAGTTTACAAGCAATCAAAGCCTTGAGCGAAAGTAAATGGACTTTCTATAACTTACTTCGTAGTATCATCAATGTTTTCTTAGTCAAAACAATCCACATTAAGTTCAAATTGATTAATTATTAAATTATAATAACTTTTCATCTAACAATGAATTTACGGTTTTATAGAGTAGTTATGCAATCAAAACGCTTAGTAGTAAATTAATAGTTATCAGTTCCGTTATTTTTAACAGGTGTTAAAGTTTGTTAGCATTTGCGTCGATATATATATTTTCTTTATTGATCATCTCACGATGGCACTTCAGAAGCTAAGAAAGAATTTCCAGTCAATATCAATCACAGGGCTTTTAGCAGCGCCAATGTTGCAGCCGACTTTTTTGCAATATGTTTTGGTTAGTGGTTCTTTTACGGAATCGATGCTACAGTTATTATAATAATTGAACAAGTTTCTGTATGTATCTTCGATATAAAATGTATCTTCGAAGTCCAAGGTCAAATATCGATTTATATGGGACCATTTCGTAGCTATACTGAACCCAACGCAAAAAGAATTTTCTAAATCGATTCATAAACGACGGTGTTCTGTCGTAACAAACGTAAAAAAACATACAATCGAACAAAAAACCTCTTCCTTCTTGAAGTCGGTTAAAAATGAATTCAAAAGTGTGTCTGTGATGCCCGAATTGAATAAAGAACTTTTGAATTTAATCGAGTCACAAATGCCCTATTCTAGTCACATATCTACAACTACCAGTAATACGCATCGAGAATTCGTCGAAGTGAATGTAATGCGACAATTTCGCCTCCGGAAATAGAGACCGCACATACCCCTGAAAGTCCCCTAAAGTGTTATTTGATGGACTAGATTTTCGTATTCGGGTCAAGTGTAAAGTAAATTAGGGTGAGTACACACGCGACGGCCGCCTGTGGTCAGAGACACGACGAACAGTCAATTATCGGTCGTGTACAGACGCCGGACGAACGCGTGGGCATTGTTAGGCGGGGATTATGGTAGGGATTCATGCAGGCTTTCATGTTGTGAATAAATAAGGATGAGTAAGGCGGAAGAGAAAGGTTTCCTAATTTCCAATCTATTCTTTGTGGATAAAAAGTCCTGCTTCCTACTAATTCCTACTAATATTATAAATGCAAAAGGTTGTGAGGATGGATGGATGGATGGGTGTTTGTTACTGAATCACGCAAAAACCACTAAACGGAATTCGACGAAATTTGGCATCTGGGTACTTTAGATCCTGAACAAGGACATAGGACATATAGGCGTCGTAGATAGTTATAAAATAAAAAATAGGCCTAGAAATTTTACGTAGTGTCATGGCAGGTACTTTTTTATTATGCTTGAATTTATAAGAAAATGAAAAGCGGTTAAAATGAAAAGCCATATTTTTTTATCTTAATTTAATTATGAGTTGTCCCTGTTTAATCTAGTTACCCAATAGTTCAATTACGTTCAACGAACATTAATTATCAGCAGGACCCCAATTCACTATGACAACTTAGCGATTCCTTGCTTCGAAATCACGTCGATTCCTTCATTAATTTCGAAGCCATGAATCGCCAAGTTGTCTTAGTGAATTAGGGTCCAGGAATCAATGTTTCCGTGATCATTGCATAGTTAAATATAAGATCTAAACAAGTATGCCGAGCTAAATACTCACTTGAGGAATTACCTTCGACACCACACTTTGATACACTTGATGACCAATGTACCTACTTATTATTGATTATAGTTAAATATCTGTGGTTAATTATCACTTTTCTTATCTCTATTGTTCTCTGCAATTAACAAGTATTGTAAGTATAAATAAATCATGATTAAAAAATTCCCGCAATATACTTTTAATTTTCCTTGTTACCAACAATTCTTAGTTCTTAGTTCAAAAGCGGGCATCTCCACGGCTAATGCGTATACTAATAATGTAACTACTACTGCTTATTACTGTAATAACTTACTACTAGTTATGTATTACAAAATGTGCTTAGACTGCGCATAAATCGATACAAGAGTCTAATGCTAGGCAAGAATCACAAAATATCAGCTCAAACTGAATAAATAGCGAGTATGTATGTTTTTCTCATAGGTTTAAGAAACCTAGCTAGTCTTCTTCTTCTTCGTCTTTACCAAAAACTTTGTAATTAAAACATTTATATAATTAAACGTTTTATTATTTATTATTATCTCTACATAGTAGATCTTTTTAACTACGCAACGTATTTGAATAATAGACAGAGTGATTAAAGTGGAAGGTATATATATAATATGTATAATAAATGCATATAAACCTTCTTCTTTTTCCATGCGAAGCCGGGGCGGGTCCTGAGTTTATTAACCGACTTCAAAAAAGGAGAATGGTTCTGTTTTTTATGTTTGTTACCTCAGAACTCCGTCATTCATGAACCGATTTGGAAAATTCTTCTGGTGTTGGGTTCAGTCTAGCCACGGTCCCATATAAATTTCATCGAAATTTGACATTGGACTTCGAAGATACATTGAAGTTGGTTTTTTGTTTGATAAAACGTATACCTGTTTATAATTCTTACGTTAAGCCGTCTGGTGCAAACGTTGCAGTGTGTCCGCAATCTCGCCGTGTCTCGGGGGCATTTGCCGGTTATTAGCGACATAATCGAGTCAAGTGTCTGGTAATGTAGTTGCATCCACTATTGAATCTATTAAGATTGCATTACAAGCTGTTTATAGAGCTTGTTAGAAAGCTATTTATATTTTCTAACTTTATTAAATAACTAAACAAAATTTATTATAGTTAAACATTGGTTAGGCGAATCAGGTCAGTTTTTATATAGGTAGGTTATGTATGTACAATGTGCTTATACTGCGCACAAATCGATTATGAGATAGTGATCTTAATTTCGTTATGATAGCTTCTTGTAATACGTAATTATTAGTTTTATATTGTTATATTATTAATTTATTACATACTAGCGATCCACCTTGGCGTCGCACGAGGCAGTATGCATATTTCGAAAAACTACAATAATCATGATAAAGGCCGAATCAAAATTCATCAAGTAGTAAAGAAGTAGGCGAATAAGTAGACAGTCGAATTTCTGCATACCTATTATTATTATTCCTTTAATAATAATTTTATTATTATTATTTTTTTAATAATTTTTTTTAATAATAATTTTATTAATATTATTTTTTAATAATAATTTTATTATTATTATTTTTTAATAATAATTTTATTATTATTATTTTTAAATAATAATAATAATAGGTATGCGAAAAAATCTATCTAACTAATTCTGCACACTTAAGAAGACACTTATCTAAAAACTTAAAGTTGCTCTAGCAAGAAGCAAGCACGTATTCATAAGTGCTTAACAATCGAGAGTTATTGAAGATTGGAGTAAGTTAAACTAAACTAATAAGATAACAAACACATTGCCATTAGTTCCCCGTCGGCGACATCCCGAGGCGAGCGATCGCTACAACTTCAGCTAGCCACTTAATGTACAACTGCGTCTCTGCAAATTGATAGAGGAAAGTTTACGGCCCTGATTGGTCCACACAAGAAGTAAACTTGTTGGTTGATAGTCGGGACGGGCTCTTCGATCGGGTACGGTTTTATTGGAGTTTACGTCTTTTGAAAGCAGTAGGGACCACAAATCATTTGCAAAAAAGTTTTCTAAGTACCTACATATTCGATAGCAACATTATTAGGAAATATTATAATAAAATACGAGACTCCTAATATGTAATTACATTACATATTATTATGAGAAAATGCCCTTCAGTTTCTTGCCGTATCTTCTGAGTAGTGGTTCTTTTTCCGATAGAGTAATTGTAATAATTGACGTTCATAAGTGAGTCTGTGATGCAAAAACTTAATAAAGAACTTTTAAACTTGAACTTGAAAAGTGTCCTTATCTTGAAATAAATGTGTGAATCTTAAAATAAATGTGTTATGCAAATACGGTTGAACACATTTCACGGGATGGGAAAATATTTTTGCTGTAGGTTTTCCACCTCCGTTTCTACCACTGATTTTGATCTATACAATGTTATCTACCTACATCAGAAACGGAGTTAGATACGTTTTTAAAATAAATATAAATTTTAAATGCTATTATAAGTTAGTTAGTAACTTAGTATTATTATATGTGAATTATGGGTAATCATGCCGTATAAGCAACACGGAGCAAATGCGGGTTCTCGTACTTTAGGCGGTTTTATGTAATACTAGCTACGCCCCGCGGTTTCACCCACGGTTTCCCGGGATAAAAAGTAACCTTCGTCTTTTTCCAGGACATAAAGTACCTATATACCAAATTTCATCAATATCCGTTCAGTAGTTAATGCGTGATTGAGTAACAAACATCCATGCATCCATACTAACAAACTTTCGCATTTATACTATTAATAGGATAGTTTAGAGAAACCTCTACAGCTGTGGCTATTGGCAAAATTTAAGTATAACCACGTACAACTACTACTGCTATATTTAAAATGCCAATACAAAGTTTTAGAACTTCTTGGTGAAAACTTTATTTATATTTATTTTCATTTAAGTGCTTATTTGTGTAAAGTTGTTTTTTGCTGGACTCAGAAATTCGTTTAACGAAGTTGTGGGCGAGCAACCACAAAGTTTTACAATTAAATTATAGAAATGCTTTTGGTTTTAAGCATAGCTTGTTTTAATATTTTAACTAAGTTTTTAATTAGAGAGCTACAATAAAATTAGTACCTATACACTTATACGTAAGGCCCAATTCAAACACGAGGTTTAATTAACTAATAGGATATGGACAAAGAAATGTTTACGTCCTTAATACCCATTTTTTTAATATTAACCTATGCTGTCCCACTGCTGGGCAAAGGTCTCCCCCAAGTCTCTCCGGCCGTCTCTATCCTGCGCCACCTCGCACCAACCTTCTTGGTATGCATCCAGATCGTCCCTCCATCTTCTTTTGGGCCGGCCTGGGCGCCGTCTTCCATCTTCAGGCACCCATTCCGTTGTGACTTTTGCCCACCGATCTGGATGCATACGGCTTATGTGACCCGCCCAATCCCACTTGAGCCTGGCAGCCTTCCTGCCCACGTCAATTATGCCCGTTTTTAATAATACCCATACATACCCCTTAATACCCATACATTATTATATTTTGTTTCTCGTCTTTTACTTGGGCTTATTTTTTCCTTGAGCAGGAAAAACACGAATAACAACACATTAGAAATTGACCCGAAGCCTTTCATTATATCGAAATTGGAAGATTAAAGAATACTCCGCCGTTGAAATTAGAGGATTAAATGTAAGAGCAGGAAGGTCGAAATTAAAATGCTTTGATGAGCTCGTTAGAAATTATTAGTGTATTTACCGAATATTTCTAATCGTAGTATTCGGTCTTTGATTTGCCATTTAGGCTTTGGCGTATACAGAATTTGAGAGTTCTTGGTTCTGAACTTGAATGCCTATTTTATCGTGATTTGGCTTTCGATCAACACAATTTTATAAATATTTATTTATATATTTAATAATAAAATAAAATTTATATCAGGGATTTTAAAAAAACAACCTTTGAGAAACCAGTCTTTGAAGTTAGTACTATATGTATAACCACAGAATACTAAGGGACAGAAGCATCACTCCGCAAAGAAATTTAAACAAATAGCGACTCTTGCTATGACGCAATAAAAATCAATTCAGCTCGCGTAGCGCTGCATACCTACCAGTCATATTAACCTACAGAGCGCCTCTCTCTCTATCGCATAGCTTTTATCTCTTTTGACGCGGCACGTGTAACGACGCGCGACCCGCCGTCGGTGTCCAGCTATGTACTTGTAGCTTCGTACCTACAGTGTGGAGTGCGCTAGGCCTGGTATAACTTTTCGGACTAGCATAATAATAAAGTTACTACTTATATAGGTAAGTTGTTCAGAGACAGATATGAGTTCTATAAACATCTCAAGCACTGACCTCCATATTGGAAACCAATTTGTATGGTCAAACTCTCAAGCATCCGCCTATAGATTTATTGCCTAATCTCGTAAAACTTTTTCCTTTCTTTTTGTTTTGTTCAAAAAGATATATCAAAACCTAAGGCCAATAAGGATGAAAAGGGTCCTTAAAGGTAGGCAACGCACGAGAAATGGCCCGAGTGTTGCAGGTGCTCATAGTTCATAGTTCATTTATCCATAAGTGTTATAAGTCGCTCATAGGCGATGGTAACCGCATACCATTCAGGTGGGCCGTCTACTTGTTTTTCTATTACTCATAAAAAAAACAAAATACCTGAACAAAATAAATAAATGAAAGTAAATAGAACTGAACTCAACATTTTGTCGAGGATTTTTTTGGGGAAATTGATGAATTTCATGCCAGTTTTAAAAATTTTGGTACGATAAAATTTATAAATTTGAGTTTTATAAAAACATTGTGATTGCATTATAAAGTAACGGCATGACGATTAAAAGCAACAGGCGAGCTGAAACTTTGACTTTGACAAGCGTATTAGTCACGGTTATAGGTTTTCTATTGTTCGTTGGGCCGGGCGGCCCATTGACGAGCCAAAGGATAATAAACTATGTATTATATAGAAAACTGGGTGAAAAGAGAAACTGTAACACACCTCTCTTAGTCTTCCTATTTTCGTTTATTTGACAAGAAGTACCCGAAAATTCGGGCAAATATTTTTCTTTATATGTATAAGAAAGTAGTGAATTCTACCAAATGCCGGACAGAACAATAAACAGCAATGAAATATTTACTTGTAACAACTTTAGGCCGACGACAGGCAGTTTCTTCGTGACAAAAATAAGATACGGCGATGCTTCTATTGTTATACGGATAGAGAATATTATTTTCACGATCTACGACAAACAATGTTTTGTAATACATATATTTGCTTAGAGCGAGCGTGGCTCAGTGGAGCACGTGCGACTTTCGATCCGACGCAACCGAGATCGAATTCTGCTGGCACCACTGACTTTCTTAATTTATTTCCGGATTTAACACTCGCTCTAAAAACTATAAAAGAAAACATCGTGAGAAAACCGGCATGTCCAAGAATTAATCACAAAAACTTAAGGACATGTGACATCTACCAACCCGCATTGTGCCAGCGTGGTTGACTATGGCCATCCTCTCTCTATGAGCGAATGCCCGTGTCCCAGCAGTGAGACAGTGATGGGCTGATGATGATGATGATGATGATGATGATGATGATGATGATGATGATGATGATACCTACTTATACTTTTTGTATCTCGGTCAGTGCCTTACTGAGGACATGGCTTGCAATACATTTTATATCTTCTCAGTTTAAACGATAGGTAAGCTTATGTTACCACAGAAATCTGCTCGAGTGCCTGACGGTAAGTTTTGTGGCAGCCAACATGCCATTAAGTACAACATGTCTTTCTGTCGAATAATGTTCAATCGAAACAATGACTTTTTGAACTATATTTTTTCGAAGTAAGTGTCGTGTTGAAATAAAGAACTGTCAAAGTTCAGAGGGGTGCTCTACTATTCTAAGTGAAACATGCCTACATGATAAACCTTTCCAATTGTGTTGCAGTTATGCTTTAGTTGTTGCCATAGCAACGCTATCGAAACACGATAGCTTACAGAACACAACTTTAGTAAAAATAAACTTTTTTCATATAATCAACTTGCGATTACGCAGTTCAAGATAACAGACTTGGCCCCCCGCTGTAACTTCAGAGGCATCGCCAACGTGTATTAACATTTCAATGTCCCTATTATAGTCTAACCGGTTTATTTATGCTAGCAATGTTCTTGCGGTAAACGCCCTCTATACAGCGCTCTGCATGAAACAAATAGTATTCATATTGCCGTTTTAACTTTACTAGTGCTGAAATGACTCCCAAAGGATAACTTGGTTCAACTCACTTAACTGCACTCTAAATATCGTTTGGCGCGCAGAATGCGGTATATAGAACTAGCTCCGTCCCGAAGTTTCGCACGCGTGTATGATTTTCCAGAATAAATATAATGTATCATATTTAAAATATATTTATATAAATTAACTAGCATTTTCCCGCGACTTCGTACGCATACACGCCACAGATCAAAGTCTCTGTACTTGTTATTATGTTATTTTGGCATCACAGACGCACTCATGAACGTACGCACAATTATTACAATGATTCTACCACCGTATCGGAAAAAGAACCACTACTCAGAAGATACGGCAAGAAACTGAGGGGTATTTATTTAGCCGACTTCAAAAAGAAGGTTCTCTGTTCGATTGTATTTTTTTTTAATGTTTGTTACCTCAGAACTCCGTCATTTGTGAACCGATTTGGATAATTATTTTTGCGTTGGGTTTAGTATAGCTACAGAGTGGTCCCATATAAATTTCATCGATATTTGACCTTGGACTTCGAAGATACATTGAAGTGTTTTTGTTTTTTCTAAAAATTATTATTAGAGATTTTGTTCATACACAGTAGTTCATAGTATACAGGAAGGTCATAGTCGTATTTTTTTTCAGGATCATTTTAGCAAGACCTCCTCAGCATATGAGAGCGCGTACTACTTAAAGGTCTATAGGTAACAAACGTTTATAGTTTCAAATTTTATAATAGTAAAGAAAAGAAGATACATTTGTTTACGGTAAATAAATACTTAGTAGGAAGTTAGGTACAATTATACAGCTTTAAAACAATCTTACTGCCTATTAAGTACATTTGTATTGTATCTTAATAACAACATTGTCAATTTTTCAAATTAATTGTTATTGAAATCATTATTGTGACATGATACTAAAATGTATAATTTTGTATTAATTTATAAAGCTGATACATGGCATAAAATCGCCATATAAATCCAATCACTGCGATAAAATCCCCTTATTCATCATCCACAGATAGTCGGGACTTGCGTCCAAGAAGCCAATAAGCGCAGCCAGCAATCGAGAAATAAAGGAGCTGGCGACAGTTCGACATCACAGCACTGAGAACGATTTGAACTGACCAACAGAGTCAGTATCAGCGGTAGCTATTGAGGCAGAATAGAACGGCGATAGCTCGTTATGAAGATCTTTTGTGTACCAATTTTCACGTAACTGTTAGGGTATTCTAACCTTAACGGAGAACAACTTTGTCACTTTGTTAATGAATACCTATCATGCATTTGTATAAAAAATGAACTTAGGCAAAAATAAACTTCATAACCTGACTTCACGTTGGCGTTCTCGTTCCACTATAATTGCAATATACTAGTTTATCAGTTCTTATGTACCGACTTAAAATTTTATTACGTTTTATTCGTACCTGTCTACGTTGTAACACTTTAAACCAATAATAATAATAGGAAACACACTAGGCTCTAGACTATATTATAGCATTTTTGTATATAAGATTTTATAAAAAAAAATATGGATCTGTATAATACTAATAATGTATTTATACCTTTCAAAATTCGGAACATATAAAAAATATAATTTTAGAACACTCGGTAAGTATTGAGAACAATCGCAAAATAGATCAAACGACTTGCAAGAGTTTATTGTAAGAACTTTTATTTTACCTAATTCGAGCCGAAAGAATGTAGTAATCGCTAAACCGCGCGACTATGATACCTACTCGCTCGCAAAATACCTTAACCCCATTTGGCACCTCATACCTAGTACTGGTTTAAGCTTAATTATCTCTGTATGCTGTTTATATATTTATTTTTTCTTTTTGTAATTTTGTTTTCTTTTCTCATTTTATTTTGTTAGTGTAACTGTGGTCGTCAAATATTGTGTATTTTCTTTCTTTCTTTCTTTAATCGCGGGTTGCACTAATAGTAACTGTGTGGTTAGTCCCTAAACTACAATTGTAGGATTTCAAAGCAGGATTGTAGTGTTGTTTATGTTCTCTATAACTAGATCCGTAAATCCTTTGTTTTGAAAATATGTACATCTTTAGACTTATACTATATCCTAATCCGGCCAAAATGGAACTAAATATGTAAACAGACTCGTGCCACCTATTCCCTGGTGGCATCTATCGTAGAGCCCCGGCAGTCGGCTTGTAGGTATTAGTCACCTTGTTTTTTTAGATAGGTACCATCTTAAACGTAATGTTTTAATTATTTATAATTCTTTATTATATTCTGCTTGCAAAGCCACATGTGTTTGCATTTATCAAGTAGGTATCGTATTCGAGTAATTTTGCAAGATTTACATTTATCTGATAAACATGTCATAGAATATCAATACTAATTTAGTAATTGGAATACGTTCTTGTGTCAACTCTTGTGCTTACTTGATAATTATTCGTTGTAGGTATGAAACTTCACCCCTATGTTAAACATTGTAAGGTACACTTAGCACCAATAATAAGTAAAACCTATTAATTTTACTGTCTTTCATAATCATATTTGCTTCTTTTAAGTACTTTGTTATTGAAATAATTGCAACACAATCATGAAATACTTAATAGTAGGTACAGGTACAGAAAAGTCATTCTGCAAAGACATATTGAATAGCGACTCTTGCTACGAAGCAATAAAGTGCAATTTAGCACACACAGCGCTACGTGCCTACAATTATATTAACCTACAAAGCACCTCTCTTTCTATCGCGTAGCTCTTATCTCTTCTTATGCGGCACGTGTAACCTTAAGGTTGTTATGACGAATAACTTATGTACCTATTACGTACCTTTTGAGAGCAATGACATTTCAAATAATCCTACTTAATATTAGATCAGAAATTAATTGCACAATGTTTTATAGTAAGTAGATAGGTAAATAATATTATGTCAACTTAGTGTATATTCTGTCTACGAAACTGAATAGAATTGTTTTAGATGTTTATATAGATACATGCGTCTTAAATCCGTAATGACGTACATTGGGATACAAGTACCTAGTCTTAGTTCGTTTCGTACTAGACAGAATTAATGCGACTTAATTACTTGTAGCTTAATTCGTACCAAAAGTGCGGAGTGCCCTGACATGGTACAAAAACGTAGAACTAAGCAACCGGAATGCTGGCTCATATTTAGGTCAAAAAATCAGCATTGCCATTCAGCGTGGCAATGCGGCCAGCGTTCTGGGCACTTTCCCCTCCACAAAGGCCCTTTTAGAATAATTTTATCTTAATTTGTTTCATATAGGTATTTAAGTTTTTTTAGTTTAGAATTAAGAATTTATTAGTTATGACATCTCTATATATAATTAAATAAAATCATTACTAGGTACTTATTAATTGGTGCTGACTGTACCTATTATACGTCCGTGAAATGTACCTACCCCATCTTTAAAGGACTCGTCCGTTGTAGAGCTCTGGCAAAGAAACTTTGTAGCTAAAAGCTTTAGTTGACCTATATTTAATCATGTGGGTAGGTACGTTTTAGAGATAAGGAAGCTCCTTGCCTATACCTATTTTTTATGTAACTATGCAACGAGAAGAGCATGTTGTTCGCTTGATAGTAAGCGCCACGCTTGCAACTGCAGTACCCAAGTTTGAACCCTAAACTTTGTTTTGCAAAAACCCTGTGCGGCTCTGCACTGCGTTCGTCATCCTGAAATAATTAGCTCTGAAGTCTTATTATGCCCAGTAATGTTGCTGGCTTCAATGCCCTTCAAACCGGAACACAGTAATGCTTGCGCACTACTTGAATACAGAATTAGTGGCAAATGTGCGTATGAATTATGCATAGGTGCAACATTTATGTGACCTATTTGGTTTGTTTTTATTTATTTAAATCTAGTGACATATTCTGTCTTATTAAGTTGGGCAAAAGAACGGAAAGCTCGTTCGTGACATTGAGTCATTGATTCTTTAAATTCGAGACACTTTCGTATTCAGTATAGGTACATGTTTTCGTTCTCAACTCAAAAGGTACCACGGCCTTCAGAAACTGAATTGAAAAATGCTTTTGTCACGTAAAACCCGGCAGCCGGCCTTCGGCTGCTGAAGAGCTGCGAGCGTCGCCTTGATCTGTGGAGTGTCGCTCTCCGTGTCAATAATAATGTAAGGAACACCCGAGGGTCTGTCGACGATGGCACTTGACGGAAAAATGTTACAGTCAGGTGAATTCAGGTCGCATGTCGGTCGTTCGGGCTCATTTAGAAGGATACGCCAGTTCCTTGTTTGTCTCCAAAAGCATAAACTTTTTAAGGTTTTTTTTTTTACGCCTAATAGATCTATGTTTGCCCACTATCTCGCCTGATGTGAAGCGATGATGTGGCCTAAGATGGAGCACATAGATGTAGAGAGAGACGGCAGTTGAGCGGCTACTCAGACCCGTCTCCCCGATGGTTCACCGAACATCATCCCGAAACACGACTAGGTCGCTTGACGGCATGGCTTTGTTCGGTGGGTGGTATTACAACCACGGCCAGAGCCTACCACTTCAAAGCGCGTAAGCGGGTTTCATCACGATGTTTTCCTTCACCGTTTTGAGCGAGCGTGCAAAATCTGCACTTAACTATAAGTACTTGGTGCAGGGACGAGTCGGGATTCGAACCCAGGTGCAGCGGATCGAAAGGCGCACGAGTTCCTGCTGACCCACACTCGCTCTCGTTTCGCATCTTAGTTTCAACATTACTGTTGGCTTTGCTTAATAAGACCTGATGTATCAACAAATCCATAACAGCATCATCAGCTTAATTTTTACGTTTCCTACTGGTATAGAACTCATAAAATACAATATAATTCAACGCAATAATACTTTATTAAATAGGTATGAAATACACAGGAAAAACAATAGTCGACATAGTCAATAAACAGTGGGTATTATGGGCGGCCTTATCGTTTTGCGCAATTTCTTACAGGCAGCCTAAAGAAAAAAGCAGAAATAAAGCGGTCAGTGTAGTGTACATTATAAGTCTCCAATTAGGTATATGTAAATTATGATAGACTAAATAAAACAAATATAAATAAATTCAATACTTACTACTCGTAATATACATGCGATATTTTTTTCATTTTTTTTGGAAATGCAGTAGCTGCCCTTTTATACTCAACAAATAAACGAATGCCATTTTAATTTAGATATTTTAAAAAATCAATAGAAAACTAAAGAATTCATTAATTTTCATGCGCAGCCTCAATATATTTCAATTTTTGCTTATACATTGTGTGTAAACTGAGCAAGCCGCAATTGAAATCCTGTATCTAGCTCGAGCTTTAAAACTCGCACAAATAACGGTATCTAGTCCAAAAATTCAAAAACTTGTAGGTACCCTGGCATGACTCTCGACCGGTCTTCCGCAATGGGAACTTAATAAGCTGTAGGTGATTATACTTAGCTTTAGCAAATTAATAAAAAAAGCATGAGACTATTTATTTCAGAAGCCTCTTCAAGACTAAAAAATACTTTTCATCCCTGTTCTTCATTAGGTACTCTCCTCCTTAATTTTCCACTATAATTACTGCAGAGAAAACTAGATCACGTCTAGAGGATACTTGTTCACTATTACAACGATACAAGTATAGTATAAGAGCCCTTGCTTTCTTATATTACGCCCACAACCAATTTACCGCTTACGCGTGCCTACGCCTGCCTACTAAGCTCGAAGCATCTTTTTCGATCACCACCCAGAACATTGTTACGCAAAATCTTTAACGGCACTGCACTCCGCTCATAAATCTCATCATCATTATCAGCCCATCACGTTCCCACTGCTGGGACACGGGCCTTCTCTCAAAGAGATGGTATGGGCCATAATCCACCACGCTGGCCTAGTGCGTGTTGGTGTATGTCACATGTCCTTGAATTGTGATTAATTCTTGGACATGCTGGTTTCTTTACGATGTTTTCCTTTAACGTTTTTAGATAATAAATATAAATATCTCATAGTACTGGGAAATTACTGGGTAAAATCGCTGGATGCAATGCCCTTCAAACCGGGACAAAGTAACGCACTACTGATCGTCACTTTCGTTTCATTCAATATTCAAATATTGATTGATTTTATTTAATTTGATATCTATGACGTGACATGATCAACCAGGATAAATTGCCTTGAAATGACGCAGTTTGCGTATACCTCATTCCTATTTCATGATTTAGTTTTTAAAAAATATATTATTTACCTATTTGATATTCCGTTTCGTGATATCAAGTCTGTCTCTCGCACTATTTTAATTATGTTGAACAAGCTTACTCGTATTAAAGCAATTAAAATAAGTAAAAACATACCTACATAAAATTAAATTGCTAAAATAACTTATGCGTAAGGGCATTAAAATTTGAACAACGTGAGGTTCAGGTTGCGCTGCTGATTGTAAAACGATGTCCCTGATTCAAAGAATAATGAATACCTACCTTTATGTGAAGAAGCTCTAAAGACAAAGGGAAAGTAATGGCTATTAAAATATTTCTCAAGAAATCTATAAAATCGACGTGACTAAAGTTCGAATAGCAAATTTATATATAACATCATCAGCTTATTGCACATCCTTGCATGCATATATTTCTTGGAGAGACAGAATTTTGGCATATTGTCTCCAGTGCACATCTTGGCTCCAAGCGATATTAGAACTCCGTTGTCTTGGATTGAATATGACACGATTTTCCTACTGTATTCACATAGTAAGAAGTTGCAAAACTCGATGTACAGGAAAACCCCATTATCCACAGAAAATGTATGTTTTAAAGCACTACTACATACTTTTGAGAGCGAGTGTGGCTCAGCGGTAACTCATGCGCCTTTCGATCAGACGCACCTGGGTCCGAATCCCGACTGCACCAATGACTTATAGTTAAGTGCAGATTTTGTACTTGCTCTAAAACGGTGAAGGAAAACATCGTGATGAAACCCGCTTACGCGCTTTGGAGTGGTAGGCTCTGGCCGTGGTTGTAATACCACCCATCGAACAAAGCCATGCCGTCAAGCAACTTCGGGATGATGTTCGGTGAACCATCGGGGAGACGGGTCTGAGCAGCCGCTCAACTGCCGTCTCTCTCTAGATCTATGTGCTCCATCTTAGGCCACATCATCGCTTCACATCAGGCGAGATAGTGGCCAAACATAGATCTATTAAGCGTAAAAAAAAAAACTACACATACTTACCAGTTACTAATAATACAATATTAATATGGTCTCTTAGAGACCTTATTGTTATTTTAAAAATAAACCTGTGTGAATAATACGGAATTCCTAGAAATCGTTCATGACGATGAAAAATAATGTATCGCCGTCAGTTCGTGACAAAAGGAAACATTAGCTATCAGTCTTCACAAGCTATAAGCTAGTCAGCTTGTTTCCTGGCTTCAAGTTAAGTGTTTGCCCTAGGCAAACAATCCTTGCAGTTTTAAAATGAAAACATCGCATCTTCTGTGTTCAGTCCTAACATAACAGGTATAATGTACAATGATACCTACGGACGGGACTGATACGGAAGATCAAACCCCTCTAGATCAACACTTAATCAACGGCTTCATGGCCCAACGAATGTTGTCCGTTGTGTTTTTTTAAAACTGTGCAGTGTGTGTTTTTTAAAACAACCAGGATCGAAGGCTTAACCGAATCGGAGCTCGGAGGGAAGAGGATAACTTCGGCACCTGACGAGAAGAAGAAGAACGATTTCATTTAGCAAGAGGGTTCAGACATTTACAAGATCAATACACAAATTTTGTACGCAGTAAGTCGAATGCAAAAAGACGCCAAGAAAACTTGCCTCAAATTTAAATCCTGTCTGTATGGACGTATTTGTATAAACAAATTCAGTGTATGTGGTAGGAACGAGTTTTTAAGGCCTGTGCAAAACAAGCACAAAAAAACAAAAAGGTACTATGTCGCCTCTAATCATTGGCAAACACAAAATAAGTTTTTTGTTGAAAAATATTCTTTTCAAGGCAAGCTTTTAAAAAAATCGTAATCGCAAGCAGATGAAAATGAGCCCAACATTAGTAGTTTACGATTATGCGTCAAGGAGTTTCATTGTCCACCTTCCGTCTCCATCATCAGATCAGCTGGCTGTCACCATAATACTGCATTGGACTTTGACAAGTATGCAAAATTTCAACTCCGTAGGATAAGAGGAAGTGGTTCTAATTCAGCTTGCAAGATTCCACCCCGACAAACAAAAACAAAGCTTGTAAAAACTTGTCAACTTACCGACAACAAGAATACCCAGTCTCAATCAGTATTTATTACAACAACAAAAAAAAACAATACTACTTTCCAGGTACTATAAAATCCCTAACTTTTTCTAAACATCCAATATCCACATAGAATCAGTCGGGAATTCGAGGCTTCCGTCCTAATGTACGACGTGAACAGCTACAGGTGGAATAACTACTTACCTGTCTTCAGGTAAGTATTCTGTATGGATTTGTAAAGGTATGTAGTACCACAGAATACTTAGAAATACGAATGTAATCTGATTCTTCTTCTTCTGGTGGGTGTGCCAACCATGGTGTCGAAGTTTTTAGAACACTCGAAGGCCTCCGACATAGCCTAACGACTGGTGTCCTGAGACAGCAACCAGGACCGACACGACAGCTTAACGTGCCATCTCAAGCAATTAGTGCGTGCCACATAAACGATCAGCCATCCAAGTGGTGACCAGAGTGAACGTTGCTGGACTTAGCAGATGCTTTTCAGGTGGCTAGGTGAGCTACGCTACGAACGCTACTAACCCATTACCCCTGCTTAAAGTTAGCTATAAATAAATACTCGTACAGTTTGACTGTCCAACTTGTCAAGGGTATGCCTACTATAATAAAAGACAAATAGGTTTTTCATAATTGCTCAATTCTGGCTTTCTACCAAATGACTCAGCAAACAAAGTAAAACAGAAGTATCAATTACGCCAGGTTTACGACCAAAAACACGACAGTCTTTGAGGAGTAGGTAATGGTTGGGCAGGTTGGCCTAAATCTCATAGACTCATACACTACTAAGGTTGCGGGTTTCGATTCTTGTGAATGACGGGACCAACGTTTGTGTACAGAGAAAAGCGTAAAGGTAGGTATTGTGGGACCATGGTCCTCGTAGTTCCTGGTTCCCTAAATACAAGTCAAGTCAAGTTAAAATATCTTTATGCATATTTGGCATCACAGACGCACTTATGAAAGGCAAATTATCACAATGACCATATCGGAAAAAAAACTCAGAAAATACGGCAAGAGGTTTCTTATGTACCAGTTGGCTACTTTGCAGAAGTGAAATGTTCCAAGCATCTTTGTCTTCTACGTAATAACGAACAGTATAGTATACATGGTTTTTTCATTAGAACAGTCTTACCGCGTAATTTTAATTTACTTTCTGTGAGTTCCGTTATACATTTTTTTTTTTACGCTTAATAGATCTATGTTTGGCCACTATCTCGCCTGATGTGAAGCGATGATGTGGCCTAAGATGGAGCACATAGATCTAGAGAGAGACGGCAGTTGAGCGGCTGCTCAGACCCGTCTCCCCGATGGTTCACCGAACATCATCCCGAAACACGACTAGGTCGCTTGACGGCATGACTTTTGGCATACATTTTGGAATTTTATTATAAAAACGTACGCAGTTGCCCATAAAGGACTTATTCGTTTTAGTCAATCTATACCTAGGTACAATAATCCTATCCTTATTTCTAGTGTTACAGGGTATCCTAGGGCCAGGATCTATAAGTAATATACTATATTATAATTAATTGTAAAACGCCACTAAATTTAATCAGACAAACAGCATTTGCTTTTCGCACTCATTATAACAAAATGAATAGAAACTTACCACGTGCAAATTCCTAAAGACTACGCATTACAGAAAATTCATCACTTACGTCGAACGAACGAAAAATTAGGCTTATAAGCCACCGAGGGGTTCTTATCGCAAATTGAATCGTAAAATACCTTCCTTTTTTCCCACACGATAATCAAGGTCGAAATATTGAAGATACGCGGGTTAAAGTTATGAATTTTTGATATGTGATTGAAACGAAAAAAAGCATGTAAAGATGTAGTAAAATTGGCATAAAGCTATATCTAGTATAGGTATGTACACAACTGAAAATTCGCTCTGAGTAGACACAGTATCTCAGTCCAATCGTAGCATTGACGGCGAACGGACGTGCGGAGTTGGCTCGTCTTGCCACTCGTCGTCGGAAAGTTAACGAACCTAATAATACCAAAATGATTAGTCTTAAAAACAAACCGTAAATGAAAACAGTGTTTAGTGAGTGTCTGTGAAAAGTTTCAGTGATTTTCGAGCTGCATTGACTTTTTCAGCGTTTACGTGTTTTCAAACTTCAGTTCAACTCCTTTTGAAGTAAGTTTAGTTTGTTTAAAACTTAACTGGACAAGATTAAGAGACGAAATTTACATAGCTTCTTAATATTTTCTTAGTTCCTAGATTTTAAATATTATTTGTTGTTATCTAATGTCAAAGTACAACGTTTTTGGCATAGTGGATTATAGATTAATTTAATATTGTACGAGGACGTGACATATAGGTAGGTAGGAGAGATGAGACGAACAAGTCGTTAGCCTGATGGTAAGCGCCACGCCTGCCCTTAACAATTGCAATGCCGCCCAAAACTCTTAATACCATAAAAAGTACTGCGTAGCATTGCATTTCGCTCATCACCCCGAGACATTAGGTATAAAGTCTCATTGCCAGTCGTTTCAAAATCTCTCATTGCCAGTGCCCAGTAATTTTCCTGGCTAAAATGCCCTTCAAACCGGAACACAGTAATGCTTGTGCACTACTGCTTGGCGGCAGAATTACTGGCAAAGCCGTGGCACCTACCCAGACGGCCTCTCGCATACGAGAGAGTTACCACAAGTAAATCACTACCAACTTTAAACTTTAAAAATAAAGAGTTGTTGATGTTATACCCTTACATTATCTACATGTTGAATAACATCTCGGATCCGTCGTTATCGTCTGACCCCGGCATTGAGACTATTGAGAGTTGTTTGTTCAATTTGTTAATGTACAGATTTATAGCAGCATCGCTTGAAGACGCGCTATGTGGCAACGGCGACTCGCATCAACACAGGTTCTTTTGTATATTAATAAAAGGAGAAGTGTGGAGTTTAAACTTGTTTGACAGCTCCTGTGGTGTAATAATTGGACAATCGCATCGAATCTCATATACTGCAAAAGTTAAAACGAAATAAAAAACCGGGCAAGTGCGAGTCGGACTCGCGCACGAAGGGTTTCTTACCATTATTTATAAAAACGGCAAAATAATCATGTTTGTTGTTATATCGGCATGTTATAGCGGCAACAGAAATAGAAAAGAAAAGAAAGAATGAAAAACCATTAATTCAACACACAAACAAAAAATAAAAAATAAAACTTAAATAATAAATACATGTGCTGAATGGGCTCAGTTCAGCATAAAATGCCGTGAGTTTTACACTAAAAAAAATAAAAATAAAAGAAAAACACAAAGAAAAAGAAATACATCATCTGTGAAAATTTCAACTGCCCAACTATCACGGTTCATGAGATAGAGTCTGGTGACAGCCGGACAGACAGACAGACAGACGAACGGACGGCGGAGTCTTAGTAATAGCAAAGAAAACTAACTATTATGTAATAGGGACCCGTTTTACCGTTTTTTATTTATTAAGTACATCACTCATAGGTACGAGTAATATAAAAAGTGATATAAAAAGTCTATTATAAAAATTGTGCGTGACACTAACCATCAGGCCAACGACTAGCTTGTCTCATTACTCAGTTCCATAAAATAAATATATTTGGAGGTTGATTATGAAAGAGGCACAGATCCCAAAGCGGAACCTTGCAGAAGAAGCCTACCCCTAAACATCTGAAACAATATAAATATGATAGATAGATAGATAGATAGATAAACACTTTATTATTCACCTTTATCATAGAAATTAAGTACAAGTTAAATGTTTACAATGGTGTAACAACGAGCGGTCTTATAGCTTGAAGCGATCTTTCCAGACAACCTTTGGATGTAGAGGAATAACGAAACAAACGGATGGCGGAGATAGAAATTATAATCGACAAATTAAGGGCTTACATATAATATAAAATATAATATCTAATTACTTATACATATGACTATACAAATGCAAAAGTTTGTATGTAGGTGTGTTTGTTACTTTTTCAGCCTGTAACGGCTTAACGGATTTGTGTGAAATTCAGAATGCTGAGCGCAGCTGGCTAGCAAAGTTCAAATTCTAAGTTCAAAAGATCTTTATTACATTTTGGCATCACAGATGCACTTATGAACGTCAATTATTACAATGACTCTACCACCGTATCGGAATCTGGATCCAGGGAATTAGCTATCTCTATTCTGAATTTTACTCAAATACCTTCAGCATTTGTGGCGTGAAAAGGGAACAAACACACTTAAACACAAACTTTTTTTTTATGTAAGTAAATGACGAGACGAGCTGGTCTTTTGCCTGATGGTAAGCAATACGTCAGCCCATAACAATAACAGCACTACCCAGAACTTTGTTTTGCAAAATCCTGCGCGGCGCTGTACTGCGCACGTCACCCTGAGACAGTTAGCTCTTGAGTCTCATAATGCCCAGTAATTTCGCTGGCTACAATGCCCTTCAAACCGGAACACAATAATGCTCGCGCACTACCACTTGGCGGCTGATTAACTGGCAAAGCGGCTGGCAAACATACAAACATTCACATTTATAATGTTAGTGTGATATACCTACCTACGTTTATGTATATGTTACGGCTAATAGCCGAAGTGCGGCTACACCTAGTTTTAGCCGGCTACAACTAGGTGCAGCCGTTTACATGCGGTTAAACTTAGATGTATCCTACTTATCTTCGGTTAGAATTAGGTTTAGCCTTCATCATAGCGGCTAGAACTAGGTGCAGCCGCATGTGAATATAGCTGCAGCCCTCGGTAGGTTAGGGTGCGGCGGAGGTGGCCCTTGGGCCACCCCAACGCCGCGAACATGTATATTAGATATAATATAATGTAGATTATCATCTATCACTTCAATAGATTATAATCTACTGAAAAATAATGCGACGCCGGTTAGAACTAGGTGTAGCCACTTACTCTTGGCTAAAACTAGGTGTAGCCGCACTTCGGGTATTAGCCGTAACATATACTTACATATATCTACATAATACTAATTTGAATATTAATAAATAGAATACGAGTACCTATTTTAATAAGAATTTAATTGCAATTTGAAACGATGTTTATAATTTCGAGTAGGTATTTATTTATAGACCGTTGCAAATTATATCGTAATATTCTCTTACGATGACTATATGACCGTAAGGTGTTTTAAAAAAAATAGTCGATGTAAAAAATTACGCATTACAAAAATGATATTATGAAACATGACGCCTACATGTCGATGGTAGACAGAATTTTTATTTTTATTTTTGATTATGTAACTAAGTGACGAGACGAGCTGGTAGTTTGCCTGATGGTAAGCAATACGCCAGCACATAAAAATAACAGCACCACCCAGAACTTTGTTTTGCAAAATCCTGCGCGGTACTGCACTGCGCTCGTCACCCTGAGACAATTAGCTGTTGAGTCTCATAATGCCCAGTAATTTCGCTGGCTACAATGCCCTTCAAACTGGAATACAGTAATACTTGCGCACTACTGCTTGGCGGCTGAATAACTGGCAAATCGGTGGTACCCACCCATATGACCTCTCGCATAGGAGAAACCTATACCACCAGTAATTAATGAAAGTAAAATCTCTTTCAAAATGTTACTTTGCTATTAAATTTGCATACCTACAAATTCAAAAGAAGCTTGTGTGAGTTAGTGGGACTCGTGGGACGATCCGATGTACTGGACTTCGAGTCCGAGCTCGTCCCCGTGCCAAGTGATGTGCGGATTTGAAATCGTGAGGAAACCGGCAAATAATGTCCACAAAAATTGCATGTTAAAGGTAAGTGGCACTGCGACTTTATTGATATGAGCAAGCATGGAGCCTACCATCAGGTGAACGACTCGCTCGTTTCATTGCTCAGTTGCTTGACAACAGTCGTTAGTTCACGTCGGAGACTTTCGGGCGATCTAAAAACTCCGACTCTAGGGTTGACCACACATCCAGACGAGAGAAGAAGAGAATTGCTTAGTTAAATATTTTATACAAAATCAAAAATCAAAACGTTAAGAAGACATTTATTATCTTTAGCTGATTCACAACCGGTATATAGATATGCATTTAATGTAGGTAAATACTGATAATGAAATAATGCTAAGAACAATGGATGATAATGATAATAATAAATACAGTAATGGCTAGTTGAAGTCGTAAATCTATAGTTGTACCAGTTGTACGCAGATTAGTTACAATGGAAATGGTAATCTAAGCATTGAAGTGATTAAATTTATATTTACATAATGTATTAAGCTGAGCCTTGTGCACTAAGGGTCCGGTATGTTCCAAGGTTCAAATTATAGTAGACGTCTATATTTTTTTTTTTTTGTAAATTGCGTCGTAACTTCAATATTCCTGGACCAATTTTGATAAAACAAAGCCTGTGTGAAGCGCCAAACTCCAAAAAATATATTCAAAAACACTGCATTTAAATGTGTGCCTTAGTTTTTGAGTTTATATCGCACAGACAGACCGAGAAACGTTAATTTGCTGTATTTTTGGTTTCTTTTGCTCCCATACTTATTACTTTCCATTACTTTCCATCAGGTGAGACTACGGTCAAATGACTAAAGTCGACCGCATCATCACTTTCCAGGTAAGACTGTTGTATATGTATACGTATATGTATATAAATATATATATATAACCATTTTAGTTAGTTTATGTGTTGTTTTCCTTACCCTATGGTTGTCTGGAAGAGATCGCTGCTTAGCGATAAGACCGCCTATTGTGCTTATTGATTTTGTGTTACCAACTGTATATTATGTTTTCTTTTTTAAGTGCAATAAAGTGTTATCTATCTATCTATCTATCTAAGACTACAAGCTTCCCTATTCGGTTATAAATAAATAAAAACTTCATTATTCTATTATCGCCAGTGACATGAAAGTGATTCTGACCGATTTCCGAATCGTTTGGGTTGTGGCATCCACAAAATCTATTTATACTAAAAGTGTTCCGGATGTCAGAATGTATCGGTGTCTGTAAATAAGATTTACTCGGGGAATCCCTTGAGGACAACCCAAGCCTACTTCTCAAGTGATATAGGAAAATACAAGATATGGACGATAAATCAACGTATATTGTGAAAGTCATTTAGGGTTGATGAGGCTTGATTTATGCTATAATAAATCGTATCTAGCTGCGCCCCGCGGTTCCCCTGGATAATAAGTAGCCTTTGTGTTAATCCAGGGTATAAGCTAACTTCATTACGAATTTCACTGAAATTCGATTAGCAACGGCTCATCGAATTTCAGTGAAATTCGTGAAAAAGTGACAAACACACTTACAACAAACTTTCGCATTTATAATATTAGTGTGATATTGTATTATATTTTTATTTAATAATATATTCGTTTATATAAATACATTATATTAATATTTATTTTATACAGGGATGGACGATAAGTAAATTCAAGTAATTGCTCCTGAAAAAAAAAACAAAAAACATAATAAAAAACGGAAATCGTTACTAATGCGGTAAGTTATAAATATTTATTATTGGTAAAAAAAAAAATTGAATCAGGTTTTTTTGCGTAGATGTAGATCTTCAAAATATAATATATAATTTATTTACAGAACTTATGACAGAAATTATGTATAAACATATAGAATGATAAAAACTAAACTAACCTACAAAATTATGCACGCTCTTCAAAATTATATTAAAGTGCCTCTTTCATCTTATATATCACGTATCTGACATCAAACTAGTATCAAAGTTCTGTCGCAATACACCCGTCCTCTATTGACTCTCTCTTTATTGACCTCTTCGACTATAACTTAAACAAAATGCGGGGTCCCATGTACTCGCAATCCAATATCGACTTTGTAGGACACTTGTGGGTAGTAAAGTACCGTGCAATATATCGCGAAGAGACAACGACAGCGTAAAGGTGTGGTTATTTTAATAAGTAACTTTATTGTATCGTCTGTGAAGGGAAGTGGTTGCGTTAACGAGCTAAGGTGGGCAATTCGCGCTTACTTGATATTATATCTACAATAGATATCTCTATTTTACTAGTTTGCAGTTGTACCTTTTTAATCGCTTACAAACAGATCCAATGATATACGATAGACGATTCACCGCAAAAACTATACCGAAACACGTCTAAGTATTTTTTTTATGGAACTAATTGATGGTAAGCGCCACCCATAACAATTGCAGTGCCGCACAGAATTTTTAAAACCATAAAAAGAACTGCGTAGCACTGCATTGCGCTCATCACCTCGAGACATCTAGATAATAAGTCTCACGTACCTACCCAGTAATTCCGCTGGCTACAATGCCCTTTACTTGACGTTTGTCGCTGTGACGCTTTGTTTGGTGAGTTTATAATGCCCACCGCGGCCGGAGACTACCGCTCCAAAGCACGTAACGAGATTTCTTCATGATGTTCCCCTTCACCGTTTTAGATGGAGCATGAAAAAATCTCATTTAACTACTCACTCGCTTATTTTGTATAAGTCGATTTAAATCATAAAATAAAATTTTATAAATTAGAGTGACTTCTTCTCTCGTGTGGGTGTATGGCCAACCCTGTTGTCAGAGGTTTTAGACCACCCGCAGGCCTTTGAAATATTCTAACGATTGTTGTCCTAAGACCACGTGCGAAGCGGTAGCGCTCAGATGTAAATACCAAATAAACGGTCACCCAACTAAGTCGTGGCTGCTGCGAACGTTGCTTAACTTAGCAGATCTGTTATTAACGGCTACGCAAGCTACGTTACGAGCATTACATTATTTTATGAATGAAAAGTGTGCCTAAAGATTAAAATTCTGTGATATAAGTCATTAGGTCAAGTCGGGATTCGAACTCGAGTGCGTCGGCGCCCACACTCGCTCTATATTTTGAGAATTGCCCCCTAAGGAGGTTTTACTGCCATTTTTACGGCGCCGCGGCTGACTGGATGAAGCGTGTTATTCATGTCGTTATCTTTTACTTTCTAGCCGTTTCTACACTATTAACGGAGATTAAAAATTGTAACATCAGCTCGTTTCACGCTGCATTAACTTTATGCAGTTTTAGTACACTGAAAGAAACATAAGTAATATAAGTATCCAAAGGTATATTCTACATTCTATATACTCATATTATAAAGAGGTAAAATTGTATATGTGTTTGTAGGAAGTAATCTCTGGAACTACTGATTCAATTCTAAAAATTCTTTCACTGATAGAAAGCTACTCTATCCCTGAGTTACATAGGCTATATTTAATTGAGCCTATATGAACGAAGTCGGGCGGTTGCTAGTTTTCAATAAGGGGACGCCACCGTGAATCGCGGTCAACTTCTTTGTTTTTCCCGACTTTAACACGACATTTTATGTCAGTTCTCGAAACTTTCCTCAGATTGTTGTCACTCAAAATCTATATATAGGTAGATATACCTTAATATACACATAGGCTACTTTTTATCCCGGGAAACCGCGGGTGAAACCGCAGGGCACAGCTAGTATATATATATATTATTGTAGTTGACACGGATATATTATATTTTTAACCGACTAAAGGAGGAGGTTTACAATTCGACGGTATGTTTTTTTTTTTATTTTTTTTTTGCGCGTTTGACGCGATTACTCCGCCAATTATGCATTGATTTCGATGATTTTTTTTTTGATTGGTAGGTAATACTTCAAAGGTGGTCCCATATAAATTTTATCGAAATTCATACAGTAGTTTTTGAAAAAAATAGCAAAAACAAAAAAATATAAGTTTAATCTTCAAGTCGGTTCTTGTTTTTTTCGTAACCAACTTTCTAAAGGTGGAGGTTTGTATTCGACTGCTTCACCTGCTTCACCCAGGGTTGACTTCCGGTGAGGGAAGTCCTCAACGGTGAATAGTACAGACACAACATTTCGTAAATGGATTTAACCATATTAGCCTATTCTAAATTCCATCATGACATGGCAGATACACCCAGGATTGACTTCCGGCGAGGGAACTCCTCAACAGAGAATAGGACAGACATGAAATTTTTTTGCACATGCATTTAATTGTGATAGCCCGTTTTAAACTTCGTCATGATGTGGCTTCTAGATCATAAAAGCTTGTCTTTAAAAACTTTTTGAATTAATTTAATTAAAACTTGTTTTTCACTAAAAAGGTTAAAATAAATTATTTTTCAAAAAAATCTAAACCGACTTCAAAACCACAAATGGCACTCAAAAGTAAAAAATAAATTAATATAATTATCATAAGCGCTACCCACTCATATATTTGAAGTCGGTGCCAGCCAAGTCTAATAGGTAGTAGATAAATACTATGTATATAGTAAGTACTACTTGTAGGTAGTATTTATCTACTACCTTTTTTTTTTTGAAAAATAATTTATATGTCCAAATGTTGGTGTCATAAATATCCAGGTTAAGGCAGGATCCTGAATCCCTTTCGACGCGTACGTGTATCAAGTAACTATATTTTCTGATACACAATTTTTTATCAACATCATCATCATTATCATCGGCCCAATACGTTCTCAATGCTAATACACGGGCTTTCTCGCTATCATAATCATCAGCCCATTACGTTCCCACTGCTGGGACTCGGGCCTTCCTCGTAGAGAGAGTATGGGCCATAATCCACCACGCTGGCCCAGTGCGGGTTGGTGGATGTCACATGTCCTTGAATTTTTGTGATGAATTCTTGGACATGCCGGTTTCCTCGATGTTTTCCTTCACCGTATTTAGAGCAAGTGTTAAATCCGCACATAACTTAACAAAGTCAGTGGTGCGGGGCCAGTGGGATTCGAACTCGGGCGCGTCGGATCGAAAGTCGCACGTGCCCCCACTGAGCCACACTCGCTCTTCTCGCTATAGAGGGTCATAATCCACCACACTACCGCGCTAGCCCAATGCGAGTAGGTGGAAATAGCTTGTGATGGGATAAAAAGTTCTAATATTGCATATTATATATTCATTACATTCTATATGTTCCATACAAGCCCTTAACTCCTAACTTAATTATATTCAATGAGGTATTTTAAGTTGATTCTGTTTTTAATCCGGATTTATCTAGTAATAACCGCTTTTTTCGGAATTTATTACTACATCAGTCAAAATTTGAATAACCGATACTATATGAGTAAGTAGTAAAAATATGGCAACTCACATTATCATATACATTTATAATTAATTCTGTAAAACATTAAAATTATTTGATTTTAATAACAATAGATGTTTACATTTGTCATTTTCGTACGCTCTTATCTTAAATTAGCAAAGATATTCTTATCACGGATTATGTCACAGTTTATATACAAGTGCAATCAATTATAATTAGGTCAAACGCGATAACCCTTCAGTTGACCACCGAGCACCGCATGAGTACAGTAGGTACCTCTATAGTTAATGTTATCAATGTCAAAGTATATATATATATATATATATATATATACTAGCTGTGCCCTGCGGTTTCACCCGCGGTTTCCCGGGATAAAAAGTAGCCTATGTGTTAATCCAGGGTATAAGCTATCTCCATACCAAATTTCATCAAAATCCATTCAATAGTTTTTGCGTGTAAGAGTAACAAAAGTACATCCATACATCCATTATTACAAACTATATATATATATGTATATCGTATATATATATTTACATAGATATATATATATATATATATATATATATATATATATATATATATACGATATACATATAAGTCACAAAATTAAATGTATGTTAATTAATATTCACCCAACTATGTACATATAAGCAAATTGAACCATACCTCATATTTTAAATTGAAAGTCAAGCTTTAAATGTGATAAAGACTAAAAATTAAAACTAATCAAAAATAGGTACGTGTGTTAGTTTCAAGTCCACAGATATACTAACAAACATAATATAAACAAAAAAACTAAAAACCCTATCATCTAAATAGTCGAACTCCATTAAGTTCTAAATTACATGCAGGCATATAATTATGAATGTAATCTAGGTATATTATAAAGATGGAAAAGAGCCAATTCTGTACATTGAATATATTTTTGCAAAACCAACTGGGATGGACTATTTAGAGGGTAGTGAACACGATCTATGGGTTTTAGATTTTTTGTCTGTTCGCTTGTTTGTGTGTTTGTTATCTATAGACTCGAAAACTACCGAACGAATTTTAATACGGTTTTCACTGTTTGATAGCCTATTCAATATATAAATCTAGGCATTAAGGCATGACTCAGTTACAGCTTAATACCAGTAGGTACTCGCATTTCGTTTCACTTTTGCTTATCACTAAACTAAGATTATAAACTAGCTTCGCCACGTGGTTTCACCCGCAGGTTCTCGGTAAATACATACGTACACACTTTTTGCAATTATAATATAAACGTGATGCGAAAGTTTGTGAGGGAGTGTGTGAGTGAGTAAGTGTGTTTATTATGTTTTCACGCTGTAACGGGTCAATGAATTTGAGTGAAATTGGAGATAGCTTAACACATAGGCTACTTATATCTCGGGAAACCACGGGTGAAAACACAGGGCGGAGCTAGTAACTTCATAAAACTAGTAGGTAAACTAGGATTTTTGTACCTAGGTATAGACTGACTAAAACGAACAAGTCCTTTATGGGCAACTGCGTACGTTTTTATAATAAAATTCCAAAATGTATAACGGAGCTCTCAGAAAGTAAATTCAAATTACGCGTTAAGACTGTTCTAATGAGAAAAGCATACTAAACTGTTCGTAATTACATAGAAGACAAAAATGCTTGAAACGTGCAAAGCAGTCAACTGGTACATAAGAAAAATAACATTGTAGAGAAACACAAAATTGTAACAAAATCTCTGAAAATAATGCCCCTCAGTTTCTTGCCGTATCTTCTAAGTAGTGGTTCTTTTTCCGATACGGTGGTAGAGTCTTATGATAATTTGACGTTCATAAGTGCGTCAGTGATGTCAAACATGAATAAAGAGATTTTGACTTTGACTTTGATAATAGGTTTCGATGTTATTAAACTACGGGTGAAACCACAGGGTGGAGTTAGTAACTACATAAAACAAGTAGGTAAACTAATAAAACTAACTAAAGAAAATGAACAATAAATTACTATAGGTGTAACATTTTCATTACTACCAGCACAACCACAACGCTTAAATAAACTAGAGGATATCTTTATTGTCGGATGTTAAATCTCTATCAACAACGGTATAGGTTACCTCGTTTAAAGTTATTAACCTGTGGTTACGATAACGACTGCAGAAAAAGCTACTTAACCAATAGGTTAAGTGTTTTTATTATGTATGTAGGTAAGTAGAATTGCCCCACTATCTACCACGGGTTTAAAACATTAAGCCTATGTCACCCGTCCATGATAACGAATCGATTGACACCTCATTCAGTAGTTTAGATGCTACGGTAGAACATACGTAAATAAAAACATAGACTGCTAAAAACATAACACTTTCTTTTGGAGTTGCCGTAGTCGGGTCAAAAAATTGGGTAATGAATTGGGTGAAACAAAAGATTCGGAGAACCTCCTCCTTTTTGAAGTCGAGCAAAGCAGCTAAAATCACCTTTATGTACAAACTTAACCTGAACTTTGGCTCATTATGAATGTATAAAAGACGGTAATAAAGCTATTCAGATCGTTCCGACTATAGTTTTAACCACATTTGGTGTGGTTTTTCAAGGAAAGTGCAGATCTCCCCCACTGCACCTAAATGAACTTCCCGCCTGCCGTTAAAGTGACGTCATATTGAACTCGAAAATATGATGAAACTTTTTGAAGCTGGTTAATTTTAGCAACTAGAGCTTCAGCGCTTTTAGAACAAGAATTAACAACCAACCACTGGAAATATATCAAACATCGACAATAACTTACATAAGACGTTTCAAATTATATTCAACTTAAACAATAACTAACAAACCTTTGTTCAAACAAGTAAACACGAAACATAAACTTCAAATCTGTAGTTTACACAAAATAAACAGCTAGCAACAAAGACCGCAAGCTTAGGCGTAGAATTTAGCCCAAATATAATTACTAAGCAGTAACTTACTGCATAATTAAGTTATGTAAACCCAGTACGAAATATGCTAATTCGTTCCATGAAGAACTTCTTCATTCTGACGTCTACCGACAAAACGTGATGAATAATAGTTTATGTATAAGAATTAAAATTTAACGTTTATATGAAAACTTGCTTCCCGGGATTAGTAAATAGTTATAAAAATAGTCAGTCCAAGGTATAAGCTATTTCAATTCCGAATTTTACTCAAATCCGTTAAACCGTTGCGGCGTGAAGCGGGAACAAACACGTAAACACTAACACACATACAAACTTTCTTACTCTACTTTTATTATATTATGTGTGATTATTAGAGAACGAGATAAATAAAAGACGCTAAAGTTTACTTAGACAAAAAACTTCCTACTTTGAGTTATATCGACGGCCTCTGTGGTTTAGTGGTTGGCTCAAATCTCATACGTCACTGAGAATTGTGGGTTTGATTGCCGCGACGGGACAGATGTTTGTGAACAAAAAAAAAGCGCACACATTTGTTTCGTGTCTGGGTGTTGTAACACCTTAGTCCTCGTAGTTTCTGGTTCTCTAGATACACGGGATCCTAGTTAGGGGTCTGGATTTATGTATGTTTGCGATCGTTGGGCGTATTTATTATTTATTTTATTAATTATATCCGAACATCTATTCTCCCACGTTAATAAATATATAGCCGCGAAGTAAGTAAACAGCCTTATCTAGGTCTTTTGTTATACGTAGGTCTTTTCTTACTACGTACTCTACGATTCAAGGACATGTGACGTCATCAACCCGCACTGGGCCAGCGTGGTGCATACCATACTCTCTCTATGAGAGAAACCCCGTATATTTATTTATTTATTTATAGGGGGATTGCAATGGGCTGATGATGACGATATTTTTTTTTATGTTACTGAGTGATGAGACGAGCGAGTCGTTCGTCTGATGGTAAGCGCTACGTCTGCCCTTAACAATTGCAGTGCCACCCAAAACTTTTAATACCATACAAAGCACTGCGTACTGTGTTGCGCTCATCACCCCGAGACATCACGTTCATGATGATGATGATGTTGATGTTCGTGATTACTCTACTTTTCAGAGCCTGTAGTTTGAAAACAAACCAACATAGCAAACGACCATGAAAAATAGTGTCAGCTGGCAACTGATTGATTACGCCAAAAACAATTTAGTATTGTCTGGTTGTCAGTTACTTATTTGCCGATTCGGCACTCTGAATTATTGATAGCTCTCAAAAGCTTATCGGTTCATTAATTGGTGAGAACCCGGAACAGTTGTCAATGAAGTTGGTATTCGCACAATAGAGTTCTAGGAGTGTTAATAATAAAGATCGATTTGTAATGAATATCCTGAAAAAAAAAACTGGTTTTCAGTTTGAAAGTTTTATTTGGCAATAATACCTATAGTGTTGTTATTTGTTAATTAAAATCGATTTGTAATCGATTTTGAAAATCGCGAAAAGAAACGGTTTTCAGTTTGAAGGTTTTCTTTAGCAGTAATAGAGTGTAGAGTAAAGTCTAGAGTGAATAGGCATCTCATGGGCAAGCGAGCTCCACCTTAGGCCGCATGTTCGCTTTCTATCAGGCGAGATATCGTCAAACATACGGTATGGTAACTTATGCGTGCTACGACACGCACTAGACCACTTTAATAAAATTATGAATATATTATTATTATGAGCTATCTATAGGCCTTGAATGGTCTATGGGTTATCCAATTGCTTCTCCTTGTAAGTAGTTAGTTTAGTTTTAGTAAGTAGAGTGTAGAGTTGTTTTCAACAATAAAGGCATTCGCCCGTTAAAAAAATAAAATAAAATTATAATAGGGTACATCCTTCGCACATTCCTGGCTTTATACATTTGGCGTTAATACAGCTGTGATCTGATTATGGTAACCTGTGAAATGGGAGTGGCGCACACATCTTGTTAATTGATTTGATTAATCCGAACAGAGTTTACACAAGGCATAAAGTTACAAGCTATCAAGGTGGGATAATCTCTAAAATCATAGACGTATATTCGGTACAAGTGAATGGTAACATTTAAAGATAAAACTGATGAAACTGATCTCATCACCATCACCGACCTATCGCGGTCTCGTTGCATAATGACGTAGAGAGAATAGGGTAAAGACCGTCAACCAACATGCGGGTCCACAGCGTCAAAAATCATTAATAGGTTTTATGTAATGGAATGACGAGACGAGCTGGTCGTTTGCCTGATGGTAAGCAATACGCTAGCCCATAACAATAACAGCACCACCCAGAACTTTGTTTAGCAAAATCCTACGCGACGCTGCACCGCGCTTGTCACCCTGAGACAATAAGCTGTTGAGTCTCACAATGGCCAGTAATAGGTATAAAAAATAGGTGGTAATAGGTACCTACCCATATTGTAGAGAGACGGGCAAAAATTCGAGAAGCGTGTCTGGGGCAGAAAAGCTGACGTTCCGGCTTAGTGGCTTACTTTAGAAGAGACCTATGTCCAGCAGTGGACTGATATAGGCTGACGATGATGATGATGGGAAAAACAGATCACTACTGGCGTTGAGCGCACATCATCATCATCATCATCATCAGCACATCACGTTCCCACTGCTGGGACACGGGCCTTCTCTCATAGAGAGAAGGCCCGTTGTATGGGCCATAATCCACCACGCTGGCCCAGTGCGGGTTGGTGGATGTCACATGTCCTTGAATTTTTGTGATTGATTCTTGAACTGCAGGTTTCCTCACGATGTTTTCCTTCAACGTATTTTGTTAAATCTGCACATAAGTTAAGAAAGTCAGTGGTGCGCTGCTAGCGGGATCTGAACTCAGGTGCGTCGGATCAAAAGTCGCACGTGTTCCCACTGAGCCACACTCGCTCTCAACGAACGCACATGAAAGTCTAATTCGTAAACAAATATACATATGTTTACTTTCTAACATTCCTAAAGTCATACAAAGAGCGACCTAGAAAATATTTTAATACCTGCGTGTCTAATTTGCACTGAAATTTTCACCGTTCGGCTCTGTGTACTTTCAGTGGGCGCACAAAAGGAATACTAAAACGGACATTATAATAATGCCATTTCACTATTTCACGCAAAGTTAATGATAAATGAGGCCAGTATGCTAAGAGGGACGACTGTTAGCTTTAGCTTAAGCTGTCAACGTGTGTGTGTTATCTTTTCTTTTTTTAAAGGCCTTTATTACTGAAAAAGATTCTACTCTCTACTTACTAAAACTAAACGTTCTCTTTCTTTTTTTCTTTGTGTGTTTTCTTTTTCATCTAAAAGCTTTTTGTAGACCTTACATCCCCGTCTTTAACATCTGATAATTCCTCTCCATCCAAAGGTTGCCTGGTAGAGATCGCTTTTAGCGATAAGGCCGCCCATTGTAACACTTTCTTTAATTGTTTTTATGTAATATCCTTAATTTAATGTTTGCAATAAAGCGTTTATCTATCTTTTTTACTACTTAGTGACAAGACGAGAGGGTCATTCACCCGATGGTAAGCAATACGCCTGCCCATAACAGTTGTAGCACCAACCAGAACTGTTTTGCAAAATCTTGTGCGACACTGCACTGCGTTCATCTGGAATAGCTGAAATTGCTCGCTTGAAATAGTGCCCTTCAAACTGGAACTTGTTGGTTTAATATCTGGCAAAGGTTACTTCCCAAGGCGGACTTAAAGCTTACTTGACTCGTATGCGGCAGACCGTCTGAGACTGACCACAGCTATGCCAGTTATTCTGTCACCAAGCAGTAGTGCGCAAGCATTACTATTTTCCGCTTTGAAGGGAATTGTAGCCAGTGAAATTACTGGGCATATGAGACTTAATATCTAATGTCTCGTGGTGATGAGCGCAATGCAGTGCTATCAGTGTTTTTCATGGTATTAAAAGTTTTGGGTGGCACTGCAATTATTATGGGCAGGCGTGGCCCTCACCATCAGGCAAACGCTTTGCTGATGACATAACTCAGTTCCATAAAAAAAAAATCTCTTAGAAGACCAAACAAAGTTACCTCTACCATTACAAAAGGCTTCTCCATAGAATTAGTACGTCTATCATCATCAGCCTATTACGTTTCCATTGCTGGAACACAGGTTTTCTTTCATAGGAGAAAGTATGGGCCATAATCCACCACGCTGGCCCAGTGCGGGTTGGTGGATGTCACATGTCCTTGAACTTTCGTGATCAATTTTTGGACGTGCCGGTATCCTTACGACGTTTGTGTTGATGTTTGTAAAAACTCCACAGTGCGCCGAGGTTCACTGGAAGATGATGCTTATTAGCATTAAGTTCGCCTCTGTACCTATAAATTTGTTTGTGCAATAAATAATGTTCTTTCGTTCTATCTATGTTTTGTTTCACTGTTTTAGAGCGATTGTTAAATCCACACATAAATTAAGAAAGTCAGTGGCGCGGATCCAGCGGGATTCGAACTCTGGTGCGTCGGATCGAAAGTCGCACGTGCTACTACTGAGCCACAGTTGCTACTACGTACGTCTATTCCATAGGTACAACCTATTTGCCTTTAACTAGGTACTTCGTATGTCTGGACTTTGACTTGTTTGAACAATAAAGTTTTACGGACGTTTGTTTGTTTTTCGACTAAATGTCTAATCTAGAACGTGCCCTTTACAATATTAAGTTTGTAGGTAAGTTAATTTTTCCAAGGACAGGTCAGCAGCAGTCGGAGATCGAAAGCAGCAACCACTACTTTAGATGATTCTCTATTGAAATAACTTTTATTGGAAGACCAAAAGAAAGTATAAACTATGCTCATCATTAGCATAATTTTAAATTATATATTTCATATCAGAATTTGTACTAATTTATCATTTTAGATCGAAGTATATACATAGGTATGATAGCGACTTACCTATATTTTTGTCACATTTTCGAGTATTAAAAGCGCTTTTTTAAATTATCTGCATTTACCCGACCTCATCATATTATACTGATTGATACCAAAAATCACGTAAAACGTCCGAGATAAATCGCAAGCCTCATCGTTATCATCACAGGGGATCTGTGTAATCCGCCATAATTTCAGAGTTAAGCCCTGAACACACCTAAGCACATAGCGTGATTGCGAAGCGTTACCGACTTTACAGTGATCGTTATTTCCACTACGTCAACGTGCACCATGACGCGTGATTGTGTGCGTCATTAGTAGTATATAGTGCCATGAACGTGTTTTGTGACATCATGTTAAACTTTTAAGCTCTCGGCTTATCACGGACATTCCACCTTTTCTGCTAACTCATCCTTCTACCATGATGACTAAACAGCAGGGGAATCGTATAACTCGAACAACGATCGCTTTCGCTTTAAATTTGGAAGGCATCTTTCAAACTGCAATATCGATAATTTTTTGCGATCGTGATAGTGATAGGGATGGGACGCGGACTTTGAGTAGAAAAGTTCGACAATCCCCCAGACATGTTTGAAAGCGATAAGGACTGGTGTTCGTGTTAGATGATTTCCCTGCTGATCTCCTTATGAAAGGTTCTTTAGAAACCAAGAGGCTATTACGTAGTGGCATAAAACGCCTGTAACTATATGCCAACACTGGGAAATCTATGCAGGAACGTATGCAAACTGCAGTCTTCGCACAGCTCGATTATTACCGCGCTCATGTTGTACAGAATCTTAAGCTATAAATGCGTAACCACATCAAAAGGAACATAAATAGCTCCCGATTCGCAAATACGTTTCTCGCTTATGTCTGTCCCGCTGAAACTAGGAAAACCTAGCACAACGGCGTATTTTTAAAAGTTACAAGCCTTTTAATTAAAATCGCCTAGAGCTAGAGCTGTTACTCTTGTGCGCCTGTCCTATTAAAACACTGTAAAATAACGTAAATGAAAACAAATTCAGTTTCTTCACGGCATGTTTTTTCACGGCAATTAGTCAGGATAACAAAGTGGTTAATTAGTTTTGTGTTTTATGCCATTAATTAATCTTTCAAACAAGGTTTACACGCTACATTACGAACACTAAAATGAAATGCCAAATAAAATTAGGCCAAGCTTAACACGAAGTGCCTCATTCATAACTTCTTGTACATTTTGGAGACCAGCGCAATCGTACGGCGGAAATAAGGTAAACATTAACTCTGCCTTCAGTTTTTCTATTTTCCGTAATAGTTTTACGGTCTCGATACAAAAACTATGTGCTAATTTGAAATAAACAAACTATGTTATGACAAAAATGGATTCAGTGACTTGGGCATGATATAAACAAACCAACAAACTTTCGTATTTATTTTAATTGATTTCCGTTTTCATGATTTTTCCTAGGAAGTTTCCGCGATTGTTCTTATTGTGTTTTTAAGGAAGTCCACAAAACTTGCAAGAAGCGCAACTCCATTAGAAGTCAGACAAATATTTGACGACGCCCAACAAACCTTGGCGCGACATGTCAACAGGGTTTGTTGTGACACACTATGGAAAGTAATGCTAAGAAATGAAGCCGCGAGTGAATATATCCTTGTAGGTACCAAAGCGCAGGAAAATGTTGGGAAACCGGTGGTCATCAATATAATATTCCCACACCATCTTAGAATTACTGTTGTTTCTACTTGCAAAACTGTTATTTCTATATTTTTATAAAGAGAATTGAGTTTTGAGAGCTAGTCAAGACCATGTTTTTAACGCCCGACGCAAATAGGAGGGGTGTAATAAGTTTAACCACTATGTGTGTCTGTCTGTGTGTCTGTCTATGTGTCTGTCTGTGGCACCGCAGCCGCAGCTCTTAAATGGGTGAACCGATTTGGATGCGGTTTTTTTTATTTGAAAGCAGGATTTTTAGCGGTGGTTCTTAGACATTTTTATTGTGTCGAGGATTTTTTAATTTTTAATTTTAAGATGTTATTTCTTCTAGTTTTTAATTGTTTTGCTTTAATATTTTTACAACTGACTACGATACTAAACTCTAACTGAAACTTAATTAAAATGGCAATATCTATACCAAATTTCCCTTAGCAATATTGTAAGGCGTTATTATTACATGTACGACTAAAACCAATATCAATTAAGATCCTCATTGATTGGTGTCAATGGTCCTTACTCAAAGATCGCCGCAATTCGAACCCATCTTGCCCCTACGTGGAGACGTTCAATAGGATATGAAATTCCTAACCCTCTAGCAGACGGTACCAGGCCAACTTGAACCTAAAAGCCACAAGTTAGGAGATATGGCCAGTCGCTTTTTATTCTCCCTCTTTATTGTCTTTCTATTTATTAAATTAAATTGTTTATTGAACTAAAAACGTCATTACAACAGCTACATTTAATTCACAGTACATAAGTAATTTTATTCTAATTATTAGTCACAAAACAGTACATATTATACAAATTGTAATTATAATAGGTAAATACTACATTGATTATTTATTATTTGAATTATCATTTTATGTCATATCATCAATATTGTCAGGGCTGAATTGAATTTTATTGCGTTTCAGCAGGAGTCGCTATTTGTTTAAATTCTTTGCGAAGTGATGCTTCTGTCCCTTAGTATTCTGTGATAAAACTAAGATAATGTTCAACGAACATGAACCCCGGAACATATAAGGAGTAGCTCATACAAGGAAGAAACAATTATGTTCTCTCGGTGTTCCATGTGAATTTATATTAAATATTATGTACGTATACGATTATACCTTGACATTGTATTCAGACATCAGAAGTATTTCTATGGAGCATATAAAATCGATTTGTTTGACGTGGTATTATTTAACAAAGATATTGTGAATTGTATTCTGTAAACAGCAGCTCTAACACATAGCTCCATACGTAAATATGGATAGTAATGCATACCTACAAGAACATTCACATCCTATCTTACTGTCCTACTAGCCTACTTTCTACTAAGTACATCGGGTACTTTTATCCCAGAAAATGAACACTTAGGAAACAACTAAGTATCTAACCGAAATCTATGTAGATAAAGTCGCAGGTATCACCTAATAATATATAAAAAATAAGACTCTATCATAATAGCTTAAACTAAAGATTTTGGCGTAGACGTATTTATTATTCTCAGCTAAATATTAATTTGGTAAAGCGCGAGTTCACACTATAGAATATAAGGTTCCAAAAAGTACTCCAGTTTTTTAAGGATCTGAATAATATAATAATAATAGGTTGTGGCAATTTTTTTTTACTTTTAGGGTAGGTACCATTTCCCTTGTAGTGAGGAAGTTTTATTCTTAGGAATCATCAGTAAAATTTTGGAGAAAATAAATCTAAATTTTGGATATTATAAAAAAAATTGCAGTCATGTTCAAAAATTTTATTTCCAAAAAAAGGCAACGTCAATCCTATTTCCCATCAGGAATGTTTCCCCCAAGGTACCCCATCAGAGACACGTAAAAGATAAAAATATTCGTTCCACCAGTACATATATAGTTATTCAGCCGCCAAGCAGTAGTGCGCAAGCATGTGTTCTGGTTTGAAGAGGGCATTGTAGCCAGCGAAATGACTGGGCATTATGAGACTCAACAGCTAATTGTCTCAGGGTGACAAGCGCAGCGCCGCGCAGGATTTTGCAAAACAAAGTTCTGGGTGGTGCTGTTATTGTTATGGTATAACTTACCATCAGGAAAACGACCAGCTCGTCTCGTCATACATAAAAAAAAATATCGATGGTTCTACCATCAAACTTATCAGTCTATAAGTTCAAGGCAACGAGGCAACATCGCGGAAATGTATCACAATTATTACGATGCCCATAAATTGATGGAATGATGATTGAACGTGCTAATACGTGGCTAGTTTATGAGGTGCCGATATGCAATAGAGTTGATATTGGCTTGGCTATAGAATTACTAGTGTGCTTGTTTGGGAGTTCATTTTGTGGTCATTGATGTGTGTCGAAACATTGATGTTTGCAACACAATTTTTTTTGGAACTGAGTACTGAGACGAGCATGTCGTTCGCCTGATGGTAAGAGCCACGCCTGCTTGTTTTTTTTTTTCTGTGCATAAACCCGCAACGGAACAAATTTCCGTTGCGGGAATCAAACCCGTAATCTCAGTGGTGTATAACCCAATTTATTTTATTCTATTTTTAACTGCGACGGAACGGAGATGTGTTTTTGGGGTAAGAGCGCAGTACCACTAATAATAGTAAGAGGAAGTTTGTGTGTTTGTTATATGTTTGTATGTTTATGTACATTTCTATGTTCCCATCTATCTTCAAAATGAATGAACCGATTTCGATGCTGTTTTCGGTAGTTACTTTGAAATTCATACGATATGGTTTTAAGTTGGGTTATATTGATTATATTGTGCCACCTAACAGAGGGCGCCGCAAAAGATTGTTATGTCGTTGCGATTAAAATATTTAAATTTTGACAATTAAAACTCTTTCTTGCCGAGCTTAATTCGAGCGTAGTATAATTTCTATGCATATGGTAGTATCTTTTTTTTTTTTACACTTAGTAGATCTATGTTTGGCCACTATCTCGCCTGATGTGAAGCGATGATGTGGCTTAAGATGGAGCACATAGATCTAGAGAGAGACGGCAGTTGAGCCTCTGCTCAGACCCGTCTCCCCGATGGTTCACCGAACATCATCCCGAAACACGACTAGGTCGCTTGACGACATGGCTTTGTTCGGTGGGTGGTATTACAACCACGGCCAGAGCCTACCACTCCAAAACATATCACTACCATATCACTACCTATCTCGCAAAAAAACAACTCGAGGAAAGTGTTTGATAACGTAGAGAATAAACTAAGCTCTTATTTTTCTTAAAAAGGCAACGCTTTGTATACCACTTTGTGGGGACGTCCGAGCAATTTAATAATATTATTCTTTACAGGCGCCGAGCAACGGGGAATTCTTAAAACACTCAGTTTAAGTAAGTTTGTGTTGACCTAGAGTACGTAATAGACGTCTGACATATATTTTGATATTGAATGCATTAGCGCATGCTAGGCGAAAATCTTAAGATTTTAAATAATTAGGAAGAATCGTCCCCGTAAGACGATATAAGAAGGATAGAAGAAATTTGGTTGCTCGAGCAGTAGGCTTGGTGGCCCAGTGGTTAAGGCGTCGGGACGGTATTCCTAAGACGCAGGTTCGATCCCTGCCTGAGCAATATCATTTATCTTCTTCATAATTATTTAAAGTCTGACATATATCCTACTAGCTGCGCCACGTGGTTTCCTAAGATAAAAAGTGGTCTATGTCCTTTTCCAGGACCTAAAGTAGTGTCTGGAAGATATCGCTTTGAGCGATAAGACCGCCCATTGTACACTTTAGTTTTTAAATTATTTTTATTTTTGTTATTATGTTTTCTGGTGGTGAAATAATAAAATGTTATCTAATCTAATCTAATCTAAAGAACCGACATACTAAATTTCATCAAAATCCGTTTTGTAGTTTTTACGTGATTGAGTAACAAACATCCATCCATCCATCTATCTATCTATTAGTAGGATTCTTAGAAACACAAAGTTTATGTAGCAAACATTCTGTAAGTTTAACTCAATTTGTTTAATCAGCCATGGTGCATCCAATATTGGAAAGTGCTGTGGTTTGTTTGTCTAAAACACATCTGATTTTATGTCATCGACACGAATAGTTCGTAACAAGAATAATTAACTAAGAGCGGTTCAGACTAGTGTTTTTTTCTGGAAATCAACATGGAAGGCGTCTCTCGCGGCTCGCGCTTATACGAGCTTATAAGCGCGTCAACGTTCGTACGAGTCGCGCGTGTGGCAAACGGCCGGCTACACGCACCTTCATGCGCTTTCAAAAACGAGCTTATACGCGCGTATAAATCGCTGGTCTGAAACCGCTCTTATGTTTGTGTTAAACAAGACAAGTAATTGTAGTATTGTAGGCACATAGTACATACAAACAAATGAAACATACCAATTTAATATTTAGGAACGTTTTGTATAGAGAAATAGAGTTTGTAGGTAGGTGCTTTTGCATGGGTTGTACCTAAAATTAATTATTCTATAGCTAGGGTTCAACGTTATAAAAGTAAGATGTGTTAATTAAATTCCTTAACGCTACGTACTTGCATATTTAAATTGTTATTAGCATAAGCATATTTCTACTAAATACAATATTATCTATTTGGTTATTAACTATTACTTATAGATAAACAAGGGCTTATAGATAGGCCAGTGTTGAAATGTGAAGCTACTCCGTTCGACCAAAATATTTAAGTCTACTCCTAATAATGTAATAACTCTATATGAATAGGCTAATAAACAACGTCTTTAGAATCAGCTAGTTCAGCTATCATTCCAGGCAATAGTAATTTCAGTAAAAATCAGTGACACGTACAGAAGGACGTCTAAAACATGTGGACGTAGCAAAATGACTAGGGCGACTATATCATTTGAAATAAATTGGACAACTTCAGGATCCGCGAAGATTAGTGCAAAGCATTAAGTGTTCGGGACACATTTTTCTGACCAAATGGTCCGAAACTTTTATGTTGGGATGTTGATTGTTAACCCGCCACTTGTGACGTGAATTTGACTTACACCTTTGGTGACGCCGGTCCCACGCACCGGGTGTTCTACCTAAGATTTTCCTAATAAAGAATACTCCATGCTACTTTTACTGGCCAAATATTATAAAAAACATGTTTTTAAAACAATAAAACAAAGATACATGATAAATACGAAACGAAATCAGAACTCAATTCGATAGCGGGTAAAAAAGTAAAGTTATTCGACTTTTTCTAATCACCCGGTCTCTCAAACATAGAGGTCACAAATGGCGGGTTAAGACTATGACATAAATTATAGTCTTGAGATATTTGTCGTCTTCATATTTTAGTCCATAAAAGTAATTACGTGCCAAAGTAATCACAAAATATTAGAGCTACAATGTACTACAAACGTACTTTTGCTAAATAAATACCAGGAAAAAATACTGTACGATTGGTCACTTTCCCCAAGGCACACCCCCACTAAGTAATGGTCTGTAGGTCACCTCGTATCCGGAACATCATCAATTATTGTCCAATCCAATAAGGTGGAATGCCTGAAATACAGCTACATCCCATTTGGTAAGCCGTAAAATATACTCCGCAGTTGAATTTAATTTTGATAAAACCTTACGACAGCTTATGCTAGCGACTGCAACTATGTTCGCCCGGAATGCTGAAATAAAATTAGGCCCAAACCACATCTCACACCTCCACATGCTATTTTAGCATCTAGAATCGGCGTTTTTGCGATCAAGTATGCCAATCGCGCGTTTTAGCGGTTGCTAATTTTAGCGTCATTGGGAATTTTTGGATCGATCGCAGTATCGCGGTTTTTAACTAGTAAAAAAGAAAAAAAGAAAGAAAATTATTTATTCACGCAAAACTACACAACACAAATACACGGGCCCTTCAACAAAAAACAATGTAGGTATACAATAATTATAATGCGTCCGTGTACGTCGATAGCTGCCGTGCACAGTGATGCCAGAAAAGGTTTGAGCTCAGCTTAATTTTGTAATTGTATCACAACGCTGGTTTGGCAATAGGTATTATGATATACTTAACAATAATTGAATATATACTTAATAATTCTTGCAAGCAAACGTGCAAAAAGGCGCGACCGGATTAACAACCCCACATCAGCTATGGGATCGCAGCATTCAAACATCCGCACACGGTGTGGCCGGATCTGTTATTCCCGAGTTGGCCTTTTGAGTCATGAGCGGAAGTGCCGTTCTATCATTGTTACTCTGGACGCTAATTAAATCATCTCTTTAGATGGAACAGACCTATGGATGGAACAATAAGTAATATATACAAAGTGTTCCCTCTCCTCAAAATTGACATTTGCTTTAAACTGGGTCTGTGTAACATTAGTTAAGCTTAATTAATTAATGTTCTCATACGGCAAATTAAAATGATTATATGAATAACTCAAAATCACTGCTCTTTCGATAATGTGCACAATGAATTGTGCACTTGCTGCAATTAGCTTCCGATAAGCGGATGTTAAAAATACCGTTTGTGTTTAGGACCTCATTTAATTTAACACTCGGTTTTCGTGCCAAGACGTACTTACCTAATTTGGTTACAATTTGGCAAATCTGTTGTTACAGCGGTCATTCAGAACGTCCATGAATGGTCAAGATTAAACAGTTTTTCAGCTAATAATTTTTTTACATAGCTTTTGATATATCATGAAAGACTGAGTAATAAATAGTATATAATAATGCTAACAGCTAAGGAATGGAACACCTTACCAGCATCTTTGTTTCACGATTCTTATAATGTAAGTGTCTTCAAGTCTCGAGTGAATCGGTATCTTCTAGGCAAGCATGATCCGTCGTCGCCCACGTCATCACTTTCCATCTGCTGAGACTGCGGTTAAATGCTGGCCTATTCAGTAATAAATAAATAATAATTATTATAGACAAGACCTAACAAGTTTGAGAGGAATCATTGACTTAAATTATATTTCTAATACTAATATAAAGCATAATCCACAAAACAAAAGACAAAATAAATCAAATAAAGCGAAGTCAAGTGCGAATTTTCTAATTACGTCAGACGTTACAAATGAGTAAGCAATTAAGCGAACAATCAAAACACCTGAATTTGGAGCGAAGCCTGTTTAATGGGTCGTGAGATTACGCAGCGTTTTATTGGAGGGCGTGGTGTAATAGTAGAACAGATACGACGTGTTTACGAAACAGGAGCTTTTGGAAAGTCATTAGCTATGATTAGTATCGCTTGGCACCATACAAACTGTATATACTTTGATACAGAGCATCTATGGAAAACTAGATCATCATCACCAGCCTATTAAAGTGAGTCATGAGCGGAAGTGCCGTTCTATCATTGTTACTCTGGACGCTAATTAAATCATCTCTTTAGATGGAACAGACCTATGGATGGAACAATAAGTAATATATACAAAGTGTTCCCTCTCCTCAAAATTGACATTTGCTTTAAACTGGGTCTGTGTAACATTAGTTAAGCTTAATTAATTAATGTTCTCATACGGCAAATTAAAATGATTATATGAATAACTCAAAATCACTGCTCTTTCGATAATGTGCACAATGAATTGTGCACTTGCTGCAATTAGCTTCCGATAAGCGGATGTTAAAAATACCGTTTGTGTTTAGGACCTCATTTAATTTAACACTCGGTTTTCGTGCCAAGACGTACTTACCTAATTTGGTTACAATTTGGCAAATCTGTTGTTACAGCGGTCATTCAGAACGTCCATGAATGGTCAAGATTAAACAGTTTTTCAGCTAATAATTTTTTTACATAGCTTTTGATATATCATGAAAGACTGAGTAATAAATAGTATATAATAATGCTAACAGCTAAGGAATGGAACACCTTACCAGCATCTTTGTTTCACGATTCTTATAATGTAAGTGTCTTCAAGTCTCGAGTGAATCGGTATCTTCTAGGCAAGCATGATCCGTCGTCGCCCACGTCATCACTTTCCATCTGCTGAGACTGCGGTTAAATGCTGGCCTATTCAGTAATAAATAAATAATAATTATTATAGACAAGACCTAACAAGTTTGAGAGGAATCATTGACTTAAATTATATTTCTAATACTAATATAAAGCATAATCCACAAAACAAAAGACAAAATAAATCAAATAAAGCGAAGTCAAGTGCGAATTTTCTAATTACGTCAGACGTTACAAATGAGTAAGCAATTAAGCGAACAATCAAAACACCTGAATTTGGAGCGAAGCCTGTTTAATGGGTCGTGAGATTACGCAGCGTTTTATTGGAGGGCGTGGTGTAATAGTAGAACAGATACGACGTGTTTACGAAACAGGAGCTTTTGGAAAGTCATTAGCTATGATTAGTATCGCTTGGCACCATACAAACTGTATATACTTTGATACAGAGCATCTATGGAAAACTAGATCATCATCACCAGCCTATTAAAGTAGATGGACTAGGTGTAGGCCAAAGTAGTCCAAAAATCCGAGCAAAAGTAATGTCCTCTATGTCATATCTTAATAGAGTCACTTAACCTTAGTCGCCTTCTGCGATATACTTTAACATCTAGATATATTTAAGCATATGATTTAGGCACAGTCTAGTAACTAGACTGAGACTAGACTACTTACTAAACAATGTCATATTGGCACTGAAACTTAAACTAAGCTAATGCTAAGTCATTTGCGCCTCCAACGTCTATCAATTTACGTGCAGTATTATAGTGTTTCGGCACTGGCCCTGGTCTTCTTATAAGGCAAGTCAATGCTCCGCAAAGTTTATTGTCACTTCTCATGCTCGTAAAGTGCGCCATGAATTGCACGTTCGAGCGGACTAAAATCGTACTTATAAGCCCCAGAAGCTAAAGTGAATTATTTTTTTAAGACTAGGTACATCACATAGGTGAAAAACCCATTCCCCAAATTTGACTTTCTCGTGTTAAATGGATCATCTTACCCAACGTTAAACAATCTACTATTATAGCAGCCCCTATAAAAGGAGGCAATAAACGACCCCGAAGGAAGATAGAATACACAAATTTTTTTCAATCAAGGCCATGGTAATACTACGATCCATCACCGCAGTTTATTTTGCCACGAAAGTCACTTTTCCGCAAAGAAAAAGCTACGCAAAATTTAACACGATCTTTTTCATTTTACTCCTGAAGTATGTCGGATTATATTAAAGCTGTATTATGCGTCGTTTTTCGTTGGTAACTCTGCGTTGCCACTTGCGACTAATACAAGACAATTGTAGTATCAAAGCTTTGCACAGAATTTAAAAGTAACATAATAGACATTATCAAAGATGATGAAGATGATAGACATTATCAAAGAGAATTGTCTAATTTCTTCTCCTTGTATGGAGTTAGTTTAGTTTTAGTAAGTAGAGTGTAGTTGGTTTTCAGTAATAAAGGCATTCGCACGTTAAAAAATTAAAAAATAAAGAGAATACAAACACTACGTAAGAGACATTGTAGTCATTGAGATAGAATTGTATAGTAAGGTTGGTAGAAATGCTCAGTACTGCGGCTTAATTACGATGGGTTGCGTTTTGTTCTGCTTACGCTCAACTATGTCAATATCAGTAAAATATCGAGCATTTGTCCGCTATGTTGAGTGATTGATAGCTACAGCTGAGTGCAATTGTATTTAGGGAATTTTACGAAGTACATCGAGTATTTTATCAAGGCTGTTGGATGTCATCATCATCAGTTGATCTTCTACCTCCCCCCGGAGCGTGATAGAGATGGGTCACGTGGTGGTCCCCTCTACCCAGGCGTAAAGGCGCGGGGGCTTCTACACCCAGGGAACTAGCAGGCCGCTGGTGGATGCTCCGCTAGTCGGTGTGCCTCTCAGAGGCTCTGTATTGGACCTCTGTCTGGTATGGCGGTCGCTGTCGCCTCCGCACTCTTTGTCTTCTTCTGGCGGTGGGAGAATGTCTCGGGGCAGGGCGTGCTTTTGGGTTTGTCGGGGGGTCTTGAGCCATATGTCAGTGAAAATCGGCATAATATTTGTCTGCATCTGTTATTAGAGCATTGTACGAAGTACGCCAAATATTTTAATGTGGTGATTTATAAGGTGTTTTATTATCACAAAAACTTCTTAAAAAAAGCACTTTCCTATGACCCCTATCGTGTCAACACACGTGTGTGTTGATATGGTAGAATAAAGCTTAAATACTGACTATTTAGTTTACGTTGAGAAGCATAGGTATGATTTATTCATGTAGCGATTATGATTGTCACCTTGTTTATATGGAAATTGACTATTTTTAGCTATTTACGTATTCGATCCTTGCTGGTGATATTTTCTGAATGAAATAAAATAGAAAAATTATTTGATGTGACATGGAACTGATTGAGTTTGGTTTTTATTTAGATTCCGGGTACGTACATATTTATTTCAATGTTTCAATAACGACGAGAAAGCATTCGTTATTTTTCATGAATTTTTTCACACATGGAATTAGGTATTACTATTCTCTCGTTGCGTTGAAATTAAATCGTTTTCAGTCACTTTTTATAAATAAAATTTACAAAATAAAAATAATTCTTTTTGTTTCAGATATATTTAGTTATTTTTCAATTAAATTTTTACACAAATTAATTATTTAAATTTACAATTATTTAAATTACCTATTAGGTAATTCAGCACGTAAATCTCGCAATCCTCTACCTTTCTTTTCCAAAAGATTTATTTTATTAACTTTTTTCTTATATTTACAATGTTGAAAACAGCAACCCACTCTTAATAAAAATACTTACTTAAGAGAAATTCCGGAGGATTATATCTGATTAAGGAATCTCTAATCAGAGAAGCATCTCAACTGGTATTATCTGATGTTTTTCAGGTTTTAAAGGCACTGACTACTTAGATACCTTGACAGTAAAACTTTCTTTAACTGAACGCCACACCGTTACGGCGCACAAGCGGTCATTACGACATGGCTACGACAGGCATATCGCAGTCCCAATGCCGGTTAGAAATGGTAGTTTTATTATTTAGTAAATATTCTTTAATTCTGTTTATATTTTTCGTAGTTGATTTGTTAAGTATTTAATAAAATTGGCATTATGACATCTAATTAATTATTCTCTATATTATATTTTTTTTAAACGGGTGAATGCCTTTATTACTAAAAACAAATCTACACTCAACTTACTACAACTAAACTAACTACTTACAAGGAGAAGCAGTTGAACAACACATAGACCATTAAAGGCCTATAGATAGCTACTCGTATAATGCTCCAACCCACCCATGTTATATTAATTTGTTGACATTTTATTTTGTTTTTATTGTCATTTGACTTAATAAGTCATGGTTACTTGAATAAATAACTTCAGAATTTGAATTAACCGTAGATTTTACGGCGAAAAAACATAAATGAACAAGAGGCGTTATGGCAGAGAAAACAAAAAAATCCTAGTATCTGAAGAATAAATGACACCAGAAAACAATTGAGCACTTATTCAGGCGCTATAATACCAGTAGCAATAAAGCTAACATTGACACAAAGTCAACTTAGAAATTTAATATTTTCAGAGCTTCAGCACGCTTCAGTGAGATATTTGTTTTATGTGGCAGGGGTACAAAAATAAGACCTTACCTAATAAAAACATTAAAATAAAAAGAACGACAAAAGGAAAATAAAAACTTATAACTAAAATGTCACAATGCTTTATCGCTCAAAGCGATCTCTTCCAGACAATCTTTGTATGATGGAGAACTTAAAGAAACTGAAAGAGAAAGGGATGTCTACATAAATGAGATTAATATATACAAACTATAGTATATACTATATTCTCTATATATGGTATATACTAACATTAACATATCTAAAATAGATACTTAAAAAAATGCACTAATATACCATTATTACTTTTTATAAGGAATGTCTTATAGAGCAAAGGCGCCCTAAGACCCAAATATTATAGTTTTCCTCAATTCTCTCATAGAAAATATAGAGTCTTTTCGAACAAGATTAAGGAAAATAAAACTACTACCCCTCTCTCAACCACCGGAAATCTATTTGTAGAAGGACACAATCGCTGATAACCATCAGCTGCGGCCACTTAGATTGTAAGTGGCCAGCTGTCATTCGCTCATGTTGATGTACCCTTGTCGGCGAGTTTCCGATGCCTTCCGCTAACACTCAGCTTGTCCAACTTTCCTCTAGTAGTCTGCAAACTCGTGTTAAAGATCTTTAGTATAGTATCTTGCACAGTCAGTCGTATTATATTTGTCGAAAAGAACTTGTAAGTAACTGGAACACATTTTGGAAACATCATTACTATGTAATATTATTTAAACTATACCGATTTTACACACGTTTCCCGTTGACTGACTAGACAATGTGTCAAACTCTCGAAAGCTTTAATCAAATAATCATAACTGTGTTTCAGTTTGAAGTTCACTACAAAATAACTAAGACTTAAGAGATACAGACTCAGAGTGACGAGTGCAGTGCAGTGGACCATTTTACAAAACAATGTTCAGTGGTGGTGCTGCAATTATTATGGGCAGGTGTGTTGCTTACCATCAGGTGAACAACTTGCTCATCTCGTCAATCTAATATATGTAATTACATAAAAAAATATGTGTACCTAATTTTCGATATTGAATGCATTAGTGTATGCTAGGCGAAAATCTCAAGACTTTAATAATTAGGAAGAAGAAAAATTATATTGCTCGGGCAGGGGTCGATCTCGACCTGCGTCTTCGGAATACCGTCCCGACGCGTTAACCACTGGGCCACCGAGCCAACTACTCGAGGAACCAAATTTGGACGATTCTACGTCATATGTCGTCAATGTTTCCATTGATCAATCATTTTTCTTCTTCTTAATTATTTAAAATCTTATGTGAACAATAAAAAATTACGAAGATATTTAAGTTGCAACTTGCAGTCAGGTTTCAGTTACTCGTTCGCTATAATAACAACCACAGCAAGATAGATGTGTAGATAGCTCTATTTATCTTAGGCCCAGAAAATGTTCCAGACATATAGCTCTCTGATGACCGACATTTTATGAGCCTAGGAAAATTGGACGAGGCTACGTAATGCCCGGTTATTTCTCTTGTACTTCTATAAAAAAGTTTTGAACACTACACGAACGCTGTTAGAAATACATAGTGCTATCTTAGCTGTAAGTTTGATTAAATACTAAATAATAACATGTTATTTTGTTCGGCTTCGTGAAAAAGATAGGTTATAAACTTTGTGAAAGGTTCGTGCTTATTTTTTAAGTACGGAATTAAATTAATGTTTTTTTCTGGTTCTACAGACGATAGCTTAATACCGTACCGTAATAAAGTACCTACCTACATCCTTACCAAATTTCATAAAAATATGCTCAGTCGTTATGTAGTTATGTATGTATACACACACACACACACACCCTCACACACACACACACACACACACAGAGAGAGAGAGAGAGAGAGAGAGAGACTCACATGTATAATATTAGTAGAAAGTGGGATTACTAGGACTTTATTACTGGTGTATACATTTACAGGTAGGTACCACAGCTTTACCAATTATTCTGCCGCCAAGCAGTAGCACGCAATCATTACTGTCTTCTGGTTTGAAGGTCATTGTAGCCAGCGCAATTACTGGGCATTTTGAGATTCAGGGTGACGAGCGCAGTGCAACACCGCGCAGTAGGTATATTGCAAAACAAAGTTCTGGATGGTGCTGTTTCTGTTATGGGCAGGCGTATTGCTTACCATAGGGTGAACGACCAGCTCGTCTCGTGACTCAATTAAATAAAGAATACCGATATTGTAACCGAAACCACAGAATACTAAGGGACAGAAGCATCACTCCGCAAAGAAATTTAAACAAATAGTGACTCTTGCTACGACGCAATAAAGTTCAATTCAGTTCGCGTAGCGCTGCATACCTACCAGCCATATTAACCTACAGAGCGCTTCTCTTTCTATCGCATAGCTCTTATCTCTTCTGACGCGGCACGTGTAACGACGTGCGACCCGCCAGTCGGTGTCCGGCTATGTACTTGTAGCTTCGTACCTACAGTGCGGAGTGAGCTAGGCCTGCCAAAACTGGATCGAATTCTCAGGGCGTAACAGCTCGAAAGGAACCTACGACACAAGATCGATATCCAGTCGATTCGATTCGATATTCGTCATCGTGTGGTTCTGAATCGGCAGAACAACTCGATAGACATGTTTTTCCACGTAAAATACTAATCTGAATAACGAAAGCATTAAAGTTATTTCAACATACAATCAATATATTTTCTAGATTTGATTTGATGAAAACTTCACCAGTCTTTTTTTGTCTTTTTTTGTTTTAATAAATACACCCAACGATCACATGCATAGATCCTGCCCCCCTACCCATATATCCCTCAAGCGCCAATCGTATATCGTGTTGAGCTCAGATTAAGGTGTAGATTCACTGCGACAATGTCTTATGATGCCATATATTGTCTCATTAAGTTCATCTCAACTTGTAGTCATCGTATTTTGGTATAAATTAATGAGATTAATTCGATTTCTTGCCTGAATCGACAATAATTAGACCGTATCTTATTAGTCGCAGTGACGCTATACCTTAATTCGAGCTCAAGACGATATACGATTAGCGCTTGAGGGACATATGGGTAGGGGGGTTGGCCCCTATTTTCTATTCCTTGTATCTAGGGAACCAGGAAGTATGAGGACCATGGTCCCACGGCACCCAGACACGAAACAAATGCTTGCGCTTTTTTTCTTTGCACAAACATATGTCCCGTCGCGGGAATCGAACCCGCAACCTCAGTGGTGTATGAGATTTGAGCCAACCTGCCCAACCACTACACCAAAGAGGCTGTCATCCCTATAACAATTATCGTTCACACAATTGTTAGACGAGATAATAAGGAAAAAATTTGGTTGCTCAAGCAGATGACTTGGTTGCCCAGTGGTTCAGGCGTCTGGGGCGGTATTCTGGAGACGCAGGTTCAGATCCTGTCAGAGCAATTTAGTTTGTTGTTTCTAAATGTTTTGTATCTTTGATTTTCGTTATGCATGCACTAATGTAAAACCCATTTAATTTTGGCGTCTCAAACGTTGTGTATATTTTCAAACGTCAAATGACTTTTTCTCTATTTATCAATGACACACATTAGAAAAGCTAACATTTGTATACCTACTCAAACGGAGGCCTTACATCATTGAGGTCTTACACTATAGAGGGATAATTACGAAGTTTTCCGACCTAAAAAAGGATAGCGCTATACAACAGGCTCTTATAAAGAACGAGGTACAACTATTATCATATTGTCTCTATCGCGTAACCCATTTTCTTGACATTGGTCATGCCGTGTTAAGTCAAAATAGTGTCCAGGCAGGGTCGGCTTGTGGTTTTTTAATGTTTGTTGTGTTATTTCTTATTATTTTCTTATGAATCTTTGTGTTTGTGTACTAGAAACAATTTTGAATTTAATTTTAAAGTATGGTCGGGTGTTCCATTCTTGGTTGCAAGAACCGAAGCGAAAATTGTATTAACGGTTTAAGTTTCCACAGGTAGGTGTTTTTCTTGTGTTTATTGATGTTTTTCAGTAACTATAATTTATGTGGATGTAACTACACATCGGGTTCGACTATTTGAACCCTGATTTTGGCTTGATATATTCAGTTTTTGGTATTATTTCGTTAAAATAATATTGAGCAGTTTTGTGGTCAGTGTGGCCATCATATAAACATTCGAGTTCCCATTACGTCGGGTAAAAAATTGCATCTTTGTGTAAAATTTTAAATGTAGTAAAATTGTGCACACATAAACCATTTAATTAAGATATGATAAAAGTAGTTAATGACTAAGGCTTTTATTTTGGAAACTACAGCTTTCCCCAAGCTTATAAAAATATTTGGATAGCGGCTACTGGAAGAAGAGATTGGGAGCCAACAAAAAATTCGAAGATATGTTCAATACATTTTAAGGACCATGAACTAAAAATTAAAGAAAAACGAACAAGACTAGTTCGTGATGCAGTACCGACAGTGCATGTAAGATTTATTATTTAGTTGTTTTTATTTAATTTGAATTATCTCTGTGATTTTGCAGTTGCACATCATCATCATTATCATCATCATCAGCCTATACGAATCCACTGCTGGACATAGGCCTCTCCTAATGACAGTAGTTAAAATTGATGTACTTGGAGAAGCTACTAAGTATTTTCCCTCAGTTTCTTGCCGTATCTTCTGGGTAGTGATTCTTTTTCCGATGCGATGGCATTGTCATTGTCATTGGCGTTCTTAAGTGCGTCTGTGATCTGCTTCGACAGTATGATATTTAACTGAGCATATTGTCAAAAACAAAACATAAAATATTGTAATTTGTTACAAAAGTTCTAAAAAACATGCCCCTAACTTTTTTGGCGTATCTTCCGAATGGTGGTGGTTCTTTTTCCGATAGTTAGAGTCAGTGTAATAACTGACGTTCATAAGTGCGTCTGTGATGCGAAAACTGAATAAAGAACTTTTGAACTTTGAGACACCATGCTATTTAGAATACTTCGAGTTGTTTTTTTCATGTACTTTTAAGGTTTTTATAATATGGTTTTTTATGAGCATTGAGGTTGCGGGTTTGATTCCCGCTACGGGACAAATTTTTGTGACAGAAATAAAGCGCAAACATTTGTTTTGTGTCTGGGTATTGTGAGACCATGGTCTTCATAGTTTTTCCCTAGATACAGGGAATCCTAGTTAGGGGCCTTTTTGTTTATTTATTTTATTTTTATTTCAACATTGTGTTTATTTACCTATATCCTAAGTTTCAGTTGTGCTGTGGTCATGTAAATTATGTCAAATAATTATAGTTCTTTAATTATAAATTCTATCTGAATGGAAATAATGAAGTTTATTGTATTAATGTATCATCTATGTATTTATTTTAATTATTTTTATTATCTGACTGGTTTAATCCTAGACAAAAAACTAGTTACCAACAAAATATTAAAATGATTGCACGAATTTCATAGATTTTGTTGCAAAGGAATTTCTCGGAAGACTGTCTATGAGGCTTTAAGTATTGTATTTATACATTCACTATGAAGCGTGCCGTAAAAAATGTAGGTACCTATCGCATCTCGTTCGTGTTCTGCGTTGTAGCGCCGCCGCCACTATCGACATCACATGCATATTCCCTATTAATGCTGTAATTCGTAAATCATCGTGGTACTTATCTTTCACTCTGGGGTACAGAATGGTACAGATGTCCTACCTTTTACAGACCAACTACGAACTTTTGAAGTTATAGTGGCTGCAATGCAACGCAGAACACGTTACATTTTCATTCAAGCGAATGGGAGAATTTTTCATAGGTATGGTGAACACTCCAAAAATACTGTCAAAAAACTATTGCTTTCCAAAAGTGTTACGCTGTCAAGGACTCTATAGTGTCATTCCTCAATGCCTTACATAATGATTTCTTAATTGCTTTTCCAACATGCATTGTCATAAATGTCATGTCAACATATAACTTGATGTTATCAAAGTTTGTAGGAGTTATTCAAACACGTACAAAAGTTGTCATACTAAAAATTAATTAATTTAAAAAGTTCATGGCTATAATAGTTAGTTAGACATTTGGTATAAGTATTAACGTATTAGATACGCGTAATTAGCAAATATTATACAGCTCCCTGGACGCTTAAATAACCTCTCCTACACCCTTAGCATGGACCGGAGACAAAAAATGTATCCCCTGTTTATATCTACTTTTTGACGAAAGTGGATAAAACAGGGGAAGAAATAAAAGAAAGAAAACCCATTTATTCGGCACACAAAAATGACTAACAAAAAATTAAACTTAAATAATAAATATATGTGCCGAATGGGGTCAGCTCAGCATAATATGCCGAGAGTTTTATACAACTCGGTGCTGATTTAAAAAGGGGATAAATGGTTTTGTCTTCGGCCCGTGCTAAGGGGGTTGATGACCGATGCAACTTGCGAGAAATCTATAGTTTTTGTCGCACCCATAAACGTTCCTGTTTTGATGACCAAATTATGACGCAAACTTGTTGTGAGTGTTCAATTAGGCACAAACCTACAGTTTTAACGCCAGTTAATTACAACATTTATATACTAGCTGCGCCCCGCGGTTCCACCCGCGGTTTCCCGGGATAAAAAGTAGCCAATGTGCTATTCCAAGTCCTAAAGTACCTGCATACCAAATTTCATCAAAATCCATTCAGTAGTTTTTGCGTGAAAGAGTAACAAACATACATCCATACATTGTTACAAACTTTCGCGTTTATAATATTGGTAGGATAGAAAGTAGGATAAGACTAGCTGACCCGGCGAACTTTGTACCTACGTTAATTGCGGAAGATGACGGAGTTCCAAACCTAATTTAAAAAAAAAAACTCGCCATTTTTCTACTACTATGCATGTATTATACATATAAACCTTTCTCTTAAATCACTCTGTCTATTGGTGAAAACGGCATTAAAAATTCGTTGCGTAGGTTAAAAGATCTAAGCGTACAGACGGCGGGAAGCGACTGTAGTTTATACGATATAGAGACTTTTCTATACATATATATATACCTACATGTGCATGTGACATGTAAAAGAACTAATAAAATTATACAAATTTAGACCGAACGATGACGCATTAAATTTTGATGACATATTTATAACAGCTTCCAACTCGACATATTTTCTAAGAAATATTTTTATTTTTTACGAGTTTCACAATGATGTGTAAAAAATTGCGTCTCCGACATTTCTCTAATATCACCTGACGGTTTAACGACAGGATATTGTGAAGAAATTCTGTTCCTTGACGCCGCGTCGGGGATCAAAACGGCCTCCGCTATTTTCACAGTAGAGTGCGTACGATTAATAACTTCGATTACGGAATGCTTTTAAGACCTTTTTTGTAAAAATATTACGATCATGGAGCGTATGTACAAGACGAAGATATGTATTTATCTATCATATTCCAGGAACATCATTACTATATTTCCATATTACCTGTGGTCGTTCACTGCTGGACATAGCCCTCTCCTAATGAACACCACTGAGCCCGATCTTCGGCTCTTCTCATCCAGTTTTTTCCGGCCGCCATCCGCAGTTCGTCGCTCCGCCTAGGCGGTGGGCGTCCTACATTACGCTTGCCGATTTGCGGTCTCCACTCAAAGACGGTAATCAATTAATCGTTTACGGTTACTCCAACGGTATTTTCGTATCACTCTTTCCTAAAGACCAATTATTTGTAGGTACTTATAAATTTTGTTGTAAGGAAAGTAATAGGTTTGTGGTTTTACGGTCGTAAATTACTTCAAAGTTGACTTTTAAATTAATGTTACAGCGAAATATGTACATTATTGTATGTTGAGACTGTCGTTGGAAAACTTCACTGTTACGCTGAACCAATTTGGATGGAACAATACAGTATAACTAAACGATATTAAGTAGTTATAATATATGTTAATTTAGCATAAGAGCGAGTGTGGCTCAGTGGGAGCTCGTGCGTCTTTCGATCCGGCGCACCCGAGTTCGAATCCCGCTGACCCCACTGACTTTCTTAAGCTATGTGCGGATTTAACACTCGCTCTAAAACGGTGAAGGAAAACATCGTGAGGAAACATGAAGGCATGTCCAAGAATTTTTCACAAAAAGTCAAGGACATGTGACATTCACCAACCCGCACTGGGCCAGCTTGGTGGATTATGGCCCATTCTCTCTCTATGAGAGAAGGCCCGTGTCCCAGCAGTAGGAACGTGATGGGCTGATGATGATGATGATGATGATGATATTAATATGTGGCGTAGCCTGTATTGAACACGTCGAGCACTCGAGAAAAGGGTATCCAATTTAGTGAATACCTACCTATGTGAAGAAAGATGTAAGATCCTTCTTTAAAGAAATGTGTATTTGCTTAGCGTGTGCGAGACGCCCGTATTGCTAATCGCATTGCTCTAATTAGCTTCTTATTTGCCGCTTGTGTTACTTATTAGCAGATATTAATTAAGCGTGTTCGGATGGATTTAATGGAGAACATAGGCTTGAGAAGCGGGCTACAAACACAATAATAGTTTATAGTACAAGCTACGAATAAAAAAAAAACTCAAACCATACGAATAACACACAAGACTTATAACTACACGACTTGTAACTACAAGACTTGTAACTACAAGACTTGTAACTACAAGACTTGTAACTACAAGACTTGTAACTACAAGACTTGAACTACAAGACTTGTAATAACTGGACTTGAAACTTGTAGTTACAAGTCTTGTTTGGCATCGACCTCTGTCCAAAACTTAAGAAAATACTTTGTTAGAAGCTAAGCATAACAATACTTTTCTCCTCGGGGACAAAGAAATTCGATTTTAAACGCATAAACGTTTTCATTATTTACCAATTTGGAAGGCAAATGATGTTAATTATTAATCCCAACGGTTTTCACAGAACAGTAAAGAGTTTTACCAAATCTTGAGGTTATACATTTGGAAAATAGCGCGGTGCCAGTAAATATTGGGTGGTATTGGTTTACGTGGATATAGCGTTTAAAATAGCGCGTTGTAAAAAAATTGCGTATAGTTTATAGCGCGTTATTGATATATAGCCGTTTTGAATATTACTATGAGGCACCTGTACGCTTACAGCAAATAGTATAGCGTATTTCGGGTAATTAAAAAGTTAGGAAACAACATTCCTGTAAAATAAGCTAATATGATAAAATCGTGAACTGTTACAACTATTATATTATTATGTTGATAGTATTATCAAGTAAGTAATAGTTCGTTTTTTGATATTATTATGTTTGTTCGGATGTAATCTTGCAAATTGAATCAGAACCACTTCCTCTTGTCCTGCGAAGTTGAAATTTTGCTTTCTTGTCAAAGTCCGATGACAATGCAATATTATGGTGACAGCCAGCTGATCTGATGATGGAGATGGAAGGTGGACAATAGAACTCCTTGACGGATATTTGTAAACTACTATTATTTGGATTTTTAGTGAATCGAATTAAGAAATAAAATTTTCCATAAAACTTTAGAACTCATTTGCACCCCTTACGTAGTTTAGAAAAGAAAAGTGTATTACTATTTATTTTGTAGTTTATTTGTACGTAATGTGCGTGCGGTTCTGATTACGAATTTGTTAAAATAGTAAAATCGTATCGTTGCTTGTCTTGAAACAAATATTTTTCAACCATAAACTTATTGAAATACATTTGGCATACAAACTCTAAGGTATTTTGTGTTGTAGCTTCCATGCTTCGAGCAATTCCATCTATTCAGCGAATATCGTCAGTTATTTCGACTGTTGACATGTCACACAATTATAGTATAAACATTGCGGAAAAAGAAACAGAACCGCTCATAACGAGAAGTGGGGTACTGGTACTTGGGTTCGATTCAAATAAAACGCATCAAGAGTTAATAAATTATAGAATTATAAGTTTCTAAGCAATAACGCATGCTTGCCTATGTTTAACACTTTTTCACTTTATTCTTTTTATTTTTACTTTTTTAAAGTTATTATTTACTTAGCATTTTAAAATCAAATAAATAGGTACTCTTGGTCAGCCACTATTCTACAGCAGTTGTAGATATTATATGTCCTATACTTATCAGGTATCAGACTCGAGATCTCTTCCTATATCACAGGAAGCGCTCTTACCAATTGAGCCACAAGACCAGGTACCTCGGTGGTCGTAATACTTACATTTCCTTTACTTAACCATCTTAAGTGACGAAAGCGACATTTATTGAAAATATTCCAGACATTTTATCATGAAAGGAAAATATTAGATACGAAGTATTTAATTAATTAATTATTTTAGTATCAATACACGCAATAGTAATCGACTTTGCTTCTATAAACCTAGACGTACTCAGTCTAAGTTTCTTCTAGTTCTCTTTTTTAGATTAAGTGTTTTAATAAAACTTTATACTTACACACGTATCACTTACTTACTACTTACTTCTACTTACATGAAGTATAACTACTTACTTGTCTGTAGAAATAAGAAGAAAATCTCACCGTTCAATGGACAAATGTCTTATACCCTAATCTTCTTCCTTCGGTTTAATGTCGTCCATCATCAGCGACAAATTGCAACCCCCATCTGTTGTGATGTATGAAGCTATCTGTATATAATTGATGTTACACATGCTTAGCTTCCAACCTACAGTATATTTTCCCAGACTTACGGATCATTTTCTCTACAGGCTACCTTCTTTTTATCTTTAAATTCTTTACATGTAACAAGTACCACAGAATACTAAGGGACAAAAGCATCACTCCACAGAGAAATTTAAACAAATAGCGATTCTTGCTATGGCGCAATAAAATTCAATTCAGCTCGCGTAGCGCTGCATTCGTACCAGTCATATTAACCTACAGAGCGCCTCTCTTTCTATCGCATAGCTCTTATCTCTTCTGACGCGGCACGTGTAACGACGCGCGACCCGCCGTTGGTGCCCGGCTATGTACTTGTAGCTTCGTGCCTACAGTGCGGAGTGCGCTAGGCCTGGAAGTACATAGAAATAGTACATATTTTAAATTATTACAATATAATTGAGTGTTTAAATAGTTAGGTAAATATCTTCAGGTTATATACGGAAAAGTTCATGAAGTTTATTTACCTACCTTGGATTGAATCTAAAGACTTTTATTGGAAAATGGGCATGCGTTTGACGGCATCTTGCCTGATGGAAAGCGAAGATGCAGCCTAGGGTAGAGCGCGCTTGTGCATAACATGCCTGCTCACTTTACACTGAAATAGACAGAAGTTGTAGCAGTTTGGGAGCGTTCTACTCCTTAGCAGTCCTCATGATGAAAGAATCTGCGAAACGCTTAGTACGTGTCGGTGGAGATTTTCTTGAAAAAGGTTTGAGTAAATGAGGTCTATAATAGTACCATTGACACTGTTACTGTTAATATTAATGATTATAGCAATTATAGAGAGCGAGTGTGGCTCAATGGGAGCACGTGCGACCTTCGATCCGACGCACCCGAGTTCGAATCCTACTGGCCCCGTACCATTGACTTTCTTAAATTATGTGCAGATTTTACACTCGCTCTAAAATCGGTGAAGGAAAACATGGTAAGGAAACCACAATGTCGAAGAATTTATCACAAAATTCAAGGACATGTGACAAGCACCAACCCACACTGGGTCAGTGTGGTGGATTACGGCCCATACTCTCTCTATGAGAGAAGGACCGTGTTCCAGCAGTAGAAACGCAATGGGCTGACGATGATGATGCATACTTAACAGTCTCTCTTCTCTTCTCTCCGTTACCACAAACGTTCTCTAACATCTGCGCAGATTACATCGGGTTTAATTACCGAGCTATTAGGAACCGTGCATTATTAATTGTAATCGTCCGTATCAGCTTACGCGTTTCTATTGAAACAGATAAATACATTATAGAAACGCCTAATGTTTCTTCAAGGCTAATCTACCTTTTCGATTGTTGTGTAGTTAAGTTTTACATAACCTCCTTTAATCCGACTCGAATACTGTCAGTAGGAAATCTATGGTTTTTGATCTGGGTCTTGATCCATATTTTTCATCTCACAAGTTCACCTTGTTGGTTTCAGCTATATATTACTGAAATAACTTATCTAATCATTCTATTTTAGACATTTTAAAGGATTGGAAAAATAGACATCAGCGCAGAGTTTCTTGGTGCTATCTTTTCTTACGGGTGTATTTTCAAGCACTAGTAGAGTCAGTTTTCGCATTTCATTTCCAGGACGGACTTCGATTTGAGTGTGGGTAGACATGTTACATCTTTTCAAAGTAATGATTACTTAAGTTACAATTTTCATTAATTTGTTAAAAGTACTTTTTGGTGCTTATTTAATTAATATATTATTTATTTAACTTTGATTTTGACTAGATACATATCATGAGCAATCTGTTTCAGTTGACTCCACTCGACTGACAATATTTATTTAAACATAACAGAAATAAAACCCCAACAAATACGACACTAGCAACAACTATAAGATTGTATTGTACAAATATAACTGAATTCTAACTACTGATGCCACTTCATATGCAAAACAAAATTCCCTCTATGATCTATCTCATCCCAAGATATACTTAGTTTTAGCCATTATCCGTACTCGAATGCAATCCCCGAGCAATTCCGTTGAATCCCTGTAGACGCCGCGTTACTCTCTAAGCCAGCGCATTTTGTGAGGAGATAGTTTGGTACTACAGAGAATACAACATTGAATTGGGGGTACATCTATGAAAATGCAAGATAAAACGCAGGAGGATATACGCAGTTTGTACTCTCCGTCAAATTCCGCGCTTTTTTTCTCTGCTCTCAGCCCGCATAGTGTCAAGGAGTAATAGGCAGTCTAGCTAGCTATCTATTGGTTCACTGATCCATGGTTCAAAATATAGGGGCTGCCCATTAATATATCTGTTTAAGATATTCTCTCTACATTGTAAAAGAGTACAACATTACAATTAATTTTAGCGTAATTTACAACGCAAATAAAAAAGGCCGACCTCATGTCTATGTAATACAAAGCTGATTAATTTAGTATTTGACACAGTCGCACTTGATACATTTAGATTGTTTTCTTCTTTTCCTTTTTAGCCCTTGACGCAATAAGGAGAGGTGTTATTGAAAGCATATTTTCTAGCGGTGGTTCTTAGATATGTTTTATCAAAATCAGTTCAGCCGTTTTTTTTACTTTTTTTGGTTTTTGTGTAGAGGGTTTTTTACATTTATTGATTCCTTTTTTTGGTGATTGTATTGTAAACATTCCATCGGTTTTATATCAATAACAATGACAAAACAGTAGACATAACTAGGTGCATATAAATATATATATTAAGTGAATTATTGAGATTTCATGTCTTCAATACTATCTAGAGAGCTCAGTAGTTCTACCACAGAGCGGACAACTAATTGCAGTAATCTCTCTATTGCATCGGATTCAAGTGGGCTGCACCGTATCTCTCGAGTAGAGCTGTAATCTCCTAAGCTCACGTTGCTCCCCTACATATTAAGTGGTCCAATATATAGCCGTTTTGTTTTGCTACTTTAAGTTTTTAATTAAATTTTTGTTCACGATTGATCTTATTTAAAAGGCACTCAAGAGGAAATAGTTCAGTTAGCAGAATATAAGTAGGTATCTCTTGCAATTCGGTTAGTGGTATATAAGTAAAATCATAATTATAATAGTATAATTATAGCAAGTAGTTAGTAATAATTTCACTGATGTGACATCGTTCATACATTGTTCCCCAAAATCAATCTGATTGTGTCAAATAGGTACAAAAGAAGCATTAAGCATTTTGTGGCGAAATAATATGAAGCACTTGTAATGAAATATTTCATTATACTCCGTCCAACCATTTATTTAACTTTTGTCATATGCACGCCTATGAAGATCCGTTATTATTGAAGTGATGAACCATGATAAAAAAATGCAATACTTTGTGGGCACTGTTTTTTTTTACGATAGTGACGAGACGTGCTAACTATCTTCGATATTTTAGCCGCCATATATTTAAGTTAATATTTAAGAGCCTTAAGATTGATAACCAAAACTATTAAGGTGACTTTCCATATAAATATAAAAGGAAGAAAAAAAAATATAAAAGGTTGTTAAATATTTCATTTGGACGAAATTATTATCGATCATAAAAGGTTAAATATTAAGATAGAAAGTCAAATGAAGCAAATAAAACAACAAAAATAATTAATATTTTTTTGTGAATATCTATACTTATAATAAAACTGTAACGAAGCGGTTACTGTACATTGAAGATATTTTTGAAAATCAATTTTTTTAGGAGTATATGGTAGCAACAGAACCCAAAAATACAATTTTTAAAATTTTTGTCTGTCTGTCTGTCTGTCTGTCTGTCCGGGATAAACTCAGAAACTAGGGCACGAATTTGAACACAGTTTTTTGAAATATATTTTGTGGAGTCCGGCGCTACACATAGGCTTTGTTTCATCAAAATCGGTCCAGTAATATTGAAGTTATGACGGAATTTAGGAAAAAATATAGGTGTCCACTATAAGTTGAACCACGGAACATACCGGACCCTTTGTGCACATGGCTCAGCTTATACTGGTTTATTACTTACCTTCAGAGTTTGGAGAACTAAGGTATTGGTTCACACGATGGTATTCTAAAAAATGTTTTGTGGAGTCCTAGGCTACATAACAAACTTTGTTTTATAAATATTGGTTTACGAAAACTGGAATTATTACGCAATTTAACAACGTTGAGTACCTACCGATTAGCAATTTTAGTATGAAAGTTTTCGTGAGTTTGATTCATTATAATTATAATTATAAATATTTAATAAAACGGCTAGGACTCACGTAGTTTGTCAAATTAGTCGACCTAGGTTTCGAGCATGTCCGATGCTCTTCATCAGGGGCGAGTTTACACTGCGATATCGCGGCGACTATTGGCGGTGCCGGTGGCGGTGGCTGGTGGAGTGGTATAACGTTGAGTACCGTTGCAAGGCAAATTAGCTGTTTAAATCGAGCCACCCATAGATAGCACGTCTTATCAAGGGGCGTTTTTCTGACTCGCGGTGACGGGTTTTATGGACATGGCGCTGGACCTGCACTGGAGCTTTTTTTTTTAATCAGTTTGCAAAACGCTTTTTTGCTGATGCGATTATGTCGCCTTGGAAAGTAGTAGAGGAATTTTATCTAGCGGTTCCCAATTTTTTTTAGCTATGGAACACTAAATTATGTACCTAATTTTGGTGGAACCCCAACTCATATTTGTAACCGACTTTAAAAAAGGAGGAGGTTCTGTTTTTTTTCTATGTTTGTTACGCGATTACTCCGCCAATTATAATTTGATTTTGATGATTCTTTTTTTGTTTGGTAGGTCATACTTCAGAGGTGGTCCCATATAAATTTTATCGAAATTGATTCAGCACTTTTGCGCGGGTCAGTATATCGATAAAAATGCCGGCCAGCGTCGGCAATTCTCGGAACCCTAGGGTTCCGTGGAACAACTATTAGTAACTGCTGGTATAGACGAACAAAAAGCATAGCAACACCGTACCGGGCCCGGAAAGGCCGCGGCGGCTAGCTTGGCACCACGGCGCACCGTCACTGTCAGTTTTGCGTACGAATCGTAAAGGGTCCATGGCATTTCCCCCCGATGGCAATCCCACCCGTGTTATTTCCACCCGGCCTCCGTGGTCCCGTAATATGTTTTTTTAAACTGAACGATGACATTTGATACGTATACTCGGTCAAAGAAACTATAACACATTTTTCACCAATTTTAAAACATCCCTAAAAGAACTTGCTAAAATGTATATATCTAAATATAAAAATAATCCACTCCCTCAGACACAGACACACACACACACACATCACACCTCGAAAACCAAATACCTATGAAGCTGTTTGGTATGTACGTTCTATAAGGGGACCATTACGAGAGCGGACAAAAGGAATGAGAGTTTATGTTTTTAAAGATAGGGCTATCAATTTTGGTAATTAGGATTGGGAGCGGAACGGGATGAAAACGGGATAAGATGGGCATGGAAATGGGATAAGCGCGAGAGTTACAGAATAGGAGCGTAATGGTAACGATATAGGAGCGGGACTGGAGCAGGAGCGGAGCGGTACGGTAACGGGATAGTAGGGAGCGGTAACGGTATAGGAGAAGGACAGGATCAGTCCAGAACGCGGCGGTTACGGAATACAACCAGGACGATAACAGGATACGAGTGGGAAGGTAACAGAATAGAAGTGGTACGGTAATGAGAAAGGAGCAGGATGGGAGCTGTAACGGGAGTATTTTGGGACAGAAAATGGTCGGAAGCATGATGAATTACTACTACACTACGCGTACGAAGTCGCGGGCAACAGCTAGTATGCAATATAGTCATTTAAACACCTGATTATTTTTATAAAACAATACAAAACGTTGTGCAAAAATGGAAAATCAATTTGTTAAATCGATTAACAGTTATTCATAAATAAAGTAAATTGTTTTCAGAAATCGAATCAGTTACGCAATTAAGACATCACTAATCGAGCTGTCAAAAGAGTATAAATAGTAATTCATATAAAGAAATATTCAGGATGTCTTGAAGAAAATATTCATTTCCTGTAAGCTTATTATTTGTCAGAACCTTTTTAAATAGCATGTCTTATCTGCTCAGAGAAGAATATTTTTCAGTAACTGAGTTTTGGACTTTTTATAAAGAACTGGAGCGAATTAATCACAGGGCAAAACGAAATGTGACACGTAAATTAAGATTGTTATTTGTCTCGGCGACCTGGGAGGAATGCAAATAAACTTTACCTGAACATTCTAGAGACTATTGGTTTTATTACATTTTTACGATCGTTTCCGTTCGTGAAAACCGAGAAAAAGCTTTTGCATTGCTAAGCTCTATTTTGAGACAGCGGTCGGTCTCTGACATTTAAAAATGGCTTGGTAACTTATTTGTTTGCGAATAAATTAATACAATCTATATTCTCAGGAATGTGCTTGGAGTCAACCTGTTAGAGATAAATTATTTAAAATGTTTATGTTAAATCTAAACGATTGTCGACATACTTCAGAGTGTTTTAGCTGAAGTAACCTCCAAGGCGGCTAAAACACTCTAAGTTATACTATACATTATTGTTGTAGTGATAAATGTTTGTATTATGGGACGGACCGGTTAAACACTACTCAGAAGATACGGCAAAACACTAAGAGGCATTTTTTTAGAGATTTTGTTAGGTTAAGAGTTCCACCAAAAACCACCAATTCCCCTGAGCTTGACAATCACCCGTTTTATAACAATGCGTACTTTCTACGTCGGTCTACTTTCTGGACAGACTATCGGCATTCCACACCCCCAAAGCTAATTCCACTAATTAAAGCCGCTCCGCGTGGCGGAAGTGGCGACCGCAAAAGGCTGATGGCGTAAACTGATCATCAGACGATATCCGGTGCCAAATTAGGTTTCGGCCTCGTAATAATGTAACATATACAAAATTACATTGCATTATGAAATAAGAATACTTACTACGAGCTGCGGTCTCACCCGCAGTTTCTCGGGATCAAAGTAGCCTATGTCCTTTTCCAGGACCTAAAATACTTACTTATATACCAAATTTCATCAAAATCTGTTCAGTAGTTTTTGCGTTGAGGCTGGCATGTCATGTGGCAAAAGTTCCTAATAAAAATATTATAAAAAAAAAGATATTGCGTGATTGAGTATCCATTCGTCCATCCATCCAAAGATTTATCCATCCATCCTCACAAACTTTCGCCTTGATAATATTAGTAGGATCGATGATACTAGCTAAAGAAGGAAGTTACCTACTAGCCACTGCTGTCTAGAAGATATGGTTTAAAGCGATGAGAAAAAAATAGTCCTCATAGTTCCTCAGACAGCCTCTGTGGTGTAGAGATTGGGTAGGTAAGTGGTGTAGAAAACTTAGATATAGGGTTTGATTCCCGCTATGGGACAAATATTACTGCACATAAAAGCAAGCATTTGTTTCGTATTTGGATGTTGTGGGACCATTGTCCTCGTAGTTCTCAATTCTTTTGATGCAGGGACTCCTAGTTAGGGGTTAAAATCTTTGTATGTGATCCTTGGCGTTAAAAAAAACTAGTCTATTAGATGTTTTTTTAGTTTTGCGTTATTACCATAATAGAAAGAAAGAAACAAAGAAAGAAAGAAAGAAATTATTCATGGCCAAACTGTACATAAAAAATTTAGAGTAACACTATATTTATGAGCACAAAATAAAAAAAAGCAGCAATAGGGGCAAGCTCAGCACTGACCTGTGTATTATGCTAGCTAGTGCTACAAGCTAGTGTATTTATATTATATTCTACCCAGCCTATTAGGGGACTTCATTGTCTTGAACAATTACACAGCACTAAGCATTTATAATCTTCTTATACTCAAGTAAATTCAATTCAAAATAATGTATTTCAAAAATGCTTATAAATATAAAATGGCAGGATTACATTAAAATACATAGTATATAGTGGTACACAGTTATATAATTATATAATTAAAAATAATAGATATTTGGTTGTTTATATGCAGACCTATATAAAGAGTTACCTTATAGGTATCCTACTAATGTTATAAACGCGAAAGTTTGTAAGAATGGATGTATGGATGTACCTTTGTTACTCTTTCACGCAAAAACTACTGAATGGATTTTGATGAAACTTTACAATAATATAGCTTACACATCAGAATAACTTTTATCCCGGCAAACCGCGGGTGAAACCGCAGGGCGCAGCTAGTGAAACATACAATTTCGGAAACCACAGTGTCTTAAAGAGGTAACCTGTCCTGAACTAAGTGAAAAACTTGTATTTCAGAGTAATATACATGAGAGAGGCGGGATTGCAGCCTAAAACCTCAACATCAAACACTTGTATAGAAAGGAAGGAGCTTTGTCTGCTGTACCAATTTCTAGCAAATAACTTTGTTTTGACTAATATAGTTTAATATTTTTGATTTTACACAAACATTAAAGAGTGCATTATTCAGGTTAATTATATCAATGAATCGTTCATTGATATAACTACAATATTATAACAACGATCGATATAATACGACGACGTTATAATAACGATCATTACAAGTACACATATCATAAAAAGAAAGTTTCAAACTGGATTAGACGTTGCTCGCCCTCGGTAGTATATCACATACGTAACACGTATCCAATAAATCCCATCCAGAAGGAATCCTAATTACATCCACTAATTATATACGTCCAAAGACAGCCGTAAACCGATCGCCACTCAATATCCGCTCCTAAACGATATTCGACCGCGAGCGATTAGTCAGTTTGATTAGGACTTATGCGCATGTAACCGTGCGGATTCAGCTCCGGTAACCACAAATGTTGATACAAACTGAAGTGCGTAGGCTAAGCTACTAATATGCCTCCAACGGCAAACTATCGTATTTCCATTTGATTGTGTAGCCAGACCCTTATTTGCAAAGCTAATTTTCTGTTCGACGTTGCTTTATTCAAATTTCATTTATCGAAAATGACGCAGGCTACTTTAAAAAAAAGTATTCATTAAGCCCATGCAAGTTAAAGGTCCAACTTGCAAGTGTTTAATTAATACTTTTACAGTTAATGCAGGTAAACTTCAAAATTAGATACTAAAATGAACTCCCATTTCTAATACATACATTTATCATGTTTTTATGATATTATCGGGTCTATTAGCGCACACCATTCATTTATCAACAAGAACCGTGACAAATATCCATCGAAATATTGACATGCAATAATCATCTACTATGAAACAATCATCTCAGCATGCAAACCTTTATAATGCAAGCCACAAACAGTCAAATATATCATTGAAAACGCAGTTTTAATTTAAAAATATTCAATGACAGTATTTTGTAAAACTTGGACTCTCTGAAAGCATTTTAAAGCGACGCCTCACTGAATGCCGGCTTAAGGAATCCAACAGATGGCATCGCTGCTTTGTTCCCAAGGTATGTAATTCCACCCGCGTTATTGACATTTATTAAAACCACAGTTTCAATTCCTTCAATTCCGAGCGGACATTGTCCTGCTAGGGACTTTATATTTTCTCGTATAAAAGAAGTCCCTCGTATTTTTCAAATTAGAAATTCGTGTTCCCATTCGTGATGAATGGGTTTTGGTTAACATTATTAACGGTCCAGTAGAGAGCTTGATAATTGGACAAAATTAAATATTCCCGTTTTGAACCGATTGATTTACCACAGTAATAGAATTAAACGAATAAAGCTTTCAATGTCATTTGTATTTGCTTACCCGTGGCAAAGAAATGAAATTATTGGTCGTTGATTCGTCAAGCTATAGGATGTATTTCTAAAGCGCCGGTAGAGTCAGTTCTCTTATTTATTTTTCGTACCAGAAGGGCGATCATGTGTCTTTTATTTCAATCAAGTTCAATAAGAAAACAGGTTCGGTGATGTTATTCATTCATTCATTTATTAATTTTCAGATAGTTACCATTGTGTTAGTATCAACTTACGGGCTATGTTAGTAACTTTCTCTTTATTATTACGATTACGTAACCAGTTCGTTGCAATCAAACGTCATTGGAAACTCCATTAAAATGAAAATACGTTCTGGCAATCAAAGTTTATATCGATATAAACATTTTCTATAAAATTGCGATTATATCATTTGGTTTCAATCTAAATGACAGAAACAATCTAAATTGTAGTCAAATACCATAAACTTCAATTCGCAGGTTTTCAGTGTTTCAATCAAAACTAGACAAAAGAGCCGTATTACATGGTAAAATTGAATTGATAGAGCGTATACATAACGATTCATAGCACAATCTCGCTTAGTAAACTTGTCAGGTTAGCTCCGGTACTCCTTGAAAGTAATCGATAGGAGCACATTGAAATCGAGACACAGAATGTAATGTTATCGCATTTTATCGACTAAATTAAATTTCTATTGCACGTAGGTTCGCAACAGACTTACCTACGTGATCACCCTGCAGGACTTCGGTCTGGATTTGTGAAATATATGGGTAAACATAGGTACCTACTTATATATATATATATATATATATATATATATATATATTATATTTTACTTATCATACGTAAGGTATATTTTATAGACATTCCTATTATTAATTTGATTTTCATGATTATTATATTTATATCGAAGATAACAGGGCAACATTTTTAAAATTCTCAAAACCGTTTCCAAATAATTTGCTAAAATTCATTTCTAATTTATTAAAGCTAGTTTACAAGCAATAAAGGCGTAAAAAGCCTTGAACAGAAATAAATGAACTTTCTATTACTTACTTCGTAACACTATCAATGTTTTCGGAGTCAATACAATCCACATTAAAATATCAATAAATGATAGATCATTAAATTATAATCGAACTCGAGATTTATAATCAGTTTAAGGAGAAGTAAACAATAAAAGTGGTGAATTTAATTTATTTATTTATAATTTAGCACTAAACAGATTGTTTGGAGGACTTAATGCATATGGCGTTTTCTGCAAGTCATCCAGGACGTGCAAAAAAAATTACGTCATCAATTTGAACTTGATAAATCATGATTACAAACTGTAGTTTTGCAATCAAAACTCTTAGTAGTAAATGAATGGTTATGAGTTTGTTATCTTTAACAGTCGTTGAAGTTTATTACAGTCTTTACGCCGATATAAATCAATGTTTAAATTATTCTAAATGAATAATTAATACTTATACACATTTTGATTAGACAGAAAAGCCAAAAACATATTTTACTGGACCTTACTTATCTACGAAATTTAATTATGTAAATAGCAGAAGAAATCAAAAGGATTTTAAAAATGGAAACATGTTTTCTCGTTAAATGAATAAAATGTTTTATTAAAATTATACTGAAAATTTAAATCAAAACTCTCAACTTGCTCTAGCTCAAGAAAGGGACGAAAAAGGTAAAAAAACTCACATCGACTTATTTATATTTTAGAGAAGAAGACTAAGTCTAGACACTTTTTTAGAAACTACTGAGATATTCTAATTAGCGTGCATCTATTGTAATTCAGCCCTTGTTTAGTGAACTTTAGTCAAATCTGTTGTGAGTTTCTGTTTTAATAAATCTTTATCTTTATTATATAATAATTTTTAGAAAAAAACAAAAACCGACTTCAATGTATCTTCGAAGTCCAAGGTCACATATCGATGAAATTTATAATATATGGGAATATATGGGACCACTTCGTAGCTATACTGAACCCGACGCAAAAAGAATTTTTCAAATCGGTTCATAAATGACGGAGTTCTGAGGTAACAAACATAAAAAAAATAAAAAAATACAATCGAACAGAAAACCTCCTCCTTTTTTGAAGTCGGTTAAAAACAGGCTAATTTGAGAGCTATAACTTATGTTATAAACGAGTGGAGCTTTATTAAAATGTATATCAAGGAGCATGTTACAATTCTACTATTATTATAAATGCGAACATTTGTGAAAATGGATGGATGGATGGATGTCTGTTACTCAATCACGCAGAAACTACTGAACGCATTTTGATATGAAATTTGGTACGTAGGTTTTTAGGTCCTGGAAAGGGATATAGGCTTCTTTATCCCAGGAAACTGCGGAGGAAACCACAGCGCGCAGCAGAGCTGTAGCGCGCAGTGTATCATATACAGAGTGGATTTTGAGACGGGGCAGTAAGGACAGATACCTTAACCGTTACAGCTACAGGAAAACCTTCCTAGGAGACTATCCATAACTTTTTGAAGTATTCTGAACTGCATTCACAGATTTTGGAAATAATGTACAGTTAGCGAAAAAAATGCTAAATTCCAAAAAAAATTATGTCAATTAATCTTGTAGGGATTAAAAGACTCAAAATAAAATATTTATAAAAAAAACCGCCAAGCTTAAGTGGAGATAGGTGGGACATGTGGCTTGGTGGGACGATGGAAGGTGGACCAAGGCATTGACTGAATGGTGGCAACAAAAGGCTACCGATCTAGGGGCAGACCATCAGCCAGATGGATTGACGACGTGGCCAGGGTTGTTGGGAAGATGTGGATAAGAAAGGCACAAGACCGGAAGGGGTGGCGTGATAGAGGGGAGGCCTATACTCAAGAGTGGGATAAGAAGGGCTGAAAGAGAGATAAAGAAAGAGAGTTGTTTTAGTGATGTCGATGTGAAAAAATAATTAAATGTATGTGTTTTGAAATTAAATATATTTTTACAGCATTTATGAATAAGTATGTCATCTCCAGAATAATAAATATGAGGATTTAATTTGAATAATGACGTGGCTCGCTAATCATTCATTGTACCTTATTATTAACGATTGTCATTTGCAGCACCTCTGTAGAAGACATACGTTGGGGTAAATATACTAAAAATGTAGTATGTTTATGAAATGCTCCGTTTTATTAATATTTTATGGACAGTAAAAGCTGTTTGTTTCTGTTTAAATTAAAATGTTACGCTTATTTTATTGTATGTAACTTTGGAGTAGGGCAGGATACTTTATCTGAGTATGTAACCCTCCATTTTTCAATTATAGAAGGGTCAGGAGTTCGTTTAATTTTTAACCGACTTTAAAAAGAAACAGAAGATGCTCAATTTGATTGTATTTTTTTTTTGTTTGTTACCTCAGAACGCCCATCTGCATGTGAAGTCGGTTTTTAGTTAAAAAAAATTGAAGATAATTGAAATTGTCAATAAAATTAAAATTTACCATTTGATGGTCATGGATGGATAAAATATCACAGAAAAAATATCACAAAAAAGGTCACATTAACAAATAGTCGTCAAAGCGATGGTACGTCGAAAGTAAGTACTTAAAAGAGGTCAGCAAAATTAAATAGTCCTAGTTCATTTTCTTGTAATTTTAGCAAGTCATATTTATTGTTATAATGAACTCAAGGATTGCAAATGGAAAATTGGATGTGGCTCAAATAGCTAAGGTTTGGAACGCGCGTAGGCCCAAGTAAATGGTATTTTCATTTCATTTAATATTCAATTACCTTCAACAAACTTTGGTAGATACGCCATTTTATGTTCTAATAGATGTGTCTGTAACTTCTAAAAATCGTTCCAAATGTTTACAATGGAAATTCAGTTCAGAGTACTTTTGTAACCATTTTTATTAGGGTTTCGTACCCAAAGGGTAAAACGGAACCCTATTACTAAGACTCCGTTGTCCATCCGTCCGTCTGTCTGTCTGTCTGTGTGTCTGTCTGTCTGTCTGTCCGTCTGTTACCAGGCTGCATCTCATGAATCGTGATAGTTAAACAGTTCAAATTTTAACATTTTTTTTAATCAATGCCTAACCTGACTTAACCAAAATAATTCGTCTAAAATGGACTTAGATAACGACGTAACAACCATCTATCGAAATACTTACCAATTCTTAACTCGGGTAATTAATTGTTATAAGGCGTTGAAACTTAAGACATTACAACACCTATTTACCTTAAGGTTTGGAAACTATCGTGGGTCGAAACTAGGTAAGTAGGTTATTATAAATATAAAACCGGCCAAGTGCGAGTCCGCCTCGCGCACGAAGGGTTCCGTACCATTATCTATAAAAAAAGGCAAAAAAAAAACATGTTTGTTGTATGGGAGCCCCCTTAAATATTTATTTTATTCTATTTTTTAGTATAATATTCTATTTGTTGTTATAGCGGCAACAGAAATACATCATCTTTAAAAAAAAATCAACTGTCTAACTATCACGGTTCATGAGATACAGCCTCGACTAAAGGATAGACAGAGTGACGGACGGACAGCGGAGTCTTAGTAATAGGGTCCCTTTTTACCTTTGGGAACGGAACCCTAATAAAGGACTACACCCACGTTATGATGGTCTGCACCGCGAATCAACGTAAACTCCCGGAAGAAGGACATCCTAATTTTCAGAAACCTGGTGGGAGTTTAACATCATCAGCCCATTACTTTCCCACTGCTAGGACTCTTCTTTCTTTTCTCTCGGGAAGCTTCTCCCGAAGATAGAGTATGGGCCATAATCCACGACGCTGGCCCAGCGCGGGTTGGTGGATGTCACATGTCTTTGAATTTTTGTGATAAATTCTTGGACATATCGGTTTCCTCACGATGTTTTCCTTCACCGTTTTAGAGCGAGTGTTGATTCCGCACAAAACTTAAGAAAGTCAGTGCGGGGCCAGTAGGATTTGAACTCGGGTGCGTTGGATCGAAAGTCGCACGTGCTCCCACTGAGCCACACTCGTTCTCGGGTGGTGGGAGTTATTCTGACACAATCATAACGTGAGTGTAGCCGTTTATATTTATACGTTTTAGCATGTTACTGTACTTACCTAACTTTTGAATTTCCAATATGAAATCTTTTTTTCTACTTGTTCACTCCAAATAATGAAATGCAATTCCCTTGAATAGTTTTTTACTGTCGACGATTTACTAGTTACTAAGTTTGTTTATATATTTTTCTTCTGTATGGGTAAATAAATACGCCCAACGATCATATACATAGATCCTGGCCGCTTACTTGGATTCCCTGTATCTATGGAAGGAACTACGAGAACCGTGGTCCCACAACACCCAGATATGAAACAAATGCTTGCGCTTTTTTTTCTTTGCACAAACATTTGTCCCGTTGCGGGAATTAAACCCGCAAGCTCAGTGCTGTATGAGATTTGAGTCAACCTGCCCAACTACTACACCACACAGGCTGTCAAATGTCATAAAAATATCCTGTACTTAATATATGGCATTTTTTTTAATTTCCCTCAGTCAATATTGTACTAGCCTCAATCCACAAGATTTTTTGAAGACGAATAAGCGAAATTATCACTGGAGTCTCTTCATTTCGTGATAGAAACGGAAAAATAAATTGTGTTTATTTTACGTAACGAGGTACCATTGGACCCACTTTTTACGAGTTATATAGTGTTATAGGTATATTTATTGTTAGTACTTATATATATACGAATTTGATACTGAAACTGTTTATGAGTGCTAAGGTCAAAGTCAAAAATCATTAATTAAATAGACACAAAAATGCACTATTAAACGTCATAAACACATAAATAATACAAATCAATTTAAATATATGTTAAAATTTGTAACTTCGGTTAACATGACTGAAAATAGGTAAGCACGTCTACTCATTTCTTTCTCATACTCAAATTGAAATCCGGGCTCAGAAAATAAATGCGAAAACTGAATCTATCTGTGCTACGAAAATAATACCCACTAGAGAAGATGTTATAAATTCTGAAAAAACACTAAAAAATTGATTTTCATGCGTATATAATATCTCAACTATTGCTAAGCGATTTCAAACCTTATTACTTAGCACAAAAGATAAGTGCGAAACGCAGCGTATACCTAAACTTTAGTATTTACTTGTTTAGGCCCACTATAATAGTTGGTATCCAAATAAAGTGCAAGCTTACAATCGTGTAGGTAATAGTATGTTCTTCGAATTACAGAGTGAGTCCAGTGCATAATTTGCATAGGCATATTGGCAATCTGTACTTACCCTATATTCCAACATCTCACACAGCCATACAATCGGATTATTCATGATTATAATGGTTATCTATTTACAATACCATACATATAGTACCGGCCGGAACGTATACATATACGTTCCGGCATATTGCATATACCTATGTATATTAGAGCTGCTAGATGTCGTGGCCGATTACCAATAAGCTGAGTAATATCCGAGTATATTCGGGGAAAATAATCATCCATTTATTAAGCTTAAATTTGCTTCACAGCTTCTAATTTATCGTCTAACCATCAAAACATACTTATCAGAAATATAAAAAATTTAAAGATAGAATAGCTAAATAAATGCCATATATATTTTATAATATGGAATTAAAAAATAATAAAAGCAAATAACAATTTAAAAAAAATATATTTTTTTTAGCTATAGTTTATTACTTTAGCGGCAAGCATGAGTGATTCCTTAATACAATATATCTATACCTCCATTTATTCTCGAACAGAAAAAACATGGGTAAATTATGCCTTAGATATTGCGGAATACTGAAAAAGTTGCCTACGTATCGCCGAACCGCAAACTGAATATGAATTACAGCTCTAGTGTTTATTTATTGTTGAAACGTGCTGTCCAATACAACTCAACATTTTAGCGAAACATCTGGACGAGAGCCAACGGGATATAGATCTGTGATGGCCAGGAATAGATACATCTTATCGCTTTATTTTGATCGATATATTTCTGAATTAATGGTAGACAACTAGACATCTATTGCGACGAGTGAAAAGTGATTTTATCGTTGGTAAAACTTAGAGCACTCGTAATGTATATACATACGTAAACCAACAAGAACGAGTGTGGCTCAGACGAAAATCGTGCGAATTACGATCCGACGCACCTGAGTTCCTTTTTTTGTTTTTTTTTACAACACACTGGGTCTGCGTTTGACAACAATCTCACCTGATGGGATGTGACGATGTGGTCGAAGATGTAGCACGCTTATCCAGTAAATACTTGTTCACTCTAGAATTGAATACACCCAGATTGTATTTATGTGAGAACACAGACGACGGCGAGGCATTCCACTTCTTTGACGTTCGCACTAAAAAGGAAGGAGTTCACACCAATGATATTTTTAAGTTGTGCGGATTTAACGTTCGCTCTCAAAACGGTAAAGGAAAACATCGTGAGGAAACCGGGATATTCAAGAACCAAACACAAATTCAAGGACTTGGGACATCCACCAACACGCACTGGGCCAGCCTATTAGATTATGGCCCATATTCTCTCTATGATAGAAGGCCCGTGGGAAGCCGTCCCAGCAGTGGGAACGTAATGGCCTGATGATGATATACGTAGTTCAATGTCCATAGTTATAAATGCTACGTCTAATAGTCATGGTGTTCTTCAGAACTGACATGTTTCCGGAAAAATTAAAATTTCCGCGGCTAATATGAATTTTTCAAATTTTATTAACCAATGGTAAATTATTTTAACCTGATGTTTGCTTGTTTCAGGAAATTACCGACACAGCGAGTATCAGCTTCTGTCAAGTGAGTAACCAAACATTTGTAGAGTGCTAAACTTATCTGACCCCTTAGGTACCTTACTGTAGTAAATATTTAGCTTAAGATAAGCAAAATAGCCATTGATGTTCTATACAAAATTGGTGGAGATTAATTTAAATTTGTTTATACACTAACTGCACCGCGCGGTTTCTCCCGCATAAAATTTGGTTTATAGTTGCTCCCTCGAGAACTGTTCGTTTTTTCTAATAAGCTATTTCCATTCCAAATTTCAGTCAAATCTTTTTAACCGTTGCGGCATAAAGAGCTAACTACACACTTACACAAAATCATATTAACATACAAAATTTCGCATTTATACTATTAGTATTACGATTTTAATAATCAAGTAGTACTCTCACTGTAGTTCATAAGTTACTGTAAATCTGCCACAGCCACCCGCGATACAGGCTTGCCCTAGTGCGGGGACTACTGTTAATTCCCTAATATGTTTATATTTTTCTTTAGGCAAAATAAATTATTTTGTATTTGTAGTATGACAGCGTGATTTCTAGCTGTGCCTCGCAGTTTCACCTGCGTGGAATTCCATTTATAGTTAGTTTCTATTTATAGAACTGTTCGTTTTTCCGGGATAAAAGTAGCACTTATACACTAACGTACACATTTTTGCATTTATAATATTAGTTGATATTAGTGTGATTTGTAATGTGACAAATAGGGTATCTATTTATCACTATTATCAGTTATTCGATTGTGATATGTTGAACTTTTCAATACTCAATACTCTGGAATAAAAGCTGATAAATAATTTATAAAGGTTGTTTGACTTCATGATATTTTCTTTTGCAAAAAAAGTATTAGCTATTCTGGTCTGGTTCAATATTAGGAATAATATTTTGTTCTGTCTAGAGCAAAACGTTATAGACAAATTAGATTTTACTATTGTAATAAAAATACGACTGGTTTAGCTAATTACAAAAAGTAGCTATTGTACTACAATCACTATTACAGTACTAAAAAATATTTGGATGTCGCAGAAATGGATGTAGGTAATAAATACATGCAAAAAGTACACATAAAATCAGCATGAAATCCTGGCGTGTGGATTATATCTATTTTTGTAATCTAGTTGCGTGGATCCACTGAAAAGAAAGAGGCAAAATATGAAATACGTTTCGTCGGGAAGCATCTTTTTTAGCTTTCTGCATTTATCTATTATTTATTTATTTTAGTTATTCAGCCGCCAAGCAGTAGTGCGCAAGCATTACTGTGTTCCGGTTTGAAGGGCATTGTAGCTAGCGAAATTGCTGGGCATTATGAGACTCAACAGCTAATTGTCTCAGGGTAACGAGCGCAGTGCAGTACCGCGCAGGATTTTGCAAAACAAAATTCTGGGTGGTGCTGTTTTTGTTATAGGCTGGCGTATTGCTTACCATCAGGCAAACGACCAGCTCGTCTCGTCATTCAGTTAAACAAAAAAAAAATCTCTCAATTCACACTTTTGATAAGACTGCACTCCATCCTTGAACTTAGACATTATTATTCCTGGACTTGAAAATAGGAGCCAATGGATATAGAATTCAAGGAAATGTCATCAATCAGTCAAAAAGTCATCAGTCACGCAAACAGTCGAATCCCAAGCAAATTACTCTCATTGTTACAAATATATGCACTATGGCGCTTATTTCTTATGTTTGTGTTATATACTAGTACAATATACATTATTTATACAAATGTGTAGGTGATTACAAACTATTTATCTTTTTTTGATATTGGATGCATTAGCGCGTGCTAGGCGAAAATCTTAAGATATTTAAATAATTAAGAAGAAGATAATTAATTTTTAGAAAAAATCAAAAACCGACTTCAATGTATCAAGTCCAAGGTCACATATCGATGAAATTTATATGGGACCATTCCGTAGCTATATTGAACCCAACGCAAAAAGAATTATCCAAATTGGTTCATAAATGACGGAGTTCCGAGGTAACAAACATAAAAAAAATTACAATCGAACAGAGAACCTTCTCCTTTTTTGAAGTCGGTTAAAAAGAGGTTCGAAGGCAATATCATTTTTCTTCTTCCTAATTATTTAAGAATCTTATGATTTATCTTTCATCGGAAAATGGTAAACACCGTTAGTTTTAACCTAGGGAGACTGTAAACTAACGAAATATTGTAAACGGTCAATGAAATGTATGTATGATTTAGACAGTTTTTGGTAAGTAGGTGATTCTAGATAGGCTAGATGCAGCGACGGCCCGCGGAAGGTAGCCGGAAAAAACGGGATGAGAAGAGCCGAAGACCGGGCTTAGTGTCGTTCATTAGGAGAGGCCTATGGCCAGCAGTGGACGACTACAGGCTGATGATGACCATGATGAGGTACTTTGGAATCCGATGTAGGACATGAGGATACATTTTATCCCAAAAAAAGATCTGGATACAACTAGTACATATTTGTATCCGCACAAAGCCAGGGTGGATTATTTTAAAATCTTTACTTTAATAACTAGCAAGGGTCATAACTAGAGACGTTTAAGATTGCACCGATCGTAGAAAAACTGAAAGAGGCTAGATTACGGTGGTATGGACACGTAATGAGGCGGGACGATGACTATACCGTAAAGAGAGCGATGAGCATCCCCAGTAAACCTAGAGGACGAGGTAGACATTTAGCTACATGGTGATCTACTGTAGAAAAGGAGGCGAAGAACCTGTCTCATACTGTGACAAAACCCAGGACAGAGTCTCCTGGCGCCGCAGGCCCGGAGGCCCGACATCGGATAAACTGGAGGAAGAAGAAGAACTTTAACAACTAGCAAAATGTTCCAGCACGCTTTTCCTTACAACACAGGTAGAGCAGTTGCATTCACGATATAAATATAGTGTGCTACATTTTATTAGCAGGGCAGCTCACCTGTCATGTTAAACGACAGGTGAAGAATGAATTAGTGCAGTTGAAGACGTATACGATCACTTATAGTTTGTATTGCATTTGCCAAACGTTGCTGTTTGCTTTAATCTGTTTGTCCAACCGCAGATGAGACTGTTATCGCTTAGAAAATCAGTATGAAATGTGTCCTTTAATAAATAACCTGAAATCAGTTATCAATGTATTGTATAATACAAGTCAAATTAAATAATAATTAATACATTGAAATGTAATTACTTAAACATCATTTAAAAAACCTATAAAATATACAAACTTTTTGATAGAGTTTCTAAAAAGAGTGAAAGGGTTTCTTAGTGCAGGTGTATTTATTTTATTTTGTTTGGGGGCTAACAGCTGTTGTTGCAAAGTAGTTTGACAAATTAATATAAGAAAAGCCAATTAAAAGCCTTCTATTCCCAAAGTACCGGTAGAGTTCAGTTTTCTCATTTTATTACTGGGCCTAGACTTTGGTTTGATGTGAACGAAAAGGGTAGTGTACGGTTTGTGCAAACCGCACAATACTTCAAGAACATATTCCCGCGGGTCAGCATTTTACCTTAGCGATACTATTTTAACGTCAGTACTCATAACGCCACCGTGCCATCAACATTCATTTAACTTTGACTAACTATTGTACTCACAACCAACTAAATAAACCGACATCCTTCAGCTCGTGAATTTATTTAAACTACTACTACCAACAAACTAACTATTTAGAGATTGTGGCGCACACTACTACGCACCCTACAGGTAGAAATATATTTTTTAAAGCTCGGACTTGGTTTTTATTGGAGGGTTGGATGTTAAAAATATTTTAACGTATATTTAAATTATTTCTTCTAGCTAAAATTAAGATCTTGCATAGTTTTTTTTTAATATTTTATTTAACTTTCCTTTGACTATTGCTTATGAACACAGAATAATTATTACCTTCTATAAACAGTTGTTCTTTTTCCAATACAGTGGCAGAGTCTTTGCAATTAATTAAAGATAATATGTGCGTCTTTGATGCCTACAATTTTCACATATTTTGAAGGGGAACTTGAGCTACCCTAATGAAAAGTTGGGACGTTCATAATTATGATATCAAAACATTTATTTTACGTAAGGTCGAGTGTACAAACGTATATCTTAAGCATTTTGTTTGTTTATTTTCAGGGTTTTGTTTTATTTTGGCAAGCCATTTAATAAATTAAACAATCATAAAATTGTGTTTGATTAGATACTGTTTTGATAAAACCTTTTAATAAGGCTTTATCGAAAAGTATAGAAAAGTAGAGACATTATTTAACAACAGACAATGGAAGTATATTTTGGGAAATAAGCAAACTGAGCCTATTTAATTTTAAACAAAAGTCTGTTTCGAAAACAGCAAACAGCTTTTGTTGTTATTCGTCCACTTGATAATCCATTTTAAGCTCCAGGAAAAGTAATGAAATATTTTCAGAAAATTTTGAAAATAAGAGACTATTTTTTATCAAGCATGGTCAAGAACGTGGGACACTCACCAGGTTAGAGTTCTGGCGACGTTTCCTATATTTTATTATGAAGATTAATGTGGTTTGGACATATTATTAATAATAAGCTATAGTTGGACTTAAGCGTGAGTGTCACCGTAAGTTATTATTATTAACAATGTTTCCTATATTCTTTTAGAACCTTATTTGATTTTGAATGTTATATACCTACCTGATATATATATATATATAATTTAATAATAATTTAGAGGTAGATATATATATATACCTTTAGAGGTAGATATATATATATATATATATATATACCTCTAAATTATTGTACAAATACACATAACTATACTATACAAATTAGGCTGAGCAATTAGCAATAATTATAATTATTAATCACCAACGGATGAACAAATATGATGAACCTACAAGGATTCCTTTCATATCTCGTTTATAGAATGAAAATTCACTGCAACTCTAATGGAGTCAGGCGTGACGTTGCGGAAATTCATTATAAATCTGAAACGCAATGAAAATATCTACATAGTGTTAATTCTAATTCTACTGAATATTATGTGGATTGTTGTTGAATAATGCATTATGTATGATTGGTAGATAGTTAATGTAAAATGAATTAAAAATACCTATAAAAACCGGCTAAGTCCGAGCTGGACCCGCGCATGAGGGGTTCCTTACCATTATCTATAAAAACGGCAAAAAAATTATGTCTGTTGTATGGGCAAAAAAATCATGTCTTAAATATTTATTTTATTCAGTTTTTTAGTATTGTGTGTTATAGCGGCAACAGAAATACATCATCTGTGAAAATTTAAACTGTTACTGTTATTGAGATACAGCCTGGTGACAGACGGACAGACAGACAGACGGACGGACAGCGGAGTCTTAGTGATAGGGTCCCGTTTTACCCTTTGGTTACGGAACCCTTATTAAAATGGCCCTGACACGTGTTTCGCCATCAACACGAGGCATCACTGAATACTGAAATTCGTTTTGAAAGATCCTAATGTCAGCAGCATGTGATTCTTATGTCATGCAATTACCTAATAATGTATTAAATGCCTCAACAACAAGTAAGCGCTTTTATCGATCAAATCTCTTCCAGACAAGATTATTACTGATAGGACTATAACCAGGCCCAACGCACTCCGCACTGTAGGTACGAAGCTACAAGTACATAGCCGGACACCGACGGCGGGTCGTGCGTCGTTACACGTGCCGATAATAGCTATGCGATAGGAAGAGAGGCACTCTGTAGGTTAATATGACTGATAGGTAAGCAGCGCTACGCGAGCTGAATTGAATTTTATTGCGCATAGCAAGAGTCGCTATTTGTTTAAATTTCTTTGCGGAGTGATGCTTCTGTCCCTTAGTATTCTGTGCTATAACGTACCTATGTAACGTACCTATATAACAAGCCGTGGTTTCGTCGTGGTTAAGTCATAGGACTTAACCACGACGAAACCACGGCTTGTTATGCATAAGTCTATATGTAGGTACGTACCTTATAAGTTCCAGGAATTTCTCAGTATAATAAATAGCTAGATTAATGGACGTAGAGTTAGTTTGACACTCCGTCCATCATAATCGGTTGGATGACTTGCTCAACAAACTTGTACATAGTTTTATGTACATAGTAATAATTTTGTTGGTTTCTATTGAGAGAACCCTAATAATTAACAGACAGGCGCGCATTGTCTACCCTAGCTGTAGATAATATAGTGTGTACATATGTGTCAAAAACTGGCCCGTGGATCAGATTTTTGGGTGATTGTCCCGGATAAATTTAAGATTTGGAATTTTCTCCCCCACACTATTCGCGCCAGTCACTCATTCGATATCTTTAAAGCAAGAGTTAAAAAACATTATCTTTCCTTATTGCTTCGTTTTTACTGTGACTTCAAAAAAGGAGAAGGTTCTGTGTTCGATGGCATTGTTTTATAGATTTTTTTAAATCAGTAGATCAATTTAAAATTAAAAAATTTCATCAAAATCTTTCAGCAGTTTTTGCATCACTGAATAACAAATAGATACATTCATATACATTCATCCTCACAAACTAATTTTCATGACTTTTACAAGATCATAAACACACTCATCGTACCTTTGACCAAATAATAAAAATAATAGATATGACTAAAACAAAAAAGGTTTTCATATATAAACAGTAATAAAAACAATAATAAATTAAATAACTAAATAATGAGCTGAACTACTCAACCACAACACCACAGAGGCTGTCAAACAAAATGGGATCTTTACACTTCTTTATACTATACTCTAGTACAATACAATATAATAACACTTTATTGCACACCAAATAAACACACAATACAAAGAAAGTAATAATAATGATAAAATATATAAATTTGAGGTACAATGGGCGTCCTTATCGCTTAGAGCGATTTTTAGAACTTTTGGATGGATATGACAGATATGAGAAACAATGCGGTTCGGTGGTGTACGAGTACGTAGTACCTATTATCTATTTTGTGACTGTAATACAAAACATTCTACAGAACAGGAAGTTTAATTTAAAAATATAACATATTTAATTAAAAATGTAATTCTGCGCGCCTTTCCTCAAACTGAATTGGTAACAATATTTGCTCAAATTACGCGATAGAAATTTGAAATAGAAATGGGGAAAGAGACGCTAAAGTATCAAATATCAAGAAAAGTAAACAACTCTCTAAATAACTTTTATCAAGAAATCTCTGTGATAAATAGAGCCGAGAGAGGGTCTTATCTTTTTTTAATGTTGAACTGAATTGAACTTTTGTCGGGAAAACAAAGCTCCGGCTTAGTTTTCGTAATAGAAATAGTGCTTATGTAACAACACCTAAAAACGCTTATGCTTTGTATCCGTATTATTCCGTTAAAATACGGGGTAATATAAAATAATAATCTGTTAAAATACGGACGAAGTTCTTTAAATTACGAATGAAGAACCACGGATCTAGTGCGTATAAAAGCACTTGTGTGCCGCTCCATATACCCATTAAAAAAACTGATCGACTTCTACCAATCTCAAATGAAGGAACACGGACCTAGTGCATAAACGCTCATATAATGGGACAATAAATAAGGGCAAAATAATCATATCCAGCAATACCATCGTATATTCAGGTCGTGTTTTTACGGATACGGATTCCGAAACATGTACTTATTTTATAAATACGATCGATCGGAGTATAGCTCTCGCAGCACTTACCCCATGCGAAGTTTTACTAACACCAATGCATATTTATTTACCATTTTTTATAAAGTCACTTTCTTGTTTGTCTGTCTGTCGTTCCGGTTGGAATCTTGCAACTTAAGTTTGAGTACTTCACGATTAGCTATCCGGTTGAAGCTCACAACAACAAGAAATAAATTACAAAACAATACATAAAGCTAAAGTGTTACAATGGGCGGTCTTATCGCTTATAGCGATCTCTTCGAGACAGCCTTTGGATGGAGAGGACTCAAAGAAACTGTAAGGGACGGTAGGTTATCTTATTATAACAAAATAAAATATACCTATTAAGTATGTTAATTTTATTATATACGCAAAACACATTTCCTGAAATCGTGTGATCAGGAAAATAATAATACCTACTTATAGTAATTCCGAGTAAGATATTATATTATTTACTTCAGCAAGGCAGTTAATACTTGAAACGCAGATGGTGATAAATCCTTCCAGGCCACAACACTCATTGTCAAAAAGGACCTAAGTACATATTGAGGTGATTACAGTGTTCGTGGTAATTCAACCTTAATGTTGGAAAAGGAAGATTGCAGAATTACACTGCTAATTTTAGATCGTTTTGGAATGGAAGGTAGCGGCAACGTAATGACTACGTTTTAAATCAAAAGGGTTGTATTGAGAATCGAGACTGAAGGGGTACGATGGAATCTTAAGACATCAGTAAAATAAACGTTTTGTAAGTGCTTTTAATGCTAAATGTAACTACGCCTTTAATTAGAGTTTATAACGGTGAGTGAAAATAATTAGTGTTTAATAAAAAAAACTTATTTCAATGTATCTTCGAAATTCAAGGTCAAATATCGATGAAATTTATATAGGACCACTTCGTAGCTATACTGAACCCAACGCAAATAATTTTCCAAATCGGTTCATAAATGACGGAGTTGTGAGGTAACTAACATAAAAAATCAAAATACAATCGAATAGAGAACCTTCTCCTTTTTTGAAGTTGGTTAATTAACTAGAATTTGTTTTTAATTTTACTGTTGTCCGTTTTAGGGTATGTTTTTGCTACTTTGTTTTGTTAACCCCCGACGCAAAAAGGAGGGGCTTTGTCTTCTATGTAATTACAAACTGTATAGTATGCTTTTTTCACTGAGAGCTCCGATATACATTTTGAAATTTTATTGTAGAAACGTACGCAATTGCCCATTAAGGATTTTTTTTTTACTCAGTCTAAACCTACTTCAACTTAATAAATATCGCAAAAAATATCGCAGTAACAGTAGAGAACTACATGAAAAAGCCATAACTTTTTGGGTTAATGTAGTCTCTAATCCATGCTGCCATACAACTCGTTTAAAAATTGACAAATATTAGGTATGATAAATGCTTACATTTTGTTATACTAGATATAAAAAAATGAACAATGTAGATAAGATAAGAAATTAAGATAAGAAATTCTTTATTGCAACTACAAACAAAAGATACACTTTCTCGAGCTTTACAGCTTTTTCGAGTTCTTAGTATCTAATTAAAACTATACAATATAAGCAATGTACCTACAGTCAGAGTGCAAATGGAGTAAATTCAGCATGTGCTGTGTTCACATCAATGTATCACGCATGCTTGATATAACTTGATATAACTATTTTGCAGGAGACATTACTTATTCACAGTAAACTCAACCCTTTGTTTCAGCACATACCTACAATACAACATACCTTTATACGTATCTAGGTATGTACATACATGCCTGTTCCTTAACAATGCCCTAAAGAGGTCAACGGTGTCCTTTGCTGAAAAGAGGTTGTGTAAAAAAATGTTTTGGGGTGACGTTGCGTTGCTCGGCGTTTTTACGAAAGTACCTAAGTACCTACTTATATTTTACGGACTCATTTTAATAAGAAATATTACAAGTTTATTGGTACCTACACCTTTTTACAAATAAAATAATGCTCTTTGATTGCAAAAGCACTATAAAACAAACTCGCAAGTTGCCCCGAATTATATTATACACTTCCTCAAGAATTCCTAAATGATGTTGAAAACCGCATCAAAATCGGTCATGCAGCTTAGAATAAACAGACAGACGCAGATAAACTACTTTCTTATTACCTATGTAGAGAAACCTTCCTCAAAATATTATCTAAATGACGGTTAGAGCCGCATTTACTTGTTTCCAAAATCCATCTCGTTGTTTAAAAAAATAAGCGAATAGGTAGACGAGGGTCAGTGACTTTTTTTTTTTAAGTAGTGGAAGAAGAAGGTGTCCAGTACCATTTAATTATTATTGGTCTGTAACAAACACGAGGGTAGTTTCTTATCCTCTCAGAAAACCGCCCGAAAAGGCTCTTATATAAAAACCGTCGTCTCCAACAAAATCGACACGACTTTCTGAGGATTTCTTTTTTGCATCATCACCTAATCTCAGTTGATCTAAATTCAGTAAGATTTTCTTTAAAAGATCTTGTGCTATCATTAATATCAGGCCAGGGGATGCCGAGGGAAAGTAGCCGTGACAAATTGGCGTGTCAGCAAAGTGACTTTTAGTAGGCAGAGAAACGCTGCAACTTCTAGTTACTTGAAGATTTGAATGTATTTAATTAGATAACGTCACGGTTATTGTTAAAGCTAGTCCGTAAAAGTGAATGTGCTTGCAGGGGCCTTATTTATAACATGTTTAACTTTTAAAATATTAGGTACCTGGAAAGAATATTACGTTTTCAAGGAAAGGAATGTCACGCCACCGAGGAACAGACGTGACAAATTGGCTTGTCAGCGGTAATACTTTCAGTAGGCGAAGAGATACTTGAGATTCTGATTTTTCTGCCATTTCACTTAATTTCGGTTGTTACATCTGCAGCTCCGAATGCAGTAGTAAAGTAGCTGTACGTTTCCTTTACAAAAATAACAATTTCCTATTTAATTTTAAACTTCAACTAATTTATTGGCAAATCATTTCGGTTGTTACAACTGCAGCTCACAATAAAAATAAAAGTATAGAATTAATTGTAGGTTTCCTTTACAAAAATAACAAATTTCCATTTTAATTCTCCTAAATTGTATACTTCAACTAGTTTACTAGTCAGTACAAGTAACTATATACAGACACACCTCCCAGACTACAGCGGACATAGGCAATGTGTCACGCGGCGCAGCGGCTAATGAAAATTGCAATCTTTCGCACTCTGACTCTGACAGTGATATGGCTACAGCGATTTATAAGGACGAGCTGGACAATCTCTTACTTTTTTCTTATGTCATTGAACAATCTGTACATCCTCTTTAAACTAGATATCTTTGCACTTGCACTCAGCTTGATATGTTGAGAAAATCAGTTGCAGCTAGCTATTTTAAATTACTTTTGTATAAAAACGAAATATGATTTATGTATGAAAAATCATTTATGCTTAATTATATAAACTTTTTCTTTATTTAATAGGTTACTTCTTAACCGACTTCAAAAAGGAGGAGTTTATTTTTATGTTTTTTACCTCAGAACTCCGTCATTTATGAACCGATTTGGAAAATTCTTTTTGCGTTGGGTTCAGTATAGCTATGAAGTGGTTCCATATACATTTCATCGATATTTGACCTTGGACTTCAAAGATACATTGAAGTCGGTTTTTGTTTTTTCTAAAAATGAATAATTATAGAGAAACATTTCTCATGGAAAATAAGGATCGAAACTCATGTATTTTTTTAGAAATTACATTTTTTACGCTGATTCTATACATTTTCCAAAAATAAAAACACCCAGACCAGGCGTTAAACTAACTTTGTGAGTGCAACGTATACTTAGTCATCGAGTACTGTACAACGTACGCCAAAAGTAGTTTATCTGATACCATTATCATCATCATCTGCCTATATCAGTCCACTGCTGGGCATAGGCCTCTTCCATCACAGCACGCCACCGAGCCCGATCTTTCTCCAGTCACTACCAGCAACCCTGCTAATATCGTCGTTCCATCTAGTCGCAGGGCGTCCTACACTAGACACGTTTGCCAATTCGCGGTCTCCACTCTCTAGAGTGTTCTAACACTACCCCATCGGTAATCGGTTCTGCGGCAAATATGACCAGTCCACTGCTACCTCAGCTTGCTAATCCGCTGAGCTACGTCGGCGTCGGTAGCTTTAATTCTCTGGTGAATAATTTCGTTCCAGATTCGATCCTATCGCTGAGCAACTTTCATTGATACCGCTACCGTGCAATTAGGAACATGGCAAGGTGTGACGCCGGAGGGAAAACTTAATCGGGCAAAAAGCAATTAACGGTCGTAGACTGACACCGACACCCGGCACAATTACGGACAACCTTTTACAGGAAACATCTTAACTAATTAATTCAGAGTGACGTACAAAAGAGCAGTGGTGAAAGGACAAGGGTCCTAATTAGATTTCGAGATGATGGAGAAGGTACTCGATGTAATTGTAAGTCACCTAGAGCGTGCAATATATCCTTATCGCGAGAACGCGATAACGAGAGTTAGCAAAATTTTTATAAAATCAAAAAATGGATTTCTCTAGAGTTGTAGAAACTTTATCAAAATTTGCCCATACAATTTTTTATGACTTATAAAAATCGATTTTAGGCTGATTTATATGAAAATTAGAATATTGATTTTTAGCAAGTTGTAGCAACTACATAAGCATTGATAAGGCACTACCGGGCAATCGGAATGTTACAATGTTGTGTGGATTCCAATCCTCAATACCCACCAGCCGCAGCCGCGGAAGTAGGTACTACTATTTATCCTGTGGCCACGGGCCACAGCTCTCTGTGTCTATAAGTAAGCTAGGTAAATAATGACCCTCAATCAAGATAATACGAAGAAGCCCACTTATATTAGGCAAATACTAACTTATTCGCCAAAAAAATTATTTCTTTACAAAACTAATCAGAAACTGTAACTTTTTAACTGCTCAAAGAACGGGTTTTTAGTTTAACGTCGTTAAAAATGGAAAAGTACCTAGACAGTCAAAAAGTTTTGCCACAATTTTTCTTTTACGTAGAATTAACCATTAGAAATTAAAAATTTTAACAAAGAGTAGGTTCAACAACTATGAATTTTCTTTAATGATATTTTTTATTTTACTTAATTGAATTACGAGGCGACGAGCAGGACATTCACTTAATCGTAAGCAACACGCCTCCTCATTAACCGTTGCAACACCACTCAGGTTTTGCAATATCCTTCGCGGCACTGCACTGCATTCGTCACCCTCGAGACATATTTTTTAGCTTCAGTCATTTCGCTTGAAATGGTACCCTTCAAACCGAAACACAGGAATGTTAGAACACTACTGCTAGGTGGTTGAATATCTGGCAAAGGTGTGTTACTTTCCAAGGCGGACTTTTCAAAAGAGCAACAAATTTAACTTCAGCTACATTGAAGGGTTTTTGCAGACTAAAAGCGCCCTAAAAGGTAAACAATGTTCATCCGACGCCTCATGAATATGCTAAACTGTACGTCTGTTTGTTACATTACGACACGATCCTAGCATGATTAATGAATGGGTTCACACCACACGATTTGATGTTCAACTACCCAATAATTCGGTTTGGCGTCTTATATTATTTCAAGGCTAGAATATTTCTTTGGCTGATGGGAATATACACTCGAGAGCAATGAATCCGGGTCACTTAAAGAATGTTAAAAATCTCGGAAACTAAAAATGATAGGTTAATGCAATAAATTGTATTTAATAGACAATGTAATACTCCTTAAATGAAAGTAAAAAAAATATGAGTCACCATACATTTTATTAACACAAAATTACATAAAGAAAAAAACTGCTTATCTCTCCTTAAAACAAAAATAGGAAACATGAAATTTTTGAACTTTATTACGATTTTCTTGAATTTTAATACTTCGTATTGCCTCCTCGTGCTTCCATTACTGCGTTTACGCGGTTTGGCATGCTGTACACCAAGTTCCTTATACGATTTTGGGGAATATTCTCCCATTCCTCTGTGAGAGCAATTTTGAGCTCACGAAGCGTGATTGGGGGAGGGTTTCGTTGTTTTACGCATCTGCCTAGCTCGTCCCAAGCATGCTCGATCGGGTTGATATCCGGGCTGCGCGCTGGCCACTCCATACGAGTAATGTTCATCTCTTGAAGGTAGTCATTCACAATCCTACCTGTATGAGGTCGGGCATTGTCATGCATAAATATAGCATCCTCACCTAAATTGACCATAAATGGACCAACGTGATCATTGAGGATTTCTTCCACATATCTTACGCTAGTTAAAGAGCCGTTTTCTATGATCACCAGCTCTGTGCGACTTTCAGAAGAAATTCCGGCCCACACAAGTACAGACCCACCACCGTAGGCTACTTTTTCTTCGATGCATGCTTGCTTGAATCTTTCCCCTGGTCTTCGATACACTCTGTGTCTTCCATCGTGCTTGTAGAGCATAAATTTTGATTCGTCGGAGAACATAACTTTTGACCAATCTTCAATACTCCAATTTACGTGGCTCTGGGCATATCTTAGTCTCGAAATACGATGCCCACGCTCCAGTTTAGGGCCGTTTGCAGGTCTAAGGGGTTTTAAGTTAGATTCAGCAAGCCGACGTCTTACTGTCCATGCACTTGGGTTACTTCCTCCGAGGCGTCGAAACTGATTGGTGAGTTCAGTTCCTGTGAGAAAGCGATTTCGAAGCATGGTGTTCACCAAGTATCGGTCTTCTCGTGCTGTGGTACACCTGGTTCTGCCCGTTCCTGGTCTGCGTAGGTTAGAACCAGTTTCTTCGTAACGTCGGAGAACTCTTTGTACTGTTGACAGCGACACACCGACAGTCCTGGCTGTATCGCGCTGACTCCGGCCGGTTTCCAGCATTGTAAGTATTCTGGTGCATTCTTCAGGCGTAAGCGACATAATTTCAGCTTGAATAATGAATATAGAGCACTATCAACATGGTTTATGTACCCACATAAATGACAGATTACAAACAAAAGCAAAACCAAATGCTGTAATTTCGTAGTTCCATCTTCGAAAGTGGCCCTTTTTCAAATTTGATTTTTTTATGATATAACTTTACAATAACTAAGAAGTTTTAATACCTTCATTTAAGGAGTATTACATTGTCTATTAAATACAATTTATTGCATTAACCTAGCATTTTTAGTTTCCGAGATTTTTAGGATTCTTTAAGTGACCCGGATTCATTGCTCTCGAGTGTATATTTTTTATGCAACTGAGCCTTGAGAAACACACGTCATTCGCCTAATAAGTAAGTAAGTAAGCGCCACGCTTGCCCATAACAATTTCAATACCACCCAGTACTTTCAATATCATGCAAATTTCTGCGTAGCACTCAACATTGTGCTCAACATTTTGAGTATGGGAAAGATATAGGTGGACATGCTTAAGTTTTTTTTTCAAACGTATGATAACTTACTCACAAGTTAAATCTTTTTACGAATCTTTAATTGATTTTTAATATGTGTATGAGACGTTTAAAAGTGCATTTTGTGCCTATAAATATCTTTTGACTTTTTACTTTGGATATGCCTCGAACATTGACACGGTAGTCACGTGTAATAAGCTTTTTGTATCAGTATGTACGTAGGTGGTACGTGGGATCCACACATCGACATCCACAAAACACAGATTCACACGTACACAGATTAAATATCAATAACAGCTCTTCGTGGAAGTACGAGTTTGCGGAAAGGGTGTAAATATTCGATTCGTATAAGTTTTGCTGACATACGGCGATAGGGGGATATAGCCATAAGCCATTCTGTGCATACGAGTCAGCGAGTGCTGCTGTAACAAGGTGGATAAATGCAGCCGAATAAATGCAACCACACGATTAATAAATAGGTAAATAAATAAATAGGCAAAAATGCATTTTTACAAATCAAATGATGATACATAACAACGAGTAAGTGATAATGACTTTGAAAAAAAAGGTAAGAATGTCGACAAATTTCTGTTCCATACCTAAACAAAATTCAGGCCCAGAAAAGAAATGCGAAAACGGAATCTACCAGTGCTTCAGAAATACACCCGGTAGAGAAGATATTATTACACTAACGTTTTTTTTTGTATGTAACTGAATGACGAGACGAGCTGACCGTTTGCCTGATGGTAAGCAATACACCAGCCCATAACAATAACAGCACCACCTAGAACTTTGTTTTACAAAATCCTTCGCGGTGCTACACTGCGCTCGTCACCCTGAGACAATTAGCTGTTGAGTCTCATAATGCCCAGTAATTTCGCTGGCTACAATGCCCTTCAAACCGGAATACAGTAATGCTCGCGCACTACTGCTTGGCGGTTGAATAACTGGCAAAGCGGTGGTACCCACCCAGACGGCCTCTCGCATACGAGAAACCTACCACCAGTAAAAACAAACGTTAAGCAAAATAATGAAATGTTCTAGTCTAGTCTAGTTGACTGTCCTTACTCCCGTGTCATTATATATTGTATTATGATTTTAACCCTAAACTTAAATATTAATAAAAACTCAAAACCCTACTTTCTGTTTAAAATGTTTTCTTTCTTATATACTCAAATTGACGACGATGCAGATAAAGCCGCAAACCTAAAATGGCTGTCTGTCGCATGCCAGAAGAGCTGTGGGCCAAAATCACCACAACGTGGCGTCCCAATACAGCGAGACGGCGGCGGTGTCACGGCAGAAGGCGACCGCGAAAGAGATGGCGGGACGAACTCAACGCCTTTAGCGACTATTGGTCTACAATAGCCCAAGATCGCGAAGCCTGGAAGTCACGGGGGGGGCTTTGCCCAAAACTGGGACGACAGGCTAACTGTAACTGTAAATTTACCTATTCTTCAACTTAGGTTGAACAGTGACAATTTATAATTATTCAACATCGTTTAATCCATTCAACGTTTGTTAATAAGAGCTCTATCCCTAACATTCGAGAAACACCTAACTCATTTCCAAATAATTACAACCAAATACTCGAGCCTCTATTGTGGTTGAAACAAGGTGATTATGCGCGGTAACCACAAACAAGGAACAATTACAGTGAGCCGTAAATAGGAATAGTTCACTCTGTTAAATTAAACTTACGTATACACATGGTTAAACACCCCCAACCCAACCCCATAAATGCATGAACATAAATGAAAGCGAATGTGGCTCATTGGGAGCACGTGTGACTTTCGATCTGACGCACCCGAGTTCCAATCCCGCGGGCCTTGCACCACTGACTTTCTTAAGTTATGCGCGGATTTAACACTCGCTCTAAAAATGGTGAAGAAAAACATCGTGAGGAAACCGGCATATCCAAGAATTAATCGCAAAATTCAAGGACATGAGACATCGACCAACCCGAAGTGGGCCAGCGTAGTGGATTATGGCCCATACTCTCTCTATAAGGAAAGGTCCGAGTGTGTAGCAGTAGGAACGTAATAGGCTGATGATGATGAATGCGAAAGTATGTGTGTAAGTGTGTTTGTTATTTCTTCACGCTCAGTGGATTTGAGTGAAATTCGAAATGGAGAGAGCTTATATCCTGGATTACCACATAGGCTACTTTTTATCCCGAGAAACCGCGGGTAAAACCGCAGGGCGGAGCTAGTAGTTATATCAAAAAATGTAAGCAAACATAGCGCAGAAAGAGTCAATCTTCTCAGGGTAACTAGCAATAAATTGGCAAAAGTTACCGGAAGTTGTGCTCATTGACAGGACTTAATGATGTCATATCGCTTCATTATGAAGCTTAGAAGCGCAAGAAAACTCTTCCATATATAGGGATCTTAATTCATAGACTTTTCTCTGTTCATAATCTTGTATCTATATTTATATTATTAAGAGATAAAAATGTAAGTATGTAATTATGTTTATAGCAGGTAATCTCTAGAACTACTAAAACAATTTTGAAATTTCTTTCTCTGATAGAAAACTACACTATTCCTGACAAAGGCTATATTTTGAACGAATAAAAAAGGCGGACGCCTCGTCACCAAATTGAAAAGGGAAGCACTCAAGCTAAAAATAGCAATAAAACGTCTAATCTAATCAAGCTATGTCGTACCGCTCGTTCGTACACAAGCCTCACATACACATCTACGTCATGCTATGCCGATAGGCAACATAACGCCACTGCCATTGCTATGCTTAAAGAGATTCCGTCCGCCTTTTTAATTCGTTCTACGGCTATATTTTAATATGTCGAAGCGAACGAAGTCGCGGCGGTTGCTGAATAAGGACAGCAGTCTAAAGATGCCCTTAGATATCTTAATTTATTGGTTCTGACGGCTTAGAAGTTCTACGAACCAAGTTCTACATTTCCTTTTTGAATCAATGTTACTTGTACTACTCTTGTATGCGGAAGGCCGTCTGGGTAGGTACCACAGCTTTGCCAGTTATACTGCCGCCAAGCAGTAGTGCGCAAGCATTACTGTGTTCCGGTTTGAAGGGCATTGCAGCCAGTGAAATTACTGGGCATATGAGACTTGATATCTGATGTCTCGGGGTGATGAGCGCCATGCAGTGCTTCGCAGTGCTTTTTGTGGTATTAAAAGTGTGGGTGGCACTGCAATTGTTATAGGCAGGCGTGGTGCTTACCATCAGACGAACGACTTGCTCGTCTCATCACTCAATTCCATAAAAAAAACTTCTATTTATTCGCATGATTTCACATACAACAATAAACAATAAGCTCTTCAAGAGAAAATGGAGACAGCCTGCTTTTCTCATAAAGTTTTATTGTGATCGCGCTCATCTTTGTTACGTTTGAAACAATAACTCCCGACGTCTTAGAAGTTTACAGGATTTTGCTATTTGTAAAAAACATGACCTGATTTTCCACGAGAGGAGCAGGTCATTCGTCTGATGGTTATACTCAATAATACTTTGCAATCATATATGTACGAAGAGGGATCAAAAAGTAGTGAGAATGAGATAGAATATAATGACTATTGATAACTTAATAATTTATTTTTCTACATAGTCTCCAAGTCTCTCTACACACCGAGTCCAGCGCTTTTCCAAGGCTTCAATCCCTTTCAAAAAAAATGTTTTGTCTTGGTCCTGCAAAAAGCTCTCCACGGCATCCATCACCTCGTTATCGTCTTCGTACCTGTTTCCCCTTAAGTATTCTTTTAATTTGGGGAACAGATAAAAATCGCTAGGCGCCAAATCTGGTGAATAAGAGGGGTGGTCAACCAATTCGAAGCCAGCTTGCTGAATGGCAGCCATCGCAACTGCCGACCTGTGCGCGGGTGCGTTGTCGTGATGAAACAGCACGCCCCTTCAAAGTTTCCCTCTCCTTTTCTCTTTGATGGCATTCCTCAACTTGGGAATTAAAGCTGCATTATATTGCCCTGTAATAGTGGTTCCACGCTCCAGGTTATCAATCAACAATATCCCTTCTGAGTCCCAAAATATTGAGGCCATAACCTTGCCAGCCGATACCACGGCACGAAACTTCTTCGCGGTCGTTGATGATGGCCGTTTCCATTGCGAAGATTGCTGTTTTGTCTCGGGATCAAAATGAAGGACCCATGTTTCGTCCATTTCGTAACAATGGACGAAACGAGAAACGAGACAAAAAGTTTTCAGAATCTTCTTGAAACTTGTCCAACAATATCTCCGAAATGTCAAAATGTTTTTTTTTTCTGACTGTCGGTTCTTGGGACCCATCTTGCGGAGACTTTTCTCAAAAAAAGATTGTTTCAATATAGATTGAATACTTCCATATGAAATGCCCGTTTCTTGAATTAAGTATCGGATGGTAACTCTTCGATCACTCAATACAATTTTCTCGACTTTCGCAACGTTTTCTTGGGTGACTGACGTCGATGGACGGCCGCAACGATGTTCGTCTTCCGTGCTCGTTCTCCCTACTTGAAATTGAGAAGCCCACCTTGCGACATTGGAATACGGCGGAGCAGACTCCTTATGTTGCCTCCAAATCGCAATGAATCTCTTGCGTCGTTAACTTTTTTAACAGAGGTATTTAATAACGGCTCGCACTTCGTTTTTCTCCATTTTCGAGAACACGTTCCGACACGAAGCAAACAAATGACTAAATTCAGAAAAAAACAAAAGAGAATCGAAGATTTTTTTCTTTATAAATATTACAAATATGTATCTGAACTATGCCTGCCAGTATTTTTTTTTCTTACCAAGGAGTATGTCGTTCTCACTACTTTTTGATCCCTCCTCGTATTTATGTACATTTGAAGAGGTCTTATGAAAAAGTTAGTTAACATATATGACCCAGACAGGTTATGGCAATCGAAGTAATAGGAGCGAGCGGACCAATCCATTAAATAAACATTGCTATTTTTAAGTCTGAAAATTAATTATTAGTATATTGATTTAAAATATCTATTTACTCGTCATTAAAAAAACTCGTCAAGTTGTAGTAGCATTTGTTAATTAGGTATTGATGTAATTTTTTTAAGAAGGTTGATTCTATGTTTTCAACTTTCATGCTGTCTGGAATTTTGTTATAAATGTTGTAACACAAGAACAAAATGTATTAACAAAAGAGAGACATAAACAAATATTTCACGTAAAACATCATAAACAATAACAACTAGCAAACTCGTGACTCAATCACAAAACGTAATAGTTTTACAGCTTCTGTGTAAACAAAGCTCCAAAAACTCCGCGCGCCCTAAAAAGTTATTACATCAACATAACATAGTTAACTACTTACTTCTACAATAACAAACCTAACTGTCACCATTCAAAGCAAATCAACGACGACAAAAACGCTGGAATAGTTCGAGCGTTCTAGAAACAATTGGTCAACCGTCAACCCAAACGCACCAAACAGGAACCATAAATACTACACAGAAACAAATAATACGCGGACTTCACCGTCGAAAGCTTGTCATGGATTTGGCTTGTGAGTCTTAGAAAACTCGACACAGCGTATAATTGAATTAAGAAATTTACAATTTAGACCTGGGGCTGGGTACTGCGAACTTCTTGTTTATCTAGGACTTTGACTCCGTGGGTAATTTCCAGCTTGAATTATTAATGTCCGAAACCACGAAATGGAAGTTTTGTTTACTGAGCTTTTATTTTGTGTAGGTAGGCTTGCGTTTGACTGTTAAGTCACTGATGATAAGCAATAAGATTAAGATTTTATATCAGCTAACAGAATCATCCCTTACCCTTACACACTTACGCTCAGACCCTCACACACCCACATGCGCAGACCCTCTCACACCCTCACTCTCAAACCAGATGCACACACTTTTTAAATATTGCATAGTAAATAATTTAATTTAATACACGAGTGGGTACTCTCCCTACAGTTCTTTAATTTAAGTTTACTGTAAATCGGCCTCAGCCACCCGCGATACACGCTTGCTCTAGTGCCGGGACTACTATTAACACTTATTATGTTATTGTTTCTTTTTGGCAATAAAAAATTTGTATTTTGTGTGTTTTTGTACCACTTGCAAAAACCCATCAAGGTTCAATATAAATCAGCTTTTAATTTAAGCCGAATAGAAACAGATTGTTGAACAATTCAATAATTTCTTTTTTGGTTAACATTATCCCGAAATCTCTAGTAGAAGTTTTGTGAATAAATATTTAATGTACGAAGTCTGTTTCAGAAAAGCCCGCGGCGGGGTTTTGTTAATTAAATAATGAGGACCCCAACAATTATCACCCTTTTGAGGTCCTTTCTTGGTAGCTGTCAACCTTGCCTACTCGGCCCTGTGAAGTTTCCGTCTAATCGTGGTGACCTTTTGACTTTGTGTGCTACGTAAAGTTAGCTTAGTCTTTTGAGGGACAGAATTTAAGAGCAGCTGGGATTTTATGCGAATGGTTTTTTTTTTGCACTTAATAGATCTATGTTTGGCCACTATCTCACCTGATGTGAAGCGATGATGTGGCCTAAGATGGAGCAAATAGATCTAGAGAGAGACGGCAGTTGAGCGGCTTCTCAGACCCGTCTCCCCGATGGTTCACTGAACATCATCCCGAAACACGACTAGGTCGCTTGACGGCATGGCTTTGTTCGGTGGGTGGTATTACAACCACGGCCTGAGCCTACCACTCCAAAGCGCGTAAGCGGGTTTCATCACGATGTTTTCCTTCACCGTTTTAGAGCGAGCGTACAAAATCTGCACTTAACTATAACTTAACATATTGGTGCAGGGCCGACTCGAGATTCGAACCCAGGTGCGACGGATTGAAAGGCACACGAGTTCCCGCTGAGCCACACTCGCTCTAAAATGTTAATTAGACATGTTCACTTTTACATATAAGTATAAACAAGTAGGTATAAGAATTATTTAACTTTAAAATAAATTATATAAATTCACACAAAAATAAAACACAAATAATATGAACACATACATAAATAAGAAGCTAATAGATATAAATGGAGATATAATGACTCGTAAGAAACACGCACTTTCCTGAGCTGCAATATAATATTGACCACATTGTAACACTAACTCTAGAAACCATAATTCAGTAAATGTAGGAAACCATTTCTAAAGACATTTATTTTATCTATATAGCTTCAGTTTCCCGAACCGATTCTCATTATTTAATAACTAAACAGATCGGAAACTCCTATAGTTTCCACTAGTGTTTCCAACTGAACGGACATTTTAAAATCATTGCAATTCTCCAGCACGTTAGTTTTCTTAACAAACATTAAGGATGTTTTCGCACTGGCGATTGTTTGCGTAGACTTTTGTAGAGCGTACAGACAACATCGCGGAAACGCCTACTTATAAATCTTTTTTCCATACAAACATTTAAAATACATTCTGACAAGGTAACACATTTGGCTTTGCTGTTGTAATAAAATTTAATACCTACGGTGACGTTTGTACATGGCGTCAGCGTCGGTGGAGAATAGAATTTCTATAGACAGGTATAGTTCGAGTTTGATGGCCGTCATTTACATAGATAAGGAACGACCAAATAATAACATAATCGTACGTTTAAATTTTAACATAAATAGGTAGATTCAAGTTTTGACATGCACTTGTAATTTTTTTTATGAAATGGAATGACGAGACGAGCTGGTCGTTTGCCTGATGGTAAACAATACGCCAGCCCATAACAATAACAGCACCACCCAGAACTTTGTTTTGCAAAATCCTGCGCGGCGCTGCACCGCGCCCGTCACCCTGAGAAAATTAGTTGTTGAGTCGTCTCTACGTTGACGTCAAAGTTAATGTAGTTGCAGAAAATGTGCGTAATCGCGCATTGTTTGAGCATTCGCAATACGTTAGCTGCTACGCTACTTTCCACGAACGCTGAACCGCTGGGCAAATGCCATGCACCAATGTAAAAGCGAACTTACTCTCGCATCAGTGAACACGTAGCCGGCATTTTATATTATTGTATCCTGTGACATGAAAAATGCAGTCTTCGTTTAAAATTGTTTTAACAAGGTTCGTTAAAGTTAGTTATACTTTTTATATAAATTGATATGATCGGAAAATTGTTGAATTCCACTATTAAGCTTTAGATAGATTGGTAGATTGTTATAGAGCTGTGCGATTAATTTTTGGTCATGCCGGTTTACTTACGATGTTTTCTTTCACCGTTTTTAGAGTCTTACCCTCTATGAAGGAAGGCCCCTGTCCCAGTAGTAAATAGTAACGTGGTGGGCTGATGATGATATCGAGCTTCAGTAGATTATTTTAAAAGGTTTCTTTTTAGATAATATATTATATTCTGAAGATGTCACCTTAATTATTTTTAGGTTTGTGTAAATAAAAACACGTACAGGGATATTTATTTCTTCCATCTCAACTAAATACTAGAAATATATTAACCTCTTACATACAAATCTTTTAAATAGAAAACAGAGCTCAGGTCTGTATAAATTGTATTTTTAGGCTCTTTATTATACTCAATGAACCTTTCATGAATTAACTTTTCGCGAGCACATTTTGAATGTTTCCGGCTTACTTTGTTCATAATAATAATTATGTCAGCATATTTTGAGCGGAATTATTACAGTATAATCTTTTACAGGTTCCGATTTTGGAAGACTTTTCCAGTTAATTCGTCGTGATCAAAATATTGCGTAGTTGATAATAATAATACGCTTAGATTTCGGCGCTTGTTTGTAAATCAATGAGAAATTTTCCCCAAATATTATTATATTTTACGATGTACTTAGATCAAGCCTATTAATCTTCGCTCATAAAAATATAGATTGATTATTACATCAAAGAAACTTATCGTCTTTTATTACGTAGTGCGTAGCGTAGTATAATATTACGTAGGTACTTTTTATTTATTATTATACCGAATGACGAGACGAGCTCACGTTTGCCTGATGGTAAGCAATACGCCAGCACATAACAATAACACCACCACCCAGAACTTTGTTTTGCAAAATCCTGCGTGGCGCTACACTGCGCTCGTCATCCTGAGACAATTAGCTGTTGAGTCTCATAATGCCCAGTACTTTCGCTAACTACTTATTAGTACTTGACATACCTAGACTGAATATTTTTTTAACTCTAACAACTGCTCCGATCACCGTCGTCTTAATATTTTGAACAACATAAAACATTTTACTTTAGGACATGAAAAAGTTTCAACGTCTTTTGAAGTAAAGTTATAAAATATGTAATTTAAAACTCTTTAAATCGAGTTAAGTCGTTCTTGATCGTTAACAAAATATCGTCAAAGGTTTAATTCTTTGAATAATAATTTATACCGAATTCCGCAACATACTGGACCAACTAGGATTTCCTGTATCAGAGAACCAGGAACTATGATGACCATTGTCCCACAACACCCAGACACGAAACAAATGCTTGAAGTTTTTTGTTTACCATAGAGGCTAGCAATAAAAATAATAATAAAAATATGATAAAAGGTACCATAATAGCGTATGTTTTATTCCAGGGTATAAGCTCTATCCTGAATTTCACTCGAATCCATTAAGCCGTTACAGCGTGAAGAGGGAACGAATATACAAACACACATACAAACTTTCGCATTTATAATATTAATGTGATAACACAATTAATGTTATTCATCGATTCCCATAAATAAGTAGGTACATTATGTAGTGACAAGCATGATAACACGTAACAACCATAGAAAGATATTATTTATTTGTGATAAAAGTTGTCGTATTGCCTAATTTCCGAGGACTTTTCTACTCGTATTTCAGCAATTATAATTAAGAATCAAACGAACTTACCTTGTGATGTTTGATGTCTAATTATACGAGCGTCTTGACCGAAGATGATTCCAGTTTACATGCAGCAGTACGCCAGTTGATGCTGTCCTAATCACAATTTTAGAGTATTTTTTATACTTTTGAAATCGATTTTATAATCGATAACTAGTTTTATTTTACTTGCTTCCACCACTATTCACCCCGCCGAATACGTTCCTCACAATTGTCATTATTCAAAGCCCTATTTTTTCGATTGATCTAGGGATTTCGATAAGAATGGGTGGGTTGGGTGTGTAATCATCTTCGGTCAAGACGCTCGTATAATTAGACATCAAACATCACAAGGTAAGTTCGTTTGATTCTTAATTATACTTCGCATCTCTCCCGAAGATGATTCCAGTTTACATGCAGATGTTTAGAGCATCGAAAAAATACAACAACATAGTATACATAACAGCGATCAACATAATATTTATTTCTTCTTCATTCAGAAAGATTTTAACAACAAATAAAATAAACCTCTATAAATAATCAAAAATGATTCAAACACGAAACAATGTATCTACAAATTCATTCTGACCAGATTTTATTAAATTTTTATTATAGTACTTTAAAAATACATTCGAAGATTCAGACCAGCCTGCTGCTTTTCGAATAACTTCAAGATTGACGCCTGCCCTGTGGGCAGCTGATGTCGACGCATGTCGCGTACTATGGGCACCATACAATTTTATATCGACTCCACTTTTTTCTAAGATTGATTTAACCCAATGTGACAATGTCTGAGCAACTACCTGTTTGTGTGGTTTTTGATAGCTAATAAAAAGTGAATCTTCTTGGAGACGCAAGGAATGGGTTCTATCTATGTAAGATTTGAGACACAGAGCTGGACACACTTTAGGATTTTCTCTAATGAATGGCAACACAATAAATGGTTGAAAAGCATTTGGTCTTGAAGTTTTTACTAGATCATCGACTTTGATTTGAATTTTTTCCGAATCAATAGTAATATTTTGAATTTTAATAAGGCTAAGGGTCTGCATTCTTTGAGCAGATGCTAATGCCAGAAGTGTTATCGTTTTTAGTGATAAATCTTTTAATGAAATTGAATCATTGGGATAATACTTATCAAGATGAATAAGTACTAAATTGGGATCCCAGGTAGTATCGTACTTTGGTGCAGGAGGTTTTATACGATAAACACCTTTAAAAAATCTTTTAATGGTATCATTACATGTTATTTCCTGGCCTAAGAGAATGGACAGCGCCGAACGATAGCTATTTAATGTACTGTAACCTGCACCAGATTTAAATTTTTCGGTCAAAAATTCAATCAGCTGTGTAATATTTGAATCACAATAATCTAATCCTTTGTTCTTGCAATATAGCCACCATGATTTTAACGATGAATTATATTGGTTTAATGTATTTGTAGAAAAAGAGGCCATCACTATGTCGAGGGATGCGTTGGGGATTCCGCGCCTCAGGAGCGACTGCCTGATAATTTCCCTGCCATCAAGGTCAGATCCGTGTGAAGGGGATGCTGCTCTCTGGAAGGAGATATTAATAGGTTTTTGTCAGGCTGAAAATATAGTACTTTCGAAACCAGCAGCTTAGTCCATATCGGATACCACGGTTGGGTAGGCCAGTACGGCAGCACGACAATCCCTTCTGCTTTGTCACATTTAATTTTGTATAAAACTTTAGATATAAGACTAAAGGGTGGAAAGGCATAAAAACTTATGTTTTTCCAGTTGAATGTGAACGCATCAATAATTTCGGAATTTGGATCTAACTTCCATGAAGCATATCTTTGACATTTATGATTTTGAATACTAGCAAATAAATCAAATCCAGGCGTCCCGAAACAAACTTTTATCTGGCGAAATGCATAATCAGCCAGTTCCCATTCAGTATCTGTGTTGAATGTTTGACGAGATTCGTAATCTGCAACTACGTTCCTACTCGATTGGATATAAGATGCAAAAACATGTAAATTGCGGTTTTCGCACCATTGCCATATATCACGAGCAATTTTGTTCAAGTGTGTGAATTGGATACCGCCCATTTTATTAATATAGGCGATGGCAGTTGTATTGTCTATTCTTAATAAAATATTGCAGTTACGAAGTCGTGATGCAAAAATTTTAAGGCCATAAAAGGCTGCAAGTAATTCAAGAGTGTTTATGTGTAATAGCAGTTGTGAATGATCCCAGTGCCCGTGAGCTGTTTTGTCATTACAAGCTGCACCCCATCCGGTACTCGATGCGTCGCTAAATATTACCAATGAATAATCTTTATTTTGAAATGAACAACCTGCAGAGTTAATGTGATCCTTCCACCATATGAAATCACATTTTAAATGTTCTGATAAGGTCATAGATTTGTTATAATTGTCAGAATAATTAAGTGCCAAGAATTTTTCTCTTTCGAACATTTTAGTGTGAGCCCATCCGTATCTGACAGCGGAACACGCTGACGTCAGCAAACCAACATAACTAGCCAATTTCCTAATTGTACATTGTTTTGTATGTAATAATTGGTTTGTAAATAATTTTATACGTTCTTTCTTGTCATCTGGTAAAGTCAAACGCATTTTAGTTGAATCAAAGATAAAACCTAGAAATAAGCACTTGTTCTTTGGATAAATCTGACTTTTTGCTTCATTAATTACAAAACCCAGTTTAATAAGTAAATCTCTGGTTGTTTGTACGTTGTCAAGACAGCTGTTAAATGAATTTCCGATGCATAAAAAATCATCAAGGAAATTAACTGATAAATGGCCTAACGAACGTAAATGGTGTAGGACGGGTTTTAATAACTTTGTAAATACATAGGGAGCGGTACAAAGCCCAAACGGTAAAACGTTAAACTCGAACAGTTGATTGTTGAACATTTGAGAGTTCCATGTAAAACGAAGGTAGATTCTATCACTTTTGGCAACTGAAAGCAAAAAGTATGCGTCCTTTATGTCTAGGGTTGCCATGTAAAAATTTTCATCAATCAACTTTAATGCGGTACGATAATCTTCCATTTTGAAGTGATTGACTTGAATAAATTTATTTAATTCCTTTAAATTCAAAATGAACCTTTGCTTTCCGTTGGGCTTGGGAACTGTGAAAATTGGTGAGATAAATTGTTTTTCACATGGAGAACAAGTGGATATATAGCCTGATTCTAATAACTCCGTAATACACTCATCGATTATGTCGATCTCTTTGGGTTTAAATGATCTACTTTTAACTGTGCCAGATTGATATGGTTCACAATAAAAAGGGATTTTATAACCTTTTATCCAGGACAAAATGGTTTTGTCATTGGTAATGTGCAGCCATTCGTGAAAAAAAAACTGAAGTCTGCCAGCAATAGGTATAGATGTATCTGTGCTATGTACCTGTGACGCAGTAGTTAGCGTCGTCGAGCTTGTCGCGGGAAGGATTTCGAGCGGTGAGTCGTTGGCGGTGGCTGCGCACGACGGAATTCGCGCAGCGCGGGCGCTGGCGCCGCCGGCGCGGGTGGCGGCGGCTGTGGGCGCCGATGCTGGCCCGGGTACACTCGCGTCTCGGCGGCTGGTGCTCGCGGTGCCCCCCGTACGTTTAAAGCTCCTGGGTCACGAACCGAAGTACTCGGTTGTGAGCGAGAATTATTGAATTTACCGCTGTTGAATCTTAATTCTGAAGCGGACATTGATATTGCCTTAGAAGATTTTAGGTGTTCAGATAAGTTGGAACCGAACAAATGGTCGTCGATCGTAGTATTTTTAATTACATTTCGTTTTTGTTTGCTAATGGCATTAACAATAGCAAATCGTCTTGAAAGCGATTCTCTGTGATGAGTATCGCATAGCAACCGCCCTGCATTACTCAGCGTTTTTATAAGTTCTTGCGAAACATCTGTTTGTGATAAAGCCAAGTTCAGTGCTTTGCCGATTGCTGAGATACAGCTTGACATTTGATTTTGCTTTTGTTCACTGTATGAGTCCCTCTTAAGATTGATGTCGGATAGTGCCGATTTTATCTCGGGGTTTAGTATAGGTGCTTTCATATATGTACAATTTTCAGCAGGTAAATATTGTTTCAGAAGATCGACCTTTTCTTCTTTTGGCAGCCCATTAATTAAAATGTGTTTCCATCGTGTGGCCAAATCTTTGTGTAAATTTTCTCCAAAAGATTTGTCTTGTGTTGGGTCTGAGCCCAATAGCTGCAATATGTCTGGATCCAATTTGTTGTTGGAAGAGAAGCAAGTTTACGTGTGACTCGGACAACACAAAATCACGTAATGACAATTGTGAGGAACGTATTCGGCGGGGTGAATAGTGGTGGAAGCAAGTAAAATAAAACTAGTTATCGATTATAAAATCGATTTCAAAAGTATAAAAAATACTCTAAAATTGTGATTAGGACAGCATCAACTGGCGTACTGCTGCATGTAAACTGGAATCATCTTCGGGAGAGATGCGAAGTATAACTTCCCTTTCAGCAACATACTACTTTGTTGGAAACTAAATTTATTACAGAAAACTCAGATGTGTTTTATGACTATTTAAGAAACGACAAATAAATTAGGCATCCAAAATTTGGATGCCCGAGAAATCCATCCAAAAAAAAACCCGAGTTGAAAGAAAAGCCGAGGTGAAAGATATTTGGATATTTGGATCATTTTTTTTACTAGTTGTAGGCTTGCGTTTGAACAATATCTCACCCGATGGGAAGCGATGATGTGGAGTAAGATCTAACACGCTCGCCTAGAAGATCGCCCAGGTTGTAGTTGTCAGGAAACACAGACGTTGGCAATGCGTTCCACTCCTTGGCTGTTCGTAAGATGAACGTGGAAAACATTTCGTTCGTACAGGAGGGATGTTTACCAGACGCACGGCTATGCGACATCTATGGATGTCACATAGCCGTGCGTCTGGTTGTCCTATGATGGAATGGGGACGATAGTTTGAAGTCATGTAGTTCCTGTGCACACTCTATTTGCTTATATAGTCGAGACTCTGTAGATGAGTCTCAAATAGGTCGTTGCTTATGAGCTTGTTGGCACGTCTTTCAATAAAGTCTAAAGATTCAAATTGGTATTTAGCTGAGCCCATCCCATAGGTGGCAGCAGTACTCCATGCACGATCGGACTTGTGCCTGGTATGGATGAAGAAGCTGTCCCGGTGAGAAGTAAATCTTGCACCTCGGGTTTTCTTTTAAATGGTGGCATCTGTTTATATTATTATTCATATTCACTTCGTGTCAGTGACAATGACCCGCGAATCACGCGAGTTGCGTCGTAAAGATACCGCGCGGTCTTGTAACGACGTGATGTATAGCTTGAAGTTACACGCCATATAAATTTTATTTTCAACGTCTATCTGTAATAATTTATGTATGAGCATGAATAAATGAATATGAATATAAAATCGCGGGACCCTTTTCGTGCACCATGCCGTTATATTCAGTATAGACTAACTTTACTAACATGAACGAAGATAATAAAACTATAAGGTAAACACGCCGTGTAGATCGCCACCGTGCGGCAGGGTTCCCAGAATATTAGCGGCGTTGCTCTTTTGAACTAAAAGGCATGTAACTAGATTCAAATATAAGAACTTCATATATTTAATTTTTTGTTAACATTAACAATAAGGTACAAATAATACATAATAATACATATTGTACAAATAGGTTCGGAACCACTTCCAATAAAGAAGCAACCAACTTCGTACAATCTGTGATTTCTCGGAATTCCCGAAGGTATGATAAATCAAAGTTTCAAAGACCATATCTGAGCACAATCACAAACTGTCAAGATCACTAACTTTCTCCAAGCATATAAACTTCGATAGACATAATAATATCGGGAATACTCAATAACACATTTATATAAGTAGAATTAGATGTTATGGAAAAAAGTAATCAGGTTTACATTACATTAAAAAGGTTTGGCATTGCTATATGCGATATCACAGTGCAAATCGATAGATAGCAATGTCAAACCCAACCGTCCAACCACAGAACATTTTATAAGATATACCTTCCGGTCAATCCCGCCTATTTCCCTGGAAAACTCGACGGGTGTCACCCGCGTTTCATACAAAATCCTTTTGACAATACTGTGTTTTAATAGCAGCTATGACAGATTCAGTGAACCATGTGATATCGTTCACTGAACCGGGTTTACCCTTCCCCAAGTAAGTTATAAACGCGTATAATATTAATTATGGTCATCTTACCTACTTTATAAATAACAAGTAGTTATTGTACAAAATTGTAACAGTTTACATTGAAATATGGATTAAAGTATTATAGAATAACCATTTGAGAAGTATGCAGGTGTTATCCGAATCTTTTGAAATAGCCTGTGTGACCGGTTTGTGTCAGAAGAATCACCATAACGCCACAACCACGTCAAAGTAACAAGCCTAGTCTACAAAGTAGAGCGTCAAAGAGAATTCAATCCAATCGAATTACCGCAGCACAAAAGCTTTTTTAAATCAATTTTAGTTTTAATAAATACCCTTAAAAAACAGGAAAATGGTATCTAATGTTTTTTTCAAGGTTGTTTACGGTTTTCTTTCGTATTTTTACAATTAAATAGGTCATAATTATATTTATATATTACACCCAACGATCACAAACACAGATCATGGCTCCTAACTAGGATTTCCTGTATCTAGAAAATCAAAAACTACGAGGACCATGGTCCCACAATACAGAATTACTTATGAAATTTGTTTGATGCTTGATACAATTTTAGTTAGGTACCTACTACAATGTACTTCTCGTTGATATTATAAAAATCTATGCATAATAAAATAGATGTCTCTACTTCACTCATTGTTGCCTGGAACCATAGAATAGACAATCATTCCGATGCTGGAACCTAATCGACTAAAGCAGAATTCAGTGGTTTGTATTTTTTTTTTACTCTTACACTTACTTTACATTTACTCTTATTTCTACACTTCACAATAAAATCGATTGATTAAAAATGTCTTGAGCCAGACATCGCTTCACACTGAATCACGTTGATGCATTGTGCTCTAGTGCCGATCTATGTCCGATGAGCTTCATAAATCTGTCCACTGTAGTATGAACTATCAATTCCAAATCAACGTATACCTTCTGAGATCTACTTAAGCTAGCCAGATTAACAGTTTGACCACTCTAACTTGAGCTACAAACTTCAGGAAAATGTAAAACTCAAGAGATCGTTGATGCTAGCCATACTACGGTCCACGCTTCGAGATTTGCATACTTGAAGGAGCCTTTTGATCCCTTCCATTCGCTTAGCGCGCGTATATCTTTTTAACAAGATATTATGGCAGAATGCACTAATGCTCAAAACAGAAGATCTAAAAAAACGCTATAATTATAGGATTCATTTCAAAATAGGTCATTTTTGGCGTACTAGGTACTATAAATGTACAGAAGACTACTCAATCACTTCGACTCCATATAAGTTCAATAATATACTTAAAGACTGGGTAGTCTCACTGGGGACCGAGATTATAAAACGACACATGCAAGGAACAATATTGTAACTTAGATTTATATGATTTCATAACCAAAACTATTAAGTAAGTACTCGTATGTACGTATGTATATTATCGTAGAAAAAAGTTATAGTAGATTCCACTTAAATACAGACCAAAATAAATACAAAAACTTTAATACTTAATAAACTTTTGGCAAAAGGTACTTTATTTGAGTGGCACTAGAGGTAGGTAAGCCTCCAGCCAAGTGCATTTGGCGCAGACAAATCGCATTACGCGACCGACTACCTACATACCATAGAATAATTCCCTCTCTCGTAGGGGTGCCACACGTCTCGCATATTTGATCATGTCCCGATTTGGTGATCTGTTTCCTGGTCTCGTAAACAGTGGGTAAGTAATTTGTCCCAGTATGAATATTAAATGAATATTCACGAGAACCCGAAGATTAGATGCGCCTGGAATTAATTTTATATGACAGGACATGGACTGGATGGACAAGAATGGGTGTAAAGGTAAACAACATGTAAATTTCATCAGTAACAAATAGGCACACACTCAGATTTATAACTTTAGTTAACTAAGAGAACGCCCAAAATAGTCGTTTTTTTGTAGGGTAGGTTAGTTTTGGTGTCGTTGTTTTGTCTGAGATGTGTCAACTATATAAATACTATTGCATGATTTCGTCCAGAGGCTTCGGTTCCAGCTTCAACTCGCATGTGACTATCTAGTCCCTTCACGTAAGGGACTCTTCAAAACTATATATCTGGTTCTCGGTCACCGTTATGACACTCATGGCAGCCCTACTATACTGCATACGAATTAATTTTGGCTCCATCTCAGTTTATAAAGGCTAAACCCCACTGCTGACTATAGTCGTCGAGTAAATTAAGACAATTTTCACTTCGCGCGTACTTTGGCAGGATTCCATGGCACTCTATGAATTTTAAGCGTTCTGAATGCATCTAATTATGGGTAAAGTTGTACGTTACTTTCACATTTAAATGTCAAGTACCTGTTTACTTATTATAGTTTTCAAATCTCTAAAAAGTATAAAACAAAGTGGCTCATTCGTGTATTATGTCTATTTATTTGCTGAGTACTTCTTGATGGATCTTGATGATGCGATTATCGCCATCAATGACATATTTTTGAAGGATCTATGTGCTTTATCTCCGGCCACATCGTCGCTTAACATCAGGCGAGTTAGTCGCCAATCTGAGAACATGAGCGTTAAAATAAAAGAAAAGCTGTGCGCAGCCGGGACGAACCGCTAGTAAAATTCAAACATAACCAGAAGAAATTAAGAGCAGAGTTTCGAACATTAACAAAGTAGATACATTTCTCTGAAGCAGAAATCCCTTCTCCAAAAGTTTACAAAAGCAATTAAAGTGTAATCCAATGCGAAAACAAGATAATTGCATTTAGCAACTGAGAACTAGTTCTGATCGTTTGATTGGCTTGAGCCGTCTGTTTGTCACTCAATTACTGAATTGAGGAACTAGATAACACGGTATTAGATAACTTTGGTATGCTACGAGTTGAGTTGAGTTGGTTGAATGAACACCCCTATCTTGTCTGTACAGGTAGTTGATTTCTTTGGCAACCCTACCGACTGCGCCAAATTTCATATACATGTAAGCATACGAAATTTGGCAATCTCAACGAAAATAGTCTTTAGAAAATGGGCTTTACCAGCTATTTCTAAAATACTGTTAGGCCTTAAAAATAGAATGGTCTTATAGATAAAATGCATTTTAAATGTAATTAAGTGACATAATAAGCAGGTCATTTACTTGATGGGAAACAACACGCCTGCCGTAACAGCGGCAGCACCACCCAGTTTTGAAAAATCCTTCACGGTACTGCGCTGCGCTCGTCACAATCATTTATGAATTAATAGCGTAGAAAGTTTGAAATCCTGAAGCTTTTTATGATTTCTTCTTTCCGTAACAAAAAATTGCGTGATACATTTATGAAATATAAATAACCTTTACGATTAATATAATTAGGTTTTCATTTTCCCCTTTGCTCGGAAATGATGGAATTAATTTGCAAACAAAGAATAATTCAATTAGTAGAGACTCGTGTTTGCCCGGTTAGGTACTCAGTAGCGTTTAAAAATGTATGATACAAGTAAATCAATTTAACATTATTGGCATGCACGTACGTATCTCGTTTCCTTTAATTTTATTGTGATTGCATAAAATAAATTGCTTATTTTATGAACTATCAATTCAAATCCCTTGAATTAATAAAAGTTGTATTCTACTCGTAGATGCGTTAAATTGCGAAAGCTTAACAAAGGATCTGATTATGCTAACAAATAATATACTGCAAAGCATTTTAGATTTGGGCTCAGATGTGTAGTTACCTACAAAATATTTATAAAGAAATTTACCAACGACAATACGATAAGACTTGCATAAGTTACTATGATAACTTTTTTTCATAAATTACATAGATATGTTAATTATTTAATTTATTTTTATTGTGGTTGAAAACCCTATATCAGCATTATGATCTTAAAAAAATATTAGGCATAGCCAACTGGTAGTAGGCTGGTTCATTTGGTCTATTTATAGGCCCATCATGGCAATAGGTTGTCTAGTTGCTTCAAAATTTAAGTAGTTAAGTTATTTTTTAAGTGTTTAATATATATATCTTGAGTAACAAAGGTATTTTTCACATAAAGCTAAGCCAAATGCACATAATCATCATCATCATCAGCCCACATCAGTCCACTGCTGGACATAGGCCTCTTCCATAGCACGCCACTGAGCCAAATCACATCGCTGATAGTAAAATAAACTGGCAATTAACGTAGGCGTGCATTCATAACGTTATTTGACCATTCCACCCGAGCTGTTGTTTATTTAAGAGCACCGGCCAATACCGGGACATACGGCACGGTACGGTTTTGGCACGAAAAGGGAACTTTTTGGGCCAAAAGACAAATTGAACGATTAGTTTGAAAGCTACTCGTACAAGATACATGAGACAGGATCGGGCGAATGCTATAAAACTTTTAAGAAAGCTTGGACTAGTTCTGACCGTGCCCAATGTATTGTATTTTTCTTTTTAGTAAATTTTATTTACTTTTAGTTTCTGATGGCGTTCGAGCCAACAATTTGCGAAATATCTAAGCGCTTACAATGAACGATTTTAGTCGAGAAGCCGCCAAAATTGCAACGCCCATTGTGAAAACTATGACTGCATTTTTGTGTCTTAAAAAAGTTGATAACTCACATTATATGTAGTTACAAAATAGACTAAAAATAATAAAGGAGTAAAGTAAAATTCAGTTATTCTCAATTTGCTGCTCGCACCTGTAAATAATACGTTGGTACCCAAGGGTTGTTGTGGAAACAACCCCCGGCAAACCCTTTCACCAAACACCTGCCCAAACGCATGATTGAATTTTTAACGCTGGTCGCTCATTCATTTCACTTGCTTTAGTAAATATTTATTTTGCTGATGGTTTTGTTAAAAAAGGCTGAATTAAACAACTTTACCGCATTCAAAGTTCGTGGCAGCAGGTGACCGATAAAAAAAAATTCGCAGACTCAGAATTATATTGTAAAACTAGTTTACCCAGCAAACGTTGTTTTGCCATATAAATTAAAAAATAAATGTTAAGGGTGAACAACCCTTATCACTTAGGGGTATGAAAAATGGATAGTAGCCGATTCTCAGACCTACTGAATATGCATATAAAATTTGGTAAAAATCAATGAAGCCGTTTCGGAGGAGTAAGGTAACTAACATTGTTACATGAGAATTATATATATAAGAAAGAAGAAGATAAAGAGAGGGTGTTTGTGGCGAGTGTGGCTCAGTGGGAGCACGTGCGGCTTTCAATCCGACGCACCCGAGTTCGAATCTCGCTGGCCGCGCACCAATGACTTTCTTAAGTTATGTGCGGATTTAACATTAAAAACGGTGAAGGAAAACATAGTGAGAAAACCGGTATGTCCAAGAATTAATCACAAAAATTCAAGGGCATGTGACATCCAACCCACACTGGGCTGGCGTGGTGGATTATTGCCCATACTCTCTCTATGAGCGAATGCCCGTGTCCCAGCAGTGATAACGTGATGGGCTGATGATGATGAGAGAGAGGATGATACACCAGAATATACGTTACTACACGAATTCAGCGAAATGTACCCGAGCATGTATGGGCATCTATCGATAATTCTATCGATATAATAATTATTCGAGTGGCATATTGTGTCGTCACTTAGATGGGATATATCTTGCTAGAAATGAGCAAGATATATCCCATCTGAGTGACGACGCATTATGTCACTCGATTCATTATTCGGGCATATTACATCGATATCGATAAATTCACCATATGGGCAAAGAATACTAACTATTACTTAATATGGGGCCGCATCAGACAAAGGGTAGGTACGCTTGAAAGCTAAGAGAAACAAAGATGAAAACTAGTACCGAGTATCGATTAACTGGCAACAGTATTTAACAAACGTATCTGCCGATACTCTTAGTATAGTGTTTGGTGACAGTTTTTACAAGAACAAGTGCAGGTAGTTGGTGATAACGCCCGCCGTGCATGACGATGATACCCTACTTCAGTCTTCTCGTGACCACGATCAATGCGACTTGATCGGAACGTCGAGGTTAGTCAAAATATTATTTTAGTAAATACGTAGGTACGTATGAGCGAATACACCCGATACATTTGAAACAAGAAATCAATTCGCGAAAGTTTCAAAAGTACTACAACGTACTTATATTGAGCAACATATAACTGAAAACAAACGATATATCTTTACCAACATACGCCACAACTAGATTCCTAAATATGTCTTGTCTGCTCCACTGTGTGATGCAGCAAAGGCGGTATATAAGCTAGTGTTCAACATTATTAAATGATAGGTACATAATGAATGTAAACAATGGGGCTGACATAGTAGCACAGCGACTCAAAGTCCCCATAAAAATTTTAAATGAAAAAAAAACCTAGATTCTTATAGAACTTTTACGCAAAAGTTCGGAGTCAGAATAATTGTATATATATTGTGTGAGGACCAAGTAATAGCTTTGAGATATCGATCTTCTGCATTTATTTATAGAAACAGGCACTCCAAGGGGAAGATCTTTACAAATGTGGTGCGAGAAACTGACCCGGCTAACAATAGGTACTCATGCCCTACCCTATATCTCATAAATGCTTCCGAACAGGGAAAGCTCGTTGCCAAATGGCCTCTTTAGCATTTGAATCAACCCTGAATTTTAAAATCTGGAGCATAAGTGCTATAAAATACACATAATAGGAAACTTGAGGTATGTTGGTGTAATCCACTATGAAGTTAAAAATTTAACTTTTAACATTCCAAATTGCTGAACCACTCTGATTCCAATTAAGACAGGTCTATATAGAAACTATAGAAATCCAGAAACATTGGATTGACCTTCATTGATCCAAGGACTTCCAAGATAATAATAGCCCGGCCATTAGCGGACACAATTTCAGAAATACAAACTCTAGATAAGAGTACTTTCATAAAGTCAGTCGTCACCTTATCCTGACTTTGAAAAAACTTTGAAGGTTTAATAAAACTTTTATTCTGAACCGTAACTTTATAAAAAAAACTAGCTGCACCCTGCGGTTTAACCCGCGGTTTCCCGGGCTTAAAAGTAACATTCAAGTTCTTTGCCAAGACCTAAAGTACCTACATACCAAATTTCATTTTAATTCGTTTTGTACTTTTTGCCTGTTTGTGTAACAAACATTTATCCATCCATCCTCAGAATCTTTTGCATTTAAAATATTAGTAGGATAATCAAACTTAAGCATAAAACAAACCGCCAGCTTGGAACACAGCTTATTTACCCCTGTTCTAAGCAAGCAACATTATTCCACGTTGCATACGGCATCAGAATATACGAGCAGAGACAAATGATACGAGATCTTTAACCCTACACCGGAGGGGTAAAACTTACCTCGGCGCTCGTAAATTACGGTAGAACAAGAGCTATATTATTGTGTAATCACGATATGATACGCTTGAGTAGTATTCGCTTACACAACCTGTGTACTGTTACTACTGTGTAATTAAGCAATTTTTTTTTTCGATTTTATGTAATCCTACTTCCTACTAATATTGTAAACGCGAAAGTTTGTAAGAATGGATGTATGGATGTACCTTTGTTACTCTTTCACGCAAAAACTACTGAATGGATTTTGATGAAACTTTACAATAATACAGCTTATAGATCAGAATAACATATAGGCTACGTTTTATCCCGAAATGATGGGAAACCGCGGGTGAAACCGCAGGGCGCAGCTAGTTATGTATGATTATAGTAGGTAAGCATTTATAGAGGTTTGTTCAGTGCATGTCAATTTTAACAATAAAGATAGTAAAATGCCATTTATGACAAAATTATCAGTAAAATATATAGAATCATATATGTAGGTACACACATATATATAGGAAGTTAAGTAAAAGCTTGTAATAAATGAAAATAATATACAATTAACCTAAACACTAAACTTTCAAATCTACGACTGCAACAACCCAAAGAAAATGAAACAAACGGTAAATTTGAAACCAAATGCTGCATAAATATGTAAGAAAACAATTAAAGATTAAGAACATGGAAGCAGATAACATTTCTAAGTAATTCCCATAAAAATCCCATCGTAGTACGTTGATAAACTGTTGCAGTTTCAAAGTTTTATACACTAACTTTTCGATCAAAAGTTATTTAGTACCGTACTACGAGACGACGATTTTCAAAAATAGAAAGCTGTTATCGGTTGAAATTGCACAGCCATTGGCTGTTTTCCTCGACGTGAACGTGAAAGGCTAAGCGAAATCATTATTCCGTCGAAAAAGAAAGACGAGACTAACAACAATAGCATGGAGAAGTACGGAAAAGGACAAAACAAACCAAAAACGTTCTGTGCACATGGAAAGGTAATGGGGGTCTTGTTTGGCAGCTTGTTTTTCTTCGACAATCCGGCTTTAAAAAAATACGTGGTATGAATTTTTCAAGTTAAGTGCGGATCCGCACTACATCCGATCCGAATTTGAAAATGGATGCATTGTGGAGCCGCTCTCAATTATTGATGACGGATTCGCATCGGCTTAGGATCGGATGCAGTTAAAAATTGCTTAGTAATTGAAGTTTAAATACTTCCTCACTTTGGTTTTGAAACAAAGTAGCTTTAAGTGTGGATTTCGAAGTCGTAAGTAAGACTTCAAAATCCACACGTGACTATAAGCTAAATTCACAAAAATAAATACTTCACTACCATATTAACTCGTTCGTCACGAAATCTCAAGTAACCACTAAGAGGCCAACAAGCGGGCACGTATGCTTCTTTTAGTTTTTGGATGCTTTAAGAATTTCTCGAACTCCCACGGGAAATCGGAAAAACCACGAGCTTAGCCGCGGGGTGGAAACTAATCAATTATGAAGTAGCTGCCTGCTGAATAGAAAAGCAATGAAGGCTGCTTTGTAGAGAATACATAAAGGTATGCGCGGTCACGTCGGCTTGCCATAGACTAGCCCCTGTTTTTTCATTTCAATGCACCTCTTCCAGCAGTCTGAACCCTGCTATCGTATCAGTATGAACAACTTTAACTATAGGTAAGTAGTGATGCTGTCTGGAAACACAAACATTGCATTTTTTTAATGCAAAATTGTGTGTATAATCTGTGTGAGTAAGAGGTAAGTTGTGTGCCTTTCAATTCGACGCACCCGAGTTCGAATCTCGGCCCTACACCAATGACTTATAGTTAAGTGTGGATTTTGAAGTCGTAAGTAACATTTCAAAATCCACACTCGACTATAAGTCATTGGTTGATAGGCATATGTAAAACGGTAAAGAAAAATATTGTAAGGACGCTTACGCGCTTTGAAGTGCTTTTTTAATGGAACTGAGTAATGAGACGAGCAACTCGCCTGGTGGTAAGCTCCACGCCTGCCCATAACAATTGCAGTGCCACCCTAAACTTTTGACACCAAAAAAGTACTGCGTAGCTTCATTGCGTTCATTACCCCGAGACATCAGATATTAAGTACCTTATAATCTCAGTAATTTCGCTGGCTACAATGCCCTTCAAACCGGAATACAGTAATGCTTGCGCCCTACTGCTTGGAGGCAAAATATTTAGCAAAGCGGTGGTACCTAACCAGACGGCCTCCAGCATACGAGAGACCAACCACGAGTATTACGAGTACCACGAGTGGTTTGGAGTGGTAGCCTCTGGCCGTGGTTATAATACGGGTGGTACCAAAGTCACGCCGTCAAGCGACCTAGTCGAGTATCTGTATGATATTTGGTGAAGGAAGACGGTCAGAGGAGACGGGTCTGAGTAGTAGCTCAACCTGTTATCATAGGATCTAAAAAATACGATGCAGGTGGCTGATTTCTAAATCAGCCACTTGCATCGTATTTTTAAGTTCTAACCTGGCGATAACTAGTTGTCGAACGATTCAGTTTGATATCTTACGATGTATATTCAATCAATCAATCAATCATTTTATTGCAAATACAAATCGTGTACAATCAATTCTATGAGCTCTGAATCCCACACTAGGATAACTCCTGTGTCGTAGGATTCAGTCTCTTTCATTCGGTATAGCTGTTTACAAAGCGAAACAAATAATAGGTTAGATTTATTAATCAGTGTACTGAAAGTGATAAGTGGTAGCAATATAAGTTATTTAATCATATATTATTAGCTAATCTAAAATTAACTAACTCATCACCTGCCTACCGACCGGTGCCGAATGGGAGTCGTGTATGTGAGTGTGTGGGTGCATCTATTGTGTCAGTAGTTAGGTAAGTAGTATCCAGAATCGAGTTTATCAAGTGTGTCATTACATTTGTCTAACTTTGTGTGCGGTTGCGTACAAAAGAACTGCAAAAGAATGCTTGGTCACTTACAATGTGCGGTTCATAATAGGATACTGAAATAAAATTAAATGATTTTAAATGATAATTAGATACGGGCACAACTTACATAAATCTATATAAGACGGAATCTATATAAGAGGTAATATGGTGTGTTATTTCAATAGCTAGGCTATGTCAATAGTGCTTAGTTAGGTATGTATCGATATATGTATATATTTATATTTATGCGGCGTTATTAGGTCCTTAGATAATTTAGATATTAGTTAATGTGTTAGTTGGGTAAGAAAGTCAGAAATTAGTTAGATAAACAAGTACTTAGAAATTTTCTGGCTAATAATATACCGAGGTCTCATATATTGCGCATAAAACAAATTCCGTAAATGCAAAATGTAATCGATACCAATATTTCAAGTGATATTTTATTACTGGTGGTAGGTTTCTCGTATGCGAGAGGCCGTTTGGGTGTGTACCTACACTACCTACCACCGCTTTGCCAGTTATTCAGCCGCCAAGCAGTGCGCAAGCATTACTGTGTTCCGGTTTGAAGGGCATTGTAGCCAGCGAAATTACTGGGCATTGTGAGACTCAACAGCTAATTGTCTCATGGTAACGAGCGCAGTGCAGCGCCGCGCAGGATTTAGCAAAACAATGTTCTGGGTGGTGCTGTCATTGTAATGGACTGGCGTATTGCTTACCGTCAGGCAAACGACCAGCTCGTCTCGTCATTCAGTTACATAAAAAAAACATACAAAACGCGATGTATATTAGTTGAATCCATTCGGTATTCGTTATCATGAGGTTATCCGGGGGTTGATTTGCTATTTTAAGTTTATAAGGTTACTTTTTACGTCTTCAAAGAAAAGCATAAACAATACAGGATTTTATGCAAGTACATGGATGTACTTAATGTACTTGTACTTTCATTGCGTATAGTCTTGCAACATTGGATTGATTGTCCTCATAATGAAAGTTCATCTTTACGGCTTGACTATCGGCTTTAAAGTCGCTTGAGGGGTAATTAACCGCCCTCGTAAACGAACCTTGATTAGTTTTCCAGTGAGAGTTCTTCATAAGCTGTTTGACACTTGAATGTGATGAGATGATAAGCTTAGCTATCAAGCTTTGTGCTGTCTGCTAGTAATAAACCTTTATTGCTTCTACTCTATCTCTTGTTTAGATACTTAGTAAAAATGAAATGGTTATATTACTTTTCCAGTGAGAGTTCTCCATAAGCTGTTTGACACTTGAGTGTGAGATGATGAGATGATAAGCTTAGCTATCAAGCTTTGTGCTGTCTGCTGGTAATAAACCTTTATTGCTTCTACTCTATCTCTTGTTTAGATACTTAGTAAAAATGAAATGGTTATATTACTTTTCCAGTGAGAGTTCTCCATAAGCTGTTTGACACTTGAGTGTGAGATGATGAGATGATAAGCTTAGCTATCAAGCTTTGTGCTGTCTGCTGGTAATAAACCTTTATTGCTTCTACTCTATCTCTTGTTTAGATACTTAGTAAAAATGAAATGGTTATATTACTTTTCCAGTGAGAGTTCTCCATAAGCTGTTTGACACTTGAATGTGATGAGATGATGAGATGATAAGCTTAGCTATCAAGCTTTGTGCTGTCTGCTGGTAATAAACCTTTATTGCTTCTACTCTATCTCTTGTTTAGATACTTAGTAAAAATGAAATGGTTATATTACTTTTCCAGTGAGAGTTCTCCATTAGCTGTTTGACACTTGAGTGTGATGAGATGATGAAATAATAAGCTTAGCTACCAAGCTTTGTGGTGTCTGCTGGTAATAAACCTTTATTGCTTCTACTCTATCTCATTTGTTTAGATACTTAGTAAAAATGAAATGGTTAAATTAGTTTTAATAATGAAATAATAAGCTTAGCTACCAAGCTTTGTGGTGTCTGCTGGTAATAAACCTTTATTGCGTCTATCTCTTGTCTTTATTCAAGATGGCACAAATCACATGGTTGCTTATCCGCTGTCTACGTCACACTAGATAGAATTTATGCGCTTTTCTCTATGAATTGATGAAACAATTTTAATAATAAGTAAACCCTCCGTTGCCCTCCTAATATCATTTAGCTTTTAGTTAAGTTTCGTCTTCAAACTCACTCAAGTTTCACGATAAAACTATTTGATTTAAAAAGCAATAATTTCAACTCTACTAATCAAATTATATGTTTGCTTTTTTGAAGTTTACTCAAGTTTAATGTTTCGAGATTAACAAACTTTGTTTAATGCTTGGTTAACTCATAATTAATTTTGTCAGCAAACTAAGCAATTGAGCAATCAATAGGTTACTTACTCGTACTTTCGAAGAGTTATCTAAAGTGAGGAAGCACCTGCGGTGAATCTCAATTTTGATTATAATTATTTTATACGCCATTCATTTTCCTATAACCAAACATGCCTAAGCCGTTTTTAATATATATGTCAGTAACATTATTTAAAAAATAAGGTCTGTGACCCCTCTGTACCATACTGTACATGTGTATGCAATTAATCCATATCACTTACTCATATTAATAATTAATAGGAACACAAAAGATATTCCAAACAAACTAGATCGCTGTTTAGTGGCCACATTTGTGTTTGTGTCATGGATCTTAGATATTAGCATGTGTGCAGCATTAAAGCCAGAGTTTTCAAAAAACAAACTAAGAATTTTTTTATTATTATCTAAATTATAAAAAAAAAACTAAAATATATACACGTAGCACATAATTAAAGGCAAGTATACAAAAACCTTTAATGAGACTAAATTCTACAAATAATTAAATTACGCTGCTCTAAATCGACCCTTTCGAGTTATAAACAGTGAAGATTATTAAACAGTAGGTAATTAACTTTGTCAAAAAGCTGGTGAAATGTTGATATTATTTACGAATGGAAGGTTGATTATATTAGAATAATTAATCCAACCAATTAGAATAATTAAAATTGATAATGTATTTATTTTAAGTTTATAAATGTTTATAATTTAGGTAGATAATATGTTGTTAGGTTAACACTTTATTTTAATTGGAATAATTAATCCAACCAATTAGAATAATTAAAATACATAATACACAGATGAAATAAAATTTTAAAAGTATTTTTGAATGACTAAATAGTTACCATAAAGAAAATCTACGTAAAAGAAGATAACAAAGAAAACCAGTTTACGTGTATTTTCTTGCATTTCCTTTACATTCTCGTCGAATAAAAGTAAATACAGCTTACCGCCAGCACCAGGAATACCGAGAAAGGATAAGAACTAAAGAAGCTCCTATAAATAACCACGAGATTCACTCGGCACTGAGTGAATTGAAACGCAGTCTACAAACAAAAACGAAGGCGACGTGAGACGCTCTGAAATAGCAAAGCTGATGTGATGAAGTTATGTCGAAATAACAGTTTTCTAGAAAATCTAAGCTGGACGGAATCGGCGGAAAAAGATAAAGAAAAGATAGATTAAAAGAGGGGAAAGTAAGACGCGGAGAGAGATTAGGAGAAAAAGAGAGAGAGATATGTTGAAAGGGGGAGAGTGAGACACGGATAGAAGGGATATATTGAGAGAAAGACAGTAAGAGGTGGAGAGGCGGGGAGGGAAAGGAAGAGAAGGGCTAGTTTGAGAGAGGGGAGGGAGACGCTTAGAGATATGGGGACAAACAGAGAGAGAAAGGATAGATTGAGGGGGGGAGGGTGAGATGTGAGGGAAAGGGGAGATAAAAGAAAAGAAGAGAGAGAAAGAAAAATATAAAAGATAAAAACAAGAAGGACAGGGATTAAGTGAAACGCGAAAGAAACAAAGTGAAGAGAGTGAGTGAGAAAGGTGAAGAAAAAAAGAAAGGGAGGAAGAGAGAGACTCATTGAGCCATAATCCACAAAGCGGTGCCCATTGTTGTGCAATGGTAGAAATGTTAAAAACTCAAAGATGTGGAAAAAAGCTAATATTAAAATTAAATCTTTTAACAAAAATCAACAGGTGTTTTCTACAAATTATTAATAAACCTGAGCTCCTGCGCTCGATTTAACAAGCATTAGGTAAGTTAGGCGTGTAACAAAGAAACGCCGAGATCTGGCTCATCCAACCAAATAAAAAATAGCCTTCTTAAATTTTTACCACTCATTTCAGAGCGCGCTCGTTTCCAGACCCTACCTACCGGTAGTATATTGGCAGATGTTTTTCATTTAAATAAAAGGTGGACTCGGGAAATAAGTTCTTATAAAGTTTGATAATTATTCCTTTTTAAGCTAATGCTTTTTACTCTTATTTCTCTAAATATGCCAGACTAATCTAGTACAAAATCTGTTTAAAGTGTTCAATTAAATACATAAAACATTCGTATGCATCTGACAGCCGCGAAAGGCCGTGATCCCGAACTCTCCAAAATGAATGAAGTTTTGTAAGTTTGTAGAGTAGCTTATAGAGGGCTATGAGGGGGCTTATATTCTAACTTTAATATCTATCACGATGCCTTTTAAAGGGATAGCGATCATGATTGTAATCCCAATTTACCTACTAATAGAAGTCTAAGTTGTTTAACCACAATCGCTATCAGAACGAATGGTAAAAAAAATCGACGCGTTGCAGTATAAATAATGCGTTTTACTTCCCTCAAATATCTTTCAAAAGTTTGTCGCGATCGCTATCGCAATTACAATCGCTAGTTTATCAATGTATCAATTTTAGCTTAAGTGCTTGCACTTAACGCTAGATGGCATTAATATAAATTTGGCGTGAAAACGGCGTGAACACCCCATATTTCATGTCGGCAAAATGTTAGTCGTACCTTTGGAAAATGTACCTAGACGACCAGAATGTATTTATTTATTTATTTAATGCATTCTTTAATATAGGAAGGTACAACAGATGGTCAATTTGTAGTCAGATTACTAAGGACCCTGTCGGGCACGCATTCAAAAGAGAGGAAGACTGCTTCTAAGTATGTACTGAAACATAAACGATATTTACCAAAGAGATTGTAATAAAAAATAAATAAAGATTGTCATTAGATATATATAGGTCTACCACCTAGTAGATACCTACAAAAAGGTGTAATTGCGGCCTTACTTCACTTGAAACTGGTATTATCCGCCTACATCCGCTTCGACCATTGTATTCGCAAAATTACGGATTCTTTTAAACATCTGCGCGGAATGTTGTTGGGAAAATCATAAAAATGTAACAAAAAGACTCCTTTGCTTTCTGTCCCCCTCGAGGTCGAGATGCCCTCGGCAGCTCTGAATCAGCATTATCCATCGAAAACAATGCTTCAAGCGAAACCTTAGCCTCGAGATGCTCTTATGAAAGTTTGATTAAGCAATTCCTCTGCTATGCTGATTTATTACAATATAGCTGGCTTTTGTCGGGTGGATGTTAAAGATGGGTCTTGTTTACATTGTAGCCTACGTTCCGTCGTACCTACTTCTTTTTAATTCTACACTAACAGAATTAAAGCATCTCATAAAAAATATAGAAGAAAATATCTGCGTCTTACTAAAACTTAGTACCTATTTCTATACAAGTAGTATAGAAATAGGTACTAGCGAATATCAAAGATTAGTTATTGAAGTGGAGCAAAGATTGATTTGATTTTGATGAGGTGTTTACCATCTTTTAGCTTTTTTAAAAAAGGGTCAACTGTAAAAAATAAGTTCATATTTTACTCGTCGTACTCCGCTTTGCCAGTTATTCTTCCGCCAAGACTACTTGGCGGAACTTCAAACCAGAACACAGTAATGCTTGCGCACTACTAAGTGCGCAAGCATTACTGTGTTCTGGTTTAAAGGGCATTGTAGCCATTTTATACAAAAAGTCTCCAGAGACGCACAAAAAGAACTGTTTTGTATAGGTAGAAAAATATTGAACAAAGAATGGTTAGAATCCTCATTATGGCCTTTAATGCTATGGAATAGCAGTGAGAATCGTTTAAACGACCCATGGTAACTATGGCAACTCTGGCGACACGGGGTCTAAATTAAATTTTCGTTTATGCGACCATGGTTGCACCAAGTCAAATAAGCGATAGATACCTACTTAACATTAAACCTACTTTTAATCAGTATTCCAATAAGCAACGTTGTTTGTTACCATTTCTGTTGAGGACTAAAATAGCTTGAAACACTCCCAAACAGGGTAAACGGATATTTTATTTAACAGCAACCAAATATTTTATTTCCCAGTAAACTTCCGAGTAAAGGGATGAAGTTAGTATTAAACTTGCAAAGCAATGACGATTCCAGAGGCATGAAGGCCTTTTAGGATTTAAATATTCAAAGATTAAACCCATTTTATTAGGAACGATCGCTGGTGAAGGTGAAAGACGTTAGCGCACATCTAATTGTGGCGTTACTGCAACAGGACACATTATTATTATTATTATTATTATTATAGCACATTTATTCCTTAGAATTATTTACAAAAATAAAACTTATATTATACTTAATTAAAAATTAGAAATTAAAAGTTAAAAAAATAAAAATTTAACACTGAAAATTAAAAATTTTTGAAATTCAAATATTTAAAATTATAAATTAAAAAACTAAAATTTAAAATTGAAAATCAAAAATTAAAACTGAAACGCAATGAAAATATATAGTTTAATCCCGCTGAATATTATGTAGGTTGTTGTTAGTTCCTAACAACAACACTCTTTGTAGGACACGTGTTTCGCCGTCTGCACGAGGCATCATCAGGTGTCGACTCGCCGAACGCTGGAACGAGAGACGTTCCAGCGTTCCAGCGTTGCGCTGGAGCGTTCGGTGGATATTTTCATTGCGTTTCAGTTTTGAGATGAATTTCCGCAACGTCACGCCTGATTCCATTGCATTATCAAAAATTAAAATAAAACTAAAATTAAATGCCACAAGACACATAGTTTTTGCGAATTAATAAGTATACATAATGAGGTCGGTACATAAATGAGGTCTCGGGGTGAGGAGCGCAATGCAGTGCTACGAAGTACTTTCCACAGTATTAAAAGTTCCGGTGTGTAAAATTGGCACTGCAATTGTAATGGGCAAGCGGGGCTTAACATCAGGCGAACGACTTACTCGTCCCATTACTCAGCTGCATATAAAAAATTGTTTTTGTCATATTACAATCATCTTTTCTGTTAGGTACACTCTACATAAAAATCTGATACATGCTCGGAGTCAAAAGAGAATAGAAATGAAATATTCTATAGGTATACATTATTGGTGGTCCTATTGCTTGAAGCGATTTCTACCTTTGAATGGACTCTGTGTAGGCTGTAAAATACTTTGAGGCGAAAAACTAACAAGACTTCTAATAATAAAATCTCAACGTCAAACCTTAGGCTATAACAGCCTGAATTAATTAGTATAAAGGCTGATTTCAAAGGATTTTCTAAATTTACCTGTACTTTCTCAAAGCTATTAGCGAAAGTTATTAAAATTTAATTTATTATTATAATAACCTATTGTTCGTTATAAAAATAACTTTTATACCTATATATGAAACACAATCTACTTTTTTACAATAAAAATCTTCTAAATAAGAGTGACATAACACTAATCACGGCTCTCTTACTTCAACCTTAGGCGTATTTGTGTTCCTCAACACGAAAATCATATTAAAACTCGTGCAAAAGTTGTACGAGCAACGAGCAAAAGTTGATCATGTTCGTGGCAGTTGCGTACTTGTTCAGAAGATATAATTTATTTAAATGACGAACGTGGAAGATTTTATTAGGTTTATTAAAGCTGTGAATGAGACCGAGATGACGAACGTGGAAGATTTTATTAGGTTTATTAAAGCTGTGAATGAGACCGAGATAGTTAATAAATTCACCACTGAATGGGTCCCATACAAAACGCCAGACGACAGCGCGGCACGCCTAGACAGCGTGAGGAGTGGAAGGAGGGAATGGATGCCTTTGGGTCAACGGCAAAAATAAATAAATAAATAGTAATAAAGCTGGAATGCTGTATAACTCGTATAATTTATGAAGGTCGAAATGCCGTAAACCTTTTAATTTTCTTTATTGGGGTACTATTTGTAAACGTACGTCAATAAAGCTCACAAATGGCCGTCCTTTTCAGTCAGGTTTAACAATCAAACGGTATTGGAAAGTTTATTGGAAATAAAAACGCCTACACTTTTCTTTCATTTAACTTTTACTATAGATACTTTGTCTTCGAAAATAATAGACTAATGGAAATAAAACACTTAAAATATACATTTACCTACTCAATAGTCTAGCCGGTAGCGAGACGTAATAAGGTCACTTAGTAGATTGTAACTTGATAACTATTGCATGCGCAAGCGCTTGGTATTACACCAATCTTAATTGAATCGGTCATTTTAAAAACCTCTTTAGTCACATTTTATTCCAACATGCTTTTTTACAGAAAAGATGCGTATTCTGGGTATGAACCAAATACATTCCTTCCTCTTCAAATAATACCGTTTTCATCAATAGTAAAAAATTAAATGATATTAAACAAGTTCAAGATAGCATTCTGGAAGACCATATGCCATTTTATGAAATATTTATAAATTATAAAAGTAAATATATTTATAAATATTTATAAAATAATGAAAATAAAATTTAATACGTTGTTATGATAATTTATAATCATCGTTATTATATATCAGAATTTGTGTACAAAAATTTCAAAGAATCCGGTCCAGAACGAAATGACCGGATTCTTTGAAATTATGCCGCGGAGATGCGACCGCAGAAGTTTCTACGGTCGCGTCTCCGACATATTACGTATTTTTTAGTACATGTCGTGGCGTCCCAAACAAAGAAAGACCTTACTATTTTTTACATAAAAGTGAAGGAACAAGGCTAACACTCAACAGTCAGCAAAGCGTTGTTATGGGTGACATAAATATTTTATTCCATAACTTCTAGTCCAGTTCAGCATTTTATGCTTCGTCTTTGTATGCGATCGGAAAATACTATAAATTTGAATGTGTTCCTTTTGTATCAACGACAAACTTGTAGATAAGTTATTAAGATTCTACCTTCTAAGCCACCTTTTATATTCAACACTTTTCTTATACGACACTTTTATATTCAAGTAGGTTATGTTACGAGTTGTAAGACACAATCCATCTTTAACTATTCATTTTTGTCGATATTAAGCTAAAATATTTTAAATCTGTTATAGCTATTATACAACAATTTTTTTTTTAATTCTATCTGTATACATTATTAGTAGGTATAGTAAGAAATTGCACATAGCGATAAGGCCGCCAATTCTACAACTATTATTATTTATGTAAAAGGAAACTATTGTTTCTTGTTTTGGTGATCAATAAAGTATTATTGTATTGTATTGTATATCTTTATTCATATTTATAGGTTGCCAACGTATATGGCACAGTGCCATGAGCCCCCGACTTGAACAACAAATTTGCCTTACATTAACTTCATCTAGATAACTTCAAGGCGCTGAAACTTCTAGTCTAGACTTTAACTAGGCCTCTTGCGATTCTAACCGTGGCTTACGGCTTATCCGCAGAAGTTTTGGATTTTCTCTGAAAATTAGGAACTAAACCTGTCTTCCATATTTTGAGAAAATTTCTCTATACACTATGTTAGCGATTTGATTGTAGGGAGCAAACACGTAAAAAACGATCGGATCACGTCGCCCGTGAGAAGGCGACGTACAGTACCCCTAGTCTGAGTTTTGCTTATAAATCCGTGACAGGCGAGTAGAGCTCTCGAACTCGGTTTTAGTGTTTAGATAAGTGAAACCCTCACTCTAGTCTCAGTCCCACTCTAGTCTCACCCACTTTCACCGCGAAATGGCCAAGTGTAGGGCGAATTACGAATCGAAGGCAAATTCGATTCGCATTTCGACCGCCGAACTGTCAAAATTAGTACTCAGACTCGCGTTTTTAAAATAGTCCGTTAAAAAATAGAAAATCGAGTCCACTATTTAAACGTATCGTGGATAGTCATAACTCACGGTTTCTCTAAGAACTTAGACTCGCGTCTAGAGCTTCGCAAATCGTCCGCCAGGGGCGCTTTTTGTAAAACCATACAAAAACTGATTCGCTATTCGATTTCACGTTTCATGTGAAACAGTGAAACAAACTCAGACTAGACCTACAGCTATCCCTGTGAGAAACATCCACAGATCAACGCCACCTAAGCGCCTGGTCCTGCGACTTGTTGATCGTCATTACCAAGCAGTTAGGGTAGCAGTAGCCGAGCATTGGGCTAAAACTATTTAAAAATTAAACATATGAACCATCGACACGAAGAAGAAGAAGAAAGCAGACTCACAAAAAACTGCACGCGCTTGAATTGGAACGGAAAGTCTTTAGGGATAAGAGGGAAGCGTGATATGGTAACTGACTCACCACGGCCACGGCCTATCTCAAGCAGGTATCTTTGTAGTGACACTTCTTTTAGCCGAGTCTACACTAGCGGCGCCCCGCGGTTTCCCGGAATAAGAAGCATGTATTACTTATGTGTTACGTGTTAACACAGGGTGTAAGCTATCTCCATTCCGAATTTCCCTCAAATCCGTTGAACCGTTACAGCATGAAGAGGTAATAAACACACTAACACACATACAAACTCTCGCATTTATAATATTAGTCATTGGTGTGATTAGAATGACTTTGCTTCACTATTTTGATATATTGCAACTTATAATATAGATCATCCATAGGATCATATCATCACGTTTTGTTTTCATATCTCAAAAAATTGTAGTTCCAAATAACCCTCCATAAACCATCCGTCGTCATGCTATTACATAGATTATCTATGCCGATACAGATTTACGATAAAATTTATAGCCGACATCGATTGATGAGCACATCAAAAAAAATTATGAACAGCTCCAACTTATAGCACTTGGTACGACCTACATTTTGACTACAGGAAATAAATGGTTGGCTTAACCCAGCGTCATCGTGAGTTCCAATTCCTAACGATAACTCTCACGGCTCGGATTTTGATGAGTTAATCGGCTTATATTTGGAGTGGAACATTGTATGGTAGGTATTCCGCATTCCGTGAAATCTAATTGCCAAAACAGATTTTGCCGGCTAAAATCGTGATTTTGTCTATATGGTTCAGTGAATTTTAAACTAAACTACATAATTATGAGCTAGTACCTAGTACTTCTCATACATCCCCCTTTGTGATAAATAATAATTACTAGTTAGAAATAATTTGTGTATATACCTTTGACATTTAAATCAGTTCACCCAATGTGTAAGGAATTCTTTAAGAACCAAGTTTCTGACATTTTCAGCAAACCCTTCCATATAATATAAATTTTCCATGACCTTATCACTCAATAATATCAGTTTGCTATATGTTAATAGGTAGGCATGTAGGTATAACTCTGATGTTGATTTATGTAGCTGTAGATCAAGTGAGATAGTTCTCTGGCATGTAAAGGCAAATTTACACAAGGAGGATTTCTAGGCGAGAATACGAATCTCTAATGGGAGAACATTCCATGTTCATGACGTCAAAGGTTGCTTACAGAGGGTGAATATGTTCTCTCCTGCTTTTCTCGTCCGTGTTCGATAAGTTTCCTTTGCTTACTTGGCGCATTAGTGAAATTGAATATAATTATAATGGGAAATAAATATAATGACCATCAAAATGATCTTTGAGATCCCATACACTTCTATCCGAAAATTATATCGTCAGCTCAAATTTAGTAAATGACCACCAAATCTTTACCGAAATTGCCACACCTCACTCTTCCGTGGTCCAACTCGCTCCTACCGCTAGAGTAAAAAACACGGATCCAGAAACTTGCGAAGGAGGTCCTGAATGAAGCGAGCGACGCGACATAGACATAGGGGAAGCGACATGCAGGGGTGACGAGCGAGACTTCTGGTGAAGCCTACTTTAGTGATCATTTACTATTTTTGGTGATCATTTAAATTTTTTTTGGTGATTATAGATAGATACTTCATTGTTAAAAACCTTAAAAATAGGTACATGAAAAACAAGTACATTTCACAGTAATCAGCATAACAATAGGCGGTCTTATCGCTCAAAGCGATCTTTTCCAGACAACCTTTGAACAGAAACAACACAACAGATTATATTTTTTATTTGGTGATATTTCTTTTGATGATTACGCAATATAAAGTGATTGTTTGCCGTTACATTTTACTAGATCTGGTGGTTAGTCATAAGCCTAATATAATTTGCCAGAATTATACAACCCTTTTAGAGGCAGAGTATGCAGAGCCTTCGGTTTGTAGCTTGACAACAACTTTGAGAGGTGAGTTCTTTTTTTCTTAAAAAACTTCACGGATGCATTTGAATTTTGTCTCGACCGCGACTTTTATATTATACAATCAGAAGCAGTATACAAGGTTAGTCTAAAATCAGAAATTATTATTCTATCACTTCTAACACAATGTTACATCTGTATATTTATAATTGGGTATAGACCCAATGATGAAGTTTATTGCGTGATTTTACCTAAATATATCCAATATTTAAGTTAAATCACGCAATCCATACTCGATAATGGACATGAGGATTTATTATGCTAATTTGTCACTCTCAATGTCCGTTGATGCGGATAAATTTTCGGGCGTATAAAACGAAACTCGCTAATTAGAGCCGGTCCGATAAACTTCATCATAACTTATGGACGGTAAATTTAAGTAAAGCGCGATTTATACCAAAGCCAATACAATGAAATATTTTCGTTTAAAACCTGTTTTGTGATTGTTTTGACCCATTTAGTTCGTTGTGAGCGAGTGTGGCTCCGTGGGAGCACGTGCGACTTTCGATCCGACGCATCCGAGTTCGAATCCCGTTGGCCTTGCACCACTGACTTCTTAAGTTATGTGCGGATTTTACACTCGCTCTAAAAACGGTAAAGGAAAACATCGTGAGGAAACCGGCATGTCCAAAAATTAATCACAAAAATTCAAGGACATGTGACATCCACCAACCCGCACTGGGCCAGCGTGGTGGATTATGGCCTATACTCTCTGTGAGAAAAGGCCCGTGTCCCAGAAGTGGGAACGTGATGGGCTGATGATGATGATGATGTGCCATGATTTCTTTTGCGCCTAATACTTTCATGCATGTTGAAATTAGTTTCAGAGCCCAGACGTGACGTGAAAGTAGATTTTTTTTGTGTCGTAAAGTTTTCAATATCGTAGTAATCATACCATCAACATCAAAGCTTTAATCTAATGGAATCAGGCGTGACGTTGCGAAAATTCATTTCAAATCTGAAACGCTAAAATAAAATAGTTTAATTCCGCTGATTATTTAAATTGAATTTATATTCAGCAGAATACTGTCATTACGTTTCAGATCAAAGTTTTAGGTGTACTTATACACCTATTGGGGTTCAGCAACAACAAAAACAACACAAGGAATATATTCCACTTTCACTAGAGACTCGAAGAGGTTTCGTTGAAAGCTATTCATAAAAAACACGTAATACTAAAGAGATGTTTACACATGAATTTGTTGATGAAAGTAATGTTATCGATCTAAATCGATTACGTCACTAGTTTTCCTTTGAATATAGCTAGTCGGGAAACGGCTAGTGGGAAAAGTTATGGAATCATTAATTACCCGGTCTGTAGGACCCTGTCAGTGGCAGAGCCTCGAGTATGCTGTTCGCCACAACTTGGAAAATAGGTTCTTGGGGCGGAATTTCTTATGAAAGTTTAACTTTGCCGTATGCAACTTTGCCGTATTTCAGTGCACCTTGTAGCTTGAAATGTGTAATAATAAGTTAGTGTTGGTCTAAGAAAACAAAAGACTCGATAGGTAAGCACAGAAATAGGTAAACAAAAGAATAAAAATCTAACTATTTCTTGTTAGAAAATTTTGCTTCGCGTAATATGTCTTTTGGTTAAGCATTGTTTACGACTTGGCGAAGATTGTACACTATGAAAACGGACATGAATGGATGTTTGTTTCTCAATCACGCAAAAAACAACAGAGTGGATTTTAATGTTTGGTATGTAGGTAGGTAGTATTTAAGGCAATTGCAATTGTTATGGGCATGCGTGGCGCTTACCATCAGGCGAACGACTTGCTCGTCTCATCACACAGTTCCATAAAAAAAGATCTGTTAGGAACAGTTAGGTGAGCTTATGATATTGCTATTGAAATTATTATTTGTATATTTTGACCAAGTTGTTTACTACCACGCTAAGATTATAAATGTGAAAGTTTGTATGTAAGTGTGTTAATATGTAAGTGTGTTTGTTCCCTCTTCACGCCACGACGGCTGAACGAATTTAAGTGTGGAATGGGAATAGTTTATATCCTGGATTAACAATTTAACACATAGACTACTTTTTATCTAGAGCGTAGAGCGAGTGTGGCTCAGCGGGAACTCGTGCGCCTTTCGATCCGATTTATTATGGGTTCGAATCCCGACTCGGCCCTGCACCGATGATTAAAGCGTGTCACGCACTACGCATATACGGTGAGATATCTGTATCTGAGCGCGTATCTGTCAATATCGCTCTCTATACTAAACTCAAGGAGCACCGCACACTAAGCAGATAGCTCGTCAAGTATCTGTAGGCACCGACATATATCGAAAGATGGTCAGATGTTATCTGCGTATACAAATACAATTCAAAATCAGAGTCTTCTGAAACAAAGTTCTGGGTGGTGCTTTTATTGTTATGGGCTGGCGTATTGCTTACCATCAGGCAAAAGACCAGTCATTCAGTTACATGAAAAAGAAACTTCTTCTGAGGAACTGTCTAATAAATCCAGAAGCAATAAACGCGAACTCATTGTAACACACTGTAAAATATATGATCCGCACCAAAAAACAAGTAGGTATAGTTAGTTTGAAGGATTCCTCGTGAATATATAATTTCGTATGCTATCGTATTTGCGAAGTGTGTTATACTTTCAGATAAGTTAAGTTTTTATACGCAGATAAAATATTACCGTATCGGCGTAATGTGTGACACGCTTTATAGTTAAGTGCAGATTTTGCACGCTCGCTCTAAAAACAGTGAAGGAAAACATCGTGATGAAACCCGCTTACGCGCTTTGGAGTGGTAGGCTCTGGCCGTGGTTTTAATACCACCCACCAAACAAAGCCATGCCGTCAAGCGACCTAGTCGTGTTTCGGGATGATGTTCGGTTTACCATCGGGGACGGGTCTGAGCATCCACTGAACTGCCGACTCTCTATAGGCCTATGTGCTCCATCTTAGGCCACATAAGCGCTTCACATCAGGCGAGATAGTGGCCAAACATAGATTTATTAAGCGAAAAATAATATATTTCGGCAAACCCCAGGAGAAACCGCGGGGTGCATCAAGTAGACCTATATTTATGTAGTGTATAATAGACTGTAGTACCATTACGTTGACATTTTCATCTCAATATAATAGAAGACACAAATCGTTTGAGTACTTTGTTTCGGTACATTATTTTAATTGATGTATTGTGTTCATCTGAAGACGTCTAGTTAATTGCTCCAGATGCCATCGCACTGCCAATTCCAACGACCCAGTCAGTGGACCTTCATTTTAATGGAATTGTATTTAAAGTCGCTACCCACATGTGTGTATGTGATAGAGATCTGATAACAATGACAGTCGAGTTATTAAAAACAATGTGACTAGCTGATGTGATTTGTCCGTGGATATAAACGGTACTTAAGTAATCAACTTTTATTTTTTAATTTTTTAATTTCTGGTGGTATTAATAATAATAATAATAAGTAAGTGTTGCCCATTACATATATAAATTAAATGCTCTAAGAGGCCTCTACGTGTTAGACTCATGTCCCCGCGCAAGCCTTCCAAAGGACCGGGTGTGTATAACCCGTGAGAGCGACATAATAATAAATACTTTATTGGGCAGAAACAATGTTCCCAAATAACCATGCATCTTAAGTAATGGCAACAGAATAATTATTTAATTTTAAACTATTCATGTATATGTGTACTATAAATTCATGGTGGGAAAAAAAATTCAGTGAATATAAAGATTACCTATTATATCATCATTTTGACATTGGAGTAGGTACGTATATCATGATCAGCCGATCACGTTCCCACTGCTGAGACACTCTCTCATAGACAGGTATTCTCTCATAGAGAGAATATGGGCCATAATCCACCACGCTTGTACAGTGCGAGTTGGTGGATGACACATGTCCTTGAATATTTGTGATTAATTCTTAGACATGCCTGTTTCCTTACGATACGACGTGGTATTAGTTATGTTATAAAATATAATATTAAGTAATTAATCTAGGTCTTTTGTATGCAAGAGGCCGTCTGGGTTGGTACCACCGCTTTTGGTGCCATTGTTGGAGCTCTTGTTGGAGCCACCCTAAAATGCTGCGCCAAAATTGAAATGGAACATGAACTTTCAGTTAGTTTCACCATAAAATACGTATGATGGATGAGTTACATATATATACAATACACAGGCAAAATATTTCAACCCTACAAAATGAAAACTATTTCTTTTTCTTAAGTTGTCAATTCAATTGTACAAATAGAAACATTGAAATGGCATTTATTACGAAAAAATCGTGATGTCCCATCACATCACGTAAAGCGTCCTTTTGGTTATTGAAAATTAATAATATAAACTCGTATCAAGCTTACTTTTAAACTGGGCTTAATATCCGTATCCCAAAGGTAATCCGTGCTAAGATTTAAAAAATCGTTAATTTTATGTGTAAGCTGTGGCATAAATAATTTAATACGAGTACCTACATAACTGTTCGTGATGGCACTTTACCACGTTAAATAATAGCATAGAATAAGTAGTGGCCAGATAAATCTATTTCCTACTATCCTACTATTATAAATGAGAAAGCTTAAGAGGATGCATGGATGTTTGTTACTCAATCACCAAGAAACTATGTGGCTTTTTTTATAACCTGCTTGAGAATAGGAAATTCGCGGGTCAGAGAAATGGAGATTTTTCTCTGGGGCGGGTGAAACCGCAGGGCGGAACCATGATAGTATTTTATAACTTCAAGTCTTACAAATAATTTTACTGAATATTCTTTCTTTATGAATTGCCTTTATATAGGACATAAAGGAAAGGAGAAAATTTAGCATAATATAATTGTTTTATTTTCGTCATAAAAACCTTAACCACATGAAATAAGTAGAAGAAAACCTTTTCTTTCTGGTCCCGAAAACATCAAAGGCTTTCAGTAAGAACTCCAATTACAAAAGAGTGTTGTCGACTACTTTATAATTGGGAACGTAAATGTCCTTTGCCTTAAAACGTCGGCGTAAAAGCGTAAAAGTAGCTACACAAAGATTAAAATAAATACGGGACCTTTCGTGTAAGCACAGTCAGAGTCACTAACAAGTATACTGTTTAGTACCATGTCGTAATCACTAGTTTAACATTTGCTTTTCTGAAATACCTTGTTATTAAAATCATTATTGCGATTAAGTAGCAAAACACAGCCCAGGGGGATCATAGAGGTAGTCATAGAGGTTATGACCTACCCCAGGGGGGACCTAGACCCCCCCTCCCTGGGGTGTGACTAGGTCGCCTAGTGATAATTACACGCCGCAATGCAGCTCTGCATTACAGTTGGTTAAAAATATGAAGACACTCAACTTCAATCATTCCCACTAATAATAGTGTGTAATTGATTTTGTTGATTAAAACTATTTTCATTTATAACAATAAAATGCTGTTTCTTTATAATTAGATTTATTATTCTAATCGAATTGGAGACTGCCCTGAATAGACCTCGACTATATGACCCCGTCCTGACTTGAAAGCTGGATCCGCCCTTGGTACCATGGTCGGGCCGTTTCTGACAAATTAAATTAAATTTTTCACAACACTACGAGCTTCATGTCCAAACGTGCCTTCAAAGGGTGCCTTTGTCAACATAGAATAGGCTTTTAACCATGGCAAGATAAATACATTACTCTCACACAAAACACGGTTTATTTTTAAGACCAGAACACATCCATCACCGCCTGTGCGTGACAATGTCGGAAAAATTATATACTTTGCTGCGAAGGAAATCTTTGCGGAGATAATTATTGGACCAGAAGAAAGCGTTTTTGTATGAACTTTTGAGATAAGAAATATTTCTTGTGGAAAGTAATTCTTCAAGTTTGCAACCGTTTTCCTCAAATTATTATGAAAAATTATATCTTTTTTCGGTAAAGTAGGCATTTTGGACTTAGACTTTATTAGATGATGGAAAATTTCATGTCCACAAGCCATGCAGTAGTTCTAAAATAGATTCAAAAGGTCTGAAAATGTTCGCGGGCCACGATATCTTTTATAATTTTGCTATGGTCACAGTATCCGTAAGTAACTGCTCCCCACGGTTTCACCCGCGATTTCCCGGGATAAAAATTTCATCAAAATCCGTTCAGTGGGTTCTGCGTGATTGAGTAACAAACATCCATCCATCAATCCATTCTTCCTTCCATTGTCACAAACTTTCGCATATATAATATTATGTATTAAGTAGGATAGGATAGGATATAAGTAAACTCCCTGATGAAGATGCTGATATTACTATTAAGTATCTTCGTTGTCATGAATCATGCTCGAAACATCTGACTAGAAACCAAATACGTGATGTACCTCCCGTTTCTGAAACAAATCTAATTAATGATTAATTTGATAAAGAAGAGTAGGGACTGTCTAGGTTACGCCGTGCCTTTTAATTCACTTATTTCAATGAAAAAGGTTCCGTCTATATACCCCGCAATAATTAGAAATTGAATTATTTAAACGAACCAATTACGTTTAATTGAAAATGGTTTGGAGCTCCTGGTTATTGTTTCCCGCCACCTTATGAGATTAGTTCGGATTACGGCTTACTAACTCTACCCACGTTACCTGTGGAGTGTAAAGCAGCCGTCACACAAAGAGCTAGAAACTTAACTAAGGTTTTAATAGAGAAGTCAGACGACGACAGAGTTAAGCAGAATGTGTAAAACGAGGTAGAGTAATAATAGTCATTCTGTTAAGTAGACTACTTGATGTTTTATACTTTGCAATTCTGCGTTTAGTATTTTACGCATCCTACATTGAAGTTGATCTGACCTTTTGGGCATTTTGTATATTAGGCATTTCGCTTTTTGTATTTAGACATAGTGCTTCTTAGTCAGCTTGCAATCAAAGAAGTTTTGCTATCTGATCAGGAAAGGTGTATTGCGCATAGTCTAGATTTTAGAGCTCAACTAGTAAAGCTGGTTTTGGATTACTTCGTTTATGGCCTATTCAGATCGAATAGTTTGCCATCTGAGTAACTCCTGCCTACTCTAGCACTATGTAAATAAAATAGTATTTTTGCAAGCTAGTGGATAGAGATACTAGAGCTACTAATAAACTTACGTGGTACATATTTATTTACATTCAATGATCCTGGCCCCTAAATAGGATTCCCTGTTTCTAGGAAACCAAAAAACAATGAGGAGGTTAATTTAGCGCAGCTATAAAATAGTATGCTATTATGTGATGAGATGACTAAGGTTTGTAAACTATGGTGAGTCGAAAAATTCATTATAAATATGTATAAACGGCTACACTCACGTTATGGTTGTGTCGGAATAAATCTGCGCCGCGAATCCAAAGCCTAAACTCCCGGAAGAAGAACATCCTAATTGTCCGAACCTGGTCGGAGTTATTATGACACAATCATAACATGAGTGTAGCCGTTTATATTTATACATGACTTTCTAGCTAGAACTTTACTAACAATCCTACAGTTATGTACTTGTTCTTGGTCTGACATCACTTTGAGCTAATAGGTGTTAATGGCTCTACAGCTATCTTCTTTTCTTCTTATCTTCTGTTCTGTAGCGCTCGTAGCGTAGTTCGCCTAGCCATTCATAACAGATCGCAACGTTCAAAGCGGTCAAACATTGGATGGGTGACCATTTGTGTGGTATTTACATCTGAGCGCTACCCTGCTTCCGAGGACAGGTTAACCCGTCGGTCCTGGTTGTTGTCTTAAGAGTCGAGAACAGTCGTTAGGCCTTCTTATTCAGTCTAAAAACTCCGACAGCAGTAGTTCCTCACACCCACACGAGAGAAAAAGAATCTCTAGAGCTATAATTACTCTATAGCTATTAATAAAATACGAAAAAAAAATACGTACCTACTACGATCACATACATGCATAGATCCTATAGCCCCTAACTAGGATTCCCTGTATTTAGGGAACCAGGAAGTATGAGGACCATGGTCCCATGACACCCAGACACGAAACAAATGCTAGCGTTTTTTTTTTCTTTGCACAAGTATTGGTCCCGTCGCGGGAATCGAACCCGCACCTTCAGTGGTGTATGAGATTTGAGCCAACTTGCCCAACCACTACACCACACAGGCTGTCGCTGTTGATAATAAGTAAATAACACGATACCAACTATTAAAACCAGTCAGACAATATTCAGGAAGTTTTTATTGACACAGTATAACTTTAATAACAGAAGGCTCTGCAAACAGTGATCGAGAGCGCAAATATAACAGTTGGGTCATTATTAGGGGAAGTCTTTTAACTTTCTGATTAGTTCCTAATATAGCAATATACAGACAGAGTTTTGCCACACTAAATTAAAAAATAGGCTGTGTAGCAACCTCACTACGCTTACGCTGCGTGTACTACGAGCTTACGCATGCCTGCTCACAGATGGCGCTGATATTAATGGCCATACAAAGGTGCGAAATTCCATACAATCCTGCATCGCGCAAAGTTCGTATGACAGATGACATATACAACTTCCAAGTTGGAAGTTGTATAGGTCATCAGTCGTACGCCACTGAACCTACTTGGAAGTTCCAAGTAGGCTCAGTCGGACAGCTGTCCCCGGGGCAATAACACCGGCTTGGTCGGAAGATCTTCCTTATTAAATGGAGGCGTATATCGTGAGCAGTGAATACCAAAGCCACTTACGTATCCACTACCACATAATATTTAATACCTAGTAGAAGTCACTACCACAGAATAGATAATAGTACCCACTACCCTCCATACTGCAGCTCTGCTGAAAGTTTTAAATGACTGCGCATAAAAGATTTTAGATATTAGCTCTACATATCTGCACAGGATACCTTATTAATTTTCACTCAGTTGGCTTTTTTATACTTTACTTTTATGACTTCATTCTCCAATGTAATAGATATAGCTACATATAAAAGATAGAGCTTTTTATATTGGTACGTCCAGAAAGGAGCTTAATTTGATGTAGCAAAATTATTATAGGAAACAACTTTTACGATATTACAATATTTTAAATTAATTTAATTCATATTCATTTATTCATGCTCATACATATATTATTACAGACAGGTGTTAAAATAGTGTCACAAAGTATGCTATAAGTATGTACCCTGTAAGGGTGTTGCATAATGAGTGCAGTTCTATTATGATTCAACATTCCGATTCAAATTCATTATAAGTATCTACATTATTAATTTAATTTAATGTCATAAGTAGTCTGTGCTTAGTCACTATATATATAGTCAATTTCAATTTACAAAATAAAAAATCAGAATGTTATTCATATTGATATATGTATAGTTAATTGATAAAATAACGTAATAGATAGAAAAAAAATATTTAATTTATATTAACAGAACCAATTAACAATTATGTACAAATATATAGAATGATAAAAACTTAACTAACCTACAACAAAATTAAAAATGAAATTAAATATAAAACACAGAATTTAGGTCACCGTCCGCGGGCAAGGTGCCCAAAAAGCTGGCGACGTTACCTCGTCGAATGGCCAGACTAATTCGTTGGCCGAGGTAAGCGCCAGCTCTTTGGTCACCTGTTGTTTCTATGAGGCTCATTGATAGAATAAAGTATTAAATGCTACTAAGCCAAATTGGGATTTATGTCATAATAATTAAGATTTATATTTCCATTTCCATTTCAATTTCAATTTCTTTTCAATAATAACAATAATAATTTATAATGTCTACATATCTATCCTGAATATTCCTTGTACTCTTCCACCGAATAATAAGCTTTTTTGCATAAGAAACTTTTTAGCTTTCTACAAAATAAGTAATCTTTTTCTTTGGCTTCATCTTCTGATATTTTATTGTAAATTGATAAAGATCTATAATATGCGCGATTTTAAACTTGTAGTAAGTAGAATTAACTTATCTTTATATCGTCTATTATAATTCTGGTTCATTTCGATGTTTGACCTATACAGATGTCGGTTTTTTCTTACAAAGATCTGTAGTACGTATATTGAAGGTAGGTTAAGGATTCTTTGTTTTATAAAGTGAGGTTTGCATGTCTGTCGCTGTTATATACGAGTATTGACTAATTTTCTAATACACTTCTTTTGCAAAATAAATATGTCATTCAAATCGCTGCTTTCTCCCCACAAGATGACACCGTAATTAAGCAAGGAATATACATAGGCGTAGTACGCTGAGAGCGCAGTTTCATAGTCAGTATACTTAGGGCATAAACAAATTGACTAAATTTGGATTTCATATTTTTAATATGTTTTTTCCAGTTAAGGTGAGTATCGAGAGTTAGGCCTAGAAGAGTAATCCTTATTAACACTCCGGGGTTGTAACGCATACCTACCTACGAGCTACGTAGGTAGGTATCCATACTAACACTGGTAAATATACCTTTATTAAATAGGTCTTCATCTCCTCTGGGCGAGTGGTTAACCCTAGCGTCACCCGAAGCCCTGCGATATAGCTTAACGGCTATTATCTTAAAATAACAACCGGGCGACCACTGAAGCACGGCACCCTCAGATGAAAATACCACACAAGCTGTCACCCAACCAAGTAGTGACCGCTGTGAATTTTGCTTAACCCATTAGATTACTTATGAACGGTTAGTTGAGCTAAGCTACAAGCGCTACGTGAAACTGATTATAATGACAATTCAAGCTGACTGTATTATTTAAAAAAATGTGTGTTGTTCCAGGTAATCTCTGAAAGTCTACTGTATGGATACTACATAAAGCAGTCGTTTTATGTTGGAGTTATCAAAGGTAAGCCTTTGCTTCATAAATTAATAAATACCAAAAAGTCGTAAAATAAAAATAAAAGTCATTAATAAATACGAAAACCTAGCAAAAACTATTAAATAATTATTTTACGTATATAGTAAAACTACTCTATGGTCATATTTGTGTGGTACAGAAGTAGTTGCACTATTTTAGTATGAAAGTTTTCGTGAGTTTGATTCATTATAAATATTTAATAAAACGGCTAGGACTCACGTAGTTTGTCGAATTAGTCGACCTAGGTTTCGAGCATGTCCGATGCTCTTCATCAGGGGCGAGTTTACGCTGCGAGATCGCGGCGACCACTGGCGGTGTCAAGGCGAGATGCGCGGGCGGCCGCCCGCTCCGCACGACGCGAGGGGGGAGGTGGCGTCGGCGGCGCCTGCGGGGAGCGCCACGCGCCTCTCGCGCGCTGTCGTGTTGCCGACGACGACCGCACTAATGTCGGCACGAGTTCTTCATCATCGCTGACAGCGTCGTCGCCGAAAGTTCCATCACACACTGTGCTGACTGTGTCACACTCTAGACTACCTACCACATTCTGTGTCGAGGTAGCATTAAGAAGTGGTTTCCACGCTGCAGACAACAACCATCCACGGTCCCGGTTGAAGTTAGGACATCGAGCGATCTCTATAGCCTTACGCACTTTTCGAGGTACGAAGAACTTCTCTCTGGACAGTACGGAGGCTTTGTCAAACCTGATGTAATGTTTGACGTCTGCGAGATGTGCATGCTCTGCCAGAGCTGATTTTGTTGTGTCCACATTCTTAATGCTCCTTATGTGTTCGGTAAGTCTAGTTGCAATATTGCGTCGCGTTTCGCCTATGTAACACTTGCCACAGTCGCGCGGTATACTGTAGACTCCTGGCACTTTCAATGGATCACTATCCTTCGGTGAGCGTAGCAGCTGTCTGAGTTGACCCGGATGACGGAAGAACGCCTTGATGTTGTACTTACGTCGTAAGAGATATCCGACTTTGTCCGTTACTCCTCTTACGAACGGCAAATAAACCGGAGACCGTTCCACCCTGGGTGGCCGCTTTAGCTCACTTGGATTCAACCACCGAGAACACTGACGCCAATTGTAACCATTACTCTCCAATACACCTCTTACGTGCTCAAGCTCGCTCTCTACGTATTGAGGGTCACACAACTTAAGCGCTCGATTGATCAGCGATCTTGGCACCGAAGATAAATGCGCAGGATGGTGATGTGAGTCCGTTTGTAGGTATCGGTCTGTGTGAGTCGGCTTACGGTGGACAGTATGGCTCAGGCTGCCATCAAGTCCACGAATCACCCGGACATCTAAGAATGGCAATACCCCTCCACTCTCTTCCTCCACAGTGAAGCTGATATTGCCATGCAGTGAGTTCAGGTGCTCAGTGAACTGAGACAGATCTTTCTCGGCGATTATAGCGAAGACATCGTCTACGTATCGCCACCAGTATCGCGGTTTCACAGGAGCGTCTTCCAGTGCAAGACCTTCAAACCACTCCATGAAAATGTTCGCCACCACTGGCGCAATTGGAGAACCCATGGCTACTCCATCAACCTGCAGATAGTACTCACCTCTCCACATAAAATATCCACTTTTCAGACAGAGTTCTGCCCACGCAATATACTCAGTAGGTAAATCAGAGAGGCTTTGACGTCACTTCTCTGTTCACGAATGTACCAGTAGATGAGACTATAGACATTATTAGGGCTATCATCCAGGATTCTGATTTACCTACTGAGTATATTGCGTGGGCAGAACTCTGTCTGAAAAGTGGATATTTTATGTGGAGAGGTGAGTACTATCTGCAGGTTGATGGAGTAGCCATGGGTTCTCCAATTGCGCCAGTGGTGGCGAACATTTTCATGGAGTGGTTTGAAGGTCTTGCACTGGAAGACGCTCCTGTGAAACCGCGATACTGGTGGCGATACGTAGACGATGTCTTCGCTATAATCGCCGAGAAAGATCTGTCTCAGTTCACTGAGCACCTGAACTCACTGCATGGCAATATCAGCTTCACTGTGGAGGAAGAGAGTGGAGGGGTATTGCCATTCTTAGATGTCCGGGTGATTCGTGGACTTGATGGCAGCCTGAGCCATACTGTCCACCGTAAGCCGACTCACACAGACCGATACCTACAAACGGACTCACATCACCATCCTGCGCATTTATCTTCGGTGCCAAGATCGCTGATCAATCGAGCGCTTAAGTTGTGTGACCCTCAATACGTAGAGAGCGAGCTTGAGCACGTAAGAGGTGTATTGGAGAGTAATGGTTACAATTGGCGTCAGTGTTCTCGGTGGTTGAATCCAAGTGAGCTAAAGCGGCCACCCAGGGTGGAACGGTCTCCGGTTTATTTGCCGTTCGTAAGAGGAGTAACGGACAAAGTCGGATATCTCTTACGACGTAAGTACAACATCAAGGCGTTCTTCCGTCATCCGGGTCAACTCAGACAGCTGCTACGCTCACCGAAGGATAGTGATCCATTGAAAGTGCCAGGAGTCTACAGTATACCGTGCGACTGTGGCAAGTGTTACATAGGCGAAACGCGACGCAATATTGCAACTAGACTTACCGAACACATAAGGAGCATTAAGAATGTGGACACAACAAAATCAGCTCTGGCAGAGCATGCACATCTCGCAGACGTCAAACATTACATCAGGTTTGACAAAGCCTCCGTACTGTCCAGAGAGAAGTTCTTCGTACCTCGAAAAGTGCGTGAGGCTATAGAGATCGCTCGATGTCCTAACTTCAACCGGGACCGTGGATGGTTGTTGTCTGCAGCGTGGAAACCACTTCTTAATGCTACCTCGACACAGAATGTGGTAGGTAGTCTAGAGTGTGACACAGTCAGCACAGTGTGTGATGGAACTTTCGGCGACGACGCTGTCAGCGATGATGAAGAACTCGTGCCGACATTAGTGCGGTCGTCGTCGGCAACACGACAGCGCGCGAGAGGCGCGTGGCGCTCCCCGCAGGCGCCGCCGGCGCCACCTCCCCCCTCGCGTCGTGCGGAGCGGGCGGCCGCCCGCGCATCTCGCCTCGACACCGCCAGTGGTCGCCGCGATCTCGCAGCGTAAACTCGCCCCTGATGAAGAGCATCGGACATGCTCGAAACCTAGGTCGACTAATTCGACAAACTACGTGAGTCCTAGCCGTTTTATTAAATATTTAGTAGTTGCACTAGTACACGCGATAAAATCTAATAAAGGTTGTGCTGTTCAATACTTAACAAAGCCAATGAATGTATAATGATTTAACTGCACAATACAGGAAGGCTCTTTTCACAATTCATTACAGCCGTAAAACCTACCTATAAAATATAAATCAATGTTTTATAGGTGTAGCAAAGTATGTACCTATTCAAAGACGTTCCATTTAAAAGTAATTTCCTTTGGTATTGTGTTTCAGGTTGTCTTTTTACGATTGAAATACTCCAACTTAAGGGCTTCACTTGAACCTGTTTGATCCAATCTTGAAACACACGCGTTCTGTGAGCACTGATCAGCGAAGCGTTGAGTTCTGAATATTCATGAAGGAGTTGAACAGTCACTTCTCAATTTCATTTTCAAGGCTGCTTGTCGGTACTGTATGTAACCTATAGAAGTAATAATAATAATAATAATAAAGGCCAGGGGCGACTTTGTGGCGAGTCGTCGGTGTGTGGCGACACTGAGCCTTATCCTGAGATTCTCTCTGGGGCTAAATGATATCCCTGACCCCCGGCTTGCCTTAACTGGCCGTCCGGGGGTGGAGATGCAAGAGCCAAGAACTAAGCTCCAAGGGTGGAAGTGTTAAAGGGCATAACGCCGGGAGTTGCATTTAAGTGAAACTGCAGCACACCTCTCGCCACCCACACCAACGTTGCCCCTCTCGTCGCCAATGTACGGCGGCCCTTAAGGCAGGTGGTGACTCGCCACCCACTAAACGGGCCCCGTTTAGTGGGTGGCGAGTCACCACCTGCCAAAAATTTTTTTATGAGGCGGAACTGGCAGGTGCCAAGGTCTCATATCATAGACCGGTTCTCATCCATTAAAAATTCACCTCAATAGCCCAATCATAAGTCATTTCCATATCTCCAATAATAGTCCTCGCACTTATCGGGGGCTGTCTTTGATTGCATCTTCTTAATGATGCACTTCCGAGACAGTACCCGATAAGTGTTGCCCATTACATATATAAATTAAATGCTCTAAGAGGCCACTACGTGTTAGACTCATGTCCCCGCGCAAGCCTTCCAAAGGACCGGGTGTGTATAACCCGTGAGAAAGAGCGACATAATAATAATAATTAACGCTTTATTGTATACCGAACAAGAAATTAACAAGGTACACGAAATATTCTTACAGACTATAGTACAACGGGCGGACTTATCGCTAAAAGCGATCTCTTCCAGTCAACCTTTGGATAGAAAAAACTAAAGGATTAAGTATTTATACTACTTCCTACTAATTCTATAAATGCGAAAGTTTATGAGGATGGATCACATGGATAGATGGATGGATGGATAGATGGCTGGATGGATGGGTATATGGATGGATGGATGGATGGATGGATGGATGGATGGATGGATGGATGGATGGATAGATGGATAAATGTATAGATGGCTGGATGGATGGGTGTATAGATGGATGGATGGATGGATGGATGGATGGGTGTATGGATGGATGGATGAATGTCACTCAAAAATTACTTCAAGACATATGCTACTTTTTGTTCAGGGAAACCGCGAGGAGAAACTAGTGTCAAATAATCCACACTTCCACATTGATTTCAAATGCGAAAGGAACTATGTCTGTCTGTGTGTTTTCACAACTAAACTGCTGATCTGATCTTGATAGGTACAGAGATAGTCTGTAGCACGGAGAAGGACTTTGGATTTTCATTCCTGTTTAACACGTAATTCCCAAGGGATCGTGATATAACCAAACCCCACACGTAAGTCGCGGGCATCAGCTTATCAATATATCATCGATACATCACCATTGCTGCAATATATTATGTTGTAGCAATATATTATCGATACATCACCATTGTTGCCATTTGACTATAATTTGTAAACAAAATATTATCATTACAACATATACATTTTATCAAAAAAAAAACTGACTTCAATGTATCATCAAAGTCCAAGGTATGAAATTTATATGGAACCACTTCATAGCTGTACTGAACTCAACGCAAAAAAATGTTCCATATCGGTTCATAAATAACGGAGTTCTGAGGTAATAAACATAAAAAAACATACATAGAGAACCTCCTCCTTTTTTGAAGTCGGTTAAAAATATTATTTACTCAATATCTTTGACGGCCTCTGTGGTGTAGTGGTTGAGCTGGTTGGCTCAAATCTCATACAGCACTGAGGTTGCGGGTTCGATTCCCGCGACGAAATGTTTGTGCAAAGAAAAAAAGTGTTTCGTGACTGAGTGTTCTGGGACCATGGGGTCCTCATAGTTCCTGGGTTCCCTAGATACAGGGAATCCTTGTTAGGGGCCAGGATCTATGTAAGTGCTCGTTGGGTGTATTTGTTATTATTATTTTATTATTCAATATCTGTTTTGCTTCAACAATGGCTATGAATATTCACAATATATTATTCCCCTCTTTCAACCGGCGACAAAACGCATTTCAAACACTGTATTGTTTACGCACAAAGTCCATAACAATGCGGACCTCGGTATATTCACCGCGAAACTCACACATCCCGTACACACATCACACACGTGTGTACAATCAGCGACAATTGGACATCGACATTACGACAAGAGTTAGGTTTGTAGGTCACAGGCAGGAGGATGCAAAAGAAACCAAAATGCTTTAGTTCTACATTTTTTTATGCTAATTAATCTAAATGGTGACAACGGTTTGATGTGAGAACCAGAAGTGACGGTCTGGGGGAAACAATACGTTATGAAAAGTCAGAAAGAGATGGCATGATGTGCTGCGTCAGCGCCGCGTGTCTCGTTCCTGCGGGCAGTTGGGATGCACCACTACGTCAAACGTAACAAGTTGCGAATAACCCCCGACGCAAAAAGGAGGAGTGTTATAAGTTTGACTACTATGTGTGTCTGTCTGTGTGTTAGTCTGTCGCAACGGGTGAAAGGATTTGGATGGGTTTTTTTTTATTTGAATGCTTAGATATTAATTATTGGTTTTTTGTGTCGGGAGTTTTTTAAATTTTCAGTTTGTTTAAAGTCACACTCACAACTCGGGTAGTCAAGAGCGAGAACATAAAAAACAATAGGTTTACGCACTAACGGGTGTGCAGCACATTTAACGAGATTAGTGACCTTTGTGGAGGTAAGGTAGTTGGTGGAGGAAACCGCAGTTTGCCAATGTCACGTGGTATGATAAACTATCAATGGAAGGAGATTGTTCGGTGCTATAGGATGTTCATTTGTTTTGTGCACTCCTGAAAGCTGACCTGCGAGGTGCGGCTGGGTTGTGGCACAGTAACGCGAGAGAGCTATGAGATTTAAAATCTTTGACATGTAACTGCAATAGCATGCTACTAATATGGTATTTCGTCAACATTCATTGCTCCTAGCAGCCATAGATATAATAATATTATATAGGTACATTTTATTTTTAAGTTGTGGTAAAAGTTGGGAACACTAAAGTATAGTGGAATTGAAAAAAAATCTGGTTCTGAAATAAAATCTTTAGCGCTTCTGTCACCGACTGCACGTGCAAACAAATGAGCACAGAGTGTGTAGCAATAAAAGCGAAACAAAAGTTCTAGCAGTGTTTTCCCGTTTTAATATCAACAAGTCTCTTTCAACCTACTAGTTCCAATTATCTCTTCTATCTGTGGTAGTTCCTAGATTAGTAGCTACTATTATCTATTCTGTGGTAGGCTACTGGCATTTTGCAGGACTTTGATTACTACTCCAGTATTTTTTTGTTATCGTGTCCGTTGGTAATACCTATTTTTGAAAATTAGTGTAATTAATACAATAAATCTTTTGTTATAATCATAATCATTTATTAATTGTAAATATGGGTACAATTGGTCTTTATTCTATGTTCTATGTTTTGCAAAGAATATGTTTAGTTCAAAGAGTCAAGGAAATAAAGCTATGTCTCGTTACAAATACACATACGGTCAGTAAGTAGGTAAAGAACCTATGACAAAAATGAACTCCCCGAGCCGATACATAAAAAGGTCATAATTCTATTTATTCTGTCTTATTTTCATATTTTCTTTTTTATTGGATTTTCATACACTTTGTCACAGAATAAAAAATTGTCATTTTTCCTCTGGCCTGCAGTGATGAGACGTATTTAACGAAAAATAAATAATGCGTAAAAGAAATTTTTAAGATAAAGCTTTTATTCAAATAATATAAATTTATAATATAAAAAAAATAAGATAACAGACGTAAAGCTTGTCCTTAGACGTCATAAGTGTTTAATTCATGAGCATAACATATCTCGCTACGATATCCGTTTTTGTTACTTTATTTTATTTTCTTCATTTTTTTAGTATCTACATTTTATTAAATAAATGTTCATAAAAGATTTTTTTATCCATTATGTATTATGTTCTTTTTAGGCGCCTACTCTATTAAGTCTCATTTTCATTGGACGATAGAGAACGAATTCGGGGTGCGGGAGATTTTTAAACGATAATACCTGCATTCCCTGCATCCGGAAGCCGTTTTTGTTACACTCGATAGGAGTGCGGAAGCTTCATTGTAGTAGCATGCAAGGAGCTATTTTTTATAAATGTAATAATAATGATTTCTTTTCCAAATTTACACAAATCCGGTATACAATTAAATTACATATTGATTTACACATACACTGATTTAATGTTAAATTATCGGTGGGTGCCAAACCAGGGCCCTAATTCACTATGACAACATGGTGATTCCTTGCTTCAAGGTCACGTCGATTCCTTCATTATAATTTTTATTTTCTTTTTATCTCTATAACCACGACGGCACTTGACCGTCCTATTACTGATTTTGGAACATGAGTGGGTGTGGAATTAATAAGGTTCACTGGATAACACCGACGTATAACCTATTCGAGGTGGTTGACCTATCCTTTATTTTATACCACTAAAGTTCTAACAATGTAGATATTTTATCTATTATTCATAAGCTCGACCGCAATGGCCTATTATGCCGACGTTGCTGTAGCCTTAGGTTGTTTCTAGGAAGTTTTAAGGAAACTTAATTAGTACAGTAGTCCACCCACTTATAACAAGAAACAGTCATTAAAATTATCAGGAGAATTCTGTAAACATGCACTTGATTATAAAAGTTTTATTAATTAGGCTAAAATAAAATCTGCTATTCACGAAGTTACAATTTCTCTCTTTTAAAGTTTTCGCACTATTATTTTCCGATATTTTCTTAGTACCTACCTGAGCGTCAGAAAGGGTTTGATTAATGTCACACTATAACACCCTAACGCTCGCAATTCAAATCAAATTCAAATCAAATATAAAACATCACATCTTCTTACATTGTTTACGATGGCCAAAAATCATTGTATATTTCGCAGCCAGGCCGCTAGTTGAACGACGCAGTTTAGTTAAGGGGCTAGGCTGTTGATTGAACGGCGAATTAAGCTAGTTGGCTGCGACATATATATATATATATATCATCATCAGCCCATTACGTTTTGACTGCTGGGACTCGGGCCTTTCCTCATAGAGAGAGTATGGGCCATAATCTACCACGGTGGCCCAGTGCGGGTTGGTGGATGTCACATGTCCTTGAATTTTTGTGATTAATTCTTGAATATGCCGGTTTCCTCGCGATATTTTCCTTCATTTTAGAGCGAGTGAAAATCTGCACATAACTTAAGAAAGTCAGTGGTGTGGACCCAGTGGGATTCGAACTCGGGTGCGTCGGATCGAAAGTCTTCTCACTGAGCCACACTCCCTCCCCCTTGTACATTTTCATAGTTTTCCCACATTTTCAAAACATATTATTGTATCAAAGATTAACTCTTTACTCATATATTTACCTCACATTCCGCAAGACATAATAGACTAAAGCTCTCTCGTAAACACTCGACTTCACAAAACCATAATATAAGTTATGCAATTCACTTTTCAGCCCGGCTTTTCATGCACGCATGTTTTACCACCACAGAATGTACGTATGTAATGTATAATTTAATTCTGAGCTAGGTTGAACTGAAAATAAAGTCAATGCTGGCTTTTACAAAAAGAAGATTTTGTTTAAGTTTGTTCATCGAAGTTTATGAAACTTTGTTGATTTTTTTACAAAGTGATTCGTGGCAAAAATTTAATATCACCACTGATAACAGAGCTACCTACGTAAGAACTAGCTTCATTAGTCTTTAAATTAGCTTTTTATATGAAATAATTGGACAACGAGCTAAATTACTGGGCATATGAGACTTAATATCTGATGTTTCGGGGTGAAGAGCGCAATGCAGTGCTACGCAGTACTTTTTATGGTATTATAAGGTCTGGGTGGCACTGCTACTGTTATGGGCAAGCGTGGCGCTTACCATCAGGTGAACTAATTGCTCGTCTCTTCACTCAGTTCCATAAAACCTATGGGGTCATTACAGGCATTTATATAGTACAAATGCTTTAACTCTATAACTCTTACGCCTATAACTCTGATGTCTCGGGGTGATTGACAATACAGTACTAGAGCTATTTATGGTATTTATTAGTTATGGGTGGCACTGCAACTGTTGTGAGCAGCGCTCGGCGCTTACCATCAGGCAAGATAATTGCTCCTCTCTTCAATCAGTTCCATAAAAAAAATAACTCGATACGAACTAAAAACGAACAATCCATCCAAAGGTTGTCTGTAATTGTGTTACCCTAGTCAAGGTTAGTCCTTTTTTTCATTTATATTTGTGATATTCAATAAAGTGTCATTGTATTGTATTGTATATACATATAACTCTTTAATATCGATAATGTCGTAAATATTGTGCTATTAACAGACAGCCTCTGTGGTGTAGTGGTTGGGCAGGTTGGTTCAAATCTCATACATCGCTAAGGTTGCGGGTTCGATTCCCGCGACGGGACAAATGTTTGTGCACAAAAAAAAAAGGCGCAAGCATTTGTTTCGTGTCTGGGTATACTGGGACCATGGACCACATAGTTCCTGGTTTCCTAGATACAGGGAATTCTAGTTAGTGGTCAGGATCTATGTATGTGATCGTTGGGCGTTATTTTTTTTTACTGGTTATTTAGGCTTGCGTTTGACCACTACCACACACACTTACCTACACACGCGACACGCTTACCTAGAAGATACCTGTTCACTCTCGATTTGAAGACTCCCAGGTTGTAGTTATTCTGTGTACTGTCCACGTAAAGCGAGGTTGCCGTCTGTTTTTCATGTACCGTTCTAGAAGTCGTCTTCAATGCGGCAGTAAAACCAATTTAGGGCCTATAAAACGCACAATGGCTTTGATTTCCTTTATTGTGTATCGCGCGCGTCATCCGAGTCTCTTTATGCGCGAATATATTTCTTTTGTGAACGAATTAAATAAAATTACTTAATGGAAAACGTTAGATGTTTTTTCCTTTTTGGTGGAGTGTTGGGATTATTGTGTTTACACATGGTTTCACAAAACTGTAATGTCAATAACAAAGTTTTGAGAGCTGTTATAGGATCTAAACTTTAATGTAGGTAAATCGTGGTAGGTCTCTCGTATGCGATAGGCCGTCTGGGTAGGCACCATAGCTTTGCCAGTTATTCTGCCGCAAAGCTGTAGTGCTCAAGCATTACTGTGTTCCGATTTGAAGGTAACCAGCGAAATTACTGGGCAATTGGGCATTTTAGACTTAATATCTGATGTATCGGGGTGATAAGCGCAATGCAGTGTTATGCAGTGCTTTTTATGGTATTAAAAGTTGTGGGTCGCACTGAAGTTGACGACCAGCTCGTCTCATCACTCAGTTACATTAAATAAAATAAGTTTTACTAACGGTTCCACTATTTTTAACTAATTTTAGTACCCCTTTTTTTATTATTTTTTTTCAATATTTTTGAAGAATAAACCAAAATGCACACAGCTTATAATGTGGTCTACATTCCAAACAAAAGTGCAGTTCACAGAAATGCTGACATTGTGCCAGTTACCGGTGGTAGGTTTCTAGTATGCGAGAGGCCGCCCGGGTGGGTACCACCACTTTGCCAGTTATTGTGCCGCCAAGCAGTAGTGCGCAAGCATTACTGTGTTCCGATTTGAAGGGCATTGTAGCCAGCAAAATGACTGGGCATGGAACTTAACAGGTAATGACGACTCAGGGTGACGAGTGCAGTGCAGCGGCGCGCAGGATTTTGCAAAACAAAGTTCTAGGTGGTGCTGCTGTTACTGTTATGGGCAGGTGTATTGCTTACCATCCGGCGAACGACAATCTCGGATCGACACTCGCAGCTAAATTTAAAAAAGTTAATAATTGGTGCGACTATACTATTCACTTGCTGCTTTCCAGGACTTTATCCAAATACATATAAAGTTCTATTCCACCTAAAACTACGTAAATAATTTGCGCTCAATAAATTTAAATCAATCTTTTAGTAATCGTCAATATATTAATACCCCCTTTGCTCACTGTCTCATTTAACTTGAGTCTATGACTCCAGACGTCTGACTCGTTCCGAAGGGACTTATTAAATTTTTGTTTGCGTCGCACTCGTCTTCCAGGGAATATGCAAACAAGGCAATATGTCTCCAGCGGAAAAATATGAAGAAACAAATGACCCGTGACAAATGTCTGGTACCTATCCTGTGACATATGTCTGTTATAAATTGTCTCAATTTCTACCAGTCGGTCTTATGGAGTTGTTTATACCTAAAAGACTTGAATAAAGCCATATTCTACTTTAATTTTAATATTATAAACGCGAAAGTTTGTAAGAATGGATGTATAGATGTACCTTTGCTACTCTTTCACGCAAAAACTACTGAATGGATTTTGATGAAATTTGGTATAGAGATAGCTTATACCCTGGAAAAACACATAAGCTACTTTTTATTACGGGAAACCGCGGGTGAAACCGCGGGCGCAGCTAGTACTTTATTATTATTTTAGTTTGTTTATTAGTTAACTTTTATTTAACGATGGATTGTGTGTCCGATACGGTGGTAGTCATTGTAATAATTGACGTTCATAACTTATGAATTCAGTTGTAGCATCACAGACGCACTTATGATTCATAAGTGCTTCATAAGTGCATATGTGATGCTACAACTGAATAAAGAACTTTTGAACTTGAACTTAAATTTGAGTGTGTGTGTGTTAGTATTTTAATTTTCCTTTTCTGTCTATTAGTTAAGAAATGTTTATTATAAAAAATGCAATCTAGTAGTACGCCTTTAGAAGTGTCTACTGTGTATGTTTGGTTTATATTCTTCTCTAAATATCTGTGTAAACTTTTAATTGGCCTTCAGTTATTTTTACTTATTTTTTACTTATATACTGATTTAGCCGTTAGTTTTACTTGAAAATAAAATAAAAATAATAATACCGATATTATTATTTTATTATGTTTGTTACCGAAGAACTGTCATTTATAAACTGATTTGGAAAATTATTTTTGCCTTGGATTCAGTAAAGCTTCAAGGTGACTCCATATAAATTTTATTGATTCGTCCTTGGACTTCAAAGATATGTACATCAGAATTGAAGTTGGTTTTTTTTTTATAAAATCAATTAGTTTGTGCTCTGTTTTAGGTTTGCAGTAGCAACGTACAAAACAAAGATTATGTTAATCTATTTCCTACTGAACTTCAATCAAAATTGAACCGATGCGTTCATCGGTTCTCAAGCTAAATCGATATTTAGCTTGAGAACAGCTAAACCTAGATTGTTAAAACTTTTAAATATTTTTATTTAACAAAATAACTACTATATTTATATATTTTAGTATTGCCCCTGCGAATTGCAACCTTTTCTTCCTTCCAACAAAGAAAACCTGTATAACGTTATTAAATATACATAAAGTAACGGCGGAGAACCAAACAAGACAAGCTAACAACATTTCCTGCGACTTGCGGAACACGGGGAACGTAAAACATTCTTGAGAGAGAATAATCTAATCAGCAGTCTAACCAAGCGCGTAATACGTGTTGTAAGATTACATTTTGAAATATAAATAGAACTATATCGTCATACAATCTTATTAGTCCCAGCCAAACACAATTCTATTTTTGCATTTTCAGAAAAAACAATAATAAATATTTTATTTTTATTTATTGATATGCTGTGATGTTATAATGATGATGCTGTCATCAGGATTATTATATTATCCGTTCGGCATCGCGAGATCAAATTAATGCTAGTAACAGCAGGTCGGATCCTAAGGTAAAAAGGTACAATTTTTGTACACATTCTTGAACCATCGTTCAACAAGAAGCCATTTTTACTCAAAGAATCAATAGCCAACATCATTTTAATAACGAGTTTCAAATAGTACTCCGTTTTACACCTATTCACAAAAAGCACAAAGGGAAAATGCTCAAATTATCCGACTTTTCCTCATTTATCTCAATTATTTAGTGTCAAGAGCATTTTCAATTCATGTGTCTCCCTTTTCTCGGTAATTGCTTTTTATGTTCTTTTGCTGCTTTTTATGTCACTCTGTCACAAGCGTAAGGCTTGGTTGTATATCTTCGCAATTTTCCTGTAATATTCTAAACAGTTACTAAGTGCTGCTGCGCCCTAATGACCATGGGTTGTGAGATGCTTTGCTTACGCTCCACTGCCGAGTCTAATTATTATTATTATTATTTATTATTATTAAACTCTTTATTTCTCAATATTAAAGTACAACAAAGTAAAATTAACAGAGGCCCATAGAATATATACCTTACAGACTAACATACATACAAAAATATAAAATTACATTAAATAAACTACACACACTACTTCACAGGGTTCAAAAATTTCGCTCCTTCCCTCTATCTCCAGTATACTACCCCTACAGGCCAGAAGTCAGAATTCAGGAACAGTCCCTTATGCACCGCTGGAACTTGGAACCTATAGGACTTAAATTCAGTGATCCTAGTCGACTGCAGCCTCGACAGTCGCATTGCTATCTATACCTGGATCCGTCTATGAAGCGTTTCTTTGATGTACTTCAACACTTCATCCCCTGATGTTTCGGGGTTCAAGCGGGAGAGGTAGATTGATACTGTAGGCTCCACAGCACGTAGTGTAGATGCCGTGAGCGGGGCGGTGCCACGTTGGTGGGTTGCTAATGACTATGGGTTCTTGCAAGATGCTTTGCTCACGCTCAATTGCCGAGTCTAATGACGTTGGGTTGCTAGATGCTTTGCTCACGCTCAACTGCCGCGGCTTAATAAAGACGGGTTGCGGGATGCTTTGCTCACGCTCCACTGCCGAGTCTAATGACGTCATCGTCATTAGACTCCGAATGTCTTTGCAGGAACCCATGTTCTTACGAGATGCTTTGCTAACACTCAACTGCTGAGTCTTATGACGATGGGTTGCGAGATACCTTACTGACGCTCAACTGCCGCGGATTTCAACCCACCATAATGGCCGATTGACAGCAGTTGGACTTCAGTAAAGCTACAACCATTCGATCGTGATCAGGTCACTGTTCCGTTGTTTTGACTTTTTATTGAATTATTACGTAGTATATACTATTGTTTATTTTGAACAAGTGTCTTATTAACGACAGTTAGGTACTCGTAAACTGCATTAAGTTTAATTTCATGGTGTTGCAATATAACTTTTATAACTAAACTAGTGATTTTGTATGTTGTTTTTTTTATAGAGGCTTCCTATCGACTACGGTTCTAAAGTTTTTTCAACTTTTTGTTCTCAAAAAACTTATGTATGGCGGCCATCTTGAAAAATGGCGGAAATCAATTATTTTTTTCATAATCCTAATCTGCGATCCCAAAAATTTCAGTCGGATCGGAGCAATTTTCAAAATGGCAGCCATTTTTTATTTTTAATATAACTTACTAGTAACAAAATACACATTTCTACATACAATTATTCAATACGCAGAGTCCATTCCAGCTTTTCAGAATCCTGAAATCACGAACGCTGTAGCAATGTCACAATATATTTAGATCTTCTTTAGAAACGTCTTCAAGTTTATTTAATCAACAAATATACCTACCTAACTTGTGCATGTGAACATGTGAACAAATCTTTTCTGAGATGAAACTTCACAGAGTTGTGAAGTTCCGCCTGGTGGAGGACCTTCTCATATTGCGTACGTAATTTAATTTACTTACTCGTACCTACTAGCACAATGTATGTACAAGTCGCAACAACTTGTACAGTTTACAACGCATCCTACTAATATAATAAACGCGAAAGTTTGTCACAATGGATGAACCTTTGTTACTCTTTCACGCAAAAACTACTGAATGGATTTTGATGAAATTTGGTATGGAGATAGCTTATACCCTGGATTAACACATAGGCTACTTTTTATCCCGGGAAACCGCGGGCGAAACCGCAGGGCGCAGCTAGTCCTTTATATTTCCGTCAAGGCCTATTTGCAAAATAACAAAGTTTGTTTCATCGGTCATTGGACAGCCACTGTGGTGTAGTGGTGGGGCAGGTTGGCTCAAATCTCATACACCACTGAGGTTGCGGGTTCGATCCCCGCGACGGGACATAATATGTCCCGTCGCGGGGATCGAACATATTATGTTTGTGCACAGAAAAAAAAGCGCACGCATTTGTTTCGTGTCTGAGTGTTGTGGGACTATGGTCCTCATAGTTCCTGGTTCCCTAGATACAGGGAATTTTAGTTAGGGGTCAGGATCTATGTATGTGATCGTTGGGCGTTATTTATTTATTTATTGGTGTTATCATCAACGAAATATGGATTTTAATTAATATAGCTGCTCTAATATATAACAGTACTCAAATTATTCTCAAAGTAGATGCCTCTCAATATATATAGTGTCTATTTAATTATTTTATACATACATGTATGTATTCAAGAAATGCAAAACGCTGGGATAATTTACAGAAGGTTATAAAAATATGGAACGTAGTCAAGCTTCCAAATATACAGAATCCCAAAGAGCTTCACAAATATTATCAAAGTAATATTATTTTTATTTAACTTTAACATCTTCAGACGCCTAAACTTTGATTACGAGCAAGTTAATAAGGCCCCAAGTTACTGAATCACGTACTTTGGAGTCACGTCTTGTTCTGCGGTGGAATATAATAGGGCTTTGGAATTTTGCACCGAACTTTCTTCACCGCCGTTGAAACAAATGGGAACTTGTAATGGAACTCCTGTTGCTCATCATTATTGAGACCCAGTGAGATCGTTAATTTAAAGTATGTTTAATAATGGTTTCCGTCCTTGTAAAGTAAAGTAAAAGTATCTAAATATGGCTTAATTACTTTCGGAATAGGTATATGTTTATTACACCCGACAGAGATAGCAATATCGATTAAAAATCGTTCTACGACTATCATTGTCTGCTATTACACCAAACCAATCAGCCATTGGTTGAGCATTGAACGAGCATCGAACGATTTCCACACAACAATCGGTATATTCATCAACATCGGTTATATACCATTTTACATCAATAGTGAAAATATTGGTTTAGTTTAATTAGCTTTGGTTAATTGATTGAAAGATTGATCTAATTTCATTCGACGTGTTTCACAAGCCGCAATAAATGATTTATTATTTAAGTAGCGTGTACAAATTATATTTAATATTATGTGTATTTATATTTTTTTTATATAGGTATTTTCTATCACCGCCGTGATCTGGACGAGATCGCTTGAAGCGATAATAACAGTTAATTTGTACCTAATTTTATCTTTAAGGTTAAGAATAAAACGTTTATCTATCTATCTATTTATCACCCTGAACTATCGTATAATACCAACGCATTGGCTTTGAACAAGGCATCAATGCGACATCGATCATGTCGTTCATACATATTTTATATCATAATAAAAATGTATTAGGGTTAATATTGCCTATATAGGGTTAGTATGTACTGCTGATCCAATTTATTTGGTACTTCAATGTTCAGAAAGTCAAACAGACAAACTATTTTATGATCGATTTCAAAAACCTTTAAATAAATAATTTTACTATAACACTTGACAAAATATTATATGAAACGTAAATTCAAAGAAACCTTAAAAACACTTAAGGATATATTTATTCTTTTCTATAATATTTCCTTACCTGAGAAACAAATTTGTAGTAGAAAATGAGGCCATTTTTTTACCAGAATCTCTTTTATTCTTTCTCTGGATATCTATACCCAGTGGAACTCCACTTCAGTGTAATGACTCCGGGCTGCTTTAAATGACTCAACACTTTCTACTAAATTTGTACTTACCACTAAGTTATTTAAGTAGTCGATCTATCAACTCTACAATAAGTGAATCGCTGTCAAGTAAGTGTGAAGGTTCATCGATCAACTGCAATTGGTTTTAAGCTTTATCGAATAAAAAACGAATTAGGCTTTAATAGTGCCTGAAGATTAGATCAATCTTCATCTTTGATCAGACGTGTGAGATCAAACTTCAAAATCAATATTTAACACTAGACTATGCGCCCCAAAGTTTCTCCAGCAGTTTTATGAGAAAAATGTAGGCTATGTCCTTTTACAGGACCTAAAAGAGGTGTTAATTGTTTGCACAAAATATGTATCCTAGTATATTTTCTTTAAACCTATTAAAACTGTACTCAAAAAGATTTCTATTTACGTAGATAAACAAATTTTTAGAAGGCCACCTAAATCTTAAGGAACGAGTAATTTTGCAACCTGCAAGAGACAGAACAGGGTCTGAGAAAAGGCCGGTATAAGGGTTTTGGTCCAAGGATTTAGAAAAGGCCACACTCATCACATGAAAATGAGTCCGGTTTTGCCCAAGGGGCGTCTATTCTCATTGCGTTCAATGATCAATGGCGACGAGTTTTTAATCGACTTCAAAATGAGGATATTTTTTTTGTATGTTTGTTACGTAGCTACTCCTTCAATTATGAATTGATTTTGATGATTCTTTTTTTGTTTAGTAAGACATATTTCAGAGGTGGTCCCATAATTCCAAAATTTTATAGAAATTGATACACCGCTATTTGAAAAAATTAACAATTTTTTTTAGTTTAAGTTTGTACATGTACGTATAGTTTTGAAGTTGGTTTTGTTTATGTTTCTAAAAATTAATTATAATTCAATCAATTAAAATTTTATTAATATATAACAAATTTCAACATCGTAGCATAATAATTATAATGTAATATAAAAAAGGCTTAATAATTTAAAAACTCAATTAATAATTAAATATAACATAACATATAACAATGAATACATACACATGCACATACACTCGTACATATGTTATAATATAACATATATAGGACGTCTTTCGTACGTATCCCGAATTATGGAACTTTTTAGTATGATGTTCCCCTCACTGTTCCAACCCCTTATCCGTGGTCAGAAGATTTTTGTGTTTTTATTATCATTCGGCTACAACCTTTGTAAAGGTTGTTAGGATATATTTTTAAATTTTTTCAAGCTCGAGTTAACACCCAATTTAAAAATAAGCTGCCATTTTTCGAGGGCAATGTGAGACTACGTAAACACTTTAGGTGACGAAAATGTCACCGTAAACAACCTCCTTCGAACAACCTCAATCGCAGAAAAAAAATAATAGTAATAAAAACATTTATTTTCTTCGTAAATAAAATAAAGTAGGTAAAATAATAAAGGCCCATTTAGATATTGCAAGTTTCTTGCCGGTTGCATTACCACAATGGTATCAAAATTGATTTGCACATTTTTTTTACCAATGAATGATAACAAGTAAAAAAAATTATTTTTTTTATTAATTTTTGTCATATTTTTGTAAATGGTATTTTAATGTACTGGTATTGTATCTATTTACACTCGAGAGCAATGAATCCGGGTCACTTAAAGAATGTTAAAAATCTCGGAAACTAAAAATGATAGGTTAATGCAATAAATTGTATTTAATAGACAATGTAATACTCCTTAAATGAAAGTAAAAAAAATATGAGTCACCATACATTTTATTAACACAAAATTACATAAAGAAAAAAACTGCTGATCTCTCCTTAAAACAAAAATAGGAAACATGAAATTTTTGAACTTTATTACGATTTTCTTGAATTTTAATACTTCGTATTGCCTCCTCGTGCTTCCATTACTGCGTTTACGCGGTTTGGCATGCTGTACACCAAGTTCCTTATACGATTTTGGGGAATATTCTCCCATTCCTCTGTGAGAGCAATTTTGAGCTCACGAAGCGTGATTGGGGGAGGGTTTCGTTGTTTTACGCATCTGCCTAGCTCGTCCCAAGCATGCTCGATCGGGTTGATATCCGGGCTGCGCGCTGGCCACTCCATACGAGTAATGTTCATCTCTTGAAGGTAGTCATTCACAATCCTACCTGTATGAGGTCGGGCATTGTCATGCATAAATATAGCATCCTCACCTAAATTGACCATAAATGGACCAATGTGATCATTGAGGATTTCTTCCACATATCTTACGCTAGTTAAAGAGCCGTTTTCTATGATCACCAGCTCTGTACGACTTTCAGAAGAAATTCCGGCCCACACAAGTACAGACCCACCACCGTAGGCTACTTTTTCTTCGATGCATGCTTGCTTGAATCTTTCCCCTGGTCTTCGATACACTCTGTGTCTTCCATCGTGCTTGTAGAGCATAAATTTTGATTCGTCGGAGAACATAACTTTTGACCAATCTTCAATACTCCAATTTACGTGGCTCTGGGCATATCTTAGTCTCGAAATACGATGCCCACGCTCCAGTTTAGGGCCGTTTGCAGGTCTAAGGGGTTTTAAGTTAGATTCAGCAAGCCGACGTCTTACTGTCCATGCACTTGGGTTACTTCCTCCGAGGCGTCGAAACTGATTGGTGAGTTCAGTTCCTGTGAGAAAGCGATTTCGAAGCATGGTGTTCACCAAGTATCGGTCTTCTCGTGCTGTGGTACACCTGGTTCTGCCCGTTCCTGGTCTGCGTAGGTTAGAACCAGTTTCTTCGTAACGTCGGAGAACTCTTTGTACTGTTGACAGCGACACACCGACAGTCCTGGCTGTATCGCGCTGACTCCGGCCGGTTTCCAGCATTGTAAGTATTCTGGTGCATTCTTCAGGCGTAAGCGACATAATTTCAGCTTGAATAATGAATATAGAGCACTATCAACATGGTTTATGTACCCACATAAATGACAGATTACAAACAAAAGCAAAACCAAATGCTGTAATTTCGTAGTTCCATCTTCGAAAGTGGCCCTTTTTCAAATTTGATTTTTTTATGATATAACTTTACAATAACTAAGAAGTTTTAATACCTTCATTTAAGGAGTATTACATTGTCTATTAAATACAATTTATTGCATTAACCTAGCATTTTTAGTTTCCGAGATTTTTAGGATTCTTTAAGTGACCCGGATTCATTGCTCTCGAGTGTATTTCGAGCAGTATTAATGTGAACAGCAATAATGGGTACTTACATACATTAAACATTTAAATATAAAAAGCATCATTCGTTACCTTTTATCTAAACTAGGGCCTAATGCGTGACATAATTTTATTAACGTTAGGTAACATTTTTATTATCCTTATAAAATTTTATTCACAAGATGGTTCAAATAAAGAAAATTCTATTTCAAAGAACAAAATTAATTAATTTAAGACGTGCCAGGTACTTTATTCAGATAGGGTATTCTTTCTCATTTTCAGAGCAATTTTTTCATTAGTATTCTTAATGAAATTCAGCAATCTACTAACCTACTAACTGTTGACGCAAATTTAGTGATTCTTACTATGGCCAGCCCTAGCGTACTCCGCACTGTAGGTACGAAGCTACAAGTACATAGCCGGACACCGACAGCAGGTCGCGCGTCGTACACGTGCCGCATCAGAAGAGATAAGAGCTATGCGATAGAAAGAGAGACCCTCTGTAGGTTAATATGACTGGTAGGTATGCAGCGCTACGCGAGCTGAATTGAATTTTATTGCGTCATAGCAAGAGCCGCTATTTGTTTAAATTTCTTTGCGGAGTGATGCTTCTGTATTATCAAAGAAAACTAAACATTTGTTAGTATGTGCTATGGCTTCCATTTATCTGCTTGAAATACATGTTTAATATTATACTGATATGTCCGTATTCTAGAACGACAGTCACGAAGTCAGTTATGAATCTCAATTTTAAACTAGATTTAAGTCGCGCGGAAGTGCGCGGCTTGTGAGAGTCGTTTCACCCGTACGTCGCCCACCTATCCGTACTAAACGTTTCACAGATTCCTACATCATGCGGACTGCTAAGGAGTAGAACGCTCTGCCAGCGTCTTTGTTCCGAAACAGCTACAACTCGTGTCTCTTTAAGTCTAGCCATGTGTCTGCCTATGAGTGAATAAGCATCTCATGGGTAAGCGTGTTCCATCTCAGGCTGTTTCTTCGCTTTCCATCAGGCGAGATGTCGTCAAAGGTAAGCCATTTTAAAATAAATAAAAATGTGGATATTTTATTATTACTGGTGAAGCCATATTGAAACACATGTGAAGGTTGCAAATACAAACCGTGCCAAACCAAAAACGTTAAAAATAAATCCCTGAAGGGTGAAAGTACGAAACCAAGAACCATAGAACATTAGAAATAATTATCTCCAAATGTAGGTATTTACTTTTAATCTTTTAATTAAAAACTTTTTAAAATATTTGATCGGGGTAAGTAGTATAATGAGTACAAAAGTAGAAACTCATTCAAATACTTCCCATTTAGTTTAAAATACATGTTCCGTGAATCGTGAATGTGGCTCTACAGTAAAGTTTAAAAGGCTAATAACAATACAGAAACAAAGTTCCATGGCTGTGCGGCCAACTCTCTGTGTGTAGAGAAATGTCAATAAGACTTACTCTACAAAGCGAGAGCAATATAAAAAATAGAGCTATTTTAATGTTTAGAGTACAAAACATTAAAATAGCTCTATTTACTAACTGCAGTCTAGTACTTATAAACTAATTTATTGGGCCCTAATCACACACGCTAATTAACACTGACTGAATTTGACATTAAGTGAGGAGAGTGCGACGGAATTACATGAACTTATTCCGCCATCCCGATTCCATCACCGAACGAACAGACATACGGCAAGCCGTCATCAATTTATGGTTGACATCCCTCCTGCTCGCACCAAGCTCTTTGCTTCGACCTTCATAATGCGAACGGCCAAGGAATGGAACTCTCTGCCAGCATCTGTGTTTCCGGATAGCTATAATCTGGGTTTCTTTAAGACAAGAGTGAACAGGTTTCTTCTAGGCGAGCGTGCTACATCTTCGACCGCATCGTCACTTAGCAACAGGTGAGATAGCGATCAAACGCAAGCCTATAAAAAAAAAAGTTGATTTATTTATTTTATTTACTGACAAAATCCACAGATCTTATTTAATTTAATAACAGTTATTGCTAATTCTAACATCTTATCACGGATTTACTTTTTATAAGCTAACTTGTTTAGAGAGTGGGTACATACAACAAACAAGATCAACAAAAGTACAAGTACTATCTAATTTTTCTATTCGAAAATAAATTAAAAGGTATGTAAATATATATTTTATGATCTAATCTTAATTGTAAATAGTAATCAGCCTATTTACTACACCAGTACCTACTGTTTAAATAATCTGTGCAAACAATAAAACAAAAAATATGTTATCCGTGATTTGAGTGTTCCAAGAATTGTCTGAATAAAAGAAAAGTACCTACCTCCTGAAACCCGGTGATTCATCAAATAGCGCTTTCATTTCATTTACCTACTTTTCGAGAACGGACGAACGTTTTTGCTTAATCTTACTGAAGGAAAGCTTATACCTACTTCGAATTGTGCCGTCTAATCTATTTGAATATTTTTAGATGATTTTTTTTTTTTTAATATGCCCAAAGTCAGCCTCCGTGGTGTAATAGCTAAGCAGGTCGGCTGTGACAACGTAGGGTTGCGAGCTCGATTCCCGCTACTGGTTAAATATTTGAAACTTATTAATTAGTTTTTTGTTTGACTGACGACTTTGGAATCACTGTTGGTAGTTCGGTTTCCTAGATTACCTGACAAATATTTTACGCATACGGATGTAGGTACATAAGAAAAAAGGGCCCAAGCACCTTACGCACAGGCAATAAGGTTTCTTATTGATTGCAGATTTGAGATTTAAATTTGTGAAAGGCACGAAAGCGTCATCCTCAGACGTTAGGCGTTTGTTCAATATCTAATAACTACTTACTTCGTTCATAAACAAGGTTTTTCGGAAAGAAAATAACGACTACCGGCTGGGACTTGAACCCGCATCTCAATGTTTCCTCAGCGTGGAAAGCGCTCTACCAATTGAGCTACGGTGGTCACCAGCAGTGTTTTTTCTACCATTATTTAACCGTCTTAAGGGTGACGTGTACGCCATTTATTGAGGTTGGAGTAAACCTTTTTCTCAACGAGCAAGATCAATGTTGCAATTAAGTACTAGCTCTGTGATGACGCGAACTCATGTTAAGGTTTTCACAAGGTTTTTCGGAAAGAAAAAATATTATATGATTTTTTTTCCCAATAACCTTGTTTTAGTTTTTTGCTTGGCATTTGTTAATACTTCATATAAATATAAGAATAACTTCGTTCTATACAATGCTCTATCAACGCAAACAGTTCTTCCGAACCCTTTTTCCTCAATCCTTTAAGCCTTAACCACATAATTTAGCTGTCAATAAAAATAGAAATGTCAACAGCACACTCAGTACATTTCTATTTAATGCTGTGCTTCAATCGGAATATTTAATCGAAGATACCGTGTCACAAACTACGTAGATTCACATTAAATTCTACTAACAAAAGGTAAACAATCTATACCCCATTCTGGATGTGCAACACTTATAATTTTACTATTATAGGTTATATATAGCTTGCAGTTTGCAATTCAAATTCAATAAATGCCTGCAATATATAATAAATGCCTATATAAAAAAAATAGTAATGATATTGTTAGAAACGATCACTTTCAATTTCAGCCATGTTCATCAATACGAGTATAATAAAACGAAAGAAAAACCATTTATTCGGCACACAAACAAAAAATAAAAAATAAAACTTAATTAACAAATATATGTGCCGAATGGAACTCAGCTTAGCATAAAATGCCGAGAGTTTTACACTACTCGGCGCTGATTTTCAGCTGATACCCGTTTTGCTATAGGAGCAGTGAAAAATTGACTGTACTCATCCATTAAATTATCATACGTATATAATGTTCGTTGTCGCATATAATGCCCATACCTACTGTCGATTCCTTTCGAAACTTTGTGACGACGATGACGTGACGGTGCCTAATATTAAATTCCGTCAGGAAACTCAGGGACTACGTCGAGCCGAGAGTAAAGGAATGTGGTACTAGGAAAATAGGTTGCATTTAAAATGTATACTTACCTCCTTTACAGTTGATTTTTTATACCGTGATTGTCCTTTGAAAGATTTACCTTGGACTTTAATAACTCATTTTATTAATTTATTTATACTTTAGCACAAAACAGTTCGTACATCATCCAGGACGTGCAAAAAAATATGGTAGCGTTATTTGGTTTGTTGGCATTTTCTTAAAAAATAATTTAAGCATTTTCATGACAATGAGTTCATACAAATATATTATTAAATAATAGTTTATACTCTCTCAATGAAAGAAGGCCCGTGTCCCAGCAGTGGAAGTTAGAAATGGGGTAAACTCTTATTAAAAAAAACAATAGCTGAAATATACAACAAAAAAAAAATACGTCCAATAATGAATGAAAAATATAGAACCATATCACAATAATGATTTCAATGACAAGGTACTCGAGAGACTACAATGTCGAACTAGTGAATATGACACGATACTAAAGTGTGCACTTATTTTTGATGCTGACTATATGGACACGCGATACCGGCCAGCGTTTATAAAGAGATAAATAAAATATTTCTCTTATGTCACGAGAGCTCTATGGTGGATAATTGCGACGCGATTGTTTTGTCCACGCTCCTCCGTTCACTTTCATTCAGCTAAATGAAAATGACTAATGACTGAAACACATACAATATCGCTACACTTCCTTTCTGAAGTGGTCCTCATAACAAAACACACTATCACACTATGATTATAAATGCGAAAGTTTGTATGGAAGTGTGTTTGTGTGTTAGTGTGTTTGTTGCTTCTTTACGCTGCGCTGCTCAACGGATTTGAGTGAAATTCAGAATGAAGATAGCTTATACCCTGGATTAATTATGAATGTAATCGTTGGGCTTATTTATTTATTTATTTGTTAACACTATGGCTATTTTTGACCCGGGAAACCGCGGCGCGCGGCTAGTAGATATACGAGTATAAACATCCGTGCTTCATCTTAGATCACATCGTCGCTTCCCATCAGGTGAGGTCGTGGTCAAACACTGACCCAGACAGATGTAAAAAAACAAGTATAGGTTTTATCAAACAAAAAACCGACTTCAATGTATCTTCGATTTGCAAGGTCAAATATTGATGAAATTTATATGAGACCACTTCGTAGCTATACTGAACCCAAAGGAAAAAGAATTTTCCATATCGGGTCATGATTGATGGAGTTCTGAGGTAACAAACATAAAAAAACAATCGAAAAGACCTTCTCATTTTGAAGTCGGTTAAAAAAAAATCTAAATGGCCGTTACCCATTACTTTTAAATATTAAACCTTAACAAATAATATTTATAGACGACCATAAATGCAAATGTATGTGTATGTTTGTCGGTCTGAGTAAGATAAACGTTGTTTTCGACTTATTTCTCAAACTCATGTTTATTGAAACAAATGGATATTCTCTCTGTAAGCAAAGTGCTAAGCGAAATTAAAGGTACTATAGAATTGAGTAACAACTTTCTAAATGAGACTTAAAGTATAAGTAGGTATAACTCGCGCCAAACTTGATGGCGGCTGACTGGCGCATCACGTGATCTGCGTAGATACAATTTTGTATGCGATTTTGTTACTGCGCAGGTCACGTGGTGCGTCTGTCAGCCGCCATTAGATTTGACGCGATGTATACTTGTAGCTATTTACTTAACTCAAAAGGGATGCTCATTCAATTTTGCTCTGGATCGCTTTTAGTTTACATCACAATAATATTATAAATGCGAAAGATTGTATGTGAGTGTGTTTGTGTTTGTTACTATTTTATGCTGCAACGACTCAACGGTTTTGAGTAAAATTCAGAATGGAAATAGCTTATACTCTGGATTAACACAAAGGCTAATTTTATCTCGGGAAACCGCGGGGCAGGCTAGTTTTTATAAAAATCACTGATGTGGCTGGGCGGGCTTGAAAAATCCATAATGACTAGGGTATTTAACGTTTTTTGAACTAAACACCCTTCTTACATTAAGGAGTCTTTTGTTGTTATTTTTTAAACTTATTTTTTTGTATAAATGTTGGTTTTGATTATGTTCTTACTTTTTCGTTTAACAAACTATCACTGTATTTTCACCCAATTACAAAAATAAAAAAAATAAAAAAATGAAATGTTTATTTCAAAGCTACATACATATACACATTGCCACGTATAAATTTAAGTTTTCTAAACTAAGTAAACAGTAATTATATTTATGTAGAATATAAAAGGCTGTTGGGATGCAACTAAAATTATGAGACCGCTGAATCCGAAACCAGGAATAAAACCTGTATGATCGAATTCAGTTGTTCTCCAAAGCTTACAGTTTTACAGTAACAGCGATGTTATGACAAAAAAATCAATTAGTAAGAAATGGATAAGTTTAAATGTTACTTGACTCGCGAAACTGACATTTTTAGTTACACTTGCCCTAACAAACAAAATATTAATTAGTCACAGAATGTTTTTGTCTGTCTAATTAGACCAAGAAGTGTCCTACACAAAAACACTTATTTACAAGTTTCATGCAAGCACATGATAATAAGTGGTAAAAAATGGTAATTTTGGTAAAACCAAGCAAAAACAGGAATGTAAGAAATTATATTTAAGAGTGGTCTAATTAAGTCTCAGCTTTTCTTCAAGTTCCATTATTAGACTCATATTTCTCTATAATGTTTCTTTACAAATTAATATTAAAAAGCATTATAAGACAAAATTTGTTACATAAATATGCAGTCACGTGACTGAATGTAATAACAGTGAAAGATAACAAAAGAACATGTAGGTATATACACCTACCATCGTCAGTAGTTTGACATTATGTTGTTCACTGTGCTTCTCAACTAGAGGATATGCAGGGAAAGATAAGATTTTTTTACTTAAAAATGTTACAAACACAAATAAGTTAACAATTCTTTATTATATTGTATGATATAAATTTATTTTATTTTATTCATCGAGAACAATGGGTTCTGCGGTACTCTCCTTCTCTCTCCCTCTCTCCCCACCCATCTATCTTCCTTTCGTTGTATCTCACTCTCTCTACTTCTCTTTTTCCAAACACCCTCCCACCTCTTTACGCTATTACCCCTCTCCCCCACCCTCTCCCCACCCCTCTCCCCCACCCCTCTCTCTCTCACTCACTCTCCGAAAGAATTCTCGTGTCACAGCAGCGGGAACGTAATGGCCTGATGATTATGATACGTTTAGACTTGATAAGAATTCACCTTTAATAATTAAAACCAGCAGCAACTTAATCCTTATGAGTAAAAGCTTCTTTAATAATAATTTTATGTTGAATCTATTGGTAGAATTTGCGCGCAAAAGGTATATCTGAGGGCATTATTGCAAATTCTATGAGTATTACCCGAATATCCAAAGCCTATAGAAATGCTTTAAGTAAAGTGGGCTTCACCGGACATACATCCATCCTTCATATCAAGCTAAAATATTATGAAATCCGCCAATCCACGTATAATTTGATGTGTGAATATCAGAGGAGTAAATATGATGTTGGCAGATGAAAGCAAAACAAGATAAATTCAAAGGAGAAAATATATCTTTGCATTACATTGGCCCTAAGGTATTTCTATGACGTTTTAAATATTATTTTACTAATACAATACGTGTTCCTATACTATAATCTGCTACCTATTCGATTTGGCTGGCACCGACTTCAAATATATGAGTGGGTACCGCTAATGATAATTATATTAATTTATTTTTCACTTTTGAGTGCCTATTTGTGGTTTTGTAGTCGGTTTAGTTTTTTTTTTAAATAATTTATTTAATATATTTTCATTTACAGTATTTCATAATTTTGCGAACCATATCTACCATATCGTAGAGCTGTACTACGCCTTAGACTAATGCTACGCTGTAGCACAAAATAGCGTATATAACGATGTGACGACTGTAATAACAGCACGTTATAAAAGCGGATTTAGAAAAGATATACGCAAACCGAACCACAGTCGTAACATTTTATTTTATGTCTTAACTTACATACCATACGGTGCTAAATGTCAGTAACCCCATCACGATATTTCCACAGACCTACGTTAAAAGCTCAGTGGAAATAAAGGGGATACATTTTAAAATCAGAAACTATAAATCTTGGCTGTCATCTACTAAATTGCATGATGCTACACAATTCAATTAACCAGACTACCATTATTTATTGTTGTACTTTCACTATTGTAAAGAAAAAGCATTACTTCAATTATTTTTTTACAAAATACAATACAATCTTTCACTGAAACGTCATGATTAAAAATAAAAGTGTTTAGTAACCTTAATAACGTGATAATAAGAAAATACATTACGGATAAAACCTCAGATAAAATTTTGGCTGTCTACACGAAGGATGAAAACAATATCACAACAAGACACGCTTAGCATTTTATTGCAAATGCAAATCTAAGACGATGAGTAGATAGTTAATATATAATCGTCATCATCATCATCAGCCCATTATGTTCTTAGTAGTTCCCACTGCTGGGACACGGGCCTTCTCTCATAGAGAGTATGGGCCATAATCCACCACGCTAGCCCAGTGCGGATTGGTGTCCTTGAATTTTTTTCACACATATCCTTGAATTTTTGTGATAAACTCTTGGACATGCCGATTTTAGAGTGAGTGTTAAATGCGCACATAACTTAAAAAGTCAGTGGTGCGGGGTCAGTGGGATTCGAACTCGGGTGCGTCGGATCGAAAGTCGCACGTTCTCCCATTGAGCCACACTCGCTCTAATATATAATCTATATAATAATCATACCTATGTAGTATTATTGTTTCTTGTTTTTATTAACTGGTGTTATGTTTTGCGTCGAACAGTAATAAATCAGCGTTCTAGTAATACGGTTTTATTGCTAGCCAAAATCACACAAATAACAATTGCACAATTTTACACATCAGAGATGCTATCCAATCTCTGCTAAACGTATCCCGAACGAGACATAATATGTTATCTATGGTTAAAGACAAAAAGGGACACAGACAGCCATACCATAGATAACATATTATACTTTGTGTGTCGTCCTCCGATAAGTAACCTGTAATAGAATATCCTTACACAATGTAGTTACGCCTTCGTGTCATCTCAATTATTATTAAATCATTTTATTCGAATAATCATCCATATTACAATTTATGTCAAAATAAATAATATTAAATTCAAATAATTCAAATCAGATTAAATAAGTTATTCTACAAAATTTTTGCAAAGACGCAGGTTCGATCCCAGCAGATTTTCTTCTTAATTATTTAAAATCTTTTTCTACTACATGTTTAATCTAATTGACTTCACCTACACTAATAGGTAGAATTTACCTGTATCGATAGTTATGTTTAATACATTAATTAACGCTAATAATGTTGTCTTATTAATTAGGCCAATAAGGGATTACACAACACAACCATACCATAGACAACATATAATGCTTCGTTCAAAATACATATTGTACTAGCGTCAATTTACTGTAACGCTGGTTAGATTGATAAATAGAATAATAATGTAAAGTAGTTTAGAGAAAAGCAATAAATATGGGAGTTTTATGTACGTTAGTGTACTGAATTCTCTAAATACGTTTCAGGTTCTCCTGAAACGTATTTAGAGAATTCGTGTTTCTACACGTATGAGTGATTCTATAAAAGTACTTGCCTAATTTCTACTCCTATCAGAAAATAATTATCTTTAAATAGTATAAAACAAACTTCTTCTAAACCACGTAACGGTTTTTGATACGGTCTTCACTGTCATTTAGATATTATTTACGGAAGGTTAATATGTACAATATATTCTAAAAAAAATTGTATAAGAGAGAAAATTCAAACTTTAGTAATCAAGTCAGAAAATGACACCGCATTAGTAACTTGCTTCTGTGCAAAGTCGGGGCGGGTGGGTAGTCTTTAATAACAAGTACAAGTTTTATCAAACAAAAAATCCAACTTCAATGTACCTTCGAAATCCAACATCAAGTATTGATGAAATGTATATGGGACCACTTCGTAGCTATACTGAACCCAACGCAAAAATAATTTTCCAGATTGGTTCATGAATGACGGAGTTCTGAGGTAACAAACTTAAAAATAATGAAAAGAGAACCTTCTTTTTTGCAGTCGGTTAAAAAACTGTGAAAAGTGTCACAACATCAAATAACGACTCCAATTGAAGACCACGACCACTCTGACAAGAGTGAAACGACGACGAGGAAGAAATATAATACGATTGACGCTTCATTCATCACCTTGACATGTTTAAAGCATGTGTGTCTCTATAGCTTCATTATTGCGATTTGGTTGCCATAGTAGTGTGCGTCGTGGTTGAATGTTGGTTCTTGTGTAAGGAACAATATAGTAATAATTCCTCGCAAGAGACAGGCATTTTTCATTAGCCTCACCTTGTGCGCTAGCTATTTCATTAAAACACCCATGTAGCGCCTTCGACTGACAAGCTACTCGGTAGCCTATACCTATTAAACAAGCCGGGCATGGGCTTCACCCGATAGCCGTTTAGTTGTTATCCGCTTATTTAGGCGGGATGATATCAAGTAATAGTAATTCAAAAAGAGAACTTACCAGGGATGCGGGAACAACACAATTCACAATAAAAAGATACTTAACTGTAATTTTGGTAATGTGTGCGGTGTATATGTATTAATGTATGAAAAATGAGTGTTCACAGCTTCGTAAAGCGATTTTTTAAATTGATATTTTAAATAAAATGGGCGGATGACTCCCGCGCGGTTGTAGCGGTAAACCAAATCTCAAGTAGTGCTGATTTTTTCCGCAAGCTCGCGGTGGCGCTAGCATCATCGGCGATAGATGCATAGATATTTATATTATTATCTATGGGTAGAACATATATAAATTAATAGCGCTAATTAGCGCGACTACTTATTGTATATTACATTGTAAAACTGTAATATTACAGACGATAGACACGCTAGCGTTTAGTTCTTTACCAAAAGTGAATTATTAGTTAATTATTATTTAGTTTATTCAAAAGTTGCCTCGATGACATCGCTTTTGGCGATAATCAGGTCGCTCATAAATAATATACTAGCTGTACCCGGCATGCGCTGCAATGCCAGATTTTTTTGGCCAGGACCCCTTGCGGGCATACACAGGACCTACCAAATTTTCATCACAATCGGAGCAATGTTTTAGAAACGCATAGAGTACATTTGCGTGTATCTGTCTTAAATAAATGTTTTTACTTACTTACTTACTTACATTCATTTTTGTTTATATAGAAGATTATATATAAGAGTATATTGGTTTATACAAAGAGTTTATTTATCCATCTAATAGTATGCGAATGGATCCACGTATTTCAATATCAGTTTGTACTGGTTACAAATTATTGAGTCCAATTGTGGTAGAATCGGGCCACATCATTTTTTGCTGAGATGATATTTGTAGCCAATAAAAACGGTATAATATCAATTACAGAACAAAAATATTAAAGAACACTAACGCTGGTGGGTGCGTCACCAACTCTAGTGTAAGAATTACAGACCGCCTGAAAGCCTCCGACATGGCCTGACGACGTTGTCCTAAGTAAGACAATAACCAAGACCAAATATGGCTTCCGATCTTAAAACCACGGGTTTCTGGTTCGTACTACGACTGAACTGAATTATTTCGGATCTAAACTAAAAACAAACGGAATTCAATGGTACCATTCAAAAGACAATCAACAAACAAAAAAGGAAGGTCGTTCGGTTGGCCTTCCTTTATTAGGCCGAAGTTAAATTGGCTCTAAATCAAACAACAAGTCGCCGCCCGGATTTATTTTCAGTTACTGAATAGGATGTAAGTGATTGAGAACAAAATGTTTTTCTCCATTTACTATTTTACTTAGATTGGAAAGTTGGGACCGGTGCCATTTTTAGCCAGTGTGGGGAATGGGACTTTTGACGCATCGATATTCGAATCCCAGTTCGATGCCGCAACAACTCTTCAAGACGTATATGAGGATTTATCAATCGCCGGCTTATAATTTGTTCTGCCTAACTACTTACCAAAATTATACATTACCAGGCCTAGCGCACTCCGCCCTGTAGGCACGAAGCTACAAGTACATAGCCGGACACCGCCGGCGGGTCGCGCGTCGTTACACGTGCCGCGTCAGAAGAGATAAGAGCTATGCGATACAAAGTGAGGCGCTCTGTAGGTTAATATGACTGGTAGGTATGTAGCGCTACGCGAGCTGAATTGAATTTTATTGCGTCATAGCAAGAGTCGCTATTTGTTTATATTTCTTTGCGTAGTGAAGCTTCTGTCCCTTAGTATTCTGTAACATTACTTAAATTTAATAAAAATCATTCTGCGACCAAATAATTCTGCAAGAAACATTATAAGCCAGAAAGTTATACCTATTTATTTATTAAAAACTTTGAAACCTTCCTATTAAACTTAAAATGTCATTTGGTGTCTTTGATCAGCGAAGATACATAAATGTAACACACATTTATTATGTACCTATTTTCGCAATTCAAAAGTTCTATTTTGAGATGCTATTTATGAGTACTGTAATTTTATGCACAAACATATCCATATTAATGTTCATACTTAAAAGGAATCTCATAGCAGGTACTTTACTTCATTATAATATACCTACAATATGTCAATAGATAATAGATAATAATACTGTAGGTACCTATTGAGGTACCTACAGTATTATTATCTATTACAGCCTACAGTAAACAATTCAACAAAAATAAAATTATTAACACAAGAAACTCAAGTTCAGCACCATATTAGAGCAGAACTGCTCGATTACACACAAATTAAATAATAATATTGAATATGGCATATAATTTGATCAAATATACCTGCGCCAAAATAATGTGATTTTCATAGAACTGAATCAATTTGTGTGAGTTGTAACTAATAACATCGCTAACTTTATTAATTTATTGAGCAAATATGGATGATATTTTACATCAATAGAGAGTTTAATTAAGTTCGGGACTGAGGAAAAAGAAAGATACGCAACAAAACTCTCTGAAAATATCTTTTACAACGACATTGCCATTTTGTAACATCATTACTACAGTCCCCACTTAGTTTTATATTTAAGGTAGGTACTGAGTGATGAGCAAGCAAGTCGTTCGCCTGATGGTAAGCGCCACGTCTACCCATAACAATTGCAGTTCAATTGCAATATCTTAGAAACCGGAACACAGTAATGCTTGCGCACTACTGCTTGACGGCAGAATGGACTGGAAAAGCGGTGATACCTACCCAGACGGCTTCCCGCATACGAGAGACCTACCACTTAGTAGTGAGTTGCTAATAATGAACTAAATATGTTATGCTTATTTGACCCAGTTATCGTACGCCATGAGATATATATTGGTGTCACTATTTTAAATACCAATTTAATTTCATTTTGTCCTAACCTCAATCGGATGATGCCGTAAAGATCTACGACCTGTACCAGGAAGTCATAAAACATAGTAATGTTATTTAGCTGCTTGGCGTTGTTGATTTTTTATTTAATTTAATCTGTCTAGCTATAAGGGAGACATGTTCTTTTAGAATAAGCCTTGAATAAATAAATGAGAAATAAAAATACTTTGTTTACACTTGTACATTCTCACCAGCAGTTGTTTTCTAACATTGGGCCCTTTAGACTCAGTTCTGAATGCCAAGTGGCGCGCGGCTCGGTAATGTATCCTTTTTGTTTAATTTATCAAAGCACATAATATAATCAAGAGGAGTGACGTAGGCGCGATGTCCTCAATGAAATATGAATGTTTTTACTGGATAATTGACGCGCGCTACTGCTTAATTTCCGCTCGCTTTTCATTTACATGATTAATTGATAAACTGAAACGGAAAAGCGGTCTGCGAACAACTGGGGTCGAGAAACATATATATTATTAAGTTCTGAATGTTATACTAAAGTTTCTATTTGGCGCGTAAGTGTATATAAACGGTGGAATTTAATTCGATATTTTCCGAAATGTGCCTACCTTCATACCCAGTTCATGCTTTAAATAAATCTATAATGTTAAATAAAAATAAACAGAAATAAAAATTAATGAACAAAAAATAAATGACAATTGACTGAAATGTTTATTTCACTAATCACGTAACGATCTTGAAGGAAAAAAATCAGAAGTATACGTGGAATGTTCTTTTTCCAAAATTTAAATCGTAGTTACATGAACTTACTACATTTTCAAATTAACTTATTTTTTTACTATGGAAAACCACAAAGTTTAATGTACCATGGGCAGCCCAAAAACATTGTAAATATTGCTAAGCGATTTCAAACTTATTACTTTGTACAGAAGAAACGCATTTGAAATCTTGCACGTACGTCCTCTCCTTGGCATTTTAGTATAATACACAGCAATTCAACAGTTTCGCACAAAGCAAGCTTCAATTCTCCAAAGACGTTTCAGTAATTCACCTATCTTGCACCTGTCATGAGAGATAATCTAATAACTGCGCAATTCGCAAAGGAATCCATCTGCACGTGTCGACATTTCCACATCAACACTGATTATGAGTAGGAGTTAGTACAAATTAATTTCATAATTGAGAGGATTTTAACTTTAGCAGCAAGTATTGCAAACCAAATAAGTTGTATTCATCTAAGAACCATATCAGAATACTAAAATATAGCTAGGTAACTAAAAACCATATCAGGTGAATTTCACAGGAACTACCAAAAATTCTAATAGGTAGCAGATAAATACTATGTATATAGTAAGTACTACTTGTAGGTATCTACTACCTTTTAGACTTGGCTGGCACCGACTTCAAATATATGAGTGGGTAGCGCTTATGATAATTATATAATTTATTTTTTTACTTTTGAGTGCCATTTGTGGTTTTGAAATCGGTTTAGTTTTTTTTGAAAAATAATTTATTTTACCCTTTTTAGTGAAAAACAAGTTTTAATTAAATTAATTCAAAAAGTTTTTAAAGACATGCTTTTATGATCTAGAAGCCACATCATGACGAAGTTTAAAACGGGCTATCACAATTAAATGCACGTACAAAAAAATTTCATGTCTGTCCTATATCTCTGTTGAGGAGTTCCCTCGCCGGAAGTCAATCCTGGGTGTATCTGCCATGTCATGATGGAATTTAGAACAGGCTATTATGGTTAAATCCATTTACGAAATATTGTGTCTGTACTATTCACCGTTGAGGAGTTCCCTCACCGGAAGTCAACCCTGGGTGAAGCAGGTGAAGCAGTCGAATACAAACCTCCACCTTTAGAAAGTTGGTTACGAAAAAAACAAGAACCGACTGGAAGATTAAACTTATATTTTTTGTTTTTGCAATTTTTTTCAAAAACTACTGAATGAATTTCGATAAAATTTATATGGGACCACCTTTGAAGTATTACCTACCAATCAAAAAAAGAATCATCGAAATCAATGCCTAATTGGCGGAGTAATCGCGTAACAAACACTCAAAAAAAAATTAAAAAAAAAAACATACCGTCGAATTGTAAACCTCCTCCTTTTTGAAGTCGGTTAAAAAGGACATCGATCGGTTGACCATTTCGTATATAGGAAGAGGAAAATAAACAAGAAAGTGATAGATTAAAAAAATATTTTTGAGGTCACGTTTTATGCGCCTTTTGAGGTTAGGTCGGCATTGCAAGCTAATAAATGGATTTAGAATGCATAGTCATCGTGTTGTGAACTACCCTAAAAGTTTCAGCCGGATAGCTAATTGGGAAGTGCTCGAAATTTGAGTTGCATGATTCCATCCGGAACGACAGACAGACGGACAAGAAAGTGACTCAATAAAAACGGTGAAAATGTGCACAAACACTACCTACCTCTACCTATATCTACTGCAGCGCTCACTGTGGATTGCCACAATGTAAACTATCTAAGAACAATCTGAAACTAGCTGCGTCAAAAGTTGAAAACCTCAAACGGCGCAAATATACAAATCTCGACCGAGGTTGCATGTTTGTGCCGTTTGAGGTAGAAACATTAGGACCGTGGGGACACCCATGAAATCTATAGGAACTTGACAAAACGTTTGGTGGAGGCGACGTGTGACCAGAATGCTGGCTCAAATTTGGGTCAAAAAATCAGCATTGCCATTCAGCGTGGCCAGCGTTCTGGGCACTTTTCCCTCCACCGCAAACCAAAGGTTTTTAGAATAATTTTATTATATTTTGTATGTATATTTAAGTTATTTTGTGAATATATTTAAGTTATTATCAATAAATAAAGAACTATCTTAAATAAATTTCCAAACTACTACCGAAAACCGCATTGAAAGGAATTGACCCATTTGACATATAGTTCATAGAAATGTGAACAAACTACCTCTTACACTAAATTCATATACAGTTCTTCTCTATACCTTCTCCGTTCCGTCAGTCGTGGGAAAAATTGTTTCAAACGACATCCTAATCGTTTCCAAATCAAACTAAAATAAACCACTATTAAAAACTCGATTAAAAAAGAATCTATAGCACCTGTACTACCTGTATTCTGTGGCTTTAATAAAAATTATTAAATGGAAGAATTAGCTTTAAGCCAACTCTCGATAAATCAAAGTATTATCCGCAATTTTAATTAAATTAAATTGTAGGTAGCTAGAACTCGAACGGAATTAGTTCCATAATGCCGGTGTTAAAGGATTAATCTACTCTGACGTATTAACTGCACTTACTATGTGATGCAACAGAATATATACCTATACATTAATACTACATAATGCTAAAGATTAGCCTATCAACAGAATATATATATATATATATATATAGTAATACTGCATAATGCTAAAATTGCTAAAGATTATCCTATTTATATCGAAATAACAATATAATGGTTATGGAAGAGGATTACAATAGTTACAATAATACTTTTTTTTATGGGTCTGAGTGACCGTCTCGTCACTCAATTATATAAAAAAATTACGAGTACGTAGTCGATCGCTTTACCGTTTCACATCATAAAGGTTTGCAAGCTTCTTGGCAAAATAAATAGAGTAAAACGTCTGTATAACAAGGCCTTTGACACAGACTCTGATTTCTTCATTAGAGGTTTTCTCTGACGTCTCCTAACTAACTTTAAAAAGGCGTATATTTTCATGGAATTTGCATGGAAATCGTTTTTACAGTACAATTTGCAAGAGAAAGCCAAGTGTAAAAAAACTTAAAGCGTTGCTTGCATTATGCGTCATTTACATACATGCGCGTACGTACTTCGGCACCGGCCTACCATAAATCTGCCAAGTTTATACCAACGCGAGGTTTCCCAAGGTTTATGCTACAAAAGATAAGTACTTACAAAGTTACTTACCCTGTATTGTAAAATAAAGCCCTAAGAGTACGGGCATAAATAAAAAAAATATTTATTACCTAAGTGTACCCATATAACTTATAGTTTTATTTGATCTTCAGTAAGCTGGGTTTAACATGACATAAATTGGTGCGTAGAACCTACACTAAGAATACACTTGTGTCGTAGGTATCTGCTCTAGCAAAGAATACTAACTACTACTTAGCTCTTGTGTACTTACCGCGTTAAAAATGACAAGGAGACTGACACGATAGTGCCGATTCTTACGAGTATGTCCTATCGCCTGTGCACAATCGTGATACTTTTGTGATAATTTCTAATGCAGTCTTCGGAGTACCGTCCCGACTAACAAAATCTCTAAAAATTATGTCCCTCAGTTTTTTGTCGTATCTTCTGAGTAGTGGTTACGATAAGGTGGTAGAGTCATTGTGATAATTTGACGTTCATAAGTGCGTCTGTGATGCCAAAATGATTAAAGAGATTTTGATTTTGATTTTGACGCCTTATCCACCGCGACCGACTGGACCGCGAGTCATCTGCTCAAGAAACCATATTCGTCCCATTAAGACAAAATAAAAAAGATATAAATATTTTTTTCCGAAGACGCAAGGTTGGATCCTTACTGATCATTAGACTACATTTATTCTATGGTAGGAATAACATATCAATCAATATAAAGCCACAACGTTAAAAATCTAGAACCTAACGTAATGGCATCTTAGCTGGAACAGCCTGGTTTTATTTTCCAACTTTGTTTAAAAGTTATAATGGATTACCACAAAAACGCTATTTCTTAGGTTGACGATTGAATTTATGAAAAGGCAAAAGCGGAGTCGTTTTAGCAGCGGCTAGCTAAGTTTTGAGAGAGACCGAAAAAGAACTCAATTTTATAGAGGTATTAACACTTTCAGCCATTTATGTAAATACTTATAAATAATTAGAATCGGAATGTTAAATTATAATAGAACTGCACTCATTATGCAACACCCTTATAGGGTACATACTTACAGCATAGTGACACTATTTTAACACCTGTCTGTTATAATATACATATGTATGAGCATGAATAAATTAATATGAGTATTGTATGAACTTTTTAATCGATACCCGACTTCGTCCGCGTAGAATTAACTTTATATTTATATGTGACGAAACACGTTTTTCGGGAAAAATTCTTTGTTATAAAACCCGACTCAGTTCCTGTACCAAATTATATCTAAATCCGTTTAAAAGTTATGACGTGATGTAACAAATACACAAATTATCGCGTTTATTATAATATTTTATACTTGACCTATTGCAGCAACGTGCAAACACAATAAGTTTTTCAGTGTTTCACTTCCAAAACCGAGTTGTCCGAAGACCAAAAAGCTTTGGGTCGTGGCGAAATGTTAAATAAATATGACCCATTAGTTTTCACTAAAACCAGCTAAGCATGGACCGTTACAACCCTCCGGACGTTGGGCGCGGGATGAATAACAGTTTACCCTATTTTCTCACTTTCAAAGAAAAGATACCCACTTTATTTATATTTGTATGGTGATACAAATATATTCTCCACTTTCGTCTTATAAAGAGATCGTGCTTTTTCAGAAAAGTGTTTGTAATAATCTAGGATTATTACAAACACTTTTCTGAAAAAGCACGATATATAGAGCAAATTCCGCCAGCTTACAAAGAAAAATATAGTAAAGTTATTCTGTTACATAAATATATTCTTTACTTTTTTCTTGAAATAAGTGATTTAGTTCTTCTTTATTCTTATTGAAAAACTATCTAGGGCAAGAATTTGGGAGCATAATTCAGAGCAAGGGACGGTATGCAAAACATTTTAATATAGCTTATCGAATCCTATTAATAATACAGTAAAAATAAGAAAATTTGTATGTCAAGAAATCTTATCAACTCGATTTGATACAGATATTGATTATCTCGATTAGAACATCAGATAATGAACTCATTATTGAAACACCACAATGGGTACACAAAGTAACAACTGAGGATTATTATTAATTTCTTCCAGAAAAACTTGCATAGAGATGCATAACATAATAATGAGGTTTTCTTATGGAAAGTTTCTTAAAGATTATTAGCTATAAACCAAAGTTAAGTTGAATGTAGTGAAAGCCGTGGGTGTCAGATAGTACTTTACTTATGTAAGAGCTGTATCCAAGTCCCCGGTCGTGAAAACCCCGGCTGTAGGGTCCCGACCGGACGTTTTGTAAACAACTTGCTGCTACAATGGCGACTTGGCTCATTTCAGATTCACATTTTACGTTTGTCTGGGTCGCTTCCTCTCGTGAACAGTTTGGTATGAATTTCTGATCACTGGTATACAAATCGTTGAGGATTGTAAGCTTATTGGTGTATAAGCATTGAATACAAATAAATGTAGAACATGGTTATGTTTGTATTGACATGGCTTTGGTCCACTCGTGGTTTTATTTAAGTTTAGTTGGGCAATAGGCTTCAATGCACGATTCAACCATGACATTTTATAACAAAACCTATATGCGCATTTGAAAATATTCTTTAATATAATTGATATGATGGTCCTATTTTGTTGTTAATTTGTCTATCTCAACCGTGTTTATGGCTAGTTATGAGAAATTTATTTACATACGTCGTAGGTATATTCGTTGTCTTCCTCTCATATTAATTCTTTTGCATGCTTTCTCCAAAGATATTATTTCATCTCAAACGCCTAGCAAGGATCTAGCATGTACATATTATTTTCTTTTATAAACGGCTATAACTTATCTATATCTACCACCTTTTATTATCAGTTCCGTGATTCTTCCGAGCCAGCCACGGACCTCCATCAATTTTTTCAAAGCCTGTAAAGGCTTACATTTATGGACAAGCGTTTACATTGCATATTCAATAACTGAACGTAGGTACTCATTTGTGTTTGAGCAAAGAGTAGCTTACGTTTTCAGTCTGTTAGTAATCGATTATCAAAGTCAAAGTCAAAGTCAAATATCATTTATTAAATAGGCACAAAAGTGCACTTTTAAAGGTCATAAACACATGATACAAATAAAAAATGTTAAAAATTGTAACTTATGTTAACATGACTTTGAAAAAAAGGTAAGTATGTTTACCCATTTCTTTCCTATACTCAAATTGAAGTCTGAGTGCTGAAAAGAAATGCGAAAACTGACTCTACCAGTGCTTCGGAAATACGCCCGCTAGAGAAGATAGCACCAAGAAACTCTGCGGGGATGTCTTTTTTCAGCACAATTACGCTGCAACTCTTATAACAAACTATAACCTTGACGGATGGTACCTTCAGATCTTACTCTCAACTTAATAGCCTTCAGCTACTGCTTACGTTTGCAGTAAACACGACCAGCTTTATTACATCTAAAGCAAAGTGCACACTTATTATGCAACTCTTGCCAACTAAGATACAAAACCTTGACTAAGACAGAATCGCCACTTTGTTCCTAACATTTTCTTGCCATTACAAGTCCCGGGGCACTTTGCTCTCCGTTGCCCAGCACGGTCTTGACATTGATATCTATGTACTTATAATGCAACCCTTATAAACTAAGCTCCAAGCTTCTATAGTAACCTTGACGGATACAGAATCTACACTTAGTTACTCCCCAGTTTGATAGCTCCAGCAAAGTTAACGCTCGGAGAGTGGCACTTTACGCCCTGGCCGGTAGTTATGATAACTTCATTTTAACGACCGCCCTTATAAATTGAAATAGCTCCTAGAGCCGTAAACACCATATAATATTCATGTTTTATGGCAAGAGTTACTCTTCGTGTGGCTTACTAATCCGAAATCTATAACAACTTCCAATACAGGATATACGAGACACGTGCGTGCACATAATGGTTTGTGTCCTCTTATCTATTTCACAAAAAATTGCCTTAGCTCCTTTAAATATTTAATCGGTTTACTATATATATTTAATTCTCCCAAAACACGCCACTAAGTCCCGATTATCGGGTTTCCCCATCAGATTGCTATATCATAGTTGTATACAATAACGACAATCACTGAATTTATACCGAAGTGTTCATGAGTTCACGCTTTCATGACAAAGTAGTATATAGTCGGTCACTTAACTTCTAATCCTGCGACAAATTATAAAATGCTAATACGTACAATTCCAAGCAGACTAAGCTATTTATATGAACCTAGCAAAGTATACCTTGTAGGTCATGGCAGCTCAATTCAATGTGAAAGCGATCCCGCATCTTTGTCGCAGTTGCCGCCATCAATCAAAATCAAAATCTCTTTAATCATTTTGGCATCACAAACGCACTTATGAACGTCAAATTATCACAATGACTCTACCACCGTATCGGAAAAAGAACCACTACTCAGAAGACACGACAAGAAACTGAGGGGCATTTTTTAGAGATTTTGTTTAATTTTTTTGGGTTTCTACAATGTTATGTTTCTTATGTACCAGTTGGCTACTTTGCAGAAGTGGAATGTTCCGAGCATCTTTTCTTCTATTTAATTACGAACAGTATAATATGCTTATCTCATTAGAACATTCTTAACGCGTAATTTGAATTTACTTTTTTAGAGCTCCGTTATACATTTTGGAATTTTATTATAAAAATAATGCCCATAATGGACTTGTTCGTTTTAGTCAGTCTATACTTAGGTACAACAATCCTATCCTTATTTCTAGTTTTATGTTATGATGGTCACTATTTACTTTGAATTTGTGGAAGTTTTTACGAACGTGCATTCATTATATAATGCACGTTCATAGGAACATGGTGGGGTTTTTATTCGGGGCTTCAAATTTTCTATTGTTGAGCCCGACATAACCCGCTCGCTTCCCGGCGGGCGGCTAGGGTTAAATACTTTTCCCCACAAAAAAAAGTTGTATTCTACAAAAAGCCAATTTAAAAGTCTCCCTGTCACACACAATCCTGATGGTCTCATGTCAAATCCAGTTACAGGAGCTCCAATTTATATTCCATCACCTTTCTGACAAACCGCGTAATTCCGGATCGCACTATTTCCAAGCGGAACGAATAGTCATGGATGAATAAACACAATGGGTTTTACGTTTTGTTGGATTGCGGGGGCCAAGTTAGTAGTTGGGGGCCTAGGTATTTTTTTTTCTACGTTTATGTACAACTCTACTATCTATATACAAGAGTAGTACTATCTATATATTTCAAAATTCCACGTCGTTTTTTGTTTTTAAGGTGCACCCATTTTTATAAAGCCAAGCATGTCGTTACTTAATGATTATGTTTACGTTTTAGATCGATTATGCATGGATTGTAATGTTGTATTATTTGATTATGTAATTTAGTATTAATTTTATTTAAATGTCTGAATGCAATGAAATGATTAGCTTGTTATGCATGAATTTTAAATATTGGTTGTATTGATTTATTATTTAATTGTTTGTTATTCTCATAATCCATAATTTTGTGATATCCTAGTAACAATAAAGAATATGTATAGTCACTTCGAGCAGACGCAACTTTATTGTAAACAGAAGGTCTATGGGTCACCAAGATACAGGCTCTGCCTAGTTTGGGACCCGCTGGAAATATTTCGATGTACCTACTGTTATATGATCACCTTATATGTACCTACGATGTATTCTTGAATTGTGTACTTATATATTTGGAAATAAATGATTCTTATTCTTATTCTTACTTCAAAGATGTAGCGCTCGTACTTAGCGTTGCTCGCCTAGTCGTTCATAACAGATGTGCTAGGATAAGCAATGTTCGCTGCGCTCACCACTTACATGTTACAGATGGGTGACCGTTTGTGGGGTATTGACCGCTACCGTGCTTCGGAAGGCACGTTAAACCGTTGGTCCCGGTTGTTGACGTAGGACAACGGTCGTTAGGTCATGTCGGAGGCCTTCAGGAGTTCTATAACTCAGATGCCAGGATTGGCCACATATTCCCATGAGAAAGAAAGACTTCAAACCTTCACCTTTACTGTTACGTTACTTTACTGTTATTTACTGCTTTTTTATCAGTAACAGTTAAGAACAGTTCCGCATAAGACTTTTTAACAATGTTTACGAATCACACCAGTTTTTAAACTTCATCTTTATTACCAAACCAAGTATTAATTTGCTGAATACTCTGTTATTTTCACACTTCTATATTTATTATATTTATGTTATAGTGTTTTAGGTATTATTTATGTATTTGTATTTTAATTTAGGATAAAACCACATAATTTATTATTATTTTATTTACACCGCGGACCTCTCTCGGAAGGTTGATTGAAAGAGATCGCTTTTAGCGATAAGTCCGCTCATTGTACTTTAGTTTTAAAACCTACTGATTATTTTAGTTTGATTATTTTCTGTTTAACAAAATATAGTTTACAATTTTTACCTAGCTCTAGTAAAAGATCCCTACTAGATATTTGAAGCCCCAACTCGCCCCTCAGTACGCTCTCGATTGGGTGGCTTTGTACGTATTTTTTCTGTTTCTTTTTGTTTCAGTTTTTGCGTATGGTTTTAAATAAATGTGAAAATCGCGTGCTGCTTGTGACGGAGGTAGAGCCGGAGATAGGTTGCTGTTTTGAAGTTTTCGGTTTAAACTTTAGACGCGGCTTTACTATTTTTACGCCGTTATTTATGTACACAGTATGAAGTATAAAGACAATAGGCAATAGTGACCGCTTATCTTTAAGCCATTTGCTTGTTTACCGATATTTATTTCAAAATAAAATAAAAACAATAGTATACTATGTACATAAGTAACGAAAAACAGGATAAGTAATCGTCATCATCATCATAATCTATATTAGCCTATATAAGTCCACTACTGGAGTAGACATAGCCCTCACCAGCTACCGTGCGTATATCGTCACTCCATCTAGTTACAGGGCGTCCTACACTACGTTTACCAATTTGCGGTCTCAGCTCTAGAACACGTCTACCCCAGCGGTTATCGGTTCTGCGGCATAAGTAATTACCCCCTATTACGTATTACTCCCTATTACGTAGGTGGTACTCAACTCCTTCAAAGATGTTTGAATAACACGTATTTGACGAAGCCCAATTCTGTGATAACAACAGCTCTGTAAATGACATAGTTAAGTTACTCAGTTGGAATTGATATTGATATCTTGTTAAAAACCGCATTTTAAGTTATAACGTCAGTCATAAACTTAATTTTATAAAATAAAGTACTGATACTAATAATAATAGGTACTTTTTTTTATGTAACTGAATGACGAGACGAGCTGGTCGTTTGCCTGATGGTAAGCAATACGCCAGCCTATGACAATAATAGCACCACCCAGAACTTTGTTTTGCAAAATCCTGCGCGCGCTGTACTGCGCTCGTCACTCTGAGACAATTAGCTGTTGAATCTTATAATGCCCAGTAATTTCGCTAGCTACAATACCCTTCAAGCCGGAACACAGTAGTGCTTGCGCACTACCGCTTGGCGGCTGAATAACTGGCAAAGCGGTGGTACCCACCCAAACGGCCTCTCGCATACGAGAAACCTACCACGAGTAAAAGTAGTACATTAAGTAAAAGTAAACTAAAACTCGGCGAGAACAGTTTATGCAATTTTGTATAGACAAATTATACATAAATATACGAAATGTGCTCATCAAGATCTTTCATTTAATACCAAACACATCATACATATTATTTTTTCTAGTTATCGGTCCGCCAAATTGGATTTAGAGTGACGTCATATACCATATGGCACTTGGAGGGTTAAGACGCATCTTTTGACACCTCACTTAACAAAATGCGATAAACAGTTCAGGAGCTACACTGGAACATCCGATTTTTGCTAGCAAAGGCATTCACTACTAGGTAGCTATATAGATTCCTTTTGGCTTGGCGCAGCCGGGAACGACTGAACTAGGCCAACCTATATAACCTAACACTCCAGAATAATTTCCCAAATACAAATACTATGCATCCGGATACCATTTTATTTAGCAGTTAGGTGTAACGTTATTACTGCATCGCAAATTCCCAGTTATTTATGTCGACAATACTACGATCGTAAATCAGTGTGAGTACGTAAACAAGATAAACGCAGCCGCTCCTCCTCACAACCGCATTGCACATATTTGTTTAAGGGCAAACAAGTTAAATGAAGAGCAAGGAACTATAATAACAGTTGTAACGTTACGGAGGTCCCCCGGCTAGCTCTACCTGTGACCTCCGCACGTACAGTACCTTTCTGGGAGAGAGAGAGGGACTGGGAAGCTGTAATAAAATTATGTTAATTTGGTGATACTTTTAATACAGTATATAAAACAGTGCTGCTGAGGAAAAGATCTTCTGGGTAATTAAAATTGTCGATAGAGGGAAATGAGAACGTATACTTTGTCGATAGGCTTCTTCTGCCTGTCGAAGAGGGTAAATGAGAACGTAGTACTTTGTTCTTGTCGATAGGCTTCTTCTGCCTGTCGAAGAGGGTAAATGGGTACGTAGAACTTTGTCCTGGGTTTGTCCTTCTCCCGAGAAACTGGAAGTTTGTCCTGGGTTTGTCCTTCTCCCAATCCAGGGGACGTTCGACGGCGGTGAGTGGGCCTTTGTTCGGGCCACCAACTTGTGATACCTCACAACAACGGAGCCACAAAAATAATATGGTTTTCCACCTTTAACAAATCGTGAGAGCACCTTTCTCTCTCGAAGTTCAAGTTCAAGTCCCGGTTTTCCTCTTTTTTCCGTTCTCTGTCAGTTCATCCAATTTTGAATTCTGTTTTCTTTTTCCTCAAGGCAATAAAAGAAGGTCCATTAGAAATAAATAAGAAATAGGTTTGATGAGTCATGAAAAATGAATGAAGATGATATGTAACACTACACAGTGTGTATTTTAAATTTGGCGATTGAGGCTCGAATAAAGTAATTCGGAGCAAGATACCAATCATTACAGCTACTACAGCCTCTGTGGTGTAGGCCTCTGTTAAGTCAGCTGCAAGGCAGGTATAGGTGCTTATTAGAACCATAAGTGCAATAAAATTATGATATGTGACTTTGGCCAGGGTTTCGTATTTCAATTTCCTAGATACATTTGGATTCAATTCAATTAAATTTCGAATGTAGAAAGTGTTAACATCTTTCAAACTGCAATATCGATTAGTTTTAGCGATCGTGATTGGGATAGGCATTAGGACGCGGACTTTGAGTAGAAAATTTGGACAATTCCATAGACAAATACCGATCACAAGATATGTTTGAAAGCGATCGGGATCGGTGTTTGAGTTAGATGGTTCCCCTGTAGATCCTAGTATGTATAAGCTTCTTACAATTAGTAGTGAAATGTCACCCCGTAGCAATTCGTTTTAGTTGCATGATTCCGCTGTTTTATTGTGTCCCGCTTAAGAGGGCATTCTTTCAAGCGAAATTACGTGGTATTTTAAGACGTAGGAGCCATTGTCTCAGGGTGATGAGCGCAGTTTATTGCCGTAGATTTTGCCAAATGCCGCAGATGTTGCTTAGCAGGTGAACTATATACGTTCACGTCTTGCCTCGTTCAAAACAAATCATAATTTTTTTCCTTGACAATATTTTTTTAATATCATTCTGTCTCTATCTAAGAAGTTAATTCCAATAAAATTCCCCTTATTTATGGCGTTTCGAATTTTCAATAGCAATTTCCTCTCCAAATGGCGGAAACACGATGAATTTTATGTCGAAATGCTGGTCCCGGCGTAACTAAATGTTGTTTTTGTTGTTTCGACACCGATCCCTTTTGTTACTTTGATTTGAGGAAACAATGGACTCCACTGTTACTCTCCAGCTTTAGGGAGGTCATATTTTTTACTAGCAATCTTATACAGCCTTGGGAACCTAACTAGCTAGATGTACAAAGAAATACGAGCACTTAAATAATAAATGTGTATTCTAGAAGTGAGTATAGTATTAAAAAAACTTTTGTCGTAAATCAGTTTTACAAATAAAATAAGCTCAGATAGATTCTGTTTAATACTAACTGCGCCCCACGGTTTCAACCGTGGTTTCCTGGAATAAAAAGTGTTAATCCAGGGTATAAGCTATCTCCATTCCAAATTTCAGTCAAATCCGTTCTGCCATTGCGGCGTGAAGAGGGCACAAACACACTTACACAATAACACACATATAAACTGTCGCATTTATTAGTGTGATAGTGTGATAGGTATTGTACATTATGTTATTAGTGTTTGGGCTATTTCCCATGTCAGTGGCGTCACTAGGGCGGCACACAGTGCAAATGTCAAATGGTGTCTCTGTGATATATTTTTTTTCATAAGCAATGTTACTTTGCAATACCGAAGATCATGAGTTGTTACCAGTTACATGATGTTACGTCATACCAAGGCGTTACAGAAACGCCACTGACATTCTTTCACAGTATGAATTACTATATATTTCAAACCGAGAGTCTTAGGTAACGCAAACAAAAGCTAAACGTAAAAAAACGTTCGCTAAGCTCAGTTGGGCCCACTTTCCTGGAATGCCTTGCCTGGTTGCGGAACTCGTGTAGATAATTTAAAATTTATTCTCTACGCTCTACTTAAACATCATATATCTATGTTTAAGAAATTATAATAAATATGTTTTAAATATACCTCTAAAATGTACTGATTGGTTTTACGTCTTAGGTTGTAATATCCAAATTCGTATATATTATTTATGATTATATTTATTCATATTTATTAGATACATTCAGACGATTTAAATGCCATTTTTATAGTTATAATTATAAAAGTACTACAAAAATACCTTTCAATTTCAGTTATCTCCCCTTTATAGGGTATCCGCTGTTTTAATTTATTGAAAAAGGTCGACAAAGGTATTTTTCTGGAAAGGTTCCCGAGGGCATCATTTTTTTGTAAAAATTATGTTCATTTCAAGGCTGAATATAATATCGATAAGGCTTGTGTTTATCCACGCCCACGCTGTAACCATCGATGTAGACCAATAAACGAAACCAAATAGGGTTGCTTACTGAGGTTTTTGGAATACCGTCCCGAAAGGGAGCTCCTGCGGGGAAGGGAAATCCTGCTGCCACTGACAAAGATTAAAAACTTGACTGTGTAGCGCGTTTAGTGTGATTTACCTAATATCTTCACATTTTCCGTATGCTCAAGTAGAGATTCACTACTGTAATAGCAAGTATTTCCCGCTAATTTGAATAAAAATACAGGCCTTGCCTTGTTTCGGGCCCACAGCAGAAACTTACCTGTGGTAGGCACCTACATACTTACTCTCCTATCTTAAAAAATGTATTATAAAAGAACTACTTGGATTAAGTGGAACTGCTAAGAACGATTGTTTGTACCAACCAATTTGTAGAAATAATTAAATTTGTAGTACAACCGTCACCCAACCCCACAATGACCCTGGTCCTAAGTGGTAAGTTTTGTTTACATATGATTTACAACAGACTAGATCCATATCAAAAGCTGTCAAATCACAGAGAATAAATAAAAATAAAAGATTGCAAAAATACTAAAACTTTGACAAAGTTATGAACGAGCGAGGTATGGTCCGCACTTGTCTGGTTTTCCTTTGTATAGATCTGCCAATCACCTATTTCCCCCTTAGCAAACTAACGCTTTCTTCGACGACTAAATAGCATTGCCCGTTCACTGGACCATCTCATTTGCTCGCTTCACTGAGCAATCTTCTCTCGTTCTTTCAACGTGAACTAACAAAGTTCCTTATAGTCCGGCCTTTTTCCTTCCGTCGCATTCAGCTAACAACCTACTGCAAAATCTGAGAAAATAAATACCGGTGCAGTTACAAGCAAATTTCAGTAAACTAAAATTAAAAAAAACCCTCTACACAAAAACCTATAAAAGTGTTAAACGGCTAAACTGATTTTATAAAACATGTCTAAGAACTACCGCTAGAAAACCTGCTTCCAAAGAAATAAACCGCATCCAAATCGGTTCACTCGTTTAAAAGCTACGGTACCACAGACAGACACACATAGTGGTCTAACTTATAATACCCCTCCTTTTTGCGTCGGGGGTTAAAAAATTTACAATATCAAGTTCCCTGCGATTATTTCTACAATTGTACTGTCCTAAATTGAGAACTATCAAAGTCGATGAAATTCAGCTCACCTGTAACAGAAATAATGTTACAGCCTGTAAAGAATCCAGGCAATATTTTATGAGTAGACGTAAAACAAGCGTTAACAGGGGAATATTTTGTAACAGCTATCCAAAACGGCATATGTTTTCATACATATTTCATTCATTTCATTTTATTTGTCAATGTTCTGTCTACATTGTTTTTCATACATACGAGAATATGAGACTTTGATTTATAGTTACACAAGTTCGGCACTAGCTCGGCTCAGAACAAGTAATCAAGACTCAATGCCCCGTAATTGGGCTGGCGACCAACGATGCTATTCAAACTACGAACTATTTGACGCCAAAATAACAGACAGAAGGGTTACGTAGTAAATAGTTAGTATTCTCTCAAAGGTAATGGTGGCAAGTAATTAACATCACTAGACAACTTCCTACTATAATGCTCTCCCGATACCGAAAACAATGTTCTAAAATTAGTTTCCAAAATATATAATCGCGTTAAATGTCATTTTTAATAATTATTATAATGTAATCCCCGCAGGATTGCTAATTAACTGATTAATTTATTAACTTAAAAAGGACTTACAAATATAAAATCTATAAATAAAGCTCCTTTATTTTTTTAATTAATATTAAGTATTTAGCGAAGTCATAGCAAATATATGTAGCACGATTTCCATAGGAATTTAGAATATTATTTTAATAAGATATTTGGGGAAAATATTGCGAAGGAACCGAAGAGTTTGTTACTCGAAATACAAGAAATATAAGGAAAATAAATTCCCTAAGCTTTGTCCAATAAATTCCCATAAAACTGTCATCCAGCCAGTCCACACCTCACCACAAAACAGATGTCGACGGAATCAAAGTACCGGATAACGATAAAATTGCGAACCTAAATTCAATTGCTGTGAATATAGCTTGTAAATCAAATTATACAGCTCCACATGTTTCGTTTTCTTTGTCTGTTTCTCCTTTAATTTCTTCTTTAGAGGTTAAAGGTTAGAGCAGTCATTATCATGAATGTGATACCGTGCAAAGGAAACCATTTAGAAATATATTCATATATGTATTCATAATATATGTAACTATATGAATTTAATTTCCCGGTTTGGCGCACAATTTTTTAGCCGCGTTTAATTTTACTTTGTAGTAAATACGTGTTTTCAAGTAAGGTGGCGTCATTTTGAATTAATGTGAATGTGCCGCCACCTTTATTGTGAATTTCAAGCATTTTTATTACAATTTCAAATAGTTTCTGCGGAGCGTTTATTTAAATCTGAAATCTCTTAATGAACAAGCTTCAAATAAATTTGTCTAGCAATGTATTTTCTTTTCATAAAGAAAATGCTGAGCGCCTTGAAAATACTGAAATTTTTACACAACTGAAGCCATATTTATTTTTGTTTCGTAGAAAATTCGCTTTCTGTTTTAATGCTCGGCTAAATAAATCCCTGATTTATGGTTTTATTTCAACATCGTGCACTTTGAACTTATACAATTTTCAACTAACATCTTAAGGAAATCTTCGTACCTAAATATTCAATTTTAATTGAAAATTAAAGCAGGTTGAATTAATAAGGACCTCAGATAAGAGGGATAATTATAATAATTTATTAATTAGACTTAGATTAAGTAGACATAAAGGAAGAGTTCGCATGTTCCGTAATTTGAAACAAGCCATATCTGAACTTTTTTAACAAAAAAAAAGCAATGTTTAAAAAAAACAACAACAACTTCTAATGAAACCGTGTATTTATAGTCTTAAAAATATCTTCCATATTCACCTTGTTTTATTTCCGAGTAAAAATATTTCCTTTGATCGTAGAACACCATAAATATATCGAGGTTTGATGTTGGAAATATAAAATTACTTCTATATTATGTATGCCTTTCAAGATCCGGCAAGGTTATCAATCTTCAAACATCTGCAACAAATTTCCACCTCCATGATTCACCTCCAACAAACTTATAACAGAACTGTATCTAGCGTTCACAAGTCAATGACTTGAAAGTTGATACCCAATTTGTTCAGAATTAGGTGTAAACTATCTTGATATCAGACAAGGTCTCATTAAGCTCCTTATCTGTAAAAATAAAAACTACATTCGTTTTCATGGATGTACATAGTACTAGTATTGTACGAATGTCAAACCATAATCGTACAGTTTACATAGCATTATCAAACGATAACAGTACCAATGTCTCTTTACAGGTCGCGCGGACGTGAAGGCTTAAAATGGAGCGAAGGCAATTAAATAAAAACTAGAGTTCCTCGCACGATACGCAAATACTGCTACAGACTGCCGATGTTTGCCCGGAGAGCGTTATCACTTGATAACTTAGAACACAAGCCGAGCGCAAACAACCTTATCATGGTAACGTTCTTACCGACTCTGAGGTACTGTGCAGACTCCGCTGCGGCGAGGCGCGACACGCAAGACACCTGAAACTGTGAATATTCGAGATGGAAGACTCCATAGTCGAGACGAGATAGAGTGCTTGTGAATGTGATTCTAGTGTTTAGTGTCACGCCAAATAATAAACCAAAGCTGAACAGAATTTATTCTCGAAGAAGTGCATTGAATCGGCAAACTGGAGGACTTACAGACTTTGGAGAGCGCAGAAAGCGTGGTCGAGAATGTCAGTGCGAAGGCGGAGGAATGTCTGGCGAGGAACCTCAATCTATCGGACAACTATTGCCCAGCTTACTACGATGGACTTCTGTGCTGGGACCCGACTCCATGGAACACGCTTGCGGTGCAGCGATGCTTCAAGGAGTTCCACGGCGTTCAGTACGACGACACGCGTAAGTATCTTTTAACGAAGATTTAAATAACCACGTCACCACAATCTGTTTTTACTCAAAAGTAGAGTATTTACTTACGTAGTATTTAACTTTTTATTCACTACGCAATCCTAGTGCATCAAAGTAAATGCCACATCATGTCCTTGTATTGTATTGTTTGATTTGGGTTTCCTTACGATGTTCACTTTTTATAGATCGAGTGATAAATCCACAAGTCATTGATTTCAAGCCGAGCTGGTATTTCAAATACCGTGTTTTGGGAGCCACACACTTCTCTTTTGTTTCCATTCGAATTTGGTAATTACTTTATTCTAGATAGGGACTGCAACGTGAAGGTTTTGAGTTCATGAACCTGCAACCGCAATGTAAGACATCGTAAACTATTTTCAGATTGCGTGAGATTAGACTTTGATAAATAGGCAGATAAATCACTTATTTATAACGTTTATCTCGCTCGGGTTGATGCCGCTCTTCAAACAATGCGTTTTAATCAACGGAGTCTTGAAGATTTAAGATAAAGTGGCAAAAACAAATAATAATAAGAAGCAACGCTGGAAGCAAGTTCAAGCACACAACTGATACTTTTCTCATTTCGTTTTAAACTTTATGTAAATAGCAACCGAACTCAATCACTTGGAACTTCAATCCTTTTGTTGAATATTTATCAGAATTTTACGTTTTTGTATTTTATGAAATAACATTATTCTGCTGAAACTTTATGAATAAAATCTGGATATAGTATCATTTGGGTTACGAATCTAGTAAAAAAGAACTCTTATGATAAGATATTATAATTGCTAACCTATATCTAGAGCGTCTTCCGCGTATTGTTTATTGTGAAGTATCTATTCATTGTTTTCTTACTTTTAAATGTCTTAACTGTATTGGAATAAACAATTTATAGTACCAATATAATATGATTAATTATAGCAAAATTAATACTTATTTGACTAACATTTCTATAATTGATATAGAAACCTATCATATAAAGTTTGCTTACCAGATATTTCTGGTAGAATATATAGCACGAAAATAACATATAACATCTGTAAATACTTTTTTATTTATTTTATGTAAATGAATGACGAGACAAGCTGGTCGTTTGCCTGATGGTATACGCCAGTCTATAACAATAACAGCACCACCCAGAACTTTGTTTTGCAAAATCCTGCGCAGCGTTGCACTGCGCTCGTAACCCTGAGACAATTAGTTGTTTAGTCTCATAATGCCCAGTAATTTCGCTGGCTACAATGCCCTTTAAGCCGGAACACAGTAATGCTTGCACATGTTCTGTACATAAAGTATATAAGTAATAGGATTAAAAACTCGCAGCGACTGAGTTTTACACTTGACGGGCTTTATTTTTGTTTTTATAAACCAAAACTTTGAACCGCGTTCCATTCATCTAAATTGTGATTGAAACGCCAAACAAAAAATTAGCAAACATGTTTGGGGAATACGTAAGTGAGCCGTACCGTGCCCACAGCCTACAAAAACGATTTGACGAACTGAATTTAAACAAAACATTACTTTGAAATGCCCTTTAAAAAAACAAATGCTCTGACGAGCGGAACATGAAGTCTGGTAACATATTTTGCTGTAGATTATTGATACTAAATCTGCATGACTTTTTATTGAGGGTGCTGTTGTGTTCATAAATATCTTTGTTGCACTAAAGGTATAAACAAAAAAGTAGATCCTGGAATTAATTTCTCTCATAACAAGGCTTGCTATTTTCAGCCTACTATTGTAAATCTACAAACGAACGAGCGAGTGTGGCTCAGTGGGAGCACGTGCGACTTTCGATCCGGCGCATCCGAGTTCGAATCCCGCTAACCACGCACTACTTACTGACTTTCTTTAGTTATGTGCGGATTTAACACGCGCTCTAAAAACGGTGAAGGAAATTATGAGGAAACCGGCATGTCCAAGAATTTATCACAAAAATGTGACATGTGACATCCACCAACCCGCACTGGGCCCGCGAGCCCGCATTAGCCCATACTCTCTCTACGAGGGAAGCCCCGAGTCCCAGCAGTGGGAACGTAATGGGCTGATGATTGAAAATCTGCGCAACCTTATTAATTTATCTCGCTTTGTCTGCTATTCCGGTGTAGATAGGTTGAAGGTTACGCGATCGTAGATTAATGTAGAGATAGGTAAAAGATTTTGACGTCATGTGTTGGCCGTGACTAAGACGATAAGTATTAGGATAGCCTTTTATGACAGAATAAAGACCTGCATGAACATCGATTGAAGGAGTTCTGCTCTGACATAAGCCTTACATTAGGGTTATCATTCAAAGGTGAAAGGGACAGTTCAAATTTCTGGCGTGTTCATAAATATCCTTGGAGCACGATACTGACTATAATGACCATCAATCAAGGTATCTATCCTGATGGTTGATGGTCATTCTCCTAAAGTGCTCAAAGTTTCACCTATATAATGCGTTTAATTATTTACAAACATAGTCATAAGTTTCTTACTATTACTAACAAACTATGGATTTCAATTATCTGAAATAAAATATGTTCAATCATTTATTCTTTCATTCATATATTTTCGACAAGAATCTGAATGAATGTGGCTAGAATAAAAACTAATTTTTTGCATCAATATCATCGTGCTGAAGTGGCACTTTTGCACGACTATTCTTATTTTTATGTCATGTAGTATTGTCATTTCAACATTTAGAATGATGATTGCACCTACCTACTTTGTTTATTCTAGCTGTTGTTTTTAGAGGTGATATATATTAATATTTAGATTTTTAAAATACAATTGAATAAATTATACAAAAAACAATGTATAAAACCTCCGACACAATAAAACATATCTAAGTACCACCAGTAGAAAACCTGCTTTCAAATAAAAGGAACCGCATCCAAATCGGTTCACCGGTTTAAGAGCTACGGTGCCACAGACAGACACTCATAGAGGTCGAACTTATAACACCCCTCCTTTTTGCGTCAGGGGTTAAAAATCGAACTGCCTTCCCGCACAATATAGGTATATAATACAACCCTAATCCAATAAACCACTATCAGTGGGCAATGTTCCCAAAATGCTGGCAGCATTGTCAAGTTTAAATGACAGAGACGCTTCAATTTATTTTCATCCATGCTCATTCAAATTCTTGTCACGCTGTTCAATTACCATAACTTTATTTTGAAACATGTTTCAAAATAATATTACTTTTTTTTCTAGAGTTTTATTCCTTCTGAAATAAAAATAATCGAAGGCTACGCTAGAATATATAAAATATTGTAAATTCACAAATATTATTTTGCTAGAGTAAATAATAGAGGTGTCACTTTCAAAAATATGGATATCAATGAATTTTTGCGTTGTAAATACAGAAACTTCACCTGTAGTTCACCAAAGTTCACCTTTGTAAACATTTGCATTTTCAATACACGTAAAAGTGATTCGTGAGGAATAAAGGGTTCTAAGTTAGAAAATATAGAATATATGTATTATATTATATTTATTCTACACACGTCTTAAAATCAAACCAGGGTTTGACTATGTATATAATAATTAAGAATTGAATTTTACAAATGAGAATCGAACACGCTGCATGTTTTTTTTCCTTGGTATGGTTTCGTAGTCATTATGATCCCCATTTTTATTACAATCTAGCCAATTGATTAGGCTAATAAGCAATTTACATTTAACTTAAACTGATAGATAAGCTAATATTAAGAATGTGTCCATTAACACTTTTCTTATTGTCTCTATTAGGGCGAAGACAGAAGTAGCACTCGTACTACATTACACAAATTCACTATCACTAGACACTACATTAACTCGAACGGTTTTGTTCTTTTAAGTCTTCTCACTATATCCGTGTACATGAATATTTAAAAGTTTTCTCTACATGAAATAAATCTTCAAGTTCAATCTATACCACCACAAAACAGAACTTAATAAATTAGGGTAACACCCGTCGTGGGATATACAATACGCACAGTCATCTTAGTATATTGTGGATCTTTGCAAAAAGGAGGGGTGTTATGAGTTTGACCACTATGTGTGTCTGTCTGTGGCACCGTAGCTCTTAAACGGGTGAAACGATTTCGATGCGGTTTTTTTTATTTGAAAGCAGGTTTTCTAGCGGTGGTTCTTAAACATGTTTTATCAAAATCAGTTCAACTGTTTTTACTTTTTATAGGTATTTTTGTGTCGCTCTTTAAATTTTAGTTTACTGAAATTCGCTTGTATGACATTTTTTTTAAGTAAATTGTATTTCTTTTTTTTCGGCTTACGATGATTGGAAGAGTTGATTTATTATAAGCAACGCTATTAGTCCAGTCATTTGGTAGTTTTAACTGGAAACTTTTCCGGGAGTTTGGAAATTTGGTAATTTTATAGATTTTGATGTGCTCTTGCCGAATTTCAACTTTGCCACCTCGTATTTTTGCCTCTCATGCCTGCATATTGTAAAAATGGCTCCAACACAGGCGTTGGAGTACACTTTGCGGCACTCGTACGCCAAGACTATTGACTTTATGAAAAAAAAGTGCATACATAAATTGTAGATAATTCTAGTTTCATTTTGTATATAACTTTTATCATAAAATAAGTCGGAAGTCCAATATGGTGGTCAATATGGCGGCGCGAGCGGCTAAAACACGAGGTGGCAAAGTTGAAATTCATAAAGAGCACACCAAAAGCCGGGATTTTTGAACATTACCAATTTTCAAAAATCCCGGGAAACTTTCCAGGGAACCACTATTTTTCGAACCAAATGACTGTACTTCTTTTGGTAAATACAATAAAAGATTGCCATCTCTATCTAAACCTTGTTTGTCTATGTTGTCTTGTTTATGTCTTGTCTTTATGTACAGAGAACGCATCCCGCCTATGCATGGACGGCATTTGGCACAACTACACTAACTACGCGAACTGCACGGAGCGGCCGGCAAACGTGAACCCGACGGAAGTCACTAGTCTCATCTACCTCGCCGGCTACTCGCTCAGCCTCGCTGTGCTGTCGCTGGCTGTGTTCGTGTTCCTTTACTTCAAGTGAGTACACACTTCAAACCTAGTACCTATATATTTATAGCGCCTGAGAGCGAGTGTGGTTTAGTGGGAACACGTGCGACTTTCGATCCGACGCACCCGAGTTCGAATCTCGCTGGCCCCGCATCACTTTCTTAAGTTATGTACCACTCGCTCTAAAAAACTGTGAAGGAAAACATCGTGAGGAAACCGGCATGTCCAAGAATCAATCACAAAAATTCAAAGACATGTGACATCCACCAACCTGCACTGGGCCAGCGTGGTGGATTATCGCCCATACTCTCTCTATTAGAGAATGCCCGTGTCCCATCAGTGGGAACGTGATGGGCTGATGTTGATGATGATGATAGATTCCTATGTTAGTTTTACTATTAATGTTCAGTATCTAAAGCATTCTAACTTTTCGAACAATCACTACTTTGAACGTAATTTCTGACGCCTAACTAGGATTTCCTTCATCTAAAAACTAACTTTCATAACTAATTTTCTACACAGTATCTAGTCCCGTAGCGGGAATAGAACACGCTAGCTCCAAGTTAGAAGTCAACCTTTACAACCGCAGATTCACACATCTGTTACGAACGGCTAGGCGAGCTATGCTATGAGCGCTATAATATATTGATTTAAATTCAATTGCTCATCGCATGGGCCCATCGACAATTGGACAGAGTCGACATAGCTCTGTATGATTAAACTGGATCAGAGCCTGCGGATTATCAATATTTGAATTAATTACTCATAAGCAAACCACTCCAACTCTAACACTTGCGGCACTATGAATGAAGACGAATTCCAAAACACACTTTTCTAAGTGTGCGTTTAAATATGTACCTACATACATTACTATAAATTACTACCTTACATTTCAAATTCCTACATTACATTGAAAATTACTATATGACTTTTAAAATTACTACATTACATTAAAAATTACTAGGTACTTAACTAACTACTACACGGTTACTAAGTAAAATTCCTATTATTTTTGTACGCTTGGATTATGCAAACTGTTGTTGCTTTTTATATTGTATAAGATTCTTTGTCCACACATCCATACATTTGAAACCATAAATAAATTCTGATTCGGATATTACTCATCCCCAAGTATTTTCTTTCACATTAAGCGCCCCTATGAAACATTAGCTAAAGATATCGAGGGTTTGCTTCGTGCCAGTATAACCATAATCTCCCTACGGTAGGCTAACGACTCTGACCCAAATCATCGCGTCCCGGCAATTCACTAAATGACTAGACATTTCACTAAATCATTGTAACAACCTTTCATGAATAATATTTCGATTTTATCGTCCGTTGTAAAACAGACATGACGTGACTGATCCAAATTGTGTTTTCGCGTTTCCCATGTGTTATTGTTGAAAATTACAAAAATACGCCCTGGGCTTATCGTACATACATATATACATACTTGTTTTTGTTTTCACTGGTATACTCTTTAGTAGGTACGAATAGTGATGAAAACATTTTCCGCATCATATTTAAAGTAAATATAACTCTTGCTCCGTATTTTTTCATCGTTATCATCTTTTCTTTTGATATCATACTACCTGTAGGTAATTGTCCATATTTTGTCGGTTATATTATACCTATTAGACAGCGCAGTATGTTTGCTAGGTTGGAAATTTATTTTTACCCGACTGCACAATCAAAAGAAAGTAATGCGTATTTGGTGTATCATCATCATCATCATCCCATCACGTTCCCACTGCTGGGACACGGGCCTTCTCTCATAGAAAGAATATGGGCCATAATCCACCACGCTGGCCCACTCGCTGTGGGTTGGTGGATGTCTCATGTTCTTGAATTTTTTCAGATTCGAACTCGTATGCGTCGGATCGAAAGTCGCACGTGCTTCCACTGAGCTATACGCGCTCCTATTTGGTGTTTGCTTATTCTATATTATAAAATTGATGTATTATTATTATATAGGAGCTGTATAATAGTCCTTTACAAGTGCAGTTAGTTCTTATTTTAAATCAAAAGTGTCTTAGAAAATACCCACAAAAAGTACAAGTAATTATATTATTTCTCCGCATAAAACCAACGATGCTGTATGTTAAAGGTTTGTGAAAGATAATATTAATGAATACACTCGCAAATTAAGATGGATCGTTATTTGTGAAACATGGTTACAAAACAACGAGCTTAATTTCTTGGAGCAATTAGAAGCAAGATAAAGTAAACGGCGTCTAATGTAATACTGACTAAACTTTATCAGTAGTTTTTTCGTGATTGATTAATAACATCTATCTTCACAAACTTTCGCATTTGTAAGTAGGATTAGGATATAAGTATTTGAATAGTAGGAACTATTTTACGGTTTGAAATGTTTCCAAAAACGAATTTACATTCAAATGCCATCGCGGTCACGCCACTGCGGTTATTCCCCATCGCAAACAGAAATTGCACTAACATCACGTTGTCGAAAATCCACCTGAGTCCAAAATTATGTGAATACCGCGAATCTGACTTTTTACATGTTTTTATATTACTAGCTATGCCGCGCAGTTGCTCACGCGGGAGCTCGTTCGGGTTCGTATTTCCGGGATAAAAAGTAGCCTATATGTCACTTCAGGGTATAAGCTATCTCCGTTCCGAATTTCACTCAAATCTGCGTAAAAAAGTAACAAACACACCACACACACACTTGTGCATACAAACTGTCGCATTTATAATATTATGACAGCCTCTGTGGTGTAGTGGTTGGGCAGGTTGACTCAAATCTCAAAAATCACTGAGGTTGCGGGTTCGATTCCCGCGACGGGACAAATGTTTGTGCACAGAAAATCATCAAGTGCAAGCATTTGTATCGTGTCTGTGTGTTGTGGGACCATGGTCCTCATATTTCCTGGTTTCCTAGATACAGGAAATCCTAGTTAGGGGCCAGGATCTATTTATGTGATCGTTGGGCGTTATTTATTTATTTAATGTTATTTTACATCATTTCTGACTGTGTTTTTCTGTGACAGTATATACATATAGGAATCATCGGTTGGCGAGGCCATCGCGGACTTTAGCGGGCGCAATTCCGTTAATAAATAATAGTATACTTATGGGCCATAGCCACAGCTTTATACAATGTATAGATAACGATATTCTATACTTTAAGCTAGATAAATTGTGAGTTGATTTATATTTACCTACTCACTATGTAAAAAAAACTTAATCTTATTCACAGCATGATGTCTAAAAAAAATAAAATAAAACCCTTAGATACTTCTTTAACATGCAAATCATATTCATAAGTTGCCATCAAATCAATTCTAGAATAAATTGAAAACCTTGAATTGTCTTTCTTTTCCAAAAGAAAGTTATCAATCTAAAAAGTTAATGTCAAAGGTCACAAACGACCGCAAATAGTTTCGAAAATACAAAATGTCTAAGAATTAATTCGGCTCATCGAAATCTACGTAGTAACCAGTTATAACCAGATGATACTGTGAATTCAATTATTCGCGAAAAAAGAGTCTATAAAGCAAATATTTTGATGGTTCAACTTCTGCCCGCGGCGCTGCTACGGCAGGCGTGGGCTAACAAGTTAAATAAAACATTCCAAATTTAAATAACAGCCAAAATGGAAACGGTGATCACAACATTCATCGAGAATTCGTATTATCTTTGTTTTAAATTCAAATAACATTTAAAAACAAATGAATATTTAAAAAAAATATAATGGAAGATAATTTAGAAACTTCTACATTCGGTCCTCGGTCAAGCAAGACACCAGTTAGCACTATTATTCTTTCTGTGCCAGTATACTACCACTACATAAAATAAGAACCAAAAATTTACTTCAATTCTGTTCAATTGTAACTTCAAAGTCCAAAGTCGAATGTCGATGAAATTTATATGGGACCACCTTGAAGCTACACTGAACCCAACGCAAAGAATTTTCCAAATCAGTTTATAAATGACGGAGTAATCGCGTAACAAATATACAAAAAAACGGATCGTATTTATCTGTACCTCCATTTTTAACCGTTCACCAAAAATACTGATTGTGCACCAAAATATGTTCATTTAAATATTTTATAATGAGCGCCTATTTTATGAATATTATATGTTCGCGGCGTTGGGGTGGCCCAAGGGCCAAGGGCTACCCCTTATAGGTACGTTTGAGTCCTAAAAACACACCAAATTTGGTGCACAATCAGTATTTTTGGTGAACGGTTAAAAATTATCCCAAAAAAACATAGTCGAATTGAGAACCTACTGATTTTTTGACATGTATTAAAAAACAGCCTGGAGGTGGAATATACGATGTAGGACTCTGTAAATACCAAATGATAACAATGTTTTCCTAACACATGGTTTTTTGTTTCAGGGACCTCAGATGTTTACGGAACACGATACACACAAACCTTATGTCAACGTATATTTTATCAGCGTGTAGTTGGATTTTAAATTTAGCTTTACAAGTAAGTACAACATCAATTCACACCACAATTTGTACTAATGTTTTTGCTTTTTGCCATCTCATTATCTTAATGTAAAGTTAGATGTCGTTGGTACTTTTTGAAGTACGTGCCTGAAATTATCGTACAATTTACGTCCCCAGAGGACAGAAGACTTATGAGAATTAAATTTATACATTTACTGTTCTGTTGCATTTTTAAAAAGATATTCTCTCGGCCTCGGAGTTGGAAAGCTAGCGCGGCTTATACCAGGCTACGAAACCTGACCCCTTTTTGTCGGCAGTCTTATACTATGGATGACTGACAAAATGCCTATTGTTTTTATACAAGTGCTTGCACACTTATATTTTGATTTATGTAATATATGAACGCTGTGCGTTTATGATTTCCTATGTAACTATACACTTGAGTTTGTTTTAATTATGTATAACATTATAGTTACAATTCAAAATTCAAAATGTCTTTATTGCTGGAATGTTGTGTACAAAGATGACAAATAAAGATAATTCCTAACATTCTACCATAACAATGTTGTGCAATATTAACATTAAAAAAATATATATATCATTAAATTAAATTCAAATTGTCAGATTATAGATGTAGATTTTAATTAATGTCATAATTATATAACGTCAAATTATTAAATAGAATCAAATAATAAATCAATAAAACATTAGTTACTGTTTACATCATGCCTTTTTACAAACATATTATTTAACTTGCAATGTATGTATGTTTGTCCGGGTGGAATCTTGCAAGCTGAATTAGAACCACTTCCTCTTATCCTATGGAGTTGAAATTTTGCATACCTGTGTGTCCGATGACAATGCAATATAATGGTGACAGCCAGCTGATCTGATGATGGAGACGGAAGGTGGACAATGGAACTCCTTGACGGATAATCGTAAACTATTAGTATTGGGGCTCATTTTAATCTGCTTGCGGTTCCGACTACGAATTTGTTGTAAGCTTGTCTTGTAAAAAATATTTTTCAATAAAAAACTTATTTCTTTTAAGCTTCACATTTTATTATATGTGTCGCTCTACCACTAAAATAACATTGTGCGCCATTGTTTTTAAAGACACCACCCTTACTACGTGTCAATATAAATAATATATGTCACATGTTTATTAGAGTACAAGTGCGAAATAATGTTATTAAATGCTTTTGTGATTATTATATATAATTTTTAATTCATAACGTAATATCGCAGAATAATAATACTAGGTATACATCAAAACACAAACACAGCGTGACGCTTTACTTCAGACCTACTATCCAGTCTGAAGTCCTGATAAAGGTTGAAACCCCAAGATATATCAAAAGCGTAAAGTTCCGTCACTTAAATTGTGTGTTCATGAATAAAGATGCAGGTGCGGAAGGAAGCGTCATCAGAATTCAGGGATGGTGCCTTAACGCCATTAAGCGGATTCGGTGATAAATCCTACTTTCTCTGAAATTACGGATTCGACGGAGTGATACCCATTGTACTAAAAATAAAACACATTGGAAAATTCAGTGTTTTAGATGGTAAAATAAAGAAAGATCGTTGACTTTAAACCCGATCTCAAAAAAAGGAGGGGGTTCTCAATACGATTGTATTTTTTCTTGTGTTTGTTACCTCAACACTTCGTCATTTATAAACCAATTACGAAAATTCTTATCGATTTGGAATTTTCGCGTTGGGTTCAGTCAGTATAGCGGCTAGTTAGCTTCAAAGTGGTCCCATATAAATTTGACCGATATTCGACCTTGGACTTCAAAGATACATCAAAATCGAAGTTATATTCAATACTTTATAACTTTTGAGTAATTATAACTTTAATTTTAAGTTATTTATTAAATATTGTAACATGTATGCATAATTTAAAAAATATTATGACACTAAAACTAAAAACCTTAAAAAATATAATACTAAAATATATTATTAAAAGAAGTCCCTTTAGGCAAGGTTCCGAAGATACTAGCAGCGTTCCCCCTTTGGATAGCTAGACTAATTCTTTGTCCGAGGTAGCTGCCAGCTCTTCGGTCTCCTGTGATGTCGACTAACCTTTTTGCTATTTCTTTAAAAAGCTTTATAGCGCTAGGACCCCACGGACCAAGGGTCTCGACACCGAATGGGACAAAATCATATTCGGAGCCTAGACCCCTGTATTTGTATGCCTTCGCTTTTTCAGCCGCTTCACAAGCCGCACCAGCTTTGTTGTTGGTTCCATGTAGATGGGAAGGGGCCAGCGTGTCTGAACAGGTTGCATCCCATACCAGCACCCGGCCCATCTTCCACGGAATCAAACTCATGCCGTCCGGTCTCTTGCCATCGTCTCTTGCAATACCAGTCGGTTCAAGTAGACTTGGCACGTTGACGGTGGCAAGGGACCGGCGTATGATATCGTTAAGTGCGGCATGTCTCGAGAAGCAGCCTGCACTTTTTTGGCATGACAGTCCGTGATGTCCTAGTTTGTCGACATCACTGCCACAGGGACATTTATGAGGAGCGCAGACCGGAACCCCAAGCCGTAGACAGGTTGCGATTCGGAGCGTGTCAGGCTCAAGAAATGTTCCTGTATTTGACGAAGGGTACGCGTGAAGCCAGTAGCCAGCCTCATGCGTACCCACAGCCAAAAGCCTAGCACGCGCCGAACCTGTACTACAGCTCAAAATATTGTTATAAGTAAATTTGCAGATTATGTCGTCCCAGCTCCTCTGTAATTTTGGAAAAACTGGAAAATTTTGACCTGGGCATGCAATTAAGAAAGCGTTTCTAGCTTCATCCAAGCCAGCAATCTCAAAGTTTGAAGGGGATGCCCTTAAAATTTTACTTATGAGATTTGCTGAACTATGGACAGAAGATAGGAAGGCTGGTAAAGCGACACTGGAAATTTTGCGAGTCCCTAAACCACCATAACGGATGGGTAGGGAAGCTTGGGTCCAAGATTGCTCGTTCAGCTGCATATTAAGAATCGATTCTATATATATATATAATTTTGATTAAGTCGTCTACTTGTGTCAAAAGATCTGGGTGATTCCAAAAGGAGCAGCAACGGAGCACATACGTAAATTTTGGGACGAAAAGACAGAATTTTAAGATGCAAAGTGCATAATGTGGACTAATTTCATGGAGACGGTCAGCAGAATTTTGGAATTTAGTAATTGAATTATTAATATATTCAAAAATAGATTCATCAAAAATTGGGGAACCTAAAAGGTAAAGGGAATTACTGTTAACTATTTTAATATTTGGAGCCAAAATATTAAATTTTTCTTTTACGTCATTTAAGTTTAAGTCGCAGTTATTTATGAAAAGTTCGCATTTGCTAAAATTAAGCTCCAAACCAATGCCTTCAAATTTATTTTTGATTATAAAAAGGTCCGAAAAAACAGTATTCACATCACCTCCTAGGGTCCCGTCGTCCAAATACCAAACGTTGAATTTAGAATTTAAATTTTTGATTATCGGATTTATAGCCAAACTAAAAATTGCAGGCCCAAGGGGATCACCCTGTTGACAACCTACTTCCGAGGACAGTTCATTAGAACGATATAACAATTTTGTTGGGTCAGCGTAACTGAGAAGAAGATAATTGTATATTTCCGGTATATGTTGTTTTATTTCCGTCAGCAGGGTATCCCTATTTACCGAATTGAATGCATTTTTGACATCAATTTTGAGCAACACGTCAGGCTGTCCGTAAGTTAGGAAAGAGCGTAGGGCATGGACGGCTGCCTCACACCCTCCTTTTACACCGATGCCTAACTGTACGGGTTCAAATTCCGAATTTAATTTTGGTAAAATATGTCGAACAGCAATTTTGGAGGCCAGACGTCGTAGTGTTGATCCAACAGCAATTGGTCTCACCCCTCCGTCCTTTTTGGTGAGGGCGATGAGGTTCGCGCCGAAAAGAATGGGAACAATTTCTGGATTGACGTTACCGGAATACATAAAGTTGATTAATTTAGTGATCGAATTTACAAGTTGCTCGCCTGCATCACCCACAGAATGCGATGTTAAGTCTTTCAAATGTTGGGGTGAGATTCCATCCAAACCTGCAGCCGAACCTGGTTTAAAAGATAAAATGGCATCCGTAACATCCTTGTTTTGAATTTGAAGGCAATCTTGCCCTGCTGTTGGTGGGTCGAGAAAATATGGGTTTACCGGAGCTGGAGGATGTTTTGTCCGTAAGGCCTGAAGGGTATCAGGGGTATCTGGTGATAGCACGTCGTTGGAGAACAAAAGGCGAGCGGCACCTTTGAGATCTCCGTCACAGATTTTGTTTTCAATGAGTTTGTTGCGATTACGAGGGGCATCATGTTTGATTAGAGGTGCAGGAGAAGGTGAGGAGCTTTTCTTAGTAGCACAGTTATTCTTAATCTTTTGTGTCAAGGATAAATTAGGTTCATCAGTTTTTATTATATGTAGTGTGCTGTATGAAAATAAAAATAGGTTCTGCCAGTCTTGAGTACAATTGCTTATGTAACATTTCTGGAGTAATTGTGACAAATGTGTAGCAACGGTTATTCGAGCTCCTCGAGGGATTCTTTTAACAATGGGTATACTATTTTTCAAATGGCTAAGATATGTGTGGAAAGGAGTTGGATCGTTGGCTACATAAGTAGGCGCACTCGGAATAATGGGATGGATGTCTAAAGGTAAACTGTTTTGGCTAATACATTTCCTGTGTGTTTTTGTAGTGTGTATGTTGAGGCCTCTCAAAGATTTGAATGACTTGTTGCACTGTGTACATGTATGGGTCGCGTTCGACGTGCCATCACAAGATTGGGTCACGGACTGCATTCACAATAGCTAAATACATTCACAAAAAAGAATAACTTAAAACAAATTTAAAAACACAATAAAGTAACTTAAAATGTACACTGAAAACATAAAAAAGTCAAAGTCAATATATGACGGCTGCTTGTTTTGGTAACAAGACGCATGCGTCGTTACGTAGGTGCGTCACAGGATGGTCTTGTAATTGGACGCTGCAGTGAAAGAGACCTAGCGACGCATGTCGTCGCTAGGACAACCGATGGCGGCCTTAGCAACCACGTCTTGAAAATATCATACGCGGATTAGACATTTTTAAAGACTGAACAGGCACTGTGGTGGGAATAACAATAAAATCCCCAAGCGCACATATGAAAAATATCTTGATAAATTTTTATATGCAGGTCTGAGCCGTCAGGAAATTAAACTGGCTTAAAAATAAATATTTTAAGTGACCTGAGCCTGCTTGTCACTTTTTAAATCGAAGTTGTTTTTTTTTGTTATAAATGTATACCTACTTTTTGACTTCAAATTTCTAGCAGAAATTTTAATCCGTATATTGAAATACATAGTAATTGTTTCTGTAATAATCATTGTTGTGTAATAGTAATAGTAAAACTATTAATTTATAATAATAGTATAACTATTGCGTAAGTGATTGTGGTAGTTAATTACGGCGGGCGGGCGGACCCCGCCATACTAAATGAACACACGGGAATGGCTACTTGTAAGGTATCTGGCAGCTCCGTCGAGCTATTGTGTCCGGGCCAGGCCGCACACACCCGTTCACCCCATCTGAACGCTTGTATTTACTGACTAACTACCTATATACTTTTCCGAAGAGGCAAATAAGCATCAGAATAACCATTAAGGCCGATGTTTGCAAAGTACAGAAGTTTTTCATGAAAATAAATTGCCCATCTGTTGTCGGCAAGTTTTCTCCCACTTAGGTTACCCGGAGGGTGAAAAAAGCTTCTTTTTCCACAAAAAACTAATAGCAGTTTGATCTTTAGAACTTTTTGTTCTAAATTTCAAGCGTCATCTATTGTATATAGGTCTTTTAAGTAAAATGGTTATTTTTATTTCTTGCAAAAGTCCTGTTCTGACTTTGACCCTTAACATCTTTTAGATTATATCGCTTTTTGCAAAAGTAAGATGACGTTTTACGAATGACCTTTTGCGTTTAAAACTTTAGATCACCTTTACCTAAAACTTGAACATGTTTTATGCATTATAATTTTTCTTTCAGATTTATTCTGTTCTATTTATTAGAAAGTATGAATGAAACTTTTTTTGTTTTAGAATTGGTCTGACGATACAACTCAACAAGATCAAACGTCGTGTATGGTGTTAGTAATATGTACGCATTACTTCTATTTAACTAACTTCTTTTGGATGCTTGTGGAAGGTAAGAATCCAAAACCTCTTTAATATTTAGACTTAATCGAAAGTCGCGCGATTAATATAGGGAAAACGTTACCGCTGTTTTGTGTGGTTTTTTTATGGTCAATCTATGTATATAATACATAAGGTTAACCTAGGTATAAGGTTAATCTGTAATCATTTTTAAGCTATTGCATAGCTTCTATCGCGGGCCTTGAGCGTGGAGACCGAATCCAGAAATTCCGTAACGAAAATAACCTAACACCCCCCACTCCGAATGCTATTCAATAGCTTTACCGCGGCAGTCTCCGAGTGCCACACGTCTTTTTTTTATGTTGTTGGTATACAATAAAGAGTATTTGTATTGTATTGTATATATTATCCGTGCAGCTTCTATAGTACCTAAATAGCCCATTTGTACGGATGTGTAAAATAGTCAGTGCCTTGCATGTGGACACTTCCAACTCCACAGTGTCAATCACTTAAAATACTTAGGTATTTGCGTTTTCAATTACGATGAAAAAATTTTAGGGCATTATTTTTCTGTTGTGAAGTGGCTTGTAATTATTTAGATAAGATATTTTAATTTATCTTCTTACAAATAGTACAGAATACAACTTTTTTTTTACGATTAATAGATCTATGTTTGGCCACTATCTCGCCTAATGTGAAGCGATGATGTGGCCTAAGATGGAGCACATAGATCTAGAGAGAGACGGCAGTTGAGTGGCTGCTCAGACCCGTCTCCCCGATGGTTCACCGAACATCATTCCGAAACACGACTTGGTCGCTTGACGGCGTGGTTTTGTTCGGTAGGTGGTATTACAACCACGGCCAGAGCCTACCACTCCAAAGCGCGTAGACGGGTTTCATCACGATGTTTTCCTTCACCGTTTTAGAGCGAGCGTGCAAAATCTGCACTTAACTATAAGTCATTTAGACTTATTGTCTAAAAAATGAGAGTTATCGGCGATCCCCAAACTATGCATGAGGCCTGTGACTAAGGGGTCGAGTGCAATTTTACCAAATTAGTTTTAAAATATTGTGACCAAAATGATTTAAAAAGTTGATTTATCTATACTTATGACCTATTGATTAAATGTTTTTAATTAATATGTGTGTTATTCGTTCTTTACAGGTTTATATTTGTATATGCTAGTCGTGGAAACATTCACAGCAGAAAATATTAAGCTTAAAGTTTATACTACGATAGGCTGGGGTAAGTCACTTCAACCAATTAACTACATCAAATACCTTTTCGTTGAAAATATCGAATAAATCATCAAAGATCTTTTGAGTTAACAATGTTTCAATTTTATGGAGAAAATACGTTGTAATTGTGAGCATTATTCTCATAATATCGAAAATAATTGTGTATTTCGAATAAGTAGAAGCACAGGATGATTAATACTAAGTACAAGATGCAGAAGCAAAACATTGTTCATTAAATAGCACACGTGTTTTTTGCAGTATTCCCAATTTTTTGAATATACAACACTAATTAGGCCAAATAATGGTAAGCGTCCTCCAATAACAAGATTCTCAAGCTAGAGGCAACCTCTGTTTTAAATAGAGTTTTTTTTTGTAACTGAGTGGTGAGATGAGCTTGTCGTTGACTGATGGTAAGCGCCACGCCTGCCCATAACAGTGCTACTTAGAACTTTTAATACCATAAAAAGCACTGCGTAGGACTGCATTACGCTCATCACCCCGAGACATCAGATACCTATTAAGTCTCATATATGCCCTGATATATAATGCTCTTGAGTCTCACAACGCCCAGTAATTTCGCTGGATACAATGCCATTCAAACCGGAACATAGTAATGCTTGCGCACTATCCTCAGCCCTTTACATCCTACTACTGGTTATAGGCCTCCCTCATGTCATGCCATTCGCCTTAACTCTGCGCCATTCGTGTCAATGTTCGGCCCGCGATTCTTACAATATCGTCGACCCATCTTGCTTCCGGATGCCCAGCGCTACGCTTTATACGTGACAATTGTTTTTATTATTCCATTGTTGCAGGCGCACCAGCATTTTTTATAACGGTATGGGTGATATCCCGTTGTCTCGTCACCGTTGTGCCGGCCACCGGGACCGATGGGGTAAGCGTAAGTTTTTACTTTATTTTTATGGATTTAAGAAATTTCTTCATGCGATAAGACCACCAAGTGTATAACTTTTATTACTTATTATTATTATGTTAGTGGTATACAATACAGAGTATTTCTATTCATTTCTGTTTTGACTCTGAGGATGCACAAGTAGCATTACATCAGATTTTTATGTTGAATTTGGATGTAAATATAAATAGAAAATAGCTAAGTTATGAGGTAAGCAAGTCGTTCGCCTGATGGTAGCGCCAAACCTGCCCATAACAATTGCCGTGTCACCCAGAATTGCGCTTATCACCCCGAGACATGAGATATTAAGTCATCAGATATTAATGCCCAGTAATTTCACTGGCTACAATGCAAAGTTATTAGGTCTTTATTAACAATAGTTATCATGCTCATCTCTATATTGTGGAGGTGCTCTTATTTATTCATCACCACAGAATAAATAACAGTACCTTCACGATAAAATGCTTTAGTTTCTTAGCATTATGTAGAGTTGGGAGTTTTGAATAAAGATCATGTTGCAAAATTCTGCTCCACTGCGCGTTTTCTACAACAGACTCTTTACTCATTAGACAGAACCTTAGCAAAGTTCTTGAAAGAATTAATTTGAGATACTGAAACACAGGAATAAAAACAATGTCGAGTCGAGTAACATCGTGGCTTTTTGACATTTTCATTGAGGTAATAAAAAAGCTCTAGTAGGTAACTAATAAGTAAATTAAGGCCGAGCAGAATTAAGAGAATAAAGCAGCTCTTGCATATTTTATTGCCTTTAAATCTTTCTACGAACTGGTACGATACTCAACCCCTGTTTCCTTTCCTTCAATCACGTTTCGCATTGTACTCGGGTACCAAAGCTAAAATATTAAAACGAGTATTGTACGTGAACTGAGTACTACAATGTGAAGGGAATTTATAAAGGAGCGTTAAGCCCGTCACATCCTCCGACTTGCCTGCGCAAGTATAGTGCAGTGCATCTTATGCAGTTTGAATAATGTATGTACTTTCCCGCGATAATAAGTAGCCTATGGCATATGGTAGGTATACTATTCAGGGTATAAGCTATAAGCATTCCAAATTTCACTCAAATCCGTTGACCCGTTACAGTGTGGATAAATAACAAGCACTAGTGTGTTTGTTATTTACACAGTAACATACAAACTTTTGCCTTAATAATATTAGTGTCATCATCATCATCATCAGCCCACATCAGTCCACTGCTGGACATAGGCCTTACCCATAGCACGTCACTGAGCCCGATCTTCGGCTTTCCTTCTCCAGTCCAGCAACCCTACGTATATCGTCGCTACATCTAGTCGCAGGGCGTCCTACACTACGTTTGCCGATTCGCGGTCTCCACTCTAGAACACGTCTACCCCAACGGTTTTCGGTTCTGCGGCAAATATGACCAGCCCACTGCCACAATATTAGTCAATATTAGTGTAATTAGTGTGATACTTATAACTTGTTAAACTTGACAGGCCTTCAGTATGTAGGGTGGCTTATTCTTATCTAGCTGTGCACCACTTGCTAATGGAATGTGTTCTGAACAAAGCCCAAAGGGATTCATTGATGCTTAAACTGTACTTGAGTCAATTTGATATAGAAGCGTTCGTACACATCTTAGCAGAACCTACAAATGAAGCTTCAATATTGTGTAAAATCGACACTGCTCCGGGTTCCGTGGAGTTAAAGAATAGAACGTTAAAATAACAACTTATTTACTTTATTAACACTCAACACACAATCTCATAATCACTAATGCTTCTTGCACCAAAAACGCCGAGAGACTGTGCCACCGACCAACGTTACATTTCCAAAAGTCCTCTCACAGCTCAAACTGCCATTGGTCCATCACCTCAACCAATCACCTGCAGAGTCATCTCCCGCCATTTTTCTGGCGGGAAAGCTCCGCTCTGTGATTGGTTGCCGCCATAGACAAAAATGACAGCCGAGACTTAAGTTTTATTAAAATAGTTGCCAGAGTAAAATAACAATGAGTGCTAGAATGATCGAGTCAATTAATCGATACAAATTGTAATATCAATTTAATATCGATTAACAGCCACAAATTTACAAACCCTAACAATCGACCATCCTGAAAACGTGTGCGTCCCTGCACACGGCCCCAGGTGGAACCCTAACAATCGGAAAACCTGGTCAGTCACACAATTTCTTATTATCAAAAATGTACACAATAAATTTAAAAACGGAAACTATAAAATTAATTTGAACTAACAATAGTCTTATATTTAAGTCTACTTACAGTAACTGTTCATATCAAATTTACCTACTGTACATAAATAAAACGAATGAAATAACATTACCTTTGATTATTTATACAGTTTCATTAAATAAATAATAAAACAAAAACTTCATTATTTACATTGGTATAAATGAACTGATACATTCTCTACAATATATACTTTATACTGTATACTATTTATCTAGATATACAACTACAATTTACATTATTACTTACAATTGGGGAAAGTAAGCATATATCAACCAATCACGATCTACAGGTTAAACTATCATGGGCCCGTACAATCGGTTTTGGGTCTTTAGGAAAATAATTTACAATTTCATAAGCAAATAATAACATCGAAGTCGAACGCATCAAAACACGGACTGATCGACTCAGGCACGTGCTTGATTTTTAACCGTACACGAGACGATCGATTACTCGTGACGGTGCATTGAAACGACTTGGGCATAAAGCTTATCAAGACAAGAGTGATCGATTCACTTTTATGCTTGACTATCGAGCACACACGGGACGATCGATTACCCGTGCGTGACAACGCCCAGCTGGCATACACAAGACGATCGATTACTTGTGATGACGCAGTTGGACGGCTTCTGGCTTTATCAGATCACGAACCGATCGATTCTCGTAACTGATAATTGGGAAAGTAAACATATATCAACCAATCACAATCTACAGGATAAACCATCATGGGCCCATACAATCAATTTTGGGTCTCCAGGAAAATAATTTACAATTTCATAAGCAAATAACATCGAAGTCGAACGGATCAAAACACGGACTGATCGATTCAGGCACGTGCTTGATCTTAACCGTACACGAGACGATCGATTACTCGTGACGGTGCATTGAAACGACTTGGGCATAAAGCTTATCAAGACAAGAGTGATCGATTCACTCTTGCTTGACTATCTAGCACACACGGGACGATCGATTACCCGTGTGTGACAACGCCCAGCTGGCATACACAAGACGATCGATTACTTGTGATGACGCAGTTGGATGACTTCTGGCTTCATCAGATCACGAACCGATCGATTCTCGTGACTGATCTGAAACAATACAGGAAAACAACTGTAGTAACATGCCTCTTAAAAATCAAAGTAAATATAGAAACAGATAAAGTGCTTAACAGTTAATCTCTATCAGAACAGTTTGTATCAGAGCCATTTTCATGAACTTCTAAAGCAGCAATGTGAATCCACGGTCTCATGCGATCCGCAACAACAACTGGTGGGCGTTTATTTCGAGTGGACTCTAGCCCTGGGACAGGAGCCACCTTATACCGATCGTTTGCCAAAACTTCATCAACCCGATAAGGGTATACATATGCAGGCATGAGTTTTTTGCCTTTATCATGATTGCTAAAACATGTTTCGAAGTTCGCGCTGGTTTTCCTTCCTTCATCATATTTCTCCTTCTGCTTAATCTGTCCTCTATCTATCCTATCTGTAACTTCATCGAGTATGGTATAGAGTTTGCTACGTTCACGAGTTTCATCGGTGATTTCGTTGAAAATTGGGTTAATCTCTACATTCATGTGGGTACCAAACATCACTTCCGACGGAGTCCTACCCGTTGTTTTCTGGAGAGTATTATTAAGTCCCCACTGAATCTTACCCAAGTGACTGTCCCATTCTTTGTCGCCATGATTCAAGTTCAACGCTTTGAGAGAGTCAAGAATGGTACGATTATACCGTTCTACTTGGCCGTTGGACCTGGGGCTAGCGACTGCGTTCAAAGTATGCTGAAAACTTTATCAAGAGCAAACTTGCTAAACGCGTGAAGGTAGAACAGCTACCACCATCACTTACAAGGCGGCCAGGTACTATGAATGTGTAGATTATATCATCCGATGCTCTGACAACATTTTGGGTGTTAGTGTTTCTGACAATGAAACAGAACTTAGTGAATGCATACACAAGTAAATGAGTATGACCTCTATTAGACTTTACGAAAGGCCCAAGGTTGTTTATGTGTAGGGTATGAAACGGGACCTCTATCTTTGCAATAGGGTGGCGCAGGCCCTCACGAGTGCTAGAGTTATTTTTTTTTGAAAGCATATTCAATACAAGCGTTTAGGTACGTGTTTTTTTTTACAAATTTGGTCATCTTGGCGAACCAATAGGTATTTTTTTTAATTCTTTCTAAGGTTTTCTCAGTGCCAAAATAACCAATGTGATTCATATGACACAGTTGCCACCTTACACCCTTAGGCACTACCCATTGGAGATTGTCTTTGTCGCCACCTATACAGCGAAACAATTTATTGCCTCATATAACGTAATTCTCATTTATGTATTTGAGTCTTTTTCATCAAGATCGCTGCATAAGATATTTTGGATCCTATTTAACCCTGAGTCTCCAAGTTGAAGTGTATGCAGCCAATCGTCACCACTGATAGACGGTCATGACAGTCGGAAATTAATCCACGAGAGCTTCCATATTATCAGACACGGGATTTCGAGACAATGCATCGATGTGTTTCTCATTTTTGTGCCTGTTCTATTATCGATAGAACAATAAAACTCTTACAAGGTCAGCCACCAGCGGGCAATTCTTAGGATAAAGTCTCGCTTTATGAACGTCGAGCGCAGTGCACTACAATCTGTTAAAATTTTAAATTCTTTACCCAGCAAGTAGACTAAATTTTCGCAAAAAGAAAACAACCGCTAGCGTCTCTAACTCATAGAAGTGAAAATTCTTTTCTTCTGGTGAAGTTTGCTTAATAAACTACTGGGCAAAACGGCTCAGTTGGCACTGTACGCTGAACAAGTATGCCACCAATCTTTACCCTACTTGCGTCAGTGTGTAGCTCGGTTTCTGCTGCAGGATTATATATCGCAAGTATTGGCCTGAGTGTCAACCTGGCTTTAAGATTTTCGAGAACTCGCTCCTGACTTTCACCCTACTTCCAACCAGCGCCTTTCTTAAGTAACTTATTAAGTGGGAAAGATAATGAGGCAAAGTCTTCAATTAATTTTCGAAAATAGCTTGCCAATCCAAGAAACTGGCGAACATTGTGCAAGTTTTCAGGCCGTGGGAAGTTTTGTACGCTCTTTATTTTATTCACAAAATCTATACGATCAGCACGATAAAATAAGGATTTTTTTTGCAATCTGATTAAATTGAAATTGGTTGGCTTATCGATAGATGAGACCACACTTTACAGGATAAACGCCTAAAATACAGTATATTGACTATTAGGTCACCCTGCTACACTATATTTTTTTTTACCAGAACACTACCAGTAAGAGATGGCTCGACGTGTAATCTAACGGTGGCTGCACCATAAAGCTCAAGGACACTACCTGATATAACCTTGATTGAATAATTCCGTCAACATCGGGATTTTGCAATTCATTACCTATGTCGAGAAAATGCAACTTAGTCGCATTCTTGTACGTAATAATATGGGGCTGCTCTGTGTAAGACTGGCCTATTAATAATGGTTTGTCTAATAAACAATCGTTCACAACCTTGCATACAACTTTCGCATTAACTTCATCAATGCTCAAATCCAGTGATAATTCCTCTAATGACTCTACTATCCCGTTCCCGAATCCTTTCATAGCTGATAATATGTTATTATGAGACAAACCTAAACCGTAAGTCACTGATTATTATATTAAAGTGACATCACGGCCAAAATCTACAAAAGACGTTAACTTTGCATTTGGATTAGGACTAAACTGTTGACTCATAAAATCGATGCGCATTGTTTTTGTACAGTCACAGCTTTAGAGTTGTCTTGTTTTTCAGTGACGGCAACTATCAGATGTATGACCAACCATGTCACACTTCGAACACCTTGCGATAGGTTTGAGACAATACAAAAAACTGACCTGCCTCTTTGCAGTTATAACATCCAGTTGGAAAATTAGATCTTATTCCTAACTTAGGCTTCAAGCTATGACTGCTATTGAGACAATCAGCATTTCGGTTCTTGAAACTAGAACGGACCACTATTGATTGGTTTGACTCTTTATTGCTGACTAAATATCGTAAGATTTGATCAGGTTCTAAACAACGCAACGCCAGAGCACCGGATCTTAAGGTACGATCACTAATACCATGAATGACTCAATCTACCGCGCGTTTCCCTACAATGTCACATTGATTGAGGAGTGCCAACTTTTTGTTTTAGTAAACCTCTATTGGTTCATTAAATTTACTTTTTCTTTTTAACATCTGCAAGACCTGGCCATAATTCTGTTCGAAGGGGAACGCGTTTAATAGTTTCTCTTGCCATTCTTTCCAAGTGAAAAAGCGAATTTAGCCCCTTGTACCAAGTTTTAGCCAGACCTTGAAGTTTATGCATAGCAAAGTGGTTCTATCGTCCCAACCGTATACCGAGGCACATTCATTAACTTTATTCAACCACACATCAATACGTTGAGTTTTAGTAGAGGGATCAAGGTTAGGTAGTATATTTTTGTGATCAATTGTTTGAGATTAATGTGTGCCTTGAGTAGGAGGTTGTGATGCAAAACCATCTCTCATATAATCAAGAATATCTACGACATCTTTTTTTTTTAGAAAATGAAGGGCTACGTGACCTTTGGTATTGTCCCGCGCTGACACGTGGTTCTGGGTTTCTTCATATTGCTGTGCACGATGGTCGTCCTCCGTTCAGTGGTCGCGGCTCCTTTCACGTAGCTCGGTAGTCTGCTGAGAGTCTGGACACGGCTTCTTCGAGAAACCGTACGACGAATCCTGCCAATGGGTGTGTCTTCGACTGATCCGATCTCTTTCTAGACTCCTGCGACTCGGCTCATCCATTGTCTGAAAATGTCGCGTTGCAAAGCAACGCAAAGAAAAAAAATCGTTAACAAACAGTTTTTTTTTAATGTGTTGTTTTATTTCAATAAAGTATAAACTAAGTCTCAAAAGTCAAAAGATACTAATAGAATAAAACCATTGTAGCCTTAGCTAAGGTAGGTAGATATAGTTATGAACAAAAAAAAGCCTGTATGAAGTAGCAAGAAGTAGAATCAAGTATGGCTTTGCACCCAAAAGTGTAGGTACAGAAGGTATAACATGCGATTCACACTATTAATTCATAATGCATATATTTTAAATAACATTAAAAAGTAACCATATCCAATAAGCAACAAACCTATTTTTCCGCATATAAATTACTGATTCGTTTTGTCGAAAAAGATATTATGCACTTGTCTCAGGTTTATGCAAAACAACGAATTTAAAAGCAACACAATTAAAACGACATCTTTTCCTGATTGATTATAATAGGGCGTGATACTTACGTTACAAAGGTAGTCTTCACACTTCTGAGATGTAAAATCGACACTGCTCCGGGTTCCGTGGAGTTAAAGAATAGAACGTTAAAATAACAACTTATTTACTTTATTAACACTCAACACACAATCTCATAATCACTAATGCTTCTTGCACCAAAAACGCCGAGAGACTGTGCCACCGACCAACGTTACATTTCCAAAAGTCCTCTCACAGCTCAAACTGCCATTGGTCCATCACCTCAACCAATCACCTGCAGAGTCATCTCCCGCCATTTTTCTGGCGGGAAAGCTCCGCTCTGTGATTGGTTGCCGCCATAGACAAAAATGACAGCCGAGACTTAAGTTTTATTAAAATAGTTGCCAGAGTAAAATAACAATGAGTGCTAGAATGATCGAGTCAATTAATCGATACAAATTGTAATATCAATTTAATATCGATTAACAGCCACAAATTTACAAACCCTAACAATTGCTATTCGAGATGTTCAAGCATCAATGAACCACTGTAATATTATAGTTTATTTTGTTTAGGAAATGATGGGACTAACTTGCCATTGTGACAAAAAGTCCCCAAATTAAATTATAGATTAAAAAAAGACATTTAGCTGAGGCACTAGTATCAACTTCAACATCTGTGTTCCGGTTTGAAGGGCATTGTAGCAAGCGAAATTACAGGGCAATATGAGATTCACCAGCGAGACTCAGGGTGACGAGCGCATTGCAGCGCCGCGTAGAATTTTGCAAAACATAGTTCTGGGTGTTACTGTTATTGTTATGGGCTGGCTTATTGCTTACCATCAGGCAAACGACCAGCTCGTCACGTCATCCAGTAACATTAAAAAAAACGTAATTTATGTTTTCTATACTATCAGTTGTTAATTGTCTATGATCAGAGAGTCTATGAATTAGATTCTATTTGTAGTCTATTTTTTGTGCTTAAAAAGCCACGCTGTTTTGCCCAACATGATATAGCATATCACTAAAACTCCCGTCCCAATCACACTCCGAGGAACGAAACAACATTACTAAGATTCAATATCATCGCAAGATTTCCTATTTACGCAAATACAGAAATGAGCTTATCCATATCATATCACGGAATCATTTCGAACGCCCTCCAGCCTCGTATGATTTTATGGGACAATTTGTTTTTATGTTGCAGCTGGCACTCTCGGGGGAAGAGAAGATGTGTTTGTGGATGCATGAACACGCGGTCGATTGGATACACAAAGCACCTTCGCTTGCAGGGCTGGCCTTGAACCTGTTCTTCCTAATTAGGATCATGTGGGTGAGTTTTTTTTTTTTTTTTTACGCTTTATAGATCTATGTTTGGCCACTATCTCGCCTGATGTGAAGCGATGATGTGGCCTAAGATGGAGCACATAGATCTAGAGAGAGACGGCAGTTGAGCGGCTGCTCAGACCCGTCTCCCCGATGGTTCACCGAACATCATCCCGAAACACGACTAGGTCGCTTGACGGCATGGCTTTGTTCGGTGGGTGGTATTACAACCACGGCCTGAGCCTACCACTCCAAAGCGCGTAAGCGGGTTTCATCACGATGTTTTCCTTCACCGTTTTAGAGCGAGCGTGCAAAATCTGCACTTAACTATAAGTCATTGGTGCAGGGCCGAGTCGGGATTCGAACCCAGGTGCGTCTGATCGAAAGGCGCATGAGTTCCCGCTGAGCCACACTCGCTCTAGTGCACCTTAAACAATTTTTATTATTACCACGTTTTTATTAAGTCACTTTTTTGTTTGTCGTTCCGGGTGGAATCTTGCAATTCAAATTTCGAGGACTTCCCGATTAGCTATCCGGCTGAAACTTTCAGGGTAGCTCACAATTCGATGACAATGCATTCTAAATCCATTTATTCTTTTATGTGACGAGCCGAGCAGGTCGTATGATGTACCTGATGGTAAGCAATTATTTACCTCGCTACTTTTTCGTACAGGAAGCGCTCTAACCAACTGTGCTACCGGGGCTGGCATCCAAATGAATGAAATACTTGCTTAAATAGTTTATTAAACTATCGTCAAACAATAATACAATTACTACTACCAAAAATACAACTACTTGAAAGAAATAAGATTTTTAAGATTGTTTTGCTTAAGAGGGCATGCAATCGGCCCGCCTGCTGTAAAGCGGTTACCGTTATTTTTGAATTGTAGTTTTTAGATATATGTATCTATGTATTCCGGATCCATATATGTAACTAAGTGAGCTTTTATTTCGTAGTAACTCGATGAATCAGCCGAGGTAGGTACCAAACATTTGCATATTTCGCTTATCCATAGGATACTTAACAAAATCGAAATGCTCAAAAGAAACTAAGCATTACAATAATAATTTATATCCCTGCGCGTGTTTTATATTTCCAATTAAAGTAGTCATTTCAAGAATCAGTAGCTATACCTCATTCGATAGAGCTTCTATTTCTAGTTCACTTTGATCTTTGATATTTGATTACTCTTGAGGTACGCTAATAGATTCTGCTCAAATACCTATACCTACTTGTGACTTGTCTGCGTAGGTACATAGTCTAAGACGTATGTAAATGGGTATGTAGGTAGGGCTTGGTATTTCTCTAGTATATATATATATTATGATAAAGCCTCTAGGGAATTGGATTAGATAAACTTGGTTAGGTTTAAAAAGTATTTCTATTAGAATAGTAAGAACCATCAATTATTCTATGCCCTAGGGCCTATTCTTACTTGTAAACAATATTGAGCTTGTCATAACTATATATATTTTAGAAAGAAATATGTAATCATCGACAGAATTATTGTAAGTTTCGTTTTCGTCGTATATATATGTTCTTGTCGTATATATGTGTTACAAGTTTGACCACTAGGTATGTGTGTCTGTCTGTGGCACCGTAGCTGTAAAACGGGTGAACCGATTTGGATGCGAACTTTTTTATTTGAAAGCAGGTTTTCCAGCGGTGGTTCTTAGATTTTACCAAAATTAGTTTAGCCGTTTTTTACTTTTCATAGGTTTTTTGCGTCGGTAGGTTTTAAAATTTTAGTTTACTGAAATTCGTTATTTTCAATAATGTTGATAGATTTTAAGCATAGCTGGATTAGTACGGTATTCGAGACGCAACTTTTTCTTCTCTCGTGGGTATGTGGCCAACCTTGATGTCGGAGTTTTTGGAACGGAAATAGTGGAAATACCTTATAATAATTAGTACAAATGTCCTAAATACCATATATATCCATAGGTTCTCATCACAAAACTGCGGTCAGCGAACACGTTAGAAACCGAGCAGTATCGGAAGGCGACCAAGGCGCTGCTAGTTCTCATCCCACTGCTGGGCATCACGAACTTGCTGGTCCTCTGTGGGCCCAGCGACGATGGCTGGTTTGCAGACGCCTTTGATTACACCAGGGCACTGATGCTGTCCACACAGGTACAGAATACTGAACTATTGTATAATTTATTATTGTAGGTACATCGCCTTCTATCATCCGCATTATGTTACTCCCTGCGGTTTCACCCGTGATTTCCTGGGATAAAAAGTATCCCATATCCTTTTCCAGGATCTTAGGTATCTACATACCAAATCCCATTAAAATCGCACGCACCCGAGTTTGAATCCCGCTGGCCTCACACCACTGACTTTCTTAAGTTATGAGCGGATTTATCACTTGCTCAAAAAACAGCGAAGGAAAACATCGCGAAACCATGACATGCGCCATTCACCAATCCGCACTGGGCCAGCGTGGTGGATTATGGCCCTTAATCTTGCTATGAGAGAAGAACCGTGTCCCAGCAGTGGGAACGTGAAAGGCTGATAATGATGACGATAATACGAATTTCAATAAAATATACTGACTGAAGTTTAGTAAATAATAATGCTTAAGTAACAGAAGTTCACAGAACTTTACAATTAGCTTCGTTAGATGTGTGCAATGTGTCGCTGAAGACTCTGAAACTGTGTTTAAGCCTACACACTCTACACAATGTTGGGCTGAATGAAAGCATTACACGCTTTTGCGAGTATATGACGTAACTTTTCACTTATGTTACTATGTTTATTCACTGTTTGTTATCAACATTTAAACGTGTAGATATAGCAAGATATAATAAGTAGGTACTTGCACTATTAATTATTCTGTGGTATGGCCAAGGATTTCTTGATCTTTTTCCCAAATTACCTGGTAACTTAAATATGATTAAATATGATGATGGCATATAAACATCTACATCATCATCATCATCCTCATCAAAAAAGTGATTACAAAAAAATGTGTTACGAGTAAATGTGTTTAAAAAAGTAAATGTGTTTAAAAAAATATGTTAAATACATAATAATATAAAAAAATTAATAAAATAAAATAGTAATTAATAATATAACATTTACAGCAAAATGTATTATTTTAATTTACTCATCATCTCTACTGCTAGGAATAAAAGGACTGACTGTCTGTATACCTACTTTCAACGTATTAGCAGTCGCTTCACTTTTCGTTTATAGTTTGACCGAAACCGCTGTACCGCGCCTTAGGTATGCGCGGCGAGGTGGGGGCCGAGGCCTCTGTGAGCGTTGACGGCGGCATGCGGCAGGCTGGCGGAACGGAGCGGCCGATACTCCCCCCGTCTCGCCGCGCGCATACCTAAGGCACGGTACAGCAGGGTACAGTCAAACTATAGCTCAACTTATTGCTGATGTACCATAAACCTTGTATCCTTTCGGGGGCGTTGGTGTCTGTTAATGACACAGTTTTATATAGCTACTACGATACAGAGATTGTTACTTAGCTTGTTTTTAATCCCAGCTTAAATCCTTAATGTAGGATCATAACAAATTGTGAAAATCAATAAAGCATATTTTATTATTATTATCGTTTGAAGACTATATGGATAGTCAGAAGGATGCAGATTCGAGTCCCGTCAAAGATTTCATATTGCCACAATGGTTTGACCGCGTGGAAGGACCAAATTGGACCTATTGACGATGATCTCAACTCACGACCGACGTCATCCCGACGTAGAAAATAGTCGCCATTTTCAACGTCGATACTTAATGTCATCCATGATCATTCAGATCTTGTCGGAATATAGTTGTACTAGTTGCGTCTCGTCAATTTCAAGGATAAAAGGTATCCTTTGTCACATTCCTGGATCTAAACTTACAAACCAGTTTTTGCGAATAACAAACAGCCATTTATCTTAACAAACTTTCACATATATAATATTACTATGATCATTTCGTAAAACTTATGTAAGTAATGTCACAAGTTAATGTTATTTGACTTCTTTGCGCTATATAGTAAAACATTTGCAGTGAACTATATTTTAATGGATTAAGTTTCTTAATCTTAAACTGAAACAAACAGTCCGCTTAGACCAGCGTCCACCGTCTAAGTATCCGTAAAGCCATCCTAAATCGGCTTAAGTTGGAACCGCCGGCCACTTAAGGTTCGCTTTAGCACGGTGTTTCTCTAAACTCTAAAGTATACTGTTGCCTTCAAACGCTTGAACCCTTTGACTCGGCAAATGTAAGTACCTAAGGCTCTCCCGAACAAACAAATATACAAAGTATGACGCGCGATTCTCACCGAAATGAAGTTGAAAACTACGTCATTGTACAATCAGCGATAGAGGTCACTATATAAACGGTTAAAAATGTCATAATCCCTAAATAAATTGTTATACGTTCAATATCGATATCATTAGTATGTGTCCAGTGTCATGTTATAGAGATACCTACTATAGGTTCTAAAGTACAGCCAAAATACCTATAGTGACATTTTAAATTTAATATCGATAAAATTATGGCCAAGAATGGGTCTTAATATAATGTTATCAAAGTCAAAGTCAAATATCACTTATTGAATAGGCACAAAAGTGCACTTTTAAAGGTCATAAACACATAATACAAATAAAATATGTTACAATTTTTAACTTATGTTAACATGACTTTGAAAAAAGATATAATAAAATCATATATCAACATATAAAGCATAATTGAGCAAAATAATCGCTGCTGTATAAACTTACTTGTTTTACTTTTTAATTGATTATTTATACGGTTTGGTGAATATATTTTTTATTTATGATGAATTCGCAAATGTTTCTAATTTCACATTATTAATATTTTTTCTCTAGCCTGTACTATCCCACGGCTGGGTAAAGGCCTCTCCCGATTTAATTCTTCTACGTGTCTCTCTCCTGTGCCTCCTCGTACCAATTTTCTTGACATGCGTCTAAATCATCTCGCAATCTTTTCAACCGACTTTAAAAAAGGAGGAGGTTCTTAATACGACGGTATGTTTTTTTTTGTATGTTTGTTACGCGATTACTCCGCCAATCATGAATCGATTTTGATGTATATATATATATATATATATGTATATATATATATATATATATATATATATATATATATGTATATATATATATATATATATATAATTTATATGAATAAGTTTTATATGAATAAAAAATTATAAGAAATATAATTAAAAATCCATTTTTGAATAAAAATAACAAACCTAAAAAACATAAGTTTAGTCTTGAAGTCGGTTGTTGTGTTTTTACTAAAAAAATATTATTCTAGGTCGGCTCGTTGGCGTTCTGCCTTTTTAGAGATCCATTGTGCGGAAGCATTAGCCCAGCGCTAACCTCTTGTTTATTTTAATGCCCTTCGTGTTCCATGAGCCAGGCTGCCAGTTTTCGAAATATTACCTCAAGTGCGCTCGTGAACAACTTGGGAAAGAGCGGATCGCCCTGCTTAATTTTAAATGTTTTTAATAATTAACATTATTTTATTACGATTTCATTCGAAAAATAGTTAATTATACTAAATTAAAGATAGGTCTTACCCGACCACATTCCATATATTTTCATGGATAAATCAAACTTTGATGCAGTGGGTTTCGTTTTGAGCTTCAAGGGTACTAAACATTATATTTGCCTTAGATAACGTGTTCGATAACTTTTCTTGCTGACTGTACTTGTGTTGCATTGTTGTCGATGGCTAATGACTTTCGAAGTAAACGACGACGGTATTGTCTTTGGTGACGGTAGAGGTCCAAGTTTTGATGGGTATTGTAACTGTCAAAGTTTTATTTAATTATATTTCAAAATGTAAATAGATAAGGCAATTAAAAATTAAATAAGATTGCGGATTGTTTCAATTCCAAATGAAATATAAATATTTTTTACGTAATTCTGGCCGTTACAAAACTTTATAAAAGTGGTTTGAAACCTAATGCTAGGATGATAGCTTAGCCCTTTATGTGAGGGTCCTAGAGTCCTAATCTCATGCAGTCCCCGAATTTATAGGTAAACATTTCCTTTATTTTTATAGTTGTGGCGTTTTATTAAAGTAAGGGTGTTTTAAATGAGATAAAGGATTAGAGATTAAATTTCGAGATAAAGAAATATTATATTTTTCCAAAGGCTGTATCGACATTTGTTTCATTCAATGAATAAGTAGGAACCTATACTAAAATTAGCAGTGTTTAAAGAAATATATTTATACTGAAAGACCTATTACTTAAATTATTGGTTATTTACACCTACATCAATACAGAATGGACAAAAACGATCAAAAAATTTACCATTTTTTTTAAGTGTGATTTAATTCTCATATTGAATTTCAATCGTTCTTAAGTAAGCAGTTTTCAATATTATCAGTATCGGTCATACGGAGTCTGGTTTCAGTAATACCGTATAGTAAGGGTATAAAATACCTAATTAACATTAACGGTATGTGTTTAGGGAAATTGTATAGCCCTCGTGTTAGGAATTTTGTAGAGTTTGCTGTTTATGCAAACAAAATTGAAGGTCGTAGTAGATACAGGGTCATTTTTAGAATACCAAAAAGCTCGTGTAGCGTAATTCCAGTAATTAAATCTAACAACTTTAGTTCTACTACTTTATTTTGAACTGGACATTTTTCGCATGCAAATTCAATGTAGAATCAATTAATCAATCAATCATTTTATTGCAAATACAAATGTAGTACAATCAATTCTATAAGCTCTGAATCCCACACTAGGATAATTCCTATGTCGTAGGATTTAGTCTCCTTCATTCGATATAGCTGTTTACAGAGCGAAACAAATATAGGTTAGATTTACTAATCAGTGTACTGAATGTGATAAGTGGTAGCAATATAAATGATTTAATCAAATAAGTTATTCTGAATGAATTAACTTATATGATGGGGGTAGATATCAAATAAGTGAGAGAAACGCACTGATATGGATCACCTGCCTACCGACCGGTGCCGAATGGGAGTCGTGTATGTGAGTGAGTGGGTGCGCCTATCAGTATCAGTAGTTAGGTAGGTAGTATCATACATTTTTATTTAATTTATTTATTTATTCTTTATTCAGGCAACATTAAAATAAGTTACAGATATTATTTACTTATTCTACGACCAGTATAAAAAACCTTAGAACTAACATACATACAATTTATATTAAAAATATTCATGTTACACGTTTTGTCGGCGACGTGTGACGCAACTGCGCGGTGTCAGCAGTATTCTTTTGTGTCAGCTTGCGGTGTCAGCGGAGCGTTTTTTAGAATTTAGGGTTTTTGTTTTATCGTAGTAGTATGTTTTGTAGTTTGAACCGTTCATAATCGTTATCTTTACATGTCAATAAACTTACGTAGGTACTGAAGCGCAATGAAATTATTATCATTGCGTATTCATTATTATCATTATTTTCGTGTAAACTTTTGTTTTCTCTCCAATTCTGGAGGTGGAAAAATTGCACGGGCCGTAACCAAGTGCTATGAGAGGGACAAAAACTTCCTACCTATTCGGCATGTATTTAATATTACCGCTTTTTGAAGCAGTTTAAACGCCGAAGATTGTATGTTGAGTGTTTCAAGGTTTTTGGCTAGGGTTTTGGGTATGACACCTGTCGTAGACAATATGATTGGGATAGTTCTGGTGCTGTTTATCTGCCATTGTGTCTTAATTTCTATTGAAAGGTCTGTGTACTTCGCTATCTTTTCTGTGTATGTTGTTTGGAGGTTGTGAGTGAGGCATATTGCTATGTCTATGAGAAGAGCAGACTTATTAGTTTTGTCTAATACAGTTATGTCAGGTCTATTGTAGTGTATGGTCTTGTCGGTAATTATTGTTCGGTCCCAATAGAGCCTATAGCTACTGTTTTCAAGTACGGATTCTGGGTAATATTTGTAGTAAGGTAATTTTTCAGTTATCAGTTTATATTTGTACGCAAGGAGTTGGTGAACAATGGCAGCTACCTGATCGTGTCGGTGTTTATAATCTGTTTGGACTATGGCCTTGCATGCCCCGGTAATGTGCTGAATGGTCTCAGAGCCGCTACAGCATCTCCTACATGTGTCAATGGTGTTAGGTCGGCGGATTATATATTTTTGGTAGTTACGTGTGTCTATGACTTGGTCCTGAATAGCGACCATGAATGCCTCAGTCTCTGGGAAGAGCTCACCGCTTTGCAGCCACGCGTTCGACGCTGTCTTGTCGACATGTGGTTGCTGCAAATCGTGGTAATGTCTGCCATGGAGTACCTTGCGTTCCCATGCGGCTATTTTTTCTTTAGGATCAGTTATCCGTTCATTAGTTTGTGTGGTATTGTCGGCTAGGTTTAGTGGAGTAAAACGTTTATCAGAGACAACTATTGCTTTGTGTAGGACCGAGTGCTGTGCGCGCTCGGAAAAGAATTTTCTTAAAGTGGAGATTTGTTTATTATGGAGGTTGCTGATGTCAATAATTCCTCGACCGCCTTGTTCTCTTGGCAGAGTAAGCCTTTGAACACAGGATCGAGGATGGTGTTTGCGGTTTTTGGTCATAGATGTGTTGATGGATCGTTGTAATTTTAAAAGATCTGTTTGTGTCCAATGTATAATTCCGAATGTGTATGTGAGAACAGGTATAGCGTATGTGTTGATAGCTTTTACTAGATTGCGTCCGTTGAGCTGCGATTTGAGTATGGAGTTTAATCTGTTTTGGAATTTTCGTTTAATTTCGGATTTTGTTTTACTATGGGTGATCTGATGGTTTTATTGAAATCAAAGGTATATTATAATTATATTTTTTAATTATTTTAATTATAATAATATTATCATTATTATTATTAGTTTTATTATTTTTATTATTATTATTATTATTCATTATGCGTATTGTCGTATTTATTTTCATTACGTTTCAGTTTTGAGATGGATTTCCGCAACGTCACGCCTGATTCCATTGCATTCCTTACGTATTAGAGTGATAGATAAGAGTTATAATACGAAAAACAAAATTATGCAAAAAGTTGTGCAAAGTTTTTTGGTATTTTAAAAATAACCTTTTAATAAATAAATACGCCCAACGATCACATACATAGATCCTGGCCTCTAACTAGGATTTCTTTGATTTTTTATCTATACCTAGAGAACTTGGACTACAAAACAAATGCTTGTGCTTTTTTCTGTGCACAAACCGTCTCGTCGGTCGCGGGAATCGAACCCGCAACCAAAGTCAAGTATGAGATTTGAGCCAACCTGCCCAACCACTACACTACAGAGGCTGTGTAATAAATATGTAGATATAGGAATAGGTATATATTCGTAAAGTTACGTGTCTTACCTCTTTTGCACTTTGCTCTACTTTCATGGGTGGCATATGTCATCCGTAAAAATCACTTATTGACATAGAGAAAAGATGCAAAAACCCATTGAGGTCTAGTATGCAAAAACCATTTCATAAATAGGTACTAGCACAGATTCACAAGGTCACTTCATCAGGGATTTTCCTGTTTAGATGATACTAATTTTACTGTTACTGTTATGTCTTTACGAAAATATTATATTATTAATTTGCAATCTCTGACTTTAAAACTTTTTGGAAAGTTTTCTTTTGCGCTGATTAGAGCTCCGCTTTTAGCTTCAGGGGCTAAAAGAATTTGTATTTTTCTTATCTCTGGCGACCTTTTGGACTGTGTCCCTTCTCAAACTTATCAAGCAGATTATACAAGTGTCTCTGAACAAAACTAATGGTTTTTGAGATTGCTTGACATATGTCTTGTAAGTACACACCTACAACCTACGTACATAATATAATATTATTTTTATACTGTATTAGCTGATACCATAGAATAAATAATGCTAATACCTGCGTCTCCGTTTGCTTAGAATTAGGTTTAGGCCCGGACTCCACCTAAGCGGAGACGAGACGAGAGGAGAGGAGCTGTGTTTTTAACAACCAATAGAAATTCGTTATTCACATATCTCGTCTCTGCTCAGCTTCAGTGGATACCACTGAGCGGTGTATCATTTTTGTAGGGCGCGATCGAGCTAGCGGAGATGTGAGCTGTGCCTCGCGTGTAGTGAGCGGCGCCGCTAGGTCGCCCGGCTCCGCGTCCCTCGACCCGCGAGCCCCGCCCCGCCCTGTGCCTCTGCCACTCTCGCTACTCGCCTAGCGCACACGCTTCTTTCTTCTGCTTCTTCAGACTCTGTTTCTTCTTCTTCAAGTAAAAGAAGATACTGTTTTAGTAATAGTGACATGGAGACGTCTGGCTTTCGTGTCAGATCGAACTAAACTGCAATCCCAAACATCGCACACATCTCCGCTATAGTCAGTACGCATCTCCGCTCACGCATCTCCGCTTTGGTGGATACACCTTTGTTGAAAAACATCTCTTCTCGTCTCCGCTTCGAACATCTCCGCACATCTCCGCTTTGGTGGAGTCCGGCCCTTATAGTTGTTCCCATATACACCCACACACACAAACACGCACACACTATCGATCGCATTTATAATATTACTAGCCGACACCCGCAACTCCGTTCGCGTCGAATTTATAGTTGTCCCCTAGGAAAATGTAGGATATTACTAGGATTAGTGGTCCGACTACTTTAGCCTACTGGTGGGTCCAAGCCTTGTCTGGCCACCTAGGGTCACTGAACTTTGGTCAAAGCGTTTAGCTATCTTTGCCAATCAAGAATAATATCGCCATAACTTGCATCACACTCCCAATAAAATATTTAATCCCCAGGGTTTCACCGTTGCTCTGTTCTACTGCTTCATGAACACGGAGGTACGGCATGCGATACGGTACCATGTGGAGCGGTGGAAGACGGGACGCGCCATCGGCGGCGGCAGGAGAAGAGGCGCCTCCTACTCCAAGGACTGGTCTCCGAGATCCAGGACCGAGAGTATCCGGTAAGAATGACATATGACATGATGACATATGATTATGACAGTATAAATTGATGCATGAGGTAGTTTAGATCAGTGAATGGTGTAGCTTATTGGAAATTATAGTTAGATGCTTTCAGTTATGTAAGATAGTTCATTGGTCCAAGTTAGTTCATAGACAAACGGCGAAATGCAACTGAGTTGAAATAGGGAATATGCATGTGTTGTCGAAAACTCTGAAAATTACTTTTACATTAATTTTGCATTTAAATTACTTTTACATTTGTAAACATTTAATAGTATTATTATTATGAATTGCGTTGTTTTTTTTGTATTTCAATGTTCCTTTTTCTTATTTTTTGGAGAAACGGAACGTAATCGCACGCAAAACGCTTGAGCACGTGCAACCACGTTTTGACGTCACGCGCCTCGCTGCTTATTGGTCAATTTTTGACATAGAGCCCGCCCTATTGGTAAATTATTAACACACACAATGAGGAGATCATAGGTCTCCACATTTTGACGTCACACGCAAATGGCGAGTTTATGCTGATTTAAATTGATTCAAATATTAATTTAATTATTTTATTGACGAATGATGCCGAAAAATTTTAATTTTTTTTAATTATAGTATTCGATAATGAATCGATTCATTCATTAAATAAAATACATGCATTTTCCCTATTGTACCGCAATGTCATAATTTGAGACTTCACATCGCAATGGGACTTGCCCATGGAAGTTTGTCACAGATTCTTCCAAGTGAAACTCAACTGAAAGTGTTGCTCTTGTTTGAGTGTTAAGGTTGCTGATTGCACATATCTTAGAAAAACAATCAAGAGGGCTATTACTGTTTTATGTATGTATTTTTATGGTACTGAGTGATGGGACGAGCAAATCGTTCGCCTGATGGTAAGCGCCACGCTTACCCATAACAATAGCAGCGCCATCCAGAACGTTTAATACCATAAAAAGCACTGCGTAGAACTGCGCTCATCACCCCGAGACATGCTATCCTACTAATCCTACCAATATTATAAACGCGAAAGTTTGTAAGAATGTATGGATGTATGGATGTATGTTTGTTACTCACACGCAAAAAACTACCGAACCGAATTTGATGAAATTTGGTATGTAGGTACTTTAGGACTTGGAATAGCACATAGGCTACTTTTATCCCGGGAAACCGCGAGTGAAACCGCGGGGCGAAGCTAGTCAGATATAAAGTCTCATATGCCCAGTAATTTTACTGGCTACAATGCCCTTCAAACCCGATTCTTCAAACACAGCAATGCTTGTGCACTACTGCTTGGCGGCAGAATAACTGGCAAAGCCGTGGTGACTGATTGTGATTTGTTTTGTGAATAATTCAATAAATAAATGTATTATGATACTACTAAATCGTAATCAAAATTCACTTCTCTGTTTCCTGACTACAATCTGGGTATCTTCAAGGCCAGAGTGAATTATCTTCTAGATCTACGTGCTCCATCTTCGGCCACATCGTCGCTTAACATCAGGCGAGATGGTGGTCAAACGTAGGCCTATCTTTTGTAAAAAAAAAAACACTTTTCGTTTATGTCAGCAATAATTCGATCGAACGAGGGCTTTTAATTTTGAGTACTAAACTCAAATCAAATGCCCTCAAACGTTTCCACATGCGGCACCCCGTTAAACTTATCGACTTCACATAAATTAAATTTTCATACACTCAAACCAGAGAGGCTGAGAGAGGCTCCATTACAGCCTCGTTAAAATTCGCCCGCCTGCCGTATCTGAAGTTCTCTCCACCTATTGGTAAATAACAAACTTGGAAGAATATTAAATTGTTATTCAAGTCTTCTACGTAAACATACCAACTCAAATGTAAACAAACTGAACAGATACCTTGTTTTTATTATTATTATTATAGGTGTAAGCGAAATAACTGGGCATTATCAGGCTTAATAAGTACGTATTGTCTCAGGGTGACGACCGCAGTGCTGAGTAAGATTTTGTAAAACAAGGCTCTAGGCAGGCATGTTGCTTACTATCAAGTGAGCGTCCTGCTCCTCTTGCCACTTAGATACGTAAAAAAGCAAAATACACACATGGCCCTAGATTTAGTTATATCCCTCTCTTTGAAAGAAAGCACATGTCCGAGCAGTAGGGCTGTAACTATAATGGGCTGGTGGCAGGGAGGTAGCAGTGGAATTCATTACGGTTGCTATTTAGGTATCTATTGTCTCTCAGCTACCTTCGCCAGTACCTTAGTCTAGTTAAATCTGATTGCAACATTTTTATGCACGACTGGGTTTGCGTTTTATTCGTTCATAGCTTATCCGCAAAGTTAACCGACGTGTGAACACTGTACCTATATACGCAATAGAAGACAAAAATGTTTTGTAAGTTTTCATATTTAGTTTTTCCCGCGTCGGTTCTTATTCTGGACAGGCTTTATCTGTACCTTCCAAATCCATATTTGATCAAGCATTTTTATTTCCCACTAGGCTCACAGTGTGAAGACATCTGGCTTTATCTGGGTACTTCTGCAAATTGCTAGACGGACGGACTTGTTGCATTTACGAAGAAATTATTATAAGATACAATGTGGATTTGGATTAAGTTTTTATTTTGTTTTACAATAAACAATATTTTAATCAGTTTCTCGTTAATTATTTTTATTTGATTCTTCTATTACTGGAAGCCAATCATACTTCATCTAAGCATGTTGGAAATGGGTGTCCCTCTGAACTTAGACAGTTCTTTACTTCGACACGACACTTACTTCGAAAAAAGATACTGAACTCAATTCGACAAGTATTAATTCGACAGAAAATTCTTCGACAAAACAAATATTTAATTTACTTTCTGGCGCTTTGCCGGCAGCTCGGCTCGCGCGATATGTGGTCACTGCTGTAACATAACCTAACCTAGTCTTTGAGGCCGTTTCTGTTGTCAGTCTAATACTTGTCGAATTATGTTCAGTCGGAACAATGACTTGTCGAACTATATTTTTTCAAAGTAAGTGTCGTGTCGAAATAAAGAACTGTCGAAGTTCAGAGGGACACCGGTTGAAATGATTAAAGGCAATAATGGATACTCAAAATCAGCCATTATTAGACATCCATTTTATAAGTTCACCCGTTTTATTTACAAAGCTATCATATATTCCATTTCCATCTTGGTTCTGTAATGCTGAAACGTCGCCTCGGAAAGTAGCTTCCATTATAAGCGCTCCTCCGCTTGGTTTCACATCAGCTCCGAGGGATTAAACCGCATGAAATAATGTATTACCCAAAGGTAAGTAAGCATGTAAAACCTTATCTTTCACCCCTGCTCAAGTGTGTATACGGAAACTTGGTAGTTTATCGTTAGCCACCATCCCTCCCTTATTTTCATTGGAGTTAAATATTCACTGCCCCAGATAACCGCTTTGTGCTTACATCGATGTTATGCTTTTGTACTTTTAAAGCGAATTCTAAAGGGACCAACTAAAAAAGGGAAGGGTAAAAGGGTTTATTTCCATATTTTATTAACACCAGACAAAAAACGACTCATCAAGGAGAAAAGGCGTAAAATCTCTTATATTTTTTTATGTAGGAATCTATTTCATTATTTCACATAGATGTTTTATTTATAAAAGTTACGAATGTTTTTAAAATACAAATTACTAAAGAAAAGTAGAAAAAAGCCTTTTCCAGATACATGAACCAGTATCTCATTTTCGCTAAAGGCGAGAACGGCTTTTAACCAATAAGAAATACACTAAGCCGGCAGCCGATTTTTTCGTCCCAAACTTACCACATAATATAACCTTTTGATAACGTATTCTGAAGCTTAATTGGTTAAAAACCATTCCCGCGTTCGGGTGAATTGAGATACGAATTTGCATTATCGGCAGAATAATTCCTTCCAAAAGTATGAATTCATTGTTGTTCAAAACAAATAAATACCTGTATCTACTCGAATCGTCGCAGGAGTTTTAACTAGAAATCTAAGAATTACTAATCTCTGATCCAGTTGAAAATAATAATGTAATGTACCTACCTACTTTTAATAAAACAATAGAAAACTGCTCGGCGACTGGGGATGGTAGAATAACTTGCCGTGGCTGTATTTTCTTTCTATAAATATGTTGCAACTGCAGCAATCTAAAGCTGAAACAATCAACAACCAAACAAGCAGCAGAATAAAAATCACAATAAAAAAGCTCAGAGCTAAAAAGAAAAAATAAGAATACATGATTGTGAGGATATGACCTATCTCTTTTTTTACAACCGTAGGAAAATATCCTCAGGAAACTTTCTTGAAATTCGACAAAGGTACCGTCTTTATTGATTTCAAAGAAGTAGGAATAACATTAATAAAGTATTTATAAAAAGGCAAAATAAATACAGAGACAGAAAACTCACTCTTTGACTTACAAATTGGAGAAATTATTGCCCATAGAAAAATAGCCTTATACTGAGCAAAGGCCAGATTTGTTATTTTATTGAGATAAAAATCTTATCTATGAGATTGGCATAAGATATTTCTACACTTATATACCTTCGTTCCTCACGTGACACGTCATTAGGATCAAGTATAGGTAGATCATAACCTCAGTTTATCTAACTTTTGGGAAACAAAAGTAATATTCCAACTTTGCACTGTCACAAATTGTCCATTGACTTAGGCAGGTTATGGAAATTTCAATTTTAGCATCACATTGTCAAAATTACACAAAACTAGCATTTAAAGGCAAGCATATCGATACAGATGTATTAAAAACGGGTGTTAACAAGAGCCTGTGGGGCAGGTTGTACAGCCACCCGTCGAAAAGAGAATCAGCAGCGTCGGAGACCACCACCACCACGCTCCTGGTGCCGAGGACCTCGCTGCTGCCGCCCCTGGATGGCAGGCATCTGCACGCTGTGAGTATAACATAGGTATAGGTACCATTGATATTCGATTTAATACTATCAAAATAATAAAGGCCTACTTCCAAACAGAAAAGCCTTTATTAATACTTCATGTATGGGATGAAACAACAACAAATAAATGTTATCTTTAAAGCAGCTGTTGCAATTTTAGTAAAGCTACAATCACAATCCAGTTAACAACATTATAAAATAATTGGCGCCCAACGTGGGATTAGTATTTTTGTCACTAGGATTTGTACTATTAATTATTCTGTAGGAGTAGACACCTCACCTTAAGATTTTCCTCTAATGCGCAGGATTACATCACCAGTGGCAGCGCCAGCGGGGACCAGTCGCCGGTGTGAGGCGGGGGGCGGGAGAGGCTCTCGCGCCTTGGTACCTTGCCCGAGGAGGACGCTGCCGTCGTAGGTCCCGACGTGTCCCTCCCGGCCTCTCCCGCCTCTACGCCTCTCCACTCTGGCAACCACGTCGCTTGGCTAGATGCTTCCAATCGTATCAATCCAACCTACTCGACCAACCATACCAATCCAACCTGCTCGTCAATCAACCATACCAATCCAACCTGCAACTCTGTAAATGTGACCTATATCTCCAATAACCACACCAATCCATCAATGTCAAATAACTGTGCTAACCTGAACAACCACTCTCCAACTGTCATTTTCCATGCTGATATTTCCAAAAATGAAGCGTGCGAAGTCCTTAAATGAAAATAATTTGTAAAATGAAAATGAGCTCAAGCAGCAAGCACAAATCGAATATTTCGAATATAAAATAGTGCAACAAATTTAATAATATTTTAGTATTTTAAAATAAAGTGCATTTAATGTTCATGTAAAAATGTGTACATTTGCGGGTAATTTAGAGCATACGATGTTTTTTAACTGTTTCTTTTCTTTTTCTGTGCTTAGTAATTCCCTATTTCATAAATTAGGTACTAAACAAATGAAGCGTAATCAGTTTGTTATGTATCTATATTTAAAACTTTTTAGTCTAAGTTGGTATACCTAATGTAAGTTCAAGTTAAAACTTGATATGGATTTAGTGATAGAAAATTAAGTGCTAACGAATTTTTGTAGATAATCATGGTACATAATGCCTACGTGCGTATTTTTATCTATTAATGCGTGTTATATCTTAAATGTATAAAAACTGCTTTACCTGCTGGTGTCTTCTTAAAATCACTTGAAGTAATCCAATATTCGATCGTTTATCTGTTAATTTTTTAACAATCTTCTAATATTTCCTTGTGTTTTGACGTTTTTATGCAAAGTCAGTGCATAAATGTTTTTCCTACATAATATACTGAGCTAGCACGAACATAATTAAATAACAGACTACATTCTCTCTCTCTCTCTATGTTCTGTATCATTGAGCGTCACTGTATGGGTGTAGCTTGCTCTAGGTGTATGTCAAACAACTTCAACCGTTGCCAAAGCTTTTATATTTTTCCTTATAATAAAATTAGGAAATAATCTAGTGATTTAAGATTGAAATTGGGAAACAAAGCGCTATTTGTATTATAAATTTTATAGCATATCGTAAAAATAATTTTTATTAATAGCATTATTTGTTAAGTAATGTTAAGTAATGTAATAGCATTATTTGTTAAATATACTTGTTATAAAAAATTAATCAAAAGAGGTTGTCAAGTCAAATTCTTAAAGCAATCATTTTACAAATCTCTATACGAACAAAATTAATTACTTTTTCAATATATACTTCTGTGTAAATACTAATTACTCTTGCATAATAATTAAGTTATAACATGTTAAATTTATATATTCATTGTTAATACTCATTATATTAAGTAAGTGCAGCGAGTTTTACATGTAAGTTAATACATACCAAATCTACATATTAGGTACTATATTTAAAGTAGGAAAATTTTTGTCCATACCTAACTTTGTAAAAATTCTAAGGTGATTAAACGAACACAGTGTATTGTCGTTGTCAAACTTACGTTTCTTCATTGTGTAATCTATCTGATTGATGCGAATAATAAAATAAATGTGTTTTTAACAAAAAAAAAAACGTCTTTTCATCATTATTTTATACTTCAGTATAATGCATTACTGTACTATGTGCAATTTCACTTTTCAGAATTGATTTAAATATAAAATGAAATGAAAATATTATAACGACTTTACTAGGTACTATGTTAAGTGCAATTTCAATTCAAAATTTATTCAAATATGAAATGAAAATAAAGGCTTTACTAGGTTCGATTAATCAAAGAACGATATAAATTCTCAGATATTTGAGATTATTTAAAGAGAATTAAATAACGAAAAATGCCTTCTATTCAAGTAGGTAATAACTAAGTAATATCATCCCTCCTTATCTAGAACTAATGAAATTTCTTTTGTGACTTACAAGAATTCTACTAGATTTTCATTTGGATTCCTAAAAACCTCCTATGTAACGGACGTAGCGTAAAATTGGATATCAGTGTCTGATATTTATCTATAGAATCAAAGCTTTTTATTCAGATATTTATTTTTTTATTTATTATTATCTAATTATCATCTTGATCATCTGATCAACAGCTTATACAAGAGATTCAGTTAAAATCTTAAGTAATCATAATATAGGCTAATGAAAGATCATCCTAATTATTACAATTATTATGTATTTTGCGCTCTCTAGCAGAGGATTCAAGTATGTATAAAGGGTGTATGTGTGTGTATGTGTGCGTGCGCGTATGCATGTAAAGTTGACTGTGTATAGAAGTGTATGTTTGTAGTAAATTTATATATTAACATTATTGGTTATTTGTCTTGGAGAGTTTTGAAGACTTGGTATTTAAAAGAGGTAGATATATTGTACAAAAATCCTTATTACTCACAAGAACATTTAGAACAATTGCTTTGAATGGCTAGTTAATAGTTAGTTTGTAGAAGTTTCAGAAGTATTATAATTTGTACTTGGATCTTTCAACAAAAATCATAAGCAATTATTATACCTATTCTTCGCATCGAGTCGCAGAAATGGAAAAATAATTGTAGAACCTTAGCCCGCGCCAATAATAAGACTTACGTACGACTAATACGTATTTTGACAACTGCCAGGCCTATCGCGTTCACCAAAACAGTAGTTATTATGATTTTGATTATGTATATTGGAAATGTCATTAAAAGGAGAATAATAGGTACTGGTAAGTTACTCGTCACAACCCTAACGTTACACGGGCCGCGTCAGAAGAGAAAGAGCTACGCGTTAGAAACGAATGCGCTTTGTAGGTTAATAGAACTTTACGAACGCAGCGCTGTGCAAGCTAAGTGGCACTTTATAGCGTCGTTGTGAGAGTCGCTATTTAATTAAATGTCTTCACGAAGTGAGCCTTCTATACGTGTACTATACAATTATTTTGTGCAACTGCTGAACAATAACGCTTGTTTGCAAAAGTTGCAATATACACAGAAACATATTCATACAAAAGCTTGCAAAACTCGAGGGTTTGTAATGAACTCATTAGTCGCGCTTGCAAAACTAAAGTTTTACGTTTACTGTCTTGCCCCTGAGTTACGCCAGACGTGCAAGTCTGGTGGTCTGAAATGGAAGTACAAAAGTTAGATGCAACTAAAGAGTAATTTGAGTAAAGTAAAAAACATTGAGAGGAGAAGTAAAAAGAGCTGGTGTTTTAGATAGTTTAGTTAGAAAGTAATGAAACGGGACAGGAACCAACAATAACTGTGTAAGTAATGTGAGAGGGGAGGTTGCGGTGGACAGAAAGAATGACTAGCTTGTAAGATGGTGCATGCGTCTGAAAGTTGCTGATAAAGTAATCTATATAAATAAAAATGAATCACCGAAATGTTAGTACGCGCATAACTTCCAATCGACTACACCAAACTGGATAAATCTTTCTTTTATGTGTTCGTTATTGTCAGGAGAAGGTTTATATGATGAAAAATATTAAAAGAAATAATAGCAAATATTTAAAAACGGCGGTAGGTACGAAGTTCGCCGGGTCAGCTAGTAATAATATAAAAAGGTTTTTGTTTCAACTTGTAGTGTTCATTTTTCATGACTCATCAAACCTATTTCTTATTTATATCTAATGGACCTACTTTTATTGCCTTGAAAAAGAAAACAGAATTCAAAATTGGATAAACTGACAGAGAACGGAAAAAAAAGAGGAAAACCAGGACTTGAACTTGAGCTTGGAGAGAGAAAGGTGCTCTCACGATTTGTTAAAGGTGGAAAACCATATTATTTTTGTGGCTCAGTTGTTGTGAGGTATCACAAGTTGGTGGCCCGAACAAAGGCCCACTCACCGCCGTTGAACGTTCCCTGGATTGGGAGAAGGACAAACCCAGGACAAACTTCCAGTTTCTTGGGAGAAGGACAAACCCAGGACAAAGTTCTACGTTCTCATTTACCCTCTTCGACAGGCAGAAGAAGCCTATCGACAAGGACAAAGTACTACGTTCTCATTTACCCTCTTCGACAGGCAGAAAAAGCCTATCGACAAAGTATACGTTCTCATGTCCCTCTATCGACAATTTTCATTACCCGAAAGATCTTTTCCTCAGCAGCACTGTTTTATATACTGTATTAAAAAGTATCACCAAATTAACATAATTTCATTACAGCTTCCAGTCCCTCTCTCTCTCCCAGAAAGGTACTGTACGTGCGGAGGTCCATAGGTAGAGCTAGCCGGGGGACCTCCGTTACGTTACAATTGGCGCCAAACTGTTCTTGAACTCACGACCCCCAAAATTCTAAAAGACCACAGCGTCCGAATTTATTGTTTCGACTTTTTTTTCAAACCTTTTATTCCAACCTTTATTTTTTTATTTTGGCCATCTTTCAGATATAGCATCAGCATTGAACAATCAATCGGAGGAAGGATACCTACTTGAGATTTAGTACGTGCCTTACTTTTATGCAAATATATACAAATTTCATCGGTTAGTACCTATTTCACTACTTTGTAGACGGACTTCCACTGCATGGTCTGATATGATAAATCACCTTATCTAATTCATTTCCACCTCATAATGATACTACGACTACTATTTATTTGAGTGAATCGTAATACCTATCTTAACTGTGATATTTGAATGTGCTTGGTCTCATTGTACACTAAAATCGTTTACAGTGTTTATTGTAAAGTGAATAAGGGTATTTATTGTGTTATTTCTGTACCTTATTGCATAACTGCAAAGTTGCGTGCGATAATTTTACTAGCGGTGATTCAATATTATAAATGCGGTGAGTGTTGAATATTATTTGTTGAACTGTAACTTGAGTTGTAGTTCGTATGGAATTTTGTGAAAAACCAGTGCAGTGCTTTTTCCTCGAAATAATTGTTGATAATACATAATTTATTGTGTTTGTGTTCATGGTGTTGTTTGTCTACATATAGTTTGACTTTTCGCCAGTGACAACACAAGATTGTCATTCGGTCACGTTGACAAGTTCGAGCGGCAGTAGATATCTCCAAGAAGGCAGAATATATTCAAGAAGTTTTAATCAAAATAATATTTTGTTTATGTCGTAGTAGTAGTAAAATAAAGAAAATTTCTAAACGAAATGGCTTTTATTTAAATAAAGTTTTTTAATTATTTTTGTTGTTTTACTGAACGGGATCTGCGTGATTTTGGTAAGTGTTCATTTTTATCTCTCATAATAACCATTCAGGTACATAATATTGTAGAACTTTCAAGTATTTGGTGGACGATATGTTGTACCAAATAAATTAATTCCTGTTTGGGATTATATTCAATATTCATGGTAAGGAATAGGGAGATATTTTTATTTTTTATTCTTTTTGGACTTACGATTACTTGTGTTTACTTTTATTACTTAAACTTTTTGTTTTTTAGTGAATTTTTGTTCGACTTGGAGATTTTTAATATAATTGTAATTTATATGTATGTCTATGGATATCTATTTTACGTATAGTATTTAATTTTATTAATATTACATAGAGCGGGATTCGGGACTCTAAAAATAAGCCTTAGTCCGTTAATATTGTTTATGTATATGTAAGGGGTGATAGTTCTAGTTGACCCTCGGTACCTGTCCAGTCAACTGGATCCTGACAGAGCGGGGTTCGGGACTCTCAAAATAAGCCTTAGTCCGTTAATATTATTAATATGCGTAGACCGTTAATATTAGGTTTATGTGATACTGTTAGTTGATTCTCGGTACCTGTCCAGTCAACTAACGGGATCTTAACAGAGCGGGATTCGGGACTCTAAAAATAAGCCTTAGTCCGTTAATATTATTATTGCATATGCCGTTAATATGCATAATGATGCATATGTTTGTGATAGTGCTAGTTGACTCTCGGTACTTGTCCAGTCAATTAACTAGATTTTGTTTATGTGATAGTGCTAGTTGACTCTCGGCACTTGTCCAGTCAACTGGATCCTGACAGAGCGGGGTTCGGGACTCTCAAAATAAGCCTTAGTCCGTTAATATTGTTTTTGTATCTATTTATATGAGGTGATGGTGTAAGTTGGCTCTCGGTCCTGTCCAGTCAACTCACTGGATCCTGTGAGAGCGGGATTCGGGACTCTTAAAATAAGCCTCAGACCGTTTATATTTATATTAGGGGTTTTTAAAGGGTTTTATTATTATATCTTTTTCAAAACATTATTTTTACAACATTTTTACTTTCGTAAATTCTGAACTCTCCAAGTCAGACAAATTTTCATTTTCATTTCGTTTCTGGTGTTTTTTTCCTCCAGAACGATAATTTTTGTGTTAGCTCTTATAGTTGGTGAGGACCACAGAACTTGGGATGATCAATTAGTGTTAGGTCGCGAGTTGGTATCATGTGGAAGTCTGTACACAAATTGTGATAATTTAGATGATATATCTATGGTATTATCGTTGGCTTATTAGCGAATATTTTCGATAAGGTCGAATATAACTTGTATATGGCACATGCTAAAAACTCAAGATATTACAAAACTCGTCGAGCTGATTACGAATATAATGTCGGTGACATTGTGTGGCGGAAAAACTTTGCACTAAGCAATGCTGGTGCTTATTTTTCAGCAAAATAATGCCCTAAATTTTTAAAATCTAAAATTGTTGAGAAGCTGTCGCCTCTGGTATTCATTCTGGAAGATGAGAATGGGACTAGAGCAAAATGGCATGTGAAGGATTTTAAATAAGTTTTTACCTTTTAATGAAATTGTTTTAAATTTATATTGTTCTTCTTTTGTTAATCTTTGTTTTAGGACGTAATTCAAAATTCTTTGTTATTTATGCGTTGTACACTTTGGCTTTAATTTGAAATTTGTTCTTTTACTTTGTAAATATTTTTTTTATGTACTTTCTTTTGTTTTTGTTTCGCCTCATTTCACTTCATTCACTTCAAACTTGGATTTTTCTTTTGGTTTTTTTTACTAACTTTTTTTTTGTTTATGGTTAGGTTAGGGTTAGGGTACCTATATTATTGGAGCAGTGGGCCGACTCCTAAAATAAGCTCATAAGGTCATGTAATGTCTAAATTGTTTTATTTTCTTTTATTTTTTTATTGGGTTTTCAGTATGTGGTGCAGTTGACCGACACCCTAAAAATAAGCTTTCGGGTCACTAGGGACATTTCTTCTTTGAGTTTGGGCCATTGGATCTTAAATATAGTCGTGAGCCCAAACCCATACTTTGTTAGGCGAGTATATGTTTGTGTGAATTTGAATGTTGTGAATTGAGAGATGTATGAATGGGTGGATGACGATGTTCTGTTAGGTTGGTGATTGGTTCGAATGGGGAAGTATATGTTCCATAACCTCAAAATTTTCTCTCTGCGTTCAAAATTTTATCTTGGTTGGGGGGATAATGTAGTGTTACATATCATCTTCATTCATTTTTCATGACTCATCAAACCTATTTCTTATTTATATCTAATGGACCTACTTTTATTGCCTTGAAAAAGAAAACAGAATTCAAAATTGGATAAATGACAGAGAACGGAAAAAAAAGAGGAAAACCAGGACTTGAACTTGAGCTTGGAGAGAGAAAGGTGCTCTCACGATTTGTTAAAGGTGGAAAACCATATTATTTTTGTGGCTCAGTTGTTGTGAGGTATCACAAGTTGGTGGCCCGAACAAAGGCCCACTCACCGCCGTTGAACGTTCCCTGGATTGGGAGAAGGACAAACCCAGGACAAACTTCCAGTTTCTTGGGAGAAGGACAAACCCAGGACAAAGTTCTACGTTCTCATTTACCCTCTTCGACAGGCAGAAGAAGCCTATCGACAAGGACAAAGTACTACGTTCTCATTTACCCTCTTCGACAGGCAGAAAAAGCCTATCGACAAAGTATACGTTCTCATGTCCCTCTATCGACAATTTTCATTACCCGAAAGATCTTTTCCTCAGCAGCACTGTTTTATATACTGTATTAAAAAGTATCACCAAATTAACATAATTTCATTACAGCTTCCAGTCCCTCTCTCTCTCCCAGAAAGGTACTGTACGTGCGGAGGTCCATAGGTAGAGCTAGCCGGGGGACCTCCGTTACGTTACAAACTTTACTTTTTTTTTATTATTTCTTGACGATGTTAGAAGGGCTTTGTCGCTGTGCGACCACATCGCCCAATCGGTACATAATATTGATTAACAACTAATAAAATAAAACTAAAATTGTCTCATGGCAAAAAATAAATCTACAAGTTTATATAGGTTCAGAGCTTTGTCAGACAGCGGCGATGACAATATGCTGTTGCACTGACCAACACATGAAATTTTTGTCTGACCAAATATGTTCGTTCTATAGCTAGCGTTCCGGACACATTCCATCAACGCATATTGTACATCTTCTATTGTCCCGCAAACTTCACAATTGGGCGATGCTACTTTTTTTCATTAAGAATGCAAACTTGTTTGTTGGAATGTGTCCGGAGCGCAGTCTGAGAGCTGTTACTAAAACATTTCGATTCAATATTATTTGATCGATCCAAGGGTAAGAGGTAATTTGCGGTTGTATTGTCCGATACCAAATACCTTTCTCTGTTGACCTTTTATCGAAATACTCCTGCCACAGGTCTTGACATTGATGTTTAACTAATCTAATATCGTCTGAATGTAATGGAGTTACTGAGAAAGGTATACCATCAACACTGGCTTGTTTTGCCACAAGGTCATCTTAGTCATTCTCTTTAAGGTATATATGCGACGGAATCCATTGCAGAACGACAATTTTACGTTTCGATTGTAATTTTAAAATTGATTCTAATATCCTATATGCTATCGGCGTGCCTCGCACGTGTGAGGTGCACCGAGCTATATGCTGCAACGCGCTCTTTAAATCACTGAGGATTACAAATTTAGCACATTGAATCAATATACGAGAGGGCCTCCACAATGGCAATCAGCTCCAAATGCTTGATTGAAATATTTGAGTAAATTTTTTATTTTATATAACTTCCGAGGCGGGAATCTAAAAAGGCGGCACCACCTTCCAGACCTTCTTTGGATCCGTCCGTATAAAATTTGTAAAAAAACTTTACTCGTATAAAGTTCAGTTATAACGCAACCAGCTAGAGAAAGTATACTATTTATTTATATACATCCCTACCCTTGAACGATTAAAAAAAATCGGGACGCCGCGTCGCCAAATTCCAAAGTGAAGCACTCAATGTATGCCGGTCCGCTCGTTCGTACACAAGCCTCACGCACACAATTACATCATGGTATGCCAATCGGCCGTCACATTGCCATCAGCTTGACGTCAGCCCTCCATCCACTCAAACAAACATAACGCCACCGCCATTGCTATGCTTCAGTTGTTGTTTAGCGAGATTTCGTCCGCCTTTTTTCATTTATTCAAGCATACACCAGTATATATCTCTACAATGACATAATAATGAGAGCTATAAGTCCCCTTTTGGTCGATGCAAAATCATATTTGACAACATAATATTCCAACAGTAAAGTTTTAATAAAGCACTGACTGAAACAAGATTAAAGGATTATTCAACACACGAAAAAAAAGATGAGTTGTCGGTAATAAAATACACTGTTATTTGTCTTTAATCCAAATATCGTTACTGCGTTTCGAAACCGACGAGTTTGTTTATTTTGTTTTAATTGACAGTCGATGTATTAAAAGACTTGCGAAGTGCTTCGTTGCCATACACACAAAGAAATCGGATTGTCTACAAATCTACATGAAACCTGTTTCTTGATCTTATGCAACAAGGACTAGTTATAGGCACCTACACAGATAAATGTTTAGACATATTTATACCTACAATTTGTTGGTACAACTTGTACAAGAGGCGTATTCTGAATAACAGTTAAAATATACTCTCACTTATTGAATAATACGTAGGTATTACATATCACCTAGAAAATATCTTTACAAGTTTTGTTTTTTTAAATGCATGACGTTAGTAGGTCACGTCATAGTACCTACCTTCATTTACCTACCTAATTTAGTAAATGTTCTTCCATTTCCCCCGACACCCATTCAATAGCATTGTTTTTGAAACTTCTGGAACTTCTAAATGAAATCTATTTAAATTCGGACCGATCATTTACCTACTTCTACACAAAATCCATCCACTTACAAATTAAAAAAGTACGGTGCTGAAGCAATCAAAAGTTTAAATGAATTCCAATTACTTCGATATGATTCCATCTATAAAGAGGTTCCTAGAACCCGATGGCACATCGAACTGTTCCACAGTAATTTTATTTATGAGGTTTTCAAAATCTTCAGATGTCTGGAGACACAATGATCTTCTCTATACAGAAACACAAACAGAATCGTACGACGCATTTCCAAACAAAATGTATCAAATCATAATGCACCTACGTTTGTAAAACATATTCTTATATAGTTATTTATGGCGACAGTCTCTCTCTCTCTTTTTTTTCTCTTTCTCTTGTCTCTCTTTTCCTCTTTATCCTAAGGACTCCTTAAAGCGAACGTAGTATATATGAAGTTGTTAATAGTATTGACACATAGTTAGGGGACAAATTATTAGTTATCTGCTGTATGTTACAAAAAATATTTTTTTAAATAATATACATGATCTTATAAAAAAAGGTTCTGAATAGACCGCCTGAAGGCCTCCAACATCCAACACACAACCTCGACTTAACAACAACAACAACCCCTGGGACAGTGCGCGACGCACGGTAGCACTGATTTGAATACCATACAAACAGTCACCCACCCAAGTGGTGACTGCAGCGAATATTGCTTAACCTAGCAGATCTGTTACGAACTGCTGCGCTACGAGCGCATAAATTCTTTTGAAGGCAGCGAATACTGTTTGAGACTTCTACAGCTAATAAAATTAAACACGTACTTTGTGGTTACACTATTTTCCTTTCTATTTAACAAAGGGGACTAGAAACGGCAGACTTTGAAAAGAAATAAAAGCGCTTTAGGTCAAAGGAAAAGCGAATGCATTGAGCATTGCAAAGAACAGGAAATGGAAGGCTGAACGATAACAATAATATCAGGTTGCCTTTAATGGAATGGAGAAAACATTATGGTATTATATTTACAGCGGTAGAGAAAACTAGAGCTTCGAAAGAAAAAGTTAAATGATATAGAAATTTTGTTTGTAATAGCGCATGCTTGGCTATAGTTTAACATACTTTTTAGGGCAAAACATTTCGCCGCAGCTCAGGTTTGAACTCCCCGCCCGTCACTCTAAGACAGCAAAGAAGGTGTGCAAGTATTTCGACCGCCGAAGAAACTGCCGTGGTTGCTCAGTTGGTTTAGAGCGTTTCCTGTACTGAAGGAGAAGGTCCCGAGTTCAAACCTCGGCTGAGGCGAAATATTTCGCTTAATAACTAGTTTGTTAAAAATGTAAGTACTTAGAACTAAACATTAATATTGTAACTACTTACTAAATAGTTTAGTTTTAGTAAGTAGAGTGTTAGAGTTGTTTACAGTACTTAGGTATATAATCAAGGAAACTTCCTATTTCCGATTACTAGGTACATGGGAAGATATCTAATTACACAGTAGGTAATTAAATAGTAATTAAGTAACACGCTAACACGAGTGATTAGGTTTTCTGGATATAGCTCGTAGGTATATTTCATGTAAATGAAAACATTATATTACATAATGTGAATTTTGTTCCTATATAGATGTACCGTAGACGTTCTACGAGTGCTACAAGTTCTACGAAAATGCCTACGGGTGTCTACGAACAAGTGATATAAGATTCGTTAACACCACAAAATGCGCATAGGTGTTTGTACCATGAAGCATTCTATAGTAGTATAGGGATTAGTATAGGGACAGTTTTAAGTGCTCAAATTAATTAATGGCCTACTTTGAGTAGGTTATATAGTGGTCAACAAATCGAGAGCTGAATTTGTTGTTACGTTAGAATAGAATAGAATAATTTATTAAACATAATAACTCAGTATGTTATTCTAGGCAAGTCTTAATTACAATATTTTTTCATGGCATTATTATACATGGAATAAATAAAAAATTAAATTACATAATTATTAACTTCAAGAATATAATAGAATTTTTATAGACTCTATAATATTGTTTGTCACTCTGGGCAAGTCAAATTTACATTATTACATTATTAACATTTGTTATTTAATAGTCATATGGTGACGATATATATTCGTTTATGGAATTTCAAAACCTTTTCAAAAAGTTTTTCGCTAAGTATTCATGAATATACTAACCTATACCCTCGACTCCGTCCGCGTAGATCTAGGTTTATTGTTTTTCCCCAGTTGAAAACTGTTCGGTTTTCGGTATAATAAGTATCCCAAGTTCTATTCCAATACCTAGTCCATTTCGATAAAACCCAAAAACCATTAAACTTTTTTTGGTAATTATGAAAAGAAAAAAACGTTAAAAAGAAAAAAAGCTCAACACCCTTTTCGCATTTATAGTATTAGTAAGATAAAAACAAAATTTATTTATTTAATTATTTATTGCACTATTACAAGTAATGTGTAAAAGGAGAACTTAATGCTAAAGCATTTTCTACCAGTTATCTAGTGACGGTAAAACAAGGTAAAAAAGGAAGGAATCTAAGTTAATTTGTGTAATTTTTATTTTTATAATTTTTTATTTTTATTAAAAGGAATTTAGAATATTATAAAATCATTTCATCTACTTATGTTCCTAAAGAGATAATAATGTATCTGAATGGAACCAGAATCCTGAATAGCTTTCAGAAGAAAAGACTTCCGTTCCAGTAGAAGTATATTCGTCAGAAAGTACTGATCCCATTGTACTTAGTAATCACCGGCTGGGGTTAATCGGATGCTCTTACCATTTAGGTACATTCGTACTGTAAATAGCCATGCAATGCTAGAAATTGTTATAGGCAAGTGTGGCGCTTAATATCAGGCGAACGACTAGCTCGTCACCTTGCTCAATTGCATAAAAAAGTGTATAAATAATGTCTTTATAACGACTTGATGAAACATAATGAACAGCAATTCACCAAATCGAGTCTAAAATACATCCAAGCTAACCATTGATCGCACCATTCCAGAGAAGGGATAAACTCGAATAGAATAAACCTATTAAAAACATCGATTGATGCAGTTTGTTATTCGCGGAATAGTTGGCAAGTCACCTTTAGCGCTCATAAAGTTCAGTGAGAAATCGCTGATGCAAATTCTGCAATTTTAAACTAAACGTAAATTAACTTTGCTAACCGGTAGCCTCTGCAACTAAAAACTAAAGTGCCGCTTGGTTTAACTTTACTGACTTCGTAGTACCATTATTTATTCTGTGTCCAGAGAACTTTTGGCTTGGAATCTTTTATATGTACGTTTAATAAGTATTTATAATGTTAGGTAATTATTAGTAATTACGTCAGTCAGTTATTGCTTGGTGGCAGAATAACTGGCAAAGCTAGTAGTAGAATACAATACGAAAAAAATACATTTCAAGAATATAAAGGAATATTCAAATAAATAGCCTTTACCACATACAAAAACGTAAAGAAATAATCTGGGTTATGTTTATCCGGGTTATACAATAACTTTTCTGTCTTAAACAGTTTATCGCTTATAGCAATCTCTTAAAGCCAACTTTTGTGGACTGTATTAATGCAAATCGTTCAACTTGGTTCAACTAAATTAAAAAATCGATGAAATCAAATTCACGTGTGAACTTTGTCATAGGTAAAAGTTTTTCAATTTTGAAACATTTTAATATGAGTGAGTTTTTACGCAATAAGGTTTTGTTATTTTAAAATATGTAAATTCAGAAACGTTGTTTCATTGAAAAATCCAATGAATAAAATTACAACAAAAGCGCTATCATGGTAGATGCAGTCCTATGTGATACGTTATAATACGAGTATATTAAAGAATCCTATATTTTGTGTACTTACCCTCGAACAAGGAGCATTAAACCAATGGAGAGCAAAGCTAGCCTCTCTCTGATGAGAGAGTAGCATGAGAGAGTAGATTCTGCAGAAGCTGTCTACTGCAGAATGCTGCATACGGCGAAAGCGGGGATAAATTAGCTTAAAACCGCTAACTTTCCGTGAATAAGGAGCTCCAGAAGGCGCAGTCAAGTGGTTTTAGTCTTTGCCCACATACCATCCAGACAGATGGATTTCACGGTCCCCTTAAAGCCATCGGATCCTTTACTCCGATAGGGTTCTCAACCTTTTCGGATCCGAACGACATTCCCGTTTGAGAGCCACTGAGATTTAGATTCTTTGATGAAATCTATTCTTAGTTTCTTAGGCAAATAATTTCATGTTCTTTTCTTGACGACTTTTTGGTTGTACTTGAACAGAAATATAAAGAGTTTTTGAATTAACTCTACCAATAATCCCACGGAGATACAGTTCTGATTGTTACAATTATTTTTGGGGCTAAGATAAATATATTGGTCTATATTTCTTTTATGCTAAAAATATTTATAAGGCTTTATGAACAAAAAATAACAAACACGCCGTGTAGATCGCCTCCGTGCGGCAGGGTTACCAGAATACTGGCGGCTTTGCCCCTTTGTATTAAAAGGCTTCATTTATGGGCAAGTTAGGTTAAGTTACTTGAGTTAATTGGTGTGAATTAATGTTCGAGAACGAAGTTAGAAACAACCTTAAATTTATTCCAATACTATACATTTATTTATTTTAGCCGTGGTCATCCCACTGCAGGGCAAAGGCGTATAATACTATGCATATTCTATTAGTTTTTATTAAGTACACACAACAACACTTAACACTAACACTTTTACTAGCATATTCTGTATGTTTATAAATTATAATAATTTACTTGCCTTATGCTTTTGGTACCTATTAGTTGAACCAAATATTTGTCAGCCACAAGCAGCAATCAGTTAGCATTGATATTGACAGCCCTACGAGTAGATAACACTGGGGATCGAGGTAAGCTCGCTAGGATCTCGTGGGAATCGTCTCAGAATCTGCAGTTTGTCTCGTGAAACTACTTATCTAGGTTCCATGAAGCTAGATAAGATAAATATTTTTTTTTTAGGGTTCCGTACCCAAAGGTTAAAACGGGACCCTGTTACTAAGACTCCGCTGTCCGTTTGTCTGTCTGTCTGTCCGTCTGTCACCAGGCTGTATCTCATGAACCGTGATAGTTAGACAGTTGAAATTTTCATATATGATGTATTTCTGTTGCCGCTATAAAATATTTTTATAGATAATGGTAACGGAGAACGGAAATGGAGAACTCCGACTCGTACTAGGCCTGTTATTTCATAATAACTATTACTTTACCATTATTGGTTATACGTTTTAAAGTATTGTCGGAGTAAAGTAATATCGAAGTTCGATTAGGTCGTAATAGTGATAGTGATTTGTCTAAATAACAGTGTGTCGGAATTCAGTAGAAATGCTAAAGCAAAAGTACCAAATTTTACATTATCATAAAAAAGCAGGTCAGTCGGAACCGTTATGTACCCTTCTTTCTCGTTAAGGGTTTTCAGATAACGACTTCCTACGTTTTGTAGTTACATAAATCACTTCTTAATGTTACCTAAAATGCATGGAAATGTTTCGTGTAGGTACGTGGAAGTTCTGGTGACTTAACTGGTATTTAATGGTGCTACTCTAACTTGTACGGTGATAAAGTTCAGTTCCTATTTTAATGAGACTTAATTTAAATGTGACAAATTTCCTTAAAAGTCAAAGTCTAAATCTCTTTATTCAGTTTTGGCATCACAGACGCACAACAAATTATTACCATGACTCTACCATCGTATCGGAAAAAGAACTACTACTCAGAAGATACGGCAAGAAACTGAGGGGCATTTTTTTGAGATTTTGTTACATTTTTTGGGTTTCTACAATGTTTTGTTTCTTCTGTACCAGTTGGCTAATTTGCAGAAGTGGAATGTTCCAAGCGTCTTTGTCTTCTTTATAATCACGAACAGCATACTTTTCTCATTAGAGTAATTTGAATTTACTTATGCATTGAATTTACATTTTGGAATTTTACTATAAAAACGTACGCAGTTACCCATGAAGGACTTATTCGTTTTAGTCAGTCTAAACCTAGGTACAACAATCCTATCCTTATTTCTAGTGTTTATGTTATATGATGGTCACTATTTACTTTGCATTTGTTTAAGTTTTTACGAACGTGCATTAAAAGCCGCTGCGCTGCTGGAAAGTGATTAGATAAAAAAAGGCAAGAAGCCTTCTTCTTCTCTTGTATGGGTGTGTGGTCAACACACCAACTTCGACACCAGGTCAAAGTTTTTAGACCGCCCAAAAGGCCTCCGAAAGGGCCTAACGATTATTATCCTAAGATAACAACCGGGACCGACGACTTAACGTGCCTGTAAGCATGGTAGCGCTCAGATGTAAATACCACACAAACGGTCACCCATCCAAGTTGTGAACGCTGCGAAAGTTGCTTAACAGCAGATCTGTTACGAACAGCTAGGCAAGCTACGCTAAGAGCGCTACCACATGAAATGATAGATAAGTACCTGCTAGACAATTCTACCAATACTAAAAATGTGAAAGTTTGTGATGATGGATGGATGTTTGTTACTCAATCACGCAAATGATTTTGTATATACGTCATGGTTTTTGATGAAATTTGGCACGTAGATTCTTTAGATCTTGAAAAAGGACATAGGCTACTATTACCACTTTTATGCATATACTTATATTATTTATTACTCGTATTACTACTTTTTATATTTTTTATATTAACACTTTTTATCCCGGAAAACCGCGTGGCGCAGGTCTCTAATCTATCTGCTTAAGATTCTCTACTTACGTCCTATTGTATGGCATTGCTGACACGCCATAAATAAGAGTCATCAATCTCTGCTACTATTTATCACAAAAATCATACACAATTCGATTGTCCCCATATTTTGATCAGATCGTTATATATCCCGGCGCGCCTGACGACGCATTTCCATATTTCATGGCATTTTCATGGCGTATGAAGGCCGCCGTGAGTAACGAGATGTGGTGGCGTGTTTTTACACGTGGCGAATTTATTTGCCATGAATTTACTGCCATCTTATTTACGAAATAAACATTCCTAGGCGTAGTTTGACATAAATAAAAGTAGGTACTTAAGTATCCTTGGGCAGTAATAAAAATAAGCAATCTCTTTAAGTGTTTTCTCAAAAAGCAAATGGCGTAACAATACTGTAGATGTATTAAAAACGTCATTGTTTCGATACTTCTATAAATATAAAAAGTATATAAAAGAACATTACTTAGAGTAATTAACAAAAAAACATAATATAAAGAAAACACGTGTTAGGTTATAATATGGTGTAGGAAGGGTATATAAATTTATACATAGTATAAATAAGTGTATAGCTACGTACCGTTTGTACACCTACAAGGTACACTTTTGGCATTTTTTGTTTAAATTTTTTTGTTGAACTAATTAGGCATACTACCTATAACAAATCTCGAAGTAATCTTTCCCAGATAGTATAAATCGAGGCAGATATATAGCATTAGACTGATATAGCTAATCCCACATATCTAACCAACAATATATAATTAATATAAAGGCGCGGTTACACAAAAAAAGTTTCTCGAACGCGTCAGCGACATTTGACAACTAATCATGACGTTTTTTATTTGAGAACTTTTAATTCGTAGACCTGCTACGGGAGCTACGGCCTTCTACGAACGCTACCGACACCGTAGTAACAGTGCAACATAAAATCAACAGAAACGGGCGTTCATCGCATCCGAAAAACATGAATTCAGTTCATTAAATTCAATCTAGATCGGTTCCACCACTTCGCCAGATATCCTGCCGCCAGGCCGAAGTGCACAACAAGCATTATTGCGTTTCGTGAAGGTCGTTATTATTGCGTTCGAAGGGCATTGTACCTAGCGAAATTACTGGGCATATGACACTTAATATATGATGTCTCGGGGTGATGAGTGCAATGCAGTCCTATGCAGTACTTTTCATGGTATTAAAAGTTCTACGTGGTAGGTACAGTAATTGTTATGGGCAAGCGTAACGCTTACCATCAGGCGAAAGATATACCTACCTACTCGTCTCGTTGCTCAGTACCATTAAAAAAGTTTCTAGTATCTATTCTATACATATAAGGTATTCTGTGACATTATGAAGTGCCCGCTACAATGATATGGGTGTGACGGCCATCCGTCGCTTCCTACTAATTAAATGTCACTATGAGAACTTGTACATGTCATGTGATATGAACGCTTGGGTAGTTATTGGGTAGGTCGGTAGTAAAAAGTTATTAATTTGCAAGTTTTGCTAAATGACACGAGGCAGCCATTAAACGTAGCAAAATATTCACATAACATATCCCATACCTACTAATCTCTATCTACTTACGTTAAAAAAACCGGCCAAGTGCGAGTCAGACTCGCGAACGAAGGGTTCCGTACCATTATCTATAAAAACGGCAAAAAAATCACGTTTGTTGTATGGGAGCCCCCTTAAATATCTATTGTATTCTGTTTTTTAGTATTTGTTGTTATAGCGGCAACAGAAATACATCATCTGTGAAAGTTTCAACTGTCTAACTATCACGGTTCATGAGATACAGCCTGGTGACCTCAGATAACGAAGCTGGTGACAGACGGACAGACAGACAGACAGACAGACGGACGGACAGTTATTAATAGGCTACAGATTTACCCTTAGGGTACGCAACCCTAAAAATGAGTAAAATACCTACATGCTGGTTCAACGTTTCTACAATAGTAACAAACGAACAAATCGACCCTATATAAATCAATTCACCAAAACCACGTATGACGTTTTCCCACGAGATAAACCGTTTCAAAAATGAATTCGTTAGCTTTAGCTCAGCAACGAGCACGTTCTACTTTTTGCTGAATTGACAAACTGTGAGATAAAATTCAGCTTAATTTCGTCGAGGCATATAACTTTGAAATCCAGGTAGGTTCGTTACTTTTGCACACCACCGCGCACCGTGTCAAATTAAAAAAACCTAGGTTTATTTTATCTGTATTCGTGTATAGGTAGTTACTCTATCTACCTACTTGACAAAAGGGCATAGGTATAGGTACCTGCACAGGTATTATTTCTTAGGATATAATAATTATGTTTATTATATCCTGGTAGGTATCTAAGCAGTGTATCAGTAGGTAGGTACCTGCCCTATAATTTGGTTATAAAACGGAGAACTTACAAAATCTCACACCAACTTCGCGACAAAAGGTACCTTACAGAATAAATTCCGAGACTGAGATCATTTAATTCCATCGTGGGTGCTGTGACGACGTGAGTCAAAAGCTTTGCCATCTAAAATTTAGGTATATTCACTTAGCCTAGGCAGAAGTACCTACCTAACATTTTATTCAGACTTCTGACTAAAAATCCAGCAAAATGCGAACGAAACGTAATTACGCGCTCACGGAAATAGACAATGTGCCTCCTCACTCGTTCGAAGAGTTTAATATCCGTCCTCAAACGAGGTGTAATGGACAGAGCGAAGCGAAGCGAAGGAGTAATTTCACAGGATGTGGGTAGGCACTGTAGAAATCAGGACTTGGAGAACCTTATTTATGTATTGCCTTATATATTTAATAGTTTTGCACAAAAATGGTACTAGGAATGACTTAATGCTATTTAGCAGTATCTACCAACCTTCGCGGAATCGACAGACTTCTTTTTTACCACTTTTGTATTAAGTCACTTTCTTGTGTGTCTGTTTCTGTCTATCGTTCTAGGTGGAACATTCCAACCTAAATTTTGAGCACTTGCCCCTAGATAAAAATTGCATATGCACTTGCCGTATAGAGGAAACTTTCAGTGTAGCTCACAACTCGATGACGATGACAAAGCATTCTAAATCCATTAATGCTTTTTAAGACGCATAAAAACGTGGTTTTTATATTATTTTAATCTACATTATAGCCTTGTTATTTCGTTGGTGAAGGGACATAGGCACGCTCCTGCTCGTTGTTCGTTGGTCAAATCTAAGCCTAGTTCTGATGAAAATGTCCATGTTTCTAGCCATCTGACTTAGGTACTTAGGTATGGCAAAGGCTGCTTCATAACATAGGTTTGTTTATTTTTTACCTTTTTTTATTACATACCGAATGGGCAAGCATTTGACCGCAGTCTCCACCTGATGGAAAGATTTTACAACGGTCATGGAAAGGTATTATAACGGTATTTATATAGTTTATTTTATTATTTTTAACCCTTCACCGCGTTTAAGCCACGTGAAACGTCCGAGGTGAAATAATAATAAAGTACCTACATAAATAATCCGTTTAAATAGTATAGTATAATAATTATATATATATATATATATATTATTATACTAAGTATATAATATATATAAGTAGAATAGCACAATATATATATAGGTGTACGGAAAATAAACGTCATTAGATTATATAATTTGATTTTCTTTAATAGTCTCAGTAATATAATTATTTTGTAACAAGATCTATTTGTACTAAATCTATTTGATACAATTCAAATGCATATTGGCTGGCAGAAAGCGAAGGTACAACAAAAGAACAGACCTCTTATGATTCATACAATATGCAATAGATATACACCTAATGAAAACAGAAAGACTAAAATAAATCTTGAATTTTCTTATAATATATACAAATGCAAAATGAAACAATAAAACAGTTAATCCTTTACAATCCATAAAATTGGTCAAAATAAGCGAAACATTTGTCTTCACAAAGTCAGTTTTGAGTTTTGTTTCAGCACTACTATTCATAGATTCATTCGCACATTCAACAAAACAAAGTATTTACAAATCTAGAAATGCTACACTAATATCAGTGAATTTTCCTCGTTTTCTATTTAAGTGCGGTTTTCTTCCTCATTCCGAACGGCATTTGCTTCTGAAACTTGCCGGGCATGCCCTGGGGAGGTTGCGGTTTGGCCGAAATCGTAATCTCGTTGTTTAGGAGCTTGTCTAGCGACTGCAATTGAAAAAAGAAATATATGAAGTGCAAATGGAAGAAGTGCTTTAGCATTCTACAAGTCATCCACACATGACAGAAGCAGTGACTGAAATACCGGAAAATTGTCATCGATACCACAAAAGTAACGTTAAAAGTATCGGTAATATGAAATACCGGTATATTAGTAGGTATATATATATATATATATATATATATATATATATATATATATATATATATATATATATATATATATATATATATATATATATTTACATCGCACTAACTATCCGGCTACCGCTGAACACAAAAATGCGTCTAAAGTGGCGACCACCGACATTTGGCGACCGGTATACGGTCGCCAAATTATTTCTCGAAAATTTTTACTGCAATCGATGTTAGATGTCGTTAGTAGTGCCATATTAAATTTTATGTCTGTCGCCAAATTTTTTCGAAAGTGCCTGGTGGTGCATATTTTTGTTCCGCGAGTTGTCAATAGGCGGCGCTACATACAGTGCGATGTATATCAGATTTCATTAGCCCGCCTATATGAATACCACACGTTGCCAGCTGGCTTGCTGTGCTGCGAAACGCTCGTGTGCGACGTTGCCGTGTTTCTTTTATTTTGATTTGGTCTCAGTTTGATTGATTCAAGCTCGCGTCTAATTTTTTTGATCCCATATTCGTAGTCGGTCGCCAAAAACGTTCGCGAGAGAACTTTCAGGTATTTTGCCAGTGTGTGTAAAATTTGACGATAAACTGTTACGAACAAGAAATGAAGCGGTCATCATCTACAATTAAATTAAGCTCGAAGTTTGAGATAAATTATATTATTTAAGGTTTACTATTGTATGGGCAAAAAACTATCCCAAAATATCACATTTTATCTTATCGCAATTTTTCAATTAGCAAATCTCTTTTTTGGCAATTTATTGTTAACAAATAATGGCTTTGGATAATTCTTCTTCTGGCGCTTCGCCAGCCGCTGCCGCGGCACGCTCGCTTCGCTCGCTCGGCTCGCGCGTTGTGGTGCACCAGTAACCTAACACACCTCCTCGCGTCGCTCGTCGTCGTACCTATGTATAACTTTACTCTGAAGTTTCGCTATATAATTATTCGTGGTCTTAATATTTCGTTGTTGGTTTACTAAACATTTGCTATTATGAACATTTGACATAATAACATTTGACAAAGTAAAATGATGCCAAATGATAATTTTACCAAGTGAATAAAAGGTAAAATGTACATTTGCTAAAAAAATATTTGGGAAATGTAAATAGGGCGATAAGTTTGTTGGGAAGTGAAATTTGACTAAAAATATTTTGCGCAAAGAGAGCAGTACACCATTATTTAATTATATTGTAGAACCAAATGTTTTACAATATAGTTAAACCTTTAAAGTATGATTATAGGTTTGAGATTTGATCATAAAGAGTTAATAAGTTTGGTCAATATTTGATCGAGCAAACTTTGACCGCAACATTAGAGAAATAAATTAAAAAAATTAAGGTAGTAAGGTCTCCATACAAAATATCTGAAATTATATTAACCGGAATCCTAAGAAGTAGGTACGTACACCTAAAATGTCTTAATATTTTATCATATTGTATTTTACTGATCAAAGTGTTGTCGCGAATCCCAAAATCAAAGATATACCTATCGCATGTGATACAGATATAATTATAAAAAACATCTTAGTTGTACTTTTTAACTTTGTAAGCCAGTAGGTTAAATTTTAGATTGAATAGAGATTCTTGCCGCATCACGCCCTTAATTGGTAGATAGAAGTAGTTTGATGACTCTGACTTATTGCAAATCGGTTGGCTGCGACTTTGGTTGTTTTTGATAAATTTAGTTTGTATGTCCGAAATATCAAGATGAATAAGTTTAGAGTTAAATTATTTATTTTAATGAATAGTGTGTAACTTTAAGTATTTTATGTGATAAAATTAGATAAATAAATAATGTTAAATATTTTTTTTAATTGGTGCGATAATTGATGTGTTCATGCTCTCCGTACTCCCAGAAGATTTAGTAATGGAAGACTTTTTTTTTTTGTAGTATGATATTGGCGCTACTAAATAAACTTAAAACTAAACTTAACGGCATCCATTCCGTTTTGTTTCAAATAGAGCAAAAGATACAGTAACAGAATTGATACCAAATCAATTATACTAAAAATACAATAACAAAAGTATTTAATTCGTGTGAACATTGTCAGTTTTGTAAGATTATTTAAAAACTCTAAAATTGTATTGTCTTATTAAAGTAGCACTAGCACTAACTGATTCAGACTTTTTGCAACCAGCTTTTGAATCGTAAACAAAAAGCGACTTAGTTATTTAAAATGCTTTATTTGCAAGTCCAAATCATCAAGATAAGAGGAGTTTAGATTCGACTTGTTTATCGTGCCGTTTAAGATAATTTTTAGTACGTAGGTAATAGTAGGCATTTTTATTTAGTGTTGTATGGAGTTGTGTTGATTTTTCACCGTCAACCATTTGAGCAAATTCTTTTGACATATCTACAAAGTTTTCTGTGTATGCAAATAATTGTGTTGGTACCCTAAAGGAAGAATCTAGAGTAATAATAAATCGACTGATAGTTCAAGATACGTGGCTGGTAAACATGCAACAAGGGCGATAAGTTTTTAGGGAAGTGAAATATAACAAAAAATATTTTGCCCAAAGGGCGGTACACCCAATATTTAATTTAGATACGTGGCTGGTAAAAATTTGCCTCACGTCACAAACCAAGTTACGTGGTGCGTCCTGTACCTGTACGTTAAAAGTTCATCAGTTTTTTTTTTAATAAGTACAGGTACAGGACACTCCACGTAACTTGGACTGTGCCGTGAGGCAAATTTTTACCAGCCACGTATCTAAGTTAAATATTGGGTGTACCGCCCTTTGGGCAAAATATTTTTGGTCATATTTCACTTCCCTAAAAACTTATCGCCCTTGTTTCATTTCCCAAATAAATCTTTAGCAAATTTACCTACATTTCGCATTTTATTCACTTGGTCAAAATCATTTGGCATCATTTTACTTTGTCAAATTTATTACGTCAAATGTTCATTATAGCAAACTACTAATCTAAGGCAAAGTTATATATAGGTGCAACGACGAGCGAAGCGAGGTGGAGCGTTAGGTAACTTCCATCAACACCACATCGCACGAGCCGAGTGAGCGCAGCGAGCGTGCCGCGGCAGCGGCCGGCGAAGCGCCAGAAAAAGATTTAGCATTTTGTTAAAACGCTTTTTTTGTAAAACCATAATAATTTGCCAAAAAAGAGTTGCTAACTGAAAATATGCGATAAATTGATTTGACAAATGTTTTTTTACCAAATGAAAATTTGCGTAAAATCGTTTGCGATGATATATTTTGGGAAAAAAATTTTGCCCATACATTAGTAAAGCTAATTATTGTCACACTTCGAGTACTTTATCTGAGTGGTCACAACACACTGAATAAACAAATTGTACCTAATACAATTTTTTTTATTGTGTTTTTCATATGGGTTTGGAACTAAGTAACCTAAGTATTTAGAAATTGACTGTACTGGCTAAGGATTTCATATCCAAATATTATGAAAGGTAGCATAGTTAGTTTTAGAGTAAATTTAAATATACATCTTTTATATAAAGGCACCAAAAGTACGGTGCATTGGCTAGGATACTGAAAGTGCTAGGATATGAATGAAGTAAATATTAATGAATACGGGGTTGATATAGACGTAGAAAAAAACGGTAGTCATACTGTTGTAAAAGTAAATGGAAATATACGTTTAATATACATGGATGTTAAAAGTATAGCGAAGTGGTTAGGGAGTCAAAAGTTTTGTAAAGTGAGTGCACTGCAGTATAAATCTATTTTATTATTTATTGGAAATAGACAGTTTCTGTTTAATTTACGCTATATCCGGTGTTCAAATGAATGAACATTCGCAACTGTAGCTCTTCTAAAACAAACAGAAGTGGTGGTTACCATTTAGATGCAATATGAAAGGTCGCCAAAAGTGTTCCAGGATTTATATATATATATAACGGGTGTAATTGACAGGTTGGCAAAAACTGAAACAGTAGCTTCAGACCATGATTTATGACTGAAAAACGTTGGAATTTTCTTCAGGAAAATTGTCGAATTTTCCGACCGTTTTTCAACTAGATTTGTTTTCTATTCATTTGTTACAACAAAATCCAGCCCTAAAAACATAATTTTAGTGAAAAAAAGCAAAAAACTCAAACTCGGCAATGTAAATAATAATGATGTAAAAAGAAAATTCGTACAACGCGCTCGGAATCAGCTGTTAGCTCTAAAAGTTTATTGCACTCCTTAGTGCCTACAGACTGTACGACAGACAGAGACAGCATACCGCTCGCTCGCTCGCACCCTCCCTTTGAGTGCTGGCCGCCGCCGGCGGGCGCGCAGCCCGCCGGGCGGCGGCGCGTCAAAGCAAAGGCGCCGCCCTTTGCTTTTACGCGCCGACACTGCTAGGGTTGTACCGCTTATGGAATTGAATACTTGTAATTTTATTTTTATTTATGTAAAATGTTTTATTAATAATTAAATACTCAGGAATGACTTTGTTCTTTCTTAGTTCCGAAAACCTTATTTTAAATCGTTAACCTTTCGAGTATCGTAATTAGAGACACAAAAAGACGGGGTAGGTGTGAGGACGCCGGCGTCCTCTGTTTAACAGTTTGATCTACAGTATCAATTACGAAGCCACCCGAACTGTACACACGCGTTGCATTACAGTAATGTAAATTGTTTGGTTTAGACAATTAAGTGGGACATAAAACAAAAACATCGCGTCAATATTGCCAGATTCACATTCCTTAAACTGCCAATCCCCGAGCGAACGCTGGCGTTCGAAAAGGTTTGCTTATTTTCGATATTTACAGACTACAAAGAAAAACTTCTTATTTGCGTTTTTAAATAAATACCCTATAAAAAAACGCTTATTTTATAATCTATGCGTTTGCTTAGTGTTTAGAAAATGGCGCGAAATCGCGTGCGTGCTGCTTGGGGATTGACAGGTCCTAGGTTTAAAGTTAGAAGCAGAACCACGAGTAGAAGTTACAAGAGATAGCGGTTAATAACAATCTTTATCATACGATTACGATACGATTCTTTTTTCAATACCTAGTTCTTCATCTTTATCTCAATCGCAGACCGACCGCGGTAGCTACTGTGCCATGGGCTCCTCGACTAACGTACCTACTAATTACCGAAATGAAAATGTTTCATTTCATATCATGTGGGCAGCCCTATGCTACAAACTACACTAGGTAACTTAGGTTTAGGTAAGCCACGTCGAGTCACTTCTCACTTCAGTTCAGTCAGTCTGCCGCGATTGCTGGTGCGTTCTTGACGTTTCGTTCTCTTTCAACTGTCGAGAGTTTGGGACTGTGTCGTTGAGTTGAGTTGTGTTTTTTGTGTTGTGTGATATCGTCATGAATCGGCGTAATGAAACGTTTAGTGCTCGCGAATATGGCCAGATGTTAATGTGCTTGGGTGAAGCTAGAGGAAACGCGTCTTTGGCATTAAGGCTCTATGTTCAAAGACACCCAAATGAAAGACATCCAGCTAATAGTCGTACTATCACACGGGCATATCAACGTGTTTTAGAAAATGTACCTATTGTGCCGCGGCAGGAAGGTGCTGGAAGGACAATCAATGCTCGTTCTGAGCAGGCGATTTTAGATGTTGTCCGTCGAAATCCGCGTTTGGGAACCCGTACTGCTGCAAAACTTGTACGGCGTAATAACGGACCCCGGGTTTCACATTGGTCTGTGCACAAAGTCCTTCGAAAGGACAAGCAACGTCCATATCGGATCCATAAAGTGCAGGCTCTGGTACCTGGCGACTCAACCCGTAGACTAGCGTACTGCAGATGGCTGATACATCGGCAGCAGCTAAATCGCCAATTCGTTTCACGGGTGATTTGGACCGATGAATCGACTTTTACACGAAACGGTATGTGGAACCGGCGGAATGCTCACATTTGGGCACGCCACAACCCATACGCAATGCAGCAGACGGGTCATCAGACGCGGTGGTCACTGAATGTGTGGGCTGGCGTGTATCATAACCGTATTTTGGGTCCCGTGTTTTTGCCAACTAGAATGGACGGCCGGCGTTATTGCGAATTTCTACAGCAGGATTTTGAAGCTATGATGGACACTCTGCGGGCTGAGCTAGATCAAGAATGGGATCGTATGGAGAACGAACCCCTAGCTCAACTACCTACCATCTGGTTTCAGCACGACGGCGCCCCGCCGCATGTGGTGCTCCCAGTCCGACAGCACCTGGACCGTACTTTTTCAAACCGATGGATTGGGAGATTCGGGCCACATGCATGGCCACCTCGCTCGCCTGACCTAACCCCATTGGACTTTTTCCTGTGGGGTTATATCAAAGAACGGGTGTATGTGACGGAGTGTGATACCGCGGCCGAAATGGAGCAGCGCATAAGAGACGCTTTCGCATCGTTGAACCATCAAATCAATGAGGATGTGACAATGATGCCTCGTCTCCATGCCGAAACCCTGCGTCGAGCACAACTGTGCGTGCAGCTCGGAGGCAACCACTTCGAGCCATTCCTTATACGACCCGAGAGACTTTAATTTAGGTAAGTGACTAAGTATTTTAATTTTTCATAGGTATTGAATTTGTGTTTAAATTTTTTTAAGGCGTGTTTGTGTGTGTATTGTATTATGTATTTATTCCAAACGTCCCGAAGTACCTATTAGTATGAATGAACGACGCGCGGGGTATAGGGTCGCGCGCGTATCGCAATGTTCGTTATACATTGCGTAGCCGAAATAAAATTGAAAATTGAAAAACGTTCACCTATCATTTCCGGGAAAATATTTCACTATCAACATGTTAACAATACCAGTCTAAATTCATACTTTTCGTTTTTGCCAACCTGTCAATTACACCGTGTTATATATATATATATATATATATATACCGGTATATATAGGATACTTCCTACGAAATAAAAAATGAAATATAATATATTAAGGTATGTTTTTCATACAAAATTCAACCATTATTAACTTGTTCACTGAATAATAGAAATGTATGCGAAAATTTATGCGTAGTGAACTATGTACGGGTGGTTATTTACGTAAAACTAATAAAATGGTACAATTTATATCAGGTTTCTGACATAAATTGTACCTGATTGTATTGATATAAATTGCCAGTCGATTTAAGGCCCAGCACCATTAATTCTTTGATGAAAACAATTCAAAATATATCAATATTTTTAATACCTGTTCATCAATAAGTCCTCTATCTTTTAACGCGTTCTCAACATTTGCAAATTCCTTTATTAAATCCTTGTTGCCCGATTTCTCCACAGCTTGTCTGACTCTCTGGACCTATAAAATAGACAGCAATAAGCATACAAATAATAATTTATAGATTCGAAAATTTTATTAAGTTTTATAACTTAGACTAGGGATCCTAAAATGTGTTTGATTGAACCGGTTGATAAACTAAAGTCGAGTTTGTAATCAGACAGACGGAGTAAACTGACAGATAGAAATGTCACTTTTCAAAATATCTAACTCTCAAATCGTAGTGATCGATTTAGTTCAGCTTTTATCGTTCACAACGGAAGAACGGAACTTTAAATTAATTAATTATATATTCTAAATTGTTTTATATTAACGAATAAGCATTCACTGTCGGCACTTATATAAAGTCTCCGGTGCCGCCAACGGCTAATTATTTGGATAAGGATGATAAATATGTGATAAAATAGTTTATATCTTTAAAGATGCGATGGAAATTATCGCCGAATACTCAATTTCAAAAAATTGAGTTAGCGGTAGCGTGAGTGAGAGAGCATTCATTTGCATGAAATAATTCACTGTACTGAAATGAGTGAAAGAACTAAATAATTTTACCGCTGCGCTATTTTTATTTCACGAAAAATTTGCTACATTTGAAATGTCATATTATTCCGTTTGATTAAAATATCTGACTATAAGTGTACATTTTATAATTTTAAAAAATGTCTTACAGTTTCTTCGAAGAAAGTGTGTTTGCCTTGTTGATCGGGCTTGTCAACATCCAGAACTTGTCTCAATACAGGCAGAGCATCGTCGATCCGACCCATATCTGCTAACGCCATTGCCTGAAAAACATATTACACTGAAACTCCTCGTGAAATACTTGACGATGTTACAAAAATATTTATGGTATTTATAAACTTAATGACGTTAACTAGATGATATTACAATGAACTCGTCTCCTACAGCGAAAGAGAAAGGTAAGTTTAGGCAGGCCTAGGGCACTCCGCACTGTAGGTACGAAGCTACAAGTATATAGCCGGACACCGGCGGCGGGTCGCGCGTCGTTGCACGTGCCGCGTCAGAAGAGATAAAAGCTATGCGATAGAAAGAGAGGCGCTCTGTAGGTTAATATGACTGGTAGGTATGCAGCGCTACGCGAGCGGAATTGAATTTTATTGCGTCTTAGCAAGAGTCGCTATTTGTTTAAATTTCTTTGCGGAGTGATGCTTCTGTACCTTAGTATTCTGTGGTTTAGGTTTTATGGTTACCGACTTAGATGTAGTTTTAGAGTTAAGATTACAAAAAAGAATTACCACTGTAATCAGGTTATAAAAAGTATTTTTTGTCAAAAATAGGAGATTAACTCATTAATTAAAAGATTGAACAGTTTTACTGTATCTTTTATGAGAATAGATGAGTTGCCGATATGCCCTGGCTTCGCCCACGGTTTTCCCTGGGAATTTCTAAAAATCATTTCATAATACATTTACACCCTATAGGGTACATTAGAAATTAAATTTAGAAAATTAGAAAATTGAGAAATTACTTCACTCAATCAATCAAAAGTTCTTTATTCAATTTTGTCGTCACAGACGCACTTATGAACTTCAATTATTACAATGACTCTACCACCGTATCGGAAAAAGAACCACTACTCAGAAGATACGGCAAGAAACTGAGGGGCATATTTTTTAGAACTTTTGTTACAATATTTTTTGTTTGTTTTTGACAATATTATTTTTATTATGTGCCAGTTGGCTACTTGGCAGAAGCGGAATGTTCCATATGCTTTTTTCATTAGAATATTTTTCACACTCAATTTGAATCTACTTTCTGTGAGCTCCGTTATACATTTTGGAATTTTATTGTAAAAACGTACACAATTGCCCATAAAGGACTTAATCGTTTTACTCAGTCTAAACCTAGGTACTGCAATTCTATCCTTATTTCTAGTGTTTATGTTGTGGTGGTCACTATTCACCTTGAATTTGTGCAGATTTTTACGAACATACATTATATTTTCATAAGAGGAACTATTAATGTCATTTCTATTAATTTCACTTTTATCTTCAGTGGTTTAAACTGTGCGCTGTCTGTCAGTCTGTCAGTCCCAGAACTGTTTTATAGTACCTATGTATGTATGTACGAAGATTTAAGGAGATGAGTAAGGTTGTGTAATGGTGATGTGACGCGACATGCATGTTTACCTACCTTAATATTTCTAATTGTGACATAGTGCTGCCTCTGCATTGATATCGATTCCAAGGCGACGTGTGGCGCTCCTTGATTCAACGCTAACCCTGTAAAAGATGCAAAACCACATGTATTTTGTTAATGAACAAACACCTATAATCATATTTATCATGATTTGAACTCTATCATGATAAACCCAGAAATTAATAAATGTAGCATAAGTGCCTGCACAATTAAATTCAGAATTAATTTTAGGAACTAGAATATTAGTCCAGTCATTTGGTAGTTTTACCTGGAAAGTTTTCCGGGAGTTTTGAAAATTGATAATTTTATAGATTTTGATGTGCCCTTACCGAATTTCAACTTTGCCACCTCTTACTTTTGCCGCTCGTACCGCCATATTGGAAAAAAGGGCGCCTAAAAGCAGTTTTTTGACAATACCTCCTTTCCGACTTATTTTACGATAAAAAGTTATATACAAATTTTACAAAACAAAATTACAAATTTTCAAAACTCCCGGTAAACTTTCCACATAACCACTATTTTTCGAACCAAATGACTGTACTATATTTACTTTCCAAGTTTTTGGTTTAATGCGGATTGAAATACAAAATCTCAAGTAATAGATACAGTTTCTAAATCTGATTCAGATACTGTATTCATGACAGTTAAAAAAGTATATAAACCTGCGAAGAATGTGGAAGCTCTTCTTAAAGGCACGGTACCAACATTAAGCATATTGGTCCATAGTTTTGAAGCATACTCCAAGCTTTGTGGAGTGTTCTGAAAAAATACAGATTTAAAGTTAATTCAGACCTAGCGCACACCGCACTGTAGGTACGAAGCTACAAGTACATAGCCGGACACCGTCGGCGGGTCGCGCGTCGTTACACGTGCCGCGTCAGAAGAGATAAGAGCTATGCGATAGAAAGAGAGGCGCTCTGTAGGTTAATATGACTGGTAGGTATGCAGCGCTACGCGAGTTGAATTAAATTTTATTGCATCATAGCAAAAGTCGCTATTTATTTAAATTTCTTTGGGAAGTGATGCTTCTGTCCCTTAGTATTCTGTGGTTAATTATTCACTTCTTACAATATTATCCTATCCTATATCCTACTTCTTTTTTCTTGTCTTTCTGCAGTCAGCTGTCTGCCCATGTTGTGTTAATAATTAGTTGTGTAGCGCTCATTGCATAGCTCGCCTAGCCGTTCAGATCTCCTAGGTTAAGCAACATTTGCAGCGGACACAACTTGTTTGGGTGACCATTTGTATGGTATTTACATCTGAGTGCTACCATGCTTAGGAGTGCATGTTGAGCCATCGGTCCCGGTTGTTGTCTTAAGATAACAGTTGTTAGGCCATGTGGCCATAAAGGCCTTTGGGCGGTCTAAAAAAACTCCGACACCAGTGTTGGCCACACACCCACACGAGAGAAAATGATAATTAACTGTGGTATGTCGGGATAAAAAGTATAGCAATGTATAGCACTCATCTATATTTCATTATTTGTATACCTTTAGCACAAATATGCATTGCAACATTACTGTGCTTATAAACTTTTTATTATGTAGTACTCACTTGCTTGTAACAGGCAGCCAATATTAGAACAACTGGGTACTTTGGATATTTGGACATGTTGATCTGCTTTTCTTGGACCTTTTCGAACACTTCAAACATTTGATCATACATTCCATTGTTGTACAGAAGGTCGAGCAATATTTGGAAGGACACCAGTTGGTCAAAGAAACCATTGTTGACTGGGTCATTGAAACACTGCAAAACAAAACCTATTATTGTTTTTGTTACACCTTCATATACACATCCAATTATTTAAACTAAATGTGTGCAAGTCTGGATTCAGGGTTCATATGTAACTGCTTAAAATATATTATTTTTTTAAAAACTTAATTTTATACACACCTGTAAAGCTTGCTCTGGAGCATTTAGAAAATGGAACATTCTCATGACAACTGGGCCAAATATGAATGAACCGAATCTATACTCACTGATTTGAGAGTTAAATCTGTAAGGAAACATTTACTTCATGTAAATTTGATGAAATTTCTCTTTACCTAACTAATGCAAGAAATATAAAATTACTAAAATACAAAAATATTATATTACCAAAGTAGATAACGTAGCGATGTAGAGTCCTATTAATTTTATAAATGTGCAAGTTTGTGAGGATGACTGTTTGTTACTCAATCTTCCAAAAACTACTAAACGGATTTTGATGAAATTTTGTACAATAAATAGTTATTAACCTACTTTTAATCCCGGAAAATTGACTACGCGCATAGCGCAACTCAACAATTTGAAATGGTACAAAAGTAGGTTGAGGCAGACAATAATTAATTCTACTTTTACTTTTGTAACTTACTTATGAACCATTTTTACAACTAGATCCAAGTCTGGTTGCTCGGCCATATGCACCATATTCTTTAAATCTTCAGTGAATATCATATTCTTGGGATCCGTAACAAAATCGCTCATTTTGGCACGAAACTTGTCGGAGAAATTCGCAAACTGCTCTTGTATTCTCTTTCTCCCGTAAACATAGTTATCGATACCCATAGCAGCAGGAGAATAGAGTTGATTTACTGTAAAATATCAAATAAAATACAAAAATAATAATCATGTAAATTGTAACCGAATGAATAGACGCAGAAGTGCATACCGGCAGTTAAATTGATATTCCTGCATGGCAAACGAAAACTGGGGCTTAACGAAATCCTCGCCAATGAATTAAGGAACGCAGTCATCTCTCTTTTTAATAAATTGATCTAAATTCAAAATTAATATCTCGCAGAGATGCCGAAGTGAATTATTATTAGTTTGGAATTTTTAGGTTATATTATCCATAGACTATCACATGTCCGGGTGAGTGCACCACAGAACAATAATACGAGTGCACGGTGAGTGAGTGAATGGATTAGGATTAATGGTGTGGCCACACTTCGTACAAACATTCGCGTCAGGTTGTCGCGATAAAAACTTCGTGTTCGGCGTAGTTCATGTTCACATTATCGTCCATCCAAACCAGAGGCCTGTTGTATAGAGCTATGCTTTTTTAGGTCGGAAAACTTCGTAATTATCCCTCTATAGTGTCATCACTCTGAGATCCAAACAAATCAGTGCCACGCCTTACGCCCACCCACCGGAAATGATAGAGGCCGCGTGAATCTTCGCGATTTGAAGAATCACTTGTCCACATTGTATTATCGCGCCAACGCAACGCCTACATTCGTCGAATCCCGAATGTGACCCCACATCATAAGCATAGAAGATTTGCAATAATCGACTAATCTGTTCATCCCAAAATACCATAACCATAAACAATCAATCAACCAACCATAGACACAATCAAACACACAATTCGCTGCGATGTCTAATGTCATCATAAAAAGCTTTTTTCATTACTTCATTCATGATGTCATGATTGGTTTTCATGGAATCTTTGTGTTTTCTAACTATAAAACGTAAAGAAAGAGTGTTTTATGTTGGCCTGGTTTAAGAAAGGCATTTTACATTTTACCCAACTTTGGTAGGATGTAAAATGCACCCTCAAGTTTTTTGCAACACGGTTTTGCAAGAAACAAAAATATCTAACCATCGAAGTTCCAACAATTATGTTCCTATGGTGATATTGTGTAACTCAAGTAATCCTACCTTGTTTAATATTTCATACATATACCATTTATTTTAATATACTTAGATATAAACATATATTCAGGCAGACCCAAATACAACTCAGTTTTTTATTATTCCTATATAAAAGAAAAGGATATTTAAGGAACCTATCTGAACTTAAATGAAATGTCTTTCTATTTTTATAAATTTAAATTTATCAGTGGCATAGGATTGTTTGTGTTACATTATGATGTTTAAGACATATACCTAACCTATTGTACTTAAAGCATGAAAGAGGTGAAATACCCACTACATACCTTTTTTTACTTCAGCATATTCTGGGAGAATGGTATATCTATCATATTTTATTTTTCTCAGATGATAATTCAAGGGTTGCAAGTAATACGAGACTTCTGAATGACTGTTTGGTTTGTTATTGATATATAAAATTCATTATTTTATAATATATTTAGTCTCGGGGATGTCCCCTTGTGTTCATGTTCAATGTAACTTTGGTGAATGGTGAAAACTAAAATGGCTTACTCAAAATGCTATTGTAATTTTAGTTTATTTTCAGGCAACAAATTAGTTTCAGGGTTAAAGTTCATAAAGTAATTACCTATTGAATATAAATATCTTACCAGTGCAATAGATCAGATTTTAAAATAGTTAGTTAGTCTTCATGCTTTGAGTACCATATAAATGAAAGACTGAATACTATTCCTATATATCACTTGTGTCGTTGTTTCAAGGTGATAAATAGGAATTTAACTTCCAAATATTTTAAAACTTAATTTAAATTAAATGCAAAACTTGGGATGAGTACTAACAATTTAAAATAATAATATATATACCTATTATGTATATTATGGATTCTTACTGTGAATATTTAACATATACATGTATTTTTTCTAGTTGGGAAAAATACTATTTCAATGCACACTTATCAACGCCTATGTGTCTATATGCATAGGCAATACAAATTACGTAAAACCAAGGATGGTACAGTTAAATAAAGCAGCAGAAAGCATGGCTGGACAATATCTATATGAGATCAGAAGATGTGCGAAGATGAAATATCAGTGAAACATGAAAAGCACTTACTGGTGACTGAGTAATGTTGGCACAGAGTTATGGAACTGGGTGGAAATGTAATCAAAGATATAGTTTGAAATATTTTTATACCACATAGATGTGCTATGCATCCATCAAGTCACTTTCCTGACAGTTGTTTCCATTTTATTTTTTTATAATTTTACTATCATACAACTTACGATAAACAACATTCATGGAATTGACTCTCAATGCTTCAAATATAATGAAATGTGATGTGAATACCTATTGTTTTTATTTTATTTATATATGGCTTTATGAAATTATTCATGTGTCTCATTTATTGAATTTGACTAAATTTACAGATACAAATTGGTGAACTAGATAACAGGAGATCTATCAGTGGTTAAAATGTCAGAAAGATACATAAGGCATACCTCAAAATCAACAAGAAGACACAAAGAAGACTCAACAAAATCCAAAACGAGAAGGAGCAATAACCAAAGCATTGCAAAATATAACCAAGGCTCAAAAACTCCTCCTTTGCCCTCAAAAAGTTATGAAATAGAAGACCTATTGAAAAGAAGACATTCACTTAAACAAGAATTAGAAAAATTGGAGCAGAAAAGTGACAAAGACTCTAAAAGCAGATATTTAACAAGAGAAACCAAAAAACGCAAACACTCTGAAGATGCAAAATATATCAGAAAAAGCTCTAGAACATATCAAGAAAGTATTCCTAGAAAAGATACAAAACATAGAGAGCAATCTCCAGATTATCAAGATATCCATTTAGAGTCAGAAGACGAAGAAAATATTATTGAGCAGAGACGAAAGCAGCGTAAGCAACTTTTAGAAAAATTTAATGGTAATGAACCCCATGTGAAACATGAAAATAGAAATAATGAATTAAATGATATGAAACAAAATGAAACCACAAATGAATCTTTCGAGAATGGCACAAACAAAAAACATAATACTAATAATGGTAGTAAAGATTCTGCCACTGACATGTTTTCCGAAAGGGATGATTTTGTTCACAAAAATATTCAAGGAACCATAGCAGAAGATGAAAGTAATTCTCTGTTGACAGACAACTGGGATGATGCTGAAGGATACTATAACATTAGATCAGGTGACATCATTAACAAAAGATACACCATAAAAGATATTTTAGGAAAAGGTGTATTTGCCAATGTAGTTCGAGCTCAAGACAACAACCTAAACACACAAGTCGCCATAAAAATAGTGAGAAATAATGAACTTATGACTAAAACCAGTCTCAAGGAAATCTCAATTCTTAAAGAAGTCAATGAAGCTGACCCAGAAAACAAATACCACTGTGTGAATTATTTTACAAACTTCATGCACAAAGGTCATCTGTGTCTAGTCTTAGAATCGCTCCACATGGACTTACGGGCTGTTCTAAAAAAATATGGTAAACACCATGGTATCCACATGAAAGCACTAATGAGTTACAGTCGGCAGCTTTTCATGGCTCTGAGATTATTGAAAAAAATTGGCATTGTCCATGCTGATATTAAGCCCGACAATATACTGGTCAACGAAAAGAAAAATGTTTTAAAATTGTGTGACTTTGGATCTGCGGCAAAATTGGATGACAACGAACTCACGCCCTATTTAGTATCAAGATTCTACAGGGCCCCTGAAATTATTCTCGGCATTCCGTACAATCACGGTATTGATATTTGGTCAACAGCTTGCACCATTTATGAGATGGCTACTGGGAAGATTCTGTTCACAGGAAGCTCCAACAATAGAATGCTTAAATGTTTCATGGATTTGAAAGGGAAGGTGTCTGGCAAACTAATAAAAAAAGGCAAGTTCAAAGACCAACATTTTAACTACAACAATAACTTTCTGTTGCATAAAAAAGACGAATTCTCAGGTAGAGATAAAGTAGTTGAAATATGCAATAACCCTGTGGTCAGAGATCTTTATAAAGAACTACAGAAATCTTGCAAGAACTTGTCACCAAGTGAAGAAACAAAATTGGCGCAAATGAAAGATTTATTAGAAAAGATGCTTATATTGGACCCTAGCCAAAGATCATCAGTAAGTGATTGCCTGAAACATCCATTCATTCAAGTATAATTAGGAAAGTGAAACACTATTGACTAATAAAATCTGTTATTGGCACATAATAAAACATTGTTTCAATAAAAGTATTTTATTTATTTAAGATATGAAATCAACAAAAATAAACGCCATCAACCAAAATATCACTTAAAGTTCATCTAATGGACTATCACAATTCAAAGGAAAAATTGACAAGATCAATATATTAAGTAGGTAGCTGAATCTGCAATTGACATGACTGGCTAACTAAATAAAACAAAAACATAACTAATTCAGTAATTTTTAACATTTTCAATAATGTAGATTTTAGACCTATTTACAATTTTATAGGTACAATTTACATGTTTGTTCAGAGTTCAGATCTTGTCTATCTACTTCCTTTTCTTAATCAATTTCCATGAAAATAACCTAATAAACTTAAATCTAAAGTTCATTTGAGAAGCATTCACAAACTTAGTTTACATTGTTAATTGATTCGTTGATATTGATCGATTCACATAAAAAGAAAATCCATCAATTTAATACAAATATAGAAGGGTGTATAACACAATCACAATGAAAAATAAATAAAATATAAAGTAAAAAAACCAAAGGTCAATTATAGAATACAAGACCAAATAATGCTATAAACAATATAATGACTGTTTCTTAACTTAGGAATACACAATCACTTATCCCGAGTCAGCAGAGACAAACTGAACAGTGTCGTGAATCGTGAATAGATGAAAATATATACATAGATATTCCATGCACAACGGATATTTAATACTCGATGTGTTACTAACTAGTACAAGTCACAAATATACTTGTATCAAGAAACAAGGGAAATATATGAAACCTATGATATAAAACATCAGATACCTAGGTGGTACCTACTTACTTGCATGCGAGAGGCCGCTGGTGTTCTCTCAATTCTATAAAAAAAAGCTATACATGTGTCATCCAACTGCATCCGAGCAGTATAAAGAATAGCAAGTATTAGATTACCAAGTAGTAAGATGTTTCGTGCCATTTCTGTATTCATTAATCTTGCCACTAATATGGACGCGTTTCTGAAGTTTCTATGTGCACTTTCTGACTATTAACAGTAAATCAATAAACACTTTTAAGCCTGTCCTGTCGTGACTACAAAAAACCAGTAACTTCTTCGTGCAGGCTAGTGGCAATTAAGTTGAAACGATCGAATAAACTTAGTTATCGATAAAACATTGGGTAGATACTTACCGAGGTACCGCAAAAGTATATGTTTTTAGTTAAACCGTAGTACATTTTTTACTATATACTTTAATCACGCCACGCCACGTCACGTAAAGTACCTACCTATAAAGTAGTATTCCCATAAGTCCGCCAGGGGCGTTGTTCAGATTTATATAACTCGTGCCAAACTTTATGGCCGCTCACCGGCGGACCACGTGACCTACGCAGTTTAGGTAAGTATAAACTATTTTGAATCGACTTTTGCTACTACGCAAATCACGTGGTGCGCCGGTCAGCGGCCATAAAGTTTGGCGTGAGTTATATATAAATAAAACACCCGGCACTAGTAGTTCCAATTTTAGCTTATTCAAATAATAATAGATGATAGCTAGCGTTTTTACCATCAAAAAATAACTACACTTGAGGTACCTATTGCACAATTTTCCAAACCAGACCATTCATACCTGACGCAATAGAAATATATCCCTTGTTTCGATTCTAAACAACCAACTGTGTAAAACTATTAGTTACCATACAACCTAATCCCCAATTAGATCTATATCCTATTTATTTCAATTACAAAGTTATTGACAAATAAGATACCAATATTGCTTGTTTGTGATAAAGTCATGAGATAGGAAAGTGATATGAAATATAATAAAAATTGTAAGAAAGCATAGAGATGTTTCAACATTTCATATAGGTACTGTACGAGTTCGTTTTTTACTGCCATAAAATATTTTTCAGTACATAAAAATAATGATTTTCAAACTGTATTTTATTACGAATTAAAATATAGTCTTTAAATATTTAACTGACCTAAAGCCTCAATATCAGACTTTTATCAGTAATCAATAATACTCTTATATAAGCCTATTATAGAACGATTTTAATATCATGCAAAATCAATAAAGAGTTGCGTTGTGTCTAACATTCGTAGGTTATTATAAAACTATATATAAGTAGAATTTGACAGAGGTTACGAATTTGGTGCATCAATATATTTATGTGGGTATCTATAGAAGTATTTAATTTTATTGTAACATAATGTCAATGGTAAATGCTGAAGTAATTTCAAATGTAAGTAAGCCTTAACTTCTGGCCGCACAAATTGTTTTAGATATTGTAACTAATATTGCTCCAGAATGACTTAATGTTACAACCCTTAGTAGTGAACATTTTAGATAGTGCATTACACTTCAAAATTTTGTAGCAATATCCACTAGCTATTAGTTACTAATTAATAGTAATATGATACAATCTATTAATACCTACAGCAAGTATTCCGCCTATTTATACACTGCTATGAAGATGTTAAACGAAATTTAATTTGAAATGGCTACGACCTTTACTAGTAACATTATTTACATTTCTAAAGTACGTATTAATGTTTAGATCGCAACTAAATGGTTAACTAAGTAAATCACAAGAACGAGTCACGTATGTGTCACAGAAAACTTTATATCTACACCTTATTATAAGCTAAATCTAACGTCAATTTTTGGATGGATCCATTACAAATATCAGGAGTGGGATGTAACACAGTCTCGTAGTTCGATTTGATCACTGGCTTCAACTATATCACAAAACATAAATGGTAAGTAATTCGACAAAATAATAATGCTCTTATAGAAACTTATATTATTTCGACGTTGTTTTTAAGTAGAAATAAAGAATAACTAGTCTAGTTCTAAATTTACACGACTCTAGTTTATATTAAAATTAATAATGCCGATGATGCACTGGTTAGCCATACCTCATTCATGCATTTCCAATGTCTACTTTCTACTCAATGTGACGTTTAAACCAATATTAGGATTTCATCTTTTCAGTTTTAAACTTAGCTGATTTCTTTTAACGAGTCTGCCTTACAACTCGTGCCTTTTCCATCTGGCACAGACATCAACCAAAACAGCGAAGCGAAACCAACCAATAGACGCTCACGATAATGACGCGATTTGGCTAACACATTCAAATACTGAAAGTCTATTGGTCATCCCACAAACACTGTCTATTGGTCGGAGCTCTTCCATTCGCTAGCCAATGTACATCGAGCACGTTCTTTGGATCAAGTGATATACAATGTTAGGTGCTGCGTTTGTTATGTCGAAGGCATGTTTTGATGAAATCCTGAGGTGGGTGCTCCGATCTCGGACTGGCCTGAGGCTATCGAGTCGGGGCTTTGCAGCGAAGCGCTATACACTGGGTTCATGGGGGTAGTTCCGCCGGCTTCGAACAACGTGCTGTCGTAAACGCTGTTGCTCTGCTGAAATAGAGGGTTACGTTTTTTTTGTAAAATAGCATCATTTTACAATGAAGTTTCAAAAACAGCCTTGAGTTATAACTTGGCTATAGCTAATAAGACGTAGTTCTTTTTACTTTCACGTTTGACCAACTACCTCATCAGATTTTAAGCAATGAAGTGGTCGACGATGTCAAGAGCAAAAACGTAAGTAGGTACGAACGTATATATAGTAGTGAAGTCTAATGCGCTTACGTCTTAGTTGACTGCCACCGCAAAAGATAGGTAAAAACGTTCAACGGCATGCTATATGCCATGACAAAGCAGGTAGGTTTAGAATCCTATCTCTTACCTACCTGAGCTCCACAATGTATTGGATTATTATGTAAAACTGAAAATGTACTTATGCAAAATATTTCTCTCGAGCCGAGGTTTGAACTCTGGCTTCTTGCTTCAGTATAAAACAGGCTCCAACTTAACCGGTCCTACCACAAAAATATAATCAAGCGTTGGACACGCGCCTAAACAAAGTGCGGCCAGAATCTGAATTGTAAATATTTAGGTAATGACGCCACTGTCAACATCGAAGTGACGACGAGACAGCGAGACAATGGTATTTACAATTGTTAAAAATATCGTTATCTGCATGCATTACATAGTTTATGCTTTCCCTCTCTTCTCTGTAGTCCGCCCTCTGCGCCATGGTTACTATTTTTAGGTCTGACAATTTATTAATTTATTATTTATTTGTGTAGAAAAGGATTCATTACCACGCACACACGTTTGAAGATATTAATATATTATTTTGAAACTGGCTTCAGTCTTTCCGCTGCACTCTGCTTCCCCTGAATACTTAACGATTCAGATTCTTGGCGTACTTGGTTAAGCGCATTAACCTCTTTAGCAGGTAGTCAACAAACTGAGAAGCATCGAACCTACCTGGTAGATATAGTCGGAGTCTGTCCTCAGCGAACTGAAGCTCTGCTGGTGGGGGAGAGAGACCTGCTCGTCGTCCATCGGCTCGTCCATCTGAGCCTTGTACGAGAACATTATGCTGGGCTGGGATACGCTGAAATTGAGAAATAGTTATTTTACTAGGAGCAACAGACTGACGAATGAATAAACAGTTATGTTATTGTGCATCCTTACCGACCGAATTAACGTATAAATGTTTTCTTTTTCGCATATGACCAATATGTGTCATATCAAATACTCAGAATATACACCTACCTAACAGAAACTCTGAAGTAAAGACTAGGAACTAGCTGCACCCCGTGGTTTCGATGTGAATGTAAAATTCAATATGATACGATGAAAAGTAACTTAACCAGCAGAACCTAAAATACTTAACTAGTTACAAAATCTCATCAAATCCGTTCAGTATTTTTTGCGTGATTAACAAATATCTATACCTACGAGTAGGTACATACCTACCTAAACTTCCTCACAAACTTTTGCATGTAGATATTAGTAGGAGTTTACATTTTACTGTTACTTATGCGAGCATGGAAGAAATACCTAGGCGGACTATCGCTCCACTTTTAATAAGAATATACTATATAGATTCCGAATTCCAACACCAACTAATCAATCCAGCTAAGTTTTATTGTCATTAGTAAATCTTTTTAATGATCTACGAATCGTTTAACACGGTCGCAGCCTGGCGATGTAATCACCGTACTTAATTTACTAAAGCGAGTCGCTATACCGATGACCTAAGATATATTTCTTCTAGAAATGTGTCAATATCAATATCAATTTGGGGTATGTATCGGCTTTAGTCTTTTATAAATTTATACGCTTAACAAAGAGCAATAGGACAATCCCCTACAGGCGCAGTATGGCAGGACATGAGTCACAATCGTAATGCGTATCAAGCCGTACCTACTAAAGTTTATGTATATAAAAAGAAATCTTTTTATCAGATCATCGTCTGATAAAGGTCCATTATAGATGAAACGACAAATGTCAGTAACTGCATGTAAATTACATACCTACCTGTCTAATGTTGTTGTTAAAATGACTGGAAAGATTTTGTGATTATGACTGAATAAGTAAGCATTTGATGTGCCAAGAACAGTTGCCGGCTAGGTATAAAAAGTTAGTAAAAGCAAAAAGGGTTGCGGGTTCGATCCCCACACCAAGCCTATGCTTAGTTTCGCTAAGCAGGCGTTCATGCTTACAAATATAGTACTCGTATGATTAATCATGATGTTTTTAGTTGACCATCGATATAAGTAGTTTTACAAACTTTTCGATCTACCGATATGGATTTTAAAAATTTTCCGATTTGCATTAGCAATCTAGATTGTAGTGTGTTCCAGCGAGGAAATTCCTTCGTTCTTCGTAAAAAAGCTTATATATAAATACTTGCTACGAATAGTTTCGTAGATTACATATAACTCGCGCCAAATTTTATGGCCGCTGACCACCACGACACCATCGTAATGTAATAGCAAAAATTGATATCTACAAAATTGTGCACAGGTCACGTGGTAGGTGAGCGGTCATAAAGTTTGGCGCGAGTTATACTTACCTAAAGAACTCGCTCAAGAACGTGTGGTACACTAGCGGCGTGTACAGAGAGAAGTAGAGCCAAGTGGTGACGTCGACGACGCACAACCCCGACTGCAGCGAGCCCCACGCTAGCAGTCCCGCGCCCACCGCTTGCGTCGTATCGAGCAGTGCTAGCAGCAACACGTACAAATAGAACGATAGTTTCGCTGGAATGGAAAAACAAGTGTTGTATGCTGGATAGGTACCACTGCTTTGTCAGTTATTCTGCCGCGAAGCAGTAGTGCGCAAGCATGACTGTGGTCCGGTTTGAAGGGCATTGTAGCCAGTCAAATTACTGGGCATATGAGACATTTTTCGCAGTGTTTTTATGGTATGAAAAGTTCTGAGTGACACTGCAATTGTTATGAGCAAGCGTGGCGCTTACCACCAGGCGAAAGACTTGCTCGTCTCATCAAGCAGTTCCATAAAAAAATGCTGGTTTTAGACCTGACTGATAGACTTCGGCCGTGGCTTCTGTGGTTTTGGAAAATTACTTAGCGAAAGCCTGAAAGGCAAGGAATCATACGTGTCTTAGGTTTGTAGGTGCTATAGGGTTTGGTGACGTGAATATTCGTCAAAACTCATGCATTTATATTAAGACATAAGAATAATAATAATTTATTTGCTAGATTACATTACATATTGGTAGGTACATATTATTCCTAGAATGGTGTTAGAGTACAATAATCATTGTAATCAGTCTGCATGCAGACGTGCAAATTTTGTTCTTTTTATAACTGAGTAGGTAGGTCGGTGTCGCTTAGTATCGTCGGGGCGTTGCGTATCGCAGCCGTATTTGTCCCCTTTTGCTCTCGGCCGATTGCTAAGATGGGCTTTTGTAACTAAATGTCCACTGCGCGAGCTGCGAGCTTGTTACATACTACTGGACGCCTTTAATTTTCTAAAAAAATTACGTTCTGATTTGATGGAAAAGAAAAAACCACTAACAAGACAGGAGGTAAAAAAACCTTACAGGATTTTATTTAACTTCCGGTCTTATATTGAAGTGAAATATAACCGTACAGGGTTTTATTAAACTGTCTCGTAAAAGGATTACAAGGAAGCGAAAAATATGCTATTTTCTCAAAAATGTACGATGTGATTTGATGGGAAAGATAAAAACCACTTACAAGACAGGAAGTTAAAAAACCTTTCAGGGTTTTATTTAACTTCCTGTCTTATATTGAAGTGAAATATAACCGTACAGGGTTTTATTTAATTGTCTCGTAAAAGGATTATAAGGAACGAAAAATATGCTATTTTCTCAAAAATGTACGATCTGATTTGATGGGAAAGATAAAAACCACTTACAAGACAGGAAGTTAAAAAAACCTTACAGGGTTTTATTTAACTGTCTCGTAAAAGGATTACAAGGAAGCAAAAAATATGTTTTTTTCCTGTATCATTAATCTTTAGGCCCGGACTCCACCAAAGCGGAGACGAGACGAGAGGAGAGGAGCTGTGTTTTTAACAACCATTAGAAATTCGTTATTCACACATCTCGTCTCCGTATGGCGCGATCGAGCTAGCGAAGATGTGAGCTGTGCCTCGCAAGCTGGCGACGGCCGACTGAACGCAGCGGAGACGAGAAGAGATGTGAGCGGCGTGTAGTGAGCGACGCCGTTAGGTCGCCCGGTCCGCGTTCTCCATGAATGGTATGGTAATCCAAATGACTTCTTTTCCAAAATCGATATGTTCTTTTGCTAAGGTGGTATAGAGCTATCAATTCTGCTTCTTCAGACTCTGTTTCTTCTTCTTCAAGTAGAAGAAGATACTGTTTTAGTAATAGTGACATGGAGGCGTCTGGCTTTCGTGTCAGATCGAACTAAACTGCAATTCCAAACATCGCACACATCTCCGCTACAGTCTATAGTCCGTACGCATCTCCGCTCAGCTTTGGTGGATACACCTTTGTTGAAAATATTCTTCTCGTCTCCGCTTCGAACATCTCCGCACATCTCCGCTTTGGTGGAGTCCGGACCTTAGAGTTGATATAATATTACTTAGTCATCTTACGGCTGTAAGCGGGTGCTTACGTCAATTATCAGTATGACTCAATACATTTCCAATAAAAAAAGAACCTGGCTGAAGCTGTATTGGTAATAGGAACAGAAAGTTGCAATAAGTAACAAATGCACTGTTTTTAAACACAAGCTTAGCTAAATTATTTTCATACAAAACTGATGTCAGCATGGATGAGCAAGTTGTCAAATGTAGCCTATAGCTACCTACCTACCTACCCAGCTATACCTACCTACCTACCTAAATGTTAGTAAAAGCTATTAGGTTTTCTGTGGTGAAAGGTAGATTAGAAATATTTTTGTGGTAATGCTAATGGTATTACTTTTTTTCATTGTAACAGCGGCACGGCAATAGGGGATCGGACAGTAATCGAGATAAAATCTAAAATGTAGTTAGAACCAGTTCGTCGAACCAGAGAGATAATTCAATCAATATTTTTGTGAAATAATAATGATTTATATTTTTAAATGAATAAATAATTCTGACATTTTTAATCTGTTCTTCATCTCAAACGAAACAACAATCACAGCGCATGACGTCATTTGTAGGCAAATGCCGTGAGTCAAGCTTGTGTTTATTTTACGTGTTTGCTTTTCATAAAATGTATTTTTGTAAATTTTTTCATTCCATTACTACTATATAGTTCCCAAACTCACAAAATGTATTAGAATCTCTTTGCAAGTTTTGTTTCGAAGATTTTGTCGTTTTCTACCTACTTATGACGTCACAAGTTTTGATGTGACCTTTTGCGCGGCAATATTTGAAACATAATATTTAAACATAGTTTTAGGTCATTTTAGAGCGTTATTTAATTAAAATAGTATTTTTCATGGCTATATATATTCATTGTACTTAATTTAAAACACTTTCTGAAAAGTTGTCCGATCCCTTATTGTCACGGGCAGGCCTAACCATTGCAGTGCCGCTTACCATCAGGTGAACAACTAGCTCGTCTCATTACTCAGTTACATTAAAGAAACCTTGGCCTTGTATACTTCTCCACTGATTACTATTTGAAGTCAAAGCTACATGTATAGGAGGGCTGCACTATAACAACAATCCAATTAGTAGATAGCTATGTATATTGTACAAGACTTCTACATATTGGCCGCAATAAAATAGAACAAGACAATGATAAGAAATGATAATGAATAATAAACATAACATGTTTGGTCATTCACTTCAGGGCATTCCTTGTAGAGTTCAAAATCAATGTAAAGTAAGAGGTTGTTGTACTTCTGGTGTTGGTTCGGCATTATCAACCCTATTGTTTACAATAATAAACAATTGTTTTAATACCTTTTTACAATATAGCGGAACTGCTGTTTTTTTTTTATTATTGGTAAATGGGCATACGTTTGACGACATCTCGCCTGATGGAAAACGAAGATGTTTATACACTTATCACCATTTTACGACTCTGTTTATAAACGATGACATTTTATGATATAATATTGACTAATTACATAACTTTAATGAGGTCATTGTGGAAGAAGAAATATTTTATAAAATAGAATTTATCATACTGGACAAGTATGGCAGCAATTGCAATGCTAAATGATGCTAATTAAGTTAGATAATAAATTAAGTATTTGTTGTGTAATAATTAATTAAAAACATGTAATTAAAAACTAGTTTGCATTATATGTAACTGCAAAGAAATATATTAATTTTATCTAAATTACATGTTTAACAGCAATAAATAAACACTGATAACAACATTAAACCAGTCTATAGACTAGTTCTATTATTTATTCTGTGTGCGTTCATATAATTATGTGTAGTAAGCTGCTGCAGAGTAATTAAAAGACAATATATTGCAAAACATGTTTACAAATGTAATGGTCCGTGACCAAATAGCGGATTCTACTTTCGTTTTAGTTACTGTTATCAAATAATTAACAACATAGTTTAAAAAAATATATTCTGAAGTAAAACTTACTTGGTAAGGCCAGATACTCTCTCAACGGAATCCAAGGCAGTAGCAATATCAAGAAGTAAATCAAAGCAAACACCAGTGATGATGTGAACCAGAAGAGCATGCCACCATGTCCGAATAGATCATAGTCCCTTGTTTCGATATGGAACATGTCATCCGGCATTACAATCTCTAATGTGCCTTGTGTTACCGTGAATGCTAGCGATATGAGCGAGGTGGCGAGGAGGACGTATCTAATACTGCTTCGGCTGTCTAGGTGGCCTGTAAATAAAAAGTATACTATAATTACTGATGTTGATTGATTGTTAAGTTCAATTTTAATCAACTCAGGTGCAATAGTAAAATGTGAGTATAAATGATAAAAACAAATTATTCATAATTATTAAATATTAATTATTGTATTTACTATACTGAGGTTTCTGCTCGGGATCCCTATGACAACTACCCTAATCATTAAAGATTGATTAATTGTTGTAAGTAACCAAAGTAGATTTCCAAACATATTAAAAAAACATTTTCGAATTGTTCTTTCTAGAAAATGAAATTGCTGTTTTAATGTGTTTTAAAATGTCTAGACAAACAAGTACTAAGTAAAGTTTTAAATATTTTGTGAAGGTATATTAGAATGTTAATGTTATACCTAATGGAATTCAGAGTTTCAAAACAAGTGGTCACTACACAGAAAGTTAATAAGAATAATGATTAAGGAAAACATTTAAAATTTCTGCAGTTCCTGTGATATCTTGTGGATTTTAATGTTTGAAAACTAGTATAGCCTCGCTACACAATTAAAAAAAACAGTTTTTAAATATTGTTTTGTGTATTTCTATACAATCTTTAGGTTTAGTACCAATCCCAACACCTAATCTCAGTCACAGCCACTTGAATCTTAGAACATTATTGATTAGGCACATGTGGATTACTATCTTTTAACTGAAATTTTACTATCAGAGGACTGTAGTGTATAAAGTACTCACCAAATGCCAGACCAAATATGACAACACTCATTTCAGTGGCGAGCAAAAAGAAGCGCACCACAACCCACAACACTTTATCCACCAGGCCACCCAGTGGCACGGCAGCGTTCACAGTCATTGACACAGCACATCGCACCAGACTGACGATCACATTGCCCCATACTAAAGTGTAAAACGTCAAGAATATGGGACTGCTTGTAGCACGCAACTTCAATTGAGCCTTGTTAAACCTAACCACTAGAAATAGCACAAACAAAGCATTCGGTATCAAAATTATCAAATCCCAGATGCGGACCCTGCGAACAAACATTAATAACAACGATTACACCGTGAACAGCACAAAAAATAACACAAGGGCACAAAATTATGTACATTTACCAACCTTGAATTATTTATCTCGTAGTACAAAACGTATTTACAAAAGGTGTCCTCATTTACTGGAGGAAAATCTGTACTGTTGGGTTCGTGCATCTTTTTAATGCTAGCTACTGTTTTGCCATTTATTTATTTAAGCCTGTATTCGCGAGGCAGAGAAGCATAACTCACAGTAATCGAGTTAATAGAATATTAAGGTCTACGTTACGTCAACTGAGCCGAATCATTATAAACATATACACTCTGCTTCCACGCCAGGTACTCGCGCTTTCTAATTTAATTTACAGTGACGACACCAAAACGCAATATAAATTACAATTTGAAAGAAAAATTATCATTCTTTCATCTTTCATTTAATGCATCTATCGACTTGACATTTGACAGTTTTGACATATTAGATATATGTATTTTTTTTAAGTTCGCCCTTTAGGACAAGCTAAAGTCTCTAGGACCATACCGCCATTTACCATACCGCAATTTTGCTGAGAATGAGGGTCAACAGCAACAAGCCGGACCCTCTCCTAGTGCTTCAATAAAGTGGTGGAACTTTATTCAAGCTTTCCATGGACTTTTTGAAAGAACATGAAAAGCAATGTTTTCTCTATTTTGTTTCATTTGCCTACACTCATGCACGTTTACGAACACATAATGGTTAATATTCCACCGATATTACACATGATCACTCGAAATAACACTTGTTTGGAAAATAAAACAAAATCGAACAGTACCTATCACTTTTCACTTGCCGCCAAAAAGTCCATAATTATTAGGGCCGCGTTCAGAAATGGGTAAATGTTCACGAGTGAATACTTGTCAGTTAATATCAGTGATATGCCAAGTTAAAAATTAACTAACGCCTTTCTGAACGGGCATCGAGTAATACAATAAGCCAGCCAATCAAAACCAATCATTTTTAAGACCGAGATTTCCCGCGCTTTTGTTTATCAGATTTAACTGCGTTATATTGGCTAATATCGGAATTTTACCTTATATTTTGCTTCAAATACACGAATCGCTTATTTTATTTATATGTACAAAAAATCAATGCAAAAATATTGCAAAATGTAAAGGAAAATGACAACTGACAACTATTACCTGACAGGTGAGAATCGTAGCCCGCTTTTTTATCGGAGAATATTTTCACCTGTCAGGTGAACTTTTACTCTCCCCAATTGGTTTTCTGAACGGCTCAGGGTAAATGTCAAAGTTCACCTGAGTAATTTCTGAACGGCGTTAGGGTAATAATTACATTAACTGGGTGATTTCTGAACGCGGCCTAGACATAGTTTGACTTTGACAATAGACATTGACAACATTTCGCATAATTAGCTTGCTTGCTTGGGTATCAATTTCGCAAGCAATTATTCATAAAATCGACTAAATTCACTAAAAACTAGAGAAGACATAAATAAAAGAGAAAATAAAAACGCCTTAGCCTGCCCTAACGGGCCAACTTAAAAAAAAAAACTAAAAGTCAGCTGTTTTTTGACGTCAAAAATTTTCAAATTGTTTTGAGGTTAGAATAGAAGTTAAATTTTTAAAATTATTTATAATCTAAGACTATATCTACTCTCGATTAAAAGTCTGCACAATTTCTTTATTCACATAGACACATTCTTTCGATAGAAGATAGATACAAACATAACAAACTATGTTATGTAATCTTAGCATATTTCTATATAGTCAGACAGCATTTTTGTAATATTTCTATACAATCATGTCGACGAGATACCGCTTCATTTGGAATAGATTGTCGCGTTTAGCAGACTCTTTTAAATATGTGCCAATAAGAACTGCGCACCAAATTCCTCAGCAGAACAATGCAGTGCCATATATGGTGGGATTTTCGCTCTTCACATGGATGGGATTCGCGGAAAAAATGACTGCAGAAGACGAACTTATACATACTATAAAACACTGTATAGTTTTTATCCAAAGGACAGACTATGAAAAAGCAGAGCAGCTTCTGCATGTAGCTCTGAGACAAGCACAACAGATCCATCATGATCACGGCATTACATACATTTACGACATCATGGCGAACTTGGCTCTTGAACGAGAACAACTTGAGAAAGCTAAAAAACTTTTTGTCAATGTAACACAACGAGTCATGGCCAGTGGCGCTACCGAAGACGACCCGCGAGTGGTCCACATCAGTACAAAACTAGCCAGAATTAGTCATTTGCAGAAAGAATACACAACAGCACAGATAGGCTACGACTGGTGCCTTGAAAAGCTTAGGAATATCATTTCAAGAGACCCGAATGAAGACAATACAAAGCTCCTAGCTTTGACAGAAGATTGGTATGGAAGGCTATTCCTAGATTGCAATCAATGTGAACAAGGAATCAAATTAATGCTCAGTGCATTAGATCTGATGAAGAAGATTCCAGATCTTGAGCCTGAACATATAGTTTATCAGCTAAATGACATTGGAACTGTCTATGATAGACTGGGGAAAACAGATGAAAGCATAAACTATTTCCAAGAAGCAATCAACGTTGGCAAAACTGTTGAACTAGAAGATCTAGGCACAATGTATGTCAATCTTGGAAGAGCCTACTTGAAGAAACACCTCATTGATGAAGCTAGGAAAAGCTGCGGCCAGGGCTGGAAACTAGGTGTCATCAATAAAAAGCAGGAAGTGAAAGATGAGGCAGAACTGTGTTTAAAAGAAATAAAACACTTAAGTTAATTTAAGATTTCTTTTATTTGACATGTATTAGTTAAAGATTCAAATTATAAAATAAAATCTCCAGTAATATCACCCATTAGTAAAAAATTGTGACATGAAACATTTCCATTAAAACAGTAAATGCACTGGGAAAGAAATCAAATCGAACTTACTGCTCTTATAACTAGGTATTTAACTATGTATCTTCATTTTTATGCACTTTCTTTTGAGACACTGAAGGGTTCAGGAACTACTTCAACACGAGTGTTGGAAATAACAACATCCTTGACAGGGCGGTCATTGGCGCCAGTCACCGTCGCTTCAATTCTTCGCACAACATCCTGTAAACAAGGGTTCATTGAATTGTTTGTTTATGAAGTTAGTATGAGAATGTCATACAACAAGTTTTACAACTTGCTCTATTGCTAATGGCTACGCCAACGGTCGAACATTCCTGTTATTGCCGATAAAAAACATCGTCATCGGCATTGAGCAAAGTTTTTGTGCTTGCCACAAATAAAAACCTGCCTACCTATATTATTACCGTCAAAGCTCGTCAAATGTAATGTCTTGATAATGTAGCCGAGGCATGTATTGTAGGAAACTGTGTTTTTAATTAGGCAGGTGCTGGAAGCATCATCAGTAATACTATATAGGTACCTAATTACTAATAAACTGAAACAGCCATATCTGTACAATAAACATTTTTGGCAGGTCAAACTGGGATCAATTGTATTTAAAGATTATGAACCCAAAAATAAAGTACATATTTTGAATTTTCGTCTATTCGTCAAAACTCAAAACCTACTGGACGGATTATGATGGGGTTTATGAAGCAGATCTGAAATCACAACTACAATAGGAGATCGGACAGTAATCGAGAAAAAATCTAAAATGTAGTTAGAATGAATGTTCATTGAACGAGAAAGATCATTCAATCAATATTTTTGTGAAATAATGATTAATATTTTTAAATTAATAAATAATTCTGACATTTTTAATATGTTTTTCATCTCAAACGAAACAACAATCACAGCGCATGACGTCATTTGTAGGCAAATGCTGTGAGTCAAGCTTGTGTTTATTTTACATTTTTGCTTTTCATATAATGTATTTTCGCTTATTTTTTCGTTACATTACTACAATATAGTCTCAAACTTCACAAAACGTATTAAATCTCTTTACAAGTTGTATTCGAAGACTATGTCGTTTTCTACCTACATATGACATCACAAGTTTTGAGGTGACCTTTTGCGCGGCAATATTTGATACATAATATTTAATCATAGCTTTAGGTACTTTTAGATCGTTATTTAATTAAAATAGTATTTTTCATGGATATATATATTCATTGTAGCCCTCGGTAGGTTAGGGTGCGGCGGTTCGTTCACAATCTTTCGACAGTTTACAATCTCGCGTAGGATACACCTAAGTTTAACCACATGCCTAAGCATTAACCAGCCATTTTATTAAATGTTGTAATAGACGCTATGGCTGAATATCATTCAGGCCGCTAGTTGAATGGCGCTGTTTAGTAAAGAGGCTAGGCTGTTGATTCTATAGAAAAAGTTTTTTATACTTTTTTTATAGGATTAGTGGCTGCGACATATCTATTATCACCGCGGACGGGCTCGCGAAAAAAGGCGAGTTAAAAAATACTATAGGCCGACCGTTTAACTCGCGTATCGCCTGCGCGGTAAGAAGGGAGCGAGGGGAGATGTTAGCGGGTGGGTTAAAGGGGTGCGCGGAGCAGAGAGCTTACGTCTCTCTGCTCCTCTCCTTTAACCCACCCGCTAACATCTCCCCTCGCTCCCTTCTTACCGCGCAGGCGATACGCGAGTTAAACGGTCGGCCTATAAATGCTAGCTACCTATATACTGTTTGAATAAAAATTAATAAGGACCAATCAGTACCTAATATTACTTCCCAGAAAACGCGAACCTTGATAAGAGAAACTAAATACCTTCAATTTATCTAAATATAAAGCGCGAGAATGTAAACAACAATAGCTTTATAGCTCACGGATGTGTATAACACACTTGGCAGGTTGTGTAAAACTCACAATTATTTGTATATAAGCTATAAGAACTCTTCCTTACCATTCCACTTAAGACCTTGCCAAATACGACGTGCCTGTTGTCGAGCCAAGGTGTCTTTAAAGTGGTGATGAAGAACTGGGATCCGTTGGTGTCCTTGCCAGCATTAGCCATGGACAGCCAGCCAGCTCCATAGTGACGCAGCTTGAAGTTCTCGTCTTCGAAACGCTCACCATAAATGCTGCGGCCTAGTAAATATATTTTCTAATTAAATATATTAATCTTCATGCAATTATGAACAGAATTGTAAATATAAATTAACATAGTTAATAGCTACATGGTAATAAACTGTTAAATTAATAGCAAGCAATAAACGCCTATTTAACATTTTTTGTGAAATTGTTAATTATTATATCTCATTTAGGTAAGTCCAGTAAGTAAATACTAAGTTACATGAATAAATTACAGTTATAAACATTTGTTTTTTTTGCAACGAAATTATGCATCATAAAGTAATTAGTATGTATTAAAATAGAAGTTGCTGTTCTTGTTTTATTAGGTTGGTTAGATTTATTAGGAGTCTTCTAAATAATTTCTACTTCCAAGTTATTATAGATGTTTCTATTGAATGTTGTAATACATATAATAATCGCACCTTTGGTAAGACAAGGGCATAATTGTTAAAACAAATTTTGAGTTTCTGGAAGAACAAAGTCACATTTTGTGTACTTATGCCTTATATATTATTAGAAAGAAAGAAAGAAACGTTTCTTTCTTTCTTTCTAATGATATATGCCTTTGTTCTTCCAGAAACTCAAAATTTGTTTTAACAATTATGCCCTTGTCTTACCGAAGGTGCAATATTATATTAGTAATGAAATATTTACCACCAGTGCCGTCTCCCTTGGTAAAGTCACCACCCTGGATCATGAAATTGGAAATAACTCGGTGGATCTTGCTGCCCTTGTAGCCTTCGCCTTGAGGCTTCTGTGCAAGTTGGTAGAAGTTCTCTACAGTCTTGGGAACAGTCTTGCCGAAAAGGCCAATCTCAATGGTGCCGATGGGTTCATCGCCAATTGTCATGTCAAAGAATACCTGGAGAGGAGAAGTGTTTTTTATTTGTAATGTGTTTAGAAAAAGAGCACTTGTTGAGCCTATACTGTATTACTAAACCTAGCTACAACACGCGATTTTGATTCTCTATTGCTAAAACACAGATCATATATGTAAAATTATTATTTTAAATTAAAATTATTATTATTTTTTTTAATTTAACTGAGTGACGAGACGAGCTGGTCGTTTGCCTGATGGTAAGCAATACGCCAGCCCATAACAATAATAGCACAACCCAGAACTTTGTTTTGCAAAATCCTGCGCGGCGCTGTACTGCGCTCGTCACCCTGAGACAATTAGCTGTTGAGTCTCATAATGCCCAGTAATTTCGCTGGCTACAATGCCCTTCAAACCGGAACGCAGTAATGCTTGCGCACTACTGCTTGGCGGCTGAATAACTAGCAAAGCGGTGGTACCCACCCAGACGGCCTCTCGCATACGAGAAACCTACCACCAGTAAATTTATAGTATCAAATCACACAAGTTATATGTTGTAGATACCTTATCTATGTTGGGTACATCAGTGAAGTGTTACACATTAATTTTATATACATTGCTGCAGGATAAAGATAACAATAACATACTTATTGAAAATGATAAGCATACAGCTTTATAATGTGTTTAAGGAATATATTATAAACCAGTTTCATAGTATCATCCACTAACATTGCTGGAGCATCTCCGAATCAAACAAGTTCTACAAGTTTATTAAACAAAGATCATGTGTCTGACTGTACAATGTGAAAACATGTTTTATATTAAGTTTCAGCATAGCTTCTTCATTTAACTATAACATAAAGTAACTAGGTAAAACAGTGTGCAACAACCAACTAAATACACTGTTTTTAATATTAATACAATCAAAAGGATTAGTTCCAGTCCATAAAAAAAGTAATACTGTATAAAAAAATATAATAATAAAATATTATCAGTTGCATAATACAAGTACAAGATTAAAGCTTCAAGTTCCAAGCATATTATTCGATTCTCAGATCAAATGGTCTCCAATGATATGATAGCTATGGCCTATATCTAACAAAGGTCAATATGTAAAGTGAGGCACAATGGCTGTATTAAATTACAGTTTCATTGAATGATTGGTTGTCTGGTCAATTGATGTCTTGGCATGGTAGATGTTTTGAAAGATTGTTATTTAAGTTGCACATTTACTTTTTGTACATAGAAGGAATAAGTACTACATAAAAACTCTTATTCCACAAACTAATGAACTGTAATTTAGATTTAAGCACAGAATACTAAGGGACAGAAAAATCACTCCGCAAAGAAATTTAAACAAATAATGACTCTTGCTATGACACAAAGTTCATTTCAGCTCGTGTAGCGCTGCATACCTACCAATCATATTAACCTACAGAGTGCCTCTCTTTCTATCGCATAGCTCTTATCTCTTCTGACGCGCACGTGTGACGACGCGCGACTCGCCGTCAGTGTCCGGCTATGTACTTGTAGCTTCGTACCCACAGTGCGGAGTGCGCTAGGCCTGATTTGAGTTGAATTTTTTTCTTTGTTAGGTAAGTGGCATCATTTTGATTTGCTACTAACAACATGAAGTGAGTTAACCATAGTATCCAGTATGTGGCATGCATATGGTAGTGATCAGTTCAGCACTGTGTTCCTACCAACGCATCCTGTGGCTGACCTGAATTTTGCACCCAAGTAAATTGCTACTACGGCCACCACTATGAATGCAGATTGGACGCCCTGGTTTCAGTTCAACAAACTATATTTTTTTATACTTTTTGGCATTACTGTCTACCGACTCATGCAAAATATTTAAAAAACAACAGATATTTAATTTTTTCATTGAACTTCATTTCAGAAATAAATTATAAAAATTTTAGCAACACTATATAAATCAATAAAAACGCAAATCAATTATAACACTCAGGCGATAAGGCCAAAATTTATTGCATGCAATCAAATAAATCCAATTAGAAAAGTGCAAAGATTGCTTCTTGTTACATATAAAATAAGCTACAAAGTATATAATATTAGCAATATTCATAGTTTCTTTCTGAATGTTCTGAATAGATAACAAAAGAAATCGTAGCGTCATCAAAGCTCCAAAAAGGTCACCGACCGGTCACAGTGATCTCATAGGATACCGTTACAAAACTATCAATACCAGACAAATATGACCAAGTAAATAAAATTATAACTCACCTTGTGGGTAACTTTAGGTCCTTTTGGAGAGTCATCAGAACGGGCAGTGGCAAAAGTAAGAAGTAGGAGGCCGAGACCCGTCGTTAAAGATCCCATGATGAGAATAAGTTTTGTTCTTTTCCTAAGTATCTTTGCAAACACAATTGCCTAAATGGCAATAATTATTCAACTATTTTATTAAAAATAAATTGGCCAGTGAATGCAAAGCGACGTCTCTCGGCCGGCGAATCAACCCACAAAAGCGGGGAGCGGGACCAAAACGGAATATTAAAATAATGCAAGCAAAACGGGTCCGGTTAATGTACAGCCAATATTTGGAGGCTAAATAATGTACGGCCTGTATTGCACACCCAATAATTCATGTACATGGCTTCCAAATGTTGGGGTGTGCAATCCAGGCCGTACAATAATGGATGCGAAATAACTGCCCGAGCCGATTTTGTACAGCCCGTATTGCACAGGCAATAATCCGAAGCCGACAGAAGTTTTTTTCAATGTACACGAATTATCAGGCTGTGCAATTCAGTACGGCATTTATTGTCACGGACAGATTTTGTTCGGCCAATATTGTACAGCCTATATTCCGAGTCCATTGTTATGTCAAAGTCGAAGCCTCGTTTGGTTATGCCAGTGCTCTTTTTGCACAGACTATAATTGACCAATTAATTGATGTCAATGTCATGTCATCCTCATCACTGATTGGCACCGACCGGTCCTGTGGACTGACCGACCGACCTAGTAACCGGTTTGAATCAGTGTTTGTTTTGTTCATTTCCGCTTTTCCGTTGAAATTACAAAGTACTATAGGTTGTTTTGTTTGTTATATTATGTACTTTATAGGACAGGATACAGGTCAAGTCAGAACACATATTTTATCTGTGGCTTGATCTTAAGAAAAAGAAAAGAAATTCAATAAAGCATAGAGAAAAAAATCACTATGTTGTCACAGGCTAGGAATTATACCAGGGGGATGAAGCTTTCTTCGTCTGTCTGCAAAATTACTAATGTATGGAAGGTGGCGTCATCTGTGGGACGTGTCTATAAAAGTTACTGCTAGTTTTAAAATTAGAGGCAGATGGAACTTAAACATGACTGAAGATATACTTAGTGCAACTTTTTTACTAGCTTTTTCTTCTATGTATTGTCTATAGATGGTTTCCGTAGAAACTGTTTGTTTATATGTCATTATTGTCATGTGAAAAATAATATACGATTTTATCCACCTCTGAAGAATTTATTTAAAGATTAATTCTTAACATGGTAGCAGAACGTAAACTAGTGTAAAAGTGAATGAACAACCGGAGGATACTTTGTCGAAGTAAAGAAGACAACGAAAATAGAAAGTCTGAATAAAGAAAATAATGACACATGGGCAATGCAGGCCAAAGCAGTCCTAGTAAAAGTAACAATGTGGAACCAATGGATGCAGTAGACCCGATAGACTAGAAACTCAACGTATTTTTATTGATTTGTATTTGACGTTTAAAAAAGTGCATTTTTTGTATTTCATAAACATCTTTTGACTTGACTTACTTGACTAATTTCATTTATCATTCAACAAATAACCTTTTTGTATGTTACTAAATTTAAAAAAAAGTTATTGTAAAAGGTGAAAAATATGTAATTGAATTTTAATTCAAAAGATAAAGAAATATATGCCTAGGTACTTATTTTGTTTCAAATCCAGTACGTGAATTGTTTATTACTTTTTGTAAGTAATATAATCAATCAAGTAAACTGCGTCAAGTAAATCTATCTGGAAACTATGAAGCTGATCAGCGCCATCTATTGATCGCTTTTCAACACATCCTAAATTTTAAACATAGTGGCATATCTATTCTCGTATATCGTATGTGATGTATCTGTATAGGTATGTATGATCTATGAATTATGTATACTACTTAGCGTAGTATTTTTACTTTCTGTGTTGTGTACTTTAAACGAATAAAACAAAACAACCGGATTTAAAGTTTTAAACAACAAGTGAACTTAAAAACGTAAATTGTAATCATAACTTTACATTGTTATACGTCGGATTGCAATAGATGAAGCTAGCACAAGACCGGAATGAGTGGCGTGAACTAGAGGAGCCTTATACCCAGCAGTGGGTGGATACGGGCTGATTAGTAGCAGTAGTAGTTTGTTATACAAGCTGTTGATTGCTATAAATCGGTTCCGTAAGGCCTAAAAAAGTAAAAACTCTAAACATTAATTTCTAGGTTTGAGGTTATGTTTACATGTATATCAATCCTTATCCAGTTGTCTTTACATATGCTTTACATTTACAGTGCTTCAAGAGAATCTTACGGAGACGACGCTGTTGTCAAATGCAAGATGTACAATGAGCACAAAGTGAGGTCATAATAATAACCTGCAACTGTAATGGTAGAGCAAGACACATAAAGTAATAAGTTGCATGTGCCATGAGTGTGCTCCATCGGCTGGAGACTAGAAGTGTATTGTGGCCTTCTTGATGTGGGTCTGTCTGTGAAATGAAGAACTTGCATGTACAACATTATATGGATTCTTACTGAAACAAACCAACGGTCCAGAGCAGGCACTTTGATAAAATTCATATTATTGGTGGAGCAACTATTGCGTAAATTAACTTCATATCATGCCAGCAGCAGTGAAGTTCTGTCTGAGTTTCTCCAGGCCTAAAATAATGACAAATTATAAACTCCGAGTTGCTTCAATACCAAATTGACAATAAATGCGTAGCCATTAATTGCACAGGAATATTCCATGATATTGTCTCCGGATGGGATATACAAAGATGCAGTTATTGAAATAAAATACCCAATAACTAATACAAAATAAATGAATATTGTTAGAAATAAAAGTCACACTTAGTGAAGTAGTGTGTGTGGTTTATTAAATGTAATGTAATATTTTTGTCTGTAAGGTATATATTCTATAGGGCTCTGTTAATTTTACTTTGTTGTACTTTATATTGTCTGAAATAAAGAGTTTATTAATAATAATAGTAAAATAAATTGTGTTAGGCATGCAGACTTTGAAAAGTCCAAAAACATTTACATTATTGTGACAATGACCATGGACATACCCAGCAAAGTAGTAGGAATTTGAAAATGCTTTTTATTTACTGACCTTATTTTAATAATACCCTGCGTGTGTTCTGGCTAAATCTAGCTAAAACGTTTTCAAATTTATAGTGTGGTTACAGAACCCTTTTCCTATGCACACTCATAATGTCATATCATGCAGAGGCCGACTAGCCGGTTTTCTATCATTGTTGACCACAACGAAGTTTTTATTCTGCGTAAAATACTGACTGACCTTTCGACTGTGCACAGTATACTTCCTAGTCTGTGACAGTGCACAGTATGCGCCTGTTTTATGGCAGGATAGGACAGTTGTGTTTCTTTAACTAGCGCAATTAAATCTATATCGTTCAGTTCGCTCTGTGCCATTTATTTTGCTCCCACACGTTATACCACAGTTCAGCCTTAAGTTCAGTTAGCCAGGAAAACCATTTAAATTGTAGTAATTAGAAGAACCATTGTTTAAAAAACACCAAATGAATAATTAGTTTTTAATAAACCGAATTTAGCTTCGAGTCTGGGACTAGGGCACACAACAGTCTGTTTTGTGACTAGGGTGGGGCAGATGCCCCACCGTGGATACGCCCATGACAATGACCATGAGTACGAAGCTACAAGTACATAGCCGGACACCGACGGTAGACATGTGTAAGTAATGCGATTGATGCATTACGCGTAATATTACCCGATCGAGTAATGTAGCATTACATATTACTCGACTAAATTAAACATTACACATCACACCATAGCATCACACAGTGCACTGTTCATGACTGTTCTGTTCATTGCATTATGTCTATCGAGTCTATGCCTCACTGACACTATTCGCGCGCGCGTCTGAGAGAGAGGAAGCGAGCTTCATCGCACGTGCGCCCTGCCTGCCACTTGATTGAACTTCCATTTAAAACCGTATTACTAGAAAATTAAGGCGACAATAGGTTATTTTGGCACCGCCCCCGCCCGTAATATTTGAATGTTTTGAACCTCTCGCACAAAATAGATATTGTTATTTTGATTTGATGTACTCGCTCCAGTCACAAAAAAATAAGTAACTCGCTATCTCATGTATATGCGCTATAACTATCACTTGCTATTGCATTCGAGCATTCCATTACAATATCACACAAGTGATAGATAGTGCGTCCGACGCGAACATCTCAGGTGATGTTTGGGGTGATGAAGTAATGAAATATTACTCGGTACGAAATGTGATGCCATATCACATTACTTTTCAATGCACTGTTTTGCGCATGTCTAACCGACGGCGGGTCGCGCGTCGTTCCACGTGCCGCATCAGAAGAGATAAGAGCTATGTGATGCGACACAAAGAGAGGCGTTCTGTAAGTTAATATGACTGGTAGGTATGCAGCGCTACGCGAGCTGAATTGAATTTTATTGCGTTATAGCATGAGTCGCTATTTGTTTAAATTTCTTTGCGGAGTGATGCTTCTGTTCCTTAGTATTCTGTGATATCAGTTAAAAGTATGTCAAACTATGTAGATAAAACGCGTTTTAACAAAATTAAAATTCTTCGGGCGCTTCCCCGGCCGCTGCCGCAGCACGCTCGCTTCGCTCGCTCGGCTCGAGAGTTGTGGTGATCATAGGTAACTAATGCTCTTCTCCTCGCTTCGCTTGTCGTTGCTCCTATATATGACATTGCCTTAGATTAGTAGATGCCCGTGATGTGCCGACACGTCAAGAAAGATTTGAGTATTTTTTTAACATTTACCGTATGTCTAAGGTATAACCTAAGATATACCGAGTAGGGCATTCAGTCTCGAACCAAAATTGACTCCCAGGACCAGTCTTTAAAATAATACCTACCCTAGTCCCGGGATTCCTGCCGGGATTTTTAAGACCCATGACAAAAGTAAAATATATGAAGAATGTTTATTATAAAATAATATAATTCTTTATTTCTTATCAGAAATTATGAATTATAACGATTTTTCTGTCGTCGATAGTTTTCTTCGAGTAGGCAGATAGTTTCTTAATATTTTATTTTGTTTGTTCAGGGGCGTGGAAAAGTCGAGCGATACGCAAGAATTGTAAATAACGATCAAATGTCAGTGGTATTGGTTGCAGCTCAAACCAGACTAGTTAAAGATACCGTTTTGCTGACTGGTACCTACCTGTACCTATCTTTGTTGAGATTGGAGTTATGCGAAGCGGTATTATTGTCTAAACTGATGGAGAAAATAAGTAGTAGGTAGGTACAATGTATTGACGAAAACAACGTGGACATTCACGGCTGGACGGACTCTATAGTGGTGAGGTAGCTACAGGAAGATCCCGGTCGCTGGAAACCCTTTGTAGCTAATAGAGTTCAGAACATAATAAAGGTCGTAAAACCGAGCAGTTGGCATTATGTGAAGTCTAGAGTCCAATCCAGCTGATTCAGTAAGTAGAGGCATAATGGTTTTAAAATTTAAAGCATACGACACGTGGTGGTACGGGCCTGAGTGGATGAAGGCAACAGAATTACCACTAGTCGAAAATCAAACGGTTTACAAGACAAAAGAAAAACTGTGCAATGTGCATGCTGTGCAGAAATATTGTGAAGAAAACATCATTCAGAAGTTATTAGAGAGGCATAACTCATTCACAAAGATCGCAAAGATCTTAGCATGGTCATTACTAGCAATTAAAACAATTCGACGCGACAACGAAATGTAAACAACGGCTAATCGTATATCACATTACAAAGTTAAAGGCGGCGAAGTTGCTTGTAATAAGATATATGCGGTGTAGTGAATTTAGCAACGACATTGACTTGCGACGATTTAAATTGATTTAATAAACCGAATAGCAGAAGCAATTTGGTAAAATTGAGTCCGTTTTTAGATAATCAAGGGATATTGCGAGTGGGCGAAAGATTAAAAAATGCCAATATTAGTAATGACATGAAACATTCCGAGGTAACGAGTTAATAATGCTAATTATGAAGCCCATCACTTAACTTATCATGGGGATTAAATTTAACACTAATAACTGTTCATCATCGTCAGCCCATCACGTTTCCACTACTGGGACACGGGTCTTCTCTCGTAGAGAGAGTATAAACCATAATCCACCACGCTAGCCCAGTGCGGGTTGTTGAATATCACATGTACCTACTTGAATTTTTGTGATAATTTCTTGGACATGCCGGTTTCCTCACGATGTTTTCCTTCACCGTTTTAGAGCGAGTGTTAAATCCACACATAACGAAAGTCAGTGGGGCCAGCGGGATTCAAACTCGGGTGCGTCGGATCGAAAGTCGCACGTTCTCCCACTGAGCCACACTCGTTTTATATATAATGACTGTAACGTTAAACTAATTTCTGTTAAGTTGGCACTTTATAGCAAATAATTACTATTATCATAACCACGGCTTCATGGTGAAAAATGTATACGCCTATAAATAATAATATAATAATAAATAGGTGTGTTATATATCGGCACAATACAATCTAAGAATACATTTTTATATATTATTGTTTGTTTGTTTGTAATGCTTATCAATTTAATATTACAAAAACTTTCTATCAAAATGTATTAACCACCTATTTATAACCAATTCATTAACCGACGAAAAAAACGGAGGAGGTTCTGAAGTCGACGAGTGTATATTTTTTAATGTATTACTACGCATAACTTTTTACAGAGTAGTCCGATTTTGATTGTTCTTTTTTTGTTTGGTAGGTCATACTTCAGAAGTGGTCCCATATATATTTTATCGAAATTTGAATCAGCGCTTTTTGAAAATATCAACAAAAATAAAAAAATATTGATATAGCTTTGAAGTCGGTTTGTTTTTTTTTCTTAAAATGATTTTTTTTTATTGAAAACTAACTTAAAAAATAAATTTTTTTTTTAAGTTAATATCTAATGCCTTTTCTTTGTCAATCACTTATTTACCTAAATTTAAGAACACTTACAAACGTAATTTTCATTTATGTTTTGTAAGCAGCTCTTAGCGATTATTTTTAAAATATGTAGTACCTAATATGAGAATAGCGTTGTGAGCTGCGTTATTGCTAAGCTTTTTATATATTTGTATTTTCTTAATGTAGCTGTATTTGGTGTGCCTAATATATAAAAATAAAAATATTAATATGTACCTACACCGTTGGCCTATCACAATAAATAACACTAGCAAACTTGAGGCAAAGGCAGTGGCCGGCGCAGCGTAGGGTAGATTGGCACCCCGAGCGGTTTTATATTGAGGATTCCTACTTAAAATAAAACAACAAATTTAATACTAAACATGCTTACGAGACTTAATTTTACATTATACCTATTCGCTAGCATTAACAAAATTGACTTCCCTGTCTCTTTCAATTGATAAAATCGAAAGATTGGTAAGTCGCGCTTGGCTCCTTGTGGACCCTAAGTAATTTAATAATTTAAAGTAAAGATTTTAATAATTTTAACTTTGAAAAGCTTCTTTCACATGGAGTAACCGAAACACAGATTGTTAACACAATCATTGAAACAGAGCAAAACGCTAGAACGCAGTGGCAGTTGACATCTAAGATAACACAAGATATCAGGAAGAAATATAAAAAGGAACATCTAGCGCAACTGACAATCAGGAGTAAATGGTTCAATCAATAAGAAAATGTGAAAGTAAGAGATAAGATGTAACCATCCAAGACGACAACCTTCTCCGCGGAAAGTGGATGATGGGTAGAATTTTGGAGCTGTTCTTTGGGAAGGACGGATTAGTGCGAGTACCTACTAGAAAACGAAAAATGTGTTCATCAATAACTTTGTAAATATACTAATAAATACTACTACACGATGACTACGTATAATAAATGAAAAATATCATTAAAATTTTGTTTATGACACTTATCTAAAAAAAATAAAAAATTAATATATCAGTTAAAGTTAAATGTAAATTACTTATAAGCCTAATCAATTGGCTAGATTGTATTAAAAATGGGGATCATAATGGCTATGAAACCATACTAAGGAAAAAAAGTAGGTATCTGCAGATCTCACAGCTCTTACAATATTAGTTAGATGTATGAAGACAACGGATTATATTTTGACAGGATTGGGAGCACGCAATCGGTAAGAAATGAATGGAAATTGGTGACATTTTATTATTTGAATCCATTCTCGAACGACATAACAACATTAACATATTAACATTATTTGGTGGTAGGTTTCTCGTATGCGTGAGGCAAGCATTACTGTGTTCCGGTTTGAAGGGCATTACTGTGAAATTACTGGGCATTATGAGACTCAACAGTTAATTGTCTCAGGATAAGGACCGCAGTGCAACGCCACGCAGGATTTTGCAAAACAAAGTTCTGGGTGGTGCTGTTATTGTTATGGGCTAGCGTAGTATTGCTTACAATCAGGCAAATGACCAGCTCGTCAGTCATTCAGTTACATAAAAAAACATGCAATAAGTTCAAAGTTCAAGTTCAAAAGATCTTTATTCAATTTTGGCATCACAGACGGTCAATTATTACAATGACTCTACCACCGTATCGGAAAAAGAACCACTACTCAGAAGATACCACAAGAAACTGAGGGGCATTTTTTTAGAACTTTTGTTACAATATTAAATGTTTGTTTTAGGTGGTTTTAGACAATATTAGGTTTCTAATGTACCAGTTGGCTAGGTACTTGGCAGAAGCGGAATGTTCCATACATCTTTGTCTTCTATGTAATTACTAACTGTATAGTATGCTTTTTTTCATTAGAATATTTTTCACACGCAATTTGAATCTACTTTCTGTGAGCTCCGTTAGATATACATTTTGGAATTTTATTGTAAAAACGTAGGCAATTGCCCATGGAGGACTTATTCGTTTTACCAGTTTTACTCAGTCTAAGCCTAGGTACTAAAATTCTATCCTTATTTCTAGTGTTTATGTTGTGATTTGTGATGGTCACTATTCACCTTGAACTGCCGCCAACTTTCTCTAGATCTATGTGCTCCATTTGATTGTAAGCCACATCATTGCTAGGTGAGATAGTGGCCAAACATAGATTAAGCGTAAAAAAAATGTGCAGATTTTTACGAACATACATTATATTGTCATAACTATACAGAGAAGGTAATGCTGGCTCCTAACTAGGATCCCCTATATCTAGGGAACCAGGAACTACGAGGACCGTGGTCTCAAAAAACAAACAAAGGAAAGCCATTAAATCTACGTTTGAGCAATCTTGATAAATCGGCCAATATTTTAAAAGAGGAAATGCGAGCTCTTTCTATTAACGTAGGTACTTACTTAGGTACTATATGTACGCAGTGAAATAGAGATAGGAGTAGTCGGAGTAATCCACTGTAACCCCGCTGTACAGGCTCACCAGAGACCTAGTGCGGGGGACAGAGTTCTTTAAGGGTAAACTATACTGTTTTATTATTTAGTAGGTATAAGTAACTGTTATCTTAACGACCGGAAATATGTTTTGGAACAAATAAAGTTATAATAATATTTTTTACTATCATCAGCAACAAATTACATTAAGAGTTCATGCAACTTATGCAAATATGTATATTTGGTAGGTACTTTTAAATTAAATAAATAAAACTAATCATATTTATTTTATTTTCCATCTTGTGAGTGCCCTGGCATAGTGATGGTCGACTCGAGTAACTAACTTGAGTTAACTTGAGTTGGGCCTAACTCGAACCAACTCGAATTGAATTCTCTCTGACTCAAATTTGAAAACCGAATGAAACCGACATGGAGCGAAGTTTGCCGATCATTTGAGACTAAATTCATTCATAACAAACAAGTGTCACATTTATGTAGATTTGAGGTTAACTTTAAAGTGCCGGTTATTGCTGTAGCTTTTCGTGTTTTAAATTCTGTTTTTGAAAAATGCCAGGTCCTAGAAGAAAATCTTTGGTTTTAATCTTTATTAATAACTAGCGACCCGCCCCGGCTTCGCACGGTTATTATACATACAAACCTTCCTCTTCAATCACTCAATCTGTTAAAAAAAACCGCATCAAAATCCGTTGCGTAGTTTTAAAGATTTAAGCATACATAGGGACATATAGGGACAGAGAAAGCGACTTTGTTTTATACTATGTAGTGATAAATATAAATATTTTAAAATATTAAAATTCAAGCCAAAAATACATAAATAAAAATTAATGCTAAGGTGGGGGAATAAATTAGTATTTTTTTTTAAAAAACATTAACTCTTCCTTCTAGTTAACTCGAGTTCAACCCAATTTACGTGAATTTTAACTCGGGTTAAATCGAGTTTTGTTTTTCCGAGTTCGCACATCACTACCCTGGCACATCCTGTGGGCACATCTGCATGTGACAGCAAAAGTACCTACACGGGTAGCGGTGTTGCCTAACGTCAAAGGCGTTTCGCTACTATATGTATTGTAATAATGTGGTACTACTAACGCGGCCGTACCTACTTGGTACCTACTGTCTTCAAAAACAATCTAATGGACATTCGACCTTAAGTTGAAATATTGAACAAAATAATGCTTTCGATATTATTTCAATGCTGATTAACATTTGTATTTTTTATTTTTTCATTAGAGAGAATCTTGCACATTAAAAAATATTCCATAGGAAAATGTAGGTATGGAAGTATATCTATTTTATCAAAGTATCGATAATTTTGAACTGTAACAGAATAAGTTAAATGCACCCACACGTATGTCATAATAAATCACTTATGGGCAGATATATGTGTTGAAAAGCTGGTACTTAACCTAACTAAAACCAACTATGCGTTTTTTGTTTTGACAAAATAGTTATTTCTCGTTGTTCGCCTACCTAGCCCTATGTATATCCAGCAATGTCTTATTAATAATTGTTTTAGTTCTTTTGTACGAAGAAAATAATAACTTCAACATTAACGAGCACTAGCGCCCCTAGCGGGATAAAGCTGCAGTCTATGGTTCGATCGGGACCGAACATGTTTTGATAATCTGTGCTTCAAAGACTCGCTTGAAACAAACGAGGCATCGTGTGAAATGCTACTTTTGTCTATGGATGGCTTCGTATTATTGCCTGTACAATACTGGCTGTACCAAACTCGTCACGGGCTATATTTCGCATCCAATAATGTACAGACTGGATTGCACACCCTGACATTTGGAAGCCAGTACATGAATTATTGGCTGTGCAATAATGGCCGTGCAATATCGACACGAGCCGAGTTTGTACGGGCAATATTTGCCGTCCAGTAAAAGCCGGCCGAGTATTTGAAATCCGATGTACATGGAATATTGGCTGTACAATATCGGCTGTGCAATTTTGGCTGTACATTATTATGGTCGTACAATATAGTCTCCCAAGCAAAACCAACGAATTAACACGTCAAACGTCACGTCAGTCGTACAATAAAAATGTACACGTCAGTCATTCATACGTCAGTGCACAGAGCATGAATCAGTGAACCTGAACGATAGGTTATCGTATGCATCCTTCGAGTCTGGATATTTTATCTGAGGTCAGTTTACTCTGAATAAAAATTCGACTATACTAATCTCTATTCTGCAATGTTGTTAGCTCGACTCAGCATTTTAGTCGATTATTACGACTAAATCCATAAATAAATGTCCGAGTTAGTATGTTATCAACACACGAGTATAACCGCGTTTTACAGCTCGTCTGGAAGGTTTTACAGTGTCATTACTCTAAGGTTTTACATATAGATCGATTTTAAATAATTCATTTAAAAAGGTAAATAAAGGTACGAAAAAATTTAAAGTTGCTTTGGTTTAATTTTGCATCCAGTTACATAACAAAATGTATTGAATAGGGGATCAGACAGTAATCGAGAAAAAATCTAAAATGTAGTTAGAACGAATGTTTGTCGAACCAGAAAGATCAGTCAATTAATATTTTTGTGAAATAATAATGATTTTTATTTTTAAATCAATAAATAATTCTAACATTTTTAATCTGTTCTTCATCTCAAACGACACATCAATCACAGCATATGACGTCATTTGTAGGCAAATGCCGTGAGTTAAGCTTGTCTTTATTTTACGTTTTTGCTGTCATAAAATGTATTTTTGCAATTTTTTCGTTCCATTACTACAATATAGTCTCCGAACTTCACAAGACGTATTAGAATCTCTTTGCAAGTTTTATTTCGAAGAGTTTGTCGTTTTCTACCTACATGACATCACAAGTTTTGAGGTGACCTTTTGCGCGGCAATATTTGAAACATAATATTTAAATATAGTTTTAGATACTTTAAAAGCGTTATTTAATTAAAATAGTATTTTTCATGGCTATATATGTATATTCATTGTAGTTAATTTAAAACACTTTCTGAAAAGTTGTCCGATCCCCTAATTAACTCAGAGATATTGTCTCCAGGATGGAACTCGCCTGAAACAAAATTAAATAATAAGACTTAATTGCTACAAATGAGTACAATCATCAAATATTTATATAGAATAAAACATAATTAATTAAAATAGATCTTACAATTTTCCTAAGTTTTCAATGAAATTGTACTGTAGTTTTGCCTGTTCATCTTCAAAATTTCTGCTTAGCCATTGCTTAGTTGGTTTCATAAGCCGCTCAATACTGCTTGGCTCAATAATTTTCCGTAGTGGTTTAGTCAATTTCAATGAATTCTTTTTCATATCGAGACATTGTGATTTTCGGCTATTGTAAATAGCATCTGGCGTACGTTTCTCTTCCTTAGATACGTCTATAAAATAACTAGAACAGATGTAATTAATTCATCAATGCAAAATGAGTAGTTTTTATTTCATAAATATTAATATATTAATATAATACAATAAAATATTTAGCAAATAATGTAGGTACATGTATTTAAAATGTATAGGAATGTGTGAACAATGAAATAAAACCACACTAAAGAGATCCTATTCAAACGAGTCTACGATCAACCTTATTTCATCTATAGATAAAAATAAATAGTTGTCATTGACACTACATAACAGTAGGTATAAAAAAATCCCTACTCCCTACCATGATGTTTGGTTATAATCATCACCATCACTGTTATATTCTGAAATGGAAAAATATTATTAGTATGTACCTAAATATAATATATTCAAATAAGAAAACGAACTCATTGTTATTTACCAAGACCAATCGTAGAACTATATCCCTCGAAATTCTTCAATAATATCTGTCATAAAAAATATATTTCTTTAAATTAATAAACTAGTGGTTTGCTCCGAACTGAGACGTTGCAATTATTTTTTTATTTTTTTATTTGAATTAGATTTTTTCCTATGGTAGGTGAAATTATTTAGCCTTCATTATTGTAACTTGGACTTATGTAACTTGGACTTGGATTGTAACTTGGACTTAGAGTGGGTGGATATTTTATCTGAGAACTTGGGCGATATGTTGCAACTATTTTATTTTAGCGATGTTCCATTTTCAACATTTAATTACCTACCTTTTCAGGTACTTTCCTCATCGATCTTCTATTAGATTTCCATCTTTCTATAGCTCGTTGCTGTTTATTTTTTAAAATCAGATATTCTTTATACCATTCAACATGAGACATGAAGCTTTCTTTGGTTATACCTAAAAAATAAAATGTTTAATACTTATCATGAGTTCTTCTTTATGGGTCAGCCAAATACCTACACGAGAGAAGAGAAAAATTATAAACAAATTTACCTTGTAGTTTGAATAAAGTTTCTTCAACAAAATTTTCATATGATAATTTTTCTGCAAGTGAACCATTAAAATTTGTATCAGCGGAATTTCCAAAATATTTTTTCCAATATTTTACAAATATATTATGATGATACTCATTCCATCCTCCGTAACGGTTAGGGCTGTTTTTCATGAAATTTTGTAAATCTTGTACTTCCTGAAGATTTAAAGGTGTTATTGAGCAATTTATGTGGCAATTAAATGTAAAAAGGTACTCACTCTGATACTCACACTGCATTTAAATGGAGAAGTCATTATAAGTCGTACAGGACTTGGAACAACTTGATTGTAGGTTGATGAAGAGAATTTTGATCGCTTTCTAGGCATATTGTGTACTTTTAAATTCATATCTTCCATCTGTTTGTAAAATGTATTTTTAATAGACATAAATAGAGCATTAAAATTGTATGTAGTGACATTAATAAATAACATACTGCCTTTACCTCTCTCGTCAATTCCTGCTCTTCAATTTTTAATAAGTTCATCTCAGTATTGAGATCAGCTTTAAATGACTTCAAAGTAGTTTCCAATTCGAGTACCTTCTTCTTTAATTCGTCCAGCTCTGAAAAATGAAGTCCATTTTTCTTGTAGTGGAGTAACCTAATTGATTAACAGGACCACCAGCTGAGGAGAGTCACTCCACCCTTACGTTGTGCACATACCATGTACCAGTCTGCACAAATCCCTACGCTGACTCTTTCATTATATGTACTGCTAAGGAGTGAAATTCTCTACCAGAATCCTTATTTCCTTCCAATTACAGTTTGGGTCTTTAAGACAAGAGAAAATAGGCACCTCATGGGCAAACATGCTCCACCTTAGACCGCCACTAAACTTACCATCGGGTGAGTTGTTGTCAAACGTAAGACCATTTCATAATTATAAAAAAAACAATAATATAACTGTTATCAATTAACATTAACAAATTGGACCTGACATGGATTTAAAAAAACAAAAGGAATTTAAATTCATTCATTCACTACAGCAATTATAAATAAATGCACCTCATCAATAAATATTCAAAGACGTCATCAAATATTTTTTACACCTCACCTAGTTCAGCCAGTAATTCTTGGGAACCAGTCACGGTTTTCACTTCATCGAATACATTTTTAATATTAATGTAAGATCCCTTTAGGCTTTTCATCATATTCTTATAATCCAAATCATTGGATATTTCTGATTCTTTGATTTTAGGCACTTTGTAGTTTCCTTTTCGATCAAGTTTTTGTATGTTTTGCAGAAGCAGAGTTTCTTCAATTTTTAACCGTCGTAATTTAGATATGTTGTTACTATGCATTGTATCGTTTGTTGTACTAGATTTAGATGATTTAGAGGAAGAAGGCTTATTATTCATTGTATTAAAAACAATATTTCACTTGAATTGAGATGAGCGAAAAAGTACTCTGTGAGACGTTATTTTCTTTATTAACTCATTATTATAAAGTAATATCTACTACTACAATACTAATATCTAATTAGTATAGAATTTAAAATCCTATTTAAAAAGTCCGCACTTTTTATATACTTTATTGATAATACAATCTTTGCTTTATATAGGTTATCATGGAATACTGTGATGAAATATTGATCAAACATTCCTTAACATTTTTAAATGTCGCGCTTAAGTTGTCAGTGTTGCTAGGATTCGAAAATCGAATGAGGTGTTTTTGAAAAATCGACTAAATATATATATATACATTTTCTAGAATGTCTATGATTTATGCTGTTATGACACTGAGTGATACCTGGACTTTTTGGCGGGAAGTGAAAAGTGATACAGTTCGATTTTGTTTTATTTTCCAAACAAGTGTTATTTCGAATGATCATGTGGAATATTAACCATTATGTATTGTGTTCATAATCGTGCACGAGTGTAGGCAAATGAAACAAAATAGAGAAAACATTGCTTTTTATGTTCTTACAAAAAGTCCATGGAAAGCTTGAATAAAGTTCCACCACTTTATTGAAGCACTAGGAGAGGGTCCGGCTTGTTGCCATTGACCCTCATTCTCAACAAAATTATAATAAATGGAATATTAAACTATCAAATAAAAAACTACCTAAGACATGGCAGTATGGTCCTAAAGACTTAACCTGCCCTAATGGGCAAACATAAAAAAAAAATGAGTGATACCTGACTGAGCAGTAGCCTGACACTGACAGCGTGATAATGACATGACGTTTACGTGCGTGACATTTGCATTGCATTGCAGCATTTGGTTTTCGCTGTTTCCTTTCGCAAAATTCTGAATAAAACTATTTATTGTGGAATGGAATAAGCGTAAAAACTCATTTATTGTTCTTTTAACATGTTTACGCGATCCAGATATTTCCTTACGAAAGCGCTTCCGTTGAAAGTGAGCATCTTGTATGTTGCTGTTTACGCGATACGTTTCGTTTATCATAACCTTAACTGTGGTCGATGATTTTTCAGAATATTTTCCTGCCAGATTACCAAAATAATGCCCGTGTTTTGTTCAACATTACAGCGGCAAGAAGCCGCTCTACAACTCCGCTAAATACTGTTATAATGTTTGTGCCACAGCAAGAGGTTAGTTTTAAATCTGAAATTACTATTGCATGTGAATTTCACTTCTATTAATCCATTTACGTCATATTACATGATCTGTACTGTAATAATATATGTATATTTAGTATAAAAAATATTTTATTAATTTAGTTTACTATAGATTCATATTCTTTCATATGTGATGTAACATGATTGATCAATGAATGAATATGTATGTTTCATGTTTTACTAAATAATTTCAAATAAATTCAAATAATAATAATTGTATTGGGTACCCTAAAGTAGTTAATTATTCTATCATTCCAATTAAATAGAAGTATAATGAAGTATTTAGTATATCTGAGGCCCAAGTCACACAGGCTGGTTTTGCTTGTTGCTTAGAGCTATGCCTATGATATACCTCAGCAAACTAATGCAAGGCTTATTATCGTAATGGCTTCTCTGCTCTGCCATGCTGAAATAGTATTATAGACACCTAGTGAGTTATTGAGTGAAGGATGCATTGGTGCCTCGGTGTATCAACAAGATGGAAGGAAACAGCAGTAGTGGAACCAATTTCAAATGACAATTAGACAGGGTTGAACATAGCTCTAGCACCTACTTCAGCATGCTACACTGCATTCTCTGAGCCAATAGTACTAATGAAGCAAAGCTTCTTTCGGTGTGGCTTAGGCCTAAAACAATATAAAACCAGAGTAAAATTAAAATAATAATATGTTATGTTCCTTCCAGGCATGGGTGGTTGAACGAATGGGTAAATTCCACAGAATATTAGAGCCCGGTCTAAATCTGCTATGGCCTATTGTTGACAAAATAAAGTATGTACAGAGCCTCAAGGAAATTGCCATCGATGTGCCAAAGCAGAGTGCCATTACATCGGACAATGTGACTCTCAGTATTGATGGAGTCTTGTATCTCAGGATTATTGATCCATATTTAGGTAAGCAACTAAACATTACTTATTGGGTTAACTCATTGAAATCCACTCTGTATGCTTTATCATAAGGAATTGGCAATGCTGCTAGGGATTTGCAACTTCCCAAATTTGTTTAGGGTAAGTAAATCAAGAAATCTCATCAATACTGTTAAGTGATATTAGGTACTCACAGTATGTGTTTTAAATGTGTATGTGATACCATATTGAATGCCCTGTGACCTTTTGGTACCCTCGCAGTTCACACTTGTGGACATAATAATATTGTTGAAATCTATTCTTTTAATTCCAGCATCTTATGGTGTTGAAGATCCTGAATTCGCAATAACCCAGCTGGCACAAACCACTATGCGTTCAGAGCTTGGTCAGATATCTCTAGACAAAGTGTTTAGAGAGAGAGAATCACTCAACATTTCTATCGTCGAGGCTATCAATAAAGCGAGCGAGGCTTGGGGTATCACTTGTCTACGTTACGAGATTCGTGAGTAGCGCACCTTGTATAAACTTTTAGATTAATTCACCCTTTAATGTGAAAGCACCATGAATAAGACTAGCCATGAGACTTAGGCCTTTTTCTCACTGTTGGATTGACATGACAGCAATATGATGCCAATTTTGTCTTACCATGTACATTTTTCATTTGCTGACACAATTAGGGGCAGGCGTGCGAATTGTTACATGTCACATATAGTAAAAAGTCATTCATCGAATTTTTCTTTAATATCATATAACAAAATGTCGATGCGACACAAAGATAATGTTGAAATGAGATATGTCGAAAGACAGCAGACACGTCTCCTTGTCGTGTCAACCCTATGACCAAGTGGATTTCATTAATGTTTAAGACATTTGAATATTCTTATGAAAATGTCATGTTATCTTCAAACTCATGACATTTTAGAGGCATTGCGACTGTTAAATTTCGTGCATCTGAATTCAACAGTATAATATGTCTAACTCACATACATTTTGGATTAAAAATTTAATTATCCAAAGCCACAAAATTTAAATTACCCTTGTTGATATTTGACAACACTTACTAATTTCCGCAGGTGATATTAAGCTCCCCACTAGAATACATGAAGCCATGCAAATGCAAGTAGAAGCCGAGAGGAAGAAGCGAGCGGCCATTCTCGAGTCAGAGGGAGTGCGCGCTGCTGATATCAACATTGCAGAGGGAAAGCGCCAGGCTAGGATATTGGCTTCAGGTGAGAAGCATCAATAGGGAATATGCATGTGCTGTCGAAAAATCGGAAAATTACTTTTTATGATAGATTACTCCTGTAAACATTTAGTAGTGATATAATTATTATTATTAAATGCATAGATTTTTGTATTTCAATGTATATTTTTCGTATTTTTAAAAAAACGGGACGTAATGTACTACGCTTAAGTACGTGCAAACACGTCATGTTGACGTCACGCGGCTCGCTGCTTACTAGTCAATTTTCGACATAGAGCCGGCCCTATTGATAATTTATTGACACACGCACACATGTAGCATAGACAGACCAATGAGGAGATCCTAGGACCCCAGATTTTGACGTCACGCGCAAATAAAAAAAAAATAACAATAATTTATTTCGGACTCATCCATAATTTGTTAGTAACAATTTTCTTATATCTATGTTAGTATTTACAGTATTATCCTACTTAATTATTTTTCCCTGGACATGTACGCACAATGCATACATATCCAGCGACGTAATATAGGACCCTCCGATCGGTCCGCGAACACGCTCAGAATAGTGTTGGCGCTGCCCCGCACCCGCGTCATCAGGGAGGCTGCTCTTTTGTGTAGAATAGCATGAAAGCCATCCACCCGAGCCTCGGTAAACATACCTGACGCGCTGCAGAAGCGCGGGAGCCCCAACACCACTCTGAACGCATTATTGTACTGGACTCGCAGAGCATTGAAAGTCTTTAATGTATAGTTCGCCCATAGGCTACACGTGTAGAACGTTTAAATGGCGCGTTTATGTTGATTTACATTCATTTAATTATTACATTGACGTATAATGCCGTATTTTTTTTTATTAATATTATTCAATGATTAATGGATTCATGCATTTAAAAAAATACATACATATTACGTCAACTACACTTTTATTCACAGAGTTCTATCACACAAGGGATATTTGATGTTAGGTGATATCGCATTGCACTGCCGCGATGTCGCATTTATTCCGCCGAGAGGTAACACAACTGCCGCAAACGCAACTTCATTCGATTGCGCCTCGATCCCGTCGCGTTAGAGCCGACGCAACGATATCGTTCGGTCAACGCCTACGCTCAAAAATAAATTGTGTGGTACTCTTAGCATTTGCAATAACAACAAACTGAAAATAAAAGTTGTTCTGACTTTAACCCGCGACTTCACCTTAGGGCGCTCTTTCAATCCTTAGATAAACATGCAGGTGGAACAGTCGGCTAAAATAATAAAAGTCAAGTCAAACAGATTTTTTCCTCTTCTCGCATGTCGTATGTTTCATGAGTGCATCTCGCTCGCACAGTTCGCAGTAAAGTTATTCAGATAGATTACTATCTGACCACTTATTAGATGAAAAATCTGTTTGGTTCATTTCCGTAACTGTTTTTGCATAGCTAAAAAATAGAGAAATAGTAAATATTTTTCTTATTTCTGTACGAAGACGTGGGTACTAGCTAGTAATGAATATTGTAATGACGCATTTTTCATTATTTGCAAGTTACCTAATTCTTTGTTTTTTTTTTAAATGAAAGCCTACGTTTGTCCACAATCTCGCCTGATGTTAAGGCAGGATGTGGCCGAAGATGAGCATGTAGGTTTAGAAGATACCTATTCACTCTTAGCCTTGAAGATACCCAAATTATATTTATTAGGAAACAGAAGACGGCAAAGAATTAAAATACAATAAAATGTTGTAACGCAGAGGCCGAGAAGCTGGAGCAAATCAACAAGGCGTCGGGAGAGGCCAACGCTATGCTCGCGGTGGCGGAGGCGCGCGCTCGCGGGCTCCGGCTCGTCGGCAGCGCGCTGGCAAACAAAGTAACTTGTTTTATGCAACTATATGCTAGCTTATCCCCGCGTGATCGACAGAGGAAGCCCATATTCGTATTTTTTCCAAGACCTTAGCAAGACCTCCCTAGTATATGAGAGCGAGTACCTACTAAGAATTAAATGAAATGAAATGAAATTTATTTATTTGTTTTGATGTGGTCATTACAAGATGGTACAGTATAAATAATTTGCCCTACACATCACCGTCATTGGCATGCAAACTTAATACTAAACCTTTAATAAAAAATTTAACATGACAAAATTGATACGAAATAAAGATAATGAGAATAAAGAGCGAGTGTGGCTCAGTAGGAGCTCGTGCGACTTTCGATCCGATGCACCCGAGTTCTAATCCCGCTGACCCCGCACCACTGACTTTCTTAAGCTATGTGCGGATTTAACACTCGCTCTAAAACGGTGAAAGAAAACATCGTGAGGAAACCGGCTTGTCCAAGAATTTTTTACAAAAAGTCAAGGACATGTGACATTCACCAACTCGCACTGGGCCAGCGTGGTGGATTATGGCCCATTCTCTCTCTATGAGAGAAGGCCCGTGTCCCAGCACTGGGAACGTGATGGGCTGATGATGATGATAACCTACTACAAAGAAGTCAAGCTGTATCTTCGTAGTCACCCAACCGATTTTAATGTAACATACCCTATAATCTAATTTGAGACTAATGCTGCCACTCTGTACTCTCTAAATAGTAGATCCCAGTTATTTTTTTTTATTACTATTTATAGGCATGCGTTTGACCGCTATCTCACCTGTTGTTAAGTGACTATGCAGTCGAAGATGTAGCACGCTCACCTAGAAGAAACCTGTTCACTCTTGACTTAAAGACACCCAGATTATAGCTATCCGGAAACACAGATGTCGGCAGAGAGTTCCACTCCTTGGCCGTCCGCATTATGAAGGTCGAAGCAAAGCGCTTGGTGCGAGCAGGAGGGATTTCAACCATAAATTGATGACGGCTTGCCGTACGTCTGGTCGTCCGATGATGGAATGGGGATGGCGGAATAAGTTCATGTAATTCCGTCGCACACTCTCCGAAATGTATCCGATAAAAGACCGATAAACTGGCAACTAGTTCAGAATCGTCTGTTCCCTTTTTATAATAGTATAGATAGAATAGAAGTGACAAGATGAGCAGGTCACTCACCAGATAGTGAGCAATGCTCAAACCAGTTGCAGCGCCACTTGTTTTGAAAACCCATGTGCAGCACTACACTGTGTTCGTCACCGAGTCTAGCTCTGTCTTATGACGCCCATTAATTTCGCTTGAGACAATGCCCTTCAAACAGGAACACAAGTAATGTTTAAACACTACTGCTTGGCGGTTGGAAAATTATACAGGGCGTGGCAAAATGTTGGGACCTTCAGGGTACCTTTTCTTTTGCAAAAAGGAAGTTTTGTTCTTAGGTAACGTCGAGTCAATTTTGAAGAAATTGACCAAAAGTGCATATTTAGATTTTTGAAAAAGGTACAGCTCAGGTTAAAAATTCTATGTCTAATAACCAACAAAAGGCTAAATCCTTATCCCCTAAAGCAACCCTTTAAATCAAATCTTAAGTTTTTGCAAAATATCGAATAACTTTCCTCGCTTTTTCTTTTTTATCAGCGTGGCACTATTATAATAGGGGATCGGACAACTTTTCAGAAAGTGTTTTAAATTAACTACAATCAATATGTATATAGCCATGAAAAATACTATTTTAATTAAATAACGCTCTTAAAGTACCTAAAACTATGTTTCAATATTATGTTTCAAATATTGCCGCGCAAAAGGTCACCTCAAAACTTGTGATGTCATATGTAGGTAGAAAACGACAAACTCTTCGAAATAAAACTTGCAAAGAGATTCTAATACGTTTTGTTAAGTTTGAGGACTATATTGTAGTAATGGAACGAAAAAATTAGCAAAATTACATTTTATAAAAAGCAAAAACGTAAAATAAACACAAGCTTGACTCACGGCATTTGTCTACAAATGACGTCATGCGCTGTGATTGTTGTTTCGTTTGAGATGAAGAACAGATTAAAAATGTCAGAATTATTTATTGATTTAAAAATATAAATTATCATTATTATTGTTCCACTAGGTAAATAATACGTATAATTATTGTTTTCAGGACAGCAAACACGCTGCCTCGTTAACTCTCGCCGAGCAGTACGTGGCTGCGTTTAATAAGCTGGCGCGGACTAATAACACACTCATTCTGCCCGCCAACGCTGGAGATGTATCCAATTTAGTTGCACAGGTGAGATTACCGTAAACAAAGATTCGTCAAATAGTCGTATTCCGGCGACAATGTCCCGGACATGTGTCGAACGACGATGTCACGTGATGACACGGGCGCCAGGAGTCGTGACACGTTTTTACTATTACATTTGCTCTTAGAAAAAAATATTTAAAGATAAAGATAATTGATTCCAACAAACCTCACCTATCATAGACATTCAGAAGGGATTGACACAATTTTTATATAGGAGATCTGTGTTTTGGCACACCAATGCCGGACATAGTTAAAAAAAATCAGGAACAAAAGAGTTTGTTTGTACTGATCCCCCTGTATAAGAATATATTATGGGTTTCCACTCATAGCCAGTGCTCTATGATAAATGTCCTCTAATTTTACGGCAGAGAAAGTAGAAAACTCAAAAATCTTATAAGCAAGGCTTTTTACATGAATAAACTTTATTTTTCGAGTACGGTAGAACCGCACATATCTTCCAAGTCCTACAACAACAACACAACAAGCTGGGATTCTAACTCCGTCTTGATGGATCGAAACTCGTAGCGATTACCGCTCGCACAGACTCGGTATTTGTTGGGCTTCATCGTCATATAATTAATTTTTAGAAAAAAACAAAAACCGACTGCAATGTATCTTCGAAGTCCAAGGTCATATATCGATGACATTTATATGGGACCACTTCGTAGCTATATTGAACCCAATGCAAAATGAATTTTCCAAATCGGTTCATAAATGACGGAGTTCTGAGGTAACAAACATAAAAAAAAACATCCGAATAGAGAACCTCCTCCTTTTTTGAAGTCGGTTAAATATATATATATATATATATAACATTGTTACCTTTCGCAGGCTATGTCAATATACTCAACAGTGACTGCGCACAACACACAAGCTCTCAGCCAGCCAGAAGTTCAAGAAATCCCGTACGACGAGCCTCTAGTCAAAATCAGTGCTCTCAATGAAAAGGGCTCGACTCTAGCCGGCCAAGCCATCCCAGAGAATGACAGCCTAGAAGAATACTTTTCGGACGATGAAGAGAGAGAGAAAGCTCTAAAAGCACAGAAAGAGAAGAAAGATCAGCAGCTGAATCTGAATAAGCTAGAGAGAGATTCATAGATGTTCCGTAGTTTGTTGTTAAATAAAATTATTTAAGAATTTATTTGGTTGTTGATTTGGTTTGTAAGGAGTGTAGTTTAGGCTTGAGAGGGCAGACTTGTTAACAGGCACTGTCCACAGGGCAAAGTGAAAAACATCACTGCGTTGTAAATTTTTCTTCTGATGCATAAGATGTTACTCAGTGAGTCGTCTCGTGGACTCATTACTCTGGTCCTACTTCTAACCGTTAAGCTATTGAAATAATAGATACTGTTATGTAATAGTCTTGCATTTATTTTTATACAATATTATATTTCCTACAGTACAAGCCATAGGTATATGATTATAAAATGTACACAAACTTACTACTATTTTGGAATAATTTCAACAGTCTCATGGCGCCATCGCCCATATATTTTAGTGCCCAAGCATCATTATGATTATTAACAATAAACATTTCAATACAAGCTTACAAAATGTAGTTTTTCGTTATACTTAGCTACCATCTACTACTAATTCAGACTAGCGCTCTAATAGCAATAAATTCATAACATTAAATTCCTAAACATTAAATTAAATGAGACAGTCTGAAGCAGAACAATTGTTTTGTTAAGTACAAATTAAAATCAAACAGAAACAAAATAAGTTGTTTCAGTTATTGATACTTAAAAGCTCATTTAATTTAATGTTGTGTATTGACATCCTATTATTAGGATGATTATTAATAATTACCACATCCTATTCTTTGTTTATAATTATTATATTCTTGAAATCTGACAAACCCCTCTTAGTTTCTACACCAATATAAGCGAGACATCAAATTGCCAAATATTTATCATTAAATCCTTCATCCAAATTCATGCAGAATCAACAATGGGTATCAATACAACATGTAGCATCAGGCACAGAACAATCCTCGGGCAGGAATATTTCGTAAACCTGTATATCCAGTAATCTGAATAGTTAATATAAACTATAAAATGCAGACAAAATATAATGTGTCAGATAGTATCTCAAGATAGATAAATAATAAAGATAGAAGAAGTAAATTAGCCACGTACGATTCAATGAAAAAGTTACTGGTTTATATTTTTCATCAATATATATAAGGAAATATTATATATACCATAGAATACTAAGGGATGTATATACAGAGTGAATTTTTCAAGTTGGTGTGGAGGGCCAATAAACAATAAGGAAACATCAAAAACAAAATCGAACAAAGGAAAAATTGGAAACAGTAAGAGCGAAAAGTGCTCAAAGGGGTCTCGGGACCGATTTTGATAAAAACCAAATGCTTAATTGGATTTTTGGAAAACCTGTTTACCTAGCCGGGAATCGAACTCATGAAAAAAAATACCTTGTACTATTACAGCAGCTGATACTCTAGCTTATAAGGATCAAATTCTGGGAAGTACCTGCCTGAATATATGTACCTGCCTGTGCTTAGCAACAGGCTCATATTGTATCGAAACCTAACAGTTAGTATAAAAATGTTGCAAGAGTAACTCAATACCTTTCCTGAGTTGTAGAATGAAGAAGGTCACTGACTTAAGCCATTCCATATAAAAACCGGTTTCCGTCCTTTGATAAACTAGTTCACCGTATCAAAAAATACATGTAAATAGAAACATTTTCTTTAGGCAGTGAAATGATTAATTGAATTTTTCTAATGAGAATTGGTACTAAGTTCTAGCATATTAAACATACTCGTCTACAAATGTACCTAGGAACTTAATTAGATTAGTATATTATCAAAATCAATATGAGGATTCTATTAATCTTTTTCGAACCTAATTGTCCCGACATATTTATAGCATTGATTTGATAGACCAAAGGTCACTGAACTGTCTGGAAGTAAACAAGCTCATTACGCGATTTGAACGTATTTTTCCCTTTGATTAAAGTAACTAACTGTTCCTTCTTCTGGGTTGTTACTGTTGGATGGAGCAGGCATTTTGTGGAGACTCAGGTAGGATGGTGAGAGTTCAGTGCCCTCGAATTGCCGAAGATGAATCTGTAAAATAAAGTTAATATGCTATAGATGGCTATAATAATAATGCTGACTGGATATGGATTTGAAGCAAGATCTAAGATCGATTTTTATCTAAATGTATAATCTATGTAAATGCTTGAAAAGTTGCCAATATGACAAAATATAAAAATAAAATATAAAATTATTCTTACCAATAAATGCAAATTGACTTCATCGCTTCGGCTCAAATATGGGAAATTGCCACCGCTCTTCAAATGTGCCAGCTTTGCTTGGGGGTATGACTTGTATAGGTCTTCTCTAACCCGGGAGCTCAGCGCACTCTCGTCCCATACGTCCATCACGGTTATGGGCAGGTCGCTGAGCAACTGCGGTTGGACATAGCACGGGCTGCAGTTGAGGGTCAGTCGGGATGCCAATTCCGATTGATTGAGAGATTCCAGCTGGAAAAATGATCAGATTCATGTTTAACACAAATTATAACGTGGTAGCTTATGTTCCTGGTCTGGTAGTTATGCATAGCAACAGCATGTTGTACATTGTTTTATGTAAATATGGCAGGCACTTGGCGTTTATAGGAAATCATGAATTTTTTCAACTTTAATCTTTTGAAAACTAAATAGTCATATAAATTATATAGATCTAAATGTAATATAAATGTAGATATGGTCTCCATTTCTTTGATTTAGATGTTTGCTTAAATTATTTACTTAACATTACACATTCATTAGAAAAGATAATATATAGAAATGTTATCGAGACGTAAATTGAACTCATTACATAATAACAATACAAAGTGAAACGGTATGAACACAATAGATAAGTCACATCTTGAATTCTTATCATGACTGTAAATAATTAAATTTTAAGCAAACTGGAATATGTTTTAAATATATTATATGTACTTGAAAGTCTCAACAATATGTAATATTATATGTAAAGAATATTTTATGTTATTGTCAATTTGTCTTGTACCCTGTATGGTTAGGGTTAGGGAACTTACTCTCTCAACCATGAAGTCTATAGCTTCAGCCATTCTCCGATCAACCTTATCTGTAGTAAAGTTGCCCATCAGCATTCTCTTCAGAACCAGAGAGGGTAGTAGCCAGAATAAGGCAGAGGAGTCATGGTACTCAAACACAGAGGTATCCGTGAATGTGTTGCAAAGAATTAAGGAAGCTACACGGGGACAATTCTTTGTTACTTCAGTGAACTTTTGGGCTATGAAACCACCTGAAACATTAATTATAGTGTAGAATATTTCTCTGTTGCAAATATAAATCATATAGTTCATATCACATGACACATACTTATTTGGCACATAATTAATGAGGAAGTTCTGATATGATTACTCCCTTGGGAAACATTGTTGTGCTGATTATAAGATATACAAAAGTTATGTTGCTGACATAAAAATCTTCTGTATTGGTGCTTAATTAAATAAATCAGCGTTATTGTATACAAAATTAAAAAGAGGTGACGGAAATTACCTAAGGAAGCCCCAAAAATGTGAATTTTATCTAATTCAAGATAATCTATAAGTCTTTTGAAGCCGTCGCACCATTCCTTCATGTTCCAATATGGAGGTGGTTCTGCTGCAATCACCCGGACTCCTCGTGATGCCAGTCCCATCACTTGGTTGAAAAATACATCGGCAGTGCCCGACACTGGTGGCAGACATATCAGGGGACAGCTCACCGACTTAGGTCCCGAATCAAATATTCGCCAGGCCTGTAATGTTTTGATTTTGTGTCAAAAAGAATGATTTTTTTTTAACTAACACAATACATACATATGTGAATAACTTAACAGTTTCAATCAGTAATTTGTTAGGTCGCCAAAAAAGAGGAAGAGAAATAGTGTGAAATATTGGAAAATACAATGTAAGCAACCCAATAATATCGTTGTTTGTAGATCATATATGTAAAAATTTAGGTAAACACGTATTGGAAAAAAAATAAATATCATGACTAAGAAAATCACCATGTACGTAGGTCGAAACGAAGTTCGACCATGTAAATAATACAATTATTTTGTGTTTACCTTAGAGCCATCTGAATCTACAACTATTTTCCTCAGTGGAATACTGCTCCTGAAGCTCAGGTATTCGTTAGACTGAGCTAAGTCACTTACACAACTCATTATTTAAAAGTTTTGAGCAAATTTGTAACTAAAATAAGCTCTCAGCTTCTTCAAAAATCAACAAAAAATTATTCACAGAATCTCGCAAGTGTTTACTTTCAAAAAACAATAGACAAAACTACTTTTTTTATATGACGTTGACAATTAACCAGCGACTCCAGCGAATTTTTTTATGCATAGAGTTGTCAAAGTTGATAAAAATCGACTAAAATTACAGAAGACTTAATTAGTACTATTAGGTATTTGGTGACTTAATTAATAGTACCCATACCAATTAATATTATTACCTACCTCAGAGTAATGATTACCTACCCTTCAATGTCCCATCTCAAAATCCCCCTATTAATGATTAAACTGCTTTTAAAAAAGAAAACCTACATTCGGATTTCAAACTTTACTTATGCATTCACAGAGAACTTCAGAACTTACTTAGTATATTGTATCTTCATCATCTTCATATTAAATAAGTTTTTTGTTGAAAAATGTTTTTTTCGAGACAAGCTTTTAACAAATTCGTAATCGGAACATTGATTGATTAAAATGAGCCCAAACACTAGTAGTTTACGTTTATCCGTCAAGGAGTTCCATTGCTCACCTTCCGTTTCCATCATCAGATCAGCTGGCTGTCACCATAATATTGCATTGTCATCGGACTTTGCAAAGTATGCAAAATTTCAAGTCCGTAGGATAAGAGAAAGTGGTTCTAATTCAGCTTGCAAGATTTCACCCGGACAAACATACATACATTGCAAGATACTCAATGATGTTCATATTGGCCCGGATCTAAAGCGGTTAACTTCGAATACTTTTTGACTAATCCTACTATACCTACATGTACTATTGTACTGTAGCTAGGTATGCAAGTCTGTATGTTAGTTACCACATAACTCCAGAATGACTGAACGCGGACCACATGACATATGTATGTACTTAGTGATTATAATTCTGTTATAATTATTATACTTGGCCACGGCTTGTTTTATCTGGTAATTAGATTTACTGTGCCTACCTAACTGAAAATAAACTCGTCTTTATTCTCAGATATAAAGTACTGGAGGGACTTACCATAATGCACATTTTTTCATTTTTTTTATTCTAGCACCACGCTATAGAAGCAAAGCCGTACCCTCCACGCTGAGCTACGCAATTTTCAAACGTTTAGTCGGCCCAAGCCGATTTAGTAAGAGAGCGCCCTTTGTCGTACGTCGAGTATAGCCGACTTTGGCGGCCAGAAACACCATGTCTGACATAATAGTGGCGCAAGATAAAAGTTTAGATATTTGTCACTCCTTAGCATTGAGGTCTAGTGTCATTCCTCAATGCTACTTAGGTATAATTTGACATAGGAAACAATATGCATGTTCTAAATTCAAAATATAATTATCATTGCTACACAACAGGAAATATCCACATACTAGGGTAAGCACAAACATCATTAAAACAAAAATCTCGTTCAAACACATCATTTATTTAAATACTATCATTATGTAATTAACATTCTCGTCGTGAAATTTTCCTACATTGATTTTCCAAACCACTTACGTAACTTAAGATCTAACTAACATTTAAGTTTTGGACGATTTTAGCTGAATTTGTTAAGAACAAACACCACCGGATAAAATAAACTGCGCGATTCTATGTCAATAATGTTAAGTTTTAATATTTGTGATCAATTATTATGAAGATAAGTTAAGAGTAGAAGCTAAAATCGTAAATGTAGTCTAAATCTTACATACAATATTTTATCTATAATTTTAACTTAGTGCACACTAGTTACAATAATTCACATTTGCGTGTGACATTACAATTAATTTCGTTCATGAAACACTATTATAATATGCACATATTCTATAATTACTTACAGCTTAATAATATACTGCAATTTTTTTATTATCGTATTTGAGTTGAGCATCCTCCAATCAGTAAACATTACATTTGATATAATCTCTGTACATTTAAATTTTGAAATTATAAAGTTAGAGGCTGTCAGTAGGTACATTATTATTATTAAGATCATCATTAATTACAATAGTGAATATTTTTACATTTTATTAGAAGATAATATGTTAATGATACAATTACTTTACATAGTATAAATCGCGTCAAACTTAATGGCGGCTGACAGACGCACCACGTGACCTGAGCAGTAACAAAATCGCATACAAAATTGTATCTGCGCAGATCACGTGATACGCCAGTCAGCCGCCATCAAGTTTGGCGCGAGGTATACCTATATTATAAAGCAGATATTATATTGATAAAAATTCTCGAATTAGAATGAATAATCAAAATGCTATAAAATCAAATTGTTTCAGATTCTAAAAATAATTAAACTAAAACGTATTAAAAATTAAATATGACGCCGACAGTGAAATTTTTTATATAATTATAATCACTTCTTATAAACCTACAAATAATAAACAGACCAAAATTAATAGTAAAAATATTCTAACCTTTACATAGATATACATAGATAGTGTGAATATGTTAATAACTGGCGCATAAAAAAATGACTAACTCATTGCTTCATTAAATTAAAATTATCATTAACTATCCAGTCGAGGCAAGTAGTACGGACAAGATAAGAGAATTGTGAAAGAATGGACAAATGCTTTATATAAGTTTATATCTATACACGGTGAAATTGAATTCGATATTTTTGCGAAAAGTATGTACTCAGTCCATGCTATAGAATGTTTATACACCATTCAATAAATATAAAAAAAATATTTTACAACATAAAACTAGTAGTTATAATAAACAACATTATTCCAATTCGTGACATATGCCCTGCGACATGATAAATACCTTCTGTCCAAAATCCGACTAGTGCAACCGCGTTACAGAATAATTAATAGTACAGTAACCGCGCTGAGTAACAATAACTATCAACCAATAAAATACGAGAACTACGCGCGTTGGAACCGCCCCTTTCTTTTATGCACCTCTGATGCGCCCGCGCGCGCTACCCCGCTCGCCTCATGTCTCATGCGAAAAAATAATTAGTAGGTCAGTCGGCCAAACTCTGTCAAGGGATTTACAGTACTCGCTTGTCTTTCCCGTTTCCGCGCGTGAACGCAAAAATGACGTCGCGTCGTCATTATAATTTTTCAAACGTCGAGTGGTTGGATATGGTGCGCTTTTACGCGACTTGTGACGAAATCGGAATGCATCCATTCCATTTTCGTCGAACGCAAGCGCTACATGAGACTGATCCGCAATCTCGCATTGCCTTTTGCCAGTGGCTCAATGATAATCAAAACGTAAACATTTTGTGGACTGACGAGTCAACGTTTACGCGAGTGCTTTTAATAAAGTGAAAAGAAACACAGACACCCTTTGTTCTCTTAAAGAGAATTTGCAAAAACGTGCGAGACTTTGTATTGAAGTGAACGGACAACATTTTGAACAGTTGCCTCAATACAGATAGTAGGTAGTTAAAATAATAGGTAAGTGCATGATTTAAATCACTGTAAATAGTACTGATTCCATTTTTTTAAATACGCCTGAACTACTTACTTGCCGTGCCTCTACTTTTTTATTGTTTCAAATCAATGTAGGTACCTACTTATCTACCTACTCTGAGCACAGTACCTATTTTTAGTTCTTTGTATTTGTTACTGGCCCAATTGTAAGTAATTCTGACGGTCCTAAGCCCGATAAAAAGTATGAAGGGAAAATTGGAGTCATTGTTTAATTTCTTACCTACTAATAAAGATAAAAGATAGCCGCGCGGTGCCGTCAGTCGGCTACCCCCGCTTGGACCTTGAAGCGGAGCGGGCGTTTGTTTTGTAGGTATCAGCTGACCGCGTGGCATTAGGTAGGTACCTACGCTCAGACGGCGCGCGGCGCGTCTGTCGTCCCCGCGTAACGTGTTTAGTGAAATCGACATTTCAGATAATTGTCAGTTATTTTACGTTTATTTTTTTTCAATTTTTTTTATTTAATTTGTCGCTACGTATTTATTCTAAAGCCTGGACTGAGTACATACTTTTCGCAAAAATATCGAATTCAATTTCACCGTGTATATAGGTCAATCTAAGAACTTTACGTAGAGTACAACCTATGTGAAAAGTATCAATTTGAAACCCACTCTAAATAGATGCTACACACTAAGATAACTAAACGGGCTAAGTATACACACTAACTCGTTTTTGTCCATGCTTCAAGTCTCAAAAATTCGTGCAAGCTGACACTTATTATGTATCTGCAAATTTTGTCCAATGCCAGATACAGCACCACCATAACAGTAAATTATAAACGGCCTAAGAGACTTATTCCAAACCATGAGAGTGTATAGCCCTCAACTAGTAATAGTAAAGTAACTTCTAGTAGCATTGTATCGTCATTGATTTAATAAAATACCTAGCTACTTTATGAAATGCTCAGACGAACACTTTTATTTTCAAGGATACTTAAAGGACCAACCGTCTAACACATAGATGAAGGACTTTATTTAAAGTTGACACTAATTTTAAATGAAATTGTCTATCGATTACAAAGTTACATATGACGACGTTTCGACTAAGAATAATTCTATGGAAAAGGGGAAGGGGTGGTCTAATTTTACGTAATGAAATGAGTGTTCGGCCTACATCAAGTTTATTACACGTTGCCAGAGAGTAATGCGTGTAGAAATTGGTAACGGGCGGAAGTTGAAGCACGCATGGTCGGTCGCATATATCTAGTTTGATTTCTTACAGCACGGACTATATAAAGAAAATAATTACAACAATTTTGTATCTAAGATGCGTGCACCGGGGATTTTCTTGGCAGAACTACCACTGTTTACATTGCTTCCAGTAATTCACACTAGGTAGGTAGGTCTATCCAGGCATAGGTGGGTATTTCTAGATGCCTATACTATCGGTTTCGCTTATGTAACTCGAGTTTATCAAAACCGTATCTCGACGACACCTGCATGACATTTATTTTCTCAAATAGATCAACATAGGTACTCGTAACAAGATTAAAGCCCATATTAAACTCCGAGGACAAGACTAACCAATAGATAAATGTGAATATGAGCTAAAGACAAATGAACAATTGGAAAAACCACGATAAAGTCATAGCAAACTGAAAGTAACAAAATGCAGTAAGAAATCTTGCGATAAAATGAGATTCGAGAAGATTATTTTCCAAAATAGCGTAGCATCATATAAAACTAGTTTACTGACTAAACCTGTTTATTGCTCTTGAATACTATTGATTTCCCACTGCATTAACCGTCTCTGTAACTGCGTAGCAATATTCAGAGATGCCTCTCTAATTCCTAGTTTATCAAACTGATTGAGTAGGCCTTTGTAAATAGCCTTTCGAGACGTCTATGAGACCAGTCGAATTGAACGTCAAGCATTGCATATTTGGCCTATGCGACGCGTTAGTCTATTAGTACGCGAATTTATTAAGCCAACGGCTAAATGGCATGAAGATAACTGCCACGTCACCACCAATATAGCTGAGACTGCAAAATAAGCCGACAAGCCGGTGTAGCTATAAAGATGTAGCATTCATCCGATGTGTCGCGATTATTTAATTGGGCTCGATGGCCGCCAATAGGCGTTGGCTCATATATTCAATATCATAATGTCAGGTCAGTTGCCTAGAGATCCATACGCGCCGCGGATATTGACCACCAAAAAACTCTATACACACCGCACCATAATATTTAATGAAACACACAACAGCTTTCAAGGTCTACAAATCGAAAACAGCACGTACAAACTGTATGGAGATTTTAAAATAAACAACCTCAAAATGACAAGCGCCTAGTCTCAATAACCATTCAGACCAGTGGTAAAGACGCATTGAAATATCGAGCCGTTTCTATGCATCAAGCATTCAGTTTGTACATTGCTAATCTTCGATATACCCAACTTCAACACAAAATCTCATTGACTTGAAAGTCCAAACGTTTTGACTTGGCGTAGACGAATTTCCGGACACAATTCATACTGCAAAATACGAAACACTACGTCCGTCATCAGACGACATCTGAAAAGTTTGATTTATTTTACTAGCCTAGAAAACATGATTTACTAGGCTGTGGTTTTAACCAGTTGTCACAAAAATCCAGCTTACATTTGGTATCAGAGCCGACAACGGTCACACTATGTTTGGTAGTGCGAAGAACTTTTTGGTCCTTTGAACACAAGTAGGTCTTTTGCAAGTTCGGGCGAGCGAATTCGGCAAAAAATTACATCGCCATTTTTCAAGTCGTTCAGCGTAGCAGATGTAGGTCCTATGCGTGCGGGGTGCGCGGGTGGTGTGCGGGGGCGGCGGGGGGCGGGGCGGGGATGCCTCACGACTCGCCGTTGCCGCTATCGTCTGCGTCGCCGTCGCCGCCCGCGAGCGCGTCGTCGTCGGAATCCGTATCCAGATCGTCATAATCGTCGTCGTAGAAGTCTGTCATGTCCAGCTGGAATACATTACAATCAATAATTAATTTTTAGAAAAAATCTAAAACCGACTTCAATGTATCTTCGAAGTCCAAGGTCAAATATCGATGCAATTAATATGGGACCATTTCGTAGCTATACTGAATCCAACGCAAAAATAATTTTCTAATCATGGCCTTGATGCTGCGGTCAATCAAAGTTAAAAAATATCATAATACAAACTTTCCTTCCTCGCACTTGTAAGATGTGGAACGACCTACCTTCGTCGGTATTTCCTTTGAGCTACAACATGTCCTTTAAATGGGGAATTAATAGAGTCCTTAAGGGTCGGCAACGCATCAGCAATGCCTCTGGTGCTGCAGGTGTCCATAGGCGACGGTAACCGCTTACCATCAGGCGGGCCGTCTGCTTGTTTGCCGACAAATTAAACTAAAACTAACTAAAACATGTACTCAGAAAAGTGCGTAATCATAATCAGATCAAAAATTTTATAAATTGTGTAGTTATAAGCTTGTGTTGTCCCACACCATTCATATTCATTAGTTCATTATAAATTTTAATATCCTTTTTAATTAGCCTAATTATTTAACTGTATAAATATTATTATTATTCATGTTTATGTAAAGTAGACCTTAATTTATTGGCAGAAGAATTCATATCGAGGTAACAAACCTGTGGTTCTTGCGTCGTCGACTTGACCTGAGTCTTGATGCAATAGTCTTCTAATGTGAGAGGCACCACAATGCCTTCCCTCTCTGCGTCCATGCGAGCTACTTGGGCTTGCTTTCTGAAAAACGAAATACAAAAAGCGTTCATTAATTAAGTAAAACAGAGTAATTTAAGACATACCAGTAATTTGCGGTTTGGCATCAAACATTTACATCTAGACTGGTTTTAATTTCACTGTAACTGTTGTTTGTCTTGTTTTGTGAATAAATATATATAGAACTTGATAAAGGACTTTTTCCATGATATTTTATTCGTAGAGATGTGATATCTGCGATGCGGAATTACTTTGAGACGTCCTTCCTCTTTGGCCCATCTTGTAATAATATATTTTATACTATTATTAGATTATTAAAAACCAGAACTAGATTATTAGAAACGTGTCTCAAGAGATTAAAATAGTTTAACTTTTTAGGTATGCAAAATATTTCCTGCCTATATGTAGATTTGATGCCCGAATACGTAGCGCCTAGTTATTATTATTATTAGCTATTTATGTGCCCACTGCAGGGCAAAGGCCTCTCTTCCCTCCTTCCAATCTTCGCGGTTTAGGGCTCTAACAGGCCAATCATTCCAGTAGGAATCAAGTTCGTCCCGCCATCTTTTTCTGGGCCTTCGGCGCCTAGTACTTCGAAGTAATAATTCATTATTTTACAAAAATGCTGGAGCTATACTGAACCCAACGCAAGAATTTTCCAAATCAGGTTACCGTCTTCACGGAATAATAACGTAACACACATACAAAAAACAAAAAAAAAACCATACAGGCCATTTGAGAACGTCCTCCTTTTTGAAGTTGGTTATAAATCACAATCATGCTCAGTTAGTTATTTACTTTTTAAAATATTTATATTTCGTTTGCAGACGTCTACATAACTGTAGTGGTACCAGGAATAGCGCACTCCGCACTAGTACTACTAGGTACGAAGCTACAAGTTAGTTAGTGTTCCTAACTATGAATATAGATCCCTATAGATTAATTATAATTAAAACGTTTTACGGAAGACACTAGTGTCCCACGACACAGGGAATCCTAGTGTGGGAACTAGTGGACCTTAAATAACTTAATTATTATTCCTACCCTATTTGTAAACCTTAGAATAAGTTTCCGAGTGCCCTAATATTAAGTTTTTTTGTACCAACATTTCTAAATGAATAAACAAATTATTATTATTAAGTACATAGCCGGACACCGTCGGCGGGTCGCGCGTCGTTACACGTGCCGCGTCAGAAGAGATAAGAGCTATGCGATAGAAAGAGAGGCGCTCTGTAGGTTAATATGACTGGTAGGTATGCAGCACTACGCGAGCGTAATTGAATTTTATTGCGTCATGGCAAGAGTCGCTATTTGTTTAAATTTCTTTGCGGAGTGATGCTTCTGTCCCTTAGTATTCTGTGGTGGTACAGTTGTCTGGGAACGCTAACAGCAATACCGCCTAACATTCTTATAACAGGATTTAGGACATCAACATACCTTCTACCCACTGATTTGTTATTACCTACATCCTACGCATCATGAAAATAATAACCACGGTAAAAACAAAGTTTTATTATTTCTCTATTGATAGATAATGGCAAGAACGCAAAAAACCAGCCAAGTGCGAGTCGGACTCGCGCACGAAGAGTTCCGTACCATTATCTATAAAAACGGCAAAAAAATCATGTCTGTTGTATGGGAGCCCCTTAAATATTTATTTTATTCTGTTTTTTAGTATTTGTTGTTATAGCGGCAACAGAAATAAATCATCTGTGAAAATTTCAACTGTCTTACTATTACGGTTCATGAGATACAGCCTGGTGACAGACGGACGGACAGCGGAGTCTTAGTATTAGGGTCCCGTAGGGTACCCTTTTGGTACGGAACTCTAAAAACTAGTTTCTTTGTTATTCATTACGTACAGTTTTAATCATAGTGAACGATAACGCTATCAATGTTAAATTGGTCCAATTATTTTTTTGTGACATTGTGGTTTTATACTGACTCGAATTATTTACAGTCATAAGCATAAAACACCGGACAGTGCGATTCAGTATTTGGTCAACATTGTAACGCAAAACATTTTCTAAGTTCTGATGAAGATAACACACATATTTTATTACTGCTTTGTATTGTAGATCGAGAGACTAGGTTAGGTACCAACCAACTAAATGCATTCATCTATGATTGTGAATTAAACAGTTAAGAAACAGTTACCATGTTTCTTGCTATTCTGAACCATAGTGCTTTGATATCCTCTCAGTCACATACACATAACTCTTATGCTAAAAATTGTCATACTTACATACACATTTGTATACACACACATCTGCTTGGACAATTGCTCTGATTCTTCTAAGCTAACAAAAAAAAATTGTCATAACATTGCTATTACTGTAAAACTGTAAGCTTTGGAGAGCTTTGTATTCAGCGGTCTCATAATTTTAGTTGCATCCCAACAGCCTTTCATACCTACATAAAATACTGTTCATTAAGCTTAAATAACTTAAATTTATATGTGGCAATGTGTATATGTGGCTATGAATAAACATTTTATTTATTTATTTATTTATATAAGAACGAAATGGTAAGAACCTTTACTAAGCACTTGTTTTAACTGTACCTACATCGTTAATCTATGAGCATCGGCATCAAAAGGTGACCTGATGTTAAATATTGTTCAGTAAATGACAGGTCAATCAATGATAAACATATAAATAATGACGAATACTTTCATTTACATATTATAACACTACGACACTAGCTATTTAGAATTATCACAATCCAATAGGTAAATTTTATTTTAGATTTTTTCTGAATTATGAATCGTCACAACGATTGAACAAAAGCTGGTATCACTACTCACTATAATTATGTGCAATTTCGTTACGGAGAGCATGATAGCGTTCCATGTAGGAGTTCTTTAGTGATTTCTTTAACACTTTCATCTGTTCTGATACGGTCCACTTTCTCCTTCATTTGAGCTGATAGCTTGACGGCTTTGCCTTTCCAATTAGCCGTGGAGTGGAGATTATTGTTTCTAGTTTCAGTAAGCATGGTGACGAAAATCCATAATCAATGCTCGATTTCAATATGTCCCTATGTGGTGTAGGGGTTGGGCATTTTGGCACAAATTTGTCCCACGATGGGACAAATGTTTGTGCACAGAATTATTTTTTTCGTGTCCGAGTGTTGTGGGACCATAGTCCTCGTAGTTCCTGATTCCCTAGATAAAGGGAAACCTAGTTAGGGGCCAGGATCTATGTAACTATGTACGTAATCCTTGAGCGTATATAAAATAAAAAAAAATATGCAGGTTTTATTTAAAACTATGTGGAGAAATATTGACGTCGAGTCGTTCGTCTTATGGTAATCTCCACTCCTGCGAATAACAAATTGCAAGTGGCACCCAGAAGTTTGAATTGCAAAGTCATGTGCGTCACTGCAATGCGCCTGACCCTGATATATCAGTAGACCCATTCGCCCCTAAGGTTTTATAGCCACAAAAATATATCAATCTACCATCTTAATATTACTCTCTCTTAACTGGCAATAATTTATAAACGAGTCCATCGTTAGATCCTGAAAGTGCCACGGAGTAGAAACATAACTTTGATTGCTTAAACGCCCAGCGAATATAGTTTTGATTCCTGTCTTGTACTATTAAGTATTCTGCTGTAATTGCAAGTCCGCTTTTGACTAAAGCCTAACAAAATTTTGATGACAGTGCGGCTGAGGCTAAAGCACGCAAAAGAAGACATCTATTCATTCTGGCTATAAAGACACCCACTTAGGTCTCGACTCGGATGATGATTACGGACCTACCAACAGCTAGCTACCAGACCGGCTGCTATGTTCCAGCTATTGTAAAAGATAAGTCTCTCGTGGTAGGTTTTTCGTATGCGGGAGGCCGTCTGAGTAGGTACCACAGCTTTTCCAGTTATCCTGCCGCCAAGCAGTAGCGCGTAAGCATTACTGTGTTCCGGTTTAAAGGGTATTGTAGTCAGCGAAATTACTGGGCATATGAGACTTAATATCTGATGTCTCGGGATGATGAGCGCAATCCAGTGCTACGCAGTGGTTTTTATGGTATTAAAAGTTTTGGGTGGCACTGCAATTGTTATGGGCAGGCGTGGTGCTTACCATCAGGCGAACGACTTGCTCGTCTCATCACTTATTACCATAAAAAAGTAGTTCTCATTCTTACCTGATGATATTCTCGTACTCCTTATCCTTGCCCTTGGAGTCGCGCCAGCGGCGGTACATGACGCTGGCGTCGACATTGGCCGGGCTGAACGTGTTGGGCTCGTTCAGGAGTGAGATCACTGAGAGTAGGACCGTGCGGACCGACTGCGTGGGGTTCCAGCGCTCGCAGGGCAGCTCGCCCGACTGCGGGTCGTCCACGGGAGGGTGAAGAATGGATATGCAGAGATCTCCGTTCTGAAATCGAAAAGACGACGAATGTAGTGAGGAAATGGTATATAAGCGCAGATATTTGCAACGCCTCTTTTACCGTGGCCGTTATAAATCAGTGTCTTAGAAAACAGTAGCCTTCCTACAAAACGATCGTCACATATTTCGGGGCACCATGTTTGCAGAACAGTTCTGTTCGGAATTTGTTGTTTATGGGATGCTTGTTTAGGAAATCAAAAAGTATGCATCATAGGATGAATTCAAGAATTCTGATTAAACAGTTCGTTCGATCTTCAACGCTAGTTATACGTAGAATCTCTTGATGATCATTACATTTATTATTATTACTCATAGCTACATACAATATCTAAAGCTACATCACCTAATTTACTTTATTATATGTCTAGTATTTAGCCAAGAGGAAGTAAGCTAATTTTTTGCGGCATGTAAGGTCAGTCTGACTTTAAGGTCAGAACTACCGTCTGCTAGCTTTATTTATTACTTTGCGGAACAAAAATACTTAGTTGGACAAGTTATCCTACATAATAAAGAAGCCAGTAATCAGTACCAATGTTTCTTCAAAAGTCAAAAGATACTTATTAAATAGGCACAAAAATGCAATTTTAAACGTCATATACACATCATCAGTTAAGAGCAGAAGAGCGAGTGTGGCTCAGTGGGAGCTCGTGCGACTTTCGATCCGACGCACCCGAGTTCGAATCCCGCTGGCCCCGCACCACTGACTTTCTGAAGTTATGTGCGGATTTAACACTCGCTCTACAAACGGTGAAGGAAAACATCGTGAGGAAACCATGTCCAAGAATTTTTCACAAAAAGTCAAGGACATGTGACATCCACCAACCCGCACTGAGCCAGCGTGGTGGATTATGGCCCATTCTCTCTCTATGAGAGAAGGCCCGTGTCCCAGCAGTGGGAACGTGATGGGCTGATGATGATGATGATGATGATACACATCATACAAATCAAATAAAATACTTTAATAATTGTAACATAGAATATCATGAATTTGAAAAAATCCATTTTTTTCCCGTACTCAAATTGATGCCCGCCCAGATGTAAAAACTAACTCTACCAGTGCTTCGGAAATAAGCCCACTAGAGAAGATAGCACCAAGAAACTCTGCGGGATGTCTCTTTTTTTAATCTTTTAAAATGTCTTAAAATATAACACTGAACAATGAGGTATAAATTATAATTAACATAACACAATGTCAAATAATCAAATCGTCAAATGCAAATAGTCAGGTAGGTACTAAATAGGTACCTACTAAATAGATACATTGATTTCTCCGCCAGTGTAGAGACTATCAAAAGAACTGGCTTCTAATCTAAAATATTATATGCAGTCAATAAAATTAAAACATCAAATACTCCGGCGTTCTCATTTAGGTAGATGTAAGTGCTTTTAAAACGTTCAGTAGGTCAGTAGGGCAATCCAATACGCATTGAAGTGAGCGGAAGTGCAAACGGTCTTTTTAACTGTCAACTACCGAAAAATTAAACTTTTAAGGAAACCTTTGAATTTGGAGTAGGTTAACGTGAGGTATCGAGCTATCAGACTTGTTTTAATAACGCGAATTTCCATATTTGTTTGCTTTCCCTAATTCTCCGCGAATGTTACTTTTCAAATCATTATTCAAAGAGAAACCCGACCAAATCGTTTCACAAACGAATCCTTTATTTCTTCTAAAGGACTTCTGAAAGTTACAACCCGACCGTGGAAGTTTCCATATAACAACGAAGAATAGCGACGATTATTGTGGCTTCTTGGTTTGTTGACTATGTGCGTGTTACTAACCTGTTCAGAACAATAAATGTTTTGACGATCATCTTTACTGTCGTGATAAGTGTACATTTGTTGACCTAGTAGTCGTATAAGGTTTTATTCTATTTCCGGTAGACCACTAGTTGCCGTATCCGACTTTATAGGAAGTTGCAAAAGGTCTTGTGAACTTTCAATCTAGGTGCAGACAGGCTGCATGTCCAGATCTCTGGCGATACCTATTAGACATTGATTGACTTGCGCAACGAGTGACGAAGGCCACAGTTATTAAATCTTGGTAGGAGAGACTGCTACACGGTTAGAAGCCAGGCAGATTTCATTTTCGTTCGTAACACGAAAGTTACGTAAAATCTATTGTTTCTACCTTCCCCACCAGTAGATTACTAACCGGATTCATAACAACGCATGTTCATAACGTGCTGAGGAAATTGAATTTCATATGATATGAAGGCGTCTAGGCCTAGGTTTAGGCTTGCAGGATAAAAGACTCGCGATGTCTATCGATGTTACAATATTTTTTTATGATCATAGAATGTTCTACGTTTTAATTAATCATTTAGCAACAAGCGTCGAGGCGCTGAGGTTATCATATTAAAGATAAAAATTTAATGCAGATCAGGAAGTTAATTTGCCAGAGGAAAAGAATTGCATGTTATAAAATTACCGAGCGTGCAATACAACGATAATCTTGTATACTAAATCAAGGGAACGTTATACACGCCCTAAATGTTAACTAGAAAAATGACAAGTGCATAATAATAATATCATTATCGGTATCTTCTAGGCAAGTATGATCCATCGTCGACCGCGTCGTCACTTTCCATCAGGTGAGACTGCGGTCAAATGCGAGCCTATCAAGTAATAAAAAAAAATAAGTACAACATTACAAGTGTGCGCGTAGTTTTAATTGCACGACATAATAATCGATGAGGAAGCACACCGTGTGATGGATATCGCCAAGAATTTATACCCAGCTATTCTATTAATTACCTATTAACTAGGCATCGATCAAAATGGACTGCGAAACGTATTGACATCAAGATTGCGTAGCGTAACAACTATCATGATTTTCATTAACAAAATCCAGATTTTGCCATTTAGCAAAGTCTGCATAGCATGTCTTTCTAAGGAGATAGCGGAAGAAGGCGAGCGAGTCGGAAAGAGCGAGCCGTTTGACTTCCGCAACTGCAATTCAGCCTTGACTAAACTCTACATATATAGCCCGCAATAAAGCATGTTTGCATGGTTGGCACATGTTCTCAATATCAACTCTGTTATAAAAGGGACGCAATTTCGACTATCTAAATTAAATGATTTCATTCGAAATCGGATTCACCTACATTAGACATAATAGAATTCATTTTCAAGATGACTCTTAAACAAGATCTACAAACTGGCAAAGTTGGCGATATGCTGCTGCATATCGCCAACAGTTTTTGCTAAAACTCGCAGAAGGCCTCAGAGCAGATCAATAGTTCAGAATCCGCCGAGCAGATGGTAGTGATTTACTCCACGAGTGAAGGTTACTAGAAACAGACGTTTTAGAGAACAATTGGAATATTTTGTAACTTGCACTAGTCGGTGGCCTACTCCGGTTTCCAAATGACCTAGATGAGAGACTACAGCGCGATAGTCGACTACGTAAACATGCATGTGTACATCGAAATAAAATTATTATTTAGAGCGTCAGTTAGCTTGAGCCTTTAATCTACTTTACTACAAAACAATGGAGATAGCTAAAAGTTTTAGGTCCTGTGAAATAATTAAGTACTTGAGCGAGCTAAGTAAGGAAACATAGTCTACTTAGGTATTCCATCATTAACACAATGTAGGCACACAGGTACAGTGAAAGTGACCGTGTCTAACGGTCTTTTCTGTCTCTCAACAAACCAGTCTGCTTTACCGGAGCTCTAAAGACAAGGCTTCGAAGTTTTTCACATTGCAGCGCTTTCTTAGAAATATTGTATGTGACTTTATGTTTGCACCTGTTTGTCCGTTACGTGTTGACATGTCCTTACTTGGACGCTTACATATTTGGCGTGTCGATGAACCTAGCCAAATTGGGAAATAATTTAGTAAACAAATCCAATAAACAGAAATAGTAAATTTTAATAGTTATCTATAGTATGGGTCATCAACGGTTGAAGAAAAGGCACACTTTTTTCAGATCTTGTTAGTCAGCGCGTTCATTTGACTTATCACAAGCTTCGACAATTTATAAGGCCCTATGTTCGGATTCAGACTACATGAAAGACCGCCTATTTTCATGTGTATCTCTTCGTATGTGTTGTTGTTTAAGAGTATTGATGTCACGATGATAGCGCAAAAGAAGCGAGCAGCTCGCCTCGACCACGCGGTAGGAGCGTCGCCCCCGTCTAAAAATATGCCACCGGTTCACCGAGCGATTCCTCACAAAGAAAATGCGTGGTGCGTCTGACTATGACCTCCAAATCGGAAGGCACTCGAAAACACGAGTACAATGTTTATTTACAACGAGATCTAGAAACGACGGAGAATAGACAATGATTTTACTTCTCTTTATGAACTTCAATATCTTCAAGGTCCACACTCGGTCACGAACACTCGTTGAAGCGGAAAAATCTATGATTGGCAAAAGTATTAACATCTGCAGCTACAGATATGTTGAAAGGATAGAACAAATAATAATTAAAGAATCATTAGTATACTAATATCGTCACCGTAAAGATTAGGTACTCAACAACAGGGGTTGTGGAGTGTTCTGCCACTAAAGTCGTAAATTGTGACTATAAAATTGATTTACAATTTAAATATCTATATAAATACTTGCTTATTTCTCAGATAGATCTAGAAATTTGAAGATATGGTCTATAACTTAGATATGTAAGACATACTTGTTGCTTGAATAGCATCTCTATTATATTCAGTAGTAATTGAATCTGATTGTTATATTACAGCTGCATGACGTCAAATATGCGCAGCTAAGTTCTTCCATGTTTTCACGTGTTATTTTTAGTCATAGTTATAATTGTAAATGTTGTGAGGGGTATTGCTTAACGCAATATACAAATTACAGATATTAAGCAGCATAGGCTCAGTGCTTCAGTGCGCAGTCGAGACCTTGACGAATGAACTGAGGTGGGTCGAAGGCCTGTGCTGTGACGCACGCTAATGTCCACGGAAGCGCCCAGATTATTGAAAAGTCCGTTTTTTATGCAGTTTTTATTTTAGTGAGGTTGCGTTACACTACACATTCATATAAGTAAATCGAAGATGTACCCGATGATACAGTGAATATAGTTAAATAACCTAAATTAAATAATGAAGATATTTAAATTGAAAGAGAAGCAAAGTTTTCGACACAGGTCACTGCGTGATTGGAGAAGCTCCCAATCTAGACGTGTCGTCTGATTGCAGTTTTTTTGTTTCGGACTTTGAAGGCAGGCACGTGCCCTATTGGACGAAGTGTCTAATTGAAATGTTGGCACGGGCCTCGACTGTTGGGATGTAGTCGCGTCTCTGAGGCGTTATATATTTAAAGACTCGCGTGTGAATGTAGCACAAGTTCAAAGCGGCCACCGCGATTGCTGAGCGCGAATAAGGTTAATTACCCCAAGGTCGGGGGAGTGCCAATTTCGAGATGCTCCCGAAAAAAAAGCCGCTTGATTCCTGTAAGGAAATCAAAACAAACGTCGTTTGAGATCGCGCCAAACTGATTTTACTGTAGCGTTGTTTTGCATTCGGCGAGTTGATTGCGTCTAGTGGCCGACGTCATTACGATAAATTAGGATGACCCGTCATGAAATGGGACATGCGAATCGAGTGCGTGTAAATTTATATCAATATTCAACGCTATAGCTAATATTGTACTGACGTTTTACATTTACCTAGGTATAACATCTACCTGCATTTAGTTCAAAGATAAAATGTTTTACAATACTTTTAATTTAAACATGATGTCGGTTGCCATTGCTTGTGGCTTCATGTTGTGCAGGTCGTTAACCTTTTAGTACATCCTGTTTTATGTAGGTATCTTTTCGTCCGTAGTGTTTCTTAATGTGATTAATAAGGCTGCTAATGGACATTAAGTTCTATATATCAAGAGTTTTAAATATCACAAGAAAATAGTTTAAGGCACTGTCTAGATTGAACTAACCTTTCCTGTCATTGATTTTTTATGAGTGGACCTAAGATCGAGTATCGAAATATCCACAAAACTATTTTTATTTATTTTTCAGCAGTTTCTACTACTTATGTTGTAGAATTGTCGAGTGTTTATACTATTTATTACGAACGCAGTTTCCAGGAAGCCCAGACCAGCCGCTTGCTCGGGGACGGTCGACCGAGCGCGTCATTCTGTGAATCAGACACTTAGTAGGTCTGATGACCCCGGTGCAGACTATACCGTCCATTATTTCGCGTTGCCGAGTCACTGCGAGCTTTTCTAAAAGCTAACGGTAATGTCACAGTACTTTATAGCCAGTAAGGAAAATTTTAAGCGTGCGGAAGAGATGCATCGGCAGAATTAGGCCGAAAAGAGTGACATAATTACTTTAGTGTTATTACATTAATAAACTCTACAAACTCTATTATACAGGGTGCCCAATATAATAACAGGTATAAACTAACAAAACGGTATCCCAAGTAAGTATGCATATGCACTAGCAAGGTATTGCCAATGAAGACAACTTGGTATGAGGTACGCAAGGCTTGCCAGTGGCCGATTACGTTTCAATCTAGGTTTCCACCCACGTTAGAAGTTTTGTGCGTGAATCAAATCCGTACAGACATAACGGAAACTGTCTACTGGCTACTCAGTCTGTGGTTATTGCTTAGGTACGCCACGATATAGTAACATTTGTATTTGTAGATAACTGGCTAGCTAGCGTTGAGTTTTGAACAGACATGACTAGATCATTGAATAATGCAGAAGTGTTGAAATGTTATGCGGCTGCCGCAGATATCTTGATGTAAATGATTGTAGGGGCCTGCCTGTTGACGTCTTTAACGGTACTCATACACTCCTTTGAATTTTACAAAAACAAGATTTGTAATTCCTTTAGATCTATAAAATATGCTTCCACATCATCTCTTAACATCAGGCGAGATAGTGGCCAAACAGATTATTTGTATTAACATTTTCTGAGTTAATTAGTTTCAATACCCATGAGAATGCAAAGCTAAACTTTGTCTTGTAAAAAGCCATCAGTGATAAAGAGCAAATTATTCGCTTTTCTCAAAAAGAAAATTTCACATCAAAGCTTAGCTGAACAAGTGGGTCAAACCACGACACTGAGAAATGTTTCGCAGTCGAGGGTCAAAGCCGTCGAAAAGTCGACAATATGTCGCAACTACCTACTGGATTAGGTAGTAAGAAGCTAAGAGGAACTTATTTACTCATCTAAGATTTTATTTTAAAATTTAAAATACAGAATAAATAAATAAATATGGATTGCGCGCTTGTCGCACTAAAAAAATTTAAAAAAGCAGACATCACCTATGGTTTCTTGATTCTCTAATGGGTGTATTTCCGAAAAAACGGATTTGGGAAATATGTGTTCAAGGCTAAAACATTGTTTTTTTTAGTTTTTTGTACATGATTACTATTATTTCCAGTTTTCTTATGTAAATCTGTATAAGTTAATTAGTTGTGCTATACTTATATAATATAATAGTTTTAGGTTTTATTTTTGTGAAAAATAATAATGTTGGATAGGACGGTGCTTTGAAGCGAAATTTGCTGATCAAGTAATTAAATTAAGTTAATAAGCAATAATTACTGAACTGAATAATAACAATAAAAGTGTCACGGTTGAAGATACGGGGTTTCGCACAACAATCAAATGGTAATGGTAGGTAAATTCTACTGCAAATTATTTATTTATTAGATGATCAACAGCTTATACAGTGATGTGAGTTACAATCTTAAGTAATCATAATATAGGCCAATGGTAGATCTTCCTAATTATTACAATTATGCATTTTGTGCTCTCTAGCAGAGGATTCAAGTATGTATAAAGGGTGTATGTGTGCGAGTCTGTGTAAGAGGGTGTGTGTGAGGGTGCGTGCGCGTGTGCATGTAAAGTTGACTGTATAGAAGTGTATTTTTGTAGTAAATTTATATTTTAACATTATTGGTTCTCACCAAGGAGGAATGAGGAATTATGTCTTGGAGAGTTTTGAAGACTTGGTATTTGAAAGAGGCTTTAAGACAGGTGTATGTGTCAATATACATGAATAAATTATTGTACCTTTTTGATAGTCTGTTAATAACATAGTTACAACCGTAGTTTGTTTTGCAAGGTGCCTCATTTAAAAATTTGGTATGTCTTGTTCTGTATTGAGGAGTATTATATAAGCACCTATATAGACAACAACGCTTCCAATAAGTCAGCCAGCTCAAGCATCAAGCTTGCACCAACAATTGCCATTGTACGATGTTTTTCCTGTATTTCGACTCTATAGAAACCATTGTTATGGACGTTATCCGGATGTAAATCGGTATTCCTAGTGAATATTGGGTTTATTGCATGTTTTTATTAGCTAAGCGGCAGGTAAAGATTGACAAAAGGGATTGTTCGTACGCTAAGTGGAGGGTTCACCCAAACTGTAGATGCAGAGCGTTTTTGCGGAGCTGGTCTACGAAAGATAGTACAATAGGTAGGGTGGATGCTTCTAAGTCCGGCCCCACACAAAAGTCAGCATTACGTTTTATTTCTGAAGATATTAACGTTTTGGTGCAGATTAGGCATAACGGGTATTCTATTATTCATATTGACAGAATTGTCCTCCCAGATGCGGTTCTCGTGGTGGGAAATGTTTAGCACGGTTGTATAGAGGGAGTTTAGAAACCGAGCAGAAAAATCCGAAATCACCAGAAAGTGGTTTCTTCGATGGATCTCGGAAACTATAAATCAGATGGGGGTACCGCTTGAACTAAATATGCCCAAAACATTGGGCCATTTTTGAAAATTTGAATAAAAAGATGGCCGCCATACAAAATTAAATTGCAAATAACTTTAAATGGTTAGAGATAAACGAGCGGTGCTCAACCAAATGTCATAGAGAACAAATGGGGGAAATTAGAAAAAGATAGTCAAGTAAAAAAAATGGAAGCCATTTTGAAAGTTGCTCCGATCCAACTGAAATTTTGCATCGGGGGGTTTTCGGGGACGTTAGGCTATATGAATTTATTTTTTGATTTCGCCATTATTTAAGATGGCCGCCATACAAAAGTTTCGTTTCAGAACAAAAGTGCAAATAACTTTTGAACAGTAATCGATAGGAAGCCTCAATAAAAAAAACAACACCCCCCACGCGAGCTGCTTTAGCAGCTCACGCCCGCCATAAAATCATTTTAAAATATGTCGTTTGAGTAAGCGCAAGGGCATAGATATATCGTCAGATATCTTATAATATTGCTCCTTTCCGAGCGTCAGTTGGTAAGCAATAGACTACGTATTTACTACGTACTTAAGACTTGTTGCAATGTAATTGATTCTGCGCGATATTTCACATCGTTTTAAAGTGATTTTAAACAGATTTTTGCATATTTAAAGAGAAAACAGGGGTGCCGGACTACGGAAAATCTGTATGGAGGACCTGAGGTCGGCAGGGAGAGCCGACTTTAGAATTTGGGTTTTTCCTAAAGTTGATCCCATTGTATAAACTTTGCTTTATCCATAAAAAAACTGCTTCACTGTTTTTATAATCCTTGTTTGAAAGTATTTAATAAAGTAGGTTTATTCTAAACTAATATTATAAAGAGGAAAGATTTGATTGTTTGTTTGTTTGTTTGCATTGAATAGGCTCCGAAACTACTCAACCGATTTAAAACTGTTGGGAAGCTACACTATCCCCGGGTGACATAGGCTATATAATATTTAAAAAAAATTAGGGATCCTTACTAAAGCTCCAATATTGTAACCCAAGGTGTAAAAAAATTACCTAAAATATTCTTTACATCGCGTGCGCTGCGAAGACTATTGATGATAGAATAAAATAATGTACTACAACTTTGCAGAACACATTATTATTTACAAAAAGTGTCGCGACAACATATCGGTGCTACAAAGTCACAACAGCTCAGTTTTGAATTTTACAGGAGAGGACTTTGAAGATTTTTTTCGCATTTATTGCCTTATTACTGGATGTCTAATTGTAGTAGGTTTAAAATCTTTATAAAATTGATGCTTTCTTGTGTTTTCTATAGTTTCATGTCAAAAGTTTAATTCAAATTACTAAAATTATTCTAATAAAACGCAAAACAAAAAAAGTGTCCTGAATTGTGACTTTGTTGCACCAGGAATTATTTAGTTAAATGAGTTATGCCTTATTATTTAGGCATTTCAGACAGGCTTTTTGCACTCGTCTACATCATTTGTGTCGCTTTAGCTCCAACGCACGTCATAATCTCGCAGGCGCGGGGGCACAACTGTCTAATCAAACTTTGTTGGCCCAAAACGAATGGAAAAATGCACCAATAACCACAAAGGCACCCGCGCTATTTAGTAGATTCTTGCGATACTTTCACGGGTGTTTTTGTTGCCCCGATATAGCATGGCTCTAAGACAATTTGGCATACTTAACTCAATTTTGCAGTTTTGGCTATTTGTGACTTTGTTGCACCGAAGGTGCGATATCTAACTATTATAGTTATGCCACAATGAGTAATCTTTTATTTTAAAAATTTAAGCGAAATGCCGCCGCTAGAAAAGGCTCTTTATTTGTACCTTGGTATTAATCCTTATTACAATAAATTACTTTATATTCAAAACTGCTTCAATACCTTTATATATAACTTTTAGAATTTTTCAATTCAAACATTCCATTCGAAAGATATCATGAGTTTAAAAATGTAAGTATTAGAAAAAGGTGGGTGGTAGCCGCTCACCCTGCTCGGCTAGCTAGGCAGCACCTTATGCAATGTAGGCGTCACTGGAGTACGGGCCGTACGGGAGGGGAGATGTATGTGTAGTAAAATTTGTAATTTAGAAATTTTTGCTAAATACCCGTGCGAAGCCGGGGCGGGCCGCTAGTTTAAATTGTAATAATATATAACATGTAAGTGCCAGTTTGACATACGAATTTTCAAACGTGACACAACCGTGCCGACTTCTGGAACATCCACCCTACCAGGCAATACCTCATCATCATCATCATCATCATCATCATCAGCCTATCGCAGTCCACTGCTGGACATAGGCCTCTCCAATTGCACGCCATTGAGCTCGATCCCCGGCTACTCTCATCCAGCTGCTACCAGCCACCCTGCGAAGATCATCGCTCCACCTAGCCTGAGGGCGTCCTACACTACGTTTGCCAATTCGTGGTCTCCACTCTAGAACGCGTCTACCCCAACGGTTATCGGTTCTACGGCTAATATGGCCGGCCCACTGCCACTTCAGCTGGCTAATCCTGTGAGCTATGTCGGTGACTTTAGTTCTCCGTCGAATTACTTCGTTCCGGATACGATCCTTCAGAGAAACTCCAAGCATAGCCCTTTCCATAGCCCGCTGAGCGACTTTAAATTTGTGGATCAGCCGTAACGTGAGTGTCCACGTCTCGGCTCCGTAAGTCATGACAGGTAGGACGCACTTATTGAAGACTTTTGTCTTTAGGCTTTGTGGAATAGGCGACGATAATACTCGACGTAATTTCCCAAATGCTGCCCAGCCCAACTGTATTCTTCTGTTGGCCTCTCTTAAGTTGTTTTTACCCAACTGCATTGTTTGCCCAAGGTAAACATATTCCTTAACAACTTCAAGAGTGAGGCCATTGACAGCAATCGGTTCCGGAGACACATGTTCGTTGAACATTATCTTAGTTTTATCTAAGTTCATCCGGAGACCGACGCGTTGGGAAGAATCAGCTAGGCCGTCCAGCATCTGTTGCAAGTCTTGCAACGACTCAGTTATAATGACGATATCGTCTACAAATCGCAAGTGTGAGATGTACTCGCCGTTTATATTTTTGCCCCGCCCTTTCCAGTCTAGCGTCTTAAACATATCCTCCAGTGCGTTGCTAAACAATTTGGGGGAAATAATGTCCCCTTGTCTGACACACGCTTTATAGAACGAGCAATCGAGCAGAACCGGGGGTCAAAAGTGTTCGTCCAGTCTCTAGGGAGAAGCCACCTGACGAAGTTAACCACAACTAGTGGAAAAGTCGTCGTATCAAAGCCAGAGATTCTTGCGGAAGTGGAACATTTCTACGGCCAGCTATACGCCACGCATGCATCTCGACCAGATCCCGAAAATGAGGATTGCAGAGCCACACTGACCCACCACTTCACCGAAGACCTACCTGAAGTCAGCCTAGATGAGCTTGTGATGGCTCTTAGACAGCTTAAAAATGGAAAAGCCCCAGGCGAGGACGGAATTACCACAGAGCTTCTGAAAGCTGGAGGTACTCCGGTGCTGAAGGAGCTCCGGGAGATTTTTAACTCTGTCCTCTTTTCTGGGAGAACTCCAGAGGCACGGAGAAGGAGTGTGGTCATCCTGTTCTTCAAAAAAGGTGACAAGACCCTATTGAAGAACTACCGACCCATTTCGCTCCTGAGCCATATATACAAGCTGTTTTCAAGAGTCATCACAAATCTTCTCGCGCGAAGACTCGACGAGTTCCAGCCACCGGAACAAGCCGGGTTTCGAGGAGGATATAGCACCATAGACCACATCCACACAGTACGCCAGATTATACAGAAGTCCGAAGAGTATAATCGGCCACTGTGCTTAGCATTTGTGGACTATGAGAAGGCTTTTGACTCCATCGAAATCTGGTCAGTTCTAGAGTCTCTGCAACGATGTCAAGTTGATTGGCGATATATCCAAGTGTTGAGAAGTCTATATGACGCCGCAACAATGACCGTCCAAATCCAGAATAGTCAGACTGAGCATATCCACCTGCGTTGAGGGGTAAGACAATATAGGCAATACGTATAGGCATAGAAACGAAAGTCAGAGTTAACTGCCCTATTAACACTTTTTTTACTGTCTCTATTAAGGCAAAGACACTATGTTTTTGTGTTTTTTACAGGTAGCACTAACTAATATACTACAACACACTGTCACTTCACTACACTAACTCAACAAGGTTTTGTCCAGTCACTGTAGAATTATGGTAATTTTATTTATTTCTTTCATCTGAACTTATTTGGATAAAATATTGAATGTATGTACTTTATTATATTTTCGAATAACAGACATAGTATGTAGTTGAGCCGGAAAACAGAAAATCAAGGTTAATTATAAACTTAATTTAGGACTTACCTCATATACATTTGGATGCCAGACTTTTGTTAAAAACCTAATGGATGGCGGCGAATATGGATAGTCTGGTGGAAATTTCATATGTGCCTGAAAATAAAGAAGTCATTTTAATCTCCACATGTATAACTTGTAGCGTACCTTGCCTAATTGTACGCATATGATATGATCTGCTAGATTAAGGAACTATTGCCAAGGTCACCACTTGGAAGGGTGACCTATGTTGGAGGATTTCGGGTCCCACACCAGGGTTTAACCACACACACCCACACAAGAAGACAGCCTCTTTGGTGTAGTGGTTGGGCAGGTTGGCTCAAATCTCATACACCACTGAGGTTGCAGGTTCGATACCCGCGATGGGACAAATGTTTGTGCAAAGAAAAAAAAAGGGCAAGCATTTGTTTCGTGTCTGGATTACGTGGGACCATGGTCCTCATACTTCCTGGTTCCCTAGATACAGGGAATCCTAGTTAGGGTCCAGGATCTATGTATGTGATCTTTGGGTGTATTTATTTAAAAAAAGAAAACTTTATTTGTAAGTGGGCCATCCCATGCCAAAACAATAGAAAACCTTATGTCTGGTAACTCAAATTTAGGGATTAAAATTAAAGTAATGTATAGCAAAATTTCTTAAACTACACATCTGCAATAGGTATTGATCACCTCATATGCCAGTTCACTAGCTACCTGGATTTGTGAATTTAATGATTGGTATGAGATCATTCAGGAATAAAAAATAAGTGCTTGGCTTTCTTCTTTCTATATCTCTAAAGGAAAAAAATATACATATTTTATAAAAAGAAATCTTATTGAATTGTTGGACACCTTATTAGGCCATCTCAAGCCTGAAACAGCATGTAAGATGGTACAACCAAGGTGTGACAGATTTGGCTCTGGCAGAGCTCTTTTACTTGTTGAGAATACTTGAGATATCCAGGTGTCTCTTCACTTTTGCCTCAACTAAAAGTACTAGCATAGCAACAATGACCACTGAATTAAATACATTCAGAGATAACATTGTCGAATGATCTGTATGGAATTGTTTAACCTTGCTGCCTTCATGTCTCATTCAACATAATGAATTAAACATAAATTTATTACCATGTTATTGTGAAAGTTAATACGTAGATTTAGATAAATAAAGTATGGGCTAGTAATTTGTGGTATATATATGAATGCCTAAAGGCTCTCATAGACATGGGGTAATGATTGCTGCAATGCAATGTTATAGATAGACATTCAGTTGCTGGCTATATATCAGTTCAACACTTGCTGCAATCTTTTTTATTTCGTAGTTTTCAGCAAGATGCAATTAGAGTTCTATATTTAAAACAAAACAGTTATTAATGTTTTGTTGACAAAATAATGTTTGTTAATGTATTGATGATGCAACTTATTCAATGATGAAATTGGTTACAGGGTCTGAGAGAATAGAGGCTGTAAGGTGTTAGTGGTTGGTGAATCATTTTGTTTGGAAAGTGTAACATGTGAACAAAGCAGGTAGGTTTTATTTTGTTTGAAAACAATTTCTCAGTTGAGGCACAGAATAAATAATAGTACTACCTACCGAGGCTGGTTAAGCTTCCAAATTATTAATAAACCCTTCAAGTGGACAATAGACCTGTTGGTTGAATGCTATTATACTAAAGAGTGAGCATTAAAAAATTTATTATCTACCCTCTCACTTTTAGGTAATGCTGACTACAAGCTACAAGTAAAACAGGTATTATCTAATATACAGACAGACATAACATTATTACGCCAAACTATTACTAATAAAAAATCTTGTACATTTCCAAGCTTACCTTAAAATAACCACCCTGGTACAGTGTGTCAGGGGGCCCAAAAATTGCCACTTCCCACTCAAACAGATTGTCCTCTCCTAACAACTTGACTCTGAAGCCTTCAACAGGCTCCTCCTGGAGACTCTTGTACTCCAGGGCCAGGGCCCTTAGAGCGGAACTACTCGGAGCCGTATTAGACATTATCAACAACAAAATTTTCTAAAATCACTATCTAAAGAAATTCTATTGACATAACACTGCAGAAATCTTCACGCGCTCCACGTATTCACAAGGCATTTCAACTCGAATCACAATAACATCGAACGATTTTTGGTAAACATAGCCACGAATGTGGCCCACGGATTAATGATTCACAAACTTCGAACGCCAATACTGCTCCTCGCAACACAGTAATATACGTTGAATTATGGAAAACCGTCCAGACCACACGGCGAGTTGTACAACAATGAGATTGAGAAAGCACGGCAAGTCCAAACAATCGCGATCCAAGGAAAACGCTGCGTCGTGATACAGCTCTGTGGTGCAGCTGCTGCTTGGCAAGTTTTCACAGACTAGGAAGTATACTACAACTACAAGCACAAGTATTGTTATATTGTATCTTCATTGGCTGCTGCTCAGAAAAATTGTTGGCTGCTGCTTCCCTGTGTTGCCTGAACCAATATTGTGGAACAGCTGTTTTTATTTCCGTGCTTTGCCCGATTGCGCCACAGACTTAGACATGGACAGTGAACAAAGAAAAAGATTTGTTTGTGTGACGCACACAGGGTTGCCGGCAGTGAAACATATTAATAAATTACCCGAAATTACCCGTTTAGTGTGTTTTTTTTTTAATAAAACAATGAAAAAAATATTACGAATGTACTTAGATAATATATCCAATATCCATTTGGCTGTCTACTCGAAGATTACGTAAGTACCTTTTTTAGCGTTTTACGTAATATCAATATCTACTTACTGTGTGTATAATTGTATACTACACTTCTCTTCTGAATTTATTGCTTACCCGACTACGAGTCGGGTAAAAAGACAATAGCGAAGCAAACAGAAGGTGTTATAATTTTAGCAGCGTATGTATGTATGTATGTTGAACAGTTCCATCATAGAGCCTAAACCACTCGACCAATAACAACATAATATATTACTATGAATTATTTAAAGTGGTAGGTTTCTCGTAAGCAAGGAGCGCTCTAGGTTGGTAGTGCCATCAAGCAGTAGATTGCACGCATTACTTTGTTCCGGTTTGAGGGGCATTGTGGCCAGCGAAATCACTGGGCAGTTAAAATACTACTTCAAAAATATATTAGACATGTGGCAACAATCTATAAAAGAAGGACGATATTGTTCAAGAAAGTATTTTATGTACCTTGTGTACTCACTTTGTCGTATTTCACATTTTATTCATGAATTTGAAAAAAGGTTTTTGTAACACATAAATGTCAGTTGATGTCACACTTAAAAATGTTATAAACTTAAACCCAACAAAAATGCTTACTAAAAAGTTTTAAACAAGAGTAATTCATAGTCGGAGGCTCCTATATGTATAAAAATAGATAGAACCACTTTCCATTCGCTCATGATAGGATGATAAGATGTTTTTGTCGCAAGTTTACCCAGAAGTTTACCCGCCAGTCATCGTTACCCGTCACTTATGGACTAAATTACCCGAATTCGGGTAAGATTCCCGCACCGGCAACAATGGTCACGTGTGTGACGTACGCCACAGATTATATATATATAGATGCAAGAGAAGAAAATTGCAATTATATCCCGCTAGGGCCGCTAGTGCGCGTAAATTTCTAAATTGTTATTTTTGTCGTACAACAAAAGAATTAACAATATCTCTTATTACTCTTACTAGTCAATACAAATTACTGCTGGATAAAAAATAGGGCCAGGTAGCCGAAGAACGAGAAACGGCTAGTTTGTTAAAACAAAGAACACAAGACATAGGTTAGAGTTAAGCTAAGTACCAACTTTATCAAAACACATATATCTGGCCATAAGTGATGAGATATACGACGTGTGGGTGTATCTAACCCCAGACTAATAAGAGATGTATTTAACATGTTCTAATAGAGTCAAAATACATAATAAGGAAGAAGAGGCAAAGCTTATCGTAGATGTCGTCACTAGCATAAATAAAAATACAGTAAACAAACAAATATCAATCTCGTATATCATAATCACTTCGAGCCAGAAACATTTGTTGATAAAGCTGGTACTTAACCTAACTTTAACCAACGATTTGTGTACTTTGTTTTAACAAAATAGTCGTTTCTCGTTCGGCTACTTAGCCCCTCAGATAATTTGGCTGTCTACTCGAAGCTTAGCCCTAATGTATATCCAACAATATCTTGTTAATTCTTATATAGTAAGACGAAAGTAACAACTTAAACAATTACGAGCACCAGCGCCAAAGTTACAGTCTTCTTCTCTATTGATAAGATGACATTATGCCATGGAATTAATAAGTAAACAACTAGGTACGACTTTTTAGCGGGAAGTGAAAAGTAATAAGAAAAGTGAAATTTCAAGTGATCATGTGTAATATCGGTGGAATATTAACCATAATGTGTTCGTAAACGTGCAAGATGTAGGCAAATGAAATAAAATAGAGAAAATCAATGCTTATTACGTTCTCCCAAAAGTCCATGGAAAGTTTGAATAAAGTTTCATCACTTTATTGAATCACTAGGGGAGGGTCCTTGCTGATGACCCTTATTCTCATCAAAACTAGGAATATAAAAACTATCAAATAAAAACAACGTAAGACAGGGCAGTATGGCAAAAACGGGTGAAATAAAAAAAGGTAAACAACTACTTATTAATTACATGAATTATGCTTTGGAGATGGTCACAGGATGCAAAATGCCAACCTTTCCAGCATTTCTTTCGTCTTGTTTTTTTAAGCTTGCAGTTCGTTGTCTAAGTATTGTATTTGATTCACTGATATAAAAAAACTAATCTAAGCCATTTTTTAATAACAATTCCAGTGAACAATAGTTTCTCAGATCTATTTGGCTTCAATTTCAATTTTGACATATGTTTGTTTACTATATATGCTCGTGGCGACATCGACGAAAAGCTTTGCGTCTTCTTCATTTACTTTCTGAAAGCTTCTCGGGACTGTCAATAGATAGCGCTAGTAGTAGGAAAAGCCAAATACATGATTCAGTCCTCTCAGGATAACTACCTGCTATATTATTAGGTAGGTACCTAATGTTTTCTATCTATAGCTATACCATCACAGTAGATCCCAGTTTTATCTATTCCATTCAATACTATTATAAATTGAAGATATTTTAGATAAACCAACTGGGATCGACTATTTAGTTAGAGGGTACTTAATAAGAATCCACGGTTTTTAGAATGTTTGTCTATGTTTGTTATCTATAGACTCGGAAACTGCAGAACGGATTTTAATATGGTTTTCAGGGTTGGGTAGTATTAGCAAAATTAGTCCCAACTTATATTATAAGGTATGTTATATCAGAATCGGTTGGGTAAATACGAAGACACAGCCTAACCTCTCCATATTACGGGCTGTCATGCAATGGAAAGTCTTGCTGAGATGGTCTTGGAAAAAATACGAATAATTATGGGCTTCCAAGTGTCGTTCACGCGGGCGAAGTCGCGGGAAAATCTAATAATTAAATAAAGACGGCCAACCATCACATACGCAGATCCTAGCCCATAACTAGAATTCCTTGTATCTAGAGAATCAGGAACTACGAGGACCATGGTCCCATACGGAACAAACACTTAGGTACGATTTTTTTACATTATTTAACCATTCTTCCAGTGGCGGAAATACTTTGCAGAACTTTGCACGGCCACGCACTGCGCTCATCACCTTGAGGCAATAGATAAATAAATTATCTCGGTGGCGCCAGACACCTATATAATTTTGAGCGAGTTACGCGATGCTTTGCTTTTGACATTTGACGACCAATAGTAATTTCTTCTTGTTTCTTCCAGGCTTCTCCAGACTTAGAGTACGAATCAGGATCATCAGACTTGAAAAATCTAGAAGCCAGTGGTCACAAAGAACCAGCTGTGTAACGAAGAAGCTACCCAGATAGCAATATAAACTTGTTTCAGACTTGGAGCAAGTTTGAAGTAACAAACCTGAAAACTTTGTGATGACAAGTGTGCAAGTTTAATAAGGTTTAAGTCAAACTTATATTAGTTACCACGCAACAAACTTGCATGATGTTTGTCACGACAAAGATGCCACAACTTTGTCGCAACAAAGAACCAGCAATGCAAAAAGTTTTGTGTCATACCTTTATTTTATAAAAAAAAAACCGACTTCAATGTATCTTTGAAGTCCAAGGTCAAATATCGACGAGATTTATATGGGACCACTTCGTAGCTATACTGAACCCAACGCAAAAATAATTTTACAAATCGGTTCATAAATGACGGAGTTCTGAGGTAACAAATATTAAAAAAAAATACAATCGAATAGAGAACCTTCTCCTTTTTTGAAGTCTGTTAAAAAATGCTTCAATTTTGATGTATATTCGAAATCCAAGGCTATACCAAAGAATACAAACTATTTGGCTATACCTTGAAGCTAAACTGAACCCAACGCAAAAATAATTTTCCAAATCAGTTTATAAATGACGAAATTCTGAGGTAAAAAACATTGAAAAATATACAATCAAATTGAGAACCTCCTTCTTTTATTAAAAGTCGGTTAAATATAACGCGACAAAGATCTGGATGAACACGACCAAATTGGAACTGCCCTCTTGTAATGGTAACCCTAACAGCAGCACCCCCGATCCGTGGTCATGCAGACCCTTGGTGTGTCACTTTGATCGACAAATGTATAGATCGACGTAGGTATATTCAGAGTGTTGTTTTGGCGAAGATAGTGAGATCCAACATTGATAAGACTGAAGTTATTATACTATATTTGTAATTATTTAAATGCACAAACATTTTAACTTATGTATAAATTAAACTAAGTACATAGTAGTTTAATTTATTGTTTCTGCAATTTATTCCCTGTATTGTTGCACCAATGATAGGTAATGTTGCTGTCACTAATTATCGTTAAAATCATGCAAAAAATAATTTGCAGCGCGAATGAACCCTTGATAGTTTTGTAACTACTTTTAATAAAATTCGTAGACACACGGGTGATGCATTTTGAGTTGCTTGTAGTAAAAACGTAGGCGTTGACACTACATGTCTATAAGGTGGGTTAAACGCTAAGATAATTTTTTTTAATAATCGTTCTTTGGGTGAGATAGACCTAAAGTTCGCTGCAACACTAAAACTTTAGTTATGTCTTCTAACCAAACAATTAAAACCATCGATATATATGTCCTATGCACGGTAGAATATATATTATATATGTCAATAGTTTAGTCTAACACAGTGAGTGTTCGGATCGCGATCTAGTGCGTAGTACATATATATCGATGATTCGTACATAAATTAATTCATCATTTAAGATTATTTTTAACCATCCGTTACAGTATCTACATAGAGAGCTGGCATTATAACTGTTCCAGGCACCACATTTCTCATCTGCCAGTTCACTTGGCATTATAAAAATTAATTGAATGATACATAACGGTGTAAAATCGTTGATTAATGGACTTAACCGGGCTGCAAGCAGACAATCGGCCGTGGGCGCGTGATTCAATGGTCGCCCACCGAGCCACCACTGCCTTACATAGGCAGACACAACCACCAGCCTTGTGCAACCCACGCGGTGCCTTCGCATTTTAGTCTTCGATAATTCGGCAATATTCTCTTCCATGAACTGTGGAATTGCAGATATCGCGAATGGCGTGTATATACACCTACTTTCATTAGCCTGCAATTTTATATAGTGACACGAAATCTTATTTTTCCAAATCAGAAGACCGTAAACCGGGTCATCCTAATACGTATTATATACTAGGTATATGTACTTATACATGAACCAAGTTCAAAAATAATTTTATATTATAGGAAAATATACTTTTTTAGGTAGTGTACTTTATAGTTTGTACCTACCATTTCCTATATTTATTATATCGCGTAACTATACCTACTTATATGTAGGTAGGTATGTTCATATCTTATATGTATAATTATATAGTAATAAGTAGGTATATAATAATTGAGTAAGTTATGATATGAACGTACCTGAACGTACAAAAATATAACATATATTTATTGTTGAAAAATATTTTTTAACACAAGCTTTTAAAGAATTTGTAATCGGAACCGCAAGCAGTAGTTTATGATGCAACACTAGTAGTTTATGATTATCCGTCAAGGAGTTCCATTGCCTACCTTCCGTCTCCATCATCAGATCAGCTGGCTGTCACCATAATATTGCATTGTCATCGGACTTTGACAAGTATGCAAATTTTCAACTCCGTAGGATAAGAGGAAGTGGTTCTAATTCAGGGCCCCAATTCACTATGACAACTTGGCGATTCCTTGCTTCGAAATCACGTAAATTAGGTACTTAATTAATAAACAACGAATCTGCGAAATTTATATTCTCTATGACGCGTCATAGACGTGATTTCGAAGCAAGGAATCGCTAACTTGTCATAGTGAATTAGGGCCTAGCTTGCAAGATTCCACCCGGACTTAAGTAAGTACTCTACTGCGGAATAGACCCGAAGTTCGAACCTTTATCTGCAGAAATGTTTACCCAGCAGATTGGGAAAGGATTTACAAGATTACAATAGCCCTTTGTAGTAGAGTAGTAGGTACTTATATAATACATACACTTAGGTAGGCACTTACAGCTCTTGTTTGATCATGGCCTATTTTCCATTATGATGTCACCCATCTTCACTTGACCTATTTCGCCCTAATACGTCGATTTACATGAATGACAAATCATTTCGATGAATAAGCTTAATTGTTCTGTTTCAACTGCATGGGAGGAAAATAGAGCAATAAAAACAATCCACAGGCATCAATATGCAATGTTTATTTCTTTGCTACATAAGTAGTAAGTATAAATATATTTTAGTAGTAAGTTAGACAATAATAATAATATAAATAAAAATATAAATAAATATGCAATTCACAGCATCTGTGGTGTAGTGGTTGGGCAGGTTGGCTCAAATCTCATACACCATTGAGGTTGCGGGTTCGATTCCCGCGACGCATGGTACAAATGTTTGTGCAAAGAAAAAAAAACAAGCATTTTTTCATGTCTAGGTGTTATGGGACCATGGTCCTCATAGTTCACGTTTCCCTACATACAGGGCATCCTAGTTAGGGGCCAATATCTATGTTTATGATCGTTAAGCGTATTTAATTAGGTATGTAGGCTTCGAGACAGTCAGATCAAACTTGTATAAAGGTAATCGGGGCACTTGTGGGGGCCGGGCAGTGAGAAAGGTTTACTCTACATAGGTAGGTTCCACTTCCCATCATGATGTTGTCACTTTAAGGATGGCGGAAAGATGATAATGCTACTTCTCTGTTAGTTTCTTGGTGATCCATGTAAAAATGTTTCACCACAAAAATTACTCTTCTGCATCAATTTTTTTATTCAACTGAGCAACGAGATAAGCGTGTCGTTCGCCTTCCAGAAATATAGGTACGTAAGTAAAAATATAGGAAAAATATATAATGAAAAAAAAGATATAAATAAATATAGGAAAAATATAAAATATAGGGAAGAAATATAGGTACGTAGGTACGTACGTACGTTAGTATTCATTGCTATAGGTGTCATGCAAAGTGTACTGCGCTTATCACCCCAAGACATCATCTGGCTACAATGCCCTTCAAACCGGAACACAGATTGCGAACTAATGCTTGACGGCAGATTAACTGGCATAGTGGTGATATCCACCCAAACAGTCTCTCGCATACGAGAGACCTACCACCTAGCCTAAACAACAAAAGCTTATCCAATTGGCGTCGTTGGTACACTATGATTCAGTTGAATTGCACCCGCTGCTCTAAGTGGTAGATGGCGTAAAAAAAATCAGGTCAAATAAACTGCAGTGTCGAACAGTATACCACTTTTATAAGACCCTCCGCAATTTGCATCTATGCAGACTCCACAGTGACAATATACCTAGAACTGAAGATGAGAATATAATATCAATATAATATAATAATAATATCAATAAAAACGTGTCTTGATTTGCATGGTAAATAGCCAGGCCCAAAAAACAAATGACAGTTGTTTATAAGACACGCACCAACACCCGTGTCATGGTATGACTAAAACTTTAGCATCATATAGGTCCCACCCACCGCCTGAATGATCAATCGTTTTCTATAGAAATATTTTCACGCTAAGTCAATTTCTAGTAATATATTGAAACAGGGACAACTCAAAATGAGCCTCCTGTCATGGCAAGACTGGTTCACTTCTCTGGAGGTTGCAGTCCACCAAAACGCTATGCAAATGCTGTATCTGTGCCAGTTTACAATGATTACATTACAATTAGCTGTAAATAATAGCTAAGTATATAGGTAACCTTGCTAATTTACTTTGAGGCTTACTGTTACCGAATAAGGTGCAAAACAACCTACCTGTAACTACGTCATACGAGAGCTTCTGCACCTCGTGAGCTCATGACATAATTTTTTATAGTTATTGAACACCTCCTCACCTCACTTCACCTTACCTATTTTACCTGCTATTTGTCAGCCTCGAGAGCCGTCAAAAGGGGTTATTCTGTTTCCTCCAAAAGACAATTCCGGTCACCTCCAAATTTTAGTAGAATATTAATGTAAGTATAATTTTAATTCCGCCTCTCCTCCAAAATCTTAATCAGGTATTGTTAACAACAGAAACCTTATCCTTAAGTAATGGCATTTTTCATATAGGTATTTATAACTTTACTATAGGCTTGCATGATTATTAGCTCGTTTAGTTACAACAGGTACCAATCCAAAATACATAAAATGTACCTACTTGCGCTAATAATGGACAACATAAGTTCCTTCGCAAATTAAAATGGCAAATCAAAAGGCCGTTTAATTTTATGAGTTTGACTAGGAAAATAGCGCCTCTTATTTCCTTGCTGTTCTAATTCTTTATCTTTATTACAATTTAAGTAGTAGTAACTAATATAGGTAGTTGTGTAGTAGTAGGAACATTTATTTGTTTAATAATTATTGTGTCACGGACTGATCCTACATTACAGGACCAAAATCATTTTGATAAATAAGTGATTCCGCAGTTTGATTTGCAACGGACCAAAGATTCTCTGGAAGAAATCGCTCTAAACTCAAAGCGTTATGGCCGCTCGTTGTATTCAAGTATTTTTGTATTGTGTCCGTTTTAGTAGACAGGTATCCAATAAAATGTTATTGCATCATTGTAAGAGCATAAATTAATATTTGAAAAGCATTGTATTTTACTTATTTCTCTGATTTTACTCGTATAATATTGGAAGAGTTTTATCTTTGTAAGTATAAAGTGTTCTACTGTACCCATTGTAAGCTTTTTTGGAAATATTCTGTAAGTAAGAAGGTAGTGTACATTATGTTATTACAGTTATAAGATTTTTTTGATAACCTGTGCTGTCCACTGCTGGGCAAAAAGGTCTTCCCCAGTTATTAGATATGAGTTATGACCTTCCATTCGTATTTCTTTATTAAATAGGTACAAGCAAAGGAGAAAAATTTAATTACAGAGCAAAAAAGTAAATACCTAAAGCTTAACGTAACATCTGTTAAGTTTATCTAATCAGTGTCCTTTTAAAACCAATGTTATTAATGTTAGCGTCATCGGAGCCGACGATGACTAAATTTCAGCAGTAAATGCGACTCAATAAGGTTAAGTTTAAGCCATTTTTGGTATGAGTCCAACTCGCCGTCGCCGCGCCGCCGCCGCCGCGCCGGCCGCCGGTGGTGAGGTGAGATGTGAGCGCTGCGCTTACGTGTCGCAAAGGTTGGTGGGCGACATAGAGCGCGAGGGGGGCCTGCGCCGGCGCATGCTCAGACTCCGCGAGCCAGTTGCGAACAGCGCGCGCGCGCAGCCGCGACTTACGACACGAACGACTCTCGCGACCATTTATTTATTAATTCGTTACATGGCAATTGTTTGACTTTTCTGTTGTGATACATTTAATTTAAGAATATTTAATCGCGTTTAAAATAAGAATCTCCTATAGTTATTAGAATTAATTCGTAAAATAGTGGGACCAAAATGACGATAAAAAATAAAAAGACTAAACAATCAAAATCCTCTGAGGTGTCTTCGTCTAGTGCGTCGACCAGTGTTCAGAAGACCAGCACAACCTCGTCGGTGCAGCAGAGCAGCAACACGCTGCAGAAGGTCTCCTCCGGCAGGAAGGTTCGCTACATCGACGTTAAGGTTGAGGAAGATGACCCGTTGATGATAACCGACGTGACCGACCACGCTTCGATAAGTGGCTCGACTATTTCTGAACATTATAACAGTCATCCACACTACATCATCACGGAAGCACCGTCGATGAATGATCTTTCGCAAATAAGATCTCATGAACACAACGTTAGCGACATGGCACATTCGACCACTGGTGAGTTTAACTCCAGTTCAGTTGTGCAAGAATCTTCTACGTCACACCAACAGAGTTCCAAAAGCGAAACATTCCAGAGCTCTTCGACTTCTGTCCAGCAATCAGGTTCTGGCCACAGTCAATCCTTTGACAGGACTGTTGATTCATCTGCACCGAATCAGACTTTGAATACTGGTTTCGTTGATAACTCTGCCGGTAATGTCTCAGGCTCTAATACAAATTTTACAACACGATCACGCAATGCCAACGCTTCCAATAATTTCTTGCAATCTGAAAGAGAGAATCTGATTTCACAAACTCAGACTGGGCATTCAACCAATGTAAAAGACTCGAAAAATATTAATCAGCGCGGGAATGTAACTTACAGAAACTCACCAGAGCCGTCGCAAAGAAATCAGACTGTTAAATCTGATACTTCCAATTTCTATGGCGGTGAAGGTAACTTGGACAAAAATAAGAGTAAGCAGTTCACTAGTACATCCCAATCAAATGAATCTAAGAGTAGCAACATCACAAAATCTTCTTCGTCTTCTTATGTTGTTGAGATTGTTGATGGAAAGGAAAGGATTATCGATAGTTCAAACAGAGAATGGGGAGATGCTCAAGAACATTCCTCAAAAGAAGCTTATGCCAGTGTGAGTGGCACTGGTATTAAACCTCAATCAGTGCACAGCATCCAAAACCGAGATATGCAGTCGAACTACGACACTGGTAAAGATGGACAAAAACCAACAAGTGGAATGATACTAAAAGAGGACTCAAAACTTTTAAAAGACGGCAAAGAAATTAGTAAACATGCCACCATGATTACAGAAAAAGATGACGTCAAGCATCAGCAATACATAAAAGATCAGTTAACTTCAGGAGACGATCAGAGACATTCAATAACTACTTCTGATAATACGAAACATCAGCGATACGTTCAGGGACAACTTACTCCTGGAAACGACCAGGTGCAATCTAGGATTATTTCTGATAATGTGAATATCAATCAGACTAACAGAAGTAATATTGAAAATGTTACCACTAGCCACGAAACGGTTACTGATCAAAGACGAAACACAAGTCATACAGATTCTTATGAAAATGTTGCAACCAACAAGCAGCTTGTTCAAGATAGAAGACGTAACGTAAATCAAACTGATTCGTCAAACTTTTATGGCTATGACTCTACCATTCAAAATGAACTTAAGAATGTTGGTGCTATTTTACAAGTCAAAAATTTAGACAACGTCAACTATTCTACAAAAATTATGAAGAGCAATACAAGCAGTGCTCAACAAGCTACAACGTCTTCTTATGTAGTTGAAGTTGTAGATGGCAAAGAACGAATCGTGGATAGCTCTCATAGAGAATGGGGAGATAGTAAAGAGCATTCGACGCATGAAAAGAGTCACAATGTCAGTGGTACTGGAATAAAGCCTCAACATGAATACTCCCGTCATGTTTTAGACAAAGAATCTCATTATGATACTGGTAAAGATGGAGTTCCAAAAAGTGCGACTCAAATCTCGGAAGAGTCTGTTTTGTACAAGGATGGAAAAGAAATAGCCTCTACCAGTAACACCTATATTGGCGATTTCACTAAGAAGAAGGCTATCACTGAACATGTCACAGACACTGAGGATATACATAATAACAAGCGGATTCAAGACATAACCGATAAAGATGTTCATTCAACCACTTATCAGTCAACATCTACTGATACTCAATCTCAAACTAGAGATACAAAAGACGTAACTAAAACAACAGAGTTTTTGACAACTGAAAAACAAAATTTAACAAAGGAAACTACTGATTCTCAATCGAAAGATACGTTGACTACCTATGAGAGGAGCACTGGGACTTGGAATGGAAAGTTTGTTTACGAGAAAGATGATGATAGGCCTAAGAGACCCAAGGAAATGTCACCGTTTGGCAGGCCCGAGGAACCCAGACACCATCTGAAACGCCAAGATACGCAGGAGAACATCATATTATCCTCGAGAGATATAAAGGATTTCACCTCTATAAGCGACTTGCGTAAAATTATTGAAACTTCTCAATATAAGAAAGATGTAAAAGTTAGCAACAAAAACATTGTTATCAATAGAAACATTGACGACCGGATACTTAAAGAAATCATTGACACCGTGAAGAAGTATCCTTTTAAGCGTATCGAGAAAGTGACATTTGGAACAAAAATCAATGAAGATGTTAAGGACCTATATGAAGGCATCGACACTGAAGAAACTACAGTCCTGACATCTACCAGCGGCGACGCTTCAAGAAAGACTTTCGAAATAGAGAAGAACAGAAGTCAAGTTGAAGTTACACGCTACATAACTGAGAACGGTATCACCAGAAAAATAACGACTTACGAAGATGCGAAGGTGGACGACAAGGTTAAGACAGACGTTTTCGTCGACAAGAGCGCGATTGACTTCAAAAATCGGGTAAGAATTTCTAATACTTATTTACTAGAAAAGTTGTTTAATTAAAAAAAGAATACTCTGTTTTACTTAATGATTTCTTATATTTAAGCACGATGTCCAAACGACGGAAGACGTCATACGGGAGTACGACGTGGTGGACCGTGGTATCACGGACACCATAACGGAAGAAGTCGTCAGGACCGTTTACGACGAAACCATCATCGATGATAGGAAAACGGTGCGTGATGACAGGACCACGATCGAAGAAACCGTCTACATAGACGAGACCAAGCCGCGGCGCGGTGGCCCCAAGAAACCTGAGAAGCCAGTTGAGCAGTGCATCTGCGAAATGTGCACCTGTGGGTGAGTACATTTTCAATATCATAATCACACTTTCCTTGATTTACAAACCTTTTGACACGATAAATACAGTGATTAAATGAACTGTAATGCCATGGCATTAGAATGCTCAACACGGATCGATCGTAGTCATGTAATTTGCAGTCGTTCACCGAGTTACCATGTTTGATCATCGTCTAATGGGGCTCTATTGTGTGGCTGTACCGCCGCCGGTCATCGCGGCCAGTTACAATACAAGTTACAATTTGGTGAATGTAAATAGGGAATTAGTTTAGGTATACTAATATCCGTTTTGTATTCGGGAATATTACGTCCAGTGGTACCTAGTGGTAACATTATGTTTCAAATATTGCCGCGCAAAAGGTCACCTCAAAACTTGTGACGTCATATGTAGGTAGAAAACGACAAACTCTTCGAAATAAAACTTACAAAGAGATTTAAATACGTTTTGTGAAGTTTGGGGACTATATTGTAGTAATGGAACGAAAAATTTAGCAAAAATACATTTTATGAAAAAAACGTAAAATAATCACAAGCTTGTTGTTTCGTTTCTGATGAAGAACAGATTAAAAATGTCAAAATGGTTAAATTTCATTTATTGATTAAAAAATATAAATCATTATTATTTCACAAAAATATTGATTGAATGATCTTTCTGGTTCAACGAACATTCGTTCTAACTACATTTTAGATTTTTTCACGATTACTGTCCGATCCCCTATTGTCTAATAGTTTTGAATTTTTATGTACTTATACCTATTTTTAATGACGTGAGCCTACCTACAAATTGAATTATGCGTCGATATGTTGAAAGTAAATAACAGTAAAGTAGTCACAGATTTTCTATGAATCAGAGTTTAAAATAAGTTTTACATCACATTGCATGAATAGTATGTACAAAAAATACTTATGCCGGTAGTTGAAATATGTTTTGTTACTATAATTCGAATCGCACGCTGTGTTTTGTATCAACCGGTAGAATCAGGCAGGTGTCACGAAATTATAAAGCAATTATACCTTACCCTTATTTTAAACAGACATAGTATTATTTATGTGAAAGATAAAATCTTCAGGGAGTGGTTACTAACTGATATAATATCAATCATAACGTTTTGTCAAAAGATAAAGGCAACGTTCTGTCTGTACATTCACTGCTATAGAAATAAAAAATATATAGGTGTACCTATATAAAATACTTTAGTTCATTTTCTTTTCTATACGTACTTAGTTATGTGCTAGCAATGAAGCCTAAAGTTTCCAATTAGAATTCATTTTCCACATTGAATTATGAATGATACTGTACGAACGTACATACGTAACGTAAGGTTGAGAATCTATTCACAGTTTTAGAATTTTAAACATTACAAGGTGAATAGAATACACGCAATAACATATCACCTGTAAGTATTAGTGAGTTTCAATTTATCTAAAGCAAAGAAACGGTTAAAGATAAGTAATACTGACAACATAGAAAGTTCAAAAGAAACGATAACAAAATAAATAATAACAAATATGTCAAAAACGCATGCTCGTCATGGTTAGATACTGAATGTGTTACTTCTGCAACATAAATTACAGAATTCCTAAAATAGTAATAAAATAACATCCGCTTCCAATGAGGATCTTTTTAGGAAACTTTAATCTTCCAACAAAATTATCTTCGTCAACGGTGTATAAATTACCCAGTAGGTAGGTATTTTCGAAGTATTCGCGTCCAATGATCTATTATAAACCGGACAGTTGGAGTCCTAATTGAGGAGGTATTCTAAAGAATAATGCCTCAGTCGTGCTCCGTAACTAGTGCCATTAAAAGACTACAAATTGTAATTGAATCTGTTAGTCGCGCTTGTGTTTTGGTAATGTTTTTTGCTAACGTTTCCTTTTGTTGGAACTGGTTTTGTTTGGGCAAAGTTGCACACACACCACTTCATTTTGCAAACTTAATTTTTCCGGGCTAAGTATATACTGTCAAAACGCCATTTACAAATTAATTATGTGAAATATGTACTAAAGATTAAGATTAGTACAACAGTGGGTTGCGACTTGTAACGCGGCCTACGCGAAATCAGGTTATAGAATGATTGCTACATTTACAAGACAAATGGTTCACTTCAGTAACAAAATATCTCTAAAAATGATTGTTTCCCACCTTAACAATTCCGGCAATGTCGAGAAAAATGCCTAAACCCTGGCAGTTTGCCCGGTTGACGAGGTACTACGTGATTTTCATTGCCTTTCTCATATCCAATGTCATGGCCAATGACTAACGCTCGATAACACACACATCACCGTACAGTGAACAATAAAACACCTCGTATCAATGCTTGTGTTATTGTTGTTTTTATTTGTTTTACTTTTTAAAGATATTATACTTATAGGTACCCATTTAAAACTTATATATACTTCACATTCTGATTATTGGGTTCAAAATACTGAACCACCTATTAAATTTCCATTTTTACCTCTGTTTTAATCCGACAATTTGATTCAAGTGAACACTTTTCAAGTATAATATATGCAAATTTATTATTTTCTAGAATTTCTAGTATCATTACCGTATCCAGTAAGAACATATGGTACGGTGAGTCAGTGGCGGTTTAGCAAGAGCCTTTTATTGATTGCCTCATACTCTACAAGTGTGGGTGGCTGCTGACACTTCCAAGTTGCATTCGGCGCCGTTCTCAATACCACTCGTTTAATCTGCACTTACCTACTTAGCTTTTACAATGTATCTACTGGAATTAGAATCTTAAAGAAGTTGTTTGTGTAGTTAAATTAAGCTCTCCATATGAGTTTATTCAATGTAATAATTAATCTGAAAAGTTTTGCTGCAACAAGTTTGATACTTCTCGTACCAAACACTATTATATTGTCATAATATTATATGGAATATAGTTCAGATATTCCACAATTAGTTATTGTGGAAATGTAGAGCTCCAATGTGATCAACAACGCTGTCAATTGACCTGACTCTATCAATCTAAATTAACGTTGATTACTAGTAATTGCTGGTCTAGATATTACACTGCAACAAATATTTCGTAACTATTTTGGATATTTTGTATAGAAAACGTGATAAAACATACCTATTATGTTTTTGCAAGGTCTTTTCTAAATTGCCGGTGATTAGCTATGTCACTCCGACGACTCACAATTACGCCATGATAAAATCACCTGGCCACAAAAGCATATGGTCCGCCTTAAGTGTGGATGTGCGAATTTAACGCTCGCTCTCAAAACAGTGACGGAAAACTTTGTGAGGAAACCGGCATGTCCAAGAATTAATTACAAAAATTCAAGGAATTGTGACATCCACCAACCCGCACTGGGCCAGCGTGGTGGACCATGTCATGGCTCTCTCTATGAGAGAAGGCGCGTGACCCAGCAGTGGGAACGTAATGGGCTGATGATGATGATGATGATCGCATATAAACATTAGATTCATAATACACAATTGATGACAATCGGTAGGTTACGCAAGGATTGTTTTACATATGTTTTTATATATGCTGAGATCTCGTCATTTGCTTCGATACATATATAATAACTAAGCCTGAAAGTATACTTTTCTGAATAATTACATGATATAATTATAGACGGTAGGCATGGGTGATGACTCAAATTGCTAACTTTATAATATTTTTTTAGAAGAAAACAAATGGCGACTTCACGACCTATATTTTTTTGATTTTATTGATTATTTCAAAAAGTGCCGAATAAATTTCGATAAAGTTTATACAGGACCACCTCTGAACAAAAAAAGATCATCAAAATCAATTCATAATTGGCGGAACGCAACAAACATAAAAAAAACAGTCGAATTGAGAACCTCCTCCTTTTCTAGGTAAAAATGGCTCTAGATCACAGCATTGAAAATTCAGTGACGAATCAAGATGTTAGAATGTGACGCTTCTTCGTTATTAGTTTAGTCTGTCTTTGCCTATGTTCGACTGGACCGATTTTTTCCTTATAAGACTTGCACGTATGAGGCAAGTGCTAACATTCTTTTAAACAACTGATTAAACACGTCGTAGGTTAAGAATTTCGAGTTTCAAATCACCATTATTTTGTCTATACACATACTTCTACTACGTTGGAAATGTTCTACACGAAAAGTTGTGACTCAAACTAATCCCCTTAAATTTATAAAAATTTATTCATTTTCACTTCTGTCATATTAATTTTGGCGTACCCACTAACGATTTCTAGCCATGTTTTAGTCTTATCGACCGTTTATGAATCGATAGAATGTCAATAATAAACAATATTTTCTAAGCTAAGAGCTAGACTGAAATAAATTTTCTTCCATCATCTGGCCTTCATTTCAGTAGTCTACGTCAAATCGTCAAATGTAGAATGTTAGGAACTTACGCGGAATTACAGGAAGATTCATTTGGCTGTGTTGAAACAGTTACCGATTTTTTTTCAATTCCAGCAGTTGACTTATCTACTGCTAGTTTAACTGCAGTGCATCACGCTATGGCGTGAGCATATTGTCGATATAGTACTTTATAAAAACAAAGACCATAAAAAGCTTTATACAATGTGGAACTATCTTTCATACTCTGGACCTTAGTCATTGCTCAGAACCCATACGTAAATATTTTTGAAGACAGGTCATCTATTCCTGTTAATAGCCTAAGTCTAATCTACGTAAGTTTTATCAAAACATCTGCCCTTTTATGCCTTATGAAATGTATTATTTTTCAGGCTAAATTATTAAACTCGATTCCGTGACTGGCAAAGTTGGGTGAACCACACCACACGTGAATGTAACTAAAACTCCTTTCAAGACAATGTTATAATATGGCTAAGCATGTTATATGTGTCGAAATCGTGTTGTCGTGCCTTACTGTACCCGGCACCTTCGTTTACCATAATAATATATAGGTTGGTAGGTACCCAGCTGAAACAACTACGTGTACCCACTTAGATATAATGTAAGTGTAATAGAAAAGGATGCTTCGGGCATATTTACATAAATGGATTGAAATCAGTTGAAACAGTGGGTTAACAGTTCCGATAAAATTATGAACGAATCATAAACTTCGAATCCGATTACAGAGCGTGTAACAAAACTTACGCTCGATATTTCCAAATCTAATAATAATGGAAAGAACTGACTTTCTTTAAACAGATTACCAACTTTGTGGCTTTACTTAATGGATGACCACCTTAGAGGCTCAGACGGAAGTATTAAAATTCCTCGCCTCGGCCCTGCTTAAGCTTATTACGTCATGTTTGTTCATTAAGAACCGACGGCCCTTGCTACATAAATAAGAAACATTGAAACGAAAATTAAATTAACAATTTATAGGAAAGTGGGAAGAAATCAAAACAAGTTCTGTGCAATTCTTGATCGAGAAAGCGGTTGGTTTTCTTTCAATTCTGCAAACTTGGTACGTACCGTACAGCTATGCGACTTCTGATTGTAACAGATGCGGCAAAAGAGAGCTGGTTATCTTTGTTGATACATTCGATAACACAGATAAATCTTGCACCAACCAAGGTCTAATGTGTGTTGAAAGTGTTGATGAGGATGTGGAAGATAATTTTAATTCGCTGAACACTTTGGATGCTACCCTTCTTAAACGTGATCAGTGAGTTCGTTGCAGATAAATTATTCAACATCAAAATAAGTTATCAATACCTAACTATACTTCAATGTTGTTATCAAAGATGTGCATATATTAATAGTTAGTACTTGCTACTTGAGCATTATCACAGCATTACCTTGATAAAAGTGCGATATTTTAGGCAGTTAGGTAACTACGTTCTTCAAACATTTTTATTTCATTTTGCTTCGATAGCCTGGTTTAGTCATGTAACTATGGACGGTTGTAGCACAAGATGTAGTTTATTAGTTACGCCAGCCGCAGCCTTCTATCAGCTGACCTTTACTTACAGACAGCTACTGCCTCAATGATTATAAATTATAACAATAAATTCTTAGTTGCATTTATTTACATGTGATGACGGATCATTATCTAGTGAAGCACAAACAGAATGAGCAAAATCTATATTCAGAGCCAAGACAAAGAGTCGATCACTTGTGATTCTAGTGAACGTCATTAGCTCATCAACCTCGGTTGACATTTAGTGGAGATAAACTTAGAACTCCGAGAATAAAGTAGGTACCGATAGGAATAACATATAATATTTATTTCTGGCGGTGAATATTTCTAAGCCATGGTTCATGATTCTCACCACAGCTTAGAAATATTAACAGATAAATAAGGAATAAATAAACATTCCCACTCACGGTACATATTCGTATATACAAGATTAGAAGTAGTAAGAAGGCCTGATTAACTACGTTTTTATGATAACGATAGAATTGTGACACAAACTGTATCATGATTATGTAACATTGATAATAGATTATATCATAGAATCCTAGATTACCATTTGCCTATTATTAATGTGTGCAGTAGTCAGCATTTTTTTTGTCTATTTCAGAAAGGACAAGCAAAGGTACCCATAGTCGAATGTTAATGAAGTTAGGGATAGCAAAAATATTAACCGATTTTTGAAATGTAATTTTTTTATTCATTCAAGTATTTAAGATGAACTTTGAACTATACGAGGAATAAGCTACCTAAACCTATTGAATTTTAGTGTTTGCGTAGACCGAGGAACGTAATATTTGATAAGGTAGGTAGCGATTAATTACGACTACCGAATATACATATTTCATAAGTCAAGGAAGAATAGACAACATACGAATTACCGTATATCCCCCTATTGATTTCAATTCTGGCTCACTTTTGAATAATGAAAAGCCGTAGGTTGTGAGACAACATAATTATATGTACCACCCACTACTGTAGTAGAAATGGGTCGATCAATTTCTTGTTAAATGATCTACTTTACTTTAACCTTCATTTATTTATACATAGTAATTGTAGAACTTTTTGTTTCAGTTTAATAAGCCTCCTTGTTTTATGTAATGTTATTTACACTCTCATTTAGCAAAAATATTTTTACAAGTGAAAAACACTGACTAAAACTTTTGTAAAATCTTCCATCTTGAAGAATTTGACGACATAGCAATATGGGTAAATTTTGAAGACTTGTATTTTAACGCTTATTAAGTTTTGATATTTTGTTTTCGAGCTACAGGCTATGATGGATGTTGTTGTTGACCTCCGTTTCGAAATGAAGATAATTACTTTAATAAACAGCCGTATGTAACTGCGGATCCTTAATGTTTTTTATATGTTTCTGAATGCAGCGATGATGTCATTTCCTCCTCTATTCCGATACAAAGATTGCGGCATCGAAGCCTCACAAGATGATTGGCATGCGCTTAATGACTTTGCATTTTTATTTCATCATTTTGGACTTACAAGGTCATTAAGATCTTTGTTTGAATTAAGTTATTATATTTACGCTTGTCTAGGTTTCATAGCGTGTTAGTGTTGAGCTGATCTAAAGTTTGATATCTTTGTTCTATAAATTTGCCGACATTGTGAAAGCCGGCGGCCAGTAGCAGAGCACCATTAGATTCACCTGAGCTGCGTTAGCGCAGGTTACTCGACTGTGACACGAGCTCTTAGTAACTGTAACCTCATCTGTGCTCACGTCCCCGTACCGTGACCGAGTGTTTTGTTATGGCTTGCAACACACTGGTAGCACTGAAAGGGCTTTGTCCTTTAGCTATTTGATTCCGTTGAGAAACATCTGTTGACTGGGAGCCATATCATGCTTATGCTCGTGGATAAGGTGCAAATCCTATTCCTGCGCGATGCCACGCCGCCGAGATGATGGGTTTATTGCACTAATTGATGCGATGTTTGCAACATGCCTGGCAGCTCACTCTGTCACTGAAAGAACTCCGTATTTTATCTTAGGAAACATCTGTTGAATAACACAGACAGAAACAGAATCTTGTTTGAAATCGGAACCGAGTTTACGATAATGTGATGATGAATTTATGTAGTGTTGATGCACATCATGCGCCACGTTCTAATTTAAATTAGTGACTAAAATGTGAATAAATTTAAGAATTAGAATGAGAAATTTCGCATTTACATCAACCAAAATAAACAAATGGCGCGCGGGACAAACAAATACTGAGAAGAATAAATCTGAGTTCATCCTAAGCTTACATCAACAAGTTCTTTCTCAATAACAAAAGTTAAGAGTCATACAACACACTGCTGTTGAATCATCGATCAACTCATATAATTTCTAAACTTTTAGAGATGAGGCATAAATCATCGAAGGCGACAATTAGTTATGACAATTGGATCTATTATTTGTGTCACAACCATGTTATCGCCGAACGTGACTTCTGCGCCTGATAACTTCTACAGCTCAGCATGCACGACACGTATCAACAGACAACACTTCAACAACCTGGATATCCATATCGGGTGACTTCGATGGAATCGCTCTGGCATATAAATATTATAAAACGCTCCAAGGCGGCGGCGCGGCGTAGATAATTGCACGTTACATTATCAAAACTTGTCTCGAATTTGTTTTTGTTAAGTCATTTTGAACAGTTGGTGACGTTGGCCATTTTGGAAAGCCTGAAATAACGCAAAAACAAATCATTAAACTTAGAAAGCTCGCAATAACAGTTTTTTTTTTAATTTAAGCACTACCTACGAGGAGTTCTTAGTTGAGCTAAGATTTATTACCATCACGTTTTTATAGCTTATTCTGAGAACTTTTGCGCTACTTGATATACACCTTGTATTGTATGCAAATCTCTGGTGGGAGCTTGCTCCGGGACACGGTCGAACCCATACGTGACGTGACGTGACATTCATAAGATCCGCGCTAATTTTGTTTATACGCCAAAACCTGATACCACGTAGCCGTTCGAAATTCTTCCACGATTTGGAAGCGAAACTGATTAGTATTCAGTTCTTGGAGATAGGATTATGTATGTTATCGACGATATTGTAATCCAATGCAATGTTACATAAAATATTTTTGATAGTGACGTCAGCCAACCGAGATAGCGACTTTACTGCATTATGTTATTGTAAAAGTCTGGAAGATAAGTGAGTTTTATTTCTATATAGTTCTTGATTGCAGTTTTATGGTCACCTGTCGTGCGCAAAGTGAGTGATAGCATCACATGAAGCTAACGAGAGCAAATGAGTAAAGTGTCCGGTGAAGCATTACTCGCCTACTTCTCGGGCTCAATTGAAAAATGCTACGTCCATCTTTGAATTGACCTTACAACGTCCTACTACTTCATCATATACAAAGTACATAAAAAGATTCCGTAGGCGCCTCAATTATTCCAGGTATAAGCTGCTCACGATCGCCGATAACGTCTGAATTCACAAGTTGTTGCTAACTTGTTTTAAATAATATTTTGGTTGGGATTCTCGTCTTCGCGCATCGTGGGTTGGTAATATGGTTGCCTAGGTACTAGGTAAAAAGTACAAGTATACATTAGGAGTGGTACACGCCACATAACTAAACCTAGGAGGGCGATTTTAATCAATTAATTTTTGGTGTGGTGGTGATACGTACTGATAACATAGAGATATCATTTATTATCAATGGTAATTCGGTATTTTCATGTGTGTTGCTTTATTTCAATAGCTGTATAGAATGTGATCTTGTCTGGAGAGCTTCAGTTAATTTGTTTTTCTTTGTAAAGCACCAACATTTCTCATGGACTTATCGTTGCGTGAGAGCCATGGAAAGCATTCATTGTAAACAAAATCGGCACGGCAATTAGAAAGATACGTGACGTGTAAAGTGGTGCAGGCTGCGACCTCAGGCGTCTCTATTCGCGGCGATGATCTCACCGCAGTGAGCCCACGTCCTCGCTCAAACTCGTTTGTTGTTTACTTGCCACGATGTAAGAACTTAACGTTTTCGAACACAGGATGCTTGTATCAACTGAGTCGGTCTTACGTCATCGCTTTTCGCTCTGTCGAATTTCTTTATTAAACAATACTCCGACCTTAAGCTCTTTCCTCATCTAAGCTCGCTAGAGTTCTCGGAGTATTGTTAAGTCTCCCCTACAATAATCCTTACATCCTTACTAATATTATAAACGCGAAAGTTTGTATGTATGGATGGATCTTTGTTACTCTTTCACGCAAAAACTTCCGAAACGATTTTGATGAAATTTGGTATGTAGGTACTTTAGGACTTGGAATAACACATAGGCTACTTTTTATCCCGGGGAACCGCGGATGGAACCGCAGGGCGCAGCTACTTTAGAATATAAATAGAATTTCGCAACGACACGTCACGTTACTTGCGAACATTTGTGTTGGAATGCAGGCTAAAACCGGCTTTAGATCTCGGTGTTAAATTTATTATGAGATCTATTTTTTGTCTATTTTTCTGAGGGCGGAAGTCAACTACAAACCATTGGTGGCTTTTCAAGAGCAAATCAATTTGCGGCAGGAAACTTATTCGTTTTTGAAATCAATGCAATTAGGTATATGTGCCACATTACGGTCTCGCAGAGGTCAATGCGAATATGGTCAGATTAAGAGATTGCAATCACCGGAGCACGATCGTTGTGTAATTTTCAGAATGAGTTTTGCATGGTAGTGGCTGGTTTACAGACAGGTACGCCATATGGTCGACGACCTTGTCTAGCTGTGATTGTGAGCTGTGAGGCCTGTGAGCCGGTGTCTGTAGAACTGTTCCTACACCCACGCGCGTTTATATTTTAGATTTTTTTACACCAGTTCAGATAACAACAATTAGATACATCATATGTTTTACTGTGTCTCATACGAAGCGGCGAGTCGCGACACCTTCACGCCTCACGTATAGCAGTATGATTATGTATCTTATCTGTGCGGGTTTTAAATAACAATAACCTTTTAACAAAATGTAAAAGAAACGAATGTATAGGTAGGTAATAATAGGTGTTTTGAATGGAAGTTCTTTAATTTACATTGATAATTTTTTGTTTCCGTAGATACGCGTCGGTGAGTTTCATTATTATGATGTGTGGAAGAAGTCGGTTTGAATTACACAACGGCTGGTCTGCGGTTTCGTATGTTGTCTCTGTGGGTCTGACATCAGGTAGTTCAGGTAGGTACCTACAATACATGAGACATGTTTGGTTCGGCATCGAGCCATTTTTGGGCGGGCTGTCGAGACAACTTTCAACTCCTGCGCATTGGGGTCGCGCTTTTTATGTGATCGCCATACACATATGGTAAGGATTCTGATGAATCCGAATTTAATGTATGGAGAGAAATTTTCAGACTTCAGAGTTATATTTTGGGAGATATTATTGTCATCTGGCTAACTATTTATCGTGTATATTTTTTGTTGGAAATTGAAGAATGCCTGTGTAACGGTTTTGTCGTGTGGCCTTAGAGATTTTTTGTGAATCCCAACGCCGTCGTTCGCTGTTTCGTCTTTTTCAATTAATAGGTAGTCATGATTTTCAGTCACCTTATCTCATTTCTTGGTCCATCCAGCTAGAATGATAATGAATCGTATATTCATTAGTAAAATCAAGTCAGTCATTTATTTATTTTTTTCCGGTTCGTACGTTAGTCAGTTTTACAAGGAACTGATTTATAAAACGGATCCTCTTGCCATATTTCATTTTCAGCTCGAATGAGAATTTTTCGCTGCGAATGACGTTGGAATGCACCAAAACAAGCGCATGAACGCAATATTGTGCGTTAGTCACATTTGGTGCTTTATTTTAGCATTAGCAGTCAGACGAGAAATGTTGAGTAACATCCAAATATATCCAGGCGCCTCTGCCACCCGTAATGATATGCTCTCGCAATGACTCAGGGCTTATACAGAATACAGACGCTGAATTCGTCCCCGCGCCCCTAAGCGTCATCATCATGGCTGTGTTTATGATTTAATGGTTTAGTTTTTATTAATTATGGGTACCTATATTACTTGAAATTGTATTATTATTAACCACTAGCTCCGCCTCGCGGTTTCCCGGGAAAAAAGTTTTCCAGGAACTCATGTACCTACATACCAAATTTCGTCAAAATTCGTTCTGTAGTTCTGCGTGATTGAGTAACAAACATCCATCCATCCTAACAAACTTTCACATTCATAATACTTGTAGGAAAGTATACAGACATCTTGATATCTCCGCCATTTTTTCGTTGGCAAGAAATTCATTGATAATGTTGTCATGTTGCGGGTCTATCATATCAACCCAGGGACTTTTTTACATTTAACAATTTAATATTTGCGACAAAGCAACTATGTGCTGTTTCCTGTATATTTGCAGAAAATTCGTCATCGTTGCCTTTGGTTTCCATCTTTGGCCCACGTATCGACGGATGACATTTATTATTTACCTACTTCTAATCGTTTTCCTGTTGTGATTGTGATGTTATTTCTCTAATATTAGCTGCATGTTGGCATCTAGCTCAACCTATGTAAGGGCACAGAATAGTAGTGGAGTGTTGTCCACGTCACACTAATATTTATTTATTTATTAGGTTTTAGGAAGACTATCAACTATTGAAATCTATGTAGGCACTTAATTAAATATTACAAAGTCATTTAAAAGTCTCCACTGTTAGTAATATGTTAGTTACAATAAGCTGATCTAAAAAGTAAACGTAATTTTAAATTAATTTTGACTCTTTCATTTTAATATATCATAATATTATAAATTTATGCGAATGTTTGTGTTTGTTACTTCTTCACTCTGCTCCACGGATTTGGAAATTCGGAACAGATATAGTTTATACCCTGGATTAACATTAGGCTACTTTTTATCCCGGGCAGCCACGGGGCGCAGTATAGTTCATAAGTATTGGTTTACTTTACGTTTCTTGTTCGTGTCTCTCGACAGACGAGTATTAGTAAAGAAAGTTTTCTTTGTTGCCTTGTCAATATAAATCTATTTAGCTTTTATTGGTGTATTTATATTACCCATTTAGTAAATGGCAAAGCATTAGGTGTATGCAATGTCTTAGTCAATCATGGGCAATTATTATTCCATATTCGTGTCTTGCCATACAATAGGCAATTGCCTAATGCCTAGTGACTACTTGACTAGACTTCTACTTTCTCCTTCGACTGGTGACGTCACCATATAAATGTAGATATTATTATGTAGGCAAGCACAGGATAAGCTGTATTGCATTGCAAATATGGCAAGCTGAGATACAATATGAGAACGTGCAAAGAAACCTATAAATAATCGCCTAGCTCTCATTTCCTAAATTTAAGATATACCTAGTGTTTTATAAATTTTATATACCTACATGTTCGTTTTTTTATTTTTTTTATAATACTGAATGACGAGACGAGCTGGTTGTTTGCCTGATGGTAAGCAATACGCCAGCCCATAACAATAACAGCACCACCCAGAATTTTGTTTTGTAAAATCCTGCGCGGCACTGCACTGCGCTCGTCACCCTGAGACAATTAGCTGTTGAGTCTCATAATGCCCAGTAATTTCGCTGGCTACAATGCCCTTCAACCCGGAACACAGTAATGCTTGCGCACTACTGCTTGGCAGCTGAATAACTGGCAAAGCGGTGGTACCCACCCAGACGGCCTCTCGCATACGAGAAACCTACCACCAGTGAAGGTATTGTGACTCTAAGGTCTATTAAGACTCTCTAAGGTATTGTGATATCGACCTCTGATATGATTACTCTGTTTTTTTATTATTGCCTGAAATAAATGAATTTATTATTATTATTAAAAACACTAATGCCAATAAATTAAATTGATTATTTTGAGACATGATAATAACTAGGCATAGTTAAATAAGTAAAATATAAAATAAATAAAAAATATATGGAGGCTCCTTTGGTCCTTCTCGTAAAGGAGGACAATGACTCCATAGCATGTAGCAACTTAATTAATACATAAGTCTTATAGGTAATACCTAAATATCGTAGAGATCATAATAGCAGTATAGTAAATCATAATAGACGGTCGTCGTAATAAATATTATACCTAATACATCCGTACATGGTTGACATTGCGTTTCGCTTCGACCTTTATAATGCGAACAGTTAAGGAATGGAACACCTTATCAGCGTCTTTGTTTCCCGATTCTTATAATCTAAGTGTCTTCAAGTCTCGAGTGAATCGGTATCTTCTAGGCAAGCATGATCCATCGTCGCCCACGTCGTCACTTTCCATCAGGTGAGACTGCGGCCAAATGCTAGCCTATTCGGTAATAAACTTGTATACATTTTATAAAAAAACACGACTTCAATGTATCTTATAGGTCAAATATCGATGAAATTTACATGGGACCACTTCGTACCTACATACTGAACCCAACGCAAACAGAATTCAAATCGGTTAATTAATGACGGAGTTCTGAGGTAACAAACATAAAAAAAAACAATCGAATAGAAAACTTTCTCCTTTTTGATGTCATTAAAAATAATAATACCTATACACATATATTTTTAGGTGACTAAACAATAGAGAAATGAGCTGCTAAACATGAAAACGTAGGTTAATATGTATACCCATTTAAATGACATTATTAGCTTGGAATGCAAAGAGGAAGCTACCAAGTACCTCGATAGAGTCAAGTCAGATGCTATTTATAGCGCTGGCATGGCGCAGGCGCAGATTAGAAATTATAATTACTTATGCTAAATAACCAACAGCTTAAGTCCCGGATCCAAAATAATCACAATATATATCATAATGTCTTCTCTTAAACTACACAACAAACCTTAATTTAATTCTGTTAAAGTCTCAGTAAACAGCTAAATGTAAAACATTTCGTAGATTATTCGACATACAATGGTGTCTTATTTTTATGTGACGAGCATGTCGTTCGCCTGATGGTAAGCGCCACGCCTTCCCATAACAATTGCAGTGACACCCAGAACTTTAATACTTACCTTAAAAGCACTGCGTACTGCGTTGCACTCATCACTTCAAGACATCAGATATTAAGTCGCATATAACGCTCAGTAATTTCACTGGCTACAATGCCCTTCAAACCGGAACACAGTAATGCTTGCGCACTAGTGCTTGGTCTAGGTAGGTACTTATTTGCGGTCTAGCGATAACTCTCCTAACGCAAGAACTAAAAACACTGCATCACGACGGGATAAATGTAATCAAGCACATTGTTGTAATGGTTTAATGAGTGACTTTAGTCATACTTTTTAGCTCGTATGCTCTCGTGTCAGGGTCTCCTTCGCAGAATAACTTCATTAGCACTTGATTCATTACTTATTCATCGCTGTTTATTTTTAAGGAGAGGTTACTGCAATGTCAGGAAAACAGCTGTTTTATATACTCAGTTTATGTAGTGTCCACTTTTATCATTCAACTTGAACCAAATAATTGAGTTTTAAATGCTAGCTCTTGATGTGTGAAGGGCTAATAGCATCTAACAGCTATTAAAATACCCACACCATTTATAATCGTTATTGTTCTTATTCGTTGCATCATTGATCCTTTCGCTGCTAAAACATAAATAACTATAGGTATAGTTTGACCAACCTGTACTAACCCAGCAATACTTATGTACCTACCTAGATATTGGGTAAATAACTTATTCGGTAGAGCGAGCCGGTTTCGCCTGATGTTATTGATAGTCGGCCAAAGCCAATTCTCTCCATATAGGTACATATTTTTTAACTTTTCTAGAAGGATTTAGACCATAAAGTCCGTACTCTCCGTAGTCGAAAATAACCAGTATTTCCTTTTCAAATATTCGTAATACGAGTACACAAGTACCTATACACAAAGTTTGTAGGTATAGGTACATACTCGTAATATACTTGTCCATAGATAAATAGTAATCACTACGGTTTACGTACCTACCTACGGAGAATTTAATCAAAATGTAACTATCATATCATAGAAATCTAATGTACCTAAGTGTTAGACTTAAGTATTCTGTGGTAGAGATAAAGGACTTGTATAAGGCTCGTTGGTACCTATCTATCATTTATATAAATTTTAGTTCCTGAACACAAACACTGTTGCGAATATTTATTACACTGTTAAAATTGAAACAACATGAATGCACATGTGGAGAAAGTGAGATAATTCGCGCGTGAAAATAATGATAAAGCCGATGATTATATTGGCAGCGAGAGCGATGAGTTCGATCGCCTTCCAAATATTTGCTGAAGACACATGTTAAATTAACTATCTTTATAAGTTTACTTTTCCCGGGAAAAAGCGGTGTGCTTCCCGGCAAGTATTATTGTATCCGGGAAAAGTTTATTTTTACTTGCTCGTCTCATCACTCAGTTTCATAAAAAGATAAGAAAAAAAAGTGAATATATTTGATAAATGTTTATGAAATAGCCGTACATTGTCAACCGTTAATCTCCGAGCTTCGTCAAAAGCTTTTCCGATTACTGGCGCCGATAGTCGCCACGCATGGCCGCCCCGTAATCACGTAATAAACGTATTGTTATCTACGTAATGACGGCCTTACACGTAGTCACCGGTATTTTGTATTCAGAAGCCACCAGTAACTGTCTTGTGCCGTTAGCGTTGCATTTCTATTCCATCCTCTGCGAAAATCGTAGCCAATGTTGTGGTGAACATCAATTTTGCGGGATGGTACTTTTTCTGAGGTAAATTGCTTTTGATACAATAGGTTGATCTTTTCAAATGACAAATCTAGAATACCATAAGGTTAATACAGTTTACGAAGGCCGCTGGCTTCATTAACGCTGGCCTGTAGGTCGATATTCTATTTATCTTGGGCTTTGGCTGTATAGGTATCATTAGCCTCGAAATCGAACTATGTTCCTGTCAACAAATGATCCACATTGACCCGATTGATGACCTTTCCAAGAAATTATTCCAAGATATCGATCGCAATTAGGTGGTAGATGGATTTAGGACATGTTTGCCCCCCATCGCTAGGCGACACTGACTCAAGCAGCTAACTTTTGAACTATTAAAGAACAATCACCATATTTGGCTTGCTACGGAACCACGCAGTTTGAGACCTACCATATGACGAGATGGAGGCTCTACTCCTTTCTATCTTGTTATTAAACGTTGACGACCAATATATGCGTAGATATGTATAATATACGCTAACTTGTAGTTTCACGATATAATGTAGGCAAGTATATTATAATGTATAGTGTAAAGTGACGTTTGTCCAGACTGGACGGGTGAAGGATATGAAATATATAGAGATCAAGTTTCCCTTCTTGCAAGTAGCAACAAACAGATAAAGGCACTCTGTGTGTCTCGAAAGTGGTCCCATTGAGTCACTTCTATATCTGGATTGGCTCTTGTGAATTGCAGTCATCCACATCTGCCCTCTGCAACGCCTCTGTACTAAGGAATCTGAATTAAACTTGCGTTCGTATGATTTACAACGTTGCTCTGAAAGTGAGCGATAAAATGCAAAGCGTGAAGCAAGCATGCCTAATAAGATTGTCTTAAGACGCGAATGACGTCAGTGAAGCCCAGAGTGGTAAAGGAATAAGTGCGTTTGTTATGAGTATGAAAATGTTACTAAATAAAATGGTACTGAATTACTGTTTTAGAACTGTGATAGACTGATACTGGATTAACTGGCATAGGAGACAAAATGCTTTTTTATACTCCCTAGCGACTAGTTCGCGGAGCAACAAAGTCTCATGAAAAATTCAGTGACTTACTATACAAATAATCGTTGTTATAGTAACCATAGGTAGGTCACGTCACGCTTGCTTTCAGGTAGGTAGAGCATTGAACTTAAGCGTTGCGGAATAAATTATAAATTAAATCTGTATACATGTAAATTTAGATAAGTAGTTTTGTCTATTCTACTTATATTGTAATGCAGGTAGATATACACACATAGACTTATATATATATATATATATACACACACACACATACACATGTAAATCTACCTGTGTAGAGTCTGGTATTTATTAAGTTTCATTTAAGCCAATTTCTTCAGCTCTGCGTAAATGTAGCTAGAATCAGGGCAGTCTATTAAGCCAAACAAATGACAGTAAATAAGTTAGGTCTACTTTGAAGCTCATGATACATTTATACTACATTCTACGGGCGTATAGGGTCATACGTACCTACTTGTTGAAGTTATGTCGGTAAAACGAAGCCTTCTCGGTTTCACAGGCGACGCGCGGCGACTGCGGCAGTGCGCGCCGCGCCACCGTCTCGCCGCCCGGTCGGTATAGCCTTCTTCAACAAAATACTTGCGAAAGATAGGCTTTGCTAATAGTATCTGGTTAAAACTTGATAGGCATGAAATGTAGGTAAAATACATACTTATAAAAAAATTTTAAATCAGTTCACAAGTAATAGATATAACTTATCAGACGAGTTATCCGTGGTGGAGTAAAATCACAACAATTTTATTCCTCGTTCAAGTCTTTAGTACAACGACTTTAGAAATATTCTAAAGTGAATTGCAGTGAATGTAACGATGAATGTTACTAAACGAATGAAATGGCGCGAAATTCACTTGAGGAACAGCTGTGTAGTGCCCTGAGCACCACTGCATTGTAACTCGCATTAATGCCGAGGTGAGAGACTGTCGAGGTGAGCGCAATGGACGCGTGCGATGGCCGAACCCCTGACACTGCCGCCGCTGCCGCTGCCTCGAAGGTTCCCGCTCATTCTACATCCCTATCGTGTCAAAAGGTGTCACAAATGTACATATCAAGATTATTATTAGTAAAGATTTAGCTAATCCCTAAGCGTGTCGTAAATATTGTCAACAGGCGTCACCGTTGCCCACACAACGATGTCCCGGAGCCATTGTTCGATGTGGAGCACACGACGAGCGTGGTCTCCGCATACCAGCGCGATTACGACGAGAAGCACGTGAGCCGCACCACCGCCGTGCACCACGAGGACCACCTCCGCCTCGAGGGCGACTTCCAGCAGCCCGAGCGGCCCCAGTGGCAGCCCGCCGAGAGACCTAAGCAGAAAAAACCAGAAGATAATCTAAAACCAGAGGGCGACTTCGAAAAGAGACGGCCAGAAGAATGGCGGCCGGGCGAAAGGGCTCCAGTTCGCAGACCCGAAGACAATCTACGTCCCGAGGGAGATTTTAACACACCGGATAAAGAACAATGGCGTCCCGCTGATAGGCAAAAACCCATAAAGCCGGAAGACAACCTTAAGCCTGAGGGAGACTTTGATAGACATCGACCTGATGAATGGCGTCCCGCTGATAGGCAAAAGCCAAAGAAGCCGGAAGATAATTTAAGACCAGAAGGTGAATTTGACTCTCCTAAGAAAGACAAATGGCAACCTGCTGACCGACGTGAACCTGTCAAACCCAAGGATAATTTAAAACCAGAAGGCGATTTTGAACAGCCGAAACACGATGAATGGCGTCCAGCTGAACGACCAGTTCAAAAGAGACCTGAGGATAATTTGAGACCAGAGGGTGAATTTGACTCTCCTAAAAGAGATAAATGGCAACCTGCTGACCGGCGTGAGCCTGTTAAGCCTAAGGATAATTTGAAACCAGAAGGCGATTTTGAACAGCCTAAACACGATGATTGGCGTCCAGCTGAACGACCAGTTCAAAAGAGACCTGAGGATAATTTGAGACCAGAAGGTGAATTTGACTCTCCTAAGAAAGACAAATGGCAACCTGCTGACCGACGTGAACCTGTCAAACCCAAGGATAATTTAAAACCAGAAGGTGATTTTGAACAGCCAAAACACGATGAATGGCGTCCAGCTGAACGTCCAACCCAAAAGAGGCCTGAGGATAATTTGAGACCTGAAGGTGAATTTGACTCCCCTAAAAGAGATAAATGGCAACCTGCTGACCGACGCGAACCTGTTAGACCAAAGGATAATCTGAAACCAGAAGGTGATTTTGAACAGCCAAAACACGATGAATGGCGTCCAGCTGAACGACCAACTCAAAAGAGACCTGAGGATAATTTGAGACCTGAAGGTGAATTTGACTCTCCTAAAAAAGATAAATGGCAACCTGCTGACAAACGTGAACCTGTTAGGCCTAAGGATAATTTAAAACCAGAAGGCGAATTTGAGCAGCCTAAACATGATGAATGGCGTCCTGCTGAAAAAGTGACGCAAAGAAGGCCTAAAGATAATTTAAGGCCTGAAGGCGATTTTGAACAACCAAAACATGATGAATGGCGTCCGGCTGAACGACCGACTCAGAAGAGACCTGAGGATAATTTGAGACCAGAAGGTGAATTTGACTCCCCTAAAAGAGATAAATGGCAACCTGCTGACCGACGCGAACCTGTTAGACCAAAGGATAATCTGAAACCAGAAGGTGATTTTGAACAGCCAAAACACGATGAATGGCGTCCAGCTGAACGACCAACTCAAAAGAGACCTGAGGATAATTTGAGACCAGAAGGTGAATTTGACTCTCCTAAAAAAGATAAATGGCAACCTGCCGATCGACGAGTACCTGTCAAGCCTAAGGATAATCTGAAACCTGAAGGCGATTTTGAACAGCCTAAACTTGATGAATGGCGTCCTGCTGATAGACGTGAAGCAGTAAAGCCCAAGGATAATCTGAAACCTGAAGGAGATTTCGAACAACCTAAACACGACAAGTGGCGTCCTGCTGAAAAAGTAACGCAAAAGAAACCACAAGACAATCTCAAACCTGAAGGTGAATTTGAGCAACCCAAACACGAGGAATGGAGACCTGCTGAGCGACCAGTTCAAAAGAAGCCTGAAGATAATTTGAAACCAGAAGGAGAGTTCACCACCCCAAAGAAAGATGAATGGAAGCCAGCTGAAAAACAAGTGGCGAAGAAACCTGAAGACAACTTACGCCCTGAAGGAGAATTTACGAGAAGAACAGAAGATTACACAGTAGTCAGAGGTGAACGTGCTGAAATAATTCGTCGCACTGACAATCTAATAACTGAAGGAGAATTCACAGGTAATTTTCAAGTATTTCCTACATTTTATTTTAAATAATTGTACTTATGATGTGACGTAGCGATCTCCACGCTGCTCTTTTTAGAGTTATTGCGCGCTAGATAGCTGGCATTAGCCAAAGTTGTCTGAAATATATTTATTTTACTATAAAATAATAATATTATTTTGTGTTGAATTTCAGATATAACAACAAGCCGGACTGAGTATACCGGGATGCCGGTAGAGAGGCCAAAACAAGTGCGCCGTGACACTTGGACTAAGCTAGAAGGAGAAATGACAACTGAAACTACAAGTAAATCAGAGTTCATTGATTACACTGACACGGTTGAAAGAACAACGATGGTGGCGCGGAGAACAGATAACATAATTCGAGAAGGTGAAATTGATTTCGTTACTTCAAACCAAGAAGATTTCCCTGAAAAAATTGCACCCGTTGAGAGACCTCAGAGACGTCGCACTTGGACCAAAGAAGATTTCGAAAAGTTCTACTCAACTGATGAGCTTCAAAAAGTTACAACGACTCAAGAAGAATACCGAACTTATGAAGAGATCGATGTCAGACAGCAACAAATTATACGAAAGGACAATTTGCACATGGAAGGCACGTTTGACAGTCACACTGTATCTCAGGACTCTTACCAACCTAAGCTATCCGAAAGACCTAAACAAAAGAAACCTGTCGACAACCTAAAGCCTGAGGGCGATTTTGAGCAGCCAAAACATGACAAATGGCGACCGGCAGACCGACGTGAAGCTGTTAAGCCCAAAGATAATCTGAAACCTGAGGGCGATTTCGAACAGCCTAAACATGACGAGTGGCGCCCAGCAGAAAAAGTAACTCAAAAGAAGCCTAAGGACAATCTGAGGCCTGAAGGAGATTTCGAACAACCTAAACATGACGAATGGCGCCCAGCTGACCGACCAGTTCAGAAGAGACCCGAGGATAATTTAAGACCAGAAGGCGATTTCGAAACGCCTAAGAAGGATCAATGGCGTCCCGCTGATCGACGTGAAGCTGTCAAGCCTAAAGATAATCTAAAACCTGAAGGCGAATTTGAACAGCCCAAGCATGACGAATGGCGTCCTGCTGAAAAGGTGACGCAAAAGAAACCTAAAGACAATCTCAGGCCTGAAGGAGAATTTGAACAACCCAAACATGACGAGTGGCATCCGGCTGATCGACCAACTCAGAAGAGACCTGAAGATAATTTGAAACCAGAAGGTGAATTTGAAACACCTAAGAAAGATCAATGGCGTCCCGCTGACAGACGAGAAGCCGTTAAGCCCAAGGATAATTTGAAACCAGAGGGCGAATTTGAACAACCTAAACATGATGAATGGCGCCCAGCTGATCGACCAGTTCAAAAGAGACCCGAGGATAATTTGAGGCCAGAGGGTGAATTTGAAACGCCCAAGAAAGACCAATGGCGCCCCGCCGACCGACGCGATGCAGTCAAACCCAAGGATAATTTGAAACCAGAAGGTGAGTTTGAACAGCCCAAACACGACGAGTGGCGTCCGGCTGAAAAGGTGACGCAAAAGAGACCTAAAGATAATCTCAGGCCTGAAGGAGATTTTGAAAAACCCAAACATGACGAGTGGCGTCCCGCTGATCGACCAACTCAGAAGAGACCTGAAGATAATTTGAGACCAGAAGGTGATTTTGAAACGCCTAAGAAAGATAAATGGCGTCCAGCTGACAGACGAGAAGCCGTTAAGCCCAAGGATAATTTGAAACCAGAGGGCGAATTTGAACAACCTAAATATGATGAATGGCGCCCAGCCGACCGACCAATTCAAAAGAGACCCGAGGATAATTTGAGGCCAGAGGGTGAATTTGAAACGCCCAAGAAAGACCAATGGCGCCCCGCCGACCGACGCGATGCAGTCAAACCCAAGGATAATTTGAAACCAGAGGGCGAATTCGAACAACCTAAACATGACGAATGGCGCCCAGCCGACCGACCAGTTCAAAAGAGACCTGAGGATAATTTGAGACCAGAGGGTGAATTTGAAACGCCCAAGAAAGACCAATGGCGCCCCGCAGACCGACGCGATGCAGTCAAACCCAAGGATAATTTGAAACCAGAAGGTGAGTTTGAACAGCCCAAACACGACGAGTGGCGTCCTGCTGAAAAGGTGACGCAAAAGAAACCTAAAGATAATCTTAGGCCTGAAGGAGAATTTGAAAAACCCAAACATGATGAGTGGCGTCCCGCTGATCGACCAACTCAAAAGAAACCTGAAGATAATTTGAGACCAGAAGGTGACTTTGAAACGCCTAAGAAAGATAAATGGCGTCCGGCTGACAGACGAGAAGCCGTTAAGCCCAAGGATAATTTGAAACCAGAGGGCGAATTTGAACAACCTAAACATGACGAATGGCGACCTGCTGAAAGACCGACTCAAAAGAGGCCTGAAGATAATTTGAGACCAGAAGGTGAATTTGATACGCCCAAAACAGATAGATGGCGACCTGCTGACCGACGCGAACCTGTTAAGCCCAAAGATAATTTGAAACCAGAAGGTGAATTTGAAAAACCTAAAGATGATGAATGGCGCCCAGCTGAGAGACGTGAAGCTGTTAGGCCACATGATAATCTAAGACCAGAGGGCGATTTTGAACAGCCTAAGCATGACGAGTGGCGTCCTGCTGAAAAAGTCACACAAAGAAGGCCTAAAGATAATCTTAGACCCGAAGGTGATTTTGAACAACCTAAATATGACGAATGGCGCCCCGCTGACCGACCAGTACAAAAGAGACCCGAGGATAATTTGCGGCCGGAAGGCGAGTTCGAGACGCCTAAAAAAGACAAATGGCGACCTGCAGATAGACCTGATGCTGTAAGGCCTAAAGATAATTTGAAACCAGAAGGAGAATTTGAACAGCCCAAACACGACGAGTGGCGTCCTGCTGAAAGAGTTACTCAAAAGAAGCCTAAAGATAATCTAAGACCAGAAGGTGAGTTTGAACAACCTAAACATGAAGAATGGCGACCAGCTGACCGACCAACTCAAAAGAGACCAGAAGATAACTTGAGACCAGAGGGCGAGTTTGAGACACCTAAGAAAGACAGATGGCGGCCCGCTGATCGACCTGACGCTGTTAGGCCTAGGGATAATCTAAAGCCTGAGGGTGAATTTGAACAACCTAAACACGACGAGTGGCGTCCAGCTGAAAAGGTTACACAAAAAAAGCCTAAAGACAATCTTAAACCTGAAGGTGACTTTGAACAACCTAAGCACGATGAGTGGCGCCCTGCCGAAAGACCGACTCAAAAGAGACCTGAAGACAACTTGCGGCCAGAAGGTGAATTTGAAACACCTAAAAAAGACAGATGGCGCCCTGCCGACAGGCCTGATGCAGTTAGACCTAAGGACAATCTAAAACCTGAGGGTGAGTTTGAACAGCCCAAGCATGACGAGTGGCGGCCAGCCGAAAGAGTCACACAAAAGAAACCTATAGATAATCTAAGACCGGAAGGTGAGTTTGAACAGCCCAAACATGAAGAATGGCGTCCAGCTGACCGACCAACTCAAAAGAAACCTGAAGATAACTTGAGACCAGAGGGCGACTTTGAAACACCCAAGAAAGACAGATGGCGACCTGCTGACAGGCCTGATGCTGTTAGGCCTAAGGATAATCTGAAACCCGAAGGTGAATTTGAACAGCCTAAACATGACAAGTGGCTCCCTGCTGAGAAAGTAATACAAAAGAAACCTAAGGATAATCTCAAGCCCGAAGGTGAATTCGAAAAACCGAAACAGGAAGAATGGCGTCCGGCTGAGAGGCAAACTCCTAAGAAACCCCAGGATAATCTGAAACCTGAAGGTGAATTTGAACGACCTGAGAAGCCTAAACCAATGACTACTGGAGAAAGACCTATTCAAAAGAAACCCGAAGATAATTTGAAGCCTGAAGGCGATATGGAAGTTATCAGACGCACAGATTACACCGCTACACGCGGGGATAGAGTTGATGTCGTGAGACATGAAGACCATCTAAAAATGGAGGGAGTTATTGACGTTCATCGCTCTCGCGACGATTACAAACGCATTGACAAAACTGAAAGGGTAGTTATACAGAGACATGAAGATAATTTAAGAACGGAAGGTGAGTTTATCGATCTCGAAGTCAGGAATGATTATAGTGCTACAAAAGGCGTAAGGGCACCTGTTGTAAAGCCTCAAGACAATTTAAAACCTGACGGCAAATTTTATACCCCCGAAGTTGTTCCATCACAACCTGCTGAGAAACGAAGGCCGTTCAAACAAGTTGATAATATTACAATAGAGCGTCACGATACCGATATACGTCATAAACAAAAAATAGAAAGACTCGATATCATAAGGCGGGAGGATAATTTAAAGATAGAAGGAGAATTTATAGATATGAAACAAAGAAATGATTACAGCGTTGTGACTGGCGAAAAAACTGCTGTGGTTAAGCATGAAGACAACTTAAAAATGGAAGGAAAGATGGAAAATGTCAGAACTTCTGATACCTATCGTTTAGTTCAGGGACAGAGGGTGAAATTAACACGCCGGGAAGATAATCTGAAAATAGAAGGTGTTTTCGAAGACCATACACGCAGGGATGATTACAAAATTACAAAAGGTGAAAGATCAGCTATCATTTATCATCCTGACAATTTGAAACCGGAAGGTGACTTCGAACGGAGACCTATTCAAGAGCCTGTAACTGGAGAAAAACGGACGCCGATAAAACAAACTGATAGTTTGAAACCTGATGGCGACTTTGATCGGCCTGCAAAAACAACGTGGGAACCAGCAGATCGGCGTGGTTTGAAAAAACCTGAAGACAATTTACGACCTGATGGAGAATTTGAAAAACGTCCTAAGGATCACTGGAAGCCAGGAGAGACACCTGATCAAGTGCGCCCTAAGGACAACCTTAAGCCAGAAGGCGATTTTGACAGGCCTTCTAAGCAAAAGTGGGCTCCAGCTGACAGACCAGATCAAGTAAGACCAAAAGATAATTTACATCCCAATGGAGACTTTGACAGGCGACCTAAAACGCAATGGCAGCCCGGCGAAACACCAGATCAAGTGCGTCCTAAGGATAACCTTAAACCAGAAGGAGACTTTGACAGGCCATCCAAGCAAAAGTGGACACCTGCTGACAGACCAGATCAGGTAAAACCGAAAGATAATTTACATCCTGATGGAGACTTTGACAAGCGACCTAAAACGCAATGGCAGCCCGGTCAAACACCTGATCAAGTGCGCCCTAAGGATAACCTTAGGCCAGAAGGCGACTTTGACAGGCCTTCAAAACAAAAGTGGACTCCTGCTGATAGACCAGATCAAGTGAAACCGAAAGATAATCTCCACCCAGGTGATATGGATTCACGCAAGCCCACGAAATGGGCTCCTGGTGAAACGCCGTCCCAAGTTCGACCAAAAGACAATCTTAGACCGGAAGGTGATTTCGATCATCCACAAAGACCTAAATGGCAGCCTGGCGATCGATCGACCCCAATTAAGCCAAGGGATAACCTTTATCCCGAAGGCGATATGGATTCACGCAAACCCAAAAAATGGGCTCCGGGAGAAACACCAGCCCAGGTTCGGCCTAAAGACAATCTCAAACCAGAAGGCGATTTTGATCATCCACAGAGACCTAAATGGGCGCCAGGTGAAACTCCCGCCCAAGTTCGACCAAAAGATAATTTGAAACCAGAGGGAGACTTTGAAAGGCCTGGACTTCAAAAATGGTCACCAGCTGAAAAAGCGGGACCAATCAGACCTAAAGATAATCTTTATACTAACGGAGACGTTACAAAACAAGATACTACAACATCAAGCGATGTAACTAGAAAGACCGTAGAGTCTCATTCCGTAACAGGGCGTGACGATCGCGAAGGTAAGTCCTATGTCACTAAAGTAGTGCGAAACGGCGTTGATAAATATCATGATGACAAAACGCATATAACCCGCAGTGAGACACATGTAAAACAATCGCACTCTCAAACATCTGCTGAACATTCCACCTCAAAACATGTTCAGTCAGGAACAATCGTCAAGCAGTCCACCGTAACGTCACATGATGAAGTCGACCGCTCTGGCATTATTAAACAAACTGACCAATCTGACAAATCCACCCAAGATGTAAGAGACCGCACACAATCTAAGAACATCACAGACCGTACTGTATCCAGAGGAGTGGTAGACAAGAATGTGGTTAACCGAACTGACACAAGGAATATTAAAAACATTACCTCTACGACATCGTCAACGAAGACTGTCAGGCAAATAACCGAAAAGAAATTAAGAGGAGGAAAATGGGTCATGGTGACAAGAAATGTTGAAGTTGACGTAGTCAGTGGTGGTGATACAGGTCCTACCACGCCACAACGAACGACGCCGCGGGGAGGTCCAGACCATCGTGCTCCTCATAATAGTCAGCTTGTTGGGAGACCAGACGATCGTGCGCCAAACAAACCTGGCGATAGCACCCAAAGGGTGGTCTCATCGGATCATATCACTTCATCAACCAACCAAGGAAGCCACCACATCTCTTCTTCAGATGTACTCAATCAAAGGAATGTGAGTCACGTTACTCATGTTACAAGAGGCACACATGTCGACCAAAATGTCTCCAAGACACACCAGCAGTTTACAGGCGATAACTCCCAACAAATTATCGCATCAGATCAATCTGTGTCATCTACGACGAACCAAGGTTTGACTTCCCATCAACATCATACAACTGAGAGCCACACGCAGAAAAACCTTGGATCTACTTCTTCTACAACCATTACTAGAACGACTCATGGTGATCAAAATACGTCACGATCGACGCAACAGCAAATATCTGGGGACAATTATCAGACAAGGCAGCTCGGCGGGGACACTACACAAAGAATCGTATCATCAGACCATTTCGGCTCTAATCAACGTCACATTATTGAGGGACAGACCCAGAGAACTAGTGGCTCTACGACTTATGTTACTAAAGGTAGCCACGTGGAACAAAATACGAATTCGAGGTCTTCACAACATGCGACAACGAGAAATCAATTAAGCGACAGTGTCACAAAGACCAGTGTTGAGTTCCAGAAAGCAATGCATGGTGGCAATGATAACACATACATTGTTGATAGCTCGTCTCGTGGTGGTCATCACAAGCGTACATCAGATTTAGTCTCTGACGCAACTGCGACCAATGCGGTGTTACACCGTAAAGGCGTTTCTTCGAATACTGAAGCTCACCATTCCATTAGCTCGGCAGCTGCGGCTCAAAGGAAGAGCATCGGGAACCTATGCGACCGAGGCGAGTACATCAGCAATTCTTCACAGAGCGCCGACAGAAAAAGTATCAGTTCCATGCACCGATCCACCCGCGACAACATGGCTGTAATCTCGCAACATTCCGACTCTACAGATTCGCGTCGCAGCCAGGTGCGCGACGGTCAGTCGACGATGATAATCGAGCGTCAGCAACGCGCTAACGGAAGAGACAATCTTCGAGTAGGTGGAGATTTATATGGTAACTCCGAGGTACGGTCTTACGGTAATTTCTCGCGCTCAGAAACTCAGAAAAATGAAAGAACCGAGAGAAGCGATCGCGTGGAGAGAGTTGAGCGCGTCGTGCGCCGCGGGAATACTTCGAGCTTCGTGCTGGGCGACGGAAGTACAAGCTACAAGCGCGAATTCACTTCTCACGTCCACGGGACTTGTCCTGCGACCTTGATAGAAGCACCTCGGACTCCTTTCAAGCACACGCGCGACACTCGCGAACACAAGTTCTACGCTCCGAAACTAAATCAGAAGTAAATAAGGTGCCCCTGTCCCTAACACACTATGTATTCATTTGTCATTCCTTTTAAAGTAAAGCTTTTGAATAAATGTTATAAGACAATTTTTATAAGATTGAGCTAACTTTGCTAGTCTTAATACTATTAACCGATCCTTTTTTACAAGAAATTTATTTTATGCATAATAAGTATTTAGATGTAATAAATACCAACTATATTGTAACGTTTTAACTTAATATTTTATTTTGTCAAACTTTGCCATGTAATTAAAACTATATCTAATATGTGCGTTTTATTTCCTTTGACTGTGGTATTATTGCCGAGCCATTATTTGCAATAACTCAGCCATTTTCTGCAAACATTGCCTGTTTAGGAACGCCATTAGAGAAAATATTTAAACAAGAATTATTTAATTTCAGTAGGTTTATTATTAAATTTTTAAATTCTACAGGCGACTGTAAAAAGCTAAGAAACAAAATAAAATTGCCACTACAACGTACAGCCTTCTCGTAATAAATAAATATAGGTACATTAACACTAAATTCCTCACTATAAATAAAGAACGCATTACATACTTATTTTGATAGAAACTTAAATTGGGTGCCTAAAATAAAAATGTTTAAATCTCAAGGGCGCGTGCTAACTAGGCAAGTGGAGATAGAATTTTCACGTCATGTGACCGTAAGGCAGTTTATAATTTACAAAACTCTAAACAAACAATAGCAAGGAACTCAGACGAACGACGAATCGAGACACTGCTTCTCGGCCTAGTAAGCTTTCGCCCTAAAATTACATATAATATAATTTTAATATGTATTATTAAAATAGCTTAACATAACGCAAAAGAAAAAGTAAGAAAGGACTATGTAAGTTAAAACTTTGAAGACTTTTTACATGCACCAACAAATTCTGAAATCCAAAAGTTGGCTTATTTTTTTTGAGTAAGTTGTGGGAATTTTAACATCTTAAAGAAACTATTGCTAGCATAACTTCTATATAATAATAATAACAACCGAATTATGTACTCGTAGGTTCTTCGGAGCAGTGAGATTGTTTAACTCTCCTTATTCTTTTGTACCTGCCTAAATCACCTTCGTAGTTGCGTGGTAAGCCACCAAACGCATCATTTTCTTGGTAATTTGGGATTTTCATGTTATTCAAGGAAGGTTTCATCACATCGTCAGAGGTCTTTCCAGATTGGATAAAATTTGTTTCGTCTACATTTTCAGAAAGGTCATCAGTTTTGCGTTTATTGCGTGTTCCACTACTGAACATTAGATTTTCATCAACTCCTTCTACGCTAGAAAGAATATTATCTGTATCTGATCCTAGACTCATTGTGCCATCGTTTGCGTCACTTATTGGAGATTTCGATTGATCTATGTTATTCAATTTACAGTTAGCGTCATCCCTTTCTGTTTGTTGAGAGTTAACATCAGCATTTTTCTCATTGTTTACGAAATTTGGACTAGGATCATAAAAACCGTCGTCGTCAAATTCATTACCTTCGTCAGCATCTTCGTCGTCACTTTCAGCTTTGTAAGGAAAAAATCCAACTTTAGAATTCGGCAATACCGCGGCCGCTCGTTTCTTCATAACTCGTTCGGTATTTGTCCTTTTAACTCTAATTAAAGGGCCAGAGTACGGCGCTGAGTCATATGCATCAGAATTTGGAAAAGATTCTTCTAAAGACTTGAGTTTGGAATCCAGTTCTAATTGTTTTTCTACATCTCGTTTGTAGATTCTGGAGCTATCGTAGACACGAGACTGATCTACATCATCTAACAATTGAGACAAATCCTCTTCTCTAGGACTGAAATAGCTATCATCACCGTGGGATTCTTTTGTGTTTTCACTTTCTAACATTTTAGGATCTTCAAATGAAACTGTATCTGCATTATCTTCCAGATTTGTTTCTCTTTTGTTTTGTTTTTTGGATGTGACCTGTTCGTTTTGAACAACTTCTGCTTGGTTGTTGTTAGAATCACTATTAGAGGCAAAATTATTGTCAGATTTTTCAGGATTATTTTCATTGTCCTTATTCAATTCTGCTATACTTTCCGAATTTGTTTCTTGTGATTTAGGGTTCGCTTGGGGAGTCGTATCTGGTTGGATGTCAGTTGGTTTACTTGCTTCTGTTGAATCAAGTGTTGTTGGCGAAGGAAATGCAGTAGTAAAATCTATAGAGGAAAACCCACCCTGAACTTTACTTGATTCAGATTGCCCACTATCGATAAAACTGTCTTCCACGGCCCCAGCTTTCTTTGTAATTTCTCTCTTATTTATAATATCATATGGTTTTTCTGTCACATCAGCATCGTCTATTATTTTCATTAAGAGAGACCTTTTTTCCACAGAAAGAGAATTTAAAAGTTGTTCTAGTTCGTCTCCAGACATACTTTTAATGTGTCTTCTTATCGCCATTTCTTCATTTTCATTGTCAGATCGTTCTAAGCCTTCATTACCGGTATCAACATTTGAAAGTGTTTCAAGATCTGCTCGATTCTTGGTTTCACGTCTATCTCGATTAGTGTATGAATATTCGTTGTTACGATTATTTGTGTCAAGCATAACTCTGGTATCTGGCTGCATTTGATTGTAATATTGTTTTGCATGGTTTAAATCTACAGATTCATCAATATTGTAGTCATTTTGATCAACATTGTTTCTTTGATCACGATTGTCTACAAATAACAACTCGCCTTCTTCGGTCTTTGACTCAACGGTCCTTTTGTTCAGTGGAGTATCCAAAATCATATTGTTATGCAAACGATTGTTTTTATAGTTGTTAACATCGCGATCCGTTAAATGTTGTGCTACTTCCAACTGATCATTGGCATCATTGTTTTCTATGTATTTAATGTATTGACGGCGTTTGCCATAAGTTTGGTACTCATCGTTAGCGTTTACGTCCTCATTAGATTTTTCATTTCGAACCTCCCTGTTTCTTGTAGGCTTGTAGTCAGGAATCTAAAGCATTATCATAAAGTTATTTACTACACTCGTATGTAGAGAAATTTATACAATAAAATGGTAAATTTATATAAATAAAGAATAAACTTACATCTAAGTTGGTCCGAGTCCCTAGATCCTCTGCTAGTTTTTTATGAATATTAATGTTTTTATTCAAGTCAAGCAAACGTCTATTTTCTTCAACGTCTTGGCTAGTTGGATCCTAGGAACATTAAAATAAATTGATGAATAATTAGAAATATATGTTACATGAAAAGAATTTGAAAACTGCATGTAAGTAGCGTTTACTTCATCTCTGAAATTAGAATCTCCAAGAGTATCTTCGTTAGGAGATCCGTTGTCGCCCTCGTATTCTATCTCTTCTTGACTGTAAAAACAAAATGTTTTATTAGTAAAAAATATTATACAGCTGTTGTAAGACATTTTTCTATAAATATATTAATTATTATACGTAACTTATTAAATATATCATCAAATTATTTAATACTATAAAACAGTTTCTTAAAAGCAAGTCACAAAACATTCTTTAAATTCTTTGCTTTCCGACACCCTATATTATTTGGAATGCTATTGTAGATATATAATGTGTCCCAAAATATGACTTTTTAAAGATTTTTAGAGCAAATGACTACGTGGGCGCCTTTTTACAAACTTTTATTTAACTTGCAATGTTTATTATTTATTTGTTTGGGTCAAATCTTGCAAGTTGAATTAGAACCAATTCCTCTTATCCTACGGAGTCAAAATTTTGCATACTTGTCAAAGTCCGGTGACAATACAAGACCGAACAGCCAGCTGAGCATTCCTGTTTCAGCTTTCGCATTCCTGTGTGTGTTTGCAGATTAATCTGCTCGCGATTCCGATTACGAATTTGTTAAAAGCTTGTCAAGAAAAATATTTTTTTAACAAAAATCTTGTTTTTATTTATCGTGACAAAATGGTTTAAAACAATGTTGGTACAAGGAGATGTAATTGCTTTCACTAATTCAAGACAACGCCGTTGCGTAAGAAAATCCAACAATCGACTTATTTTGCACTAAAAATCTTGGGTACCCACTAACAATGGTATATTTGTAATTATCAAAAATACTTAATAGTGATTATGATGACATGCAATGTACAGTATATTATATAAAATAATATGACATTTACCTATTAAATAAATAATAACATAATTATAATATAGATAGGTACTAACACATAACAAGAAAAATTGATTAAAATTATATTAACATGGCAATATTTTTAGGAAGAAATGACTTGATACAAACTAATATGAATCTTTGTAAATATTTAGACAATAATGGCCAACTGACGTGCACTCACTTGCAAACACCCTCACAGGGTACTTGTACATACCCACTATGATAGCTTATAAAAACTTTGCTTTAATTTGACTTAAATAATATAATGTATGTACAATGAATGCAATAAATAAATAAATAAAAAATGGTGAATACTCTAACCAATTTGGAGGCTCGATTTAAAAAACAAAAGGTTACCTATACAGGCATAGCAACTCTATGGGCATTACATATGCTACGAGCACTAACGCTATACAAGAAGCAGTAAGCAAGTAAAACAATAAACCATAAAGCATTTTGCTCGCTTGTCTTTTCAATGTGCTTGCGTGGCAACTAAAACTTTCACTACTCGACTGTACTTGTGGAACAGTGCGGGGGCTTGCGCGATGTTCGGGAAGCAGGGACCAGCTTCTACCTTCATCGTGCACGCTTAGCGCACTAACTCACTAGAAAATAACTGTTGACGGCGTATTACCTTTGTGGTCAAAGGATTAATGCCTTATATAGATTGCAGTTGGAAACTATAACATTAACACTAACGCTAACGGAGGTGGAGAAGCCCCAGTAGGATGACTTCATTGAAGGATGGAATGGGTGACTTTTTTCTTAATATGTAAGTACTATAATTTACAACTGCATTATTATTTACCTTGCTATATTTTCATCTGATTGTGATGGTCTGCTGTAAATAACCACCACGAAAAATCCTAATAAAATCAATATAAATAGATAACGCATTTTAAAGTTCACTTCAAAATTGATTATACAAAATTGACAATTTATTTTTGACAAGAATTTCAAATGTTTATATTATTTTTAAAAGCTGGTAGAAAGAAGGTCCAAAAGAACGAAGGCACTAATAGTTCAGACTTCTTTGCTATTGTAGAGCAGATACATTCAGCGGCAGTAGCTCGCATTCGAAGTGTTACGTCAACATTTGTTTTAATTCGCCACTCGCTTTTCTTCAGCACTTGACTGCAGTCTAAAAGTCTCTTCAGATGGTACCTGCCTTATACGTTTGGTTTAGTTTTATAGATTTATACGTTTGGTTCTCGTATCTACTAACATAGGCCCTTATTGTGTGACCGATCGAGGCGAGTCGAGCTATTATGCGAGTATACAGTAGCTGTCTACTGTCAGGTCAGCAGCTGGCACTGTGTAACCAGCCATACTATATTACGATCTTCCGAAAAGTGGATGTTTACAAGCGCATATGTGCAACCTATAATCCTTTTATTATAAAGTTTTCCTTTGAAATGTATACATAGCTCTGCCTTGGCATAAATATTCCTTTATATTTTTTGTTACTAAGTTATTAAAATTGGTAAAACTATTTAGGAAATGAAAATACAGTGATACTTACAACAACTTTATTTTAAATGAGACCGATTCATCTCTATCACACTTATGTACATTTGGTTTAAATAAAACAAACCTTAAACATTTCACTGCAAAATCCTCAATTAAGTTTGTGCATAGTTGAAATAATGAACATTTAAGTCCTACAATAAATTTTCGTATAAATTGATCTGATCAAATAGATTTTAAAAGATTTTATTTTACAAATATTCGATCACACGATTTGGTGTTTCGTTGCTTTCGACGCATCGAAAGCTTGCTCAAAACTGTACTCAGGTACATTTTATATCTACACCACAATATACCAGTATGTACATTACGTTGGAATGGCAGGGTTTCCCTCGCGAACACTAACAAACACGTCTACGCGGCATCTAGTTGGTCTACGAGGTTTCTAGCGCTATTAGTATAAAACTTTACGGCTAGCGATCGCGGATGAAATCAGGCCGCTCCAACGCAGTATCCATACTGTTTATATCATGCCTACACTATTCGTATCTTAACTCCAAAATGCAAAAGGTAGAGAATAGAAACAGACTTCGATACAAGAGTACTACTAAATGTAGACATTTACAACTATACGACCATTGTGGACGCTGAAGTGGGTGTCAACGTACATAAATGTTTGGTAAAAAAATAAAATTTTGCCTTTGTACTTTAGAAAAATGAATGAACTTAAACTTTTAAAGGATAATAACATCGAATCACATGTCCTAAGTTCCCAACACATCACACACCATATTGCACCTGATTCAGACTCCAGTCTAACCCAACACATTGCACTCGTCTGCGTAAAACAGATACTATCTTACAATACATAACATGTACATGTATTTCTAATTTTAGAAAAACACTATTTTAAACTTGAATAAGAAAAAATAAACTTAATTTTAACGTCAGATTAGGCTTCACTATTAATTATGTTGTGCTTTTTTTCCTTTATCACAATTATAGTACAATAACTATTTTATACAGAAATAGTATATCTCCTGTCATACAGTACATACCCTCATATCGGTATTTGAAAACGGACGAGCTGGTATTGCGTACAGCGTACACATCAACACACAGACACTGACATATAGATATGACATCGTTAACGAAGAGATTACAGACAATTTTACAAACATTTTGTATAAGTGCGCTCAAATATTGGCCCAGTCTGAAAGGGACAGACGGTCGCTGTAATTTTGAGTTATCGTCGTCACTGACACTAGAATTGACGTCCATTGTAAACGTTATTAGTAATTGGATATAAAATTATTTGAAATTTTTTCATATAGATTGTTGAGAATTTGTGATTGGAATTGCCGATATAATATCGTCCCATTACATTTCCTCTGATAGTCAGGGACATAACCCACCACGATGCGGATACTACAATACATGTCCTGGAAATTTGTGGTTGTTTCTTGTTTCTTAAGATGTTTTCTTTTACAGATTTTGAAACGGGCGTGGATAAATCGGCTATAGATATCTTACTAACGGTAAATATAGCAACTCAAAATTAGAGAAAATTTATTTTTACTATGTGAATTTAATTTTATTTGAAATAAATGAATTCAATTATAATCAATGTAGTGGTTTAGTAAACGTGGACCATCATTTGAATGCACTTTATCACCGAACCGTTCCATATTACACGAATATTCCCCGCATTCATTTGGACTGGAATGGTAATGAAACTGTACGAAAAACAGTTTAAAGTAAATGTTCTATTCCGTCTGAAATTCATAACTTGTTTGACTAGACTCTTATAACGTAATAATGAGCATTTACAAAACAAAAAAGAAAAACTTGTCTATTCGTACGTCGGTACACTCACAAAATTCATTGTTCTTAAAACGATGTATTTATGTACATTATATTTTCGAGAGCTTGTACCACTTAATGCATTTTATCGATACACAGAGAGAAAATATTCGTTGAGACAATTAACAAACGATTTTCGTGGTATAGTCCACGATGGATTGTCTGAAAAGATAGGGCACGTCTAAAAACATATTTTTATAGGACAATCTTTGTCACGCTTGTAGCGGGCCAGAGATGGCGCTATACGAAATGTCTTTTGAGTACATATAGAGGGTAAAAAGGGTTATCTAATTAAAATTGAACATTCACGGTGCGTACCTTTCTTCTGAGGTGCCTTACCTTCCCAGTACATTAGTCAGAATTCGCCAAGGTTTCCTTTTATAAAATCCAGAAAACGACTTAATAACTTTGGGAGTGTCTCCTTGGATCATGCTATCAGATCGTTGTCGAAACCGATCATGGCAATTCAGCAATATAGTTAGCGCCTGAAGCTCGCCTAGTCGGTAGTAACTTTTGCAGCGGTCGCCACTTGAATGGGTGACCGTTCGTGTGGTATTTACATTTGAGCGCTACCATGCTTCAAAGGATACGTTAGGTCATGTCAGAAGCCTTTGGGCAGTCTAAATACTCGAAAACCAGGGTTGGCAACACACACGAGAGAAGAAGAAGCAAAATTGGTGGTCTCTGAAAATTCTCCCAAAAATTTGAGGAAACGTTGGTTGAATCTGACATTTATATACATTTAAAAATGAATATTGCGAGTGCATCGAGATTTTAACAACTAATTTACATGCCGAAACTTAATAACTACTTAAAGTTTAACTTCAGATAGTTACTATCCTATCAACGTGAAAATGCAGACAGATTCTGTTGTGTCGAGTATTTGTCGAAAACATTCTGTCCTTTATCAACATGAATGTTAGGGAGTGGCGGATTGTATTAGCTTTATTTCTCAAAGTAAAAGAAGATCTCTTATGGTTTTTAGGAATATTGTCTACAAAAGTGGCGTTTCGCCCAACGTGACGTTACAACACAACGTCGCCCATGGATTTCCGTGTTACCATGGGCCAGCCAAAGTTCAAGTCTCTAAGGCGTTATAATTTAGGAGATTGCGTGGCATTGCTTTATAAACATAAATTCAATAAATTAAGAAAAAATAGAATATAATATACTGAGACTCATTTGACTCAAAGAGAGCAGAATCGACTCATAAAGCATAGACAAATGATAGTAGACAACGCAAGAATCGCAGCCATAGATTATGTAATTGACACAAGACTGCTGAATGATGATTATGAAAAAAACATGCCTATAATCTATGTACAAAAATAAATAAATAACCATTAATTTACATGGTTTATACATTAACAAACCTAAACACAAAGAAACTTTAAAACACAATAAAAGTGTCTTTGTGCGCGAGTTTTTAGTCAATAAACGAGCGTCCGCCATTCCCTAACCATAGACAATAATCCTATACAATATTCCAAGGAGAAACATTACATCTCAAATAATAACTAACCACAACACTGTATCGTCTCCCAACCACACTTACGCACATACACATAGATATGTTTGCGACAAAAGCTTATTAAAATCGTCAATAACAACCCTCCTATATACAACTCCGACACCCACAGATTTACACTTAAAAAGGAATCGGGGAGTTAATTAAACAATAATAAGAGCGAGTGCCGAATCGGAACATCAGAAGGATGGATGCAATTAAAGCTAACAACTGAATTCAGTCACCGCTTGAGCGATCGCCGAGCGACAACAGAGGACACGACGCGCGGCGACTTAAATGCAAAGTGAACACTTTCGAGTCTATGTACAATGTCGCTCGCGTCTACAAAGTGTTATTCGAGTGTAAAGGTACGCTCAAACTAAGGCGTCTCATTTGCGTTGACAGTGGCGGCCGCGGTGGCGATTTTACGCAGTAGTTTGCAGTAACTGATTGCCACCGTGAAACGTCTGTTTGAACACGTCGCTAATGGCAGCCACACACGATCAAGTTTATTGTTCAACTTGCATGAGACTTGAGGCTTGATCCAATTCGCAGTTCGTACAAACTTATCCAAATGCAAAACTCGTCATACAAATTGACATCGACACACGATCAAATGTATTGGATCAAGCAAATGGCATTAAACCACACACTGATCAAGTTTACAAGAGACATGAGACTTGATCTAATTTGCAGTTCGTACAAACTCGTCTATATGCAATACTTGAAAACAAATCGACACGCGATCAAGTTTGGATCAAGCGACATCAAACATAGATCAAATTCGAACAAACATAACTGTAAGCCATAACAAACATAAAAAAATATTTATTGACATAGTAAGTGTTACGATTTCAATTTTGAAGTCTCTAGCCCTCGACGTAGCTTGACGTTGTGTTTCAAGGTCTAGCTCCTCCCAATTTAGATACATAAAAAGCCAAAAATGAATAGATAAAATAAAGAATTTAAAACTTCAAAACAATGATCAAGTTTGTGTCAAGCAAATTGCAACGGTGAACTTGATCGTGTGTGGCTGCCACAAAAGTGTTGCAGCAAGTGAATCCGGTTGTTCGGAGCGTACCTCTGCAGGCGGGACGATGATGGCGGCGCGGGGCGGTGCTACAAGCGGTCGAGCCGGAAGGCGTGCTCGGCGGCGGAGTCGGGGAGCAGCGCGGCGGGCTCGTCGAGCAGGCCCAGCTCGTCGAGGTCGAGCCCCGCGCGCAGCTGCGCCTCCTCGCCGCCGAACATGCCGCCGTCCAGCGAGCTGCCGTACTCCGTCACGCGGTCGAAGTCTAACACATACTGCCGGTTAGTTTCCACTAGTTCCGCTAGTCGGAGCCAAAGTGAGACTGAACAACGACAAACTTTCGTGTATTAACGTAATACGAGCTTCTATAGGAGAATATCGCGCGAACTGGATTGGGTAGAAGGAGAAAATACTAGGAGAATATCGCGCGAACTGGATTGGGTAGAAGGAGATAATACTAGGAGAATATCGCGCGAAATGGATTGGGTAAAGGAAGAGAATACTAGGAGAATATTGCGCGAACTGGATTGGGTAGAGGGATAAAATACTAGGAGAATATCGCACGAACTGGATTGGGTAGAGGGAGAGAATACTAGGAGAATATCGCGCGAAATGGATTGGGTAAAGGGAGAGAATACTAGGAGAATATTGCGCGAACTGGATTGGGTAGAGGGATAAAATACTAGGAGAATATCGCACGAACTGGATTGGGTAGAGGGAGAGAATACTATTAGAATATCGCGCGAACTGGACTGGGTAGAGGGAGAGAATACGGGAAATCTAATATTATGTTTATAAAGGAAAGTTTATCATTTTATTAAACAATTTTTTTGAGTGTGGTATACCTGATGAAAAGTGGTCATTATAAACATCGACAAACTCAGGGACATCTTCGATGTGTTGACCCCCAAAGGCATCGCGAGATCGAATTTCAATGAATTATCTGACCCGTTCAATGTTAATATAAAACGGGTTAACTAAACTATTTAATAAATCTAGAGGAGGGCGGCAGTTGAGCGACTGCTCGGGCTTTTATCCTTGAAAAGTTGGGGTATATAGCGACGCTGTCACCGGGTCAGATAAGCTTGTATCTACCGGATAAGCTTGGTCTCTACCGGAATGCGGCCGTGTGCCTTCGCCCGAAGCGACTGTCAAGTTGCCAGACATCATTAAGTATGACTGTACATATACCTGTGAGTATGATGTCTGGTATGCTGGCGGGCGTAGCGGGCGTGGGCGGCGCGGAGGGGGAGGCGAGCGGCGGGAAGCCGCCGCCACCCGGCACCGGGTCGCGCGCCCGCGGCCGCGACTCGCTCACGCCGCTCGAACAGCTGTTCGCTTGACTCGTCTGTAATACAAAACATTCATAACTTATATGGAGATATAGGACTAGATAGATTCTACACTTGAAGAGACATTATTTTAACCCTAGACGCAAAAATGAGGGGTGTTATACATTTGAGCACTATGTGTGTCTGTCTGTGGCACCGTAGCTCTTAAACGAGTGAGCCGATTTGGATGCGGTTTTTTTTTATTTGAAAGCAGGTTTTCTAGCGGTAGTTCTTAGACATTCCGTTCTTTTTTATAGGTTTTTATGTCGGGAGTGTTTTAAATTTTAGTTTACTGAAATTCGCTTGAGAGTTCCGCGGTCACTGTTATTCAATTCAATTTAGTTAGTAATACATATAGTCTTTTCTGTGGCGACGCCTTGAACTGCCACGAGGTCTCTAGAACTCAGAACTCTTGCTTTGGGATCGGCGCTTAATGGCCTTTGCACGAACAAAGGCGTGCAAAGGTATTCAGTAGTACCAGGCCTAGCGCACTCCGCACTGAAGGTACGAAGCTACAAGTACATAGCCGGTCACCGACGGCGGGTCACGCCTCGTTACACGTGCCGCGTCAGAAGAGATAAGAGCTATGCGATAGAAAGAGAGGCGCTCTGTAGGTTAATATGACTGGTAGGTATGCAGCGCTACGCGAGCTGAATTGAATTTTATTGCGTCATAGCAAGAGTCTCTATTTGTTTAAATTTCTTTGCGGAGTGATGCTTCTGTCCCTTAGTATTCTGTGGTAGTACTAAGTAGTCAGCAGTGATTGCGTCGCGTTTAGCGTTGCATCATGCGTAAAATGAGCTTATTCGGCGCATATAAAAATAGTGGTATGCAAAGGTGGAATACCAGAGTTTGAATCCCGCTTGACCTTACACACTCACTTTAGAACTGTAAAGAACAACATCGTGACGTGAGTAAACCAGCATGTCCAAGATCACACACGTGAAGACATGTGACATCCGTCAACCCGTACTCGTAGTGAATTATAACCCATAACCGTAACCTCTCTTTGATGGAAAGCCTGTGTCTCAGCAGTGGGAACATAATGTGCTAAGATTCAAGATTAATTTATTTGCATAAAATAAAGGTACCAAGGAGATGTTAAATACAATCAGATTTAGAAACTATGCCGTACTTTGCCAGGGATGGGGATAGAAAAATTTATCTTTAATTGAAATGCGCAATTACTACTTCTGAATATTTAACTAAAAGGCACTGACCTGTGGGTAGGTGTGCGCTGACGTCGTCTGCGGCGAATGCGGCGAACTGTGATTCATATACGTAGGGCTGTACGTGGTTACCGGGTGATCCAACTGAACCAAACAAAAAGCACATCTTACCACATGCACTACTCGCCACGCTCTAGCAAGCGAACAAACAAAATGCGCCTCCAAACGATGTCTATGACTACCATTCTATTGGAAGATATTTAAGCTAAGAAATAAGATAGGGTAAGGAGTAAGCACGAATTTTTTAAACAAAACTGTGTACGTTTACTCATGTGCTATAACAAACTAACGCGTTTGAAAAGGGTTTTTTAAAAGTCAATTTTATTAAAAACATGTTCAACGCGTCAATTTGGAATAGAAATAAAAGTATCAATTGGTAACTTCTTCAATAATAAAACCATGCCTTTTCAACCAACGATCAACGAAGCATGCTTCTTATCAACGGATATAACAGTATAAAATCGATTTAATGTTAAATTATATCGGCCGGCTTGCACGACGATTTAAAATGATGTTTATAGCATTATAAAAGTCATGTAAGCTTAAAGCAAGTTGTTTGTCATAACTTGCATTGAAGATATCCACATATAATGTATTACATATTACGAAGTTCGAATCAAACAAACAAGTAATAAATTAAACACAAAAATATATATATCAAGATAGAAACTAAATTATAATTTACGCATATTGAAACTGACCCAATGGGAATAATATTGATTAATAAAATAACTGATCGGAAAACAAACAAAGCTCAACTTTTTTACTTTTTTCAGCATTAGATAAATTGTTTTCTTTAATAATTATTCGTTGGCATATAGGAGTAATTTAATAAGGTTTAAAAATTCCAATTGTATCAGTCCCAACTACCCGTCAGTAGAGTAACGAGTTACTGTGCAAACAAACACTATACAAAAGGTTGTACTGTTGAACATGCCTAATGAACAACTCTGAAAAACTGGTTATTACCAGTTGTACATTAAAACAAAGCTTTCAAACAAGGTAACAAAATCATAGATGAGAACTTATGTACTATCAATAAATATTAAAATATCGTTATGAGCAGATCGAAACAAAATAATACTTTATTAATTTTACTAAACAAAACTAATCTAATAAAAGCTTATAAAAATAAATCTAAACGAACGAGATATACTAAGAAAAATATGTCATAATCATTGCCATTTTGCGTAAATGACAATTAAAATCAACAACGGAAGACTCAATGCACTGTAAATAAAAGTCTATACTAATTAAATATTTATAATATGTATTTGGAAGTAATAATAACAAAAACGTACACGTCAAATAAACTGAATCACCCAAGGGGCGATTAGTGGATCGACTACACACAATGCGAGTTTGGTAAAATTATAACTCAAAGAACCCTCAACGTCTTTATAACGTCAAGAATAGGCCGAGAAGCTGAAATATTGATACGAAGAGATAACAATAATAACCAATGCCCATGAATACAAGAAATAGGTTCTGACTCCTTAGTTCCAAATATCTAAGGAATCAGGAATTGCCTGGGTAGACTTAACAGCTTAGGAATCTTCCAACAAGATACGTAAGCAATATTTGGTCACATCATCGCTTAATAACAGGCGAGATAATGGCCAAATAAGAATATGCGTAATAGATTAAATAACGAATGTAAAAACCACGTTTTTATGGACTTAGAATGCATTGTCATCGAGTTGTGAGGTACCCTGAAAGTTTTCAGTAGGATAGCTAATCGGGAAGTGCTCGAAATTTGAGTTGTATGATTCCCTACGAAACGAAAGACAGAAAGACATACAAGAAAGTGACTTAATAAAACGTGGTAAAAATAAATCTATAGGAGATAAAAAGGGGCGAAAATTTGTCTAGTTCCAGACAATTTTTCATTCAACAAGAAGGCACCACAAACTAATAGTGATGCTGAAAAAGCTGGTGGTAGGTTTCTCGTATGCGAGAGCCGTCTGGGTGGGTACCACCGCTTTGCTAGTTATTCAGCCACCAAGCAGTAGTGCGCAAGAAATAATGTGTTCCGGTTTAAAAGGCATTGTAGCCAGCGAAATTACTGGGCATTATGAGACTCAACAGCTAATTGTCTCAGGGTGACGAGAGCAGTGCAGCACCGCGCAGAATTTTGCAAAACAAAGTTCCGGGTGGTGCTGTTATTGTTATGGGCTGGCGTATTGTTTACCATCAGACAAACGACCAGCTCGTCTCATCATTCAGTTACATAAAAAAGCCCTAACTCTAGTTCAAAAGAAAACAGTTCATATACAAAGGCCTCTAGAAGGTAACGTGTGATATCGTCCAGTGATCGCCCCCGGACGAGCCGGCTACGATGCGAGTGTAATAATGCCGTACATTGTCCGCGACTTGCACGTGCGCGGTCCAGCCGGATTCCACCAGGCTCTGCACCAGCTGCGCCCAGTCCTTCCACAACATCCACCAACGTTATACAGGTACAAGTACATTACGAGTTTATACGAACGCACTGGATGTGGACACAATACACAATACAATGTCTTTGTCAGTTACTTATCATTTTATTCTTATTTTCATTAAAAATGTCATTTAAATTATAATAACATTTTTCGATTAGGAATTGTTTTAATTTGTTATGAGCGCTTTGATGAATTTGTCATTGCGCAGGGGCAGTTCATTCCTACGTTGTCATTGCATTGCAAGGTGCTGTCACCCGCGCTGTTCAAATCAGACCCAACAATCGATCAGTGCTAAGGTTCAAATTAAGCGACGAGAACGTTGAATTGTAATACGAACCGGCGGCGATAGTGCCGTTCAACCGGTACATTGGAATGTATACAAAACTTTTTTGAGTATCGCGATATTCTAGTTTAATTAAGCAACTGGTAAGATTGCACATTTAAAAATTAAAACAAAACATAGGCTAGTAATAATTTAATAAAGTAGACATAAAAGAGCACGTATTTTTAAAGTTAACAATAATCAGAAAAGATCTACTTCTTCGTTTTATTATAATAACAAAATAAACCACATCCAATGCGTTACAAAACAAATAAATTCTGCCAAAACCAAAGATTTGTTATTCAGTAGTTGTTTGCTTGAAACAAATTTTTAGAAATTGGATATAAATAACCAGCTTTGGCAGAATATATTGTAAACACTGTTACTAAAATATCTGTGTTCCATAGCAATGCAAATCATAAAACATGATGACTTAAGACGCTAAAATGTATTCGTTATATCTATGTCTGAAATCTAGGAACAATTTTTAGGTTATTGCATTAAAACTGTGCAATTGGGTACTTTTTGTTTTGGTACTGCAACTATGATGTCCATTTTAAACAAATGCTATAATATCGCGTCTATTCAATGTATCAATAGTATATCAGTGCAAATATATAAAAGCCTCAGCGCAAATCACGGTATGTGTTCACTCACAAAGTATATAAATTGAAATAGTACTTACAACTCCTTGCTATTTTTCCATCGTTGCAAAAAAACATTATAAATATCACATAGAAATAATATCACACAAATGCAATACATAAGTACCTAATACACAATTTAACACTTATTTTAAAACAGCTTATTGTATACATCATGTGAAAGAATTATAATTTATATGAAGAAACTAAAATAGACCTTAAGACAAGCACGTTAGCGTTTATATTGCTGGGTATCATATTCGTCGAGCTCAATAGTAATTTATATATGAATCGATGAATAAAGAATGCGTGGTATAGGTTTTTGTGAACTTACCATTGTGATTTGTTCGAAAGGTTGCAATAACACTTGATGTAGATTGTTGTAGTCATTTTGCGGTGATTCTACCGGACTACCTGGACTGTTGACCATCTGTAAATAGAAATAGCAATTTTATTTTATATGAGACGTTTTTTTAAATTATTTTATTGACATTATTGATTATTTTATTGATTTTATTTTGTAATTATAATGTAGCTAATTATTTACTAACATATTTTGAAATTTTTTGACAATGTCCATATTTGTTAGTAACAGTTTACTAACAAATATGGACATTGTCTGAATCATGAATAAAATGAATTTGCCAGCAAGGACGCGATAGGTTAAAAAACTCGTACCAAATGCGTGATCCGATTATATTTGTCATTTGTCAGAGATGAATAAGCTTATACGATATAGGGCATCGGTTTTTTTTATATGAAAACGTTACTATTTACTATTTATTACTATAACGTTAATAGTAGATTGTATCATAAGGGAGCAAAATAATATTTTTACGGCGAGGGCGCTTTTTTGAATCCAGAGGAGCGAGGGATTCAAAGTACGTCGCCCGAGCCAAAAATATATTTTGCGCCCGAGTGATACACTCTACTTTTCATCACCCACTATGAGAAAATAAAAGCGCCTCATATTTTATTGTAATATTATTATTTAATAAAACATAGAGTAACAACTAAATTGAAATTAAATAGTATCCTTTATTAAAACAACTAAAAACTTATATATCCATCACATTTCTTGCGTCAGTTCTAATGCTTTCAGGAGTTAATTCTATACTTTCACTGTCACTTGAAGAACTCATTTTTCAAAACAAAACAAAACAATGAATTTCTAACAATCCGTGAAAATTTACGAAAACGCGGGCTGTAGTTCGCGCTTTTTTAATTTTTTTTTTTTTCATTCATCCGGCGGCGTGACTGGGCCGTCGTACCAGCCAGTCTTTATTCAAACAATATTTGCGTTCGATTTCTTTGGTGCTGAACACTAAGATGTTCCAAATTCAAAAAGTGCGCGGCAAAGATAATTGCGGCGCACTTATAAAGAGGATTAAAAACTCATTACTGCCCGCTAAAAGTTTCTTATAGAAAACACCACCTTTGGGTGCACATAAAGGCGAACCAAGTCGTCCTTTTCGAATAGATGGGATGAAAATATCATTTTTTCACGTTCACATTTCATGAAACAAATATGTGAGAGCGTCAAAATTTATGGTGTCGATAATTATTTAATTAATAAAAATTTGCATGACAGTTTTACAGTGTTTTATATGTAGGTACGTACCGTGGGAGAAGGTATATTGATATTCGACGTTGATGAATATTGCGAGGGCGGACTACAGTGCGACTGGTAGCCTGACGTCATCCAGCCGTGGTCGAGCGGGGACATATTCTGCAACCAGCCAGAAGGACCTCTTCAACGTGATGACTACCGCTGTTATGAACTTTATGGTCATTGTTTTATGTGCGAAAATGGTGTGATTGATAACTCAGATATGTTTCAATATGATGGCATACCATTAGCTTTAAAGTTAGTTTGCTCAAAAAGATCGACCCACGACTGAACCGAACTGTATCGATGCAAGTTTCCAAAGAATGACACAAACCCGTTGATTTTTTAAACATATAAGTTATTTGTTAATTCATCATTGGTAAGCTTAAACCGCCTGTTGGGTATGTCGTGGTTTCTTGAGTTATATATTATATCTCTACATCTTTTATTCCTTTCTTTCTATTTAAATTTATTCGAACTGTACTTTATTGGTAGGAAGAAGTTATCACCTGTTGGTATCATAACAAAATTAGCAATCACACTGTTTCGACGAAGCCGGCAGAAACATGCAGTTAGAATTAAATTGAAAAATAAAGCTTTTACACGCTTACATACGCATATGATACCAACCGTAATTTTGATGTCCAAAGAGTGTTCCTTGTCAAATGCTATGAAGTATGCGGACACAAGCATTCGGGCCCTATTAGAGTAGATCGATAGTAGGTAAACGGTATGAAAATTACCAACAGTTTATGTTAGAGTGCTTGTTAAAGGCGTAGTGTGAGTTTTGCTAAAAGCATCACAGCATGCTTACAACTTTTTTGCATCCGCCAAATAACAGAAAGGACACTTGCTCTTTCCTCGGCCTGCGTTCTGCGTTTCGCTACTGATTATTTGTAAGTTTCCTGGTGACATATATTTAAACACTAGTCTGATAGGGCCATTTCGCTATTGTACATTGATAAATAAAATGTGGTAAGTAATGTTTTAGTATGGAATATTGTTACGTAGACAGTTCATAGTATTCCATGCCATCGTGATTTTTGCGAAAGCTTTTTAAGTACTGCTTAAATTTAAAGGTGATATTAGTTTTTTAATTGTGAACGTCAGAAAAAGACCAATTATTATTCCTCTATTAGAATCTATCTGTATGCTAAATTACAATACGATAATTTTATTTATTCTATTTTTATAGTATGGTGTTGTTTATTAATCTTTTTCTGACTTAGCAGCTGTGTGCTTGCATTTTTAAGATATTAAACGTTTTATACATTTCAAATATAAGGTGTAAATGTTTCCGTATCTAAATAAAGATTAAGTAATACAAACTTTTGTTAATAAATTAATTAAGAAAAAATATACACTCAAGTGGATTAAATGTTAGTAGAAAATGATGACAGACGGGAAACCAAACACTGGTAATTTAGTGCGTGAGTTAAAATAATGTTAGCAATCGATTGCTCTGAAGTCGATCCATTAGTGCCATAAAATATAAGCGTAAATGATTTAGATTTTGAACCATGCAGACATCGCCAATTGAAGCTCCAATATAATGATCAACTTTTCGAATGTAAAAATTGTACGAAAAAATAATTTAATTTATTAATAAATAATGTGATCCAATGTAAAGGATCGTAGGACCAAAAAGGCACCGACCACAGACAGCGTTGTTAAGCGTACAAGCGATCGTCTGCAAAATGGATGAATCGGAAAATTTTAGAGGTTAAAAAAGAAAACGAACCTTATTACGATGAAGATAATTATTTGTGTTTGGTACAGATAAGTGATTCTGAAATAAACAAAAAATGATTTGTGTTGAAAGCAAATAAAACAACAAAAACAACGGAAATATGTTAAGTTTCGCCTCGGAAAATAAGTATGGCTGACTTTAAACGGACTTGTTATTGTATTCCAAAGCCGGTGTTAGGTCTAACATTTATGTCTACAACTAACATCTATGCAGCAACGGAAATAAGAGAAGCTCCATAGTAAGAACTCGACTGCATTTTCTCGTGTGTCTATAAATCAGCCGTAACGTTAACGTATCGATATTACAAGAACAATAACAATGACGTTTTAAGATATGGGACCCCTTTGTGTTGTTTGTTTGTGTCAAAAGTTATACTAACCCCATGAGAGAGATGAAAGAGAACAGCCCCTATATTGTGACAGATATTCAATCACTAACAAAGAAGTGCCGTACCTTAAAACTATTGATAATATTGTCTTCAAAAATTATTATCGAATACGTACGATTACGTTTTAGCAAATACAAGTTATTTATTAATAGTTCATCGCCTCTTTGGTTTCATAAATAACCTCTTTGGTCTTGAATCTCCTTTCACCTGCTGAAAAGTTCCGATTGGATGGCAGCTCGACGAATCGCAGTGGAAGATTTAGTCAGTAAGAATAGTGCAAGTATTAACTGTCTAAGTTACTTTGTCGGTTTTATGAGATTTTTAATTTTCTTAACGCTACTTCTCTGATTTCCGTTGATCATTCTCAGTGACATCAAATTACTTTAGGTCTATGGACCTTTGGCTTTTATTATTCCACAACACCTTATGTACTATTTAAATAATAATAAAACACTGATGACCAGTGCTTTAAAATCAAATTGTATTGAAGAATAAATCCTTTGCAAGTCTTGTGATGTTTAGAATTAGATTTTGAAAAGTTTCGCGAGTGTCATCAGGCCTAGCGCACTGCGAACTGTAGGTACGAAGCTACAACTACATAGCCGGACACCGACGGCGGGTCGGGCGTCGTTACACGTGCCGCGTCAGAAGAGACAAGAGCTATGCGATAGAAAGAGAGGCGTTCTGTAGGTTAATATGACTGGTAGGTATGCGGCGCTACGCGAGCTGAATTGAATTTTATTGCGTCACAGCAAGAGTCGCTATTTGTTTAAATTTCTTTGCGGAGTGATGCTTCTGTCCCTTAGTATTCTGTGGTGTTATTCAGAATGAGTTACGTGCAAACGCTCGCGCCGTATGTCGCGGCTTGATCTCATCACTCCCAGAAGAAGGACTTCTAAAAAGTTTGAAAGGTCGGAGTAATTTCGACGTATAACCGTGAGACTTAGGCGTTATATATCAATTATATTTAGAATTAATAAAAATCTACAGCGACGTGACTACTTCGCGTTTTGGGACCGCCCAAACATGGGCTTTTATTAAAGGACACGTAAATGTAGTAAATTGGTTTGTTACACATGAGGTCTCAGATATTAAAAATGTGCGGTAAAAGGGCATCTAGTTGAAACATTTGAAACTCGACTTTAATTTCTTTAACATACAGTTGAAAAAGGGTATACTTAGGTTTGCATTGCATTGCAGTTCACCCTTCTCACGCACTCATATAATAGTATGGAGCAATCTCCAACAATACGTTCAATACGTTTAAATAAATATTTCGCTATTTGAGCGTGTGTGTATTGTTTTTTTAGAACAATGGCATAAGTAGTTAGATTAACTGGCAAAAGGAGAAATTCATAGTTCTAGTCAGTTCTCCATTACCGCATGGTATTCTGAACCGTATCGCAAGAGCATTAAAGTTACATTCCAACTTTTTTCAATTGAAATTGATTTCAACTGTTTTCAACAAGGTCACCCAAACCTCATACACATAGATGATGTAGAATATAAATGTAGTTTGTGTTTTATTTGTAGGTATGCTATTTTAAACCGTAACCCAAGTGGATAAAAGTTTTATTTTCAACTGTTGCTGAGCCTATGTCCATAGGCGTTGGTACAGGTTTTACAGCGTCATACAATAACTAACCTACTCATTCGTGGATATTATGTAATTTCTTTCTTTCATTATGCTTAGATTAAATAAGCTATAAATTTAATCTATTTTGCTAAATGGAAGACTAGGTTGAATAAAATTCATTAGGTAAAACGTATTTTAAAATACATAGTAATATAAACAAGTAGTAATTTTGACGTCGAAAGGTATTCAACAGTTTTCTAAAACTTTAATGTCCACACACATCGGTTGAATATCAACTGTTTCCAACACCTTTAGGGTGTCCACAGACATTGGTTGAATTTCAATTGTTTTCCAAAACCTAACCGTCCGCAGACATCGGTTGAATATTAACTGTTTCCAACACCTAAACTTCCACAGCCATCGGTTAAATTTCAACTGTTTACCAACATCTAAACTTCCACAGACATCGGTTGCATATCAACTGTTTTGCAACACCTAAACGTCCACAGACATCGGTTGAATATCAACTGTTTTCCAACACCTAAACATCCGCAGACATCGGTTGAATTTCTACTGTTTTCCAACACCTAAACGTCCACAGACATCGGTTGAATATCAACTGTTTTCCAAGTCCACAGACGCAAAAGGTTGAATTTCAAGTGTTTTCCAACAGTAACGTTGGCAGACGTACCTGTGCGTCGTATATGCCGGCGGAGGGGTCGTGTTGGTGCAGCGCGGAGAGCGGCACGGTGGCGCCGACCGGCGAGCCGGACGCGGGGGACAGCCCGCCCGTCGCCGGCGACACCGACCCGCCGGGGGACGTCGGGCTCTGAAACGACACGGTCTCTGTGTCACTCGATAACTTTCAACGTGGAAACGTTATTGTACTGTATGCAGGTAGGAGTAGAACACTCTGCCAGCGTCTTTGTTCCCAAACAGCTACAACTTGTGTCTAGAGTGAATAGGCATCTCATGGGCGTGCTCCATCTTAGGCCGCATCTTCGCTCTCCATCAGGCGAGATGTCATCAAATGTATGCCCATTTACCAATAAAAAAAGGCATTTCTTTTCTGGGCCCGGACTTCAAAAAAAATTGAAAAAATGGGTAGACATGCTTACCTTTTTTAACCGACTTTAAAAAAGGAAGAGGTTCTCTGTTCGATTGTATTTTTTTTTTATGTTTGTTACCTCAGAACTCCGTCATTTATGAACCGATTTGAATAATATTTTTTGCGTCGGGTTCAGTATAGCTACGACGTGGTCCCATATAAATTTCATCGATATGTGACCTTGGACTTCGAAGATACATTGAAGTCGGTTTTTATTTTTTTCTAAAAATTAATTATTATTTTTCAAAGTAATGATATTTAAAGTTACAATATTTAACGTATTTTAATTGATTTATATTATGTGTATATGACGTTTAAAAGCATATGCATTTTTGTGCCTATTTGATATATATATAACTTTTGAGGGGGTTAAAAAAGAGCCTAGAAGTTGACTCTGCGCGACCAAAGAATTAGTCATAACTCCGGAAAGAGCTATACCATTTATTTGTGCGTCGTCGCGTCGAGATTGAGGCTATAAGGTTAGCTTTTAAGTCAGCTTCACGATTTCACGCAACAAAAACTACTGTAGTGTAGCGATAATAGCCACCTCGATAAAAAAAATGTAATTGAGGAACGAGACAAGCAAGTCGTTTACCAGATGGTAAACACGCCTGCCCATAACAGTTTCAGCACCACCCAGAACTTGGGTTTTGCAAAATCCTGCGCGGTACTGCACTGCGTTCGGCACCATAAGACAATAGCTCTATCTTTATGTACTAATGCCCAGTGACTTCTCTGGCTACAATACCCTTGAAAGCGGAACACATTCGGTGTGTGGAACTGTTAAAGACGTATATATGTATAAAAGACATCCCCGCAGAGTTTCTTGGTGCTATCTTCTCTAGCGGGCGTATTTCCGAAGCACTGGTAGAGTCAGTTTTCGCATTTCTTTTCAGCACTCAGACTTCAATTTGAGTATAGGAAAGAAATGGGTAAACATACTTTCCTTTTTTTCAAAGTCATGTTAACATAAGTTACAATTTTTAACATTTTTTATTTGTATCATGTGTTTATGACCTTTAAAAGTGCACTTTTGTGCCTATTTAATAAATGATATTTGACTTTGACTTTATAATTATCTGGGCTGCTGGTTGTCGAGCGAGATGCAGTAGTGTAGCTGCCGGAAAGTGCAGGGACGTGAGTTCCTGGGACGTCCATCTCGCCGCTGCCCAGTGTTAAACGAATAATCTGAACTAACGTGACCAACATAGGAGCTAATCATTTCCTTCTAATCATTCCGTTTTAATATTCATCTCAAAATTTAATAAATTTAAAAGGATCTATATATTTGGTCACCTGACGCTGACAACGGCGAGGTAACTAAGTTTCAACCGCGTTTATGCAGATTTTGTCACACTTTACTGAATTAATACTTACTGAATAAATATTTATATTCATTGTTATTATTTATATATTTATTTTTATAATTATTTTCTATTCCTTATTTTGTTAGTGTAGGACTTTATGGTAGTCAAATGATTTTTAACCGACTTCAAAAAAGGAGGAGGTTCTCTGTTCGATGGTATTTTTTTTAATGTTTGTTACCTCAGAACTCCCGTTATTTATGAACAGATTTGAAAATTTATTTTTGCGTCGGGTTCAGTATAGCTACGAAGTGGTCCCATATAAATTTCATCGATATGTGACCTTGGACTTCGAATATACATTGAAGTCGGTTTTTGTTTTTTTTCTAAAAATTAATTATCTAAAAAACAAAATTCATAAAATTCGAGATTTGAGAACGTTAATTCTGTGAACTTTCAGTTTATAAAACCAATTGCCAGTATTTACGATGTAAATACATAGTTATTTATCTTTCTTTCTATTTTTCCCATTGAAAAATCATTGTACGTGTGTGGAATGTGTCGACGTACATATCTGGGTTGGTGGTAGTCCGGCGAGGCGCGGTAGTGTGGCTGCGGGAAGTGTACGGAGGTGAGGTCGGGCAGAGAGCCGCCCGGGACCTGCAGGTCGCCGCAGCCCAGCGTGCCCGCGCCTCCCCCCGTGCTCGTCTCGTACATACTGGAAACAACACAACATAATTTTTAGAAAAAACAAAAACAGACTTCAATGTATTTTCGAAGTCCAAGGTCACATATCGATGAAATTTATATGGGACCACTTCGTAGCTATACTGAACCTGACGCAAAAAGAATTTTTCAAATCGGTTCATAAATGACGGAGTTCTGAAGTAACAAACATATAAAAAAAAATACAATCGAACAGAGAACCTCCTCCTTTTTTGAAGTCGGTTAAAAAATGTATAAAACCCCCGACACAATAAACCTATAAAAAGTAAATAAGGCTGAACCAATTTTGATAAAACAAGTCTAAGAACCACAAAAAACCTGCTTTCAAATAAAAAAAACCGCATCCAAATCGGTTCACCCATTTATTAGCTACGGTGCCACAGACAGACACATGGTGGTCTTACTTAAAACAAGTTTAGAATTTTCTGTGAATACTTACTTTGTGATAACTAAATAAATCCACATTTCATTTAAAGTTGCAAATATTTTGCTTGTTTGAACATTGATTAAATTAAACTTACTTATTATTGTTAGGTATCCTGGGTATTTCGCACGAGGATCGCGGCCGGTTGTTTGAATTCATTCCCATTGTATTTAGCACGTCGAGATGTATGTCAGCTGAAACATAAAAGACCAACAATTAACATAACGTATCGTATGTATATAAATCTTTATAAGCAGAATAATTATTCAGAATCTATGTAAGTAATCAGTATAATGAAATCTTACCACACCACTGTCCTTGCGTTTTCGATAATTCCTAATCATCTAAAGAAAATGTATTTAAAGGACCCTATCAGTGTTTTTTTTTGGTTACTAATGCCATAATAATTATTGTATCCTTGACTAGGTCAATGACTATTCATGTGAGACAAACTATGGTGAACTATGGTGGAACTATAGTTTTTTTTTATGTAACTGGATGACGAGACGAGCTGGTCGTTTACCTGATGGTAAGCAATACGCCAGCCCATAACAATAACAGCACCACACAGAACTTTGTTTTGCAAAATCCTGCGCGGCGCTGTACTGCGCTCGTCACTCTGAGACAATTAGGTAGCTGTTGAGTCTCATAATGCCCAGTAATTTTTTATTAACAATTTTTCTGTTGTATCAACATTGGGTATATAAATAGTACTACATTAAACTCCTGAGTCTTACTCAAGAGATTCGAAGATCCGAAGAGTAAGCTAGCGAAGATTAAATAAATAAATAAATACATACACATATCCTGGCCCCAAACTAGGATTCCCTGTATCTAGGGAACTCGGAACTATGAGGACCATGGTCCCACAACACCCAGACAGGAAACAAATGTTTGCAATTTTTTCTTTGCACAAACATTTCTCCCGTCGCGGGGATCGAACCCCATACCTAAGTGTATGAGATTAGAGCCAACCTGCCCAACCACTACACCACAGAGGCTGTCGCCAAAAACACCAGGGTCTAGAAATTTGCAGTTGGATTAGCGCAGGAATAAAACCAGCTACTCCTGCCGCCGCTTGTTGCCCAGACACTCAACTGCCAAGGAAGCCGTCTCAACATTATCAGATTATAATATATGTTGTAGATATGTTGTAACAGGTTTTTGCAAACCGCTATAATTAGGTAGTCTAGGTACGTTTCAATAACATTATTTACGTCACTGATCATGAATATTAATTTTAAGAAAAGATACTTTGAGAATAATGATTCCTATACAGGTGTGACATAATTTTGGGATCTTCAGAACAGTACCTTTTCCTTTGCAACAAGGAAGTTTTGTTTTAATGAAACGAATGAAGTTAGGAGAAAATAAAAACTGCATTTGTGCATTTTTGCAATAATTAATTTTTAGAAAAAATACAAAAACCGACTTCAATGTATCTTCGAAGTCCAAGGTCACATATCGATGAAATTTATATGGGACCAATTCGTAGCTACACTGAACCCGACGCAAAAAGAATGTTTCAAATCGGTTCATAAATGACGGAGTTCGGAGGTAACAAATATAAAAAAAAAATACAATCGAACAGAGAACCTCCTCCTTTTTTGAAGTCGGTTAAAAAGGTTAACATAATTAATATTCAAGAGGTCCCAAAATTTCCCACACCTGTACATATAATATATAGTTGAAGTAAAATCCCACATAAAAACAAGTACATACGTCATAAACGAGTATCTATGTGTTTTAGCGTATTTGTTACATAAACAAGTATTTATTAGCGTATTTAATTTAGTAAAGGTTATAATACTAGTTTTTAAACTTTCGCGAATTATATTCATGTTTTATATATATTCATGATAATATCGGGTCTTTTAAAATTGTGCTAAAGACCCGATATTATCATAAAACAAAGTTACGATACATTCAACATGAACTAAGATATGAGTAGTAGACTTTCTAAATGCGAATATGCTTGAATAACTGCAGAAGACGTCATGCCTGTTGTCTTAATTCTTTATGACTAATGTTGTCTTGCAGTAGAGTAGTGGTATATAAACCTATGTACAGTCCCCATCAATTATAACTATAGATACATTTTAGTAAGTACCATATCATAGTAACTACGACATTTGCTTTTCTCAAATTAATATAGCGACATGGAACTTAATTTATCTCGTGTAGGAGTTACAGACCACTAGCAGAACTCCGACATGTCCTAACGACTGTTGTACTAAGTATGACAACAACCGGGATCGACGGCTTAACGTCCCCTCCGAAGCACGGTAGCGCTCAGACATAAATAAAATACCACACAAACGGTCACCCATTCATAGACAAGAAGTGATCACAGCAAATGTTGCATAAACTGGCAGATAGATCTTTCAGGTACATGGAACTATATTACATGCTTTTATTTAACTTGAAATGTTTGGGTCAAATCTTGCAAGTTGAATCAGAACCACTTCCTCTTATCATACGTAGGCAATGGAACTCCTCAACGGATAATCGCATACTACTGGGCTCATTTTAATCTGCTCGCAGTTCCGATTACGAATTTGTTAAAAGCTTGTCTTGAAAAATATATTTTTCAATAAAAATCTTGTTATATTTTATATTACTAAATTGTGTGCATGTTGTTGGTAACGTACCATGCTCACCTCTGTGGTGGTTCTGATGCGGGATCAGATGCGGGTGTCCGTGGGAGCGCAGCGGGTGGTGGTGCGGAGACAGGGGCTGGGGGGTGCTGGTCTGCTCGCCCCCGCACGACTGGTGCAGGGCCGAGTCTGAGTGCGTTCGGCGCCAGTTGCTGTCGGGCGGTGGACTGTGGATGTAAACACATCAAGCTGTTTAGTTGGTTCAATGTGCGCGCTTACAGCCCAACCTTTTTTTTTTTTTACTCTTAATACACTCGAGAGCAATGAATCCGGGTCACTTAAAGAATGTTAAAAATCTCGGAAACTAAAAATGATAGGTTAATGCAATAAATTGTATTTAATAGACAATGTAATACTCCTTAAATGAAAGTAAAAAAAATATGAGTCACCATACATTTTATTAACACAAAATTACATAAAGAAAAAAACTGCTGATCTCTCCTTAAAACAAAAATAGGAAACATGAAATTTTTGAACTTTATTACGATTTTCTTGAATTTTAATACTTCGTATTGCCTCCTCGTGCTTCCATTACTGCGTTTACGCGGTTTGGCATGCTGTACACCAAGTTCCTTATACGATTTTGGGGAATATTCTCCCATTCCTCTGTGAGAGCAATTTTGAGCTCACGAAGCGTGATTGGGGGAGGGTTTCGTTGTTTTACGCATCTGCCTAGCTCGTCCCAAGCATGCTCGATCGGGTTGATATCCGGGCTGCGCGCTGGCCACTCCATACGAGTAATGTTCATCTCTTGAAGGTAGTCATTCACAATCCTACCTGTATGAGGTCGGGCATTGTCATGCATAAATATAGCATCCTCACCTAAATTGACCATAAATGGACCAACGTGATCATTGAGGATTTCTTCCACATATCTTACGCTAGTTAAAGAGCCGTTTTCTATGATCACCAGCTCTGTGCGACTTTCAGAAGAAATTCCGGCCCACACAAGAACAGACCCACCACCGTAGGCTACTTTTTCTTCGATGCATGCTTGCTTGAATCTTTCCCCTGGTCTTCGATACACTCTGTGTCTTCCATCGTGCTTGTAGAGCATAAATTTTGATTCGTCGGAGAACATAACTTTTGACCAATCTTCAATACTCCAATTTACGTGGCTCTGGGCATATCTTAGTCTCGAAATACGATGCCCACGCTCCAGTTTAGGGCCGTTTGCAGGTCTAAGGGGTTTTAAGTTAGATTCAGCAAGCCGACGTCTTACTGTCCATGCACTTGGGTTACTTCCTCCGAGGCGTTGAAACTGATTGGTGAGTTCAGTTCCTGTGAGAAAGCGATTTCGAAGCATGGTGTTCACCAAGTATCGGTCTTCTCGTGCTGTGGTACACCTGGTTCTGCCCGTTCCTGGTCTGCGTAGGTTAGAACCAGTTTCTTCGTAACGTCGGAGAACTCTTTGTACTGTTGACAGCGACACACCGACAGTCCTGGCTGTATCGCGCTGACTCCGGCCGGTTTCCAGCATTGTAAGTATTCTGGTGCATTCTTCAGGCGTAAGCGACATAATTTCAGCTTGAATAATGAATATAGAGCACTATCAACATGGTTTATGTACCCACATAAATGACAGATTACAAACAAAAGCAAAACCAAATGCTGTAATTTCGTAGTTCCATCTTCGAAAGTGGCCCTTTTTCAAATTTGATTTTTTTATGATATAACTTTACAATAACTAAGAAGTTTTAATACCTTCATTTAAGGAGTATTACATTGTCTATTAAATACAATTTATTGCATTAACCTAGCATTTTTAGTTTCCGAGATTTTTAGGATTCTTTAAGTGACCCGGATTCATTGCTCTCGAGTGTAGATCTATGTTTAGCCACTATCTCGTCTGATGTGAAGCGATGATGTAGCCTAAGATGGAGCACATAGATCTAGAGAGAGACGGCAGTTGAGCGGCTGCTCAGACCCGTCTCCCCGATGGTGGACCTGGTTAAACTATCAGCCGATAGAAAGTCAAAAGAGGGCGGCAGTCTACGGGGGCTCTACTTTGATAGATTATTATCAATAATGAATAACAGTATACAGTTAATAAGAGTTAAACGATGTAACATTTTTTGTTTCTGTTCAATTTATGTTGAAAGGAATATGTTAGAAAGGGACAACAGTTTAAACAGTCGATAATGTTTATATTATTATTGGCCTAGGCTCTTGAAACTGCTTGACATCTCGCTATTATATGTATGAGTCATTAGAATGAATAGGTTTCTATAAATTATTGTTTTGTTCTGTTTTGCGCGGGAACATTGAGGGCAACATGCCACTTCGTAGATGAGGTTTGACCTCTCGTAATTCATTCAGTACAATACATTAGTTATTCAGCTAAACAAACATTTAATATAGTTTTACTGGCTTTTTCCCGCGACTGCGTTTGTGTGGACAACAGAGAAAGCCCACATTAAAATCCGTTAGGTAGTTTTCGAGTCTATAGGGAACAACAACCATACAAACAGACAAAAATTATAAAACCGTGGAAACATGTTTAAACCCTCTAAATAGTACAGAAATGGCTACATATAATTAGATGTAGATGCACGTGTAGATAGGTCATCAATTTTAGATAGAACGTTATTGTACATTTCCAAGAAATTTACATAAACATCAAATAATGCATGCAGAAATTAATGCATTTAGACATTAAACAAAGATGAGTAAACAGTGCCACTATGTGGTTCTTAGTAAGTCAGGATAGTTTTATGACGTATACGCAGCTTGTTTCCCTGTCTATGTGTCATTCATTACCCGTGTCCATTTATGAAGTATTTTCCGTTTCTACATATAACGTGATTGTTTGTTTATCCCATGCTTGACACTTTTAAAGGAATGCTGAAGGAAAATAGCTACTAATTTATTCGACTTACGATACAATGTGCATGACATTTAAGATCACAAATAGAGAAAAAAAATACTTAATCTTCTTTAGATGAGGCAGTTCAATAATCATACATAAAGATATAGATAGAGATAGATTTTCTCACTGTTTCAAGCGTAGCGTTCTTCGATAACATTTTACCTATACATATAAATAAAAATTAAATGCTGTTTGTTGGTAAGCACTCACTTGAGAACGGCTGGACATTTTCATATATTTTTTACATTTCGTAATAGACCGACAAAATTTGAAAAAGTTGCCCGAAAAATTAGGAAATATAAAACTAAAAGTGCTTTTGTCTATTGGATTTATCGACATACAACGTTTATCGTGTCAGCCAGTTCTGAATAAAATCAAGTTATAGAGGAATATGGTACTTCCCTAGAAGAAAGGTTGAAACGCCGATATGTTTACGAGGAAATATTTGACCACAATACGTATTTTAATAGAACTACTTCCAAGTACTTTTAAAATAGGAATGTGCGTTTTTGGGATTATGGGCACAATCCTGTACGAGTATGTATACGAGTACACCTAAAAGCGGTAGAAAACGTCTCATCTAATTCAAAAAATATCAAGAGTGATATTTTTATCTTTCAAAGTTTTATGGAATGGCGGGAAGGGATGTGTTTAAAATAAGGCTGGTCCATTTCTGTATTTTATGTGAAAATATCTATTATGTCACAATAAATTACTATTATTATTATTTGTTACCTTTAGACGTAAGAAGCCAAGCCACAGAATAATTAACAGTACACCCAAACATACTCGTACATTCTTGACCTACAAATAATTGCATTGCAATGGAAGGAAAATGTCACAAAACAACAGTTAACAATAAAAGGCCTACACGTACTTCGATAATTAATTCCGTGTCAGCATATTTTCCTGTACTAAATAAGCCACTACCAAACATAAAACAATTATAATTAATAATGAATGAGGATTCTTAGAACATTAAACAATGGAACCTGATTTAATTTGGTATGACTCATGTACCATTACTTCGTGAATTTCTTATTTTATGCTAAATGTAATAAAACATATAAACAAAGACAAATATGTATAGATAAGTTGTTGTTCTAACTTACATACATATGATTATGTGAGCGCGCACCTAACTACATACCTTATTATATATATACTTTAACATAAATAACAAGGTAATTGTAAGTTTTTCTGATCAAGGAACCTTTAAATTTAATTGCCGTTATAAATATTATGATTTATTAACTTAAACTTATCATAAACTTATAAAAATAATGACTATGCTAAATTAACCTTTAACCTGCTTATTTATAACAGCGAAATAAAAACAATATATTTATACATGAAAAACAGTAGTCAAGTCGCCGTCTGTGGGCGTCTGATTTAGACAAACCCTTTTATGACTTTACTTTTACTTGTTATATGTACGTACATTGCAGTTGGTATAGGTAGGGCTTGTTAATTACTTAATTGTGTATGGGACAGTGGCGCCCTACGTGTCATTAAAAATATATTTATTTCAGTCGTGTGTTGCTTCACGGTTGGTGACTGATCCTTTCTACGATATAGGTACTCAAATAACACCAGACAAGTTTTTCATTCACTTTACCACCCGCACGACCTTGTATGATAAATGGTACAATTAACTACTTATATCTATTCATTGCAGCACCATGTCGCATTAAGAAAAAATAAATCGATCAAAATACTTGTTTATGTTCTAAGTAGGATTTGAAAACCACAAGGTGCTTTATGCCCTGCGTAATGTGTGCTGTCTTTAATACTTTGCTAGATCGATGACTGTAATCAGCGTCGGCGAACCAGTAAGCAATTACAAGTTGCAAGTCATCAATAGAGGCTTATTTTGCCTGAAGACAAAATAATCCTCGGCCGAGCTAGTATGACCTATGCAATCGATGCTATCGATTGGTGCAATATCGTATGTTCTAAGCTAGTTCTAGTTCCTGTGTTACGTATTTCTACATCCCTTGACTGGTATTCCTGTAACACGATGCGAAGCAATACGATGAGAGATAAACTAAATTCCATAATTTTACCGCCCTTACCGCATTTTTAGTGTGGCGGTCATGGCGCTATATCGTATGTACAATGTAATTTAGGTAACAGTTATCGATTTAGCTCTAATTAGCACTAACGGCTGTAATATAGATTGCGGTTGTCAGTTATTTTTATTGGGACTATGAATCTTATACATGGGTTATTGTTTGTGCACGTCATTTTATCCTAACATACGATTTGCCTCCCTATCCCATGGAGTTTACCATCATACGCGGTTTGTACAGAATTCGCACTGCTATGCCGATCGGCTCAGACAAAGCAACAAGAGCCCTTGTGCGTATAACCTAAAAAAATTATGTGTATGTGCGATGTGCATGGACAGAAGGACAGCACGAATGCTATGTTGGACCATTTTGGTATGAAACAAAATGGTAACATGTAGTTTTCTTTACTCACCTCAAATAGACTGTACTTCCATATGGGCTGGTGTCGTGTTTCCTATCGGCCGGCCGTCGCATGGGCCCCACTGATGACGAGGTCCTGCCTCGTTGCTGAGCGCCGGGCGAGCGCGCCGGCGAGTTGCCGCCGCTGCGCCCGCCGCCGCCTAGCCCATACTGTGTCGCTAACGTTGTTTCCTCAGGCTATGGACAATGAAAAGAAACCTTAATGCAACTGTTTATGTAAGATAAGTGCTTTACCAATGACGTTACTGTAAATCTTGAGGCAGTTTGCGGGATGATAAATTTATTGTTGAAATGCTGCGTATCACAAATTCATGCAAACTGTGATTATATGATGCCAATTCGTCACGTCAATAGCGTTGTCCACTTTCAATCCATGCAATCTCAATTTAAACAAAGATTGGTTAAGCACTTGTCTTGTTAACTGTACATCTGCTAAGGAAGTTCATGTTAGGCAATCTTGGAGTCTACTGATATAATACCGTGCCAAGCACTACACCGCCCAGTATAATTGTTCCTACATAATTATGTGAACACACACTCGGCATGCAAATACAAAATGGATCAATACATAAATTTTAATAATTACACATAAAAAAAAACAGAAATCTATATAAAAAATCTTACAGACAGATAATTCTATTTTAGGAAAACCAGAATTTTTATTTCAGTGTACTTAGCGACTACCTGCGATTAAATCAAAATTCGTAAGCTATCAATATTAAACAAGAATATGTTTTGTTTTGAGTAGAAGAAATCTTAGGGGACTTTTTCTGAAAATGTTATAAAAATCCAATTTGGGCCATACCTTTCAGAGCCTATTCTGGACAAACATCCAGATAGAAAATCGGCAAAATTCTTATGGATTTTATTACATTTAAAAACTATTCTTTATATTTTAATTAACATAGAAATCAGAAAATCTCTACATATTAATAAATTAACTAAATTCACATGCTCACAATTCCGTAACTTATGTTTTCTACTGTTTACTACATACATACATGTATATCTACCATATTGTACAAGGGAACATGCCACTCTCAAATTTTAGTACTAAATAAAAAATCAGGAGTAAAACAAACTATCAATGATTACGACAAGACATGAGCAAGTCAAGTCAATATATTTACAGGCAATGTATGGCCGATTGTTTGAAAACCAATATACTGATTTCAACTGGTATATACATTTACGTACAACACATTAAGTACACAGAGGAAGAGGCACAAGCTAATACTAGTGCAAGAATAACGTATTATCACATAACTCAATTAACTTCAACTTGTTTATTTAATAGAGTGAACAGATGACGACGCCGAGACCAGCTATTAAGAATAACTTTTGGAACACATGTTATAATGTAAATATAAGTACACGCATGACCATTATTACATGCATTAGAGTCTATTTAGCAACACTTATGTGTGAACTTTATTAACACCTTGTTCATATAAAAATCACATTCATTTTGGACAGCTTCATGTTTTGTATTTTAACACTACTTGTTACTATTGAGGTTTTATTTGTCTACTTTTTGTTGAAAATAATAAGCTAATTGCTACAAAGGTTCGGAGTGTTTTAATACAGAGTGGAAGAACTTAAAAAGAGCACTTTATGGAATTGACAGCCATTTACAACTGCGCCACTACCAAAAATAATAATTGATACCAAATTCTACATTCCAGTGGATACACAATAACAAATTTATATCCCAGACATTTGGATTTCTTGTGGTTTAAACCTACAACTTGTCAGCGAAGTGGCAAACGTCAAAGTTTGACAGTAGCTTATTGGAGTTATTGGTGTCATTTCATTGGATTACGTGGAAGTTACTTTGAGTTACAGTTTTATGATATCAACAAAACCTAATAGCACTTGGCACAGTGTTTACCTACAATATTGAAATATTCGTCATGCCATAGGCGTTATCTTAAAGAATTTGTGTTTGCAATGCCGACAGGTGATTTAATCTGACTGACCATTTTCCACCATGATGATTTTCTTAACAGACTTTCAAAACAATTTAGAGGAGCATAATTCTCAAAACAACAAGACGCCAAGCAGTAGTGCGCAAGCATTACTGTGTTCCATTTTAAAGGGCATTGTAGTGAGCAAAATTACTGGGCATATGAGACTTAATATCTGATGTCTAAGGGTGATAAGCGCAATGCAGTGCCTTTTATGGTAGTAAAAGTTCTGGGGGCATTGTAATTGTTAAGGGCATCGTGGCGCTTACCATTAGGCGAACGACTTGCTCATCTCATCACACAGTTTAAAAAAAACTTTTGTTTTGACTGTCCACACAACACTCAATATGGCAATAAATTAAATTGAAATTTGTTGTCATTCAATAAAAAGTTAAAGGTCTTTTCATGGCTCTAGTTAGTATAATTAACACAACCTTGACATGTAGGTAATGGTTTTGATTGGTGAATTAATATGCAAATTATGGTTATAACTCAATTATTCACATTTGTTTAGATTTTACCAGACTCATAGCCACTTGTAGAAATTAACTTATAATCATTATTTTAGATTTTAATTGAATCCATAATGTCTTGAAATCCTTATTGAGAACTGTAAATGTGCACCCACTGTGTGTAAATGCTTCACTTATAACTCAACAGGTGTTTGAGGATATTGTTTTTCTATTATTTATTGTTTGGAAAATCCCTGATGAGTAAACCAGCTACTCTTTCACATAACTCATAATAAAAAATATATTTACTGTGCCACATTATATAAATCACACCCATAAAACTATAAGTTCATTCATTTACATAATGATAGTAAGGAAAAGATTCCAAAGTTTAGGAACCTTAATGTTTTCCGTTTCTGTGCTTTCAACCTGTGGTGCAGCCACATTTGGCAGGGAGCCACTTCTGAATGTGCCCAAGCCCTGTGAGTTCTGCGAGGGCCGTAGTGTCGAGTCAACAATCTCTACTTCGGGCTCGGGAGGGGGTTTTGTTCTTGCTCGTCTGCTACTTGAATTTACCTGCAATCATGTCTCTCTAACATCTAACACACTTTTCATATTCTAGTATTCTTAATGATTTTATCATTATTACATTGTACTATGAGTTTAGTAAAGCTGTCACACAACATTCAATATGCATCTATGAGATTGTCTTGGGAATAATGGATACTTTTTGTGATGCAAAATAATTGTTATCACACATTGCTGAGATACAAAAACATATCAAGTTATGTTTCCTTAGCAGTAACAATAATAATAATTAACTAGCTATTGTGTAGAATCTAAATAGACCTGAAACACATTTGACAATGACAATTGAGAACTAAACACAGAACACAGGTCACAATATTTTGTTGGTGTATTGAAGCAATATCCTTAGCAGACTGAGTCGCAATACGCATTTTGTAATGATTATTGTTTACGTCGGCGAGCACATTTGACGGCCAGGAAGCGATTGCCTGAGTAAATAGGCGACAGACCTACCTTATTGGTTGCGTCGGAAACTTCGCGCATAATTTTCTCAAATGCAGCGGTTTCTTCAGCCTGCTTTTGATTGTGGAGAGCAATTTTTTCACTAAATTTTCTTGGATTCGCCATGATGGCCAGTAAATATTTATTTTTCTCTTTTTACATCACAATTTTCAGCGCTCCAAGAAATAAACGCGCTTGTCTGATCTGTCAAGTCAGGCAAGTATAAGAGTTGCCATTTTAAAAACTAGAGATGCCTCATGAGTAATCGACTATTTTAAATCAAACTGACATTATGGAAGACGCAAAGCTCAGCGTAGATGTCGCTACCAGTCTATATAGAACACTCAATATATAAAAATATCTAAAAAAATTGTTGGTGAAAATTGGCTGATGTGGGCATTCTTATGTCAAGATTTATCAACTATCTAACATTTATAAAGAAGGAGTAGCCAGTGGCCACAATTTCTTGCGCCAACTTGAAATTGCATCTAAAAGTCGGCTGTGTGCAGTTGTCAATACTAACAGGCCTAGCGCACTCCGCACTGTAGGTACAAAGATACAAGTACATAGCCGGACACCGACGACGCGGCGAGTCGCGCGTCGTTACACGTGCCGCGTCAGAAGAGATAAGAGCTATGCGATAGAAAGAGAGGCGCTCTGTAGGCTAATATGACTAATAGGTATGCAGCGCTACGCGAGCTGAATTGAATTTTATTGCGTCATAGCAAGAGTTGCTATTTGTTTAAATTTCTTTGCGGAGTGATGCTTCTGTCCCTTAGTATTCTGTGATACTAATACAAAAACATGTTAAGCTCGTGGGTTTGTCATCTCAAGTGATTCAAAATTATTGTAAAAACGTGCACTCTGTATATTTAATGCAAAGATAAAATATATTTAATGCGTTGATGTTTGCGATTATCGATTGCGATGGCGATAGATATACCTATGTACTCGTCACGGTCCCCTTACACAGACTAGTTTAAGAGATACTACACATTCTCTTTACTTTTACTACATATTCTCTTTTATTGATTTTTTCTCTTTTCTTTATTTTTCATTTATAAATCGATAAATAATAGCCGTAAGGATTAATTTTTATTTAACACATTATTTCGATAATCAGTTTTCTTTCAATCCTAGAGGCTGTAGCCCAAAGATAAATTTTAATACCTTGTCTTTGCTGTAGCCTGCCCCTAAGATTTAGTATTTTCTTTGGCCTGCCCTAACGGGCGAATTAAAAAAATCTTTAAATGTTAAATGTCAGTTGTCTTCATCAATCATCAATCATCCAGCATTGTCATTGTCAATTGTCATTTGAATTAGACGTCTCGTCTCTGTTACGCTCGTCGCGCCAGCGCCAATGCGATGTGCCGTGGCGTGGCCCTGACCAAGGAACATAATTGATAATATACTCTGGCGTGGCGCCGTCAGTTGTTACTGTTGTTAGTGTTTAAAGTACCTATCTTCAAAAACGGAAATTACGCGCAAAAATAATTAATTAAATATTAATGAATGTGAAGATCCCTTATTTTAAGTTTTTTAAATACCTAAGTTACCGCCAGAGCAATATTTTAACTTACGGATATAGGGATATAAATAGCAAATCAAGAATAATGGAAGAAAAATATATTTTAACTTTAGATATTGGCACATCAACTATTCGCTCGTATATTTATAATTCCAGAGCTGAGACAGTTGGGAAAGCCGCTGATCAGGTAATCCTTAAAAATATTGGTCTTAAAAAGTACTTACTTGCGGAGTTATCACAGTTTTTTTGTTTTGCGCTAGGTGGTATTACGCTATCCGAGTCCTGGATTTTGTGAAATAGATCCCGATGAGCTTTGGGAATCTGTTATCAGGGTCGTACAAAAATCCCTTAAAGGTAAGACTTCAATACCTATTTAAATTTATTAATTTTATGAACATGATATATTGCTATTACATAGGTTTTTATACAATATTATTATGAATATAATTTTACTTTCATAATAATATTGTCACGGGAAGCTTGTTATATTTGGGACCTACCTAACAATTATTACAATTTTACTAAGTAGGTCCCAATATACAACACCAGACTTTATAAATGTTGGTACAACTACATATATTTTATTGTGTACCTTTAAAAAAAGGAAATTCCAATGAAATGCAAACAGATGTCAGCTAGTTTTATTTTGCTTGATAATACACATAAGCAATGAAATAGCATTGCTGAGATTTTATTAGATTTTACATATAGGTAGGTACATAATATAATTTGTTTTATGATGTACTTAGATATATTTTGTTTCACTAGATGCAAGCTTATCAGCTGGGCAGATGACCGGTATGGGTATATCCACCCAACGCAGTACATTCCTCACATGGTCCAAACAGAACGGCAAACCGTTCCACAGGTTCATAACGTGGAAAGACATAAGAGCGGACAAGCTAGTGAAACAGTGGAATAATTCTGTTACTTTTAAGGTAAACAATAAACACACACAATACCCTTAGTACCCATTAGAATTTCTATCACCATTGTCTGTTAATGTTGCAATAATTAATTCTATCTACATGGTGAATAATAAAGTGTTCATCCATCTATCTATCTATCTAATACCACAGAATACTAAGGGACAGAAGTATCACTCCACAAAGAAATTTAAACAATTAGCGACTCTTGCTATAACACAATAACATTCAATTTAGCTCGCATAGCACTGCATAGCTACCAGTCATACCAACAGAGCGCCTCTCTTTCTATCGCTTAGCTCTTATCTCTTCCGACGCAGCACGTGTAACAACGCGCGACCCGCCTTCGGTGTCCAGCTATGTACTTGTAGCTTCGTACCTACAGTGCGGAGTGCGCTAGACCTGCTAATACCTTATACATAGAACACCATACAACTTTACCATACAACCTTAGGGTGGGCTGGATGCAAATGACAGTAAACAGTGGTGTGCAGATAGCTTAATAAATAATTATAATTTCATATTTTTTTATAAATAGCTTTATACCTACTTACTATAAATTAACTGCATGTTGTATGTAAATTGTTGCAGTTTATAAAAGTAACATCCTATGTCCTTTACCTTCTGACCAGAAGCAAAAGATTTCAAGTTGGAAGTGTCTTCAAATTTATGAATACACAGGTATGTACAAACAAAGCATTGCATACTTTCAAATGACTATCTTGAACATATGAAGTTCCACCATTACAAAATTATCTACACTCAGTGGAAAAATCGCCAAAAAAGTTACATTATCCTATTTTATATAATAAATCAAATTCAACATAATCTACCTAGACAAATGAGAGACAAATTAGAGAGCTGTCTGTAGATTATGTTAGCATCCTTCTGTGGTTTAACAGATTCTTGTTACATTAAAGATAGGTACCTACTTTCATGGGTGGGCGAAAGATTCGTAATTAGGCTAAAAAGGTAGATTATTATAAAGACTTCTATGTATTCCTAATATAAGGTAGCTATAATTAACTATTTCTAATCAAATGATGGTACATATACATATATTTCATTATGTGGGTATGTAATACTGTTTCAATATTTCTATTAAAATTTTGGTGGTGTTCTGCAGACATCTCTGAGGCTATGTTGGGCAATGCAAAACGTGCCTGCACTGAAGACCGCCATCCAAAACAACGATGCCATGTTCGGGACTTTGGACACGTGGCTCTTGCATAAACTCACAGGTAACCAGAAGCATACGCAAAAGTAAAGCATAGGATTGCCTCCCTGTTCAGTGTTCCGATGCCGCCGAAAATCACTAGGAGAATGATGGTTACTTATTACGCGTAAAGACTGTTCTAATCGGAAATCATACTATACTATTCATAATTATATGCCCCACAGTTTCAAGCCGTATCTTCTGAGTAGTGGTTCTTTTTCCGATACGCTGGTAGAGTCATGGTGATAATTTGACGTTCCTAAAGAGATTTTGATTGATTTTGTTCATGTGTGTATTTAGATACCTACACTGGATGCATAGTAAGAGGTGTATCTTTTTAGACACCGGTTCAAACTCGTATTTTCTCAACAGGGGGTAAAGTCCACATGACCGACGTGTCATCAGCATCAGCTACGGGCTTTTATGACCCTTTTACGATGCAATGGGCGGGATGGGGCACCACCTTATTGAGTATTCCCTCTGCTGCTTTGCCAGTGGTTGTGGACACAGCCGGCGACCATTTCACTGAGACACTGTCGGAGATATGGGGACACGCGATACCTATATGGAGCTGTGTAAGTGAACTTTAAACTCTAGTCATGTGTTAAGGTTCACAATGCAATGGGAGGAATTGACATTCAACATCCTGAAAAGGTCACAGGTATAGATTAAACGAAGCTGTGTTTGTATCGATAAAACCTTGTAGAGTAAGAGTGGGGTGGAGGCCAAGCAGTAAAAAATGTAGAAGTCGGAAGTGTAAACACGGAGACATTTTTTTCGTGCACTTTATGTCGAGATGGCCCTGATGTAAAAGGGTCTCCAAGTCACCACAGCATAAGGTATCTGCAACTTGCAACACCAAAAAAGCCTTATTGCTATGCTATATATTTTAGAAGTTCTACATATTTTATGTTGATTTACAAACTTATTTTTTTTTCTAAGACATTTTATTTCAATTTTTGTGTTATTATTATGATGAGTTCAATGTGTAATGCGAAAACTTTATAAAATATCACGTAACCGCCAACGTGTGTATATATTGCTGAAAACTAGTGCAACATTTCATTTCGACCCAGCCACAGAATTACAAGAATAAATTTACAAGAACCAGTGCGGAATTCGCTAATGTGGACCAGAGAAAGGCGGCCTGATTACCAACAAAGCTGGTGTTTTTAAGAAATTACATAATTTCTGACAGCCTCTGAGTTTAGTGGTTGCATTGGTGACGTTAGGGTTCGATTACGGTATAAATGTTTGTGCACAGAAAACAAAAGCGAAGTTATTTGTATCGTGTCTGGGTGCTGTGGGACCATTGTCCTCATAGTCTCTAGTGTCCTAGATGCTGGGAATCGATTTAGGGGCTATGTGTGTGATTGATTTTTGGGGCTTAGGAGTTATTATGATTTTTATCTGCCAGTGCTAAGAACGCGTCTAAGCAAAGTACTTTACTAACATTTTCAATATCATAACTACGATACACCAGTACAATATTTGGGTATAACTTCGATTCAGTACTATTCTATACCCAACTAAAACAAAGTCAAGATTTTTGATGACTGAAACGTTTTCTTAGCAAGGGAAGATCGGAAGATTAGTGCTAAGATAATGCAGTGCTACATAATAAATAATAGCAATGCTTGGCGAAGTCTGTTACCCAACCTCTGTATCATTACAGAATCATCATAACAGAATAATTGGTAGTAGGTATTCAATTTTGGTTGGATAAGTGGTTCTTATAATTGTTGTAGGTATTTTTAATGTAAAACTGAACGCGAAGTTTCATGGTAAACAGCTTTTTGTTAATGACGCGGGTCTCAGACTTCCTTGACCTCGACTTATAAATTCATTCGCGTTTAAAATAATATAATATACAGGGAATAACATTAATGTGTAGTAATACTGAAAGGTGTGTATGGGTATCTAGTCATGAATCATTGGGCAGAATATACAACCAAAAAAACACTATTATATTTTCCATACAAAGTTTAAAAATTATTTATTTGAATTATTTTGGACAATCCTAACAAGCTGTGGCCTAGTCGCGGTAGTACGGGTCATTGACCGAGCTACTTTGTGCCTAGGCACAAAACAGATTAGTACAGAAATCTACATACATACAAAGTGCGCTCGAGCAACGCACACATAGACACCGCTCACAGACACGATATCTGGGCACAGTTGGGATGCGAGTGCCATCCGCTTGAGACACGCATCTGTGAACTTTTTTGTGCAAAAATGGAGCAACGAAAAATAGGTTATTATAACTGTTTGGTGGACGGTTGTTTAAATTCAACATTAAACGGTGAATTGTCGTTTTTTAAGCTACCAGTTGTTTCAGAGAGGTAAGTAGGTATTTGCTTGTATTTTGATGGTTTGTTTTCACGTAACACAAAATAGTTAGGTAGGTAGGTAAGCGCCCCAGCCCCCGGCCCTGCGCCGAACAAGCGAACATAAGTTTGTAGCCTTGTCATATTTTTACAATTTAAAATTAGATATTTATTGTAGTATAAGCTGTGTTAGCCTTGTGTTCAATAATCTAATGAGGAAGATGTTAATGTAAACTAATCGCATTTGTTTTGTCTTCAAAAAAACGTTATTCAGTTATAATAGTAACTGCGAAAAAATTATGTCGATATCGTGTACAGTTATATTTTTAAATCAATCAATTTTCCTCCCAAAAACTTCCTGCGCCGTCCGGTATGAAATGTATGAAAAGTACATACATGAGATTAACTTCTGTATTTATCTGTTTTGTGGCCTAGGCGCTCTGTCTTTGAAAACGCCGAACATTTTACAAGGGCTTGATTTCGAGTCTCAAATACCGGAATTTCATACTGAACGGATCTTCGGACTCGGTCGGTTCCGTTCCGGAACCCACTCGTAAAAAAGGGTATTTCCACATTTTTACACGACTGCCCAAAAAGGAGTATTTCAGGGTTTACGTATGTATGTATTTATTTATTCCACCATTACTTCTTATTGCCTGGACAGATTTGAATGCATTAAAACCATAATAAAAACATAGGTTTAAGTTTTTTTTACCATAGTTTTTTTGCATGTTCCGGAACCGGTATACAAAAAAATCTCCGCGAACGTACCCGACTTAGCCTTGCCTTGATTAGTTTCAAATTTTTATCCAACTTGACGTCTTAGAATTCATATTCAGAAATAACCTAAAAAGAATTTCCGAAACGAAAACGGTCCTTTTCGGTGGAGTTTTATGGGGCGGCGTTAGAAGGTAACTTTGTTTGTGCCGCTCGACCAATGAGGAGCAGCGGCTATTATTTATTAGGATTACATCTTTATGATTGGTGCAATACGAAACAAGGCTAGCGAATCATGAAGCGGCGGCGAATGTTTGATAGCTTTAGTGTTTGCCGCGTTTTGTCAAAGATTAAACAGGTTTATTTCTGAAAACTGACTAAGTAAAGACGCTTTATTGATTACTGACTTACGAACACTCTTTTACTATGCAATGAAATCAAATGTTGGAAATGTCTTAATCATCATTATCAGCCTATTACATTCCTACTGTTGAAATTCATGCATGATGTTTTTTACATCCTATTCCTACGGTGGTTGGTGACCTCACGTATTTTTTAAGAACATCAGCCATGCTCGCTCTTATTAGGCGTTTACACTGATTAGATCCTTATTCCTGAATGTTAATTGGAGCGATGATGTTTAATGCTGTAATTAATAAGTAAGCATTAATAAAAATAAAAAAATACCCTGCCAAAAACATTATCACTTGGGATGATTTAAGGATTCCGAGGATACCCCATACATCCAAATCTGTTGAGGCATTTTGTAATAAAAAAACGCACATACATTAACCCCGAAAACATTATATTCCTTTTTTGGGGAGTCGCGTAAAAAGCAGTTTGCTTGAAAGTTAGTTGTAAAGTAAGGTTGGTAGGACAGCTGGCTTTGCTAACTGAAGATAAAATTTGTTTGTCAGATCTGTACACGCGGCGCACTAATATTCTTTGTCACAAGTTCATTGCTCTTTATCAGCTGATTGTTAGGGTTGAAATGAACTTGATTACCAGAAATGTTTAAATTATCATATCTTGTGATTTTAAAAAGTTTCTGGTGATTTGCACTTGGACTTGAATTATTAATAAGCTTCTATATGCGTGGTTTAATTATTACTACACATTTATGTTACACGTTGTATATGATAGTTGTGTGAGTGTTTAGCGATTATTTGTCAAAAATTGTTTTGAAGGTTTTTTATGTTATTGAGACAGGCAGGTCGTCACCTGATGGTAAGCAACACGCCTGGCCATATCAGTTGCAGCAACCCCCAAAACATTGTTACGCGAAAACGTCCGCGGGATTGCACAGCGCTCCTTACCCTGAGACAGAGCAGTCTTAAGTCTCAATTATGAATTAATAGCCCAGTAATTTCGCTGGCCACAATGCACTTCAAACCAGAACACTGTAATGCTAACGTAATAACTGGCAAACACTGAAAGTCAGGTTTTACATCACACTTTATTGCGAATCCTGCTGGGCAGAATGCTGCAGCAATGCAAACAAAATAAATTCAACTTCAAAGTTTGTTAAAACTCCACAAAATAACTATTACAGTTAAAGATAAATGTAAGAATATGATATTATGTGCATAAGTGCATGCTTAGCAAAATCTAAGATTCTAAACATTCAGAAAAAAGAAAAACGAAATTGCTCGGGTAGGATTTGAAACTGCGTCTAAGGACTACCGTCCCGACGCCTTAGGTACTTAATTGGACATCTAGTCATCAAGAATCAAACTTGCTATACCTCGGGAACCATGTGTAAAATCAGGATAAAAAAATATCCTACGCTTCAGGCTATCTCTGTGCCAAATTTCATCAAGGTTTTTAACCATTTAGTCATGAAAATTAGGCAACAAATAGACATTACTTTCGCATTTATGATGTTAGTCAATTAGTATGTGGATAATTTCCTTGTTACATTCGTCATTTATGCACACACAAAATGAAAATGAAAAATAATTAATTTTATAACAAAAAAATCTACTTTTATTCAATATCGATGAAATTTATATTGACCACTTTGTAGCTATAAATATCCCAAAGCAAAAAAATAATTCCAAGTCGTTTTATAAATGACGGAGTTTTGAGGTAACGAAACATAATTTTTTTTTTACTGTTTATAGGCTTGCGTTTGACCGCTATCTCACCTGTTGTTAAGTGACGATGCGGTCGAAGATGTAGCACGCTCGCCTAGAAGAAACTGTTCACTCTTGACTTAAAGACACCCAGATTATAAAATAATAAATAAAAAAAAATATAAAATGTCCTTTTCAACGTTCATTTTTGTTAATCGTACATAATCACTAACAAAATAAAAAAAAAGTCGTACGCAAAATGTTTTTTTTTCTTGGGTGTCATTGAGATCAAGTTAGGTCACGTTAAATACGTATTTTAAACAAAAACTTTGAAATCTAATAATAGGTATACCAAGTTGAGTCATAATAAATAAAATAAATACGCCCAACGATCACATTAATAGATACTGGCTAGGATTCTCTGTATCAAGGGAACCAGGAACTAAGAGGGCCATGGTCCCACGATACCCAGACACGAAACAAATGCTTGCGCTTTTTTATTGTGGACAAATATTTGTCCCGTCTCGCGGGAATCGAATCCGCAACCGAGATTTGAGCCAACTTGTCCAACCACTACACCACAGAGGCTGTCATAAACACTAACAAGAATTAATATCGGAGCACACTTATCTTATCTAATGACAACACTTTAAATTCGAGTAGAGATAAATAATCGGTTAAAATTTTCGATCCGCCTGATGATAAGCGTTCCCTGTCCGCGGGTTAAGTCGGGTCAGCTTGTTTTTTGTATGTAAAGAGTTTAACCCGCCATTTTATGTTGGCGCAAGCGGGCCTAAAAGGTTATCGATGTGTCATCAGCCCGGAGAGATAGGTACTTGTAGGTACCTACTCGTGAGGGCACCAAGTTTAATAGTAGATATCTTCGATCATATATACCCATCGAAGGTAGATATACTCAAATCTGCGATACATCCTTATGGATTATTTAGGGCGTTTTGACTTTGGTAGAACTTCCGCGGAACGCATCTTTTTAATATTTCTATAGAACTGTTTGATAGGATGAGCAAGTCGTTCGCCGGATGGTTAGCGCCACGCCTGCCCATAACAATTGCAGTGCCACCCAGAACTTTTACTTTCATACCATAAAAAGCACTGCGTAGCACTTTATTGCGCTCATCACTTCGAGACATCAGATATAAAGTCTCTCTATTCTCAGTATGCTATGAGTACCCTTCAAACCCGAAAACAGTAATGCTTGCTCATTACTGCTTGGCGACGGTATAGCTGGCAAAGTGGTGGTACCTACCCAGACGTAGACGGCTTCCGGCATACAGGGGACCTACCACGACTAATATTAAAGGTCGTCATGGTATAGTTCTTGTCGTGTTATATTTTAACAAGAGCGTTATTCCCAGATGGCAGATCAAACAGCTTCCATGTGGGGTTCATGCTGCTTCGACGTCGGTGATGTCAAGTTAACCATGGGCACCGGCACATTTTTCAATATAAACACGGGCTCGGCTCCGCACGCCAGCGTGTCTGGTCTGTACCCGGTGGTCGGCTGGAGACTGGGGAAGGAGCTAGTGTATTCCGCTGAAGGCGCGAACAACGATACGGCGTCTATTATAAACTGGGCGCGGAACTTAGGTAAGATATCTTCTACTATTGGCTAAGTTTTTTAATAAATTAATTAATATAAATTAGGTTCCTTTTTACTTTTTTTGAGAAATTAAGTTATGTTTTCCAAGCTTCAAAACTCCTAATATGCATTTTTTGTATGGCAGAGAAAATCCCATGTTTTGTAAACAAGTTAAGTCGTCAAAACATGACACCACATTAGAAAATTGAGATGCGAAGCCGGGGCGTTCATTAGTTAGTGATGTAACATTCTACATTTCCACATTCTTGCCTAACAGTCTGATACCGGAATAATAATTCGGAATGCATTATGAAGGTTCCGGTCCACCGAAGCTATGCAGACCGTAACGAAAAAAGTTTGACACACGGAATTGAAGAATCGTTTGAATTAAAAACAAAAGCGAACCTGTTTCTGGTATATTGCGACAAGTATCTGTATGAACACGGCCAAAATAGGATGTAATCGGAACTAACGAGGTTTTCATCGTATCGTCACAGCACCGCCCTGATGTTCATTCGGAGTCACTAAATTGGTCAAGTTTAACTTTTTTATACAACTGAGTGACGAGTCAAGCAGGTCGTTGACCTCATTTTAAGTACCAAGTAATATGCCTGCTCATAACAGTTGCAGTGGTAGCACCATCTTCTACTATTAATTATTCTGTGGCACCAAACAAAGAATTGCGCTGGACTGAATTGTGCTCGTCATCCTGAGACATTAGCTTTTATAAAGATGCCCGAAAATACGAAAATACACAAAAGATATAAATAAAAAAATGCCCCTCATTTTCATGCCCTATCTTGTATCTTGTAGTGTAGTAGTGGTTCCTAATTCCGATACGTTGGTAGAGTCATTGTAATAATTGACGTTCATAAGTGCGTCTGTGATGCCAAAATTGAATTAATAACTTTTGAACCTGAACTTTGAATTATATTTAATTACAGGCCTTTTTGAAAACCCCGAAGATACGGCTGCCATAGCGACATCGGTTCCGGACACAGATGGAGTTTACTTCATACCAGCTTTCAGCGGCTTAGGGGTAAGAAACGTTACCCTAAATTAAATAAGCATGGGCGGTAGTTTCGACTAATCATTCAACGCTTGATAGGAACGTCGTCGCTTCGGTAAAATATCACGTATCATATAATAAAATATCACTACACAGTGTATTATGTATGTAGTACCACCACGGTAAAATATCACGTATTACATCATAAAATATCACTACATAGTGAATTATGTATATGGTACCACCACGGTAAAATATCACGTATCATATTATCATAAAATATTACTACATAGTATATTTTATATGTAGCACCACCACGGTAAAATATCACGTATCACATCGTAAAATACCACTACATAGTACGTTATGTATGTAGCACCACCACGGTAAAATATCACATATCACATCATAAAATATCACTACATAGTGCATTATGTATGTAGTACCACCATGGTAAAATATCACGTATCACATTATTAAATATCATTACATAGTGCATTATGTATGTAGCACCACCACGATAAAATATCACGTATCATATCATAAAATATCATTATCAACATACTTTCTTCAGTTCATAAGTGCGTCTGTGATGCCAAAACTGAATGAACAGCTTTTGATTGATTTCATTGATTGATATTAATAACCATGAACTCTAACGTGTCATCTTCAAGTCTTCAGGACTTGGACCTTCCATCCTTTTCATTTTTTGTCTATAACGGGAAGCAAGAAAATATTCAAAAAATTTAACTGTCGAGTTAATAAAAGTCCTCGTTTAATTAATTTGCATATATTATGTTTATTAACTACTTGTATACAGCAATTAATTTTAACAATGGAATAACAACAGAACGGTGCCAGTGGTCGTCGACCTAGGTTTCGAGCATATCCGATGCTCTAATTCGACAAACTACGTGAGTCCTAGCCGGTTTATTAAATATTTATAATAAAATTATATTGTTCGGGCAGGCAGTGAACATGCGTCTTCAAAATACCGTCTCGACGACTTAACCATTAGGCTAGGCTAGAGCGAAAACGATATAAGACATTTGTCATTTTCTGATCTCATCTAATCTTAAAACGGCATACCCGGAGATCGAGTACTTTATCACTAAGCCATTCATCATATGTATGAGTAAAGAATAAAGATTGACCTAAGAATTCACGTGTAATGTAACTCCAGGGCGGGGTTAATCTCTTACGGCTACCTGTTAGTATTTAGAGGAAAACCGTGTCGCGATACAGAGTGCAGATACCCTGCACTCTGATTTGAACTACTGAAATGCTCACTTCGTACTTTACATTACTCGCGACTACTCAAGCATTCTAATCGTAGATGCGAAAAGACGAAGGGATATATGTACTTGTTCTTATTATATTTATCGTCCATAGCCTCCATACAACGACGGCACTGTCGCTTCAGGCTTCATTGGGATGAAACCATCCACAACAAAAGCGCATCTCGTTCGGGCGGTGTTGGAATCTCTCGCGTTTCGAACGGCGCAGCTCTACGCTTGCATCTGTGCTGAGAGTAATTACACTTTTACTAGCATTAGGTAAGTTATCAATATTGTATCTTAAGTTGTCCAATGTTAGGAATTGAAAGAAAGGAAATGAAATATATTGCCCTGCCCCATTTAACGCCCGTGGGAACGAGAGAGCAATACATAAGACTGTTGCTCATTCTCTTCAACTGAACACCTTTGTAAATACTGAGTATTCCTATTTGATCATCTTACACAACAGCGAGCGGAACAATGAAAAACTTAAAACCTATACAGGACGACAACGTCCAAACAAAACGTCATATGTATACCTACGCATTATGCATGAGCTATGTCTTGTCTTCGATCTCTAACCTTTTGCATAGTGTGATGTAATTAATATCTTGATCATAAAAAGTATGCAGCAAAATCAAAACAATAAAAATAATTTAATCAAAACAACATCTAACCTCTGGGTGTACTAAACACAGTGAATTTTAACAATGCAATAAGAACAACAATCGGTGTAGGATGACATTCATGTCCGGTATTTGTTGACCTCACCATGATTGAAAAACAGACATTTGCATACTTGTCAAAGTCCGATGACAATGCAATATGATGATGAAGACGGAAGGTGGGCAATGGAACTCCTTGACGGATAATCGTAAACTAATAGTGTTTGGGCTCATTTTAATCTGCTCGCGGTTCCGATCACGAATTCTTTTTAATTTTGTTACTTGATAGGCAAACATTTGATCGCTGTCTCACCTGATGGAAAGTGACGATGCGGTCGCAGTGGATCATGCTTGCCTAGAAGACACCGATTCACTCTGGACTTGAATACACCCAGATTATAAGTATCCGGAAATAGAGACTGACAAGGTGTTCCATTCCTTAAATGTTCGCATTATGAAAGTTGAAGCGAAACGCATTTGTAGGCGACGCGTGATTACCTATAGTATTTTTTTATTATTTTTGTTTACTATTTTTAATATTTCAAAATTCTACTTTGCCTTTGTTTCTGAACTAAATTGAAACTTATATGTAAATTATTATTGCAATAAACTACGGGCGAAGGCGCGGAAGACGCACAGTGAGCCGAACGGCCGGAGAGGTGAGGGGCGGAAAGCCCGGTTGACAAATCTTTTGTTTTTAGTACTCCAATAGCTGCACCGCGCGTGGGACGTATGTACCTCTCCTACCCGCTTTCAACCTTTCGTTTTGAAGATTTTCGCCAACAGCATTGTCCTCAACCAGCGTCGGGTGTCAAAATACTAAAACCTGACATTTGTGCTGAGTGAAAACCCCTTTTGGCACCACATACGTAATTTTAGGCATAATTATCTCTTCATACTGTTTATATATTTATTTTTTCTTTTTATAATTATGTTTTCCTGTGTTTCTTTATTTTGTTATGATTGTGGTCGTCAAATAAATGTTTTTTCTTTCATTCTTTCTTTCATTGTTCTGGCAAGAGGAATGTCAACCATAAACGGATGCCGAGTTTCCGTACGTCTTGTTGTCTGATGGTAGAAAGGAGATGGAGGAACTAACTGATCTAATTCCTTCGCACACTAACCGTGATGTATCCTGTAAAATACCGACAGGCTGGCAACTTTACGTCGATGCTCGAGTCGAATTTGTTAAAAGCTTATCTTGAAAATATATTTTCCTACAAAAATGTTGTTTTCCCTCACGTTTCAGGTTAGACGGTGGCGTGTCGAACAATGACTTCATAGCTCAACTAGTGGCGGACCTCACGGGCCTCAGAGTGGAGCGACCCGTAGAAATAGACATGTCTTCGCTGGGCTGTGCTCATATTGTAGGACTCAAGCTAGGTACGTAAGATAGCTATTTTTAATCAAAATAAAAAATAAGGAGTTTCTCAAATCGATTGTTTTTCATTTTATTTTTCATTCATTTATAAACTGATTTGAATAATTATATAGGTTTAGTATAGCTTCAAGGTGGTCCCATATAAATTTTATCGGTAGGTATTCGACCTTGGACTTCGAAGGTACATTCAAATTGAAGTCAGTTTTTTTTTTAAATGATGAAATGTATACTTGTCAATATTTTAAGTGTTTAATCTTCGAACATTTTTATCGGAATAGAAAGAAGATCGGGATAGTCACGACCCGCCCCGGCTATGTGTAGGATTTACATTAACTATGATAGTATCTTAAAGTAAACCTTCATTTTTTATCTTATATAGATCTAAGTTTGGCTACTATCTCGCCTGATGTTAAGCGATGACGTGGTTGAAGCACATAGATCTAAAGGAAGACGGCAGTTGAGCGACTGCTCAGACCCGTATCCCTGATGATTCACCGAACATCATCCCGAAACACGACTAGGTCCTCAGGAAATGTTAGTGAAATCCGTATCAAAATTCATCAAGCAGTTTAAATTTAAATGTACTACTTACCAAATAAACATGGATGACCATATTTAGAGCGACTTTTATACTATTAAGACATTGTTCTCTGACATTTGGCGTGCCCTAGAGATATTAGGTTTTGATAAAAGTCATCCTTGAGGCAAAGCATTGCAATCCTAAAAAAACATCTGTTTATTTAGTCTAGTCTTTTTCGTTTTTTTTATTGAACTTATTACTTCTTCTTTATTTATTTACTTCTTTATTTCAGGTGACTTAAGAAAACAATAGTTACATTAGTGACTAAAGTAATTCTAAGACCCATATTATATATACCTTACAGACTAACATACATATTACAATATTAAAAAAAAACTATTTTTATGAAGCTACAACAGGGAATTGTTTTCGCCTACTTTCCCTGTACCGGCGGTAGACTTATATGGTCGGGTAACATGTCTAGTGTTTATGAAATTACCTTCTGGTTCGCTTCTATAACTTTTTACACTGGGCGACAAATCAGTATTTACCTAAACTAAATTAATTATATTCCAGGTATATGGAAATCGAAAGAAGAACTAAAAGCGCTACGCAAAATCGGATCCGTATTTCACCCGCGCCCATACGTCCGGAAAGCGTACAAGCATTCCATCGACCAATGGGAAGACGCCGTCAAACGTATGTGCGGATGGTACTCCAATCAGAACTCGACAAAGTCTCTCTCTATCACTGATAGTAACAATTCTGTCGGTTCTCGTTGTTCCTTCAAGATCGGTAATAAAAATGGTAAGATGTCCAAATAGCGGTGGCTTTTTTATCTGCTCTCGTTCTTTATAGCGTGCTGGACTGTGAGCAGATGATATCAGGGTAAGAGTGAACCCGGGTTCACTCACAGTTACGTTTATAAGCTGTGGTCACGGAAGACGGTTTAGGTAGCTTAGATTGACTCAGATCATATTGCCATTGCAGATAATGTGTTATTTTATTAATATTTTAGGTGGTTTGATTGAACTGAAATAGCTATTATTATTTTGGTATATTATTTCAAACAAACTCAGCTACTTAAGTTTGCACTTTTCTAGTTTAAAATTAGAATTAGCGCATCGAATCAATTTAAATGATTCCGACATTCCAATACTAAAAAAGACCACGCAGCATTATGAATGCTTAGATATCAAATAGTAGATAAGTATAAATGATTTACCTAAATATCTGTTTGTTATTATTACATATTTAAAATCGCCCCATCGCTATAAGCAAAGGGATCAAAATACTAAGATTTTAATTGTATATCATTTATAATTAGGCTGGCAACATCTAGCTAATAATTTGTGTTGCAGAAAATGTATAAATTTCAGACTTCTCAAATACTCTCTAGTTTTAGGCTCTTATCAATAAACAGTGACATAAAAATTTGCGATTTTTCTTCAACTGTTGAAATGACCATGTTAGAAAGAGACAACGTTTTAAACAGTGAATTAATAAAAGGCTTTTATTGATAAGGGCCTAAATTAAATGAAATAAAGGCAAGGCCATACCAACTGTATTATAAATGTATAGAATAGGTAGCAATCTATTGGAGTGGACATGCCTTAAACGATTGTAAATAGAAGGTAATAGGGAATATGAGTGTGTTGTCAAAATCTCTGGAATTTACTTTTTACGATAGACGTTTACTCCTGTAAATATTTAGTAATTATATAATAATTTATATTAATTGCTTAGTTTTTTGTACTACAATGCTTGTTTTTCGTATTTTTGAAAAAACGGAACGAAATCGCAAAACGCTTGAGTACGTGCAACCACATGTTGACGTCACGCGGCTCGCTGCTTATTAGTCAATTTTTGACATAGAGCCCGCTCATTGGTAGATTACTGACACACTTGTAGCAAAAACAGACCAATGAGAAGATCTTAGGTCCCCACATAATGACGTCACACACAAATGGCGCGTTTATAATATAAATTAATTCAAATTTTCATTTAATTATTTTATTCACAAATGATGCCGTAAATAACTGTATTTTATATTAATAGTATTCAATGATGAACCGATTCAAGCCTTAGAAAAAATACATTCATATTCCCTATTGTTAAGTATTATCGTTAAAGCAGTAGTTTTTAAGGGCAGGTTTTATGGCGCTTTGGAAAAGGTGCTTTGGGTGGTCTATCTGTAGTTTAGATAGATTCAATTTTAATGGATAAGTGCTATAATATCGAACCTATAGTTTTAAGTCTTACCTCATGATTGTATACTATCACTGTTAGGTGACGTTGAGTAAGCATATAATATAGTATATATACTATACAAGGTGAGTTTATGAACAGGGATTCCTATGGCAACTATCATTACCGATATAGATAGAATGATTTGTTACTAGAAATCCATCTACTTTTTAAACCTATAAAAACAGCGTTTTCGGGTTAAAAACACAATTTTTCTACCCTAATCTAGATAGAATAATTTGTTAGAAATCCATCTACTTTTTAAACCTATAAGAACAGCGTTTTTGGGTTAAAAACACAATTTTTCTACCCTAACCTAGATAGAAGCATTTGTTAGAAATTCATCTACTTTTTCATACCTATAAAATCAGCATTTTCGGGTTACAACACAATTTTTAAGCCAAAAGTCAATACCTATCATGGTCAAAAATTTATTTTTGCTGAAACGACTCTGTTGCTAGTAACTGAAGTAAACAAAAAATTGTATAGGTTTAATTTTCTAAAGTTGCTACAACGATATTATGATTTTCATGCAAATCTGCCTTTAATGTTTAAAGATGAAGGCATTTTGATCCCTGTTCAAAAATTCACAATGTATAGTTACTTTAAGACGGCAATGCAAACCTCTTAAAAAAGCAAAGCAAGCAATGCAAGCTAAAATACATTAATAATAATTAAAAATTATACCTATGTTTTACTTTGTGATTAATAGGCCACTGTCATCAGGTCGACTTCGCTTGCCCGCGTTCTGTGTAAACGACGATAGTGTAATGGTGTAATGGAATGTGTAATGGTGTAATAAAAGGTGTAATGTCCGTTCACAATGTTCCGTCAGTTTACAATCTCGCTAGATTTATTATAAACTTACGGTGTTTATAATTTTCTGATGATTACGCTTCCACTGCGCTGCCTTTTGCAAGCCGGAGTCTCGTCGAAGGTGTGCGTTAGAATGTTGAATATAGCTTTTAAAATACTTTTAGTTAAAAAAAAGTCCTCAATGTCAATCGCCAATTCGTTCTCTAAGACCGAGGTAAATCGTCGTTTCTAAGAATGCGGCTTAGCAAATAACTTTGAATCGTTTTGAATTCTTTAAAATTATTTTGTCATGATTATTTCGATTCAAATTAATGCCAAATATATACCGGAAAGCTGTTACTAACAAAGCCATGACAGGCCAAGGTTAAAAGCCAAAGCTTAGCAACGAATATCTCGGTCTAAGACTATCTAGTAAAATTAGCTTCGTTTGTATTCTCACTTGCCTCACCACATGGCTTTGTAAATTACATTGCTCAAGGTGTGAAAGACTGGTACAGTATAGGTACATTATATCTTACCTACCACATACTAGAAGAATGTGATATGCTACGCTTCGCCACACGGCGATTGCGTTAAGGGATTGCAAAACGTAGCGTAAGTATTAATTTAAAAAGGGCACGGTAGCCTTTAATACTTGCCATTTATTGATTTTCAATATTAGCCTGCATTCAGCCATTTACAATAATGCTTAGTGTCTGAACACGATGTCAATCAATATGTAATTGGTAGACTGTGAAATCTTTAATTAAAGTAGCTATTATTTGATATAATTACAACAAAATGGACCCATGTTACATATATCGATATAATATGTGTATATCTTTATTAAGTGTTTTAATATGTAAACACAATATTATGAACGTAAGTTCTTTTGCAATTTTATTCTACCTGGAGACGTTCATTAAATATTCGCTCAAAATCTTTATTTTCTCGATAGCTACAGGATCAAATTTTAAAAACCTTGAAGGAAGTAAAGAGGAAGCAATGATTGGCATAACAATATTTCAATTATTCCACACAGAATGAGAGGTGACCCGCCATCCTGACGTCAGCACCGCGGGTCACTCTTAATGTTTTGTTTTTCTTAAATATCGAGGATCGAGGAATCACATGTTTCATGTTAGGAAGCATACCTGTAGAAGTAATTTTTGAACAGCATTTCAACATTTATATAGTGACCCGCCATTCTGACGGTCACTACTTGGGGTCCTGCAAAATGAAATATAATACTTTTTATCCCGGCAACCCTCAGGCAGCTATTCAATTGTACCTAAAATATGGCTTATTGGCAATAAAGCTCCACAATTTATTTATCAAAACAAACATTTCAATTAACGTGTATGTCTAATGTCTTAAACCTAGGTTAGGTTTGTCTAGACATACAGTTCTCGATGATTTTATTGCAACTATTTAATAAGGTAAGACTTACAAGTGACAGGCACCTTGGTACACATCAATAAAATAAATAAATAACGCCCAACGATCACATACACAGATCCTGACCCTAACTAGGATTCCCTGTATCTAGGGAACCAGGAACTATGACACCATGGTTCCACAACACCCAGACACGAAACAAATGCTTGCGCTTTTTTTTCTGTGCACAAACATTTGTCCCGTCGCGGGAATCGAACCCGCAACCTCAGTGGTGTATGAGATTTGAGCCAACCTGCCCAACCACTACACCACAGAGGTTGTCAAACAATCAATAACATGATAATGCGCTTAGCACGCACACACACATCTCTCGGCAACAATGAGGCGGTCAGGTGAGTCTTCCGACTTGTAACAGTGTGATCGGTGATGCGTCAATGTGTGCGCTTGCGCTGCTTGGATAAAGGATGCACATTGACCCTTGTTGTCTACCTACCCAGATATCTTAATATATAGGTACCCAGATTCTTCTTACTTATTACTATACCGTGGCTGCTTTAATTAGAGAATAGCAGATTTTCATCCAATTAATTCGTTGACAAGCTTGCCGGTCAAAGAGTTAACATCAGAAGGCGAAAATTTCCCTATTTGATACATTATGTTTAGTTAAAAGATAAATTATTTTATTAGTGGTGTATTGAAATTGTGATATTTATAGCATTCAGACGACGTGACATTATATCTAAAGTGGTGAATAAATAATTATAAATGGCTCTTATATCATTGTTATTTTACACCCTATGCAACGTAGTATAATTTATGTTAATATTTTTTTTTTTATGAGCCTATTTCGTCCCACTGCTGGGCAAAGGCCTCCCTTCCCTCCTTCCATGACTATACATGATAAATATAAAATAACATATATAATAATATAAAATAATAAAATATAATATAATAATTAATAAAATATATAATAAAATATAATATAATAAAATAATAATATAAAATAACATATAATAGACATGATAAATATAAAATAATGTTAGTAATTAGGTTAAAGTGATGTAGGTATTTTTTTTTACAAACCTTTGGCATAATTAGTTTGCCTGTTATTCACCGCCAAATAGTAGTGTGCAAGAATTACTGTGTTCCGGTTTGCAGGGTGTCGTAGCCAGCGCAATTACTGGGCACATGATACTTAAATATCTTGCGTCTCGGGGTGACGAGCGCAATGCAGTGCCACGCATACTGCGCGTTACTTTGGCATGCCATTAAAGTATTGGGTTACGTAGTATTGGTGGCTTCTAGGTTCAAGAGTATTGGGTTTTCTTTGGTGGTGTGGTTTTAGTGGTTTCACTGCAGTTGTTATGGGCAAGCGTGGCGCTTACCATGAGGCGAACGACGTCTCGTTAGTTGCATAAAAAAGTTGATTAAATGCACACATTTTTAATAATATTTCCTTGATGCACATTACAACGAATGCAAATTATACGAAAAACAATGGTAAGCACTTCTTGACTTTGTAACTTAACCTTTTATACGTGTTTTTTCGTTTACATTTCTCTTCCGATTTCAGATATGTCATCATCATTAAACACTCTGCCGCGAGATGTTTCATGTCGTCTACCCTTAAACATCTCTACAAGCAACGAACACGTAGAAGCCAAATAACCAAAAGCCAGAACACAGAAAGCTATGCGTAAGTTCATTAGTTTTATTTTCTCGAATGGCCGCGGCTCAGGTCCAGTTTTGAGGTTTCTGTCTCCTAACTTGAGGCTGCGTCGAGTCCATCCATAGTACTTCTTGGGAAGACCGGCTTCTACTATGCGCATCATGAAGCAAATCGACTCTTCGAGGAATAGGAAATCTGTAACAAATTAATTACGGCCAAAGCTGGTACGTATTCCTACTTTGGTCTATAACCATATATGGATGTACTATTCATTATTCTGTGATATGGATAAATAACGCCCAAAGAGATAGCCATAGATGGATCATCAGACAGGTCGATGGACGGATCGGCAAACAGGTCGACAGGCAGTACTACAGACAGATCGACAGGAATCGACAGACAAGTCGACATAGTGATCGACAGACAGGCTCGAAAGACCGGTCAATAGTCTGGTCGACAGACTTGTCGATAGGCAGATCGACAGACTTGTCGATAGGCAGATCGACAGACTTGTCGATAGGCAAATCGACAGATATGTTAGTCAAGTCAGCTCGACCAACTGGTATACAGACTGATCGACACATGTAACGACAGACGGATTGACAGATTGACAGACAGGTCGACCGATAAGTCGACAGAATGGTTGACAGTCGAATAGACCAGTCAGGTCGATGGACTATGATGATGGATAGGGTGACATACTTGTCGACCGACTGGTCAAAAGAGTAGTCAGCAGACTGGTCGACAGACTGGTGGACCGGCTGGTCGACAGATGGTTAAGGTTAGGCCTTAGGGATCGCTGTTCGAAAAGACACCCTGTATAGTCAAAAAGAAAATCCTTACCATTTCTAGTAATGTAGGACAAGTAGTAGACTTGCAGGGTCTCGTCGACGGCGTACAGCATCGGCGAACCGCTCTTGTCCATATAGTTGAGGAGCACCTCCAGCTGCAAGTCTTGTCCTCGTGCCAAGGTCGCCACGTGCGGGTGGTCGATGATGTAGCCTGGGACACTTTTATTTAGTTCTGTCTCAACGTAGGATGTCTATTGTCTAGTTTCTAGGTTGTTAGAAATTAGGCAGAAATAGGTAATGGAAATTATTGCTATTTTTCATTAATTTCATTAGCATGTGAAATATTGTTTGTTAGCATGCTATTGCGATGCTGATTGCTATAATGAAAATTTGCAGTCGTAAATTCAAAATTTCGTCCGAAATTTTATTATTTATTACATAGTGATAAAATTTCAGTGTATTATGAAATTTATTGAAAATTTTGAATTAAACTATTGGTCATAGATGCTTCGTGTCAAATGAAAGTGCTCTATGAGTCACAACATCATACAAAACAATATCACACAAAACTTTTTTAAGAATTGCGAAGACGAGGTCGAAGATTTTCATTTGTCTTGTCTTATTGGCTTACCTGCATATTTTTGTCTACACTATATTATATTGCAAAGTTACCTATGCCAGTGGTCTCGTTTTTGATCTGCGCACGTTGAAAAAAATCCATTTGTTTTTTGTCGCTCAGATTCACCGATCTCATCAGGAGATCCCGCATGGAAGGAGAAAAGAACAACACGCAGCTGGTACTGTACAGCTGTTGTAGAGTCTTTATTTCTTTGGGTCTCGTACGTGTCGTGAACTGGTAGTTCACCCCGCCCTGTAAAAATTTTCAAAACTGGAAAATGTTGAATTACGCCTATAGGATTCCCTTTAAAATTCATTATTTGCTTACCTGGTAATAAGCTATTAATATAATGGAACACAACAGAGAAGTTACTCTCAGTATTCGGAATCTGTTGCTTCTTTCAACTGAGAACCCAAACAGTGTACTTATAAATGCATTCACAACGTATAGGTGAAATTTCTTTGGGGTTCGACCACTCGTTGTCCTGGTTATCCATGTGAAAAACCACATCAAAGAACCCAGTAATAGTATGAGAAAGAAAAGAGCCATCGTATTGCTGGGGCTCAAAGTGTTGTAAGCGTAATGCCATAGCTCTATGACGTCAGGTCTTTTAAGGACTACTGCTATTGAATCCCTTGTAACGTGATGCAAATAGAAGAACGGCTTCGCTGTAGTGTATGGCACCATAAAACGCGAATTGAAAGATATGTCAAATTGCCCTCTGACTATACATCCTAGGCTTCCTGTCGATATGGTTGTATTGGGTTTTCCAAAGCCGTATGTATTGCAACTTTCATTGTTTGAAATAGTATGATTGTATCGGTAGTGTTCTATAAAATCATGCATGACCAAACCGTCCATACCGCAATAACCACTCGTGTAGTTAAAGTTCACTTTCATGTAGATATCGATATGTTTGCATTCTGTGATTGATGTGGGGAATCTATAAAAAATATTCGCTTTTAACGGGTATCCATGAGTCAGGTGCTTATGTTTGCTATTCTCCAGAATGGCTTTCTCTAACTCCTTCTCGGTTTTCGCGTTTATGATCTTTATAGTTCTATCGTATAGACTTTCTCCGGATGGTTTCTTGCCACCGTAAATAATAAAATGTTGTGGGCAAGTGTAAGGAAATGAGACGATGATTCGAACAACTTGATACCTGTGCCATATGGTGTTCATATAAACTTCTGCGTTTTTCAGGAATGCATTACTAAAGGTCCCGTTGTCACAAGTTCGGTTTCCATTTCTTTCGGATATTATTAGATATACTGGAGACCAGTAAAATTGGTATACAGTTTTGAACTGTGCGGAGTTTAACTCCTCTAAGCTTAGAGTTTCGGTCAATATTATCAAATTGGGATCTCTGTTTTGCAGTCCATTTTTTACAATTCCATAGCTTGCTGCACTCGTCAGTATTATAGGTTGATCGGAGAAGAGCCTTAATATAACCGATAACAATAGCATATCGTCAACATTATTGTCTTTGAGGTACACTATGGATTCATTGATGCCTCTAAGATTGACTATAGGAATATAATACAGTGAAGTGTTTGCGTCTGGAAACTGGTAGCATATAGATTTCGTCACGAGTACAGTGAGAACAATTAATACAGTTTTCATATTCAAATTAAAGTGTAACTATTCGAGGTTGTGCTGATGACTGTGAAATCACACTTGAGCTAGAGCCTAAAATAGGGGCTGAATATGCGGCAGGTCCTTGACATAGGAGCTATTACGTCGAATACTACAAAAGAGCTGTTTTACCTCAAATATTTGACATGTCACAGCGACATGCCTACAAAATAATATATAATTTTGTTAAGATGTGTAGTTCAGCCATGATTTGTTTGCTAGATAAAGTGGTGATTCCATGATGTTTACGGAAAAATCAATTACTTCGTGGGCTTGACATGAAGCAGAAAATGTTGATAACAGTGTCATGTATATTCACACTATGTTATTTTCAAGGTACCTCTCAGACGAAATTACTTTAACGATGGAATTTTAAAAATCTTGTTTCGTTTGTATAAGGTTGATCCGTTTGTCGTGTTGTGTAAGGTTGATTATTCATTTTAAGGTATATTATTATCCATGGTATGGTTAAGGTATATTATTATTACGTATTGGGCTGGCGTATTGCTTACCATCAGGCAAACGACCAGCTCGTCTCGTCATTCAATTACATAAAATTAAATAAATAAATAAATAAATAAAAAAAAAAACCATTTCAGATAAAGGCTTGAGTAAACCATATTCTGTTTAGTGATGCAATGTTAGAGCTTTATATCCTGGGATCTGTGATAAGTGATAACTAACCTATACATCCTGAGCAAACATTTATTGTTCACATTATGACTTGGTAGAGCAAATTCCTTTTGAAAATTATCACTTACAGAGATCTGAACTATGTACCTAGCAAAGTGTTTCTATATAAAAAGATACCAATACCGTGAATATGAGCAATCTTTTAGCGGATGCCGAGAATGGCAAGTCCTTCGGTATTTTTAATATTTTTTATCGTATTCAAAGTAGTAAATGGTCGGTTATTAGATGGGCTGTTTTTAAATCCTGAAGTCCTGAAGACCACGACGGATGTCCACGCTGGAAATGACTATATTGACTACAACCCTGAACACATTCTGAGAGATATAACGATTATAGATATCCCAGTAGTAAATTCAGTGGGAGTTGAAGATATAATAGAAATCGTGGAAGAAGATATCTACTTAGAGAATAATGACGGAAGAGCTAACGATTTATAATGACAGGATCAAGAAGAAAATGTATTTTCTTAGTCAACTAACAGTTTTGTCTGTGTGTCTTATTGCCATAGTATATAAAACTCATATTCTTCAATAAAATCTATTATTAATCTATCTATTACTTATCAATAATCTTAATCTTCTTTATTTATTCCTAAACTGATCCTATCCTAGTAAATACTTTATAGTTTTAAGGAGTCTTATTAGTCCAGATATGGAAAACAAATTGTGCATTTTAAAATATTTTATTGATAAAAACTCATATTTTTGGTAGAAACTATTCATAACTCTTTACGTTTCTATGTCTAGCGCGCGTTGAGATACAAATAAAATTCATTGTTATCAAATTAGAAGCTCAAATAAACACAAGACAATATTAAAAAAATATTACGTATAAATATAACGGGTTTCCTTCTTGAAATCGAAACCCCATTCATCAAAAGCGATAATAGTCTTAATTCTGTATCTTTAAATAATAAACACACAAGTAAGTTAAAAATTAAAGGAATTCACTTAAGAATTAGCCCACCCAAGAAGGCAGGGTCTTAATTCTACGTCCCGTAAGACCAGTTAATCCATTTTCATAGTTGAAAGCGTCAAAGTCAGCCAGCAAGTCATTGCTCGGGTTGTCTCCTCGAAGCGACCTCTTCACGACTTCATGCGTGTCATTTTCATCAGGCGCCTCCGTCGTAGTGGTCTCTACGAATACGACAATCTCTGGTATTTCTTCGATGACTTCCACCACTGCGTAAAGTGGAGCAACTTTATCTGCCTTCGTGCTTGCTTCCGTTGTTTCTGGAACGGGTGCTGCGCTAGTATACGCAAGAAGCGTAAGCGAGAGAAGGATGCACAAAATGGAAGCCATGGTATTGATGGGCTTCAAGTAACTTCTCCGCGATAAGATGGGAAGCGATCCCAAAAATGTAACTGCGAGTGTACTGTCTTCCGTTTGTTTGGATTCTAATCAGCCCTTCGACATGCATTAGTTTTTATACCTGCCGACCGCGTCCACAGTGCTAATCAACATCTCCAGAATTGGAATTTATTGACGCATTGTGTACCCGTGCTACTAATTCCTTCAGCAAATATTCTCAATAACATAATGACCATGAATGTGTTTTGTCGTGGATTATATTGAAAATTGATGATAAACAGTTCACACTGTTGATTTTTACCTAGAAAACGCAGTTAGAAAACGTGACGTGACTACCCTTCCGTTTATTGATGAGTAAGGTTGTATAACTATAGCTCTTGTTACTGTTATCTATTTGTATAATTTTCGTCAATATCTATTTGAGACGAGACGAGCTGGACGTTTGCCTGATGGTTAGCAATACGCCAGCCCATTACAATAACAGCACCACCCTGAACTATGTATTGCAAAATCCTACGCGGTGCTGCACTGCGCTCGTCACCCTGAGACAATTAGCTAGATAAATACTTAGGTATTAGTATTGTTAAAAAAATATTACTGATCTATGTCACCTACTTTTTTATTTTCATCAGAAGCTAAACGGATAGGTACCTACCCCTAATTGGGCTTCTAAAATTTTTCACAACCTATATAGGTTGTTGAAATTTTTTGGGACCTTCAGGACAGGCACCTTTTCCTTTACAGTTAGGTAGTTTTGTTCTTAGGAAACATCAACAGTGCATCTACCCTAAAGGTGCCAAAATTTGCCACATTCTGTATTTTTGATTTAACTAGTATCGATCATATAGGTACATGATGTAGCCGTAGGAAAGCCTTGACTTACACCAGCTCTGCGCCTAGTAGTTGTCCTCATTCTCATAAAAATATGTTTATAACTACGTTACTAGGCACCTACTATGATAGTTGTTAGCATACAAGCTAGAAGCTTCTAGTAAAAGTAGAACATTAACGTTTTTTTAATTATCTGTGTGTTTCATATGTCTATTTTAATTGGAGTACAAGCAATTTTGAGTAAAAGTAGTAATTGTTCTGTGCCCATATCTCAGAAAATCTAAATATCTCACCCAAACAGCTGGTCATACATATCTGGAACCCCAGAGTTAATATAAATATGTAAATGTTCAAATTAATGGCAGCAGAGTGGTAATTAATTAACACTTGCCCTGTATGGCATGAAATAAAATTGATGATTTATTGAAACAAGAAAAAGGAGTCTGTACAGTGCATACCTACTCTGTGACTTTGACGAACACAGATATATACAGATTATATACTTAAAGTTTGGAAACTATCGTGAGTCGAAATATTCATTATAAATAGTCTGCGCCGCGAATCCAAAGCGTAAACTCCCGGAAGAAGGACATCCTTATTGTCCGAAACCCAGTCGGAGTTATTCCGACACAATCATAACGTGAGTGTAGCCGTTTATATTTATAATGAAGATTATGTACTGTTGGATCCAAAGACAAATCTAATACTTTATCTTTGGTTGGATGGGTATCTAATACTTTATTACTCTTTTCGTATCGATAATTCAGCTGTTCTCGTCGTTTCTGAAAAAGGCCCGAACTTCAAAAAAGTAATACAAATTTATTTATGTACATACCTACACTACTGACTATTCCGCAAAACTACGATTCGTATAGGTAATTTTTTTATCGGTTGAAAGTGTACACCCGCCATGTGGTCCCATATAGGTTAAAAAACTTCTGCAAAAGATTTCGTATTACGATGATAATACATAGATATATTTTATGCCAAAGAACGTACTTATCTACTTGGAATTTAAGTTTGGTTAATAATTTTTGCATAACTAAATTTATCGTGGAGAAATATTTGGTCTACGATACGGTTACGGTTACGGGTACGAGCCGGTTTCATGGCCTCCGCTCTAGAACTCGTCTACCTCAGCAGTTATCGCTTCTGCGGCAAATATGACCAACCCGATAGCCGCTGGGGTAGACGTCTTTTATAGTGGAGACCGCAAATCAGCAAACGTAGTTTAGAACGCGCAGCGACTAGATAATAAAGCGACGATATACGCAGCTACGGTAACTGGTAGTGACTGGAGAAGAAAAACCGAAGATCGGGTTCAGTGCTAAGGCAGAGGCCCATGCCAGCCAAAGAATATTTGTCGTCACCCTCAACATAAGAGTAAAATTAGGAGTAATGCCGTGCCTGCGTCACTCGGTTGTCATTGCTCGCTGCGTGTTAGTGTGATTCACATCATCCTTATTTTATTTTGACTATCTACTGCTTTTATTACTGATGTTGATGTTACATAACTATTTTTAACTGACCAAATTTAGGCAAAAAGTTTTGAAGTTTTTGATTATTTGTTCGAAATGTCCATGATTTATGAAAACTTGAACTTAAAATATTGTGTAGTAACTGAAAATTCTGACTGTACTTTTACAATGTACCTACCTATATTGCCCAATTTTTGTTCTGGTTGTTAACACAGTGGTGTTTAGTGACATTGATAATTAAAATAAAACGGTGTTAAATACCAAAAAAATTTATTAAATAACCAAATAAAAAATTCTAATCAAAATATAAAAATTATAAAAAGTAAAAATTAAATATTACTATTATTATTTTTGTATTTTTAAATAGTAAATTTTACAATATTAAAAAATATGGAATGGGCTACCGCCCGAGGTTTTTCCGCAGAGCTATAACATGGGGTACTTTAAAAGAAGGGTGAAAAGGGTCCTTAAAGGTAGGCAACGCACCAGTAATGCCCCGAGTGTTGCAGGTGTCCATAGGCGACGGTAACCGCTTACCATCCAGGCGGGCCGTCTGCTTGTTTGACTACCTAGTCATATAATAATAATAATAATAATAATAATTATACCTTGACAGCAAGTAATACAAAGAAGTTAGAATGAAAAACATATAGCACTGTTATTGTCTCGCTCGATTGTCTCAGCTCATCCCTACAATAATTACCCACATACACAAACTGTGCCCGTACAGGCCGGTGCACCGGTAGTAGTAGCAGGTAAATAACTCAGTTCATTTGTATGGAGTGTCGGGGTGTGGTCCAGCAGTGGACTGAAATAGGCTGACGATGATGGTGTTGATGAGGATGACAGGTGGCAGGACAGTAAAAATATGATTTCAAGGTTTTAACAGAGGTCACGAACTACATCTCTCACGAATACATCATATTGTAGGTACCTTTATGGGGAAGTATTGTTATATGCAAATTACCACCTCATTGTTGAATAGACCTAATCTTAAAATATCCAAATAAAATTGTATTATATCCGGGATTTGATTAGGCTCTAAGAGCACAATCAAATAAAAATACTTATTCGGATAATTGCATATTGTTTTAACACACCTAATATTGGTAGTATACCGGTACATAATACACAGGCAACATTTTAGACTTTCAGGGTAGGTACCATTCCTTTGCAGTGAGAGGGTTTTGTTCTGAAAAAACATCAGGTGCATTTTTGAGAAAATAAATATTGCGTATTTGGCTTTTAAAATAACCGGCCAAGTCCTAATCTGACTCGCGCACGAAGGGTTCCGTACCATTATCTATAAAAAGGTAAAAAAATCATGTGTGTATTTGTTGATATAGCGGCAACAGAAATACATCATCTGTCAAAATTTCTACCGTCCAACTATCAAGGTTCATGAGATACAGCCTGGTGACAGACGGACAGGCAGACCCTAAAAAAGGTACAGTCAGGCAGAAAAAATAAAATCCCAAAAAATACAACATGGTCTTAATTGACCCTAAGTCCCACCAGGAATCTTTCCACCAAAGTAACCCATCATATTATTATTATTATTATTAAACTCTTTATTTCAGGCAATATTAAAAGTACAACAAAGTAAAATTAACAGAGGCCCATAGAATATATACTGTACGTTCCCCAGCGAATCCAGGGAACGTGTTCGACGATATGGCTGGTTCAAAGCGATGTAAACTAATTTTTCTTCGATAGCTCATGAATATCAGTACCAGTGAAAGAATAGCCAACTGCTGTAAGCCCACTCACCGATCTCCACGTACTCGGCCCTCGTAAGAGGACGGCGCCGTCCAGAGAAGATGGCCGCAGGCCAGCACTAGAATTCCACCAGTCACAAATAATACACACGCGATTTCCACTGGCTATAGCAATGCCAGAGGAAGGAGGGGCACTGCCGACACTGTGCTACGTATTTGAGGGTTCAGACCTTCCACATCAGGTCGAACGAGGTTCTGCTGCGAGCTAGGCGTGCTCCGCAGTTCATTTGTAGGGCGAGACTGCCTTGGGCTAACCAGCGAGCGGTAAACAACAATCAACTACCCTCACTGGTAAAATGAATATTAAACTACAACTTGTTTACAAATTACCCTCCAAAACTGTCGATAATTTGTACGTTCGAAAACCGCGCTATAATTTGAATTAAGAATGCAAATAGTAAAAAAAATCAATTACGCGGCTACAACATTCCGCCCACCAAAATACGACGTATTTTCCATGAAAATATATAAACAAAACAAAACTCAAAAAGCGATGCTACGCGGCTAATCGATAAAACTAACTAACACCTTACTAATGTTAACACTAAGCTCCGATGAGCTAAAACGAAAACTAAACGAGAATGGTTAACGCGAAGCTAATAAAGCTAGCATGAGACTAAACAAACGATAAGCAAATAACAACCTAAAACTAATTCGGTAACGCGAAGCACCGGCAAGCTAAGCGCGAAAACTGATCTATGTACATGAGACTACAATCTAATCACTTATGGGCAAAGGACAAAGCTTTACCAGAGGTCTATGCAATAGACCTGTCTGAGTCTTGACAGTCGCGACGCGACAAACACCGTCTCTAGCACGATGCAATTGAACGATACGTCCGAGCGACCAATTAAGGGGTTTGAGCTGTTCATCTTTGATCAATACCAATGATCCTAACTTAGGCTCTGAGGAGTCTGTTAGCCATTTTGCACGTTGATTCAGTGTGTGTAAGTATTCGACGTGCCATCGTTTCCAGAAGTCATGATGGAGTCTCTGTACTAGTTGCCAGCGGCTCAAACAAGTGAGTTTAACGTTCGAAGTGTCTGACTCTGGAATCGATGACAAAGGTTCGAGGGTGAGAAAGTGACCGGGGGTCAATACCGACAAGTCATTGGGATCTGATCCCATTTCGCATAATGGACGAGAGTTTAATATCGCTTCGATTTGTGTTGCTACGGTTGAGAATTCCTCGTACGTGAGGATCTGATTTCCTATTACGCGAGCGAGATGTGTCTTAAATGATTTTATGTTAGCCTCCCAGAGGCCACCAAAATGTGACGCTGCTGGGGGGTTGAACGAGAATTCAATAGCCTCATTTGAGGCTGCTTGTTGCATGAGTGGCACCAAACTATTATAACCACCGACGAAATTTGTACCTTGATCGCAGTGAATTCGTTGGCACCGACCACGACGTGCAACGAATCTGCGAAGAGCGCCGAGAAATGCTTCACTGGTCAAACCAATGACAAGCTCAATATGCACCGCTTTGGTCGCGAAGCAGATGAACAAACAAACGTAGGTTTTGAAAGTCCTTGATCCGCGAAAACGAACAATGTGGGTAGGGAAAGGACCAGCAAAGTCTATGCCAATTACTGAAAAAGGCTTAACTTGCGAAACTCGAAGTTTAGGTAGGTCTGCCATGCGTGGCGTGACAGGCCTGGGGTTAGTGCGATAGCAACGTATGCACTTTGACAATCGACTACGGATAGCGCGACGAGATGACAAAATCCAAAAGGTTTGTGCTAGCAAGAAGCTGAGCGTACGAAGTCCAGGGTGTAAATTATCATTATGACATTGATCAATAATGAGCGACGTGAGGCGGTGTTGACGAGGCAACAACAGAGGATGTTTGCAATCGTAATCGAGCCCCGAACGAGCTAAGCGACCGCCCACCCTGACGAGATCCCCGTCCAGGAAGGGTTGCAGCTTCTGCAAGGGTTTTGGCAAAGGCAAACCCTTTTTCAAGTTTGCAATTTCAAGTGAGAACGACGAGTGTTGAGCGATTTTAACAAGAGTTAATAGCGATTGCTTCAACTCTGAAGCGACAAGATGACCAGATCTACAATTAGATCGGTTTCGACAATTGTATACGAATCGAAGTACGTATCCCACGATACGTTGAACCTTGTTCAGGCTCGAGTACCTGTCCAAGAATTGATCGAGTTGATCAACAGCGACGAAAAGTGAAACATGAGAGTTTCGTTGCTCCTCGTTTGTGTCAGGAAGTTCCTCGATACACGATGAGATTGGCCATTCACTGGCATCCAGACACAGCCATGATGGCCCATGCCACCATAGTGGATGATCGAGCAGCTCCGGGATTGTAAGACCGCGAGAGCCACAGTCGGCTGGGTTACATGAAGACCGAACATGATGCCAATGTTGAGATGGAACCCTGTCATGAATGTGACTTACGCGGTTGCTCACGTAAGTTTTCCAACGAGATGATGGCGATTGAATCCAAGCCAGAGTCACTGTGGAATCTGACCAGCAATAAATGTCATTGAAGTGAAGCTTGCCGGCGAATACTTCTTTGACATGTGCGACGAGATCTGCCAAAAGAACTGCGGCGCACAGTTCGAGACGAGGTATCGAGATTTTCCTTAAAGGAGCAACTTTCGAACGAGCAAAGATGAGGTGAGTAGTGACACGATTGTCACTGTGCTCACAGCGAAAATACACGACGGCCGAATACCCGAGCTCAGAAGCGTCGCAGTAGCCGTGTATATCAAGTTTGATGGAATTCAGTCCCGGAACGAAACGAGGTATAACGAGAGATGAGAGGGAACTGAATTCTGAGCGATAATGAGACCAAGTCTCAGCGATGTCATTGGGAGCAGGATCGTCCCAATCCAATCCAAGATTCCAGAGTTTCTGGATAATGCATTTGAAAGCGAGAATCAAAGGGGTGAGGAATCCAATCGGATCAAAAATACGAGCTAGCTCCGAGAGAACGTTTCGCTTGGTACACTGCTCATGTAGCGATGTAACAGTGAAGGAAAATCCATCCTCGATGGGATTCCACTCCAAACCGAGAACCTTAACAGAAGGACAAGATTCCGAGTCGAAAGACAGCGATGTATCGTGACGATACTCGGGAGGAATATGTTCGATTAGAGAACGACAGTTCGATGCCCATTTCCTTAGCTCGAAGCATCCCTTGCGAAGAATTTCAGTGACCTGGCTCATTAACTCGCGAGTCGAATCTAATGAGTGGGATCCAGTCACTACGTCGTCTACGTACACGTCATTGGAGAGTGCCGCGACAGCGAGGGGATGATCGGTTCCCTCGTCTCGCGCCACCTGCAAGATTGTTCGAAGCGCCAAGAAACTCGACGACGACATTCCATATGTAACGGTGTTAAGGCGATACTCCTGTATAGGTTCGTCAGGCGAGAATCGAAACAGAATTCGTTGATAATCGCGATCGACATCAGCGACTAAGATTTGTCGATACATCTGCCTTATGTCGGCAGTGAATACGACCGAATGTAAGCGAAATCGAAGAAGAATCGAACCGATGTCCGATTGTAAACGAGGACCGACAAGCAGCTGCTCGTTAAGTGCTGTCGCTCCGGCCGACTTAGCCGTGGCATCGAACACTACGCGCAGCCGCGTTGTGGTGCTACTCGGCTTCAACACGCAGTGGTGCGGAATAAAATATGGATGGCCTGAAGTCAGTGGTTCAGCTACATCCATATGCCGAGACGAGAGATAGTCCTTCATGAATTCGTTGTAATCCTCACGCAGCTGAGGATCACGTGAAAGACGTTTTTCGAGGGAGTATAAGCGACGAAGAGCTAAGGAGCGAGAGTCCCCGAAAACTGGTTCGGGCGACTTGAAAGGTAAGCGCACAACATACCTTCCATCGACGGTCCTGGTGTGAGTCGTGTCGTAAATACGCTCACACAGGATTTCCTCTTCAGTGAGAGACGACGATTTGGGAAGTTCATCCATTTCCCAAAATTTGCGAATTTGCGAGTCTAAACTGTCCAAGGAACAGAATAGCGACGATGATTTCGAAGGAGAATGTGCACATGAGATTTTTCCCATCACTACCCAACCGAGTCTAGTATTGAACGCCACGGGTCCGTCGGGCCCACATTCGCGACGTTCACCTAAGAATATTTGGCAGAAGATATCAACCCCCACTAGTGCATCGATATGCGCAGGCACGTTGAAATCTGGATCAGCCAAATGTATACTACGAAGTTGTGGCCACTGAGCGATGTCGATCCTATCAGTGGGCATCTGACTACAGATTTTGGGAATGATGAGAGCTTCGACTTCTATGTCAGGCGAGCGGTCTCCACAGCGCATGCGATATACGGTAGAATCGGTCGCTACCGATGACGACTGACCAATGCCTTCGACCGTGGTCGTAGTTTTCTTAAATACAAGTCCGAGACGATGTGCACATTGTTTAGTGATAAAATTTGATTGACTTCCACTATCAATGACTATGCGAATCTTTCGATAAGTGCCGAAGTTATCTAAGACTTCGACCAAAGCTGTGGCCAACAGCGATATAGGCGTGGCGGGCTTCATACCGGCCACCAAAGTGACAGTCTGTTGACTGTGTTCAACTTGCATTGATTGCGACGATGAAACAGTAGGCAATTGTGATGATGACGCAGCATCCGAGGCAATAAGCGTTGTCGGCGGAGAGAAAGGCGATTTTTCAAAATGTAAAGTTGTGTGGTGAGCCGAACTACACTTCAAACAACGACTAGTTGATTTGCAAGATTTAAATCCGTGACCTTGACGAAGGCAATTAATGCAACAATGATTATCCTTGACAATATTGTATCGATCCTGAGGTGTATAATTACGATATGTAGGACAATTCCACAAAGTGTGATTTGATTTACAAATTATGCAAGTGTCACTCGATTGTGACTGCGAGTTAACAACGAGTGCCTTAGAGGGCGCTTGATAACGCGGGGTATAAGCACCTGTGCGGGGTTGCGCATTATTAAAATGTTGCGCAGGCGAAGTCGGCGCAGCGCGCATGTATTGCGGCGCGGGCGAGATGCGCGGCGGCGGTGCCCCGGCGGCAGCGGCGCGCGGCGCTCGCGCGGCCTCAGGCTCGGCTAGCTCCAGCGCTTGACCGGCCTTGTTGAGGTACTCCAGAAGGGAGTCAAACGAAGGAATGTCCTTGCTGTCATTCTGTAGTTCGAACCGACGGCGCGTGTCTACATCGAGTTTATTTATCAGCAAATAAAACAATGGAAAGTCCCAATTATTGACCGGCAACCTTAAGTTTTTTAAAACTGCAATGTTTTCTTTGAATGTGTCAACGAGACGACGTAACTCACGCGGGGAGTTTGACTTTAACGTAACTTTCTGCAATTCTTCCCAGTAGCGAAATGCCAATTTTCGCTTGCATTGATAACGATCAATTAGTGCCGCATAAGCATCTAAATAATTGTTTTCCGAAAGCGGAAAACCCTTTAACAGTTGCAAGGGTTCACCGGAAAGAAGCGAAATTAAAATTGAAAATCTTTCTATATTAGAAAGTTTTCTGTTTTGATGTACCATCGTGTTGTACATGTCGTAAAACGTACTCCAATTAGTAATGTCACCGCTGAAGTGCAATAGATTCAATCTAGGCAGTTTCACCGATAAGTCGGTTCTATTTGATTCTAGTTCCGGTCCATGTGCTACGGAAGCGGAAGTAAGTGTCGAATGAATTTCTATAATTTGGAAATATTTGTTGTCAACTTCTTGTCGAATTTCATCTTGTTCATCTAATGACGGCGTATCTGTGATTTCGGAACAAATCTTTAAATGTTGAGATTCGAAACTAGAACAATAACTATCTAGCCGACTATACCGTGATAGAAATATAGGTAGTCGGGCGGTGTCATCTTGCGCCTCCAAACCTGCTGATAAGCATTCATCGATCCGTTTAACAGCAATGCTGCGCTTCAGTTCTAAACTACGTTTAATTGCAGCTTTACTAGACATTGTGAACAATAAACAACAACAACACAAAAATTAAATAACAATTGAATATCTATTAATGACAATTTATTATAATGGACTGTATTTGATAAGAATGATAAGAAGTGAATCTCGCTTTCGTTCGAAATTACGGAAACACAACTTGCAATAATTATAAGTTGTAGTTGTTTACAACAAATAACTAACAAAATAAATTGTAATGAAAAAATTTGTTATGCTGTTATTATTGCAAATAACAGATAACCGAATTGTATCGTTAGCGAGGTAATAAAATAATGATTCCAAGCAATGTATATCTATGTATATTATAAGAATGCGTTCATTCAATAATCGAGAGAACAAGATATCACAAGCTATAGCTATAAATTGCACCTAACCGTGTGCGGCGGTATTATCCGACCGAATTCGAAAGTACGAAATGGCGAACTAAATGTGTAGGGCGGAGATGAACCACTTAATTTGACCGTATTAACATGATCGCATCATCCAACCGCATGATACAAAATACTATTTATTTGTATAAAATAAGCGAATAATACGAAATATGATTAGAATGAGTCTCAGCCTACAAATATAACTAAATATTTCGAGTTATTTGTGCGAACAATCACGAAATGAAACGAATGAAAGTAGATTACTATCCTATAGCAATGTACAACGTTGTGATAAATAAGCTCAAACCGAGTGCTTGACTATTATTTACCAGCGAATTAGCGACGATACTAAGCGATATTGATAAAATAAGCGCAAATCCGAATGATTTACCTATTATTTTACCACGACGAATGGCGAATCGCGTGCGGTTCGAATAGGAAAAACGATATTAACCTATCAAAATTACGCGCCACGACTGCCTTATGACAAATAAGCGCAAAACACTATAGTTTTACCTATTATTTGCCATAATACGAAAATGCGAAAAAGCGAGATTATAATAAATAAGCGCAGAAAACGATATTCCTACCTATTATTTACTATACGACGAGTTTGTACGTACAAGTATCGACAGTTTACGAGATAACGCGTGAATTTACTCACTTCTGGTGATGAGACAGGGCTGCTGTTCCTCAAAACCAGAAGGATAACGGGTCGAAGGACCAAAAAAAAATGTACGTTCCCCAGCGAATCCAGGGAACGTGTTCGACGATATGGCTGGTTCAAAGCGATGTAAACTAATTTTTCTTCGATAGCTCATGAATATCAGTACCAGTGAAAGAATAGCCAACTGCTGTAAGCCCACTCACCGATCTCCACGTACTCGGCCCTCGTAAGAGGACGGCGCCGTCCAGAGAAGATGGCCGCAGGCCAGCACTAGAATTCCACCAGTCACAAATAATACACACGCGATTTCCACTGGCTATAGCAATGCCAGAGGAAGGAGGGGCACTGCCGACACTGTGCTACGTATTTGAGGGTTCAGACCTTCCACATCAGGTCGAACGAGGTTCTGCTGCGAGCTAGGCGTGCTCCGCAGTTCATTTGTAGGGCGAGACTGCCTTGGGCTAACCAGCGAGCGGTAAACAACAATCAACTACCCTCACTGGTAAAATGAATATTAAACTACAACTTGTTTACAAATTACCCTCCAAAACTGTCGATAATTTGTACGTTCGAAAACCGCGCTATAATTTGAATTAAGAATGCAAATAGTAAAAAAAATCAATTACGCGGCTACAACATATACCTTACAGACTAACGTACATACAAAAATTTAAAATTACATTAAATAAATCACAACCACTACTTCACAGGGTTCAAAAATTTCGCTCCTTCCCTGTATCTCCGGTATACTACCCCCCAGGCCAGAAGTCAGAATTCAGGAACATTCCTTTAAACACCGCTGGAACTTGGAACCTATAGGACTTACATTCAGTGGTCCTAGTCGACTCCAGCCTCGACAGTTGCATTGCTATCTGTCCCTGGATCCGTCCATGAAGCGTTTCTTTGATGTACTTCAACACTTCATCCCTTGATGTCTCAGGGTTCAAGCGGGAGAGGTAGATTGATACTGTAGGCTCCACAGCACGTAGTGTACATGCCGTGAGCGGGGCGGTGCCACGTTGTTTGCGGCTCGGTCGGGGTCGACGCTTCTTCTCCACTGTAGTAAAGCCGTCATAGTCAACTTTGTTCATGTCATGCACATTTAACGTCGTACCAGAGGTTGTAGGTGCAGGATTCGGTTTTAAGACACGCGATGCTAGCGCATAAGACTTCTTCTGTAGAGCTGGTGGTTGCGTCTTAGCAGAGGAAGCTGCTGGCTTCGTAGGTTGTGTTGGTGTCATCTTCACAGCACATGGTGATTGTGTGTTAACACTTCGTTCATTGACCCGAGATGACTCGGCGGGCGAAGCGAACTCCGGACTTAGTGGCAAAACGTCGATGCAGCGGTTTTGAATATCACCACCGCGCCGCGTATTAACATACGATACCGATGGGGAAATTGTCGGCACAGCATTATTATCACTGCGCATTTCTAACTCTTTTTTCAAATCGGTAACAATTTGATCAGAGATTTCTAGCTTCTTTTTAATGGCGGTGACTTCGTTCTTCAGCACTAGCTTCAGCTTCCTTGAGCAGTGACGTCACATTCACATGGTCGAAGGTCACTGGCGGCAAAATGCTGAGGTCCCGAGCCACGTACGTAGGAATACCTTCCGGGTCAATTTCCTTAAAAAACCGGAACATATCCCGCAGGTCTTTCTTGCCGTTTCCATCTTTTTGCTTCGTTGTTAGGCGGAAAGCAGTTTCAGCGGTAGCAGTTTCGGCCAAAATCTTCTTTGCTGATAAAATGTCAGCCTCCGTATAACTAGACGTACAGATTTGCTCAAGACAGCTCATCCATAACGTCCAGTTTAATCTGGACGAAGGCAAGAAACTCGTTCACAATTAACGTGTCCGAGCGCTTCGTCATCGCGATACTTTTGCATTAAAATCAACGGTAGTAAAATATGGTCAACATCGAATTGCCGCTTTGCCACAAAGCGACCTCTCTAGTCGATAGTACGATCACGATATTAAATAGCAAGTTTTTCAGAAGAAATATTTTCTCAAAAACTTTGATTTGAAGGGTTACTTTGGGGGAAACATTCGTGTTTCGAAGTAGGGTCGAATAAGAACATGTTGTTTTTTTGTAGAAATAAAAATTTTCTGCCTCACTGTACCTTTTTTCAAAAATTCAAAAATGCACCCAATGTTTCCTTAGAACAAAACTTCCTCACTGCAAAGGAAAAGGTACCTACCCTGAACATCCTAAAAATATTTCCACAACGTTAGGTATACAGAGATACCTAACGTTGTCCCTTGGTCCTCAACAGAAGTCCGACTGTAGTACTACCTATCTGGCCAGTAGTGGGACGACCTCAAATTAATTATTATTGCAAGCCAGAAACAAGTTCGTCGTGATACATTTATAACTGTAAAAGCCATATCAAAATTGGGGCTTATAATAATTATGGCATTTGAAAACTGATCTACTGTCTCGGGTTGATATACATTGCAATGCTATGCCTAAAAGATTGTGTAATATAACAGTCACTATTTTACGGGCATGCAAGGCGCTTTAGTGTTACCTATATAGGTATAATATTTATTATGGCTTACAGAATAATAACAAGGTGCTAAGAAGCGCTTTGTTGCCCTTTATTTTTATCAACTCCATCTATCGCATTTGGAGATTCATTAGCGTCTCATCCCGAGCCAAGGTTTGTAATGAGAAGATCACTTGCACGGCTGCTTATAGAATTTCTGTATAGAAATCGTGCGTCAAATTTGCTCTACAAACAATAATGTGCGCATTATTCTTATGTACTGTTTCAATTTTCATAATTCTTTATGTCCGCAATGGTTTCCGATATAAGCTGGCTTGAGAAATGATGTCGGTATCAGTTTGAGAAGTAACAAGTGAAGCAACATAGGATCTTTCGGGAATGCATTCAACGATATTAGTCGTCGCGTCGCTGGCGCTGCTCGCGGTCTGCGCATGCGCACCGTCTGGGGACCAGGTGATCCAGCACATACCAAAGCCAGAAACACCATCAGCTACAGGAAGAGACGGTGCGGCATCTGGTGCTTCGGAAAAGGCTGCTGGTGCCTCTGAGAATAAGGACAGAGCTCGCCGTGACATCGGTGGCCAGGAGAGCGATCTGCTGCCTTCAATCGGAGATGTTGATATTTCTCCTTTCGGTGAGACTCAACAGCTCTCTGGCCGCAGTCGCATCAGGGTGCTGCCTGCGTACCTCGGTTGAATCCACTAAGACTCGCAATCTGCTACGACCCACGATCGCCTCGCCCACGATACGGAAATGACTTCAGGATCGACATCAGGATTGAAGAGACATTGATTTAGCTTTTATATCATGTACAAAATTGATTTTGTTCTAAGGTTTAGACATAGTGAATATATTTATGCATCAATATTGATGTAGCGCCAATACAACTGTCGTTTTATTTTATAGCGCAGTAGAGATTTCACGAAGTCATGATAACATAATTATAGTCCGCTGTTAATTAAAAGGATAAAGATTAGCGTTTTGTTAACGCGTTACTTATAGTTATCGTCGTTTCTCTATAAATAGCCGATCCGATCGGCTCCACTCTCGGTTTACAATATTTTATCAACAATGATAAGAGTGGTCATTCTAGTGATTTTAGTAGTATCTCTCTTAGATTTTACTTCTTCTCTTAATGTGCCTCAGAAGTCGTCAGTAAAACCGCCAACAACGCATATTCCTGATGATGCTTACGATTCTAGAGGATATTCTAAAGATGTGTTAGATGTGAATAAAAGAGATCTGTCAACACAAGAAAAAGTGTCGGTAATAAATACAAGAGAGTTGTCCCCACTTGAAGATAAAAGTGAAGATGAAGATATTGTTACTGCGGCAAGTAATAACAATTATATATATCGGCCATTATTTGTCTATAGAAAAATAGAACATAGTAAAAGAAGAATTACTATGTACAACTCATTTGCTGGATAGAAACCATATAACTTTGAATAAGGATATAAGGTGGGTATTTGGGTTTTATAGATTCCCATAGTGATTCAATCAAATTCCCAATTAGGTTAACAAGAGCCTGTTAAACTAACTACCAATTAAGGTTATAGTTACGTTTCAAGAATACATTTCACTTGGTTGAGTGACTCTGTGCAACTTGCACTTTTGAAATGGATTTCCGAATCGTGACGTTTTTATTTTCTTTCGTGAGTAATGTAAACTTTGAGATTTTATTAAAGTTGCATTTTACAAAGTATTCAAGATGATTATTATCAATGCCTTTTTAAGTTTCAGATAACACTAGTTCTTGCTGGAATATCACCCGTTCATGACTTAAGAGAAAAACTAAACTCTAAAATTGTCGGCGAAAAGTATTTAATGAACTCACCGCACAAAGTTATCAAGCATTTAGACGATTCTATACTAAAGGGGACTAAAAATGTGACTCAAAATCCTCAAATGGAAGAAAGTCTCTATCAAATGGCCAAGGATTTAGTTTCTGCTATATTATCGAAATTGGAAATGCAAGATAAAATAACAAGAATTACAAGAGAAGCACTAGAAGCACCTGGTAAAAATAAAGGCGTTACGGCAATAGAGACGCGGCGCATTTTGGACTACATATCAAGAACTTTATCTGGTCATATATTGACATTAACCAGGGCCTCTACAGAACCCGAGCTTCATCGACTGGTTTATGGATTAGCTCAAATTGCAGCCGAAGTTTCAATAGTGGCTGCTCTAAAAGACATTACATACGCAACTGCTCTATCTAAAAAACAATCAGTCGATCTGTCTTTGAGAAAGAAGAGATCAATCGAAACTAAATCTAAAGTAAATACGGCAACTATAGCTCCGGTTTCTCTCAAAACAACTACAGTATATAACGCTATATTAAACAAAACTGTTTCTACGACTGTGATTCATCATGATGTTCATTCGAAACATCGCAATAACAGCGCAGTTTTGCAGAAGTCAAGAAAACTTTCTCCTTTTTCAGTGGTTTCACCAAGTAACAAGAAATTCGTTCATATTTTGAATAGCAAGCATGATGTCAATCCACTTAAAGGATTTTTGAATCAAACTGCTTTGGATATTGAAAATAGTAGTCGAGACATAAATGAAACCGACGCTATACTATTAGACAAGTCTATCAATGTGACAAACTACGTGCGATCAGATATGTTTAATCTAGACACACAAGAATCAAATACTCCGGAATTAACAGATGATTGGTTGGATACCAACGATAACATATACAAACCCTCTTTAAATCCTGATGTAATTGCTGACATTGCAATTGATAGACCTGACGTAGAAGAAGAATTTGCAAATGAAAAAAGAATAAAACAAAAGATGGAGAAGCTTGAAGTGAAAGCTAAGAAAGCAATTCTTTATGCAGGAGATGTGGCATATTTGACTGCGGCCAGTGTGGTAGCGTTAAGACGAGCTTTGACTGCTTCAATTGAGGTGCATATGTCTGTAAGATACGCCAAGAATGGTATGTCGAATCACCAAGAATTGATGATGAATTTAGCCAAAACAGCTGCGCAGCAAGCAGGTAAAGAGGCTAGAAGTGCAACATCAAAGTCGCTTGCATGTGAGCGAGTCACTAAACTGGCTTTGAAATATACTGCGCAATCTCGCGGAGCAAATCTGAACCATGTTGCTAATAGAATTGTTATGGATACGCTATCGTTAGCGACATTAGCAAAGTCCATGGCGTTTGTGTCTTCTGATATTGCTATTAACTCCCTGTATTTAGCTACTGATGTGAAACCTCCTGCTTAAACCTTAATAAATAAACTGTTTCAAGATTAACCAAATATTTTATTGGCCAATACAATTATTTTGACGTAGGTATACTTAATACCAAGCATTTGTAAAATATATTTGAAATAACACTATATTTTAAAGGTGTTTTTAATTAGATGCAAATATTCAATGTCTACTAGTAAAAACACCGATATGCCGATAAGCTTAGGAAAAAATAGAAAATAGTAGATATGCGTATGCGCCTACTCACTCGCACGTGCATTTACTAATATAAGTGAATGTACTAAGTACCGCTTTTGTATTTAAATTTCTTGAATAACATAAAACTGCTGCAAAACCTTCAGTTATACCAGTAACAGTTTGTCGTTAGGTCGTCCTATATTTGATTTTCCTCTTGATCACGATCGCCTGTAGCTTTATACGAATACGGCAAAAATCTAAAAAGCTAGCAATATTTAATATTATAAATATTTATTAAAACGGCTAAGACTCACGTAGTTAGTCGAATTAGACGACCTATAGGCCGACCGTTTAACTCGCGTATCGCCTGCGAGAAGGGAGCGAGGGGAGATGTTAGCGGGTGGGTGAAAGGGGTGCGCGGAGCAGAGAGCTTACGTCTCTCTGCTCCGCGCACCCCTTTCACCCACCCGCTAACATCTCCCCTCGCTCCCTTCTTACCGCGCAGGCGATACGCGAGTTAAACGGTCGGCCTATAGGTTTCGAGCATATCCGATGATCTTCATCAGGGCGAGTTTATGCTGCTAGGCTATTAAATATTTACGTATAATGAATCAAACTCACAAAAACTGTCATACAATTATTTTTTTTACTGATGGTCGTCTTGTATTGCTATTTATTAGGCGGCAATAACACGATAGAGATGGATTGAGATCTTGATTTTACAAATAGAGTATAATGAAACAGTTGGGTAAATTTGGTATTTAATATATTAGATATTTCGTACCCGATATGCATTCCATAAAATACGCGATTGTTTTTTCAAATTGAGTCTTGCAACTTCTAGGACTCTTTACATTTCGAATATTTTGTATTTTTCGTGTATATGCTAAAAGGCAATTTTTTAAGCCTGAATAGTCAATCGCAGCTTGGAAAGGTTGTTGGAAAGCGTTATTCAAGATTCTTCGATCGTTGTCCTTTGAGTATTCTCTTTTTTCTTTGAGTATTATATTATTGTAGTTTCGAGAAGTAAAATGATAATAACACATATTACCTGAAAAAAAAATTATGTAGGTACTTAAGTAAATAACACTATAAATCTTGGACGAATACGATATATGTATACACGCGTACCTATAGCTCTTGCTACTTTACGTTGCTATACAATAAGTAGCAAGAGCAATCTCGCTTACCAAATGGCTAACGAATACAAACTTACAAAATATAAATAGTTAAATAAACTCTTTATTGTATACTAGCAACCGCTCGCGACTTCGTTCACGACGACATCCTAATATAATATTATAAATGCCAAAGTTTGTGTGTGTGATGTTTGTTACCAGGTATCACCGTAACTACTGAACGGATTTTGATGAAATTTGGAATAAAGATAGTTTAAGTACTGAATTGAAACATAGGTTATGTTAATTTTTAAAAATCAACCCCCAAGGTGGTGAAAGTGGGTGGTAAAGTTTGTATGGAGCATTTTTATTCCTTCATTCAATTCGCTCAAAACTCGGTACAAATAAACTTTAAACTAAATAATGAAACACGTATTTTTTATTTTTCAAAACTACCCCTAGGAAGGGTGCATGAGAGTTTTAAAGTTTGTACGGTTTTTTTCAGTGTATGCTTATTTCCGTGGTTGAATTCACTCACAACTCAGAACAAATAAACTTAAACATAAATTTTAAAACACGTGTTTTTTATTTTTTCGAAACTACCCCTAAAGAAAGCGTAAGAGCGTTTTAAAGTTTGTATGGTTTTTTTTTAATTTTAGTTTTATTCATTCAAATTCGGTACAAATAAACTTTAAACTAAATAATTAATTTCGTATTTTTTATTTTTTCAATACTACCCCTATGAAGGGTGCATGAGAGTTTTAAAGTATGTGCGGTTTTTTCACTGTATGCGTTATTCCGTGGTTCGATTCACTTTCAACTCAGAACAAATAAACTTTAACATAAATTTTGAAAACATGTTTTTTTTTAAACTACTCATAAAAATGTAAGGGCATTTTAAAGTTTGTATGGTTTTTCTTTTTAATTTTAGTTTTATTCATTCAGAACTTGGTGCAAAAAAACTTGAAACGAAATAATGAAACACGTATTTTTTATTTTTTCTGTACTACCCCTAGGGGTGTGCAATAAAGTTCTAAACTTTGTACGGAAAATTTTATTGCTTTGTTCAATTCACTCAAAACTTGGTTTAAATCTTAATCATAATATAGTATCATATAATATAGGACGTATTATGTAATACATAATGTACCTAATATATAATATACAAAAAAATTTTTTTCGCCGGTCGCTTGGTGATTGGCAAAACGCTTCACCAGAACAATTATTGTAGTGCCACCCAGAACCTGAATACCATAAAAAGCAATGCGTAGCGTAGAGGCATCAGATATTAAGTCTCATATGCCCAGTGATTTAACTGGCTACAATGTCCTTCAAACATAGTAACGCTTGCGCACTATTGCTTGGCGACAGAATAATTGGCAAAGCTGTGGTAAAGTTTGTATGATATATTTTTATTTTAGGTTGATTCAATCAAAACTTGGTACAAATAAACTTTAAAATAAGTAATAAAACATATTTTTTATACCTACCTACCTTTAGGAAGTGTGCAAAGGAGTTATAAAGTTTGTATGTATTTCATTTTAGTTCGATTTACTCAAAACTCGGTTCCAAAATGTAATATAATACATAATGTAAAAAATAATGTAATATATAAAAAAAATTTGCCGCTCGCCTGATGGCAAGCACTACGCCTGACCACAATAAACAAACTTAATACCATTAAAATCACTGCGGAGAGCTGCACCCCGTGACATCATATATTAAGTCTCATATACCCAGTAATTTTGCTGGCCACAATGCCTTTCAAACCGGAAGGCAGTAATGCTGGCGCACTACTGTTTGGTGGCAGAATAACTGGCAAAGCTGTGGTACCTACCCAGACGGCCTGCCGCACACGAGAGACCTAACTCAGTTTAAATGCTAATCCTAATAATATTATAAATGCAAAAGTGTATGTGTATGATGTTTTATTCACTCAAATCTCGGTACAAATAAACTACAAAATAAATAGTAAAAAACTTTTTTTTTTAAACTACCTCTGTAAGGGGTGCAAATGAGTTCTAAAGTTTTTTATGGAAAATTGTATTTCTTGGTTCGATTTAATTTTATTTCACTAAAACCTCGGCTTAAATAAACTATAAAGTAAATAATGAATTATGTATTTTATATTTTACTAAATTACCATTAGGTAGGGGGTGTGCAATAGAGTTCTAAACTTTGTACGGAAAATTTTATTGCTTGGTTCAATTCACTCAAAACTTGGTTTAAATCTTAATCATAATATAGTATCATATAATATAGGACGTATTATGTAATACATAATGTACCTAATATATAATATACAAAAAAATTTTTTTCGCAGGTCGCTTGGTGGTTGGCACAACGCTTCACCAGAACAATTATTGCAGTGCCACCCAGAACCTGAATACCATAAAAAGCAATGCGTAGCGTAGAGACATCAGATATTAAGTCTCATATGCCCAGTGATTTAACTGGCTACAATGTCCTTCAAACATAGTAACGCTTGCGCACTATTGCTTGGCGACAGAATAATTGGCAAAGCTGTGGTAAAGTTTGTATGATCATGGACCAAATATACACAAATAAACTACAAAATAAATAGTAAAAAACTTTTTTTTTTAAACTACCTCTGTAAGGGGTGCAAATGAGTTCTAAAGTTTTTATGGAAAATTGTATTTCTTGGTTCGATTTAATTTTATTTCACTAAAACCTCGGCTTAAATAAACTATAAAGTAAATAATGAATTATGTATTTTATATTTTACTAAATTACCATTAGGTAGGGGGTGTGCAATAGAGTTCCAAACTTTATATGGAAAATTGTATTCCATGGTTCGAAAAAATAGACAATCGGTGATGGGGCATGCCTGTTTAGGCAATTTCGTATATTTTATACAGCAACCCATGTTTGGCACGGGAAACACGAGAACAAATCACCGAACACGTGCTTAACAATTGAAGCGAGTTCGCAAATACAGAATCATGATAGATTCGGAAATAATCATACGCAGCGCAGCCGAGCAGCCGACTACTTTTCTTACTTGCGACACATCAATTTCCACGCGGGCGAAGCCGCGGGGCGCAGCTAGTATTAAATATAGCCTTTGTCACTCAGGAATAGTTCAGCTTTCTATTAGTGAAATAATTTTTGAAATCGGTCCAGTAGTTTTTGAGTTTATTCGCTACAAACATACAAAAATACAAATCTTTCCCCTTTATTATATTAGTGTAGATAGACTAATTCACAAATAGTAGTACAATGGGCAGTCTTATCGCTTAAAGCGATATCTTCTAGACAACCTTTGGAGGGACAGCTTACCATACCTATAATGATGGATTATTGCTTTAAATTCTTATTTTTAACAAACAAACGTTTTGCTGCTGTGGAAATATACAGTGGACTGATAATGTATAGGCTGGTAGGTCAACGGTGTTAAAGAAATACGCCCAACGATCACATACATAGATCTAAGAACTAGGATTTCTTGTATCTAGTGAACCAGGAACTATGAGGACCATGGTCTCACAACACCCAGACACGAAACAAATGATTGTTTCTTTTTCTGTGCACAAACATTTGTCCTGTCGCTGGAATCGAACCCGTAACCTCAATGGTATATGCGAATTAAGCCAAACCTGCCCAACCACTACACCACAGAAACATAATCAGAATGAACTGTACCTACATATTAACCTTTCATAAAAAAATCTCTAAATGCCACTGCAAACCGTATCAAACTCCGTGCCGTGGTTTAGAAGAAAATGCTAAGTTCCAATAACGATAAGCATTACTGTGTTCCGGTTTAAAGGGCGCAGTAGCCAGCGAAATTATTGGGCATATGAGACTTAATACATAAAATAGACTGTTTTGTGCTTAATATCTGTGGTCTCGAGGTGATGAGCGCAAAGAGCGCTACGCAGTGCTTTTTATGCTATTAAAAGTTCTGGGTGGCACTGCCAATCAGGTGAACAACTTGCTCGTTTCACCACTCAGTTCCATAACAAAACGAATTTCTCGACAAGGCTGTGTACCACGCCATCTATCTAAATGCTAATATAACGCTACATTGTGCGAAAAATGTCCACGTCGACTTTATGTTTTTAAAGTATTCACAAGCTATGAGCCAGCCAGCTAAGTAACGGACTTAGTTAATAGCCACGAGATGGCGTTATTTGTAATATATATGAGTGTTACAGACTATCCTTCCTTACAACCTACTAATATTAGACTGAGCTCGCCTCTTCTGTGCTTTCGTTGATTAGTTTGTATGATAAGATACGTAGTAAATTTACTACTACTCTGTGGTTGTACAGTATTTAGTTATAATATATGGCCCAACTTGCTTGCAGCATGATTCAACCTGCCCCCGTACCCATATGTCCCTCAAGCGCCAATCGTATAACGTGTTGAGCTCAAATTAAGGTATAGCTTCACTGTGACTAATGAGATACCGACTAATTATTATCGATTCAGGCAAGAAATCGAATTAATCTCATTCATTTATACCAAAATATGATAACTAAAAGTTGACTTAAACTTAATGGGACAATACATGGCATCATAAAATATTGTCGCAGTGAATCTATACCCTAAACTGAACTCAACACGATATACGATTGGCGCTTGAGGGACATATGGGTAGGGGGGCTGAAGTATTGTGAAATAAAAAAAGGGTGTTACTTGATTTTTAAAGAATTTTGAGATATTTCAAGATATTTCTACGTAAGATTGATTAACAAGTAGACTCAAATTCTTTTGTTAACGCAGTTAGCACATATATTACAAAAATTACATATTGACACCACTATTTAACTTGTTTTGTACTTCGTAGTTTTTCCTCAGTCCGTATATAAGTCCGCAGGTAGTAATTAGGTACCTAAGTTGTAACATATTATAAGCAACAAACCACTTATAGGTACGGTTTGACGTCAAGACCGTTTGTTTACTTGCTTGGATTTACCAAAATAATTTAGTTTGAAATTCTAAACCGGAACAAAGTATTTTTTAAGTATTTTGGGACAAACGCCGCTGACAAATTTAGGAAAAAACCCGTTTAATAGGTACCTAGTTAATTCGTAATTATGCCACAATACCTGTACTATTAATAATGATTCTGCGCCACAATTCAGTTTAGCTAGTTACTTACATTACATTGGTTTAAACTTTAATCAACTTTGCTGCAATAACGTTCGAAAATATTGCATTTCCTGCTCTATTGTAGGTTGTTTGAGGACAGTCTAAACTTGACTCGATAATCTCGAGATCTTATCAACTCAAAATTGGTCAAGGAAGTGCAAATCAACTTGTTATGTAGGTATAAAATAATTTCTTAATTCATTAAGTGTATTATTCTGCGGTTTTGGCACAGAATTGGTTTTGGTAGCAACGCCGAACTTTACATGACAGTAGGTAAATGATTAAGCAAATAATAGTACATTATGGTACTAGTGTGTAATGTTGGTGATTACCGCTGAGGCGCCATTGAGCCGTTAGGTGAGGGTCTTAAGAGAGCCGAGGACGGTAATCTTCAATACACACGTGTATCATACGACGTTTTTCAACACACTTGTGAATAAAATAACAATAAAAACTCATTTTCAACAGTAAAAACGAGTTGTGAAAAATGATTCGCTACGGCGGGAAAAATTAATCAGTTTTCCTATACGCGCGCATCAGCCACAGACTAAAGGGATGAGTTTATTTTTTATTTTTCGCGCATAGGGTTTGCGCCTAATCTGCCACATACAAAATGGGGAATTTAAAGTTTTCTTTTATTACAGAGAAAACAAAATTTATATTTGAGTGAAAGTTTTATTTATTAAACACGTACGAGTTAAAATTATCTATTTATATCAGAAGTTGCATGAAATGAGCAAGCAATAGGAACATTAATTTATTTGTTATATTAAACACGATCTTTTTTGAATAAAATCTTTTTTAAGAACAAAGCACCTCAACCAATAAAGTTAAAAAAATAAAACTATAACTCACTAGTGAGTTCTAGCATGGACCATGATCCATGGTTCTAGCAATGAAAAAGTCACAGTTTGATTATGGGTGTCATTCTGTGCCTAATTGCGGTCACCATAGAGCCACTTTATGAGCAAGTGTGTTGAAAATGTAATTTTGTCTTGTGGCACCCACTAGGTGTAAAACTTGACGAAAATGGGACTTGACAATTATAGTACGTAAATATTATTCATTAATACTATTAGGTGGTGTAGGTCAATGGCGTAGTGTACGTAATATACAATAAACGTACGTTACGTATACTACGTATATACGTCGATTACGAAGGTATAGGTAGTTACTCGTAAGATTAGGTCTTTTATTACGTATATTTGTCGAGCTACTATTAATTATTCTGTGTCTAATTACAAATACTCCGGTAACTTTAAATAGAATTTAGAAAATTAAAATATAGCTGTCTTTCGTAGTAAACTTCCATATGGTACAGTATGGTTTAACCATCTAGAAAAACAGATTATTATTTTAGGGGGTACGAAGAAGGAATTACAAATAGATCCTTCTCGGAAAAATGACTCTATACATATACTTACTTACATTACTGTGTTCCGGCTTGAAGGAGATTGTAGCCAGCGAAACTACTGGGCATTATGAGACTCAACAGCTAATTGTCTCAGGGGGACGAGCGCAGTGCAGCGCCGCGCAGGATTTTGCAAAACAAAGTTCTGGGTGGTACTGTTATTGTTATGGGCTGGCGTATTGCTTACCATCAGGTAAACGACCAGCTCGTGTCGTCATTCAGTTACATAAAAAAAATACAAAAATTTGACAGCCTCCGTGGTGTAGTGGTTGGGCAGGTTGGTTCAAATCTCATACACCACTGAGGATGCGAGTTCGATTCCCGCGACGGGATAAATGTTTGTGCACAGAAAAAAGCACAAACATATGTTTCGTGTCTGGGTGTTGTGGGCTTGTGGGATCGAGATCCTAGTAGTCTCTAGTTCTCTAAACACACGAAATCCTAGTTAGAGGCCAATCCTAGCCAGGATCTATGTATGTGATCCACGGGCGTATAAAAAAAAGCTGAGTGTGCCAATCCCGCTGTGATACCTTGATTGAATCAAGCGGAAATCGGAAATCTACTCGCAAGTCAGTGCATGGCTAGCGAACTAAAATGGTAAAGACTACATTTTCCACATTTCGAAAGGTGTTTTCGAAGGGGCCTCTTAGCATGGTGAGCAAAGTCCAACCTCGCGGTTCTCTTCATCAATTTAATCTGTCAATTTTCACACATTTATGTACCTATATACATTGTGCCACAGAATACTTAATAGTACCAATGTACCTACATAATAACGTGCGGTTGATAGAGCTCTATAGTACCTACGTAAGTGATAGTTTTCTTTGTGTATAGTATTATAAATTTATAAATATCACGTATAGCTAAGTAGGTTCGTAGATATACAATACAATCACTTGTCTGCGATGCGAATTAACATTTACTAGTATCTAGTATTTAACTTGTATGACGAACAAAGCCTACCTTATTTGTTTTCCCCCTAAAAAAATTACGTATCTAAGTGCCATGAACTCGTGATTATAAAATAACACAAGTAGACAAAAGATTATCGTCACTAATACGTGAGATGTGATATGAATGGTTATCGATGATGCCCGATGATGTTGCAATACGATAGTCAGAACGACCTTTGTTTTATGTGCTGTCGTTGCCACTCGTAATAAAACTGCGTGTTTACCTTTGTAACCTCGGTGTAAGTTAAAATTGTTATTTATAATAATAGGTATTTGGATAATAAACAGAGCATTATCAACGTTTGTCCCAAAAACTAAAGTAGGTACTTAGACTATGTTCTCTAGGTACCCCCTTTTCTTGCAGAGACTCTTTTCGCAGAATTTATTTCGCATGCCAATGATCGGCAGAACCATTTTTGGGCAGGAACACATGAACAACTGCATTTTTTCGTTTGGCATAAATTCCCTTAGCAGATTAGTAACTATAATTATCTATACATATAATAAAATCGTAGAACCCAAAAAATCTGTACTTGAAAGATATTCATTGATATTTTTTCGAATATCTTTCAAGTACAGATATATACAACCGTACATAGAGATATGTACAACCAGGGCGACTTAAAATGAGTAACTAAACATATCATAACTGTTTTTAAAATTTTTGTTTGTTGTCAGTTTGTTTGTTTGTTTGGACTTCTATAACTTAAGAACCACTTATGGTATTTTGATGATATTTCCACGAATATGTTTAACTGAGCCCTGATTCTAATATAGGCTATCCAAATTTTGAAAAATATGCTTATGGGGGGGTTAAATGGGGGTTGAAGTTTGTATAGAAAAAAGTTATTAGATTGTCTTAGAACCTTGAAACTCAGAATATTACTTATAATTACAAATTATTAAATACGGGTTCGAGCATTTTTCAATATTCAGCTTTTTTAAGCGATGACAACAGAAAATAGATAAAATTAGTCTGACTTTGAAACGCTGTGTAGACTATGAAAATGAATGAAATTGAAATACATAGGTGTAAAATTTTATTTAAATTAAAAAATATCATGATAGAAATATAATTTCAGCGTTTTAAGTAACTCTTAGAAAACAACTTGCATACGTATAATTATTTCATCTCTTGAAAATTCATTTATGCAATTGAAACTAGATGGCGCTTGGAGTAAAATTAAAACACGCAAACTAAATTTTTATGGAGTGCACCTGACACGGTGAATATAGATAAACGCTTTTCTTCTGTTTGGTTTGACGTTACCTGTTTTTTTATGGTACTGGTGAGACGAGCAAGTCGAAACGACAAACAAACTGGTCCAGTTAACAAACGATGACTTGGTGGGGGCATCGGGTGTCTATCAGGAGCATGCTTTTGGCAGTATGTAGGTACACCCTCCATGCCAGTATCAATGTATGCTACTATTTAGTTTGCCTGGTACTGGTAAGCGCTATGCCTGCCCATAACAATAACAGTGCCACCCAGATCTGAGTCATTGCCTTGACATCAGATATTCAGTTTCATATGCCCAGTAATTTTGCTGGCTACAATCCCCTTCAAACAGAAACACAGTAATGCTTGCGCACTACTGCTTGGAGGCAATAACTGGTAAAACGGTGGTACCTACCCAGACGGCCTCCCCCATACGAGATACCTATCACAAGCTTCACTTACTTACAACAAGTACTTACTTACTTGGAAAATACTGTCGGTATAGGTTGAAACGGTGTAGCAAATTCTCGCTTTCTCTATTCACTAAAGTTACGCCACCGTTCTTTATTCAAACATAGTCGTTCACCTCCGAAATATCCAAATTTTTTTCGACCCGGAATCCGTCAGATAACCCTCGCCAGACCATATTTCTGGCGTTCTTTTAGGGTTTTCAAGAGGGTGATTTTGCCAAAACTTTAATGTATGACGAAGTGCCAAACAACGACTTCAACGACAAACAAACTGGTCCAGTTAACAAACGACGACTTGGTGGGGGCATCGGGTGTCTATCAGGAGCATGCTTTTGGCAGTATGTAGGTACACCCTCCATGCCAGTATCAATGTATGCTACTATTTACGGTTGCTGATACACACTGTCTGTCCGCGGCGCTACATCATTTGCGTTCCTCAGAACAGTCGATGGTGTTAAACACCCTACTTTCCACGCAGCCTGCAGAGCAAGGCGCCTTCTGGATGACGACCAAAATTGGGACGAAACTAGCAAACGCAGTCGTAAGTGTTGACTCACGACGTATGCGCCATTTGCTTGCTTTAATTTTGGTGTTTTGTGGGCTCTCGAGCCCAGTGCAACTGTGAGAGAAGTATTTACTCCACCTTGCTGAAGATATCTCGCCTATGTTTTGAGGGATATTGAACAGGACGTTGATGTATAGGACGACGGCGAAGATAGTGGCAATTCACTACCGTACCCCGTAGAATATTTGAACTCCTTGAGTGCATCCGTGCTTCCAGCGCATTAGATTAAAAATTAGGAATTCAAAATTATGCTTTTTCGAAATTAGACCCCGCCGAAGTTGTTAACTTTAGGTTAGTTACTCTAGGTTAGTTGTGTAATGGAACTCGGCTGAAGATAGTGTCGCTAGAAACGAACCTCACTGAGGCACTGAAACTCACTGAGGTATACTGATAGCCCGTGGCGCTGGTGAGTCAGTTTTCGTATACATAGGTATACGAGTAGTATTCATCTCTCTCATCTCGAACAACTTTCCATTCCAAATCAAACGCGTGCAGTTATGTGTGAGCGTCAGCTTTGCAATGACGATCAACAAGTCGCAAGACCAGACGCTCCAGGCTACGGCCGTTGATCTGAGGACAGGATGTTTCTCACAGAGACAACTGAACGAAGCCTTCTCACGGGGGCGACGTGATCCCAAAGTCTTTACGTGTCTGCTCCCTGTACAGGGTGTTTTTTAAATAACATGTTTTGTACACAATCTACAAAAAAACGTCTCTACATCAGCGTAAAACTATAGTCCACGCGAACGAAGTCGCGGGCAACAGCTAGTGGTAACTATAGATAATCTTGTAGTATACCTAGACTTATGTTCAGAATTTTCACAATCTTTAATTTGTAGAAACTTATTGCACATAACTTTTTTAGTCTAGCCGACACCCGATACTACCGTCTCCTTAAAAATAAAGTTATAGGAAAAAACGTACGCATGTTTTAAATTACACCCAAAGCCGTAGTAGTTACGACGTGATTGAATAACAAAATTAGTAGGTATGTTTTGTTTTGTATATCTTATAAAATAAATAGTATGGTGAACAAGAATATTCCAAATTATATTATAAATTATGCGTCCTGCATGGTTGTGCATTTCGCCAGCTACTCAGGGCATACCAAATCCTTTATGTAAGGAACTGCGGCTTTGGGTAGCCGTAGCCGGTAGAGCTGTTCCAGTGGCATAGCTTATAGAGCTGATGATGTCGTGTTTAAGAATAAGATGATATCGTTAGACCTATTCGTTTTAAAGATATAAAAATAACACGCCTGCTCTCTCGTATGCAATCTCTTATTAGGCAATTTTATCTTGTTCGATAATTAATTTTGTCTGATTGTATGTTGCCCTAAACAAAAGAACGAAGCCGCACGAAGAACAAAACTGATTACTCACTGCTAGGCTCAGATAAAGTTGTCTACTCGAAGCTGCTAGGTGGCAGTGAATCGATAAGAAAAGAAACGTTGGCATTATTCTGGATCTCAAAAACTTTAGACACACACGAACATTGTGGCAAATATTCGTTGCTGCAGCTATGGGTGTGTCGCATACGCAATCGCGGTCACTGCGCACTGGCATTTGCTGGCGTCCTTGCGCCCGCGCCGGGCGCCGTGTTTAATTTTAAACTTCTATAGTACTATACATCTGTACCTTCTCATTTGTTAGGTACATTTAGCCGGGTCAGTGTCCTCAAACGTTGGCAAAGTTGTGCCAAGTTTGCGACGGCACTTCCACTTTCTCCGTCGCAAGTCGAACTCGAAGGTATCTTAACCTGTTTGTTGCTAGGTACCTAAAGTTTCACAATACGAAAGATTCAAGGCTCTTCCTTTATAGGCATTCACTTACGCAACTAGGATACAATACCTACCTATAAGATACCTGCTCACGTGATTGTATTGGAACCTAAAGTATAAGCAAATTAAATGCAGCAGTACTTAAGCTACATTGAATTTTCAAATGAATTTTAAGGTCAAATTTCATTTTATTAAACCACATTAAACTTAATCCTAGCCTGTTTCCTTGATTGCGGGAGTTGATAGGTTTACCATGTAGGTACATACACTAACCTACCTACATAAGTACATTCATTCGTTAGGAGTTTTGCACGGTCATTTAATTACGGATACGAACTAAAATATATACATAGGTAGGCAGGTACGTCATTGTAAGGTAAAGCAACGTAAGAATCTCGAAGACTTGGCAACTAAACGGAGGTTAAAACTTTAACAAATTATGTGAAGTGCGTGGTGCCGATTTGTAGATGCGACATGACTTCTGATAATGTTTCTAAAGGTTATGTCAATATCCTTAAATCTAAAAGTAGTTACTCTACATATTTTTCCTTAATACTAAGGCGATATTATCAACCTAAATCTATTCTCATCCATTTATCAATACAAATTCATTAATCAATACAAATTCATCATTTGTACAATTCATCCATTTTTACGCATAATATATTTTTTACACCTCGGTAGAGAGACGTTCCTTTGTTAGCTGGATTATTTCAAAAAATCTTCTTTATTTGTCAGGATAGAACTAGGTACTTATTTATTCCCTGATTTTTCTTTCAAGTGTCCACTATATTCCAGGGTGACCCACCCAAAAAAGTTGACAAGTGTTCCAGCAAATTGTGGTGTAACCGTAAAATAAATATAAACTACTGGGCAAATACTGGGCTGGAAATTACTGGGCATTATGAGACTCAACAGCTAATTGTCTCAGGGTGACGAGCGCAGTGTAGTGCCGCGCAGAATTTTGCAAAACAAAGTTCTGGGTGGTGCTGTTATTGTTATGGGCTGGCGTATTGCTTACCATGAGGCAAACGTCCAGCTTGTCACGTCACTCAATTACTTAAAAAAAAACTACAACGGTTTTTGTACAAGTAGAATCCTTGTCCGTCTTTGAAATATAGGCTACGCTTAGTTTTATACGATTTCCCGAACTTTCCCCACAGAGAAAAGTATTAGCTATCACTAAAATTAAATGGCTCTAACTATTTAATACAATATCTATTAGATTAGATAAAGGCAAATAGGTACATGATGCATGATGCACATATGCTGCACCCGAGCAATGGCGGACTCTGCCAAACGATTTAGGACACGCGATGCTTCTAGAAATAACAGGTCAACGCTCTGGACTGCAGTAGGTAACTGCACATAGCTGGTCTTTATCTAATAAGCATTGCTAAACATTCATAATGTAGTCTTATTCTGATAATCTAGATAATTCAGTATAGGTATATATATATATGCGCCGAATTAAGAAACCTCCTTCGGTCGCTTAAAAAGTAGTTAGGTTAGAAAACCTACCTAGAAAATGATTTTATCGGCCAGTACCGGTAGTCTTAGGATCTCTAGTGCCATGGTAATATTAGTCAGTGTTCACGTTTGAGCAACTGAGTAATCAACATTTGAGGTAATATAAAAATAGGTTATATAATAATAGATAGGTAGGTATAAAAATTTGTTCCAAAACATTTGATCTTATAATACGCGTCTAGAAATTTCCGATACACGCAGAATCTAATCGCGGCTGATATGCACAAACGATTGTTTTAATCGGCCAAGGCCTCCTTATTTGCATGTAATGCTGTAACACTCGAAATTCTGAGCGATTTCACACCGGATCTAAGGAATTAAATGAATTGCTGTTGGAACCTTGATACAAGAACTCATGAAATACTTAGGTACATTATTCGAATGCCATCTTCAATTTAAACTATACGTTAGCAAAGCTGATGCCATGAAATTACAAGCAATTATATTATAATTATATACTTATGTTTTACTACAAGCACATAATAATCAATATAATCAATAGCAAGAATAATAATAATCAATCTTACTTGACAGGTTTCTCGTATGCGGGAGGTCGTCTGGGTAGGTACCACCGCTTTGCCAGTTATTCTGCCGCCAAGCAGTAGTGCGCAAGCATTATTCTGTTCCGGTTTAAAGGGCATTGTAGCCAGCGAAATTACTGGGCATGTGCATTGAGTTATTACGTAGTAATAATAGCAATGGGCATGTGAGACTTATCTATGTATGTCTAGGGGTAATGAGCGCAATGCATTGCTACGCAGTGATTTTTATGGCATTAAAAGTTCTGGGTACTGCAACTGTTATGGTTAGGTGTTGCGCTTACCATCAGGCGTACGACTTGCTCGTATCAAAACTAAGTTCCATAAAATAAATGTACAAGTACCACATAATACGTACTTACACTAGGCTGTCTACGATACTAGCTACCTTCGCTATACGTACCTACTAATAATATAATCGGTTACATAAATTAAGTAACTGAATACAAGAACAAGTACATTCATCTTCGAGTAGACAGCCAAATACTTTATCTGAGACATTCATACACAAATTACAATTGAAGTTTTTTGTAATGCATGATAAGTATGTACCTATGCTTAGTTAATTTTTAAAGCAAATAATGTTATTTTTTAATTGCCGTATATCGTCACTGTAGTGTTGACTTAAATTATAAAAAAACACAAATACTCATTAGTCTTGTAAAAATTTTGCGGTCATGTGATTCATATATCTTAAGTTTTTACGTAAACATGTAAGGCACAGGACGTAAGCAGAAAAATAAAAAGGTACCTACTTAGATTCTGTAGATATTTGAAAACAAAAAACAATCGAGTTCTGCGCAGTATCTTTGAAGTGTATCATCAAATGTATATAGGTCAAAATAAATATGCACCTACCCAGGTTCAACGCAACTACAGGTACCTTACCTAATTGTATCTATTGGTATCTTCAGTCGTATTGAAATTCAGTGAATTGAAAAGGAACATTATTCATTATTATTAATTAAAAATCCATAAAAAATAAAATTAGACAACGTTGATCGTTATGTAAAAGGTTATTAATTATTCTTATCTTTATTACTTCATTGTTGGAGAAAATCCTGCTCTTTTATAATATAGATATTCGAAACTCGAGGATCAAAATGGTACATTACAAATATTACAATACAAGTTTTAAAGTATGTAATCTTCTTTACATATTTGCATTTCTGTTTTAAATACAAACACCTGTGCTTGTTCATTTCGCGACGCAAATGGAGGACTTTGCCCGGCCTTGATTCACCTCTTGAGAGCTGTAATCATCCGGTTTTTAATAGGTATGCGAAATAAATACTTTTGTGTAATCTAGGTACTAATAAATAATATATTTGTGTACACTGACTTTTACCTTTCGCTAAGGCTTAATAATCTGGATCAGATAGTGATAAGTCCGCCCTTTATGACACTCATTGACATATATTCTACCGATACAGTAGTATACATATATATCAATGATGACACTAGTTTTTTTAAGTGTTTGTTGTTATTATTACAGTATGATGTAACAAAAAACTGATATCTATATTTTATTCTTATCTATAAAAAATATGTCGGAAAATGATTCCAATAAAGTTAAATTTTTCTTAGTTGTCAAAAGCGTTCTTATTCTGTGTCAAATGTAAACAAAGCCGTTTACTGATTATTTATTATTATTTACATCATGTACATACTCGTTTTTAGAAATCCACTTACAAGTATTGAAATGTCCATAAATTTGCAAACTTCAACTTGAAATAACTTAAATTGTGAACTAATGAACTCTCACTTTCTGACTGCATTTTTACAATGTCTTGGGTACTCAACTACTAAGGCCTTATTTACCTCATCTAATATTATATCAGCTTATATACCATTATAAAGTGAAATATAAGCTGATTAAATTTTTTTTAAAGTACGTGCTGCGGCTATACATATTTAACTGTAATTGGTTATGAACAGAGAAAATTACTGTCTATTATAAGAACAATCCCAGGATATTTATGCACTTAGGTACCACGTTATAAATACGATGGAAATGTTGTAGGCGATTCATGCCCCCTGTGCATCCTCCTCAGCTTGTTGTAAGTCCTTGGCGACGGTTACAGCTTATATTGAAGTACTAGTACCTACAGAATAATAAGGGATAAAAGCATCACTCCGGAAAGAAATTTAAACGAATAGCGATTCTTGTTACGACTCAATAAAATTCAATTCAGCTCGCGTAGTGCTGCATACCTACCAGTCATATTAATCTACAGAGCGCCTCTCTTTCTATCGCTCTTATCTCTTCTGACGCGGCACGTGTAACGTCGCGCGACCCGTCGTCGGTGTCCGGCTATGTACTTGTAGCTTCGTACCTACAGTGTGGAGTGCGCTAGGCCTGGTACTAGTTAGGTTACAATAGTTGTCGTATATTTAATTTTATTAGTTTACTCATCTAAAGCATTCTTTATCATATATTTTTTCTGTGCAACATGTCTTTACCTAACATAACATGTTTATTGAGTAGGTAGGCAGAAGGCACCCGCCCACTGAGTTTCCAATTGTAATTTCAAAATCTACCTATTTTTAAAGCGTATCGTAGTAGCGATTACCGTCACGCGAACAACTTGCTTGTCTCGTAGCTGAGTTCCATAAAAAACGAACGGTACCTAATTTAAGCTAAGCTTTTGGTAAATGCAGTTCAAAGCTCAGAGGAGTAGGTACATAAGGCATTGACCGCTAAAGGTTAAACAGCATATCACAGGGCCAAACGGTCATGACTGCGATCGGTCCTCTTGTTTGCCACAGCGTATAAACATCCAAGCTATGCATTTATTATTTTTAAACGTTACTGTGTTTCAGATAGAATAATAAATTTTTAAGCGACTCGTCCATGAACATTTTATTAAAGCAAGTTTACCCTAATGGCTAATACACTCGAGAGCAATGAATCCGGGTCACTTAAAGAATGTTAAAAATCTCGGAAACTAAAAATGATAGGTTAATGCAATAAATTGTATTTAATAGACAATGTAATCCTTAAATGAAAGTAAAAAAAATATGAGTCACCATACATTTTATTAACACAAAATTACATAAAGAAAAAAACTGCTGATCTCTCCTTAAAACAAAAATAGGAAACATGAAATTTTTGAACTTTATTACGATTTTCTTGAATTTTAATACTTCGTATTGCCTCCTCGTGCTTCCATTACTGCGTTTACGCGGTTTGGCATGCTGTACACCAAGTTCCTTATACGATTTTGGGGAATATTCTCCCATTCCTCTGTGAGAGCAATTTTGAGCTCACGAAGCGTGATTGGGGGAGGGTTTCGTTGTTTTACGCATCTGCCTAGCTCGTCCCAAGCATGCTCGATCGGGTTGATATCCGGGCTGCGCGCTGGCCACTCCATACGAGTAATGTTCATCTCTTGAAGGTAGTCATTCACAATCCAACCTGTATGAGGTCGGGCATTGTCATGCATAAATATAGCATCCTCACCTAAATTGACCATAAATGGACCAACGTGATCATTGAGGATTTCTTCCACATATCTTACGCTAGTTAAAGAGCCGTTTTCTATGATCACCAGCTCTGTGCGACTTTCAGAAGAAATTCCGGCCCACACAAGTACAGACCCACCACCGTAGGCTACTTTTTCTTCGATGCATGCTTGCTTGAATCTTTCCCCTGGTCTTCGATACACTCTGTGTCTTCCATCGTGCTTGTAGAGCATAAATTTTGATTCGTCGGAGAACATAACTTTTGACCAATCTTCAATACTCCAATTTACGTGGCTCTGGGCATATCTTAGTCTCGAAATACGATGCCCACGCTCCAGTTTAGGGCCGTTTGCAGGTCTAAGGGGTTTTAAGTTAGATTCAGCAAGCCGACGTCTTACTGTCCATGCACTTGGGTTACTTCCTCCGAGGCGTCGAAACTGATTGGTGAGTTCAGTTCCTGTGAGAAAGCGATTTCGAAGCATGGTGTTCACCAAGTATCGGTCTTCTCGTGCTGTGGTACACCTGGTTCTGCCCGTTCCTGGTCTGCGTAGGTTAGAACCAGTTTCTTCGTAACGTCGGAGAACTCTTTGTACTGTTGACAGCGACACACCGACAGTCCTGGCTGTATCGCGCTGACTCCGGCCGGTTTCCAGCATTGTAAGTATTCTGGTGCATTCTTCAGGCGTAAGCGACATAATTTCAGCTTGAATAATGAATATAGAGCACTATCAACATGGTTTATGTACCCACATAAATGACAGATTACAAACAAAAGCAAAACCAAATGCTGTAATTTCGTAGTTCCATCTTCGAAAGTGGCCCTTTTTCAAATTTGATTTTTTTATGATATAACTTTACAATAACTAAGAAGTTTTAATACCTTCATTTAAGGAGTATTACATTGTCTATTAAATACAATTTATTGCATTAACCTAGCATTTTTAGTTTCCGAGATTTTTAGGATTCTTTAAGTGACCCGGATTCATTGCTCTCGAGTGTATTATCTTAAATACTGCTGTTTTCATAAGCACTTCTCCTTTTCTGACCTACAAACCTACACGTGATCTATATATAACTTTATTATTATATATATATATATATGTGTATATATATATATATATATATATTATTATGCTGTATATATTTTTATGTTGGTGTAAAATTCATCATAATAATTTGATGTCATTTATTTAGTATCTCTCAACGTACTTTTGCTCAATACGTAGCTGCACACCCACTATATTTTTTTCACGACCTGGAAGACTGGTAGATAATGCTAAATAGCATTAAGTCATTCCTTGTACTATTTTTGTGCAAAACTATTAAACAAATAAATAAGGCCATTGCAGCCAGCAAAATTACTGGGTAAACCGCATATATGAGACTTAATATCCGATGTCTCGGGGTGATGACCGCAATGCAGTGCTACGCAGCACCCTTTATGGTATTGAAAGTTCTGGGTGGCACTGCAATTGTTATGGCCAGGCGTTTACCATCAGGCAAACGACTTGCTCGTCATTTTACTCAGATACATAAAATATAAATATATTCAGGATGTATGAACGGCATTCACAGATTTTGGAAAAAAATAGTCATCGAAATAAATGCTAACTTACCAAAACTATTTTTTTGCTTTTAATCGAATTTTTGTCTTTTGTAATTTAGCATGTTTTTCGCCGACTGTAATTTTTTTCCAATATCGGTGAATGCAGTTCAGAATATCTCAAAAAGTTATCGATGGTCTCCTACGAACGTTTTCCTGTAGCTATAATGGTTACCTGCCCTTACCGTCCCGTCTCAAAAATCCACCTATATAAGTACATGGGTACCTAATTGCAGATTTAAAATGAGTTTTATACTTAACGTCACTAATCAATATGTTTTCCATCTTAGAGCTAGGTACTTCGGATGTCCGTATTTCGATCAAAAGAGCCATTCTTCCTTCATGGCTTCTCCTTCTTGTGTGCATAGATGGTTTCCTATGAGAGTGTGACCATTTGGAGGAGGAAGATGGAGAATGGAGATGGGATGGGTGGACACGATTTGAGACATCAATGATTTATGTAACACAATGGTTTCTTCTATGGCTCCTGTCATGTTACTAACAACTTGGGTGATATGGTGTCTCCTTGACACATCCCTCGTATACCTGTATCCGTATTACATTGATGCCGATTAACACAAGTTTCTTACATTTATTATAAACAAAAGCCATATGTTTTATGTGGAATTGGTACCGATGGAGAGAATGGAATAAAGCCAATACACGGCCGAATGCTCAACGCTATCGAAAGCCTTTTCGTAATCCGTGAAGGCAAAGATCAAGGGTACTCGTAACATTTCTCCATCGGCTTTACGCTATGCATCTGGTCGATGCTTATATATCCCTTTTCAAAACCTGCTTGTTCGACTTGGCGTATAGTTTCATGTCTTTCAATTGTGGCCAAGGTATGTCTCTTCATCAAGGGTGTATTTTTTGCAAATGAGTGTGGGTGACTGACGATACAAAAAAGAAGCCAGATCAAGTTGATTATTTTGATCTTGCTCTTTTGTGAATAATAGAGGAACTTGGAAGTAGGTACGATAACGATAATTAATTAATTATCACACTAGTATTATAAATGCGAAAGTTTGTGAGTAACTGTGTTTGTCCCCCTTTCAAGCGTCCGCCGCAACGACTGAACAGATTGTGATTGATGAAATTTGGTATAGTGAAATTCTAGATCCTGCAACAACTCATAGGACTTTCATCCGCAGGTGAAACCGCCGGGCGCAGCTATTATTATTAAATACAAGTGAATAGGAGTTTTAACAGAGAGTAGTTGTTATTGATGCCAATTAGACAATGATGAAAATTAAATAGACTCTAGAATGTAACTTCGAGAAGAGAATATAACATAACTAATCAGCAGTGAAGAAAAATTACATCGACTCTATAGTATAACTTCGAGAGAAAAATATAGGACTATACCTATAAGTATAGTGTAATATAAGTAGACTCGCAGTTACTCGGAGCTATTGGCGTTCTAAATATAAAATATCTTTTGTTTTAAAAAATGAGCCTAAACTAAGAAATATTTCATACGTAAATAAATAAGTTACTTAAATGATTTCTTAAGTATTGTATCTCCGACGATCACTTAAGTTATTCCCAACGATTACTTAGGCAGGTAAATATACTATCGAATCTCTACTAGCGAGAATTACGTCCGCAATAGCGAATTTTCTTTCAAAATACTGACGAGATCAAAGAACAGTGAAGGTACGAGTAGGTGTGACTAATTCGCGCTATATTATACTTTTCTAGGACAAAATATACCTACGTTCCCAAAATCACAGATGACAAGATGGTATGCACTAGTAAAACTACATAGACTGAGCGATAGTACCACGAGGAATAAATCCATAAAATATGCATTTTTTTAAAATAAATCTTATGATATAGTTTCTCAAACAAGTATATTATTTAGACATTTTTTTCTATTTGACAAGGTTCTGATATACTTTAGCTGATAAGCTTGTCTAGACTGAAGACCGACTGTATTAAGTGGGGCATAGTCTGACGACATAGCTATAAAGGTACTTGTAGACCGGCTAGTTTTGTAGCAAGCAGTGGCCGGGCCCAGTCTGAATTTGCCGCCCCGTTTTCACAATTACACACAAAATTAAAAAAAATATTATAATAAATTATTTACAAAAGTACCTACTCTTTTACCACAATAATAATAATACGTAAAGGTACACAACTTGGTATCGTTCTGGAAAATGTCACATAATAATGTAAAAACCACAGACGTAGGTTAATCATTATTTTTTATACGAACCTGTTATAGCCTACCTACCTGCCTAGGCATTTAGGTAGACATCTCGCAACAAGATTATTTTTTTCATTTTAGTAAGTACCTATACTAAAAAATAAATATTATTTCAAAAGTTTTTGTTACATTATATTTTCTCATTTCGCTGTCATATAGTTTTCAGCAAGATGCAATATTTTTAGGCAGTGTTCGGAGCCCTCAGCAACCTTGCCGGCTACACGCATTTATATGGCCGGTGTACAAGTCCTTTGGGATAGGTAAACCTGTACTCGTAAGTATATTTTTGTGATATTATGTAGGTGTGTGCTGTGAACTGATAACGGATTACAGAATTTGCATTACGCCAGTTGCGTCATAATTTATTAAGGGGTAAAAACCATAGAGTATACTATCATTGATCATAGAGTGTATTACTAGGTAAGTTATGTATACTCTAAGGGTAAAACTGAGTAAGTATACACCTACCTATAAGTATTATCTTCTTTCGCTAAGATACCTACCTAACCTAGATAGATATTAGATACCTAAATGTAAAATCATATTTTGATTTTCTGCGAAAACGTGTTGTTTGCTTAGAGCGAATGACACAAAGATAAATTATACTTACGATATACTTACCTACAAACTCGTAGCTACGAGAACGGTATGGGGATTCACTATGTGACAAAACCCGTTCCAAAACAATAAAGATTAAAATAAAAATTTAAACATTGTATTTCTTTATTAATAATCGTAGAAATCAATATAAACTTCGTATCTTCCTATTACGTACCTGTAAATAGAGGGTCACTAGGTAGTTAGGTACGCGTAAAGGTCCCTGATTTTATAATAGACATAAAATTATTTAACCTTAATTGAATGATGTAAATTGTGTTTTTCAGCATATAAATGAAAATTTAAGCATCGATATACTATTATTTATTAAATGTAAATCACATTTAGATGTTGAGAAACAAGGAAGATTAAAACTTTTTGTCCGAATATACTGGAAATGACGTGTAACAAACTACGTAGTTGTACCTGTAGGTAATGTTAAGTATACCTACTACACTATACCTACTACGTGAGTAATTGGTAATAGTTCAGAGCGAGTGTGGCTCAGCGGGAACTCATGCGCCTTTCGATCAGACGCACCTGGGTTCGAATCCCGACTCGGCCCTGCACCAATGACTTATAGTTAAGTGCAGATTTTGCACGCTCGCTCTAAAACGGTGAAGGAAAACATCGTGATGAAACCCGCTTACGCGCTTTGGAGTGGTAGGCTCTGGCCGTGGATGTAATACCACCCACCGAACAAAGCCATGCCGTCAAGCGACCTAGTCGTGTTTCGGGATGATGTTCGGTGAACCATCGGGGAGACGGGTCTGAGCAGCCGCTCAACTGCCGTCTCTCTCTAGATCTATGTGCTCCATCTTAGGCCACATCACCGCTTCACATCAGGCGAGATAGTAGCCAAACATAGATCTATTAAGAGTAAAAAAAAAAGTTAGTTTTCTTTGATACTACTGACAAGACGTTAAGCACAAGCAAGATTTAGGTACCTACCTAATGTAGGTACTTGTGCTAGATACCGGAGATAGATAAAATTCCTAAGTAGTTGAAAAGATAAAGTTTATATTTCATTATCAAATGTAAGATTAACAACGGAATAAGCTAATAAGCATCAATCTAATATGCCGTGGGTCTGCTAAAGGAATAAGTAGGTACTTACTTATCTATGAGTACTTAAGTATATATAATTTAACCTAATTATTATTAGATAATAAAAGCGAAACTTTAGCATTACTGGGTGGAAAGCAATACATTGACAAGTATACTTACATGCAGGGTCGTCTTTAACCTAGGGTGCAAAGGGTTGTCAAAACTACAGTAACACTATATTGTTTTTGGCGACCTCAAACAATTCGAAAAAGTGAGATCCTCACAATTCCTGCTTATTTTCTCTTCTTACATTTACTTACATTAAGATATAGATATTGATAGATATAGAAGTATAGTTACACGCTCTGCTAAAATCATAGACCCGTTTTTGGCATCCGCATTTCCGTATCCGGGTAAAATATATCATATTTAATATTTTTGGGGTACTGCGTCCCAATTTTGAAACCTGTTTTGTTTTTGTTTTTCTGTTGTCTGTTGTTTATTAAGTTTCCTTTTTCCGATTTTAGAATAATAAAATATGCTGTCCAACTTTAAATAAATAAATATATACCTAGGTAGGTATATATTTTTTATATTATTTTTTTATGTTCCTAAAATATGTGGAGCCGGGTGTATTAGTGTTTGCTTGATTTCAAGATTTAAGGTTGTTTAGGCACGTGGTTACTATAAATAGGTATAGTATATACTTTACTTCTTATTTAGGAACCATCTCCAATATTTTCAATTTATAAACCTACATATTTGTAACTAGCTACCTAGGTAAGTAAGTACTTAGATATAATGAAATCTTATATAGGTAGTTAACTTAAAAACAAGATATTATTTCTATATTGTCCACATTCTTATTTTCCGACTACAACCGTGTATAATGCAATGGGTAATGTATAATGTAAGTACTAAGTACCAACTGTATGTACTTAAGTAATTATTCTTGAGCTACCCCGTTGCCCGTTTGTCTCTTTGTGCTATGTCTCTAAAAAAATATTTGCCCCAATTTCACCCGGCACACAAGTGCCGGGTAAAATTGGGGCACGATCGGATAGGAGGTGTGTTATAAATATCCAATATACAAATGTGTGACGTTAATGTTCAACATGTTGGTAGGTATGCCAATTATAACAATCGGTGGGTGTGTACGAATTAGTGCAACCAAAAGAGAAAGGCAGCACCGTCAAATTGTCTAGTAATGAATTGTTTTCAAATGAATAAAATCGAATGTTCGACTTAAAATGGTCGCGTAATAATTCAAGGTTCCGAGTACAGCGCGGCCAGCAGTTGTTTTGAGTTGCGGTCAAACACCACCACTCAGTGCTATTGATCGTACGTCTACCGCGTTTTCCCGCGTCGTCGGAACTATCGAAATTTTCCTTCTTTTTAATTACTAAAAAGACTTAAAGAAAATGTATACGATCGCTGAAGCTACTTTGGCTTTCATCGTTCTTTACCTGTTTTCGTTGTTATTCGATGTTGTTACGGGCCTCTACGCGTAAAAAATAAAAGATGTGATATATTAGTATTTAAATAAAAGCTAGTTTATAAGTTTTTAAGTCAACATATCAATGCAATTATTAGACTATAATTTTAAAATTTGATAATATAAATTAATATATATTACCTACTACCCAATCATCACTCGTTCTACAAAAACACCGAGATATACATTTACAAGGCCAGAGGTAAGAGATTTTTAGTTATATCATTTTGATTTTAATAATAAATTTGATAGGTACTTTACGAACCTAGTAATAAAATGTAATTATTTACTACCTTGTTTAGATATATTAGTTACTTTAAATGAAAGGGATATGATTTAATAAATAATATATCATACCTAATACTTCATAACATAATAATATGATTTATTGTTAATTGTTCTTTTTTAATTTATATTTACTCAGGATTTTAAGGAAACTGACTTTAACCTTGTTTTTTAAATTGTTGAAAGGTGTCGTAAACTTGTAATAATATTAGCGCCATCTGACAGAACAAGGCAGCACTCTCAGAATAATGAATGACATTCATTACTCTGAGGCAGCACTAGTCACAAACTAAATCTTAGACTAGTCATGAGTTCATTACTTCATCGTAAAAAAGTCAGTGAACAAATCTCTGTCATTTGAATTAGGAATACGTCAAAACTACAACTACTGTCAATGTCAAAAACAGCTGCGTGATGGTGAAATGTGAAAGATGAATAATGATCATATAACAAACAAATAGGCGTGAAATCTAGAATTTGAATAAAATGAGATTTTTGAAAGTGCACCGTCTGCGGAACCTCAAAGACAGATCTATAATCGGACGTAGCTACTGCTCTGTGTCGGACAAGCAATGGGAAAGTGTGGTAGGGTTAGAAGTGCACGCGCAGTTAAATACCGAGTCGAAACTCTTTTCTGGTGCTGAGAACACTTTTGGCGGTGTTGTGAATAATTGTGTAGCGTTATTCGATGCTGCTATACCCGGCACGTTACCTGTGCTCAACCGCCGATGCGTAGAATTAGGCGTAAAAACCGCGTTAGCACTGTCCTGCAAAGTGAACGAAGTGTCCAGCTTTGACAGAAAACATTACTTCTATGCCGATTTACCGTCTGGCTATCAGATAACACAGCAGCGAGCACCTCTAGCCAGTGATGGGGTTCTCAATTTTCAGGTACACGAACCGTAAGAAACCCGTGTTGACATATGACTTAAATCTAAGTTATTTGCTAAATAACTTAGTTTTGAGTCACTAGACAAAGCTAAAGCAAATTCTACATAATTTTATTGTACAATATATTAATATTGTGAAATCTAGAAATATTGTATGCAATCTAGAAATGTTGTTTAACTATTGAAACACAGGTCAAAAATACAATTATAAGGTAGCACAATAATATGAAAAAAATAAATGTTTTGATTGAACATTATACAAATGACTTATGCAAATGCTTCATTGTCCTTCAGGTATTTACGCCGGGCGTCCACAAAAAGCCCTACAAGAAAAGCTCAAAGATCAAACAGATACAACTTGAGCAAGACAGTGGAAAATCTCTACACGACGGTGAACTTAAACGCAGTCTTGTTGATCTGAACAGGGCCGGAGCACCACTAATTGAGCTGGTGTTTGAACCTGATTTGGAGGTAATTTACTATCACTATTGGCTAAATTCTAGAATGACAAATATATCAGTGTACCTAACAATGTAACAATAGTTATTTATTAACCCAGTCAGTGCCGTTGGCATGTTAGTTTTTGACACATAAACCTTATGCCCACAAAGAGCTGGACCATTCATACACCTACTGTCTTTGTTGATATTATGCACATTGGCCAGACAGGTGGGTAGTGAATGCTTTAATAGACTAGCCAATGCCTGTGACTCAGTCTACATAGAATTAGGTTAGTAATTGTTTCTAAGGAACTGTTTACTTTGGATATTGAATGCATTAGCACATGCTAGGCGAAAATCTTAAGATTTAAGAATTAGATTTAAGGATAGAAAAAATTTGGTTGCTCGAGCAGTAGGCTCGGTGGCCCAGTGGTTAAGGCGTCGGGACGGTATTCCGAAAACGCAGGTTCGATCCCTGCCCGAGTAATATCATTTTTCTTCCTAATTATTTAAAATCTTAACTGTTTACTTGTCTGAGATGTAAAATCCTATGTTCTAGCTCAGACCTTAAGTAACCATAATTTTATTCAAATCCATTCAGTAGTTCCGATGTGGTTGAGTACAAACACAAACATCCAAATGTAGAAACATCCAACAAAAAATTTCTTGCAACTTTCCTATCTATGGAGAGTTACCATATTAGTCATTTCCATAGTTAATAGGCAAATGAAACATGTATCTGCTAATAAAACCACCACAGTGGCAAAATTACTCACACTTGCTATGACCTGCCTTTTATCATGGCCTATCACAGAGCTGGCATATAATTGACATTCTTGATCCCACATTGTAGTTAATACAACCTCATATGTGAATAAAGTACCTCTATTGTGTTGAACATAATTAAAAACTTCTATTGTGTGTTAATCCACATAGTTTAAAAAAAAGATGTACATAATATAGGTAAATTTGCACATATGTTCTATTATAAAAATGGAACTGAGCCATCAAAATCAGTTGGGTAACTACAGAGGCCCGGTCGTTCAATGCCATCCATCGTAAACGATTATCTTCCTTCATGTCTATAGCAGATTTTTACATGGTATTTTATTTTAGTTTTAATTAGTCTTTACATTTACATTTTTATATTTTAATTTATTAACTATGAATCTTTGTGTTATGCAATAAAAAATCATTATTATTTTTACTACAAACATACAGCTTGACCCTTTTTATAGTACACACTCTCATAAACTGGGGAGGTCTTGTTAAGATAGTCTTGGAAAAAATACGAACTGAATCATACTCGAATGGGGCACGCGTACGAAGTCGCGGGAAAAATATACCATATCACCACAATGTTGAGGCACCCGAAGATAAAAATTTCGAATGACAAAAAAACTTTTAGTTGATAAAATCTTGAGAGACCTTTAATATTGCTACTTGAAAAATTAGATTGATTGATTGTTTCTTGATGATTTGCTTATTTAGCTGATGCTTAGTAGAGTTCTATTTTGTGGATTTTGAGGATTCTTTGAAATGACGAACAAAACCATGCTGTCATGTGACCTAGTCGTGTTCCAAAATTTTATTCGCCGTACTATCAGGAAGAGGTCTAAGCAGAACAAAATATATTCCACTTCTTGACTGTACATAATAAATTGCATTTTTTTACGCTTTATAGATCTATGTTTGGCCACCATCTCACCTGATGTGAAGCGATGATGTGGCCTATGATGGAGCACATAGATCCAGAGAGAGACGGTAGTTGAGCGGCTGCTCAGACCAGATGGTTCACCTAACATCATCCCGAAACACGACTAGGTCGCTTGACGGCATGGCTTTGTTCGGTGGGTGGTATTACAACCACGGCCAGAGCCTACCATTCCAAAACGCGTAAGCGGGTTGGAGTTGGGTTGTATGGTGTAGGTCGGTGAAATGATTACTGTACTAAACTGTAGTTTGTCTTATTGGCAGGATGGCGAGGAAGCAGCGGCGCTAGTCAAAGAGCTGGTTCTGATAGTCCAGAGGCTGGGGGCATGTACGGGGCGCATGGAAGAGGGCGCTTTAAGGGTCGACGCGAACGTTTCGCTACGGAGGCCCGGCGACCCCCTGGCCACGAGAACTGAAGTGAGTAAATAAAAATCAAATTAAATCAAATCAATTGTTTATTTGGAAGAACACTACATACAATTAGTCAAGTCTGCCTGGAACAAGCCAGCAAATATTATTTTATGTCTCTAAATTAATATAAAATAATGATGTATGTATGTAATTATGTATTAATATAAATTGTACCATATAGCTACATTTATATTCGCTCTCAATCTCACACGCTCGAAAAAGCGGTAAAATTTTAAGCAATTGATAGCCCGATAGTCTATCGGGTTAGCCCATTGCAACGTCTCGCAAACCCATTGCAACTCACTCCACCGTAGGCCTCTGTACCTCGTATTTTTAAACAACTTAGTGACTAGACGTCATGTCGTTCACATGGTAAGCAACATGCATGCATAACAGTTCCAGCGCTATTTAGTTCATGTATTAGTATCTTGAAATTTTATCTCGTTAAATTCCCGATATCAAAGTAAACCGATTATTGCTAGAATGTATCATACGAATCAGACGCTGACGCTTTATCGGAATACGATGACGCTAGAGAGAAACAAATGTATAAATATCTACAAAACTGGTAAACACAATCCCTTCTCTGGTTGCGCAAGTTTGCTTTGTTAAACTGGAATTTAATGTGTTTAGCTTTGCACAGAATATGCTTCTTGATTCATCAATTCATATACATCGTAATTTAATACTGTAATAAAACGCCAAAAGGTCTAAATTGGCAAACAACATCTCTACGACTTAATTACGCATAGTAATCGTATTGGCAATTCTTGCAGCATTAGGCATTGACATTTAACAGTTTATATTATAAACCAGTTTCAAATTTATTTTATTCATAAATATATAAATAGTATACTAACAAAGAAGTTTTTAGACCAACTTTAAATACTATAAAACAAAGGAAAAAATATAATGACCATCAATACATACCCTTCTATTAAAAAAATGTATCGGCAGATAACATTTAGTAAATAATCACCTTAGTAAATGACCACCAAATTTTACCCGAATTACCTGCACCTTACTCTTCCGTGGTCTAACTCGCTCTTACCCCAAGTGTGTATAAAAAGCGCGGAGCCAGAAGCTCGCGAAGGAGGTCCTGAAGGAAGCTAGCGATTAATGTAGGGGAAGCGACATGAAGGGGTGACGAGCGAGACTTCTGGTGGAGCCTACTTTGGTGATCATTTTTTTGGTGTTTTTTTTCATTTGGTGATATTTTTTGGGGGTTACATTTTACTATATCTAGTGGTCAGCTAAATATAAGCCTAAAACGAAGTCGCTACCCAATTCCTCGTCCGAACTTCTAAACCACGCAACGGATTATGATACGGCTTTCACTGTCATTAAAAGACTGTTTTTCGGAAGGTTAATATGTACAATACAATCTAATTAAGTTTTTGTTTAGTACAGACTTTCAACCTTTTTTATTCTACTCTCCAAAAAATGACACTTCATTAATAAACTGCATCCGTGCGAAGCCGGGGCGGGTCGCTAGTTAAACAGATCTTAGTCAGATCTGTGTTGAATTTTATTTATGATTTCTTTGTCTTTTTCTGTAACAACTGGAATGCTTTAGTTTTGTAAGATTAGAGACGTACATTCCACATATTAGAACCGGTTTGCTTAGCTTGTATCGCAGGATGATTCTTGGTAAAACTAAGTAGGTTGACTAAGTTACGGTAAAATAACAAAATTCGTTGAGTTATAGGCAAAGAGACAACCGTTGCTACATGTATCGAAGAGAAAGGCTTTACTGAGAGCAAATCACGTGTTTGTTATAGCTCAGAAAGTCATTTTCACATTTCTAGAAGGCACTTATTTTGTCATTTGACTTCTCAAATGTGTTCCTCATTTCACTTCTGGACAAAAAGAACTACAAAATACACGTAATCTACCTAATAAATAATACATTAACTTTCCTAGCATACAATATGAGTACAAGTGTTTTATGCACATTTGAGTAAAAGAGATATAGATGCAAACGTAGGTAGGTACTATTTTGGCGACATTCTTTCAGATTCCCACTCTTTTAGAAGCGTATTCATCAGTAGATAGATAGATAGATAGTTAAACATAGAAATTAAGTACAAGTTAAATGTTTACAATGGTGTAACAATGGGCAACAATCAGTACATACACTTATACAAAAGTATAAGATGTGTAGGTAATAACTGAAAATATATCATCAGTCCATTATGTTTCGTGTCTGGGTGTCTTAGGACCGTGGGCCTCACAATTCCTGGTTCCGTAGATACAGGTAATCTTAGTATGTGATCGTTGGGCGTATTTATTTTATAATTGATTTGTGTTCCCGCTGCTGGGACACGGGTCATCTCTCACAGAGAGAGCATATGCCATAATCCATCACGCTGGCTCAGTGCCTTCCGGCCGCGTGGTTCTATCGCAAACTTCGATCGATGGAACTATGACGATTTTTAGATCCCTGTATTACGATCAATCGAACTAGGACTTCTGAATCTTTTTCGTGCGATTTCATCGTCTCTCAGTCGTGTCGTAGTCATAACCATGGGGCCTTAATTTTTTTAAGTAAGCATGGTTTGATCGATCGAATGCAGTTTGGTGGATGTCACATGTCTTTGAATTCTGTGATTCTTGGACATGTCGGTTTCCTTAAGAGGCGATGTTTTCTTTCACCGTTTTTAGAGCGAGAGTTTAATCTACATAACCTAAGAAAGTCACTTCGGTGTGTCGGATCGAAATTCGCACGAATTTCCGCTGAGCACACTCTTAAAAAAATATGTATTCATTTGTTTTATTTGTTAATTTTCAGATAAAGAACATAGGCTCCATCCGCGGCGTGGCCGGCGCCATCAAACACGAGATAGAACGCCAGAAGAACATTCTAGAGAACGGCGGCCGCATCCTCAACGAGACTCGATCCTGGGACGCCGCCGCGAGGGTCACCATCGCCATGCGAGATAAAGAAGTCGTGCAGGACTACAGGTAGATATTGTTTTTTAGGCCAACCACAGCATCCTTTATTCATGCAGCGCATGCGCACATATTGATACACACATTGATACACCACCGAGGTTGTGGGTTCGATTCCCGTGACGTGATAAATGTTGGTGCACAGAAAAAAAGCACAAGTATACAAAATCAAAATCTATCATTTATTTGCTAGAATACAACATAATTATTATATACTCAGGTCTCAGGTTACAAGTATTTGTTTCATGTTTTACACAGACATTGTGTGGGACCATTGTCCTCGTAGTTCCTATTTCCCTAGATACAGGCAATCCTAGTTAGTGCGTCATCTTGTATGTGATAGTTGGGCGTTATTATATTACTATCATATTATATTTTGATGCACACAGGACGTTCATCTGATGGTAAATTGTCCACAACATTTGCAGAACCACCCAGAACTTTGTTTTGCAAAATCTTGCGCTCGACACCCTGAGACAATACCTCTTAAAGTCTGCCTCCAAACACAGTAATGCAAGCGCACTACTGCTTGGCTGCAAAACTGGCAAACCGGTGGTATTGACCCGGACGGCCTCTCACATTTTGCAAAACAAAGTTCTGGGTGGTGCTGTTATTGTTATGGGCTGGCGTATTGCTTAAAATCAGGCAAACGACCAGCTCGTCTCGTCATTCAGTTATATATATAAAAAAAAAACAACCGAGAAACCTATCACCTAGTATATAGTTTTATTAATAAGCGGTCTGAGATAACAAACAAACAACTAAGACTCATTGGAAACTACGTGATTACGGACATTTCGGTTATTAATGATCAGTAACGCTCATGATACTTTAAAATCGAATGGCCTAATACAAATACAATACAATATGAGATGATTTGCATTCTCTTTGATGGAACTAAATGATGAGACGAGCACGTCGTTCGCCTGATGGTAAGCGCCACGCCTGCCCATAACAATTGCAGAACTTTGCATGAAAAGGTTTAAAGGTAATTAATTTTTAGAAAAAAACAAAAACCGACTTCAATGTATCTTCGAAGTCCAAGGTCACATATCGATGAAATTTATATGGGACCACTTCGTAGCTATACTGAACTCGAGGCAAAAATATTTTTTCAAATCGGTTCATAAATGACGGAGTTCTGAGGTAACAAATATAAAAAAAAAAACGAACAGAGAACCTCCTCCTTTGTTGAAGTCGGTTAATAATAAAATAAATACATAAATACGCCCAACGATCACATACATAGATGATCCTTATAATATAATATGATATAACTAGATACAAGTATAAATATCATAAAAAAAATCAACTTCAATGTATCTTCGAATTCCAAGTTCAAATATCGATGAAATTTATATGGGACCACTTCGTAGCTATACTGAACCCAACGCAAAAATAATTTTCCAAATCGGTTCATAAAAAAAAATCGAATAGCGAACCTCGAAATATATACATCATTTAGATTCGCTGTACCTATCTAAATAATGTAAATATTTGAATCCATTCCGTTTTCCGGTTTAACCGCATTTTGTTAACAACAGCAACGCGTAAATTTGAATAGCTATACATAAATGACTAATGAGGCATTGTAAACGTGCACATAAATATACAAGAAGCTCTATTTGACAACAGATACCTACGCAATATGCGACAGACTAAAGTCCAAGGGAGGTCATGCCTCCCGGAAACCACAAAAACATACCTTTAATTTAATAACTTGTTACGTTATACCAGATGCATTTAGAACCGGTTTTGGCACGGAAACAATGAAGTAGGATGTTTTGAAACGGGGTTTTATGTTTTTTATGCAAACGTTCGTTTTTCGCAGATATATGCCAGAACCGAATCTTCCGCCGCTGCGAGTCAATCTACAAACAAAAGATGACCACCAAGACGTCATAAGTGTCAAACTTATAGAAGAGACGATACCAGAGCTTCCAGAAGAGACAAGGTTGAGGCTAATAGAAAACTTTAAACTCAGACCAGAATCAGCAATACAGCTTGTAAACGAACCGGTCTTGCTAGATTACTTCCAAGAACTGACGTCAGAGCCAAAAAATGCATCGAAAGTTGCCAATCTTTTATTAAACGACCTATTAACCGTTCTCAACAAAAGAAAATTGGATCTGGAAGACTGCCCTATAACTATAAACCAAATGAAAGAGCTGACAAACTTGCTTCTGGACAATCAAATCAGTTTAGACATCTGCAGAAAAGTATTTGACGAACTTGTGAATGTATCAAATAGTGATATCTCACCGGCACAGTTAATAAAAGACAAAGGGTGGTCACTTATTACAGATTCCGAAATAATAACAAAACAATGTAAGGAAGTACTGGAAAATAATCCAAAATTAGTAAAACAATATAAAGAAGGCAAAGTTAAAGTATTCAAGGCGTTGTTAGGTATATTGTTTAAGAATTCTCAAAATAAGCTCGATATGTCTGTAGCGTCTAAGATACTGGAGGAGATGTTGAAAAGGTGATAAATATATTAATTATGTACTTATTTAACACTGTATTTTTAATCAGCCCCTACTATACATGTAAAAATATGAAAAACGCATATAAATGTTTCAGTTCTTTTCGATACCTATATTACCTATATATTGGAAGGTAGGTAACACCTACACGTCACCTATATTGTAAGTTTGTAGGTAAGCAATTTTTTATGGATAGCCAAGTTTAAAATCAGGGCGATATCATTTCCGCTTTCCATTAAGTGGGTAGTCTGTCGTGTTCTCTGCTCTTTAGCCTGCGCGTATGACGGACATTTTCGTAACTATTTTTTTTTTAAACAAGGTTATTTTTGTTTTTCAAAAATTTAATTATACAGTTTTAGTTTTTATGAAAATCGGCCCCAATAATCTTTTGAGCATATTTTGCTATTCTTATAAATTATAATTTTTTTTTTTGTTGAAAAATATATATTTTTCCAGACAAGCTTTTAACAAACTAGTAATCGGACTCGCGAGCAGATTAAAATGAGCCCAAGCACTAGTAGTTTACAACTATCTGTCAATGAGTTCCACTGCCCGCCTTCCGTCTCCATCATCAGATCAGCTTGTTGTCACCATAATATTGCATTGTCATTGGACTTTGACAAGTATGCAAAATTTCAACTCCGTAGGATAAGAGGAAGTGGTTCAAAATTGAGTTGCAAGATTCCACCCGAACAAACAGTTACATACATACATTGCAAGTTAACTATAAGCTTGTAATAATAGGTACAGATTTAGCCATCCAGGCCCACTTGAAAAAGTCACCCTGTATATGGTTCGTGTACTGTACTACTGTATGTACTGTCGTACTAAATTATGAATCTATTATTGTAATTATTTTTGTCGTGTATTTTAATACGAATAAATGATTATCTGATTACTGCAAGGAGCCGTTATATCGCAGAACTTAATGTACCTCCATTTTGAAATATTTTATGTATAAGTATATTTAAATGAAGAGACTAATTAATCTTTGGTTCCTATACAATCTAATGAATATACCTAATGCAGTGTTATGGTGACTCCTATTTTATTGTGTTAAATTTACTTTCACATGCCACCAAATGGCAAAGTAGGACGACATATGTTGGACTTAACACCACTATATTAATAATAAATACGCCCAACGATCACATACATAGATCCTGGCCCCTACATATGATTCCATGTAGAACTATGGTTTTCTGTTTTATGAACATTGGGTATATAAATAGTACTAAATTTAACTCCTGAGTCTTACTCAAGAGTTTCGAAGATCCGAAGAGTAAGCTAGCGAAGATTAAATAAATAAATAAATACATACACATATGCTGTCCCCTAACTAGGATTCCCTGTATCTAGGAACTAGGAGCTATGAGGACCATGGCCCCACAACACCCATACATGAAACAAATGCTTGCGATTTTTTTTTCTTTGCACATATATTTGTTTCGGCGGGAATCGAACCCGCACTATGTACTGTGCTTTCGACGCTTTCGTGAATTATATTCATTTCAATTCATTAATAATGAATATATGCACGTAGCTACATTCCGTCACAACCTACAGTCATGGATCAAATATACACATTTGGTCAATGCTACAGTCTAGGCGCCTATATTTAGTAAGTATGATGTTTGACTCGGAGGTGGGACAACGTAAGCTGTACATTAAAAAGTCAATTTAATTCTATTAAAATGCTAAACGTAATGCATTGTGAAGGTAAAGTTAGTAGGTATAGGTACATAAAAATCTAATTAACAATTCATTGTTTTAGAACTTTTAGAATTATTTTAAGCCTAACAACTGCATTACTTAACTTAATTAAGAAATCGCATTAATTTTCAAATTTATAAAACAATATAAAATGTACCTAGATAGTTCTAGCTATGCGCAATACTACTTAGTCACAATATTTAATCAATATGTAAGTAAGTACCCGTTATTTAAGGGTTGCTAATGGACACCAATGTGCGAGCATTTACAATCCATTATGGAGTAGACCAAATATGTAAGTACTTATAAAATCGAAAGATGATAATACAACTGCAGTTGCAATATCATCTTACGATTTCATAACTGTGTACTTATGTTATACTTAAAAACCTTGTTCAATAGCTATACATAGTTAGGCATTAGAAATATATACATAATAAACTAAATTTATGCAGATTACATTACTTGCCCCTTTTTATATTCTTTATTGTACACTGTTAGAACATTTACATTGTGGATTTTAAACTACATGTGCAAAGGCGAGCTTAACCTTAAAAAGAGTTTTCTTCCAGCAAACCCTTGAGGAAAGAGAACTGTTTGCCCCTTCGATTAGGGCCTTGGAACGTTTTGTCGATTTGTGAGCGATACGCGGAGGCCCATGGCCTTTGTTATAATACTAAAAAGAGCAAATGTTTGGTAAGTATGAAAGGCCGGAACTTAATGCTATCCAAAAATACCACCGGTCACCCTCAGAGTGAGTATCCTGAAATAATTAACAAATTGTAAATACCTAGAGTACTCTAGGCACTAGGTCACTGCAACGCATTCTGATCATATCGATAAGACGATTGAGTGGGAATGTAGAGCGCTAGCAGTCAGGAGCAATATGTTAATCCGGAGGTTTGCTAAGTATTTTAAAACAGTGTTTTTATTTTTTATTTAGTTAAAGCATTTAAAATATTTTGAATGTTTATAATTTACGTACTGTGGCTTATTTTGGTTAGTATGTAGGTACTAGGTAGGTACTGAGTCGCGTTTCTAAATTATAATTTTTGTGTTCAGCCATAAGCTCAGACAGAGCAATGTCCAAGTCTGCTTTATAAATCATCTGCCGTAAGATGATTTAGAGATGGAGACGGTCGATAGCTGATCCGCGGAAATTTACTTGTTTACTGATGCAGTTGGTGTTTTATCGACTTTGGAACGTCAACATTTTTTATTTATGTCCGTTTGGTATGCGAATGCGGGCGAAGGTTGTTTATCGATGCCGCACGCGCCCCGAATAACATAAGTATGGTGTACGTTTGCAGATGTCACAAACATTTTCACTTAAGTAAAAAAATAGTCAGTTTCCAATACCATTCGGTAATTATTTAGGGATCAGTGGAATTCGATCATCATAATCTACGGCGCTACAGCCCTGGGTGGACCTTGGCCTGGTCGAGAATTTGTCTCGTTTCCCTGTTTTCGGGTTTGCTGCCTCTAGCCTCAGTGGAATTCCATGTAGATATGTAGAGAAATTGCAATGTTGCTTTCATCTTTTTGGATTATCCAGTAAACTTTTGGTACCAAACGGATGTTATAAAATCCCAAACCTACATTTTTTTTTGTAAAAGTATATATAGTTTTTATGTAACTGAATGACGAGATGAGCTGGTCGTTTGCCTGATGGTAAGCAATAAGCCAGCCCATAACAATAACAGCACCACTTAGAACCCTGTTTCGCAAAACCCTGCGCGGCGCTGCACTGCGCTCGTCACACTGAGACAATTAGCTGTTGAGTCTCATAATGCCCAGTAATTTCGCTGGCTTAATATTTGAATGTTTGTCACGTCGTAACTTCTGAATGGATTTTGATGTGGTCCAAGGCTACATTATGGTCTGAGTCTAAGTATGGAAATACGAAAACTTCCGTAGGGAACAACTGCCTATAAAACTAATTCTACAAAGTCACGGGTATCGACTAGTATATATAAATAAAATAGAATTTAATTGCTTAAAGGATTTTAGTAGGTGTTGATGCCCGACCATCGGATACACGGTGACATTTTAATATGTTTCACGAGAGTGGTAAAATGTAATTGAGGTTTTACTTTACATCATCATCAGCCTGTAGTCGTCCATTGCTGGACACAGGCCTTTCCCAATCAACGCCATTGAGCCCGGTCTTCGGCTCTTTTCATCCAGTTACTTCCGGCCGCCTTTCGCCGTTCATCGCTCCACCTGGCCGGTGGGTGTCCTACACTACGCTTGTCGATTCGCGGTCTCCACTCAAGGACACGTCTACTTTACACGTAACGTAACTATTATCTCTTGTATTTTGTCTATTTGTTGCGCACGTTAACAAAGACTAAACTTATCGACTAATAATCCATTATTATTTACCACATACACACTAATAATCAGAGATTTTAGCATACGCTATCTTAAAATCTCTGATTATTGCACAAACATATCAAGAAATAGGTTTTGATAAAAGTAAAATAACTTGGTTAAGTGGTAATGTGGATGTTGTAAAGGAAGTGAAAAGCGCAACGAACTTTCATGGTCAATTTCTGAAGTACAAGAGCTGAGATTGAAGTCTATAGAGCCGACTTGGACTTTGCTTCGCTAAGCGTCAACTAAGCCAGTCAGCATTCAATTCAACTTCACGCGATTCTGAGCAATGGCAGTGTAACATTTTACTATAGCTTATGCTCAGCTCAAGCTGACTCCTAGCAGGCTCTATAAATTCCAGCCATAATGTCATTGTCCCTTAATTCTGGCAACAAGTTGAATATTGATAATAATAATAATAATAATAATTACTGATTATTTCTGGTTTCGAAACTAGTTTTCTACGAATTTATTTGTGTATATATAAAGTTTATTTCAACTTTGACTCAGATGAGTACCGTATCACGAGAAAGTAGCACTGAAAAGGTTTTTGACTCCTGAACGGTGAGCATCCTAGTCGAGTTGCTGTTGAATATTCCTGTTGAGTAATTAGTTATACCACGCCTGATTGCGTAACAACAAGTGGTCGAGACTTCAGATCACAGTATCGTTGGAAGCGAGAACAAATCGCTTCATACACGGTAAGGCCGTCGATCAGCATGTGGTCTCAAATCCTTTGCGTTTTATCGTTCGTAGCAGTTGCTTTAACAGAAATAGCAGTACCTGGTAAAGATCAGACAATAAGTGATGGGATAAAAAGCGTAGGATACCATTTGATCTACGGAGACGAGGACATAACGGTGCTCAACGAGGTGGTTTCAAAGACCGAGAAGGACAATGCCCTGAAAAGTAAGGTCAATATCAACGAAGCACTTCCCCCGCTGCCGGCTGAAGATGTGAAGTGTTTGATGTCTGTTGACCGGTACTGCTCGAAAGAAATGAGTGAAATGAAAAGTAAGTGCCAACATTATTAAATTACTTATCTACTAATTACTTATAAACTACCTACGTTTTTAGATATTCGCACATGTGTTTTGTCTTGGGGAGAAAAAACGAAAATATTGAGGGTCTTTTAAGCTTTCATCGTACCTATTCACAGCGGGTGGTGTACATAGTTTCTAAACAAATAATGTAGGTACATTTGTTCCGTAGGCGCCTTTTTATATTCTTTATCTCTTTTTTTGGAAAGGTATAGGAAATACTACCCATGTATGTCACAAAGCTAGGTGAAGATATTTCAAACTAAAAGTACGCGTCCCTCCTCTGAAATAATCAATAAATGTATTTTTTTGAAAATTGCTATTGTGTTCTTTTAATTTCTGCTGCTAAGTATAAATTTATGGAAGCATCAGACATTTGTTAATAAATAAGTAAACTTACGCAATAATGTAGGTGTTTAACCACGTAACTGTAAGGAGAACCCCATGAATATTTTCATATGGTTTTTCTCAGTTACTAAACTTTTTGTTTATACCCAATTTATACCCAATTGTTCATTGTTATATTTCGAGACCTTTTAAAAGAGTTGAAAAAAAAGACATCTCCGCAGAGTTTCTTGGTGCTATCTTTTTTGCATCAGCTTCCGAAGCACTAGTAGAGTCAGTTTTCGCATTTCTTTTCTGTATCCAGACTTCAATTTGAGTATAAGAAAGAAATGGGTAAACATACGTCATGTTAACAGAAGTTACAATTTTTAACATATTTTTGATATTACTTGTATCATGTTTTTATGACCTCTAAAAGTGCACTTTTGTACCTATTTAATAAATGATATTTGACTTTGATTTTGACTTTGGTTATCATTTCAGGCGTCATCATACGAGCTCTCAAAGAAGACTGCAAAGAGTGCAGCAACGATGAAAAGGATAAGGCCGGCAAAATAGTTGCCTCCATGATGGCTCATGACCCTGTCGCGTGGAAGATGTTCCTCACCAGGTACGACAGCCAGCAGAGAATCCAGAAGATACTTGGTTAAATGAGAGAGGATAGCTGTAAGCATTTAAATAGGCTAAAGGAAAAATCAGAAAGTTACCCACTTGTGATAGAACTAAGAGTACAGGAGAATATAGTCTCATATCGTTCAAGTTTCAACGCATCGGAGCAATGTTCCATTTATAACCGACGCGACGAACAGTTACAAACCATTCTTCATGGAACATAAAATTCAGACATATTATATAACCCAATTATCTTTGATATAACCTGTCTCAAATTTTTGTTCTAAATATGAGGTGTGACTTTGACAGACAAAAGCCATCTCTGAAAATAAAGTCCTATTGTTCGATGATTCAAATTTTTCATGATATAAAAATAGCACCGTGGTAAAAATATTTTTCAGTTCTTTGTTATTTCAGTTCAGTAAACTATTTCATTAATTCATATTCTAAAGTCCTAAATGTCTTAATTTCCGCTTAATGTGTGATTTTACTTCCTAGTAAGGAGTCTATAAAAGACTGCAATATACTAAAATTACTGTCCGCTACATTTAAAAAAGAATGTATCCGAAACACAACATTAGCTGGTCAAGATGACAAATTTTATCCTCTTCTTTTACTCGTATTACGTGCGCGATGCAGTTCTCATGCGATCAGTTATAATTGAATATTTAAGAGAGGCAGACATTTATCTAAATCACAACATAGGCTAACTGATAAATAATATTGCTTTTGAAAAAAGTATTTGTCAAGACAAGCTTTTAAAAAATTCGTAATCAAATCTGCGAGCAGACTTAAATGAGCGCAAACTCTAATAGTTTACGATCCGTCAACGAGTTCCATTGCCCACCTTCCATCTCCATTATCATATCAGCTGGCTGTCACCAAAATATTGCATTGTCATCGAACTTTGACAATTACTCAAAATTTCAACTCCGTAGGATAAGAGGAAGTGGTTCTTATTCAGCTTGCAAGATATGACAAACATTACAGGTTAAATAAAAGCTTGTAAAAGCAATGTTCTTTATCCGCGTCTGCTGTTTATTTACTAGCACTTCTAAACTACCTACTTGATGAATTTTGATGATTTTACTACCATTGATCGTTGAACGATCATATACACATTTTATTTCTACTTCGTTAAGGAAATGAAGGTAAAACACATCCATAATTGCATCCGTGCAAAGTAGCTGGTCTATTATAACTGTCTCTTTCTTAGTTACGCCCTACTGCAGCTGTTTTACATTTCTTATAGGTTTGCTCTTCAGTCTATGCCTCCAAAAGAAGAGCCTAAAAAGGAAAATTGGCGATATAAAATCCTAGGGGAGGCTGAAGAAATAATAAGATCCAAATACCGATACATAAAACCAGGTTTCAAAGTTAGAGTAAAACGGCAAGTAGTCCAAACTATGGAATAATTGTATTTGATTATTTATTGAATCTATTATTGTTTTTATTATAAATTTTATTTATTGCTTAATATAAAAATAAAATTTGAAAAGTATTGACGTGTTTATTGATTTGCCCCATAAAATTGTTAAATTGTATATACTCAGGTTTCCATAGTCCTTTGGGGCGAAAACGTTACCTTTCTAAAATTTTGAATTATTAAAAAGTGTGTAATTGTAACTCGATGTACTTGATATACATATTGAGAGGGCGTCGATATTCAAAAATGATTCATACATATCTCAGATGAGATTATATTTTTTAAGCTATTGCATAGCTTCTATCGCGGGCCTTGAGCGTGGAGACCGAATCCAGAAATTCCGTAACGAAAACAACGTAACACCCCCCACTCCGAATGCTATGCAATAGCTTTACCGCGGCAGTCACCGAGTGCCACACGTCTTTTTATTTATTGTGCTGCTTTCATTAAAAAAGTAAATAGGATGCGCCTATTAATACAACATTGAATAATTGTTCTTGTAAGTTATTTATGTTTCATTTGTAGATGCGAAAACGTTACAACTTTATTATATTTAGATAATATGTAGGTATATATTGTACATCCTACTAATCCTATACTATTCTACTAATATTATTAATGTGATAGTTTCTGAGGACTGGTGGATGTTTGTTACTCAATCATGCAAAAACTACTAAAAGGATTTTGATAAAAGGTATGTAAGTACTTTAGGTCCTGGAAAAGGACATAAGCTACTTTTTATTCCGGGAAATCACGAGTGAAACCGCGGAGCGCGGTTAGTTTTTCTATAAAGGTTTGCCATAGATTTTTCATTTGCTTGCATACTGTTAAGAAAACTCCGATTTATCACCCAAAAGAAATAGTTTTATTAGCGACTTTCGTTAAACTTATTTATTAATTGTCCTTTTGTAGATGTCTTTGGTAAGTGCTATTGTAACAGTGACGCCCTAGTTTCACCATATCTGATAAGGTTATATAAATCAAAGTGCACAGCTAATGTACATAAAGCATGATAATCAGTCAACATTTACCGTTACCCAATTTTATACCGTTACACCAAATTTAAAACAAACTTCGTACTAAAATGGCATCGATGCTACGAATAATGTAGCATCAATGTATATTATTCGTAGCATCGATGTAGGTATAGTAGGTATTCGATGAAACATAACAGCGAACAAAAAGGCGTCGCAGAAACAAGGCTTCGCATTATGAAGGTATCGAGTACCGTAAAATAGTCATCAATATAAAAAAACGCAGAATAATGTTTCGACCTCAAAATTTGATATAGCCTTTGACCAAATAATATTAATATAGCCTAAGCCATATTAAATATGGCTTAGGCTATATTAGGTTAATCATTATTATTTCACAGGTTAACTGTCACTTAAAATTTATTCAGAAGTAGTGAAGGAGGGAGTAACTAAAGTAATAATTAATCGTCCTTTTCTTTAGACTCTTTTTCATCGTCGTCATTCTTTTCTGTTGATATTTCTTCTTTTGATTGTTTGCCTGCTAAGTATTTCTTTTTGTAGCTGCCATCTTCATTGTATCTAAAAACACAGAACACAGAATAGATATATGCATATGTATGAAGTATAAAATACTACTCTCGGCTGATAATAGTGATGTTACAACTCTACAGTAAGAAGACAATTACGTGAGAGGGCACGTGGTGTGATTGATGTTTCCCGAAGAACGAGTTTACCCAAAAAGAAAAGAAAAATGTAATATTATGTGCCGAATTCAAACCGATGGATGAGTAACCAAAAATCTATCATTACAGTGAACTGCAAATAATAAGTCTTCGAATAAGTATATTCACACATGTTTATGTCTGTTTTGCATTTAAGTAGGTAACTATGTTGATAAATTATTTTACTACTACTTTATTTAAATTATAAATCATTACCTGACCTTCGTTGATCTTTGCCTTAAAGGAAACAATTACAAATGGTGCAAGAAAGTAAGTCAGAGATTTAGTAAATAAGGGTGAGGTAACAAAACAATGTACGCTGAATTACAATTGAATGTAGTCATGCTCACGTACCTCATTATGAACGAATTTATATGCGGCGTACATACTCGCAGCTCAATTAAACATATAGACCGACATGATAATTAATCGATGGTGTCGAGCTCCCTATATTATACTCTAAATATTGGCCATACTACCTCCTTTTCACAATTTAAATACTTCTAAATATATAGGTTTATTTACCTATACCTATACACATTAGGTTATATGTATAGTTAAATACAAGGCGTCTAGTGTGTATTTACGAAGTAGTTTAACAATAGAAGAACAAAATAACGGTATCACCAATAAGTCTTGTCAAATAAGAAAATTAATATTTCATACGTCAACTTCATAACAGCATTTTTGACTAGCATGTGCAACAAGATTTTTGTTGAAAAATATTTTTTTCAAGAAAAGCTTTCAACAAATTTGCAATCCAAACCGTGAGCAGATTAAAATGAGCCAAACCACGATTATCCGTCAAAGAGTTCCAATGCCCAACTTTAGTCTCCATCATCAGATTAGCTGGCTGTCACCATACACATACATACATTGACGGCATGGCTTTGTTCGGTGGGTGGTATTACAACCACGGCCAGAGCCTACCACTCCAAAGCGCGTAAGCGGGTTTCATCACGATGTTTTCCTTCACCGTTTTAGAGCAAGTGTGCAAAATCTGCACTTAACTATAAGTCATTAGTGCAGGGCCGAGTCGGGATACGAACCCAGGTGCGTCGGATCGAAAGGCGCACGAGTTCCCGCTGAGCCACACTCGCTCTAAATTACTTGCCTGGCTTGAAATTTATAAGCTCTTCGGAATTGGTATCCGCCGACGCAAAAAGAACAGTGTCTGTGGTCTCGTAGCCCAAACGGATAGACTGATTTCAATGCGGTTATTTTTTATTGAAAGCTAGTTTGATCGGGTTTAAAGAAAATCCTTCCTAGCTGGACGGATTAGTGAAAAGTTTGAGTTATTATTTGTTGTTTCCACAGAAATCTAAATAATAATTATTAGTTGTTACAATATGTGCCAACTAAATATAAAACCAACTACTATACTTCACTACTTCGCCGATGAAGTACACCGTTCTTTTTTTGTGTCGACTACTATACCTACTTAGTTTATGTATTCTGTACCCGTGTTTAATTACCTTGACGCTACAGGAATAATACATAATCAACATTCATTTCATAAACTTACACGTGCACACGTTTTTGAAACGACACGTGTTTTTCTATTTTTTTAGCGTGATTTGTCAAGCTATTTATATACTGCAGGTGATTTCATCCAGATTGTCTCCAGACTGGATTAAACCACCAGCAGTATATGTTTTGAGCCAAACTGCATCAAGATAGAGAATAAATGCGGGCACAGTTTACCATATACATATACCAGTTAGAGCTCAGAGTTTCAGGTCGGTCTCTAATGTCAATTCGACGCATCGCGTAGCGTCGTTCGCAATTTTTATTACAGATACACGAAAGGCTAGAATTTTTATTAAATTTAATTATTATTTGATTGAGTAATATTTAAGTCCCACGGGATAAAGTAATATGTTTGGTCAAAATACAGCTTCTGTGGTATAGTGGTGTAGCAGGTCAGCTCAAATGTCATACATCGCGGAGGTTGTGGGTTCGGTTCCCGCTACGGGAAACTACTTAGTATTTGTTTTGTATCTGTGCGTTATGGGACTAAGGTCCTCGTAGTTCTGGGTACTCTATATACAGGGAATCTTAGGGGCCAAGATCTAGGTATGTGTGGGATCGTTGGTTACTATTATTAATAGATAACGAAGGTCTTACTTTTGTTCCAACTTAACCCAGTCATCGGGCCGGTGGTCAATGATATACTGCATCACTTGATCGGCTCCATCGCGCTGACGGTTCGTACATTTCTGGCAGTCATTCTCAATAGCGTCTGGGAGGTTCTCTACAACAATAATTAGACCTATGTTATTGTTTTGCTGTTCTATTATTTAAGCAAGACCTTTTGTACCTGCGTGTTATGGCCAGTCCACGTTAGCGCGTGCTGCGATCATAGTGTTTTTTATGTAACTTAATAATGAGGCGAGAATGTCGTTTGCCTGATGGTAAGCAATACGCCTGCCCATAACAGTTGCAGCACTACCCAGAACTTTGTTTTGGAAAACCCTGCGCGGCACTACTCTCCGCTCGTCACCCTGAGACAATAACCTCTTAAGTCTCATAATGCCCAGTAATTTCGCTGGCTACAATGCCGCAGTGTATACATGTTCGCGCGCATCGTCGTGTTTGCGACGCGTTCGAGGTGCGCTTCGCGCGCGTGCTCTAATCTGGACGAAGCTTAGATATATTTATTTTATACTACCTTCCATCTACACAAAATAATAAATACTTAAAACTAAAAAATAAAAATATGTACAAACTCTTCAGCTCCTTAGCGTCAGGAGTACAGGGTCCAGCATCCAGCAAACAGTTGACGTATCCCGTCAGGAGGCGCTCGCTCTGCAGTATCTCTTCAAGGTCGACGCCATCGTATTTGTTGGTGTAGATCTCGTCGCAATGAGTGTGGATGAGAAGGAAAGTTATAAGCACGTAGATAGCTAGCATTGTTGTCTAGAAAAAATTAAATATAATAAATTAAGATACATACATATATAGGTATACATATAATATATTAACATAAGTACATGTACATGTACATGAGGCTAAGAAAACGCTGGCGAGATGATCTCGTGGCATTCCAAGAGGAATGGCTCGACATAGCGAGGGATCGGGATGCGTGGAAAAAGAATGGGGACACCTTTGCCCAGCAGTGGAACAGTATAGGTTAGATAAAAAAAGATTTACAGCTGGATAGGAAAAGGCTACGCTTCGAGTTTCTTTGAATAAGGATCGCATCCGGAACGAGCAGATCCAACAAAAAAACAGTCACTGATATAGCCCATTTGATTAGCCAGCTGAAGTGGCAGTAACCGCTATAATAGACATGTACTAAAGACCGCGAATTAGCAAACGTAGTGTAGCTCGCCCACAGGCTAGGTGGAGTGATGATCTTTGCAAGGTGGCGGGTGGCGGGCAGCAGCTGGATGAGAGTAGCCGGGGATCGTGCGTGATCGATCCGTGGCGTGAAGTTGGAAGTTTGTCCAGCTTATGTGCAGCATATGTGTATAGGTTTTGGCTCATTGCCTCATTCTCACACCCTCACCCAACTTTAATATTTAATAGGTAGGATAGTTTGCACTTTAATTAAATCTTGTAGCGAAATAGCAAACTATATAGAAATACTTACTTACATATTTTTCTTAGCAATGTAGTTTTTAGTATTTGCTATGATTGAATAGGAAGGCTAAACTTCCAACAATACATTGCGCAAAATATTCGTTGTCATAGTTTGTGGGACCTATGAAACCTATGGATTGATATCTTTATAATAAATAGTTTTATAAGAGACAAGGATTACCAATAGGAAAGAGGGATATTGTACTAGACTACAATTAGGCACTATAATTAATACCTATAAAAATGTTATCTACTTTTATGCTATATTTAGCTTGAACCTATTGCATGTGAAATTTTTAGGCCATTAATAAATACTGCCTCAGCGCAGAAGCGCAGTGCAGTGCTGTACAAGATTATGCAAAACATCAACTGCCGTCTTCCTAATATGTGCTCCACCTACGCCAACATCGTCGCTTAACATCAGACCAAACATGGATCTAATAGAGATACGAAAAATAAAATAGTTTTCTATTTAAGGCAAAAAGCCTCCTCTTTCTGATCAACCCCGTTCTTTACCTTTTGAGACCCAAATCGCTAATCCTTCACACTCTGGGATTACTGCAACGTCTTCGTTCATCAAATCCCCACGTCATCTCATCTCACTACTATTATAAATGCGAAAGATTGCATGTATTTGTTCCCTCTTCACGCGGCAACGGATGAACGGATTTGAGTTAAATTCGGAAAAAATGGCTTATACCCTGGATTAACACATGACTACTTTTTATCTAGGGAAACCGCGAGTGAAACCGCGGGGCACAGCTAGTAAAATATAATTAGTTATATTTTACAGTGGACTTGTGGTTTGACAGTGGAGAGAGACGTCAGGGCCATGTTCCCAGCCTTTAAAGAGTTGGGGTTAGAGGTTAATTCCGGGAAGTGTGAATTCTTCGCCTGCAGCTCGGTGGCTGCGGAATCGGGGCCTAGGTTTTCGTCACTGATCCCAGGACTTAGGATCGTGGATCGGCATACGCTGAACCTGTTAGGTGCCCCCATTTTTGGTGAAGGTATACCAGAGAGCATGCACTTTAAGAACTTACCTGCGCATGTTTCACTGACACTCCTCAGGTGCTGCTTTGCTATGCCCTATTTTGGGCATAGCAAAGCAGCACCTGAGGAGTGTACCTACGTTGTGAGGACGGCTCCAACGTGGAAGTACCCCGACGAAGTGCTTAACTTCGACAAAACGTTAAAGGGGTTATTGGAAGAGACCCTAAATGTCTCCCTCAACGAATCCCAATGGTGCCAAGCAAGCTTACCGGTGCGTCATGGGGGTTTGGGAGGGAGTGCGCCGGCTGCAGGAGATTGGCCCCGCCGCTTTCTTGTCCTCTTCGTCAGGTGTTGCGGAGCTTGTTGCTCACATTATGTCTAGCAATGGTGACATGGTCCGCATCCCTTTCGCCGATGAGGCCCTCAGCGTCTGGTCTTCTCTCAGCTCAGGAGCTAACCCTCCCGAAAAGCCAACGACGCAGAGAGGTTGGGATGACATCGTCGCAAAAAAAATCTTTTGTCAGTTGCGGGACGACAGCGTGGGCATACATTCAGCTCGCTTGAATGCAGCCGCTAGGCCGGAGGCCGGGGCTTGGATGCATACCTTGCCGTCTCCTCAGATGGGTACGCTTCTCGACGACGACTCTCTTCGTGTGGCCGTAGGTCTGCGGCTTGGGTGCGCCTTGTGCGAACCTCATGCGTGTGTTTGTGGTGCGTGGGTCGACGCGTACGGCCACCATGGTTTGAGTTGCATCAAGTGCGCGGGATGGAGGCCCCGACATCATGCTCTGAACGAAATTCTTAGGCGAGCCCTGGTTGATGCAGAAGTTCCCTGCATATTAGAGCCTCCTGGTCTGTCTCGTTCCGACGGCAAACGCCCTGACGGCCTTACGCTGATTCCCTGGCAGAGAGGACGCTCGCTGCTTGGTGTGGGATGCTACTTGCGTGAGCACCTTCGCCACGTGCCATCTGTCCGCTTCTCAGCAAGTAGCCGGTGCGGGAGCTGAGGCGGCAGCAAAGGCAAAACGCCGCAAATACGCAGGTCTGGAATCGGCGTACGAGTTCGTCCCGTTTGCCGTCGAAACTGCGGGCTCGTGGGGGTCTGATGCCAGGAAGTTTGTGGCCGAGTTAGGGCGTCGGCTAAAGGAGAGAGGTCGGGACCCGCGGTCGGGACATTTTTTAGCCCAACGCATCTCGCTAACGATCCAGCGGGGAAATGCCGCCAGTTTGATGGGCACTTTTAGAAGCGGGGTCGATCGCGATGGACTCCTTATTTAGTTTTTAAGTTTTTGACTCGCGCGTGCCTGTGTACGTTCTTTTTATGTATATACTAATCGAAGATACTTACTATACGCACATGTTTCACTAATAATTATTATTCCATTAGTTATTATTTATTATTATATTATAAACCACAGACTTTTTATTTTTTATTATCGCATACATAGATTCTGGCCCCTAACTAGGATTCCCTGTATCTAGTGAACCAAGAACTACAAAGACCATGGTCTCACAACACACAGACACGAAACAAATGCTTGCGCTTATGCTTGACTTAAGAAATAGTATTTGCTACTTACTTTATTGTAGGCGTATCACAAGGTTTTGATCGGAAACACTACACAAACGTTTGATATCTAATATGCAAAAATCGTTTGAAAGGCCTTTTATATGGGGTATGAAAATTGGAGATGCAATCTTGGCCCATTACCTTAATCGGAAAAGTGCCTTTGATTTGATGTCATTACAGTATTCAAAGTAGGTAACTAATCTAGTATGTGATTATATATATCCTAGCTAAACATTGGAGAGATATAATGTAATAAACTTTTTGAGTATGCTAAATGTTTCTCTGCAGCCGAGGTTCGAACTCGGTACCTCTTCCTTCAGTACAGAAAGCGGTCTTACCAGATATATAGATAGATACTTATTATGATATTTGTATAATATTATTTATTTAGATAGTATAGCCATACGTATAGAATTATATTCCTATACATACATAGATAATAGGTATGGCCTTGGAGCTTTGGTTATTGGATGGTCATGATTATTATTTATTTTGCAATCAAATTAGTTTTGAATGTAGATTTGAGATTCTTCTAATATTGTATGTACATAAAATAAATCTGCTATTATTTAGAAAATAAAAATAATTATATCTCTATCACAGATATACAAATATTTTATATTTGAATGCGGCGCGCGTTGAACTCTTTTGTACCGAAATGTTTTTTGGCTACGAAAGAGTAACGTGATGAAATAAAACAAAGGAAAACTTATTTCAAGAGTTATGAATCATAAGTAATAAGTCATTTAACATAATTTTGTTCATAAGGCACGAAGTTTTTATAAACAGGGCATAGAAAGTTTGCAAAGAGTGCCTTTTTATCAGAAGTCTTTTTATTTTTTAATGTATACCTATAAAATAATAAATAAATCATAACAATAAAAGAATATTTCTTATTAAAAAACCGACTTCAATGTATCTACGAAGTCCGAGATCAAATATCGATGATATGTATATGGGACCACTTCGTAGCTATACTGAACCCAACGCAAAAAGTATTTTTCAAATCGGTTCATAAATGTCTGAGTTCTGATGTAACAAAAAAAAATATATATTTATATATATATATATATTTATATATATATAGAGGTTCTCTTTTCATTTGTATATATATAAGAAGAGAACCTCCTCCTTTTTTTGAAGTCGGTTAGTAAAAATATGCTCAACGTTCACATAGATAGATCCAACTAGGATTCTCTGTATCTAGGGAGCCAAGAACTATGAGGATCATAGTCCCACACACCACCCAGACACGAAACAAATGCTTGCACTTTTATTTCTCTGTGCACAAACATTTATTATAATCGTAATAATGGTCATTTCCTCTAATACAGTGGTTGCACTTGACTTTTGATCGGGAAACTACCTACATATACAGGAAAACTGCGGTTTTCTTGACCTCAATAAATATAGAAGTGCAAGGGCATGCTTTATTATATTAGTGTCACATGAAATCACACAGCTCATGTCTTTAGATGACAATACACAAATCTTATTATCAGGTGCATAAAGTTGAGGTTTCTCTGCATCTGATCATGCACTCGACCTTAGCTCGTATAATATCTTATGACAACTTCACGATACATTTAACAACAGTAATTTTCCTCCTACGCTGGTCTGAATATAATCATAATAAAGATTATTCTTTCCAGCAAACTGGTTTTTTTGCTTTTGCATCAGTCCGTGACGAAACTAGTTGATGTTTGACGTCACAAGAAAGCCGGTGTTCCACTGGAAGATACCACTTTTATACGCATTAATGCGGTTGTGGACATGGAAGTCTTAAAACGCATAGTTCATTTTGGGAAAATTATAGAGAACAAAGAGAGATGTTTTTGTTTTTTCCTCCAAAGTTGCAAACAAACGCTTTACTTTCAATATGCGGAAATTTATCTTTTATCTATTTTAAAGAAGATTTATTTAAGACTAAGATTTGAAAGGCATTTGATCTCTCAATAAACTCGTCTAGTTTTACTAACTTGAAAAAACATCGTACGGTCAGCGACAAAAGTACCTGAGCATTTGTGAATCTTTGATTGACTAAACCTTCAATATTTGTCCTATTTCTCTGGATTGCATTTAAAAAGTCTGTTAATATCCAGTGTGAATAAGATAATTGCAAAAAATGCATGTAATTTGTCTATTTTCGGTGTTATTGCCAATCCAAAGATTGTAAAAGTCCAGCTACTTATGTCGCTGACAGTACAAGAAATAAGTATAATAATATTTTTTATTCGTGTTTGGTGCACATTATAACACTTTTTTATCACTTAACAATGTTAATATGATACTGTGGCAACTATAACTATTTAACTTTAAGAATATAATTATAAATATATGGGTAGTATGTATACCTATGTACAAAGAGTCAACTGCACTAAATTATCAGCAATAAACAGCGTTCAAGTAGATCCCGGACACGATTAAGCAAGAGCCTTCCAAAACATCACAACTAAAACTTTATCAAAGCAGTAGTGCGCAAGCATTACTGTATTCCAGTTTGAAAGGAATTGTAGTCAGCGAAATTACTGGGCATTTTGAGACACAACAGCTAATTGTGTCAGGGTGACGAGCGCAGTGCAGCGCCGCGCAGGATTCTGCGAAACAAAATTCTGGGCTTGCGTATTGCTTACCGTCAGTCAAACGACCAGCTCGTCTCGTCATTCAGTTACATAAAATAACATAAATATAATATCTTAAAACTATAGGTTAATGTAGTTGCATAACGAGTAGGTAGAGTTCAATACCCTTAGTCTAAACTTGAACTTCAATGAACACGCCATTACAACAAAGTACAATGTCAATAAGAAAATATAATATTGCTTTTTTTATTTTAACGGGCGAATGCCTTTATTACTGAAAACAAACTACACTCTACTTAGTAAAACTAAACTAACTACATACAAGGACAACCCATAGACCATCAAAGGCCTATAGATAGCTCAAATGATCCAACCCACTACTAGTTGGCAGCGTTCCCAAGATGCTGGCAGTATTGCCCCGTTGGATTGCAATACTGATACGTTGAGCCAAATAAGTCCCAGCATTTTGGTCACGCGTCGCATCGATCAGGCGCTCTGACAGACTTTTGAAAATGCGATGAGCTCCCGGTTATATTGCTTCGAAGATAGGAAGTAATGTCAGAATAATTACCCGGGACAAAATACAAAAGTATAGTAGTTAGTATATAATAGTTATATGTACTTACGTTTCTGTTATGTAAAGACGATTATAATGATGTTATTCATATCTATGCGGAACTTACTTTAGTACGTATGAACGTAGGTAGTTACGTAAGTAAAAAATAGAATATATTAAATGCAGATTAAAAACATCCTATTTTCCTCATATTCATCAACATTATTTTCAAGTACATAGTAGTTTTTTTTTAGTATACCCACCTGTGCCCTGCGGTTTTATTAAAATTATCAACCTATTTTCTATTCCAGAAATTTAAGTAGATACTTAACAATTTTAACAAAATCCGATCGATTCAGGTTCACAAAGTTTCGAATTAAAAAAATAATGTGATTTTTAATGAAACTGAGTGATGAGAAAAGCCAGTCGTTCGCCTGATGGTAAGCGCCACGCCTGCCCATAACAATTTTAGTGCTACCCAGAACTTTTAATATCATTAAAAACACTGCGTAGCACTGCATTGCGCTCATCATCCCGAGACATCAGGTATTAAGTCTCATATGGCCAGTAATTTTGCTGGCTACAATGCCCTTCAAACTGGAACACAGTAATGCTGGTGCACTACTGCTTCGCGGCAGAATAACTGGCAAAGCTGTGGTACCTACCCGTATGGTTTCCCGCATACTAGAGACCTACCACGAGAATAACCAGAGTATATATAAACAGAGTGAGTTTTTTAACAGAGTTCCCTATGGCAACTACCCTAACCCTTAACTTAAAGATAAATTATGGTGATGTTTTATATCCATCTAAATTCTGATATGCTATAACAATGTTTAGATTATAACATATTAACATTTCCGATTTGAAATTAATTTCCGCAACGTCACGCCTGATTCTATTATAATCCATCTAGAGTTTTCCTGACATATGAGAGCATTATTATAATATTTAAAAAAAATCTTAATTTTGTGCCTAAATTATCTTCAAATTTTTTTTAAGGCTTTAAGATATGACACCACGTCGACGACACTTGCAACAGTGCCGAAATATCGAGTTATTAATAAAAAAAATATTTAAAACACGACAAATATCTCGTTTCGAAAGTTAATTCATACAAATCTGCCCAAAATCGATACTTATCTATGAAAGTACTTTCGTGGTCATGGAACCTGCTGCTTATATAAAGAAAAAAAAATTGTATCTAGTAGGCTTCTACTGGTGGTAGGTTTCTCGTATGCGAGAGGCCGTCTGGGTGGGTACCTACTTTGCCAGTTATTCAGCCACCAAGCAGTAGTGCGCAAGCATTACTGTGTTCCGGTTTGAAGGGCTTGTAGCCAGCGAAATTACTGGGCATTATGAGACTCAACAGCTAATTGACTCAGGGTGACGAGCGAAGTGCAGTGCCGCGCAGGATTTTGCAAAACAAAATTCTGGGTGGTGGTATTATTGTTATGGGCTGGCGTATTGCTTACCATCAGGCAAACGACCAGCTCGTCTCGTCATTCCGTACCACAAAAAAAAAGGCTTATTTTGCTAAGGTGATTACAATTTATATTATTTCTCATACCTGTTCTATCCATCCAAAGGTTGTCTGGAAGAAATCGCTCTAAGCGATAAGGCCGCCCATTGTACCTCAAATTGATTTACTTTGCCATTTTTTTTGTATTGTGTGTTTATTTGGTGTGCAATAAATTGTTATTGTATTGTATTGTAATATGATATTCATACAATTACATATAAAACGAAAATGTTCATTTTCACCAAACTGTTACACGTTTAGAAAATCATCATCGTTATCTGGAAATCTCATTCTACTTCACTGCTCCCTAAGTAATGGCTAATTACATACAAGCACCACGACTTCCTTTAGCAAACAATTAATCTGTACATGTAAATTGAGCAGCAACTTGTTGATCAATTGTTCAACAACATCATTTACAAAACGGACGTCAAATACTACGAACATGTTTACGTTTATAACTAGTTTAATTAACAAGTCTATATTTGATAGTTAAATGACTTAATATGATTGAATGTATGTATACATAGATGTATGTATGTATGGATGTATGTATGTATACATAACATTTTTGTATACATACATACATCCTACATAACTATGTTATGTAGGATGTATGTATGTATGTATACATACATACATCCTACATAACTATGTTTGTCCGGGTGGAATCTAGCAAGCTGAATCAGAACCTCTTCCTCTTGTCCTACGAAGTTGAAATTTTGCATACTTGTCAAAGTTCGATGACAAACTAAATGAAATTATGGTGACAGCCAGCTGATCTGAGTTTAAGTCTATATTTGATAGTTAAATGACTTAATATGATTGAATGTATGTATACATAGATGTATGTATGTATGTATGTATGTATACATACATACATCCTACATAACTATGTTTGTCCGGGTGGAATCTAGCAAGCTGAATCAGAACCTCTTCCTCTTGTCCTACGAAGTTGAAATTTTGCATACTTGTCAAAGTTCGATGACAAACTAAATGAAATTATGGTGACAGCCAGCTGATCTGAGTTTAAGTCTATATTTGATAGTTAAATGACTTAATATGATTGAATGTATGTATACATAGATGTATGTATGTATGTATGTATACATACATACATCCTACATAACTATGTTTGTCCGGGTGGAATCTAGCAAGCTGAATCAGAACCTCTTCCTCTTGTCCTACGAAGTTGAAATTTTGCATACTTGTCAAAGTTCGATGACAAATTAAATGAAATTATGGTGACAGCCAGCTGATCTGATGATGGAGACGGAAGGTGGACAATGGAACTCCTTGATGGTTAATTGCAAACTACTAGTGTTTGGGCGCATTTTAATCTGCTCGCGGTTCCGATTACGAGTTTCATAAAACCTGGTCTTGAAAAATATATTTTTTAACAAAAAACTTATTATTTATTTACTAGCCGATAACACGACTTCGTCCAAGGTTTATAGTTATTCCCTATGGAAATTATTGTTTTCCCGGGATGAAAAATACTCTTAAAGTCATTAAAATCCGGCCAGTGATATAGAGAACATTAAACAAGCAAACAAACATACACACACACACACACACACTTTCGAATATATAATACATTTCTGAGAGTGTGCGACGGAATAACATGAACTTATTCCGCCATCCCCATTCCATCACCCGACGACCAGACGTACGGCAAGCCGTCATCAATTTATGGTTGACATCCCTACTGCGCTTTGCTACAACCTTCTTCGAGAGAGAAGAGTGAACAAAAATCAATCAAAAATCAAAATTCATTTATTTCACTTTGTAACAACTTTGTTTGTGAGACCCTAACTAATAAACTAGGCTGTAAGGCCTGTGCCTTAATAGTTAGTTTCTTCCCATTATGTTCAATTTCTTTTTGTTCCACTAATTATATATAATTATATTAAATTCTAAAAACGTATTGATCTTTGTAATACATTTATGATACACACTGTTATATTCGTGCTTACCCTTCGCAAGTATGTTCGTTTCAGAAATGTGTTCTTTTGATTACTGGAGACCACAGCTATTCTGATATTTAGATTAGTAGGTAGTTTCTTGTCAATAAATCTCAGAAGTCAATTATTTTAATAAGGCGCCAGTTATATTGAATTTTATTATGTTCTGAATAATTGTTTGGTTGTAGGTATATAGTACAACAATCAATGGAAATATATCTGAAATAAAAACCGAGATCAAAGGAATATATAAAAAAAAAAAAACATTTATTCAATAAGGTTGTTAAACTTATTTAGCTAGTTGACAAATTTATAATATTGGGGTATCTGCTGCCGAACTAGGCTCATCGCCCGTGTTTCAGCGTACAGTGCCCTCCCCTAGGGTTATATAAATATAAAGGCTAGCCTGTAATAATTTTGCTTAAAAACAATGATAAAAGAAATATATACAATGTAATTAACCTACTATTTTTCAAGTTGGTCAACAAGGAAATAACGCACTTAAAACGCAATTGTTCTCTTCAGAGGAATTAGGTAAATATAATATGTAAAATATAAGCTTTTTGGTAGGTACATTATAAGCTATTTTTATTGTTTACCTAGATCATACAATACTGAATGATACCTACTAGAAATATTTATTTTGTAAGTAAATAAAACTTTAATCTTGCTATATAATTTTACCTACATTATAATTATTTATGATTATGGTTGCTTTTTATTCTATGTGCTCCAGCTTCCAGCAAAATATAAGAGTTCCTGGAGATGTTCCTGACCTCCGTAATGTTCCGGCGCTATAGGGATGCGAAACGGAAAAAATAATCCCTTATCCTAGTTAGTGTTTTATACATTGTATGTATGTTAGTCTATAAGTAGCCTTTATACATTTGGCTTTTTTTTAATAAAATTTGCATGGGATTCGTTGGGAGCTCCAAATCATATTATCTGTGTTTAGATGTGGCAAATATTAAGTGGGATTCGATTTATGGGATCCGTTGGGGGCTGCTCTTTTTATGGGTTTTTGGCGCGTTTACTTTGTTAACTGTATGTGTGTGCCTTAATTAAATGATGATGATGTATTATTTTCTGCAAATTATATGTATATTAATAAAGAAATATTAATATTGGAATCTTTAGTGTCCGCATAATAATATATCAATAAAGAATTTATTGTGAGCCATATTTACATACTAAAGATTTAAATAAATATAAATAGGGAGGCAGCTATTAATGTAAATTATCTATTATTTGAGTTGGTATTGTAAAAAGTTTGGTATTTCCCAAATTCTAGATTATGTATGCGTGTGCGATTCACGCGCTATATTTTTTATTCAAATATTACGAGTATATATGATTTTTGTGTATTCATTTATTTGGTATTCAATGTTGAATAAAATAGAATATGTAGGTATTATATAGTCAGATATGGATCCAAAAACATGTGTAATTGTGTAAATGACATATTACATGACGATGGATTCCCAACTGACATTCTTCTAGCTTCTTGGCTGCCAAAAAGCAAAAGTGAAGTAATTTCACACTGGAACAGCTATTAAATCTGTACCAAGCACAAGTCTGGTCGTGCATAGAGTACTGCTCTCACCTTAGGGATGGACAGCTAAGTATCAACTTGAAGCACTTGATTCAATCGAGAGGCGAGCCAAGAGACTCATTGGCGACGACGCGTTATTCAAGTCAAGACTCCACAATCTTGAACATCGACGCAGAGTTGCCAGTCTGTCGGTTTTTTATCGGATACATTTCGGAGAGTGTGCGTCGGAATTGCATCCCCCATTCCCATTTCATCATCGAACTGCGAGACGTATGGCAACACGCCACCGGTTTATGGTGGACATTCCTCCTGTGCGCACTAAGCACTTCCCTTCCACTTTTATTATGCGTACTGCTAACGAGTGGAACTGCCTACCAGAGTCAATCTTTCCCGATAGCTACAATCTAGGAGCCTACAAATCTCGAGTGAATAGGTACTATCTTAGCAAGCGTGATGTGATGTGTGAAGCTAGATCTTCGACCGCATCGTTGCTTACCATTAGGTGACATAGTGGTCAAACGCAAGCCAATTAGCAGTAAAAAAAAATTGTGAAAACTTATCACACTGGTGATTTGCCAGTATTTTTAACCCGGCGAACTCGCGGTGATAGCGAAGTGTGTTGCTCATTACGCACCTAATTTACCACTAAAGCACAGTCTAAACGGAACCAGGAGCACTGGAAATGTATAAGGATTTGGCGGGGCGGCTGGTGGAGTCCACACGTGACCAAAATGCTGGCAAGTATTTTGCCCAAAGAATCAGCCTCGCTATTCAGCGAGGCAACGCCGCCAGCATTTTGGGCACGTTGCCGGACGACGGGTATCGGTTGAATTATCTGTAGGCCATTCAGTTGGCTCAACCGATACCCACATGTACATAGTATTTAATATCTTTTAGTTTAGTTTTATTTAGTTTTTACATTATTTAGCCTTTTGTTTTTCTGTCGAAAAGTGTTTTTCTTTTAGGTGTCAGCACCATACCATACCAAACTGCCATATAAATACAGACTTATATGGCAGTTTTCGTCGTACAATAAAAATAATTGCTACAATAATTAACTTGTTTTATATTATAATGTATCGTTTGACGCACACTGCGGCAGGTTCATATTCCTCGAAATACACGGGACGTGCTAATAAAATCATACGTATCGAAATAAAGACTAGAAAAACCAAAACTTAAAAACCTATTTGCCATATTGTATTATATTTGGTTCAGACGATAAGGAGCTGTGTTACAAAGACAGACACACACACTGACGCACACATAACTATTTTCACACTCATCATATTTGTAGGATTTTACAACCTGCCGTATGTTAGACATACAAACAAACAGACAAAAATTTTAAAATCCGTTGGTTCGCGTTCGGTACCCTCAAAATAGTTGAACCCTGTTGGTTTAAAATCAATGTCAGAATTGGCTGTTTCATTTTTATTATAGTAAAGGAAAGAAGATTTGTAATTTTAAACAATAAAGTATTTTTATTGCGTGTGAATTTAATTGAATGGGCACATTAAATTCTAGCGAATATTATTGCATGATTATATCTATCAAGGTCCCTATGCAGGAACAATTATATAGCTAATTATATAAGTTTAAACGTATTGTGGTTCAAATTGTATATCTATTTACTTAGCACTGCATAAAAAATTATTTACAAAAATTTTAGTTTTTAGGTGCGCAATTAAACCTTTTATGCAAACATGGTTCATTTCTGGTTTGCAGCAGCTTATACAATACAATACAATTACACTTCATACATGAGAAAAATATAAACCTTCACAAGGGTAATACAATTGGCGGTCTTATCGCATAAATATATCAAATAAAGCAATCTCTCACAACCATTGAATGGATTGGACAACTGATAAAAGAATAGACGGTGGTGCGCAGCAAATAATTAATATAAATAATAATAAAATAAAACAATTACACATAACTAAATAATATACTATTAACGACAAATATTTACATATTACTTAATATAATAATTCATATGACTACTTATACTTACTATACAATACATAAAATAAATAACATACATTATTTATATATTATTTATATACAAATAATGTATTTATATATTATTATTTATATTTAAATAATGTACTTTGTGTAGCAGTTTTAGTGCAGAGAGAAAAGGTAATTGGCTTATTCATAAAATAATAATTTAATAATAATGGAAATTACTGTAAATGGAAATGAATATGCTAACCATCAACCAATGGAACACCCTCCCAGAGTCAGTCTTTACCTATAATTAAAATCTGGGAGAATTCAAGTCACGAGTGAACAGTTATTTTCTTGACAAGCGTGCTATTCCACATCGTCACTTACCATTTCGTGAGATAGTCGTGAAATGTAAGCTAATTATCAATAAATAATGTCTCATGGTGACGAGCGCAGTGCAGTGCCGAGCAAGAGCGAGCGAGTTTTAAGAGCGAGTGTGGCTCAGCGGGAACTCATGCGCCTTTCGATCAGACGCACCTGGGTTCGAATCCCGACTCGGCCCTGCACCAATGACTTATAGTTAGGTGCAGATTTTGCACGCTCGCTCTAAAACGGTGAAGGAAAACATCGTGATGAAACCCGCTTACGCGCTTTGGAGTGGTAGGCTCTGGCCGTGGTTATAATACCACCCACCGAATAAAGCCATGCCGTCAAGCGACCTAGTCGTGTTTCGGGATGATGTTCGGTAAACCATCGGAGAGTCGGGTCTGAGCAATCGCTCAACAGCCGTTTCTCTCTAGATCTATGTGCTCCATCTTAGGCCACATCATCGCTTCACATCAGGCGAGATAGTGGCCAAACATAGATCTATTTAGCGTAAAAAAAAGCAGGAATTTGTAAAACAAAGTTCTGGGTGGTGCTGCAACAGTTATGAGCAGGTGTATTGCTTACCATCAGGCGAACGTCCTGCTCGTCTCAACATTCAGTAACATAAAAAAAAGATTTTGTAGTTAAACGCCGATTTTGCAGATTTGTAGTTTGTTTTGAACCGACTTCAAAAAGGAGAAGATTTTTTTTATGTTTGTTAACTCAGAACTCCGTCATTCATGAACCGATTTGGAAAATTCTAGCTATAGCTACGAAGTGGTCCCATATAAATTTAATCTATATTTGACCTTGGACTTCGAAGACATTGTAGTCGGTTTTTTTGTTTGATAAAACGTATACTTATTTACTTGCACAGTCTTATATAACTTCCAATTCACTCTCATAATTTTAAATAAATGTAAACTGTTTGCTGAAAAGCTCTTGAAAACTTTGATCTACCAGAGCTTCGGAAATACGCCCGCTAGAGAAGATAGCAACAAGAAACTCTGCGGCAATGTCTCTATTTTCAACTCTTTTAAAACGTCTCGAAATATAACAATGAACAATTATTTGATTAAAATCAACAATTAGGCATAAATTAAAATTAACAGAATGTCAAACGAAAAGTGCGAGTGAGATGTCCCATAGTAAATAGTAAAGGAAAGAATATTTGTTATATTAAACAATAAAGTATTTTTTGGTCTATATGACCCATCCTACGGATGCTAGAACTAGACCGTTCTACCTCTTGGGCACAAAAACACTTCACGCAGAAAAATACACAACCATCTGACAAGAGCAGTGTATTATTTATTAACGTGACGAAATAACTTTTCAGAGAATAGTGGAGTCGTCATAAATGGCAAAAACTAGTTTTAATGTTGTGGATATGCACTATAATGCTAAGTATAAATACACGAGGGAGCGTGCTGTTGGAATTAGTAAAGAGTACGCTGTGGTGTCAACCGGTCTCTTCAGTACTTCTCTCTTCAGTAGTTAATACTAAAAGGTAGGTCACATTTTTAATTCAACATTAAAAATAGCTTCCTCTTTATATATGGCTATAATTTTGGCGATATTCTGCCAGCGTCAATATATTTGAAACATTTTTTTTATGTTATTGAGTAATGAGACGAGCAAGTAGTTTGCCTGATTGTAAGCGCTACGCCTGCCCATAACAATTGCAGTGCCACCCAGAACTTTTAATACCATAAAAAGCACTGCGTAGCACTGCATTGCACTCGTCACCCCGAGACATCAGATATTAAGTCTCATATAACCAGTAATTTTTCTGGCTACAATGCCCTTCAAACCGGAACACAGTAACGCTTGCGCACTGCTGCTTGGCGGCAAAATAACTGGCAAAGCTGTGGTACCTACCCAGACGGCCTCCCGCATACGAGAGTCCTACCACAAGTAAACTTACAATGTTATTAAGTATAACATTTAAATCCAAGGCTGGAGACTATAACCTGCGAGTTTCAGTGATTTTAATTGTTGTGATACAAACAGCCAAACTATCACGAGTGTTTTGCAGTTTTTGTGAACATCAGACAAATTGTTTTATAGACCGTTGTCATAAAAATGCGTGATGTAGTTTCCGGAAGACAACAAAAACGGTGATTAAATCAGTTACAGTCAAATTAAGTCTATTATAACAGTAGGTGAAGATCATGTAGTTCGAGTATATTGCGATTCTTACATACCCTTAATATCAGAAAATTTGTTTTGGGCGGTTTTTTTTCATACTTTGAAAAACAAAATACGCCTCGATCACAAACATAGATCCTGGCTCCTAACTAGGATTCCCTGTATGTAGGGAATAAGGAACTACGAGGACCATGGTCCCACAACACCCAGACACGAAACAAATGCTTGCCGTAATTTTTTTGGTGCACAAAAATTTGTTCCTTCGCAGGAATCGAACCCGCATCGTTTGTGTATTCAATAAAGTATTAAATACACAAGGTATCGACTCCATAGGCTTTCAAACTAGTCGAAACTATGTTTCAGGAGCCAAATTTCACTTGTAAATTTCACTTAGTTAAGTTGTTTTACTAACCTACTTTTATTAATGTTAAAGGTGATCTAGCCTAATTTACAGCAAACAAAAAAGTCGGTATATATATTAGTTAATTTCTAAAAAAAACATTTTAGGTGTTTTTTTTTAGTTCGATATACAGGGTGGGGCAAATTTTTGGCCCCTTAAGGGTAGCTACCTTTTCTTTTGTAGTTAGAAGGTTTTGTTCTTAAAGAAGCAACTTTCTGTTATATTTTGAAGAAAAAAATATTGCCATTTTTAAATTTTTGAAAAAAGGTACGGTTTACTCAAAAACTGACATTTGTCAAAAAAATCAAGTTGGTCTTAATCGACTCTATTTCAAACCAGGAACACTTTTCCCAAAGAAAAAACATACCAAATGAAATCGTAAGTTTCGGCAATAATTAAAAAAACATGCCCATACATTTTTAAGTGATAACAAGTTTTAAGTGGTAACAACAATGTCACTCATTCAATGGTTCTTAATTTAAATTCGGATGTAACTACTTTTTTAAGTTGGTAGGCTAATTTTGAAGGCTTATGTCCCTACCCATGTTCGCATGTTCCCAAATTTCTTAGCATGGTTTTTATAACTTTCTTGCCTGGTAGTGGTATTTCTTCATTTTCTCTACGAAATGCTTCTAACGCTGGTTGACAGTTATTTTGAAAATAAGCTTTTATTAAGCTTAGCTGCTGTTGATTCGTAAGAGACATTTTGGATTTAAAATTAAACAAAATATATAATTCTCGCCAATTTTTTCTAGGGGTATAGTCATTCAAAGAGGTGGTATATTATTCTACCAATAAAGTTTAATAACAAATATCAATAAATAATTTGAATTTAGAACAAATTGCTTTCCGTGTTAAAATGGTATGCATGACTTTGTTGCCGCGAATGGCGCTTCTTAGAATTCTTAGATTAATTCTTAGAAATGTATGGGAATTGATTTTTTTTAATTATTGCCAAAACTTTCGATTTGATTTGGTAAGTTACTTTGCGAAAAGTGTTTCTGGTTGAAAATAGAGACGATTAAGATTTTTTTTTTGACGAATGTAATTTTTTGGGCAAACCGAACATATTCTCAAAAAACTAAAAATGACAATGTTTTTTTCTTCAAAATAAAATAGAAGTTTCCTAAGAACAAAACCTTCTAACTACAAAAAAAAAGCTAACCCTTAAGGAGCCAAAAATTTGCCCCACCCTGTATAAACTCACAGCGTTCAATGCTCTTTCTCTCGCCTATTTTCCCTCTCTATGATGCATTTGCTATATCTTATGTTTCTATAAGTTTCGTGTACAGTTTCAGATAAAAATGAAGGGTGCTATTGTCCTCTGCTTCTTTGCCCTGGCTGCGGTCGCCCTGGCGCGTCCCGATGGCTCCACCTACACCGACCAGTATGACAGCATCGACCTGGATGAGATCCTAGGAAACAAGAGACTGCTGGATAACTACCTTAACTGTTTGATGGAGAAGGGAAAGTGCACCGCTGAAGGCAAGGAACTAAAAGGTTAGTGCATAAACAAATTTTGTTGGTCAATAAGAAGTTTATGCTTCTATATTAAATATCATTCCCAATATACAGAGTATACAACAATTTTTTGACTTTCAGGGTAGGTATTTATTCTCTTACAGTGAAGAAATTTTGCTCTTAGGAAACATTGGTTGAATTTTGAATAGTATCAAAACAACATATTTGGAATTGAACAAAACTTCGACACTGGAAGGGAAATGGTACCTAACCTGAAAGTTCCAAAATTGAACAACACCCGTTATACAGAATGCTTCAAACTCAAAATAAAATCTTAATGATTGTACAAGCATTGTAGAAACGTTGCAAAAATTGTGATAACCGATAAATAATCGATGAAAAAGAGAAGTGGTTTTAAAATTACCCAAATAACTTGTTTCTTATAACGTTATTTAAATATTTGGTTGTTAGGCAATGTACTTATTATAGGCCTTAGCACTTGATAATTATGTCTATTAACATTACTCTGCAAAATACATACTCGTATTGACTACCCAAACAGTCAATTCAAACATGACATAAGACAATAAATACTTAAATTCTAAGAGGTTTTCGTATCGATATTTTCAAGGCAAAACTACTAGCTTTACATCAATAATGAAATTAATAAAAAAAAAATTCTTTGCTATATTGTTTGTTTAATTATTAGCAATCATTTAATATTATTAATTTCTGATAATATACGAAATATTTTATATGAAATCAAAATATGCTCCCTAATTACAAGAATCATTATAATTTGAAGGTGTTACGCGTTGAAGTCTTTTGTATGAGTTTTTTAATTGCTTACAATTTGACGACTCCATAGAGCTACACTCGAGAGCAATGAATCCGGGTCACTTAAAGAATGTTAAAAATCTCGGAAACTAAAAATGATAGGTTAATGCAATAAATTGTATTTAATAGACAATGTAATACTCCTTAAATGAAAGTAAAAAAAATATGAGTCACCATACATTTTATTAACACAAAATTACATAAAGAAAAAAACTGCTGATCTCTCCTTAAAACAAAAATAGGAAACATGAAATTTTTGAACTTTATTACGATTTTCTTGAATTTTAATACTTCGTATTGCCTCCTCGTGCTTCCATTACTGCGTTTACGCGGTTTGGCATGCTGTACACCAAGTTCCTTATACGATTTTGGGGAATATTTTCCCATTCCTCTGTGAGAGCAATTTTGAGCTCACGAAGCGTGATTGGGGGAGGGTTTCGTTGTTTTACGCATCTGCCTAGCTCGTCCCAAGTATGCTCGATCGGGTTGATATCCGGGCTGCGCGCTGGCCACTCCATACGAGTAATGTTCATCTCTTGAAGGTAGTCATTCACAATCCTACCTGTATGAGGTCGGGCATTGTCATGCATAAATATAGCATCCTCACCTAAATTGACCATAAATGGACCAACGTGATCATTGAGGATTTCTTCCACATATCTTACGCTAGTTAAAGAGCCGTTTTCTATGATCACCAGCTCTGTGCGACTTTCAGAAGAAATTCCGGCCCACACAAGTACAGACCCACCACCGTAGGCTACTTTTTCTTCGATGCATGCTTGCTTGAATCTTTCCCCTGGTCTTCGATACACTCTGTGTCTTCCATCGTGCTTGTAGAGCATAAATTTTGATTCGTCGGAGAACATAACTTTTGACCAATCTTCAATACTCCAATTTACGTGGCTCTGGGCATATCTTAGTCTCGAAATACGATGCCCACGCTCCAGTTTAGGGCCGTTTGCAGGTCTAAGGGGTTTTAAGTTAGATTCAGCAAGCCGACGTCTTACTGTCCATGCACTTGGGTTACTTCCTCCGAGGCGTCGAAACTGATTGGTGAGTTCAGTTCCTGTGAGAAAGCGATTTCGAAGCATGGTGTTCACCAAGTATCGGTCTTCTCGTGCTGTGGTACACCTGGTTCTGCCCGTTCCTGGTCTGCGTAGGTTAGAACCAGTTTCTTCGTAACGTCGGAGAACTCTTTGTACTGTTGACAGCGACACACCGACAGTCCTGGCTGTATCGCGCTGACTCCGGCCGGTTTCCAGCATTGTAAGTATTCTGGTGCATTCTTCAGGCGTAAGCGACATAATTTCAGCTTGAATAATGAATATAGAGCACTATCAACATGGTTTATGTACCCACATAAATGACAGATTACAAACAAAAGCAAAACCAAATGCTGTAATTTCGTAGTTCCATCTTCGAAAGTGGCCCTTTTTCAAATTTGATTTTTTTATGATATAACTTTACAATAACTAAGAAGTTTTAATACCTTCATTTAAGGAGTATTACATTGTCTATTAAATACAATTTATTGCATTAACCTAGCATTTTTAGTTTCCGAGATTTTTAGGATTCTTTAAGTGACCCGGATTCATTGCTCTCGAGTGTATTTACAAAATTCAGAAACCAACAAGTTTTAATATGAAAATATCACTATTGTGTTATGTAACTACTCATAACATTTAACATACAGGCCTCGAATGTCACACCTCTTTACAGCTAACTCATTAACTAATTACCTTCTTGACCTTAATTAATAAAATTGTTTGTACCCCCAGTGCACGTGAAGGAGGCCTTGGAGACGAAGTGCGCCAAGTGCACGCCCGCTCAACAGAAGGGCTCCGAAAAAGTCATCGGTCACCTGATCAACCACGAGCCAGAGGCCTGGGACCAGCTCAAGGAAAAATACGACCCCACTGGCAAATTCTCCAAGACCTACGAAACTGAACTCAAAGCCGCCAAGGCTTAACGCAGAAAGAGTGAAATATTTATATAAACTTTCAAGTTTCTGTACGCATAAATTGCCTAAGGTTTCCAGTGACATGTAGGCCTGACAAAATTTATCCTTGTCAGATACTACTAAGAAATGACTCAAAACTGAATACTTCTCAACCTATAAATAAGAAGGGCAATAAAAACGTTACGTACCTATAAACATATGTATATCTCAAGTGTAAACAAAGCTGACAAGGTCTTAAGGAATTAATACCTATTGTTTACGCTATTGTACTGTTTGTATTAATAATTAATAATATCCTGAACAATCTATGTATGTACATTAGGTATTTAGAATTCGAAGTGCAGTTTCTATTTTAATTAAAAATGTACAGTAACCGTTATAAGTTTCAAAGGCTTGTGATTGGAGCTTACATTTTGTAAGGTCTATGTTTTGAATAATAAATTATTGGTTTGTTTGCTAACTTTTCTTTTTCTTTTTTGTAAATGAACTTAAAAACTACAAAAATTAATAGGCTTGCGTGTATTTCCTGCTCAGGCCGACTTCAAAAAGTCGTAGAACTGGATGTAAACAAAAATAATACGCAAAATTGTAGTGGTAGTAAACCAGTAGGTATAAATCAAGATAATAAAAGTTAAATAGAAAACTATTTGTCAAACCGAATTGCAATGACTACACTACATAAATCAGCGGTCTTACGACTTCTATATAATCTACCACGCTGGCTCAGTGCGGGTTTCCCGAAAACCGATTTTCTGACGTTATCTTCAAAATTGCAAAAGTAGAAAACAACAACTACTCACACACCACAGCGAACGAAGCAAAATCTGTAATAGTATGGCAACAAAAAATTTATGACGATATTAATTAAATAGAATGCTTTTTTTTAAGATGGTTACTAGTTGCCTAGTACTTGTGATGATTCACTGAGGCGGTAAAATGTAATGTCATATCATAATCATTAAGGAAGTGAATAGTTTTCAAGGAAGTTCTAGTTTCTAGTGCCTTAGTAAGTCATTTTTCTGAGAAGCAAGAACGATATTGACTGTAAACGCTATGCCTACAAATTTGCTCTACTATGCTCGTTCAGATTTCAGCAGTTCGGTGACAGTACCTACCATTCACACACTACCACAGCAAAGTATTCACAAAGGGGCCTTTCAGTCGGACAAGCCAGATAAGGTCTTGCAAAATAACTCCTCCACTACCATCAAGACAACAAATTGTCTTATAGCCAAATCAATATCTAGAGAAAAACAGAAAGAAAAGAAAAACCGGCATTTAAAATAATACAAAAAATAAAAACTTAAATAAATATATGTGCCGAATATGCTCAGCTCAGAATAAAATGCCAAGAGTTTTACACAACTCAGCGCTGATTTTCAGCTGATACCCGTTTCTTTATAGGAACAGTGAAATATTGACTTTATTTATCCACAAAAAAAATATCTATATTTATACATTTAAAATAATAATATCCTACAAATAATGATAATACACTACATATAATAAACATACATATATATATATATATTTAAAATGAAAAAATAAAAAGTGAGTAAAATGAACATACATAAATAAAATAGTAATAAATATACATACTTACATAAACATCTAATGCAAAAATAAAAAGGACTCTGTGAAATGTTTTCCTACTCAACGCTAAATACACCCGTAGCATAGCCGTGAGAGACCAATCACACGAGGAGAAAAAGGAAGCTCTCAAACCTACATCTCTTTAAACTCACACATATGTATATCCTACAATAATATTTGCAAGTTTTTATATTAAATAAGGTTATTTACCTTCTATGTAATTAAATATAACCAATAGGAAGTACAAATTAAACATAAAAACCATTGTTTATATAGATTAAGTTAGGAAGGTAGGATACTGGCTTCTAAGTTACAGATGTATTACACACCTAGTTTAGAAGAAAAGCCTAAAGAACAACCTATCTTGTAACCTAATTAGCTTAAGTAGCTTTAAAATAGTTTTAGATGTTACCTTAAGAACCTATGTTACAAAAGGCTTCTGATATAAATAAATTAATAAAAAAGAATATGCAAGAAAATTTTCTTGCATATTAATTGATTCTCTCGTCTCGTCACAGATTAAGTCATTGTTTATTTACATACGGGTTTCTTGACGTCAAGTGTAGGTAATGCACGTCATTAGAAGTTGACCCCTCTCGGGTCTTGGACCTTGAAGTCCTCAGATAACTAATTTAAATAAAAATCTGTTTATTTATACAAGGACCTTGCGGCTGCGAACCCCATGTTAGGAAGTAATATCTTCGATGGATCATTGGAAGGGATATTCTTTTTTAGGGTTCCATACCCAAAGGGTAAAAAGAAACCCTATTACTAAGTAATAGTTAGTATTCTTAGCTATTACTAAAACTCCGCAGTCCGTCTGTCTGTCTGTCTGTCCGTCTGTCACCAAACTGTATCTCATGAACCGTGCTAGTTAGACAGTTGAAATTTTCACAGATGATATATTTCTGTTGCCACTATAACAACAAATACTAAAAAACAGAATAAAATAAATATTTAAGGGGGCTCCCATACAACTGACATGATATTTTTAGCGTATTTATAGATAATGGTATAGAACCCTTCGTGCGCGATTCCGACTCGCACTTGGCCGGTTATTTTGACAAACTTTGTTATTTTTCATAATATGTACTTATATAGATGGAAACTTAGCCTAATGTATCAGTTAGTTTGAAGGCTTTTCGCATATTTATGAAAGTTGTACTTCTCCTACACAGCCTCATCATTTGTTCGCATCCAGGAACATTTTTGCTCAAACGTGCTCGGAGGTCAGGCACTATGTTAGCAACTTCCTTGATGAATAATGCTTATTACATAGATACCTAGAACAGCAACAATAAAAATTATGTAGAAACATTGCAAGGATTATACCACAAGGCTGCATTGTATTTGCTTTTTTGAGAGTGAACTGCTAGGGCAGGATTCGCGTTTTTGGTATACCGGCCTGACACCTTAACTGCTTGGCCACTGAAACAACCGCACGAGCCATCTCCACTTATGTCTGATATTTAAGATTTAACATTTTGGATTATCGCTAAACCTGTCCTAATGCATTCCGTTTCAAAATAAAGCATTAAAAATTATATTTTTCTACAATCCGAGAGTTTGTTTATAATTTATACGAAACGGCGAAATAGATTACGATGAAACTTTGATAATATTGGTAATAGTTAGTGTTCTTTGGTATTGGTCAAAATATTCGGAAATTGATGTGTCAAAACTGCACAAGTACGCCTCGGCCACACTCATCCCCATTATATTACTGAAAATTATATTTATCTTTGACCCTGAAAATATAAAATAATCTCCTCGTTATTGTACCTTCAACACTGACTGAATGCTTAACATGAAAATACAAGTTATTTTTTTTCAGCTCATTTACATAATGGCCCAAAAAAGCGCTGCAGTGAACATCAGGAAGATTTCTTGACGTCATGCGTATTCATTGACGTACGCGGGTTAAAGTTCTCCGACTGTCACCAACCAATCAGGGAACGACACGGATGAACATCCTCCAGGGCCCTAATTCACTATGACAACTTGTCGATTCCTTGCTTCGAGGAAACGTCGATTCCTTCATTAATAAACGACATCTGCGAAATGTGTATTCTCTATGACGCGTCATATATATATATATGAACATATGACTGTGTCATAGAGTCGTGCGTTTAATAATGAAGGAATCGACGTGATTTCGAAGCAAGGAATCGCCAAGTTGTCATAGCGAATTGGGGCCCTGAAAAGTTAATATAAGAAACTCTTTATTTCAGGCAATTAAGGTGCAACAAAGTAAAATTAACAAAGGTTCATAGAATACACCTTACAGACTAAGATATATACAAACATATAACACAAAATTAAAATAACCATATAGAAATGAAGCATATGAATACTGAAGCAGCATGATTCTATCGTATATCTATTTTCCTATTTCCACTGTTATATATTCAAGGACCATATTATTATGATAACTCAGCTATCAAATACTTTATTCTTATTCGACGAGATGAGCCCGTCATTCACCCGATGGTAAGCAACACGCCTGCCCTTAAAAGTTGCAGCACCAGTTTACTCGTGGTAGGTACGAATATCTCGTATGCGAGAGGCCATCTGGGTAGGTACCAGAGCTTTGCCAGTTATTCTACCACCAAGCGGTAGTGCGCAAGCATTACTGTGTTCTGGTTTGAAGGGTATTGTAGCCAGCGAAATTTTTGGGCATATGAGACTTAATATCTGATGTCTCGGGGTGATGAGCGCAATGCAGTGCTACGCAGTGCTTTTTATGGTATTAAAAGTTCTGGGTGGCACTGCAATTGTAATGGGCAGGCGTGGCGCTCACCATCAGGCGAACGACGTGCTCGTATAAGCACTTGGTACCAAAAAAAACACCCAGAACTTTGGCAAAGTCCTACGCGGCACTGCACGGTGCTCATCGCCCTGAGACAGTAAACACTATTTACTTCGAAGTTCATATACGTTCCCGTAACGTTAAAAGAATATTTATTTTTGGAGTACGTAAACGTGTACCTACTAAGGTATATATTCATATGGGCCGTAGAATAAGTAAATAACATCTGTAACTTATTTTAATGTTGCCTGATATAATGATTGAATAAATAATTCTAAACATCAAGTACGTAGTTCAAAAGTAATATGCGACTAAACAGACAGAAGGACGAGCCACTTCGTATTGAGTAGGTACTATATAAAGATGTACATCAGGTGCTTGGTTGAATAACCTGAAATGAAATGTATTTTGGTCCTAAACAATCTTGATCATACGAGATTATCAAAGCATTGGACGAGTCACCGTAAATTGCGATAATTTTAGATGTTATTACTGCTTTAGTATTATGGGGTTTAGATATTGTTTTTTATGGTACTGAGTGATGAGACGAGTAAGTCTTTCTCCTGATGGTAAGCGCCACGCCTGCCCATGACAATTGCAGTGTCACCCAGAACTTTTAATACCATAGAAAGCATCACCTCGAGACATCAGATATTAAGTCTCATATGCCCAGCAATTTCGCTGGCTACAATGCCCTTCAAACCGGAACACAGTAATGTTTGCGCACTACTGCTTGGTGACAAAATAACTGGCAAAGCTGTGGTACCTACCCTATCCCGCATACGAGAGACCTACCACGAGTAAACTAAAAACTGAAACGCAATGAAAATATGTAGTGTAATCACGCTGAATATTATGTAGGTTGTTGTTAGAATAATATAATATGTATGGGGGTTGATTGCAAATGTAAAATTAATTAAAATACACTCGAGAGCAATGAATCCGGGTCACTTAAAGAATCCTAAAAATCTCGGAAACTAAAAATGCTAGGTTAATGCAATAAATTGTATTTAATAGACAATGTAATACTCCTTAAATGAAGGTATTAAAACTTCTTAGTTATTGTAAAGTTATATCATAAAAAAATCAAATTTGAAAAAGGGCCACTTTCGAAGATGGAACTACGAAATTACAGCATTTGGTTTTGCTTTTGTTTGTAATCTGTCATTTATGTGGGTACATAAACCATGTTGATAGTGCTCTATATTCATTATTCAAGCTGAAATTATGTCGCTTACGCCTGAAGAATGCACCAGAATACTTACAATGCTGGAAACCGGCCGGAGTCAGCGCGATACAGCCAGGACTGTCGGTGTGTCGCTGTCAACAGTACAAAGAGTTCTCCGACGTTACGAAGAAACTGGTTCTAACCTACGCAGACCAGGAACGGGCAGAACCAGGTGTACCACAGCACGAGAAGACCGATACTTGGTGAACACCATGCTTCGAAATCGCTTTCTCACAGGAACTGAACTCACCAATCAGTTTCGACGCCTCGGAGGAAGTAACCCAAGTGCATGGACAGTAAGACGTCGGCTTGCTGAATCTAACTTAAAACCCCTTAGACCTGCAAACGGCCCTAAACTGGAGCGTGGGCATCGTATTTCGAGACTAAGATATGCCCAGAGCCACGTAAATTGGAGTATTGAAGATTGGTCAAAAGTTATGTTCTCCGACGAATCAAAATTTATGCTCTACAAGCACGATGGAAGACACAGAGTGTATCGAAGACCAGGGGAAAGATTCAAGCAAGCATGCATCGAAGAAAAAGTAGCCTACGGTGGTGGGTCTGTACTTGTGTGGGCCGGAATTTCTTCTGAAAGTCGCACAGAGCTGGTGATCATAGAAAACGGCTCTTTAACTAGCGTAAGATATGTGGAAGAAATCCTCAATGATCACGTTGGTCCATTTATGGTCAATTTAGGTGAGGATGCTATATTTATGCATGACAATGCCCGACCTCATACAGGTAGGATTGTGAATGACTACCTTCAAGAGATGAACATTACTCGTATGGAGTGGCCAGCGCGCAGCCCGGATATCAACCCGATCGAGCATGCTTGGGACGAGCTAGGCAGATGCGTAAAACAACGAAACCCTCCCCCAATCACGCTTCGTGAGCTCAAAATTGCTCTCACAGAGGAATGGGAGAATATTCCCCAAAATCGTATAAGGAACTTGGTGTACAGCATGCCAAACCGCGTAAACGCAGTAATGGAAGCACGAGGAGGCAATACGAAGTATTAAAATTCAAGAAAATCATAATAAAGTTCAAAAATTTCATGTTTCCTATTTTTGTTTTAAGGAGAGATCAGCAGTTTTTTTCTTTATGTAATTTTGTGTTAATAAAATGTATGGTGACTCATATTTTTTTACTTTCATTTAAGGAGTATTACATTGTCTATTAAATACAATTTATTGCATTAACCTATCATTTTTAGTTTCCGAGATTTTTAACATTCTTTAAGTGACCCGGATTCATTGCTCTCGAGTGTATATATATATAAGTTATCCCCCCGCTTTTTTAAATATATGTGTATATTTAATAATAAATATGGTAATGAGTTTAATATTGTATATAAGAAAAGGTAAATAATGTATTAATTAAGTAAATAATAAATAATCATATATATAAAATTCTCGTGTCACAATGTTAGTTACCTGACTCCTCCGAAACGGCCGGATTTTTACTAAATTTTGTAGGTCTGAGAATCGGCTACTATTTATTTTTCATACCCCAAAGTGATAAGGGTTGTTCACCCTTAACATTTTTTTTAATTTATATGGCAAAACAACGTTTGCCGGGTCAGCTAGTGTTAAATAAAGAAAGCCCTAACAACAACCCTCCAAATACGACCCGTGTTTCGCCGTCTGCACGAGGCGTCATCAGGTGTCGACTCGCCGAACGCTGGAACGAGAAACTCGTTTTCGTACTTAGAATCCTGTGATGTAAAACGACAATCAACCCCCATACATATTATATTATTCTAACAACAACCTAGATAATACTCAGCGGGACTACACTACATATTTTCATTGCGTTTCAGTTTTAAGATGAATTTCCGCAACGTCACGCCTGATCCATAGCATTACGAGTAAATTATTTAATTACAAGAAATATGTATCTCGACCCTTTATTCAGAGTTCTGTGATTTTCCGTCTATACAAGCACGACATGGTTTATAATTATCATTCAATTTATTTACGGTGCTTAAGGCTAGTTTACACTGTAGAACAAAGTACAATATTTTTAATATAAAGTATAATATTTTTTATTTATTTTATAGATTTGCAAAAAAATGGTTTCCACATTAGTATTATCTACCAGTCTTCCTCATCACCTTCTCTTCATCAGTCATGTTATTCTTTGTATGTAGTATATATTAATAGTATGTGAACCTGCCGCGGAGTAGGTGAGTGTTAGATAAGAGTCCCGAATAGACTTATTAAATTTATTTATTGGCATAGAGGGATACTTATGAAGGAGCCAGTACTATTTATTGAAATCTCTTCTGAACATGAGGACATCAAACTTAGCTATTGGGAAGAAAGGCGTTAATTAGTTTGGTAGAACTCTATTCAAGTACAATACAATACAATAACACTTTATTGCACACCAAATAAACACACAACACAAAAAAATAGAAACAATAATGACAATATACATTAATTTCAGGTATAATGGGCGGCCTTATCGCTTAGATCAAGTAATCTAAAATAATTAAATGGCATTTTGTAATAATTCGTTTTATAACAAAAAAAACGACTTCCATTCCAAATCTTCATTCATCTCCGAAGTCCAAGCCCCCTTAAATATTTATTTTATTTTGTTTTTTAGTATTTGTTGTTATAGCGGCAACAGAAATACATCATCTGTGAAAATTTCAACTGTTTACTATCACGGTTCATGAGATACAGCCTGGTGACAGACGGACAGACAGACAGATGGACGGACAGCAGAGCCTAGTAATAGGGTCCCGTTTTACCCTTTGAGTACGGAACCCTAAAAACGAAACCAGGCCCACAGATGCCTTACCCGCTGGGGCGGATCCCTAGGAGATTCCTTACTAGCGTCCCGTTCCGGCTTCGTACGGATGTAATTTACTAATGTGGTGTCATTATTTGACGACTTTATTACAAAACATTGAATTTTCTCAACTATATTACAACTTAACTAGAATGTATTGTACATTAACCTTTCGTAAAAAATCTAAGTGACAGTGAAAACCGTATCGAAATCCGTTGCGTGCGAAGAAGTAAGCGGAGAAACAGAAATGAGGACGCGGATAGCAACTGTGTTTCATACTATGTAGAGATGATACATATTAATTATATTATACTTAATTTAATTTCAGAAACACGTAAAGCTTAAGCCCATTCCATACCACTGTAAAATAGCCTTTAGTATTAACCTTAACCATCAACACTGAGCGGAAATTTCTCGATTGACGTAACCCGATGCGGTTTTATGGTCAATCAGCCAGAATGATGGCCTATTAACGTGATTTTATGGGTGTAGGGATGTACTCGTACGTGTAAAAAATGTTTTGCCTTCCTAATTATTTCCTTGTTAACAAATGACGCAAGAATGATAACAATCGGAATAGAGTGATATGATATGATATGACATGGTCTAGTTCAAGTGTGAACGCCATATAGAATCTGTATTTTAATTTCCAATCCATTTTTATATTTTACTAGCACCACGATTCCGTCCATGTAGAACTCAGTTTATAGTTGTTCTCTAAGGAACTGTTCCGTTTACGGGTTTAAAAGTATTTTATGTCCTATTCCAGAAAATTGTAAGTTCATCAAAATCCCTTCTTGGAGCTAAGACAAATATAAAGAAAATCTATTAGTAAATTTTTTTTTTGTTTTTTTTTACTCTTTTTGGGTTAGAGCGTTTGAGCTATCTTATAGGCCTTTAATGGTCTATGGGTTGTCCAACTACTTCTCCTTGTAAGTAGTAAGTTTAGTTTTAGTAAGTAGAGTGTAGTTTGTTTTCAGTAATAAAGGCTTTGTAAAACATGTGTGATACAGAGCATGCCGATCTTAGAATAGTGTGAGTACGACATGTTTTGCCTATATAGGCGTACATTTGTACGCCTATATGCGCGGAGGAGGAGAGGCGGCTACCTTAGAAAATAATATCATAGATTTATATCAAATAATACATGCAAGTCATAATTATTATATTCCAATATCGATAATTAATTATTCAATACATTTAATTAGAATTACAATATCATAAAAGCGTCAAAAAAATATTAGATATATGCATTTTAAATTAATTTGTCAGTAATAAAGTCATTAACATTGTAATAACACACACATTCGCAATATTAATTTAGTAGTATTAATTTTTACCTATTAACTGTTAAAACTTGTAAAATTACAGAAAACAGTAACCACGTAAAATAATGTCACCAGTCTTGTCTTCTACGTACACCTTGAAAAAATGATGACAACTGAGACCTACTCATACTACCCTAAACTGTAAATGTTGAAAATGTTTATCGAAATAAAATTGTCATCAAACTCCACTCATAACTAGGATTCTAAGATTCTAAAATTCTACTAGGATTCCTTGTAATTTGGGAACTAAAATCTAGGAAACACCACTCAATAACCAAGGTAATAAACAAACACTTGCACTATTTTTCAGTGCACAAATATTTGTACCTTCTGGAAAATCATATTTTTTCAAATTGTTTAAACTTTCAGCTTTACTTTGTTTTGAAAGTTTTCTAAGTACGCCTTATGAGACCGAATTTCTAATAAATAATGAATATTTTATTTCATACTTAAATATCGTAATTAAACAATTTTAAAATAATAAACATGGAGCTTAGTTTTCTGATACGTTTAATTTATATTCCTTCTACTTATTTTAATTAGTCAGAACAAATGCTCGTATGAGTAATTACTTCAAAAACTGCAAAAAATACACAAATTTATTCAACAAAAAATAAGAAAACCTTGACTCCTGAGAGCATAACAATAGTCATCTTCCGAACGCTCGGTGAAAATAGTTACCAACGCAGTATGTGTTTTTTGTTGTGCTCACAATATATATAAAAGCACGCCTTTACTTCAGAGGTAGTACAGTTCAGTACGATCAGTGGATTAAGTAACAGGTAAGCTTATAGAATTATAAGCAACGAGAAAGACAAGTGATTCAATTATCTTAAAACCAGAAGCGAGTCCTTGTCGGCAATTTAGTTTCAATAGTCATCGTTTAATACTCAGTTAACTTCTCTGGACCAGTTTCCAACGTAGCACAACACTCTTGGTGGTATTACATTTATTACAAGTATTTATTTAACTTGCAAAGTTTGTGTCAAATCTTGCAAAAACTTTAATAATAACCACTTCCTTTATCCTACGGAGTTGAAATTTTGCATACTTGTCAAAGTCCGATGACAATGCAATATTATGGTGACAAGCTGATCTGATGATGGAGATGGAAGGTGGGCAATGGAACTCCTTGACAGATAATCGTAAACTGCTGTTATGAATTCTACGAAGCAATTTACGAATTTTCCATTTACGATTTTGTTAAAGCTGGTCTTGAAAACAATATTTTTCAACAACAATCTTATTCTATTAATAGCAATCTTATTTTATAACTGTATTATATTTTGTATATATATTTAAGCAATTTTATAACAATTGAATATATAACAATTACCTTATTAATAAACTTAATTTTATTAATCGAGATTGAATTAGACTTCATTGTTGTGATTATATCAGTGCTCTAAAATTACAAACAGAGCCTTCATCTAAACCCACAGACATGTAATACAGTATTCTTAATCCTAGCAATAGATCCAGCACACGTTTAATTCCAAACAAAATGTGTTTTTTAATTCAAAATTTAGTTTGATGCAAAAATTATTTATTTTCTGGTTTTGCAGACATCAATATGAAGACCTTCATCGCCATCTGCTTCCTTGCCTTGGCTGGCCTCGCCCTGGCGCGCCCGGGCGAACAGTACACTGACAAGTATGACAACGTGGATCTTGACGAGATCCTCGGCAACCGCCGCCTCCTCGAACCTTACGTAAAATGCGCGCTCGACAAGGGCAAGTGCACTGCCGACGGCAAGGAATTGAAAGGTTAGTTCATAGATCGAATAATCATTGGGTAAGCCTTGCAAACTTTAATAAAGGATAACTATTAATGGGAAAACCAACACTCGTCTCATAGCATAGCATAAAACAGCACAGGATTCTAAGTATATTGTAAGATTCAGGACTGTTGCATTTATGCTTGGATGACAGTCTCATGATCTCTGGATAGTTACGTAACATAGGTTGTGACTGCCTCCTCCAAAGTTTTTTGCTTGACAATGATATCGTACTTTCCACCAGTGTCTAAAATATATCTAAAGGGTTATAAAGTCGTCCCTTATACTGCAGCTAAAAACCAATGTCAAATTTGCCTACACGCATATTCAAAACATACTAAACAAAATATCTCCATTATTTTTCATCGACAAACGTTCTTTCAAAGTTAAATTGTTTAATTGTTGACCATAGATCACATCGCGGAAGCTCTTGAAAATGAGTGCGCCAAGTGCAATGAAACCCAGAAGAAAGGCACCGAAAAGGTGATCAAACACCTGATTAAGGAGGAGTCTGACTACTGGACCGAGCTCAAGAAGAAGTATGACCCTGAAGAGAAGTACAGCAAAAAATACGAGGACGAACTCAAGAAGGTCCAGGCTTAGATGTTAAGCGATATGCTGAGAATGTGATATTTTATTTTTTAAGAAACATCGAATAAAGGACTGAATCCTAATGAATATTTTTATTTCCACTTATGTCGTACCTACTGCAAGCATCATTCATCATTAGCCTGTACTTAACTTTTTCTCTGAGCACGCTTACTGTGCTAACTCAACACAGATACTGAGCTGACTCAGAAACCGGGCTGACTCAACACATTTTGTGCTCAGATACTGGGTTAGGCTGATATTGAATATTACACTAGAATGTCACCTCTTAGGACGAAATACCTTGAGCGATATTATTATGTCAGGTATTCTGGTGTATCTCACTAAATTCAGTAATAATTGAGACTTTTTCTGATTGACGAGACGAGCTGATCGTTTGCCTGATGGTAAGCAATACGCCAGCCCATAACAAAAACAGCACCACCCAGAACTTTGTTTTGCAAAATCCTGCGCGGCGCTGCACTGCGCTCGTCACCCTGAGACAATTAGCTGTTGAGTCTCATAATGTCTAGTAATTTCGCTGGCTGACTTGAGAGCAATGCCGCGGTTTAATGCCGCTAGGGTGGACTTTGGCCTTGCCTGTCGAATACTTTGGTACTCAGTTGCGTAAAATCGCTTTATCAGTATAGTTCTTTTCCATAGCTTATTAAAGTAATTAGTAACATAGTAGCAAATTACATACTTACCAACTTATCTACAAAAATATCTTGATAGATGACAAAGTAAGGGGCTTTTTACCACCCTTCTCGTATCTATAACCACAGAAAACTAAATATTACTCTATAACTGTCCGTAAAATTTTCTTTTCATTATTTATGAATAGTATTTATTTACAGGATAAAGAAAGAATTTTTTAGAACATGCCTAATAATGTTCTAATTTTCTTTCTTATATTATCTATAATTTTTATTGAATAATTATGTATTAAAAAGGTTGACTTATTAAAAGACGTAATTTATAAAATGAACAAAACATTTGTGAAAATTTAATATTATCATAGTCTTCTTAAGTGATAAATAGCTTATTGTTAGGTTGACGAAAGAGCATTGAAACCTTGCTCATTTTAAATCTTACTACTCTGGTCCGGCTTGCACATTGCTGCTGAAAAGTACCTACATATATTAGAGGATTTTTTATGGAACTTATTGATGAGATGAGCAGGTCTTTCGCCTGATGGTAAGCGCCACGCCTGCCCATAGCTATTGCAGTCCCAGAACTTTTAATATCATAAAAAGCACTGCGTAGCACTGTATTGTACTCATCACCCCGAGACATCAGATATGCCCAGTGATTTCGCTGGCTACAATGCCCTTCAAACCGGAATACAGTAATGCTTGCGTATAGTGCACTACTGCTTGGCGGCAGAATAACTGGTAAAGTTGTGGTACCTACTCAGACGCCCTCCCACGTACAAGAAGCCTACCAAGAGTGAAATACTACGATTACCATGAGGTGTTATGAGAAAATAAGTAGAGAAAGAAAAAAAATTAATTCCTACCTGACAATAGTTTTCTTTGAACCCTTTTGCCATTCACATTACTTCGGGTTTTTTACTAGCTAGGCATAATTGTTGTCAACCAACATATTTTATTATTACCATTTTTCCTTCCTCCATTCGATTCAAATTTACTAATAGGTTTATGAATCACGGTATGTAGTCAAACAAAATTCGAACGCATCCGCACCTAGGCTAGCTAACAGTCAACTACAAAAACATGAGGACACTAGAGGATTATGTCACAATAGACATCGATTTATTTACTAACGACTATAATGAGAAATACAGCCGCATTCACTGTGATAAAGTCTGCCACAGATCACATGTTTCTAGCTAGATGGGTTCACTAATTAAAGTTTACACACGTGACGCCGGTAAAATGTTCCAAGCTAGCTATTGACGTCCACTTTTGAGACAGGTTCTTGGAAATCCAAAACTCGTTTCCTCGGGACTGGGAGTTAATGTCCTACGCACTATATAAAAAAAGTAAATTCGTTTAGTGCTCATAGTGAGTTTGAACAAGGGGAAGGACAAGTGGTATTTGCAACGGACATCAATTCTATCAAGTAAGTTTGAATTTTCACTGATATATTAATAATACTAGAGCTAGTTTACTAATATTAAATAGGTTTGATTAATTGTTGCAGACAGAATATTTTATTTTATTAGTTCTTTTATTTTATATATCTGAATTTACGTGCTGTATAGAAGTATAGAATAACGTCAACTATTTTAAATTGAAAGACTACCACCGCTAAACAAAATTCTGATACATGAAGAGGTACCTATCTATATTTTTCATATCAAGGTTATTATTTAATTTTAGAAAAAATATTAAATACTATGTACATGCGGCTATCGGTTGAGCCAACTGAATGGCCTACAGATAATTCAACCGATACCCGTCGTCCGGCAACGTGCCCAAAATGCTGGCGGCGTTGCCTCGCTGAAGAGCGAGGCTGATTTTTTGGGCAAATACACGCCAGCATTTTGGTCACGTGTGGACTCCTCCAGCCGAGTACATAGTATTTAACATCTTTTAGTTTAGTTTTAAATTATTAAGCCTGTTATTTAGTTTGTTTTTCTGTTTTCAAACCATTTATTTCATTATAATAAATATTCCGTTATTTTAGAATATTTCGGATTGCTTTTCTAAAAAGTCCGTTGATTTTCAGAATGAAAACCGCTACAGTATTATGTTTCTTCGCCATCGTGGCCCTCGCCGCTGCCAAGCCGAACACAAAGTACACCGACAGATATGACAATATCAACCTCAACGACATCGTCAACAACAAGCGGCTGCTGGTGCCATACATCAAGTGTGTGCTCGAACAGGGCAAGTGCTCGCCCGAGGGCAGGGAACTGAAATGTAAGTAGAGACGAAAAATCTTTCTTCGTATCAAAAAAGCTTATTAAATTTAGTAGGTACATAATGTCACAAAAACCCGTATTAATCTCAGCTTGTACATAATTGAGAGAGGGTGGGTTTTAAACAAACATACAATTTAGTAGGTTTACCAGTGACGTTCTAAAATGTGGTGGCTGACAATTCTCGAAGCGTTTAGTTTCGTCCAGGAACCTGTGGTATCCGGAGTTAATTTAAATTAGTTGCTAAGTCCAAGTTAGTTGTAAGTGTAAGGCCGTCTGGGTGGTTACCACCGGTTTGCCAGTTATTCAGCCGCCAAGCAGTAGTGCGCAAGCATTACTGTGTTCCGGTTTGAAGGGCATTGCATCCAGCGAAATTACTGGGCATTATGAGGCTCAACAGCTAATTGTCTCAGGATGACAAGCGCAGTGCAGCGCGGCGTAGGATTTTGCAAAACAAAGTTCTGGATGGTGCTGTTATTGTTATGGGCTGACGTATTGCTTACCATCAGGCAAACGACCAGCTTGTCTCGTCATCCAGTTACATAAAAAAAATTACAGTTTCAACACGTACACGATAACTCTACCCTAGCGATCCGTATTATCTTCCTTTAACATACTTATTTATTTAAGCAGAATAGCACTGTGCAAAGTGAGCAACCTAAAAGCACTGCTAAAAGTAAGATGTCCCAGGCCTAAATTATTGTCGTCAGATTTTTTGAAATTTCTTAAAATGTTTGGAGTGATGCATAAGTTAAAACCATGAGCGGTGCTTTCTGATTGCTCTATAAACTATAGAGTTCCAGGCATACCCCGCATACTTCTACCTTTCCCATTTATCATTCTTCCACTATGATATGTGACACGAGTCTGAAGTGATGTATTAACCTTCATAATCAAAAATGTTGAAGGAAGCAGGCTAATCGGCACAAAAAGAAAAAGAACTACGATATCCGAATAAAGTGAACAAAAAAAGGATATTAGGAGTTTATAGATTGAAACAAGTAAAGGTTATTATTAGACAAGATTTTTTGCTCAAAGCTTTTTTTTTTACGCTTAATAGATCTATGTTTGGCCACTATCTCGCCTGATGTGAAGCGATGATGTGGCCTAAGATGGAGCACATAGATCTAGAGAGAGACGGCAGTTGAGCGGCTGCTCAGACCCGTCAGAACATCATCCCGAAACACGACTAGGTCGCTTGACGGCATGGCTTTGTTCGGTAGGTGGTATTACAACCACGGCCAGAGCCTACTACTCCAAAGCGCGTAAGCGGGTTTCATCGCGATGTTTTCCTTCACCGTTTTAGAGCGAGCGTGCAAAATCTGCACTTAACTATAAGTCATTGGTACAGGGCCGAGTCGGGATTCGAACCCAGGTGCGTCTGATCGAAAGGCGCATGAGTTCCTGCTGAGCCGCACTCGCTCTGAAGCTATTGGAATTACAAGATTCGAATTTAGAGATGTTATATATATTTTTTTTGTTTCAACTGTATCTATTTACTACGCGTGGAAGACGAAGTGTTTTTTTTATGATGTAACTGAATGTCGAGACGAGCTGGTCGTTTGCCTGATGGTAAGCAATACGCCGGCCCATAACAATAACAGCACTACCCAGAACTTTGTTTTGCAAAATCCACGCGCGCGGCGCTGCACTGCGCTCGTCACCCTGAGACAATTAGCTGTTGTTTTGTTCTTGTTGGTGTAAGTTAACTATTATTACATAATAATTAGATGATTTAGATAATAATAGCTGCCGAGCAGCTAACATTAGTCTGATGAATACCATTTGTAACCAATTTGGTTATTAATAGTAGTTTACTAATTGGTGTCCCTTTTTTAGGTACCTAAATATTTTTAGAAACTTAGGAAATTTATGTGTCGAACATGAATGAACGATAATACAGAATATGTAAGAAATAAAAACAAAGGAACTTAACTTAATAAAGTGTTACAATGGGGGTCTTATAGCTAAAGCGACATCTTCCAGACAACTGTGGATTAAGAGGTGTTATACAAATACAGATAACAACATATTTAATCAGGGCAGTTCGACTATTATACATCTGTTTTACCTCATACAATACTAGCGACCAGCCCCGGCTTCGCATAACCATATTTTAAATGATATCAATACCTATGCTAAACGTAAAAATATCTAAATGATGATGAAAACAACATCACAAACGATCAAATAATTCAATAGACAAACGCGGACGGTCGACTGTGTTCTAAACAATATAAAGTAGACTAGCTGCATCCCGCGGTTTCACCCGCGGTTTCCCGGGATAAAATTTAACCTATGTACTTTTCCAGGACCTAAAGAACCAACATGCCAAATTTCATCAAAATTCGTTCTGTAGTTTTTGCGTTATTGAGTTACAATCATCCATCCATCCATCCTCACAAAACTTCGCATTTATACCTATTATTAGTACGATAGTAGAAAGTAGGATAGAATAACATAGAGAATGAAATAGGTAGTTATTGAAAATAAATCTACTTCACTTCACACGTGCTATATATATTTTAATTTTAATTAATTTTACATTTGCTGTCTACCGCCATACATATATCATATATTCTAAAAACAATCTATGTACATAATATTCAGCGGAATGACTCAACATATTTTCATTGCGTTTCAGTTTTGAGATGAATTCTCGCAATTTCAGCAACGTCACACCTGATTCCATTACATTTCAAGCTTTCTTCTTTTCCCTAGCTCACATCAAAGAGGCTCTAGAAACGTACTGCGAGAAATGCACGGACACCCAACGCGTCGGGACCCGCCAGGTCATCGGGCACCTGATCAACCACGAGCCGGACTACTGGAGGCAGCTGAGTGCCAAGTACGACCCCGCGCACAAGTACGTCGTCAGATACGAGAACGAGCTCAGACAAGTACAAGGTTAAAGACTGTTGTAGATTAACATCAATCATGTGTAACAATAAAATTTTATTTTCTACTTTTCTGTATTATTTTCCTTCGATAGACGAGGAGCGGGTGGGGCTCAGTGAGTCTTTCAATCCAACGCACTTAAATTCGAATCCCGCTGGCCTTGCACCACTTACCTTCTTCAGTTATGTGCGGATTTAACACTAGCTCTAAAGAACGGTGAAGGAAAACATCGTGAGGTAACCGGCATGTCCAAGAATCAATCCTAAAAATTCAAGGACATGTGATTATGGCCTCTCTCTATGAGAGAAGGCCCGTGTCCCAGCAGTGGTAGTAGTCTTAGTAGCGTAAGTAGTGGTTGTAGCATATGAACCTAAAGTACTTACGTACCAAATTTCATCATAATCAATTTTTAGAAAAAAAACAAAATCCGACTTCAATGTATCTTCGAAGTCCAAGGTCAAATATCGATGAAATTTATATGGGACTACTTCGTAGTTATACTGAACCCAACGCAGAATTTTCCAAATCGGTTCATAAATGACGGAGTTCTGAGGTAACAAACATTAAAACCGGCCTCAACGGAAGACCAGCGCTGGTCGCACGACCAGTACCACGCTGAGATGAGGCCAGTTTAAAAAAGAAAAAAAAATACAATCGAACAGAGAACCTTCTCCTTTTTGAAGTCGTTTAGTAGTTTCACATGATTGAATAACACAGATCCATCCTTCCTTTCTTCCATCTATCCATCCATCCATCTATCCTCACAATTTTTTGAATAATAACTAGTAGGATAGGTCACGTGACAGGTCATCTCGATTCATCATCATCATCATCAGCCCATCACGTTCCCACTGCTGGGACACGGGCCTTCTCTCATAGAGAGAGAAGTCGTCCCGATTGCCGACGTTAAACAACTTTGTCTGTCACAACTGGTGACCGTTTAGGATTAGGACCAGTAGTAGTGCTCAAGCATTATTACGGTGTTCCGGTTTGAAGGGCAATGTAACCAGCAACATTACTGGGCATATGAGACTTACCTAACATCTGATGTCTTGGGGTGATGAGCGCAATGCAGTGCTATGCAGTACTTTTTATGGCATTAAAACTTCTGATAGCATATTGCAATAGTTATGGGCAAGCGTGGCGCTTACCACGCGAACGACTTGCTCGTCCCATCACTCAGTATCACAAAAAAAAGACTACATGATCACAATAGCTGTGTCAAGTCACTGCAGAACATATTATGATATCAAACTTACATAACTGGCTCGAGAACTCGAAAACAAGCAAAACAACAACATAAAGCTTACCAACACAATCTTGGTATAATAAAAAATCTAATTTACAAGGTCAATGACAGCAATTCGTAGTTATGGCAATAAAAACACTAGCGAGCGACGCGAGACGCTTAGGCACTTTATTTTCCATCACAAAACAGATAGGTACAGAAGTCAATCTACATACAAAGTGCGCTCGAGCAACGCAACATAAACACCGCTCACGGACACGATATCTCGGACCAGTTGGGATCAGTGCGAGCGCGAGTGCCATTCGGTTGAGACATGCGTCTGTGAACATTTTTGTGCAATAACAGAGCAACAAAAAAGTCATTATAACTGTTCAGGGGACGGTTGTTTAAATTCAACATTAAACGGTAAATTGTCGTTTTTTAAGCTACCAGTTGTTTCAGAGAGGTGAGTAGGTAGGTATTTGCTTGTATTTTTATGGTTCATTTTAACGTAATACAGAACAGATGTAAATATTATAACAGTGTACAATAAAGAATATAAGAACAGTTTGGTAGGTAGGTAAGCACCCCGGCCCCCGGCCCCGCGTCGAACAGGCGAACATGACTTTGTAGCCTTGTCATATTTTTACAATTTATATTAGATATTTTTATAGTATAACTGTGTAAGCCTTGTGTTCAATAATCTAATAACAAAGATGTAAATGTAAATTAATAGCATTTTTTTGTCTTCAAAAAATCTTTATCCAATTATAATAATAACTGCGAAAAAAATTATGTCGATATCTTGTAAAGTATTTTTTTTAAATCAATCAATTTTAGACTTCCCAAAAATATTCTGCGCCGTCCGAGTTCGAGTAACAGTCGTGACGTCACACCGCCGGCACCGGGTCGCAGGCAGCGGGCGCGCGCATTCAATGTAACAACCCCATCGCGACCGCCGAGCGTAGGTATGAAAAGTGAAGTACATTGTTACATACATGAGTTTGACTTCTGTACCTATCTGTTTTGTGGTATTACGTTCAACTTAATATAAGTACTTTATAGAAAAAAATATGCCACATATATTGTATCGTGACAAAATATATTGTAGACAAGCTGTCGCCCGTGACTTCGTACGCGTAGTGAAGTAATCTAATTTCTTCCCGACAATTTTCCATCCCACCCTAATCCCGCTCCTGCTTCCGCTTCGCGCCTATCCAGATCCCGTCCCCGTCCTATCCCTTTATTGTCTAGTTCCTGATGTATTTTTGGGTTCTGTTGCACCCAAATACACTTAAAAAAATAGATATCTTCAATGTACAGTACCTACACAGTAGCCGCCTGGATACAGTTTTATTATTGGTATACACAGATATACAATGTAGAAATGATAATAATTAGCTCATGATAATTAAAAAGTGTTTGCATTATCTTATATTTAAAAGCGAGTGTGGCTCAGTGGAAGCATGTGCGACTTTCGATCTGACGCATTCGAGTTCGAATCCCGCTGGCCCCGCACCACTGACTTTCTTAATTAAGTTATGTGCGGATTTAACACTCGCTCTAAAAACGGTGAAGGAAAACATCGTGAGTGAGTCGGCATGTTCAACCTACCACGTGTATCTCTAGGGAACCAGAAACTATGAAGACTATGTTCTTACAACAGCCAAATTAATAATAAAATTGGGATGTTTAGATTGTTTAGTCTGTATCTGTAGACATTAACGAAGAAAATAATAAATTACGTCGTAGTATTTTTAATTATAAAAATGTAACTTAAACCCATACATAATTATTTATTGTATGTAGTATTCTGCATAATAAAATCGATGGCAGCGACACATATCTTCGAATTATTAACAAACTGTAGACACTATTCCATTTCCATTGCCTTTGTATTCGATGGTTTAATTTTGCATTACACTAGATACTCGTATGTGGTTTTTAATCTTCGGCAGCCAGGAAAGCTTCATAGGTCTCCTTATACTTGTCTCCAGGGTCGTACTTGGCCTTCAGCTGTTCCCAGTAATCTTTCTCGTTTTCCTTGATGTGGTTCACCACCTTCCGCGCCTTTTGACGCTGCTTCACAGTGCATTTAGAGCAGGACGACTGCATGGCATCTTTTAAGTTAGCTGGAAATATTAATATTTATGTGATCTTTATTTACAACAGTCCATCATGTTAGTAAACATTAGCCTATGTTAGTAAAACACAAAACATACATAAACACTGACATTATTGACACACAAACATTGTCATTGGCTTCCGAGCCGCCGTCCAGTGTCTCAGGAAGTGCGAGTCTACACACTCGGCCAAGATGTTCAGAAAACTGATGGTACTACACGCGGCGCATCAGGGAAGCGTCTTTTATGTATAATGGCGTAGAAATCTTCTGTGCGTTTTTCAGCGAACATCGCTGTTGCATTGCAAAGTCGTGGTAGTAACAACATCCTAAACCCATTATTATACTGGACTCGCAAGGCAAATATAAATGGAACAATTTCTTTCGCATTTACCAAGGGTCCTGTAAAAATGTATCTAAACTTATAATGACTCTAACATACTGTTGTTATTCATACATATACTTTATATGTATTAAAAAAGTACTGAAACTAAACAGGCCATAAGTTAAAGCAGGCTTCAAAGGTGCAATATTTATTGTAAAAAAATGGGTAGCTTCCAACGAATCACACAAATCGAATCCAATTTCATATTTGTCGCATCTAAACCCAGATAATATTACTTTGAGTTCCAAAAGAATCTCACTCAAATTTTATTTAAAAACAAATCAAAAAAATATCACGGCGAGGACTTGCAAATTCTTTCTTTTGTTTACTGGCAAATGCCTTTCCTGCCATTTCTGAAATCCATTGTACACTCTACTTACTAAAACTAAACTAACTAATTACAAGGACAAGCAATTGGACAACAATTTCTTTCTTAGTTACTCTACCTAATATAATAGAGCCTAGACCCAAACTGACATTATACTATTATCTGCCTCCCACTTACTCCCACTCTAGGTATTCATATAAATGGATCGTGAATAGCAATTTGAGGGTCATTAACATACAAATAATGACTAGTTTGATTTCTTGCGATGATGCTCGTTCCTATGAAAAAGCTTCTCGAGACATCGATTTGCCTATTTTATTGGAACCAGTTTTCTTTCGGAACGTTTATTACTAAGTTTCATTTTAATTTGATTGACTATAGACATGGGTAACTCAACAAAAAATCATGAGCTGCGAGTCAGATCAAGGTACAAACATTTGAACCGGAGCTGCGAGCACTTCAATTTGTATTCCGGCTATACTGTAGGCAAGTGTAACTCAGGTCTGAGCCGGTTCAAATATTCATGAAGTCGGCTTACTCGCTTTAACCGCCGCGTGGAATACTCCTTACAAAGTTATGTCAGCTCAGAAACTAAATCACATTTACTACAAATTTACAGCTCAACTCAAATTGACTATACCATAGATAGACTCAGAGCTTTGCGAGCGCCGAGCCGAGCCGCGAGCTGTTCAATATGTCTATTTTGCTTTTGAACCTCAGGTCAGCAGCTCAAGCCGCTGTGATCTGTATATTTGAACCGGCTCAGACCTACTACGACTCACATGCCTAATTGACTATAAAATTTCATAAAAGATGTTGGGCTTTTATTAGCGGATGTACCTCTAACACAGAAGTAATATAATTATTTATTCTGAGACAAAAGTATGTCTTATATTAGATAGATTATTAAATAGATACATTCTTAATTACTCTGAATTAAATACTTTAGGTATGAAACTAATACAAAGAATTTTCATTTTAAGAGGTAGGCTGCGTGAAAGGGTTGCTATAGGTTGGTACCTACGTAACTATTGCAAATCACATAAAATATAGTGTTAATTGCTTCCTCTCCAATCATAGAAACAAAATTAATGTGCGTACCTTTCAGTTCCTTTCCCTCAGCGGTGCACCTCCCCTTTTCCAATACACAGTTGAGATACGGGACCAGTAGTCTTCTGTTCGCGATAATCTCATCCACGTTGAGATCATCGTATCTGTCCGTGTATTGCTCTGCTGCACTGAAGGCTACCATGGCCAGCATGGCCGACAGAGTAAACCAGTTCATGCTGAAAAAGAAAAAAAATGGTAGTTATAATAAGATATGCGTTTTTTATGTAATTGAGACGCTGCACCTGATGGTAAGCAGTACGCCTACGCCACGCCTTTTTAGCGCCACCCAGAACATTGTTATGCAAAATCTTCCGTGGCACTGCATTCCGCTCGTTACCCTCACTCTTAAATAATTAGTACTTAATTAATAGCATTTAGAAGAAGCCCTCTACAATACAATACAATACAATAACACTTTATTGCACACCAAATTACATATACACAATTATAAAAAATAAAACTACTTCTAAAATAATCTTCTTTTCAATCAAGTATGATACTATTAGCTGACGTTGCGGTCATCATCATCATCATCAGTCCATCACGTTCCCACTGCTGGGAATTGTGCCTTCTCTCATAGAGAGAGTATGGTCCACCACCCTGGCCCAGTGCGGGTTGGTGGATGTCACCGAGGACATGTCATGTTTTTGAATTTTTGTGATTAATTCTTGGACATGCCGGCTTCTTCACGATGTTTTCCTTCACCATTTTTAAAGCGAGTGTTAAATCCGCACATAATTTACAAAATTTATTGGTGCAGGGCCAGCAAGATTTAAACTTGGGTGTGTCAATGCTCCCCAATGAGCCACACTCGCTCCCAACTTTGCGGTAATACACTCAAGTTTATATAAGTGACTATATATAAATTAATTATATATCAATGTATCATCGAGCTATCATTCAATGATATCTGACAAAGAAAAGGCTTATTGTCTTCTAAGAAATGTATTTAAATTAACTCAATAAAAATATAAAAGGTTTATATTTCAAAATCACGCAAAGTACTTATTAGATAATGTATATAAAATAGAAGTTGAGAAGGAAAAACGATAATTATTCCGTCGTCTTCTCATTTAACTCAGGGTCAAATAGATGTTTCCAATAGTTGGTCAAAGCATTAGCACTTATGTAAACAAATTACAAAGAAACAGTTCTTATGCACAATTTTATATCAATCAAACTCTCAGATTATCCAGTCAAATTGTATTAAAAATGGGATCGTATTTAACTGTACCTCAATTTATTCCTGTTTTCCTGCCAAATATACTGATTGTGCATCAAATATGCTGATTGTGCACCAAAATATGTTCATTAAAATATTTCATAATGACCTATGCACCTGAACCTATTCTATGAATATTACATGTTCGCGGCGTTGGGGTTGCCCAAGGGCCACCCCCGCCGCACCCTAACCTACCGAGGGCTGCCCCTTATACCAAAGGGTGCCCCTTATACGTTTGAGTGCTAAAAACAGACCAAATTTGGTGCACAATCAGTATTTTTGGTGAACGTTTAAAAAATATCCTTAAAAATGTAACAACTTAAGCAAACAACAAACAATTTTTTATTGATTTATTGATACATTTTATACTATTGACAGTAAAATAATCTTATTTACTTACATTTCTTTAAATTCCAGATAACTGTGTCACTTTAAACGTTAAGTATCGAGGAACTGAAGTTAATGAGTAATCTATTCATCATTTTATATCCCATCAGTTGGTGCACTGATATCAACATCATCGATTGTGCAGAAAATTTCAATAGATACATTTTCCCAGGCTGTATCACTTTGTCCAGATAAATATCTGATATCTCTCTCAAGTTCTGTTTCTAACAATAGATTATTTTATTGTGACAAGGAGTTGAGGTGTGCTGCCTGTTAATGGTTGCGCTGGATCTATTGTTAAAAGATAATTGCGCAAGGACTCAAAGAGTACTCTTAATGCTATTGTAATTATGAACATTAAGCACTCATTTACTTACCCTCATAGACAATTATATTACTAAAGATTGACAGGACAACACGTGCAAATAAATAAGTGCTTTGTTCTACACTCAGGATGTAGGAGGGGCAATGATCAATTATAGGTACTTGCCGATGACTCATTGTACTTTTTTTTTTCTAGACGGGGTAAACCCGGAAAGGGATACCTCAGGTAATGCCAGAATAAAGTTTTCCGTGTCCTAAGCTACAAGAAACAAAGACGCTGGATTTATGTTCTATGTTGAACTATGTTCTTTAGAGGATGTATGTGCCTAAATAATAGGAAATTCATTTATTTCAGGCAATAATACAGTTAACATTAATTTTTAGAAAAAAACAAAAACCGACTTCAATGTATCTTCGAAGTCCAAGGTCACATATCGATGAAATTTATATGGGACCACTTCGTAGCTATACTAAACCCAACGCAAAAAGAATTTTTCAAATCGGTTCATAAATGACGGAGTTCTGAGGTAACAAACATAAAAAATAAAAAAAAATAAAAAAATACAATCGAACAGAGAACCTCCTCCTTTTTTGAAGTCGGTTAATTATAAAAACACTTATATACACTAGACACTAGGATAAGGGGCATTTCTCTGTAGCGCCGGAACACTAAACTAAATACATTTTTAAACTTAGAATCTCCAAAGAAGTAGATCAAGTGATATTTAGTCCACGGATACTATACGTTTTCAAATCATACACACAACAAAATCTATAGATAAAAACTTTAATACCTATAATGATATAATATAACGGAAAAAATAAACTCCATTCTTATAGAAAACGCCTGCTCAATATTTATGTGAGCAAAGCGCGTTGAAGTCTTTTGCACTAATGTTCTACATCTGAACACTAATAGCAAATGCGCTAAAATAACTTTACTAATGTAAACAAAACTTTAAATTAAAAAAAAAACTGTTTGTGGTTTGGTTGTATGCTAGATGTTTTAAATTATAATGATAAAAAAGGCCAGGAGGCATTCGTTGAATTTAAGTTATTTGCTGTCAGGACTTACAAAATATATTTAGAAATGCACATGCAAGTAATTCTATCATATTGTTTCAAAAGGCACCTACGGCATTCTAGCGTTAAAAATGTATTACTGTCAACGGCCAATTTCAGCACAAAGGTTTTTATCATATTCATCCAAATTCATGCAGGTGATTCATGTAGGTAATACAAACTGTTATTTATGTAATTGTTGAGATACGGTAAATTACAACATGCCCGTACCCACTGGTCCCCTAAGAGCCAATCATATATCGTATTGAGCTGAAGTAAGGTACACTTTCACTGCAACTAATAAGATGCAGTCTAATTATTGTCGATTCAGGCTAGAAATCGAATTAATCTAATTTATTTACACCAAAATATGATAATTAATTAGACCAAATTACGATATTTATTTATTTATTAATAATGCAACACAGTGTCCCTGACCTGGACCCTGTAGTATTAGGGTGTAGCAATAAACTTATACCTATAACATCTTTCTATACAATAATTATATAAAAAAGACGTTTGGCACTCGGAGACTGCCGCGGTAAAGCTATTGCATAGCTTTCAGAGTGGAGGGTGTTAGGTTATTTTCGTTACGGAATTTCTGGATTCGGTCTCCACGCTAAGGCCCGCGATAGAAGCTATGCAATAGCTTAAAAATATTTACACCAAAATACGATAACTGCAAGTTGAAATAAACTTTCATGGGATAATATGTGGCATCACAAGACATTGTCGCATTGATCCTACACTTTAATCTGAGGTCAACATGATGTACGATTGGCGTTAGCGGGACCAGTGGGTACGAGGGTCGGCCAGCTATACTTGTTTGCATGACTGTATAATGATAGGGTGTTAATAAATAATAAGTAATTCGTGTAAGAGGCTCTATGCAAGTAATGCTGACATAAGCAATGACATTGATATTACATTGTGATAGTGACATTACATTGATCTGTGACCTAAAGGAATAATTAGTTCTAGTAAAAGACAGGGACGGAGCGCGGACAAGGGGACGGTCGAAAAGAAGATGGTGCGATGACGTCTTCGATGTGGCGGGTGGACCCTGGGCCTGTACTCTAAAAAAGTAATTACGATCGTCGTTCTGTCGGATGAAAGGGATAGCGCTATGCAACAGGCATAAGAGTGTCTCTTTTATTCCGCACAAATGAACGAACGAAAGCAACTCGGAGTAGGCCCCCTAGTCACGACTCGCTTAGGATCGCAAAACGTGGCAACGCATGTAGGAGGCCTACACTAAAATTTGGGTGCCCAAGTAAAATTAAGAGAATAAAATAAATACTAACTATATATATATTTATATATATATATATAGTATGAACAGTTAGTGGTGATTGTAAAGAATATAAGAACATAGTGTCTTCGTCTTAATAGAGACATTATACTACGGTTCACTGACACTTCACTAAACTAACTCAAAAGGTTTTGACAGGGATATATAAAATTAAAATACTAATGCTTTGCAATTTGAAGTAGTTTGTTTTTCTCCAGCCGATAGCACGATTGATAGAAAGGTCCAACTCAGAGCCGCTGAGAGGCTCCCAGCGGCCTGCCAGTTCCCCGGGGGTAGAAGTCTCCGAGCGCTTATCTTGGGTAGAAGGGATCACTCCGACACCCCGCCCTACCATCCCCCCAAAAACATTATCGACTTGATTAATAGAGATTAGTACTAGACTTACAACTCATGGTACGCCTATCGTATGCAGGAGGTCGTCTGGGTAGGTACCACAGCTTTGCCAGTTATTCTGCCACCAAGCAGTAGTGCGTAAGCATTACTGTGATCCGGTTTGAAGGATATTGTCGCCAGCGAAACTGGGCATATGAGACTTAATGTCTGACGTCTCGGGGTGATAAGCGCAATGCAGCGCTACGCAGTGGTTTTTATGGTATCATAAGTTTTGGGTGGCACTGAAATGGTTATGGGCAGGCGTGGCGCTTACCATCAGGCGAACGACTTGCTCGTCTCATCATTTAGTTAAAAAAAACTATCAAAAAACAAAAATTTTTACAAAAAAATATTTAATCAACAAATAATATACAAAATCATGTACATTATAAATAATAACTCAAAATAAAATCACAGAATCTCTAGGCTTCACGCTCTTCACTGATCAGGAATGACGATTCCCTTGGCCTTCGCGCGGTCCTCGTACTTCTTGCGGTACTTGCCCTCAGGGTCGAACTTGGCGACGATCTCCCTCCAGATGTCGAGCTCGTTTTTGATGAGATGCTCGATTACGGTATAAGCTCCCTGCTCTTGCGCCTCTGTGCATTTTGCGCAGCCGGTCTCGATGGCTTCTTGGAGATGTTCTATTAAACAAATAGATAAGTACGAATAAATTATAATATTCACTCGATAAAGTTGAACCTAGACAAGAGATGGAGCTATTTGTATCTATTTTGTGACGGAAGTAAGAAGAGCACGTCTATTTCAAACAGGTGATTGATATGGGATTGATGATCCGAGGGAAAGGCAAGGCAAGACTTGAGGCAAAAATGACGGACTTTAAACAACTGTGCTAGAAAGCCATTATTAATTTTATACAACTGAGTGGCGAGTAGGTCGTTCATCTGAGAGTTGGCAACACGCCTGCCGAAACAGTTGCAGCGCTAACTAGAACTTTGCTTTGTAAAATCTTGTGAGGAATTGCACTGCGCTCGTCGCCCTGATACAATAACTCTCACATCTCATAACGCCCAGTCATTTCGGTTGAAACAGTGCCCTTCACACACCGGAACACAGCGACAACCTCTGTAGTGTAGTGGTTGGGCTGGTTGACTCAAATCTCATACACTACTGAGATTGCGGGTTCGATGTTTGTGGACAGAAAAAAGCGCAAGCATTTGTTTCATGGTTGGGTATTGTGGGACAATGGTCCTCTTAGTTCCTAATTCCCTAGATACATACACAGAAATCCTAGTTAATGGCCAAGGTCTACGTGTGTTGGGCATATTTATTTATTATTATATTTAATTTCCAAGGCGGTTGCAAAAGAGTCTTACATTAGTGACAATATACAAATAACAATAGGTACATAATCTCATGCTTATTGTATTCAAAATATGCTGTATGTCCCTTAGAAGGCCATATTGAATAATGTGTTTCTCTTAATGTTCATCTTAATGCTAAGAAGGTAACTATAATGGAGAATCGGAGGTTAATGGCTCTACCTAGGAAGTTAAACATTAACTTGCAATACCCATCGCAGAAAAACATGAATCGATTGCCAAGACATATCTAGAATACAGAACGCTTACAGTAAATAAAGTGATCCAATAATTATTATTTGTCCTTGTACCTTTATGCTTGTTAAAAACTAAATAACTGATGTTGATCGAAACTAGGTATATTTTTTAAGACTGTCATAGCGTAACATGCTTTTTTTAGTGCAGCGTCAAAACTCTAAAGTATTAAGAAGTGTTACAAAAAAACTTATTACTGTACAGTAGAAAAATCTGCGAAATTACTGGGCATATGAGACTTAATATCTAATGTCTCGGGGTGATGAACGCAATGCAGTGCTACGCAGTGCTTTTTATGATATTAAAAGTTCTGAGTGGCACTGCAATTGTTATCGGCAGGCGTGGCGCTTACAATCAGGCGAATTGCTCGTCTCATCACTCAATTCCATAAAAAATATAATTAAAAAAAGTAGAAAAGTGCTAGACGCATTTAAAACCCTGTACCGTAAGTTTCAGTCATTTTAAAAATTAATTATGTTCTAACAAAAGAAAAACACAAAAAAGAAATATAAAACATACCCTAAATAACATTGCATAGAAAAAAATTATACCCAAGCACGTTATGTAGATGATTAAAGAGTTCATAATGAATCACATTGTTTATACACTTTTTATACGGTTTAGTCAAGGGCAAGCAGTAGTGGGCAAGCAGTAGTGAGCAAGCATTACTGTGGTCTGGTTTGAAGGGCATTGTAGATAGAGAAATTACTGGGAATTATGAGATTTGAGAGCGATACAAGTAGTGGTCTCGGGGTGACAAGGAACAGTGCGGTGCCGTGGAGGATTTTGTATAACAATATTCTAAGTGGCGCTGCGCCTGTCATGGGCAGGTGTATTGTTAACCATCAGGAAAACAATCTATACTCATCGTGTCACTCAATTAATAAAAAAAACGCAGTAATAAAAAACCATTATCATTATCAGCCCATTAAGTTCCCATTGCTGGGACACAGGCTTTCCGTCATAGAGACTATGGGCCATAATTCGCCACGCTGACCCAGTGCGGGTTGTGGATGTCACATGTCCTTGAATTTTTGTGATTAATTCTTGGACATGCCGGTTTCCTCACGATGTTTTCCATCACCGTTTTTAGAGCGAGTGTTTAATCCGCACATAACTTAAGAAAGTCAGTAGGGCCAGCAGGATTGGAACTCGGGTGCGTCGGGTAAAAATCGCACGTGCCACACTCGCTCAATAGCGAATAATATATTCATAGATTTTCATTTATATCAATGATTTTATACGGCACACCTAAGTATACGTACCTACTATTATACCTACTCGTACATACTCGTATGAAGTGTGGTCCGTACCTTTAAGCTCTTTTCCTTCAGGACTGCACTTCCCCTTGTCCAGCACGCAGGCAACGTACGCCTGCAGCAGACGCTTGTTTTCAAGGATCTCCTGGAGGTTGATGTTGTCGTACTTGTCGGTGTACTTGTCTGCCAACGCAGCCACGGCCAAGCAAGCGAGCACTAAGACGTACTTCATTGTAAACTGAAACAAAGAACAACTCTCAGGTTAATATGGTTACGGGTGAATGATACAAAACCACAAGAACTTAAAGCTCAAGGACAAGAGAGATTCATCGAATTTCATCAATCGATATACGTCCTGATTCTCTAAAAGGGCTAAGATTTTTAATATATTAGGAACGAAGTAGACATGTGGTGAAAACAGAATGTCCTAGCAATGAAACTGTTATTATAGTAAGTAAATGAAGTTTTAATTCATAACATAAAGTATCAACATGTAAATTGTTACCTACATGTGACATGTGGATGTCCAGCTGTGAATATTAACTGACTAATGATTAAGGATTGTATATGACAATAGGTTTTCCATATGTAAATATGAATCATGATGCAGATGCTACTGAGAATTGATCATAATAATAAATAAACCATTGTTCTAAACTAATGTAAGACTTCGGACCATCAAGCAGTGCTCAAAAAAAGGCATGCAGCAGACACAGAAGCTTAATAACACGACACAAAACAATATGTGAAGTTTTTAAACTGCATGGTAACTTACGATGTCCCATTTCTAGAATTAAACGAGGTACAGGGCAATGTGTTTATGGTTTTAATTAAACCAGTATTAATTTAAGCTTACGTCCGTTTGTCGTACCACGAAGTCCAAAAAAAAAGCTTACTTTGATATTATATTGTTGAGAAGTTTTAGTGACGTCATCGTAAATCATTTATTTAGGTGTTTTTTGACAGCTGACACTCAAGATACGAATCAGAGTAATATGATTGAAAGCTTGAAATAAAACGTTCCTGTAGCATAATAGTCTTGTAAAAGTTGGTGGTAAGCCCCCTGGAGAGTTTCTGCCATGTTTTCTCCAAGATCTTACGTCCGACTAAGCCCATCCACATGAGCACTCTCCAGTGACCTAGTCTTCAAACCTTGGTCTATAAATCTCAACCATTTAAACACACTTGAACGATCACTTACAACACTATACAACATGTCACCTACCATTTAGATCCTCACTTGAACTGTAATCACCAGCAGCTGAGAGACACTTATGATGCCGGTGTAATCATATGCCTCTATTTATAGTGGACGACGACGTTGTGCTTCAACCATCTAATTTGCCCCTGGTTCGTACATTATTTCATTTGTCTTCGATGCATAAAAACCGCAAGATCACATACAGGCGGCTCCACTCTCGCTAGTTTTCAGGCCTGCGTAGTTTTGCTGTAATAAAAGTACTTTATTGGACGTACTTTTGTTTTTGTAACAATACCCAGCATTAGGTGACTCTTCATTTTCTTGTGTTATATTATGGATAAGTATGACATATATTTAACTTTATGTACCTATGCAAATTGAGTGACGACATCACATGCTATAAGTTAAACTTAGAAATTCTAAAATATTAAATTATTGCGTGTAATGTGAAATTAATATAAAAATCTAAGCTTAGTCCAATCTGGCTGATCTTTGAATATTATTTAATTTTCATAGTGAAGATCTAGTCAATGATAAGACTGTAAGGTCAAAGGAAAGGATAATGTAAAGTTGTGAAATATGTGTGTACAAAATACTGAAAGCTCATTGTATTACTAATGCGTTTATTATCGTCACCCTGTCTCAGACGACTGATTGTGTGCTAACAGGTTCTGCAGATAGTGACTGCAAGAGTAGGCCAATTTTGAAACCTAACTACTGCTCAATGTACATACATTGTGCAATGCGTTGCTTGAACATATTCAATATTTAACTTACTTTGCAACCCTCTCTCTAAATAGTATATAAAACTAAGTCGCACATCTCCATCCGTCTGTTTATTCGGTTTATTTATTAGCTTGACAATCTTTGATGCCGTCACCATCCGACACCATCGTCTAAAAATTTCTTGAGAAAAAGAAAGAAGTCCTTCATGGGCAATTGTGTAAGTTTTTACAATAAAATTCCAAAATGTATAACGGAGCTCACAGAAAAAGATAGGTGCATAATACTCACCTCTCCTCTCGCTAAGGTGCAAGGCCAGGGCGGTTCTATGGTATTGAATATGTTATGTACTAGCTGCGCCCTGCGGTTTCACGCGCGGTTTCCCGGGATTAAAGCCTATGTGTTACTTTGATGTGTAAGCTATATTATTGTAAAGTTTCATCAAAATCCATTCGGTAGTTTTTGCGTGAACGAGTAACAAACATACATCCATACATTATTACAAACTTTCGCGTTTATAATATTAGTAGGATTGTGTTATTAATTAATAATTAAATATAATTATACATTATATCCCCAGCAACTGACGGGAGTGTATCTATGCGCAAACTAGTGCTACTTTTTATCCGAAGCATCAGAGCTCAATTTCCAATGCGGGACCGCACCAACCACTTTTCAGAAGTTATATTGGTGGATTTAATAACACTCTAAACATCAAGTAAATGATACGGCGCGTGCGTGGCTAAATATTTAAATTCAAGATATTAACCGCCATACAGCTTAATAGGGCCCATGATTATGTTGACCCATACTCTCTTTCACACAAAAGAAGCAATTGAGGAAAAAATATGTATACATTCTTTATGCAGCCTGATGCTTTTAATATTATTACTATCATTGGTCAATATAAATGTCAATGTAAAACTTATTATTCACAATAACCTATTGTATGGCACGATCCCATAATTGGTCTACTTGTATTCTTTTGAAAATGTTAAAATTTAACATCCGGTGAAGTTTGGCATCAGCCTGTACATGTGAAGCGTATTAAGGGGAAACAATCATCAGATTCTTCCGTTCCCCAAGACCATTCGCCACCTTGCCTCGAACGTGCACTGAACATTAGATGGTTTTTGTGACCACGATGTGCGTCAAAACAAGATTTTATCTGCTTCATATAACTTCCAGAAAACGAACATAATTGTTTTAAATGATATAAAAACTTAATTCTTGTTATGGTGTTGTTTATCTATGTGCGGATTTGTCACACTCTCTCAAAAAAGGGTCGAAAAAATCCCGAGGACACCTTACCTTAGTTAAACTTACCTACTTACTTACCTAGTCGTGTTTCGGGATGATATTCGGTGAACCATAGGGGAGACGGGTCTCAGCAGCCGCTCAACTGCCGTCTCTCTCTAGATCTATGTGCTCCATCTTAGGCCACATCATCGCTTCACATAAGGCGAGATAGTGGCCAAACATAGATCTATTAAGCGTAAAAAAAAAAACTTATTCGTTGAAATGCAAAAACTTGACTGCCTCTGTGGTGTAGTAGCAGGTTGGCTCAAATCTCGTACACCACCGAAGCTGCGGGTTCGGTTCCCGTAAAGGGACAAATGTATGTAGACTGAAAAAAAAAATGCACAAGTAATTGTTTCATGTCTGGGTGTTGTGGAACCACGTTTTTCGTAGTTCCTGGTTCCCCAGATACCCTTGTTGACTACTGACCACTAACTAGGATTTCCTGTATGTAGGGAACCAGTCCCTGTACTCTGAAAAGTAATTACGATCTTCGTTCTGTCGGATGAAAGAGACAGCGCTATGCAACAGGCATAAGAGTCTCTTTTAGTCCGCACGAACGAACGAACGAAAGCAACTCGGAGTAGGCCCCCAGGGACTCAATAAAAATATAATTAATTTTTAGAAAAAAACAAAAACCGCCTTCAATGTATCTTCGAAGTCCAAGGTCACATATCGATGAAATTTATATGGGACCACTTCGTAGCTATACTGAAACCGACGCAAAAAGAATTTTTCAAATCGGTTCATGAATGACGGAGTTCTGAGGTAACAAACATAAAAAAAAACAATCGAACAGAGAACCTCCTCCTTTTTTGAAGTCGGTTAAAAAGGTCATATCCCACAACGCAACGTCCAGACACGAAATAAATGTTTGCATGCCTATTTTTCGTGAACAAGCATTTTTCCCGTCGCGGGAATTGTACCCACCACCTCCGTGGTATATGAGATTTGTTCTGACTTACCCAAACACTTCACAGAGGCTGTCAAAATTAAAATACCTAATTAAAGTTAATGTTTTGGATACATTTTCGTGATCGTAAATTCAAGGCTTTTTTGTTAGGAAATAATGAAGCTCTGCTTTTGCGATACATATATTTAATTAACTACTGAAATTGCTTTGGTTCAATTATATGAACATAAATGAACGGATTTAAGTGAAATTCAGAATGGAGATAGCTAATACCCTTTTTTTACGTGAAACCGCGAGGCATAGGTAGTTTATAATACTAGTGTGATATGTAAACTAATTCACAATTATTGAGCCTAGGTCACCTCTAGCCGCTTCCTTATTTTTATAATATATTTTAATAGCTAGTTCTTCAAATATTTTAGGTTTGTAACAATACTAATTGCTTTGGAATGTTCTAATTGCAACGGCCTTGAAAGATAACAGAATTACAATGGTTAGGTACAGATGCTTTTTTTCGGCCAAGCAGCTCAAGCGGATTCTTGCCTCGGTAGCGGTTACGTAACTTGATTATCTTTTAATTATTAAAGTTTCAGTTTCATGATATACATTTTGCAACAAAAACTTAAATTTTGATGCAACTTCGAAGTCCAAGGGCAAATATCTGAAATTATATGGGACCACCTTGACGCTATACTGAAGTTCACCAAAATTTATATTCGTAAAAGAGAATTTCGAGGGTCGGTTTATAAATGACGGAGTTCTGAGGTAACAAACATAAAAAAATACAATCGAATTGAAAACCTCCTTATTTTTAATCGGTTAAAACCGAAACCTTAAAAAATATGCCGATTTAAATCTACTACCCTACTAATCCTGTCTACCTACTTATCCTATAACTTCTTACTAATTGTATAAATGTTTGTGAGGATGGATGGACGGCTGGATAGATGGATAAGTGGATGGATGTGTAGATGGAAGTTTGTTACGAAATCACGCAAAAACTACTGAATGGATTTAGATTAAATTCGGTAGATACTAGAGCTCCTTTTCGGAAAAGAACGTAGGATACTTTTGATCCCGGAAACCCGCGAGTGCAGCCGCGGGGAACAAGTTCAAAGACTTAAGTGCCATGGTACATTGGTACACGTATAATTTACATTACATGTACGAGTATCTCGTTGAGATCTATTTGGTACTGTGACAGTGTTCGAGATGATCCATTTACGACAAAGAATATCTATATACACTTAAACTAATCATATTCTGTTTTCCGTCGCTTATTATGCCTATGATGAAGATTGACGAAATCATATTTATATAAATTTACTATAAATCACACACTCTATATAGTTACTAATAACCGGCCAAGTGCGCAAGTGTGTAACTCGCGCACGAAGGGTTCCCTATCATTATCTATAATAAAACCGGCCTAGTGCGAGTCGGACTCGTGCACGAAGGGTTCCGTACCATTATCTATCAAAACGGCAAAAAATCATGTTTGTTGTATGGGAGCCCCCATAAATATTTATTTTATTCTGTTTTTTTAGTATTTGTTGTTATAGCGGCAACAGAAATACGTCATCAATGAAAATTTCAACTGTCTAACTATCACGGTTCATGGGAAAAAGCCTGGTGACAGACGGACAGCGGAGTCTTAGTAATAGGGTCCCGTTTTACCCTTTGGGTACGGAACCCTAAAAACTAACTACGTACAAAGAGAAACAATTGGACAACCTATTGACCATTAAATGATAGAAGATAGCCCAAATGTTCCAGCCCACTACCAATTAGCGTACCAAAGTTGCTGGCAGTCTTGCCGTTGCATCACTGACACGTTGAGGCAAATAAGTCCCAGCATTCTGATCACGCGTCGCATCAACCAGGCACTCTGACAGACTTTTGAATATACTATGAGCTCCCGATCCCCATGGACCCAAAGTTTCCGCACCAAACGGCTCAAATATGTTACCGCTACCGAGGTTAGCCTATTTGCGCCGTTTGAGCAGCTCGACCGAATAAGCCGCCGCGCCTGCCTTCTTCCACTTAAAAATGTGTGAAAACTGATTTTCTCTAACCTCGTACTCATGAAATATTTCTAAGTCAAAGTCAAATATCATTTATTAAATAGGCACAAAAGTGCAAAGGTTGCAAAAAGTATAAAGGTAAATAAAATTATAAATATGACAAGAAGTGCGAAGTTTGAATTACAAAGATGTCGTTTGAATGTATCAAACGCAAATCAAACGCAACAGGCGTGCGCGTGAGCAGTGACCTTCGTCGGTTTCATTAAACGAGAGCCTATGTTTATGATGTTATGTGACTCATGACGTGGAGGGACTTTCCTAGGGTCAACGTGACTTGTTTCTAATGAAGAGTTATTATATTTACTAGCTGCGCCCTACGGTTTCACCCGCTGTTTTCCAGGATAAAAAGTAGCTTATGTGTTATTCCAGGGTATCATTATCAGCCCATCACATTCCCACTGCTGGCCTTCTCTCACAGAGAGAGTATGGGCCTTTATCCACCACGCTGGCCCAGTGCGTGTTGGTGGATGAAACATGTCCTTGAATTTATGTGATTAATTCTTGGACTTCTTTTCCTTCACCGTTTTTAGAGCGAGTGTTAAATCCGCACATAACTTAAGAATGTCAGTGGTGCGAGGCCTGCGGAATTCGAACTTGGGTACGTCGGATCGAAAGTCGCACGTTCTCCCACTGAGCCACACTCGCGCTATTCCAGGGTATATATTATCTTAATTCCAAATTTCACTCAAATCCGTTGAGCCTTTACAGCGAAGAAGTAACAAACACACATACAAACTTTCACATTTATAATTACAAATTACAAATTTACAAATTATATACGAATCAAGTATATTTATATAAGATGTTTTTTTTATGATTAAATGGGCTCACGTTTGACAACAACTCACCTGATGGTAAGCGTAGTTGCGGTCTAAGGTGGAGCATGTTTGTCCTTTTTTTTTGCCTTGTGTAGATAATGCCCTGTTTTCATCGAGGATATATCGATTCTTAGTATCCTAAGACCGGACTGTGTAATATTAACGGACAGGTCTCATCGGAATAATAAAGCATTACCAATGTGAGCTCAACACGATATACGATTGGAGCTTGAGGGACAGTAGGTAGGCCTACTGGAGCTAAGACTACAATAAAAGCATATCTATGACCGCAACTTAGGCCTCCTTAATTAAAATAAAAAGTCAAACAATGTTTTTGCATATGCAGATAAGTAACCAACGTAACCAGATGCTTACTTTGACCTTTGTTAAAGTTATAGGTATAGTATGCCGGTGTTGACATATATCTTATTTTATTGCGTACTAAGACAAACCTCCTTTGGTTTTTGTGGTACTATAAAAATATTTTTGTACTACATAATAATTTTACCTACATGATAGTTTGTGACTAGCACATTTTTTTGAGAGAAGCCACTGGCTCTCGAAACAGTTTGAACTAGTTTGAGAGCTTATGGATTCACTACTACTCTGTAAAAATATCTAATGTCACAATAAATTATTATTGTTATTTTAATACTAATTGTTTAATAAATAAAAAAATACGTATGACTTGCATTTCATATCATGAGCATCAAGTCACCACTTCCAGTAAATGGGTGTAATAAATTGCATGCTTACACCTCTTCCTCTACATTTAACGACCACTTCGCAAATAAAAATTGAGTGCGGGTTTTCCTCAAAACTAAGCAGTTATTACATAATCTTCATTATTTACTATAAGCATGAAAAAACAGTTTTTGCTGAAACTACAAAAACAAGCTTAACTGAAGAAACGCGGAAGCTAAAAAACTAAAATAACAACTCTTAATTAACAATATAAATATTATACTTTACTTAATGGTTATTTGATGTATATTGGTTAGACGGTGCGGGTATTCATTCCCGCCACCGAGTCAAAAGTACATTAAAAATAAGTGCAAGTAGTTATATAAGTACTTATATTATAGTAAGACCTTGGTATTTATAGTTTCTGATTCCTATAATCATCATCATCATCATCATCAGCCCATCACGTTCCCACTGCTGGGACACGGGCCTTCTCTCATAGAGAGAGATTCCTATAATATGATTGAATAATTAAATAATTAATGAATTTTTCGTATTTTCTTCACTAACAATCATGTAGTTATGCTGAAGTAGACATTATGTAATGTCGCATTCAATATACGCATACTTTTATTTAAGAGCCAAAGTTCTTATGATGTAAAGTTTTGGAGCTGTTTTTAACTGACTTCAAAAAGGAGAAGGTTCTCTATTCCTTTTTTTTTATGTTTGTCACCTCAGAACTCCGTCATTTATGAACCGATTTAACAAAAACTTTTTGCGTTGGATTCAATGTAGCTACAAAGTGGTCCCATATAAATTTCATCGATATTTGACCTTGGACTTCGAAGATGCGTTGAAGTCGGTTTTTTTATATAATGTATCGATATTAAGAAAATATTTATACCCACAAATAAAATTTACTTTTACTCTTTTCATAAAATCTCTTTTAATAAAATTTACTCTACAGCGTTATGCAACGCAAAAGTTCCTTCTCACAAAAAATAAACCTATCTGATATAAATCTAGTTATAAATAGATGTTCCGACTGCATCGGCATTGTCGCTTTTCTTTACAAGTATAGCATTATGAACGTAAGATACTTTGTAACCAATTTAATTAATTAATTAGCAAATTATCGATGAAGTAAGACATCAAACAGTATATTAGGCCTGATTCACACGATCTAAATTTTGCAGCTCTACATTTCAAAAACAAAAAAAGTGCAATAAAATAATTGTATTTTGGTGGTATTATAAAGTAAAAACTGTTAATGCAAAATGCAGCTCGTCTGAAGTTGCCATTATTCTAAACAATAGTAGTTTCTTAGCACGCGAAGTGACTGGGAGGTTGGAAATCAACACCACAGAATAAAAAACAGTTTCACTTGCGTTTGTCTGCAAATCAGGGGACCTACTATCTTCTTCAAAATAATTTACCTCGGACCGTTCTACCAAAGAAAACTAAATATTACTACGGTTCTACTGTCATTTACATTTGCACTGTAAAGAACCTCCCTTTTGCTTGATGCTGATCAATGACATTGTATAAGACTGGAAGAGATCGCTTTCAGCGATAAGTCGGCCCACTGTACTTTTATTTGTTGTTTTCATGTACCTACTGATTATTTTTATTTGGTGTACAATAAAGCATTTTTTTTGTATTCGCTTGTCTCAATTCTCTAACAGTGACCCATCTTTTCACCACATAACTCAAGTAAAATGGCCCTTTCAAGAACCGATATAATAATTTTGGTATGAAAGTTTTCGTTAGTAGTCGCCGCGATCTCGCAGCGTAAACTCGCCCTGATGAAGGACATCGGATATGCTCGAAACCAAGGTAGACTAATTCGACAAACTACGTGAGTCCTAGGCGTTTTATTAAATATTTACAACCAATATAATTAATAAATAATAATAATAAATAAATCATTTGTTTATTTCTCTTTACAAAGATTCAGGTGCAGTCATGGGCTATACATAATTTTTAAAAACAGTGCTAGTTTGTAAGAGCTGGTGCCTGACGTAGGTTTTTGGAAAACCTGTACAAATCACCAGGGCCCTCCCTCAGTGTGAACAATAAGAGAAACTTGATTTAGAAATAAGGTGGATCAATTTCTTAACAGCTGTGCCATTCGTCTGTAGTTTGCTATATATTTTTTAGAGAAAAAACAAAAACCGACTTCAATGTATCTTCGAAGTCCAATGTCAAATATCGATGAAATTTATATGGTATGACTTCGTAGCTATACTGAACCCAGCGCAAAAAGATTTTTCCAAATCGGTTCATAAATGACGGAGTTCTGAGGTAACAAATATAAAAAAAATTGTAATATTTAAAAGCAATTAAAAAATATATACAACCCAACAGAGAACCTCCTCCTATTTTGAAGTCTGTTAAAAACTGGTGAAATGAAACATTTTCCGCTAGGAGTAATAGCTTTCTGTGGTAGCCCCTCAGCTTGCACAATTCATCTGCATGCGACTATTAACTATAGACAATTTGTTTACAATTCTTAATTGATAACTATGGACATTTAGGTATTGTATTTCATCGATTATCTTGTGTAGGAGCTACCTAGAACGTAATTATCGTGTCAAGCTGGACATCTAGTATTTCTAGATTCTGATAACCACAATCGGTGGGGCGTGACGACAGAAAAGAAGTCTTGTGATGCATTTAGCGGATTATAGTTTTGCGAGAATTTGGGTAAAGCAAAAAATAAGATGACTTTACTGAAATCGACGTGTATGTTTAGAGTTGATTTATTTTCTCATAGAAGCTAAAATACTTGATGAATTTTAATATTTGTCTAAATTTACCTATAATATATGAATACCAGTAACGGTTAATTATTATATGCTATATAATTTATATATCGCAGTACCAACAGGTACTTTTACAAAATAATCCGAGACTATTAACTATTACTAATTTAGCAATAAATACTTGCTATGGATATACAGGGTGGATTTTTGAGATGGGACACTAAGAGCATTTTTTCGCTGACTGTACTTTTTTCCAAAATCTGTGAATGCGGTTCAGAATGTCTAAGTATATATTTATTAATACTAAACTAATAATGATTTAAGTATATATTTATTATGTAAATATTTAAGTATATATTTTATAATTAGGCTTGCAATATGTATGTATATATTAAGTTTATGTGGTTTATTATTTTCCATTACACACTTTACTGCAACGCTACCATTTTTTTCTTGCACGTCCTGGATGACTGGTAGAAAATGCTATCTAGCATTAAGTCCTCCATGTACAAACTGTTTTGTAAGTATAAATAAATAAATAAATATCTAAAGAAGTTATGGATGGTCTCCCAGGAACGTTTTCCTATAACTATAACGGTTAATGCTTGGACTTGGACTTGGACGGATACTGCCCCTAGTGCCCCGTCTCATAAATCCACCCTGTATCATATCATATATATAAAATTCTCGTGTCACAATGTTAGTTACCTTACTCCGAAACGGCTTTACTGATTTTTACCAAATTTTATATGCATATTCAGTAGGTCTGAGAATCGGCTACTATCTATTTTTCATACCCCTAAGTGATAAGGGTTACCCTAAACATTTTTTTTTAATTTATACGGCAAAACAGCGTTTGCCGGGTCAACTAGTATTATATAATAAAATATATAACTAACTTTAGCTTCTAGACATGTTCTGGTTATGACTAAGCAGATAAAATCCTGGCGCCCTTGTATCGAATATTATCCTATTACATTACGAGTAGAATTGAGATCACGTGCTCTTAGAACAGCTGTGGGATGTCTAACATTAGGTACACTGGATTGTTTAGAAATGCGAATAGGTATATACGATGTAGTTCATGTAGTTTCCAACTCACCTACCTTATAATTCAATTTATAACAAAATAAACCGACTTCAATTCGATGTATCTTCGAAGTCCAAGGTCGAATATCGATTAAATTTATATGGGACCTCATTATAGCTATACTGAGCTCAATGCAAACGGACGGAGATCTAGGTAACAAACATAAAAATGCAATCGAATTGAGAACCTCCTCCTTTTGTGAAGTCAGTTCAAAACCCCTCTGAACCGTCAAAGAGCTCAACAGTAATGTCAGACTCTAAATTTAATAACCTTTGCTTACTAAATCATAGATTAAAATATGATTATTGATAAGTTATAACGGTACTGATTGGTACACTTAATTCGTATATAAAGATCCGTAAAATCAAATATTTTACCTATCTACAACCAACGAAAAACGTCGTTGGTTGTAGGTAGGTAAAATATTTGATTTTACGGATCTTTATATACATATTATAAAACATTTTTGTAGGTAGGTATGTGGTAAACACACCTTTCACGGGTCCGACAGGGTATTTGTAAATACCTATAGCTATATGTAAATGAAAATATTCTCTTGTGTGAATACCAGTGCTTAGTCTTTCTTGCGAGGTTTGAGTGACAGAGCTCAGGCGTCCTTTAGCTTTTTCTTTCCTTTAGCTTTTTTATGATTCTTCTTCTTCGTGTCGATGGTTCATAATATGTCGATGGTCCATAATGGTCAGCTAATTAAAAAATAAACGTGTTTCTAAGTACTTTTCTTTGCAGTAGGTACCTGATCTAGGCGGCGACGCGGCGGTGGTTTAACATAATAACCTGAATACTAAGACGACAATACAATTATTTCTTTTATATTAGTTTCACCTCTTACTGGAATCCGAAATTCAGATAGCTAGCTGGTCCTTAGTTCTTAGTATTCTAAGTAGCTACATCCTTATCCTCATTGGCAAAATATAGGTGGCTCAGGTGGTGGCTTACTTCCGTCAAGGAAAACGAATCCCGGAAAACATTTTGTTCTGATTTTGCGAAACGGAATAATTAATCAGTTAAGACAACAGGTAACTACTGTACTAATAGGTACCTTGAACGTGTAGTGCTGTAGTGAACACAAAACCAAAACTACCAGGAATTTGGCAATAAAAATAAAAATAAATACATTTTATTTATCTTCGCACGTAGGTACACATTTTTGGATTACATTAATACAAATGTAAAATAGGCCCTAATGATTTAGATATCTTATTTTAATCAATGTTTGTGCTCGGTTGACAATGTTTGGTTTTGGTTGTCAAATAAAAGAAACAAAGAAAGAATTTTTTTTGTTCAAAACTGCACACAACAACACAAATACACGGGTTCTTCAACAAAAACAATGTATACAATAATTAAAAGGCGTCCGTGTACGTAGATAGCTTGTAGCTAGGGTACGTAGAAATCAATGGCAAATTAAAGCAATTACAAAATATACCCTGATTGGAAAGTATATTTTTGCGGATTAAAAATTAGCCTATGTCTTTTTTCAGGATATAAATATATATATAACAGTGACCGGTGACCTTAATTCTGTGTTTTATATTTAATTTCATTTTTTAATTTCATTTTTTAATTTTGTTGTAGGTTAGTTTAGTTTTTGTCATTCTGTATGTTTGTGCAGAGAATCATTGTATATTTGAAGAATTAGAGTTTGTTGTATATATATATATATATATATATATAATATAGATAGGTTTTCGCGTGATTGAGTAACAAACATCTCTCTATCCATCCATATAAACTTTCGCGTAGGACAGTAGCATCAGTAGGATAGGATTAGGCAGAATGCATGCTCAAGGCAAAACAATAAACGCTATTCATATGTTGGTAAAAACGCTATAAAGTTGGGGTTACAGTTCGACTCTGTACCATTTTGTTGTACCATTTTTAAAATTACATCATATCCTGCTAATATTAGATATGCGAAAGTTTGTGAGGATGGTTAGATGGATGTTTGTTATATAATCACGCGAAAACTACTGAACTAATTTAAATACAATTGCATGTAGATACCCGAGGGTCTAGAACAGGACAAAGGATATTTTTTATCCCAGAAAACATAAATTTGGGCTCTACTTCTCCGCTAAACAATTGCCATTAACAACAATTAATAGACTTTAAGCAATTAGAAAAAAATGATTATTTTCACAAGACATCCAATAACAATCTGACGTATTCTCTTTCATTATGATTGAAACTTGAAGATTACCTACGCTGGAGCAATCGAATAAATCTTCCGTCAACTATGCCATTGTTTATAATTTCGTCCCTCCGATTGCTTGACACAAGGCGTCACAGTTCTTGGTTAATTCCAGCCAGTGAATGCAATATAAATGGTCCTGTAGCTGCATGTCTCCGTCACAGCCCAACAAAGGGTCACTCAGTGTTGACGAAGGATAATCACGGTGAGCATTATCATTTATCAATATTCATTAGGATTAATATTCAAGGTGTAGAACAGTTAGCTTTATGGTCAGTACTGACTGCTGCGATTGTGTTTAATGGAAAGCAATTTCAACTATATGGGGTCGATCAATCGTTTGCTTGTCACAGCGGTTTATGCGTTCTATAATGAGCATAACATACGTAAACTACAAAACTTTACGTGCATAGATAGTGATGAATCATATGAAAAATAATACTGTATCTTTTTATAGATGTACCTACATTATTTACACTGCTAAACATGGCAGTGCTGGAATTATTTGATTGAGATATCGATATATTTTTTTTAATAAAGTTTCTTTATAAGACACCTTAATAACATTATGATTCATAATTCATTTATTAAACAATTTGTAACATGTACACAAAACCAAAGCGTTACAATGATCTAGCCTAATAAGTAATTTGAGTTTAACTTAAGCTAAATCAAATCGATAATTTGTACAATATATTTTGATATTTTTTTAACTCTATTTCTATCGGTCACCAACTGAGTTCTTTCGTGATCATGGCGCTTGTAACGGTGCCGAAAAATCTAAAAATTAATACTAATAATAAACATAGTCAATATCCCGTAATAATGCACGCACAGTATATATCTTGATATTTTTTTTGGAATAAGAGCTATAAGATTAAACCTTAAGAATTTTTAGCAATATATATTTAAAACTTTCGAGTCATGCTTAGGTCGCCTGTTGTAATTATTAGCTTATATTGCAAAGGAGCGAATTATTTATATATTTCGATTTCGATTATATAACCCGAAGTAGGTTGTGCGTAAAAGTGCACACATCATTACACTAGTGCCTACATACGCTGTCATTAAAATGATATAACGCTTCGTCAGATCTCTTCGAAGCCTATAGTTAAATCACTCATGCTATGTGTGACTTAGTATAAGATGATAGAGCGGGTGCTCTATAATTAACTAATGCATGTGGAAACTTCTTAAGGCCGTAATCATACTTACAAATAGGAGTATGACAGCGAAACCTTAGGCCGTAACCACACATGTTGCTTTTAGCATCCAAGATTGGGGTTTATGCGATCGAGTAGCAAAGTAGCGCGTTTTAGCATCAGCGACCTGCTTGTTTTTGGTTGCCACAAAATATAACTTTGAAGCGCGTTTCGATCGCGGTATCAAAATCGTTACAATTGATCTTCAATAGTCTGACTTGACTTGTAAAGACACGGAAATTTTCGGTATACCTTCAATTTTATGACTAAGAAAAATCTTAGTTTTTATAATACCTAATCATTTTATAATATTAGTAGTATTGATAACGCTATGTTATTTGCCTAAGTGATGTTAATTGCTTAGGTAAAATCCTGGAACTAGAATGCACGTTTCATTGCTATGTTAGATAACATCTAACAGAAGGTTACGCGTCTAGTGTGCAACTACGAGGAACAATAATAGGTTCATTATTATACAAACAAGACAATAAAACAATGGCTAATCAAAGTAATTAAGCAGCTTGCACTAAGTATTTGTATGTCCGTGAACTTATTAGAATATTCCCATCTATTGTTTATAGTAATACTTAGGAGATACAGGTATCCGAAGTGTCTACATAATAATCAATATAGACATATAATTATATAGCTATATGATTATTTAAAAGTATTACCTAGCTTCATGCATGGAAAGAAGCATAGCTAATATTTGTAAAAATACCAATAATAATGCTAATATTTTTATAGTTTTGAGATTCCAATCGATTGTTACTTACCCTAACATATATAATATAATATTATTGTAATATAATATTGTTACCTAAGCTAACATAATATTGATAGATTTGGATAGAATAACAGACCATTGAATCATGGAGGCCATCGCCCTCCGGTTAAAGGAATACAAACATGTTATAGCTAGAAACACTTCTTACTTTCAGATTCAAAATGAAGCTGATACTATTGATAGCGCTCACATGCGTAGTCGCCATCGCATACGGAAAACCAGCCACCAAATACACCGACAAATGGGACAATATCAACGTGGATGAGATTCTTGAATCCCAGCGCCTCCTGAAGGGCTACGTAGATTGCCTGCTTGAAAGAGGTCGTTGCACTCCCGACGGCAAAGCCTTAAAGGAGACCCTACCCGACGCGTTAGAAAACGAGTGCTCCAAATGTACTGAGAAACAGAAAGCTGGCTCCGACAAAGTTATTAAGCATTTAGTCAACAAACGCCCTGAGCTATGGAAGGAGCTATCTGTGAAGTACGACCCCGAGAACAAGTACCAGGTGAGGTACAAGGATATTATTGAATCTGCGAAGGGTAAGGCGTAAGCGATGCTTTATTATGTAGTCAAATGAAGCAAATTTTGAAACAAGGTTGAGAATAACCTAAGCTTTAATTGGATATTAATGTAGATGTGTAATAAAGTTTATTGTACTCATATGCTTTTGTTATTTATGTTCTTAACGCCACGACCTAAACACATATTGGAAATCATATTACAATTCCATTTCAATTCATTTATTGACCAAATAATGACAATGTACGTTATATCAGGGATGTCAATATTATACAAAATTACTTAATTAATTACAATCTAATTAAAATAAGATTTTTGAATATAGGCGTATATGAGATAAGAAAATGAACGTGTCTGCCTTTCAGCATTTCGTCATAAGTTCGTTTATTGTAAACACAGCAAACACTTTCCCTTTATTAATCCTATTCAATATTCACTATTGTTCGTGTAACTGGTATTTATTCAAATCTTAGTTAATGCATGTTTCATATACATTAGGCAAAGTAGAGTAGTAGTATATAGGTACTTAAATTTATAGCAAAAGTAGTAGGTACAGTTCCAGATACCTATACAGTTAATCCATTTCTTATTGTCACTTTTCAAAGACATTTTACAAGCTTTGATTTAACTTGCAATGGACGTATGTATGTAACTATGTCTGTCCGGACGAAATCTTGCCAGCTGAATCAGAACCACTTCCTCTTGTCTTACGAAGTTGAAATTTTGCATACTTATCAAAGTCTGATGACTGATGATTATGGTGGCCAGCCAGCTGATCTGATGATGGAGACGGAAGGAGGGCAATGGAGCTCCTTAACGGATAATTTTATTGTAAACTAGTATTCGGGCTCATTTTAATCTGCTCGTGATTCCAATTACGAATTTGTTAAAAGCTTGTCAAATATATTTTTCAACAAAAAACATACACGAGAAGAAAAGTACAAAAGAGCTTATACCTATTCATATTATCAAGTGAATTTCTCGATATCTCTATAAATTCCTAATTATTCCCAGCAAGGAACTTGTCAAAGGACTCCTTGTACTTGTTGTCCTTATCGTATTTGTCGGTGAGTTGTTCCCATGCCTTTGGATGTCTCTCCATGACCGCTCCGATGACCTTCCGGATCAGCTGCTTCTGCTTGTTGGTGCATTTGCCGCACGTAGTCTCCAGCGCTTCGGGTATCACTTCTGCGAATAAAACAATAATGAAATAACATAAAAGACAGTGAAATAATATTTTTGAAATCAACGTCTAATGACATTAGGTACTTGATTGTTTTTATTCTTGGCATATATAAATGATTTACCCTTTGTAGTTAAAGACCTTGCAGATATTGTTCTGTTCGCTGATGATACATCGATAATTTTTAAAGTAAATAGAAAGGACAGTGAATTGGCGCATGTGAACTACGTATTGGATGTTGTTTCGAAATGGTTCTCTGCGAATAATTTGTTACTAAACGCGAAAAAGACAAAATGTTTAAAGTTCTCTTTGCCTAATGTTAGACATGTAGAGCCAAACGTAATGCTCAATAGTAATAAACTCGATACAGACAAAGCGACGGTATTCCTAGGTATAGGCATAGACTCTAAGTTGCAGTGGGGTCCTCATATTGATGCTCTATCTGGAAAACTTAGTTCTGCTGCATATGCGGTTCGTAAAATTAGGCAATTAACGGATATAGCTACGGCTCGGTTAGTTTACTTTGCATACTTCCACAGCATAATGTCATATGGCATTTTGCTGTGGGGTTCTGCTGCGGATATAGATACTATTTTTATATTACAAAAGCGTGCGGTTCGCGCGATTTACGAGTTGGGTCCACGTGACTCGTTAAGGGATTTTTTTAAGCAAGTTAATATATTAACTTTACCTTCTTTATATATTTATGAAAATATAATGCATGTTCGCAAAAACTTCCAAAAATTCAAAGTAAATAGTGACCATCATAACATTAACACTAGAAATAAGGATAGGATTGTTGTACCTAGGTATAGATTAACTAAAACGAATAAGTCCTTTATGGGCAACTGCGTACGTTTTTATAATAAAATTCCAAAGTGTATAACGGAGCTCACAGAAAGTAAATTCAAATTACGCATTAAGAATGTTCTAATGAGAAAAGCATACTACACTGTTCGTAATTACATAGAAGACAAAGATGCTTGGAACATTCCACTTCTGCAAAGTAACCAACTGGCACATAAGAAACATAACATTATAAAATCCCAAAAAATTGTAACAAAATCTCTAAAAAAAAAAATGCCCCTCAGTTTCTTGCCGTATCTTCTGAGTAGTGGTTCTTTTTCCGATACGGTGGTAGAGTCATTGTGATAATTTGACGTTCATAAGTGCGTCTGTGATGCCAAAATGATTAAAGAGATTTTGATTTTGATTTTTTGATTTTTTTGATAACTAATGACGACGAGACGTCTAATGACGGCAGACTGAAGTATATTAATGCGTAAGCCTTTATCTTAATTTAATATTTGATTTTATAATAGCAGCGTGCGGCTGCTTGCAAATGTCTATTCGCTTGATAAGTAGGTATATAAAGGTTAATATTGGCATTATTGGGCAATCAGCTCGCTCTAAAAACGGCGAAGGAAAACATCGTGAGGAAACCGGCACGTATAATAATATATCAAAAATATTTGAAGACATGTGACATCCACCAACCTGCACTGGGCCAGCGTGATGGAGTATGGCCCATACTCTCTCTACGAGGGAAGGCCTGAGTCCCAGCAGTGGGAACGTAATGGGCTGATGATGATGATGAGGCAATCAGCATTTTTTGTAACACAACAACAACAAAGACAAACAGTACCGAAACACGAAGTACACCAGCGGGTCTCCGTAGTCTGATGATTTCCCAAAATAATAATATCTTATTGTTGTTCTGTTGTTATTTTCAGGACTCTTAAAGCTAATCAGTAAACCATTTTATGTCTCGCCTAGCCACTACGCTCGTTGGGGTCACCAATGGGATGGGTGACCGTTTGTGTGGTATTTACAATTGAGAAAACTAAACTGACAATGCTTCGGAAGACACAGTCCCGATCGTTGGACAACAGCAGTTAGGTCATGTCAGAGACTTTCGGGGGGTCTGTGACTCCGACTCAAGGGTTGGACCCACACCCATACGAGAAAAAAAAAGAAGACTAACTTAGACATAAATATACAAAACATTTTCTAGGTGGTATGACTCTCGTAAGCGAGAAGCCGTCTGGACAGGTACCACCGCGCTTTACCAGTTATTCTACGGCCAAGCAGTAGTACGCAAACATTACTGTGTTCCGGTTTGAAGAGCATTGCAGCCATACATATATGAGATAATATCTGATGTCTCGGCGTGATGAGCGCAATACTTTTTATGATATTAAAAGTTATAAAAAAATTGTGTTTCGGTTTGAAGGGCATAGCCAGTGAAATTACTGGGCATTTTGAGACTTAGGACTATTGTATCGGGGTGACGAGCGCAGTGCAGTGCCGCAGAGGATTTTACTAAGCAATTACGCAGCAATTACTAAGCAACACAACAGTTTCAACACCACCCTTCTGGGTGGTGTTGAAACTGTTGTGTTGCTTACCATCAGGTGAACGACCTGATCGTCTCGTCATTATGTAACATTAAAAATCTTATTTATAATAGTCATGAAATTATACTTACTTTTGAAATCTTTAGCGTCTGGCGTGCAAGGTCCCTGGTCTAAGAAGCACTTTGTATAGCTGAGTAAGATCCTGTCATTCTCTATCAAAGGTTGAACGTCGAAATCATCATATTTAGAACTATAGAAGTCTGATGCCACTAATGTTAGGAAAGATGTTAGCAAAACAATTATGAGCATGATTCACTCCTATTTTATAACTTTCCTAGATAGTAAACAATTTCAAGATCAAGTCGTATGTTGGTCGTATGTTTTTACTTGTTTTTTTAAGTGTCTGTTTGAAATAGTGGCAGTACTAGGACGTGCTTTATTATAACTGAGGAGTGGAGAAAAACCAACATGTATATAAGGAGTTGTTTGTCATTGTCTGTAAACACATAATCCCTAACAATTAGAATGTTAGTAGAGTCGTTCATGTCGTGTGTACAATCCTAATTTGCTTATTATAGGATTAACTACCGGTTTTTTGTGATGTTACGTATGCAAAGCAGTATCTGTATATGTATATGTCGCAGGGGTATGATAAAAACAGAGATTTAGTCAATTCACTAAGTGATTTGACCAAAATACGGAGGATGTTAAAATAACAACACGATTTTATCATTTCCCTAACCAACATCTAATGATTTGAACAAATACCAGATCTGATTACGTGAAATGACAAAAATAACATGTCAGTTCTGTCGCAGGGGAATGAGGATACCAGGGACTAAGCGAAATTCCTAGGGATACCACGATATCACGGTATAATCATGTATTGGAAGGACTACTTCTCCGTCGTCCATCTGGTTCTTACCCAGAATGTATATAAAAAGCGTGGAGCGAAGAGATAACAAAGCAAGAGTTCTGGCGAGAGCCCATTTATTAAAACTGTACGTCGTGTCCCTAGGGATTTCGTGAAATCCCTAGGGACACGACGTACAGAAATCCCTAGTATTCTCATTTCCCTGAGACAGGTATTTATTCAAGTCACTAGATTTTCTTTAGGAAAATGATAAAATCGTGTTGATATTTTAATATCCTGCGTGATTTGGTCAAATCACTTAGGGAATTGGCCAATTCTCTGTTTTTATCATATCCCTGTAACATATATAAAATTCTGGTAATGGCTCAGATGGTAACTTTGGTACTCCGGAACAAAACATTAAAGATATAACATACCTTTAGCCTGGGTTTATTGAAACAGTAATAATTATGTTATTCAATTCCGCTATTAAATGATGGTGTGGCAACATTTTGGAGCTTTCAGGGTAGGTAACTTTTCCCTTGCAGTGAGGAAGTTTTGTTCTAAGGAAACATTGGGTGCACTTTTGAGAAAATAAAGGCGAAATGAAGTAAAATTAGGTACATTTGATATACAAATATATAACAAAAATACAACATGGTAATAAGGTGCGTTTTATGAATGAGTTTCAAATTATAACTTCGAACCTTTTTGATCCCGAAATTCATTTAAACTTTTTAATGACATGCTTCAAAATGTTTATTATGTCAGTAAAATGTAAAGCCTGTCACACACTACGCAGATATGGTAATATTTTATCTGCGTATAATAACTGAAAGTATCACACACTTCGCAGATACGATAATATACGAAATTATACATTCACACGGTATCCTTCAAACTATACAATTCAAACTGACATCTGATTCTGACTGACTGGGGAGACGGGTCTGAGCAGCCGCTCAACTGCCGTCTCTCTCTAGGTCTATGTGCTTTATCTTACGCCACATCATCGCTTCACATCAGGCGCGATAGTAGCCAAACATGGATCTATTAAGCGTAAAAAAAAGCTATAGGTATTATACTTGTTTTTTGGTGCGGATCGTATATACAGTATGTTACATTGAGTTCGATTCTTGATTTATTTGACAGATCCTCAGAAGAAGATTCTGGTTTTGAATACCGCGCCTTCTCACGCCTTCTCACTTTCGCGTGCAAAACAAAATGTATAAATTAAAAAATATATATTTGTTTACGCAGATAACATCTGACCATCTTTAGATATATGTCGGTGCCTACAAATACTTGACGAGCTGTCTGCTTAGTGTGCGGTGTTCCTTTGGTTTAGTATAGAGAGCGATATTGACAGATACGCGCTCACATACAGATATCTTACCGTATCTGCGTAGTGTGTGATACGCTTAATCCGATGTACGTAGTATACTTTCTTTTTTTTTCTTTCCTCTTAAGACTAATGACATTAACATCTATGACTTAATCACTACGTTCCTTAGGATTTTTGTAAACGATTTTTAGTAGTTTTTGTTACTTTTGTGATAATTTAACATCATGCCTATAGACTGCCAGCGATCGACGTCTGGTGGAAAGGGCAACAACGGGATGTTTATAGAAAGAGACCCAAATATATGTGCAGCAGGTATACCATCTCAACAGGCTGATGAATCTGTGGCTGATGCCCTACAGCATTACCTGCTGAAGGATGAAACGGACGCCCTAATCAGCGATGCATTAATTCCATCTCCCAAACCAAGGCCGCTCCCGCCGCTTCGACATCCTATACCTTTAGATAGACGTCACGCAGGGCCAGAGTGTGATGTTGCAAAACTCATAAATCCACCCATGAGAACTAAATTCGTTACGCTCGTAGACGACATCAAAGACACCGTCTACTCATCCTATTGGAAGAAAGCACTTGGTAAAGTGCAGGACCCCGTCCCCATGTTACCAGAAGGATTCGATATATATGGTACGACTTTTGGGAAAAAGACACCCTACCACGGACGACTTTACGACATTGTCATGCCAAAAATACCGTATCCCGATAATACACCACGTTCAAAACAAGCTGGCGTTCAAACAGACCGCCACTATTGTTCTCCTGCCTTTGACTCAAACCTCACTTATGGTTACAGAACATTCCTCGATAAACGAGGCACTTACGCAAGATGCTGTGTGACGGATGACAGAATCATTTTGGGAAATGCTAATAAAACAATAATAAACTCGGTTCTCTCCAGTTATCAAGATGCAAATATCCCAAGGAGTGGGCAAGTCTTAGCACCAAATGACAATATTAAAGATGTACCGGAAGGATACTCATTTGGCAAACTTAAGCCTCCAGATAATCTGCCCGAGTGTTTGACGACGTGTGAAATAAACTTAGGTCGAGAAGAGTTTAAAAAATGCTTGAAAGCTCTTAATACGCTTAAGAAGGTCCTTAAAACAAAAGTTCTTCCTACGTTTTTCCAGGACTTCTACTTGAATTTGAAATACTTAGACAAACAACATACAGGTTGGCTTCCAAAAGATGTAGTCTATAAATTTTGTGGCACTCGGTTTATAAGGTTTGATCCTAAATTGATAGAACCGTTACTTTCAATGTGGCGTGCTTTCGACGGATCGAATATTGAGTATAAAACATTCGTCCGTGTGATTAATTACCGAGAACCATCGCTAGTAATGCCTAAAGTATCGGACATACCAGATGATTGTCTTGATTTTAAGACAACGTATACAGAGATGGTAAAACCTAACAAAGAACCAGATCTCAGTCAGATGGCAGGTGTGCCGTCAGGAAGATATTTCGATACGGATTATCCAGTCACTCCAGAGCGATGCTGCAGAGCTGACAGGATATGCCTACCTCATGAGTCCGATATGAAAGCCTGCCTAAACCCAAGCATTTTGACACTGCTTCATGTTAGTCATCGAGATATGTACGAGAAACGAGAGCCTCATGTTGTTAGGAGAGTTTTTGAAGCACGCAATGAAAAGTTCACTGATGACCAATTCAATACCATTTGGGATGCAGCGAAAAAGTATCATTCGCAAGGATGGGTTTGTTACGAAACCTTTCGAAGAGCAATGGAAGAAGTCACGAATCCTAAGCAGTCAGAAAAGAAGTAAAAGGAAGGACATTAAAATATTCCAAGATCTATTATATATCATAAAATATAAAATTTAATTGTCATAAAAATACTTGATTTAAAACATGGAAATATAATAAAATTTACTCTATATTTGTTTAAAGAGTGCGTAGCCGCAAATATGTTTATGTTGTTATTACTGAGCACTGAGGAAGTCTTTGAAGGCCTGCTGGTGTTTGCCCTCGGGGTCGTACGTGGCCACGAGCTCTTTCCACAGCTCCGGGTGTTGTTTCTTCACTTCACGGGCCAGCTGCTTTCCCATTTGCTTCTGCTTATCAGTACATTTGGCACAGCGCGTCTCTAATGCTTCAGGTAGTTTTTCTGAAACGAACGACACAAATAGTTTATCTAAGTTTATTTGTTTTTATTATTATACACGTGAAGAATTGTTGGCGCATAAAATCTGAATGATTCACAATGAATTCGTAGAATCGATGCTCTTGTACACAATATTTATATAAGTTATGTCTAACCGAATAACAGAGTGAATAATACAACAGAACAAACGCCGCACCCGGCCCAGGCACGTGTTCTGCGCTTAAACCTGATCAGGCGTCTGGTAAAAGTTTAATGGCAGGTGTACGGTGTACCATCATGAAGATATTTCGATATGACGTATCCCGTTATGCCCCCAAGGATTTGTAAGGCAGATATACGTATAGTATATTTACCTGAAGAATCGATGCAAAATCCTTTACACATTATTTAAATGAAGTTGTCATATGCAAGCTAATATGATAAAATGACATGTATTGACAAGCCATAATGTAGTTCACATTACTGTTATGTAATGTGTATGTTTAACATTATGAAAATAAAAAAAACCATTTCATTTAATTTATACCTTAGGTCCCTAACGTGTTCACACTGCTCGGTGAGAGCCACCGGAACATGTACGCACAGAGAACGCCTGCAGTTGTAAGAAACGTGTTTGAAGCAACCAGGAAAAGGTCACGTATTCGAAACTGGAATAATGCCAAAAAACATTACTCTAAAGAAAATAATCAGCTCGAAACCTTTCGCAGAACTTTTAATGGAGTTGCTGCGGATGCTCTTGTGGCAAGACTAACCAGCGCGGTACACCCACTTCTTTACAAGATATTAATCAAACCGTAAAGATATATACGCGCGTAGTATTGATGCTACTGGATAGTAAAAGTCCACAACAGGTAGTTAAAATAGGTGCGTCATGGGGTGTCGGGGTCCTCGTCTGCCCAAGGTCGCGCGATCGATAGCGGAGTACGAGTAAAACAGTAGTGCATAAAACATTATGGTGTCTCACGTGCGAAACAAGGATACTCATAGCGCTCAACTAAAATAAAAAAATATTCCTAGTCAGGATCAGGACTAGGCATGTGTGCCTCTTTGTACACAGTCAAACTTGGCAAGCGTCCGAGTTGACTAAGAAAATGTATGTTACAGATTTACGAATGTAGGTTACCTTCTGGAATACCAAGATACTTTGGCGCCGTATATAGTAGGCAGAGCATGAGGGTTCTGACGTCACACCCTGCAGATATTTAGAGACAGATTGCGTGAAGGTAAGTGCCCGTATTTTGAAGGGTTTGTTTTTAGCGTAATGTCGTACGGTAGTAATGCAACATGTGGTTGACAAAATAAACATGTACGTATTGAATTGTATTCAATGTGTTGATGCACCTATACCTATTTTTGAATACCATTTTTCTAAAATATAATTAATTAATAGTTAACGGTGCAGATAAGAAATAAATTTAGAAGTTGATATGAAGGACATAAAATTCAATTTAATAGTCTAGAATTGCATTAGTAATAATAATTTATATCTCATAAAACACTAATAAATTTACTTAAAATGTCTTTGTTTTATCTCTTACCTTTTACTTGTTTAACTTCAGGCGTGCACGGACCTTTGTTCAACAAGCATTTCGCGTAGGAGTTAAGCAACCTACTATTGCTCAGCACTTCGGTGATGTCGAAGTTATCGCCGATATCTTCGTACTTGTCTTCGGCGAACACCGCTGCCGCCAAGCACAGAGCAATGATTACTAGTTTCATTTTTAATACGCACAACTAATTACGTATGATGCCTCGACGTCGTTCGTGAACGATATGCTCTACCTCAATCTCAAAGCCATATATATATAGGAAGAAATCAAGACACTAGTATGTAATAATAATTCCTGGAAACGGAAGACAACATTACAAATATGTTGCTACAAATTATATGTAGGTATGTTTGTATGATTATCGTTTGATCGATATAGCTAACTTATGCATATTTAATGTATGCGCTGTAGTGCATTTAACCTCAGCTGACGTTTGTACGCACATTATAATTGTCGCATCTATTATAAATTACCAAGGAAAAAACCGATAAAGTGTAGTTTTTATTACATTAATATCAAGTACCACTTAAATAATTAAATTAATGATATAAATAGTTTATAAATGCATGTTTTTACAAGGGTCAATTGTTAAACCTTATCGTTTGTGTCAGTCATATAGTAAGAAGTTGGTTTCCTTAAACTAATTGCTTAAGCATAGCAAGTTCTATACTCCAGTGACGAGGAACTTGTAAAGAGCTTCTCTGTTGGCCTGTTCTGGGTCGTATTTGTCAAGGAGTTCGAAGAATCTGGGCTCACTTTTGGCCCGGATGCCGAGCAGCATTTTACGCACAACTTGCTTCTGCTTTGGGCTGCAGCGGGCGCAGGCTGATGTCAGCGTCTCTGGGAGTACTCCTGTAATAGTAACGTTATATATGGTCAAACAATATTATATTAAACACATAGATGTCAGCAAAATTTCGATTAAAGACATAGATGTCAGCACAAACATTTTTGTCCTGTCGCGTCGCGGGAATCGAACCCGCAACCTCAGTGGTGTATGAGATTTAAGCCAACCTGCCCGGCTACACCAAGACCTACAAACAGCTACAACCACATATTTTATAACAAAAGCTGTAAAATTTGCTGCCCAGTTTTTATACCATATCTTCTAAATACATATATTATATAGGTTCTTTTTCCGAACGGTGGGTGGCAGAGTCATTGTGATAATTCAACTCATCGATGCCAAAATGATTAAAAATCGAGATTGAATTTTAAAAAGGGAAATATACTTATTCTCCCAATCTTAACTAAGACATTGTATTTCTAATGTATTGTCATGAAATAAAAGAGCGTAGTTAGTATATTTTTATAAATTTTTACTTATAAGAAGCTTTTATTTCGTTGCACTCCTTATATTTTTTAGGGTCACTCCTATTTAACTAATGAATAAATCTTGTTGGTCAGTACATAATCGTTTTCTATAATGAGAATATTATTACCTATGCACAAATCAAGTACAAATAAATGTATAGTGATAGCACAGAATACTAAGGGACAAAAGCATCTCTCCGCAAAGAAATCTAAACAAATAGCGACTCTTGCTATGATGCAATAAAATTCAATTCAGCTCGCGTAGCACTGCATACCTACCAGTCATATTAACCTACAGAGCGTCTCTCTTTCTATCGCATAGCTCTTATCTCTTCTGACGCGGCACGTGTAACGACGCGCGACCCGCCGTCGGTGTCCGGCTATGTACTTGTAGCTTCGTACCTACAGCGGTAGGCCTGGGGATAGGTAGATATATAGTGATAGGCCCATTCTATCTCAAGACCGCGAGAAATGGAACGAAAGTAGGGAGGCCTTTGCCGTGGGACGATATAGGCTGAATATAATAATATAAAAATTATAATTAGAAATATAAAATAATATGTACCTAAGTATATTGATGTATATATATTCTTATACACTTACGGAGATATTGTGTACGTAAGGATTACATATTTATCCCGGCACAATTCGATATTTAAACATCTATAACATGATGATGAAACCAGATGTCAGAAGTAGTAGTAGATACGTATTTACTCATCTCATTTTTTTTTTAAATGAACGATGCCTTATATCTGACAGCTGATATAGACCATTTTTTAAGTCACTAATATAAAAGATGCCTAAACTAATGGAATATATGTAATGTAAAATGTATTGTTAATATGAGACGTCATCAACATGTTCTAAGAAATAATTATGTTCTACTAAGGATAAGTAAAAAACTTAATAATGTAAGATGGCTGATTTTATTTCGTCAAACTGTTCTACTTCCTTTAATGATAAGACAAGGCAGACAGTCTATTACCGATTAATACAAACATAGCTGTTGAAAAACTCATCACAAATAAATTTCGTTTCTTATTAGAATATATAATGTCCTTAATTATAAAATTTACTGTATAGTATCTTGTCATTAAATAAAATAGAACAGTTTGACGAAATAAAATCAGCCGCATCTTACATTATTATGTTTTTACTTATCCTTGGTAAAGCATAATTATTTCTTTGAACATGTTGATGACGTCTATGTTTTTTATTGGAAATTGCAGCTATATTTAGAAGGCAACATAATTAGCATGGATAAATTAACTAGTTATAAACTTTATTCATTTTTCTTCATCTAAATTCTGATATAAGGCGGATCAATATTATTCGTCAGAAAAGAGTCACTTATGACTCAGTGTACTCTCATAAACATACCATCTTAAAAAATAGCAATATGCGTACAAATAATTGTTTTAATTGTATTTACTTAAATTAACTACTTATATTCTGTAAATATTTTTCTTTTAAATTACTAACAACCAATGTAGTGTATAAGATTTTGTTATTTTTATTCTGATATTTCTAAACGTACCTACTCAGGTACTATGTACGCAATGAAATAGAGATAGGAGTAGCCGGAGTGATCCACTGTAACCCCGCTGTACAGGATCAACAGAGACCTAGTGCGGGGGACAGAGTTCTTAAGGGTACACTATACTGTTTTGTTTTTAGTATAAGTAACTATTATCTTAATGTAAGTACCGGAAATATGTTTTGGAACAAATAAATAAATATTAGTTAAACATCTGTCGAGAGCAAGTCGGGAGCCAAAGTCAGCAGTCTGTTTCAATATAATTTAGGCATGGTAGATCTTCTGCAAGATTCCGATTTGGGTAGTAGTGTACAAACATGACTTTTTTCGGGATCGTAAGGCATCATTTCAAGCGAAATTACAGGGCAGTATTATCTTAGAGTGACAAGCGCAGTGCACTGCCGCGTGAGATTTAACAAAGATCTATTATGGCGCGGCTCTGCAACTGTTATGGGCGAGTGTGCTGTTTACTATCAGGTGAACGACTTGCTCGTCTCACCGGTTAGCTACGTAATAAGTATAAATTTGAGAGTAGATAAAAATGGGCAGGCTTACGTTTAAAGTTTTTGCCGTCTTTTGTGCAGGGACCCTTGTCCATCACGCACTTGTAGTAAGCCAGCAGGATCCTCTCGTTCTGGATGATGGCATCCGTGTTGAAGTTCTCGTACCGGTTGGGGTACTGCTGGGCGGAGGCCGCCACCACCGTCAGCGCGCACAGGGCTAGCAGCGAGATTTTCATGCTTATGGGCTCCTGGTACCGGGAAAAGAAAATGGTTTAGTTTCGCAGTTTTTTGTAATTTTTTTACGGAATTGTGGGTTGAAGACATGCATGTCGTTACGCCTGACGGTAAGCCCCACGCATACCGATAACAATTGCAGTGCCACCCAGAACTTTTTATACCATAACAAGTATAGTTTTATCAAACAAAAAAACCAACTTCAATGTATCTCCTAAGTCCAGAGTCAAATATCGATGAAATTTATATGGGACCATTTCGTAGCTATACTGAACCCAACGCAAAAAGAAATTTCTAAATCGGTTCATGAATTACGGAGCTCTGAGTCAACAAACATAAAAAAAAATACAATCTCGAATAAAGAACCTTCTCCTCTTTTGAAGTCTGTTAAAAACACTGCGTAGCACTGCATTGCGCTTTTCCCACCTATCCGTACGAAGTACTAAGCCTTCATCATGCAGACTGCTAAGGAATGGAACGCTCTGCTAGCGTCTTTGTTCCCAAACAGCTACAACTTGTCTAGAGTGAATACGCATCTCATGGGCAAGCGTGCTCCATCTTAGGCCGCATCTTCGCTTTCCATCAGGCGAGATGTCGTCAAACGTATGACAATTTAATAATAAAAAAAAAAACACTTATACATTAGATATTAAGTCCCATATGCCCAGTAATTTCACTGGCTACAATGCCCTTCAAACCGGAACACAGTAATGCGCACTACTGCTTGGCGGCAGAATAACTGGCGTATTTCGGAAGCACTGCGCACTGTTAGAGACAGTTTTCACATTTCTTTTCTGCACCCAGATTTCATAGGAAATAAATGAGTAATCATACTTACCTTATTTTTCAAAGTCAAGTTACAATTTTTAACACATTTTATTTGTATTATTTGTTTATGACCTTTAAAAGTGGACTTTTGTGCCAATTTAATAAATGATATTTGACTTTGAAAGCTGTGGTAACTACTCAGACGGCCTCCCGCATACGAGAGACCTACCACGAGTTGACCGTTTTTTTGATTTGGTTTTGGTTGGTTAATATGTTTACAAAGAACGAGAATGGGCAAAATTAATTCATGATTTTTGCCATGAATTAGTTTTGCCCATTCCCATTCTTTGTAAACATGCCGTTTTTAAACTAGAATTTTGATATTTGCAAATGTTCAGAAAAAAAGAAAGTAAATTGGTCGTGAGTCTTAGCCGTTTTCACCAGCTTTTTACAAGCTTTTATATAAATTTAACTTGCAATGTTTGGGTCAAATCTTGCAAGCTGAATCAGAACCACTTCGTCTTGTCCTATGGAGTAGAAATTTTACATACTTGTCAAAGCCAATGACAATGCAGTATTATGGTGGCAGCCAGCTTATCTGATGATGGAGACGGAAGGTGGTTTGGGCTCATTTTAATCTGCTCGCGTTTCCGGTTACGAATTGGTTAAAAGCTTGTCTTGAAAACATATTTTTCAACAAAAATCATTAGGTATATTAATTAAGTATAAATCGATTCAACTGGCATTAGAATATAATGTTATGCGCAATTGTTATGGGCAGGCGTAGCGCTTACCATCAGGCGAACGACTTGCACGTCTCATCATTCAGTTCCATGAAAAAAAATTCTTACTAGCTGACACCTGTGAGTCCATCCGCGTAGAATTCAGTTAGTAGTTAATTGATATAGAAACGGCTAAACCGTCGAATTTATCTGAATTATAGTTGTTCTCTAAGGATGTGTTAGTTTCACGGAATAAAAATTCTATATCCTATTCCCGGAACTAAAGTTCCTGCATACCATATTTCATCAAAATCTTTTTATTATTTTATTTATTCCTTATTTCAGGCATTATTAAATAAGTTACACATGTAATTTACTTTTTCTATGGCCCATATAAATATATACCTTAGGACTAACATACATACAAATTATATTAAAATATTTATGTGGCACGTTTTGTCGGCGACGTTTTTAGTGGTTATGAAGTTAACATGTTAGGTAACAAACATACACGCACACACCACCACACACACACACGTCGTATTTATTATATTTATACGATATATGTTATAATTAAGTAGGTACTTATTGTATGTCCGTTATAATATATTTGTTATTCATAGTTGTCACTAGCACTTGGGCAACATATATATTATATTATTTTTAAACGATTTCAAAAAAGGAGGAGGTTCTCTGTTCGATTGTATTTTTTTATCTTTTTTTATGTTTGTTACTTCAGAACTTCGTCATTTATGAACCGATTTGGAAAATTATTTTTGCGCTGTTGGGTTCAGTATAGCTACGAAGTGGTCCCATATAAATTTCATCGATATTTGACCTTGGACTTCAAAGATACATTGAAGTCGGTTTTTGTTTTTTTCTAAAAAAATATTATACCTAAGTACTTTTCTTTTACTTTACTATGTATATTTTTTAATATATAACTTTCTTAAAATGGGATCACCGTTGCCGTCGTAGCAAAGAGCAATAAGCTGCTACAGTGACGTATCATTATCATTATTATCATCACGAACCTCCTTTGTCATCCCACTACTGGCTTAATTATTTTTAAGCTATTGCATAGCTTCTATCGCGGGCCTTGAGCGTGGAGACCGAATCCAGAAATTCCGTAACGAAAATAACCTAACACCCCCACTCCGAATGCTATGCAATAGCTTTACCGCGGCAGTCTCCGAGTGCCACACATCTTTTTTTTCATCTCATGCATCTATATGCATCTAATCTCATGGATCACATGAAATCTATATTAACTTACTTCCTACCTATTTATTTGTACAGCAGCTATGCATCATACGTCCATAAACATGTAGGCCATATTACATAAATATAATATATGTATATAAGTGCAGATTTTGTACGCTCGCTCTAAAATGGTGAAGGAAAACATCGTGAACAAACCCGCTTACACGCTTTGGAGTGGTAGGCTCTGGCCGTGGTTGTAATACCACCCACCGAACAACGCCATGCCGTCAAGCGACCTAGTCGTGTTTCGGGATGATGTTCGGTGAACCATCGGTGAGAAGGGTGTGAGCAGCCGCTCAACTGCCGTCTCTCTCTAGATCTATGTGCTCCATTTTAAGCCACATCATCGCTTCACATCAGGCGAGATAGTGGCCAAACATAGATCAATAAAGTGTAAAAAAAAAAAAATATAGCAATTATATGGATATATATATCCATGTAGATATATTAGCGCTGGTGCACTAGGCTTAATATGAACTGGTATAATATTGAAGATAAGACGTTCACGAGACGATTCTCGAACACGAGAATCAAACCACAACAAAAAATACCGCAGCTAACTTCCTGTTTACACAAAATTATGCATGGCCTTGGCCGTCACGAACACAAACCAAACATTTGAAACACTTTCCCGCGTACATTAGAAAACATTCGTTAAATAAGTTCCTCGTACAGAGCAATGACTTACCAATAACAATTATTATAGAGACACAACAAAGGCCTATTTATCACTGTGTTATTGATTGTCAAAGTTAAGCTTTCACGAGACTTTCTAGGAAGCTTTTACTCACGGTTTAAAGGAAAGTCGGCGCAAGTCCTCCCAATGCGGTGGCCACAGTCGGTATGGCCGCAGCCAAGATGCCAGAAGCCAACAAACCAGTCGAAGGAGGAAGAAAGGTTGAAGTAACGGGCCGCATACGAAACAGCTTCGTCCGGAGCCGAAGAAAGTACGGGACGGCCGGCCGGGGGCCTACTATTGACCGTACCTATAGCGGTAGAGAAGGTGCCGCCACGCTATTTCTAGACATAGCATTAATAGTTTCAATTTGTATGGTTGAAGATCAAATTAACCAATGAATCCAGATTTACAGATTATACTTATTTGGGAGATACAAAATAACAACACAAACAAATACAAAATATTTTAAAATATAATATTAAAAAATAATATGTAATTAAAAAATTATTTTAGAAATATTTTTCTTTGTTAAATACAAAATATTTGGTCGGAATACTCAAGTATCAATTGAAACGAATAAAATAATAGTCTTATTTGTATAAAACATATTTCCATAAATTAAATTAAATTGTTTGCTTCACGTTGCTTATACCTAATAGCCATCCAATATTCTGTAACACTAGGAACGAGGTATCAAAATTGTCCACGTTTTAGCGATTACTAGGTTCGGCATCGGCGATTGGCGTTTTTAGCTGCATTGATGCATATACCACGCACATACGCACATACCTATTACTTTTGATTGCAGTGGGGAAGAGTATATATAGAACCGCAATAACGCGTGGAATATAATAAAAAATAAATAATAACCTTAAATACTTATCAATTTTGAACGAGATGTGCATACACTGGCACTGCCTCGTTAAGTTATCTACTTCTAAGTTTAAATAATTAATTATTTTTAATAATAATTAAAAAGTAGTAAATTTATACCATCTTTTCTTGCACTTCCTGGATGACTGGTCGAAAAAATGCTACCTAGTATTATTCCTCCATGTACAAACCGTTTTGTGCGAAAGTATAAATAGATAAATAAAATAATTTTATTATTTAATTTTCTATTAATTGATTAATTTCAATAATTGTCTACTTATCTTCATAAACTACCTTTATATACATTTAGAGCGAGTGTGGCTCAGCGGGAACTCGTGCGCCTTTCAATCTGACAGACCTGGGTTGGAATCCCGAGTCGGCCCTGCACCAATGACTTATAGTTAAGTGCAGATTTTGTACACTCACTCTAAAACGGTGAAGGAAAACATCGTGATGAAACCCGCTTTCGCGCTTTGGAGTGGTAGGCTCTGGCCGTGATTGTAATATCACCCACCGAACAAAGCCATGCCGTCAAGCGACCGAGTCGTGTTTCGGGATGATGTTCGGTGAACCATCGGGGAGACGGGTCTGCGCAAACGCTCAACTGCCGTCTCTCTCTAGATCTATGTGCTCCATCTTAGGCTACATCATCGCTTCACATCAGGCGAGACGGTGGCCAAACATAGATCTATAAAGCGTAAAAAAATACAATTTATTATGTACAGTCAAGAAGTTGAATATTTTTTTTTCTGCTTAGACCTCTTCCTGATAGTTCGGCGAATAAAATTTTCTATTAAGTGTAAAAAAAAAATAAACAAAAATAAAATCTAGACTATTTATGTAAGGATCAAATGATTCTAATGTTTATTGGATGATGCAAATTCTACTATCGGTAGTAGACACCCTGCAACAAAGTTTATTCATGTTGTGAATTTGCTCCTATTCGATTTGGCGCGCAAACTAGCTTTATGTGCAGTAGTAGAGATAGTTGGCACTTCAACACTACCATTTAGCAAACGTGAGCGAATTGCACAATCTTGATCGCTTGATTTTCTATCTATCAAAACAAAATCAACACTAAGGGGCTAATCGCCCAGTCTAATCCAGTAGATAGAGCTTTATCAACAATCTTTATTACTTTATCTCTAAATCATTGACATATATTCTACCGATAGACAAGCGCATTCATGAAAACTATTTGTTCAAGTACTGGTGAGTTAGACCTAAAGCTCGCTGCAGCGCTAATGTCGTCTAACCAAACTATTAAAACATGCAGCGCTTGATCGCTTGGAGAGTTTAGTTTACTTGCGACCAAAAGGTCGTAAGCTCGTTCGTGGCGCTCACGCGTTTTGTTCAAGAGTGTAACAACATGGCGTCCCTATAGATTTATAGATGTATGGATTTCAGTACATCTCAGTCTAACAAAGTGAGAGTTCGGATCGCGCAATCTAGTAGTATACATATGTATATATCAATGCTCTAAATAGTGTAAAATATAGTCGCTATCCGCGTCCTCATTTCAGTTTCTCCGCTTACTTCTTTTAAACCACGCAACGGGTTTTGATACGGTTTACACTGTCAGTTGTTTTACGGATGGTTAAGATGTAAAATACATTGTAATTAAGTTTTTGTATAGTTGAACTAATTCAATGTATTGTAATCATGTCGTCAAAAAATGACACCAATGAGAAAATCACGTCCGTGCGAAGCCAGGGTGGATTGCTAGTGTATTATAAATTATAATATAATGACATGGAAAAATCATGTTTTGTTATCTGCATAAGAAATGCCCTCAGAGACATAGCTGAAGAGCGGTCAGAACTTAAATAACTTTATGATCTTGCGCTTTCAGCAGTTCCAATATGCAGCCAAATAACTTTCCATGTTATAAAGCCGATTTAATTTTTCACACACGGTAATGTATATTGGCTGATATTGAAACTTAATGAAGCTTGTAGATAAAGATATCAAGATACGTATAAAAACTAGTGAAATCCCATAAAATCCAATATCCTAGGGCACACGACACAGGACTCCAACCAAATTATTTTTGAACGCATTTCAAAAATCAATATAATCATAATAAAAATCTTAAACAGGGATAAGCGGTATAAAAACTGGTTCTTCAATGTCAATACCCTTCAGTCCCGTTTTGTAACATAACTGGTGATATCGATTTCGAAGTTTTTTTTTCTTAAGCCTGTTACATTCGACGGCCCTAATTCACTATGACAACTTGGCGATTCTTTGCTTCAAGGAAACGTCGATTCCTTCATTAATGAACGACATCTGCGAAATTTGTATTCTCTATGACGCGTCATATATCGTCCCCTTAATGCAAAAACCAACTAAGTGCGCTTTTTAACATTTCAACATTAGTATGTAGATCTTGAAGAGGAGATTCTAATGGTATTCGTAACTCGTTTTTGTTAAAAAGTGCACTTAGTTGGTTTTTGCAGTAAGGGGACGATATATGAATATATTAATGCGTCATAGAGATTTCGTTTATTATTGAAGGAATCGACGTAATTTCGAAGCAAGGAATCGCCAAGTTGTCATAAAGAATTGGGGCCCTGTTCCTAAAATACGTTGCCTTTTTTCCTATACCATATTAGATGTTATTTCTATCATATGACATTACACAATTACTACAACCATGGAGTTTTCATTGCACACTACAACAATTACATTATATTTTATACTAGCTGCGCCCCACGGTTTCACCCACGCTAAAAACCACTCCCAGTTTTTCCCGAATTTCTCAAATATCCGGGCAACTTTTACAATTTTTCTTTCAATATAAACCTCATTAGGAAAATGACGAAAATTTGAAAAAAAATATGCCAAATCTGTCCATCCGTCCTCAAGTGATGCGTTTACCAACGAACAGTTAAACTTGTTTGTTTGCAGAGAAATGAAGTGTTTTGTTTGCGGCTCAATTTTTTGAGGCTAGCTAACATATTTTCTATAACTATCTAACAAGACTTATTAGTATCTTCTGAGTAGTGGTTCTTTTTCCGATAAGCTGGCAGAGTTTTTGTAATAAATTGATGGTCATGAGTGCATCTGTGACGCCTAAATTTAAAAAAAGCTTTTAAATTTTAAATATTTATAATACAGTGTTTAAATTAATAATCATATTAAATATACCTTCAATAATAAACAAAACTATAAGGCAAACACGCCGTCTAGATCGCCACCGTGCGGCAGGGTTCCCAGAATACTGGCGGCGTTACCCCTTTGTATTAAGAGGCTTAATTTCTGGGCAAAGTACGCGCCAGCTCTGAGATCCCCCGAAGCGAGGACCAGTCTCGTCGAAATATTTTTACAAAATTTTTTGGTGTCGGACGACCACGGGCCTAAAGTTTCCACAGCCAGCGCTACAAATTCATAGTGCGCGCTGAGCTGTGAATACCTTCGTTGTTTTAAGATTTGGGCTTGTTCAGCCGCCACCCCGACATTGCGAGCGGTGCTACCGACGTGATAATACAGAATACAGTGTTTTTTTATAAACACTGTATTTATCCAGTGTTAGCCAGTTTTACCTTCTCAAAACTCTTTGATACATTAATATACCTTACTCTTGAACCTACAAGCACTATAGGTTCAAGACCTTACTATAATAGGCACTCATATTGAAACTCAAAATTCTTGGGCGATCTAATTAGAGCTGCTTCATGTTACCGTAAATGATAAATATAAATGTATACCTATATCAATTTGTATACCTACATATTTAAATTGATGAAGATGGATACTTAACATTCAAGTGGGTATATAGGTTGCGAAACAGAACGGTAAATACGATAACTTGTTTGCCAGTAGCCGATCCTTTGTTGGTGTTTAGCTATAGCTACGCAAAAAAATAAATCTACTGACAGAGACAGAAAGTTGGTTGTATTGTGTGTTTTTAAAAAATGAGGACAGCTCAAGGTGCCGGCTAACAAAGCTTTTGGAACATTGAAATTAAAAATATTAATAATGTTACGGCTAGCTTTTAACAGAGTCCAAATAGTTATATAGTTACGTAAGGGATTTTTATTTAATAGTTTGAAAACAGAAAAACAAACTAAACAAAAGGCTTAATAATAGCAGAGTTTTACCTACCATTAAAACTCTTATTATGTCCGGAGCCTTATTCGAGGCCTTTAAACAATATTTGAGAGAAGCAGTCCTTCCGTTTCCGGCCGTGTAATAGTAGTTGTAGTTCCTTTTCCGGGCGGTAGAGGGGGTATTTCCCCACTTTGTTCACCAGGTGGCGCGCACGAGTCGCTCTCGTCATTGAGGTCTCAAATATATACCTAACTTATTTTTAAACTAAAATTAAGATTACAAACACCAGGCAGAACTTACCGTAAGGCCTCGAATAAGGCTCCGGACATAATAAGAGTTTTAATGGTAGGTAAAACTCTGCTATTATGTCCTATCGCCGTTATTCGAGGCCTTTAAACAATATTTGAGATAATGTTTGTTTTCGCCTGGTGAACAAGACGCCAATGTGATTACTAGTGATTACACATTTAAAATTTTTGCAGCTTGGGCATATAATGATGTAACTTAATTCTTAGTTATATTTGTTCTTTGTCCTTCTTAGTCATATTTGTTCATTTACATAAACACATTAATGAGTAAATTTACAGTTTTGGTCTATCGTATGGGTTCAAACAGAGCATCTAATGAGTTATTAACTTCTAAGTATACAATAAATAATAGTTTACAATAAAACGTTTATCTATCCATCTATTTATATAGTTACTGAAGACTGTCATCACACTTTTCGGGGCATTCCTGACGCCAGCCTCTTCCGTAAAAAGGTTTTACTCAACTTACCGGTTCTAGAACCTAGTCATTGCTTACAACTCAGTGGCGTAGCTACCGAAGGGCTAGACGGGGCAGTGCCTGGGGACCCCAAGCTCAAAAGGCCCCTCGGACTCTGACCAGTGCTCTGACTTACAAACAATAAATTGAACTAGTGACATTTTTTCCCATATTCGGAATATAAATAAACCAGAGAACGCGACGAATGCGGAACAAACGATTTTAAATAGTTAAGTTGGGGCCCTATTTTGCCCCAGGGCCTTTGGTTACCTAGTTTAGCTACGCCACTGTTACAACTGTTCTATTTCGCGGGCAATAATGAACGAATTACAGAAATCAGCTTTAGTACGCCTATTGTTGTCACATACAGGAACTTTTGAACTCACTTTACAGGACGAGGATAACGGTTTTCCACATAAAAAAGTTTCCATTTCGATTGTATGCATGCATAGTTCTTATTGATCCGTATGTAGGTCAATCTATGAAATTACCATCCGAAATACATAAAAGGACATATGACATTCACTGACCATTTCAGTTCGTGTACTTACGACCTGAACTAGTGATAGAAAGTGATTTCTCACTTATAGTTGATCTTGTCTTACATAATATCCAAGATGTTAAAGTATTAGTAGGTACTGAAACTATTATTTTTTCTATTTTTTATTTTTCCACAATATTCACGTTATTTTCTGTACTTACTGCATAAAGCTGAAAACCACGGATTCGGAACGTTCTGTGGCCTTGAATGCCAAATGATGGAGAAATTCGAGTCTGTACGGTTATTAAAAACATGCCTTCCGCCCCATTTAGATGCCAGACAACTTTCGGCATCAGATTTAGTGACGGAAAGATCCAAGCTCTTCCAAACTTTAATTCCAATGTATCATTTTGACTAATTAGACTAGCATTTTGGTACGACGTCGGCTCACGCTAACGCAAAAAGATCCATCTCCAGAACACCTCGTTTGTTGAGAACTATATCCATCAACCGCGGAAGCAGGTTCGGCCACGCGGGAAGTATTGACTTTAAGGAGATCCGATTGGTTATACTGTTGTAACTGCCCGGAATATGAATTTCGAATATTTAATAAGCCAAATGATTTAGCTCTTTTGATCGACTCCCCCTCAAATATCAGATAACTTACGACAAATCTGCTGTCACACTGCATCACACTGTAACAAAATTGACGAGAAAAGGATTGAATCAAACAACGAGTTCTTCCGCGGCCTCTCGTCCTGCGTCAGCTGCCGCCTCTGTTTTGAGAGAGTCTGATACCGATGAAAAGTGTAGTCGACACGATTTGTTGATACATAACATCCACCACTCGAGTCAGGCTATACATTACAAACAACAAAAGTTGAACCGTCTCTGTGGTACAGCCAACCGGGCGACGTTAACCTTAGACTCCTTACTATAATACTCTGAACATCTCGCAACGTTACCGCAACGTTTGGTCTGATTCATTACTTATAGCATCGTATTGGTATTGTTTAGCTGTAAGGATTAAGGATGTTATACAATGTGATAAAAATAAATTAATAAATTTCAGAATCTTTTACAATATTTTATCAAAGCCCAGCAGTGTTTGCGATATTGAATCACAGTCCATACATCTTCACAAACTTTTGCATCTATATTATAGGACTAGGACCCGTTCATCCTGATTCTTGTCAGAAAGTTGTCCTGTGGAAAAAAAAAATCAAACAATTATCTCAGATAAACAACAATTTGATTTTCCTGCTCTCAGAGTATTATCCCCCACTCAATTTAAAATAGGCGCGGAAGCTTTTGGATCATAATCTGAAATAAAGTTGTATTATTCAGAATTTTATTACACAGCCAAATATATTTGAGGCTTTTTACAATACTTCTACAAAAATACTATATAAAAAACTAAATAATAATAAAAAATATTATTATTATTTGGGAGCTGATGTAAGTCCAAATGGTCAACATGTCATCTGTAGTAGTTGACTTCAAGAAACAACGATGAGATGGCCTGTATGAGATCAATTTATTTTATTATAATCCAATTGTTTGGTTGTAAACAGATTGGAATCCGATGAACTGAATTCGGTATTAATTTGGTTACATTTAGTTATTACAGTATTCAGGCATTGATATTTGGTCAATAATTTTAAATTAAATATGAGGCCTGAAGTCGTCGTATTATTATGTCACACTTTCTCATCAGTAAGTATACACCCGGTCCTTTGGATGGCTTACGTAGGGTCATGTGTCCAACACGTAGACACCCCTAGGCCATTTAATTTAAATATGTAATCACTTATTTATTAGTACAATATTTACGAAAAAGTAGGAATTCTATAAAACTGGGTGTTTCGGGGATGTACAACTCGAAATGTATGCCCAAATAAGTATTATGAAATGAGCCATCTCGGAAGATGTAATAGATTGATAGTTGGTACTGATCGACCGAGGCGAGACCAGTGGTGACCTCTCACCTCGAAACCCATGTGAAGAATCAATATTCCATAGCTTCTTCCCCTGCGTATTGATCTAACTAAATGAACTTTGTCGAATGAATCTTTTAGCATTAGTCGGGTTTCTTTGACGTGAGGTAAATGACTGCTCTAAATTTAGGTCGAAGGATACGCTAATTATACTAGCCTGAGCTAGAAATTCGTAATGACCCTCATTCGCACCCTTTAAGAAGGCGGATATCTTACCTCGTTACTACACACAAACGGTGCCGTGGAGTAACCAGCTTGGTTGTAGCCATTAGGTATAGGTAAAAATATTAGATTGCTAAACACAAACAGCGCCGTGGAGCGACCAGCTTGGTTGTAGCCACTAGGTATAGGTAAAAAATATTAGATTGCTAAACACAAACGGTGCCGTGGAGCGACCAGCTTGGTTGTAGCCACTAGGTATAGGTAAAAAATATTAGGTTATTAAACACAAACGGTGCTGTGGAGCGACCAGATTGGTTGTAGCCAGTAGGTATAGGTAAAAAATATTATGTTGCTAAAGACAAACGGTGCCGTGGAGCGACCGTCTTAATGTAGTTGTTAGGTCCAGGTTGCGCAGCCTGGGACCCATAAAAAGCACTCTCTTCTCTTGCGCAGAGAAGCAGGATTTTTGAGTTACAAAGACATTTCCAAATCATTTTCAAATATATTCATAAGATGGTGAATATTTCTAAACTACTATTGAGAAATTGATCTTTACCCAAGCTCTAAATGAATATACTCCTTCTTGTTCAACAATATTGGCCCTCGAATTAATTGCAAACAAACAAGTTTTTTTTTTTTTAATTTCTTGTTTCTTTTGTAAAAGGGCTCTTTATTTAAAGCATTAGGCAACAACTATAGATAGGTTTGTATAGTTACAGCATAGGTGATTGCACCCAAAAATACATATATATATATTATTTTGGCTTTTTCGGCCTGTTAATTACGTCATTCACCTCCAGTTCAGTAAACCCCGACCGTTAATTTTTTTGCTTTTACCTAACTAACACTGCAATAAAAGAGGATATAACTACTACGTTTAACTACAATCTTCGGATTTAAAATGTTGTAATGAATTTAATTATTACAAATACTCTTATGAAGCTTTGTAATAGTTGGCTCTTTTAAGGTTGCTAAATCGAAATTTAACGCACCTGAGGGCCGATTTGGCGGGCACCTCACTAAGCATTTGTTCATTCAGTGTGTCTACGTTCGTATCCATATTTGAGTTACAAGAGGCATCCTTGCTTTTGGGAAGGTACTGACCAACTCGAAAGTGGATAGCCACTATAACTATGACAAATAACAAAAATGTTATGTCACTTACTTGTTTAGTGAGGCGTTCCAAAGCCTCACTCTCTTTAGGAAGTTCCTCACTGTTCCGTCTGCTTTGCTCATTGTACTCACTTCACTAGTTAGTTTTTATCCCGCTAGCCACGACTCTTTTCACCAGACGACGAAAAAGAGAAAGCCTCGCGGTCCCTTACCACATGTATAAGATATTGTTAAAAATAAATTGTTCATTTTGATCCCGCTAGCCACGTCTCTTTTCACGAAACGATGAAGAAGAGAAAGCCACGCGGTCTCATCACTATTTTAAAGGCATTGTTAGAAATCACCTGAAACTTAATTAATATTTAAAAAATAATAATAATCGAAACTACAACTTAATAACTTATTTCAGAAAAGTATTTTAAATTTAATTCTTTTTATTTTATCGAACGCTAACAGCGTTACGTCTTCACGGCACGAAAACTTAGACGCCAATGACGACGAGAGCGACTCGTGCGCGCCACCTGGTGAACAAAGTGGGGAAATACCCCCTCTACCGCCCGGAAAAGGAACTACAACTACTATTACACGGCCGGAAACGGAAGGACTGCTTCTCTCAAATATTGTTTAAAGGCCTCGAATAACGGCGATAGGACATAATTTAAAAGTTAAATAAAACTAAACTAAAAAATATTAAATACTACATACTGTATATATGTTAATACGGGTATCGGTTGAGCCAACTGAATATCCTACAGATAATTCAACCGATAATTAATAATTAAGTGCACTGCGAAAGGAAACAAGGCAAACCAAAAATATATAATTGTGTTGTTATTTTTAGTGTAATTTTAATGTAAGGTATCTAAATAAAAATGTTTTAAATAACAATTAGATTCTTATTGTTAGTAACTCATTTATTTATTTTTAAATTAACTTCGTCACCAAAATAACAGTCCTGTCTTCCGAACAGTCTGAAACTGTACGCGTAAAATTCACTTGCACGCGTGTTTGAGCTAGAAACTTAGTGCATTAAGATAAAACCATTTCACCAAAAATGTTGTAGAATAAGAATATCAATATAAATTGCAGTTATACTATCCTATATTGTGTATACCGCGCCTAAAGTGCCCAAAACCTTGATCGAGAAATGTTTTATTTTGAGCATATATTTTGGTATTGCGTATCTATGACTCTTGTAAAGGTCCAAATCTTTTCAACATGGATAGAGCTTGTTTAGGATAAGCGTAAATGCCAAATGTCAGTAGTTTATCGAACATCAGTTTCTGCGCGATGGTGCAGTCTCCACAGTTTGTTTTGATAACTTCAGGAACTGATTCTGAAATAAAATAAATAATAAATTAATAAATAATGATAATGATAAATCAACCAACATCTCAAGAGGCTCTCGCTAGACGGTTGGATCAAGCGTTAGATGCAGAAGGCAGTACTCCTTGACACGGCACGTATAGTCAGGAGGTTCCTCACTCTGCAGTCCTAACCACCGGTAGTTTGGGCCCTGCTCCGCTGCCGGCGGCACTCTAGGTTTAGGATTTTTATAGTGTTTTTGTATATATATTTTATAGAAACATTGTAAAAATCTTAAATCTAAGAAATGAAATAAATAAATGAGAATAATAATAATATATTTAATTCCAAAAAATACATGTAACATTTCATAGTATCGTATTAACTCCTTACAGTAACTTAATGTGCAGTAGCTCGAAAAAACTATGTTCTTGACGCGCAGAACCTACACTACGAAATAGTTATTCTTGTGACGTAGGTAAATACACCCACGATCACATTTTTTTTTATGAAATTGAGGGATGAGACTAGCAAGTCGTTCGTCTGATGGTAACCGCCACGCCTGCCCATAACAATTGCAGTTCCACTAAGAACGCTTAATTATTATTATCATGAACCAAACATACAAGTCCATGTTATTATTTAATCTTTACTTCAGTCAACATTAGATAAGTTACAGGTGTAATTTACTTGTTCTACGGCCCATATAGTCAATAGTCAACAGTTATTTATTCATAAAAAATTACATGTCAAAAATAATAAATAAGAATTAAAAAATTTAAAATTTGTACCAGTTAGTTATGTAAGTATACCAAATAACTAATAATATAGAATTAAATTAATTAAATTAAATTGACGTTTTTTTTCTTAGAATGATATTTTAAAATATTTAGTATGAAAGTTTTCGTGAGTTTGATTCATTATAAATATTTAATAAAACGGCTAGGATAAACGGCTAATTCGACAAACTACGTGAGTCCTAGCCGTTTTATTAAATATTTATAATAATTTAAAAATGTTACAAATTATAGTTTCAATACATATTTTGGTTCATGAATTCTTCAAAATCATAAAACGCTTGCTCAACAAGCCACCGTTTTAATTTGTTTTTAAAAGATGCGAGACTAGGAGCAGCGGTGATTTCTTGTGGTAGTTTATTATGTACGTTCGGGCGGATTTGCTGGACATGTATTGACGTGAGTTTGTATATATATAACATATATACAATACACAAACATATATAAAATATTTAAAAAGGACTACCACCATAAAAATTCGGTCATCACCCCGGGACATCAGATATTAAGTCTTATATGCCCAGTAATTTTGCTGGCAACTACGCCCTTCAAACCGGGACACAGTAATGCTTGCGCACTACTGCTTGGTGGCAGAATAGCTGGCAAAGATGTGGTACCTCGGCCTCCCGCATACGACAGACCTACCTACTAGAACATGTTTTTAGATAAGTGCAAAAAGTGCTATCTATCTATAAATAAAAAATAAAATAAATAAATAACGCCCAACGATCACATACATAGATCCTGACTTCTAACTAGGGTTCCCTGTATCTAGAAAACCGGGAACTATGAGGAGCATGGTCCCACAACACCCAGACACGAAACGTATGGTTGCGTATTTCTTTTTTTCCTGTGCACGAACATTTGTCCCGTCGCGGGAATCGAACCCGCTACCTCAGTGGTGTATGGGTTTGAGCCAACCTACTATAAAGGTCTCTACTATAAAGGTAAAAAAACTACAAACTAGGTACTATAAAGATATCTACTATAAAGGTGTATAAAGGCGGTGTGTTACCTACTCTATAAAAACCAGGACCATAATATATATTATAATCTTCTTCCTTATGTAGATACCAACATTTCTCCAAAATGGTTCATGTAAAAAGAAACGTTTTCGGATTTATAACATACTAGCTGCGCCCCGCAGTTGCAACCGCGGTTTCTCAGAATAGAAAGTAGTATATGTCCTTTTCCAGGACCTAAAGTACACCTACATACCAAATTTCATCAAAATCCGTAGTTTTTGCGTGATTGAGTAACAAACATCCATCCATCCATCCTTACAAACTTTCGCATTTATATTATTAAGTACGATAGTAGAAAGTAGGATAGAATGACACAGAGGAAGAAGTAGGTAGTTGTTGAAAATAAATCTACATAAAACTCAAGCTTTCTTCTTTCCCCGGCTCACATCAAAGAGGCTCTAGAAACGTACTGCGAGAAATGCACGGACACCCAACGCGTCGGGACCCGCCAGGTCATCAGGCACCTGATCAACCACGAGCCGGACTACTGGAGGCAGTGCCAAGTACGACCCCGCGCACAAGTACGTCGTCAGATACGAGAACGAGCTCAGACAAGTACAAGGTTAAATACTGTTGTAGATCAACATTAATCATGTGTAACTCACCAACTTTCGCATTCATAATATTAGTAGGACAGTAGGAAGGAAGTTTTAATTTACCTTTGAGCCGCTTGAACGCATCAGGGCAAGGCTGGTCCTCCATGATGCAAGCATACACTGCATCGTATACCTGCTGGTCTTTTACAACTGATTCTATTTCGGCTAGGTCGAAGAGGTCGCCATGTCCAGCGTTTACGAAAGCTGCAGCTAACGCCATTAAACAAAGTGCTAGGACCGTCTTCATTGTGCTGAAATCTGAAAGTATGATAAGAAGATTGCGTCACAAAGTCTGTTAAGAGAGCAAAATAATGTCCTCGACGTCGTGACCAACGATGGCAACCCCGGTTTTATCTTCTGGCGTGTGCTCAGATGTGGCAGGCAAATCGAAACTTTGTTTACATAATTAATTTTTAGAAAAAACAAGAACCGACTTCAAGACTAAAATTATATTGTTTTTGTTTTTTTTTTCAAAATGTGCTAAGTCAATTTCGATAAAAATTAAATGGGATCACCTCTGAAGTATGACCTACCAAACAAAAAAGAATAATCAAAATCAATTCATAATTGGCGGAGTAATCGTACAAACATAACAAACATACAAAAAAAAAGTCGGTTGAAAATCGCATTCAGCGTAATACAGCTGGCCCGCGCTATTGTAAGTTCTAGGAGGGCTTAGGGCGTGTTTTGCGAGTTTGTCTCTAATGGTCAAGCTCTAAAAATAATGTATTATAGGGCAGCAGACCACGCTGCGTCGCTTAAAGTGAAAATAATTTAGCATAATAGCATTATTATTTCGAGTACTACTACAGAATAAACTATATGTCACTATTCTTGATTCCCTGTAGAAGACGCTTAGCTTGCCGGTAAACATTATTCATCAAAGATATTATTCTGTTTCTCTAATGTTTTTTTGTCACGTTGTGTAAATCTATGCATTTTTTTAATATAATTAATAGACAAACAATAGACGGCCCGCCTGGACGGTAAAACGGTTACTGTCGCTTATGGGCGTTGCCTAACTTTAAGGACTCTTTTCACCCTTCTTTTAAAGTTTTTTTTTTTTTTTTTTTTACACTTGATAGATCTATGTTTGGCCACTATCTCACCTGATGTGAAGCGATGATGTGGCCTAAGATGGAGCACATAGATCTAGAGAGAGACGGCAGTTGAGCGGCTGCTCAGACCCGTCTCCCCGATGGTTCCATATTATAGCCCCCTAAGTGCCCCATATTATAGCTCCGTGGGGAAACCTCGGGCGGTAGCCCATTCTATACCTTGCAGGTGTGCGGCAAGAAAGATCTGGGGAATCGGACAGTATGCGATTTCCATAGATATATGATATGTGGATGGGCTTTCGCCCGATGGCGGGCAGTCCGCTGATATTGTTTAAGAAACAATGAGCGATTTGGAGCTTTCTGCAAAACAGTGAATTTTTTGACTAAATGAGACTGACCTTATTTGATGTCAGGTGGCCTTTGGTGAAGATCTGATGCACTGCAGTGATATTGTTCAAGAGTTGGGTTAATAAATTAAATTAAAACTTCTTAAGTCGTTTATGAAACTTATAGTACTTGTGATTGCTTCTAGTACCTGAAGGTAGTATTGAAATGCTCTTGCATACCACTGTTTTATACCATAGACATAGAGTTTAACATTTTTTACTTTTGTCATTAGAATTAATTACGTAGTAAGTAGGTATGGCTTGTTTATTACCATTCAAATCACTTCCTGTTGTTTATTACAATTGTTAATTTCCATTATGAACAATAACTTTTTTCAAATACCAAGTAGGTATTTGCATCTAGCTCTTCTTGGCATATATGTATACACATTTTGTTTTTAACCCCCGACGTAAAAGGATATGTTATAAGTTTGACCACATGTGTTTCTGTCTGTGTGTCTGTATTTGGTGCGGATTTTTTATTTATTTGAAAGCTGGTTTTCTAGCGGTGGTTTTATTGTGCCGGAAATTTTTAAAAATTTTAATGTTTTAAGATTTTGTTACTCATGTTGGATGAGTAATCGAGTCAATCAATCAGTCAGTCAGTGCTGTTTTATACTTCACTAGCTGACCCGACTGACGTTGTCAGTTTTACCCGAATTTCCTAGTGTAGTTACCGGCCAACTTTTTCAATTTTTCTCTCCATAAAAACCAAATTCGATTACATCATTTTAATAACAACATTGATATAGGTTTTTGAAAAAAACACAAACCGACTTCAAGACTATGTCCATATTTTTTGTGGTTGATTTTTACAAAAAGTACTGAATCAATTTCGATAAAATTTATATGAGATCACCTCTGAAGTATGACCTACCAAACAAAAAATAATTATCAGAATCGGACTACTCTGTAAAAAGTTATGCGTGGTCATATATAAAAACTATATACGCGTCGATTTGAGAACGTCCTTCGTTATTCGTCAGTTAAAAAAATTGCCAAATCGTTCCAGCCGTTCTCAAGTGATGCGCTTACCAACGAACAGCATTTAATTTTTATTTATACATATAGATAAATAAAAAACATTTCTATAGTTCAAGGTAATACTCGAGTAAATCCACAAAGAACTCTTTATTATATGAAAATTAATGAGATTGATGTTTTTGCACTATAATTCATAACTAAGATTTACGCGTATCATGGGTATATAATAAGGTATTTTACTGGTGGTAAGTTTCTCGTATGCAAGAGGCCGTCTGGGTGGGTACTTTGCCAGTTATTATGCCGCTAAGCACTAGTGCGCAAGCATTGTAGCCAGTAAAATGACTGGACATTATGAGACTTAAGAGCTAATAATAATTGTCTCAGGATGACGCGCGCAGTGCAGTGCCGCGCAGGATTTTGCAAAACAAAGTCCCGGTTTCACCCGCGGTTTCCCGGGATAAAAAGTAACCTGTCCTCATCCAGGATCTAAAGAACCTACATACCAAATTTAACACAATCCGATTTGTAGTTTTTGTGTGTTTGAATAACAAACATCCATCCATCCCTACAAACTTATAATAATAGTAAGATTTCGCTTGAAATAGTGCCCTTAAAACCGGAACACAGTAATGTACACTACTGCTTCGCGGTTGAATATAATGGCAAAGGTGTACGAGGTACATACTTCCCAAGGTGGACTTTCGCAGAAGAGGCTTACCTTATCCAACCTTTATCGTACTAGTTGCGAAGAACTGCACAATCTGATCCCCCCATCACCATTCTACAATCGGACAACTAGACGATCGGCACAGCGGCACCCCTACATGGTAGAAGTTCCGCCTGTTCGTACTAAACGTTTTGGGTCATCCTTTTTAGTGCGAACGTCAAAAGAGTGGAATGCCTTGCCGTCGTCTGTGTTTCCACATAAATACAGTTTGGGTGTGTTCAAATCTAGAGTGAACAAGTATCTACTGGGTAAGCGTGCTACATCTTCGACCGCATCGTCACTTCCCATCAGGTGAGATTGTGGTCAAACGCAGACCCAGTCTGTTGTAAAAAAAAGGAGTGGTGCTATCATACTACCTACTATATTATTCTAGTTTCTTGGTGCTATCTTCTCTAGCAAGTGTATATCCGAAGCACTGGTTGAGTCAGATTTCGCATCTCTCTTCTAAACCTGGACTTCAGTTTATTTTTATTATTTATTGGCTTGCGTTTGACCACTATCTCTCTTGATGGTTATTGACGATGTGGTCGACGATTTAGCACGCTTTCCAAGACAGTAGCTAAGTTCTAGATTGTAACTATCGAGAAAGACTGACTCTGGCAGGGATTCACTCATTAGCGGTGCGCATAATGAAAATATGCGAAGACTTTAATTTAAGTATGGGAAGGAAATGGGTAGACATATTTACCTTCTTTCAAGGTCATGAAATATAATTTAAAAAAATAACGTGTTTTTTGTTTGATTTGTAATATGTGTTCAAGACTTTGAAAAGTGCATATTTATTTTATTTTTATTTTATTTAATCTTTATTTCAGGCAACATTAAAATAAGTTACAGATGTTATTTACTTATTCTACGGCCCATATAAATATATACCTTAGAACTAACATACATATAATTTATACTAAAATATGTTTATGTGACACGTTTTGTCGGTGACGTGTGACGCAACTGCGCGGTGTCAGCTTGCGGTGTCAGCGGTGGCGCTTGCAACCGTCCTCTGAATCGTCGAAACACGACACCCTTTGGCCAGAATTCCTCACACATATAGACACATGTTCAGTAGGAACTCGCACCACAAAAGAATTAAAATTCACGTTGTGGCGCGACTCCAACCGCACGACCCTCAGAAGAGCATTGGTCTTCTTCTCAACGTACTCAGTAACATCCTCAGCCTTGATGGATAAGTGTAGGCGGGACTCGTAGAGTAGCGTCGTGGGCATCGCCGGGCGCAGCAGGTGGCTCGGTCCGGTCGGTGCGGTGCCGCACTTGTTCTGGTTCTGACGCTGTGAGCTTCTTCTTCCTCTCTACCTTGATGAAACCCTCCTCGTCACACTGTTTCGTTGGATCTGGAGCCACAGGTGCACCCTTAGGAACAGGTGCACCGCGACTCTGCTTTCCCCCATTGGGCCGCTCTGGTTTCCGTAGTGAGGCGGCGGCGGCGGTGTACGCATGTTATTTGGTGACTATTTAATAAATATTTGTTATAATATATAAATATTCTTTGACTTTGTCTTTGACCTATCCTATCCTACTTTTATTATAAATGCGAAAGTTTGTGAATATGGTTGGATGGATAAATGGATGGATAGAGGGTTGTTTGTCACTCAATCTCGCAAAAACTACTGAACAGATTTTGATGAAATTTAGTACGTAGGGTGCTTTACTTTTGACTCGCGGTTGCAGCTAGTTGGTTATAAATATCGCAATCCCTCGGTAACCACGTGTTAAATTAGGATGAACATTATCCTATTTCCTTCTCCTACAAGCTATCTTTGTGCTTTTCATCAAAATCGGTTCATCAGTCGTGAAAAGGTAACAAACAGACAGTTACTATCGCATTTATTTTTATTTGTGTGGATTTTCACCACTAATTTAAGGAATTACATTTTTTATACATACATATGTATATAGGTTAATATAATATGCTAACAAAAATAATTGAAGCTTAACAAATTATATAAATTGCTATTAAAAATCATATTACTTTTTATATTATGCTTGTGATACCATAATTAAATACTGTTTATTCGTTTTTAGGTGCGTATTTGTCCATCAATTCCTTGTGCTGCTGGGGATACTTCTCCAAGATCATTTTGTTGTAGTTAACGAACATCTCCTTCTGTTTAGGAGAACAATCGCCGCAGGCAGTCTCTATGTATATGGGAAGGGCTTCTGAAAAATAAGGGGAAGTGGGATTAAAGACCGAAGAAAGGCACTCATCAGCCGAATTCACTACACTTTTTGGCACCACATAGTAGTCATTTATTTAGCTGTCTTTTTATACTGTTTATATATTTATTTCTTCTTTTTTTAATTCTGATTTCTTTAATTATTTTGTTAGTTGAATTATTTTGTAGTTGTCAAATAAATTATTTTCTTTTTTTTAATTCCGCCCACTGCATGGCATAAGCCTCCTCCCTCATACAACATTCATCCCTGTTCTGTACCAGTCTTGACTTCAGTGCAGGGTAAGAGGTTCACGCATATCTCAGTAGATGGCGACATGTCACCTTTAAGATGGTTAAAATAACGGAAGAAAAAATTCGACACTTGGCTTAGCGACCACCGTAGCTCAATTGGACAAAGCACTTCCCGCGCTGAGGAAACATTTAGATGCGGATTCAAGTCCCGGTGGTCAAATTTTCTTTACGAAAAACCTTGTTTGAGTGTTTTGCTTGGCATTAATCAATGCTTCATATAAATAACATAAAAAGAACTACGTAGAGTGTTTAGCAATAAAAAACTTGGCATGACCGGCAAAATCAAGTTATATCAGTTATATCCACTAGGCGCTAACGTATAATATAGTCGAGCGCCTATTTAAACGCTCATGACGATGTTCTTATACAATGATGATGTTTTGTTAAGGCAAAATACTTTTACTTAAACGCCACTATTTTTTAATTACCAGAAAAAATGATTAAATTTTATTATTATTAAAAACATTAAAACATAATAATATTATTTATTATAATAATATACCTTTAATCGCCTTCAGTTTATCCGAGCAAGGGCCCTTATCCATCATGCAGTCGAAGAATTCCTTGAATTTCTGCTCATTCTGTATATATTCCGCATCTTCTTCGGTGATAATATCTTCAGCTGCAACCACTGCTACAACAAGCACTACGGCACAGAATGATAGAAACGCTTTCATTGTCTGATTTCTGAAAAATGGAATGAAAAACGTTTTTTTAATCCTATTTTTGGAAGACTTGTATACAATAACTTTATGCAAGTTCCAGCGTGGCTTTATAACTAGATACAAATCAAAGTTACATATATTTTATATTTACTAAAATTATTTTTAAAATATTTATATATAAAAATATAACTTAAATATTTGACAGAAAGACATGATTCACGGATGAAAAAATATTATAAAATGGATTAGTCCAGGTGAAATAGAGATACGAAGGCATGCGGTCTATGGGATAGACTGTCGATCGCATTAGGATTCAGTGGATTTTGTGAATTATATTTGATAATTATTTATGCCTCTATCTGGTATAGACAGCGGCGGCGTGGCGTGGGTTTCAGCAAACGGCATTATAGCGAAGAGCCTCGACAAACATCTCAAGAGGCTCTCGCAAGACGGTTATATCAAGGGTCAGATACAGAAGGCTTCTTGACACGGCGCGTATTATCAGGAGGTTCTTCACTCTGCAGCCCTAACCACCGGTAGCTTGAGCCCTGCTCTTCTGCTGCTGCCTGCTGCCCCGCTGCCGGAGGCACTCTAGATTTAAGTTGTTTATAGGTAGTATTTTTGTATATATTTTTTTATAGAAATATTGTAAAAATACCCTAATCTAAAAAATATATATATATAGATCTAAATAATTATTTATTTATATTATTAATACATATATCATATAGTGTATATATTTTTGATTAAAATATACACAATTAAGAACAACCACAAAGTTACAATTACCAATGTTTAAATGATGGCGAGGATGATGCTAATTATAATAAGATTAATGAGTATTAACAGTAAAACGGTTTTATTTTTAGGCTAATATGCGACATAAGAAATGTGTAAAGATATTATTAAGTCTGTGTAACACTATAGCAAACGTAGGAATTCCAAAAAAAATATAGCTAAATGAATAGACATTTAAAGAAATAATATTGTTTAATCTAATTAAACAATATTATTTGTTTAAATGTCTATTATACGTTACGTAAACAAGTATACGTTTCATCAAACAAAAATACCGACTTCAATGTATCTTCGAAGTCCAAGGTCAAATATCGATGAAATTTATATGGGACCACTTCGTAGCTATACTGAACCCAACGCAAAAAGAATTTTCCAAATCAGTTCATAAATGACGCAGTTCAGAGGTAACAAACATAAAAAAAATTATAAAAAAAAATACAATCGAACAGAGAACCTTCTCCTTTTTTCAAGTCAGTTAAAAATAACCAGTAAATTATATCACAATGTTAAAAATTTTAAGTCTTACCTTTGCCTGGAGTTCCAATGATCAAATGCTAATGGTGCACCGATTATTCACCATTTATAGGAAAACGTGGGACTGAAATCTCCTTCATATCATCATAATAGGAATATCTAAGAAATTGCTTAATTAAAGGTTTTTTTTCCTTATAAGATTTCAAAGATAAGTGGTTAGAGTTCCTTGTTCTTTGTTCTCCTTGCGAAGAATCCTTGATATGTTTCAGTCAACATACCTATATTATAGACGATTGGTTCACTATCTCTTTCGCAACGTGTTCTAACCAATCACCTAGCGTATCGACAAGATGGCTTCATATGTATAGGTAAATGAACGTTTTAGGAAAAGAGAAAATCTGAATTATCACTAAAAGAAGAAGATTATCCACTTGTTTAACTTTGAATACTCGTGGACGGTGCGGTCCAAGTTTTTTTTTATTTCTGCGACTGTAAATCTGCTCTTGGTGATTAATTTTGTATTATAGAAACATTTATATAGTGGTCCCTCCATATAACCTCTCATGATAATAATGGCTTTATTTAGTTGAATATACCTACTAATATTATAAACACGTTAGTGTTGTTTTCCTTACCCTATGGTTGTCTGGAAGAGATCGCTGCTTAGCGATAAGACCGCCTATAGTGCTTATTGATTATGTGTTACCAACTGTAATTCTGTTTTCTTTTTTAAGTGCAATAAAGTGTTATCTATCTATCTATCTATCTAAACGCGAAAGTTTGTATGTTAGTAAATAAGTACGTTTGTTACCTCTTCAGGCCACAACGGCTGAACGGATTTTGATGAAACTTGGTGTAGGTAATGTTTTTTTTTATTGAACTGAGTGATAAGACGAGCAAGTACGTCACGGCACCACGGCTGCCCATATTAATTGCAGTGCCACTGAACATTTGAACTGGACTTGATCTCATAACCCCGAGACTTCAGATATTAAGTCTCATATGCTCAGTAATTTCGGAACACAGTAATGCTTGCATCCTACTGTTTGGCGGCAGACCAACTGGCAAAGCGATGGTACCTACCCAGATGGCCTTCCGCATACGAGATACGTACTACGTGTATACTCTATAATTAGTCCTGGAATAACACATTAAATAGTTTATATACGCAGGTAAAACTGCGGGACGCAGCTCATATGTATATAAAAAATAAGGATTATTTAAATTCGAAGATAATTAGATAGATATGACTAACGTTAACTTGGCACGTTCATTGTTTCATTCCACGACCTATTCGCCCTATAGTGACGAAAAACGGTTTTTAAAATACATTAATTTTTATCTTTTTTCGTTCTTATGGTGCTGAAAACAATGGGTAAAATTAAATAAAAGAGGTGAAACAACACACAAACAATATTTTTTTAAAACAACTTTTTTTTTCACTGGGAGTAATGGGTCGTGAGCCGTTGCGCAGAACAAGCACTTAACTTTTAAAATAATCTAATTTTCCTTTTTTTTATATAATTGTGTGACGAGACGAACATGTCGCTCCCCTGACGGTAAGCAACGGTTGCAGTACCACCCAAAATATTATGTGTTATGCGCATAAACATTTAAGTTTCATAAATCTCAGTAATTTCGCTGGCAAGAAAGTCCTTTTTTTGTTTTACGCGTATTTGTCTTAAATCTTGAAAAGTTTCGTTAGTTCATAATTTTTTTTATTGCTAATTGGCTCGGGTTTGACCACTATGTCACCTGATGGTAAGCGACGATGCCGTGAAGATAGTAGGTACCTGTTCACTCGAGACTTGAAGATTCCTAGATTGTAGCTATCGGGAAAGACTGACTCTGGCAGGGAGTTCCACTCATTAGCAATGCGCATAATAAAAGTGGAAGCGAAGCGCTTAGTACGCGCAGGAGGAATGTCCACCATGAAACGGTGGCGTATTGTTATACAACGGCTAAGACTCACGGTTAAACGTCGAAATTACTCCAACCAGGCTACGGATATTTTAGGAGTCCTTCTTCTGGGAGTTATAAGTGGGGGTTAGTTACGTGCCAACGCTCCCGACGTACGTCGCAGGTTAATCTCATAACTCCCAAAAGAACGTCAAATTTTTTTTAAGCTATTGCATAGCTTGTATCGCGGGCCTTGAGCGTGGAGACCGAATCCAGAAATTCCGTAACGAAAATAACCTAACACACCCCACTCCGAATGCTATGCAATAGCTTTACCGCGGCAGTCTCCGAGTGCCACACGTCTTTTTTTATTGAACTGAGTTATTAGACGAGCATGTCGTTCACCTGATGATAAGCGCCACGCCTGCCCATAACAATTGCAGTGCCACTCAGAACTTTTAATACCATAAAAAGTATTGCGCTCATCACGCCGAGACATCAGATATTAAGTCTCATATGTGTACAGTTATTTCCCTTCAAACCGGAGCACAGTAATGCTTGCGCACTACTGCTTTGCGGCAGAAGAACTGGCAAGGCTGTGGTTTATACCCAGACGGCCTCCCGCATACCAGAGACTTACCTCGAGTCCGCAGTGTCCATACCCTGGTCGGAGTAGTTTCAACGTTTAATTACGTATTTGACTTTTTTAATTGGTTTGTCTTTCAGGGGTTACTAACCTATCTCACATGCCCAAGATTAGAAAAATAAGATTAAGCTATCGTAGGTATGATTTGTACGAGGGTCAAACTGAAAGTTCTTAGAAAATTAAAAACTGATTAAACTAGCTAGTTATTACTATTATTATATCTTTTCAAAATAGTGTCCGTTCACGTCAATACATCGCTGCATCCGATGGAACCACTGAGAAAAACACTTTGCCCACTCGTCCTTAGGGGTCTCTTCGAAGGCCTTTTGAAACGCTGCCACAGCTTCCTCAGCGTCCATAAAAAGTTTTCCTTTAAGTTTTTCTTTATTTTTGGAAATAAATAAAAATCACAAGGTGCGAGGTCGGGACTATACGGCGGATGACCCAGTAATTCCACGTTTGACGTCGCCAAATAGTCGATCGTTCGCCTGGCGGTGTGCGAAGAGGCGTTGTCGTGGTGAAGGAGGATTCTACTGCGAGGTCGTTTCTCCCGAACTATTTCCAAGACAAGTGGCAAACAATTGTTAGTGTACACAGTGTAACAGTTTCTGCGGAGTGCCTCAGAAACTGTTTTTCGATCCTTTAAAGCAATTGTCGCGAAATGACCTGTCGTATGAAATCGTAAAACAAATGACAATTGAATGAAATTCATACTCAATAATATTGGCAGAGTTCCATTTTCAAAATTTAAATTATTTTTTTATTTATTTTGTTTACAAGTGGCCAGTTCTAAAAACTTTCAGTTTGACCCTCGTAACCAGATGCCGCGCCTAAGAACATTTAATTGTCCATAATTGCTTGGGCATGACGACAATTGTACCTACGGACCGTTGCACCATCACATGGACGAGACACCGGTAAATAATTATTAGAACACGTGAATGTATAAGTTATTACATAAATGCATTGTGTGTGTAATTAATCGTTTCAAATCAAGTTATTTTTAACTGATTTCAAAAAAGAGGAGGTTCTCAATTCCTTTGTATTTTTTATGTTTGCTACCTCAGAACTCCGTCATTTATAAACTGACGGGCTGTCATTTATGATTGACGGATCTGAGCAGCCAATCAACTGCCGATTCTCTCTAGATCTATGTGCTCCATCTTCGGCCACATCATCGCTTCACATCAGGCGAGATAGTAGCCAAACATAGATCTATTAAGCGTAAAAAAAACTGATTTGTAAACATCTTGGGTTCTTGGCGTTGGGTTCAGTATAGCTTGAAGTTGGTCCCATATCCATTTCATCGATATTCTACCTTTGACTTTGAAGATACATCAGAATTGAAGGCGATTTTTTTTGTTATAAAATATATTATAATATTTTTCTTTGTAAATTCGGAATTATAAAAACATAACATAAAACATACAAATTTATTTATTGATATAGTAAGTGTTACAATTTCATATTGAAGTCTCTCCCTCGACGTAGCTTGACGCTGTGTGTAAGGACTAGCTCCTTCTCCCAATTTGGATAAATAAAAATGCCAAATCTGAATACACAGTTAAAATAAACAAAGAGAAAATTAAGAAAATAAAAATTATGGAATATTAAAAACATTTATAAATAATTACGCACAACGATCACATACATAGATAGATCCTAACCCCTAACTAGGATTCCGTGTACTAGGGAACCAGGAACTCGAAGGAACATGGTCCCACAACACCCAGACATAAAACAAACATTTGTCCCGTCGCGGGAATTGAGACCTCAACCTAAGAGGTGTAGATGACATTTCAACCAAGCTGCCCAGTCATTACACCACAGAAGCTGACATTGTGACTATTTTGTTACTATTACAAAGTAGACATCAATGATCCGATATTAAATATTATTTATCATTCCAAGCCAAATATATTTTATTTCACTTACTTCATCTACATTTCTCTCCCCTCCATCGTTCGCTTCCTTTTTTTCTCCTCGTGTGATTGGCCCCTCACGCCTATGCTATGGGTGTATTTAGCATTAAGCTTTGAGTATGTAAGCATTTCACCGAGTCTTTTTTATTTTTTGCATTGTATGTTTATGTAAGTATGTATATTATTATAATTATTATTTATGTATGTACATTTTACTCACTTTTTATTCTTTCATATTATATATATATGTATGTTTATTATATGTAGTGTTATTATTATTTTAAATGTATAGTCAATTTTTCACTGATCCTATAGCAAAACGGGTATCAGCTGAAAATCAGCGCCGAGTAGTGTACAACTCTTGGCATTTTATGCTGAGCTGAGCCCATTCTGCACATATATTTATTATTTAAGTTTTATTTATAATTTCTTGTTTGTGTGCCGAATAAATGGTTTTTCTTTCTTCTTTTCTTTCACTTCTTCAAAATCCTACTATCCTACTTCCTACTAATATTTTAAATGCGAAAATTTGTGAGGATTCATGAATGAATGAATGTTTGTTACTCAATCAAGCAACAAACTACTAAACGGATATTGATAAAATTTGGTTTGTAGATAGGTACTTTAGGTCGTGGGCAAGGAAGCATACTTTTTATTTTGGAAACATGCGACTGAAACCGCGGGATGCAGCGAGTAGTATTATAAATTCGAAAATTTGTAAGGATAGATGTTACTCAATTGTGCTAAAACTACCAAAGGTTTTAATGAACTATTGTAGAGGTACTTCAAATCCTAGAATAGAACATACTTTCTGCAACGGGTGTCTCCCACTGTTTTCAACCTATATAACTTAAAAATAGGAAGGTTCTCAATTCAACGTGTTCTCAGTTCAAAATAATTACTTTCTATATTATACTTTACACGTATTTTAAGTTTTCAACTTACGTAACAACCTTTGCTGTAATTTTCATCAGTAATATTTTTGAATGTTCATAGAGTTAATAGAGTTCCGAGGGTAATTTTCAGTAGTATGATTATAATACATTGCTATGATGATTACCATTTGAAATTAGTTTTCATCAATGCTTATGGCCTACAGTTTTGTATTATCTACGCGTACTCAATTATTTCATCCAAGGTCAATGTTAATACAATTTGTCCATCAGTAATAATAACCATAGATGAGGCTTATCTACTAAATTGACATATAATACCGTCTAGCAAAACAATTCGATTTTTGTCTGAAATGAAATTAGGATGATTGTGCATTTCCGTCACTTTTTAGTATATATTGTAGAATTTTTCAAAGAGGAATCATCAGTAGTTCAGTCTCAGTGAAGAATACCGAACTGGTAAGTACCTACGTTAAAATTTTCGCTTCCACATTCAAAAAATATCATTGTGTGTATGGCAGTTTTTGTTTTTTATATCTGTTATTCCTGTTATCATTATTTTTCTCATGTAGGCAATGATTTTCTATATACCTGTCGGTATGTAGCTAATCCTGCCGCCATAGAGTAAATATCTCGTCGCCGCTGGTATCATTAAAGCCTTCTATCTATAGTATTCATATATCTGTTTAGGCCATATGAAGGCATATCAGAACCTGTGTATTCAGTTTCATCTGATTTAATCCAGATTTTTCCAGTATTCCTTAGAACGTAAACGTAAAAAACCAATTTCGTCCAATTTTTTTTATGAAAATAATGAAACGATATGAAACAACTCTTTATTGAAACACACAGTTAATTAAAAAACTAACAATAAAAACTTGTTAGTAGTGTACCAATAGGGGATCGGACAACTTTTCAAAAAGTGTTTTATATTAACTACAATTAATATATATAGCCATGAAAAATACAATTTTAACTTAGTAACGCTCTAAAAGTACCTAAAACTATGTTTAAATATTATGTTTCAAATATTGCCGCGCAAAAGGTCACCTTAAAATTTGTGACGTCAAATGAAGGTTTAAATACGTTTTGTGAAGCTTGGGGACGATATTTTAGTAATGGAACGAAAAAAATTGCAAAAATACATTTAATGAATAGCAAAAACGCAAAATAAACACAAGCTTGACTCACGGCATTTGCCTACAAATGACGTCATGCGCTGTGAGTGTTTTTTCGTTTAAGATGAAGAACAGATTAAAAATGTCAGAATTATTAAATTTCACAAAAATATTGATTGAATGATCTTTCTGGTTCGACGAACATTCGTTCTAACTACATTTTAGATATTTTCTCGATTACTGTCCGATCCCCTATTGGCGGTCTTATCGCTAAATAGGCAAAAATAACTTAAAAATACATAGACGGTGGTTTTCAATTTCTTAATACACTGACATAAAACCAATTCAATCAATCAATAAAATAGTAAATAATCTAAATACACATACATACATAATAAATAAATATTACATACATAAAGATAAAGATGATTGTAGCTATTGCGAATAGTAAAAGACCTTTACTCGGTGTTTTAAGGTGTTCTTTTACCGTCAGTAGGTAACACGTTCCACAATCGAACAGCTTCTATAGTAAAGGAGCAATCGTAAAAAGTTGTACGGTGTGGTCGCGTCTTTAGTAGTAAGTTCTCTGATGGCCTTAAATAAGATATATAAGAATAAGAGCGTATAGAAATTGGAAAACATCCTGAAGCGCTCCTGAGGTAGCGTGGGCAAGAGAGATTGAACAAAATATTGTAGGTAAGTGAGGGACAAAATTCCGGCGAAGGGGAATGGGAAACCACTTGAGCTTAGTGCGATAGTCGTTAACGTGATCGTATTTACGTAGGCCATATACCTAATGCAAACATTTTGGAGACGCTCAAGTTTGATTAGCCATCAATTGATACAATTTAACTGATAATTAAAATTAAATTTTTCATCTTTAAATATTTAAATATTTTTAAAGTTACGATTAAGTTGCATTTAAGTGAATACAATTCTTGCTGTACTAATTAATTTCCATGATAATTATGTTTAGAAACACAATTACAAATTACTTGCTGATTTTCTTATATAATTGCCAATCCTAGCATTGTAATTGTAACAAGTGTTTCCCATCACATTGTTTAGCGTCATCTATAAAAACATTACCTAGATGTCAATTTATTGACCTTTCATTAATAATCCTGCTGTCATTATATTTCTACAGGAACAAACATAGACTTTAATTTATTTAAAGGTAACATTTTAAAATTAACTTTATTTTTTTCATTTTTTAACGTTTCTCGAAATGGAGATGTTTTTAAATATTCTTATCTAAAATAGATATTTTATTCTTTGTCCTCAACCCTTCCATGAGCAGAACCTAGGAATTTAAATAGTATTATTTAACTATATGTACTTTTGCTTGTTTGTACTGTTTCCACTTTTCAAATTGTTGCTATTTTAGAAATCTATTGGAATAAATATAAAATAAATGCTATTTGTTGGTAAGAGCATCATTTGAGAACGACCGCACCGATTTGGCTATTTTTTAAATGTTAATTATAGTCCGAATTAGGTATTTATGGATAGAAAAATTTGAAAAGTTACCAGGTAAATTGGGAAATTTGGAAAACGGACAGCGTCAATCGGGTCGGCTAGTAAATCGGTAAATTTTAAAATAAGTCTGCCTCTCATCTAATATTAGGACAATTATTATTCATTTATATTATAATTAGAATCCGCAGTATAACAGCGTATCTTAACTTTTTCAGACCCTTACAAGTTGATAAGATGAACGCTCTGCTAATGGCGGCCATGGTGACTCTAGCAGCACCTCTAGTGTTGGGCTACGATGAAATCTACGACAAAATTGATGTTGACAAGATTATAGGCGACGAAACTCTGTTTTCTGCGTATATCAAGTGCATGCTGGATGAAGGGCCGTGCGAGGCCGAGCATTCAGAAGATTTCAAAAGTAAGTAAAGCTTTAATTGTCTCACCTCATTAAATTGCTTTGATTCTTTCAAAGTGGGCTGTGGAAAGAGCCTGGAGTTTCTCTGAAAGATTATGCGAAATGAGGTTATCCGACAGAGAACCAAAGTCACTGACATAGCCCTCAGAATAAGTCAGCTGAAATGGCAGTCGGCAGGCCATATTAGCCGCAAAACCAATAACCGCTGGGGTAGACCTGTTCTAAAGTGTTGACCGCAAATTGGCAAACTTAGTGTAGGACGCCCTCAGGCTAGGTGAAGGGACGATATTCGCAGGGTGGCTGGCAGCAGCTGGATCAAAGTGGCCGGGGATCGTGCTCAGTGGCGTGAAGTTGCAGAGGCCTATAAGTCGGCAATAGGCTCAAGATGATGACTTTCAAAGTTTGTCAATTCCACTAAAAAGTTAGTTGATCTATAATCGGGTTACAGAAATTGAAACATTGCTGTGGCTGATCAGCTGGCCGGCTGCCCCTCTAGAAAACTCCCTAGCATTCCCATTCCTCCCCGCAATTTCCCTAGCTAGCTAGCCGATATATATCCCAAATGTGGGATATGGGTGCTAATAGTAATAATAATATCGTTGCTAAGTGTACCTATTGCTCAATACCAATTATTAAACCCAATATCTAATATAAATAAATACACCCAACGATCAGATACACAGATCCTGGCCCCTAACTAGGATTCCCTGTATCTAGGGAACCAGGACCTACGAGGATCATGTTCTCACTACACCACAGGGGCTGTCTGATATACTATCCCTTATAAAACGAAAAAGGCAAAAAGTTATTTGCAAGATGTTGAGGTTGCTATGTGATAATTAACAGTAATAAATTATTTATTATTGCTATGATCACTTTATAGGCGTTAACATATTTACATGAAACTAAACAGACAAAACAATTTTACGAGAACAAATTTTGACATAATAATAAAGTTGTTGATTCTTACTTTTAGCATTTGATAACCTCTGTGGTATAGTTGCTAGGCAGGTTGGCTCAAACCTCATACACCAACGAGGTTGCAAGTTCGATACCCGCATCGGAACAAATGTTTTGAACAGAAAAACGCTCAAGCATTTGTTTCGTGTCTGGTTGTTGTGGGATCATGATCCTCGTAGTTCCTGGTTCCCTAGATACAGGGTATGTGATCGTTGGGCGTATTTACAATAGAGCTCAGATTCTGATTTCATCTTTGAAAAAGGAATAAACTTACACGTTTAGGTTCAGCTTCTGTTTATTTTATTGATTAGATCTACCCCGCGGTATCACCCGCAATTTTCCGGAATAAAAAATCTTATGTCCTTTTACTTGCAATCCAGGAAAACCGCGGGTGAAATCGCGGGGTCAAGCTAGCATTAAATTATTTATTAGACCTCTCTCTATTGTATGTCTGACGTACGTAGATGTACCCATTTTAGAGTACGTTTTTGTAAATTATGATTTGTATTTTTTTCTGAAATTTAATGCATTAACGCTCGGTGACCCAGTGGTTAAGGAGTCAGGATGGTATTCCGAAGACGCAGGTTAGATCGCTGCCCGAGCAATATCATTTTTCTTCTTCCTAATTATTTAAAATATTGGTATTTTATTACAAATCAACCTTCATTGTAAATTGTTCTTCAGAACTGCTCCCAGAGGTCATCGCCACCTGTTGCGCCAAATGCACCCCGATACAAAGGGAACACGTAAGGAAGACTGTTAAAGCATTGGGAGAGAAGAAGCCGGACGATCTTATCAAGTTCAAGGGCAAGTATGATCCAAAAGGGGAGTATGAGAAGGACTTCACCCAATTCGTCCTCGGTTCCGATTAGACAGAAACACTACAAAAGTGGATCAGTGAAAATAGTTTACAATTTACGGCTGTCTATGTGATAAATGGATTTGATTTCGAGCACTATGTGGAGCATACAGGCTTTGTTAAATATTATTTATATAAATAATGAATGTAATAAATTGCAGTTTCATGATTGACATAATGGTTTTTGTGCGCCATCTGTTTTGTAATCCTCATAAGTGTTTGTTTGTAGTTTTTTTTTTACGCTTAATAGATCTATGTTTGGCCACTATCTGGCCTGATGTAAAGCGATGATGTGGCCTATGTTGAAGCACATAGATCTAGAGAGAGACGGCAGTTAAGCGGCTGCTCAGACCCGTCTCCCCGATGTTAGTTATCATAACGAAGCATTTATGCATTGTAAATATTTAGCTAGAAATGCGTAGAAGGACATAGAATATTCCCGTGGTAGGTGTATAATATAAGGACTTACCACTTGGCGGGGGCAGCAAGGACGCCTGTTTAGCTATTTGATGAGTAATTGAGTGAACAAGAACTAATTTTAAAGAGAGAAAATAGGGTTGGGAAAGATGTGACTAGTGTTGTCCTTTTAACCAAGCATAAGAGTATCGAATGATCGGTGTTGTGACAAAATCTATAAATATTAATCCTTAATACGTAACAGTAGGTCGCTCGTATGTAGGAGGCCGTCTAGGTAGGTACCACCGCTTTGCCAATTATTCTGCCGCCAAGCAGTAGTGTGTAAGCATTACTGTGTTTCGGTTTGAAGGGTATTGTAGCCAGCAAAATTACAGGACATAAGAGACTTATTATCTGATGTCTCGTGGTGATGAGCGCAGTGCAGAGCTACACAGTGCTTTTGCATGGTATTAATAGTTCTGGGTTGCACTGCAATTGTTATGGGTAGGCATGGCGCTTACCATCAGGCGAATGACTTGTTCGTCTCATCACTCAGTTACACCCAAAAAAATATAAAATTTAGTATTTATTTATATAGTATTCATATGTATATTACAAATTTAAAGTTGCACGAGACAACGACTGCGGAAGGCTCATGTCATAAGACCTATGATAAATTTAGACACAAAATGACGGAAACCAGTTGCATGACTTTATGAAAACACGATCGAGTAAAACAGCCGTACAACAAGGAAAACAACGGTTATTTAATTAATTACACCCAATCAATACTTGTTCTCTCAGGAGGGCGAGTCGTCGATTCGACACCGTCGCCGCGACGTAACGCCTATTTCGTAAAAGTCAAGGCTATCCAACTCAATCTCGTGAATATTTGCGCTGCGTCAACCTGCCTTCGGAGCCAGAGGCCCCACGATGACGTCAAACAATGCAGACAGATGCAGATTCATTGTGACTGAAATCTGACGTTGACGCAGTGGAAAGCAGATATTATGTTTGATACTGACAGCCTGATGGACTGGTCCAAATTGCGCAAGATTCTGTAGCTCTTTGTCGTGTCCGACGGTCTTACAGTACGAAGGCCAAGCTCTACGGTATTGATCTTGGTTGTGTAAACAAGGAAAACAAATATTATGTCAATGGATACGTTTGTTCTGCGTTAAAGTAAATCTATTTCCTTACGTCACATGCTATTGCTGTATCACTATATTTTCCATATTGCTTTTATTGTTTACAATCTACCATCAACAGTCGTCAGCGTAATCCCGGCTAATGTACTGTGTAGTTTAATGTAGTGTGACGACATTACTCAATAATAAAGTTACATCAGGCGCCGCGCTGCGCTCTGGCGCATGGCGCAACTTACAGTTGCTTGCATGACACGAAAACCCACATCCAACCTGTTTACCGCCGATTTCGTAGCTAATCCGAATCTGATTGTTGCTGTTGCAACTTGATTACGGATATGCACTGGTATACTGGATTTCCTATGCATAATACTGAAGAAAAAACCAGCAAACAACTACGTTTTGCTGATTTCTACGGTATATAGCTCTCTCTAGCTCTGCAGGATCTGACCATAATTTTATTTTTTACGCTTAATAGATCTGTTTGGCCCCTATCTCTCCTGATGTGAAGCGATGATGTGGCCTAAAATGGAGCACATAGTGAAAGTGAGAGAGACGGCAGTTGAGCGGCTGCTCAGACCCGTCCGTCTCCCCGATGGTTCACCGAACATCATCCCGAAACACGACTAGGTCACAAACTAGTTCAAGACTAAATTGATATTATCTCACATAAGCAAGAAATATATCAATTTATTGTTATCACTACACATTTTATCACGATGCTGACAACTGTGCCACTGACAAGCTGAACTAGTTATCCACTAAACAAAGTTTAACATTGCGATTATAAAGGTAAAACAAATAAAGAAGAACACATAATTTCATACATTTTATTTCAGTACAATATCAGTCACGACATTGAAATAAATTATAATATTATAAAACATTTTTATTTCCAATTAAACTTAAAACTAAACTAACGCATTGGAACAAATATCACAATTGCTAAGCAACACAAGTTCTTAAAAATCACTGGGTCTGCAAGGCAGCAATATAGAACACTACACAAGAAGTGAAAGGATGCAATTTTTATAAAGTTTAGTGCTTCACAGATGTGCCTCTTCGAGGTTCAAGATGTTCCCAATTGGCTCTATTTCTACTATTAATATCATACAAGTCATCTTGTACATATTTGAAAATTTATCATCTCATAAGATGATCTTCATTTATAGTTTTGTTTTCAGTCATTGCCTTGTGAACCCAGCGAAATTCACCTTTATTATATAGAGTGTAAATCACAAAATGCTTGTTAAGATACCTACAGCAAACATTGTTGATGCTGTTTATCCAATTATTCCAAAGTAAATCTAGCATATGCTACCTACAGACTAAAAATAATTTAGCTTCCTTGGATGAATTTGTCGAAATTGTCGCGGTAGGCTCCTGACGGATCGTTTTTCTTGACGAGGTCGTCCCACTGCTTAGGATGCTTCTGCTGGATGGCCTTGATCACCTTGCGGATGTTGCCCTTCTGTTTCTCGGTGCACTTGCCGCACGTTGTCTCTATCGCTTCAGGGAGGGTTTCTGGAATACACAGGGTGATTAATTAAAAGTAAGGAAAAAAATCAAGGAGTAACAAACGGACAAGTGGGTACCTACTTTACATAAGTAAATAGACAGGTGCTGTAATCGCAACAAAGTTATCTTTATTATAAATAAACTCGGATGATTTGTGTTGTGTAGTTATAGTACATTGTGTTTGAAGTATTGCGACTGCCGAGGTAGAGAGACAATGCAGACTCGCTGTTTTTATAATATTATTGAAAACATCCTCATTGTGAGCAGTAGGTACCTTCCTATTTTCAGTGAACAAACCAGGAAGGTAGTAAAAATTTTGCTCTGTTCATCTAGTGGGAATAATGTGGGATTAAGTCCTTGAGCAACGCCCAACATTTCAGCTAAGTATTAGGCGCTACGCCAAATTGTAGTATATATTAATCGACTTCAAAAAGGAAGAGGTTCTCAATTCGACTGTTTTTTAAATGCCACGTATAGAAGATAATTATGTTGTTTAAATGACATATATAGAAATAAATAAAAAAACAGCTCCAATGAATCAGCTAAATTTGGAAGGTTGCGAATAACTATTTACCTTTTTGAACATTACGTACACACGATATGAAACTCATCAATCTCCTTGATGTTTAATTTAACAAAAAAAACATATTTTTATAAAGTGGATAAACTTGAACTTTAACCCAGAAAGGGGCCGTCCATTAATCACGTGAGGCTCGAAAGGGGGGAGTGGGTTTGGTAAAAATCACGAAATATCACAAGGGCGGAGGGGGGTGTAGTAAGATATCACGTGTATTTATTTTTTCGTCAAATTATTTTTATGCCAGTCAAATCAACCTGCAACCTTTTTTGCGACATTTTTATCATGGTCCTTAGTTTCAAAATAAAATTAGATTAGACTTTATACCTGTATTTAAAGATAATATTCCAAAAAAATTTTTGGTAGGTACTAAAAACACACGTGACTTTGGGGGGGGGGGGGGCTGGTTAGTCTTAATTCTCAACACGTATCACCAAGGGAGAAGGGGGGGGTTAAAAACGCTAAAAAAAACATCACGTGATTAATGGATGTCCCCAAACGTTAATGTCAACAAAAACTTGTTAAGACCTTACGGAATCTTACTACTACCTATAGGTTGTATAGATATATTATATAAGTATATTATGAGTAGAGTAGGTGTCTGTATGTATATTTAATAATGCATTAAGATTTCCTTTTCGATGGGACCTTGACCTCGTCTCGATGTTTGGCTTACTTTGTCAATAATGAGTGAACAAAGCTTTAGTGACTTATTTAAACTTGCACAAGAGACGTGACTATAATTAAGTTGATTTAATTAACGTTATAGGTCAACTAGGTTTAATTATTGAGTTTAAATAATTAAAAAATGATCTTCAAATTCTTGATGTTTCACAAGAGTTATAATTACCGAATCCGTAATTTGGAAAATGTATGAGGTCAATAATTGTATAAGTGTTGAATAATACTACTTATTACCTATCTCATCTATTTTGAGGTTGAAATACTTGCATCAGATGATATAGGTACCTTTTTTGGTGAAGATAATAGTTAAGGTTAATAGAACAACATTACCAAAAATCTTATAAAGAAAAACCGCGATATTAATAAATCTTCTATGATTACGGATTTTATAAGGTTTTATTGAAAAATCCAACTAAATCATATTTAGACTATTGCAGACAAGTTTTATGAAACAAAGAATTATTAAACTTACTTTTAAAGTCAGATCCTTCAGGAGTGCACCTTCCTTTGTCGAGGAAGCAGTTGATGTAGGCCTTCAGCAGACGGTCGTTGGTGATCAGCGTTTCAACGTCGAAGTTGTCATATTTCGCGTTGTACTTATCGGCAGCGAGCACCGCCGCGACCAGGCAAGCCAGAACTATGAAGACCCTCATAATTAATTCTGGAAATATAAAACTACTTCTTACAAAAATAATCACGTCTGTTCCCACGAAGAGGATGGCAGAATGTGTCGAATGAGTGTACCGAATGTAACGAACTCTTTAGCAAGTTCCCGCCTTGGACATCGGACAATCACACTACGTGAATCGAATATGGATTAGATAATGCGCGTCTGTATTACAACTCGTATTTATACAGACTTATGACGATCAAACTTGAACCATTTTGACATTTTAATTCGACAACTTGTAATTATGATTAATTTAATCAAGCATCACATAGGTCAGACACCAGATCACAATTTCGTATCACAGGTTCACGTAACTATTTTGACACTAAGCTTATTCGGTTTGACTGCTGTTCGATCACCCACCTTTTACTCTCTATAATGGGCCTAAAGAACTAGCGGCTACAGAAAGCGACAGTGGCTTATATTGACGACTTTGTATACCCACTACCTTCGTTGGCACATGGGTCAGTGGAAATGGTTACTCACTCGAATTTAAGCCTTTTGCCCAATGTACATGAATCTAATTCAAAACCAAAACTATTGTTATAGAGCTCTATGTGAGTTACTGGTGAAATGTATCGCTTACAGTTCATAACCCAAAACATATCATATGTTGCTCATAGTACCTGGAAACTTAAGCAATCCTTTCGATTTTGGTTGTGCGTATGCGTAAGGAAAATAGCTCCAGTAAGGATAATATGTGTGCACATACAACCATACAACAATTGTCAATAAGAAAATACGTACGTGCCCAAATAAATAGAGATGCATTGTATGACAAATGATCAGAGAAACCTTTGATCAATTTTAAGTGTAATGTAATATGATTGTATGCAAATAGCATAGGCTTAAAACGTCCACCGAAAAGACAATAAGGAGATCTGTAACTGCAGCTATAATAGTAAAATTAATAAGCGTCAAATACATCACATTAAAGGCAAATCTTTTAGAAGGGGCTGTTTTTTTTTCTGTAACAACTGAATGACGAGACGAGCTGGACGTTTGCCTGATGGTAAGCAATACGCCAGCCCATAACAATAACAGCACCACCCAAAACTTTGTTTTGCAAAATCCTGCGCGGCGCTGCACTGCGCTCGTCACCCTGAGACAATTAGCTGTTGAGTCTCATAATGCCCAGTAATTTCGCTAGCTACAATGCCCTTCAAACCGGAACACAGTAATGCTCGCGCACTACTGCTTGGTGGCTGAATAACTGGCAAAGCGGTGGTACCCACCCAGACGTCCTCTCCTATACGAGAAACCTACCACCAGTAAAAGGCTATTTTCGAGAAGCCTTTACTTGTGACATTTTAGCACGCAAATATACCTAGCTTTTTAGGTCAATTACCAACTCTTGAGTCTACAATTCAACTGCCAGGCGGTCATTAGAAGTCTAACTTGAAAGAGCAGTGATTAATTGTATGCATCGGTGAATCAGAAAAATACTTGAGGACATGTCTCGAAGAAAAATTGTCATCGATTAAATGCAAATGTATTCAGTGATCTTCGAGGTTCCTTTGTGCTTACCTCCTATACGTACTAAATAGAATGCAGGAAGGTGATTTAAGCTGATGCTATCGCCTCTTCAAACTTGTCGTAGTATTTGTTATGTGGATCGAGGTTCCTTTGTGCTTACCTCCTATACGTACTAAATAGAATGCAGGAAGGTGATTCAAGCTGATGCTATCGCCTCTTCAAACTCGTCGTAGTATTTGTTATGTGGATCGTATTTGTTAATGAGATCGGCGTGCATTTCGGGTAACATAGTTTTGAAAGCATCGAAAGCTTTTCTGGTAAATCTTTTCTGTAGAGGAGTGCATTTTTTGCATGCTGTAGTGATGACTTCTGGAAGCACTTCTGAAATAATATAATTCTTTTTAGAAAAAAACAAAAACCGACTTCAATGTATGTTCGAAGTCCAAGGTCAACTATCAATGAAATTTATATGGGACCACTTCGTAGCTATACTGAACCCAACGCAAAAATAATTTTCCAAATCGGTTCATAAATGACGGAGTTCTGAAATTACAAAGACAAAAAATAAATCATAATAATAAAAAAATACAATCGAACAGAGAACCTTCTTCTTTTTTTAAGTCGGTTAAAAATATAACAAATCATATTTGTGAGTTCGGAAGTGATTAATATTTTTGGCTTTTTAAATTAAGGAATGCATATGTGTATGCCGTAGTTGGATTGTATAATCCGCTTTTTTATAAAACCACTAGTCATATTTATTGATGAATTTTTATATACGAGTATGTGGTATACAATAAAGAGTATATCTATTCTATTTCAAAACAGCATTATTATGAAAACCAGTAAATAACGTCCAGCTAGATTGTCATTGCGTTACGTTCGATAACACTGCTAACCACGATTAGATGTAACGTAAAATCCCTCGCAGAAATTTTAACCGTTATGAATTTGTTGAGCTCAATGCTCTTACCCCTAGAGTGTTTATAAAGTGCGGAGCCAGAACCTCGCTAAAGAGGTTCGGAATGAAGCGAGCTTATGAGGCAGAATTGAGCCGGTGACCTCCGGAGCGAGCCTCGAGCAGGTGAAGAGAAACTGGTGAGAGAGGTGTACTGTATTTTCTATACGGCTACTGGGTGGAGGCAGTGTAGTCGGAGCTGTTAAAGACTTGAGCTGGTGGAACGTGTTTAATGTTTGACGGTCGATGGCAAAGAGATAAAATTAACTATAATCCTATCCTAAATTAACTAATATCCTTAGGTTAGTACAATGTACGGAGCACCTAGTGTTGCTAATAAACTCTCACAATAGCTCATCGTGGCATCGTGTTGTTCAAGGGTGACACTTTTTTCTTAGAAGTTGCTTAGAATATAAAGAAAAAAAACGCGTGTGACGACCCTAGTGAGTGCTGAGTACCTACTTTTAATTTTACAGATTTGCTACGAACTTTTTCAAATAAACAGCTAATGAAATAAGTTCATTCAGTGTTTATACAAATGAAAACTTTTTTTGTTGGGTTTTAAATCCAACAGAAATGAAAGGGCAACGACTGAGATTTCAGGTGGCGCCTACTAAATACCACCATGTAAATTGACAAAGAACTAAAATTTAGGTACAAATAGGTAGGCACGGTGTCATTTTACGCAATTTTATACAACCGCTAAAGGTTGAGCCGCCGCATTGAGTAACGCAAAAAGATTATACAAAAGATGTGGTTCATTTTTAAAACGGCTGAACATCGTTTAGCTGTATTGTAAAACGACTAGAGGTTTTATGAAACAGCTGGGCCCCAATTTACTTTGACAACTTGGCGATTCCTTGTTTCGAAATCACGTCGATTCCGTCATTAATAAACGAGATCTCTATGACGCATTCATATATTCATATACATATAACGCATCTTAGTGAATACAAATTTCGCAGATGTCGTTTATTAATGAAGGAATCGACGTTTCCTCGAAGCAAGGAATCGCCAAGTTGTCATAGTCATTTAGGGCCTCGATGATACAATTGAGCTTCGAAACTATTTTGGCGTGTTTGCAGTAAATAAAATCACCTGTTTTGATTGGTTAAAATTTATTAAATCCTTTGAACCGAGTGAAACTAATCAATGTGTAGTGGAATCATAATTTTCAATTGTATTATACCGAAGTAGGCAAATGGTCGCAAAATCAATTATTTATATAAGTACAGACTTACTCAATATTAAGTAAACATTTAAAAGTTTCCACTTACGTTTAAAAACCCGTCCGATCGGCGTGCACGGTCCTTGATCCAGAAAACATTCCAAATATTTCCTCAGAAGCCTCGGGTTGTTCACGAAGTAGTCAATTTCGAAATAATCATACCTCTTATCGTAATACTTTTCCTGGGCTATAACTGTTGTTACTAACAACAAACTAAATACTAATATCACCGACATCTTTGGATAATAATAATTACGGAGAATAATAATTGCGCTTCCAATGATCCACCTTATAAAGTACCTCGACAAATGATGTAAATAACTTAGATGGATCTATTTAAAACCACACGACCTGGCCTTCATTAAAAGCAATATTTGTGAGGAAGGAGGTAAACAAAAAATCTAAGTGCCTTGTTCAATGTCTGGAACCTTCTGCGGCTGGTTGTTAATCATATAAATTTTGAATTCATCTCGAGTTACAAGTAAATCGGCAGAGATAGCAAATACAGCTGGGTTTTCCCTGTGATGCATTAATTCAAACAGCCCAATGTATGATATTTGAGATACAGTTATACAAATCTTGTATTCCAGCAAAATATTTGATCAGGCATACTCTGAGGACCACTTGGCTGAAGTAAATTACCACAATAGAAGTATTTATACACCAACAAAACAAACACACATACTTATTTCTTATGTTTATTTAAGTTCATTTATTTGGCTCTTCTTCGATTTAGCAAATCCACAATATTATTAATTCAAATGAATCTAAATTGGTAAATCCAACCCAATGGTATATAGCACCCACCCCGGCTTCGCCTTTCTTCAGATTTTTTTCAAAATAATAATAATGCCCAACGATCACACATAGATCTTAGTCCCTGACTAGGATTTCCTGTAGATATCTAGGAAAAAAGAGCTATAAGGACCATCGTCCCTCAACACTCAGACACGGAACAAATCGTATAGCGGTAATCAAACCCGCAACCTTCCACCATGCATCAGTGATTGAGAATCTAAAAAGGAGACCACAGAGGCTTTTTGAAATTATGGAACTGGCAAACGCAGATGGTGGCATTGCTTTATTTAATTTAATTAGAGAAGATACTACACAACAAAATATAATCGGTTCATGGTATAAAAGTTTAATCAACCTTTAACGCCATTGAAATTGTGATACAGACAGGACAGGATTGTATGTAACATAGAAAGAGCGTTTGGGACATTGTACACGAATTGTATTTTAACATAGGAAGAGCGTTAAAGACATTTCACATGAATTGTATATGTAACATAGAAAGAGCGTTTAGGACATTTCACATGAATTTTATGTAACATAGGAAGAGCGTTTGGGACATTACACACGTTTTGCTATTTATATTGCTTTTTGATATTCAGGAGCTGGCTACTGCAGCTTGCAGGGCTGGGAAGTGTTTGTTTTCAGGGTCATATTTCTTTCTGTAGGTCTCGTATTCAGCCGGCAGTTGTTTCTTGAGTCCTTCGATGAACTCCTTGAAGATATGCTTCTGAGCTGGGGTGCACTTTAAGCAAGCCTGCTGAATTGCTTCGGGCATGTCCTCTGAAATTATTAAAAAAAAGGTTCATTTATATCTTAACTAGCTGCGCCCCGCGGTTTTCCGGACAAAAAGTAACCCATGTCTTCCTTTCAATTTTAGGTCTACATATTAAATTTCATTAAAATCTATTTAGTCGTTTTTGTGTGACTGAGTACCAAACATCCATCCATCTATCCATTCTCAAATTTCACTATCGCATTTAAATATTAGTAGGAGTAATATATGTTATCCAAATGTATGAGAAATCTAATAACAAGCAGCAATTTCACCAGTTATAGTTTCGCCAAAGTCGTACTTATTTAATTTATTGTTTCGTGAATATTATTTAAGGTTTTTATAGTGCTGTCTAAAGAATCATTATAATTACTTAGTTGAAGGTTTTTAGTCTCATCATAATTACCTATGTTAAAACGTGAGGATTGTGTAGAATAATGAGTTAATTAATTCTGTGAAAAAATTAAGTGAGTAAATTTTAGGGTTCTACACCCAAAGGGTAGAAATGGAGCCGCACTCAGTCGTATGTTCATTTTCTTTAAATATGTAGTTGGTTTTAATTGCAGATTAGGTAAATATTTCATAATCGCGTCGTAATTGTAGTATTCCAATCAAATGAAATCATTTATTAACATAAAGTATTTTACAATTGAATCCATAGGACACGGGCTGAAATGATGATGATGATGACGTACAATACATACTAATTAAGATGATGTTTAGTAGAGAAAATTCATGTTTTGTAATCAAGTCAAAAAATTACACCAAATAAGTAAATTGCATCCGTGCGAAGCCGGGGCCGATCGATAGTTAAAAACAATATTTTTGTTGAAAAATATATTTTTCAAGAGCAAATTTGTAATCGGAACCGCGAGTTTACGATTATCCGTCAAAGAATTCCAGCTAGCTGTAACCATACCTAATATTGCATTGTCATCGGAATTTGACAAGTATGCAAAATTTCAGCTCGTAAGATAAGATGAAGTGGTTCTGATTCAACTTGTATGATTTGACCCAAACAAATAAACATTACTAAGTTAAATAAAAGCTTGTATTAAAAAAACCTAAAATTCCCTGACCTTTCACTCTTGTACCTACTACGTATAAGTCTACGTGGAAAGTTACTGCAGTAGTAAAAGATAAAAAGTATAAGAAAATAAGAACAACAAACTTTTATCTCTAAATAGTACGTAATATAATACAAACAAATGTAATTACGGTATGACTAATTACCATTAAGCTTTTGTCATTAATAAGTTATTGCCAAATGACTAAGTAAGTTGTTTATAACTTCAACTTATCACAATGTATGTATGTATCTACACTAAGCAATAGAAATCTTCGGTTGTTCATTTATTATAATAGAAGTGAATTTGCCTTTTGGTCACTATCTCTGTATCTTAGGATAAATTGGTTTTTGGGCAGGAAGTAAAAAGTGATACAGTTCGATTTTGTTTTATTTTCCAAACAAGTGTTATTTCGAGTGATCATGTGTAATATCGGTGGAATATTAACCATTATGTATTCGTTAACGTGCACGAGTGTAGGCAAATGAAACAAGATTAAGCTTTTGTCATTAATAAGTTATTGCCAAATGACTAAGTAAGTTGTTCATAACTTCAACTTATCACAATTTATGTATGTATCTACACTAAGCAATAGAAATCTTCGGTTGTTCATTTATTTTAATAGAAGTGAATTTGCCTTTTGGTCACTATCTCTGTATCTTAGGATAAATTGGCTTTTTGGCAGGAAGTAAAAAGTGATACAGTTCGATTTTGTTTTATTTTCCAAACAAGTGTTATTTCGAGTGATCATGTGTAATATCGGTGGAATATTAACCATTATGTATTCGTAAACGTGCACGAGTGTAGGCAAATGAAACAAAATAGAGAAAACATTGCTGTTTATGTTCTCCCAAAAAGTTCATGGAAAGCTTGAACTGAGTTCCACCACTTTATTGAAGCAATAGGAGAGGGTCCGGCTTGTTGCTGTTGACCCTCATTCTCAACATAAGTATAATAAATGGAATATTAAACTATCAAATAAAAATACGTAAGACATGGCGGTGTGGTACTAGAGACTTTAGCCTGCCCTAACGGGCGAACTTAAAAGAAATATCTAAGCATTAATGACAATGCGGTCGATGATGTCGCACGTTTGCCAAGATAGTAAGCAGTTTTCACAGCTCGACCACGAAATTAAGGTGTATTTTACACTATTTGCACTTATTTATTTATTTATTCACAACACATGTAACTTAAAGACTAGATAACACATTAAATGACGAAATTAAGGTAAGACAAAAGCACGCTTCTGAACCTGCCTGCCTTATCATGAAAGATTCTGGTTGTTGAACGAGCATGTAAATAATGTTATGTTGCGTGCGCGAACCGAGCAGATCCGAGTGGGCGTCGCGAACAGGCGCGAACTTGGAAAGTATATTGATTCAAAGCTTCTTTTGACAACTGAGCAGATGGTTCAACTGAGCAGATGGTTCAAATGATAGTAAGGAACACGCCTGCCCATAACAGTTGCAGCGACACCCAGAACTTTTGCAAAATTTTGCGCAGCACTGCACCTCGCTCGTCACCCTGATACAATGGCTGTAAGGTTCCATAATACCAGAAATGCCGCTTGAAACAGTGCCCTTCTAACCGAAACACAGAAATGTATGCACACTACTGCTTGTCGTTTGAATATCGGTACCTACCAACCGCACCGAAGACCGGTCGGCCCGTTCAATGAGTACCTATCAAGCCTATGCGGCAGCTGCGGGCGAGTCGACGCGTAGGTAAATTATGCACCGGCTGGCCCAGTTTTAACTCACTTTTGAAGTCGCCTGACACAGCATCGCACTCTGCCTTATCATTGAAGCAGTCCACAAACGCTTGCAGAGCCTTCTTATCGGCTACTACAGCTGCGATGTCCAGATCATCATTCTCCGTAGTGTAGGTCTCGGCAGCGCAGACGGCTACCAGGGCTAAGGCGACGATGCAGAAGGATTTCATCTCGAAGCGCTGGAAAGGAATAGGAATTTGTTAAGACTTATATCTATTGACTTAAATCGAAACGCGCAAAGACAAATTAGATAGATAAATAGAGAGATAAATTTTTTCTATGATTTTCCAAGTTCCAAGTTTGTAATTCAAATCAAATCATGGTATAAAAACTCCTGTTGTATGCAGCAGTTAAATCGATATCCACACTCAAGTGGGACAGTAGCCAATAAAACAAAAACAAAGTTATTTAATATCGTTAGAATCTGTAGAAAATGGACAAATGTAAAATTTAATTCTTTAAAAATATAAATCTGTACACATGGGCATCATAGACGTTTCAAACGGCATCTTGTGAATGGAACTACAAAACCAGTGAACTTTACTTCTTGTACCTATAAATGCCCAGCTACTTAATTTAGGTTAAAACTTATACAAACCACTAATGTATAGCAACATAATCTTCTAAACTACGCAAATATTGCCAACTTATGTTTTACGTTTTGAATGGTCAGTAAGCATGACTGAAGGTAGAATAGACGAACCTGATATAACGAAACGATATTATATTTTATATTATATTTATGTATTTTGTACCTAAATCAATAAATCCACGGCAAAATGAGAAATTAATATATTAACATGGAAAACCTCATAAGATACATTGGATAATGTTAGCCTCTTAACATTGACTTGTGGTTAGATATACAGGGTGGGGCAAATTTTTGGCCCCTTAAGGATAGCTACCTTTTCTTTTGTAGTTAGACTGTTTTATTCTTAGGAACTTTCTGTTTTATTTTGAAGAAAAAAATATTGCCATTTTTAGATTTTTGAAAAAAAGTACGGTTTACCCAAAAAATTACATATGTCAAAAAAAACAAGTTGATCTTAATCGACTCTATTTCCAACCAGGAACACTGTTCCCAAAGTAACATACCAAATCAAATCGTAAGTTTTGGCAATCATTAAAAAAACCATTCCCATACATTTTCTATGAAAAAACGAGTAAGTGAAAACAACAATGTCACTCATTCAATGGTTCTTAATTTAAATTCGTATGTAACTTTTTTAAGTTGGTAAGCTAATTTTGAAGGCTTATGTCGGCCATGTTCGCATGTTCCCGAATTTCTTAGCATGTTTTTTATAACTTTCTTGTCTGGAAGTGGTATTTCTTCATTTTCTCTACAAAATGCTTCTAACGCTGGTTGAGCACTACGGTTATTTTTTACGACGGTTAGCTTTTATTAAGCTTAGCTGCTGTTGATTCGTAAGAGACATTTTGGATTTAACATTAAAAAAAATATTTCCCGCCAATTTTTTCTAGCGGTATAGTCATCCAAAGAGGTGGTATATTATTCTACCAATAAGGTTTAATAACAAATATCAATAAATAATTTGAATTTAGAACAAATTGCTTTCCGTGTTCGAATGGTATGCATGACTTTGTTGCGGCAAATAGCGCTTCTTAGAAAAATTTATGGAATAGTTTTTTTTTAATTATTGCCAAAACTTACGATTTGATTTGGTAAGTTACTTTGGGAAAAGTGTTCCTGGTTGGAAATAGAGTCGATCAAGATAAACTTGTTTTTTTTTGTCAAATGTCGTTTTTTGGGCAAACCGTACGTATTTTCAAAAAACTAATAATGACAGTATTTTTTTCTTCAAAATAAAATAGAAGGTTCCTAGGAACAAAACCTTCTAACTACAAAAGAAAAGGTAGCTACCCCTAAGGAGCCAAAAATTTGCCCCATCCTGTATACTCGTATTAAGATATTTAAGTAGTAAATAGAAGATCGTAAAAATCGCTCTTTTCTTCCACACACTTGTAAGATGTGGAATGACCTACCTTTTTCGGTATTTCCCTTGAGTTGCAGCTCAAAGCAAAGACTTTAAAAAACTCAAGGGTCGGCGAGCATCATCTACGCCTTGGGTGTTGCAGATTTCTATAGGCGACAGTGACCGCTTACTATCAGGCAGGCCGTACGCTTGTTTACAGATGCCAACATAAAAAAAGGTATCAAGCTTTTAAATTGTATATTCTCTTACCGAAGTAATTCTCCAGAACACAGTAGCTAACTGATAATATACTGGTCAGTCCACTGCATTTATACGCGATGGTGCCCTAACGACTGCTTATACAGATAAAGCATCGTTGTATCACTATAGAAGTGAAACAGTTACAGAAGAAAAAATATACTCATTAGTACGATGACCTACGATGAAATGACTAGCGTCTGAATCACACTAATATCATAGATGCGGAAGTTTGTATGTGTGTTTGTGTGTGTGTTTGTTACCTCTTCACGCCGCAACGGATTTGAGAAGAATTCGAAATGGAGATAGCTTTAACTCTGGATTAAGATATAGGCTACTTTTTATCCCGGGAAACCGCGGTTAAAACCACGGGGCGCAGCTAGTATTGATATAATATGAAGAATAAAAGGAAATACATTTAGATTTCTGTGGTATGTTCAGAATCTATAGGGTTGTAAGTTTGCACAATTAAGGCAAGTGACGAAAGCATTTCGAGTTTATCCGATTAGCACAGACTTTTAAAACCATCAGAAAAAGGAATAAGAGCAACTTACCGTCAAGTTACAAGGTTCCTTGCGTCTTGGTAATTCCGTGTTTTAAGATAATTATAATTAGAAAAAAACAAAAACCGACTTCAATGTATATTCGCAGTCCAAGGTCAAATATCGATGAAATTTATATGGGACCACTTCGTAGATATACTGAACCCAACGCAAAAAGAATTTTCTAAATCGGTTCATACATGACGGAGTTCTGAGGTAACAAAGATAAAATAATAATTAAAAAAAATACAATTAAACTGAGAACCTTCTCCTTTTTCCTTCTCCTTCTCCTAGTCGGTTAAAAAATACAATTCTACCTGCTTACATTTTCGTTATCAAGTCTTCAAATTGCTATTCTCTAGTAAATTCAAGAAGCATTGTTGGAAAATAAATAAAACATGAATTTAATATAATGTCTAAACCACAGTCCAAAAGCATTGTAAAGGTAGTAAGTACCAAGGTCAGTTTAAACATGAAGCGGGAGCAGTAGCTTGTACTATTAGTTACTCTGTGGCAGTAGGCAATTATTTTATCAGAATAAAAAGGCTCCTCTTTCAGTTGCACATTTTTTTTTATTCTTTGTCGCAGAGATGTAATTCTGCCATAAAAGGACTTGTATACACTCAATAAAAATTTATTGTCATTGAATAAAACTGTATAGTACAGGGTGTATCTTTATTTTTTAATAATATATAAATACTACTAACGATCCGCCCCGGCTTCGCACGGAAGAAAAAAGAGCAAGGTTTATGTGTATATCTTATCTTAAATACTCTGTCTATTGATGAAAAGCACATTAAAATCCGTTTAAAAGATCTAGGCATACAGACGGCGACATGCGATTTTTTTAAATACTATATAGAGATACAAAAATACAAATACAAAAACTTTTATTTACCAAAAAAGAACTTACAAGTAAATACAATAATTACAATAAATTAAGGACATACTATGTAGTTACTAATGGTCCCCGCACTAGGGCAAGCCTGTATCGCGGGAGGCCTGGACAGATTAATAGGTTCCAGTTTTTTTTTTTTGAGAACTACAGTACTAATTTTAATAACAATAAGGTAACTAACTAAAATAGAGTATGAGTGTAGAGTATGCAAGGTTACGTGTGCTTATGTTAGGGTATGAGGGTGCGTACGTGTGTGTGTGAGGGTGTGTGTTTGGGTGTGAATGTGAATAGATATCGTAATGATATAATCATTTCTGAACGAACATTAAGGACTCGGTTTCGTCGTAATCTAGTGTTAGAAGCCATTTCCTTACTTTGACTTTAACACTATGCAGGGACAAACTGTCTGTGAGATTGCATAGTTTCATAGTTCTCCTGTATAGAAAAGGAATGGCATAAAAAGTATAAAGATATATATATATATATATATATATATATATATATATATATATATATACTTATTCCATCCTACCCTACTTTTAATATTATAATTGCAAAACTTTCTGAGGATGGATAGATGGATGGATGGATGTGTTTGATTATGGTGCCAGGACGGTATTCCGAAGACGCAGATTCAATCTCTGCAATACTATTTTTCTTCTTCTTAATTATTAAAAATTTTTCAATGTTTGTTTATTTGTTTGGATCAAATCTTGCAAGCTAAATCAGAACCACTTCCTCTTATTCCATGGAGTTGAAATTTTGCAAAATTGTCAAAGTTCGATGACAATGCAATATTATGGTGACAACCAGCTGATCTGATTATGGAGACGGAAGGTGGGCAATGGAACTCCTTGACGGATAACCGTAAACTACTAGTGTTTGGGGTCATTTTAATCTGCTCGCGGTTCCGATTACGAATGTGTTAAAAGCTTGTCTTGAAAAATATTTTTTTCAACAAAGATCTTATTATTAGTATTAAGTCAACTTGTTAACGTTTGTAAACGGTAGACAACGGTAGCTGCGAAATGCATGGAAAATGCATTATTACACACACTTTGGACATTAACACGTTTACTGCGGCAAGTAAAATCATAATTCTTCATCTGGTGCGGCGGTGGGCCAAAATGCGCCCCCAATGATATTTCCGCCAGTGCGTGGCAGGTCTTTCTAGACCCACCAGCACTAGGATAGATTAAAAATTGCTATAACTATGTGGAAACATAATGTATACACTTTTTTTATATTGTTAGAATGACCTTGATCCCAACTTCCTTAGGTTTGATTCGCCCTGGGATCTGCCTAACAGGAAATGAGAAATAAAGCAGGAAAAGCGGCAGGCCGATATCGACCTGAACCGCACTAGAAAGATGATTTAGTAGAGATGGGATAGAGAAAAATAAGGGGATATCGAAAATAAAACAGAATTATCGTAAAAGAACTGAAAAATGTTTTTATTTATGTCTGTCTTGGAAACATGTTACGCAAAGGTTTAGATTGCATTTCCTGCAACATTTTTTGATTTTCTTAACTTTCTTTTTTGCTTCGGTACTATTAAAGGTTATACGCAGTCTGTCGTAGCACCCTGCACAATTTTTTCGTTTAGCGCTCATCTCAAGGACATGGTCATCCTTAGGTTTTACTTGATTTTCTGAAATGAAATTTTTTTTCTTAATTCCGTGTAATTTATTAACCATTTATGAGTTTTACCACAGAACTCGCGAAACTGAACAACTTTCTCCAGAGAACATAGGTCGAAATATGAAAAAAAATTTGGTCCTCCCTTACAAAATTTACAACCAGCTGATTGATTTACTATTACTATGGGAGGTCCAACGTTTTTTTTCATACTTCGACCTATGTTCTTTGGGGAAAGTTGTTCAGTTTCATAAGCACATTCACCTCCTTCAGGGTTGATACCCCCTTCCGTTACACACTGTATAACACTACACATGAAACTGAAGAACTTTCCCCAAGAAACATGGGTCAAATATGAAAAAATAATTGGGCCTAGCATGCAAAATTGCCGTCCAGCTGACTGATTTAGTAGATAAAAATATTTTTTCATATTTCGACCCATGTTTATTACCACACCCTTAAAATATTTTCACTTAATTTAAAATGACCTTATACAACATGTAATTCCAAATGCGCAAAACCTCTCGTGGGGTAACTCAGCCCATGTTACTGAACAACTTTAGTTCTACGACTTTTGGAATTCGTCAAAAAAATTTGGTTTTTCATACAAAATGAGACACTGATCTGTATGAAAAATCTTTTTTTTTTGCGAATTTCCAAAAGTCTTAGAACAAAAATTGTTCAGTAACATGGGCTGAGTTACCCCACGAGAGGTTTTGCGCATTTGGAATTGCATGTTGTAAATCAGTTAATCGGATCGGTTAGTATGGAAAGCCAAATTTTTTTTTTGAGATTACGACATGAGTCCCATAGAGAAAGTTGTTGTATAAACGATACTGAGTTACCTTCTTGAAGGACAATGGTGATAACCCTAACATTCTGTATACAGCGTGTCCCATGAACAAGGTGAAGACAATCCTTTTGAAGTCCGTGGTGTAGGCTTTTTTTTAAATTCTGTAATGCAAAAAATGTAAGTGGAATAAAATTTATCTACACTAATGTTAAAAATTATAATGTGAATGTTTAGATGTGTGTATGTTTGCTATTCTTTCACACAAAAACTACTGAACGGATTTAGATTACACTTTACAGTAATATAAGTAAAAAATTAAATAAAACATGAAATGTGGAAAGATGTTAACAGATGCTCGGCAGATATTATAACACTAAAACCACCCTCCCCCTTCCATCACAGGACGAGTAGAAGATCGGCCAAATATCACCCTTATTTAGTAGACATTCCGCCAATTCGTACAAAGCGTTTTGGTCCCACATTTATAGTGCGTACTGCTAAGGAATGGAACTCATTGCCGTCTTCTCTGTTTCCTGATAACTACAATCTGGGTATCTTCAAGGCCAGAGTGAATAGGTATCTTCTAGATCTACGTGCTCCATCTTCGGCCACATCGTCGCTTAACATCAGGCGAGATGGTGGTCAAACGTAGGCATATATTTTGTAAAAAAAAAAAAAGAAATAATTAAGGAATAATAATTTTCATAAAGGATGGTATTACATAAAAAATCCCCACGTCATTATGATATGTTGATATGTGTAGGTAGTAAACAAAACTTAAGTACCTACCGCTTGTGCTTCTTTTTCCGTGCACATTTGTTTCCAAATTCTTTCTATATTTTTTAGTGGAAAATATTTCTTCACTGCTGTCACTATCAGTTTCAATAACTGCAGGGCGAATTATTCGGTTTTCCAAAATTTGTAATTTTCTGTTATTTTTTGCCATCGTTGATTATATCGAACGCTACGTCACATCAATTAGATAGCACAACACTAACTGGCGGGGCGCGCGCTCTGTGCGGTATCGGGTCGCTAACTGCCTGTTGGCAGGGTGGGCCGAAATAGGCCCACTGCCGCACTCAGCGGATGTTTTTTACCGTCAGTGCGATGGTAGGTCGATAAAAGCCTACCGTTATGTTTTGATTGGGAATACCTACAATTTTTACCGCAACATGAAATATATATTTATCTCTATAGAATTTTTACAAACACCTGAGTTAATCGTTTCGCACTAGCGAGAGGAACAAAGGTTTCTTCGTCCGCACCAGCTGAAGTCACCGCGGTAGGCCGATATCGGCCTGTTACGCAGTGAGCGTGTTAATTTACTAGCTACCTAGTTCGAACACAGCAAAAAATCAAAAATATTTTTTTCTGTAAAATTTTTTTTATTCTTACTTTGCTTTAATTAAATGCTTCAATTTAAATAATAACATAGTATTCTACATGAGGTTACAAAACTATGTAAGACTTAAAAAAAGATAATTGAGACATCTTATTTGATAGTTCCAAGTAAATACCAAATGCAAACAGTATAACATAACAAACGATTAACCACTAACATAATAAACGTCTCTACCGAAATAGTTTAGAAACTGTGAACTTACCAAAAATATATATTTGGCGAGCTCTCCACCGATCTTACAAGAACGAATTCAAAAATGCAACTATACATATCGCTACAAAATTAAGGAAATAACAACCATTCACGGTCAATGGAGCCGACAACCCGGTAAAAATATAAAGTAAATGACCAACCTCGTAATAATTAGGTAGATAAATAATAAATGAATAAATACGCCCAACGATCACAAAGATAGATTCCTGGCCCCTAGCTAGGGTTTCCTGTATCTAGGGAACCAGGAACTATGAGTAACATGGTCCCACAACACCCAGACACAAATCAAATGCTTCCGCTTTTTTGTTTTTTGCGACGTCACACTGGACAAAATTTGAAATATATTTATTTCATTGCCATTTCAGGAGATACCTCTTGAGGCAAGGTTTGACCTGAGCTGTTAATATGTTTGCATTCATTTTTTTAATTGCTTTCTGGGTATATATACAGAACAGCATTTAATTTATTAGATACCTTTTCTGATATATCCACTAGTGTCAATGGTACAAGTGAAAATTTTAAAACATATTTTTGGTTACAACTCGATATCAAATTTCTTTGTATACTTTGCATAACCGTAATGCACACCTCTTGTTGTGATAAATGGAAATTGTCCAACAAATATATTTCAATATCTGAAATACTTTTCCCGCTTATTATTTGAGCACATATATCGCGTCGAGCACAAACGAATTCACTCATTTAGAACTTTTTTCCAGCACAGTCTCAGTTACTGAGGGGAGGTATCTGGACACTAACGAATAAACTGAAAACTCGAGTATTGATACGACTCTAGTTTCAGTAACTTTTCAGTGGCTTTTTATATTAATTTGTCAAATTAGCTATATAATTTTGTTAGCCCCCAAACAAAATAAAATAATTACCACAGCCGATAAGAAGTATACAACATCGTTATTATCATACGTGTTTTAAAATGATCACCGCAAAAAAATTTCATACGAAAATATTTTTAGAAATATTACATACTTATATATGCTATTTTGTGCTGACATATTAAAAAAAGGATTTTATTGTAAATAAACAATAACAAATATTTTGATGTATCCACAATAGTCATAAATCAGTGCAAATAACGAGAATAGTCAATTTATTTATTTTTCCCTAGGTCGACATTTTTGCTTCTAGCTTAAAATGGCGCAATAATGACGCAGGTTTTTTTCATTTTCTTGTATTACTGAATAGTTCAGGAATCTAAAAATGTCATTAACTTGACATCGGCAGCTATCGGCATCAAGGAAACCTCAACTTGAAAATCAAAATGACGAAACCTTTTCTTATAACATTTAAAAATTCAAAATTAAATATAAACAAATATTTCTCATAAAACATTACGTATCTATAAACAAAAGATCCTGAGCAATTCAAAAATATATAATACTTGTATATATTCTTGAAGAACTTACAAAATATCTTAAGTTGAACTTCCATAATGAGTAGGCTAGTTGATATGAAATTATGGAAGTTCAAAGTTTGGGTGCGTAATTTTACTCGTATATACCTAAAACTGATTATTATTATTTTTTGCTATTATATCGGATAGCTCTATCTTTTCAGAATATAAAACAATCAAAACGGATTCAGTAACAGGACTTTTGTCCGAATCACTTTTGAGATGGTCCGCACCGTTTCGCTCCATTTGTGTAGACACGTTCTATGAGAGTGTATAGAAAGAAATACGTGGCACGACGATAATATCGCCGCGATTCTCTCGTCCGTGGAGATGGTCCCATAATGTCCCTCAGGCGCCAATCGTATACCTATCTATCGTGTTGAGCTCAGACTAAGGTGTAGATTCACTGCGACACTGTCTTATGATGCCATATATTGTCTCGTAAAGCTTATCTCAACATGTAGTTATCGTATTTTGGTATAAATTAATGAGATTAATTTGATTTCTTTCCTGAATCGACAAAAATTAGACCGTATCTCATTAGTTGCAATGAAGCTATACCTTAATTTGAGCTTAAAACGATATAATATTAGCGCTTGAGGGATATATGGGTAGAGGACTGGTTGTAAGCGTCGTGACGTTGGCAGTAAACATATATTAAGTACCTACCTATATTATAGATGAGGGGCTTTTGCGAAAGATATTTAGATTGCTTGTGACCAATCCGACAAATTTCCAAACATAAAAACCGCAAAGGAACTCCCGTCGAGACTTCTATTTTTAAACGACTTAAAAAATAGGAGAATATTCTCAATTCGATTGTATATATTTTTTTTATTCGTTACCTCAGAACTCCGTCATTTATAAACCGATTTGGAACATTCTGGACTTCAAAGATAAATAAGTTAATGTCGGTGATTTTTTTTTTTATAAAATGTATAATTGTTTCTATTTATTTTCCGTATTGTACTGACGCATTATTTGTTGATAATAAAGTTGTGTCAGATTACTATAAAAACTTAGCTGTAAGCAAAACATAAGAGTCGCCGATAAAAAATATAGGAATCTACCTAAAAAGGCGTGGAAAAATTTGACTTGTAACGTCGACAAAGGTCATACATATCAAATGCGCTTGAATAGGAAACAACATTTAAAATAAATACTTTCGAGCTTTAATACAATAATAATATGGTTGAAGGCGAAAACACTAAAGAAACTTGATGCCTTAAAAAATTTATAAATCAACTTTTCATATCAATGCCAACGTCACCTTTTATAAGCATAATAAAGATAAGTTCAGTGACGCTTAGCGTAATTAAAACAGTTGAATAATACATTTTAATTGCTGAACGTATCAAAATCGTCGAATAGATCCATCAAAAGACCGGACAAAGTATAGAGGAACATCAAAAATAAAAAAATAAAAATATAAAGTATAGATCAGTATATATGCAGTCCGACCACATTGTCTTAAAAAATTACCTCGCACATCAACAATATTCCTTCGCGTTGCTTTAATAGCAAAAGAATAGCAAAACCGTAGAGCGCACCAAAAAAGTTTAAAATGTCTCAAAAAATGAGTTTTCTAAACGTTTTCAAATTAGGAAACATGGAAATATTATACCATGGTGACAACATAACAAGGAAGTGAAGTAATACCGTCATGGACTGTTGACTGCCCAAGGCATTCGTAACACCATAATGTGGCCGATTACTCTATAAATGTACCTAACATTGCAGTTTGGTAAAGACAAGCTGAATGATGTAGTGCGACAAGGGTCTTGATGAACATGGCCATAATTGGAACTAACGCTGTCATCTTGAAATCATTACCATTAGAGAAATGGTTTTCCATTTTTAACCGACTTCAAAAAAGGAGGTTTTTAAATGTGATTGTATTTTTTTATGTTTGTTACCTCAGAATTCCGTCATTTATAAACCGATTTATAAAATTATTTGCGTTGGGTTCAGTATAATGTGGTCCCATATAAATTTCATCGATATTCGACCTTGAACTTCGAAGATACATCAGAATTGAAGTCGGTATTTTTTTTGTTATAAAAATGAATTATTCTGACCACTATAATGTCACTGAATCATAGTGCGCTAAATCTATATTCAGAATTATTGATGGATATGCGTATGATATTGCAAGTATGACACTTGTTATCTAGCTAAATGCAAGAACTCTATACTTTCTACTATTATTTAAATGCGAAAGTTTGCGAGGATGGACGTAGGCTGCCTGTTACTGAATCAAGTACTTTACACCCATGAATAGAATATTGTATACATTTATCCCGAAATAGTCCACTCGTGGAGCGCACCTAGTACAAAATTAACCAACTTTTATGAGTCTAGTCACAAAAAGTTTGAAGCCGAGATATACATATATGTACACTCCATAAAATTTATTTAAAGTAGATACCTACCTTTGTTTAATGCTACATCAAATATTCGCCGACGAGAAAAAACTTAAAGCGCACGATTCGGATAGACTAAGGTCATACGATGGTACATCATTCTAGTTTCGCAGCATTACACCGTGTTCAGAGATCCTCAGACACAAACAGCCTGATTGTAATGAAATATTTAGCGCGTTCGTGAGTTTCTTCATACGTTAGCTAATCAGGCGTTTATAGAGCGGCTTCTAATGAATCTTAAAAACCCAATACCAATATAGGCTGCAACGCAAAAAGTAAGTAAATTTTTATATTTAAACAATGTATTTTCAATTCTCTCCACTCAACAAATATAAGGTTTAAGTTGGGTTTAAGTATACACAGTGGAATCGAATTCGATATTTTTCCGAAATGTATATGCCGCAGCCAACTAGATTAATCAGCCGTTCAATCAACAGCCTAGCCTCTTTACTGAACAGCGCCGTTCAACTAGCTTCCTGAATGATAATTCAGCGATTTGATCAAACAGCTAGGCAAATGACTTGGTTCGATGACGTTCAATTACTTATGCCTAGCTTGTTCGTTTATAAAGCCTGTTTTCCAAAGTTGAATGAAAAATGGTACAATGGAAGAGTGTAGTGATAATAATAATGTGAATATACCTGCAGCCTTCGGTAGGTTAAGTTGCGGCGGGGGTGGCCCTTAGGTAACCCCAACGCCGCGAACATGTATGTTAGATATAATATAATGTAAGTAGATTATAATCTATCATTTCGATAGATTATAATCTACTGAAAAATAATGCGATGGTTCACAATCTTTCGACAGTTTACAATCTCGCATAGGATACATCTAATCGTACGAATGGCCTAAGCATTACCCAGTCAGTTTATTTAATGTTGTAACAGACGCTATGGCTGAATATCATTCAGGAAGCTAGTTGAACGGCGCTGTTTAGTAAAGAGGCTAGGCTGTTGATTGAACGGCTGATTAAGCTAGTTGGCTGCGACATATATACTCAGTCCATGTTTTAGAATAAATCTATAGTTGGCCAAAATATAATTGACAATTAGCTAAAATGTTAATGTATGAATGTGAATGAAATGTACCGACGCAGGGAGGCTAGTAGGAGCAGTACCGTGCACCCGCACCGCACCCTGCCGCCTCGCCTCCGCATATCCTGCCCCCGTACCCATATGTCCCTCAAGTGCCAATCGTATATCGTGTTAAGCTCAGTTTAGGGTATAGATACCCGCTATGGGTACGGGGGCTGTTTAGTGAAATAGTCATTTCAGCTAAGTAATTGACAATTATTTTTTGGTCATATATTTTTAATTTAACGCTTCATATTCAATCGAAAGCTCACTCAGTCCATACTGAGTAGGTATATACATTTCGAAAAAATATCGAATTGAATTCCACACTGTATAAGTTAGTTTAGGCAAAGAAAACTAAATATTACTACGTATGTGAGTCTTTGGTAAAGAAATTAAAACATCAAATAATGAAAATAAATTTTATTGTATAATAAACAAAATAAGAAATAAAATACCGAAAATCCTAACTTAATGTGATGTCTCGTGAACCTTACCTACTGTAAAGGCAATGCATCTTCAACATGATTTGCTCTACGAATATTTAATACAATATAACAATGTCAAAGAACCTACATAAAATAGATATTGTCAAAGAACGAAAGAATAAGAAAATTAAAGTAGGCAACCCTACCTTATTTGATCTAAAAAATTGCCAAAAACCGTACAAACTTGGTAAAAGCTGCTTGGTGATCGTGGCAACCCCGTCACATAATCATTTTCAAATATTTGTCGCAAGTCCCTAAGCCATGCTTTGCTGATCGTAGCCAAGAATCTTTGTTGACGGTTCTTCATTGAAGTTATTGAAGAATAAGTAGCAAACACTTAATAGAGTTTCCAGAGTTTAAGAGCATTTAGTTTCAAATTGAACCACTAAAAACCACAAGGCTTAAGTGGTTCAAAACCTTGGCTACGAGTTTATAGCTGTATCTTTTTTTGGTATAATCTAATTGGAACCTTTAAGGAAGGTTTCAAATCGCTCTGTGTATTCGCCATTAGGGTCTTCTTGCTTGACCAACTCTCCCCAAAGCTCTGGTAGCTCCTTTTTCATGGCATTCCCGACGACTCGTATTATCTCGACCTGTTTATCGGTGCATTTGGCGCAATTGGTCTTAACAGCCTCAGACATGTTCTCTGAAATTACGAATAGTTAATGGTAAATGTCGGATATTACTTATTTTCTTCCTACTCGCTTTTCCTTGCCACTTCGTCCGCGTTAACGACAGATGAAGCCCATCTCAGTCTTTTTTTTCAAACCGTCTTAGCAAGGCCTTACTACTATGAAGAACTACGAAGAGGTTAAGATCTTTGTAGACACCCAACCAATTTTATTGTAATGTAATGAAATAAACTGAATTAATGTTTTTTTATTTTTAAAGGAAAGTATTTATTAAAGTAATAAGGTAATGTGAAAAGAACCTTATAAGAAATGATTCAAAAACATTAACTCCATAAATTCTACTAATATTATAAATGCGAGAGTCTGTTTGTCTTTGTTAACATAACGACTGAATGGATTTTGATGAAATTTGGTATGTAGATACTGTAGGCCCTGGAATAGGACATAAGAGAAATTAAGATATAATAAATACGAAAGTGTGTAAGGTGATGCTGCATCTACTGAACCGATGTTGATGATATTTTGTAAGTTAATGCAATGCTTGCGCACTACTGCTTGGCGGCAGAATAACTGGAAAAGCGGTGGTACCTACACAGATGGCCCCCCGCATACGAGAGACGTACCACGAGTGAATATAATATTCATGATCATCAGCCCATCACGTTCCCATTGTTGGGACACGGGCCTTCTCTCTTAGAGATAGTATGGGCCATAATCTACCACGCTGGCCCAGTGCGAGTTGGTGACTCTCACATGTCTGTCATGATTTTTTGTTTTTTTGTGATAAATCCTTGGACATGCCGGTTTTCTCCCAATGTTTTCCTTCACCGTTTTTAGAGCGAGTGTTAAATCCGCACATAACTTAAGAAAGTCAGTGGTGCGGGGCCAGCGGTATTCGAACTCGGATGCGTCGGATCGAAAGACGCACGGTCTCCTACTGAGCCACACTCACTCTCAAAATATAATATTTCCATTGATTTATATCTTGACTCACTTGAAGTCAGGATAACATTTAATTTTTGCGAGTGCTTCCATGACTGATATAAAGTATTTTTTGTGGAACTGATTAATAAAACGAGCATGTCATTCCCTTGATAGTAAGCGCCACGCTTGCTTATAACAAGAAAGAAGAAACCGCCTAAAATAAATAGTAGGCAGGCTAAGCAATTAAATAGTAGCCTGTGATAAGATCACTCTGTCAACAGTTGTTTTTCAGTTAAGGTTTTTTAACATGCCTCCAAAAAGATTTAGCTTTATTTTATATCTTATATGCTAGACCAGTGTTTGCCCACGATTTCAACTGCTGGGAAGTGATGATGCAGTCGAAAATGTATCATGCTTGCCAAGTAAGTATCTCTATTCACTCTTGATTTAAACATACCCTGGTTGTATATAACAAGAAATACAGTAATTCGCTGTATGGTATTAAGAAGAATGAGCCAAAATACTTCCTACGATTAGGCGGCGGTCCACTTAGTTCCGGTGCGTACATCTTGGTATCTAATGGTGAAGTGGCGATAGCGGTTTTAATTACGCAGTTCCTGAGAGCAGTCTTCGTAGTGTATTCTGTAGAATACCGACAGGCTGTCAACTTCACGTTGATGTACCAGGCTTTGAAGTCTGGTTTCCACCAACATGTCGTCTAGATGAGTTTTTATGCACGTCTTTTGATCGACTCTAAAGACTTGAGCTGGTACTTGGCAGACCCGTACCAAAGGTACTTCATACAAGAACGAACTTGTGCTTGGACAACATTCAAAAGTTGAACCAGAGTGTAGTACCGCCTGTCCTTGGCCAAAATACCAACTTTTTAGCAGCATCTATGGCTTTGGATTCCATTTAGTTAGGTTCCTAGAAGGTCAAGATGGTCGACTATCGGTATTGATACACTAAGAAAAGAAGGAAGCAACTGAAATGGGCCCTTTTTGTGGAGAACACTCTTCGTTGTCATTGCACGTGAAGAGAATTCGCCTTCGTCGTTTAAATGAAAGTCAATCTGATGAAGACAAGCGCTTAAATTATTCTAACAACAATTTAGCTGCCGCTAGAAACTCGGAGAACATGAAATTTGTCTTTCTAAACATATAATAAGGAACCTTGAGGTGACTTACTCCGATAGAAGCTAAAAAGGAATTTATCAACCCGAAACTTTTATGGTTTACATTTTATCCCGGAAAATGGCAAAAATCCGCAGCAAATCATTTGCTGTGGTCCACGCGAACGAAGTCGCGGGCATAAGCTAGTAGTATAATAATAAAAAACTTTTCATCGTAGAAAATCGAACAGTTCCTGAGGGAGTAACTATAAACTGAATTTTACCCGGGAGAAACCGCGCGGTGCAGCTGTAACTCAAGAAACTCATCGCAATCACCAGCATTGCATCACACCGCTGTTGACATTGACCGCGTTACAGAAAGCTCGTTTATCACACATTTACATTGAAAAAAGAAACTCACTTTTAAAGTACGTTCCTTCAGATGTGCAAGGCCCCTTGCTGGTTAAGCACTTCAAATAGCTCGTCAATAGACGAATACTGCTGGCGATCTCATGCGGGTTAATGTCGTCGTGCCTCGTGTCGTAGGTTTCGGTCTCAGGGCGGCAGGCCACGAGGGCTACGAGGGCCAGTAGTACCAAAATAGTCTTCATTGTTTACTGAAAGAAGGAAATGCATAAGTTTATTCTAAACCTAGGAAAATTACACAGTCAGAAATTTTGCGCGGGCTCAACCTCGTACTGTGGGATTTAAATTACTATATGTAGTATTGTTTTAAGTAAAATATATCTCTTTGAGTTTTCACAACCTCTGTGGTGTAATGATGGCAGGTCGGCTTAAATCAAATACACCACTGAGGTTGCGGGTTCGATTCCCGCGACGGGACAAATGTTTGTGCACAGAAAAAAAGCCCAAGCATTTGTTCGGTGTCTGGGTGTTGTGGACCATGACCCTCATAATTCCCGGTTCCCTAGATACAAGGAAGTCCTAATTAGGGGCCAGGATCTATGTATGTGATCGTTGGGCGTATTTATTATTATATTTTTTTTTGTGATCACCGTTTATATACACATTAAAAAGTGAATGTTTGTTATTAAATATATTTTTGGTTGTATTTTTAATTTTAATTGTATGTCCACAATTAGTAAGGGGAACAAAATTTCTTAATCATTGAAAAACTAAGTCATATAATTATATAAAAAAAACCAATACCTCGTGAAAATCAATATATCGTGATCATGCAAGCATACGTGGGGTTCTTAATACATACAGTTGTTTATTAGAAAAGGAATTATTATAGAGTATTTTATAAGATCAATCAATATTAACTAGGAGAATGACCGCCTCTAGTGGTTGGGCAGGTTGGCTCAAATCTCATACACCACTGAGGTCGCGGGTTCGATTCCCGCGAAGGGACAAAGTTTTGTGCACAGAAAAAAACAAGCATTTGTTTCATGTCTGGGAGTTCCTGGTTTCCTAGATAGAATCCTAGTTAGAGGCTAGGATCTATGTTTATGATCGTTGGGCGTATTTAATTTAATTTAACAAGATTAATATAAGACAAACCAAAATATAATAACAACAACATGATTTTATCTCTAAACGACACTGGTTAAATCATTTCAGAATTTTGGGTCTTCATAAAACTTTAGTAACTTGAAGATACACAGAAAAACATTTACGCAAACAGTTTTTCTAATGCACAAAACGAAAAACAAAAAAATTCGCAACATCTAAAATTACCTGCAACCAACCGGAATAAATTATATCTACAAAATGTGCAACAAAACCAACTCACTCAAGTGTTTCGCTTCTTAGTCCTCACTAGACTGCGCTTATGCAAAATTTGAGATTCTTATATATGAAAAGTTAGAGGAAATCATCACAATATATGTGCATTAACATCGTCTAACATCTTTGGGGCAAAGTGCTGACTCGGTTCGATCTTAATGAAACGTGTCAACTTCCAGTATTGGCAAATGACGAGTGCATATTTTGTCATCGCTATAAATTTATCATCATTCTCTTCGTGACAATATGTGTTCGTGCAATTAGAAAGACTAAGCACTCAAGTATTGAGTGATTCGACTTTGCTATAGGATACTCGATATGCTCGTGATTGTTTTTCAAATGATATAATATTTTTTATCATTAGCTCATTGACTTTCTCATCAGACTCGGGCCATTTCTTAGAGATAAAGTATTAACCAAATATCACTAAAAAAAGGAAAATCTTTTCTTTTTCTTCTTTTCTTTCTTTTTTTCTTATCTTTTCTTTTCTAATCTTTCTGTTTTTCCTTTTCTTATCTATTCTTTTATTGTTTTGTAGTTCTTTTTGCTCTGTGTTTTTATCTTTCGCTCTCAAATAGCCATTATGTACTTATAGGTATATATTATGATGGGTGTTGCCAATGCAGTTTGGAATATAATCCATCAGACAAATCTGCAAATATAATTAAATAAATGCACAAATGTTACATCCTATATCGTATCCTTCCTACTATTCGGCTCCTACATTACAAATATTGATACTAGCTGCGCCCTGCGGTTCCACCCGCGGTTTCCCGGGATAAAAAGTAGCCTAGTATGCTACTCCAAGTCCTAAACTACCCACATACCAAATTTTTTTTAAAATCCATTCAGGAGTTTTTGCGTGAAAGAGTAACAAACATACATTCTGACAAACTTTTGCGTTTATAATATTATAGTAGGAAGGAAAAACGCGAAAGTTTTTTTGTGGATGGATGGATAGATAGATGTTTGTAACTCTAATCACGTGAAAACTACTGAACGGATTTTGATGAAATTGGGTATGTACGTACTTGAGGTCCTGGAAAAGAACATTGGCTTTCTATCCCGAATAAACCGCCGGTAAATTATCGGCACGAAGTTAATACTTTATATAAACAATTGTTAATAAAAGAAATTTGTCAGTTTAGTTATTATTACATCTGAATAGGCGCTACATGCACGTAGAAATTAAGTTGATATTTAGATCTGAGAAAAATTATATGTTCAACGAATCGGTCAAGCAAGGTCAGTTGCCAATTATTGTTAATAGAGTAAAAAACCATTTAGGTTTTATCTCGACAAATGGATGTTTGCACTGACGTCAATTCCATCCAGACTTTTTGCGTCTTGATATTTGTTGACTGATCAATTAAATCAATTATAGCCTAAACTAGCGTTTGCCGGCGAATTCATCCGTGTGGTTAGAAAAATAACTGTTTATGCGTGAGTAGATCGAACTGACTCAGCTACTAAGTTGTTTATAGGACACTACTTTATGATGTTGAGAATTCTTCATTTCTCGGATTCCCCTTCTGTTTAAGCAGCAAGCCACGCAGCGTCGAAATAATAACCTCTATCACAGGTTCCCTCTGCTACACAATCGCTATCGCAGGCCGTGTGCGACAGAAAGAACAACGCAACCTCGAAAGAAAAAAAATGTGTCTAGTTGTGTGCAGTTGAAGAAAAAATACAATAACTGCTGCCACAGGTCACCTTCGCTACACGCTAGCTCTCTCGGGCCACTTGCCTACCAGCGAACCAAGCAACCTCGAAAGAAAGAAATAAACAACGTGCTTTTAGTTGTGTGCAAGTGGAGAGGCCTATGACCAGCAGTGGACTGCAATATGCTCATGATGAAGCCTTTACGGAGTTGAGTAGCAATGCTATCCAGCAGGAGCAGTTCCTTTTTCCTAGATGAAAAGTATTTCCGTTTTAATAAACCCTATCTTGTATACAAATTTCATCTCTATCCCATAAAGCTATTATGAAGTGGAATGGTGATGCTATTCAACACGAACCGGTATTTTTTCGAAATTTTATATATCCTTCGCAAAATTATAAGAGCTAACAAAATATTGTCATAATCGGTTCAGTAGTTGTAGCATCGCCTCACACACTTTCCTTATTTACCCAGGCATAATACGAGGGTCAAACTGAAAGTTTTTAGAACTGGCCACTAATAAACAAAATAAATAAAAAAACAATTAAATTTTGTAAATGGAACTCTTTGCCAATATTATTGAGTATGAATTTCATTCGATTGTCATTTGTTTTACGATTTGGCGGCAAATTGAAAATTGTCTGTGTCACGTCAGCATGAATTTAACGCGAGAAAATTTTCGTGCTATGATTTTTTATGACTTTTGATTACATTAAAGTCAACAAGAAAGTTATGATAGACTACGATTGGCTTTTCACGATAAAGCCCCATCTCGTGCAACTGTTTACAACTGGTTTAATGAGTTTAAGCGTGGTCGCACTAATCTCACCGATGATCTGCGTGAGGAACGGCCTTCTACGTCGACGACCGAAGATAACATCTGTGCTGTGTTTCGTATGATAGAGACTGACAAAAGAGTGACCTATCAGCAGATTCGGACAAGCTTAGGCATCGGTATGAGTCAAGTGCACAAAATACTCCATGAATATTTAGCGGTCAGGAAGCTTTGTGCCCGGTGGATACCTCATATTTTGACCGAGGCCCAAAAACTCCGTCGTGTTGATTGGTGCCGTGAAATGCTTGCAAGATTTAACGGAGGTGACTCAAATGCTGTGTTCGACATACTTACGGGTGACGAAAGCTGGATTTACTGTTATGATCCCGAAAACAAAAGACAGTCAGCTCAGTGGGTGTTTCCTTCCGAGGAGTTGCCAACTAAAGTGAAGAGAGGTCGAAACGTGGAAAAAAGATGGTAGCGTCGTTCTTCGGAAGGACAGGTCATTTCGCGACAATTGCTCTAGAGGATCGAAAAACAGTTACCGCGGAGTGGTACACTAACAATTGTTTGCCACTTGTCTTTGAAAAAGTTCGGAAGAAACGACCTCGCAGTAGAATCCTCCTTCACCACGACAACGCCTCGTCACACACCGCCAGGCGAACGATCGACTATTTGGCGACGTCAAACGTGGAATTACTGGGTCATCCGCCGTATAGTCCCGACCTCGCACCTTGTGATTTTTATTTATTCCCAAAAATAAAATAAAAACTTAAAGGAAAACGTTTTATGGACGCTGAGGAAGCTGTGGCAGCGTTTCAAAAGGCCGTCGAAGAGACCCCTAAGGACGAATGGGCAAAGTGCTGTTCTCAGTGGTTCCATCGGATGCAGCGATGTATTGACGTGAACGGACACTATTTTGAAAAAATATAATAATATATAATTTGATTTTCTAAGAACTTTCAGTTTGACCCTCGCATATGTGGGTTCATACGACCAGGCGTTAGCATCATTTTATTATAAACTACGTGTTGCCCACGACTTCGTACGCGTAGTGAGGTAATCTAACCTGTTCCCGAGAATTTTCTATCCTACCCTAATCTCGCTCCTGCTCCCGCTTCGCTCCTATCCCGACACGTTATTTTCCTTACCATTACCGTCCCGCTTCTATCCCCATTTTATCCAGTCACCGACCCCTCCTAACCCGGAACCGTTTACCTTATATCCTGTTACCATCGTACTCTTGTATTCCGTCACCATCCCACTCCTATCCCGTTACCTTCCCGCTCCTATCCCGTTAACCGTAACATCCCCCTCGTATCCCGTAACCGTCGCGCTCTCGTCGTAGCTCTGTCTCGAACCCGCTGTAGCCTAGGACTCAACAAAACATTTTTTAGAAAACGGCATGTGTTGACATGCCGTTTTCCTCCTTCCTTTCTTTTGGTTCTCAAGGTGAGCAAAAACTAGTTTGAGCTAAGGCTTGTGCACTAAGGGTCCGGTATGTTCCGGGGTTCAACGTATAGTGAACATAATATATTTCCTAAATTGCGTCATAACTTCAATATTCCTGGACCGATCTTGATGAAACACTGTCTCGACTCCATAGAACATATTTTAAAAAACTACATTCCAATTCATGCCTTAGTTTCTGAGTTTATCCCGAATAGACAGACAGACAGACAAAAATATTATGTATTTTTTTAGATCTGTTGCTCTCAAATACTCTAAGAAATAGATTTTCAAAAATATCTTCAATATACAGTAGCCGCCTCGTTACAGTTTTATTATACGTATAGAAGATATAGATGAATCTATGAAAAAACGTTCAAGGCTGCATGTATATTAATTGTAGTTTATTCAATTGGATTGATTTGTATTGACGTTTTATATATAAAAACAAATGCCAAACTTGAGTTGTTAAAAACTTAAATAGGTACTAATAAAATCATTCATTTGTCTATTGATGTATCAGATGACTTCCAGGACAGGAGGCCTCCTTTTGCATTTAGCGAGCTTTTCTATCCCATTCTCGTCTTTTCGTCCACTGTGACAATATCATTGACGCATTTCGTTGTAAGACGTCTAGTTTTAGCAGCCAGGTACTTATACTCGGACGAAGGTTTTGATACTCCATTTACCACCACCACATCACATGTTCCACAAAAGTAATCCAATCTCAGATATATCTTTGCTTTGGAAAGCGCCGATTTGGATGTCTGAATGGTGGGTACCACCGCTTTGCCAGTTATACTGCCGCCAAGCAGTAGTACGCAAGCATTGCTGTTTTCCGGTTTGAAGGGCATTGTAGCCAGTGAAATTACTGGGGCTATATATCTCAGGTGACGAGCGCAGTGCAACGCCGCGCAGGATTGTGCAAAACAAAATTCTGGGTGGTGCTGTTATTGTTATGGGCTGGCGTATTGCTTACCATCAAGCAAACTCGTCTCGTTGCTCAGTTTCATAAAAAAGAGCTACCTGAACAAAATATTAACATTTTTATATCTATGGCATATCTTGAATCTAAGTATGTAGACACAAATGTTTGCCAAATATTTCATATTAGATTAGACAGATTTATAGCCTAGTAACTTGACTATTAATGACTGTAAATGTATATAATATAACGTTATTATTATCAATATAATTATATTGATAATGATAAAATGTCGTCTTATCACTCAGTTATATAAAAAATAAACTTACGCGGTATTAAAAGTTCTGCGTGGCATTACAATTGTTATGGGAAAGCGTGGTACTTGCTATCAGGCGAACGACTTAATTGTCTTATTGCTCAATGGCAAAAAAAAAATATAAAATCCACAAACCAGTAAAACTATAATTTAATACGTAGGTACCTCCTGTTTTTATGTTTTCTTACGGCGCGGCTGGCGGACAGCGGTCACCGTCGCCCTCGGGTGGTTTTATAGTTATTTCCGTCGCTAAGGACGACTTTTTTACAAGCTGCAAGTTACAATACCACCCACCGAACAAAGCCATGCCGTCAAGCGACCTAGTTGTGTTTTGGGATGATGTTCGGTGAACCATTGGGGAGACGGGTCTGAGTAGCCGCTCAAATGTCGTCTCTCTCTAGATCTATGTGCTCCATCTTAGGCCACTCCATCGCTTCACATCTGGCGAGGAGGTGGCCAAACATAGATCTATTAAGAGTAAAAAAAAAGCTTTTATTTAATTTGAAATGTATGATGCATCATGTTTGTTCGGGTGGAATCTTGCAAGCTGAATCAGAACCACTTCCTCTTGTCCTACGAAGTTGAAACGTTGCATACTTGTCAAAGTTTGATGACAATGCAATATTATGGTGACAGCCAGCTGATCTGATGATGGAGACGGAAGGTGGGCAATGTAATTCCTTGAAGGATAATTGTAAACTACTAGTGTCGTGGGCTCATTTTAATCTGCCCGCGATTCCGATTACGAATTTGTTAAAAACTTGTCATGAAAAATATATTTAACAACGAAAAAACTTATTTTATTTTAAGAAACTGAGCAAATAATATGGGTATGCCGTTTGCCAGATGGTTAGCGCTACGCTTGCCCATAACAGCCTCCACAGGTGTCCCTCTGAACTTCGACAGTTCTTTATTTCGACACGGCACTTACTTCGAATAAATTTCGACACGGCACTTACTTCGAATAAAATTGTTTGACAAGTCATTATTTCGACGGAACATAATTCGACAAGTATTAGTTCAACATAAAATACTTCGACAACACAAAAATTCATTTTCATGTTGTTTTTTTTGCGGAGGAAACTTTACGAAAACTTTTCATGAATGAACTTGAAATCTTCGTAATTTCAAAACTCGTTGAACAAAGTTGTTCACCATGACGTGCAAAATAATCCCCCTTTGGATTTATACACATATAAGTTTGTGGCACTTATACTATACACATAGTATAAGTGCCACAAATTTATATATCTGGTCCAAAACTGAAACTTACGAATAAGAGTATAAAAAATGACAATAACAATAGAATTTCATCAAAATTTCATAGAAATGAGCGACGCTGTCGCATAAACGTGACAAAACTTTGCCTCGGCATGATTCGTTTGACATCTTTCTGACACTCGCTCACCACTCACCGATTACTTATTTCGCTTTATTTAAAACTAATAAAACCGGCCAAGTGCGAGTGAGACTCGCGCACGAAGTGTTCCGTACAATTATCTATAAAAACGGCAAAAAGACATGTTTGTTGCATGGAAGCCCCCTTAAATATTTATTTTATTCTGTTTTTTAGTATATATTTGTTGGTATAGCGGCAACAGAAATATATCATCTGTGAAAATTTCAACTGTCTAACTATCACGGTTCGTGAGATACAGCCTGGTGACAGACGAACGGACAGCGGAGTTTTAGTAATACGGTCCCGTTTTACCCTTTGAGTACGGTACCCTTAAAACGACATATTTCAGTAGGTAATTAGATTCCTACTAATAACAAGTAAATAAACACCGATACTTCTTGGAATCAGAGGCTGTTGTGTAAAGTTTTATGCGTTATCAAATAATATAAGAAACAACATAGTATATCCGGGAATAACAGAACTATCTCACTGAAGCATCATCTACTCCTCACATGTACACACGCGCAGATTGCACACACGCGCGGTCATATCTACAAGTTAATCAAATAAAATAAAATCTATTGCATCAACAAGCGAATTTCAATAAACTAATATTTAAAATACCTCCGTCACAAAAACCCTATAAAAAGTAAAAAACCACTGAAACGATTTTGATAAAACATGTCTGAGAACCACCCCTGCTGCTTTCAAATAAAAAAACCGCATCCAAATCGGTACAGTGCCACAGACAGACAGACATAGAGGTCAAACTATAACACCCCTCCGTCCGTCGGGGGTTAATAAAATAAAATAATGTTAAAACTGAAACGCAATGAAAATATATAGTGTAATCCCGCTGAATATTATGTAGGTTGTTGTTAGTTCCTAACAACAACACTCTTTGTACGACACAATAATGTTAAAATAATGATAAAATAATGTTATTATAATATTATTAGTAATTATTTTTAAATATTTTATTTATCTTTGTGTCTGTCTCGCCAATATATATTATATTTTAAGTGGTTCTGGTCAGAGGCTATCTTATCCGCTGTGGACTTTATCAATATTTGATGTTTCTCGGTATATAAGATTCTTTTCCTCTTTGACATTCAGTTTGTTTGACCGCTAAGTAGATATAACCCGCGCTATATACTAATGGCGAAATTCACGGTAAGTTTTTTAAAATTCTTTAACGCAGTTGTTGCCTGTACCTATACAGGGTGGCTTTTTGTGATGGGATGGTATGGCTTAATCCGAAACTGAATATAAGAAAAAGATACTGTAATCATACAGGGGGGTCTTATTTTTGAAAAATAAATATGATTTCCCGCTCAAGTAATTGATAAAAAAAGTAAATATGCAATTTCTATTTTCTCGTAAATCGAGGCTCATGAATCCTAACACGACTTTGTTCTTTTCAGATTTGGCCATATAATCCCATCTCAAAAATCCACTCCGTATATAAATATAGTGTTTTTTTATGCAACTGATCGATGAGACGAGCAAGTCGTTCGCCTGATGGTAAGCGCGACGCTTGCCCATAACAATTGCAGTGCCACCCAGAACTTTTAATATCATAATAGCACTGCGTAGATATGCAAAGCGCTCATCACCCCGAAACATCAGATATTAAGTCTCATATGCCCAGTAATTACGCGTACCTATAAATCAATCAGTTTTCTCTCTCATTTGTTCCGATGCATGATGGCAGACTTCTGTTTATGTTCGTTTTGCCTAATTCAGTGTACACTGCACAAGAGCAGGCACAATGTATTGTAGGTACATGTATACCAAATTAATTTAATGTTCAAAGCTTGGCAAAGTAGTGACAGGCTTTACCCTCCAGCTTAAGCTGGTTAATTATTGCCTGCTTGCTTTTTTGTCTTACGTATTTCTAAAAACGTATTGTATTATTTGTGTCGTATTTGTACCTATTGTGTTCTTCCTTTCCGGAAAGAAATATTTTGTCTGCTGGGAAAATTTGTTTACATAATTTGTTTAGGTTAAAATAGAAAACGTGGAACCACAGAGTATAAATTTACTTTTATAAGTGATGTCACATGTCAGTGTCACCGCCTATGAATGATTATTTTTTTGCTTTTTAATCCCTTTGGCTCTTACCTTACCCAACTGAAGTTGAATAGTGACAAATCATGTTAAGCATTGTTTAACTCAATTTACCGTTTATTAATAAGGCCCTCTGTGTATATTTTGTTTACTTTTGTTATATATTTGTTTATATATTTATGTTGTATTCGTCTCTTATCTTACTGTTCGTGATGTCACGGTCATAGGTTCCAGCTGAAAATCAGTAGGTACTAAGGTATTTATTACCTTAGTTTTTATGCTAAGTTTGAACCTTTTCCTGACATCGCGCAACGTATCATTAGACTATAATTATATTATGTATTTATTATATATGTTATTCCATGTGTTATCTTGTTCTGTTATATGTATAGTATAGTTTATGTGTAGTATAGTATTATAGCTTAATGTAATGTTGCGTGTTTCTGTCTTGAATAAATGTATTTTCTTTCTTTCTTCTCTCTTATAGAATATTCTTACTTCAAAGATTGTTATTCATTGCTCTCATAATATCATGTCTACGAGAATATATAATTTTATAAATGGCAGGATATGTGGAATCGCTGACAATACGGTAGGTATACCTTATAAATAAACTTTATCATTGAAGTATTAAACGTTATTAAAATATGTACCTATCTCATTATATGAAGTGTCATTATGTGGGTAACTCAGATTCTTTATTTTTTACTGTCTGCTGCATTTTTTCGTTATGCTGTTGATATGCAAGATATAATTTTTTTTCAGATTTGTTTGGTGCTCATCGCTCTCTTCGCGCTCACTGCCGCGATGCCCCAAGGAGGTTAGCAACAATATCTAAATATTTTAGACTAGATATCGATAAAAAAATTAATTTAAAAAGGAGTTCCAGACCCATGTCTAAAAATATAGGTATATCAGGTACCTTAACCAAAAATATGCATAAAAGAATTCTGAACTAACGAGAAGACATAATTGTGGTCAACATAAAAGCGTGACTTTCAAGTTTTTTTTTAAATTTACCTTTTTTAATACTTATGTCATTATGTTATATATAAGATAGTATATTATGTGTGTCGTGACAAGAAGCGGTGGTGTGCCGGCCTTGTCACGAACGCGCTAAAATATTTCCATATAATCTTCCCTACAGGGTCGGCCACACATCGGCAATGCTTTCAGTATTGCAGTTGTCCATAACTGGCTATGTTCATCACGCCATCATTCATCATCACTAGTATGCCACTATTTTACATTATGATGTAATCGCCATGTGGGATGTTGACTCGACGACCATTGTCCCTATAGTTATTTCGGAGAACGGCCTTATAGCAAGTAGCCTCGGCACACATCTCAAGAGGCTCTCGCTAAACGGGTTTTCAAGGAACAGATGCCATAGGCAGCAAGTAGGTATCTTGACAAGGCACGGAATGTCAGGAGGTTTCTCACTTTCCAGCCCTAACCACCGTTACTTTTGGCGCTGCCTCACAGCCGGCAGCACTTTAGGTTTAGGGATTTAATAATATTTTTATTATATGTCATGATCATCATCATCAGCCTGTAGTTGTCTACTGCTAGACATAGGCCTCTCCCAATGAACTGAGCCCGGTCTGCGGCTCTTCTCATCGAGTTTCTTCCGGCCGCCTTCCGCAGGTCGTCGTTCCACCTGGCTAGTGGGCGTCCTACATTACGCTTGCCGATCCGCGGTCTCCACTCAAGGTCACATCTACTCCAACTTTTAACCGGCCTTCGAGAGATTTGACCAGCCCATTGCCACTTCAGCTTGCTAATCCTATGGGCTAAGTCGGTTACTTTTGTTCACTGTCGGATTACCTAATGGCGGACACATTACAATATGGGATTATTATATAGTTTTTTTTACACTTAATAGATCTATGTTTGGCCACTATTTCACCTGATGTTAAGCGATGTTGTGGCCTAAGATGGAGCACATAGGTCTAGAGAGAGACGGCAGATGAGCGGCTGCTCAGACCCGTCTCCCCAACGGTTCACCGAACATCATCCCGAAACACGACTAGGTCGCTTGACGGCATGGCTTTGTTCGGTGGGTGGTATTACAACCACGGCCAGAGCCTACCACTCCAAAGCGCGTAAGCGGGTTTCATCACGAGGTACCTACAGCAATAAAGTTTTAAAACGCTGGAAACACTTTTTTCTTTGTCTAATTTTAGTATTGGTTTCAGTGAACGTTGTCGATGGTCCCGGAGGTCCTAATCCAGGTGGTGGTGAGTACGCATTGGCACCATGAACTTATTGTTCTACAGACTATATCAAGTTAACATAGTCATCGATTAATGGCTATCAGATAAACTCTCAAATGCAATTTTAGATAGAAAGATTGACTTCAGTACTAGTTACCAAATTCAATAATAATCATATTAATAACAACGTCAATGATCACATAAATAGATCCTGCGTCCTAAGATTCCCTGTATCTAAAGAACTAGGTACTACGAGGACCATGGTCCCACAACACCCAGACACGAAACAAATACCTGCGCTTTTTTTTATTTCCTCATACATTTGTCCCGTCGCAGGAATCGAACCCGCAACCTCAGTGGTGTACGAGATTGGCTCAAATCTCGTAATCAATCACTATACCACAGACACTGTAGAGTCAAATTCGATGTATGTTAATTGTTGTTCATTTATTTATTGCACGAGTTTATAACAAGTATATTAACTAGACGATAATGAATACGAAGGTCGAAATACATATTCTCGACGGACCGTTCGTTTTTATTGATTATCTTACTAAAACGTCTATGGCAATGCAGACTCAACTTAAAAAAGGAATGTGAATAAAACATACTTATAAATATGTGAAGCTGTGAAGATACCAGATGTGATAGATGTTTAACTAGCGAATTTACTTGGCATAATCAAAAAATACTTACAAGAAATGAAAAAAAATACGCAATGATCTTTATAGTATTATTAAAAGTTCTGGGTGGCACTGCAATTGGTTTTTGGGCAGGCGTGGCGCTGACTATCAGACGAACGACAAGCATGTCTCATCATCCAGTTCCATAAAAATAAAAATAATAATTACAAGAAAGATAAAATTAATTTAATCTATTTTGTTCCAGTACAAGTAGTTGACGGCCCCGGAGGCGGAGGAGGTAATTATTTTATTAAATATTTGTGTTCCGAATAATGCAAAATATTTAAACACAAATAATGCACAAACTAACGACCTTCAATATTTTATTTTTTATATCTTTTGTCAATAGTTGAAGAATCTAATATTTGTTTATTTGTTTGCAGTGAACGTGGTTGACGGTCAAAATCAAGGTAAGTACCAACTAATTGAATAAAACGCTCCTAGCTCCTTTTTTTATTTGTAAATGGGCATACGTTTGACGACATCTCGCCTAATGGAAAGCAAAGATGCGGCCTAAGATGGAGCGCGCTATCCCATGAGATGCCTATTCACTCTAGATTTAAAGAGACACAAAGAGAGATTTAAATAGACACGAAACTGTTGCTGTTTGCACGAAGCTGTTGCGAGTTGTGGCTGTTTGGGAACAAAGACGCTGGCAGAGCGTTCCACTCCTTAGCAGTTCGCATGATACCTTCATATCTATCATTATTATTTTAGTATTGTTACTAGCCCGATATTCGGCTCTTATTCTGCAGACGGACGCTACCAACTAAGTACACTGCGTATATCGTCGCTATATCAAGTCAAGTTTTATGGAACTTGTAATCTGAGCAAAGTTCAAATAAAACAGAATGTCTGCAGATTTCCTTGAGAAATTGTACCCACAAAGAATGCGACATCTATGTATACTTACTTACGAAACTTAGGTAACTTGATCCGAACCGCAGAACGTCCTATAGATGTATATATCCATATATATAAATATGTTACATAGCATATGGCGCTAATAAAAACCCAGTGCGATGAACAAAGCGAATATACTGATAACAAAGAATTACTAGGTTTTTCGGGAAGAAAAAATTCGACCACCGGCTGGGACTCGAACCCACAACCCAATATTACCTCAGCGCGGGACGCTCTACCAATTGAGCTACGGTGGGCACCAACTCGAGTGTCGAATTTCTTCTTCCGTTATTTTACCGTCTTAAGGGTGACGTGTACGCCATCTATTGAGAGTGGAGTGAACCTTTTTGAGTTTTTCGTTTGGCATTCGTTAATGCTTAAAAATATTATAAGAAAGAATTACTACTCTACAAGTGCTAAATGTGGTGTAGGTCCGTGGTCCCCGTAAGCCGTGTCCCCTTTAAACGGGGACAGCGGTACTTTAATAAAATATTTAAAAATACGTTCCGTTGTCCCCTTACTCTGTTTCCGTTAATATAGTAAAGTAAATTTTATATGGAAAAACTATTATCTGGCGCTTTGCCGACAGCTGCCGCGGCACGCTCGCTTTGCTCGCTCGACTCGCGCTGTGTCGTCACAGTTCTAACATAACCTAACCTAGTGACTGTATCTCCGTAAAGGGGACAATGGTACGAACATTTAGTGACGTCCTGTTATCCCCGTAGCGGGGACAAGGCCTACGGGGACAACGAACGTACACTCTAAATGTTCGCTATTTCTTGTCGTTATTCAAATAATTTTATTAATTAAATTATTATTACTTTTAACTCTTCCATTCAGAAAATTTAATCTACATTATTGTCCCCGATATTGATAAACAAAAATTAAAATTACCGCTGTCTTATAATAATAAGAAGTTACTATTAATTCCAATGGTCTAACCGTGAAATAATAACCCTGGTATGCCTAATATAAAAAAGCGCGCCTGATCCACGTTCATTCAGCATGTTGTTTCCCTTTAGTTACTTTTATTTCTTTTCTCACCATAAACGTCTAATGGTGCTTCCACACCTGCGCACGTGCACACGAAGCACACCAAGCGCAGCGAAACGCTATGGACGCCTCGCTCTTCGAATGCGCAAGCGCACAACGAACGCATGCGGATCGCGCGCATATTCAACACCGATATAAAAGTGTACTCTGTGTTCAACACTATGTTTGTCTACTCACGAACTTGTGCTTGACGTGACTAGTGACAACATGTAGGCACGCGACCGTTTCGAACCGCTCGCAAACCGCTCGTGACCACGTCCAAACTATGTTCTTATGATGCACGTAGACTGCACGCTTCGTGCGCATGCGCAGGTGTACAAGCGCCATAAGTGTAATAATATTAAATGACTTCATCCTAATGTCATAAATTACAAGTGATGCGAATGTTGACTCTTGTGTAATGCAGTAATAAGTACCTATTTATGCCGGAAGACTCTTATTGCGACCTCTTATTGCATTGAGAGCACGTTCGTCTTTTGTTTACTCTTACAATGTCAACGTTTAATCTTTACAATTTGTTTTTTTTACAGTTAACTTCGTTGATGGACCTCAAGGTATGTAACTCTTTTTAAAACCAAAATTATTCCCAATCTACCTGTGGTTTTAACCCCTGACGCAAAAAGGATAATTTTATAAGTTTGACCACTACTTGTCTGTCTGTGGCACCGTAGGCGTAGCTGTAAAACGGGTGAATCGATTTGGATGCGGTTTCTTTATTTTGAAAGCAGGTTTTCTAGCGGTGGTTCTTAGACATGTTTAATTGTGTCGGGGGCTTTTAAATTTTTAATTTGCAACTTGTTACTAAATTGCTACTAGTTTATACCTACTATATTACTTTGATAGGTAATTTATTTTATCATAACTGTAAATGTAACATAGCAATGCATTAAGGTATGCTATCATTTATTTATTTGCTTAACCTGTAGCATTACGGATTTTACTCCAAATCATTACACCTTTAATAAGTCTAATAAATTTTATAAAATATCATATAATCAACGAAAAAATTAGAAGTCCGTTTTTGCTACAACATAGCCACAGTATTACAATTGTAAAACCGTGACATAGCCACAGTATTACAATTGTAAAACTGTGACATAGCCACAGTATTACAATTGTAAAATTGTGACATAGCCACAGTATTACAATTGTAAAACTGTGACATAGCCACAGAATTACAATTGTAAAACTGTGACATAGCCACAGAATTACAATTGTAAAACTGTGATATAGCCACAGAATTACAATTGTAAAACTGACAATGCTATCCCTTTAATGAAGCACAAGTGGTAAAATTCAAATTGACTTTTATTACCAATTTTTTATTACAGGCCCTACTCCTCGTGACGGACAAGCAAGAAGATAATTATAGGACTACGATAATTTCTTATTTTTAATGATTTTGATTGTGTTTACTTATTATCGAACAAGATATTAATCTATTCTACTTAAGTTTTGTTTTATTTTTTGCTTCATTCTAGTTCACGAAACTATTTTAAAGGATAAATGAAATAAATGTTAATAATATTGCTGTCAAAACACCTTGACATATAAAACTCCCGTGGCCTATTTTCGGCCCCACCTATCTAAATAACATCAATCAATTAGGTCAAGTGCGGGGCGTCCACCCGTCCTCAGCTCTTGACCTCGACACAAAATATATTTAGATAGGTACCTATATACATAGTTAGACACACATCTATTTTAATAATAATTAGTATGTTATTGTTTATGCGACTGTGTGTTTATTGTGTGACTTGTGCCCTTAAAACTCCTAAGCAAAATTCACTGGGAAAAGGTTCCAACTCAGGCTAGTTTTAATCCGGATAAAATGAAGAGCTACTATGAAAACAAATTACTTATTAGGTAAATATAAGAAGAAACATACTAGAAATCAAGTTAGTTTTTCATGACGTAATATCTAGGTAGGTATACGAGCTGTACCTATAACTTGGTACTATTAAGTCTTCTGTGCTATAAGTCTAAGCGCATTTCCGTCCTACGACAAGGCGTTTAACCCTTGAGCAATCAAGAAACGCACAATCATTGTAACAGCTATTTTGCGCTCATAGGATAATTGTAAAGGCAATATCACGCAATACGTTGACCTGTATTACTTATTTGTAATCCACAATCAATCGCTCTCAGTCACAAGTTCAGACAACCGCAGGCGTACTTGACACAAGCGGACACGCAGTACCCAGATTCGTATTAAAATAGATCCCATTGTGCTCGTTGTGGCTCCTCCGATTCCCAATGACATCACTGACTAAAAGTGCCTCAAGTACTCAATGACACTAATTGAATGCGACGACATCAGGACCGATCGCACCCGGCGACTGTTTCAATCTAACTCGTTTGCAGCACTCGTCTCTCCACTTTTTTTAATATATTCGATAAACATGGGTGTTTACATCGTCGGGTTTATAGTCGCTCTCATTCTGGTGAGTCTACCTTTCATTAAGCACATAGTTTCACGTTTTTAGAGCAGACACTCATTATTAATTATGTTGCCCAACAGGCGGCCATTGTGGTTGGCTGGGTAGCGTACTGCATGTTCGTAAGGGAACGTCACAAGTCAGAGTACTACCAGTACAACATATCTGACCTGCAACACAGGAACTATTTACTAAACGCTAAGGAAGACGATGTAGTTGGGAAGGAAGTGAAAGCTGGCATTATCTTTCTGCCATCGCGTCACACGCACGTCGACGACTACGAGAAAAGGCCGGATTACCCGGAGAGTCCCGCTCCAATAACTCCCAGTACGGATAGACTGATTGAAATCCTCGATGAAAATGATGTCGAAACCACAGCGCATTATAAGGATGGAATTTATGAAGTTGATGACAGTGCGCCTGCACTGGTGCCGTACCACTCTGACGTGTAGCGTAACCTCGTTGTATAACCTATAGCTACGTATCTAGCACAAAGATTTGCACTTAATAATTACTTTAGACACCTTTAATAACTGTGAATATATTTCTAAAACATACATCTATTTTCTTAATAAAATACATTCTAAAAATAACATGTATTTTTCCTGTACCCTAATTAGCATATCACGAAAGAATTATAAAAAAGATATCCAAATGTCACCTTGATGAGCACGATTCTAAAGAAATAAGTAAAGTAAGTAGGTAGGTAGATATTGGTTCACACAAAAACAAAAGAAACGCTGATATATCAAAATAAGTTGTATGCGCAGTCAATTTTATAATTTACCTAAAGTTTACGAAACGGTGCAGGTTAGACGAGAGATGTTGTGAGTTGCGGAACTGGTTATTTCGTCAGGTCTTTGATGCTGTCAGCTATTTTGTCGATAGTACTTTTCTCAGTGGGCTTGAAGACGTGAACGACAGCGTCGCTGGCATCGCTGAAAGTCTTCACAACCTCGCCCCAAGCATTCTTCATGGAGTCCATCACGTCACGCTTCTCACGAATGTCGGAGGGCAAAGCAGTGGCAATCGCCATGATGCACTGGAATTAATTGTTCTTCAATTAGTCTACGCATTATGTACCTATACATGTACCTATATTGTACAGGTGTAATTGCATCTGTGAGCTAATTGCTGATTCAAGGAATCTAGATAAAATCAATAGATCACTTTGTAAGTTCATTAATGCCGTTCCTTTGTTTGTATTGGAGGAATCCTGTCGTTGATGATTAACGTCCAATATTTATCTGAGAGAGGCAATACATTTTGGTCAAAAGACGAGTCAAGTCTAGTCTAGATATGAGCGTTCGTACAATAAAATATCTCAATAATTTGAAATCCGACCTGGTAAAGCAACTATGTTAAAGTAACATCACAAACATAAGATAGCCCAATTCAAAATTTAAATACAATCGTAATTTACACAATATGACTATAAAGCCCTGACCCCAGGACATATTGAGATTTTCAAACAAAACACGACGTATTTTAATTTATATTTGACAGCTTCTGCAGTTTAGTGGTTAGGCAGGTCGGCTCATAAGACGGAAAACGGAAAGTAGCGAGTTTGATTCCCGCAACGAGACATAGTGATTGTGCATAGAAAAAACGCAAGTATTTTTTTTTTGTGATTCTGTGTCCAGGCCGGTCTACTAGTGATTGTTTAGCGTTATTTATTTACCAGAATAAGGGATCGGACAGTAATCGAGAAAAAATCTAAAATGTAGTTAGAACGAATGTTCGTCGAACCAGAAAGATCAGTCAATCAATATTTTTGTGAAATAATAATGATTTATATTTTTAAATCAATAAATAAAATCTAATAATTCTGACATTTTTAATCTGTTCTTCATTAAAACGAAACAACAATCACAGCGCATGACGTCATTTAAAGGCAAATGCCGTGAGTCAAGCTTGTGTTTATTTAATGTTTTTGCTTTTCATAAAATGTATTTTTGCAAATTTTGTCATTCCATTACTACGATATAGTCCCCAAACTTCACAAAACGTATTTAAATCTCTTTGCAAGTTTTATTTCGAAGAGTTTGTCGTTTTCTACCTTCATAAGACGTCACCAGTTTTTAGGTGACCTTTTGCGCGGCAATATTTGAAACATAACATTTAAACATGGTACTTTCAGAGCGTTATTTAATTAAAATACTATTTTTCATGGCTATATATATTCATTATAGTTAATTTAAAACACTTTCTGAAAAGTTGTCCGATCCCCTATTGTCTGATCAAGTGGTGGACAATCCCCACAGCATCAGTTAAACTCTTGACGCAACTATATCCCCTGTTATTAGATAGATATTTTCGCAAACAATGTAATATAAGAACTTTAAAAGAATATACAATACAAATTAATAATATACCAAGATACTTACTATAATGCAGAAAACTGTCAGCCGAAAATACGATTTCATTTTGACCCCGTTCAATAACAATTAATAACGAGAGAAGTAACTTTTGATCCAGTAATCTCAACTTATCTCAGGATTATGTGTTCACAGTTCTAAAGTGAGTCTCTCACTGGAGATCTAACTGAAGAGTAACAGGAGGTGTTGACTGGGCAGGCCAAATTGCAGGACGAGCATGACGCACAAGGGCGGATTGAGTGCGGTCATTCAGACCGTGTCAAACGATTACAGGGATATTTGTTTAGTGTTGCAAATCACACTATCGACACACCATTCAATATTTTAACTGTTATAATTAGTTCTGAAAAAGTTCTAGAAGACGTATTATCAGTACAATTAATTCATTTTTTAACAAATATACCGACTTTAATTCTGATGTAGCTTTGAAGTCCAAGTTCGAATGGCGATGAAATTTATATGGGACCACCTTGAAGATATACTCAGTCAGCTGTACCCGTCAGCCTCTGTGGTATAGTGGTAGCACCTTATACACCACTGACGTTGTGGGTTCGATTCCCACGACGAGCAAATGTTTGTGCACAGAAAAAAAAGCGCAAGCGTTTGTTTCGTGTCTGGGTGTTGTGGGAACATGCTCCTCGTAGTTCCTGGTTCCTGGGAATTCTGTTCCTGGGAATTCCTGGGAATCCTAGTTAGGGGCCAGGATCTATGTATGTGATCGTTGGACGTATTTATTATTATTTAATTATTCATACTGAACCCAACGCAAATCAGTTTATAAATGACGGAGTAATCGCGTAACAAACATACAAAAACCATAGACATATAGTATATCGATGTACAAAAACATAACTTCGTCCTTTTTTGGAAGTCGGTTAAAAAGCAAAGTCTTATTATAGTGTGGCGTACCTTATGTAAATTAATAAATAAAATATCAATAAATATAATTTACATTCACAGGTCGGAGTCCGGACCTCTCTTTCTAGAAAGTGAAAACTAAGAAGTCCATGATGCCTACCACAATGAGACATGGTATCAGAGAGGCTACACGAAATAAAATGCCAAGTGATGCCTAGTGTCTAGTGGAAATTAGTGATTTTATAATTTGTATATATGTTATTCTGTAAGGTACATATATATTTTATGGGCCTCTGGTAATTTATTTTGTTAACTGTATTATTGCCTGAAATAAATGAATTTATTATTATTATTATTAATAATAAATCCCCTTCAGGGATGCTAAATGTTCTGTAGTTTTTTTTTATTTAATTAACGCACGAGACGTTCACCTTATGGAAAGCAACACGCCTGCCTACACCAGTTGCAGCACCACCGGCATATAACTGGCAAAGCGGCGTACCAATCCAGACGGCCTCTCCTAAACCTTCCACATAGGTAACACTAGGTACGTAAGTAGGTAGGATCATCATCATCATCAGCCCATCACGTCCCTACTATTGGGACACGGGCCTTCTCTCATAGAGAGAGTACAGAGAGGTTACATGTCCTTGAATTTTTGTGATTAATTCTTGGACATGTCGATTTTCGCATAATATTTTCCTTTACATTGAAAAAAGTCAGTGTTGTGGAGCCAGCGAGATTCGAACTCGAGTGCGTCGGATCGAAAGTTGCATGCTCGCACTGAGCCACGTTTGTTCAAGTAAGATAATTAATGTTTATAACTTGATTGAAACCAACTTTACTGACAACACTAACGCATTAGATCAGCTACGCACCACACTACCCGGGTATAATCGCAGCTGAGGCTGAGACCAATCGAATCTGAAGTATTGTGACCACAGTTCATTGTTAAAATAAAACTGATTATAGTCATGGTCTATACCATGGCCGTTAAATGACAAGTTACTTAATGACGCGTATGTCTTTCAAACGAACCCGCGAATGCCCCAAAAGCCATCTTTCGTTAGGGATAGATTTGTCAGGCAATATGTACTTAAACACACTGATTACGGCACAGAAAAAAATATTGTCTGAACTAAGGAATGCATGAATCTTTGAAGATACAATTCAATACAATACAATAATGCTTTATTGAACAGCAAAGCAGGAAACCAAAGTTTACAGTTAACAGTGAAGATTTACAGAGGTAAAAATATCGCACTCAATATACATACTTATTCTTTCTGCATAGGTAATTTATTACTATGTTCTCAATTTTAATAATTGTTGTTTACCTAGTACAATAAGTAATTGTACTTTAGTGTATTGTTATACTAGGATTTATTCATATTAATTCTTTCTTTTGTTTCTGCCACAATAAACCTATTTCTATACGTTGTTTATGGAACTTAGTGATGAGACTAGCAAGTCTTTCGCCTGATTGTAAGCGCCACGCCTGCCCATAACAATTGAAGTGCCACCTAGAACTTTTAATACTGTAAAAGCACTACGTAGCACTGCATTGCGCTCATCGCCCGAGACATAAGTCTTACAAGACTCAGAATAACTGGCAAAGCGGTACCTACCCAGACGGCCTCCCACATATAAGAGGCCTACCACGACTATTTTATTCTATTATTATCATCATCAGTCTTTTACGTTGCTTTGCTGACACGTGCCTTTTCTCAGAAAGAGAAAGAGCATGAGCCTTTATCCACCACGCTGTGACGATGCAGGTTCGTGGATGTCACATGTCCTTGACTTTTTTATTCTTAGACAAGTAGGTTTATTCACAATCTTTTACTTCACCGTTTCTAGAGCAGGTGTTAAATCCGAATTTATTTAAGAAAAGTGTACGGTGCAGAACCGGTCTATATAGGATTCGAACTCTGTAGCGTGAGATCGCAAGTCACACAAGTTTCTTCTGAGCCATACTAACTCATGTTTCCATACATCCATGCCTCGTTTCCTCACCATATCTAAAACAGCCTTTTTTTATGTAACTGATAAGACAAGCTGGTCGTTTAGCTGATGGTAAGCAATACACCAGCCCATAACAATAACAGCACTACCCAGAACTTTGTTTTGCAAAATCCTGTGCAACGCTGCACTGCGCTCATCACCATCAATCAATCAATCAAAATCATGTTGGCATCACAGACGCACTTATGAACGTCAAATTGTCACAATGACTCTACCACCGTATCGGAAAAAGAACCTGAGACAATTAGCTGTGGAGTCTCATAATACCCAGTAATTTCGCTGAAAAAACCTAAAACAGCCTACTCATTCGTTATCCCAGCTCCTGCCGGCTGGTCACCCTAACAATCACTAAATTGAATAATGGCACACCGGAGGTGACAAGTAGCATTACTGTAATCACTACTACGTACTGAGAGAATCACTTTATTTGTTTTGATAGAGTATGTTTCAAAACAGGAAAACAAGACAAATAAATATAATAACAAGTAAAAAATTAAGCGTAATAAAATATATCTGAAACGCAATGAAAATATATAGTCTAACTCCGCTGAATATTATGTAGGTTGTTGTTAAAAAATAAATATATCACATAAAAATAGAATATAATGAAAAAAATGCGGAGGGAATTTCATTTATATATAATTTTATTGTTAAGTCATTTTACATTTATCTAACCCCTATACATATTATATCATTCAACAACATCCTACATAATATACAGCAGTATTACATTAGATATCTTCATTGCGTTTCAGATTTCCGCAACGTCACGCCTGATCCATTACATTGATAAAATATACCTATATCTATATGTTATCTGCTTAAAATTTCAAGCAATTTTTAATTTTTTTTTAATATTCGTTATACATATACAGATAACTAATGTGTTTTAAGTTAATGTATATAGATTTATGAGCTTTCTCTTTGATTTAATTATTTAGTCATTGCAAATAAGTACGATACGACGGGATCGGACAACTTTTCAGAAAGTGTTTTAAATTAACTACAATGAATATATATAGCCATGAAAAATACTATTTTAATTAAAGAACGATCTAAAAGTACCCTAAAACTATGTTTAAATATTATTTTTCAAATATAACCGCGCAAAAAGTCACCTCAAAACTTGTGATGTCATATGTAGGTAGAAAACGACAAAGTCTTCGAAATAAAACTTGCAAAGAGATTCTCAAACGTCTTGTGAAGTTTGGGGACTATATTGTAGTAATGGAACGAAAAAATGAGCAAAAATACATTTTATGAAAAGCAAAAACGTAAAATAAACACAAGCTTGACTCACGGCATTTGCCTACAAATGACGTCATGCACTGTGACTGTTGTTTCGTTTGAGATGAAGAACAGATTAAAAATGTTAGAATTATTTATTGATGTAAAATATAAATCATTATTATTTCACAAAAATATTGATTGAATGATCTTTCTGGTTCGACGAACATTCGTTCTAACTACATTTTAATTTTTTTTTTCGATTACTGTCCGATCCCCTATTGTATTTACATAATTACTTAAGTAATAGAGTACTGTATCACATGTAAGCACCTACAGCATGCTATTGTTATATCATTTAAACACGAGATTTTTTTATGAAGTGTAATTTATCTAAGAGCTACATTATAAATAATATATATTTCAGTTAAAATGTTTGTTGAAACCACCTTCCTGCTTTATTAACCCAACTCTTCAGACCTGATCCAGCGTCCTGTATAGTTGAATACACTTTGCTTCCGAAATCTTTGATGGTCTCCACAAAGTTGCTCATCGAATCTCTCTTCCATCGATGTTTCCCCGCTTCTGCTGAAATGACTGCCTGAAGGAGTATCACCTAAAAAAAAACAAAAAAAAAATTACCTATGTAACATGAATTTAAAATTACGTAAGAAATTCAAAGGCCAAATCACAATCACGCACCTTTTCATAATTAATTGAATTGATGGGAAAACGATGGTTTCTTACTAAATAACAATATCCGATCGCAGCACACTCCTGATTGCAGTTACGACAAGAAAACCGAGAAAACTTATTGGAATACTAACCATAACTATTAAAATCACTGTTCGCCTCATTATGCCACAAAAAATACAAAACAATGCGATACATTTTTGATGACATCTCATTTATGCATTTTTCATTCACCAAATAACTAATGCATCACGTATTGGCGTGTTGTATCAGCTTCTAGATAATAACTGTTATCTATTCTGTGATCTGATGATTGTCTATTATATTATACTAACTGCGCCCCGCGGTTCCACCCGCGGTTTACCGGGATAAAAAGTAGCCTATGTGCTATTCCAAGTCCTAAAGTACATTCCAAATTTCATCAAAATGGGTTCGGCAGTTTTGGTGTGAAAGAGTAACAAACATCCATACATACAAACCTTCGTGTTTATATTAGTAAAGACTAGCGACACGCCTCGGTTTCGCACGGATGATCTTTACTAATGTGGTGTAACTTTTTGACGACTTGATTTATCATATGAAATTGAATTATCTCTACTATAAAAAACACTTAATTAGAATCATCATCATCAGCTCATTACGTCCCAACTGCTGGGATACGGGCCTTCTCTCATAGAGAGAATTTGGGCCATAATCCACCACGCTGACAGTGCGGGTTGGTGGATGTCACATGTCCTTGAATTTTTGTGATTAATTCTTTGACATGCTGGTTTCCTCACGATGTTTTCCTTCACCGTTTTTAGAGCGAGTGTTAAATCCGCACATAACTTAAGAATGTCAGTGGTGCGGGGCCAGCGGGATTCAATCATGGGTGCGTCCGTCGGATCGAAAGTCGCACGTGCTCCCACTGGGTCCCACTCGCTCTTAATTAGAATGTATTGTACATATTATTCATATCATACCTTCCATAAAAAATGCTCAAATCGAATGTGAAATCCGTATCCGTTACGCCGTTTAGAAGAAGTAAGCGAAGAAACAAAAATGAGGACGCGGATAGCGACTTTATTTTATATTATTTAGAGATTATTAGAATAGAAGAGCTGGATTCATCTCGGACACGATTTAAACATGAGAAATTAAAACTACAATTAGATGTAATCATGTCTAGGTATAAGAAAGAATATTCTTCATACATTCTCATATTTTTGCATGGGATGATGCATGATGGCATTTTGGATGTAAAAAGCGGCTTTAATAATGCAATTTCTACCAAAGATTTAGTGAGCAGTTTTGGTTAGAAAACAATGATCAAACAGGTATTTAAGGCTTATTCTAAAATTGCGTGGTGTGGAAGATCAGCGCTTTGGTTAATTGGTCATAAGGCTTATAGCTCCTGAGATGGTTATAGATCTAGGTTGATAACTGACGAGCTCTTTGATTTCCTATGGTGGCTCCTTGTTTTTAATAAGAAGGTACCAAGGTAATAACGTCTCTCGTATGCGGGAGACCGTTTAGGTTGGTACCACCCCTTGTCAGTTATTCTACCGCTAAGCAGTGGTGCACAAGCATTACTTTGTTCCGGTTTGAAGGGCATTGTAACCAGTGAAATTACTGGACATAAGATCTGATGCCTCGTGATAACCGCAATGCAGTGATACGCAGTATTTTTTATGGAATGGCACTGCAATTGTTATGTGGCTCATACCATCAGGCGAAAGAAGTACTTAACCAGTTTCCCAAAAAATACTTAGGTGCATATGGCCGGAAACACAAAGGGCAACGACTTCCAATTTTCACCTTGCATATGTTATTTGGGATTATCAACTAAAGTAATCATTACTGTCTTTGAAAATTAATAAATTGCTTCCAAAATTGATATGAGTGTGTATAAATACGACTGTGCCTTTTATTGTATTACACAGTTTAAAATACAAAAGGTCTTTCAACGATTGTGCATAAGGTGAGCGAAATGTTTTTTTGATGTTTTTGTATTTGGTTTGGTTACAGCAGAATTTAGAATTGTAGACTCATATCATAGTAGCTAAATCAAGAAGACTACACTTCTAGAATATAAATTATATATTTCTAATTTAAATAATACTGTCGTGTATGTAACTAATTTGTCCGCATGTTTTATATGGATTTATGAAATGCTGTTCGTTATTCCGTGATGAAAATCTTAATGTAAGTGGGACTTTACCTCTGTGCCAAATTTCATCCAAATCCATCCAGTAGTTACGACGTGATTAACAAATACCCAAAATTTTTCGTATTTATTATATTACTAGCTGCGCCCCGCGGTTCCACCTGCAGTTTCCCGGGACAAATTTAATGTCCTTTTCCAGAATCGAATGTACCTACTTACCAAATTTCATCAAAATTCGTTTTGTAGTTTTGCGTGATTGAGTAACAAACATCTATCCATCTATCTATCCATCCATCCATCCTCACAAACTGTTGCTTTTATAATATTAGTCGGATTAGGATTAGCATACCTACTGCTAACATTTCTAATGCTTTTTGTACGTTTGTGGTCACTGACATATTGTAAACATCTACGTCTGGGTACGGGCAAGTAATCGTTCCTTCATGTAGGATTTAAGGATAGAACAATATTATTATCTTTATTTAGTCTGTTAACAGAAAAATAAATTTACAAAATCTAAAAAGTATATTATAAAAGGTACTTGAAGATGCATTCCACAACATTCTTCTTCCTCTTCTGCCTGATCGGTTCTATGAGCTGCATGCCTCGGCAGAAACGCGAGGGTGAAGATGTAACCACCGCTGAACCAGTTAGTACATCATCTACGACAGGTACCTACTGTTAACTTTAAACTACTATCTGAAACGCAATGAAAATATGTAGTATTTCCGCTGAATAACACTACATATTTATTCAGCGGGAAGCATATTTTCATTGCGTTTCAGATTTGAGATGAATTTCCGCAACGTCAGGCCAGCCCCCGTACCCATATCTCCGTCAAGCGCCAATCGTATATCGTGTTGAGCTCAGTTTAGGATATAGATTCACTGCGACAATATTTTAGGATGCCATTTATTGTCCCATTAAGTTTATCTCAACTTGTAGTTAACATATTTTGGTATAAATGAATGAGATTAATTCGATTTCTTGCCTAAATCGACAATAATTAGTCGGTATCTCATTAGTCGCAGTGAAGCTATACCCTAAACTGAGCTCAACACGATACGTATATCGTGTTGAGCTCAGTTTAGGGTATAGCTATAGTTTAGGTATTGGCGCTTGACGGAGATATGGGTACGGGGGCTGTTTCCATTAGATTTTAAGCTGCTACGTACTGTATTCAAATACTATGCAGCTAAGTTTATCTATGAAGGGCCAACAATGATTACTTTATAGGTCTATCCTTTATTAAAATGCAGGTGTCTTACCTTTATTGTATCAATTTATCGATAAGTAGTAAAAATCATTATTATGAATCCTTAGAACATTTGATCCTTAGAATTTTTGATTAAGTGAATTTCTTTGCTTAGATCTTTTTAAAATAATCCTGACTTTATTTAAATAACCGAATATTTCATTTCATTAATCGATTACAGTTATTATTCTGTTATACCCGAGGACATTTTTTTATTGCATTAAATGTAGAGTCGCTCACCCGACGGTAAGCAAAACGCCTGCCATAACATTTGCAGCACCACCCAGACCTTTGTTTTGTAAAAAACCTGCACGGCACTACACTGTGCTTGTCACCCTGAGACAATTAGCTCTGAAGTCTCATAAGAAGATGAAGAAAAAAAATGAAAAAGAAACTCGCGAAGATGTTCCTCGTCTCCTCCTCAACTCCTCGTCCCTGCAGGCCAGAAGTTCCCGGACTTCTGGCCTGCAGGGATAGTCTACCGCCGGTACAGGGAAAGTAGGCGAAAACAATTCCCTGTTGTAGCTTAATAAAAATAGTTTTTAATATTATAATATGTATGTTAGTCTGTAAGGTACATATAATATAGGTCTTAGAATTACTTTAGTCACTAATGTAACTATTGTTTTCTTAAGTTACCTGAAATAAAGAAGTAATAATAATAATATGTCTTAACGTTCATAATGCTACTAAATAATCTTAAAAATGATTAGAAAAATTGGGTGTGATTTCAACTGGCAGTATCTTTACATCACATCATTATTCTTTATGTTTTCATTGTGTGTTTTTAATTAATCATTGTTTTGTTACAAGGTTTCAGCATTCCCTTCGTGCCCGACATAAACGAATGGAAGAACAAAGTCGACCAGATGATCAACGGGGATGGAGCAGAAAACTGGATGAAGGATCCGTCTGCTTGGTTTTCACAAGTACCTGGTTGGATCCAGAACTACGGGAAATCGCCATAATAAAACATTGTTTCTATAGGCATGGTTGAAATAAATCAACATAAAACAGATTTAATGCCATAAAAAATAAAAAAATTAAGTAAATTTTTGGAATAATTTATTGCATACCAATCCAAAAAGTTTAGGTAATTCTAAAACGCCTGAGACAAACGTCGCGTTGTAGATACATAATTTGCTCTCCTACACAAAAGGTACCTACTATACAATATAGACCTCTTTTTTTATTGTTAATATGCAAAAAAAATTCACAGTTCTGGTCGTAAGGTAGTTAAGGTTACATATGTCTTCAATCTAATAACTATATTTTATAAACGTAAATGAATATTACTAATAAATTAACTAAAATATACCTAGACTTGGTTCATAAAAGTGCCTTGGATTTAGTAAGAGAAAATACATACACGAGCCTAATAAGAATATTATAACATAACACACAAAACAATCTGATAGATATAGAAAATTAAATAACCAATTCGTGAACCTTTTATTCTTATTTATTCCCCCAAATTGTGACTGTGCCTACTTGGGTTCACTAGATAAAGACTCTTATGTGAATTGGTTGTACCTTTTTCCTCCCTTCCGTTACTCTCAATAATTGTGTATTATGGTGGTCCGCCCCCTAGTAGGTCTGCAGGAGCTAGGAACTGCTTAGCGGACCACTTCATTACAATATATGCTGTTAAACCTATTTAAAAAGACCAGCTACATTTGAAGACAGTTCTGTGTTCTGTCTGGAAGTAAACATTTAGTTTTATGGAATTCCCAAGAGTAATAATAGTCGAGATACGCATGAATAACTACGTTACTTAGTTTTTAATATTCTAAGGAAGGTTTACACAAGTAAACCAACGTATGACTAAAAATATAACTTAATATGAACATCATCAACTCTACACTACTGTCTCCCTATCTTAATATTTTAAGAACAGAAAGGGAGGTGATAGTACTTTTGCGAATTGCACTCATTTTTTTTATTTCACATATTACGATTATTATAAAAATAAAAATTTGACTAATTTTGACGTTTAACTAAAATCTGTGCGCGAAAAGATCTCATAAAAACAACATAAAATGTAATTTCATAAAAACAACAGAGAGGTGAGGTTCAATAGTTTCAGAGTAAAGATGCAATTATTATTATGGGGATCTCATAAAAAGAAGGGGTTCTTTGACTTTTTTGACCGTGCTTTGTAGCTCTGAAGCGAGAATATACCCTTTATACAGCAAAATAGTTCATTAAAAAGGCATTAATAAAAGCCTTTAGGTCAAACACAGGTCGTCAGTACCTCTAGCGTCCATTGGTGATGGTGAGTGCTTGGCGTTAGGTGCGCCGTTTACCTATTTGCCAAGAGTACATACATATAATGTACATTATGTACATAAAAAATATTACAATTTAACTTGTCTTTTAGTACCTACTTCAAACTCTATATTTTCTATTTTTATTTTGTTTGATGTACCTTTTGATATATCTACACAATAAATAATGGGATTAAGTAGAATTACGGGCACTTCTGACATATCAATACCTAACGAATATCACAAAGTAAATTGAAAAACATCGATCTAAACATTGCTTTTTCTGAAACCAATTAAGCAACAAAGTAATTTACAGAAGCCACAAGGGCAACTGATAACCGCTCCGCCGTAACTCTTTCAGAGATAACCCTAATTCGCAAACGACTACCTAAAGGCTTATAAAGGATTTTCCTACCTACACATTTCAGTCACAAAGAAAAATGTATTCACTGTCATTGCTGGTTTTGTTTTTAATTCTTGGCAAAGTACGTGCTGGCCATGAAGATAGTGAGTATGACAAGTACGATTATGAGCCCTACCCTTGGCGGCCTGTGTCGGGGCCTTATGGAGATCGTCTGAGGCCTATCAAAGTGAAGGACCCTAAGCCTGATGACAATAAGTTCATATACGGGGCGTACTCGAAACCTTACCCGCCATCGTATTTACAAGGACTATATACGTATCCATTTTACGGCTATGGAGAATTACCACCGTGGTACCCACCCCCATACCCTGCGTCTTATGGTGGATATTACGTCAAGAAGGATAATAAGGATAAATATTCTCCGGTGTATAAAAATTAGTTTGGACTGCAAATAAATATGCTGTTTTTCAAGTTATACTCGTATGTTAACTTACCCTTACTCCTTTATCAGCCTTAATTTAATTTTTTCCATTGAACATTTTATTTAGTAACCACTGTGCAATTTTTTTTAATAATTGACATCCTTAACCCATTTTTTTATTGTTAATTGGCGTTTGTCCATCTGATGGTAAGTGACGATGCGGTCGAAGATCTAGCATGCTTGCCAAGACAGTACCTGTTCACTTGAGACTTGAAGATTTCTAAATTGTAGCTTTCGGGAAATACTGACCATTTAATAATTTGCTCCTTAAATAAATCTTGCAGTGATCACGGAATTACGTATCCTAGATCCTTGGGTATCCTAATATGGCTACTAACGACACTTCTAATTGTACATATACATGTGTATTTCATACTATTTGTTTGTTTATGTGTTTCTTCTTAGTTAATTTGTTATCTTAACATAACAAATTAACTAAGAAGAAAGAATGTGCTTGTATTATTTTTGGTAAATGATTGATTGATTAATTGATTGGAATTGTAAATGTCAAATAACATAAAAAATATTCAATGGAAATTTAGAAAGATTAGTGGAAACTTTTCGAAGCTAATCCTGACTCATAGGTTGATCAGATTTAATTTATTTTATAACATCAAGAACTAGTTATTTCTCGTCATTAGAACAATGCATCGTAATTATGAAGTTGCTATGTGTAGAATTCTTGCAACAACAATCTTAGACCGACTATTGGCTATAGAGTTTTGTAATTTCCTACTTAATTACTTAATAGAACCATAGATATTTTAACTAGTGTAAACCTTGAAGTTATAGGTAAGCAGAATTATAAATAATACTGGTGGTAGGTTTCTCGTATGCGAGAGGCCGTCTGGGTAGGTACCACCGCTTTGCCAGTTATTCAGCCGCCAAGCAGTAGTGCGCGAGCATTGCTGTGTTCCGGTTTGAAGGGCATTGTGGCCAGCGAAATGACTGGGCATTATGAGATTCAACAGCTAATTGTCTCAGGGTGACGAGCGCAGTGCAGTGCCGCGCAGGATTTTACAAAACAAAGTTCTGGGTTGTGCTGTTATTGTTATGGGCTGGCGTATTGCTACCATCAGGCAAACGTCCAGCTCGCTTCGTCAATCAGTTTCATAAAAAAAAAACTATGATGATAATGACAATAAATAAATAAACATATATATATATATATACATATATATATATATATATTTATTTATTGTCATTATCATCAATAAATATATATATATATATGTATATATATATATATATAAATACATATATATATATATATATATGTATTTATTTATTATATATTTATTTATTTATACGGCGGAAAGTAGATATTTAATAGTATCTATAGCATAAAATTTCTTTGTTAAAAACGAGCCCTTTATATATATATATAAATATATATATATATATATATATATATAAAGGGCTCAAGTAATCATCAAATCATTATCTCAAAAGCATCCAGTTTATTCCTATTGCCCTGGATTATTTTCCTTCCTAGTACTCAGTAACTTTAGTTTTCAATTTCTACGAAACTGCCGCAACCAAACAGTCTCTGTCAATATTATGTTCTACAAATAGTAGGTATGACAACACATCACATCGCACTCATATTGTAAATGCGAAAGTTCGTAAGTGTGTGTGTTTGTTACCTCATCACGTCGCAACGGCTGAACGGATTTGGATGAAATACCATATGAAAGAAAGAAAGAAAGAAAGAAAATTATTTATACTCGCAAAACTGCACAAAACAACACACAAATACCCCGTGTATTTGTGTGTTGTTGTGTGCAGTTTTCCCCTTCAACAAAAAACAATATATACAATAATTATAATGCGTCCGTGTACGTCGATAGCTGCCGTGCACAGTGTTGCCAGAAAAGGTTTGAACTCATCTTAATGTTGTAATTCTTCGAGTAGACAGTTTATCTGAGTTGTAATTTTATCACAACGCTGGTTTTCAGCTCCGACCTTTGGTGACGCACGGACATACTCGTAATAATTTAATTATATACAATATATAAGATATATATATATATATAATTAATCGAATATGGTATATTTTAAATGTAACGTAATATAATACATATGTATAGTGCTTCAAACAAAAATATGCAATAAATATATGACAGTAGTATAAATAAGAACCAGACTCACAGTGATAGTTAGTGATAGTTAATTAGATCTCACTCAGCGGATGTACCAAAGCATTATTTAGGTATACGCCTAGGAATACATATGCTTATATGCAGCATTAACACAATTTTATTATTGGGCTATACCTACCTAAATATTTTCTTATGAGGCGGAACTGGTAGGTGCCGATGTCTCATATCATAGACCGGTTCTCATCCATTAAAAATCCACCTCAATAGCTCATCATAAGTAATTTCCACATCCCCAATAATAGTCCTCGCACTTATCGGGGGCTGTCTTTGATTGCATCTTTTTAATGATGCACTTAGAAACAGTCCTCGATAAGTGTTGCCATAGCTAAATTAAATATTCTAAGAGGCCTCTACTTGTTGGACTCATGTCCCTGCGAAAGCCTTCCGAAGGACCGGGGGTATAACTCGTGAGAAAGAGCAATCTAATCTAAGTTTTCTAACTATCTCGGAAAATTGTCCGCGTGAGTGTACCCGCGGGGCGCAGCTAGTAATTTTATAGATTCTAACCAAATCTTCTAAATAGACGTGAACCTACATTGATGATTGTCACACCAAACTGTAACTAATCAAATATCGATAGTCAAACTTTGGTACATCACGTGGATTTTTATTTCTATTTTTACTGGTGGTAGGTTTCTCGTATGCGAGAGGCAATCTAGGTGGGTACAAATGTCTCGGAAAGATGAGCGCAATGCTGTGCTATGCAGGGCTTTTAATAGTATTAAATGTTCTGGTGGGGCAGGCGTGGCGCTTACCATCAGGCGAACGACGTGTACGTCTCAAAAATCAGTTCCATTAAAAAAAAATATGTAAAAGAAATAGGTTAATTTTTTTTACGTAACTGAATGACGAGACGAGCTAGTCTTTTGCCTTTCCTTTGCAGCCCATAACAATAACAGCACCACCCAGAACTTTGTTTTGCAAAATCCTGCGCGGCGCTGCACTGCGTTCGTCACCTTGAGACAATTAGCGGTTGAGTCTCATAATGCCCAGTAATTGAGTTACATTTAAGGAGTTATCTATGCCATATTATATTATTGTATTATAGCTTAATGTAATGTTGCGTGTATCTGTCTTGAATAAATGTATTTTCTTTCTTTCTTTCTTCTTTCTTTTCTTTCCATACATAGAGAGAAAAAGAAAGAGTTCACAAGAGTTCGAGACAAAACTTTTTTTTTTACTTGTGGTAGATCTACGTTTGACCAATGACCATCTCGCCTGATGTTAAGCGACGATGTGCCGAAGATGGAGCACGTAGATCTAGAAGATACCTATTCACTCTAGCCTTGAAGATACCCAAATTATAGTTATCAGGCTACAACAAAACTCTTGATAAATGTTGGGAACCTCACGCGTTTGCTCTACAAATTATCGGATTCCGGTAAATAATACACATAGGTATACTAGCTCATACAATATGCATTGAAATCTAGTATATAAGGTCGGGATCACTTGTAGCCTGTACAGTTCACAAGTTGATCTAAACAATAATGGCTTCAATCAAGGTAAGTTCATTTACTATTTAGCTGTCTTCCAATTTGTAACATGTTCTAAGGGCAAATGATGCAAAGTTAGTTACAAATCCGAAACAAAAAAATCGGCCAAGTGCGAGTCGGACTTGCGCACGAAGGGTTACGTACCATTATCTATAAAAACGGCAAAAAAATAATGTCTGTTGTATGGGACCCTTAAATATTTATTTTATTCTATTTTTTAGTATTTGTTGTTATAGCGACAATAAATACATCATCTGTGAAAATTTCCACTGTCTAACTATCTCGGGTCATGAGATACAGCATGGTGACAGACGGACAGACAGGCAGACAGACAGACGGACGGACAGCGGAGTCTTAGTAATAGGGTCCCGTTTTCCCCTTTGGATACAGAATCTCTAAAAACTGACTTCAATTCTGATGTATTTTCGAAGTTCAAGGTCGAATATCGATGAAATTTATATGGGACCACTTCGTAGCTACACTGAACCCAACGCAAAATATTCCAAATCGGCTTATAAATGACGGAGTTTAACTACGAAGGAAAAAAATTGGCATTAGAGTTGGTGACCACTGTAGCTCAATTGGTAGAGCGCTTTCCCGCGCTTAGGGAAGAGTTTGAGATGCACATTCAAGTCCCAGCCGGTGATCGTATTCTTTCTTTCCGAAAAAACCTTGTTAATATACAATCGAGAAAAATAAACTTGAAAGTAAAATTGAAAATAAAATGAAACTGAACTGAAAATATGATGTACTAAGTACTAGCTGCGCCTCGCGGTTTCACCCGCAGTGTCTCGGGGCCTTTTTTTATGTAACTGATTGACGAGACGAGGTGGTCGTTTGCCTGATGGTAAGCAATACGCCAGCCGATAACAATAACAGCACCACCCAGATTTTGCAAAATCCTGCGCGGCGCTGCACTGCGCTCGTCACTCTGAGTCAATTAGCTGTTGATTCTCTTAGTGCCCAGTAATTTCGCTGCCTACAATACTCTTCAAACCGGAACACAGTAAAAAATCCAAATCTCAAATCCGTCGAGTCGTTACAGCGTCAAGCAGTAACAAACACACTTACACACAAACACACAAACTTTCCCATATAGAATATTAATGTGATTATTTCCCGTTGTTTGTAATTTAATTATTCTTGTCCATCCAAAGGTAGCCTGTAAGAAATTTCGCATAACGATAAGGCCATCCATCTTACCATCTGTTGATTGTTTATGTTGACTATTGTTTCCTGTGTATTGAGTATTCTATACAATACTATTGTATTGTATTGTCGTCCCCTTTGCCTAGTTATACAGTATTTTGTTTAATCATTTACCAACTTTTCGAGACTGAACCTTATTTCAAGAAAGAGACAAACGATATAAATATGTGAAGGTACTAACTATATAAGCATACACAATAGTAGGTAGCAAAGTTATGAGATAGATATACTTTTTGAGACATTGGCATAGTACAGTACATGCCCATATAAAAGCTATACAAATAAAAGCCACTGGTGGTACCACCGCTTTGCCAGTTATTCTGCCGCCAAACAGTAGTGCGTAAGCATTACAGTGTTCCGGTTTGGAGGGCATTGTAGCCAGAGGAATTACTAGGTATTATGAGACATATTATCTCAGGATGACGAGCGCAGTGCAGTGCCGCGCGAGATTTTGCAAAACAAAGTTCTGGGTAGTACTGCAACGGTTATATGGGCAGGCGTATTGCTTACCATCTGGCAAACGACCAGCTCGTCTCGTCATTCAGTTACATAAACAAGTATACATTTTATCAAAAAAAACCGACTTCACTTTCACTTCACCGACTTAGATCTTCGAAGTCCAAGGTCAAATATCGATGGAATTTATATGGGACCACTTCGTAGCTATACTGAACCCAACGCAAAAAGAGTTTTTTCAAATCGGTTCATAAATGACGGAGTTCTGAGGTAACAAACATAAAAAAATACAATCTAATGGAGAACCTCCTCCTTTTTGAAATCGGGTAAAAAATATAATTTACTTTGTGAATTCCCGTTCCCTTCACTAGGTCTCAAAAGAGCATGTATAGCAGGATCACAGCGACCCTCTCAGGCTACTCCATCAACAATACATTATATATTTAGGTACCTAAATGCTGTTATCCTATTTATAGTAAGTGCTTGAACTATAGATGTTGGATAAATGAAATTTTTTGAATTAAATTAAATTCAATTGAATTTGAATATAATTTACTGAATTTACAACGTTTCATTATTTCAGACTCTGTTCGTACTCGGCGTAGTGCTGGCGCTGATTGCCATGGCCTTCGCGCAAGGTTACGGCGGCGGCGGTGGCGGCCGCGGTGGCGGTGGCCAGGGAGGATACGGTGGCGGTAACCAGGGTTTCGGCGGCCAAGGTGGCCAAGGTAGCCAGGGTGGCTTTGGAGGCAACCAAGGAGGCAAGGGCCAGGGCGGTTTCGGTGGTGGTCGCGGCGGCGGCGGCGGTGGCTACTAATTACTTCGCGACCCGATTTAAACTAACCAGACTTGATTTGTATTAGACCTATTATAATGTACCTGGACTTGTACTTTCTTAAATAAATATATATTTTTAATTATTTTTTTATTTATTTCTCCCACAAAGGATTACAGAAAACTTATGGCTAGAATTTACAGTAGAACTTTGAAAACCTGTTTTGTGGTGGAGGTCTAAAAGACCTGTATTACAAGTCACCAGGCTCCCTCCGCGGATTAAACATAGCTTGCAAAGAAAAGTGAACCACGTTAAGAGATATAACTTTACTTATGTACTCGTATAACTTACATATTAATCAAGGTGAACAAACAAAATATATAAAAATATTGATTTACATGTGTATATGCATATGTATGTGAAGTTCTACCGTATAAATCCTACTACTTCTGTTGTATTTATTTTTATGGTACTGAGTGATGAGACGAGCAGGTCGTTCGCCTGATGGTAAGCGCCACGCCTTCCTATAACAATTGCAGTGCCGTCCAGAACTTTTAAAACCTTAAAAAGCACTGCATAGGACTGCATTGCGCTCATCACCCCGAGGCGACATTAGATATTAAGGCCCTTCAAACTGGAACACATTAATGCTTGCGCACTACTGCTTGGTGGCAGAATAACTGGCAAAGTTGTAGAACCTACCCATACGGACTCCCGCATACGAGAGACCTACCATACGTAAAAATAGTAATAATAATAGTACCTTTAGTATTTTATAAATTGATTAGGTAGTATTAATAATAGTGAGCGAGCGAGTGTGGCTCAGTGGGAGCACGTGTAACTTTCGATCCGAAGCACCCGAGTTCGGATCCCACTGGCCTCGCACCACTGACTTGCTTAAGTTATGTGCGGATTTAACACTCGCTCTAAAAACGGTGAAGGAAAACATCGTGAGGAAACCGGCATGTCCAAGAATTAATCACAAAAATTCAAGGACATGTGGCATCCACCAATCCGCACTGGGCCAGCGTGGTGGATTATGGCCCATACTCTCTCTATGAGAGAAGGCCCGTGTCCCAGCAGTGGGAACGTGATGGGCTGATGATGATGAATAATAGTGATTATTATTATAGTAGTCAATAATTCTTGTCTACCTAACCAGAAATAGCATCGTTTTATTGAATATCATCATAAATTTGTAAATAACTGGCCAGTAGAATTTTATAGACTTTTTGTTCAGTAGTTAAATTGAGCCTAATTCTAGCCATCGGCATCATAATAGAAGTTGTTTTTAAAACCTGTAATTAAATAGGTTCATTGTTCAATTCGATATTTGCAGAATATAGATCAGAGATTTATTATCAACTAGATGCGTCGAATGCGCCGTTTTATACGGGTCCTATTTATTAAAGAAAAGCTATTCTCATGCACTAAGTGGTAGGCCTCTCGAATGCGAGACGCTGCCTGGGTTAGTAACACCGCTTTGGTAGTTATTCTAGCCAGCGATGCTAGTTATTCTAGCCAGTGATATTACTGGGCACAATGTGACTTAAGAGCTATCGTTGCAAGGCGACGAGCGCAGTGCAGTGCCGCGGAATATCTTGCGTTACTATGTTCTGGGTGGTGCTGCAACTGTCATATGGGCAGGCGTGTTAATAGCTTACCATCAGGTAACCGAGTAGCTATTAGGGAATATGCATGTATTGTCGAAATTACTAGATAGATTACTAGATCTAGATATTACCACGAAATACTAAGGGACAGAAGCATCACTCCGCAAAGAAATTTAAACAAATAGCGACTCTTGCTATGATGCAATAAAATTCAATTCAGCTCGCGTAGCGCTGCATACCTACCAGTCATATTAACCTACAGAGCGCGTCTCTTTCTATCGCATAGCTCTTATCTCTTCTGACGCGGCACGTGTAACGACGCGCGACCCGCCGTCGGTGTCCGGCTATGTAGCTTCGTACCTACAGTGCGAAGTGCGCTAGGCCTGATATTACTCTAGTTAACATAATAGTACTGATATAAGTAACATTATTAATTGCACAGTTTTAAATAATGTCAATGTTTTTTTTTTCATATTTTTTGAAGTTGAAACGTAATCGCTAAACGCTTAAGTACGTGGATGGTGCAACCACATGGTGACGTCACGCGGCTCGCTGCTTATTAGTAAATTTATATACAAAGAGCCAACCCTATTTATTATTGACACACACACACATGTAGCTTACACAGACCAATAATGATAGAAGATCTTATGTCCGCACATCTTGACATCCCACACAAAGTCGCGTTTATGTTGATTTAAATTATTTATTTCGTTCGATAATTTATTTCATGATTTTAATGTCAAATATTGCCGCAAAATTTTGGTTACTTTTTTGTTAATAGTCGTCAATAATGCATCAATTCATACATTAAAAAGCACATGCATGCAATTATTAGGTTAAAATTATGATCTACATAAAAATATTAGTGTTCTGTCTTTAGTCATGGCTAGAGGCTTTACACTACTTGACTACTGCTACTACCTTGCTACTCGAATAATGATAAAAGAAATTAAGTTCATAAAAGGACAATACATAATTCATTTTATAGTTCAGTTTCATTTAATTTGTTCTTCTATATAGGTACATTGTATTTTTACATGATACAATAATGCACCTTATTACCTGTACGTAATACCTACCCAACGTCCATCACAAGGGTTTTTATTCATTTACTAACTTTTCCCCGCGACTTCGTCTGCGTAGACGACAGAGGAAGCTCATAGTCGTTATTTTTTCGACCATTTTAGCAAGACCTCCTCAGTATATAAGAGCACGTACTACGAAGAGGTCAAGTTGTATCTTAGTATTCCATTTAGTTTAAATCGATTTTGATGTAATATACCCTATAATCTAAGTTGGGACTCATGCTACCAAACCTTGAAAACCCAATTTAAATCCATTTAGTAGTTTTCGATAAGTAACAAACATTCAAAGTTACAATTGTATAATGGTAAAGATCTACATTTGTGTCTTTGTGATAAAACACTAATACATTTAAGTCTGGAAATAAACAATTTTATTACATTTCAATGCTTTAATAAAATCTTTATTGTAGATAGATATCTTATCATGTTTTATTATAAAAGTTATACCTCAACAAACTAAGTATTTAGGTAGGTACGTACTACAATCTTAAAACATAGTCCAGACAACTTTTAACCATATCATGACCTCGAATTAATTTGTAAATTCTTGACTTCCTCATAATATATTCTGTTTATACTATTAAAACCTTATACTATATTAAATTCGTAGTATTCGTATTTTTAATTGACCCGTTGTTGAATTGGAAATTATATATGCAATTAAATAATATAATCTAGGTAGGTACCATCACGCATGGATGCTAAATCTAGCAAGTTTATGTTTGTGTTACTGGTTTGCTGATAGTGGTTCTAAAACTTTTGGATGATAGATAAATAGATTTTCAGTTTGTTTTGCCTTGACCCTTGAGGGTCTGCAAGACTTGGATCGGGCGAGGGCGCTCCGTTTATTATCTATATATATATATATATATATATATATATATATATATAGGTATATATTATAAGCATATATAAAATAAATATATAAATGTACATAGAGGTATATATATATATATATATATATATATAAATGTATTAGTTTTTTATTACAAAGACACAAATGTAGATCTTTACCATTATACAATTGTAACTTTGAATGTTATAATGTATGTATATATCCACCATCTTGCATGATGTTAATCGACGATGTGGCCGCAGATTTAGCACGTAGATCTAGGAGATACCTATTTACTCTGGCCTTGAAGATACCCAAATTATAGTTATCAAGTAACAGAAAAGACGGCAAGGAGTTTTATTCCTTAGCGGTACCTACGCACTATAAATGTGGAACCAAAACGCTTTGTACGAATTGGCGGATTGTCTACTATGTAAGGATAATCAATTTTATTTTAAAAATTAATAAAAAATATATATCAAATAATTATTATTAATTTAATTACATCTACATAATGTTCCGTCTGCGTGATATAAAAACTTTATGATTTTTTGTATCTAAGCCTTTAAAAGATAATTTGGCGATGCCGATGGTCGAAAAAGTTTGAGAACCACAGCGTAAACATTGTTTTCACGGAAACTAAAATCGGTGAATTCCCTGTATCTGAGCTACTGTATGTATCTTTGCTATTTAAAGGTGTCCAAGCCTTGTAGCTGGTCAGTGTATCTGAGAAGTCGGTTTAAAGCTTTGCAATGGCTGTCTCAAGAGTAAGTAGGCATTAATTTAAGAAATAGGTACATAATATAATAATTGTGTTCTGAGCATATATAGGTAGACTACCTAGCACACATACATCAACCAGGCAGAGTTCTAAATGTGGTAGAACTCTTGCCAAGCCAATTTTAAACCACACCCCGTTATCCAATCGAGCTTGAATTTCGCATACTTACAAATCTTACGAAAGTGTTACTGAGGCTCGTTGAATTAGACTTATATTATGTTTCTTGTATCCTTTATTATACACTGAAAATACATTTACATTGTGGATTATAAAGTACATGTACAAAGGCGAACTTAACCCTAAGAAGAGTTGCGACGATTTTTTTGTAAATGATGACCATGCAGAGTCTTATGATGGAGCCAGAAAGTGATTGTCTAGTACCAAGTTCGGGTTAATTTTACTCAACGATAAGCAGACTTTTATTGTGGCATCATACCAACGTTTAAAATTTTAAGTTAACTCGACAACAAATATTTGAAAATTAAATCTGTTTTTATTATTGTTTCAGATTTTCTTAGTATTCGCAGCCCTCCTGGCAGTGCTGTCATTAGCTGCTGCCCAAAATAATGGATTTGGCGGAGGCTTCGGTAATGGCCGGGGAGGGTTTGGCGGCGGCGGCAACCAAGGTGGTCCCGGGGGCAACCAGGGGGGTTTTGGTGGTCAAGGCGGACGCGGTTTTGGTGGCCAAAGTTTATTCGGCGGATTCAACGAGAATGGTTTCAGTGGTCAAGGCAGAGGCGGGAGAGGCAATCAAGGTAGCCAAGGATTTGGATTCAACGGTGGTAACAGTGGTCAAGGCAGAGGTGGCAGAGGCAATCAAGGTAACCAAGGGTTTGGTGGTAACAGTGGTTTCGGAGGCGGCGGTTTTGGTGGCCAAGGAGGTGGATTTGGACGTCAACAAGGCTGATTCGGCCAAGGAGGATTTGGTCGTAGATGAGGCCAGGTCGGTTTTGGATTCTAACTGGATTTGATTTTCGATTGGACTTTATGTTTTGGATTTGGTGTACCTGAATAAATATTGATTTACATATTGTATGTCAAGTTGATTTATTATTTTTACATTATTCAACCTCTTCCATATTCAAACCCAAACCTTGGCCAGTCGTACATTGTACCAAAATATTAAAAGGAATTAAGGAATTATTTATTAATTATTAAAAAATGTTTAAGCTTGCAAAGTATTTTCACTCATTACGCCAACTTTTTGGAGGGAGGAGGTTACAATATTATAGAAAAACTACTGGAAAGTACTGCAAAGGAAGCGGGAAGAAACAAGCTGGGATTGCTTGGGGTTTTTTGTTGTTTGAATTGGTAGCTACTTGAAGACCGCTTTGAGCTATAAGACCGCCCATTGTTACACCATTGTAAAAATTTAACTAGTAAAAATTTCTATGTTTAAGGTGAATAATAAAGTGTTTATCTATCTATCTACTTATGATAAAATAGTTGCGTGTAGGTATATATACTTGCTTACGTAAGTATTCATACGTATGTGTACACGCATATTTAAACTATGTATATAACTTCGTATGGTTACATATAGGTTACGCGCTTCTTCTTACTAAAGAGTTTCACAAATAAGTCACTTTATAGCTGCTAATCGTCATAATTATTAAGCCCAAGTTATCCAACTGTACCTACAACACTAGCCTTCTAATTAAAATCTAAATCGCACCTCCGATACCTATGGTCAATCTATATACATATAATATTTGCCGATTATTTGTAATAAACTAATAAAACTGGAGTAATCGAGTTTATTTTAAGTCCAGCCATATTTTTCAGACATAAAACATCTAGCGGTAAATTTTATACGAATTTTTTGCTCATCGTAATTCTCAGCTGTCATTAGTGGTTGGATGATGAAAACCTGCAATAAAACAGGTTCATCGTACATTTTATTACTACAATTATTTGAAGATAATCTATCTTTATATTCTCTTAGATTCTATCTCGAACGTATAAACATCATATCGACAACTCGTTGAAGGTAGAAACGTCATTTATACAAAACATACCTACTTCCGCGTAGGATTAGGTTTATACTATTATAGTTCTTCTGTGAGGAATGGATAATTTTCTGGCATATCTGACTGACTATTTCAGGACATGAAAAGACAAAATTTAACATAAAACCAATTATAGTAGAAGACATTGTATTTATTTTATTTTATTTAGTATTTAAAGTAATTTATAATGTTACTTTACATTACCTACAATAATTGCAATGATAAAATCTATGTAATAATGTAATATTATGGATAGTAACTAATTTAAATTGACAATAAATAACCATTTGGTCAATTTTAATTTTAATTAATTATGTTATCGTTATTATTATTTGATAATGAGTAGCAAAGAGTAACTAACTCCACTGAGAACTTGTGCAGCGCCCTTGTGTGGTATTCTATAAGACATTTTTAATACCTATCTGGTACTTACATGTAGGTAAGCATGATTAAATGAATATGAATAGGTACTTTCATCGCGGCTAAACGATTTATTAAGGAGACACAACTAAATAGTAAATAGTTATAAACCTTATTCCATGCAGAGTATTCACGCTGCATGGAATAAGAATCTCGTAGGAATCGATCGAAAACTGACGAAGTCTTCCGAACTCACGAATATCATGGGACCGACTGTATACAACAAATTGCCAGATAGTGTCGTCGCCGCCACAAGTTTGCCCTGCTTTAAGTCTCGTCTAAAGCGCTGGCTTGTCCACCAGACGTTCTTCAGTTACGAGGACTTCCTAATGTATAAGGGTTAATGCATACTATATTTTTTTTTTACAAATTATACATGTGACATCTGATTATTTACTTTTTAATTAATGTGTATTATAATTAATAATCTAAATATTGACATGTAAATTGGCCGAAATAAAATTATGATTATGATAAGATTTATAATTATTCGGTAGTAAGTATTCTAAATTCTCGTAATCTCCGACACAATAATAGTAGCACACGATAATATTATACCAATAAATGATATTGGTTATTTGATCAACGAATTACGAATATTTTTTGATGAACTCCTTTCCCTCCAATATTGTTGAGGGGGGGTGATGGCTGGTCCACAAGTCATACTCGTGAACGTGCTGCTTGCGGGGACTGATCTGGTCTGGTCACTCCTAACTGCTACTGTCATACCTATTTATATTTTATTTACACTTTTTTGTTACTGATATACTATGACTATGGGATATCTCACTCACACTTCTTGTTTGACATTCTGTTAATTTTAATTTATACCCAATTGTTTGATGTTATATTTCGAGACATTTTAAAAGAGTTGAAAAAAAGACATCCCCTCAGTTTCTTGGTGCTATCTTCTCTAGCGGGCATATTTCCGAAGCACTGACAGAGTCAGTTTTCGCATTTCTTTTCTGCTTACTTCAAATTGAGTATAGGAAAGAAATGGGTAGGTAAACATACTTACCATTTTTTCAAATTCATTTTAACATATATTACAATTTTTAACATATTTTTAATTTTATTTGTATCATGTGTTTATGACTTTTAAAAGTGCACTTTTGTGCCTATTTATTAAACGATATTTGACTTTGACTTTAACCAAATGTGTGGAGTTTCAGCTTGTCAATTTGTTAGTTTTGTGTTTTTAAAAACGATTAAGTTTTTTTGTTGCAAAACATATTTGTCAAGACAATTTAATTTAAGCTCACGTTGTTGTTTTTTTGTTTTGTAGAAATTACATTTTTAAGCCTGACTGTAATTTTTTTTTCAAAAACCCAAAGTTCCTGTTTTATGTCCGTCAAAATACAACCGATGTAATTTAAAAAATTAGAGAATTATAGCAAAGAAAACTAAATATCTAATTGTAGTTTACAAAACACCACGGAAATCTAGCCTAACGTCGTTGTAGGTAATGGTTCAGTTAAATTTCCCGTATTTACTTTAATTTCCTGCACACCGATGAGAGAATATATAGATAAATAATTATTAAGTTTAGGAATTTTGGATTAACGACAATCCTTGCCAAACGCCACCTCTTACTGAGCACAGATTTTGCTTCAACCTTGAAATAGCCACAGGCCTAATAGTTGTAATTACTTTATGGGTCTTCCTATTTCAATCTTAACATGGAAATATTTGTTTAATTATGTTTTTTATATACCTTAATTGTTCGTATATTTTTTGCTTTGTTTATGGCGCGTTATCGACTTAGAAATGGTCTTCAATCAAAAAATATATATCCTCGCAAGTTGATGCTAAATCTAGCAGTTTTATGTTTGTACTAGTAGTTATTATGCCAGTGGTTCTGAAACTTTGATCATACAAACAAAAAAACATACAATGTATGACTACATTATAAACGTGTATTTATTATTAAGTAAATAGAAATCTACATTTACGTAATGGTTAGGGCTTAGTCTAATTATATTATGTATGTACCTATTTCATAACGAATGACATAATAATATATTATACTAGCTGACCCGGCAAACGTTGTTATGCCATATAAATTAAAAAAAATTATAAAAAAAAAAAATAGATGTGGCCCGATTCTCATAGATACCGGATAAGCACAAAAAATTTCATCAAAATCGGTCAAGCCGTTTCGGAGGAGTATGGCAACGAAAACTGTGACACGAGAATTTTATATATTAGAAGATATTCTCTATGATAAAATAGCAGGTACCTAGTGCTAATCCTTATTATTACACAATGAATATTTACACTTCAGTTAGGTATTTTAAATTTTTTTTTTTTACTTATATTTTTTTTATTTCTCTTCACAAAGACTCAGGTATAGTCATGGGCTATATTTAATTTCTAAGAAACAGTGCTACTTTGTGAGTGAATCCTGTATTACAAGTCACCAAAAAGCCATGCCAAACAAAGCCATGCCGTCAAGCGACCTAGTCATGTTTCGGGATGATGTTCGGTGAACCATCGGGGAGACGGGTCTGAGCAGCCGCTCAACTGCCGTCTCTCTCTAGATCTATGTGCACCATCTTAGGCCCCATCATCACTTCACATCAGGCGAGATAGTGGCCAAACATAGATCTATTAAGCGTAAAAAAAAAAACCAGGGCCCTGCCTCGGTGTAAACAATTTTAAGAAACTAGGATCCCTACCTTAGTATATAACACTGGATTTGAATATTGTCATTCAGCTATCTCAATCACAATAACACTAATATTTCACGCCAATGCAATAATGAGGAGAAAAACTGTCGATTGGGCAGTAAAAAATCTCATCAGCGCTTTATTTTTTTATGGCCGCTCACAAAGAGTGACACAAAACGCAGAAGTCACAGATTTTAACTTCCAAGAATCTTGAAGTAGGTGCACCACTAGAGGTTTTTTTATGGAACAGTGACGATACGAGCAAGTAGTTTTCTTGATGGTAAGCGCCACGCCTTCCCATAACAATTGCAATGCCACCCAAAACTTATAATGCTTTAATATTATGTGTGTAGCACTGCATTGCGCTCATCACCCCGACACATCAGATATTAAGTCTCATATGTGTTGAACTATAAGGACGCAAAAATATATTAATTATCTGTGGTTCTCTCTATGGCCCACTTCCCGCCATTGTCATCTTTACTACGCATATTGAAATATTGTATCGCTCAGATTTCTCGAATTAAATATCACTAAATCCAGTAAAAAGTATTAATTATTTAACAGGTTATGGGCCTCACCCTTACCTGCAAAAATTTCCCGGTAATATTAGAGAAAAATACATTTTGCAAAAAATTTAACCTAAAAGTTCGCGTGACACGCCGGTTCGAAATTTTATTTCAGCTATTTCAGCTTAATAATTATGGCTACAAACGCCAACTCCGTCTCTATTGAAAAGTTGACCGGTCGGGACAACTGGTCTTCGTGGAGTTTTGCAGTCAAGGCGTACTTGCAACTGGAAGAATTGTGGGAAATCGTAGAAGGTACGGTGTGTGATACGAAAAAGGATGTAAGAACCAAGTCCAAACTCATCTTATTAATTCATCCATCACTATATGTGCATGTTCGAGAAGCCAAAACGGCCAAAGAAGTCTGGAAAAACCTAAGCAAAGCCTTCGAAGATTCAGGGCTGCTCCGAAAGGTTGGTCTCCTGAGAGAACTAATAAATTCTAGTTTAGATTCTAGTTCAAGTACAGAGGAGTACGTAAACAAAATTATGTCTGCAGCACATAAGCTCAGAAATATTGGATTTATGGTCGATGATGAATGGCTCGGCACACTGATGTTAACAGGCTTACCAGAAGAATACAAACCGATGATTATGGGAATAGAGAGTTCCGGTGTGAAGATAAGTGCTGACTTGATTAAAAATAAGCTCTTGCAAGAAGTAAAAAAGTCAGACACTACCGCATTTTACACAAACTCCAAAAGTAACAATTATGGGAAGAATAACCAACAACCGTCTAAGTCAAAGGGCCCCCGTTGTTTTACCTGCAATAAGCATGGGCACCTTAGTAAGAATTGTTGGCATAGGAAGAATAAGTTGGAAAATAAAAGTACAGATAAAAATGGTTTCATAGCTGCTTTTTCAGCCTCCGTCTTCAATGATTCTACAAACTGGTATGTTGATTCTGGCGCGTCCCTACATATGACGATGCACAGGGAATGGCTGGAAGATGAGACTGCACCACCTGTGAACAAAATAAGAATAGCTGACAACAAAGAGCTGCATGTAGAAAGCTGTGGTAATGTAACAATACAGGTACCAACAAGCAGTGGCACTAGTGAGAAAATACAGGTAAGAAATGTTCTATATGTACCTGATTTATCAACCAACTTATTGTCTGTCAGCAAAATGATTAAAAGTGGTTGCAAAGTAGAATTTGATAAAAATGGCTGTTTAATATACAATCTAAATGGGAAAAAAATAGCACAAGCAAGCCTTTTGAATGATATGTACAAATTAAATGTGTACAATAGTAATGTATGTGCAATGGCAGCTAATAATGTACCAGATACCTACCTGTGGCATCAACGTATGGGCCACCTGAACTTTGCCGATGTGAATAAATTAACAAACTGTGCTTCAGGCGTGAAACTATCACCACAGAAAAATGAGTATGTATGTATTTCTTGCCTTGAAGGCAAACAAACTAGGCAACCTTTTCCAAATGAAGGCTCCCGAGCGAATGACTTGCTAGAGCGGATTCACACAGATGTTTGCGGTCCGATGCAAACTGCTTCGATGGGAGGTGCCAGGTATTTTCTAACATTTACTGATGACTTTTCACGTAAAGTATTTGTATATTTTATCAAAAGTAAAGGAGAGGTACTGGAGAAATTTATTGAATTTAAAAACAGTGTAGAAAATCAATTAAATAAAAAGATAAAGGTATTGAGAAGCGACAATGGTACAGAATATATAAATAAAAACTTTGATACTTACCTTAAAAAATGTGGAATAATGCATCAAACCTCAAATCCATACACACCACAGCAAAATGGTCTCAGCGAGAGGATGAATCGCACTCTTATTGAACGCGCTAAATGTATGATCATTAATGCTAATTTACAGAAAGAGTTCTGGGCTGAAGCGGTGGTAACTGCAGCACACATCATCAACCGCTCACCCACACGCTCCCTCTCAGACCGCACACCGGAGGAGCTGTGGACCGGAGAGAAACCTGACCTAAGCCACATGCGAGTATTTGGGTGCAAAGCAATGGTGCATGTACCTAAAGAAAAGCGTCAAAAGCTGGACGTTAAGTCACGTGAGTTAATTTTCGTTGGCTATAGTAATTGCACAAAGGGCTACCGTTTTATAGATCCTGAAACAAAGAAAGCAATAATAAGCAGGGATGTAGTATTTCTGGAGACCACTGTTAAAAGAAATTTTGTTAGTAACTCGATACCTGAAACAGAAAAAGAGAAAAGCATTAGTACAGAAAAAGTACAGGAAAAAGTAGAAATAAAGAAAAATGAAGTATACTTACCATCAATGTCAAGTAGATCTGATGAAGCATCTGAAAATAATGATAATGTGTTAGAAATACAGCCTACTACTGTAAGCACTCCGATCACTCTTTCAGACACTTCAAGCACTTCACTATATGAAGATCCAGATGATGACACTTACATACCTGATGAGACCTTGGACACGCCTCCGGACTACGTCACAACTCGTAGACGGCGCCGAGAAAATGAACCTTTAGAAATGTCCTATATGTGTATGAACGGTGAGTCTACAACAAGCTTACTAGATAGTGATCCGCAGAGCCTTGATGAGGCACTAAACAGTACCAAGGCAGACAAATGGAAGGAGGCCATGAATGAAGAATATCAATCCCTGATTGAAAATAATACATGGTCGCTAGTTGACTTACCTAAGGAAAAAAAGATCATCCCCTGTAAATGGGTGTTTAAAACCAAGACCGATGAAAATGGAAATGTAAACCGGTATAAGGCAAGGTTAGTCATCAAAGGTTATAAACAGACAAAAGGAATCGATTACCATGAGATTTATGCCCCGGTAGTACGATATTCATCTATACGGTATCTCATTGGTTTAGCAGCAAAATATAAACTAAAAATTCATCAAATGGATGCAATCACAGCATTTTTACAAGGAGATATAAATGAAGAAATTTTCATGTCACAACCGCCATCTTATGAGTATGGAGAGCAAGTTTGTCGGCTAAATAAATGCATTTATGGTCTGAAACAGGCAAGTAGACAATGGAATAAAAAATTAAATGCAGCTCTACTAGAGATTGGCATGTCACGATCTAGAGTCGATCCATGCATATACTATCGAATTATCAATGAAAAGGACATTTTATTTATTACGGTGTATGTTGATGATCTCTTATATTTATATAATAATGAAGACACTGTCCTGATGATGAAGACAAAATTGAATGAAAAGTTTCAAATGAAAGACCTTGGCGTAGCAAGATGTTGCATTGGCTTTCGAATAATACAAGATACAAATACAAATGAAATTTCACTCGATCAGTCTCTCTACATAGATAAAATACTCAGTCGTTTCAATATGAGTAACTGCAAGCCTGTCTATACACCATGCGAGCCCAAATTAGAATTTAAAAAGGCAGAACAAGATGAAGAAGTTTTGGCAAACATTCCTTATCAAGAAGTTATTGGTTGTCTGTTATATCTGTCACAGGGAACCAGACCTGACATTGCATATGCAGTAAACACTCTAAGTAGATTCAATAATAAACCTACTGCTCAACATTGGGTCGCTGTGAAGAGAATATTGCGATACTTAAAAGGAAGCATCTCTACAAAATTAGTTTTCAAGAGTAACAGCAACAATATTGTTGGTTATTGTGACGCCGATTGGGCTACCAATACAGAAGACAGAAGATCATGCTCTGGATACGTTTTCATTTTTCAGGGTGCTGCAATAAGCTGGTGTTCTAAAAGACAACCCACTATAGCTCTGTCTAGTACTGAGGCAGAATATATGTCTTTGGCCACAGCAATACAAGAGGCTATCTGGCTTAAACAATTAGAAGAAGATTTTTGGCCGGGTTTATCAGGTACGCCAATTACAATTTATTGTGATAACCAAAGTGCAATCAGTATTTCAGGTAACGACATCTACCACGCTCGCAGCAAACATATTGACGTACGCTACCACTTTGTGAGGGAAAGAATCTCAAGCAAACAAGTCTGTGTGTACTACAAAAGCACGCAAGAAATGGTTGCAGACGCTTTGACGAAAGGCCTGCATCGACCAAAGCATGAAATGTTCAATCTAGCAATGGGTTTGCGTCCAGAGGAGGCTGTTGAACTATAAGGACGCAAAAATATATTAATTATCTGTGGTTCTCTCTATGGCCCACTTCCCGCCATTGTCATCTTTACTACGCATATTGAAATATTGTATCGCTCAGATTTCTCGAATTAAATATCACTAAATCCAGTAAAAAGTATTAATTATTTAACAATATGCCCAGTAATTTCGCTGGAAACAATTCCCATCAATCCGGAAGACAGTAATGCTTGCGCACTACAACCCACGGTACCTACCCAGTCGCCCTCCTACTTAAGAGAGACCTACCACGAGTAAGGTATAAAGTTTGAAAACCACATACACAAAATTTGTTTTCGCGGAAATCGGAATTAGTGAATTCCTATTCCCAAACTAGCCATGGCCCACGGCTATTTAAAGATATTCAAGACATAGAAGTGATCAGTGTATCAGAGAACTTGGTCTATACCTTACAATGGCAGTCTCCAAAGTGAGTAGCATAAAGTAGTAGTAGCATAATGTTAGTTCTAAGGTATATATTTATATGGGCCGTAGAATAAGTAAATAACATCTGTAACTTATTTGAATGTTGCCTGAAATAAAGATTAAATAAATAAATAAATAATAAACAAATTAGCTTTCAAATATTTGTATCTTATTAGCACGGTTATTTTCACGGTTGTCTGGAATAGATCGCTTTTAGCGTTACGACCGCCCATTGTTACACTATAAATAAGCTTTTATTGTTAGTTTTTAATAATCTGTGTGTGTTTCAATAAAGAGTTACTTCCTTTCTTTATTTCATTTTATCTTATAAGCTGGCCAATAACATACAAAAATTTTAGATTGAGGAACACCTTATCCAAAAAGAATAGCAAATACCTACTTAGCTGGTATTGTCTTATACCTATCTTCCTATATATAGTTAACTTCCTATATAGTTAACACAATTTAAATATAATATATTATTTTCATTTCAGGTTTTGTTAGCCCTCACGGCCTTTACGGCAATACTTTCACTGGCGACTGCCCAATACGGTGGTTTTGGTGGTGGCCCCGGCGGTGGCTTCGGCGGTGGCTTTAACCAAGGTGGTTACGGCGGCCCCCAAGGCGGATTCGACGGAGGTTACAACCAGGGTGGCTACGGCGGCTACAACCAGGGTGGCTACGGCGGCGGCGGCTACAACCAAGGTGGCTATGGACGCCCTGGTTTTGGCGCCAGTTTTGGACCTTACGGAGGAGGTTTTGGTTTTGGCCGAGTATAAGTGATATTTGATAAGACTTTGTATGCTAATAGTAATCGTTAAAATATAATATATTTTATAAATATAAGAACTAAGTGTTTCATTTAGTTTGACAAGAAACTTTATTTATTTAGGAAGTGGATTACAATGTCTGCTAATTAAATTAGCTTTACGACCATCTCGACACAATACGTAAAACAAAAATCATAGTGAGCAAACATAATAATTATATGACTTAAATTAATTAAAGAAATATATTCCTTTTAGTATAAACACAAATATTTTCACAATAAAATATGACTCACAACAATGTTAGGAATAAATAAAAATTAAGTATAGTAAAATTCATACTGACTATCTACCCCATAGAAATGGACACATTCTCTGAAATTCTCCAAATTTCTTTTATTTCCATTTTAATTTGTTAATTTTTTTTCTCATCATCATCATTAGCCCATCACGTTCCCACTGCTGGGATACGGGCCTTCTTTCATAGAGAGAGTATGGGCCATAATCCACCACGCTGGCCCAGTGCGGGTTGGTGGATGTCACATGTCCTTGAATTTTTGTGATAAATTCTTGGACATGCCGGTTTCCTCACGATGTTTTCCTTCACCGTTTTTAGAGCGAGTGTTAAATCCGCACATGACTTAAGAAAGTCAGTGGTGCGAGACCAGTGGGATTCGAACTCGGGTGCGTCGGATCGAAAGTCGCACGTTCTCCCACTGAGCCACACTCGCTCTCTTTTTTTTCTCATTTCTATTTAAATCAACTTTAAAACTTAACATTTTATTTTTCACCAACCTGTAAATAAACTCTTGATCACTTAAGTTATAGATGACTTTTTATGTCCAATTGAATGTCAAGACGAGCATGTCATTCACCTGATGATAAGCAACACGCCTGCCCATAACAGCGCAGCACGACGCAGATCGCAGTTTTGCAAAATTCTCCACGACGCTGTATTGCGCTAGTCACCCTAAAGTCTCACCTTTAAGGTTTAATACTTGATTACGTCTTATCATATTTAATTATTCAATTAAAATATTAATCAACTCTAATTTTTCTTTGAATAAAAAGACTTCCATCGCAATTAGTTGCCAACACCTATTTTGCAACTGGTTGCGAAACTCTGTCGCCGTAGCGGCCGAAAGAGTTCATCCTGTCACAAACACAATCACAATTATAATTACAAAACATGTTATTGTATACCAGTTTACAAAAAAAATAGCACAAAATTCCTTACTATGGTAGTACAATGAGCGGTATTATCGCTTAAAGCTACACTATTGGTGGTGCGAAGCAAATTATGAACATTGTAGAGTTCCCGCGGGAGGCCACTGCTAGCAAGTAGTAGTATTAGGTATTCTGTGGCACTGTTACAATAAATTATGGTAAGGATTATACCTAAATGTTCTTCATGAACCTACTTCAGGCACAAACACACGTTATGCTTTTCATTAAGTTTCGTTATTCAGAGTTCTTATACGTGACCTATTTGTGAGAAAAAGAATTCTATACTTATGATATTATTATATTGAATTTAGAGATCATAATTACGCTAAGTGCAGTTATTGATTGGTAAAAAGGTCCTTAGTTTATTAGTTACCGACAAGTACAGGAGGACGACTGAAACGTAACCGAGCATTTGTAAGAAACTGCGAAAACAATTGCAAGAACACATTACCATAGTACAGCGCTAACTTTGAACCTCTGACGATAGGGCCATCTGTTGGCGGAATTTCTGAGAGAGGTATATTTAGAACGAAGGGAGGCGAAGGCGTTATTAAGGGAACTACTCCTTTAGGCACAGGTACTTCTTCATATAAACCGATAGGTTGAGCGGGAATCGGACGAACTGGTAGTGCTGGATTGAAATAAACGGGTTGCGAGGGAACGGGTCCCACTGCCCGTGGCGGCAACTCGCCATACACTTCCTCCAAAACAGATTGAACTGGTTTTTGCAGAATATAGTTATTATTCAAAGGATTTCGGCCTATGGCAGTGTAAAGGCCAATCTCTGATGATGGTTTTGTGATGAGGTTTGATGATAGAGGTTTGACCGGGTCTGGACCAGGGCGAAGTCCTATTACAGATGTTTCCCTATTCATTTTAGTTAGTTCAACTTTTTCTTCTTCAATGTGTTCAAATACAGGGGCCGGGGGTGCTAAAGACGGTAGAGGAACTCTTTCCGCTGTAATACTTGTGATTGCTCCCAAATCTCGCTTTTGTATTCCTTTTCGAACTCCAAAGATTCCAAATGGCGAGAATTTCTCTTTGAAGAAAGATATTGGCTTAAAACTAAATGGCTTCAAGTTAACTTCAAAGTCTTTTTGGAAGCTGAATCCTTGAAAAAGTGGTGTGCCATTTGTGCTGTCCATCCAATATATGAACGCGAAGAATAGACATAACTGGGGACAAATACATTTAACAGTTAGCATAGTTTTTCTTCTACTAATATTATTAACGTTTACATATTTTTTTAATGTAACTGAATGACGAGACGAGCTGGTCGTTTGCTTGATGTTAAGCAATACGCCAGCCCATAACAACAACAGCACCACCCAGAGCTTTGTTTTGCAAAATCCTGCGCGGCGCTGCACTGCGCTCGTCACCCTCAGACAATTAGATATTGAGTCTCATAATGCCCAGTAATTTTGCTGGCTACAACGCCCTTCAAACCGGCACACAGTTATGCTTACGCACTACTGCTTTGCGGCTGAATAACTGGCTAAGCAGTGGTACCCACCCAGACGGCCTCTCGCATACGAGAAACCTACCCACCCAGACGGCCTCTCGCATACGAGAAACCTACCACCAGTAAGCATACAAAATGATATATGTATACACAATGACGAAGATAACAATTTTAATATTGATTTATAACTTTTTAAATTCACTAACCTGATGTAAGCACGACATCTCACGGACTCTAATAATAAAAATCTGAGGAAAACAATCGTGACCACAATAAATATTCACCTAGTTTTCATTGAAAAGTTCATGATTACGATCAACAATGAGATGACCTTACAGAGAAAACGCACGCTATGGTAAAGACGACGATGCGCAGATATTGAGGTCAATAATACGAGAACTTAAAAACTTAGAATTCCGCGAACTTAAAAACGCCCCCTCGTAGATTTACTGAAATATTCTATAGTCCGAGAAAATCTATGATTTGGTGACAAAAGAGTTTTGCTAATGCTAATTTAGTGATAGAACCAAGGTACTTATAACGTACTAGCCGTACCTACCTATGTAGATAAGTGTACGAATAATATTAAAAACATACTCCTACAGTACATTTCGTTCTCAGTCGCATCGCAAATGCTAGGTATAAAAAATTACATTTATGGCAGGCAGTCACAGATAGTGAACAGTTGAAGATAGTTTAGCATTTGTTACTATTGTCATAGAATAGATAGTAGTAATAAGTACTATTGTATTTGCTTCACATAGGTAGGTACTTGTACTTATCTTTGGCTCAGAGCCTACTTTATGTGAACCTTTTTGTTATAACTTTCATACTCGTTTTCCTCTATAGAAATTGATAATTTCTCCATATCTCTGCAGGTATTCCTCCATTTCATAAATAAAACATTACGATATACGTCCTACTTATTTTTGCATCGTACTATCGTCTTTAAAATGTTGTTTTCCTTACCCTATAGTTGTTTGGAAGAGATCGCTGCTTAGCGATAAGACCGCCTATTGTACTTATAAGAAATTATGTATTCCGTTTTCTTAGTGCAATAAAGTGTTTTCTTTCTATCCATCTATGACCTATTATTGAATCCTTTTTACATTACGTTCGGTATAGTTGTAGGTTTAATCAAGTTTCTCTACGTTTTTAAGTCAAAGTTTAAATTATTAAATGGTCTATCTTTAAATCCTCATACGTTATACGTGTTTGTTATAGAAAAAAACGCATACATATTAATTACGTGACATAACATCGTGACACCAATACAAACGCCTATATGAAAGCGAATATACTGGTTTCCGAAATGTGATCGGAATAATTTAGTCATTTTGATAGCTCAGTTTGTATATCAATGAACCACAATGACTACTAACTGTGGATCGGAAAAATAAATCAAATCGGCTTTTTCGTAATCAACAATTTTGTACTCCGATGCCGAAGGTAACCGCTGCGACCATTATAGTAACAAGGTCGTCCTGTAACATTTACCCTAAAGTAGACCACTGTCTCTACATCATACAGAAAAGTATCTATCCTACTAATTATATATGTTAAAGTTTGTGAGGATGTTTGTGAGGATGTTTGTTTCTCAATCACGCAATGGATTTTGATGAAATTTGGTGTGTAGGTACTTTATGTCCTGGAAAATGACATAGGCTTTTTATCCCGGGAGACCGCGGGGCGCAACTAGTATTAAAATAGTTCTTCATAGAACAAACACCACATTTGTAAGTAATTCCAATTTCTTATCAAGGAATTAAAGTGAATCCTTTCGGCCATCATTGCAATTCGAATAAAATTCCATAAAGTATAAAAAACTTATTTAATAAGTACTAGCTTTTACTAAATTTATTAAAAGGGATAAACTGATCACCTTTACAACCAAAGTATACTCATCGAGACAAGTCTAACGAGCCCAAACTCGATACTTTTACTGCATATATTGTACAGTTTCTGTGGCCACCCTCCGACTCCATCATCGCTCATCAGCTCATCAGCTCATCAGCTCAGGGGTACTGTCGCATTGTATTGTCCTCGGAAGTTCATATGTCCGCAATATTTCAGCTCCATTGGATAACGGAGAGTGGTGTAAAATCGACTTGCAAGATTTGACCTAAATACCGACATAACATACATAGGTACATAAGTTACGTTACATAAGTGGCTTTGAAACCATTGTGACGACGAAGGCCTGGATGAGCTTACGTTTATTTATCAAATACTAGCGACCCGCCCGGTTTCGCACGGATGCAATTTACTAATATGGTGTCAATTTTGACGACTTGATTTTCTCAACTATACAAAAACTCATTTAAAATATATTGTACATATTAACCTTATTATTATTATTATTATCAGCCATTTATGTCCCACTGCAGGGCATAGGCCTCTTTTTTCTCTTCCCAATTTTCGTGGTTTAGGGCTCTAACAGGTCAATCATTGCAGAAGAAATCAAGTTCGTCCCGCCATATACATTTAATATGTAAAAAAAACTCTAAATGACAGTGAAACCGGTACCAAAATCCGTTGCGTGGTGCAAAGCGCCGTGCAAAGCGAAGAAAGCGGAGAAACAGACATGAGGACGCGGATAGCGACTTTGTTTTGACATTGTAACTAAAAAGTATTAAAATACTTGTTTCCACAAATAGCACGGAAGTCGGCTTAGCTTACGCTGTTTTACGTAATTTTATGTTAATAGGCGGATGGTACCAAACTAACCATTTTCCTCACGCTCCTCTACCTAACTACAAGTATTTTAAAAAGAAAGTGAGCACATGTGGTGGTGGTGGAACAACCTGCCAGTGCCTTCTCAGTTTTATACTAAGCCCAGTGCCGATTCAAAAGCCTATGCGTCTAGTGTTCTCATCCACGATAATTATATAATTAGTAACAAAACTCAGCGCGTTATTTCTAAGAAGTGAATTATTAAAGTGAAAGAAGACGGCGTTTCTGTGAACTGTTTTGAGACGAAACTATGATTATTATCTATTGATGATTATTATTTGATGACGGAGGAAAATATAGAGGTAAGTCAAAAGTCTAAAGATATTTATTAAATAGGCACACACAAATTTTAAACGTCAAACACATAATACAAATCAATTAAAATACGTTAAAAATATGACTTTGACAAAAAAGGTCAGCATGTCTACCAATTACTTTCCCATGCCCAAATTGAACTCAAATTGAAGTCCTAGTGCAGATAAAATAAATCAAATATGCTTAATGCCAGCACGAGCTACAGGCCAAAATACTTATATTATTAATTAATTAAAAAATAAATACGCCCAACGATCACATACATAGATCCCGGCCCCTAACTAGTATTCGACCCACAACAGCCAGACACGAAACGAAACAAATGTTTGCGCTTTTTTTCTGTGTACTAAAACTTGGCCCATCGCGGGAATTGAGCCCGCAACCTCAATTAGATATTGATTTTATTCAAGTTACGTAAGTAACTTATTCAAGTCCATAAACTGTTAACTGTGAAAAGTTGAAGAAAAGTCTTCCAACATATAAAGGCCAAGCTTCAGTAAAAAAATACTTCCTGTTCGTAACATAACTAGGTGAAGGTTTCCGTCTTCACCATTCATTTAGCATACAGCCTTCTTCGTCTGAATTTCCATTGTTTACAAAATGAATTAACAGATAGGTATCTAACAAAAACCGTCACTTTGCTTTTAAACTGTAAATTAAATCAATTGTTAAAGTATACACACTGAATCAACAATTATGTAACAAGTTATAAGATCACATACATAGATCCTGGCCCCTAACTAGGATTCCTTGTACCTAAGGAACTCGAGGACCATGGTCTCACAACATTTTCGCCTAGCATGCGTTAATGCATTTAATAACAGAAAAATGTTAGTACTATGTTTCCTATTGTGTAGTTATTTTTGTATAATTGTTGTACTGTTTTGTTGCACTCGTGTAGCAAAATAACGTTTTGATGGGCCTCGTTCTCATCTGAACATTCATTCTAGGCGAGTTATCATTACTTCTTCATTTTCTTCAATACCAGAATCGAATGGCTATTACGCTTGTGTATTCGGATGGGGATGGTCCCTGTTTGTTAGGTATTACTGGTATTACCACAGAATACAGACTGGTATTACCACAGAGGACAGAAGCATCACTCCACAAAGAAATTAAAACGAATAGCGACTCTTGCTACGACGCAATAAAATTCAATTCAGCTCACGCAACGCTGCATACCTACCAGTCATATTAACCTACAGAGCGCCTCTCTTTCTATCGCATAGCTTATCTATTCTGACGCGGCACGTGTAAAGACGCGCGACCCGCCGTCGGTGTCCGGCTATGTACTTGTAGCTTCGTACCGACACACATAGGAGTATTTGTACAAAAAAACCGGTCAAAATTATTTGTTGTATTTTTTTGCAATATCATTGAATGAAAGGCAAAGTTTAATGATATAAAACATTTATTTGAACAAAATATACATTTACCATCAAAAAATATGATTAGTCAGACTCAAACTGTTCGTCTTCATGTTCTTCGTCATCTTCGTCTTCTTCTATATTTTCGTCACTATCATTTTCATTAGGAAGTACAGGTGGTGTGCTTGCGATCATTAGACTGATTGCCTCTGGTGAAAATGGCTTGCTTTTTTTGTGCTGCTTTGGTCTGCTACAGCTTAAATATGGGTCTGAGCTTAGTAACAGCCTGTTTAATATGTCTCTGTTGCAAGCCACTCGTGAAAATTTTCGGGCAAAATTTAGTCTGTAATATCTTATGTGCTTGTTGCGGGCCTCAGCTGCCTCTTCCGATAGTTGGCCAATAGGTAATATCGCAGCAGATATAACTTTGGCACCATGCATCAAAACTTTGTGTACAGTTGGTGACATAGGATACCAGCCATACAAATTTGTGTACATTCTAGCAGTTTCATGTGCAAAGGTTCCAAATTTATTAACATCAATGCTGTTGCCACTCGAAATTACTTCCAGGATTATTTTAAATCGCTTAATTAAATCTACATTGATCCCTGTAATTCGAGAAGAGCATTCCGGGTCAGCAAAAAATCTTCTGGACGTATTACTATCATTAGTATTCCCAAAGCCTGGCTTGGGAATGTCTACAAGGAGACCCATTTCTTCTCTGAAACTTGTTTGAATTTTTTCTTTTGTCATTTTAACAATGTTTTTTTCTTCGGCTGTCCGCGCTTGCCACTTTTTTAATGATAATTTATAAGCCAAATGCAAAAGTGACTCGAAAAAACGAATTCTAGCATGAAGAATCGAGAGTCCAAACTTCAGTGCTTCCTCATTAACTTCCTCTGCTTCTGTTAATTTATTAAAGTCTTTGGACGTTTTTCCGCAAATATAACATCTCATAGTGGATGCAGTGTCAGTTGCGGCATTACATACTTTTCCGTCAATCATTGTTAGCATCATGGTATGCTTTATTTTACCGACTCCAGTAGGAGTAGACAATTCTGTTTCTCTTAAATTTGCAGCTTGATTTTCGATGTATGCTATTTCATCTTTGGTAACATCTTTCGATTCATTAATAAATCGTATGCGTATGGGTCTGCAGAATCTAACAGAGGAAGGGACTGGGTTTTGCCATATGATTTTCTTTTGTTCTCCGTCAATCATTACAACTAATCTTAAAGGCACAAATGAGCTTTGAAAAATATTAGCATCACTGTCAGTAATGTTTACAAATTTTTGTTTATATTGCGACTGTTGCGCTCCGTCACATCCCCATTTTGAAATTAAAACCATGTTTTGCTTCTCTTCCTGTGAACATGTTTCAACAACCTCAGCTACGTATTTATACAGACGCAATGCAGTGTGATCAAGTAAAGCTTGTAGTTCAATCTCAGAACAGGTTTCAGTCACTTGAATCGATTGTTCCTCGGGGTAGCACTGGTTTTTGGCCTTTTTTATGAGTGAATAGCAGGGGAAGATGCTTTTGTTAGCCCCTTGTATTACTTCCCACTGTCTTCGACTTAAGTCACCTTCAACAAAAATTGCCAGTGCCTCTTCTGGTGTATGTTTTTTAATAGTTTGCTTTTGAGCAGAAGTTATCATTTTGCGAAATTTTGTAGCTCTGGTTGGCGTAGAAGTCATTTCCTTTATTAATTTTGATGCGTCACTATTACCTGAAGTGCGCTGACTCACGTCAGCTGCATACGTCAATTCCTCGACAGGTACCTGCTCGCGCAGTTCTTTTGTTTTTCGACGCTTACTACGGTCACTTAACTTTTCGAATATTTTCGATGGTCGTCCTGGTTTTTGGATGCATTCTGCAGCAAACCATTGAGGCAATTCGATCGAAGATGCGAGCCATAGTTCATTGTTTTTCAAGAAACGGTCATCCTTGTAGCTACCGGCTACCCATTTTTTCTTAAAATCACTCTTGAAACACCTTAAAGCCCGACTCAAAATCGTTTTTTGATCAGCTGGACATTGAGTCATTTCTACAAGTTTTTCTTCCATTAAAGATAACTTTTCATCCAATTTTTCCTTTGAATTCTTTCAAGATGTCATATAATGCTCTTCTGGTAAATTCCCTGACGGGTTCGGAAGAACCTACAAAAGAAAGAACAAAAAATTACTATTTTAAAATAAATATTTTTTTATACCATTCACTTCAAATGCATAAAAAACAAAATGGCGGACAAGGGCGGTCAATTTTCTTGTAAATCATGATTAGCATTAGCTTAAATTTCAAGTATATATAAGAAGTGTAGCTCGACAAGGCCAGACACCTAAACAAAAACACTGTTAACTAAAAATTATGGGTGAAAAAAAAAAACCAAATAGGACTTATTAAAACATGGTTCGTATACATGTAATGTTAACAATACAACAATAAAGATACTTTTTAAAGGCGGTACATACCTTCCGCTTCCATATTCAATAGGTGCTTTTTCTGAATACAACCACACGAAAACACAAAACCAAGAGAAGTAAATAAAACAAAAAATAGCGTCACGAACAAAGACGTGCGATTCCAACATTGACTGGGTTGCGACTGACTTTACGATTAGACGCAAGAGCAGGTAGAAGTTTTACCGGTGCCGATTGACAGACCGGTTATCGAACTTGAACAAAATACGGTTTGAAGGGATTTTAGAGTAACTTGTTGATGTTGACTTTTAACCGGTTTTATTGTACAGATACTCCTATGTGCGACAGTGCGGAGTGCGCTAGGCCTGGTATTACTGCGCTTGTTTAGTCATGCTGTATACACAATTACACATGGTTAGGGGTACCGTCTAGTTCGCAACTTCATGTTTAAATCCTATTATAATGTATATTTTTGACTGTATCCTGTTTTCTGTTCCATAATAAATAAATAAATCTGAATAGAATATAGTAGTATTATTTATTAAACTTATAACATTGTATGTTACACTGGGCAAGTTAAATTTACATTTCTAGCATTTTCATAGCAAAAGAATTATTGACAGCGAGTAACAATTGCAACACAAACATAATACGGTTGTCTGGAAGAGATTGTCGCTTTTGGCGATAAGACGGCCAATTGTTACACTTCTGTTGAGTTGTTTTTATTATTATTAATTATCTGTGTGTGTTTTAATACCGAGTTATTTCATTTTAATTTCATAATAAAAATTAAAAACATGGGCAAAAAAAAATAACAAATCGAATAAAATTATCAATAACAATAATAAATAAAATATTAAGGAAAACTAAATGACAAACAACATGAAACATAATGTATGTAATTGACGGAGGTTATTACGGCAGTAAATAATTAGAAAGACTGACTTAACGCATCAAATGACAACTTGGCCAGTGCGCTAAGCCTAGGAGTCGTAGCTAGAATAATTACTAATAGTTAACGCTCACTGTAGGTAGAACACCATGCATCATTTAAATATGAAAACTTTCAATAATGAAAATAATTTATTAAATAAATGATCATAAAGAAATATATGATCACTCCTACTTCATACTACGAGTAGGTAAGGTACCTATGGGACTGATACGTGAAGAATGAAAAAGGAACCGAAGAATATAACAGTATAGTTTATAATTACGTGTGAAACTAAATTGACTCAATTCATAAACCTAAAAAAAATTATGGACCTACAAAAAGTCTTCGATATTACAAAACTTTATTACCTTCCTTTTCTGACAACATAATCCTCTACATAAAAATTTACATTTACAGCCTCTATGGTGTAGTAGTTGGGCAGGTTGGCTCAAATCTCATACACCACTGAGGTTGCGGGTTCAATTCCCACGACGGGACAAATGTTTGTGTCAAAAAACAGGAAAAATCCGCTGGTATTTTTTCCTATCTGGGTGTTGTGGGACTATATTCTTCATAACTTCTGGCTCCCTAGAACAACACAGGGAACCCTAGTTAGGAGCCAAAATCTATGTATGTAAAACCAATAATTATTTTTAGAAAAAAAAAACAAAAACCGACTTCAATGTATCTTCGAAGTCCAAGGTCAAATATCGATGAAATTTATATGGGACCACTTTGTAGCTACGAGTATATTGAACCCAACGCAAAAATAATTTTTCAAATCGGTTCATAAATGTCGGAGTTCTGAGGTAACAAACATAAGTCGGTTAAAAATATATATCAACTGAGATGCGCAACCAGTGGGATTTCCCACTGGTGGATCACTGGGTTGCGACCCAGGTTGTCTGGCCAGTAACGACTCCTCTATTCTTTCTTATAATAAAATAAAAGTAGAGAAACAAGATATTAGAGCGGAGAAAATAGAATAATTAAATCATGTCTGGTGACCCCTATACAACTGTTCTTCTTAAATCTTGCTCAAATCTATTAGCTGCGACTGACAGAAATTGTATTTATTTAACATATTTTCTTTTTTATTTGTATCATATACATACTGTTCGCAAAATCAACTTTGGAAGTAGATGCACTACTTAAATACATCAATGTTTGATAATCAAACCGAATGACAGACGAAAACTAAACTTAGATCTTACATAATTAGGTACATCATTAGGGCATTGTAGCCAGCGAAATTACTGGGCATATGAGACTTAGTATCTGATGTCTCTGGGTGATAAGCGCAATGAAGTGATACGCAGTACTTTTATGGTATTAAAAGTTCTGGATGGCACTGCTATTGTTATGGAAAGGCGTGGCGCTTAACACCAGGCGAACGACTTGCACGTCTCTTTACTCAAATACATAAAAAAAAACATATACTCAACTTCATTTAAACTATTTAAAAACCGATTTTACTCCCGTTATATCATTTCAGCCCGTGTCCACCCACTTCTGGGTATTATAGGCCTCCTCTCCCATTTGTTCCGGTCCTGTGCATTCCGCATCCATAAGTTTCCTACCCCCTTCACTATATCAATTTGATATAACGTAAGTAAAATAAGTTTAAATATTGGTAAAATAGTAATATTCAAAATAAATGTTAAATGTTATGTGTAGCTTACTGCATAGTTTAAAATAGTGGTCGTATTGACTTTGAGTTTTTTGTTAATGGCGTTTTTCGTAAAAGAAATATATTATAAATTATACCTGAACTCACACATTATTTCATCTGCTGTATCTTCCCCCTGATCACAACAGTTATAATAATAATAATATTAAAAGTTTAAATAATGTGTCATACTTACGAAAGTTATAATCAAATAGTTTATGATGATAAAACGGGGCTTAACCGCGATTAAGTCTGGTTTTATAATCATAAACTATGTGTTCGATTTGCGAAAGTTTTAATCAAATAATTACTCAACTTTGTTTATACGTTTACGTCATAGAAATCGGAAGTAAAGGCACGTTGAGGTCAGTGGTAGGTATTATAGGTACCCATACGTACAGCATTCGTTGTTGTTTGTGTACTTCGATAAAAATCTTTTACTACGTGACTTAACCTAAACTAAGTCATCATTATCATCATCATTTCGTATAATTATTTTAATCATTTAATTGTAAAATCATTTCATTCGTCCTACTTATTATCTACTGCACACTATCCTCTTTAAAATGTTTTGGCTTACCCTATGGTTGTCTGGAAGAGATCGCTGCTTAGCGATAAGACCGCCTATTGTACTTATAGGAAATTATGTATTACCAACTGTAATTCTGTTTTCTTTTTTAAGTGTGATAAAGTGTTGTCTATCTATCTATCTACGTACCCACTGCTGGGATACGGGCCTTCACTCATAGAGAGAGTATGAGCCATAATCCACCACGCTGGCCCTATGCGAGTTGGTAGATGTCACATGTCCTTGAATTCATGACATAAACCGCTAAACTATGTAACTGAGTTTGATTCTTAGGGTTTGCTTTCTTTAGAACTTAGCACATTTCGTTTGTAATGTTACAGGAACACAACTATGACCATCATTAGAAGAATACTTGCGACGATTATAATATTAGTAATTTTGTCAGCATGTCAAGCCGGATTCTTGGAGGGCTGGCTCCACAATCATCCCGGAGAAAATAGCCAGAAGCGAAGCATGCCCGGAATCTTAACAGATTTTATCGATGAAGTGTATCCAAAAGATGATAAAGAAACAAGTATAATGAAACGGATATTTATGATGTTCGCTGAAGAAGGAATGCCCGATCTTGATAACTTTATGTCAGGACTAGAATTCTTTTTCGAATAAAAATGTGAGGAGTTGGAACCAAAGCTATTAAAGATTTATTTATTATTATATTGTGTTTAATTTGACATTCCTAAATTAAAAGCCAAATCATATCCAAAGGTTGTCTGGAAGAAATGACTCTAAACGATAAGGCTGGCCTTATCGCCGATCCGGGATTACAGGTCTGGACCGGGCGGCCTTTTGCAGCTCCAGTTCCTCTTCATCATCATCATCATCATCAGCCCATCACGTTCCCACTGCTGGGACACGGACCTTCTCTCATAGAGAGAGAATGGGCCATAATCCACCACGCTGGCCTAGTGTGGGTTGGTGGATGTCACATGTCCTTGACTTTTTGTAATTAATTCTTGGACATGCCGGTTTCCTTACGATGTTTTCCTTCACCGTTTTAGAGCGAATGTTAAATCCGCACATAACTTAAGAAAGTCAGTGGTGCGGGGCTAGCGGGATTCGAACTCGGGTGCGTCGGATCGAAAGTCGCACATGCTCCCACTGAGCCACACTCGCTCTACTCTCAGTTCCTCTTATAGATGATTATTACTTCTTTATTGTACTGTCTCTTTATTTGGTGTGCATAAAGTGTTTGTATTAACATTGTATTGTTTATGCAGACAGATAACTTAATTTTTTTATATGTAAAATGATAAACATGTTTACAAAATTCATAACGCCTTCTGTTAATGTAATATCAATACTCGGGACATCAATTTGTTACCAAAGTAATATGAGGTACGAATGTGCCAAGGACTGTAACAAAATATTAAACGAAATTTAGGTATCTTTTACCTCTATCTACCTCTTTAGAACAGACCCATTATTTTGTTGAATCAGCTACTACTTACAAACAACACCTACGCACAATAAAGCCCAGACGAATTAAAAACGTCAGGCGTTACACACAGATCATTTTAATTGTTTACCAGTCCTTGCATACAATTCTTTCCTTGATTTCAACACATCTAGACACTGGTGCTGCAGCAGCTGTCTTTTTCTTTTTCAATTTAACTTTATTTGGTATTTTCTGTTCTTCCTCGTCATCATCAGGTTGATCGTCGTTATCATCATCATTATTATTATTATCATCGTCATTTTGATCAGGTGACGGATCCTGTGAATTGCTCCAAGCCGGTGGTCTCCTTATATTATTGAATGGTCCTTCTTCGTAACCGCATTCTAACCTTCCTCCGCGAATCCTGCATCCACCACCGACTCCTTCGGGCACGTCGTCGTTCGGAGGCCTTCCTATATTCCTGTTGAAGCCACACAAGAGCCTGTCATTTACAACTTGGCATAGCTTACTATCGAATTCATAAGGACAGCATTTGTTCCGGCGTCTCGCGGGTACTTCAGGAGATACACCAGCAGAGAGACTAAGGGGACTAGAAGAGACCCCAGTAGCATCCTTGTTAGCTGCATTGGTAGCACAAGGCGGATTGTTCTGTTTTGAATCTTCTAATTGATTTTGGAGGCCACAATTTCCAGTTCCACAATAAGGTGCACATAATGTATTCATGAACATCTGAAAATAAAGTAATATTTTTGTATGTTCGAAGCGAACAAACTGTTGGAAAACAATTACTTTTAAGACCTTCTAGAAGACATTCTATACTATTCATGACTAGGACATAATTGCGTAGACGTCTAGCGTTACTACCTATCTGTACATGACTTGCTAGTGTAACTGTATATTTGTAAAGCCGAGTCTGCTGTCACCATGTTTTTGTTATTTATAACACCTAACATGTTATTCTAACCAAAAGAGGGCACGGTCTAACAAACACAAGCAAACATGTTAGCCGAGCCGAATGGATAACATCCCCGCGATGGCCTGCGGGGTGAGTAAATGAGTTCATTTAGCAGCAGTGTCTTTATGTTCCAAACTCATTTATTAAAAACAGTTACAGCTTACACAAACATTGTTAAGTTCATGTCGCAGTAGTCGATTGTCTGTTTTGCAAACATGTTTGAAAAAATATGTTTTGTTAGAAATTTGGCACAGCGGACACGGCCTACCGTTCGTGTCCTAGTTTAGGTTTCGACCTATATATTATACATTTTCAATATGTACTGATGGTGATTACTTCTATGTATGTACTTATCAAAGACCAATCACATTTTTTTTAGTCTTATTTACAATGGTACACTAAAATGTAGAGTAGGTAACGTTAGCCATGTTTCTGCCTAAAATAAAACTTTTGAAAGATATATTCGTAAAAGTTGCAAGTGAAAAATGCGTAGCAAGTGCGAGTTCACACATAAAAGTTAGGTTAGGACGCTAAAGGACAGGCTGACCCACATTTCTTGCCGTAATGGTCATGCAGATGAGAAACTAGACCAGGTAGGACACCGAGCAAGCATCCTATATAAGTAACCAGAATTATTGAATTCTGGTCTTAAAGCGTATCTTAACTACTCCATTAACACCAAAGTTTTTTTACAAATATGTACGTAAGAATTTGGAAAATCGTAATAATTAACTTCTGCATTCTCTATTTCCAATGTAAACGAGCCTAATTTAACTTTCGATTAACTCTAATTACCTAGGTATTATTTAGAAAAACCCACTAACCACAGTTATTGCGAAGCAGTAACTCAACATCGCCTTTATCACAAAGAAACATGCATTCCAATTAACTTTACAAAATAATAATCAGCAGGTAAAGTCCGCATCAAAATAATTTTTCTTTTTATTTTACGATGTTTATTTTAGTGACTTATTTTCATAACCAGGTAATGGTCCGTTTCATTTTTGTTGCGCTCTAAGACCATTACCATGTTTGGATTCTCACCTTTCGCTTGAATATAAGTACCTTCTCATTAAAATGTTTTTGTCAGTTGAACCAACAACCGAGTTGAGTTGTGCTCCAACTCGTTAGGCCCGGCCGGTGACTTGCATTGAATCCCAATTTTTTTTAATTTATCCAATCTATCTACTTTGAAAATCGGATCAACATCAAATCCTTAAAGAAATTGCTTGAGCTTCTTCAGTTGAAAAGCAATCAGTGTTTTTTTTTTGTCAACTGGAAAGATTGTCTAAGTGATAAATTCTTTGAAGTACTGCTTCATCCAATTCCGTACTTATGAACAACATTTGAAAAAAGAATTTAATAAATAATAATAAATTATCTATAGTATTATATATATCTCATTTAGGTACCTCAAAAAGCTGTAAAAATTTATTTATACATATTATTAATAATAATAGTATTTTGATTTTGGTTTAAATGGTGGTATGGAGGTTATGGAAGGTATCTTGTTTCTGGACCAATTGAAAGAAATATTTCCTGCACTTTTAATCTTATCTAAGTATGGCCGATATATTCCATACATGTATTCCATTTTGCTCTTTGATTGCTTTTTCCTAAGTTTTTGTTGTTCTTCGTACTTTTGTAGCATATTATTTAACTGGTCTTTATTAAGCTTTTTAGGATCGAATCTAGTTTTGTTTGATAATGCAGTTGAAGACAATTTTCCTTTTTTGTAATCATCAATCATATTTTTTAAGAGTTTCTTTTTTGGGCCCTTTATAGAAAATTTTCTTTTCATGTCTTCGGCATCCATTTCAGCGTATTTATATTTTTGTGCAGTTTCGTAATCCTTTATTGTTTTGTGGAGTCGTTCTTTGTCAAGTTTCCCTAGAATTAATTTTGATGGTTGTATATTTGATAGAGACCATTTTCCTGTTTTAGAATCTTCGATCATGTTTTTCAAAACTTTTTCTTTAGATCCAGTTATTGAGTACTTCTTTTTTAGTTCCGATGCACTTAAACTCTGTATCATATCTATCTTTTCAAGGTCGATGCTACTTTTAGAGCCTCTAAACTTATCTGCAAAGTTGCTAATGTTACCCGTCATGTCACGATACTTGCTTTTAACGTTATCGACACCAACTATTTCGTAATCGGTAAAATGTGGGTCTGGCACTCCAAATATTTTTTTCTTGATACATCTTTTGACTTTATTGCATATAAACCGACGCAACTTTCGCATACATCTTTGTCGGCAACTGAGTTTCTTTCTTTTTTTCGTCTGAGTCTTTTCATCTTTAGTTCCTGTACAGTAAGAAAACGTTACTAATTTCTGAAACTAGCGCAGGATAACATAATTATTGTACTAAGCTTACATTGATTGATTATTGTTTATATTGATCGTCTTAAGTGCCACAAAGTTGTTCATATTTTCTCTGATGGTGATGAATAATACTATCTACTATAAAACTACTCTTTCGAAGTACTACCAGGTATATAAAACTAAGAAGTTATGTCACATTTTCTCATAATATCATTTTATTTTGGTCGATAACTATATAGGCACTTACCCTTTCGGCGAATACACATTTTACTCTTTCAGTAGACATTATTTAAGATATATGTTTAAGATAAAATCAGAGCTTGAAATTTTCGCTTGCGGATCTTGTGCATTGTAGATAAATGTAAGGTATTTTTCTGTGTTAATTATTTTTTTGTTATGTAACTACACTCGAGAGCAATGAATCCGGGTCACTTAAAGAATCCTAAAAATCTCGGAAACTAAAAATGCTAGGTTAATGCAATAAATTGTATTTAATAGACAATGTAATACTCCTTAAATGAAGGTATTAAAACTTCTTAGTTATTGTAAAGTTATATCATAAAAAAATCAAATTTGAAAAAGGGCCACTTTCGAAGATGGAACTACGAAATTACAGCATTTGGTTTTGCTTTTGTTTGTAATCTGTCATTTATGTGGGTACATAAACCATGTTGATAGTGCTCTATATTCATTATTCAAGCTGAAATTATGTCGCTTACGCCTGAAGAATGCACCAGAATACTTACAATGCTGGAAACCGGCCGGAGTCAGCGCGATACAGCCAGGACTGTCGGTGTGTCGCTGTCAACAGTACAAAGAGTTCTCCGACGTTACGAAGAAACTGGTTCTAACCTACGCAGACCAGGAACGGGCAGAACCAGGTGTACCACAGCACGAGAAGACCGATACTTGGTGAACACCATGCTTCGAAATCGCTTTCTCACAGGAACTGAACTCACCAATCAGTTTCGACGCCTCGGAGGAAGTAACCCAAGTGCATGGACAGTAAGACGTCGGCTTGCTGAATCTAACTTAAAACCCCTTAGACCTGCAAACGGCCCTAAACTGGAGCGTGGGCATCGTATTTCGAGACTAAGATATGCCCAGAGCCACGTAAATTGGAGTATTGAAGATTGGTCAAAAGTTATGTTCTCCGACGAATCAAAATTTATGCTCTACAAGCACGATGGAAGACACAGAGTGTATCGAAGACCAGGGGAAAGATTCAAGCAAGCATGCATCGAAGAAAAAGTAGCCTACGGTGGTGGGTCTGTACTTGTGTGGGCCGGAATTTCTTCTGAAAGTCGCACAGAGCTGGTGATCATAGAAAACAGCTCTTTAACTAGCGTAAAATATGTGGAAGAAATCCTCAATGATCACGTTGGTCCATTTATGGTCAATTTAGGTGAGGATGCTATATTTATGCATGACAATGCCCGACCTCATACAGGTAGGATTGTGAATGACTACCTTCAAGAGATGAACATTACTCGTATGGAGTGGCCAGCGCGCAGCCCGGATATCAACCCGATCGAGCATGCTTGGGACGAGCTAGGCAGATGCGTAAAACAACGAAACCCTCCCCCAATCACGCTTCGTGAGCTCAAAATTGCTCTCACAGAGGAATGGGAGAATATTCCCCAAAATCGTATAAGGAACTTGGTGTACAGCATGCCAAACCGCGTAAACGCAGTAATGGAAGCACGAGGAGGCAATACGAAGTATTAAAATTCAAGAAAATCGTAATAAAGTTCAAAAATTTCATGTTTCCTATTTTTGTTTTAAGGAGAGATCAGCAGTTTTTTTCTTTATGTAATTTTGTGTTAATAAAATGTATGGTGACTCATATTTTTTTACTTTCATTTAAGGAGTATTACATTGTCTATTAAATACAATTTATTGCATTAACCTATCATTTTTAGTTTCCGAGATTTTTAACATTCTTTAAGTGACCCGGATTCATTGCTCTCGAGTGTATTACGATTTTGATTCAATTATGATTAGATCATGACCACAGATTACATTGGATTATAAAAGATATAAAGAAGCTCAGATTAGAAACTCTTTCACATCCAAGGAGTTTATATACCTATAGAATTTGATACAATGATTTTAATACAACACAACCTTCGAGTAGACAGCCAAAACTTTATCTGAGAACACAACATTAAAATTATTAAAAAAACATAATTATAATTATATTATGTTTTTTGGGGGCAGCTTCCGTACAGGAAAAGTAGTCATAAAGTGAAAAGTTTGACTGCTCCCCCTCCTGTGGGGTATCTTTAAATAGGTCTTTCAAAAAGAAAGTAAGATTTCGTACGTCGCTTATCTATCAATTGTAGACCGGGGCCACAGTTAACAAAAACATTATTTTTAGTTGTAGCTTCGAAATTATTCAACATCTGGACTTGATTTTTATGTTAAATGATGCTTTAATGATGCAGGTATCGCGTTATTAATATAAATCAAACATAAATGAAATGGTGTCTTAAATAAAACATCTTTTCTCAAAAAAGTCAGTTGTTAATTCTTACCCATGTTTGGGGCTATAATTAACAGCTCTGAGGTTAGTATGAACAGAACAATTAACTTATGTTATGCCCACTATTATGGAAGAAAACAAAAATACATGTATGATATATTTTTTTATTACTAAAACAAAATTAATACTGACTAGTATGGAACACTTTTTCTTATAAATTGACAATATAAATCATAAAAATATCTAAAATAAACAAAAACTAAAAATTTGTTTAACTATTTTAGTTACTCAACGTTTTATAGTAATTTTTCTTTTTTCTCAACATTTATCAGTCTTACACCGGTATCAGTCATCATTTCTATACTAAAAATCAAACGACCAGGTTAACAAAGGTGGGTTTTCTTCCTAATTATTTAACATCTTCAAACCAGGTTAACAACTCAAACATCATGAAATGAAGTAGAAAATGGCACATTTTTACTTTAACATCCAACTATTCACTATTCAGTCTTTGTAATAAGTATTATAATTAAGCTTACACAACATGAATAACCCTCGCACGATATAAGTTGAATCCAGTCACCACCAGATCTATCTTCATTATAGAAGCCGCCGCAAACAATGCAAAAATATTTATCTTCTTCAGAATCAATACTTTTATTTATTATCTTTTTCTTCAGTTTTTTCTACTATCTCGTCTCTATTTATTTTTCTATTTCCTTTAGCTTTAGCCCTTTACTTTGCAACTGAAAGCAGTTGCTTGTTTTTTTCACAAAAGTGAAAAGTGAAACGTAGCAAAGCTCAAAATCCTTTGGTCCATGTCTGTAATTTTTGTTTTTCTCCATCATTTCTAGCGCAGCCAACTTGTACACCTCTAAGGATGTGGTACCTTGTGCAGTTTTTTGTCGATACGTTCTCATGCTGTCTTTAAAAAATGTTAAAATAATTATACACAAAGAGTCAGTTACCCTGTTAATACTAACCACCACATCCGGGGTAGGTATTAACAAGTTAATACTAACCCCGCCGATTTGTTAATTGTAGCCCCAAAGGTACATTTTTAGTAATAAATAACATAACGAAACATTGGTTAATAATTACGTCAATTAAGTAATGTAGCATTATTAAGTATTAAATATACTTCTTGGAAAACAAAAAACATAATCATATCACCGTACATTTCAAGTATAAATCAAATAAAATTAGAGTCAAAAATGTATATTACCTGCTTAAAAATGTAGTCCGGCACACAACTCACTAGAACGACTGGTGGAGTGTAACTGACCAATTCTGAGCCATGTGGCGTGATCTATTCGGCGTATTAAAGCAAACGCCATAGGTGCAGTGTGTATAGTTTTAGAGAAACTCGCTTGTTAATACTTACCTCTGTTAATTGTAGCCCCGGTCTCCCCTACCACTGCACAGTGTGACCCATGCCCTATCACCACGATTATTTATTCTGTGCCCAAACGTAGCCTTTAGAAATGAATTACCATAATATGGAAATAAAATATTACATTACGATGCTGTCTGTACCTTACCTACTATAATAAAGTAGTTGAGTACTGAACCGTTGAATTAATAACGTGCGCAATCAATAAAGATTTTCTCGATTTAATAGAGAGATGTCAATGATAGTGTTGGTAGGTAAGGAAATACACTTAAGTAAAAACCAAAGAAAATGTAAAATGCTAGAGCCAAGGTAGATTTCACAGCATCTATTATGTATAAGTAGGTATCTTCAAAGGTACCTAGGCAAAGTACTATCGAATGTTGCAGGTGTCCATAGGCAATGTTAACCGCTTACCATCCAACAGGCGGGTCTGCTTGTTTATTTTATATTTTTTAAAGTATGATTTATATATAACTCATAGTGAACTGATGTTTTTATTCATGGTATAACAAATTTTATTTCAGATTTCTTTATTATTTTAACAAATATTATAGTAGCTGTAAAATGTGCACCCAAGCTTGGAAATATTCTTTTCGATCCTCTGATTTTTGAAGCTACCGAATTAGATAGTGGCAACAAAGATATAAATCAAACAAGTCTTGATACTGATCTTAACGAAAAAACGTCAAATAAATCTTTGGGAGTAATACATTCCGTAATATATGAGAAACAAATTCACCAAACAACAAATTCTAAAAGCAATTTAGAAGAACAAGCAATGACCACATTGACGTTGAAAAAAAACATTAATATTATACAGGTAAATGCCACAGTAACCGATGAGACACTAGATACTACTAAACCAAACATTGAGAGTGTCAGAAACACCACAAATGAACAAAATTCATCATCAACACAAGCTCAAGATGATTCTGACTTTTACACATCCTCAGAATGGTTGTATCCAGAATCTGAGAGTACAGAAAACTACGTTAACAAACATCTATTACAACAGAAATCACGATCGCAGAAAGAAAATGGTAAGAATTTACTTGTGGATGTACTTCCATTGGCTATTGTGAGTGGTTCAAGTTCTTTCAATGAAGAAAGTTCAAAAAATACTTCGAAAATCGCAATTTCATTGAACGGTAGTACCGAACAAAAGGCCACTAAAAAGCGAGAGATAACACCACAAAAAATATTAATGAAGTTGTTACGAAACGCAGCTGAACTTCGCGGTAAGGAAGACGATGTGGAATATCATGATAAACCTTGTAAAGGATATGATTACGACGTAACGATATGCCGATACTATGGGGACAGGTATCTATGTGGCTATAACAAAAATACAGGTGAATTAAAAGATTTAGATGAGATTGAAGAATTAGGTAATGGATGTAGAATGCGTGGTGATCGAATGGAGTGTGGATACGTAACCGGCCCATTCGATCAAGATAACCAGAGACAACCTCTTAAATTAAATCTTAATCAACAAAAGTTGCTAATGAAGTTGACTAAACCAATTAGCTCCACAACAGACTCAATAACAACAAGTCTTCATACACAATCTGACCCTAGTTCAATGAAATTAAGTAGTGGTCCACAATCAGACCATGTAATTAAAAAGAGAGACGATACAGAATCAGCTCAGACAATTAAAACAAGTTCCGATATACAGTTAGTAAAGAACATTACTAGAGCTGGTCCTAGCGAGACGCCTGATATTGCGACTAAAATGGCATGTGTTGAAAAAGATGAACGCATAGTTTGTTACGATATTGTAGCTCAATTACTTAGAAAACTTTAGGAAATAAAAGTATCGGAATGTAAATTTTTTAAATATTGATTCTGTCGTTAGTTTATTATAACGAAATTTAATTCTACATAACATTTATTATTAAGACACTCGCCACCCCCGAATCGTCTGTGTGGAATAAGAAAGTAATTGTTAGTTTTTCAGGGATGAAAAATAAACTATCACCTAATCCAGACAGACAAAATAACCTGTCCATCCATTCAGTGGTTACAACGTGATGTGATTGAGTACCTAACAAGCAGATGAAACTGAAACTTTCCATCTTTATTATAACGTATTTTATTAATGTAATAAATATACAAATGTAGGTAATTCAGACCCTAAAATATCTAAATCACTACTGCAGCTGCTTCTTGTCAACTGGTTTATCTTACCAACATACCAACAAAATATATTGCATAAAAATGCATGAAACTGGTTCGCCTTTCAGAAACTTTTCTTTTCTATCATCATTACTTTGTTATGTTAGTACATTGTAGCATACATTTTAAAGCTTTAGCTAAATAAAATTCATCGTTTTGTTATTAACTTTATTCTTTAATAACATTGTCAAACGGAACGGCAAGTTTTCAAAGAATTACTTCTTTGAAAACTTGCCGTCCCGTTTCCGAACCTTTAAACAAAATTCTTAATTAAATTGGTATAGGTATTCAATTGACCATCGTAGGTTAGTTATGTTCGTTAGTCTTTTCTTATTAGATACCTCAGAAAGCCAGCACACGAATGTATCACTAACGTTACTTTGCGTAATTCTTTCTTAAGTTAAACTTGTAATTACTAAATAATTTTTTATTAAACTTTATTTTATCGAGAAATGTTGGCTTTTTATCCTTATCTTTCAAATCTTCCATAAAGTTACTAATTCTGTGCTTTGACTGTCTCAAAACCGAGGGCTTTTTAGGTTTATTTCGAGCTTCATACTCGCGTAACATGCTATTTAACTGCTTTTTATTGAGTGTTTTTGGATCAAATTCACCTTTTTTAGACAATGCTGTTGAAGACAGTTTTCCTTTTTTAAAATCATCTATCATTTTATCCAAAAATATTTCTTTAGATCCTCTAACAGAATATTTTCTTTTCAATTCTTCGGCATTTATATCAGCGTATTTATTCTTCTGTGCAGTTTCATAATCCTTCATTATTTTTTGAAGTTGTTTTTTATCAAGTTCTATTGAACTAAATTTAGGTTTACGCACATTCGGATGCGACAAATTTCCTCTTCCGTAATCTTCAATCATATTTCTCAAAACTACTTCCTTGCGTCCATTTATTCTATACTTTTTTTTTAAATCTATTAAACTCTTACCTTCTAGCATATCTATGTTATTAATGTTATTCCATTTAGATTTTTTGACTTTGAGCTGCTTACGGAAGAGTGTAATTAAAGACATCGTTGTATCCAATTTAAACTTGGTTTTGATGTTACGAACATTGCTATCATAAATTGGGTCCTCCAGCTGATTCAGCATCCTTGTGAACGACTGAGTCTTTGCATTTTTAAATCCTGAATTGTAAAAATACTACACATAAAACTGTAACTGTTTTTATTTTTTATCTTAGCTACAACACTATATTATTCACTAATCAAACGGGCTGCAATATTAACAACCCACATGATATACCTAAATCTAAAACCAAATGGTAGGTGAAACGTGGCAACAGTTTGTAAAAAAATCAATAATGATACAATACTTGGTAAGTAAAAAGTATGTGTAGAAAATTGTCACTTACGCTTTCGGCCGAAGCACATGTTTCTCCGTCAGTATGCATTATTGGGTGTTAGCAAGACAAGAGCCTGATAAGTTCTCTTCTTGAGCAAAGGCATTATTGAGTTCTTTAAGTCATTTTTATTTTTATAAATTTATATTATTATCACAATATCACAAAGTGTTTTGGTTTTTGACAGGTTGTGACACATATATATTGCCTGACATGAATGAGTAAAAAGTATTATAGCTACCTAGGTACTAAATAAAGTACTAATAGTCCAGGAAAATTAGGGGTTTCACCTCGGAATGAGAGAAAGTCAGCTATAAAGTTGTATAAACCTTTATTTTGGCACCCTTAAACTTGTCTCAAAACCCTTATCGTAGGGTATTCGCGACTACAGATATTCCAAGGTCAAAGGTAAAATATCAATGTTTACACATTTATTGCAAATATCTCGTTTCCTATGAGTTTTATGCTATTTATATGTATAATAAATATTGAAGAAGATTAAGTTTTCTACAACTTTTGTTTAGATTTTTTTTTTTTGAGCCGTTTTCGAGATAGACGGCAGAGCGCGCGCAGCTCACCAACATTTCAACCGTGTTTATTATCAAGTTCAGACTTGGTTAGGGCATGATTTAGAACCCCGGAATTGGGGTTAGATAATGCGTCATCTTTTAGCTATACCTATAATGTACAAAATAAAATCTCACTCACTGACTCATCACGACCAATGAAGTTAAAATTTCAGAGTAAGGCAGATTGATTTTATTTTCATAATAAGTATTTTTTTATACTACTAAGTAACGAGACGAGCAGGTCACTCGCCTGATGGTAAGCGCCGCGCCTGCTCATAACAGATGGAAAGAGACCAGCTGGCCGATTCAGAACCCCACGACAACATACCGAATCGATTCGATTGGATAACGATCTCGTGTCGTAGGTTTCTTTTCGAGCTATTCAGAACATCCGCCCCGAGGATTCGACACGGTTTCGGTTACGATATCGAAATCGATACGACAACGTGTTGCATTTACGGAGTTCGTTTTGTGTGCAATACTCGCAGAAAATTGTATTATTATCTAGACGATATAAAAATGTTTTCAAGTTATCAAAATTTATTATAACAACGTTTATCACGAATTAAAATATAATTAACAATTATAAGCGCCAGATATTGGTAGAAATATAAAAAAAACAAGAGCTTCGTAAACACCCACCTGCTGATATCCACTTGTCATTAATGTTTAATCTATGCTTTAGACATTGACAAACCGCCAAATTTAAATGTCTATCGCAAATTGATTTCTTTATCATGTTTTGAAATTATTAAAAGAAGATCGAGCGAGAAGACGAGCCTCATCAAGATTCGTTAGAAATGTTAAGTAAATACCAAAATTACAATTACATAGTATCACAGAGTACTTTATAATAATTATATAGGTACAGTGATTTTATTTCGGTAGATTTATGCATCTTATTAAGTAATCGTATAGTAGTAGGTAAATAGTTCTAAAACAATCAAAGCGAACTTAACCTATAAATAAATACTAGACTTGGTAGGTACTTTATTACATAGAATTAGTTTATGTTGAATCTTACTGTGAGTTTTATTTTATTTGTAGTAGAAAATGTAGTTTATTTAACAACACACGGAATATATTAGGTATTGACGGTCAAATCTAATGCTTTCGAGTGATATGTTGCACTCGATAAGTTGTCGTGGAAATTAATCGGACGTTCGAAACTTTGCTTCGATATCTGCATTGTGAATAACGTTCTCGGTCGATAAATACGCGTTTATCGTACGGTTACGATTGGTTATCGACTACAACAATTTGAACGTCGATTCGACTATTGTGAATTTAAAATATTTTGAATCGTACGATATCAAACCGAATCGATCGACAAATGAGTTGTCGTGAGGTTCTGAATCGGCCAGCAGCTCTAGTTTCAGACATTTATGGACCACACATCTATTTAACTTACAGTTTTACCCTTACTTCTAGGTAAATTAATTTCAATGTAGGCTAGCCACACTAACCGATTCCGTTGAGGTTTTGTGTTTCTATTCTAAACATAATATACGGAAAAATAAAATCGATATCCCACCTTTTCGTCTCGGTTTCTGGAAGCAGTTTTTACAATGTTTGAACACGCAATACGGCATATTTTTGGAACTAAAATTCACGCGTCACGCAGTACTTACTCAGCCAGCGCTTCGTTGCGTACTGACTCGATGTAGTATCCGCTTTGTGTAGTGGTATATCCGCTTCATGAGCGTCAATCCCGTGTTCCGTGCGTAATATCTGACTTTTTTTATAGGATCAGTGATGAAACTACTAACCGAACTATAAAATGACTAAGAACCTAAAACGAGTTATGTTCGCAATAAGAGGGGTCGGTTGGACCACAACATCAATGGGTCGACCGGAAAGAATGTAGGAATAGGACTCAAAATTTACTCGAATCACAATTGACTGGAAGCACCTTATCGAAACCTTTTTGTCCATACCGAGAGTATGGATGTTGCGGACTGTGGAAACTATAGAGGAATCAAACTAACCTCTCACACCCTTAAGATCTGGGAATGTGTCCTCGTAAAAAGGTTAACAAAAATAACAAAAATTACACCGAACCAGTGTGGATTCACCAGCGGAGTAGGCACTACAGATGCCATTCACTCTGTGAAAATACTCATGGAAAAATACAAGTCTCGCAAGCAAGATCTACACCTTGTTTTCATCGATCTTGAAAAGGCGTTCGACCGAGTTCCGCGAGAGCTTATCTGGCAGGCATTGAGAGCACAACTAGTGCAGGAGCATTATATTGAGCTTTTTAAAGATCTGTATCACAATGTAACCACAAAAGTGGTCAGTCCAGCAGGAACGAGTGAACCATTCGAGGTCAGAGTAGGTGTTCATCAGGGCTCAACCCTAAGCCCTCTTCTATTCAATCTGGTAATGGACTATATTACTGCAGACATACAGAAACCAGCACCGTGGTCATTACTGTACGCCGACGACGTGGTTCTTATAGCCGAATCGTTGGCAGAAGTGCAATTAGACTTGACAGCATGGCAGGAGTCCTTGGAGAGAAGAGGGTTGAGAGTCAGTAGACAGAAGACTGAGTATATGTACTGTGACTTTTCTGATGCCTATAAAGACGCCATTCCATGTCCATGCATCGACAACAGAAACCTCAACAGAGTTGAAGAGTTCAAATATCTCGGATCCATCGTATCACCCAACGGCTGTGTAGAAAAAGATATACAAAATAGAATCCAGACAGCCTGGCTTAAATGGAGATCACTTTCTGGCATCCTATGCGACTCTCGTATGCCAATTAAAATCAAGGGCAATGTATATAAAAGGGCAGTAAGACCAGCTCTACTATATGGATCCGAGTGTTGGCCGATGAAAAAGTTGGATGAACAGAAAATTCACGTCACGGAGATGAAGATGCTGCGTTGGTCTGGCGGAGTATCTAGAACAGATAAAATAAGAAATGAATACATCCGCGGTACTTTTAAAGTTGCCCAGATACACGATAAACTTAGGGAAAACCGCCTACGCTGGTACGGACACGTGATGAGACGAGATGATGACCATATGACTAGAAGAGTAATGACCATAGAAGAGAAAAGAAGAGGCCGGGGACGACCACCAAAGACCTGGTTACAAACAATAAAAAATGACATGGCATACACAAACACGAAAGAGGAGACAACCCACAACCGTACGGTGTGGCGCAGGAGTACTAGGAGGGCTGACCCCAAATAAATTGGGACAATAGCCAGGAGAAAGAAGAAAGAAGAAGAAGACCTATGGGGAGTGCGTCCGGGTATAATCCCGTCTTGTGTTAGTAAGGCAATATTCTGACGCAAGCTTTGCAAACAGCAGAGCATGAGATCAATGAATACCCTAGAATGAGCTTCACAATGCGCAAACTTTAACCTAACATAGTAGAATGGACCATAACAAAGGATCACCAACTATGCGGATAACATCGCACTCTACCCCCAGAGTACTTTTAGAGTACTTTTCCTCCCGATCAGAAAGTCTAAGAAGCAAAACGTCCAAGAGTGTGAAACGTCCAAGGTGTAGTATGCCTAATTAACTAAACGTACATGTACCAAAATGACCAACTTTCAGATGATTTTAAATAATTAGTAAGAAGAAAAATAATATAGCTCGGGCAGGGATCGAACCTGCGTCTTCGGAATACCGTCCCGACGCCTTAACCGCTCGGCCACCAAGCCAGCTGCTCGAGCAGCCGAATTTCGAGCGTTCAATATCAAAAACTATCAGATGGTCTGTAAAGCAGAACGTCATTTAGGAAATTGACATATTTTCATTGTGTACACTCATGATCATTACTTATTTTTTTTTGTATTTATTATTATTTATTAATAATTAATTTAATGCAATTATGATCTACGCTTATTTATAAACAGATCCAATAACAATTATTTCAGTCAAAAATCAAAAAGTTTTAGGTGCCTTTAGCGTCATGCTAAACCGTTGGTGATATACAAATTCTTGGGTATTTTACATGGCATGATACCTCACAGAACATGATACCGGATGGTAAGATTTATTTATTTATTTATTAAAATTCAAATTACAACTATTTTTTTTTACACTTAATAGATCTATGTTTCGCCACTATCTCGCCTGATGTGAAGCGATGATGTGGCCTAAGATGGAGCACATAGATTTAGAGAGAGACGGCAGTTGAGCGGCTGCTCAGACCCGTCTCCCCGATGGTTCACCGAACATTATCCCGAAACACGACTAGGTCGCTTGACGGCATGGCTTTGTTCGGTGGGTGGTATTACAACCACGGCCAGAGCCTACCACTTCAAAGCGCGTAAGCGGGTTTCATCACGATGCTTTCCTTCACCGTTTTAGAGCGAGCGTACAAAATCTGCACTTAACTATAAGTCATTGGTTCAGGGCCGACTAGGGATTCGAACCCAGGTGCGTCGGAATGAAAGGCGCACGAGTTCCCGCTGAGCCACACTCGCTCTGAACTATCATCACAGGAATTTCCCAATTCAATAGTGTATGTCAACATTATAATTCATTTACATCTACAATAGTCAATTATACTATATTTATATATTATTATATATTTATATATTATAATATATATATATATGCTACAAGATGTGCTAGTCACTACTCATTTGGGGAGATAATCCCTAATTCACCAACATAATATAGTGCCTGACCTATCAATGCCATCGGACACAACCTACAGAAAAAACATATTGTTGACTGTACCTACTTTAATCAAATATTATGCCTTTGCAGTTAATTAATAATGAATTCAATCAAGTTCTCCTCGATTTTATAAAGAGATGTCTATAAAAGTGTTGGTAGGTAAGAAAATATATTTTAAAACGTGTTTCATTTTTAAATCGTATATTCCTAAGTGCTACTCGTATAAATTACGTATCAAAATAGTAAAAGAGTTTTTATAGGTTTTGCTGGACGTAGCATGACCTAGAGCAGGTTATTCATATGTATATTTTTCAATTTCAGATTTGTTGTTAATTTTAGCTAAGATAATGATATTAGTGGAATGTGCACCCAAGATTGGGCCGATTCTGTTAGATCCTCTTAATTTTACAAAGGCTCATATCACAAAAGGATCACCAGGAAATACAGAGAATAACTTAGAGTCGAACAAATATAATCAAGTCAAAATGGCATTAGACTTAACTGTAGAAAACACTGAAAGTGCTGAAAATATCGCAAAAGAACAGGGTTCAAAAGAATTCGCTCAAGTCGAGAATGTTTCTGAAACATCTTTAGAATGGTTAATCAATCCTGGATCTGAGAGTGCAGAAAAGAAGACAAGTAAACCGGTTTTAACAAATGCATCACAAGCGGAGAATGACACTAAAAGTTTTGATATACTTCCAGCTATTGGGAATGAATCAGATCCCATAAATAAACAAAATATCATGCAGCTTTCAAACATTGCATCACTATCAGAAACCGGTACTACAAAACACGATAATAGTATAATGACACTTGACAAATTGATGAAAATGTTGCGCAGCGTAGGATCACAAGAAAAGGTTAACGTAGGAAGTTCTAACGGGTTCAATTTAAGAAATCTTGAAAGCCCTTGGAAAGGTTATGATTATGATGGAACAAAATGCCAGTACTACGGCGATAGGTATCTGTGTGGCTATAACAAAAACACGGGCGATTTCAAAGATACAGAAGTAAATGAAGAAATGAATAATGGATGTAGGACACGTGGAGACAGGATGGAATGTGGATACAAAGACGGGCCATTCGATCATGGGAAATGGTAGAGCCCTGAAGAGCAACACCTTATCTTAAAAACAATTATTCAAGTCACCATATACAATAACATACAAAAAAGCTTTATGAACATCAAAATAAATTACAACGATTAACAAAAATGAACTAATGGATGTAGGTACAATGAGCAGTTTTATCGCTAAGTGCAATTTCTTATAGGCAACCTTCTGATGGATTTATTATAAACCAAAGAGCATGCTTTGAAAAATGTCACCCAAGTGTGTAACCAAAACATACGAACGTTAAAAATCAAAATAAGGAAAATAAGGAAGTAAATAAAAAAGGTATTAATTTCATTATTCGTAAAGTGACGTAAGAATTTTTTTTTCCTAACTATATAATTTGTTGAGTAGGTAAAGCTTAGTAGGTAAAGGCCTATATAGAAGGCGCAAATCAATTATTTGCTTAACATTATGGTATGTAAGCAACAAGAACTACACACTATTATAACCGTAGTAATATTTAGTTTTCTTTGCTATTACACATACACAACCAACACATACATATCACGCCCAATACATACATACCCACACCTTCACACACACCCCCAAACCCACACACACACATATATACCCTATGCTCACGCCTTGTCATTCTAGTTCGAATATGGCATACATACTGAAAGCTCTTCTGGTTACTGCGACTTAAATATAATTCACTGTTAATAATCTGGTATTGAATGTGATGTGATGTGTGATGGTGCTATACCTACCATCTCGACGAAAACAAGTTCGAGCACCGGTGTAAATTGAAAAACAGCGCTGCGTTCTCATCTACGATGTGAACACAGCACATGCTGAATTTACTCCATTTACACTCTGACTGTAGGTACATTGCTTATATTGTATAGTTTTAATTAGATTCTAAGTACTCGAAGAAGCTGTGTATCTGTTTGTAGTTGCAATAAAGAATTTCTTATCTCTTCTTATCTTAAGAAACTTTCGTATTTTTATTACTATTTCTTATAGTTTAAGTATACAAATTCATGTGTTTTCAATAATTAAGGAATGGAGTTATAAGTTGATATAAAACGTAAATGTATGTACCTACAAATCGACAATAAATCAAACACATAATACATTAAGATGAAACACAAAAACTTTGCAAGTACGTTTGATTTTTATTTATTATATAATTTATTATTTTGGAAAACCTTGAAAGGTGACCTCTTTGATCCCACTAATATAATAAATGTGAAATATTGTACACTAATATTAACCTACTATATACTAGTAGGTATATACTTTATTATCATATAAGCCATTGTTTCTTTACAAAAAATAACAGTTACCTAGGCTTTTTAAGCTATTGCATAGCTTCTATCGCGGGCCTTGAGCGTGGAGACCGAATCCAGAAATTCCGTAACGAAAATAACCTAACATCCCCCACTCCGAATGCTATGCAATAGCTTTACCGCGGCAGTCTCCGAGTGCCACACGTCTTTTTTTTTAATTAATACTTTTTTGCTCTTCTCAGCAGTTCTACTGTAGACTTTAATAAAGCCGTAGAATGCATTGAGCGGCATATTCACCATTTGAACATTACAAAAAAAAATTACGTCAGTCTAGAGAAACTACCAAGGTAACAAGCGTCAACTAGATTATCTAACCTCTTGCTGCTTTGCCTACCACATTCCTGCACCTTGTAAAGTTTTGCAAAGGAGGTGGTTACTGACAGGACTAAACCAACCTAAAAACAGAAACACAAGTACCTGTGCTATTAAGTATTCTGTGACACAAGTCAAGGACATAGTAAAAACCTTACCTTATCTTAAAAAAACGGATGCGCAGATGTCGGATAGGATGGAGGACAACATGGGCGAGTAGTATATTAGGTATTATTTCTAAAATTTTTGGTAACCGGTTCTGTATCCTGGTAAACATAACGGGTTTAGTTTTTACCACCGTCAGATAAGCTCGGTATAGGTCTTTCAAACCTTCTTTGAATAACAACTGCCTGCTTAACTAAGTCGATCCTCAGTCTGTTGTAGATTTGTAGATATGCGGAAAACTTGTGAAATTGGAATTACACAGAGAACAGTGAGCAAAACCTTATAACACATATTTTGTCTGTTGTTCAGAAGCTTATACTCATATATATAAATAAATAAACTTTATTAATGTTTTGTTTAGGAATGACTATGCAAATCCACACTTTGCTCTTTACGTTGCCTAAAATATAATAAAAAGTAAAAACCTTTGTAAAAACCAATCTATACTATTATCAAAATGGAATTGAGCCAATTCTGTACATTGAAGATGTTTTTGAAAAACCAACTGGGATGCTATTACGGCTATTTAGAACTGAACTGCTGAACGGATTTTAATGTCGTTTTCAGGGTTTGTTAGCATTAGTCCCAACCTAGATAATAGGCCCTATTGTCTACCTCTACTCGACCGATTTTAATGTAACATAGCCTATTACATAAGATATGTTACATAAAATCGGTCGAGTGACTATGAAAATACAGCTTGACATCTTCGTAGTACGCGCTCCCATATACCGGGGTGGTCTTGCTAAGATGGTCTTGGAAAAAAAAATATGGGCTTCCTTCCTTTTCTTCCTTTCCTTTGTCGTTCAAGCGGAGGAAGTCGCGAGAAAAAGCCAGTATTAAAATAAATGTTACTCTAACATTCATAACGTACCTTTACCTATATTTTACCAATGTATACCACCAATGTCAGTCAATTCTGGTTTTAATGAATAATTACAAAAGGTTACGGTCTTAAAAACGTCAATGTTATTGACAACGAAGGGTTTTACCTGATCAAAACATTAAATAACAACTTATTAATTACCTAATGAAATGAATCACACACCGGAATCAAAGGTTGATTTTGAATCACTTTGGGAAGTATTTTCATTGGGCATTATAAAATAATTAACTAGAAACCGGATAAGCTCTCTTGACCTACTTTGGTTTTGTCACTATCAATGCCCTAAAACTTGTTTTAAAAGTTAAGACATAAACAGGTTTGCAAAAAAATATGTTGTTGTAATGAGATATCGTCGGCTAGCAAACAACACCGCTCAAGTCTAACGCTTTGCCAGTTATTCAGCTGCCAAGCAGTAGTGCGCAAGCATTACTGTGTTCTGGTTTGAAGGGCATTGCAGCCTGCGAAATTACTGGGCATTATGAGACTCAACAGCTAATTGTCTCAGGGTGACGACCGCAGTGCAGCGCCGCAGGATTTTGCAAATAAAGTTCTGGATGGTGCTGTTATTGTTATGGGCTGGCGTATTGCTTACCATCAGGCAAACGACCAGCTCATTCGTGATACAGTTACATTAAAATAAAACAAAATTTGGCAAATATGACTTTCAAATGCCATTGGATGCAGTTGTTACCTGTAAAGTAGCGGAATATTACTTGCGCGGTGTTGTTTGCTAGCCAACGATATGTGATATTTCATTCGATGTAGAAGTCGTAAATCTTAATCTTTACCATAATTTTTACTGTAAGTTCCTCAGACACACTCGTCATAATCATCATCATTATTCTTAGCCAACAAATGCAAAAGATTTTATGACCTGAGTTCAGAGGTTAGAATTCTCAGAAAACTGTTTGCATATAGGTCAGTAGTCTCAGATACTTTAAAAAGGTGTAGCTTCATATCAAATTTAAAGTCTTTCACAAAGGGCAAGGGCAACATTACTGTCAATTATGAAAGTATTACATAGCCTATAAATGACCACAAATTACCCTACCTTAATGTAACATAAGGCTATGATTGTGATGATACTTTCTCTTTATATAATGATCGGACAGCTTTCGAAGAAGGCCCTTATTTTATTTTATCAGCCAATTTAAAAAAAGGAGGAGGTTCTCAATTCGACGGTATGTTTTTTTTGTATGTTTGGTACGCGTTTTCTCCGCCAATTATAAATTGATTTTGATTTTTTTTTTGTTTTGGTAGGTCATACTTTAGAGGTGGTTTAGCATTGCGAAATTGATATAGCATTTTTTTCAAAAAATAAAAAAATCATAAAATATAAGCTTAGTCTTGAAGTCGGTTCTTGTTTTTTTCCAAAAAATAATTATTCTGTGTAACTGAGTAATGAGACGAGCAAGTCGTTCGCCTGATGGTAAGCGTTAAGCCTGCCCATAACAATTGCAGTGTCAACCAGAACCTTAAACACTATAAAAAGTACTGCGCAGCACTGCATTGCGCTCGTCACCCCGAGACATCAGATATTAAGTCTCATATGCCAAGTAATTTCGCACTTGTCTCAGAAGAGAGAACACGAACGTAAGGACTAATAAAAGTATGTTAATGAGATAATCACTATTCTCAGATACCTATTAGATATAAGTAATCGAGTAGTGTGGAAGACACACAGATGAAAGATGTGAATGAATGTGTCATATTTTTTTTTATGATTAAATGGGCTCACGTTTGACAACAACTCACCTGATGGTAAGCGTAGTTGCGGTCTAAGGTGGAGCACGTTTGCCCATGAGGTGCCTATTCACTCTTGTCTTAAAGGTTGTAATTGGAAGGAAATAAGTATTCTGGTAGAGAATTCCACTCCTTTGCGGTACGTATAATGAAAGAGTCAGCGAAGCGCTTTGTGCGGACTGTTGGTATGTGCACAACATAAGGGTGAAGTAAGTCTCCTCGCCTGGTGGTCCTAAGATGGAATGGGGATAAAGGAATCAGCTGATGCAGGTCTTGTGCACACTCCCCAAAATGTAGTCTGTAGAAAATCGACAGGCTTGCCACTTGTCTTCTGTGTTTAAGGCTTTGGACCTTCTTCCCTTCAAGAGCCTCATCGCCAATCAATCTAAGAGCACGTCGTTCAATCGAGTCCAGAGCCGCAAGCTGATATTTAGCTGATCCGTCCCATATATGGCTGCAGTACTCCATACATGCTCTAACTTGTGCATGATACAAGTTAAGCAGTTGCTCAGATGTAAAATACCGCCTAACTTTGCTCAGGACTTTTGGCAGCTGTATTAGCTCTAGACTTGATAAAGCTACCGAAGTTCAGGGTGGAAGATATTTGTACACCAAGGAGATCAAGCCGATCACTGAACAGAACGGGTATGCCTTGAAAGATTGGAGATGAGGACATTGGGGTTCGTAAATAATATTCAATACCAAGAATGCAAACATGTGTACTATACCTATCATGATCATCATCATCATCATCATTAGCCTATTTCTTTCCCACTGCTGGGACACGGGCTTCTCTCATAGGGAGTATGGGCCATAATCCACCACGCTGGCCCAGTGCGGACTCATGGATGTCACATGTCCTTGAATTTTGGTGATTAATTCTTGGACATGCCGGTTTCCTTACGATGTTTTCCTTCACAGTTTTTAACAGCGAGCACTAAATCCAAAATAAGGGATTCGAACTCCGGTGCGTCGCGTCGTCAGTTCGTAAGTCGCACGAGTTCCCGCTGAGTCACACACGCTCTCGTCATCATGCAATAAACGTAATAATTATGTAAATGAGGTAATCACTATTCTCAGATAGGTACGTATTAGAAAGACACACATATGAAAGATGAATTGATGGTGTCATAAATAATATTCCATACCAAGAACACATTCATTTATCATGCAATAAACATAATAGAGTTCTCGCATAATCATTTTGTGGTCATTAGAAGATTACACATTAGATACCTATATTATTATTACTGTTTCACTAAATTACGTAATTGTTAATTAGACTACGCACAAGAGTTTGAACCGCACCTTTCTTTACGAGGATTTTACAATTTTATACCTATCTACGACTTATTAGAAATTCCGGTTATGTAACTAGTTTATGAATAAAAAACTCACGATGACTATACCATAGTATAAAGACTATGACAATACTAAGAAATGAATACCTGATCAAGTTCTTACCTCTTGTCATTTTATGAAATCATCCTATTATCGTCATATTTTTTCATTCTTTTATGTCATTTTATTTTATGGACATAGTAAAATGAAAAAATAGTAGGTACAAACAATACAATAACGCTTTATTGCACATCAAATAAAGACATAATACAAAAAGCCAAGCAGTAGTGCGCAAGCATTGCTGTGTTCTGGTTTGAAGGGCATTGTAACCAGCGAAATTACTGGGCATTATGAGACTTAAGAGCTAATTGTCTCAGGATGACGAGCGCAGTGCAGTGCCGCGTAGAATTTTACAAAACAAAATTCTGGGTGGTGCTGCAACTGCTATGGGCGGGCGTATTGCTTACCATCAGGCGAATAACCTGCTCGTCTCGTCATTCAGTTGCATAAAAAAAGAAAAAATAACGACACAAGTATACATTTTATAAAAAAAAACCGACTTCAATGCATCTTCGAAGTCCAAGGTTAAATATCGATGAAATATGGGACCACTTCGTAGCTATACTGAACCCAACGCCAAAATAATTTTTCAAATCGGTTCATAAATAACGGAGTTCTGAGGTAACAAACATAAAAAACAATCGAATAGAGAACCTTTTCCTTTTTTGAAGTTGTTTAAAAATAAATCAATTATAGAACAATGGGCGGCCTTGTTGCTTAGAGCGATTTCTTCCAGACAACCTTTGGATTTCAAATTTGGATAGAAGAGACTGGATAGTACTACCTATACAATACCGTCTTTAGTTTATAAGTTGCAACCCCTGGCAGGAGGATCTGTCAACCTACACTCCTTTTATCTATGGAAGGACGCCAAAGCAATGACAGCTTTCTTGACCTCTGGTATAAGAGAGGGCCTGCGGCGGTGAGAAAGCAGGCGCCACGGCAAGTCCTCATCCTGGGGCACCTGAGCGCCAAGGCCCCGATTGTGGCAACCACTGACTGTTCACAGGACTGACCCTTTTAAACAAAGGGTTGGCCCACACGTGCTTGCGATAAAAGAGAGGGGTTTGTGGTGGATATATCGTTCGCCACCCCGGCGGTCGCGGCACGTGTCCGGGCCTGGAGGATGATGTCGGAGGTGGAGACTCTCACGGACCATAAATATATAAGGTTCGAGGTCTCCACCTCCTACAACCAAGGAGGGTCTCGGCGCGTGCGAGCGGATTTCCCGCGCTAGCCGGTTAGTCGCCTCGACCCCGCACTGGCGGAAGAGGCGGCAATCGTCCAGTCATGGTTTGCCGCTCCCATGCGCCCGGAAGTGGACGTTGCGGAGGGCCACTTCCGAAAAAAGTATAGTCAAATCAGATTCTCTATCCTGTCCCAAAAAAGGACTATTATATTCCTGAGAAGGACCGTCAGATCAAAGAACGACAAACTGAATAAAGTCGATGAAAGTCATTGTTTCCGACTCTACTATAACTAAGAGTATATAGATAAATAGGCACCTTGGCCCTTTGTTTTAGAAACTTTGAAATCACTAATCGATACGAATTGAATCCGTTCAAACATCCTGCAATAAACACGAGCTGGTCAAATTTTGACAAATAAACTGTCTACTTTGTGAATCTTTGTGTTCCGAATCTACATATTAATCTTGTCAGTGGCGGCGCAAGGGCCGTTCCTGTAATATTCGTACCTACATGAAAGTTTTATAACAAAATATATGACTATACATATAATATATAGTGAGACTTCAGTTAGGTTTGTTGTTTTTTTATTTTTTTTATTCTTGATAATTATTTAGTTACAGTCAAAGATATTTGGTTTACGACTAAAATATAAATGTCAATATAGTTTCGCCGCAAAATACTAGATAAAGACAAAGTAGTTAATTAGTTTGCGTATGACATCAGCAAATCAATTATACGTCCTCACGTTTAACAGTACTTTGATAGCTGACCTACATACGTACTTCATTTTTTCAACTATAAGTACTACACACCTCTCTACGTTGAATTCTATCATTAGGCTCCGGGAAAGACGATATTCTAGGCAAGCATGAACTCACCATAACTTTCTATTAAGTGAGATAACGGTGAAAAATTTAGCTTAGCATAATGTAAATATGGATTTGACTAAAACAATTGTTACAAAACAACTGTGGCTAACTAATTATGACTTTTAGTAAGACATACTGTAACCATAATTTAACTAACTGGAAGAAGCCAGTGGCTTTTGAAACACACTTTCGACTAGTTCGGGAGTCTATGGAGTATGGAGTCAATAAGGACTAAATTTGTACAATACATCCCCGCAGAGTTATCTTTGCTATCTTCTCTAACGGGCGTATTTCCGAAGCACTGGTAGAGTCAGTTTTCGCATTTCATTTCTGCACTAGGACTTCAATTTGAGTATAGGAAAGAATAAACATACTTACCTTTTTCAAAGTCATGTTAACATAAGTCACAATTTTTAACATATTTTTAATTTTATTTGTATCATGTGTTTATGACCTTTAAAAGTGCACTTTAGTGCCTGTTAATTAATTGATATTTGACGTTGACATTGAATATTTTATGTTAATAAATGGTAAATGATTTTTTGACAGTCATGATGGTTGCCCTTACTAAAATCAGAACCAATGTCAGATTTTGTGCTTACGGTGGGCACGTCCTTTCCCCAAAGGTCCGCCCCTGTTGAACTTGGACTTACCAGCGGTTATTTACCTGTTAGTCACAACACGAGGAGTAGAATCGTCCATCAGTATATATATGTCTTTGCATTTGCCAACAGCACATTGTCCAACAGAAACTGTCACAATGAACACTGTAAGTTGACTTGTGAATTATTTTGAAGACTTAAATATTATTGTCTTAAAACGTATTAATAAAAAATACGAGTAGCAATACAAGTAATATTAAATTATATCTTGTATAAATCAAGCCAGTGCAATAATTGTAGTTAAAAAATATGTTCTTTTTTTATTAATGTAATTGAGTATATTAATTACTTATTACCTGCCTACTTAGTTAAAACGACTTATTGTTGACTAGTTAATTATATTCAGTTAACATGCCCTTTCATCACAGTTAAGTGATTTATACGTAAAGAAGGTTTTGCAGCACCTCTTAGGAATTGACGTATCCTGTTTTAGGATACTTTGATCATCGTGAAAATCTGCTGACTACTTGTTACACATTACACTCGACGGGCTTCCCCTAGCTTCTACATATATGCTATATGCATACATATATATATATAGTAGGTACATATCTTGTCACTCGCATGGAACCCTTTCATTTCTTTAAATTTGAAAACAGGGACTAGCTACATGTGAGTTCTGGGATAACTTAATATAAAATATAACTTTACTTTGCCTTTTCCACCATGGGTGTTCCAACTTATACCTAATTTTTTAACCTACTCCTTTTCAGACACTATTCTTGGGTCTCGTAGTATGCGCCTGCGTGGCGTACGCCACAGCCTTACCAGTAGAAGAGGACTCACCAGTCCTGCTAGTCCAAGAAGAGCAAGCTGAACAGGATCTCCAGCCTGAAGAATCGCATCACGGCTGGCGCGGAGGCTGGGGACATAGAGGTTAGTTATATAAAACTTAAGCTTTCTATAAATTTTGGATACAGACTATAATAAAAAAAATGTATGCTGAACTTTAGAACGCATAGGCATATCCTGCCAGTTAAATCAGTAGTAGATATCTATAGAAATTGTGTCTCGTGCAATGAGGTAGGGTATATTACCATCCTAAATAGGAGTGCCACATTGTTTACAAGTTTTTTTTGGATATGCGAGTGTTACTTTTAACACAGTAGAACATATTTTTTCTGTCTTTTTTTCGGCCATTCTGAGAGCAAATAATATGTTTTACAAAATTTAGAACTGGTGAAAGACTTGCAAAACTTGTATGCCATGCTAAAGGACATTATGCCATGCCTGACAGGCAGATCCTGTATACTTAACAAATCTTAGCAATGGGACCGATTTGCATGAATCTGTTCTAGAATCCTATTGTGTTTTTGTGTAAAGTGCCAGTTCTAGAATTCGGAGTAAATTGTCGTTTTATAAAATGTTAACCATTATGTTCCATCATATCCTTGCAATGTTTTTTTAGATGTGATAATAAACTTTTTGTTTTAGGTTATGGTTATGGCGGTTATGGTTACCGCGGCGGGTACGGGTACGGCAGACCTTGGGGCCATGGACACCGTGGCTGGAATCATGGATATGGCGGATACGGCGGCTGGGGATGGGGATACTAATTGATTGCAATTTGCCATGTTTGTCAGCAATGCAGTTGTAGTTCATCCTAGTGTATGAAGAAGGAATAATATAGGTATATAACGCCCAACAATAAATAGGATCCCCTATATCTAGAGAACCAGGAACTACGAGGTCTATGGTATACAAATATTAGCGCATTTTTTTCTTCGCACAAACATTTGTCCCGTCGCGGAAATCGAACCCACAACTTCTGGTGTATGACATTTGAGTCAACCAGTACACCACAAAGGCTAGTAGTGATGAGCGCATGAGCGATCGTCATTTGGATTTAAAGTATCGGGACTCCGTATTCCCGAACTAAAGACTGTCACTTATCAATAGAAAATCTTTATTATGTTTAACACTCATTATACTCTTTATACTTTATTATGTTTAACTGTCCAATGGGTGATCAGTTCCATTCGATAATGGATTAGGAGTATTCAATGTGAGATTCCACGGGTGTGACAAAAAACATTGTCTAAAAAAATGATGAACTGTAAAAACCAAACTTGTACACCGGTATTACGATCTGTGATGTGAACGAGTTTATTTAAAAGGAAATAAAAATTAAGGTAAATTATTATACGATTGTTGTATTGCAGTTTAATGTACTTGTTGTAACGAGGGGCTAATGATGCTTGTGGTAGGCGTAATGACTATCAAGAAAGGCAGCGAACTCGAATTCTCCATTCATATTCAAAATAAATAAATGTAGGGCTACACACCCTACATTTATTTATTTTGGAGACTTCAGGTTGATTCTGGTAAGAACTCTATATTATATATAGGCAAAACGTTACATATAAGATATAAGGTTCTTATATCTTATATGTAACGTCGCCAGTCGTAAGGAGTAGATTCTGATCAGCCCTAGGGGGGCTGATCAGAATCTACTCCTTACGACTGGCGCTTGAGGGTCATATGGGTTGGGGGGCTGAATCAACCTACTCTACAAGCCTATACACATTTATTTTAGAGAGATTCGCCTATGTATAGGTGTTTTAAGTTTTACCAGGCCTAACGCACTCTGCACTGTAGGTACGAAGCTACAAGTACATATGCCGGACACCGAGGGCGGGTCGCGCGTCGTTACACGTGCCGCGTCAGAAGAGATAAGAGCTATGCGATAGAAAGAGAGGCGTTCTGTAGGTTAATATGACTGGTAGGTATGCAGCGCTACGCGAGCTGAATTGAATTTTATTGCGTCATAGCAAGAGTCGCTGTTTGTTTAAATTTCTTTGCGGAGTGATGCTTCTGTACCTTAGTATTCTGTGTTAAAACATAAATTATAATTTATTACCAATATATAGAATGATAAAACTAAACTAACCTACAACAAAATTACCTAGATACAAAATTACCTTATTTATTACCTAGATATACGTATCTAATTACTTACAATACAATAATTATATTATATAGATATCTAGGTAGCATACTAGCTGAGAAATGCAGATACCAAAAAATCTTTATATATTTACACTGCAAGTAGGTACATCAAAGCGACTAAAAACGTACCTATTAAAATACAGGTTCACAAATGACCGAGATATTGGATTAAAAAAGCGAAAATATGAAGGTTACATTGTTGGTCTCATCCTTTTTTTAGGTCGGTTACAAATCAAGACCAAGATAATAGGTGACATTCCAAAATCCTGTTTTAATGTAAGCACTAAAGCAGGTACGTATTTATATATGAAAAACCTACCTAAATTAAAATAATGATCATATTACTCACTTAACTACGTAAACAAGTTTATTGAAGCTGTAGAGGTAAGTATTTATGTCATTGCATTTCTATTAAAACCATGCTTTGATTGAATGTGGCAATGTACCTATAGATATGTACATGTAGTATGTATACAGGTAGGGCGAAAAAAAATAACATGGCATGTCTTTTCTTTCATCATCATAATCATCAGCCCATCACGTTCCCACAGCTGGGACATGGGCATTCTCTCATAGAGAGAGTATGGGCCGTCATCTACCACGCTGGCCCGGTGCTGGATGTCATATGTCCTTGAATCTGTGATTAATTCTTGCTGGTTTCCTCGCAATGTTTTGCTTCACCGTTTATAGAGCGAGTGTTGAATCCGCAGAAAACTTAAGTAAGTCAGTGGTGCGGGACCAGCGGGATTCGAACTCGGGTGCGTCGAATCGACAGTCGCACGAACTAAGCTACACTCGGTCTTTTCTTTATCCAAAAGAAAGAGAGTGCAACATCCGCATGATGGTAGGTATGTATGTGCCCACTTAAAAGATACTACGTGACGATAGTTTTTTGATACCTCTACATACGCCTGCTCGAATCATATTATCTGCGACACGAGCCTCATGTCAACGCTTCTGCTCAACTATTTTTGTAATCGACAGTATTCATATTGGGTTAATATTCCCTGATGCTCGAAAAGCGGGTCATTAAATATCCATTTTATCTCTGTAGGAAACCAAAATCATTTTTGTTTATCGCTTTGGCTTACGGTTCAGTGAGAACTCATCCTAATCCCAAATGCCAAAATATTTTTTTAGAATGAGTGCGAGCAGTAGTCACTGCTACTATACTATAACACCATATTACTTGTCTTTATTTAACGGACTAATGTCTTTATTAGTAAAAAATACTCCACACTACTTACTAAAACCACAGAATACGGCCTAGCGCACTCCGCACTGTAGGTACCTCGCTAGCTCGCTAGAGTATATGTTCCTTGGTAGGCACGAAGCTACGAGTACATAGTCGGGCCCTGCCGGCCGGGCCGTGCAGAGTACAGTAGAGCGCCGCGCCCGTGACGCACGCTTTCCACTGCTACTTATACCAAATACACTCGAGAGCAATGAATCCGGGTCACTTAAAGAATGTTAAAAATCTCGGAAACTAAAAATGATAGGTTAATGCAATAAATTGTATTTAATAGACAATGTAATACTCCTTAAATGAAAGTAAAAAAAATATGAGTCACCATACATTTTATTAACACAAAATTACATAAAGAAAAAAACTGCTGATCTCTCCTTAAAACAAAAATAGGAAACATGAAATTTTTGAACTTTATTACGATTTTCTTGAATTTTAATACTTCGTATTGCCTCCTCGTGCTTCCATTACTGCGTTTACGCGGTTTGGCATGCTGTACACCAAGTTCCTTATACGATTTTGGGGAATATTCTCCCATTCCTCTGTGAGAGCAATTTTGAGCTCACGAAGCGTGATTGGGGGAGGGTTTCGTTGTTTTACGCATCTGCCTAGCTCGTCCCAAGCATGCTCGATCGGGTTGATATCCGGGCTGCGCGCTGGCCACTCCATACGAGTAATGTTCATCTCTTGAAGGTAGTCATTCACAATCCTACCTGTATGAGGTCGGGCATTGTCATGCATAAATATAGCATCCTCACCTAAATTGACCATAAATGGACCAACGTGATCATTGAGGATTTCTTCCACATATCTTACGCTAGTTAAAGAGCCGTTTTGCGACTTTCAGAAGAAATTCCGGCCCACACAAGTACAGACCCACCACCGTAGGCTACTTTTTCTTCGATGCATGCTTGCTTGAATCTTTCCCCTGGTCTTCGATACACTCTGTGTCTTCCATCGTGCTTGTAGAGCATAAATTTTGATTCGTCGGAGAACATAACTTTTGACCAATCTTCAATACTCCAATTTACGTGGCTCTGGGCATATCTTAGTCTCGAAATACGATGCCCACGCTCCAGTTTAGGGCCGTTTGCAGGTCTAAGGGGTTTTAAGTTAGATTCAGCAAGCCGACGTCTTACTGTCCATGCACTTGGGTTACTTCCTCCGAGGCGTCGAAACTGATTGGTGAGTTCAGTTCCTGTGAGAAAGCGATTTCGAAGCATGGTGTTCACCAAGTATCGGTCTTCTCGTGCTGTGGTACACCTGGTTCTGCCCGTTCCTGGTCTGCGTAGGTTAGAACCAGTTTCTTCGTAACGTCGGAGAACTCTTTGTACTGTTGACAGCGACACACCGACAGTCCTGGCTGTATCGCGCTGACTCCGGCCGGTTTCCAGCATTGTAAGTATTCTGGTGCATTCTTCAGGCGTGAGCGACATAATTTCAGCTTGAATAATGAATATAGAGCACTATCAACATGGTTTATGTACCCACATAAATGACAGATTACAAACAAAAGCAAAACCAAATGCTGTAATTTCGTAGTTCCATCTTCGAAAGTGGCCCTTTTTCAAATTTGATTTTTTTATGATATAACTTTACAATAACTAAGAAGTTTTAATACCTTCATTTAAGGAGTATTACATTGTCTATTAAATACAATTTATTGCATTAACCTAGCATTTTTAGTTTCCGAGATTTTTAGGATTCTTTAAGTGACCCGGATTCATTGCTCTCGAGTGTACTAAAGCGCGTTAGATTTGATTTAGCTTGCGCTAATTATAAACCAACTTGATTTTCGGGTGACGGCTCCCGGACTAGGTAGCCGTGGCCGTTTCTTTTCGCGAGTTATCTGATCTATTTAGGTTCTTTGACAGTACCTATATAATTGTACATAGTGTATGCCTAGTTATCTACTTAGTTTGAAAAAATATGCACACTTGTAGAATAGTTGTAGCTAATACTACCTAATACTACTTGTATATTAAGTGTTCTGTGCTAGTACTAGGTAGGTATACTGTTTGAAAAGTTATTGTTTACAGAATGAGAATAATAGTAATAGACAGTATACATAAACTGTACTAAATACGTATTCAGATTGATAATTCATCACAACACAAGTATAAACCCTAACGTTACACGTGTCACGTCAGAAGAGATAAGAGCTATGCGATAGAAGGAGAGGCGCTCTGTAGGTTAATATGACTGGTAGGTATGCAGCGCTACGTGAGCTGAATTGAACTTTATTGCGTCGTAGCAAGAGTCGCTATTTGTTTAAATTTCTTTGCGGAGTCATGCTTCTGTACCACCCGACTGCTATTTGTCAGCGTATCCAAAATGCTGGCAGTATTCTCTGAAAGACTTTTGAAATAGTACATTGTACACCGAGGGGAGAAAACGATTCTCGAGTTTCCTTTAAGCCCTCCGCTGCGCGTCGGGCTTAAACATACTCTCGAACAGAAATAGAACTTTCTCCCGAGTGATACATAGTGCTTTATACTACACCTACGAGGAAAATAAAATACAATATTTAGAAAATTAAAAGCTAGGTACTGTTAAATTATCAATTTAGCTAAAACAAAATTTAACGCAACGAAATAAATTGCCGCGCTTTTTTTTCGTATTGCAGAATAAGGTTGCCATCCTCATTTCATTAAAAATAGAAAACAAAAAAAAACCGCCTCTTTTCTCTAATTATTTGATATAAAACCTTTTTGAGATTTGAGGTTTGTATGTTTCCCGCCTCTTTTTTCTAATTATTTCATACAAGACCTTTTTGAGGTTTGACGTTTGTGTTTTTTTTTTATGTTTGCTGTTAAAAAACAAAAGAAAGCTAGCCGGGCAGTAATGGATTTTCATACAACATTCCTGCCCTGCTTCGGAGGGCAGTAATGAAATTCCATATAACTTTTCCCGCCGCACATTTTTAAGGGAGAAATTACGAACTTTGTAACCCGTTTATGAACGAGTAATAAGACACTTTCCGAGTGGGTGTGGTATAAATAAATTATTATTAAACTCCCGGTCTCCGGTTTCCCAAAGTTTGAACATCAAACGGCTCAAATAGTCAATACCTACAATAGTCTATTAGTGGCGTACACACCAAGACCGGCAATCCATTTCTCTGCAGGCAATATACTCTGGATAAGTCACGACATGCTGCAATATGAAGAATGATAATGATGATGATAGTGATTAAATAAACGATAGCAAAAATGTAAACCAACTAACAATTGTTCATACGTCATTTTACCGGTCATTCAACCGAAACACTAGTGAAAATGCTAAAGATTAGTCGAATTGATGATTATAGCGAAGACGATGGTTCATTATAAAATCGCGAAATAAATGGTTTGACCAGCCCATGCCTTTAGTTAGGAACGCAAATTGCTAAAATATGTGTTAACGTCGTACGGGTATGTGAAAATAATGATAGCGAACTCTAGATATCTTTAATGATAATAATAATAATAAATTCATTTATTTTAGGCAATAATACAGTTTACAAATTAAAAGTACCAGAGGCCCATAAAATATATACCTTACAGACTAGCTTATATACAATTTATAAACACTAAAGCTACGATTAGGGAATTAACTTCGGCTTCTCCCTGTAGCGCCGGAATACTATGCCTTTGGGCCAAAACTCATACCCACCTCTTTGCCCCACCTCCATAGATAAAACAAGGTTTAAATTACGTTTCACAGCAACTCTCAAATCACTACAGGGTACAAAAACTCTGTTCGTTAAAGCACAACATGCTGGTTAGAAAGGTCAATAATTCGCTTTGTAGAGATCAGTTTTTACTGCTTATCTGTATAGAGGCACATACCTTTAAAAGTGTGGGAACATTTTGAGGTCTTCAGGTTAGGTATCTTTTCCTTTGCAGAGAAGCAGTTTTTTCTTAGGAAAATCGGGTAAATATGGAAGAAAATTAATACGGCACGTTCAAGGTTAACGGTTCCATGAGATTAATCGGCTCTATTTCTCATCATGAATGCATAACCCTAAAGAAACTCATCAAATAAAATATTTTTTTTAAATATCTGTATACGGGTAAGTTCTTGAGAAAATTCAAAAATCATTTTCCTTTTTTGCCACGCCCTTGGCGGTTAGATACTGATTTGGATGAAATTTGGAATAGTAGTAGATCATGGTCTTAGAACATATCTGTTCAACCTGGAAAAACGTTCTTTATGAAAACACTAAAAACTAATTCTTCGCGCACGGAGTCCCGAGTACCGGTTAGTACCTTACCTAAGAGTATACCGTACACTTTCTTAACTAGCTATACACCGTATCTTCTTTTTTGCATTTATCCAGTCAGGCTGTCTATAAGAAGCTTGTAAGAAACTAGGTAAACTAGGTAGGTAGGTAGGTACAATAAACCGCCAATTGCATCCTTTTCTGATTTTTACTACTTATATTTTATTCATCGTATATACTTATGTGGCGTAGAGGATGTACAGTCAGCTGCGCTGATATGTATACACTCCCAAGTTTTGATGGGGTCGAGGTCAGGACTTTGTACATAATTTTGATAAATATTATACCGCATTCTGACAAATAACATTACTACATATATTTGAAAAATGTTTGCGTGCACTTGTCTTTGAAAGTTATGAGAATATATAAATTTGAAAACTTGGCAGTGTATACATATCAGCGCAGCTGACTGTACCTACTTATACACTTAAACGATTTTTGTATTGTAAATTTTGTGTAGTTTTGTAAGTTGAATAACCAATTGGCAAATACAAACTTGCCCAATTCATTTTTCGATAAAAAAACGGTCGAAAGGTGTTTCTACCATATTTTTTGTTGTCGTATAGATACTAAATCCTATTCTGCAAAACTAGGTGATGATGCGTAGATAGATTGATGGATAGATGTTTGTTACTCAACCATGCAAAATCTTTAGTCCTGAGTTTAGTTCCTGAAAAAGGACATAGGATATTTTTCATCCTGGAAAACCACGGGTGAATCAACGCGCAACTCGTTGTTTTATAATAAAAAAGCACGAGTCGAATGCACAGCTAGAGCAAGTACCTACCTACCTACCTATTAGTTATTAAGAAGGACTTGATTAAGTTCATGACGACGTTAAAATCCGCCGATGCGGTCTGTTAGTATATAGTTATACTTAGGTCCAACTCAATAAATCTGCATGCTCATACCATGGACTAAATATACATGTATATAAACTAAATAGACTTAGACTAAGACTAAGACTAAATAGACTTGTATATTTAGTCCAAGCACATACTCACCTGCCACATGCCTATACGCACGGACAAAACACTTAACCTTCACCATGATTTACTATATTTTAAGTTGTAACGACTGGAAATATTATATTTCAAGTTGGTACGAATAATTCCCGTCTGTCCCTCTGCTCTGTCTCCTTAGGGGGACAAACAGGAAAAATAAGTTCGGTCTGTCCTCCTGTTAGCGACGGGGGTATAGATAAAAAATTTTCAATCTATAAAAATTCCATCTGTGCCACTGTCGCCGCAAACAAGTTCGAGTTGAAGTTCACAGTTATTTATTAAGTTTGGCATCACAGACGCACTTATGAACGTCAATTATTACAATGACTACCAGTGAGACAGACTGAACTTTTTATTTTTGCCTGTCCCCAAACGAAAAAAATTAAAATTGTACAACACAGACGGCAATATTCAGTTTGTTTTGCCTACATTACCTACAGCTCTTTATATAGACTCTAGTGGACAAGTAGGACTGGAGGGGATAAGTTAAATTAAAAATAACAATAGAAAGCAGGGTTAAATTTTCTTAAACTTAGTTATTTGATACCATAATTAAAATTAGGTGGTTAGGTCCTTATAAACTCTAGTCATATGGAGTTGTAACAGTAGGCAAGTTAATATTAATAATCAACTACGTAACGTAATACCTAAGAAATACGATAATGTAAATCAATCTCTACTTCACTGCCAAACTGATGACTAACGTAGAATGACTACCTAAAATTTATAAAGACACTAGCTGTGCCTCGCGGTTTCCAGGAATAAAAAAGTAGCCTTGTGTTAATCCAGGATGTAAGCTCTCTCTATACCGAAATTCACTCAAATTCGTTGAGCCGTTACAGCAACAAACACTTACACATGCATCTACCCACGGTCACGGTCATCCTCACGGTTCCTTTGAGTCCTCTTCATCCAAAGGTTGTCTGGAAGAGATCGCTATAAGCGATAAGACCGCCCATTGTAACATTTTAGCTTTAAGTATTGTTTTGTAATATTTTCATGTTGTTGTGTGACAATAAAGCGTTATCTAATCTAATCTACCCCTACTCTCCACATGCACGTGGGCCTCTTCTGGTACCCCAGACTCTTAAGAAACTGGTGTTATCAGATGAGACCACACCCACTCATCCACATACATCTGCTTTTTCCGACACACTCACATACCAAGACTATTAACATTCACTCCTCTACACACATGTACTCATTTTCACGCACCCCCGTAACTTAAATTAATTTATTATTATCTACACATTATATATTATACATATATTACATTATATATTTATTATTAACGTAGGTATATCGTTGTAATGCGCTCGATTCGCCTCGTCACCTCAGACAGGGCAATAGCTGGAAATCAGTGTTTGCTCCTTGAGTAATGTTGTTCGCTGAGCTATGGCCTATTTGTCATAACTGCAACACACACGTACTTGTAGTTTAAGTGTCTTACAATTTGCTATTTAATGTACATGTGTGTTGTGTTGAAAATAATAGATAAAAAAATAAAATAACGCCCAACGATCACATACATAGATCGATAAATAAACGTTTTATATATCTATCTACCTATCATCATCAGCCCATCACGTTCCCACTGCTGGGACACGGGCCTTCTCTCATAAAGAGAGCATGGGCCATAATCCACCACGCTGGCCCAGTGCGGGTTGGTGGATGTCACATGTCCTTGAATTTTTTGTGAGAAATTCTTGGACATGCCGTTTTCGTCACGATGTTTTCCTTCGCCGTTTCTAGAGCGAGTGTTAAATCCGCACATAACTTAAGAAAGTCAGTGGTGCGGGGCCAGCGGGATTCGAACTCGGGTGCGTCGGATTGAAAGTCGCACGTTCCCCCACTGAGCAACACTCGCTTAACACTTACACACTTACATACAAACTTTATAATTTTAGTGTAATTTTTTTTTTATGTAATTGAGTGACATGACGAGCTGGTCGTTTGCCTGATGGTAAGCAATACGCCAGCCCATAACAATAACAGCACCACCCAGAACTTTGTTTTGCAAAATCCTGCGCGGCGCTGCACTGCGCTCGTCACCCTAAGACAATTAGCTGTTGAGTCTCATAATGCCCAGTAATTTCGCTGGCTACAATGCCCTTTAAACTGGAACACAGTAATGCTTGCGCATTACTGCTTGGCGGCTGAATAACTGGCAAAGCGGTGGTACCTACCCAGATGGCCTCTGGCTTACGAGAAAATTATTATTATTAAAATTATTAAAATCGCTTACCACCAGTAAAAAATTAATTAATAAGTTGCTTATGATTAAGTGAAAAACTTACAACGTAAAATTATTATTTTATAGCTGATTTTTATTACTTCTTGCTCTCTTTTTGCGTATTCTACATTCGATCGCACTCCGCAAGCATACGACGCGACGCCCGCCGACGGAAACTAGATCCATTAATACATTACAAAGGTCGATGAAGGTCTTTGTCATTTTGTACCACAAGAATATCTCAGCAACAAATAAAATAAGTACATCTATAGAAAAAACACCTGTATTCCTTGACTTGTAGCCAAGTTGAGATCTCGTACATTTGCCGTATACATAACTCAACTGGTCGTCGACCAGTCGGCCGTCCTAGGTATCGCTGGAAGGATGAGGTCGAAAGGGACTTGTGCGAACTCCACGTCGAGGAATGGCAGGAGGTGGCGCAAGACAGATCCAAGTGGAGACTCTTATTATCGGAGGCCAGGCCTCACTTTGGGTCGCTTGCGCCATCTTAGTAACTAAATAAAGAAATATAACTATTATTGGGTCATAGCAATATACAAAGAAAGCTATGAGGTGATCGTAGAGCACATTTGCAACAGTCAGGGAAACTATAGTTACAGGCTGCCAAAGTGTGTTGTCCTTTTACAGAAAATCCCAGTCCACAAGGATAGGAAGAAAATATATTATTCACCAAACAGAATTGTATTAATTTTTTTTTTATTGTATCTTTTTAATAGCTTTTTTTTACAATTGTACATTTTAAATACAGAAATGAAAATTTAATTGAAGTTAAATAATAAAAAAAATGTATTTTATTCCAGAGCCTAGTAAAAAGAAAAGATTCAAAAGCGCTATTTCAATAAACATATATATTATATTACATAGTATATTCATGAATTTTCATTGCGTTAGAATAATGGACTTAATTTTTTTATTATGTTATTGAGCTAAAGACGCTTTTTTCAACAACAAAATTTTCTGGAACTGGTTTTTTCCTTGAGACCAAGTCATGTGCTAAATTATTGCTTCTCGTCATCACTTAAAGCCCAAATAATGTATGAACAGTAGGTATTATTGTTAGTCGATACCGGCGGCATTCCTCGCAGGTGTTAGGACGTTCTCGACGTAGTAGAAAATATTCACATATATAGGTCTCCCCCGACAGCTCTCAAACATAATCTTGCAAGATTTGCTACAATGAACAATGTAAGTCCATACTCAATACCCAAATATAATTTAATTTAAAAAAATCGCCCTTAAAATCGGTTATTGAACTCTCACTAAACATAAAAATCATTTTCTCAAACATGCATGGAAATATTGTCATTATTTTAGAAAAAAGAACACGCGTAGTATCGAATTTACGGACAAAGACAATCAAATCTATCGCAGGAGCGTTTTTTGAATTTGGAACTTATGTTCCAGCGTTGTAATCAACGCTCCAGCAATGTTGTATGAAACGGCGTGCTGGGGTTATTAAATACTCTTTGATTGGATCTCTTTTATCATTCTTGGCATACCAAAGTAAGTCTCTTTGCTAAGCACAAATTGCTTTCACGTGGCTGTAGAGCTATAAATGCGTGTGACTTTCAGCACAGATGATAAATAGAAAATTGGCGGCAAAGCTGAAAATTCGTCTTGATTTGTTATTTACATACTTAATAAATATAAATTAGATATATAATATAAAAAGTATTTTTTATTTCCCTGCATTCTTTTGAGTAAAGGACTATATATGCCTCGGCGGAAATGGCAATTGCCTGTCTCGTATTAGTGAAGTCCTCGCCTACGGCTCAATTGTCTATTTCACGGCCTTTGCATTAATGTACTATTATTATGCTTAAGCTCTTTGTTTACCATCCTTAAATCATCACTTCAAGCCTTTTTTTTTAAATATAGTCGTTATCGATTTGTTTTTGTTTTGAAGGTATATTTTGTTGAGCTATCAGAATATTGTAGAAAAACCATTAAACACAAAAAGTACAAACCGTGCTTAGACAGCTGCTTAGTGCTCGCGCGACCAAGATATAATTGATCGTAGAAACACCACTGTTAACAATGACATTTGTTTTTATGTGTACTCAATGTTATTGTCAAATGTGTACTCAATATGAGTATAACTACTTCTAATATCTATCTTAAGCCCGCTATGGGATCGTAACTAGCTTAATATCGGATTTTTCAGTTCAAAGTTGAAAGTATTGGGAAACCCTACAATAACCAAAAAATACAGCGCAAAGACGAATTAAGATACTGGCTTTCGTACTCATTTTCGAAGGCATTTCAACGAAGCCCATTTCTACAATGCCAATTCATCCTAAACCTATTTAATCGATAGGTTATTTTATTGCTCGAAATCCCATATCGTCGATGGTACATTTCTTCTACTACTACTAAAACATATGTCTTAGTAGTTGGTAGAAGACTCTATCTCTGGGTCTAAAAAAGGGCAAGCACTCGTTTCATGTCTGGGTGTTATGGGACATTGGTCCTTATTAGTTCCTGGTTACTTAGATACAGGGAATACTAGTTAGGGGCCAGGATATATGTATGATCGTCCTGCGCTCGCATCCAAGTTGACAAGGTTCGCCGTCGACGGACACGTCGTGGAGGACATCATCATCATGATCGTTGGGCGTTGTTTATTAAGATTAAATATTACTTGTTTTTAAACTATAAAAAACTAACAAAAATATTACATTCTCACAATTTTTCGTCTGGCCCATAAATAAAGCTTCGATTCCTGATTAGACAAAGCCTTTTTTGGCGTAGACCAATAAGTAGGTTATTAATATTATAACTATGCTCAACTCTTTAACTTGTACCAAACTGCACTACTTAGCTATAGGGCTTGGCTTTGACAAAACACTTTTTTAAAGGATATTGTTCGGAATTCTATAAAAACTCTTAATTGCTATCTGAAATCTTTAACAAATTATTTAGTCAAACAAACTACACCTTCGCCACAGAATAGATATTTATTACTTCGTACCTACGCTACGCCATTCAATTGCTAACTGTACCTACTCAAAATCTCATGTAGCGATTTCTACTGGAAATACCTATTATTTTTATTTTAGTTCGATGGAGATTAAACGTGAAATCAAATACCTTTTGTGAAGTTTGGGGACTATATTGTAGTAATGGAACGAAAAAATTAGCAAAAATACATTTTATGATAAATTATTTTTCAAAAAAAACTAAACCGACTTCAAAACCACAAATGGCACTCAAAAGTAAAAAATAAATTAATATAATTATCATAAGCGCTACCCACTCATATATTTGAAGTCGGTGCCAGCCAAGTCTAATAGGTGGCAGATAAATACTATGTATATAGAAAGTACTACTTGTAGGTAGTATCTATCTACTACCTTTTAGACTTGGCTGGCACCGACTTCAAATATATGAGTGGGTAGCGCTTATGATAATTATATTAATTTATTTTTTACTTTTGAGTGCCATTTGTGGTTTTGAAGTCGGTTTAGTTTTTTTTGAAAAATAATTTATTTTACCCTTTTTAGTGAAAAACAAGTTTTAATTAAATTAATTCAAAAAGTTTTTAAAGACAAGCTTTTATGATCTAGAAGCCACATCATGACGAAGCTTAAAACGGGCTATCACAATTAAATGCATGTACAAAAAAATTTCATGTCTGTCCTATATCTCTGTTGAGGAGTTCCCTCGCCGGAAGTCAATCCTGGGTGTATCTGCCATGTCGTGATGGAATTTAGAACAGGCTATTATGGTTAAATCCATTTACGAAATGTTGTGTCTGTACTATTCACCGTTGAGGAGTTTCCTCACCGGAAGTCAACCCTGGGTGAAGCAAGTGAAGCAGTCGAATACAAACCTCCACCTTTAGAAAGTTGGTTACGAAAAAAACAAGAATCGACTTGAAGATTAAACTTATATTTTTTGTTTTTGCTATTTTTTTCAAAAACTACTAAATGAATTTCGATAAAATTTATATGGGACCACCTTTGAAGTATTACCTACCAATCAAAAAAAGAATCATCGAAATCAATGCATAACTGGCGGAGAAATCGCGTAACAAACACACAAAAAAAAAAAAAAAAAAAAATCATACCGTCGAATTGTAAACCTCCTCCTTTTTGAAGTCGGTTAAAAAGCAAAAAAGTAAAATAAACACAAGCTTGACTCACGGCATTTGCCTACAAAAGACGTCATGCGCTGTGATTGTTGTTTCGTTTGAGATGAAAAACAGATTAAAAATGTCAGAATTATTTATTGATTTAAATATAAATCATTATTATTTCACAAAAAATATTGATTGACTGATCTTTCTGGTTTGACGAACATTCGTTCTAACTACATTTTAGATTTTTTTTCTCGATTGCTGTCCGATCCCCTATTGCTAACTGTATTCAAAATCTCATGTAGCGATTTCTACTGGAAATACTTATTATTTTTATTTTAATTCGATGGAGCTGAAAAGTAGAATCAAAGTATGGACATTTATCAATATCAAAACAATAGCCGTGGAGTAAAGTAGCACAACCCCCTGCTACGAGCTTATACCCATATGAAATACATTTTTATTTATGCTGAACAAGTTGTATGTGTACCTACTTACCTACAGTCTTATATACATAGACTGACTGTACAAATTCTCTGTACTTTTATATACAAATCAAATATCCAATACATACTTTGGTTAGCGAACCGTCGAAGTTTGCCAGATGGGACCTCACAACGCCAACATGAAATTGTGTACTTAAACCGTATTATTTCAGATTTTTTTCTAAATCTTATAAACAATCTTGGTTTATCTTAAGCCCTAATACTGTTTTTACAGCTAACGATTGCTGTTCTCTTGGTTTGCGCCACAATGGCGTACGCCTCAGCGCTCCCTGGCGGCGGAATAATAAAAAGTTTAGATGAGGCTCCGAAATCGCTGGACGCGGCGCCTGTCTTAGAAGGATTGCAAGGTAAGACTTTCATATCAGTATCATTTCTCAGCAGTTCACGTCTGCCACAAGTAGCAAAGATTTTTTTTAAATATTTCGTCCAGTCAACAACCATTATTTTATTTATGTTAGCAGTTGTTACCAATATTGGTATTCAAGAAATAAGTTATTGTATTGTGTCTGTTCTTTCAGCTGAAGAATCAGGGCGTCGGCTATCACGTGGGGGCCACTACGGACACGGGGGCCACCACGGGCACGGCGGCGGCTACGACGGCGGGTACGGCGGCGGCTACGACGGCGGGTACGGCGGCGGCTACGACGGCGGGTACGGCGGCGGCTACGACGGCGGCTACGGCGGCGGATACGGTGGCGGATACGGCGGTGGCTACGGCGGCGACTATATATACTAGATACTATACGTATATATATACATATACTAGACTAGATAACCAGAGAGGTTACGGTCATCATGGCGGCCATTTCCATGGATAGTAACTTGACAGATATTGTTGACGATTTGATGTTAAATATAGTTTCAGAAATAAAGTATTTTGCCCCACTAATTTATGTTCTTCCTTTCTCTACCTTTATTTCATAATAGGAACTGGGAGCATATATTTATCGTATCGGTATTCCTGATACTGCGGCACTATGTAGGTACCCACTAAGTATATAATTCTTTGCTAATTGTCTAACTTTAAATTAACATGCATTCAGTTTAAAAGTTAGACAAAAGACTTGTTTTTTTGTCTTGACGGGGGATGTCCTCATGGACAACCGGGAAGTGAGGGCCCGGGTAGTGCCAGACCTGGCCTAAGCCACCTACTTACTGGCTGAACCCTCGTCTGCTCTGCCTGTCCACAGACCAGACGTCCGGCGTCCGTGCCGTTTTCAATTCTTCATATATTTTCTAGGCGTACATCAGCTATGCACTTTTTTTTCTGTCTTAATAAATAAGTCCATATTTTTTTTTATTATTGTTATTTTGTCGGTCTTACTCACGGGTTATACACCACCGGGTGTATACACCTTTGGAAGGCCTGCGCGGGGACATGAGTCCAACACGTAGAGGCCTCTTAGAGCATTTAATTTAGATATGTAATGGGCAACACTTATCGGGGACTGTCTCTAAGTGCATCATTAAGAATATGCAATTAAAGACAGCCCCCGATAAGTGCGAGGACTATCACATAATTATTACATGTGCCCTGTGAGGGCGCTGCACGTTTTGAGTGGAATAAGTCACTTATCCCTAGTCGTTTGATTATTATTATTTATGTATACATTTGTCAATTTAAATTAATTATTATTCATAAAATTGTCACATTGTTACTTTGGTCTTCTCTATCTATGTTAAGTTCACATTATAATCATTTAATAATATAATAAATACCAAATAATAAATATTTAATAATTATTTGTCATTAATCTATTAAAGTTATTTTTTTATTTATTTAAGAATTACAATATTTATTTATTCATTACATCATATGAACCTAGCCTACCTATATCGCAATATTGAGTTAGTTCTTCTCAGTATCTTTGTCATTTTTAAATTCTTCTATTGTGTAGTAACATTTTTTGATTAAATAACATTTCAGTTGCCTTCTAAATGCATTATATCTCGATTCATTTTTTTAGAAATTCCGGTATTTTATTGTATATGGATATAAATCTAAAATTAGGGCTTTTGCCCATTATTTGTAAGTTTGTTGTTGGTAGCATAAGTTTATTTCGATTATGTCTATTATAGTTTTCGTTTAGTTCACTGTTTGAGTTGAAAAAGTGTCGGTATCTTCGTATAAATATACATACTTGTAGAATATGTATAATCACGGTAGGCTTAATATTTTTTTCTCTATGAAGTGCGGTTTGCAGCTTTCCGGGCGCTTAATATTCATAAGAATTCGAATGCATTTCTTTTGCATTACGAAGAGATCCATGGAGTTAGTGCTTTCGCCCCAGAGGATAATGCCGTAGTTGAGTCAAGCATACGCGTATGCATAGTATGCTGATAGCGCGGTTTCATAGTTAGTGTTTGTTTTTAGGATACTTAATGCATAAATAAATTTCGCTAATTTACTTTTTATGTTTTCTATATGCCTTTTTCAATTTAAATTTGTGTCAAGTGTGAGACCTAAAAGTGTAAATTCGTTTGTTTCGTCTATACTCAAATTATTGCATAGTCCACTTAAATCTAAGGCTTTTCGTTGATGCGTTCGGAATTGTAGTATTTTTTAATCTATTTCTAAATTATTGGATATATGGAAATTACTTATGATTGGGCTATTGAGGTGAAATTTAATGGATGAGAACCGGTCTATGATATGAGACTTCGGCACCTGCCAGTTCCGCCTCATAAGAAAATATTTAGGCAGGTCGTGACTCGCCACCCACTAAACGTTGATTGGCGACGAAAGAGGCAATGTTGGTGTGGGTGGTGGTGGCTAAAGGGTGTCGAGAGGTGTGCTGCAGTTTCACTTAAACGCTACTCCCGGCGCTATGCCTTTTAACACTTCCACCCTTGGAACTTAGTTCTTAGCTCTTGCATCTCCATCCCCAGACGGCCAGTTAAGGCAAGCATGGGGTCAGGGGTCTCAATTATCCCCAGGGAGAATATCGGGGTAGGCTCAGTGTCGCCACGCACATCAAAAAAATTAAAATCACATGCACAATACAGGATAGAAATTTGAAATGTACACGAAGGGCCACTACATAGGTACATGAACGGTAGCAAACGTTTTTATAAAACTATAATTTACAACCTACTTTTAAATACATTCAGATTTAGCAAAAATGGTAAACAAGAATTATCAGTAAGAAAATGGCCATTCTCACGTTTTTTTTTATCTTGCCAATCGATCCCGTTTCTTATAAGGAACAAAAGACCTGACCGACCGACTGTAGGAATTTTCTAATAGGTACTGTAGTAAGAGTACCTATTAGAAAATCAGAAATCGCAAATTCATTTTGATCGAACTAATATAATATTATAATTTCGAAAGTTTGTATGTTAGTGTGTTTGTGTGTAAGTGTTTGTTACTTCTTCACGCCGCGACGGTTGAACATTTTGGTTGAAATTGGAATGGACTTAGTATATAGGTACTGTTTATCCCAGAAAATTTTACAATTCCCCGAAAGCGACTATAAACCGAATTCTGCCGCGTGGCGCAGCTAGCTTCCAATTATAGCTTTTGTCAAGTATTTTATTATTTAGATTAGGTAGATACTTACTTAGATTTTGAAACTAAAAAACAACATTTGTTTCAAGATGTTTGCTAGTGATAATTATGAACGGACATTTAGTCCTACTGTTGTAGGTCGATAAGTCCTTGGGGATCTATGTTAGAGCGATGTACATACCTAGTGCATTCTAATCTATACTTTACAGCTATGGTGTCGGTTCGAGGACGGTTTGGGGAGGAATCAGCGCCGACGGTAAGACAGAGTTTGTATTTGTGTCTGGGCCACGTCTGCCTGCACTAAACAGTCATCGATACATCGAGCAGTGTCTAGAGCCTCACGTGATGCCCTATGCACATTTTATTGGCAACGGTTTCATATTCATGCACGACCATGGGCTCACACCGCGAGCGTCGTACGAGATTATGCCGTACTAAAAAGCTTTGTATAAATAGGTATATAGATACAGTAGCAGTTAGTGACCAGACCAGACCAGTCCCCAAAAGGAGCACCCGTTCAAGAGTATGAGTTGTGGACCAGCCATCACCCATATTCGAGGGACGGGAGTGACCCGACCCAAAGAGCCGCTGCCTTGTGTCCTTGTTGTTCTTTTTATAGAAATCCCCAGTTCAGAAAGATAGGAAGAAAATATATTTTTCACCAAACAGAAATTGTATGTATTATGCATTGTATTATTCCAGAGAGTAGTAAAAAGAAAAGATTCAAAAGTACTATTTCAATATACATACGTTTATTTATGAATTTTCATTACGCTAGCATTATGGGCTTAATTTTTTTATTATGTTATTGAGCCAAAAACGCTTTGCACGACAACAAAATTTTCTTAAACTGGTTTTCTCCTTGAGGCCAAGTCATGTGCTAAATTATTGTTTCCTCGTCATCACTTAAAGCCCAAATGATGTATGAACGGTATATACCTAGGTATTATTGTTAGTCGATACCGGCGGCATTCCTCGCAGGTGTTAGTTAGGACGTTTTTGACGTAGAGGAAAATATTCATATATATAGGTCTCCCCCGAGAGCTCACAAACATAATCCAGCAAGATTTGCTACAATGAACACTGTAAGTCCATACTCAATACCCACATATTTTTTAATTTAAATAACCGCATTTAAAATCGGTTATCGACACTCTCACTAAACATAAAAATCATTTATGTTAAAGCTCTTTGTTTACCATCCTCAAATCATCACTTCAAGCCTTTTTTCGAGCTTTGTAAAGTATATTTTGTCGAGGTATCAGAATATTATACAAAAACCACAAAACACAATAGTACAAACCGTGCTTATGGACAGCTGTTTAGTGCTCGCGCGACCAAGATATAATTGATCGTAGAAACGCCACTGTTAAATATATACGCCATATTTGTTTTTTGTGTACTCAATGTCATTGTCAAATGTGTACTCAATATGAGTATAACTACTTCTAATATCTATCTTAAGCCCGCTATGGGATCGTGACTACCAAAAAAATACAGCGCAAAGACGAATTAAGATACTGACTTTCTTACTCATTTTTGAAGACATATCAAGAAAGCCCATTTTTACAATGCCATATCATCGTAAACCTATTTAATCGATAGGTTACTTTATTCCTGGGTCATTTCATCAAAAATCCAATTTCTCGAAATCCCATGTCGTCAATGGTACATTTCTTCTACTACTACTAAGACGTATGTCTTAGTAGTTGGTAGAAGACTCTATCTCTGGGTCTAAAAAAGCGCAAGCACTCGTTTCATGTCTGGGTGTTATGGGACCATGGTCCTTATAGTTCCTGGTTACAGATACATGGAATCCTAGTTAGGGGCCAGGATCTATGTATGTGGTCGTTAGGCGTTGTTTATTTAGATGAAATATATTTTTTTTAAACTATAAAAAACTAACAAAAATATTACATTCTCACAATTTTTCGTTTGGCCCATAAATAAAGTTTCGATTCCTGATCAGACAAAGCCTTTTTTGGCGTAGACCAATAAGTAGGTTAATAATATTTTACCTATGCTCAACTCTCTAACTTGTACCAAATTGCACTATTTAGCTATTGGGCTTGGCTTTGACAAAACACTTTTCTAATGGATATTGTTCGGATTACTATAAAAACTCTTAATTGCTATCTAAAATCTCTTACAAATTATTTAGATAAATAAACTACACCTTTGCCACAGAATAGGCGATCGGAGAACTTTTCAGAAAGTGTTTTAAATTAACTACAATGAATATATATAGCCATGAAAAATACTATTTTAATGAAATAACGCTCTAAAAGCACCTGAAACTTTGTTTAAATATTATGTTTCAAATATTGCCGCGCAAAAGGTCACCTCAAAACTTGTGATGTCATATGTAGGTAGAAAACGACAAACTCTTCGAAATAAAACTTGCAAAGAGATTCTAATACGTTTTGTGAAGTTTGGGGACTATATTGTAGTAAAGGAACGAAAAAATTAGCAAAAATACATTTTATGAAAAGCAAAAAAGTAAAATAAACACAAGCTTGACTCACGGCATTTGCCTACAAATGACGTCATGCGCTGTGATTCTTGTTTCGTTTGAGATGAAGAACAGATTAAAAATGTCAGAATTATTTATTGATTTAAATATAAATCATTATTATTTCACAAAAAATATTGATTGACTGATCTTTCTGGTTTGACGAACATTCGTTCTAACTACATTTTAGATTTTTTTTCTCGATTGCTGTCCGATCCCCTATTGCTAACTGTATTCAAAATCTCATGTAGCGATTTCTGCTGGAAATACTTATTATTTTTATTTTAATTCGATGGAGCTGAAAAGTAGAATCAAAGTATGGACATTTATCAATTTCAAAACAATAGCCGTGGAGTAAAGTAGCACAACCCCCTGCTACGAGCTTATACCCATATGAAATACATTTTTATTTCTGCTGAACAAGTTGTATGTGTACCTACTTACCTACAGTCTTATATACATACATACTTAGACTGACTGTATTTTGAGATTAATCAAACAAATATCCAATACATACTTTGGTTAGCGAACCGTCGAAGTTTGCCAGATGAGGACCTCACAACGCCAACATGAAATTGTGTACTTAAACCGTATTATTTCAATAAAATTTTCCAAATCATGTTTAATCAAAAAATCTTGGTTTATCTTTAAGCTCTAATATAATACTGTTTTACAGCTAACGATTGCTGTTCTCATGGTATGCGCCACAATGGCGTACGCCTCAGCGCTCCCTGGCGGCGGAATAATAAAAAGTTTAGATGAGGCTCCGAAATCGCTGGACGCGGCGCCTGTCTTAGAAGGATTGCAAGGTAAGACTTTCATATCAGCATCTTTTCTCAGCAGTTCACGTCTGCCACAAGTAGCAAAGACATGTTTGAAAGTCATTTCGCCTAATAAACAACCATTTTTAACCGACTTTAAAAAAAGGAGAAGGTTCTGTTCGATTGTATATATTTTTTTTTTATGTTTGTTACCTCAGAACTCCGTCATTTATGAACCGATCTGGAACCGACGAAGTGGTCCCATATAAATTTCATCGATATTTGACCTTGAACTTCGAAGATACATTGAAGTCGGATTTTGTTTTTTTTCTAAAAATTAATTATTTTATTAATGTTGTTACCAATATTGGTATTCAAGAAATAAGTTATTGTATTGTGTCTGTTTTTTTAGCTGAAGAATCAGGGCGTCGGCTACCACGTGGGGGCCACTACGGGCACGGGGGCCACCACGGCGGCTACCACGGCGGCGGCCACCACGGCGGCGGCCACCACGGTGGCTACCACGGTGGCTACCGCGGCGGCTACGGCGGCGGCTACGGCGGTTACCACGGAGGTCACCGCGGTTACGGTCATCACTTCCATGGATAGTAACTTGACAGATATTGTTGACGATTTGATGTTGAATAAAATTTAAGAAATAAAGTATTATGCACCACCAATTTATGTTGTTCCCTTCTCTACCTTTATATTAGGGCAAATGTTTGGTTTAACAGCTGACAATAAAGTGACAAAACACTTTATAATAGGAACTGGGAGTATGTATATATTTATGAAATAGGTAGTCCTGATACTACGGCACTATGTAAGTACCTACTAAGTATATAATTCTTTGCTAATTGTCTAAAAACCACCATCTACTCTGCCTGTCCAGAGACCAGACGTCCGTACCGTTTTCAATTCTTCATATATTTTCAAGGCGTACATGCACTTTTTTTTTATAAATAAATAAGTATATCATATAATATATATATATATATATAGTACATATATATTATTTTCATTATGTCACAAATCTATTTACAAGGTTTATTTTTTCCTAAACTAATCCTGAGCTACCAGTACTATCAGTAGGAAGATGGGCATTCTCACGTTTTTTTTATCTTGCCAATGAATCCCGTTTCTTATAAGGAACAAAAGACCTGACCGACCGACTGTAGTAGAAGTACCTTTTAGAAAACCAGAAATCGCAAATTCCTTTTGATCACATTAATATAATATTATAATTTCGAATGTTTGTATGTTAGTGTGTTTGTGTGTAAGTGTTTGTTACTTCTTCACGCCGCGACGGCTGACCAGATTTGATAGAAATTGGAATGGAGATTGCTTATACTTTTTATCCCGGAAAATTTAACAGTTCCCGAGGTAGCGACTATAAACCAAATTCTACCTCGTGGCGCACACGCGCAGCTAGTTTCTAATAATACCTTTTATCAAGTATTTTATTATTTAGATTAGGTAGATACTTACTTCGATTTTGAAACTAAAAAAACAACATTTGTTTCAAAATGTGTGCTAGTGATACTTATGAACGGGCGTTTTGTCCCAATGTTGTAGGTCGATAAGTCCTTGGGGATCTATGTTAGAGCGATGTACATACCTTGTGCATATTAAGCTATGCTTTACAGGGTCTTTGTGGTGTAGCGGTTGCTTCTAGATTCAAGGGTTGGGCAATCCAGCTCAAACCTCATAGACCGTAGTGGTTGCGAGTTCGATTCCCGCTACGGGACAAATATTTGTCGACACAAAAAAGACAAGCACTTGTTTCGTGTCTGGGTGTTGTAGGACCTTATTCCCTCGTAATAGCTCCTGGTTCCCTAGATACTGACCTACGAGCCCGGATCTAAGTATGTGATAGTTAGGCGTTATTTATTTATACACATAAATACATAGAACTAGCGAAATGATCTTATTTTAGGTAAATAATTATTTCTATAATAACTAGAAGGTACACAGCCAGGTTAACAGCTAATAATGCTTGCCTATGCGTTAAAAAGTATGTATGGCTTTACGATACGTCCGTACTCATGTCTCGATTAGGTTCACTGATGATCAACAACAGGCCGAGGAAAGGCCGCGGACCAAACTCTCCAAATAAGAATGAATTTTTTTAGAACATGTGATTTTTATAAGAATCCTATTTTATATCAAACGAATAACAAATAGCAGCTAAATAAACCGAAGTTGTTCCACTAGGACCCAGCGCTAAAGTGGACGAAGATAGTTTCGTAACAGTAGAGAGACGACGAAGACCTACTAATCTATTTTTATTATTATTATTAATCGCAGTTTCTTCGCCTTAATTGAGACAATAAGAAATTAAGTATTTATGGACATAAATATTCTTAGTTTTACTCTATTTTTTAAGTCAAATTTAAATTACTTATTAGTCATATTAGGCTAGATTGTAATTCTAATCGCGGGACTTTTTTGTGACATGTCATTATAAAGTAATGAATGGACGCAGATAAGACTTTATCTTTGCAGATAAGCAACTTGTATGTTTAATTGTTTAAATTGTTGTATGCCATAAAAATATAAGAAGACAGGTTTTTCAAATCAAATCAAATCGAAATCTCTTTATTCAGTTTTGGCATCACAGACGCTCTTACGAACGTCAAATTATATCATGACTCTACCACCACATCGGAAAAAGAACTACTACTCAGAAGATATGGAAAGAAGCTGAGGGGCACTTTTTTATGGATTTTATTTAAAAAAAAATGTTTTTCTACAATGTTTATGTTTCTTATGTACCAGTTGGCTACTTTGCAGAAATGGAAAATTCCAAGCATCTTTGTCTTTTATATAATTACGAACAGTAAATCTCTATCTCGAGTCTTTACGCGTTATTTGAATTTACTTTTGGTAGCTCCATTATAAATTTTGGATATTTATTATAAAAACGTACGCAGTTGCCCATAAAGGAGTGTTTTAGTTTTTACACTGATCTTTCATTCGATATAAATATACCTAGTCTTGCCATAAATACTGAAACAAAGAAAAAAAATCTATTGCAAATAATATTTATTACTTTTACAGTGTGTTTGTTTAATACATAAATATAAAACAATTTAAAATATAAAAAGCTATTTGAAGTGGTCTCCATTGGCTGCAATACATTGCAGACCAAAAGGACTGTAGTCTGTAGTTGCTGTTGTTTAAAGGACTGTAGTCCTTTAAACGTTGAGACCAGTTATCAATAGAAGCACGCACTTTTTCCATGGGAAAATTCTTCATTGCCAATCGTACGGATTGTTTTAGGGACTCCAAATTATCATGGTGTTTAGAGCCAGCCGTACTCTCTAAAACTGACCATAAATCATAATCCAGCGGATTAAGATCGGGACTAGACGACAGCCAGTCTTCAGCTCTGATGAAGTCCGAAACGTTCGTTTCCAACCAAGACTGCGTAGACCGAGCTTTATGACCCGGCGCCGAGTCTTGCTGGAAGGACCATTCTTGGTTATTGAACATGGTGTTGTTAAGGGGCTCCACTCCCTTCTCAAGAATGGTATCTTGATACACTTGTGCCGATGTTTTGATACTTTTTCACAAAAGTATGGCTCAGTCACTTCTTCATAGCTAATACCCTACCAAACCATCACTGAAGTCGGATAGTGCCCACGCTGCAATATGTCGACTAATTGGGAAGCTTCCTTAGAGCTTTGAGCGTACGGTCATTTTGTTTGTTAAAATGTTGCTCAATTGTAAAAAAAATCTCATCCGTAAACAAAATTTTTCTGTGACGCCCCTTTGTATACCGCTTTAGTAGTTGTTTCGTTTTACCACCCTATTCTTTTTAAATTATCAATTAAGAAATGACCAGTACGTGTCTTATGGGCTGCAAGTCCTAAGTCATCTTTTAAAATACGCTACATGGTTCTAGGTGCTATTTTCATCTACCGAGATAAAATCTTTTGCTTTCGGACGAGATTTCTTAGAATTCTTTTCCGTACTGTTTTGACCACCTTTTTCGTACGAACACTACGTGGACGGCCAGATAATTTTCTGTCACAAACAGAGGTCTCATTGTATCTATTAATAGCCCGGTACACAAACATTTTACTAATACCAAGCGTATGGAGAGTTTTAAAAATTGCATTTGGCTCCATACCTACTTTGTGTAATGCAATCACAGCGATTCGGTTCTCTTTATTACCCCACTCAATTTTAGGCAAAATATTGTACAATGTATTGGTGCCAAAATGAGAAATCTCAATGAACAATCATATAAAAATGACAAATTCCAATTTTAAATGTAATATTTTGTTTATTTTTAATTGTAACAGTATTTATGGCCAGACTAAGTATACCTAGTGACATAGGCTGCCAAAGTGTGTTGTCAAAAAGTCCAAAGTCAAAAGATATTTAATAAATAGGCACAAAAAATGCACTTTTAAACGTCATATACACATCATACAAATCAATTAAAATACTTTAAAAATTGTAGCATAAAATATCATAACTTTGAAAAAAAAATCAAGCATGTCTACACATTTCTTTCCCGTACTCAAATTGAAGTCCGGGCCCAGAAAAGAAATGCGTAAACTGACTCTACCAGTGCTTCGGAAATACGCCCGCTAGAGAAGATAGCACCAAAAAACTCTGCGGGGATGTCTCTATTTTTTTAATCTTTTAAAGAAAGAAGAGAGAAAATATATTTTTCACCAAACAGAAATTGTATGTATTATGTATTGTATGTATATATTGTATTATTCCAGAGAGTAGTAAAAAGAAAAGATTCAAAAGCGCCATTTCAATAAACAAACGTAGTATAATTATGAATTTCCATTAAGTTAGCATTATAGGGTTATTTTTTTTATGTTATTGATCCAAAGACGCTTTGCACAAAAACGATTTTTTCTCGAACTGGTTTTCTCCTTGAAGCAAAGTCATGTAATAAATTATTGTTTCCTCGTCATCACTTAAAGCCCAAATGATGTATGAACAGCAGGTATTATTGTTTGTCGATACCGGCGGCATTCCTCGCAGGTGTTAGGGCGTTTTTGACGTAGAGGAAAATATTCACATATATAAGTCTCCCCCGAGAGCTCTTGAACATAATCCAGCAAGATTAGCTGCAATGAACACTGTAAGTCAATACCCATTTATTTTTTTATTTAAATAATCGTACTTAAGTCGCTTATCGATACTCTCACTAAACATAAAAATCATTTAAGCTGAATCTCTTCGTTTATCATCCTCAAATCATCACTTCAAGCCTTTTTCGGGCTTTTCAAAATAGTCGACACCGATTTGTTTTTTTTTTTAAGTATATTTTGTCGAGTTATTATAACATCGATCGTACAAAAACTTACCCTGCTGTTTAGTGCTCGCGCGACAAAGATATAATTTATCGTAGAAACGCCACTGTTTAATGTGTACTCAATATAATTATTGAGTATTTTACTTCTAAACTACGGTATGAGATCGTAACTAGCTCATCGGAGTTTTCAGCGCAAAGTCGGAAATATTGGGAAACCCTACAGCAGCAAAAATTTACCGCGCAAAGGCAATTACGATCATTTACTACTGAGACAATGTTGTCTAAAAGTAGGTATGTACCTACTTTTAAAATGTGGTAATAATCTTAACTTAATGGTAAAAATCAGCAGTAGACGTATGTTTTTTTTTTTTATAGTAACTTTTACTTGTAAATCTGTTGTTCTGAAATAATTAGTAGGTCATTTTTTTTCTCAAACATGCATGGAATTATTGTCATTATTTTCGAAAAAGAACACGCGATGTATCGAATTTACGGACAAAGAAAATCAAATCCAATGCAGGAGCGTTTTTTGAATTTGGAACATTACAACGCTCCAGCAATGTTGTATGAAACGGCGTGCTCGGATTATTAATTACTCTTTGATTGGATATCTTTTGTCATTCTTGGCAAACCAAAGCAAAGATAAAGTATCTATATCTTTGTACCAAAGTATGTCTCTTTGCTTAGTACAAATTGCGTTCACGTGGCTGTATAGCCAATAAATGCGTTTAACTTGCATTTCGGCACAGATAGTAAATAGGAAATTGGCGGCAAAGCTGAAAATTCATCTTGATTTGTTATTTACATACTTAATAAATTAATTTAAATGTATAATATAGAAACATGTTTTATTTCCCTGCATTCTTTTGAGAAAAGCACTATGTATGCCTCGGTGGAAATGGCAACGTCTCGTATTAGTGAAATCCTCACCTACGGCTCGGCCTTCAAACTCATACCCAACCTGCAATTGCCTATTTCACGGCCTTTGCAATAATGTACTATTAGTACACAACTGAGGTTGCGGTTTCGCTTCCCACTTCGGGACAAATGTTTGTGAACTGAAAAAAGCGCAAGCATTTATTTCGTGTCTGGGTGTTGTGGGACCATGGTCCGGTCCTCGATACAGGGAATCGTAGTTAGGGGCCAGGATTTATGTATGTGATCGTAGGGTGTTATTTATTTATTATTGAATTGAACTTATTGAAAACTTTAAAAATCCAACAAAATGAAATGAACAAGAAGTTGAAAGGGCGAACATGAAATTATGTATTATAACCGTATTATTTAAGTATTTTTTTCAAAAGTTATTAAATAAAAAGCCTCGGTTATTTGAATCTTTAAGCTTTGTATAATACTGTTTTTTACAGCTAACGATTGCTGTTCTCCTGGTATGCGCCACCATGGCGTACGCCTCAGCGCTCCCTGACGGCGGAATAATAAAAAAATTAGATGAGGCTGCAAAATCGCTGGACGCGGCGCCTCTCTCAGAAGGATTGCAAGGTAAGACTGTGCGCCACCATGGCGTATGCCTCAGCGCTCCCTGACGGCGGAATAATAACAAATTTTGATGAGGCTGCAAAATCGCTGGACGCGGCGCCTCTCTCAGAAGGATTGCAAGGTAAGACTGTGCGCCACCATGGCGTATGCCTCAGCGCTCCCTGACGGCGGAATAATAAAAAAATTTGATGAGGCTGCAAAATCGCTGGACTCGGCAGCTCTCTCAGAAGGATTGCAAAGTAAGACTGTGCGCCACCATGGCGTACGCCTCAGCGCTCCCTGACGGCGGAATAATAAAAAAATTTGATGAGGCTGCAAAATCGCTGGACGCAGCGCCTCTCTCAGAAGGATTGCAAGGTAAGACTATCATATCAGCATGTTTTCTCAGCAGTTCATGTCTGCCAAGAGTAACAAAGAATTTTTTAAAGATATTTCGTCCAGTCAACAAGCATTATTTTATTTATGTTAGCAGTTGTTACCAATATTGGTATTCAAGAAATAAGTTATTGTATTGTGTCTGTTCTTTCAGCTGAAGAATCAGGGCGTCGGCTACCACGTGGGGGCCACTACGGGCACGGCGGCGGCGGCGGCTACGGTGGAGGCGGCGGCTACGGCGGCGGCCACCATGGAGGCCATGGCGGTCATCGTGGCGGCCATCACTGGGGATAGTAACTTGATAGATATTGTTCACGACTTGATATTGAATAAAATTTAAGAAATAAAGTATAATGCATCACCAATTTATGTTGTTCTCTACTCTTTTTAAGGCAAATGTTTAACAGCTGACCATAAAGTGACGAAATACTTTATAAGACGAATTGGGAGTATATATATTAAATAGGTGTCCTAGGACACCTATTTAATATACTCCCATATAGTGCCGCAGTACTAGCTAGTACTGCGGCACTATGTACTACATATATAATTATTTGCTAATTGTCTAACTTTTTAAATTAACATGCAGTCAGTTTAAAAAGTTAGACAAAAGACTTGTTAGATGTCTATTAACTGATGGATTAATTGCAAATCGTAAGGGTAAAGGATAACCGTCACACCAATCACATAATACAGGATGGAAATTTGAAATTGTACATGAAGGGCATTTTGTAATATACATACAAGAACGGTAGCAAACGTTTTTATAAAACTGTATAATTTTCAATCTACTTTCAAATACATTCACAGTAATAAAAATAATAAACAAGTATCAGTAGGAAAATGGCTATCCTTATTTTTAGGCTTCCGTACCCAAAGGGGAAAACGGGACCCTATTACTAAAAACGCCTTAATTGAGACATTATGAATAGTGTTTATGGGGATATTCTTAGTTTTACCAGACCCCCGACACTCCTTACAAATTCACCGAGCTAACAGTCTAGTACTACTACTGGCGCACCGGCCTGTCCGCACTGAGTTAATACGAATCAAGCGCGACAAAAACAACGCTATACGTAAGCAACCTAAGTGTTTCTCTTTCACACCTACTATCGCTTGGCTGGGAGACGCGAAAAAAACGGAAGGAAAACCAAACAATCTCCGATTTTTATTCGTGTAAGTGCTTTTTTTGCATCCATACACAAAACTATAACGAACCATTTTGTTTTAGGTATATTCATATTGTATCATAGGCAAAATATAGAATTTTAATGAAATAAATTATTTTTCAAAAAAAACTAATAGATACTACCTACAAGTAGTACTTACTATATACATATTTATCTGCTACCTATTAGACTTGGCTGGCACCGACTTCAAATATATGAGTGGGTAGCGCTTATGATAATTATATTAATTTATTTTTTACTTTTGAGTGCCATTTGTGGTTTTGAAGTCGGTTTAGTTTTTTTTGAAAAATAATTTATTTTACCCTTATTAGTGAAAAACCAGTTTTAATTAAATTAATTCAAAAAGTTTTTAAAGACAAGCTTTTATGATCTAGAAGCCACATCATGACGAAGTTTAAAACGGGCTATCACAATTAAATGCATGTACAAAAAAATTTCATGTCTGTCCTATATCTCTGTTGAAGAGTTCCCTCGCCGGAAGTCAATCCTGGGTGTATCTGCCATGTCATGATGGAATTTAGAACAGGCTATTATGGTTAAATCCATTTACGAAATGTTGTGTCTGTACTATTCAACGTTGAGGAGTTCCCTCACCGGAAGTCAACCCTGGGTGAAGCAGGTGAAGCAGTCGAATACAAACCTCCACCTTTAGAAAGTTGGTTACGAAAAAAACAAGAACCGACTTGAAGATTAAACTTATATTTTTTGTTTTTGCTATTTTTTTCAAAAACTACTGAATGAATTTCGATAAAATTTATATTTATATACCACCTTTGAAGTATTACCTACCAATCAAAAAAAGAATCATCGAAATCAATGCAAAATTGGCGGAGAAATCGCGTAACAAACACACAAAAAAGAAAAAAAAAAAAACATACCGTCGAATTTTAAACCTCCTCCTTTTTGAAGTCGGTTAAAAAGAGATAGGCAGACCTCCGTCAGTCAGGTCAGGTCCTGGTCAGCTCCACCGTCTTCTGCCGTTCTCCGTCTTTTTCTCAATATGTTTCGTCCATATGTCAAAGTCAAATAGTCAGCCGGCCTGCTCTACCTCTGTAAATCAGGTCGTCGTCGTCATCTAAAAAGGTCATAACAACCTCAAATAACATCAATTGATTGCACATATAAAATAAACATTTGAATCTCACTCATTAGTCATTCGCAGCGAGCGGTGACAACCGAGTGACGCAAGCACGGCATTGCCCATTTTTTACCGATGCATTGCGGGTGACGACAAATTGGCGGGGGGTGGGAGTGTCGCTTCTTTACGTAGTAATAGTTTTACTCTATGTTTAAGTCAAATTTAAATTAGATACTTATTAGTCATATTAGGCTAGATTGTAATTATAATCGCGGGACTTTTTTGAGACATGTCATTATAAAACCATCAGGGAGACGAGTCTGAGCAGCCGCTCAACTGCTGTCTCTCTCTAGATCTATGTGCTCCATCTTAGGAAACATCATCGCTTCACATCAGGCGAGATAGTGGCCAAACATAACCTACTCGTTAACGTATTCACAAAGGTCAGTAACTTCACAATTAGGATAATGAAGCAACAGTCATTAATATTTTGAAGCAAATGAGCATTTATGTAGCCACGGCGTTTAACCTTTATGTTTATGAATCACTTTTCAATGAAAAAAATGTAGGCACCGCAAGAATCCGCAAGACAAATTATAGGTTTGCTTGCAAGCGTTTAGCCTAGCGAACATGGTTAAGTAGGTAGATTGATATAAAGCACTATCCTCACCAGCCCATTACGTTCCCACTGCTGGGACACGGACCTTCTCTCATAGAGAGAGGATGGGCGATAATCCACCACGCTGGCCCAGCTCGGGTTGGTGGATGTCACATGTCCTTGAATTTTTGTGATCAATTCTTGGACATGCCGGTTTCTTCACGATGTTTTCCTTCACCGTTTTTAAAGCGAGTGTTAAATCCGCACATAAATTTAAGAAAGTTAGTGGTGCGGGGCCAGCGGGATTCGAACTCGGGTGCGTTGGTTCGAAAGTCGCACTTGCTCTGAGCTACACTCGCTCACCTCGCTCATGAAACACTATGAAAACGTGAAATGTGTAGTATGTATGAGTTGACCCTACTTCACTGAAGCAGTATGCGGAGAAAGCTCTGTTTTGAAGCGATTCAAAACGTAGACCAAAAGACATCAACGCGCGCCCTTTTCGGTTATTTCAGCAAATATTAGAAACTAGCTGTTGCCTGCGACTTCGTACGCATAGTGAAGTAAGCGCAAGCTCTTGCTTTCGTCCCGCTCCTATCCAGATCACGTCCTTTTCCGATACCATTACCGTCCCACTTCTATCCCTATTATATCCCGTTACCGACCCCTCCTAAGCCGAAACCCTCCCACTCATATCCCGTTACCATCACCCTCCTATCCTGTTACTGACCCGCTCCAATCCCGTTAAGTCCCTCTCGTATCCCGTAACCATCGCGCTCCTGTCTCAATCCCGTCCTATCTCGTTGTAGCCTAGGACTCAACAAAACATTTTTTAGAAAACGGCCTGTCAACCCATCATTTAGCTCTCAAGACAAGCAAAAAACCAGTTTAAGCTGAGCCTTGTGCACTAAGGGTCTGTTCCGAGGTTCAACTTATAATGTACATATATATTTTTTCCTAAATTGCGTCATAACTTCAATATTCCTGGACCGATTTTGATGAAAATGTGTAGCACAGGACTCCACAAAACGTATTTAAAAAAAACTGCATCCATATTAGTGCCTTAGTTTCTGAGTTTATACCGGACAGACAGACAAACATTTAAAAACTGTATTTTTGGGTTCTGTTGCTACAATATACTTCAAAAAAAGTAGATTTAAAAAAAATCTTTAATGTACAGTAACCACCTCGTTATAGTTATATAGATATAGACTAGCGATACCCCAGCTTTGCACGGGTACAAATAGGAATATATTATATGAAGCTATAATTCTATACTAAACCTTTCTCAAATATATACTAGAAGTGGGTACTAATTGCAAATGAACAAACAAAGCGACAACCGACTTTATCTATTTGATGTTTAATTACTAATAAAAAACCGAGGTACCAAAACACATAAAAAAAGGAAGCTCGTTTTTAAACCTTAGGATTATTAGCTATGGATTATGTACCTACTTATTGTTTTTGTGGTTTGAATGCAAAATACAGGGAAAACCTTATTTACCTAAAGACACCTAAGATAACATGTAATGTGTACTTTTAAACGAGTAGTAGTGGATATAAAATAATGTTCGTCATTTGAAATTATGAGCAGTAATGGTGAAATATCAATAAAAGTACCTAAGCTTTGAAAAATACTCTAGAAATTATAACTAACTTTACCACCTTGGAAAATTATTTTTGTGTAGATAAGGAGCGAAGCTTTTGTCGGAGTAAATAATTGTCAATGGTATAATTACTGCTCGTACATATACTAGGACACTTTTTTTTTATCATTCATTTATCTGACACTTGTTCTATTAAATATTCTGTAGTGTGGTGGTGTATAAGAAACATAATACATATTGTCAAAAACTAACACAAAATATTGTAACAAAAGTTCTAAAAAAAATGCTCCTCAGTTTCTTGCCGTATCTTCTGAGTAGTGGTTCTTTTTCTGATACGGTGGTAGAGTCATTGATATAATTGACGTTCATAAGTGTGTCTGTGATGCCAATATTGAATAAAGAACTTTTGATCGATTGGTTGATTGTTGCGGTTTGCTAAAACTTGTGAACAGTACTGCATCTACTGTTCTGTGGTATGTGATGTACCTACCATTGGGAAAAGTATAATGACCATCAAAATAATCTTTGAGATCCCATACACTTCTATCCAAAAATTGTATCGGCAGATCAAATTTAGTAAATGACCACGAAATCGAATTGCCGCACCTCACTCTTCCGTGGTCCATATCCATATCCAGATTCTAAATAATTAGGAAGAAGAAAAATGATATTGCTCGGGCAGGGATCGAACTTGCATCTTTGGAATACCATCAAGACGCCTTAAGACTTTCGCCTAGCATGCGCTGATGCAGTCAATATCAGAAAAATGAGTCTACTTTGGTGATCATTTACTATTTTTGGTGATCATTTACTATTTTTTGGTGATTAATTTTTTTTTATTTGATGATAATTTTTGGCGATCGTTTACTTCTTTTGGCAATATAAAGTTATTTTTGCCGTTACATTTTAAGTGATCTGGTGATTAGTTAAACATAAGCCTATACCATAATTAGGCGCACCGCCCGCCGTGTGCTTTTCTTACCGTATAAATAAAAAGAGATACAATCACAAAACTCATAAAAAATTGACTTAATCATTTTATTCGCGAGATTACGTATTTTTTGTGATTCCCCAAACCGCATCGCAAGGCACGACTCTTAGGCTAATGAACTTTTATGCTCACAAAAAAATTGTATATAAACAAAATACATAACTGAGAGTAATAATTCGGTAGGTGGGTAATAGGTAGGTTAGTGATTTATGACGGACACAAACGTTTAACGAAACAAACGCAAAAGTGAATCGCCTTGACTTCGGTTAAGGCCATTAAAGAAGAAACCAAAACCTGAATGATATTATACAATACCTAAGTATTAGATGGGCTTTAGAAAGATGATTCTAGTGATAAGCTGATAATTGGATCCATGGTCCAAGTAGGGCGTTGTCACTTTTGAATCGTTTTGCACACGAGTTCCAACAAGTTGACATTTTAAATGACAGTATAAGAACCATTGTTACGAATTTGAATTTATTTCTCAACTAGCAGTTGCCCGCGACTTCGTTCGCGTGGACTATAGTTTAACGCGGATGTATAGACGTTTTTTGTAGATTGTGTAACATAACACATGTTATTTCCAAAAATACCATACTAAAATATTACTTGTAGGCATTTCGTAGTCTATTCAGCGTTTCAAATTTATACTAATTTTACCTTTTGTCTGTCTTCCTCACTTAAAGAAGCTAAATATCAAAAAAATATTGGACCCGTATTCGTTAATTTTTAATTATTTAAATTAATTCTGAGTTTCAAGATTCTAGGATAATCTAATAACTTTTTTCCATACTAACTTTGCCCCCAATTTAACCCCCCCCATAAGTAGATTTTTCAAAATTTTGATAGCCTATATTAGAATCAGGATTTAATTAAACAAATTCTTGGAAATTTTATCAAAATCCGTTAAGTAGTTTTTAAGTTTAACGCTTTCAAACAAACAAACAGACAAACAGACAAAAATTTAAAAAAACTGTTTAAATATGTTCGGTTACTCATACTCATTTTAAGTCGCCCTGGTTGTTTTTTTTTCGAATATCTTCCAGGTACAGATTTTTTAGTTCTACGATTTTATTATATGTATAGATAATTACCTGGCGTTTTGGTGTGAGACTGTAGGCTTACTATTATAATTATAAAATAAATAAATGCGTATGCTTATCATCTATATTATATATTCATATTATAAATATAGTGCATAGTATTATTTGTCAGATGTATAGAGTAATGATAGAGATGGAGATGGAGGAAAGGATGATAGAGTTGAGTTTTTGATTAATTTACTAGCTGTACACCAGTCTACAAATTTTTGCATTTTCTTAGCTGAGCCGAAATGTGTTCCTCACTAATCCCAAATCAAAAAATCCCACAAACATGGATGTAAGGTACGGATAGAATGAAAATAAATTTCCAGTATTATGTTATTAATATAAAAATATTTAAAGCAGGTACAGCGATTTAAAGAACTTTGCTGTGGTGGTATCGTTTAGTCCTGAATGTGGCGGCGACAAAACTGTTTAAAATGAGAATATAAAATAAATAATATTCGATGAAGAATTAATAATATTTCCAACAAAAATACCAGGTGAGCAGAAGCTCAGAGGAGGTTAAAGATTGTTATATATATAGCTATTTAAACAAAAGATGTTAATCATTTCAAAAGGTAACGCAAGGTAAGGTAGGTAGGGGTTTTCATTGCGTTTCAGTTTTAAGATGAATTTCCACAACGTCACGCCTGTATCTATTGCATTCCTTAGGTAGGGGTTTTGAATAACAGCAATACCAACGTATCGATAAGTAAGGATTTAATATAATTATTATTTCCTTTAGGAGCTGTAGACATGACTATATTAAAAACAAAGAGCTAACATGTGTAATATAAGGTAATAATCTAAGGTCACACAAGTAAGTATTTCATTACAATGTTAGATACATAGATAGATAAACACTTTATTATTCACCTTAAACATAAAAATTTAGTACAAGTTGAATGTTTACAATGGTGGAACAATGGGCGGTACTGTTTTTAGTTAGACCGTTCAAAACTCGGTAAATTTTTTGATTATTTAACAATAGGTTCAGGTAGGAATACTTAACGGATGAATTAAGTATATAAAATCAAATAATTTATGTCGGATGAATAAGGAATTGAAATCAGTTCAATTAGGTTTTTTTTTTCGTAAGATGAGCCGTCATAGGATGAGTACGGCAAAACATAACCCATGGAATTCTATGTCTAGAAAATACTCACTTTCAAAATACTGCCAACAGCATTCAAACGTTATTGAAGGAATCACTGTGAAACGTGAAACAACCTACACACCTAGCCTACACCTGGCCTAGCCTAGTTACGTTGATAACCTATGTTATAGTTAGGTATTACGTATGTATTCACATCATAAAAACTGACCACAAACTGTTGAAGGTATTTCATGTACCTACCTAGTATGTATGTGACATAGTAACAGAACTAAAAACGGATAAGTCATATGTCCACGGACTAGAAAACCCCAAGTTTAGTACCTATTTTGATAAAAATTATGGCTTAAATATTTTACCAAGATTGCGATCTAATATTTACTATTTGTCAAGAAATGCAAGAAAACAACAAACAGATTACCGCAAAAACTTAAATAAGCATAACTTCTGGTATATTCAAAGATTTTTTAAGCTAGAAAAAAATATTTCGGAAAAGAATGATTTGAAAAGATGCAGGAAAGAAAATGCATTCTCAGCATAGATAAACTATTCTATTATTCTGGGAATGGTGGTGGGTCCATAGTCCTCTTAGTTACCAATTCCCTAGTTATAGGAAATCCCTAAGGTCATCTCTCTCCCGTGTGGGTTTGTTGCCGACCATGGAGTCAGAGTAGGAGGTAGGTATAGACCGCCTGAAGCCCGCCGACATGGCCTAACGATTGCTGCCCTAAGACAACAACTGAGACCCACAGCGATGGCATTAAGTGCCCTCTGAGTATGGTAACGCTCATTTGTAAACACCACAGAACAGGTCACCCATTCAAGTGCAGTATAAAGTGCCCTCTTGAAGTAGTGATCAGTTGTAAATACCACACAAAAAGTCCGTCATTCGAATGGCGATCGCAACAAACGTTGCTGAACCTGGCAGATCTCTTACGAACAGCTAGGCGAGCTACGCTACGAACGCTACTCTAGAACTATGCTATGAATGTACCTAATGAATGGGTTAGATAACTTAGATAGCTTTCTTAGATTAGATTAGATAACTCGTTATTGTTTCACCACCAGAAAACATAACAACAAAAATAAAAATAACAAACTTAAAACTAAAGTGTTAAGTACAATAGGCGGTCTTATCGCTCAAAGCGATCTGTTCCAGACAACCTTTGGATGGAGAGGACTTAAATAAACTGTAAGAGACGGGGGTGTCAACATAAATGACATAATGACCTTACTAATCCGACTAATATTATAAATGCGAAAGTTTGTAAGGTTGGATGGATGGATGTTGTTACTCAATCACGCAAAAGCTATTGAAAGGATATTGATGAAATTTGGTATGTAGGTACTTTAGGTTCTGGAAAACGACAAAGGCTATACTTTTTATCCCGGGAAACCGCGGGTGAAACCGCGGGGCGCAGCTAGTATTCTAGTGTTCAAGGATACGAATCCACTTAACAACCATTAGTTCGAGAACGAAGAAACAAAAATGTAATATGATATTTATCCGACTTTCTCCGTCCATAATTATCTCATTTTATACGTATTTCATAACTCCACCTACATAATGGTCATTCACTTTCATCATATAGCCTTGACCGTGGCCGTTAAGTCGACCGGAGTGGGGAAAGGCTTTCTCTTCGTTCTCATAATATGAACCAGATATGGTCATTCGGTGTATTACGTTTATCTGAACAACATTGTTGGGTGCTTGGAAAATGATCGTGAGTGTTTACTTTTTTTTATTATATCACACTAATACTATAAATGTGAGAGTTTGTATGTAAGTATGTTTGTTACTTCTTCACGCTGTAACTGCTCAACGGATATAAGTGAAATTCGGAATCTAAATAGCTTATACCCTGGATTAACACATATGCTTGTTAGTTTTATGGTACTGAGTGATGAGATGAGCATGTCGTTCACCTGATGGTAAGCACCACGCCTGCACATAACAATTGCAGTGCCACTCAGAACTTTTAATACCATAAAAAGCATTGCGTAGCATTGCACTCATCAAAAAAAATCTCTTTAATCATTTTGGCATCACAGACGCACTTATGAACGTCAAAATATCACAATGACTCTACCACCGTATCGGAAAAAGAACCACTACTCAGAAGATACGGCAAGACACTGAGAGGCATTTTTTTTAGAGATTTTGTTAATTTTTTTTGGGTTTTTACAATGTTATGTTTATTATGTACCAGTTGGTTACTTTACAGAAGTGGAATGTTCCAAGCATCTTTGTCTTCTATGTAATTACGAACAGTGTAGTATGCTTGTCTCATTAGAACATTCTTAACGCGTAATTTGAATTTACTTTCTGTGAGCTCCGTTATACATTTTGGAATTTTATTATAAAAACGTACGCAATTGCCCATAAAGGACTTACTCGTTTTAGTGAGTCTATACCTAGGTACAGCAATCCTATCATTATTTTTAGTGTTTATGTTATGATGGTCACTATACACCCCGAGACATCAGATATTAAGTCTCTTATGCCCAGTAATTTCGCTGGCTACAATACCCTTCAAACCGGAACACAGTAATGCTTGCGACTACTGCTTAGTGGCAGAATAACTGGCATAGCTGTGGTACCAACCCAGACGGCCTCCCGCATACGAGAGACTTACCTAAACTTTAAGTAACTTTTAGTGGAAACTTTTACGAGGCTACTTATTATCCCGGGAAACCGCGGGTAAAACGGGGGGCGCAGCTAGTTTGATCACAATTTTGATTGAAACTTTTGCGCATTTTCGTTCCTGTAGAAAACTATCTGAGTTTTGATTTATTCTCATATATTTACAACTAATTGTCTCAGGGTGACGAGCGCAGTGCAGCGCCGCGCATGATTTTGCAAAACAAAGTTCTGGGTAGTGCTGTTATTGTTATGCTGGCATTATTGTTGGGCTGGCGTATTACTTACCATCAGGCAAACGACCAGCTCGTCTCGTCATTCTGTTAGAAAAAAAACATATTTTTATTTTTGTGTATCTCTGTCTTTATTAGTGTTTATGTTATTACAAGTGACTGATATTTCCGTTTTTTTAAATATTACCCAATTCAAATGACACGTAGGTACAATTTATTAACGATCATTAGTCATTTTATTTCTAGTGTTTATGTTTTTATTTATATAACTAATGCCAGGTTTAACTCTAATATCTGTCTTCTATAAACTCTACCTTCTTCGGAACCTTGCCTAAAGGGACTCCTTTTAATAATATATTTTAGTATTATATTTTTTAAGGTTTTTAGTTTTAGTGTCATGTTATTAATTGGTATTATAACTTAGATATTTAAATAATTGTCAATAAATTTATATAACTCTACCTTATAATAATATTCTGCGGCCAAGTAGTAGTGCAAGCTATGTTTTACTGTGTGGCATTGTAGCCAGAGAAATGACTGGGCATTATCTAGCTCTAAAATCAAATCTAAATCTAGCGGACGTATTTTCAAAGCACTGGTAGTCAGTTTTCGCATTTCTTTTCAGCACTCAGACTTCAATTTGAGTATAGGAAAGAAATGGGTAAACATACTTACCTGTTTTTCAAAGTCATGTTAACATAAGTTACAATTTTTAACATATTTTATTTGTATCATGTGTTTATGACCCTTAAAAGTGCACTTTTGTGCCTATTTAATAAATGATATTTGACTTTGACTTTTGACTGGTAGAGTCAATTTTCGCATTTCTTTTCTGGGCTCGGACTTCAATTTGAATACGGGAAAAAAAGGTAGACACGTATGCCGTTTTTTTTTCAAATTCATGATATTTTATGTTACAATTTTTAAAATATTTGAATTGATTTGTACGATGTGTAGGTATAAGGTTTAAAAGTGCATTTTTTATGCCTATTTAATAAATATCTTTTGACCTTTAACATTAGATATGCATAATGAGACTTAATAGCTATCGAGCTTATATTGACGTTCATAACTCCATCCAAAGGTTGACTGGAAGAGATCGCTTTTAGCGATAAGTCCGCCCATTGTACTTTAGTTTTTAAGTTGTTTTCATGTACTTACTGATTATTTTTGTTTAAAGTATTGTGTATTGTATAAAGTGGGTGTGTGATGCCAAAACTGAATAAAGAGATTTTTATTGATTTATTAAGCACATTGCAGTGCCGCTTACCATCAGGCGAACGACCTGCACGTCTTTTCAGTCAATTACATAAATATGTATCATCATCATCATCATCATCATCATCAGCCCATCAATTTCCCACTGCTGGGACACGGGCGTACTCTCATAGAGAGAGTATGCGCCTTAATCCACCACGCTGGCCCAGTGCGGGTTGGGGGATGTCGCATGTCCTTGAATTTTTGTGACTAATTCTTGGACCTGCCGGTTTTTTTTATGATGTTTTTCCTTCACCGTTCTTTTTTAAAAGTATAAATATTTAAAATGTATACCTAAGTAATATTTAGTAGGTACCTACTACTGCATTGTACCTAACGCTAAGAGACGATGACTAACTATATAGGTAGGTACCTACATTATAAACTGTGAAATTGAAAATAGTCGACTTAAGATTGCAAAGTTAATAATTGCTTATTGATGTTATGGATGTGTGGATGGAGGAAAATGCATGTAATAAATAACATTAAGTGATCTAATCTCGATGCAGGCATTATCAAGTGGTAGCAAATAATATACCTACGCTGTAAACAGTTAAGTGTGTAGGTAACAAGTAATCTAAATGGCTATCAATTTGCAGTAGGTATTTTATAAAACCATTGTACTATTAAGTTATTGCTTTTATTAATAATTGTATCTATCCATGGAAAGCTAGTGTGGCTCAGTGAAAGCACATGGGACTTTCGATCCGACGCACCCGAGTTCGAATCCCGCGGGCCCCGCATCACTGACTTCCTTGAGTTATGTGCGGATTTAACACTCGTTCTAAAAACGGCGAAGGAAAACATCGTGAGGAAACCGGCATGTCCAAAAATTCATCATTAAAATTCAAGGACATGTGGCCAAAGCGCCCTGGACCAGCGACAGCGTGGTGGATTACAGCTCATACACTTTCTATGAAGGAAGGCCCGTATCCCAGCAGTGGGAATGGGATGCAATTGAGCAATGAGACGAGCAAGTTTGCTTTATGGTAAGTGCCACGCTTGCCATCCAGAATTTTTATTTCTAGGTTTAGGCATTCAAAGTATTGCGTAACAATGTATTGCAAACTGCGCACCTTTTTAGATTCTCCGATTTAGCAACGAACGGCGCAAAATCATTTTTGTTTTTTAACAAGCTTTTCCTCAAGCTGCCAACAATATTTATTGACCGTATATTTATTATTGTCGAATTATGACGGCATACATTACAGCCTTCTACCGGTAGGGCGTAATCTAAACACGTAATTATATTTTTTTTTTTAATTAATTAACAGTACAGCAATTTGCAAGGGTCGAAAAAGGCATTTCAAATGTTCCTATACCTACCTGTCCTTTTTTCGTGTCAGGCAGGACGTTTAATTTTTTTGCATCCACGGTCCGAATTAAATCGTGCTAAATTGTTTTTTATTGTTATAGATCGCAATAGCAATGAGCTTATTGTCAGCTTGGATAGTAGAGAGTGCAGTTCTGGACCCAGCGCTTTACTTGGCTCCGAGCCCGCCTTTAGTCCTGACGAGTGACAGCATCCCGCCTGGAGAGATGTGGGGGCGGTCTGTGGAAGCAAGGACTGAAAGGATTGCGAGAGACGTCGCTCAAATTGTACAAAATAGTAAGTCAAAAAACAAAATAGACACTTTGGCAGTAGGTACGAAAGAAATACCAGCAACGCCGACATTGACGCGAGAGAAAAATGAAAAAGTACATACCTACCTAAAAATAATACTTGCTTTTTATTTTTTAGAGATAACCATCTTCGAATACAATTAAATAGTGAATCTTGTTTATCGCAACGACACATTGGCGTATATACCTGTTTTTTTAATGTATCTGAATGACGAGACGAGCTGGTCGTTTGCCTGATGGTAAGCAATTCGCCAGCCCATAACAATAACAGCACCACCCAGAACTTTGTTTTGCAAAATCCTGCGCGGCGCCGTACTGCGCTCGTCACCCTGAGACCATTAGCTGTTGAGTCTCATAATGTCCAGTATTTCGCTAGCTACAATGCCCTTCAAGCCGGATGTAATGCTGTCACAGTAATGCCTGTTATGGTAATTAAGTAACATATTTATTTCTTCAGCAGAAAAACCAACAAAACCAGTTGCAGTGGAAAGCCGAATGTTCTGGCCACGCTTCAGCTCGCCACAACCAGCCCTCGGCGTCCACATTCCTCTGACGTTCAGCCTCTCCGGATCCTACGGGAAAGTGTCCTCCGTACCAAGCGTCATTGGCAACACTTACACGAGCGTCGCTGGACTCGGAACCAGCTTAGGATCTGGAATAAGCTCTGTAGGATCTAGCCTAACTTCAGGTCTCTTCGGGAAGTCAGCAGTGGCTAGTGTGTATGGGAGAACGGCCCTAGCTGGTAGCAGCTATGGCACGTATGGAACCAGTGCTGTGAGGGTGTATGGTAACGATAATGTGGCTTCATGGAGCGGCTGGGGGAATGGCAAATGGGGGCATTATGGGAAGGGGTAATTAATGTAGGATTAAGCTGAATTTTAAGATATGTTAATCCGTACCCTTCAATTAAAATTATATTTTTGTTAGGCATTAGTTCAGAATACTATGCGAAAATGATAATGTTTTTCCTAGACACGCAAAAATACTTGATTTCAGTTTCTACCCCTTAAGTTATTAAAGGCCATTCTTAGGAAGGGTCTATCTTAGGAAATGAAATAACGAAATAATGATCTGTTTTCATAAGAATGTATGTAACTAAGATTAGAGTATTGAGTATACCTACTTGTCGTATATTATATGTAGGTATACTTTACTTCGACTTAGCCTAGGTAATTCCCATAACGTCTTCAATAGGTAGTGGTACCTTCAATAGGTAGATACTTAGATAAGTTTAACTAGTAATTATATTTATATTAAGTGTATTTATTACCTATTGAATGTGTATAATTAAGTAGCCTCTGATTTATGAACTTCTTGATAAGTTATTATTTATGATGAAACTAATGTATATAAAGGTAGGTATCCCTACGTACATTTGTTGTTATTACTTTGCATAACTCATATCACGTGAGTATATATAGCATCGGATTCCAAAAGGGCATTCAATACATAGGTGACGTTCCATACTAAGTATTAAAAACACATTAATATACCTACCTGTCTACATACTAAATTAAAGAAACTTATAGATATATACCTATTATGTATGTGTCTATATTTGGCCATTATCTCGCCTGATGTTAAGTTTCGAAGATGGAGCACATAGACCTAAAGGAAGACGGCAGTTGAGTGACTACTGAAACTCATCTCCCTTTTGGTTGACCAAACATCCCGAAACACGACGTGTTTGTCTAAGCAACGTAGTAAGTGTACCTACCTAGGTATATTACAATTTTCTTGTCTTAGCCCTTTAAGATTAACTTTTATTAATCGATGTGTCCCATGATTGTATTTTGGCATCTATTTGACAAGGCTATGTATAAACGCGCTTAAATAAGGAACTAATGAGGAAGTAAGGAGATTTTCCCTAATGATAACTCTGTCACAATATATATAAATATAATAATAAATATTATATTTATGCATATTAACTTCGCGTATTTCTTTTGTAGGTATAAGTACCTCTGTGTTGTGTAGAAATAGCAACTGATGTCAGTGTGTCATCGTAGGTTATGATGCATAATTTGCCTGTCGGAAGTACCGTCATGTATCAAATAAATGATTCTATATGCATTAGATGTACTTAACTACTTTAATTTGATGGGCTATTTTATTTCCATAATTTATATTGAACTATTAGAATTATTCATGTTATTGGAATAATGTAATAAGCAGGCAGAGTAGGTAATTCAATGTAGGTAGGTATCACTTTACAGTAAACTGTGCAATATGTAGTATAAGTACTTACCTAAAATCTCTAAAACAGGTCAAATACAATTTAGACTCGTGGTAGGTATCTCGTATGCGGGAGGCCGTCTGGGTAGGTACCACAGCTTTGCCAGTTATTCTGCCGCCAAGCAGTAGTGCGCAAGCATTACTGTGTTCCGGTTTGAAGGATATTGTAGCCAGCGAAATTACTGGGCATATGAGACTTAATATCGGATGTCTCGGGGTGATGAGCGCAATCCAGTGCTCGCAATACTTTTTATGGTATTAAAAGTTCTGGGTGGCACTGTAATTGTTATGAGCAGGCTTATGATATGTTATGCTTACCATCAGGAGAACGACTTGCTCGTCTCATCACTCAATATCATAAAAAAAGGCGAAGTCATCGAGATTTTTATAAGAATTCCTGAAACTATGCCTAATCAAAGATTACACGTATTTGCAATTTCCCATAAATTAACAATAGAAATCAATTACGAATCAACGTTAGAAAGACCATTGTCCGATGCCGGAACAGCACGAAATCCATTGCTGTTGCCAATCATGTGTCAGCCTTAACTACCCAGCATCCTGTACAAACCCAATTTATACAGTAAAACTCGTAGCCAGCGCTCAGTTAGGAAAATGCTGGGCGCTGTGATACTTCTAGCACTCCTGCCCGCATTGGCCCAATGTGCAGGGGAAGGTAACATACGCTTGCTCGAAGATGAAGTCGCTGCAGCACTGAAAGCCTGCTCCGAAACCGATAACACAACCCCAAACGACAAAGGCGTTCAGCGACAAAAGCGCTTCGCTGATAACGCTCCAAGAATAGACGACGGCGCCAAATCCGAAACAAACCAATACGGTCATGAGAGGAGAAATATCAGCGACATGAAAGACCAAGTATCTGTCCTAAATGCTACGGATCTTGACTATGATGGTTATGGAAGTGGCAATGCAGGGGAAAAGCTTTTTGATACAGTGCCTAGAGCAGCAGCAGGTGGGAGTTATTCGAATATGGATGCAAATGGAACTAACAGAACTAGACGAAGCGAGCCGTTGTTCAATCAACCGGATAATGATCAAGTAACGTATACTATACCTACCTGTAAGTAGAATATACCCACCCGTACTAAAGTAAAACATAGGTACGTTTTATTTATTATTTATTATAAATTGCGCAAAAAACCGCATTATTATAATAAATCCATTAAATTTTGCGCACACGCTGGTATTCAGTTATTCACTCTCGCGATGCCGATGGATTAATCTAAACATAAATGAATAGAGGACATTACTGATAAACCCTTCATTACCAAATACTAAGAAACAATTATACTTTCAGTGCCTGAGTCAATGTGTGTTCGCTAATTTACAAGTGGTAAGTACCTACCTACCTAAACACTTTTCATTACTACATATAAGAATTGCAAATAATGATGTGATATATAAAGATGACAAGTGACAAAGGTATTCATTGCTAATGCATCATTAGGTCGATTCGAGAGGTATTCCCCGAGAGGCGGAGCTGTGGAACAAAGTGCAGTCCTCGGTGACGTCACAACAGTCAAGGACTGCTCTGAAGGATCAGATCAGTGCTTGTTTCCAGGAGTTGCAATCGGGTAAGCCAATCAATACGGGATCAGTAGACATTTTGATAGGTTTGCCGTCTTTCGTAACGATTCGGTCGAATTCAACAGCAAGCCAGAACAGGTGACATCTCTCATATCGTTAGCAAATGAATAACATTGAATGTCTAAATAGGGAATATACAGTTTACCATAGTAAGTGTTGATACTAAACCAGCTGTTACTACTGATAGGGCCATGGGCGTACCCAGCATTTTCTAAGGGATGGGGCAGAAGTAAATAAACTAAGTAGTAGATAATCAAACATGCTTTGTATTTACTGACTGATACGTCTTATAAACTGCACTACACCTTAAGTCAATAAAAACCTGCGAGGGTTCTGGCTAAATCTAGCTAAAATTTCGTTTAAATTTGTTTTGTGCTTCCAGAACCCTCTTTCTATGCACACTCATCATACAGAGGTCGACGGTTTTCTGTCATTGTTGACCTTAACCAAGTTTTTATTCGTAAAGTAGATACTAAATGACCTTTCTATAGTGATTGCTCCACCTTGCCCCACCGTGGGTACGCCCATGGATAGGGCCATAATATGTCGGAACTTTACCACTAAGTTGACCAGGAAGCGATATAGCGAACCGCTCCGGCTTCGCACGGATGCAATTTACTAATGTGGTGTTTTTGACAACTTGATTACAAAACATAGAGAAGTTTCTCAACTGTACAAAAATGTAATTAGATTTTTATACATTTTTTTTCCTAGCCTATACTGTCACACATCTGGGGAAAGGCCTCCCCCAATTCCTTCCACCTGCACCTGTCTCGTACTGTACATATCTTCCGTAAAAAAATATCTTACAGTCAGTGAAAACCATATCAAGATCCGTTGCGTGGTTTAGAAGAGAGCGGAGAAACAGAAATGAGGACACGGGTAGCAACGTTGTTTTATACTATTTAGAGGTTTAAAAAAGAAAAGTGCACCTTTAGAAGTGCTTCATAATTGTAAAATACCTTAATTTTACGCAGAGGCTGAAGACAACGGCTGCTCATATTCAAATAAGCTAGAACGATGCCTGATGCTACGCTTCTCTGATCGAAAACCAGGGGGTCAAAAAACCAGCGATCGTCAAGCAGAAACTAAATCTAGTGCATCATTACTAGGATAGTATAGTAATTGTAAAATTTTATAAATATACCCACAACATTATATTGAAAAATTAAAAATGAATAATTTAATTTTTAATTTTTCAACATTATATTATGTACGAACTTTTATAATTCTATTAACGACTTATGGCTTGAAAAAATGGATTCTGATTGTACACGATTAAAATATTAGAAATAATTATGTAAATTCTATGCCTATACAAAATGTATATAAATAACTATTTAAATAGAAATAGGTAAAATTGCAACAGAATAAAGTCTGAACTAAAAAAATCATGTCTTTTATTTATCATATAAATATAAATTTTGGCTTTTTGTACAAATAATTATAAATAAAGTATTACTGGATAGCCAGGGTAGGAAAACGGTTGAGGGTGATATACCACAGGACCAAGCAAGCTCACGTTCTTGAGTTCGTGCGGAAAAATTTGTTTCGGCAGTGGGAAACGTTTTCGGACTGACCCCGATTCTACGAACTGTTATGGACAAGACAAATAAAACATTGTAGATGTATAACATAATATATCTACATGATATAAGACTCACTTGCGCCAACGCGATGTACGTCATATACGCAGGGTTGCTGGTAGTGACTGGAGAAGAAAAGCTTATGTCCAGCACTGGACTGAACTGATATAGGCTGACGATGATGATGATCAATTTTGATACAAAATAAAACAGTTTATGTACCTACCGCGATTTCAGTGGGCGCAAGTGGGCCATCTTATATAAATACATATTTAGGTAATAGAAATATAAAAATGTATACCTTATTGACTAAATATTCATATCAATGAAATAGGTAGGTACATTAAATTCAACTTTAAAATCTGGATATTTGCCACAAAGGGTAAAGTAATGATTTACCATGTCTCCAATGCTATTGTGAGTTTGTGACAATATACTTGTTATGTTCATTTATCATGATCCCGAGCAAGCTAGTGTAGTCATTTTTTATTGTTTCTTTCATTAAATCTCATGTAAATTAATTAGGTACGTATTAATATACCCGAAATATATGGAAAGATAAAAGAACTAATTACTTACTTTTATAACGGAAATTGCAAAAACACACAAAGCATAAAATATTTTTCTTGAGAAAATCATAGCCGTACAATCTATTTTATGGGTAATTGGTCACATTAACCATTTAAACCATTTTATTATAGCTGAATGACTGCTAATTCTAATCAACCTTTGCAAGTGGTATTAAGTTTATTAGGATGTATTTGAAAGTAGAGGCAATTACGATAACCATTTTTATGGTATCATTTAATGAACCATAAAAATATATTAATCGTTACATAGATAGCTTTAAACCTCACATAATTATGTCAAATCAAATCAAGTATTTATTTGCCAGAATACATTATTATTTACAATTAATTGTAGGTCTTACATTATTCATGTCAGAGTATTCAGCCTGCAAGCAAGCGTGCAGATATTTAATTTTTTATTTTTTTTTACGCTTAATCGATTAGATAGTGTTTGGCCACTATCTCGCCTGATGTGAAGCGATGATGTGGCCTAAGATGAAGCACATAGATCTAGAGAGAGACGGCAGTTGAGCGGCGGCTCAGACCCGTCTCCCCGATGGTTCACCGAACATCATCCCGAAACACGACTAGGTCGCTTGACGGCATGGCTTTGTTCGGTGGGTGGTATTACAACCACGGCCAGAGCCTACCACTCCAAAGCGCGTAAGCGGGATTCATCACGATGTTTTCCTTCACCGTTTTAGAGCGAGCGTGCAAAATCTGCACTTAACTATAAGTCATTGGTGGAGGGCCGAGTCGGGATTCGAACCCAGGTGCGTCGGATCGAAAAGCGCACGAGTCCCCGCTGAGCCACACTCGCTCTGAAATATAACCAGTTAATTCATACATGTCAACATATTAATATGAATTAATAGGGTTCAGCGAAAGCTCATGGGACTTTCGACCATATTTCGTACCCCAGTGGCTGATGATGCTTTTTTCTTGAACCACCACACTGCATTTCTGTACATTTTATGTGGTATTTCCTAATATTTTTCAAGACAAACACCTTACTCTGGACTATTTGTACGCGATTTTCACTGACCAATGTGCACCTCTGCGACATCTTATTCTTCTTTTCAGGATCGGATAGCAGAGTTATCATTTAACGAAGAAGCTATGTTGCCAGTTTCACTCACAAGCTTGGCATAGACAAGTGTGAAAAAGTAATAATTAATAATTTATTTATTGTCAACGATAATACTTTTCTTTTCATTACCATTTGTAAATAAAATAAAATAATTTAAAAAGGTTTGTTTTTATGTTGTACTATTAGTAAAAATAAATAGAATAAATTACTTAATGAGACGCAGGAGCCAATGTTTTCAACATCAAAGTATTAAATTGCAGAGGAGGCTTGTTGGAACACACTTTGGGTTGTGCTTGGATGTGCTTAGACCATCGGCAGACATGGAGCAGAGACTCCTTTTCTATGACTGACAGACGATCCTGAAATTAAAGTAAATGCAAAGTTTATATGACGCTTTTTTAATACTTCATAATTATCAAATTATACCGCAATCCATCATATGCATTCTGGTCCTTATCTAGGGTTCCCTGTATCTAGGGATACAAGAAGTTTGAGGTCAATGGTCCCACAATACCCAAACTTGAAACAAATACATACATTTGTTTTATGCCTAGTATTGGCAATTGAATATCTTACCTCTGTGGTTTTTTATAGCTTTTAACATTGTTTCTATATAACAGTTAAATCTCTGGTACTAACGTTTTTTTTTATAGAACTGAGTGATGGTACGAGCAAGTCATTCCACTGATGGTAAGCGCCACGCACACCTTGCTTATTTTGAGAATTGAATGATTAAACCTTTGCAGTAAAGAATGTCCCGCTTATTTTAGGCAAATAAATACTTACCAATAATGGGTAAAGCACATAGTATGCAGCAATATCAGTTACGGTTAATTGTTGTCCAGTTAAATAAGAGTTCTTTTCTAGAGCCTTATTAATATCCTGAAAAGTATAAACAACAAATTAAGCTAGTATATTATAACTATGATTATACAGTGTCATACAAATAGCAAACTGCACTAGCACAGTGCATTAGGTAATAGGTAGGTAAAGTTGGCATAGAAGTACTTACTACTTCTGTGGTAATAAGACTAATAAGGTATAGACCTAAGCTCGCCCAAGCAGCAGTTACACAATTTTTAAAAGTGATATTGATAAATTAAACATTCTAATGCACTTGACTCAAGTTATACATATACCATTATACACAGATTAGGCTTTGATGCTGGCAGAATATCGTCAAAACAATGATAAAAAGCTATACAAAAAGAAGCAGAAGACTCCATAATTTCTTACCTCTAAAAATCCTTTTGCAAAAGAAGGGTTTCCAGCAGCCTGGTTGGCATACATTGCTATGTGTTCTAACCACTGGTAGCTCTGCAATGCCTGCTCTTGACTCATCTTAGGATTACTCTTTACAGCTAGCCGTAAAATTATTGTGGCAAAACCTTCTACATTTTGCTTGTCTAGTACTGTTGTTAACACCTGGAGACAAGTAGGATGGATATATTATATATTGTAATATAATTTTATATATTAGTATATATAATAATTATATTATCTATTACATTGCTATTTCTTTAAGAGTTGCGAGGAGCGTATTAAGTTAGCAATGTGTGCTTTTCATCAGAGTAACAAGCTGAAAATAAATTATGTAGTTTACCCTATCGGTATTGTAGCAAACTGTTCCCACGGGTAGATTGTAATATTTTCCGACCATTTTGACAACATCTACGTTGCAGGCAGTCATTTTGCTAGCGATAAAGATTGTCTGTTAGTATGTTTTTTAATTCATTCAGAATTAATTTGATGCGACTCTTTTAAATTTAACTTTTAACTTTAACATAACCTAAAAAAACACTAACACTGACATCACAGAGTACACTTTTACTGACATTATAACATATGACAGATGCAATTTGTATGACGTGGGCAATATATTTTATCTGTGACGTGGAGATAGGAAAAATCACAGATAAAATATATTAGCGATGGGTCAAACCTTATAACTAGGGTAGTACAATAGCTGGTCTTATCGCTTAAAGCTTCCAGACACCCTTTGGATATGTCCAGTATTGGAAGAAAAGAAGTAGACGGTGGTGTATAATAATTCAGATAAAATATTTGTCTTTAGATCAATCATTTACTTTCTTATCTGTAATTAATAAATGTCACTGTCAGCAAATTGACATTAATTCATGTGTCATTTGTCAAATCAATGCGAAACGAAATAAAAAAAAAACAGAAAGTTGGTGGTTCTCCGATTGATTGCAATTTTACTGAAAATGCTGATGTTTATATTGTGATGAACATAATTTCGGTCATTGTACGGTAGAACTATTGATGCACAAGTGTTTGTTAGCTATAACTGTACTGTGTAATGCGATACTTCGTTGTACGTACACAAACTATGAACCTACGACTTCTGTTCAAAACATATTAATTGGATGCTGTTGCTTTAAATTCGGCTTAAATGTTGCCTTTGTGCCATAACTACTTTCGAGTTTCGCCCGGCAACAAAAATAACAAAGATGGTTCTCAACCTTTTAACAAGAGAAAATATGCTTTTGGAGTTTTTCTCCTGCTACTGGTTGTCGTACTATGGGTATTATCTTCAGAGGTGACAAAAGTAAGTACAATACTTTCTATTAAAATACCTATCATTTTTACTAGGTAAAATAAAACTATCATATGATAAGACATGCAATAAACTACTGATTAGAAATAATTTATAATCAAAAAGGTTGAAACAAGCTGCAGGTTGGTAGGCGTTTAAATCTACTTCGTCTGTTATTGAACAACCATAAATATTGCATACCTTTAATTATCTCAAGGCCACAATTTATTATAATTAAATCATACAAAATATTTTGTTTTCAGTACTTATATATAGAGAAACATCTGGAGAGGCCATTCTTAGTGACATATGTGAGGAGCTCACTGCTTTTTATTTATTTGTTGGTGCTATGCTTCACCCCGCCAACTAAGGACCCTTGCCGGCCAGCTGACTACACTGTAAGTGAAAAACTTTAATATATTAAGTTTTATACATGTGCAAATTCACTCATGAGATTAAATCATGTCATTGATGTAAGATAAATAAATAAACTTTTAACCCTTCTCTATGTAATATCAAATAACAATTAACCCATCCCAAGATCGAATTCCTTATAAAATGCACACAGCTCGGATTTCAACGGATTAACAGTAACACTACATTTTCTAAGTCCGATTTGGCCTGGGTTATGAAAACTAACAATAATAAGTGTAACAATGTATTTAACCAAAAATTGCACAAATCATGTTTTCTTTACAAATGTAGTATTTGCATTTAATTTTAGTACATTAAAAGCCGCTTGTTGTTTACAGCAATTATTAGAACCGACAGCTGAAACAGACGACGAAAACTATTTCAATGAATCTACTAACAGCTTGGTAAGTGAAAATAAGTTTGTTAATGTACTGCTGATATATTTTTCATCACACCTGTGTTCTATGTCAATAAATTTGGTCGTAGCAAATATGTATTATAACCACAATTGATTTTGCCATCAATAATTTGAGATAACTCACTATCTCTAAAGGTACTTGATTGAATCATTGATCACATATCACCACTCTATCAATCTCCATTATACTGATTTTGATTGGAATAGGCTTAACCCTTTGAGCATACAACTTAGTGATTTGATGAAATTTAGATTGTGGTTCTGTACTACTATGTACGCGCATGAAGGGTTAACTAATATTCCCATTCACAGATATATCACTGTTTAATATTTTTTTGTTAATACGGGTCAGTTGTGTGCACTTATACAATATTATCTTGTCGTCACTAAATATAATTATTTTCTTGAATGAGAAAGGTCAATTCAGTGACTTTTCAAGCTGACTGAGAGCGTATAATATATTTACTATTTTGCTATACAGGGTGGCTGCCAAGGCCCTCCCGAAAGCAGCACTAAGGTAGCTCACTAGCATTTTAGCTCATTGCAACTCATTGAAGTTGAAAAAAAACATCATTTCTCACATAGAAAATAAAACCAACATTGTTATCTATCAAGTCCGTAGGAAAGTTTATAATTACTTGCTATTTGATTCATAAAATAAATAATGCAGCCCTATTGTTGTTATCGTAATATAGATAACACATAAATATTGTTTATTATTTTTGAGGGTGCATTAATAGTAATTTACAAAGTAACCTTTAGACTCAAATATTAATTTATTACATCGGGTTATAGTCCACATTGAATGCATGTCAATGACCTCTCTGAGACAAATGCAAAATTCTTGGGTCCCTAAGATAATTTTTGATGTCCTTAAATTATAGTGTTTACAGGGTGATTCAACGTTCATCCCAGTCCGTGCTGGAGAAACGACAGACAGTGACGATGCGGCGCCAAGAGCTGTTCGCTTCAACAAAGTGGCTGAGGTAAGACTATTCTTATCTAAATAACCAACACCTCCCAGTTTTCAAATTACATTTTATAATGTTTCACACATTACGTATAATCGTCCTAATTAAATAAGCAGTCCTGCAGCATAATAATGAGAAAGACAATAGACATGTGAGTTCACCTTGAAATATTTGAGGAGACATTCAATTAGTTTGGTTTCTGATGCCCTATAAAGTGAATCCTAATAAGGAGATAGCACTATTGACTTCATAGTTCATTCAACTTCAGAGTTAGGAGACTATCAGTCAGTTTACCATGCAGTGGCTTCTGAAATATACATATCGTGCCGGATGCTTAGCGCCACACCTACCAATAGCTGTTTATATATGTGGTATTATCTAGTTCTAGACGCATTCACGTAACTGCAATAACAATAAATGAAAGGACATCAGACTGCTGAATATGTAATGAATAGAAGACTAGTATAATGCCCTCAAGGATGTGAAAGATTATGCTAATAGGTCTTGATATGCTGATAACTAATACTATTGTAAAATCGACACTGCTCCGGGTTCCGTGGAGTTAAAGAATAGAACGTTAAAATAACAACTTATTTACTTTATTAACACTCAACACACAATCTCATAATCACTAATGCTTCTTGCACCAAAAACGCCGAGAGACTGTGCCACCGACCAACGTTACATTTCCAAAAGTCCTCTCACAGCTCAAACTGCCATTGGTCCATCACCTCAACCAATCACCTGCAGAGTCATCTCCCGCCATTTTTCTGGCGGGAAAGCTCCGCTCTGTGATTGGTTGCCGCCATAGACAAAAATGACAGCCGAGACTTAAGTTTTATTAAAATAGTTGCCAGAGTAAAATAACAATGAGTGCTAGAATGATCGAGTCGATTAATCATACAAATTGTAATATCAATTTAATATCGATTAACAGCCACAAATTTACAAACCCTAACAATCGACCATCCTGAAAACGTGTGCGTCCCTGCACACGGCCCCAGGTGGAACCCTAACAATCGGAAAACCTGGTCAGTCACACAATTTCTTATTATCAAAAATGTACACAATAAATTTAAAAACAAAAACTATAAAATTAATTTGAACTAACAATAGTCTTATATTTAAGTCTACTTACAGTAACTGTTCATATCAAATTTACCTACTGTACATAAATAAAACGAATGAAATAACATTACCTTTGATTATTTATACAGTTTCATTAAATAAATAATAAAACAAAAACTTCATTATTTACATTGGTATAAATGAACTGATACATTCTCTACAATATATACTTTATACTGTATACTATGTAACTAGATATACAACTAAAATTTACATTATCACTTACAATTGGGGAAAGTATGCATATATCAACCAATCACGATCTACAGGTTAAACTATCATGGGCCCGTACAATCGGTTTTGGGTCTTTAGGAAAATAATTTACAATTTCATAAGCAAATAATAACATCGAAGTCGAACGCATCAAAACACGGACTGATCGATTCAGGCACGTGCTTGATTTTTAACCGTACACGAGACGATCGATTACTCGTGACGGTGCATTGAAACGACTTGGGCATAAAGCTTATCAAGACAAGAGTGATCGATTCACTTTTGTGCTTGACTATCGAGCACACACGGGACGATCGATTACCCGTGCGTGACAACGCCCAGCTGCCATACACAAGACGATCGATTACTTGTGATGACGCAGTTGGACGACTTCTGGCTTTATCAGATCACGAACCGATCGATTCTCGTGACTGATAATTGGGGAAAGTAAACATATATCAACCAATCACAATCTACAGGATAAACCATCATGGGCCCATACAATCGATTTTGGGTCTCCAGGAAAATAATTTACAATTTCATAAGCAAATAACATCGAAGTCGAACGGATCAAAACACGGACTGATCGATTCAGGCACGTGCTTGATTTTTAACCGTACACGAGACGATCGATTACTCGTGACGGTGCATTGAAACGACTTAGGCATAAAGCTTATCAAGACAAGAGTGATCGATTCACTCTTGCTTGACTATCGAGCACACACGGGACGATCGATTACCCGTGTGTGACAACGCCCAGCTGGCATACACAAGACGATCGATTACTTGTGATGACGCAGTTGGATGACTTCTGGCTTCATCAGATCACGAACCGATCGATTCTCGTGACTGATCTGAAACAATACAGGAAAACAACTGTAGTAACATGCCTCTTAAAAATCAAAGTAAATATAGAAACAGATAAAGTGCTTAACAGTTAATCGAGATCATCAGAACAGTTTGTATCAGAGCCATTTTCATGAACTTCTAAAGCAGCAATGTGAATCCACGGTCTCATGCGATCCGCGGCAACAACTGATGGGCGTTTATTTCGTGTGGACTCTAGCCCTGGGACAGGAGCCACCTTATACCGATCGTTTGCCAAAACTTCATCAACCCGATAAGGGTATACATATGCAGGCATGAGTTTTTTGCCTTTATCATGATTGCTAAAACATGTTTCGGTTAGTTTAATCAAATCGTTCTCCTTATACGTTCGCGCTGGTTTCCTTCCTTCATCATATTTCTCCTTCTGCTTAATCTGTCTTCTATCTATCCTATCTGTAACTTCATCGAGTATGTATAGAGTTTGCTACGTTCACGAGTTTCATCGGTGATTTCGTTGAAAATTGGCTTAATCTCTACATTCATGTGGGTACCAAATATCACTTCCGACGGAGTCCTACCCGTTGTTTTCTGGAGAGTATTATTAAGTCCCCACTGAATCTTACCCAAGTGACTGTCCCATTCTTTGTCGCCATGATTCAAGTTCAACGCTTTGAGAGAGTCAAGAATGGTACGATTATACCGTTCTACTTGGCCGTTGGACCTGGGGCTAGCGACTGCGTTCAAAGTATGCTGAAAACTATCAAGAGCAAACTTGCTAAACGCGTGAAGGTAGAACAACTACCACCATCACTTACAAGGTGACCAGGTACTATGAATGTGTAGATTATATCATCCAATGCTCTGACAACATTTTGGGTGTTAGTGTTTCTGACAATGAAACAGAACTTAGTGAATGCATACACAAGTAAATGAGTATGATCTCTATTAGACTTTACGAAAGGCCCAAGGTTGTTTATGTGTAGGGTATGAAACGGGACCTCTATCTTTGCAATAGGGTGGCGCAGGCCCTCACGAGTGCTAGAGTTATTTTTTTTTGAAAGCACATTCAATACAAGCGTTTAGGTACGTGTTTTTTTTACAAATTTGGTCATCTTGGCGAACCAATAGGTATTTTTTTTTAATTCTTTCTAAGGTTTTCTCGGTGCCAAAATAACCAATGTGATTCATATGACACAGTTGCCACCTTACACCCTTAGGCACTACCCATTGGAGATTGTCTTTGTCGCCACCTATACAGCGAAACAATTTATTGCCTTATATGACGTAATTCTCATTTATGTATTTGAGTCTTTTTTTCATCAAGATCGCTGCATAAGATATTTCGGATCCTATTCAACTCTGAGTCTCCAAGTTGAAGTGTATGCAGCCAATCGTCAACACTGATTGATGGTCATGACAGTCGGAAATTAATCCACGAGAACTTCCATATTATCAGACACGGGATTTAGAGATAATGCATCGATGTGTTTCTCATTTTTGTGCCTGTTCTATTATCGATAGAACAATAAAACTCTTACAAGGTCAGCCACCAGCGGGCAATTCTTAGGATAAAGTCTCGCTTTATGAACGTCGAGCGCAGTGCACTACAATCTGTTAAATTTTAAATTCTTTACCCAGCAAGTAGACTAAATTTTCGCAAAAAGAAAACAACCGCTAGCGTCTCTAACTCATAGAAGTGAAAATTCTTTTCTTCTGGTAAAGTTTGCTTACTATAATAAACTACTGGGCAAAACGGCTCAGTTGGCAGTGTACGCTGAACAAGTATGCCACCAATCTTTACCCTACTTGCGTCAGTAAATTTCACATCTACTTGTGTAGCTCGGTTTCTGCTGCAGGATTATATATCGCAAGTATTGGCCCGAGTGTCAACCTGGCTTTAAGATTTTCGAGAACTCGCTCCTGACTTTCACCCTACTCCCAACCAGCGCCTTAAGTAACATATTAAGTGGGAAAGATAATGAGGCAAAGTCTTTAATTAATTTTCGAAAATAGCTTGCCAATCCAAGAAACTGGCGAACATTGTGCCAGTTTTCAGGCCGTGGGAAGTTTTGTACGCTCTTTATTTTATTCATAAAATCTATACGATCAGCACGATAAAATAAGGATTTTTTTTTTTTCAATCTGACAAAATTGAAATTGGTTGGCTCATCGATATATGAGACCAACACTTTACAGGATAAACGCCTAAAATACAGTATATTGACTATTAGGTCACCCTGCTACACTATTTTTTTTTTTTTTTTACCAGAACACTACCAGTAAGATATGGCTCGACCTGTAATCTAACGGTGGCTGCACCATAAAGCTCAAGGACACTACCTGATCTAACCTTGATTGAATAATTCCGTCAACATCGGGATTTTGCAATTCATTACCTATGTCGAGAAACTGCAACTTAGTCGCATTCTTGTATATAATAATATGGGGCTGCTCTGTGTAAGACTGGCCTATTAATAATGGTTTGTCTAATAAACAGTCGTTCACAACCTTGCATACAACTTTCGCATTAACTTCATCAATGCTCAAATCCAGTGATAATTCCTCTAATGACTACCATCCCGTTCCCGAATCCTTTCATAGCTGATGATATGTTATTATGAGACAAACCTAAACCGTAAGTCACTGATTATTATATTAAAGTGACATCACGGCCAAAATCTACAAAAGACGTTAACTTTGCATTTGGATTAGGACTAAACTGTTGACTCATAAAATCGATGCGCATTGTTTTTGTACAGTCACAGCTTTAGAGTTGTCTGGTTTTTCAGTGCGACGGCAACTATCAGATGTATGACCAACCATGTCACACTTCGAACACCTTGCGATAGGTTTGAGACAATACAAAAAACTGTGACCTGCCTCTTTGCAGTTAAAACATCCAGTTGGAAAATTAGATCTTATTCCTAACTTAGGCTTCAAGCTATGACTGCTATTGAGACTATCAGCATTTCGGTTCTTGAAACTAGAACGGGCCACTATTGATTGGTTTGACTCTTTATTGCTGACTAAATATCGTAAGATTTGATCAGGTTCTAAACAACGCAACGCCAGAGCACCGGATCTTAAGGTACGATCACTAATACCATGAATGACTCAATCTACCGCGTGTTTCGCTACAATGTCACATTGATTGAGGAGTGCCAACTTTTTGTTTTAGTAAACCTCTATTGGTTCATTAAATTTACTTTTTCTTCTTAACACCTGCAAGACCTGGCCATAATTCTGTTCGAAGGGGAACGCGTTTAATAGTTTCTCTTGCCATTCTTTCCAAGTGAAAAAGCGAATTTAGCCCCTTGTACCAAGTTTTAGCCAGACCTTGAAGTTTATGCATAGCAAAGTGGTTCTATCGTCCCAACCGTATACCGAGGCACATTCATTAACTTTATTCAACCACACATCAATACGTTGAGTTCTAGTAGAGGGATCAAGGTTAGGTAGTATATTTTTATGATCAATTGTTTGAGATTAATGTGTGCCTTGAGTAGGAGGTTGTGATGCAAAACCATCTCTCATATAATCAAGAATATCTACGACATCTTTTTTTTTAGAAAATAAAGGGCTACGTGACCTTTGGTATTGTCCCGCGCTGACACGTGGTTCTGGGTTTCTTCATATTGCTGTGCACGATGGTCGTCCTCCGTTCAGTGGTCGCGGCTCCTTTCACGTAGCTCGGTAGTCTGCTGAGAGTCTGGACACAGCTTCTTCGAGAAACCGTACGACGAATCCTGCCAATGGGTGTGTCTTCGACTGATCCGATCTCTTTCTCGACTCCTGCGACTCGGCTCATCCATTGTCTGAAAATGTCGCGTTGCAAAGCAACGCAAAGAAAAGAAAAATCGTTAACAAACAGTTTTTTTTAATGTGTTGTTTTATTTCAATAAAGTATAAACTAAGTCTCAAAAGTCAAAAGATACTAATAGAATAAAACCATTGTAGCCTTAGCTAAGGTAGGTAGATATAGTTATGAACAAAAAAAAAACCTGTATGAAGTAGCAAGAAGTAAAATCAAGTATGGCTTTGCACCCAAAAGTGTAGGTACAGAAGGTATAACATGCGATTCACACTATTAATTCATAATGCATATATTTTAAATAACATTAAAAAGTAACCATATCCAATAAGCAACAAACCTATTTTTCCGCATAGAAATTACTGATTCGTTTTGTCGAAAAAGATATTATGCACTTGTCTCAGGTTTATGCAAAACAACGAATTTAAAAGCAACACAATTAAAACGACATCTTTTCCTGATTGATTATAGTAGGGCGTGATACTTACGTTACAAAGGTAGTCTTCACACTTCTGAGATGTAAAATCGACACTGCTCCGGGTTCCGTGGAGTTAAAGAATAGAACGTTAAAATAACAACTTATTTACTTTATTAACACTCAACACACAATCTCATAATCACTAATGCTTCTTGCACCAAAAACGCCGAGAGACTGTGCCACCGACCAACGTTACATTTCCAAAAGTCCTCTCACAGCTCAAACTGCCATTGGTCCATCACCTCAACCAATCACCTGCAGAGTCATCTCCCGCCATTTTTCTGGCGGGAAAGCTCCGCTCTGTGATTGGTTGCCGCCATAGACAAAAATGACAGCCGAGACTTAAGTTTTATTAAAATAGTTGCCAGAGTAAAATAACAATGAGTGCTAGAATGATCGAGTCGATTAATCATACAAATTGTAATATCAATTTAATATCGATTAACAGCCACAAATTTACAAACCCTAACACTATAATACTAATAACTAATATAACTAATACTAATAACTAATACTCAACTGTTTCTATAGCAAGATTAGCAAGCCAACTACAGAAATGTAGGTTTGTATTCGTAAACTGAAGTCAAAAAATATCTTGTACAAACGAGATACTTTTTTATGGAACTGAGTAATGCGACGCGCAAGTCGTTCGACTGATGGTAAGCGCCACGCCTACCTATAACCTTCGCAGTGCCACCTAGATTTTTTAATATCATAAAAAGTACTGCGCAACAATAAATTGCGCTCATCACTCCACGTGACGTCAGATATTAAGTCTCGTATACCCAGTAATTTCCCTTCAAGCATGAACCACCCTGAACACAGAAATGCTTGCGCACTCCTGATTGGCGGCAGAATAACTGGCAAAGCGGTGGTACCTAGGAGACGGCCTCCCGCATACGAGAGACCTACAACGAGTAAAATATTAGTTAATTTTCATTTTCCAAGTACTTAGATATTACCTACGTGCATTTGTTCGCGAAGAAAGCAAAAGCAATTAAATTGCTAAGTAATAAAAGTAAATAAACTCGACTAGTTTTTCTTTGACATTGGATTTCATGGTCTTCCTCAAATTATAGCTGCAATATTTATTTGAGAGATTTGATTTTTCCTTATGATCGTCCATTTCGATCGTCATCATAGAAGTACAGGCTGTTTATTTTCTACATTTGGCGGGTTCGATTCCCGGCTCTGGCAAGTGACTTAACATTTTTTTTTACGCTTTATAGATCTATGTTTGGCCACTATCTCGCCTGATGTGAAACGATGATGTGGCCTAAGATGGAGCACATAGATCTAGAGAGAGACGGCAGTTGAGCGGCTGCTCAGACCCGTCTCCCCAATGGTTCACCGAACATCATCCCGAAACACGACTAGGTCGCTTGACGGCATGGCTTTGTTCGGTGGGTGGTTACAACCACGGCCAGAGCCTACCACTCCAAAGCGCGTAAGCGGGTTTCATCACGATGTTTTCCTTCACCGTCTAAGAGCGAGCGTGCATAAATCTTTGAATGCAGTTATTTGTATTTTTAAAAATAAAGATATGTTTCCTTGAGTACCTAAAATTTGCTAACTTCAATATTTAGGGTACTTTCCTGCGGGGGGCATTGGTTTGTTCCACCCTCTATATATATCTAAGCAACTTGTTATCAGAAGGCTTCAGATTTAACAATCTGAAGCCTTCTGATAACAAGTTAATACCTCCGACGCAAAAAAGAGGGATTTTATAAGTTTGACCACTATGTGTGTCAGTCTGTGGCACCGTAGCTGTTAAACGGGTGAACCGATTTGGATGTGGTTTTTTTTATTTGAAAGCAGGTTTTCTAGCGGTGGTTCATAGACATGTTTTATTGTGTCGGGGGTTTTTTGACTTTTTTATTTATAGTTAATTCGTTTGATTCATCAGGTGCGAGTCATGTCAGCCGCAATGGCTGGAGAAGCGCTACTGGCCAGGTTATCGTGGGCTGCGTCAGTAAGGGCTACAGAGCACGCGCAGAGGCGCGCCGCGGCGGCAGCCACTAGGCGGCACTTGCGTTTAGCTGTGCTGTTCTTTTTACCCGTAAGTAACTGTAGTATAATATGTCAATGACACCTGTCAATGTGACAGTTTTGTATGAAACGTCATGTTGTTGCTTTTGGTGTTTAATTTAGAAATTTCCTCAATATATATAGTATAGTAACATGCGTTGGAGGATCAATTTTTTTTATGGAACTGAGTAATGAGACGCGCAAGTCGTTCGCCTGATGTTAAGCGCCACGCCTGCCCATAACAATTGCAGTGCCACCCAGAACTTTTAATACCGTAAAAAGTACTGCGTAGCAGGCTAGTACAGGCTCCGAAAAGAATTGCGTAAACTGGCTCTACCAGTGCTTCGGAAATACACCCGCTAGAAAATATAGCACCAAAAAACTGCGGGGATGTCTATTTTTTCAAATCTTTTAAAAAGTCTATACCACTGTTTTTATGACAAATAAAAAAAAATTAACAATGAAGTATAAATTAAATTATAATTAACAAAATGTCGAAGGTCGATAAAAGTTTAGTACTAACACAGTTTTACAATTACTGTGGTACTAGCTACTAACTGGATCACAGCGAGCGATATCCAACAAATACAAAAGTGCCCTTTAATCTTAATTGTGACTATGTATTTGTATATGAACGTAACAGAACTAGTTATCGAAACTTGATTTCTGTTTACCATGGCATTGGCATTTCCTGCGTCCTTTTATTGGTAAATCGAACGGGGAGTTGTTGACGCTGTCTTGAGCACTGCGCCAAGTGTATCCTACTATTACAATACTGATTATAATAAACTAGAGACCCGCCCCGGCTTCGCACAGAAGAAGAGGAAGGTTTATATGCACGTATTATACATACAAACCTTCCTTTTAAATCACTCTATCTATTGACAGGCCTAGCGCACTCCGCACTGTAGGTATGAAGCTACAAGTACTTAGCCGAACACCGACGGCGGGTCGCGCGTCGTTACACGTGCCGCGTCAGAAGAGATAAGAGCTATGCGATAGAGAGGCGCTCTGTAGGTTAATATGACTGGTATTATGCGCGTCAAACTTAATGGCGGCTGACAGACGCACCACGTGACCTGCGCAGCAACAAAATCGCATACAAAATTGTATCTGCGCAGATCACGTGATGCGCCAGTCAGCCGCCATCAAGTTTGGCGCGAGGTATAGGTATGCAGCGCTACGCGAGCTGAATTGAATTTTATTGCGTCATAGCAAGAGTCGCTATTTGTTTAAATTTCTTTGCGGAGTGATGCTTCTGTCCCTTAGTATTCTGTGCTATTGATGAAAACCGCATTAAAATCCGTTAGCGTAGTTTAAAAGATCTAAGCCTACAGACGCCGGGAAGCGACTTTGTTTTTTACTATGTAGAGATGCGAAAGTGTTTGTGATGTATGGATGAACGTATATTACTTAATCACACAAAAACTACTAAACCTAAAGTAGGTATCTTAGATGCTGAAATTGGAAACCTTTTATCCCGAAAAATGACCACGTGGTTGAAGCCGCAGGGCGCAGCTAGTTTAATATAAAAATGTGCGAAATAATACCATGTCCATCCAAAGGCTGTCTAGAAGAGATCGCTTTAAGCGATAAGACCGCCCATTGTACTACCATTGTAAGGAGTTTTGTGCTACTATTATTTACTGTTTTGTAACTGGTATGCAATAAAGAGTTTTGTAATTTGTAGGTACCTACATATTTTCTTAACAAATCTTGTGATTGGTCTGTAATTCTGTAAACTTGTAGAGTTTCAAACAACTGTTGGCGCAACTGAAATTATGGAGCGTAGTTTTCGCTCATATGTTCGTTTACTCTTTCCAGTGGTTCATATCGAACTACCTCTACCGGCTGAGCATTCTCCACACGAGCACAAGCTCGGCGACAATCTACACGTCGACGTCGGGAGCATTCGCGCTCACGCTCGGCGCTCTGTTCGCTCAGGTGCCGAACGATCGGTTCACCGTGTCGAAGAGTGTCGCCGTTCTGTTCACCGCAGCTGGTCTGGTAAGAAAAATATTATTTTAAGATGTCCGTCCCGCGAATCAGCAAATATAGTGTAAAATTTGCCATTCATCATCATCAGTTTCTTGCCGTATCTTCTGAGTAGTGGTTCTTTTTCCGATACGGTGGTAGAGACATTGTAATAATTGACGTTCATAAGTGCGTCTGTGACGACAAAATTGAAATAAAGAACTTTTGAATTGAAATTGAATTGAATCAGCCCATTAAGCCCCTGTTGCTGGGACACCGGCCTTCTCTCATAGAGAGAGTATGGGCCATAATCCACCATGCCAGTACGGTTTGGTGGATGTCACATGTTCTTGAATTTTTCTGATTAATACATGCCGGTTTTCTTACGATGTTTTCCTTCACCGTTTTTAGAGTCAGTGTTAAATCCGCACATAAGTAAGTCAAGTAAGTCATTGGCGTAGGGCCAGCGGGATTCGAACTCGGGTGCGTCGGATCGCTCTCTTCGCCAAACTTGCCATTAGATGAGACTAATAGTTATTTAAAAAAAAGTATAAAAAAGCAAACCGATTAGAAGTGTTTTACACTTAAGGTATTGACGATATCTTGGGAATATATTTCAAATTGTAATTATTTTTCAAATAGTAAAAATATTTCAGGTGGTGCTAGGTATATCAGAGAGTCACCAGAGCGAGTGGGTAGCGGTGCTCGCTTCGCTTGGCTCAGCTCTATGTTATGCGATACATCTTTTACTGTTCAGACAAGAGTTGAGGAAAGGAGACGGCATTAACTCCCCTTTACTCGTTGGTAAGTTTTGCAAATTACGTAGAGACATATTTTCTTTAAAGGCAAATGCGTCTAATACTATGTATTATGAAATAAATAATTTTTTTTTTTAAATAAATAATACTAAAACATAGAATAATTAATAGTACAAACATAACTTTTATAAATAGCCATATTCAGATTCTTTAGGCCAATAACTAAAAAAATATTTGTATCTGTGAACTGGGCCTCATACACTTAAATAACTATTTTTATTTACAACCTTTCATAATTATCTTTATTGCTATTATTTTTATTAAATTCTTTTATATTTCAATGCTCTTATCTATATTTTACTGGTGGTAGGTTTCTCGTATGCGAGAGGCCGTCTGGGTGGGTACCACCACTTTGCCAGTTATTCAACCGCCAAGCAGTAGAGCGCAAGCATTACTGTGTTCCGGCTTGAAGGGCATTGTAGCAAGCGAAATTACTGGGCATTATGAGACTCAACAGCTAATTGTCTCAGGGTGACGAGCGCAGTGTAGCGCCGCGCAGGATTTTGCAAAACAAAGTTCTGGGTGGTGCTGTTATTGTTATGGGCTGGCGTATTGCTTACCATCAGGCAAACGACCAGCTCGTCTCGTCATTCAGTTACATAAAAAAAAAATACTGTTATAAAACTGTAACTAAGCTAATTCTGTACATTAAAGATATTTTTGAAAAACCAACTGGAATCACAGTTTTACAATCCATAAATACTGTGCTGGAATCGACTATTTAGAGGACACTACACATGAATCCACGGTTTTTAGCATTTTTGTCTGTTTATTTGTATGTTTGTTACCAATAACTTGAACTTGACTTGAAAACTACTAAACGGATTACTACATACGAGCGCAGTGCAGCGCCGCGCAGGATTTTGCAAAGCAAAGTTCTGGGTGGTGCTGTTATTGTTAAGGGCTGGCGTATTGCTTACCATCAGGCAAACGACCAGTTCGTCTCGTCATTCAGTAACATAAAAAAAAACCTCATTCCAGGTCTCGTGGGTTGCGCATGCGGCTGCGTGTCGTGGGTCATCGGCGGCGTACTTAGCGTGGCGGGCGTGGAGCAAGCGGAGCTCCCGCCGCCGCGCCACTGGAGCTGGTTGCTTCTGGACGCCGCGCTCGGCCCTCTGCTGCTGGACTCGCTGTGGCTCTGGTAAGCATTACAGCAAAGCGTTTTGGTTCCACATTTATAGTGCGTACTGCTAAGGAATGGAACTCATTGCCGTCTTCTCTGTTTCCTGATAACTACAATCTGGGTATCTTCAAGGCCAGAGTGAATAGGTATCTTCTAGATCTACGTGCTCCATCTACGGCCACATCGTCGCTTAACATCAGGCAAGATGGTGGTCAAACGTAAGCCTATATTTTGTAAAAAAAAAACAACAAAATGGCGTTTTCTTTTTTTGGTATTTTTGTCAGGCTACAATGGCCCATACAATAAACTAAAGTGCATATCTATACTAATATTATAAAGAGGTAAAATTGTATGTTTTTTTATGGAACTGTGGTAAAACGAAGTCGTTTGCCTGATGGTGAGCGCTACGCCTGCCAATAACAATTGCAGTGCCACCCAGAACTTTTAATACCATAAAAAGTACTGCGTGAGCATGTGCACCCCGAGACATCAGATATTAAGTCTCATATGCCCAGTAATTTCGCTAGCTAGCCAGCGAAATTGTTTAGATTTAATATCTAATGTCTCGGGGTGATGAGCGTGGCTACAATGAACAAACCCTTCAAACCGGAACACAGTAATGCTTGCGCACTTCTGATTATGGCACTGGCAAAGCTGTGGTATCTATCCCTGCTTTGTGGCATTTTTGGGCGCTAGAAATATTGTTTTCATTCACTGGTTTATTTTTATTTCTTATAATGAACCATTGACCTTGAAATGCTAATAATTGCATCCTCCTCTCTTTTAATTTTACTATGCCTGACGGGGTCCATATAAGACTAGTTTTACCAAATTACACCTTGTATTACCTATGGTAGTAATAAAGAATCTGTAACATGTTACAGGGGGAGGTCGTTGACGTCGTCGCAGACGGCGACCGGCGTGCTGGGGCTGGCGGTGCCGCTGGCGGCGTGCGTGGAGGCGTGGCGCGCGGGCGGCGGCGCGGCGGGCGGGGAAGCGGGCGGGGAGGCGTGGCGCGCGGGCGGCGGCGCGGCGCGCGGGGCGGCCGCCGCGCTCGCCGCCGCCGGCTGGGCCGCCGCCGCGCTGCGCCTACCCGCCGACTGGACCTCATACATCACCAACAAGATGCGGGCCGCTGAGGGATTCACGTGAGTTTTCTTTTCTCTCTTTCGAACCTTCTTTCTACAAGTTTTTATTTAATGTGCAATGTTTGGTTCAAATCATGCAAGTTAAATCAGAACTACTTCCTCTTATTCTATGGAGTTGAAGTTTTGCAAACTTGTCAAAGTTCGATGACAATGCAATATTATGGTGACAGCCGATTGAACTGGTGATGGAGACAGACAATGGAACAGGGTGGACAATGGAATTAAACTACTAGTGTTTGGGCTCATTTTAATCTGCTCGCGGTTCCGATTACGAATTTGTTAAAAGCTTGTTTTGAAAATACCTTTTTCAACAAAAATCTTATTTGTTTTAGATTGCGATCTCACCCGCGTTTTCCCGGAATAAAAAGTAGCCTATTTGTTAATCCAGAGTATAAGCTATCTCCTTTTCGAACTTCACTCAAATTAATATAATATAAAACTGAAAGACCACTGACTGACTGACTGACTGACTGACTGACATATAATTGACAGAAATAGAAGTGGTACTTGCCGATATGGTGGGGGGGAGTGTTTGGTACCGTTGGATAGAGGGTGTTTTGAAACCAACCAGAAAAATCCGAAATCACCAGAAAGTGGTTTCCTTGATGGAACTGCTCAGGGGATCTCGGAAACTATAAATCGGATGGGGGTACCGCTTGAACTAAATATGCCCCAAAATCTGGGCCATTTTTGAAAATTTGAAAAAAAAGATGGCCGCCATACAAAAAAACATGGCCGCCATACAAAATAAAAATGTAAATAAATTTTGAATGGTTAGAGATAGGTATAGGGTGCTCGACCAAATGTCATAGAGGGCGATGGGGGAAATTTGTAAAAGTTGGAAAAATTAAAAAAAAAGAAAAAAAATGGCGGCAATTTTGAAAGTTGCTCCGATCCGACTGAAATTTTGCATCGGGGGGTTTTCTGGGTCGTAGATTACGATTATGAAAAGAAAATTTGGATTCCGCCATTTTTCAAGATGGCCGCCATACAAAAGTTTTTTTTCCGGAAAAATAAGTCAAACAAAACTTTTGAACCGTAGTCGATAGGAAGCGTCTATAAAAAAAAAGCAACACCCCCCCACGCGAGCTGCTTTAGCAGCTCGCGCACGCCACAAAATCACTTGGATTCCGCCATTTTTCATGATGGCCGCCATACAAAAGTCTTTTTTTCAGAACAACTGAACTTAAATAACTTTAGAACCGTAATCGATAGGGAGCTTTTATAAAAAAACGCAAACCCCCCCACGCGAGCTGCTTTAGCAGCTCGCGCACGCCACACAATCACTCGAAATCCAGCTTTTTTTCAAGATGGCCGCCATACAAAAGTTTGTTTTCAGAACAAAAAGGGTAAACAAAACTTTAGAACCGTAATCGATAGGAAGCTTTTAAAAAAAAACAGCAGCCACCCCCCCACGCGAGCTGCTTTAGCAGCTCGCGCACGCGGCGAAATACTAGTTATATTATATAAAACTGAAAGGTCACTGACTGACAATTGACAGAAATAGAAGTGGTACTTGCCGATATGGTGGGAGGGAGTGTTTGGTACGGTTGTATAGAGGGTGTTTTGAAACCAACCAGAAAAATCCGAAATCACCAGAAAATGGTTTCCTCGATGGAACTGCTCAAGGGATCTCGGAAACTATAAATCGGATGGGGGTACCGCTTGAACTAAATATGCCCCAAACCTTGGGCCAATTTTGAAAATTTGAAAAAAAAGATGGCCGCCATACAAAAAAACATGGCCGCCATACAAAATAAAAATGTTAATAACTTTTGAACGGTTAGAGATAGGTATAGGGTGCTCGACCAAATGTCATAGAGGGCGATGGGGGAAATTTGGGAAAGTTGAAAAAATTAAAAAAAAAGAAAAAAAAATGGCGGCCATTTTGAAAGTTGCTCCGATCCGACTGAAATTTTGCATCGGGAGGTTTTCTGGGTCAAAGATTATTATTATGAAAAAAAATTTTGAATTCCGCCATTTTTCAATATGGCCGCCATACAAAAGTTTGTTTTCAGAACAAAAAGGGTAAACAAAACTTTAGAACCGTAATCGATAGGAAGCTTTTAAAAAAAAACAGCAGCCACCCCCCCACGCGAGCTGCTTTAGCAGCTCGCGCACGCGGCGAAATACTAGTTATATTATATAAAACTGAAAGGTCACTGACTGACAATTGACAGAAATAGAAGTGGTACTTCCCGATATGGTGGGGGGGAGTGTTTGGTACGGTTGTATAGAGGGTGTTTTGAAACCAACCAGAAAAATCCGAAATCCATGGAAAGGTGTCTCCGAGATGGAACTGCTCAAGGGATCTCGGAAACTATAAATCGGATGGGGGTACCGCTTGAACTAAATATGCCCCAAAACCTGGGCCATTTTTGAAAATTTGAAAAAAAAGATGGCCGCCATACAAAAAAACATGGCCGCCATACAAAATAAAAATGTTAATAACTTTTGAATGGTTAGAGATAGGTATAGGGTGCTCGACCAAATGTCATAGAGGGCGATGGGGGAAATTTGGTAAAGTTGGAAAAATTAAAAAAAAAGAAAAAAAAATGGCGGCCATTTTGAAAGTTGCTCCGATCCGACTGAAATTTTGCATCCGGGGGTTTTCTGGGTCGTAGATTACGATTATGAAAAAAAATTTTGGATTCCGCCATTTTTCAAGATGGCTGCCATACAAAAGTTTTTTTTCCGGAAAAATATGCCAAACAAAACTTTTGAACCGTAGTCGATAGGAAGCGTCTATAAAAAAAAAGCAACACCCCCCCACGCGAGCTGCTTTAGCAGCTCGCGCACGCCACAAAATCACTTGGATTCCGCCATTTTTCAAGATGGCCGCCATACAAAAGTCGTTTTTTCAGAACAACTGAACTTAAATAACTTTAGAACCGTAATCGATGGAGAGCTTTTATAAAAAAACGCAAACCCCCCCACGCGAGCTGCTTTAGCAGCTCGCGCACGCCACACAATCACTTGAAATCCAGTTTTTTTTCAAGATGGCCGCCATACAAAAGTTTGCTTTCATAACAAAATGGCTTATAAAACTTTAGAAGCGTAATCGATAGGGAGCTTTTAAAAATAAAAGCAATCACCCCCCCACGCGAGCTGCTTTAGCAGCTCGCGCACGCGGCGAAATACTAGTTATATTATATAAAACTTAAAGACCACTCACTGACAATTGACAGAAATAGAAGTGGTACTTGCCGATATGGTGGGGGGTAGTGTTTGGTACCGTTGGATAGAGGGTGTTTTGAAACCAACCAGAAAAATCCGAAATCCATGGAAAGGTGTCTCCGAGATGGAACTGCTCAGGGGATCTCGGAAACTATAAATCGGATGGGGGTACCGCTTGAACTAAATATGCCCCAAAACCTGGGCCATTTTTGAAAATTTGAAAAAAAAGATGGCCGCCATACAAAAAAACATGGCCGCCATACAAAATAAAAATGTAAATAACTTTTGAATGGTTAGAGATAGGTATAGGGTGCTCGACCAAATGTCATAGAGGGCGATGGGGGAAATTTGGTAAAGTTGGAAAATTTAAAAAAAAAGAAAAAAAAATGGCGGCCATTTTGAAAGTTGCTCCGATCCGACTGAAATTTTGCATCCGGGGGTTTTCTGGGTCAAAGATTATTATTATGAAAAAAAATTTTGGATTCCGCCATTTTTCAAGATGGCTGCCATACAAAAGTTTTTTTTTCGGAAAAATAAGCCAAACAAAACTTTTGAACCGTAGTCGATAGGGAGTGTCTATAAAAAAAAAAGCAACACCCCCCCACGCGAGCTGCTTTAGCAGCTCGCGCACGCCACAAAATCACTTGGATTTCGCCATTTTTCAAGATGGCCGCCATACAATAGTCTTGTTTTCAGAACAACTGAACTTAAATAACTTTAGAACCGTAAGCGATAGGGAGCTTTTATAAAAAAAAGCAACACCCCCCACGCGAGCTGCTTTAGCAGCTCGCGCACGCCACACAATCACATGAAATCCAGCTTATTTTCAAGATGGCCGCCATACAAAAGTTTGTTTTCAGAACAAAAAGGGTAAACAAAACTTTAGAACCGTAATCGATAGGAAGCTTTTAAAAAAAAAACAGCAGCCACCCCCCCACGCGAGCTGCTTTAGCAGCTCGCGCACGCGGCGAAATACTAGTTATTATATAAAACTGAAAGGTCACTGACTGACAATTGACAGAAATAGAAGTGGTACTTGCCGATATGGTGGGGGGTAGTGTTTGGTACCGTTGGATAGAGGGTGTTTTGAAACCAACCAGAAAAATCCGATATCACCAAAAAGTGGTTTCCGTGATGGAACTGCTCAGGGGATCTCGGAAACTATAAATCGGATGGGGGTACCGCTTGAACTAAATATGCCCCAAACCTTGGGCCGATTTTGAAAATTTGAAAAAAAAGATGGCCGCCATACAAAAAAACATGGCCGCCATACAAAATAAAAATGGAAATAACTTTTGAACGGTTAGAGATAGGTATAGGGTGCTCGACCAAATGTCATAGAGGGCGATGGGGGAAATTTGAAAAAGTTGGAAAAATTAAAAAAAAAGAAAAAAAAATGGCGGCCATTTTGAAAGTTGCTCCGATCCGGATGAAATTTTGCATAGGGGGGTTTTCTGGGTCAAAGATTATTATTATGAAAAAAAATTTTGGATTCCGCCATTTTTCAATATGGCCGCCATACAAAAGTTTGTTTTCAGAACAAAATGGGTAAACAAAACTTTAGAACCGTAATCGATAGGAAGCTTTTAAAAAAAAACAGCAGCCACCCCCCCACGCGAGCTGCTTTAGCAGCTCGCGCACGCGGCGAAATACTAGTTATTATATAAAACTGAAAGGTCACTGACTGACAATTGACAGAAATAGAAGTGGTACTTGCCGATATGGTGGGGGGGAGTGTTTAGTACGGTTGTATAGAGGGTGTTTTGAAACCAACCAGAAAAATCCGACATCACCAAAAACTGGTTTCCTCGATGGAACTGCTCAAGGGATCTCGGAAACTATAAATCGGATGGGGGTACCGCTTGAACTAAATATGCCCCAAACCTTGGGCCCATTTTGAAAATTTGAAAAAAAAGATGGCCGCCATACAAAAAAACATGGCCGCCATACAAAATAAAAATGTTAATAACTTTTGAACGGTTAGAGATAGGTATAGGGTGCTCGACCAAATGTCATAGAGGGCGATGGGAGAAATTTGGAAAAGTTGGAAAAATTAAAAAAAAAGAAAAAAAAATGGCGGCCATTTTGAAAGTTGCTCCGATCCGACTGAAATTTTGCATCGGGGGGTTTTCTGGGTCAAAGATGATTATTACGAAAAAAAATTTTGGATTCCGCCATTTTTCAATATGGCCGCCATACAAAAGTTTGTTTTCAGAACAAAAAGGGTAAACAAAACTTTAGAACCGTAATCGATAGGAAGCTTTTAAAAAAAAAACAGCAGCCACCCCCCCACGCGAGCTGCTTTAGCAGCTCGCGCACGCGGCGAAATACTAGTTATTATATAAAACTGAAAGGTCACTGACTGACAATTGACAGAAATAGAAGTGGTACTTGCCGATATGGTGGGGGGGAGTGTTTAGTACAGTTGTATAGAGGGTGTTTTGAAACCAACCAGAAAAATCCGACATCACCAAAAACTGGTTTCCTCGATGGAACTGCTCAGGAGATCTCGGAAACTATAAATCGGATGGGGGTACCGCTTGAACTAAATATGCCCCAAACCTTGGGCCGATTTTGAAAATTTGAAAAAAAAGATGGCCGCCATACAAAAAAACATGGCCGCCATACAAAATAAAAATGTTAATAACTTTTGAACGGTTAGAGATAGGTATAGGGTGCTCGACCAAATGTCATAGAGGGCGATGGGGGAAATTTGGAAAAGTTGGAAAAATTAAAAAAAAAGAAAAAAAAATGGCGGCCATTTTGAAAGTTGCTCCGATCCGACTGAAATTTTGCATCGGGGGGTTTTCTGGGTCAAAGATTATTATTATGAAAAAAAATTTTGGATTCCGCCATTTTTCAATATGGCCGCCATACAAAAGTTTGTTTTCAGAACAAAAAGGGTAAACAAAACTTTAGAACCGTAATTGATAGGAAGCTTTTAAAAAAAAAACAGCAGCCACCCCCCCACGCGAGCTGCTTTAGCAGCTCGCGCACGCGGCGAAATACTAGTTATATTATATAAAACTGAAAGGTCACTGACTGACAATTGACAGAAATAGAAGTGGTACTTGCCGATATGGTGGGAGGGAGTGTTTGGTACGGTTGTATAGAGGGTGTTTTGAAACCAACCAGAAAAATCCGAAATCACCAGAAAATGGTTTCCTCGATGGAACTGCTCAAGGGATCTCGGAAACTATAAATCGGATGGGGGTACCGCTTGAACTAAATATGCCCCAAACCTTGGGCCAATTTTGAAAATTTGAAAAAAAAGATGGCCGCCATACAAAAAAACATGGCCGCCATACAAAATAAAAATGTTAATAACTTTTGAACGGTTAGAGATAGGTATAGGGTGCTCGACCAAATGTCATAGAGGGCGATGGGGGAAATTTGGGAAAGTTGGAAAAATTAAAAAAAAAGAAAAAAAAATGGCGGCCATTTTGAAAGTTGCTCCGATCCGACTGAAATTTTGCATCGGGGGGTTTTCTGGGTCAAAGATTATTATTATGAAAAAAAATTTTGGATTCCGCCATTTTTCAATATGGCCGCCATACAAAAGTTTGTTTTCAGAACAAAAAGGGTAAACAAAACTTTAGAACCGTAATCGATAGGAAGCTTTTAAAAAAAAACAGCAGCCACCCCCCCACGCGAGCTGCTTTAGCAGCTCGCGCACGCGGCGAAATACTAGTTAATATAATATAAAACTGGAAGACCATCACTGACTGACTGACTGACTGACTGACTGACTGACTGACATATTGACAGAATTGTTCTCCCAGATGCCGTTATGGTGGGTGGAAGTGTTTGGTATGGTTGGATAGAGGATGTTTTGAAACCAACCAGAAAAATCCGAAATCACCAGAAAGTGGTTTCCGTGATGGAACTGCTCAGGGGATCTCGGAAACTATAAATCGGATGGGGGTACCGCTTGAACTAAATATGCCCCAAACCTTGGGCCAATTTTGAAAATTTGAAAAAAAAGATGGCCGCCATACAAAAAAACATGGCCGCCATACAAAATAAAAATGTAAATAACTTTTGAACGGTTAGAGATAGGTATAGGGTGCTCGACCAAATGTCATAGAGGGCGATGAGGAAAATTTGAAAAAGTTGGAAAAATTAAAAAAAAAGAAAAAAAAAATGGCGGCCATTTTGAAAGTTGCTCCGATCCGACTGAAATTTTGCATCGGGGAGTTTTCTGGGTCGAAGATTACAATTATGAAAAAACATTTTGGATTCCGCCATTTTTCAAGATAGCTGCCATACAAAAGTTTTTTTTCCGGAAAAATAAGCCAACAAAACTTTTGAACCGTAGTCGATAGGAAGCGTCTATAAAAAAAAAGCAACACCCCCCCCCCCCACGCGAGCTGCTTTAGCAGCTCGCGCACGCCACAAAATCACTTGGATTTCGCCAACTTTAGAACCGTAATCGATAGGGAGCTTTTATAAAAAAAGCAAAACCCCCCCCACGCGAGCTGCTTTAGCAGCTCGCGCACGCCACACAATCACTTGAAATCCAGCTTTTTTTCAAGATGGCCGCCATACAAAAGTTTGATTTCAAAACAAAAAGGGTAAACAAAACTTTAGAACCGTAATCGATAGGAAGCTTTTAAAAAAAAACAGCAGCCACCCCCCCACGCGAGCTGCTTTAGCAGCTCGCGCACGCGGCGAAATACTAGTTATATTATATAAAATTAAAAGACCACTCACTGACTGACATATTGACAGAATTGATCTCCCACTTGCCGTTATGGTGGGGGGTAGTGTTTGGTACCGTTGGATAGAGGGTGTTTTGAAACCAACCAGAAAAATCCGAAATCCATGGAAAGGTGTCTCCGAGATGGAACTGCTCAAGGGATCTCGGAAACTATAAATCGGATGGGGGTACCGCTTGAACTAAATATGCCCCAAAACCTAGGCCATTTTTGAAAATTTGAAAAAAAAGATGGCCGCCATACAAAAAAACATGGCCGCCATACAAAATAAAAATGTAAATAACTTTTGAACGGTTAGAGATAGGTATAGGGTGCTCGACCAAATGTCATAGAAGGCGATGGGGGAAATTTGGTAAAGTTGGAAAAATTAAAAAAAAAGAAAAAAAAATGGCGGCCATTTTGAAAGTTGCTCCGATCCGACTGTAATTTTGCATCGGGGGCTTTTCTGGGTCGTAGATTACGATTATGAAAAAAAAATTTGGATTCCGCCATTTTTCAAGATGGCTGCCATACAAAAGTTTTTTTTCCGGAAAATTAAGCCAAACAAAACTTTTGAACCGTAGTCGATAGGAAGCGTCTATAAAAGAAAAGCAACACCCCCCCACGCGAGCTGCTTTAGCAGCTCGCGCACGCCACAAAATCACTTGGATTCCGCCGTTTTCCAAGATGGCCGCCATACAAAAGTCATTTTTCAGAACAACTGAACTTAAATAACTTTAGAACCGTAATCGATAGGGAGCTTTTATAAAAAAAGCAATACCCCCCCACGCGAGCTGCTTTAGCAGCTCGCGCACGCCACACAATCACTTGAAATCCAGCTTTTTTTCAAGATGGCCGCCATACAAAAGTTTGTTTACAGAACAAAAAGGGCAAACAAAACTTTACAACCGTAATCGATAGGAAGCTTTAAAAAAAAAACAGCAGCCACCCCCCCACGCGAGCTGCTTTAGCAGCTCGCGCACGCAGCGAAATACTAGTCTGATATATTATTATATACGAATATAGTGAGAAGACGTAAAAGAACAAAACTCATATTATTCATATTTTTCTAATTACATTGAAAAGCAGTTATTTTTTAACCGACTTCAAAAAGGAGGAGGTTCTCTGTTCGATTGTATTTTTTTTTTATGTTTGTTCCCTCAAAACTCCGTCATTTATGAACCGATTTGAAAAATTATTTTTGCGTCGGGTTCAGTATAGCTACGAAGTGGTCCCATATAAATTTCATCGATATGTGACCTTGGACTTCGAAGATACATTGAAGTCGGTTTTTGTTTTTTTCTAAAAATTAATTATTCATGTTACCACAGGGTCATAAGAAACTTACCCGATCTGGACGAGCAGAGCGAAGCGTTGATGTCTTCAGACGAACCGACGTAGCGGCACCGAGCGCGCACACTAAGAAATCGCTACTAAGTCTGAGCACCGGGTTTATACATAAACGTGGCTGTTACTTCTTGGTTAGTAGGTTTACTTGGGACTTGTTAAACCCAATTGGGATCTGGGAAACAGTTGGCTGTAGAACAAGCGAATTTCAGTTAACTAAAATTAAAAAACCACCGACACATAAAACCTATAAAAAGTAAAAAACGGCTAAACATGTCTAAGAACCACCGCTAGAAAACCTGCTTTCAAATAAAAAACCGCCTCCAAATCGGTTCACCCGTTTAAGAGCAACGGAGCCAGAAAGAAACACATAGTGATAGAACTTATAACACCCCTCCTTTTTATTTCGGGAGTTAAAAACTGGATAATCACATACCCATGTGGTTATATAAGTCTTGCTCGCTATATTGCTTCTCACTGCACAGCAAGCATGGCGAAACTTCCTATTGACAAATATGTATGTGTGCGTGAATCAATTGGACAGTAGTACAATAGGGGATCGGACAGTAATCGAGAAAAAATCTAAAATGTAGTTAGAACGAATGTTCGTCGAACCAGAAAGATCAGTCAATCAATATTTTTGTGAAATAATAATGATTTATATTTTTAAATCAATAAACAGTTCTGGCATTTTTAATCTGTTCTTCATCTCAAACGAAACAACAATCACAGTGCATGACGTCATTTGTAGGCAAATGCCGTGAGACAAGCTTGTGTTTAATTTACGTTTTTGCTTTTCATAAAATGTATTTATGCTAATTTTTTCATTCCATTATTACAATATAGTCCCCAAACTTCACAAAACGTATTAGAATCTCTTTGCAAGTTTTATTTCGAAGACTTTGTCGTTTTCTACATACATATGACATCACAAGTTTTGAGGTGACCTTTTGCGCGGCAATATTTGAAACATAATATTTAAACATAGGTTTAGGTACCTTTAGATCGTTATTTAATTACAATAGTATTTTTCATGGCTATATAAATTCATTGCAGTTAATTTAAAACACTTTCTGAAAAGTTGTCCGATCGCCTATTTGCTGTCAATTTATTTTAAGGAAATGGAGAGAAAAAATCCAAGGATTTAAAAGTATCGACATGTAAGAATAAATACCTAACTATACAGTGCAAGTATGGATGTATTGTTATTCTTCTGCTGTAACAAAGAAATAATACATCCACATTTAGCCGTGTTCACAAAAATTTGGCGGTAACTGCTATAACATGGGTTTAACACGTCTTTCGGATCAGTTTATATACAATTCTTCATAATCAACTGCTCAAAAAAGTAAACCTATTCAACTAAACGCACTCTGGATTTGTGTGTGCACTGTATATTTATTAGTCTAATGTTAGTTGTAGCATTAAAAACTACTAGAATATTTTACGTATAAGTAGATAATGATTACCATTCCAAAATAACTATTTCTGTCTTATGAGTGCAATGTGTATATTATGTTGACTTGATGTATATTATTTTAGAATATTAGTACTTACTCAGCATAGAAACATAGATTGTTGACAAACAGTCAAGCATACTACGCTTACACAGCTAATCACTTAACAAGTGGCATCAATATCTTTATCAAGTAGATACCTATATACTATATATTCTTACCTTTATTTCTTACTCCGTCTATTTAGAAAGAAGACATTGTTCGTGTTGATTTTTAGTGAATTCAGAAGCTTAATGATATAAAATTTGATGCCGCTTACATACAATTTATGTCTATATTTATTAGTGTAATTAATTTCCTACAATTGAAAATGCTTTAATTTTACCATACACAAGTTGTAAATAAGTACATAACTATTAAATTTAATGACACCCGTGATATTGAAAGGGTGAACCTAAATCGACGATCAGAAACAAGTAATTTTTGGAGATACCAGTAATATTCCAAACGCTTTCATTGTATTCTACGGCTTAACAATAACAAGTCATAAGAACATAAGTCGATTTTACGCGACCACCCCCCGAAAAAATGTATTGCTCCTGTGTTGTCATGTGCAGCAGTAAAAAACTTCTAATCAACCTTTTTCAACTATTGTCTACCCTTTCACGAGTTATTGCATCCACAATATTGTTGTATATCGTCATTATACTACAAAAGACAATATTTTCTTTACTATCTGTGCCTTTCTAATTCTATTTCTAATAAACTTAGCCTTATTTATTAATATTAGTCTTGTCCACCGGATGCATTTTATCTGTGGGCCGGTAAATTGTCGCTCTCCGGTCTGCGTTACGTGTTAATTCTAATCTTTGTTGTGCGCTTAAATGTATACCTGTTTCGCAGTTTTCCTTATTTTACCTTTCGATGCATCATATTATGTTTTCTGGATTGTTGAATTGTTAGAAAATATTAAAGTATTTCAGATTGGAATTCCACTATATTTATCTAGATTTGTATATTTTAACATTTGACATATACATACCTACACCTTAATTTTTGAACATTCATTATTTATTCACATCTCTATTGGAGGTGCAAATATGTAGATCTGCCTATATATAAGCTGCATGAGTTACTGGTATTAAAAATAAAATTGTTCTATGGCAACTAAAAGACCCACATTTATATGTATACTTATTTAGACCTATATAAAATGTAAATTTTTACACACGTTATTTAATCGCATATAGCCCAGTTGCGCCAACGTGTAATCGCGGTTTTCCTTAGGTCAAGATTTATATGAAACACTTGACTGCTTACGCCGTTTCACTTTGGCGCAAGTAGGCCTTAATAAATTATGTCTAAACAGGATTAGCGTAAATTTGTTAACAGTGTCCTCTTCTAGAAATAAAATAGGTAGAATTGTGACTATAACATCACTAGCAACTAAAAATTATAATATTTCTTGTATTAATATTTTTGAAATAAACAACAAATTGACACTAATATTCATGTGAATTATTTTTTGTGTTATGTATCATATGAATGTAGTAGGTACATACCTATAAGTATTACCAGGCCTATCGCACTCCGCACTGTAGGTACGAAGCTACAAGTACATACACCAGCAACGGGTCGTGCGGAGTACAGTGGGTTGCCGCGCGCCGCCTGTGACGCACGTGCATTATGCGCCCGCCGCCGCCCGCGCCGCGACTAGTATTACGTGGTATTACTGTCTACCACAAATATGAAAACAGGCAAATACTGCATCGTATTTGGCTGCCTAAATACGGACTGGAATCTCTTTTGTTGCACTTCCGAAGGGTATCGAAAGGCAAGTAAATGTACCTACAACATTTTAAGAAAGTTATATAATATCTATTTTTAAATTCTTAGTGCAATAAAGAGTGTTCTATATATATATATATATATATAAAACAAAGAATTACCTACCTACTCAAAACTTTTATTCTGACATAAATGATGAATTTTATTAGTAGGTACATATTAGGTATTACTATATAGTCTGTGTTTTTTTTTATCATTATCAATGTCTCTCGTATCCATTGAGGAATGACACTATAGAGTCCTTGACAGCGCAGCGTAACACTTTTGGAAAGCAATAGTTTTTTGACAGTAATTTTGGAGTGTTTACCATACCTATGAAAAATTCTCCCATTCGCTTGAATGAAAATGTAACGTGTTCTGCGTTGCATTGCAGCCACTATAACTTCAGAAGTTCGTGGTTGGTCTGTAAAAGGTAGGACATCTGTACTATTCTGTACCCCAGAGTGAAAGAACAGGGAAATAAATAGGGAATATGCATATGTTGCCGAAAAATCTAGAAATTACTTTTTACGATAGACTCCTGTAAACAGATCAAAAGGTGAAGGTCTCTTTTAGGTGGCCGAGTAATGAATACGTTCTAGCGTGGCCACAGAATAATAGTACAGATTTCGTACCTTTTACAGATCAACTACCTACGACTTTCTGAAGTTATAGTGGCGGCGCTACAACGCAGAGCTCGAATGAAATTGCGGTAACTACATTTCCTTACGGTATGCTTCTTATGCAATCATTAATATTTTGTTGTTAACCAGGTTTTATCTAGGATTAAACCAGTCAGGTAAATAAAATAATCAAATAAAATATATGACACATTTACACAATAAACATACATTCATTATTTCCATACAGATAAAATGTACAATAGAAGAACTAGTATTTTGACATAATTTACAAGACTGCAGCACAACTGATACTTAGGATATAGGTAGATAGATAAACACAATGTTAAAAAAAACACTTGAAGTATTCTAAATAGCATAGTGTCTCAGTTAAATGTCATACTGTCGGAGTAGATCACAGACGTACTTATGAAAGTCAATTATTACATTGTCCATACCACCGTATTGGATAGCACTAACTATACATAACTGTCAATTCACTACACTAACCCGAAACGGTTTGTCCTTTTGTGTCCTGAACAGCCTTGACGTTCACATGATGATGAAGTCTACGTTCATGAACTCGTTCTCACTATGTGGCGTTAATTAGGATTAGAAATCCGAGATTCGTTGCTTACATTTTTACTGTAGGAATGTGATCCATCAATGGAATTGGATGATTGGCCATAGTAATCGATAGCAAGGACCTGTAAGATAAATTTATTACACAAAATAAGAACTTATTTACAACATATGTTCTTACATAAGAGGCGAATGCCTTTACTATTAAAACAATTCTACTCTCTTCTTACTAAACTTTAACTTTTTAATTTCAAATTAAATAAAAACTATAATCATTAACTACTTTTATTACCTATATCTTAATTAAATGGTTTAAGAATGCACAATTTTAATACTTTTAACATTTTACACAAATATGCAATTTTTTACCCGACGTAATGGGAACTCGAATGTTTATATGATGGCCACACTGACCACAAAACTGCTCAATATTATTTTAAAGAAATAATACCAAAAAATTAATATATCAAGCCAAAATCAGGGTTCAAATAGTCGAACCCGATGTGTAGTTACATCCACATAAATTATAGTTACTGAAAAACATCAATAAACACAAGAAAAACACCTACTTGTGGAAACTTAAACCGTTAATACAATTTTCGCATCGGTTCTTGCAACCAAGAATGGAACACCCGACCATACTTTAAAATTAAATTCAAAATTGTTTCTAGTACACAAGCACAAAGATTCACAAGAAAATAATAAGAAATAACACAACAAACATTAAAAAACCACAAGCCGACCCTGCCGGGCCACTATTTTGACTTAACACGGCATGACCAATGGAAAATGGGTTACGCGATAGAGACAATATGATAATAGTTGTACCTCGTTCTTTATAAGAGCCTGTTGTATAGCGCTATCCTTTTTTAGGTCGGAAAACTTCGTAATTATCCCTCTATAGTGTAAGACCTCAATGCTCGTATCGTATTTGCCTGAGTAGGTAATGACAAGATCTGTTTAAACAAGTGACGATAGGGTTTACTAGGGCCGCGTTCAGAAATGGGTAAATGTTCACGAGTGAATACTTGTCAGTTAATCTCAGTGATATGCCAAGTTAAAAATTAACTAACGCCTTTCTGAACGGGCATCGAGTAATACAATAAGCCAGCCAATCAAAACCAATCATTTTCAAGACCAAGATTTCCCGCGCTTTTGTTTATCAGATTTAACTGCGTTATTTTGGCTAATATCGGAATTTTACCTTATATTTTGCTTCAAATACACGAATCGCTTATTTTATTTGTATGTACAAAAAAATCAATGCAAAATGTAAAGGATAATGACAACTGACAACTATTACCTGACAGGTGAGCATCGTAACCCGCTTTTATATCGGTGAATATTTTCACCTGTCAGGTGAACTTTTACTCTCCCCAATTGATTTTGTGAACGGCTCAGGGTAAATGTCAAAGTTCACCTAAGTCATTTCTGAACGGCGTTAGGGTAAAATTTACATTAACTGGGTGATTTCTGAACGCGGCCTAGGTCAGGTATAGCTTCGTTATGTGTTTATTATCTAAATATTTTTACTTGAGACCTAACAGGTACTTTTTTATTCGCCAACCACTATTAATAGAAACGGAGACTAAATCAAACTAATGTTTCTTTCTTTCCATCCAGCTAGCCATCCTCACAAACTTTCGCATTTTATTGTTCACAGAATGAGAATAATAGTACCTAATACATAGTAGAGGGATACATTACTTGAACTATTCAAATTGATATTTCATCCACGACACAAGTATCAACCCTAACGTTACACGTGCCGCGTGCGCGCTGTAGGCAGTGGCGTAGCTACTGGAGGGCTAGACGGGGCAGTGCCCCCAAGCTCAGGGGGCCACTCGGACTCTGAATCCGAAACTCTGGACTCTGACTCTGGTCCGAATTATCTATCCGATTAGTTAAATTTACAAACTATAAATTTAACTAGTGAAAGTTTCTCCCACATTCGGAATATAAATAAACCAGATTCCAGGAAAGCGACTTTAATAATTGCAACTTATTTAAAAAATACAGGAGTATTCCAAACAAGTCTCGAACATTTTTGTTTGAAATTTGCGGGGAGTTCCCCGCAAGTTTCTGATGACGAATCTGGAGTACGAACTGGAGTAGAACGAATTTAGTGTTTAGTTAGGGCCCTTGTTTATTTTTTGCCCCAGGGCCTTTGGTTACCTAGCTACGCCACTGTCTGTAGGTTAATATGACTGGTAGGTATGCAGCGCTACGCGAGCTGAATTGAATTTTATTGCGTCATAGCAAGAGTCGCTATTTGTTTAAATTTCTTTGCGGAGTGATGCTTCTGTTCCTTTAGTATTCTGTGGTATTACTTCATCTTAGATGTTAGAGCTAGTCGACATTCTAGCATTCTTGGCATTGAGGAATGACACTATAGAGTCCTTGACAGCGTAACACTTTTGGAAAGCAATAGTTTTTTGACAGTAATTTTGGAGTGTTTACCATACCTATGAAAAATTCTCCCATTCGCTTGAATGAAAATGTAACGTGTTCTGCGTTGCATTGCAGCCACTATAACTTCAGAAGTTCGTGGTTGGTTTGTAAAAGGTAGGACATCTGTACTATTCTGTACCCCAGAGTGAAAGAATAGGGAAATAGGGAATATGCATATGTTGTCGAAAAACCTAGAAATTACTTTTTATGATAGACTCCTGTAAACAGATCAAAAGTTGAAGGTCTCTTTTAGGTGTCCGAGTAATGAATACATTCTAGCGTGGCCACAGAATAATAGTATAGATTTCGTACCTTTTACAGACCAACTACCAACGACTTTCTTAAGCTATAGTGGCGGCGCGGCGATACAACGCAGAGCTCGAATGACATTGCGGTAACTACATTTCCTTACGGTATGCTTCTTATGCAATCATTTATATTTTGTTGTTAACCAAGTTTCATCTAGGATTAAACCAGTCAGGTAAATAAAATAATCAAATAAAATATATGACACATTTATACAACATACATACTTTCATTATTTCCATACAGGTAAAATTTACAATAGAAGAACTAGTATTTTGACATAATTTACAAGACTGCAGCACAACTGATACTTAGGATATAGGTAGATAGATAAACACAATGTTAAAAAAAACACTTGAAGTATTCTAAATAGCATAGTGTCTCAGTTAAATGTCAAACTGTCGGAGTAGATCACAGACGTACTTATGAAAGTCAATTATTACATTGACCATACCACCGTATTGGATAGCACTAACTATACATAACTGTCAATTCACTACACTAACCCGAAACGGTTTGTCCTTTTGTGTCCTGAACAGCCTTGACGTTCACACGATGATGAAGTCTACATTCGTGAACTCGTTCTCACTATGTGGCGTTAATTAGGATTAGAAATCCGAGATTCGTTGCTTACATTTTTATTGTAGAATTGTGATCCATCAATGGAATTGGATGATTGGCCATAGTAATCGACAGCAAGGACCTGTAAGATAAATTTATTACACAAAATAAGAACTTATTTACAACATATGTTCTTACATAAGAGGCGAATGCCTTTACCATTAAAACAATTCTACTCTCTTCTTACTAAACTTTAACCTTTTAATTTCAAATTAAATAAAAACTATAACATATATCATTAACTACTTTTATTACCTATATCTTAATTAAATGGTTTAAGAATGCACAATTTTAATACATTTAACATTTTACACAAATATGCAATTTGTTACCCGACGTAATGGGAACTGAAATGTTTATACGATGGCCACACTGACACACAAAAATGCTCAATGTTGTTTTAACAAAATAACACCGAAAACTGAATATATCAAGCCAAATGCAGGTTCTAATAGTCGAACCCGATGTATAGTTACATTCACATAAATTATAGTTGCCGAAAAACGTCAATAAACACAAGAAAAACACATACGTTTGAACACTTAAGGTCACAGCTCATTAGAGCCACCCGGCACCCACTCCGCACCGCCTCGTCGTACGGCGTCCACTCGTTGTCGACAGGTGGTTCACGGGTGGACGCCACGTTATCACCAAAACGTTGCACGATCAACCAGTGAACCCCGCGCGGTCAACGAGTGAACACCGCGTGGTCAACGAGTGAACGCCGCGTGGTCAACGAGTGGACGTCGCTTAGTCCACGAATTTTCGAGTAGTCTGTTAACAATTGGCATTAGGTCTACACGTGTGTTTCGTAATGTCAAATTTTACAAGCCAAAAACGATACGTCCGACTCGTTCGAAAGAAATGCTGGGAATGAAGGGAGGGTGGGGAGCGGCGCATTGCCAACGTATCGTCCTCGCGTGAATCACTCGCGGGCAGCGCGCGGTCCGCTTCGGACCCGCGCGTTGGCGATGCGCAGTCAACGCAGGGCAGCGAGTTGTCACCGAGTGGTCCACCCGCCGTCCGCGCGTGGACGGCTTACGATAGAGGCGATCCGGTGACGCTACGGAGTTGATGTAGTGAGCGCATACCCATACAAGTCCATATCAAGAATACTAACCGCACGAGGCGAGGCGGTGAGGAGTGGGTGCCGGGTGGCTCTAATGAGCTGTGACCTTTAATCTTTCAGTACAATTTTCACTTCACCATGAATGGAACACCCGAAAAAATTTTCACATTCAATTCTAAATTGTTTCTAGTACACATTCACAAAGATTCACTTAAAAATAATAAGAAATACCACAACACAAATTAAAAAACCACAAGCCGACCCTGCCTGGCCATTATTTTGATTTAACACGTCATGACCAATGTTAAGAAAATGGGTTACGCGATAGAGACAATATGATAATAGTTGTACCTCGTTCTTTATAAGAGCCTGTTGTATAGCGCTATCCTTTTTTAGGTCGGAAAACTTCGTAATTATTCCTCTATAGTGTGAGACCTCAATGGGATTGCCATATAAACAAATTTACTCTATGGATTGCCAAAATGGCTTTTGCAAATGAAACGGGGGGTCGTTCCGTATTTCAGAGTGAAATAAAAAACAACCAAGTAATCCCAAGTGTAGGTATTCAACGCAGCCTAGTATCGAATTGCACAACTCACAAAATGTACATATAGAAGCATGTTCTAATTTTGTCTTTATTATTCTGCACCATATATGTTATGTTCCTTGTTCTGCACTCTTTGGGTTATGGCACAGAACACTAGTTATGGTCACTGGTTGTTCTTTCATATCATTGAGGAATAAGACCTCAATGTTTCATATTCATTTTTCCAATAAAATTCATACAATTTCAACCTCTACTGAGTATCCGGGCAAGTAAGAATATAAGAAAAAATACTTGTACTGACACATGACTGACACTGACTGACATACACACGCACTGGCTGACAGCAAATAATAACCTCACTTTGCAGTCATGTTTTGAAATTTTCAATAAGCTTTTTTTTATTAAATATAAAAAAAAATGGCCACACGGTTATTTGTAGGAAATTTGCCAGGTAATACGGAAGAAACTGATCTACGCAGTGTTTTCTCTAGCTATGGTGAAATAACAAACTTGGATTTGAAGGCGAAATCTGCAGCTAATAATGATAGTAAAAAGTTCGCTTTTGTGACTGTCTCCGGTTCAAATTACAATATAGAGTCGTGTAAGTACACTTAGCAAAGTAAGCAAGATATTTATAAGTCGTCCATGTATGCATACATTTTCAAAACCTAGTATTAGAAGATTTCCATTTTTTGGCACCATGCTTTAATCCCCACCTATTTCGTGTTTTTATTATTTCTATACAAGAACAAAATAAAACGAAGGTCCCTTACAGCCATACATAGTCAACTTATTTTTTGTTTGAAGGTATAAATCATTTCAAAAATCAAGATTTTAATGGAAGCAGACTGTATGTGACTCGTGCTCGTGAGAGCTTCCTTGAGAGACTACAAAGAGAAAGAGCAGAAGCACAGCAGAAACAATCAGAGAAGGTACATGTTTAACACAATTATTACCTGCATTGCCACCATTTCTTGATCTCTTTGGTCTCCTTTTTTCTTTTTTGAATCAATCTAGTTTTAGCCAAGCCATAAAACCGCTTTTTGTTTTAAGCAATAATAGATTGCTTCACAATATAATAACACTAAATAAAACTGACACCATTACTTGCTGTAATGATTTTAATGATGCTATTTCTGACTCCCTCGGGCTCCATGTTGTGTCTCTGTCATTGTGAATTCGATCTGGCAATACCAAACTGTTAAATGTCGTAATTTTTTTCAGGCTAAGGTTCAACAATCTCCCAAAAAGACTTCTCCAGTAAAACTGGGAGACAAACTAAATCCCCGTAAAAGGAAAATAGAAAACAACACAAGTACCAATCACAAACCTCTTGATCGCAGTAATACATTTCAAAATAAACATGCCTTACAAAATGGTGACCAACCTGACAGAAATAAAAAAGGGAATGTTTTGGATGTGCATAAGAAAAAGCAGGATTCAGAGTTGAAGAGAATGGAAGCAATGAAAAAGAAGCGACAAGAGTTCAAAGAGAAACAGATGATAATGAAATCTGGATTGACTGGTGTTGTAAATATATATTTTTTTATTGATTTTATTCTCTGTAATGGTATTATTTATACAGTGTAAATGTCACCGTAAAATTGTATATACCATTTGATTATAATCTATCTCACGAGATTATAAACTATTGAGAGATTCTGAATCGTAACACACTGCTTACAATCAAACATAGGGGCAGCCCTCGGTAAATTAGGGTGCGGCGGGGGTGGCCCGTGGGCCACCCCAACGCCATGACGAACATGTATATTATATTCATGTATGCTTATAATTAACAGCTTCACTTCGATAGGTCATAATCTACCAAAAAATAATGCGTTAAATTGTAAGCAGTATGTTACGGTTCACAATTTTTTGACAGTTCATAATTTGGCGAGATAGATAATAATCTAATGGTATTTACAATTTTACAGTGACAAATACTGTTAAGAAGGAAAGACACGCACAGCTATGCTGCAGGTGTCATGTTTTAAGTGCATTACAGCCAAGAGTACCAGCTTGTTTAATTAATGTTATCTGTTTTAGGACAAAGTAAGAAACAAAAAAGTTAAATTTTTTGACAGTGAAGAAGATATACTACAAGAAGTTAATAGTAGTGTGAAAAAAATAAATAATCATGGCAAGAAAAACACATTGTTTGATAATGAAGATGAAAATAGTGGTGATGAAGTCAATTTTGAAATCAAGAGACAGTTTGAAGGCAAAAAGGGGCAAAAGGTTTGAACTGTTTACAGTTAAGGTATGTTACGGTATGTTATACAATTTATATCAGAAACCTGATATACATTATAGCATTTTATTAATTTTGCGTAAATAACCACCCGTAAATAATTCACCACGCATAAATTTAGGCATTTCTAATATTCAGTGAACAAGTTAATAATGGTTGATATTTGTATGAAAAACATTCCGTAACATATCACCTAGTAAACTATCAACAGTATAATGCTTTCAATAAGACATTATAAAAATGAGTAAAAGTATTTAAATCACATACTTTCTACCTACATTCAAAGATTTTATTCTAAAATAAATTTATATTTTGTATTTTACCATTTCATGTTAGGTTTTAGATTTACAATCGAGGTACAAATCTGACAAACGTTTCGTCTTAGATGAACGATTTATCGAAGACGATGAAGGTGATAAAGACCCAGACAACCTTGAAGAAGACCAAATTGAAGTTAACCAAAAGGATGAAAAAGATAAGCAGTTAAACATATTGCAAGATGTACTTGGTGTGGCTATTAAAAGAAAAAATCCAGATGAAGACAGAGATAGCAAAAAAAACAAGTGAGTAAAAAATTAATTAAGAGAGAATGATAAGAGATAAAAAATAATTAAGAGTAGATAAAAAAATATTGTAGCCAAAATAAAAAAAATTAAAATGTTGCAAATGTTTGCGGAGGCTCGTGTTCATGATTTCTTCGCCATCATGAGAAAAAGAGCCGCATCGATGATGAGCAGGTTGCGTGGAAGCCCCAACAGGTTTCTGAGAATATTATCAGAAAAAATGGATAATCCATTTGTTGAGCACTGGGTATACTTACATCTATCGACCCAGTGCTCAAAACAGCCGGGCTCACATACTAATTTTCCCCAAAATTTATTTTAAGGACTAACATAGCTTTTAAGAATAATTACTAACACTATGAGCAAATGTTTGCAATAAAGTTTTTATTATCATAAAAGTAATGACTATAAACAAAATTTTTGTATATACAGACCCAGAATTGGAATGTTACGTTTTGATCCATCTCAACCTGAGCATGCAAAATTCTTTGCACCAGTAGAAGATACCAAACAAGATTCTACAAAGAAATCCAAAAAGAAATCGAAAGACAAGCAAGCAGAGGAAACCCAAATACAACAGCAGAGGCCAGAAGAGCAAAGACCAGAAGTCTCCAAAGAAACATTCTACAAAGTCAGTGATACTTTGAAAGAAGCAATAGCACAACCTTCCTCATTCAGCTTGAGAAGTCTATTTGGGAATAATGAAGTAGCTGAAGAAGGTATAGCTTAGTTGCTATTATTACATGCATTCATCAGAAATACAGCCATAGAGCAGAGTTGTTGCCCTATAAATTGAGTTGTCCATGTCCCAACACACCTAAACGTTTCTTTAAAGGTGTAATAGATTTGTTTGTTCCGTTTTTAGGGTTCCATACCCAAAGGGTAAAACGGGACCCTATTACTAAGACTCCGCTGTCCGTCCATCTGTCACCAGGCTGTATCTCATGAACCGTGATAGACAGTTGAAATTTTCACAGATGATGTATTTCTGTTGTCGCTATAGCAATGAATACTAAAACAGAATAAAAAAATATTTAAGTGGGGCTCCCATACATCAGACATGATTTTTTTGCTGTTTCTATAGATAATGGTATGGAACCCTTCATGCGGGAGTCTAACTCGCACTTAGCTGGTTTTTTATACTCATACTGGAAAAGGTGCCGAGTTGCTATCTGACATTTACTTGCATGATTTTTTAGACTTGAAGCAAGAAGAACAATACATTCCTTTGGAACCTCCAAAAAAGACCAAAGTAAAGAATCCTCTAGAACCTGGACAAAAGAATCCTTTTGTTTATGATTCTTCCGATTCTGAAGAAGAGGTTGAAAAAGGAAAGAGAACTGAAACTGTACCAGTGATCACAGAAAGTAAAGCAGTTTGGAAGGAAAGCTTCTTCTTTGGTTTATCTGATCAAAGATTTGAAGGTAAAGTGTGTGTGTAAACCAAACAAATATAAACTTTTCAGTTATTAACTCTGCCATTACATAAAAGCAAGCTGAGTATTGTAAATTCCTATCTATATTGCATATCAAAACATGGCCAGCATTTACAAAGAAACTAATACATATCTATCTTTCTTTTAGAGGGTTTAGCATTCTTCACTAATACAAATGAAACAGAAGCTCATAAAGAGAGAAGAGAACTAAAATCACTGATGAAGAAGAGAATTTACAACAAAGAAAGAAAGGATAATAAACAAATGTTCCAAAAGAAAATTGGTGGTAGAAAGAAAACTATGAAAAAAAGCTTTAGGGGTAAAAGATAAAATTATGTTGTTGAAATTGCCGTCAGTGCAAAAAAGTAGGTACTTGTCTGTAATAAAAAAGAAAAATACTAATACATATTTTATTTTTCATAACTAAAGTTATCGCTTCTTCCATGTAGGCTTCTTCCTTGCTCCTGGCTGGCCAGGCTTCTTGCGTTCACGCTTACGGAAGTCTCTTGTCAGCAGACCTGCTACTTGCATTTTCTCAAGCATATCTTTGTCTACAAAACTACGTAATCCCCAAGCTATGCCCCACCTTATAGCTCCTGCTTGTCCAGAAGGGCCACCACCTTCTACATTACATTCAATGTCGACTAGCTCTTGCATTCCAGTGAAGATTAATGGGAACACTACTTGTTCCCTTGATTGTATGTCATCAAAATATGTGATATCTTTACCATTGATTGTAATTTTTCCAATGCCCGGAGAACGAATAGTTACATCACCTCTAGCCTTCTTTCTCAAACATTCATATGTTGTTACATAAGCACGTCCCTCATCATCGTAACTTGGTTTTGGAATCTCCAAAGCAAACTTCTGTGTAGCTAAAGGTTTCCTAAACTTTTCAATAAAGTCCTTATATCTATAAGAATATGGTAAAGAAGTCAGTCGTTCCATGACGACTTTGAAGTTGTCATATTCCAAGTCTGTGATTTTTTCTACCAAGATGTTTTCAACTTCATCTTTGCTCAACCAAACATCACCATCCAGCTGCAATTTTCCATTAGGGTCTGGTGATGCCTTTTTCCTTATAACTTTGTCTTCAAAAGAATTCAGGTGTTGTATGTTCTCAGCTGCATCATAAAGAAGTTTATGCAGGTTGGGCTTTCCAGTGTAAAACAAGAAATGATGAGGTCTACCTGCTTCGTCAAACTCGGCTGCCTTGCGCGCGGGAAATACTTCTTCCGGAGGTTTCATCAATGGTCTAGCGGCGGGATCATAGATACCACTTGGGAATAAGTACTCAATAGCACGATCGACGTCTTTCTGAGTGAACATCTCAGGATCTTCTCCCATCATATTGGCAAGGTGTCTTTTACCGATATTGTACTCCAAGTGCTCCTTTTTCATGAACTCATCGTGTTTCCTGGCTCTTTCCAAGTAAGCTTTCATGGCTTTGCTTATCTTCTTTTTTTTATTCAGCTCCTCCCAGTCAGTCATATTATTGAGAACATTTTCAGAACTGGATGTACTGGTACTGTACTTGATGGTATAAAAAATTGAGTTCCTGAAGTGAGCATAAGTCCTTGCAACTGGAACCAGCTGCTTTAGGCCTACGAGCGACATTTTGTCATAAAAATGTAATCCAGTTACCAAGCTAAAGCATTTTCTTACTATAGTTACCTACTAAAATAACTTCCTCTTATGATACATAACCTAAAACCAACGTTGCCAGTAAGATCTTCGAATATAGTACGGCGACCGTACTATATATTTAGATGACCGGCCGTAGTACGGCCAGTCATCTAAAAAGGTACGATTTTAATGAAATCAAGAAAAAAATACCACAACATAATCTATATAAGTTATTGAATTAAAATGTGTTTTTAATGTACTTATCAGTTACAATCTAGTAGGAACCTCAGAGGCGTAGCGTGGGCTGCCGCCCGGGGCCCAGTCCGATTTTGCCGCCTCCCGCCTAGTACAAATTTGCCGCGCCCTATTTTCGCAATTATGAAAGTACCTACTCATTCACCAAGAATAAAAGTAAATGTATAGGTCCCTACATTCTTCTATTTATTAACGTGAGTGGAGTGAGTGCGAGAATTTTGCACTTTTTTTATTTTATGGAATTGAGTGACTTGACGAGCTAGTCGTTTGCCTGATGGTAAGCAATACGCCAGCCCATAACAATAAGCCCACCCAGAACTTTGTTTTGCGAAGTCCTGCACGGCGATGCACTGCGCTCGTCACCCTGAGACAATTAGCTGACGTACTTGGATTAGAAATCATTAGATGGCGAACTGCCTTGGAGTAAGTTGGAGTTGACTTATTATCTTTTTGCAAAGTGATACGGGATATAAAGAGCAGAATATTAAACCTTGCGAGCGAGTTAGCTTAGAAACCGTAGATAGCGAACTCTAAAAAATGGCACTCTTAGCACAGGCGTTGAATATCTAATCATACAGGTAAACAACGATACGCGAGCGGAGTGAGCGCGAGAATATTGCATTTATGTTTATTGTATTGGAAACCGTTAAGTAGCGACCTCGAATTAATGTATCAGAAATTGACAATACTATCAGATCCATAACTATTTTTATGAATAAGACCGATTATTTAACATAGTTTTTGTACCTACTGAAAGATATGTATCTAACGTAATGATTTATTTATCTCTGGATGTCTCCTTAAGTTATAACATGCCCTTTATTGTAACAAAAGTTGTTGCATATACATATTATATTTATCACTCGATTATACTTCGATCATACAGCTTATCTCAGCTCTAAGTAGTTTCTTGCTTTGTCAATTATTTTATATAGTATTTTTTTTTAATAACGATTAAATTCGCCAAAACGGTACGGTCGAAGGCAAGGTACGACAAAAGTACGAACGCATGCTAAATGGTACGTAAATCGTACCATTTAGTACGATCTGGCAACGCTGCCTAAAACTATTTTTTTTTAGATTCACCCGTTTGGGCAGACTAAAGTCTTTAGGACCATACCTCCTTGTCGTACGTAGTTTTTATTAGATAGTTTGTAAAAATTACAATAATTTGTTTCGTATATCGTCGTACGAGGGTCATCAGCAACAAGCCGGACCCTCTCCTAGTGCTTCACAAAGTCACAAAACGACAAAAAAGAAAAACAAAGGTTTGGTTCATACTCAGATAAAATATTCAGACGTCTACTCGAAGGGTACATACATTGAGGTCTCATTCCTCAATGCCTGGCGGCTGTCAAAACTTAATCGTTTAGAAACCGGGCGGGCATATGATTGGCCGTTCCAACAATTTGGCCAATCACCGCGCCGTTCCGATGTAGCGGTGGCGCAGTGTTGCCGCCATACAGTAAACGACTTTTTGGCGGGAAGTGAAAAGTGATACAGTTCGATTTTGTTTTATTTTCCAAACTGTTATTTCGAGTGATCATGTGTAATATCGGTGGAAAATTAACCATTATGTATTCGTAAACATGCACGAGTGTAGGCAAATGAAACAAAATAGGGAAAACATTGCTTTTTATGTTCTCACAAAAAGTCCATGGAAAGCTTGAATAAAGTTCCACCACTTTATTGAAGCACTAGGAGAGGGTCCGGCTTGTTGCTGTTGACCCTCATTCTCAACAAAAGTAAAATAAATGGAATATTAAACTATCAAATAAAAACTACGTAAGACATGGCTGTATGGTCCTAGAGACTTTAGCCTACCCTAACGGGTGAACTAAAAAAAAAAGTAAACAGCTAAACAGTAAATCCGTTAGAAATTCAAAATAGATATTTCATCTACGGTATTTCAAGACATCTTTCAGTGAAAATAGTAAAAAAGATTATGAACATAGCGTAATTCAGTGGGATTACGAATGAAAAACTGATCTTACTATGTGAGGTTTCTTTCCAAGTTAAATAAATACTAGAATAACTTGGGAAAATGAGTGACAGTGATAGTGAACTTCTCACAAACAATGTTTTTACCTTTCAGAACAAGAGCACGGTTTGTTTTCGTTTTATGTCGTATGTACAAAGCAAAAAAAATGCATATTACTAAAAGTACTAACTATATATAGAAGAATAATGTAGAATATCTTCATTGTTGAGGTTGTACTTGTGCGATATATGCGCGCCAAAAGCTTTAGATTTACCGGGTGTATCATATAAACAATGGCTTGTTTAACTATTTACTAGCTATGTCTAATCAGACTTACGACTGCCATTAAAATTTTGTTGAATAAGATCATACTATATTAGAATAATTACTTTTGCCTCCTGAAGACACAGTCATGGCTGGTTTGAGAGTACCTACAATATATCATATATGTCAATAAATGATTTGTGATTATCTTTCTTCCAGATGATCTCTGTAAAGGGTCCTAACACAAAGGGCATTAATATACAAGGAATAGGCTTCGGCAACAATGTTTTATCATCAACATTTCAAATGCCTAGAAATTTTGAATGCCAGAGATCTGAATCAAATTTTGACCAACGGAGCATGCACAGCTTTAGAAGAGAGACCTCGCCAATGTCCATTATGAGTGCTTGTGATGCGAGGCAGCGGATTTTAAACAATTCCTTGAATCCACGTGGAACAAACTCACAAAGATCCATAGTCTATGGTAGAAGCAGATCTCCTATGTCCATGAGAAGCATAGGTATATATATACATTTCTATCAGTTATTTCTCGCAAATATGTGTTAGTTGAAAATGTTGATCACTGATAATGACATCCTGATTCATTGAAGTGGTGGACTTGATCATTGAGCTTGATAGAAGTTCACACTGTACTAGGTGTTGTTAATTATCCCTGGGTTTTAATGTATCATATAATGTTGCTATTATACTTTTTTAATGGTTTAGTTATTTTACATTGATAAATGTTATATAATATATTGTGATTTTCTAGATTCTTCAGCAAGTGTCAGCGCAGCTGTCATAGCAATGGCCCTAAAGAGCGAAAATTACAATAAATATGAAATGAGAGTATTACAAGAAGCCTTCAATAAATGTAAGAAAAAACATTACAGGAGAAAAATTAAGAAACGAAGAAACCTCAAGCATTTTTTAAGAGGCTATAGACGTAGATCTGGAGGCGATTCAGCAGATTGTTCAAGTGATTCTTCTCTCAGTAGTGATGGCAGATCAACCAAAACTTTAATGTATAGAGAAAACACACCCAGTTGTAGATCAACAAAAACTGACATCTCAGATTTCAGAAGAACAATCAAAGAAAGCAATATGTATAAAGATTGTACAAATAATTTCAGGCACAATTCATTCCTAAATGTTGCTGGTCCAGTAAATCTAAATAACACACAATCATCTACAAATTCACACAAAAGCATGCTCACACACTCACAATCATCTTTAAGTTCACACAGAAGCATGATTACAGGATCAAACATGACCTTGCTCAGTATGCCTGCACCTGCTAATTTTACTGACATGCAAAGAAAACCAAGAGTCCCTGTGATGCCTCTAAAAGAAAGATTTAAAAGTGGATTCCTACTACCATCTCAAAGATTCAACAGATCAGTTGCTTCTACAAAAATACCAGAGATTGCGGAAAATTTTAATCACCATGAAAGTTGTCACTTGCAAAACGGAAAAGAATCTACTATGAATGAATATATAAATATAGCAAATAATATTGAAACTGACAGTGACCAAGAGGATATGTTCTCTGAAGCCACCAATAAACAGAAAACTAATGATAGTGTTCATAGTAAAAGAAGTATTGATAGTGTGGATGCTATCTGCCTACCCCATCAAAAGAGAACCAAGACAGCATCACCTTGTAGAAATAGTATAGAAGCTAGAAAAGTTATATCCAAAGAAACTACTGTAAATAGTAATTGCAATGACACAACAAATGAATTTGTATTTGCAAAACCTACATTACCAGTTAGAAAATCTGTAAAAGAGAAATTGATTTCAAAATCTGCTGCTCCTTTAACTGGCTCCCTGATACAAGACTCTGCACTCCCATCTGCAAATATTCACACAGAGAAACCAGTAGCGCAAGAAAAAGAAAGAGACCATGAAGATGAACAATCAGATTCATTGCATAATTCAACAAATCTCTCCATGAGACCAAGTTTCATAAAGCGAAAACTGTTCACTCAAAAATTGGATCTTGCAGAGAAAAAAAATGTGAGCACTGATGGTTCAGACAGTCCCCAGGGCAGTATTTATAGTGCCATACAAAAAGAGAAACATAGAGCTCGGAAACTTCAACATGTTACAACTCAATCATGTCTAAGCAGAGACATCCTAGGAGACGAAAGTAACTTAATAGATTTAATTCACAAAATAGTGCCTATAGAACAGATGAATCTGACAAATCAGACTAACAAAACTGACTTGCAAAGTAGTAAAAATAAAAGTGAAGATGACAAATTTGATATTATTTCTATAATGACTGCATGTGAGGATGATGATGTAAGCAACAGTTACACTGATGAGGAAAGCTTCAATGCTACTGTGAAAGCATCGGCAAAAGAAAACACTTCTCCTAAGAAGAAAACGACGACAGAAAATGTTTCCAAGAAGCATCTTAAAGAAAATAATTGCAAGATACTTGTTGAAAAATTAACAGCTAACAACTTACAAAAAAATCTGGAAAAGAGTGGTAAGTATATTAATACTAGCTTTTTCCCGCGACACGCGTCTGCATGAACGTCAAAGGTCAAAGTTAAAAGTTTAAATGACATACGAAACCCCTATATATATATATATATATATATATATATTTTATTCATATTTTTCAACTCGACTGTATGTTGTTTATTTGTTTGTTACGCGATTACTTCGTCATTTATAAACTGATTTGGAAAATTCTTTGCATTGTATTCAGTATAGCTTCAAAGTGGTCCCATATAAATTTCGTTGATATTCGGCCTTGGACTTTGAAGATACATCAGAATTGAAATCGGTTTATTTTGTTAAAAAGAATAATTATTCCATCTTAACTAGACCTCCTCATTCTATGAAAGCGCGTACTACGAAGAGGTCAAGCTGTATGTTCATATCATAGTCACTCAACACCCAACTGACTTTGATGTAACATACCCTTCAATGTACAGAATTGGCTCAGGTCCATTTTTATAATTGTAGGTATAGAAATTATTTTTACCTACCCTCTTTGAATAGTATCTATCTATGATAGTCACGATAGCTGAAAAAAAAATACAATATATAAGAATGGTTTTTTTCCAGGTGTGATGAACAAAAGTGTGCAGAAATGTATTAAATCTTTTTGGGATACTGATTTTGAAAGTGATGATGAATGCCTGTCCTTATCTAAGTATGGCAAATTGAAAAATAATCATGTCAAAGGTAACAAAATAAATACTTTACTTTTTTATATATTTAATAGACAAACAAGCAGATGGTCTGCCTGGATGGTAAACGGTTACCGTCATATGTGGACACCTGCAACACTCGGGGCATTATTGGTGGGTTGCCTACCTTTAAGGACCCTTTTAGCCATTCTTTTAAAGTGCCCCCAGTTATAGCTCCGCAGGAAACCCTCGGGCGGTAGCCAATTCCATCTCTTGCAGAGGTGCGGCAAGATAGATCTGGAGAATCGTACAGTATGCGATTTTCAGATCTATGAATACTTCATTTTCCATATTGATCACCAAGTTAATAATAACTTCTCTAAATAGTGTGTAAGTTAATAGCTTTAGTATAGTACTTGTACTAGTTTAAAGCACTAAAGTTTAGTGGGCAAGTAGACATGTTAATAATATAAAAAAAAATGCTATATTATTATCATGTGTACATCAAATGCTTTATCAAATTGTTACATTTACTATTAAACTTATTACATTTATCATGCAATTCTTGAATACTACATCACAGAGGATTGTCTGGAGGAGATCGCTTTGGGCGATAAGACCCCCCATAGTAACACTTTAGTTTCAAGTTTATTATTTGTACCTGTTGTTGTAGTTTCTGGTAGAGTGTGGTGGTGTAATATCTAATTTAATTTACAGTTGATGAATTGTGATGCTTTTTTTACCAACATTTAGATAATTTCTTGTGAAAAGTTTAGGTATTTAAACACATAAATACATAAATTACACAAATCTCACCCATGAGAAGTCGTGGCGGGTTGGCCAATTACTAAAACAATTTATTTCTCTTTCAGAGGTCCAGCAAAAGGAGCCACCGAAATTTCAAGGATTTTCAACCATGTTTAATTCTAAGGAAAGTTCTACTGCACCAGTTACCAATACATCGAATTTTCTAAACAATACTGTTAATAGTGTACAAAAGTTCAATAATAAAACTCTTAGAGTAAGATCTCATAGAACTCCGAAACGAAAGAAACTTGATCAAACAAGGAATGAAGACGCAAAATCTACTATGTTTGAACCACAAAGTAAAAAGCAAAAAACGTTTCAAGCAAGTAGTACGATCATAGAACTGTCTAAACTAAACCCAAAACAGCAAACCGAGTCACAAGACAAAATATCTAAAGAAACACTGACCACGCAGATTACTAAACCAGATAGTAAAAAATCACCCAAAGGCAGAAAGCAAGCACCGAAAACTAAAAAAAATAATAAAACTGCAGAGACTAATTTAAACATTCCAGCAACAAAACCAACTAATAGTAATAAAAATCAAGAAAAAACGAATAAAAACGTACCACAAACTAATAATAAGAAAGACGCCATTCAAAGTGAACAAAAAACCAAGAAGGAAAGCAAACAAAAGAAAACTACTCATAGTCCACAAAAAATTAATAATGTAAACCAAGATAACACTCTAATTAAAGAACAAAGTAAAGCAAACACAAATAGCAAAAAAACAACTCAGATCAATAACACACAGAAAACTAACAGCAAACTGCATGACCAAATTGATATTGATAAAATAAACAATCAATTGAATACTAATTCTAAAGTGAGACCACCTCAAGTTGACACAACTAAAAAACAAAACCACACCACCAAAAAACCAACAGTCAGTAAGACTCAAACTAAAAAGCCAAGTCCGAAAACCAAAAAAACAATTGCACCAACATTGAATAATGAGTCAATTGTAAAGGACGAAACAAAAGAAGAAAATAATAACGGAAGTTACAGAACCGTAAGGTCATGTCGGAGATCAAAACAAATTGAATCTCTTGACAAAACTGATTTAGAGCATAATGGGACCATAATCAGAAGTTTGAGAACGAGACAAATTGACGTATCTTCTACACTGAATGGAAGTACCAGAAAAGCTAAAGAAAAAAATAACGGAAAAGATACTAAGTCAAGGCTAAGCGACGTTTCATTTTCACTTACAGCAGGAAAAAATGCTGTAGCTAAAAGAGCCGTTACAAAACTTTCCAATTCTAGATTTTTTAAAACTAAAGATGTTGAAACTAGTGATATATCATTTTCACTAACGGCGATCGAATCTCCGACACCAAAAAAAGCAATATCTATTAAATCACGAGTGAATTCTAAAACCGATAAAATGCAAAATAAATTAACAAAATCTACACTTTCAAAGAGAAACGAAGAAAGTATGTCGTGTAAATCCGGTAGGAACAGAATACCTAACAAAAGATACTTGATATGTTGAGTTTAAATATTGACAGAACCAAATGTATTATGTGAAGTTAAACTTAGACTTTATTATAGTTATGTTCTCACTAGTTTGATTCATTTGTTCGATCGTCGAACTAGTGAGATTTTTAGTTCGACTGTTCGTGCTAGTAAGAATTTTTTTAAAGCTTTTATTAAACTTGCAATGTATGTATGTAATAGATAAGAGCGCCGCGCCGACGCGCCGCTGTCGCCGTAGATTTACCTCGGCGCGCCGCCCGCCGGCGCGGATAAGCTCCGGCGTCCCCCACTGTCTCCCGCAAATTATTCCCAAATTTACAGATTTTCAATTTAGATTCCCAATTAAACGTCTTTCCGGCTGTAAGGATTCTCATTTTTACAGATTCTTGACTGGAAATGAAACTCCCAGATAAATAGTATATTTCCAATCGTACAGGTTACCTGCCAAAAATGTTGGATTTTGTACACATATCTATTTTGCAGAATGTTTAAAGTCAGAAACTTAGTTGGCAATAAATACTTTTCTAGAATTGTTTTTAGCGGAATAGTCATATCGTAGAAACCTATATTTTGCAAAACTATTGGTAGACAATATGGTATTAGTAGAATATTCTTTTGCTTGAACTTATATTGCATAATACTTACACATCCGAATATAATTTGGAATATGTCTGTTTACTCATTTCATTTTATTCATTTCATTTCATTTCACTATCATATATGGCGTCCGCCATCGGCGCTCATATCTAGTATGTAACTATGTCGGGTGGAATCTTGCAAGTTAAATAAGAACCACTTCCTCTTGTCCTAAGATGTTGAAATTTTGCATACTTGTCAAATTCCGATGCCAATGCAATATTATGGTGACAACCAGCTGATCTGATGATGGAGACGGAAGGTGGGCAATGAAACTCCTTGACGGATAATTGTAAACTACTAGTGTTTGGGCTCATTTTATTCTGCTCGCGATTCCGATTATGAATTGGTTAAAAGCTTGTCTTGAAAAATATAATTTTCAACAAATAAAATATTTTCTCATTTGTTCGACTGTCGCGTCGAACTTATTTTTAATCGAGAAACAAAACACAATATAATTAAATTTAAAAAACGCTTGTTTTAGAAAGCTGTATTTTTGTAAGCTTAGATTTGTATTGTATCTAGTTATAACAATTGAGTAAAATTATGAGTAATATTATGTACCTACTTTTTCAAAGTTATTTCTAAAATCATGTGTTTGTTTCATATTTTCCAGTTATAATCTTTTGTAAATGACACATTTCTATCTTATATCTCTTCTTTAGGTATATAATAGTATAATTTTAAAATATTAATATAATTTTAATGTTATGTAAGACATAAATTGTTTTAAGTACTTATCTGTAAATAATAAAATTGAATGTTTATAATTCGTATGTCATTTCAAATATCACCCGTACCAACCTTATTTTAATTAACGAGTAGGTATCTTTTGGAAAGGTAGGCTCTCTGAGCTCTAACTAGATAAATATCGAACCCTATCATTGGACGTCTTTGTTCTCCTTAATAGTACAGTAGTATACAACTACTATTTGGTGACAGTTCCATTGGTTTATGTAATAATTACTTAGCATTTCCATTATTATCAGAAATAGCCGGAATGATACTGGACTTAGTAAAACTTTATTTATTTTTTGGAGTGGTAGGCTCTGGCCGTGGTTGTAATACCACCCACCGAACAAAGCCATGCCGTCAAGCGACCTAGTCGTGTTTCGGGATGATGTTCGGTGAACCATCAGGGAGACGGGTCTGAGCAGCCGCTCAACTGCCGTCTCTCTCTAGATCTATGTGCTCCATCTTAGGCCACATCATCGCTTCACATCAGGCGAGATAGTGGTCAAATATAGATCTATTAAGCGTAAAAAAAAAAGGTGATCGTGTTGTGTTTAGTTTCTATTCTTGAATTTAATGTTCATTGATGCCATACGGAGCGACATATTCATCTTGGCGAAAAAGCTCCTTTTAATAGTACAGTAGAATAATTTTTTATACCTTATATATGTAGGTACCTACCAAGGGTTTTATTTATATTAGGTTGTCATTACAAGGCGAGAGCAGATTCATTGGTTGATCCCAGTCCAGATACACACGTTAGTATTGCTAATCTGATGTCGTCAGCCGTTTATCTGTGAGATAAGTTTGATCTTGCACTTGCCACAAGATAATAATGTTCGAAAAGTAGATAATAATATTTTTGTCAGACTATAAAACTTTTACCAGGTTTTTGAAAACCCTGCTGGAAAATATTATACTTACACCATTTACATATTTTACATAAAGTAAATATTTGGTTTAGAGGCTTACTTTAAGTTTTATTTCTTACATACGAGTACATTCCAAAGATAATTCAATACTGTAAGCACAGAATACCTACTAAATACTACCAAGGTACAGAAGCATGACTGCGCAAAGAAACACAAATAGCGACTCTTGCTGCGGCGCAATAGAGATAAATTCAGCTCGCGTAGCGTCGCATACCTACCAGCAAAGAGCAAATTAAGTAGCATGTCATATTAACCTACAGAGCCTCTTTCTAACAATGATATATTAGTCTGCGAATCCAGAACCTATGTAGTTGTTATAAACGGATAGTTCCTCCGAAGGTTTTACTTTGATATAATAGATATTCTTCCATACATGTTTTTCTGAAAATTTTTTGAAGTGTGCTAGATTCATTTTTATGCAAAATTGGATAGAACAAATGTTAATCAGGATTGAAAATACTATCGAAGCAATTTTTTTGTTAGATCTTTCAACTTAAGGTCGAATGTCCACTAAATTTGAAATTCGGACCACTGTGGGCCCGGCCAATGTACTTGTAGCTCCGTACCTAAAGTACGCCAGACCTGCTAATAGTTATACCAAGGTACTATAAAGTATTCTGTGGTTTCTCTGATATGCCTAAGTATGAAAATGACATTTCCACTAAAACTCCATTATAAAATAAAACAAATAATAAAGTTATTTATATTTTATTCGATAAGAAATTCACAATCTGAAATCCAGAGGCAATTAATAAATCTGCTGATAAGGCAATATATGAATGCAGTAAATAAATTAATTATCTATGTATTTTGTATGTTAACGTTGTTCTGCCAAAGTCGGTTTGTCCCGTCACGCGATCAAGGAATATGCTCAACTAAATAAAAACTATTATGATTATGAAATTAGTTTATACTTCCTATGGTTACTTGTATTTAAGTGCGAAAACATTGTCATGTCTTCTAATTCCGAACTATATATACATGAAAACCAGCATTTTAACGATAATATCCATGAAAATGCAAAATTTTCGCCATATATCAAACATTTCAGATCTTACTATCAATTTAATTACCATTATTAGTTTTCAATACTTTAGGTATCTTTATGGATAATTTTTAGCCAAAATTAGCGTTAACTTAACAGGATTATCAAACGATTAACAGTAAACATCTTCCAATATATTTAACAATCTATTAAATGCACGTAATAGGCGTCAAAGCCTGAAAATGATGTTAAAACACAAACAAAAGTTACACCACATTGCTTCTTTTTAACGTTATCATACATTTTTTAGAATACAAGAACGGTCCATTCCTACAGAACATACAGAATAGAACATAATCAGTCAAGAAATCACGCACCGATTTATATATATAGGAATGTACTTAGATATGACACAGCCACATGTCCAATGTGGTGAAAAAAACCCTTTAAAAAAGCTCAATCAATTCATTTACATTACATTTCATTTTAAAATACTGGATGCGGGCAATTTCTATGAGATATTGTGCATTCGTACATCTATTAACTATATCTACATGTATTGACTTAATGACCCATTAGCAAACTTGCGGATTTTCACTCGCTAAAGTTACGCTAGTAAACTGCATCTCTCATTAGTGAGCGTCAGAATCTAGTGGCCACATTTAATACAAGCAATATTCACAAATTAGTTATACACTTTTTGGGGCGATACGCACACCAGCTTTTAATATAGTCTTCAAAATGACCCATAGAAATTGTTCAACAATTCAGATAGCGTATTTTAACAAATAGGAACTGATGTAGTTCACAGCAAACGTGAAAGCATAAAATGTTATTAATCTGTCTATACATGTAAGCCTAAATAATTAATGTTAGCGGTCATCATATTTATAGTGTTATGGCCACTGTTTTTACAGATTTTTATGACTGTAGTGTTTCTTAACCTTAGCAGAAAAAGTCGGAAATATTTGAGTACTAAGGCGTCTTTGAAGGTGTTTTCCCTCTTTGAAGGTGTAGATTTTGTTAATTTATTTTGGAGTTTATCGGCTTTTGAATTCACTCGTGATTTAGCAGATATTGCTCTTTTTGGCGTCGGGAGATTCAGTCGTCGTTAGTGAAAATGACACATCACTAGTTTCAACAACTTTAGTTTTAAATAATCTAGAATTGGAAAGTTTTGTAACGGCTCTTTTAGGTATAGCATTTTTTCCCGCTGTAAGTGAAAATGAAACGTCGCTTAGCCTTGACTTAGTGTATTTTGCGTTAACTTTTATTTAGTTTTTCTGATACTTTCATTCAGTGTAGAGGATAACTCAATTTGTCTCGTTCTCAAACTTCTGATTATGGTCCCATTAAGTGCTAAATCAGTTTTGTCAAAAGATTCAATTTTTTTTGAATCTGTAATCTGTCTGTATGGTTATATTAGACCCTGCAGTTGTATTATTTTAGCCGTCATACCACCACATTCGCTTCAGTAAAAGTTTACTGTTATTTTGCCAAAAACATTTAAAGGATACTCGAAAAATACTTATACTTGCGTAGGAGACCGATAGTATATCACACATGCGGCCATTGTAACGGATAGAATTACAATCGACTCGCACGTTAGTCAACCACGAAGTGTATCAACTATATGTATAGGTACAGTCAGCGACATAAGAAGCTGAACTTAAACCTCTCAATTGTCAATAACACCGTATATACAAAGTCATTTTTTTGCAATTTTCCTATTTGCACAGAATAATAACAGACTTTTTAAATGCAACATTTAGAGAAATGAGACATATATTGAAGGTACAATCAATCAAAGATTCACAAATACTCAGCTACTTTAGTCGCTGGCCGTACTAGTTTTTTGAAATAGTAGTTTCAAATAGACGTTAACCACTGAGGCTAAATGTACATGGAAAATGCCATATAAACCACGAAAAAACTGTTCTCGTTGTGTTATTAAAATAATCACATGTTGGACGACGTATGTTTTGTATAAAAAGTTGTTGGTACCGACGCTTTAAGTTATGTTGATGGTTAAGAAACACTACAGCTATGGTTCACGACTCGTTGGCTGTGAAATACTAAGCACTTGATACTGTCGATGATTGTAAGCGATATAATTTCGATTTAGATACAATATACAAAGAGCCTATTACGCCTCGACTACGGCCTTGTACTCAGTACTCGTCTTCTTCAGGTGGATGTGGGTTGTCGCCGTCTATTTCTTCTGGTGGCGCAAATCCGTCCTAACGACGATAACAATGTTATATTATTAGTCAAACTACAACACATAGTACACAAACAAACACTTCGTCGCAACCTATCAATCAACGCTCTTAAAAATTGACAGCCAGTGTCCCTCTGATCTTCGACAGTTCTTTATTTCGAAAAAATATAGTTCGACAGAAAATACTTCGACAACACAAACGGCCTCAAAGACTAGGTCAGGTTATGTTAGAGCAATGACCACACATCGCGCGAGCCGAGCGAGCGAAGCGAGCGTGCCAGCGTGCGGCAGCGACCGGCGAGGCCCCAGAAAGTAAATCGAATGTTTGTGTTGTCAAAGTATTTTCTGTCGAACTAATACTTCTCGAATTATGTTCAGTGGAAACAATGACTTGTGGAACTATATTTTTCGAAGTGTCGTATCGAAATAAAGAACTGTCGAAGTTCAGAGGGACACCCCAAACAAACACTACACGTAGTCGTCGCAACCTATCAATTTGACGCTCTTAAAAATTGACAGCCTGTATAGTGTATGGCTCAAATTGTATACCACCGAGGTTGCGGGTTCGATTCACGTGACGGAAAAAAAAATGTTCACATAAAAAAGCGCTAGTGTGTTTGTGTCTGGCTGTTATGGGACCATGGTCCTCGTAGTTCCTGTTTCCCTAGATAAAGGAACTAGGGGCCAGGGACAACGTATGTCTCTAAAAAAATATGCCCCTCAGTTTCTTGCCGTATCTTCTGAGTAGTGGTTCTTTTCCGATACGGTGGTAGAGTCGTGAAAATTTGACGTTCATAAGTGCGTCTGTGATGCCAAAATGATTAAAGAGATTTTGATTTTGATTTTTGATGTGATCTCTGAGAGTTATTAATTAGGAAATTTGTATAATAAACAAGCCAGTTGCTCTATACAGTGACTAGCTTTTTCCCATAGAAACTGTTAGAGTTCTTGGACTAAATTTCGGTTTTTATCCTTCTTTGCACTTTGGTCCAACCTAGGACATATTAATATTAATTATTCAATAATCCTTCGGTTTAGAAGTTCAGAAGCTAATTTAGCTATTTAGAAAATAAAACAAAATTAAATTTATAAAATTAATGAGGGCCAGATGTATTTTGATATTACCTCAGTTGCATATAAAATATCCAAAATCTTCTGAATGATCGGTCCGTTTTGTTGTTCCTCCATTTCCTGACAGATCACCTCTATATCTCGCAGTTTGCCGAAATAGAAGTCCCTTTCTTTTTCCAAACCGTCTACTGTGGCTTTCAATTCGTTAACCTAAAAAAACATTATTTCAAAACTATATCACGTCAATATTTTTTTTTCAACTAAATAATATAATAATAAAACACAGTCACACTATGGTTTTATATAAAACAATATTGTTTTAATTAGTTAAAAAAATACTAGCATTAATTATACATTTTATAATTTACTAAATGTCCTTTTCCAGGATCTCGGGTATCTCTATACAGCAAAATTCATCAAAATCCGTTAAGTAGTTTAGTTGAGCGTGATTGAGTAAAAAAACATCCACCCATCTATTCTCACAAGTAGAAATAAAAAAATTATGAAATAGATGAAATAGGGCTTATCTGCCCGATCATTCAGAACCGCAACCAATCGGAACTTCACATAAAATGCATGCATTTGCAGTGAAATTACTGGGCATATTAGACTTAATATCTGATATCTCAGGGTGATGAGCGCAATGCAGTGCTACGCAGTACTTTTATGGTATTGAAAGTTCTGGGTGGCACTGCAATTGTTATGGGCAGGCGTGGCGCTTACCATCGGGCGAACGACGAGCTCGTCTCATCACTCAGTTCCATAAAATGCATGCAAATGTGGAATTATGATTGCTTGCAGTGCCATACTTGGCCAAGGGTTTCGACAAGTTATTCATAAATACAGCTGTCAATTTATCTTGTCATGTCATAAATACTCTCGGTATTTAATTTTTTATCTAAATCTAAAGTATAAAAGAGGAATAGGGCATAAACCCACACAATTCGAGCTACATATTACATCATGACTTTAATTAAATAATAACATACAGTTACCTGATGGGTAAGGTCCTCAATAACTTTTGAGTCCCCTTTTGCACTTTGGTTTAATCTTGACAGATTTACTGGCGGGGACTTTACGGTGCTGTTTGGTGCCTTGCCAACTGGAAAATTAAAAATAAGTTGGAAATTCCGCATGTTATTCAAAATATGCTTTGTATTTCATGTACCACATATTATATATTTATAGGATACATAAGCATTATACATAACATGTTTTAATGAGGTATTTATAAATATATGCAATGATACATAGGTGACTAATAAAGGAAAAACGTAATGTAAATAATAAAGTAAGGAAATAATGTATATTGAAAAAGAAAAGCATGCTGTGTAAATAGAACATAAATGTACATATTAATTTGGAGATGCAAGCTGTACTTTTTGTGTTAAGGTAATAAATAATAGTCCTTTATAATTTCGAATTTTATAAATACTTGAAAATATTAAACAGATAGATACTGCAATGGTTCCATTACTACACAAATATGTAATAATAATTATTATTGTAAATATGAATGTATATTATTACTACATTCCATATTGAAAATATTTTTCCTCAAGCAAACAATATAAAAAGCAATATGGACAACAATTAAAATAAAAAAATAATTAGTACTGGTTTGGGGTCTAGCCGCAACTTTGGCGACGGGCGCCGCCGGTTTCTTAGGGACGGAGGCAGTGGAGCCCCGGGGGGCTGACGAGCCCCCGTGCCCCATGGGCAGGCCTTCGCGTTGCGCCACCGCGTCATATTCGGTGCCTCCATAGTTGGCATCAAAGAATTTCTTGAACCATTGCAAAAACTCAAAGTTATCTTGAAAACGACCCTTCACCAGTTTGTCAATTGGTACTATCTACAAAAGAACAAAAGTGAAGGTTATGAGAAACAAAAAGAATCGAACATTCTAGAGTCTAGAGGGTGCTGGCTACTCGCATGGGCTATGGGGAAGGCTACGTTCACCACACTGAGAAACAAACACAAACAGACCTGACAAAACGATTGTTTTCAAATTTTGAAAGTAGATGAAAATGGAACAGTTCAATGAGTGAAGTACCAGAGAAGTTTCTAAGTGTGATGAATGGTCATGCACAAGGATGCAGCTGATGCATACTGCCAGACTGATGCGTTGGGACGGCACGGCGAACCTTCGGAGGCGGCGGCACCACCACCGGTACCGCGCCGCACAGTGGCACGCCCGACTCGCACGCTCCGGACCCGATTGTGAATCCACCACGAGCGTTAAACGCATCATACTCCGTGCCATCATAATTAGCATCAAAAAACTTTTTAAACCATTGTAAAAATTCAAAATTGTCTTGAAACCTTCCCTTAATCAGCTTGTCGACAGGTATTACCTATAAATTTACATTTGTACCAATAAAAAAGAGGCTGAAACTGTTAAATACAAAGAATTTAGTAAACACTTTGCTCGCTTCCAATTCCATAACAGTGACCTGCCCTAGATTCCTTTGCTATTCCTAAAATGTAATAATGCTGACCCAAATTTGACTGATTTTGTTTCCAAGTATAAACAAACAAGACTTGAAACAATTTATGAATATACTGTCCATTACATATCACTGTTTCGTAAAAGTGAAAACTTATTGGTAAATTCAAACTAAATATTATGACGAGTAACTTTTATAACATGGGGCCCAGATGGCATCTATGTGCCACACCATCTATAAAACTTAGGTATCACCATGGAAGCCTCCACCCACTGACACCCACTTTAGATGAGAAGTTATTATAGAGCCAGTTTTGGGTTAGCAACATTAATACTGACAATAATTTCAGCTTACATTGAACTTATAAGGTCAAATGTAAATAAATGAACACTTATGTGTCAAGGGTGTGCATTTCACCTTTGTAAGATCTTGGTGACCTTATAAGGTATCTGATTACCCATTATGGTTATCACTGTACTAATGAGCTAATTCTTAGAATAATCTTGAGTTAATTTCTGTCTGGGTGTAATATTGTTTACAATCCATTGCATGATGCCGTCATTATTAGTTGAAGTGGAATTATCATTTAGATAAAAGAAATGACAAACACTGCATTGTTATGTTAACAGATGTTTTCATAAATATCATATATTATTGCTCACCAATGCGTCACAATATTTTTTTAGTATGAAGGTGTAAGTAATGAGTAAAAATTGAATAAAGAAATACTATCGACCTTTTCACAGGTATCATTAAATTTCATAAGAGCAGTCATATAGCCGATTCCAATACAAACATAATGTAGGGTAAATTATGTAAGTGTACTAAGTGTACAATTTTAGTTTGGAATAGCATAATACAGAAATTTTACCTTGTCAACACCCATTTTTTTGAAGGCAGCCTGTAATACTTTGAAGTTTTGTATGTACTCATGTTCTAGGTTTGTCTTGAACTTGATTCTCTTCATGGGCACACTGCCGGGGAACAGCATGTCCATGAACTGGCAGTACGCGGCTCCTGTGCAAAGCTCCTCGATCTTTGCGAAGTTCGACTGCAGACAATCGTTCACCCAAGCCAGCATATCATGCCGTGACAAATTCTCGGAAGTCACATTAGTTGAATACACATTCACCGCCATTTTCACTCTTCTCTCTAGAAGGAAAGATCAAAAACACTTAGATCACGATAGTATGTTTGGAGACCGGCTTAACTACGAGCAATGCGGCTCAGAAAAAAGAAAGCCAATCTAAAAATAGGTCGTGGCATTTTCGCTGACGAATAAAACTTCATCCAACTATAAATAACGATCTCGTCTACAAAGCTATTATCTTTAGCGAGTAGTAAACGAAACACAACCTATGTTTTTTAGTAAAATAACAGTAAATTTTTACTGAAGCGGATGTGGTGGTATGACGGCCGAGATGAGGCGACCGACTCATCGAGTTCAGGCACATTATGAGAGATCTAAATTGGCGACTTTACGCAACAACTTCTATTAAAAATTACATACCTTTGTTTTGCAAGTTCTGGAAGTATTGTTTCCTACAATTTAACGTTTTTAGAGAAGGTACTAACGAGATTTTTTTATCCAAAACGCTCGCCTTTTTCGATTTCGACTTTCCGTAATTTCATAGACAAGAGATCAATTTTTTCCCCGTTATTTTTAAACAATAGAGATGTGCTACCTACTGCATTTGTTAAGAAACAAATATTCGACTCACCGGAATCGACTCCATCGTTTCTATCGATTGGTTATTGTCGCTGGTATATTTTAAGCTGGGCAACACCGCCTAACTTCAGATCGTTCTAGGCCGCGTTCAGAAATCACTCAGTTAATGTAATTATTACCCTAACGCCGTTCAGAAATGACTCAGGTGAACTTTGACATTTACCCTGAGCCGTTCAGAAAACCAATTGGGGAGAGTAAAAGTTCACCTAACAGGTGAAAATATTCACCGATATAAAAGCGGGTTACGATTCTCACCTGTCAGGTAATAGTTGTCAGTTGTCATTTTCCTTTACATTTTGCAATATTTTTGCATTGATTTTTTGTACATACAAATAAAATAAGCGATTCGTGTATTTGAAGCAAAATATACGGTAAAATTCCGATATTAGCCAAAATAACGCAGTTAAATCTGATAAACAAAAGCGCGGGAAATCTCGGTCTTGAAAATGATTGGTTTTGATTGGCTGGCTTATTGTATTACTCGATGCCCGTTCAGAAAGGCGTTAGTTAATTTTTAACTTGGCATATAACTGAGATTAACTGACAAGTATTCACTCGTGAACATTTACCCATTTCTGAACGCGGCCCTAGTGTCATTCCTCAATGTATTCATCAATAATTTTGTTCAATTTATTCCGCATACAAATTTTTCATTCACTCATTCGCGCGCGCGCGCTCTGTCAAAGCGGCGGGGTGGTCGTCATATATTGTAGTTTTTCGTAATAATTTAACAAAGTTTTGTGATAAATACCATAAACATATATTTATACAGAGCACGCTTTTTGTTTTATCTCATGTTTTGTAATGCATTATAACATCTGGTATTGACCCAAATATTTGTATATTTCTATCTCTCAAATTGATTGTTAGTAAACAACGAAGTTGAAGAATCATGACACAAGATGAGGAGCAAGTCACTGAAAACAATCCGAGGGTTAATACCGATTCGGAAATTCGTGAAATACCGGCGAAACCATTTAGAATTACTATGGAATTACCACTATTTATATCAATTTTGTCCATATCCCTTTCTGGTAAGTAATTTTATTTTATCATATAGAAGTCGTATAGTTTAAAAGTTTAAACAATAGAATGAATAAATTCTTTAAACTTTGAAAATATTTTAAACCCGTTAATTATATAATTATTTAGTGCTTCAGCTGGGTACTTACATGAGAATAATATAAATCGTTAAAAGATAAAAAAAAGATTTAATATATTTCAATTTAAAAAAATACAAAATTATCTGCAACCGCTGACAAATCTGAAACTGTATTTTTCTTCAGATTAAGTTCACTAAAAGCACAGTTTCAGTTCTATTCAAAATAAGGCAGATCACTGATTTCAAAGTTTGCAAATAAGTGCGTGAAAATACATACAGATATTCCGAAACAAACATGTCATTGCCAAATCTCAGGTATCTTACGACAAATAAAATTATATCTAAGTACTCGTAGTTCACTAAAATTATAAAAATACATGATTTTGATAATTCTACATTAATAACAAAGTAAATGTCTGGTACTTAATTATTTAGGTTACTATTGATAATGATAACCAACTATGTATGTATAATACCTATTTACTAATCTACAAAATACATCTGCTACATTGACAAAATGCATGATACAATTAAAATATAAAATGTACACTATACATAAAGACTGAATACTTTGAAATGTGTACATAAATTCCTAGATAGTTAATAAATAATTCAATTTAATTACTTTATCTCTCATTAACTATAAGATATGATTGAAAAAAAGTACGAAAAAGTTGAAAATGACTATAACCATAGACATATAGTGCGTAGTAGGTACATATATATCGATGACTAAACTTTAGTTTTGTAAAAGGTACCTATTATGATCGGAATTCTCGCTTCGTCTTTATACTAACTCTACCTCGATACGTACTGCAACATTAAATATATACCTACCTACGACATAAAGTTCATCATAAACTTAATGCTTAAACCTTTCAGGTGCGGCCGTAAGCAACATAATCCTCTACAGGACATGCTACCACGCGTTAGGCCACTCACAGACTGAGTGCGCCGGTTTTCTCTCCTTAGACCGGAACAATGAAACCCGCCTCTTGGAGAAGGATGTACAGAAGTATGCAACATTTGTGTCAACAGTCAAAAGCGTGATAGAAGCGGTGGCGCCAGCGATTCTCTCTTGTTTCTTGGGAGTCTGGTCTGATACTCATGGGAGGAAACCGCTAGTGGTTTGGCCTTTATTGGGTGAGTCAATATTTTTAAGTAGACACTGTACGACCTTCTTGTATCAATGTTAGTAATTAGGGCCTTAAGTCCTCTATTGCTTCAAATGGACCAAGAACACACATTGTCGAGCTCAAGGGGTAATTGTCGAGTTTAAGGGGTAATTGTCGAAATTATACAATGTTTCCAAAATAGTAGTTTGTTTATTAAGTACTTTGCCTTCTTGTGTTAAATTCAGGTTAAATTGCTATTTTGCATTAACATCTGCTCCAGTCCTTGTGCATCATACAGATGCATGCATCGAACTAAAAATTTACGTCACCTTTAATCACAATCGAATCTGTTGAATGCTGACTAGAAAATAAGGTGTGTAACAGGACTTTAAACATTATTAACAGGTAAAATAGCTACAGGCACGCACGCAGCCTTAGCCAAGTTGGCGCGGTCGTTAGCCGCCTGTGCATATTAAAAATCAATTTAAATGTTTGTTTTTTATGAAATTGAGTGAAGAGACGAACAAGTCGTTTCCCTGATAGTAAGCGCCACGCCAGCCATAACATTTTCAGTTCCACCAGGGAACCATACAAAGCACTGCGTAGCACTGTATTGCACTCACCACACCGAGACATCAGATATTAAGTCTCATATGCCCAGTAAGTTCGCTGGCTACAATGACCTTCAAACCGAAACACATTTAAATGTAGCGTTTGCATGGCGTTTCAATCAAATATCTCGTTTTATTAGAGCCTTGATTAATTTTGGGCATACCACGCCACTAATACCACGAGTTGGCCAGTCGAGCAAGTAGGTATGGCTCCGCCGCGCAAGTTGCGAACTGAAACCGCGGTTTAACTCGCGGTTTTCCGGGATAAAAAGTATCTTATGTATAAGCACAGAATACTAAGGGACAGAAGCATCACTTCGCAAAGAAATTTAAACAAATAGCGACTCTTGTTATGCCGCAATAAAATTAAATTCAGCTCGCGTAGCGCTGCACACCTACCAGTCATATTAACCTACAGAGCGCCTCTCTTTCTATCGCATAGCTCTTATCTCTTCTGACGCGGCACGTGTAACGACACGCGACCCGCCGTCGGTTTCCGTCTCAGATAAAGTATCCAGCCTGGATTGGTGACGCGCACTCATTCCCATTACAAAAAGTCTGTCATTTTCGGTGGGGGACGAGGAAACGCACACAATTAAATGATCACTACTAACGCATTTTTCAATCACGTCGCTATGCACGCACACAACAAAAGAAGCAAACACTAGCTTACATTTTACGCACACAATCACATTCACATACAGAGACGTTCTATCGGTACACGATATTTAAACGTCAATCACGTAAACTACTTCTTGCTTGATACTATCGATATTGTGTTATCGATAAACTCTGCTAAAACATGGAAGACACATAAAAATAAAATAAAACAGAATTTTTGTTCATTTGAATGACATATTCTGTTGCTCAAGAGAATAATAACTATCAAAGTTAGTGCGAAAGTTCTTAATTATTTTTCTTAATTATTCTTAATTATTTGGCTGTCTACTCGAAGGTGTCCGCCTATGTACCTACTTGTAGCTTCGTACCTTTCATTTCAATCCAAAATCCACCTTGCATTCCAAATTTCATCCAAATCCGTTCAGCCGCTGCAGTGCGGCGTTAGGATGTAACAAACCCACATACATACAATACAAATTTCGCATTATTAGTAAGAAGTAAGATATTTAGTCGCAGGGTATTACAATAGGGGATCGGACAGTAATCGAGAAAAAATCTAAAATGTAGTTAGAACGAATGTTCGTCGAACCAGAAAGATCAGTCAATTAATATTTTTGTGAAATAATAATGATTTATATTTTTAAATCAATAAATAAAATCTAATTATTCTGACATTTTTAATCTGTTCTTAATCTCAAACGAAACAACAATCACAGCGCATGACGACATTTGTAGGCAAATGCCGTGAGCCAAGCATGTGTTTATTTTACGTTTTTGCTTTTCATAAAATGTATATTTTCTAATTTTTTCGTTCCATTACTACAATATAGTCCCTAAACTTCACAAAACGTATTAGAATCTCTTTGCAAGTTTTATTTCGAAGAGTTTGTCGTTTTCTACCTACATATGACATCACAAGTTTTGAGGTGACCTTTTGCGCGGCAATATTTCAAACATAATATTTAAACATAGGTTTAGGTACTTTAAGAGCGTTATTTAATTAAAATAGTATTTTTCATGGCTATATATATCCATTGTAGTTAATTTAAAACACTTTCTGAAAAGTTGTCCGATCCCCTATTGTAGTAGGATTTCATAGTATTAATTTTGTCGTTTTTAATTTCGAGACCGAATTGACATTCACAAATTGCACCCCTTGTTATAGCCTATAAATATGAGACCTTATATTAATGACATCTGCAATGCCTCAAATATATAGGAGAGCGCTGCCGCTGTATAGTCCAAAGGATTCCTTTGGCTATTTGCGGCACTAAATAATAAATATTATATTATTGCCACGTATAGCCAAAATAAATCGTGATCTACAGCAGATTGGTATTTTTCCCTGTATCTGTTATATGTATATGTTATCGCAAATGCATGTAATCCGTCATGATATAAAATTCCTATTAAATGTGGTATATAATACCTAAAATCGATGATAAATGTGTGAAATAAATGTTAATATACATATTTCCTAGGAATTCTATACATATACCCAGGTTCCGCGCTTTTCATAAATATACACTCTAGGGGTAAGAGCGAGTCGGATCACGATCGAGTAGTGAGGCGATTAGTTTTAAGCAAACGAAAGTTGTTTATGGTAAATTTTTAAACATTTCCTAGTACCACTTTGGAATTTCTTATAATACCTAAGAAATGTATTAAAGAGTATGTTTTATAGAACCTTATACAAATTATTTTACACATCTCCTAAATTGGCTCGGCATTGTATACATTTCCTAGGAATTGTATAGAATTCCTAGGTTTCATACATTTCCGGTAACATATACATACATATTATAGCTATTTTTTTAATTTACTGCTCAACGAACATAATTATTATCTACGTAGATCTTCTAACATTCCTAGCACTGCCAAAAAACTAATAATGAAGGTGCAAGCGCGGTTATTGCATGCGTTTATAATACTTATTCGTGCATGAAACGTCATTATTTACCGAATTATCGTACAATTGTACACAATGAATGCGATACGCACGCGTCTGCAACGTCGTGTCGCATTCGCATAGACTGTGACGTAACGAACACGCGAAACGATAGCGTGATTCATTGATTTTTGGCGTTGTACTCTATTGTATTTTGTTGCGGTTATGAGCGTTTAGCGTTGATAATTAATACCGAATAATTCGACGTTAAATTTAGATTATTGTAATGAATTGTTATAAATATTTATCTACATTATGCGAATCAGCTTCTGGAGGACGCCTCGTGTAGAAAAAAAACACGTGTATAGTCAAGGCTAAATATAGGATCGCTTAAGTATATGTAGTCAAAATGTTGTTCACCTCTTGAAATTAAAAAATAGAAGGAAGTCATACTAAATGTTAAGGATAGCGAAGTGCCGTGAGCCGTGCCTACGTAGTATATAGGTATACCTAGAAGTAGTCGCGAGCTTGTACCGATCGTCGTACCAGTGTTCTAAGTTGTGCTCCTAATATTTAATTAATAAAGCTGTTTATAGTGTCCAAAACCGTGGTTGTTATTCACAATCCAACAGGTTATGGGCCCAGTGAGTGAAATACAAACGATTTCGTGAACAATTGCCTGGATTTGCAGTGAAATAAGCGAATTAAAATATTGACGTAAACAAACTCTGTGTGTTTTCCAACTATTGACACAGTGTAAGAAATTGCATGGACTCGAGAGACACAGAGCGACACAGTGTTTAGTTCCGTGTTACCGCTGCAAAATGGACTAGCCCACGTTGTTTACTTCGTAGAAACATCGAATTAAAGTGCATTTATTTGATGTTTTGGTGCATTTCGAGTTGAAGAAACTTCGAAATGGCTGCTTCGATCAAGATTGATCCATTAACTGGCGATAATTATGATACATGGAAGATACATATGCGAGCCATTTTGAAGAAAAATGACTTGTGGGAATATGTAACAGGAATGTTGCCACAGCCAGGGCGTTCGGATCCGAAGCATGCTGAGTGGATTAAAAATGATGGGAAGGCCGAATCTGACATATTGTTGGCCATCAGTCCAAGTGAGTTGATTGCATTGGATGGCTTAGAAACTTCCAAAGCTATATGGGACAAGTTACAGTCTTTATATCAGTCGAGCGGGCCTGCCAGGAAAGCCTCATTATTGAAGAAGCTTGTATTGACGCGTATGCAAGAAGAAGATGACTTGAAAAAGCACATCGCGGATTTCTTTGACGCTGTAAAGAAGCTAAAAGAAATCGGTTTGGTAGTGATTGATGAACTACTGGCCATTTTACTACTATATAGTTTGCCAGATTCCTTTGCTATGTTTCGCACGGCAATGGAATCGCGGGATGATTTACCATCAACGGAAGTGTTGAAAGTGAAGATCGTCGAGGATTTTGAAGGTCGAAAATCAAAAGTAGTTGACCAGGGAGCTATGTTCGTCAAACGTACCAACAAAAATGCCAACCAGAAGAAGAATTTAAATGAGAATCAAGGCCAAAATTATAAAAGCAAAATAGAGTGTTATCGTTGTGGTCGTCGTGGGCATTTGGCGAAAGAGTGCAAAGTGAAGAACGTCAATAAACAGAAGCAGAGCGCACAACAATTGGAACGGGGTAGTGATCCGAAGACGACGATGTTGATGAGCACCACCGAAGAGGTGATGTTTGGTGATCAGAGAAACCCTATTTGGTGTATCGACAGTGGGTGCACAGGGCATATGTGCAATGAAAAACATATGATCCAGGGTTTTACGCGACTGGACTCCGAGCTTAATTTAGCTAATAATGAAAGCACAAATATTACAGGAGCGGGAAAGGTCAGCATTTCAGTAGATACCGGTAGCGAAGAGCGCCGTATAGATATTGAGAAAGTATTCTACGTGGAGGACCTACGAACCAACCTATTATCAGTGGCGAAAATGACAGATCGCGGGTTCGAAGTTCGTTTTAAGAAGAATGATGCTATTGTGATCGATGATAAAAACAAGATTCACATGCGTGCAGACCGAGTTGGTAATTTATACCATGTTCGAATGAGTCAAAACAGTGCACATAATGTTGAGGAGGCAAAGAAGCCTATAGACATGTGGCATGAGCGCCTCGGACACCTTAATGAACGTGACTTGAAGGCAATGTCGAAAAGTGGCCTAGTGCATGGCCTGACATTCAAAGACAATGAAAAATTGTCTGAGTGTGAGATCTGCATAAGTGAAAAGCAGACTTGCGCGCCTTTTTCAAAGGGCAGTGCTGATCGCACGAGCGAACTACTTGAGATCGTGCATACTGATGTATGCGGCCCTATGAGGCATCAGTCTTTTGGCGGGAAAAAGTATTTCGTTACTTTTATTGACGACAAGTCCAGATGGTGTGAAGTTTACTTCATTACGAACAAAAGTGACGTCCTGAAAGTATTCAAAGAATATAAGGCCTATGCTGAGAATTTTACTGGCAAGAAGATTAAGTTTTTGCAGTCGGACAATGGCCGGGAATACGTAAACAATGAATTTGATAACTTTTTGAAGAAAGAAGGAATAAGAAGAAGACTGACGGCACCGTATACGCCTCAGCAGAATGGAATTTCTGAAAGAAAGAATAGAACACTAATTGAGATGGCGCGATGTATGATGCGTCAGGCAGGAAGCCCCCCTGCGTTTTGGGCTGAGGCAGTTCATACTGCGAATTATATAAGAAACCGATGCCCAACTACTTCGTTGGATGGTCAGATACCATTCACATTATGGAAACTGAAGAAGCCTTCCGTAGTTTACATGCACGTGTTTGGATCGAAAACATACTACAAAGATAAAGGCTCCCAGAAAGGGAAATTCGATTCAAACTCAGAAATGGGAATATTCATGGGATATGATGTACAATCTAAAGCCTATAGAATACATGATCCTAAGACAAGGAAGATCGTAGTGACACGTGATGTAAAATTCATGAATGAGACGGCATTCAGGCATGAATACAAGGAAATACTTGATGAAGAAGAAAGTATAGATAATGGAGAGATAGTTGTGGACCTGAATATGCCTAAAGTGAATAATGAAGAAAAGGAAGAAGATCGAAAACCTCCTCTTAGAGCGAAAAGAGACGGAGTAAAAACCAGAAGATCATTAGAAAATGTATATGAACCAAATGAAGAAAGAAATAGAGCAATACCACAAAGAAAAAGAGTCGGAACAATTTCATGGGAACGATTAGTAGATCCTTCGAAGAGAGGGAAGGGAAGACTAGTTAGTACTAGTTCGGTGAGGGCACCGCTACTACTAGAGTATAGAACAGTAAATGAAAATATAGCTACAGATACGAAAAATGACTCACAAGATGAAAAATCGGATGAACGTCTAAATGCAGGAATAGCGACTATTGAACCTATGACATGGAATGAAATCGAAAAGACGAACGACGTTAATACTTGGAAAAGTGCCTTAGAGGATGAATATCTGGCGCAAATAAAGAATGTGACATGGGAAATCGTATCACGACCACCAAATCGGAAGGTTATTGGAAGCCGATTTGTGTTTAGTACCAAAACTACCGGTAAGAAGGTAAGGCTGGTCGCGAAGGGATGTTCCCAACGGCCAGGGGAGGATTTTCATGAAACTTCGTCTCCAGTCGTAAGATCGTCATCGATACGACTCATAGCTGCACTGTCAGCGGAATTTGGACTAGAGATCCATCAGATGGACGTAGTGACTGCTTACCTGAATGGATCGCTAGATGAGGAAGTATTCATGGAAGTACCGGATCAACTACGCGATGTTCTAGACAGATTACTCACAAACCAAAAGATTGGTACACAAAGACAGATCATTCGAGATAAGAAAATTATCGAGACAGCTAAACGCTGGAACAAAATTTTGAATGAATGTGATAATAGTGTGTGTCTGTTAAAAAAGAGTTTGTATGGTTTGCGACAGTCTGGATTGCAGTGGCATAAAGAGCTGGTGAGAAAACTGCTGAATGTTGGATTTGAACCAACGCCGCAGGACCAATGTGTGTTTGTAGCACGAAAAGGTGAGAAAATGATGATAATCGCTATTTACGTCGATGATATGATTTTGGCGACGGATGATAGTGTATGGTTGCGTGATGTAAAGAAGCAATTATCTAGCGCATTCGAGATGAAAGACATGGGAAGAATAAATCATTGTTTAGGCATTGAATTCACTCGTGATGAAGATGATCGAGTGTACTTAAATCAAAGTGTGTATGTCGCCAAGGTCCTTGAACGCTTTGGTATGAGTGAGTGTAAGCCTGTGATGACTCCTATGGACGTGAATGTGAAGTTAGCAAAACCTGAATGCGTGAAGAATGATGTGATGAATCAGTATCCTTATCAGAGTTTGATAGGTGCCTTAATGTATCTGGCTGTGACAACACGACCAGATATTGCGTATGTGGTAAATTATCTTAGCCAATTCAATACGAATTACGATGTTGAGCACTGGAAAGCGGCGAAACGAGTGCTGAGATATTTGAAAGGTACGTCAGACTACGGTTTAATGTATGAGAGGACTGGTTTGTCGTTGTTTGGTGTGGTTGATGCAGACTGGGGTTCAAGTGCGATTGACCGTAAGTCTTACTCTGGTTTTGCATTTATATTAGCAGGTGCCCCAATCAGCTGGGAAGCACGTAAACAACGAAGCATTGCGTTGTCAAGCACGGAAGCGGAGTACATGGCCATCTCCGAAGCTACTAAAGAAGCCATGTATTTGCGAGATGTGTTGACTAATGTTGGAATGGAGTGTGAGTGTGTGACATTGTTCAATGATAATCAGGGTGCGATTAAGCTTGCTGAAAGTAGGAACTATCACTCACGAACGAAGCACATAGACGTGAGGCACCACTTCGTTCGAGATATGTGCGAACAAGGTGTTATTGATCTGAAATACCTATGTACGAACGAAATGCCTGCAGATGTTTTGACCAAGGGTTTGAGTGTGACAAAGCATCAGGAATGCATGCGTAATCTTGGTATGATGGATGTATATAAGGGATAATCAGACATACTCACGACTTCGAGGGGAGGTGTTAAGGATAGCGAAGTGCCGTGAGCCGTGCCTACGTAGTATATAGGTATACCTAGAAGTAGTCGCGAGCTTGTACCGATCGTCGTACCAGTGTTCTAAGTTGTGCTCCTAATATTTAATTAATAAAGCTGTTTATAGTGTCCAAAACCGTGGTTGTTATTCACAATCCAACACTAAACAAAAATATAATATTCTTTTTGTGTCAACTCCTTCATTTTGGATGCGATTTTTGAACCGGAAAAAACATATCATGCTATTAGAGTACCTTGAACCTAGAAGCTAAGTAGTAATATTAAGTATTCTGTGCTATTAGGTAATTTAGGTATAATTAGGTATATGGGTTGTGCTGCGTCGATGCTTATTTATATCAACTTCTTTGAGGTCTTTGTCAACCGTCGTTATCCATGTGGCGGGTGGTCTTCCACGTTTACGCTTCGTCGTTGGTAAGTCAAGGGCAAGTCTAGTCTTGGTATTCAAACATAAAAAATTAAAATACTTAATATAATTATATACACAAAATGATAGTTGAAAAGACACCGGACGGAAACACCATGGTCGGGTAGAGTTACACTCTGAAACGCGATACGTTAGCAGTCTCGGTTCGCGGTTTCCTTTTCTGACGATGACGACCCTTTCTCTCTCCTAATGTAATTAGTAGGTAGGTACATATAATAGGTACCTAGCTACCTAGTACCTATGAACACGACCTACTTCCAACACGGGCTCGAACCTAGCGGCTAGATAGATAGATAGATAAACATTTAATTATTCACCTTAAACATAGAAATTAAGTACAAACACAGCATACTAAGGGCAGAAGCATCACTCCGCAAAGAAATTTAAGAAGTGCGCTAGGCCTGGTACAAATTAAATGTTTACAATGGTTACAATGGGCGGTCTGGCGGCTTAGTTACTTACTTCGTATTTACTATCGAAACTAACAAATAATTTGCCATAAAACATAGGATTGCTTCGTAGTGTTTTTGATTTGTATTTAATTTAATCTGGTTAGCTATAAGGGTGACAAGTATTTTTTTAGAATAAGCCCCGATTGAAAATAAATAGAAAAGAAAACAGTTATACTTTGATATATACTGTACTCATAAGAAACTTATGTAGGTTTCGATTTTTCCTGTTTAATTTTCCATAGAATCATTTTCTAAAAGTACGAGTATCTATATAATAACTACGTATGTATTTCTCTTAAATATATAACAGACCAAGTTATTTTAACAAAACGAACAAAATATTTTAAATCGCTAACAAGTGTGTTTAAGACTCACGACTGAATGTATTGCCTTGAACGCCCCAAGACTTTAAAATCCACCTTATGCCAGAACATTTTAGTCCGTCTTTCAAAGGTTTTCACAATTTTCTTTGAAAAACTGGTTACACCTACACTTCTGCAAAACAAGGACGCAGATTTCAAAACTGGATTTTAGGATTATTGCTTTTGTAAATAATTATCATGGTATTTTTTTATTTAACATATTTTTGGTGTTTATTTTATCATTAATTCATTTTTATTTTGGGACTGTAGCTGGTTTTTCGATACCCACATCCGTGTATCCGTACCTATAGCCCTTTACACCCGAAAGAAAAAAGTTGCAAATATTTAAGAAAAAGTTAATTAACGGGATTTCTAGGAGTATAAGAAAGCTAGGAAAAATGCAATAAAAAAACCAGAGTCTTCAGTTTTCCTGAAAAGGTGCCCTCACGATCGTGACACTTAGGTATAATCTACAAGTCTCACAATAGTGAGTGTTATCTTAAAGATTTAATTTTTCTTAAAAAAACAACGAATTAGGTACTTATTATTATTTATTTATTTGAATAACTTCTTCATTAATCAGTCTTTATCATTTAAAAATAAATTAAACCTTCTTCTAACTAATTCTGTAACAAAAATCAATAAAAATTTCAAAATTAGCAAAGCCAACCTCTGACTGACTTAAAATGATAGAATAACAATTATTTTAATTTTTAGGAACAAAATAGGAGATCACTAATCATTTTAAAATATACTTAGAATAGCAAAATTTAACATGGCTTGAAAAAACGTAACTATATATCATGGTTTGAGGTGATAAAATTGAAAACAGTTTTGGTTTCGAGAAAGACACAGGTAAACACCACACTTGGAACATTTAATTTTTGATCGGCTATGGCATCCCTCCATCATGCATGACCTTGGTGCCTTTATGTCATCAAACACAGCCAGGTGATCATATCCATCATATCTTTTGCCCTGTGATGGGCGTATTGGTCTGTATTGCCTATTCATAGGCGGTGGCTCGTTTTCAGAATCGACGTCTACGTCGTCGCGGCGGTCTTTTTCTGGAAAATTTGTTAAAGTGTCAGCAACACTGAAACGATAATCCAGTAGTGTCAGAATTTCCTTTCTCGGGTAATCATTTGCTAGGCAATCATTTTTGTATAGTCGCCAAGAATTAACTAATGCCAAATCTAAAAAGTGAATAATAACTTTCAAAGACCATTTTTTTGTCTTGATGAAGGTACGGTAATACTCCATTTGTTGATCGAGAATGTCAACGCCCCCCATGTGTTGATTGTACTGTTGGATCATTTTAGGAGCCGTTACATCAATGTAACGTCTTTTTGTTTTATCCCACCGTTTGACGATAGAACTCGACGAAGATCCTGTACAGTTAGATGCCATGATCACGGACTTGTTGTCCTTCCATTTGACGATGACAGTCGATTCCCTGGTGTAGTGCTGACTTTCGCCGCGAATCATAGCTGAATCTTGTTTAAATTTGCAAGCGGCTCGGTCTGGGATACGATTGAACATGATTGTGCCAGTGCTGTGTATATTTCTCCGATTCATTTCTTCCACCAAAGGTACCGTAGTGAAAAAACGATCATGATACACACAACTTCCTGGAGGGATACTTCTAGTCAAATGGAGTATGATAGAAGGTCCTAGACCCAAAGAGGTATCAGCAAACATTGTTTTAGCGCCTCTATAAATCTCGAAATCGAGCATTAGACCTTCGCTAGTGGTTAGAACGAAATTTTTCAAACCCACTGGTCGTGGCTTATTCTTAACGACCTGACGCAAAGAGCATCGGCCAGTAAAAGGTATCATCTGCTCATCTATGGAATAAAAGGATGGAACTCTTTCCAGTTTCTTGCAGGTATCCTGAACCCGTTTGATTATCGGTTGTACTTTCCAAAGTGGATTGTTAGTCTCAGTTTCAGTTGGCTGATCGTGATCAACTACATGAAGAGCATTGCGTAGAGTTATAAATCGGTCGCGAACTATTTTGTCGGCAATAAGTCCAATCCTCATATTAGCTCGCCAGTACATCGGCATTCGTGGGTATGGAAGACATCCCATGAGAATATGCACACCAAACACTTTAGCTATTTCTGCTTTTGTAGTTTTGAGTTCTTGGCCAGTTTTTCGCATGTCATATAAGTTTGTACACCGAGCAGTAGCCTAGTAGAAACTTTCATCAAAATAATCATGAAGATATTCGGATGGTGTACGAACTGGGTTTTTCTGTACAGTTACAGTATAGTCATGTGGCTTATCGGTAAAAGGAATATTCTTCCAGGTGTCTCCATGACCATGTTGCTGCATATTTCGCCGAGTCGCCGTAGTACGAGAACGTCCTCTTCGTGATTGCATTTGCTGTGAAGTAGTACCACGAGAACTCCCTCTGCTTTCAATTTGCCGCAAAGTAGTACTAGGAGAGTGTCCCCTATTTAAGGTCGTTACCTGACTAGGAGGTTCGGGTTCTATTTCATCACCTGAACCCTCAGAATTCTCGTCCTCGCCTACAAGTTCAGCGAGAACACGTGGCCCTGTTTCTAACTCTTCTTCGTCGTGGAATTCTTCGATGTCTGACTCAGTTCCATCGCCAAGGAGTTCAAAGATACGGTCATCAGATATAGGAAGCACTAAAACAAAAAAAAACATACAACTTCTTAGCGTAAATACCAACTTTTAATCCATAAACAAAAAACTACGTTGAAATCAGTTTACAGGGTTATGACCGAAGGGCCACGAGCGTGCTACTTGAAGTTTAGGTACAATTTGTTTCTAACTTACAAAACAAAATAGCAAAAATAGCTTGTATTTCATTTGATTAATGTTTATATTGTACAATAAAACAAAAACAATACTCAAAATATAACAATAAACAATAAAACACAAGACTTACACCTGTCGCCGGTCGGATCAAAATACGCGGCCATCTTTTACCTACGATTGACACAAACTAACAACCCATTCCACGACTCGGGCGTCACTACGCGCTAGTACACATCTCTCACGTTTGATCTTAATCGGTTGCGTTCGCAAATATGAATCCGTGCAGTCTTGAGATTTTTTTAAAGTTACTCGCACTATCGTATATCGTCGGGTGTAAAGGGATAGTAGTATGAGCATTCAAATAAATGAGACTTAGTGTCTGCCGGTCCTGGAGCATTCCTAGGTTATAGCTCTAAATCTAGCATCATATAATAGTAGATGTTCGGTGAACCATCGGGGAGACGGGTCTGAGCAGCCGCTCAACTGCCGTCTCTCTCTAGGTCTATGTGCTCCACCTTGGCCACATCATCGCTTCACATCAGCCGAGATAGTGGCCAAACATAGATCTATTAATAAGCGTAAAAAAAAGTCAAGACGAGCGTACAGTATTTAGTGTTCTTCTAGCTTACATACAGTATTACCACAGAATACTAAGGGACAGAAGTATCACTCCGCAAAGACATTTAAACAAATAACGACTCTTGCTATGACACATAATACAATTCAGCAACATATAATTCAATTCAGCTCGCGTAGCGCTGCATACCTACCAGTCATATTAACCTACAGAGCGCCTCTCTTTTTAGCGCATAGCTCTTATCTCTTCTGACGCGGGACGTGTAACGACGCGCGACCCGCCGTCGGTGTCCGGCTATGTAGTTGTAGCTTCCTACCTAGTGTGGAGTGCGTTAGACCTGGTATTACTGAAAATATGCAAGAGTAAAGTAACAACTCGGTTTGCAGAGGTACCTAATGTGCAGAACATTCGTTTGTTTGCTAATAATCACTCTGTGGTAGCAGTTCAAGTTCGAATAAGCGATACAATGAAATGAGAATTGTCCCTTGTCCTCTTTGTCTCTTGGGTATAGGCCAACCGGTTATTATGTTTTTTTTTATGGAACTGAATGATGAGACGAGCAAGTCGTTCGCCAGATGGTAAGCGCCACGCCTGTCCATAACAATTGCAATGCCACCCAGAACTTTTAATACAATAAAAACACTGCGTAGCACTGCATTGCTCTCATTACCCCGAGACATTTAGTCTCATAGTAATTTCGCTAGCTACAATGCCCTTCAAACCGGAATCAATGAATGCATTAAAGCTGCCACTTCCGTCATTCCAAATGAGGATTGCTGTGACCTTTGTTTCTATATTTGCGTATTGAAATGATTTTAAAAGTATTAAAGTTAATACAACATCCATCGATTGTCGTGTGCAGTAGATCTTGAAGCACAATCAGTAAGATAATCTGAATCTAAGCAATGGAAATGTAAGTAGCCTATGACTATCAGCTATATTTTCCAATATTACTTCTTGCCTCTTCATAAATTGTCTCGAAGATTGTTGCTAAACCCCGATGAACCCCGATTGTAAATTGTAATGTTCTCACGTCCAATCTAAACTTCGGTTCGTACATCGAATCCAAAGCCAAAGTTGCTGCTAAATAACTTGGCATTTTGTCCAAGGTCAAGCGGTACTTCACTCCTGGACAGCTTCTGAACCTTTACCAAGCACAAATCCGTTCCTTTGGGACGGGTCAGCCAAGTACCAGCTTGAGGCTTTGGATTCGATCGAAAGACGTGCAAAAAGGCTCATCAATAATGACACGTTGGTGGAAACTAGACTGTAAAGCCTGGCACATCGACGTGAAGTCGCAAGCCTATCGGTATTCTACAGAATATACCACGAAGAATGTGCTCAAGAACTGCACAATCTGATCCCCCCATCACCATTCTACAATCGGACAACTAGACGATCGGCACAGCAGCACCCCTACATGGTAGAAGTTCCGCCTGTTCGTACTAAACGTTTTGGGTCATCCTTTTTAGTGCGAACGTCAAAAGAGTGGAATGCCTTGCCGTCGTCTGTGTTTCCACATAAATACAGTTTGGGTGTGTTCAAATTTAGAGTGAACAAGTATCTACTGGGTAAGCGTGCTACATCTTCGACCGCATCGTCACTTCCCATCAGGTGAGTTGTGGTCAAACGCAGACCCAGTGTGTCGGAAAAAAAAAATTATAAGACCTACTGTATAGAAATAGCTTTATGCTTTAAAGAGTTTTCTATCATCGCTGCTCATGTAACACTATTTTACATAATAATTAATTTTAGAAAAAAACAAAAACCGACTTCAATGTATCTTCGAAGTCCAAGGTCAAATATCGAAGAAATTTATATGGGACCACTTTGTAGCTATACTGAAACCAACGCAAAAAAAAATTCCAAATAGCTAAAAAATGATAAATGACGGAGTTATGAGGTAACAAACATAAAAAAATACAATCGAACAGAGAACCTTCTCCTTTTTTCAAGTCGGTTAAAAATGATGACGCGCCCAATGAGGATACAATACTACGTAGCATAATATAAGACGGGCACAACTTGCCACACTAGCCCACGCTTAGCCAAATTGTAAAATGCCAAAAAATAGCTAGAGTTCCCCTAGTTTACTAAATAAATAATAAATAGTTTATTGGGCAGAAACAATGTCCCCAAATAGCCACGCATCTTATGGCAACACTATAATTACTTAGTTTTAAACTATTCACGTATATACTATATAACTATAAAGTCACATGATAGGATAACAAAACTAAGTAAACATACAGAAAAGCGAATAAAAAGGACCTTGTAAGGTATATCTAATAAATCAAATATAATGATAGCATAACTCGCCTACTACAAAACCTCGGTAATGAGTAAAGGGATCTTTCATACTGGACAAGTACGGCACGTCTTCGACTAAACCTAGTTTTATTTCCAGGTCTAGCCATGAGCGCCATGTGCACGGTAGTGTACAGTATGATGGACAACCTCGGCCCTTGGTGGTACATCTTGACAGTGATTCCGTACTCGCTGTCCGGAGGATTCACTGTACTGTTCACTGGCGCCTTCTGTTATTTGAGCGATATCAGCTCTACGGAGAAACGATCTATTAGGTATGTTATAAAACAAGTTTAGTCAGATAAACAGGGAACAAAAGAAACTTAACAGGGAAGAAAAAGTGGCGTGATCGAGAGCGAATGTGGGTCAGTGGGAGGGAGCACGTGCGACTTTCGATCCGACACACTCGAGTTTGAATCCCGCTGGCCCCGCACGGATTTAACACTCGCTCTAATCTCTCTCCGGTAAAGGAAAACATCGTGAGGAAACCGGCATGTCCAAGAATTAATCTCAATAATTCAAAGTCATGTGACATCCACCAACCCGCACTGGGCCAGCGCAGCGCAGCGTGGGATACTCTATCTATGAGAGAAGGCCCGTGTCCCAGCAGTGGCAACATGATGGGCTGATAATGATGATGATGATTACAACACTTGTAAAAGCATATATTATGTTTGTCGATCTTCAGGATGACAATTTTGGAAGCGGCCGTGTCCCTTGGGAGCGTCCTCGGTTCCATAGCGAGTTCTTATGTCCTAAGAGCTGTGGGGAACGTGTACCTTCTGCTCATAACGGCAGCCTTGAACGTGGCCGCGTATGTGTATGCCAATGTGTGGATACAGGAGTCTTTACGAGGAGCTGTGTCGGTAAGAATACAACATTTTTTTCATATAGTAACTGTCGTGTGTGTTCTTTATCTTTCCAAAAAGCAAAATTTAATAAAAGTATAAACCTTTTTTAATACGAGCTTTTTAAGGATGAACAATACACAACCAAATTACCCATCGAGACAAATCGAAGAAGCCCAAACTCGATACGTTTTACTGTATATAGTTAGAGTTGTAGAGTTCGGAGTTCCTGTAGCCAACCACCCTCCGATTCCATCACCATCAGATCAGCGTTACTGTCATCATGGACCAAAATTTGGTCCATGCTGTCATCGAAACTACAAATGTAGGTAAGTACGCACAGTTCAATTGGATAACGGGATCACAAAACGGGATGTTGTTTAAAATTGACAAGCAAGATTAGACTCAAATACAGTAGAATCCGCATATAACGACTTTCAAGGGACCGGCGATACTATGTACTGGATGACGTACAAAACGGCAGGATTATTTCTTAAGTACATATGTTCAGCTCATGAGTAGAAGTCCTTACACGTTTGCGTTTCAAAACATTGGCATTAAACAGCGGCTCGATCTTATCTTTATTCTTCTTTATTGTGGATATTGTAGAATGAGATGCGCTACCGGCTTAATATTGCAGTTTTTTCTTCAATTGTAAAACACTTTCGCTTCACAGGACCCATTTTGTCGAGCTTTAAGATCTTGTCATAACAGGTGACAAACACTAACTGTGATTTACGCGCGCCAATAGGGACCAATAAGCGCCACCAATAGACCAATAGACGCCAATAAGCGCGCGGGCGAGATAGAGTTAGGGCGCCGAGGTATTGGTGCGTAGGTTGTGTAAACAAAACATTGCGCGTCGCTTAGGCACGTCGCGTCGTTTTAACCGGAGGTAATATCATAAATAATGGTCGCTATAAGCAGTTGGTCGCTTAAACCGGAGTCGCACTAGTCGCTTATATTTTCTCAGTACCTAACTATGAAACCTAACTTGAGTAAACATTATCGTCGCTAAAACCGGTTAGTCGTCAGAAGCGAAGTCGTTATATGTAAATTCTACTGTACATGTAAAATAGTACATACATACATACATACCACCACACAAGTGAAGTTAGATAAAACCTGTAAAAATAAAATAATGCCGCTGCTGTTTCAGTAGCTTAGTTTTTCTGGATATTTAATTTATAACGAGTTACCACAATCCATTTTATCCAATGAATGACCAAGAAACTAGGGTTTAGTATTTTCAATTTTATGTTGTTTGATATCGGAGATTTCATTCATTTAGTACCTATCTCTACAGTACTCTGTTAACCTTGGCCCGAATAATTGCACTTGGCTGCGATACAAAACTACACTAAGTGTTTTATTCTAATAAAAACACGTTATCTGGTAACTGCTGTTTTATATGTATAGTACCTAATGACTAATTTAACTAAATTTTCCTGTGATATCTTTCAATTTTCATATGTAGGTGTAACAAAAATGTCATGCAAATAGGTAGGTACCTACTATGTGCAAATAAAAAGCTTGATTCAAATTAGGCCGCTCTGTCCCGATTTTATAAGCGGCAGACAGTCTAGTAGGTATTTATACTAGACTGCTAGTGCCTTACTATCTTTTGTAAAAAATATTATGTACTTACTTAGGTATAGAACATAGATGATAGAATAGAAGTAAGACCTAAGCTCTTTATTGATATTTAAAAATGAGTGAGAAAAAGTGAGAGACATTTTTTAATTACCTATGCCTGTCAATGTGTGATCTTTTTTTTCTGACTTAATTAGCAAGGGCTTTAATCCACAAAAGATGTATTTATGTTGTTATAGTTTGTTTTGTTGTTGACAAAAAATATAAAAGTCAAAATTCAAAACAGGCTTTGAAAAATATTCGTGCATAGGCCCAAACCACTTAACGACCTGTTTTTGTTGATATTGCAATAAAAGTAATACCAAGGGTGATTTAGGAGTTCACTTGTATAAACTTTAAGACTAATTTTTCCAAATTAAATTGTGTGTGTGATGTACACTCACATAAATGAGATAAAGATCGTTCGATGATCGATTGATGTTCGTTGAAATTCAAATAAATTTATCTTATCTTTATCTTTACATAAATTCTGGCATGACCTAACATTGCAATTGGCATCATCATCATCAACAGCCTCTACGAGTCCACTGCTAGACATAGGCCTCTCCCAATACACGCCACTGAGCCCGATCTTTGGCTCTTCTCATGTAGTTGCTGTCAGCTACCTTGCGCACGTCGTCGCTGCATCTGGCCGGAGGGCGTCCTAAACTACGTTTGCGTAAAAAAACGTGATCTTCATTTCGTCACGACAGATGTGACCAGCCCATTGCCACTTCAGTTTGATAATTCGTCGAGCTATATGTCGGTTACTTCAGTTCTCTGTCAGATCACTTCGTTACGAATTCGATCCTTCAGAGAGACCTCGAGCCCTCATTCCATAGCTCTGTGAGCGACTTTGACAACAATACTACAATCTCGAAACCATTTCGAGGTTTTTGCATGCTGAACAAAAAAAAAAGAGCAGATTTTTTCATTTAATGGTTTCGAAGATATTTTGAAAAAAGTGGTGTAAAAAGGCGTTCACTACTTGGACTTGGATTTAGTGTTGATGATTCAACACTTTAACAAAAGGCCTACGGAAGAGGCTTTAAGGGATTTTGAAACTAATCGACGAAGATTCTATGTTCAGAGGGAACTCAGAATTAATTCGTTGTGAAAATAAATACAGTCGTGCAAATTTTACTGCTAAATAATACAGGAAGATTGGTGTTTTTGTTGTCATGTTAATCGGCGAGTTGCAGAATCACTTACGATAACGATAAGTAGATACCTATATTATGTCTGCACAAACATTGGGTATGTATTATGACTTTGATTACGAGTTCACAAGATAGCATTTCATTATATTGATTAGGCTGTCTCGGGTTCGGTTTTACATTAACAATTTCAATACTGGATCGCCAAAATACACGTTGCTAACATACAAGTACTTGTACTGTTAATTATTCTAAGAAGTGAGTTGGCTCAGCCTAAATTTAAACTTACAGCCATTTTGTAAAGTTGATAAAGATAATAATTACCTACCTGCGTTTTTAGAATCATAAGTATTCTTTGGTGTAGTGCATTTCTCTTATACTCGTATCATAAATAAAATCACTTGCCATTGAATTGTTTTGATACTTTTAAAGTTTATCGTGTTTATCGAAATATATAATTTGCTTAAGCTACGTGTCACAAAAAGGTGGCAGATACTGACTGAAACCACAGAATACTAACAGAAAAGAGTATAGAACGATGCTGAGCAACTGTAATTCTGTTTTCTTTTTTATGTGCAATAAAGTGTTATCTATCTATCTATCTATCTGAGCCTACCCCTTATTGCCATACATTAATCGTGTATAGGTAAATATTGTAGTTATAATAAGGTTGTTTGGCAATAAAACTCATTTTCTTTACTTTCTTCTTTCTTTCTTTTATAGGCTGTGGAGGTGTTCCTTTTTAACCCCCGACTCAAAAAGGAGGGGTGTTATAAGTTTTACCACTATGCGTGTTTGTCTGTGGCACCGTAGCTCTTAAACGGGTGAACCGATTTGAATCCGGTTTGTTTTATAAATTATAAAGCAGGTTTTCTAGCGATGGTTCTTAGATTATCAGGTATTTTTTGTGTCGGGGGCCTTTTAAATTTTAGTTTATTGAAATTCTTGTTGTACCTAATGCTAATGCCTAGTGCCGCCTGTACGAGAGTGTACATAAAGGATAGATACGCTCGCATGTTATCTCCGTGCTTCTTGTCGGTCCTAATCCGAGCAAACCTCTTCCGAGAAGTCTCGGGCGAGGTATGGCGAGAGAGCGCTCGGGGAGAATTTGTATAGGTACTATGTATTTGAACGATAATAGATATATTATCATGATACCCGTTTTATGAGTGATACAAAATTCCTATAGTATTTTATCAGTCACTATTTAGCCGTTGATAACAGAGTGTTTTGTAAATAATTACGTAACGTCAACTTGAATTACAATGAAGTACAAGTAAGGTAGGTATTTTGTAAGTAGGTATAGGTATCTAATTAAATGAATCGCGGTACAATTATATAATTACAGTATTACAATTAACACTATGGTATAAAGGACAAAGAAGATTCAATTTAACTTTAAAGTGTTCAGTATGTCAGTTACCTAAGTGAATATTTTATAAACATATTATTATGCGTCATATAACTTTGTTCAGGACAGATATTTTTAGATGAGGTCTCTCTTGTTCTTGAACAGTTGCTTATGAAATAGATACGCAGACAAGGTTCAAAGTGTGAGCTTACTGTTTAGAGAAGAATATATCTTCTTAATTTTGTTCGATGTCTACCATCTTAACAAGACTTGTGTCGTCAGAATAATAATTATTTAAATTATAATTATTCTAACGGGTTGTTATTAATTAAATGCGAAGTATTTACAATTTATAAAACCGATATTTAAAAGATTACCTACTAAACACTTAGAAATAAAACAAATATACAGAAAACTACCTGCGCTCCGCGGTTTCACCCGCGTTTTCCCGGGATAAAAAGTAGCCTATGTGCTATTCCAAATCCTAAAGTACCTACATACCAAATTTCATCAAAATCGGTGACAAAAGTTTTGCGTGAAAGAGTAACAAACATACATCCATACATTCTTACAAACTTTCGCGTTTATGATATTGGATTAATACGACTAATCAAAAAGCCCTCCGGACAGTGCAGTGCCCAGAACGCTGACTGGCCGCATTGCCACGCTGAATGGCAATGCTGATTTTTTTGCCCAAATAGAAGACAGCACTCTAGCCACATGTCGCATCTACCCTTCAGCAGATGTTTTACAAAGTCTCAGCGTTTTGATTGAATTTGTATTCTTTGATTTCAGGGCACACTCTCATCAGTTCTCGACTTACTTCTAGTCAAGGAGATGATAACCGAATGCTTCAAGCGCCGCCCGAATAAAGGAAGAGCACAGATTTTGCTCCTCACGTTGGCTAACAGCTTGACAATCTTCATTTTGTATGGAGTCATGGGTCTGGAGTATTTATACTCTAGGGAAAAGCTTCACTGGACTATAAAGGTATGTTGCTTGGATGTCCAAGATAACGTCAGGTTGCAGCTGATATTAAAGCTAACATTTTTATCTATGTATAGATAGATATCCCTCGTTTCTGAAAGAATCTGCCTTGGGAATTCTCACAGTTTTGCCAGATGCCGCCACGCAGTAGAGTGCAAACATTATTATGTTCCGGTTTAAAGGGCGCTATTTCAAGTTAAATTAATGGGTATATTTCAAGGTGGCGCAGTTCAATGCCGCGCAATATTTTAAAAACCGATTTCTGGGTGGTGCTACAGCTGTTATGGGCAAGCGTGTTGCTTAGCATCAGTTGAATGACTAGCTCGTCTCACCACTCAGTTACTTATATCAAAATATATTAATGAGTTCATTTTGCAAAAGTCCCACTACACTAGAAATATTTAATTATAATTATGTAAATAATGAGCGAGTGTGGCATGTGAACCGAGTTCGAATCCCGCTGGCCCCGCACCACTGACTTTCATAAGTTATGCGCGGATTTAACACTCGCTCTAAAAACGGTGACGGAAAACTTCGTGAGAAAACCGGCATGTCCAAGAATTAATCACAAAAAATTCAAGGACATGTGACATCCACCAACCCGCACTGGGCCAGCGTGGTGGATTTTGGCCCGTACTCTATGAGAGTGAGTCCCAGATGATGATGTATTATTTAATTTTATCTTTTCAGGATTACACTCTATTCTCGGCATCCCACACGACAATATCTTTCATAGGAGGGTTCTTTGGCGTGATAGTGGTACAGAGATTGTTTAGAATAAGCGATTTGGCATTCGCTAATATAGCGTTTGTTTCGTCCGCTATAGAATATACGGTGAAAGCTTTGGCCACCCAGACTTGGCATATGTATTTGGGTAAGACAACTTTTTTACATAAACAGAGCTTAAGCTTAGTACTTAGGTGGGTAGGTACAGCCAACGACAAAAGTATCTGGACATTTAAACATTTTCGTAACCGTTAATCATCGACATTAGACCTTCGAACTTTCAGTTAGTTAAAACATTGGATAATCTATTGATTGCTATATACCTGTAAATGCGGCTAACATGTGAGGATTGTTTGCAAAGGGTTAATTAAATAATGAAAATTTTCAACTACTTTTGTCGTTGACCGTACTTAATTGGTTTATGAATAGTACAGAAGTTGCATACCTACTTACCTGTACAACATATACAAAATCATTTATTGCCGAAATAAAATATAACATAAGGTATTTATTACATAGTAGTCCCCGCACTAGGGCAAGCCTCTATCGCGGGTGACTGAGGGCGACACAGTAAACTTAAAGAACTAGTAACATTATGTACCTACTCGTGTATTAAATTAAATTACTTCTACAATAGGATTTAATACTATGTTCCAGTATTAAATCCAAATTATAAAGGTACTTCATGCGGGATACGATTAGTCGATGATTGATGAATCATTAACACCACAGAATGTCACCCTGTCACCATCATAAAATCTGGTCCTCTACCAAACATTGTGACTCATCATTATTATCAATCCTTTGTTCTAATTTTAACTTCGCGCCAAACTATAAGGCCGTTGACCGACGCACCACCACGTGACGCAAAAATCACTACAAATAGTACCAACAGTGCGCAGGTCACGTGATGCGCCGTTCATAAATTTGTAAATCTGTATACCTAGTTACTTTTTAGCTTGTGCCCTAAACACTTAGGAATTCTGAGGGGGTTCTGGGGAGGTTCTCAAAGCAAAATATTAGTACCTAGTACTTTTCAACTGCTCCATATAGCAATCCCTACTACATATTACCTATCTTTGCAGGCATCATGCAGATAAATGCCTGCAATGACGTTAACTGGCCTCTTCAGAAATATTTGTTAAACCATAGAGCCTCTTACATTAAATTTTGTCTACTATTTTGAACTAAGGGGAATTTGATAAATGATAAGTTCATTAGAGACGGCAGCAGCCCGTAGCAGATAGTTCCGTCGCCGCTCTGGAAGTGTCTAGTTCGGCGAGGTTTACCTATACTTGCTATCAAAGTATAATTATTATTTTAGTTTTTTTTTCCATTGTTAATTTTTAAATATGGATATGTTGTTGTCCGAAATAAACAATTTTTATTTTATTTATTTATTAGTTACGACTCGTGTACGCATTGCTTTTACCCACTGGTGGGTCCACTGGGAATTACCAATTCCCCGTTATACCTCGCACCAAACTTGATGACGGCTGACTGGCGCATCACGTGATCTGCGCAGATACAATTTCGTATGCGAATGTGTTACTGCGCAGGTCACGTGGTGCTTCTGTCAGCCGCTATTAAGTTTGACGCGACTTATACCTACTACGGTAGTGCTCGAATCAAAATTATGATTGTCACAATACTTTTCCACCTATCTCCACTACTTTGAATTCTGACCTAGTTAAAACGTTTTTTTTTCCTTTTAGGATCCGCCCTGTCGTTGTTCCGCGGTCTATCATCCCCGTTACTCCGATCTCTTCTCACGAAGATACTACCCCTAACGGACATAGCGAAAGTGTTCGCTCTAATGTCTGCTATAGAAGCAGCTTGTCCGTTGATCGCTCCGGTTTTATTCAACTCGTTGTATGAAGTCACATTATCTTCGTTCCCGGGGGCTATATTTCTGCTGAGCCTTGGGATCGCGGTTGTGTGTATCGTGTCTACAGGGTAAGTCTAACACAATTTTGTCTACTATAAAGAATAGGTACGTATTTAATTTAATAGCTACTTAGTATTTTAGGAAGCTAAATTAGGCTGGGTTTTGTGTTTTGCCAGTTATACCAGTCGCTTGGCTTGTCCCGTAGCCATTGGCAATAAATACAAATTAAAAAAATGCGGTGTCGCTATCCACGATAAACAAATTTTTATTTTTGGATCCTGAACTTAATGTTTAAACTGAACCCAAAAAGGACATACAAAAAAGGAAACTCGTATTTATTACCCAGTACCCAACACGATGGAAAACAGACGGTAAATGGGTTTGGGGTATGAGGTTGTTTGTGTGCAATTCTATGTACCCTTCGAAATTATGTAATGCAAAGGACAGGCATCGAAAACACAATATATTAAGGCATGACTATATATACATGCTCGGTTGTAGGTAGCTACTTATTTTGAATAACTTGTTTAATACCACAACGAAACCCACTGGGTTTTGGGCACTTACCATGGAATTGTAGTTGTAGTAATCTTGTTTGCTGGGCACTGTTTAAGTGTCTTTTAGTTAGGTACCTACAAAGTGTTCGAAATAAAATTACCGGCGCGCGGCGCCAAACTTTCGTATTTCAATCCCAGTTTTTCAATCCTTAATAAATACTGTGATAGTGTGGTACCTAAGTGCATGTACTTATATTATTACGTATTCTGTGCTACTACCCTACTTTTGCAACTAACTTTTTCGTATTCTTTTCAGATTCGTTCAGTACTTCAGATGGAACACAAACACTGTACAGTATGAACGTTTGGAAAGTTAAGTTTAAAGATTAGAGATGACTGCAGTACATAGTGTTCGGTATATAATTAAATATCTGACGTATGTACTAAAATATTCGTAAATTTAGGTCACATCTACCAGTAAGCCGCAAATAGAATTGTTTCCTGTATTATTATGTAGTAAAAACACAATTTTATTAATTATAATTAGATATTAATTTTGCCTCAAAAGCACGTGTTTACAATGCCTAAACTACAGTGCCTTTAAAACATTAAATCTTAACATAATGCTTCAAGTAGGTAATATGTATATGTGGCCTTTGAAATTAGTTTTATAATTTTTTTTGTAAACTTTAGCAGAATTCTTAATTGGTGCTATACAATTAGTTTAATGTAATTAGGATTAAGTATAATTTTGTTGACAAGAATGCGTTTTGTGATATCTTTTGATAGTCGGCTTTGTAAGTATTCTGTGTTTTAATTTAGTGGGAAATAGATACATAAGGTAATATTAAGGGCTGCGTAAATGACGGACTGTCCGCGAAAATAGAACACCTCGGAATTGTATGCGCTCTGGCTCTACTGTTTGAAACTTGCGTACCGATATTTTTACAAGGACCGCGATTGTTCACTATGGCTCTTATTAATAAACGGTGAAGTTAACGAATAAGCTATGTTTGACATGTTGTCACTGTTCAACTTACGTTGAAAGGATTATGTTAGAAAGAGACAAAATGATAAACATTGAATCGTTTATTAATAAGGGCCTATATTCTCAAATATATTATTAGCTTCTCCACAGCGTGTACTTACCTAAGAGTTCTTGCGGACAAAATGATAGGGTGGTGTTCCACGAAACAGAACAAATGACAATGCGATATTTTTTCGCAGTTACGAAATAGACCGTCGTGTGCGCGGGCCTTTAGTTTAGAGATTTATGTAATGTGTGCAGTTTTAGAGCATATCTATTTTACACGATTTATAAAATAAAACAGTTTGTATCTCACGTAATAATCATTTTAATCAAAAGTAACCGAGTATATATATAACGCTCTTATAATATGCAGGGCTTTAGTTTGTACAGGAATTAAATTCGTTAATCAACAAAGGAGAATACAAATAAAATGTTTCACAAAAGAGCAATTTATTGGTATGAGCACAAACATTACCATGTTTTTCCAAAACACCAGACTTCGAGTTACTATAGAAAAACCACAGTACAAAATATCTCGTATCTTTTAGACATATTTTTACCTTTTCAAAAAGTATTCTGTCATGTGTAATGCTGCAGTGCCCTGCTTAAGACATTAAAATACAACAAAACAAGATAAATGCGAATGGTAAATTACATACTATTTGTTTGAACTACTCTATGGCATTATGTTTAGTATAGACAATGCAGGATTATTTCTACTTATAATATCATCACAGATTACAACTTTTATCATTCTAGGATGAAGTTGTTAGTTTGTATTTGTACAAGAACAAATCTTCTATATGTATATGAAGCACACAAGTTTTGTCTGACAATGCTCAATTTGCCTTTTCTATGTAAAGGTTAGTAAAATTACAATGAGATTCTAAGATCTTTAATGACAGGTATCTATGATGTTCTTAGATGTTGGTTACACAATGTATCATGGGTCACTTTGTGATGCGTATGAAAAGCTATTTTGAACTAAGGGGAATTTGATAAAATCTATGCTTAAGCAACTATTTTAAAATTTAAACTGAGCAACTTTAATAATAAATCACAGTATTCCAATACGCGCCCTACTCGAATTTTTATTTTCTGGATCTACCATAGTCACAAACAAAAACAAATCAATCTTAGGGTTGACCTACACTTGTCAACGAGGAATCGGTTTGATTCCATCATAAACGCTAAAGGTGTTTCGGACATGATCAAACCGACTTCGCATCGAAAATATTTGGCGAGTCACTTACAAAACAACAACTAAAAAGAAAAGGTATGGAAAAACTTAATTACTAAATAATAAAGAGAAAACTTAAGTACAACAGTATGATAAATGTATCTGTACAATTCAATGGAACTTATGCATAATGACAACACACGGAGGCTATGAAATTCTTAACATTAACTTACTCTAAAATATTTTGTCAAAACTAGCTAGCTTATTTAAAACACCGTTTTAGATGGTTGGTCCATCACTAGCACAAATTTAATATCAATTATTGATATTTACATAAAATAATTTTTATGTTAGGTACCTATATTCAGTTTTAGGAACATCAGTCACTGAAAATGTTGTTGCATGAAGTCTTATAAAATTATTTAAATGCATGCACAAGTTGAGTATAAATTTAATCATCAACAATTATAATTGATAAAACCTAAATTGTCATAGTCAGTATACAAGACACGCATGTGATTTTTACCGATACTTAGGCACAAACTTATATTTTATTTATACTGTCACTGGGAAGATTTTGACTGGACAAATTAGGATGAAAAAAGCACCAATTTACGTTGTGCATGCTAAACGCGGTCACGCCTCATTAGAGTACCAGCATAAGCACCAATGATGTCAAATACACAAACCACTTGTTGCACATATGAAAAAACAAACACTCTTTTGTCACTTCGCACTCGGTGCATTTTCAAAGTATTTCGTCGTCTACCACTCTTCATCGGGATCTTGGCCCGAATCGGCTGCAGGAGCAGCAGAGTTGTTGAAACTCTAAAAAATTTAATAAGGTATTTAAATATTTGTGCGGAATACGAAGATATTTTTGTTAGCAGATGTGGAAGAATACTAAGCTGTACCTGATCGATTCCCTTTTGAGAGCAAGAATAATAAAGATTCAATCATTAACTAGAGAAGATCATGTGAATTGCCATGTATTTGAATTATGACTCATAAATCTGACACATTTAATATAATAAATCTGACATATTTATCTCACAATGAATACAAACAAGTGTTCCGCCCAGGATTCCAGGGCGAAAAGCTAGGTTCAATAAATGTATACTTACTCGGACATCGCTGCCTCCGTATTTGTTGCCCTTATACGTGGCGGTGCCGCCTCCTTGTAGGAAATCTGGCACCGTCTGGTCAGCTTGCCGCAAGATCTTCCCCAAGTCGGCCGCCAGATTACCATCCTGCATCAAATAAGACAGTTTACTTGAGCTGCTGTTTATTAAGGTTCCGTAAGGGTAAAACCAAAGGGTAAAACGGGACCGTATTACTGAGACTTCACTGTCCGTCCGTCTGTCAGTCTGTCACCAGGCTGTATCTCATGAAACGTGATAGATGACATTTTCACAGATTTATTTCTGTTGCCGCTATAACAACAAATACTAAAAACCAGAATAAAATAAATATTTGAGGAGGCTCCCATACAACAGACATGATTTTTTTGCCGTTTTTATAGATAACGGTACGGAACCCTTCGTGCCCGAGTCCGACTCACTTGGCCGGCTATACTAAACTTTCACCATAAACAAATAATTTCTTATCTTCGAATAATAATCATTAAAAAGATTAGGATAAGATATACAAGTGACAAGTACGAAAAACTTAATTACATAAAAATTAAGTTCCTATTCATAGGTCTCCTCAACAAATCCTGTGAAATGCAGTATCATTGGGCAGAGAATATGGTTCCATGGCTCAAATGATTGGAGAACTCACCTGGTCAGCATCAAAGAATGAAACAGCTTTGCCCCTATTACCGACGCGACCAGTCCTGCCAATTCGGTGGACATACTCATCTATGCTCTTAGGCAGATCGTAGTTCACGACGATATCTACATTCTTGATATCTGTAAGGTTAAAATTATAATTGTATTGAAAGATTATATTGATTCAATAAGATAGAAGTGTGGTTAAATACTATTCAGCATAAGCATGTTTACAATAACAATCATCGATATATTATATTCCCGCTCCTTGATGGTTCAATGAACATAATCCCCATAGTCACTTTACGGCATGGTTTTGTTCGGTTGGTTTAAATACTTTTTTTTTAATCTTTTTTATTAGGGTCTTTTAAACAGTATGTTTATGCCAGTCCCATCGTGGCCTTATAATTAGATAAACCAAAAAATTAACTTACATACTAGAAAAAATTACAATAATAATGGTACAAATGATTAGATATGATTTACGGACTAAGACACTGAGGTTTAATTACTTGTGGTAGGTCTCTTGTATGCGGGTGGCCATCTGGGTAGGTACCACAGCTTTGCCAGTTATTCTGCCGCCAAGCAGTAGTGCGCAAGCATTACTTTGGTTGAAGTTGGAATGGCATTGTAGCCAGCGAAATTACTGGGGATATGAGACTTAATATCGGATATTTCAGGGTAATGAGCGCAATGTAATGAAGTGCTTTTTATGGTATTAAAAGTTCTGGGTGACACTGCAATTATTATGGGCAGGTGTGGCGCTTACCATTAGGCGAACGACTTGCTCGTTTCATCCCTCAGTAACATTAAAAAAATAAAGTGGTATAACTTTGACTAAATGAAAAGAATTTGCTATGAACAAGGATCACAATAGCCATAAAAAAAAATTAAACACTTTTGTACTCCAGTACTACAGTTATTTTCTAAAGTCAGGCAAATGGCAATTCAATAGTAAAAAATATAAGCAGTAGGCTGTTCTAACTTACCAAGACCACGCGCAGCGACTGCAGTGGCGACTAGAATGAAATGGTGCCCTCGCTTGAAGTTGTCAAGTGCTTCTTCTCTCTCGCGCTGCATTCTGTCGCCGTGGATAGACGAAGTCAGCATTTGTTGTTCTGACAGCATGGCAGCTATAAAATCTGCGTTGCGTTTTGTCTCGACGAATACTAGGATTCGCTTTCGATCTGTAGGAGGATAATTTAGGTTGTAAATTATCTGGCTTGAATTCGGCTAATATTCCTTCATATGTATTACACTGCGACACAGACCTTTTCAGACATAAACTAAGGACTAATATCCACCTCTCGTTTATTTTTTATTCTTGAACGTCATCTAATTAGTTAACAAATGTATTCTTCATTGAAAAATATTTTAAATTATAAAGCTGAATTTAATTTTGTAGAAATCTGTGAAAGTATTAACTAATTCTGAAAATTCTTTCACTCATAGAAAACTACACTATTCTCCAAATGATATAAGACTATATTTTGTTGTATCGACGCAAACGAAGTTGGAAACGTTTTTAAAAAAGTAACTATCCATAGCTGCAGCTTCTATTTATATCCAGCCTCTGTGGTGTGCTTGGGCAGGTTGGCTCAAATCTCTTACACCATAGAGGTTGCGGGTTCGATTCCCGTTACGGGACAAATGTTTGTGCAGATTAAAAAAAACCGCAAGTATTTTTTTCGTGTCTAGGCGATGTGGGACCATGGTCCTCATAGTTCCATAGACACAGGGAATCCTAGTTAGGGGCCAGGATCTATGTATGTGATCGTTGGGCGTATCTATTTATATGTAAGTGAATGTTTTGTTACTCTCTCTATGAGGGAAGGCCTGAGTCCCAGCAGTGGGAACGTATTGGCTGATGATGATGAATGTTTTGTGTGTGAAGGAGGAGTGATATGGGGTTAACTAATTAACGCCGACTCACCATTATCCTCGATGAGTTTCTTCAGCATATTCTGTTTCTCATACTTGGTGACCTCATGGAATACTTGCTCGACATCAGTGCTGGCGCCGCCGACGATGCCGACCGCCACGAATAAGTAATTGTTGAGGAAGCGACCTGCCAAGTGCTGGATGTCTTCAGGGAATGTGGCGGAGAACATGAGAGTCTGCCGCTTATCCTGTAAGGGAAAAAGGGGGACTTGGAAGAATATGCATGTGTTGTCGAAAAATCTGAAAATCACTTTTTACGGTGGATTACTCCTATAAACATTTAGTAGTGATATAATAATTATTATTAATTGCGTAGTTTTTTTGTATTTCAATGTTTCTTTTTCTTATTTTTGAAGAAACGGAACGTAATCGCAAAACGCTTGAGTACGTGCAATCACGTTTTGACGTCACGCGCCTCGCAGCTTATTGGTCAATTTTTAACCTAGAGCCCGCCCTATTGGTAAATTATTGATATACACACACACATGTAGCATAGATGGACCAATGAGGAGATCCTAGGTCCCCACGTTATGACGTCACACGCAAATGGCGCGTTTTTGTTGTTTTAAATTGATTCCAATTTTCATTTTATTATTTTATTGACGAATGATGCCGTAAAAATTATAAACATTTTTTTTCATTCATAGTATTCAATAAATTAATCGATTCAAGCATGCATATTCCCTATTGTACGTTTTAAACATTCGCGAATTGTATTCATGTTTTTAATGGAGATGACTAACCCCGACGTGTGCGCGATTAGACCCGATACATTCTAAAGAATTGGTCAAGAAATTGTATCTTTATCTTTCTTCAGTATCTTCTAAAAGTATGATCCATCGACCGCGTCACTTTCCATCAAGTGAGACTGCTGTGCGCTTGCCAATCTGATTATAATACAACAAACAAAGCCACTCACTCGTCTGTCTGTTTATTTGTTAGTTCTGCTACTCTACTTGATTTATTTTGGTGTGGTTTTCTTTTTACCAACGTTTTGAGAATTTCTTGATGAAGATGGTATTGTTTAGTACATTCTTATTACATACAAACTTGCGAAGCGAGACGAATCGCTAGTAATTTTCATGCTCAGACATCTGTTTTTAATTTTTATGTCTCATCATATGGCCACATGCAGAGTTACCCAGATTAACTCATGCAAATTGCACGAGTTAATCTGGGTAACTCTGCAAGAGCCAAGTAAGCAATAAGAAGTACTAAAACCTTCAACACAGCAATGCTACAGTGGCAATGTACAAGATACTTACAGTGGAGACCATGGTCTCATGTTCCATCATCTTCTCAACACTTGGCATGAATCCCATGTCCAACATTCGGTCAGCTTCGTCTAATACCACGAAGCGAATGCTTTCGAACGAGACACGCTTGCGATCCACGAAGTCATGCAGACGGCCCGGAGTGGCAACCAGGATGTGGCAGCCTCGCTGAGGATATTACATTACTTTTAGGAGCTTCACAAATGCATATATTTTATTTCAAATTTGCACATATTGCTAGCTTATTCTTTTTATGGAACCAAGTGATGAGACGAGCAAGTCGTTCGCCTGATGGTAAGCGCCACGCATGCTCATAACAGTGCCACCCAGAACTTTATGCACTGCATAGCTCATCATTGCGCTCATCACCCAGAGACATCTGATATGTTTCATATGCCCAGTAAAACAAACTTTGCAATTTAGAGTATAATATAAATAAATTAAAATGAAATATATACATTTTTATGTGATGTTTTATTTTGAACAACCTGCACCATCCAAATGTAATCCTTATGACTTGGGTAACCGGACTATTTAAAATGCAGTGCCATCAGAATTGCTGATGTCTTTATCAATGTGGTCATTTTATCAGACAAACAGTCACATATTACATAATGATCATAATGATTTAACTTTCTCATAATAAAAGTCTTATTTATTAAATAGGCACAATTACTTTTTAACGTCATATACACAATTAAAATACGCTAAAATTGCAAATTAAAATATTGTGACTTTGAAAAAAAAAGGTACCCATTTCTTTCTTATACACAAATTGAAGTTAGGCCTAAAAAATAAATGCGATACCTGACTCTACCAGTACTTCGGAAATATGCCTACAGAAAAAAATTAAATTAAATCTTCCAATGACCATGCACACCTATAAAATGAATACATTAACCGCTTGTATATGGCTGTTAACGATAAAAATAAATGCAATAAAACAGTCATGGACCATAAAAGGTAAAACTTACTGCAATATTATCTCCTTGATGGCGTACAGCCGTGCCACCGTACGCCACGGCTATCTTCAAAATGGAGCCGAATGCGAACTTTCGCGCCTCGTTGAATATCTGCAGAGTCAGCTCGCGTGTTGGCGACACTATAACCACCTGAGACACGAAATTAATCATTAGTCTTCTCGCATAATCATATGCGTAAGGTAGCATGTCTGTCAATCTTTTTTAGGATACATTTCGGTGAATGTGCACAGGAGCTTCACGAGCTAATTCCACCCCCCTTCCATCACAGGACGAGTAGAAGATGGGCCAAATATCACCCTTATTTAGTAGACATTCCGCCAATTCGTACAAAGCGTTTTGGTTTCACGTTTATAGTGCGTATTGCTAAGGAATGGAACTCATTGCCGTCTTCTCTGTTTCCTGATAACTACAATCTTCAAAGCCAAAGTGAATAGGTATCTTCTAGATCCACATGTTCCATTTTCGGCCACATCGTCGTTCGTTGCTTAACATCAGGCGATATGGTGGTAAAACGTAGATTTATCACTTGTAAAAAAAAAAAAGTTGAGTGAGTAATAGTTGATTCATCGCCACTTTTCGATAAGATTGTCGTCCCAATACACTGTAAAAAAATAAGAGGATAGTTTGAAAATACCTTACCTGTGGTTGTGCGCAGTAATTGGCAGCTATGAGTTCTTGCGGATCTTGCAACAGTTGATTAATGATGGGGAGCAGGAAAGCCGCCTGTAGGACAAAAAACATACATGTTTGAGACACGAGAAGTTTCATAATTTAAAACTAATTTTAAAGCGACTTCAAAAAATGACACAATAGAATAGAATAGAAAAACTCTTATCGTATACCAAATTAAAGAAATAGACAATAACACAGTCCTTAACGATCAATCACACAATCACAATCAAACAAATTTAATATCACAATCTGACAATCAATTCAATTCGACTGTATTTTTTTTTTATATTCGTACGCGATTACTCCGTCATTTATATACTGATTAACATTATTTATAAACTGATTTGGAAACTCTTTTTGGTGGTCCCATATAAATTTCATCGTCATTCGACCTTGGACTTCAAAGGATACATCAGAACTGAAGTCGGTTTTTTTTTGTAAAGATGATTACTAAAACAATCATTCATACACATATAACAGAGGGCTTAAAACTTTAGTTGACCATTAGAAGTTTGTAAAGTTTCAATCAGGTACAAACTCACAGTCTTTCCAGATCCAGTTTGAGCGCAGCCCATGAGATCCCTGCCACTCATAATGATGGGGATAGCGTGCTTCTGAATAGGCGTCGGCTTCTTGTAGCCAGACTTCAGGATGTTGTCGAGGACATACTTCCGTAGGTTGGCAGACTCGAAACTGTCAATAGGCCGAGGAGCATTCTCACCGCTGACCTAGAGGTAAAAAAGCATGAGTTATATTAAAAAGTATAAGAATAAAAGCCGGCTTAGCTGAGTTGGAATTTGGTTGAGTAAACTTTTGGCCCGGACCACAACAGAATGGCTTTCACAGAATAGACAACAATACCATGTAGTATGCAACCCTGTCTACAGCTATATAGACCTCTCCATCTGAAGGTTGCCTGGAAAAGATCGCTTTTAACGATAAGGTCGCCCGTTGGTACACAAAAGTATGTTGACTTTTGTTTGTGTTAACATCTTTTAGATAATATATATAGATTGCATGGTGCGTTCCTACTTACCTACTTACTTTTCAAATAAATTTAACAAGCTGTTACAATTCCCATTAGCTGTGACTGCCTCAACATTAACACCTGTTCTTGCAGTAATTTATGCTACATACCTAAATAAAGTTACATAATGTAGATTATTTTTTGGCTCAAGTTCAAATTATTTGTAACTATCTCAAATTTATCTATAAAATCTAAGAATAAATATTCTGTAATTTGGTCTGGACAATAACGAGGATCTATAATAATACTCACTTTAACAGCAATGTGATCAAACTTATCAAAGTTGATTCCCGATGTGATTGCATTGCCGAACATTTCATTCTCGTCATTAGTAGGTTCGGGCGGGACATATGTGACGGGTGGTTTCTTGGGCTCGCCGTTCTCGTCGAGTTCTACTTCCGGGTTGCCATCCTCGCGGTCGCCTCGGTCGCCGCCGCCGCCGCGGCCACCGCCTCGGCCGCCGCGGCCGCGCCCGCGACCTCTCTCGCCGCGGTCTCGGTCGCCGCGTTCGTCGTCATCGCCTCCCCCTAAACAAAACACGTCTTTGCTATGACGGGCTCTCTATGGTGCAGTGGTTTAACAGTTTTTCTCATATGTAACAGAACGTGCACTCAGGAGCTGCATGACCTCATACCATCTTCCCCATTCCATCTTACTCACAGCTATGGGACATCCATACATCCTTCCTATACGAACGAAACGTTTTGCTAACCACATTCATCATACAAACAGCCAAGGAGTGGAATGCATTGCCAACGTCTGTTTTCTGATAACTACAACCTAGAAGTCTTCAAATCGAGAGTGAACAGGTATCTAGGCGTGTTACATCTTAGTTACGGAAGATTTATGGGGCCTCTCCGAAAAAAGAGTCAGGTAACAAAACAGACCCCTCGAATTATAGACCAGTTTCTGTGCTTCCGGCTCTAAGTAAGATATTTGAAAAAATCATACTACGGCAACTATTGTCTCACTTTAACGAACACAGAATATTGAACGAGAATCATTTCGGTTTCACGAAGTACATTTATTTACCCATGTGCTTGAAGCTTGGGAGACTTCACAGGATGCCAATGAAACTTTTTTGTGACTTCTCCAAGGCTTTTGACTGCATAGAGCACAGTACTCTGATTCGTAAACTCCACCACTACGGAATTCGTGGAACTGCTCTGGATCTTGTAGAGTCCTACCTAACTGATAGACAGCAAAAAGTTGGTATAAATGGCGTCACATCATCTGGATCTTTAGTCAAAATGGGTGTACCACAGAGTTCAATTTTAATGAAAAAAAGCATACAGTTATAATTACATAGAAGACAAAGATGTATGGAACATTCCACTTCTGCCAAGTAGCCAACTGGCACATAAAAAAAAATATTGTCAAAAACAAACATAAAATATTGTAATAAAAGTTCTAAAAAATATGCCCCTCAGTTTCCTGCCGTATCTTCTGAGTAGTGGTTCTTTTTCCGATATGGTGGTAGAGTCATTGTAATAATTGACATTCATAAGTGTGTCTGTGACGACAAAATTGAAATAAAGAACTTTTGAATTGAACTAGACCACATGATCGCTTAGCATCAAGTGAGATAGTTGTCAAATGCAAACCTATAAAAAAATGCACAGCCAATGCAAATATCTACGCGGAGTCAACTCAATGATCTAGTATCTATTCCTTGCAACACTTATTCAGTTCGTCAATATGTTGTAGCGGCCCTGCGCGGGACATCAACTCAAGGCGCTAGCGTGTTTTACCTACTATAACCTCACATTTGCCGCAGTGCATAATAATTACTGTAAGTGTTCGTCCACAGTTTGGGGCTAGCGCGGTGGAGACGGCGCCCGCACTGTGCCCACGTTGGCGCTCCCTCCACCGCTTCCGCAACAGCACTAGTCAACACACCACAAGTTTACTGTGGACGACGTCTACCAGTAGCCCTCTTTACGTACCATTAAAAATCGTTCTTCCTCTGCCCATTGCTCCTGCGAAAAAACGAAGGAAACGGGCAGAGTAGCTCTCCCTGACTTACCTCCATAGCCACCGCCGCCGTTGCCGTAGCCACCACCGCCGTTGCTTTCAAAGTCCCGTGAGCCTCCGCGGCCGCCCCTACCGCCGCGACCGCCTCTCCCGCCGCGGCCGCCGCGCCCGCGCCTTTCGCCGAAGCCGTTGCGATCTGATTCATCTGAAACGATGATGAAAATGTGATTATCGTATGACGCAGCACACCGCAACATACACGTGAATTTATTTATTAGGAACTACAAACAGTACTAACAATATGGTTTAAATATTATCAGTAGTACAAAACATACTTATTTATTATAAGATAATGCTAAAGTTAACAAATGTTAGACCCACACCGTAGTTCACGAGTTAACAGATAGCGGTTAGTGTGTGCTGCTCGCTAAAGCAACGTAGAAAATGATCGTTACATACATATTAAAAAATAATAATGTTTTACATTGCAGTTAAGGTATAAATTTACATTCCAACATTATCATATGAAATGAAACAAAAGAGAAAAACAACGACATTACAGTAGTAGTAGTAACAGTTTGTTTAAATAATAATACAATAAACGCATTATTGTGCGGGTTACTGCAGAGCTTCATTGAAGAGGTTTGAGAAAAGATACCTGTTGTTGGACTATGTCGAATAAGTATGACATTCAAACTATTTCTGTGTTCTATTTTAATACAATTCATATAAGAGAAAAATATCTTATTATATAAATAAATAGAAACTATAGCTTTCCTTTATAAAAATACTAATTGAGAATAGGGGATCGGACAACTTTTCAGAAAGTGTTTTATATTAACTACAATTAATATATATATCCATAAAAAAATACTATTTTAATTAAATAACGCTCTAAAGGTACCTAAAACTATGTTTAAATATTATGATTCAAATATTGCCGCGTCACCTCAAAACTTGTGACGTCATATGTAGGTAGAAAACGACAATCTCTTCGAAATAAAAGTTGCAAAGAGATTCTAAAACGTTTTGTGAATGTTTGGGGACTATATTGCAGTAATTGAACCAAAAAAATAGCAAAAATACATTTTATGAAAACCAAAAACGTAAAACACAAGCTTGTCTCACGGCATTTGCCTACAAATGTCGTCATGCGCTGTGATTGTTGTTTCGTTTGAGATGAAGAACAGATTAAAAATGTCAGAATTATTTATTGATTTAAAAATATAAATCATTATTATTTCACAAAAATATTGATTGGACGATCTTTCTGGTTCGACAAACATCCGTCTAACTACATTTTAGATTTTTTCTCGATTACTGTCCGATCCCCTATTGATAGAAAAGTCTTTGAAACGCCACGTGTGAACTATGTGAAACCACTCATTCGAAAGATCAAAGAATGTTGCATGTGCAGTTTTACGTCACTAAGCATTAACCTGTGGGATGTGGTTTTCAGGTTAATGCAAGTAACTTGAAATCATATTCAAGTCATTATACATTACGTTGAATGAATTCGAGCCTTCATAATACAAATATTTGCATTGTAAAATGTTGAAAATGCTAGTAAGTTCTGACTCAAAAGCTTCTTTCATCAGACCCTGATTGAATGTTACAAGGGGGAAGTAAGGACCACAAATAGGTAGGTAATTTATTATATATAGCGATAGCGGTCAAACGCAAATCTATAAATAGTAAGATCTATAAATGGTAACCTTTATCAGCTAAGTGATAGGGTATGTACCTATTGTTCTTGCCAGTTGGCAATGACTTTGTAAACAGGTCAATCAGACAAAACACATTATTATATCAGGCAAGTACGCATCCAAGTTGGTCACACCACAAATAGTGGCATGAGTGCTTTACTACTGTGGGTGTTTTTTGGGACGGGATGTAAATTGGTGGAAGAAAGTTTAGCCAGCACTAGCCTGCATTGGAATTATGGTAAATTAATTAGCTAGTTTCGAATATGGTGTTGAGTTTTGATCAAATGACTTCTCCCATACCATAAGATTTTTTTTAATCTCTTTAAACCACACAAAAGAACCAAGGCAATACAACTTTGAACTTTCTTAGAAAATAAGTACTAAGGACACATGTTAGGCCATGTTGGAAGCCTTTGGCTGATCTTTAAAAACCAACAAGGGAGAACAAGAAAGAAGAATGAAGAAAACATTATGGAATAAAAGCTTATTTCCCGACATACCTTCAGGTTCAATTGAGCAGAATCCTCGTCCGCTGGACATCAAACTGTGGCCTTCATCGACAGAATCATATTTATTGTTATTGAACTGTGAAATTTTTGGTGGCATCACCTGTAACCAAATTATAAAACATTACACTTTTTTTTAACAGAGTTTAGCAAAGATTTGTCTAAATGTAATCATGATCAAAGAAATATGAATCCAAAGTGTAAGTAGGTTTATTTGATGAAAAATTCAAGTAGCATTGTCTTTATGTTTAGGCAATAAGTTGATACATGTTTGTTTTAAGATTAACTCAGCATAGCTCACTATTGTTCTATTGTTAAAATTAACTGCAGACAAGTGGATTATATTACATAGCTGTGCCCACAACTTCATCTGCTTAGACATCATTAGCAGAAAAAAATATTCATAACTTGATATCACCTGCCATGAGTTTATTTGTCTGTTTTTAACTCATGCACAATTAATTGAATAGCTTTTTGTTTTTATAAGATTAAGCTAACTATTTATATTTTAATAATCTTATTGGTAAGTTGACTTGACCTTGGTGAAGTGCTTAGGACTTAAACCCTAAACTTGTAAATGAGCAGACTTAACAAATAATAAAAAACTGCTGTCAAATAACCGCATATAAATTTACTATACAATTTATATACCTGTATTATAAAAACATGGTGTAATGTGTTTTACTGCATATTTCACACCAACAACCACATCATTTATTATTATTTAGTTATGTCTAATAATATTTGTGTCTACATGTTTAGTAGACAAATACTTTTGATAAAACTACTAGGCATGAAGTTTAAATGAACGGAAAGATTACAATTATTTTTATGCCTATGATGAATAATATTTTCCTAGGAGGTAGGTTACTTATAGGAAGGAGTTAATAAGGAACTTGTAGAACCTGTTGTTAACAAAATTTAACCTTGAACATATTAAAACTTATGTGGGCCTTGTGGTGATAGGCAATGAGATGGCTTTAAATAATAGTGAGTATGATGTATTTTTCTGTATAACGATAGAATGTGTGGACTTTTTAATAATCCAAAATAATTCTAAGAATAACATTCAGAAGACTATTTTTTTTATCTTATGGACCAATGACATGTAAATAGGCTTTTATTGTTACTCCACATAAGACTACTTCACTCATCTCGGCTTGTGTATGAGCCCATCGGTTAAACGAACAAATAGAAAACTCTCTGGTACATTAATCACACAATACAAGTCTTATGGAATATCTAATCTGTAGATTAGGTACCTATAGGCAGTAGAAACAAAATAAACTAACTAGTGAAATAGATAGTGACTAACACCAATGTCAAATTTAAAGAGTTTATAAACCAAGTTTTGAAACATCATCACCAGCAGTCTTCATAATGAAAATAAATATAACTTACCACTTCAGCATTATCATCCCAATCGTCATCCATTTTGAATATATGTATCCCGAAAGAATAGAACTGTGAACAAAGAATGTCACTTCAGTGAAGGTAGGTGGAACTTTTGTATACCTATTTGTAAGTACTAGCAGTCCTAGTTGCCAAATACTTTTTAAAGAAAAAAGTTGGTGAATTAGGCGCAGTGAAGTTCAGAAACTGCGTGATCCTAAAAACTTTATGATAGCGGAGCCTAACGTTAGATTTGATTGTACTAAAATCCGACCATGATTCGACTAACGCAAGTGCCTAAGAAGGTACTGCACCTTTCGCTAAACTGATGAAGGACGTGCCGGTGTTTTAATGCAACTTTTGTCAGGTGTTTACAAAGTTTAATCAACGCTGTAGTATGTTGACCGGCGGCACCGGCTTATTGGCAACCATTGCAAATAGCACGTGCATTAAAAATATATAATGTTATTATAGAACACAGAGGTCCCGAAAGCAATACAAAATAACTCACCTCTAAGTTTCTTTAAAAATGTGTTCGAGCTTGTATTTATCTTGTTGTTTGTATTATTGATTTTACAAGCCGAACAAAGACACGAGCTTCAACAATGGCGGCGCTCGGCAGTTGCCCAGAAAAAAAAGAGAAAGAGAGGCGCAGGCGGGACGCGAGACGGGACGGGATTGAAGTGTTGCCGGCAGTTAAACATGAAAAAGTCCGGAACCGATTCAGAAATTACCCGATTTGTGTGTGTTTATATAATAAAAAAAAAAATTATATGTAACGTAGATACTTTTTTAGCGTTTATATATAATATCTACTGACTATGTATACTACACATCTCTTCTGAATTTCTTCTCCTTTTAACCGACTACGGCGTAGCAAAAAGAAGGGTTATGATTTTAGCGGCGTATGTATGCTTGAGAACTATTGTCTCGGGTAACGAGCATAGTGCAGTGCCGCGCAATACAAAGCTCTAGGTAATGCTGTAACTGTTATGGGCAGGCTTAATTGGCAGCGTGTTAAAGGATATTATTTTCCACCCCATTACTTAAAAAATTTAGATGGTGGCCAAGATACATCGTAAAAATCATAAAATTATGAACAAATAGATAAAAATTATCGGAATAGGTATATGCTTACTGAGAAGTTATAAACAAGATTAAGTCATAGTCGGAGGCTCCTCTATAAGGATAAGATCACGTTCCGCTCGCTCACGACACGATAAATGATTTAATTTATTATCCACTCGGTTTTTTGTCGCAAGCTATGGAGTAGAGCCACAGGCCACTTAACTAGCAATCCGGACAGATAATAGCAACTGTTTTCTGATCAGAAGTAATGTTCGAATACTGTATATTGTGTACGTGGTGAGTTGTGCGGGGGTTGATATTAGAATTATTTTCAACTTTAAAACTTACTTTACTTTGTACTGAAACTAACGTGAGTATTATTCATTATTTCATTTATTTGAGTGTCTCGACTAAAGCTAGAACTACATTACTCGCGAAGTTGATCGAAGTAAAGCAAATACGAGAGTGTAGAAGGGTACTTTGGTTCGCTTCGTGCAACCTCAGCTCGCCTCGGGTGACTTCCGATGGCTGTCGGTTTTTTTTTGCGCCTGAGTCAAAGGATTTGAAGCGTACCGAAGTTCGAACGCGAAGCGCCTTACTACACTACTCGGCTCACTTCAGATCGCGTCTAGACTTCAGCGCGTGTGCACGCGATGTTCCATCGTTCACAGAACGCGTTATGTCCTGATCCTGACTAATACAATAATACGCACGTAGTTATAATACGCGAGAATGCACATAGCGACGGTAACTGCCACTTGAACGTTATTCATATCCATGATGCATAGCGTACGGACGCTGGGCGACTGAGTTCTTCGCGAGGTTGCACGAGTGTATAACGTAACGTACTTCGGACTTCGGTCAACTTCGGACTACATGTTGTTCTTCGAAGCTTCTTCGTGAGTAGTGTAGTGCTAGCTTAATACCCGTGAGTATACGCCGGTTATTAAATCAAATTATGTAACATTTTGTTAGTTATCACTGATCCTATAAAAAAAGTTATAGGATCAGTGTTAGTTATATGCTTATATGGAATTTTTGATAACTGAAGTCGTTCCGTACCTCAGAGATAGGTAGAAAACAACTAAACAACCGCACTCTGAGCAGACTGTAGGTATGGAATGCAGCTGGGCAGCAACTGATCCAATAATTTCTTTTTTAAGATGATTGCATTAGCGCATGCTAGACTAATATTTCAAGCTTACGAACGGATTAAGGAACGGTATGCCGAAGATGCAGGTTGGATTCCTGCCCGAGCAATATCATTTTTCTTCTTCCACATCTTCAGATTTTCGCTTAGCATGCGCTAATGCACTTAATGTTAGAAAAACAATTATAGAGCTTGCATTATCGTTAGAACATAATATATTGCTAATTGTAATATTAGATATGTTCGGTTGATTAATGTGAACATTGACGACAGATAACGTAGAATCGTCCCCGTAAGACGATATAAATGAATAGAAGAAATCTGGTTGCTCGAGCAGCACGCGGTTGCCAAGTGGTTAAGGCATCTGGACAGTATACCGAAGACGCAGGTTCGATATCTACCTGGGCAATATCATTTTTCTTCTTCCTAATTATTTAAAATCATGAACTGATCAAATAATTCTCTATAGCCTGAAACTGCCTAGCATAACGTAGTTTTCTTGAGCGGGCAACACTGTTATTTTTTTTTCAGAACCACAGACAACTTCGTACCATAGATAAAAATTATCAATGTGGTCTATACATTGAGGAATGACCTCAATGAGTCTATAAGAAATTTCAACATCGTAGCATATGTAGGCTTCGAGTAGACAGCCAACGACAGGCCTACCCCTCTCGCCAATTTTGCCAAACGTCAAGGACAAAAAAATCCACGACGTTATATAAAACTAGTTGACGCGCATCACGCGCCATTCACCAACTGTCGTAGCGGGCGAAAGAGCTCCTAAAAAAATTCCGAGTTGCAGCATATATTGATGCAAAAAAATTTCAAGAACATCAAACTACACCAAGGATAGCGTAACTTTTCATCTGTATGTATTTTTATATCTAATAATGCACTAAAATAGCGAAAATTTGAAAATTATTGTCAGTCACATAAACTCACATAGTGTTGCAACTAAATCGAAAAAGTTATATTTCGGATAAAATTTTTAGCTTATTTTCATGTATCTAGGCGGCCAAAGCTCTGTTTTCCTGGACGTTATATGAAAGTCAAATAAAACTGAAACTATTAATAAATATTGTTTTACATTACGATGTTATATACCTACATGTTATTATATTGAATAATTGTTGACTCGAAAACTGCAGAATGGATTTTAGTTTGGTTTTCAGCGTTTAGTATTAAGTATAGGGTATACAGGTGTAGCAAAAATTTGGGACCTCCAGGGTAGGTACCTTTTCTCTTGCATTGAGAAAGTTTTGTCCTTAGAGTAGATAAAATATAAACAGCATTTATGGTAATTTAAAAATTTTGCTGCACTTGTATACATCAAAACCGGCTGGGTTGGTGGTTGGCGCTCTCATATGGGAGGTCTTGCGAAAATGGTCTTTGAAAAAAGACGACTATATTGTCTGTCGTCTACGCAGGCGAAGTCGCGGGAAAAATCTACTGTAATGAGTAACTAATGAGAATGACCTAATCGAAAATAGGCACTTATATTATTTGAACGTTAGCAACACAGTCAAGAAGCCGGAGTGAAATTAGTGCTGGGACAGAACCAATTTAGATATCGATAAAATCAATATGTTTAAAAATATGTCGACAAAAATACAATTGTTGTATTACACTTTTATTTGGCAGATTTTCAAAAGTCCTGGTAGTCGGGCTGCCTAGATTCAAGCTTGTGGAAATGATGTAACGTGGGTTCCTAAGCGTACCAGCACAATTTGTTCAGAACCTTTAAAAATAATTGCTTAATACCACGGTGTAACTGTTATGAAATAACAATTACACTATCTATTATGCTTTATTCAACATAAAAATTACGCAGAGAAATAAGAGATACATAAGACAGATATATAGACACATGACATTACACGCCAAGCATAGATATAATGCAGAGAGTATTTAATGTAGCGACTAAGAAGTCTACTACATTCTCCCCCGCTCTAGTAAGACGTATCATAATCTTGAAGATACGTAGGGGGTCGACGGTTTCTCGTTGGTCGCTGTGGTGGTGAGGAAGCTGGAAAGTAGGAGTTCTGTCTCCATCACTTTCTGTTTCCAAGCCCACTGGAGCTAAATGTCTGTTTGATACTGTCGTCTCCCGGCCATCATTCAATCTTACGAATGAATAGTCTGGGTTGGATTCTAAGAGCTCCACTTCTTCGACAATTGGAGAGTATTTGTTAGTTCTGTTATGTTTCTTAAGCAGAACAGGCCCAGGCGTCAGGAGCCATGTAGGCACTGAGTGACCGTTATTGGACTTTCTGGCGTGAACGAACATTCTTTCATGGGGTGTTTGATTTGTGGCAGTACATAATAGCGATCTTATTGAATGCAACGCTTGGTTAAGAACCTTTTCCCAGTCTTGAATGTTAAGTCCTTGTGATTTCAGGGCTAATTGAGTAGTTTTCCAAATAGTTCCATTAGCTCGTTCTATTTGGCCATTACCTTGTGGGTTGTAAGCTGTCGTACGACTTGTAGAAATACCCCTGTTATGTAAATAATCCTTTACTTCCTTGGACATAAATGCAGAGCCTCGATCGGAATGAATGTAAGCTGGCATCCCAAATGTGGAGAATAATGTGGATAAATGTTTGATCACAGTTGCGGCCGATACATCTTTGCTTGGAAATGCGAATGGAAATCGTGAGTACTCATCAATTATCGTCAAGATATATTTATTAGCAGATGATGAAGGAACTGGTCCTTTGAAGTCGACGTTCAGCCTTTCGAACGGCGAAGTTGCTTTTATCAAGCAACTATTGTTTTTGAAAAATCTAGGCTTTACAACTGCACATACTGAGCAAGAATTTGTGATTCTCCTTACATCTTCTATTGAGTATGGTAAATTCTTACTTCGGACCCAGTGAAACATACGAGTCGTACCTGGATGGCATAAATCGTTGTGCAATTCTTTTAACTTAGTTTCCGAGTGAATACTGGCACAGATACGTGACAATGTGTCAGCGGCATTATTCTCTTTACCCGGTCTGTAAATAATGTCATATTTAAAACAAGATAATTCTAAACGCCATCGCTCAATTTTCTCATTCTTTATCTTACTTGTATGTGTGCGATCAAACATATAGGAAATTGATCTCTGATCAGTGATCAGGCGGAAAGATCTACCAATCAAGTAGTGGCGCCACTTACGAAGGGCTTCGACGATAGCGTAAGCTTCCTTTTCTATGGCTGGATGTCTCTTTTCTGATATTGAAAGTGTGCGTGAAAAGAATGCTACTGGGCGTCCTTCTTGCGATAGAGTAGCCGCTATAGCATTATCAGAAGCATCCGTTTCAACAATAAACATCTTTTTCTCGTCAATGGCAAATATTGTGGATTTTGCAATACAATTTTTTAAGTCTTTGAAAGCAGTTTTAGCTTGTTCGTTTAGGGGAAAATCAGGGTTCACAAGACGATGAATCCTTTCCGAGAATCTTGGTATCCATTTAGAGTAATGTGAAAACATGCCAAGGGCCCTTTTTAATGAAGAATTATCAGTCGGTATTGACAGGTTTACTAGCGGTTGGAGTCGATCTGGATCTGGCTTGATAGATTGTTTCGAAATGCTATATCCAAGTAGATTTATACTAGTCATTGAGAACATCGATTTGTCTTTATTTATGGTTAGATTATATTTTTCTACCGCATCCATAAATTTTTGTAGGTTTTGATCATGATCAGATTTACTTCTCCCACAAATTGTCACGTCATCTAAATAGGCGTATGTGTCAGTCAAATGCTCTTTCTTTATTAGCCAGTCCATGACTCTTTGGAAACAACTCACTCCGTTTGTTACTCCAAATGGGATTCGGCAAAATTGATATAGTTTTCCGCATGCTTCGAACGCAGTATATTGTTTTTCTGTATCCAGGATAGGCACTTGGTGATATGCGCTTTTTAAGTCGATTTTTGAGAAAAAATCATATTTTGATATGTCATTGACCATTCTTTCCATGTTTGGTAAAGGGTAAGCATCCAAGTCGGTAAATTTGTTAATGGTCTGGGAATAATCTATAACTAACCGTTTACGGTGATTCTCGTTTTTGGTAATCAAAATCTGCGCTCGCCACGGAGATCTACTTTCTTCGATAACTCCATCAGATAGCAGTTGGTTGATTTCATTTTCTATAAATTTCAGGTCATCATTACTGTATCTGCGTGACTTGACTACAATTGGCTTACAGTCAGTCACTAAATTCGAAAATAGAGGAACTGGTGGTACAAATGCAGCGAGGACACTGCATATTTGTAAAGGTTTTCTAGGACCACCAAAAGAAATTTCTAGCTTTGAGTGTTGTTCCAATATATCATGACCGATGATGACATCTGCGCATAGATATCTAACTATGAGAAGCGCAGCTTTGTCGTAAGTATTGTCATCAAGAATAATTGTTGCTTGAAGTAGTCCTTCACAATTTATCGTGTGTATTGTTTGTGCCATTGTTACACATTCGTTAGATTCTTCCTTTTTAAAAGAGTTATTTATAAAGAAATCGTAATTGATAAAACTTCTCGAGCTTCCCGAGTCTATTAGAGCTTTAGCCGTTTTGCCATTTACTTTTATAGCGACCACAGACTTCTTCAAACTTGGTGGCGCAGCTGCAGTAAGTATAATTCCATTCAAACTGTTTTCAAGCACCTCCGTAGGCCCGTCAGTAGACGCAACAAAGTTATTCTTAGTAGGGCTTCTGCACACGTTTGCATAGTGGCCTCGTTTTTGACAGTTTTGACATATTTCGTTTAATGCGGGGCAGTTATCGCGGCGATGTACTTTGCCTCCGCAGAAAAAACATTTTTTTAATTCGTACGAAAGATTCTGCTTTTTAATTCCATCAGTTTTTGGTCTGATAAAGTTATTAGACGTCTTTGGTAAAGCCATGACCAATCCATCATTACTTTGACTGGAAGTGTTGAATGTTTGAGCATTACTTTCTGCTAACTCTATTGATAGTGCCTGGTTGAACGCTTCATCTAAAGTTAATGTTAGATTTTCGAGCAGTCTTTCACGGATTTTATTAGATGTTATCCCAGATATAAAAGCATCTCGTATGAAGTCATTCTTGTTACGATCCGCATTGACATCTTTGAATTGGCAGTCCTTGCTCAGTAACTTTAGTTGTTGCAAGTATTGGTGCACATCTTCATGATTTTGTTGTTTACGTGTGGCCAGAACGTGGCGTGCAAAAATTTCATTCTTTGGTTTGATAAATATTTTATTGAGGATGTCTATAGCAGCCTCATATTGTTTGCACTCATTTATGTATTCAAATACTTTTGGTGATACGTGATTGATAAGCAGTTGCAACTGTATTTCGTTTGACATACGTTTATCGTCACTTTTAGCAGCAGATATAAAGTTTTTAAAAGTGAATAACCAATGCGTCCATTCTTGTGCTGCTGTTGGCGATGCTGGATCCAAGTCGAGAAAAATTGGTCGAAGATACTTTTCCATGATAACTAGCGATATGAAGTACTTATTCCGCAGAATACATTTTTCGTTATTTATGTTGAATAAATTGTTATGAAATAACAATTACACTATCTATTATGCTTTATTCAACATAAAAATTACGCAGAGAAATAAGAGATACATAAGACAGATATATAGACACATGACATTACACGCCAAGCATAGATATAATGCAGAGAATATTTAATGTAGCGACTAAGAAGTCTACTACAGTAACAACACAAGGAAATTAAAACAGGGTTCCGTACCAATATTATAAATAAAAATAATTATAAAGTAAGTTTTAAAAAACTGTTCTTTATTTCCCCAAAACTAGGTCTAAACTGGTTAATGTAAATGGTAATGATTGAGCCCACGCGGAATGAATGGTGTCCGATCGTGAACTGATGACGCGATACATGAAATGTGGCATACAGGCGTAAACTGCTGACCGCGCGCAATGTGCGATGCTTCCATCGTACATACAGCAATAGTTCTTGCAACTTTATTTCACGTTATTGCAAGTTTAATTTTAAATCATCGCCTATAGTAATTACATAGACTATCATTATCGTTAGTAATCACATAAAAGACAAAGATGCATGGAACATTCCGCTTCTGCCAAGTAGCCATCTGGCACATACAAAAACATAACATTGTCAAAAACAAACATAAAATATAGTATATTTTATGTTTGTTTAGTCATTGTAATAATTAACGTTCATAAGTGCGTTTGTGACGCCAAAAAATAATAAAGAACTTTCGAACTAACTTTGATAGTTATTACTTTGATTCTCTTGAGCAACAGAATATGTCATTTAAGAATTCTGTTTTATTTTATTTTTATGTGTCTTCCATGCTTTAGCAGAGTTTATCGATAACACAATATCGATAGTATCAAGCATGAAGTTGTTTACGTGATTGACGTTTAAATATCGTGTACCGATAGAACGTCTCTGTATGTGAATGTGATTGTGTGTGTAAAGTTTAAGCTAGTGTTAACTTCTTTTGTTGTGTGCGTGCATAGCGACGAGATTGAAAAATGCGTTAGTGGTGATCATTTATTTGTGTGCGTTTCCTCGTCCCCCACCGAAAATGACAGACTTTTGTAATGGGAATGAGTGCGCGTCACCAATCCAAGCTGGATACTTTATCTGAGTATGTAGGTAATAATTATAATGTAATATAAAAAAGGCTTATGCTATTATGGCCTATGGCAAAGTAAAAGTATTAAAAAAATAGAAGACAAGCAAAAAGATGAACAATTAAACATATACACATTTCTTTTTTCTTAAAAGGCCGTTTGCATGTGTTAAAAAGAGAAAGCATTATGCGCATGGCACCATCTTTAAACCCTGTATGTTTGGATAAAGTAAATCGAATCCAAATAAACAAAGAAAATATCTTTGTTTATTTTGATCTTAGAGTATACTACCTGGTTATGTATACTCTAAGATTTCGATGTGGTGAAGGAGAATCTCAGTACTGTTACCAGGTCTCCTGATTTTACGGGATTCTCCTGATTTTAACAGCAAGCTCCCTATTTCCTACTCTATCCTTCCGTTTTTCTTTTGCAAGCTTTTTGGGGCTTCGAGTAGACAGCCAAGCAACAAACAACATCAACAACAGGAACAGCTTATTGAGATCTCATACTATTCCTCAATGGAACAGCTGGATACTTTATGTAAGGCTCATGGATTCCATAATTTAAAAAAAAATTGACATTACTGTGTAATACAATAAAGTCGTAAAGACATACATACAAACCTTAGATAACGTAATAATTAAGCTGCATATTTAATAGCAAATTCTTTTACTTGTTTAGTTTCATAGAATTTAAACGCTACGGTGCAGGGTGACTAAACTTTTTTTTGCTCATGTCAATATTGTTAAAGCAACGTGCAAGGAAATCAGTTAGTACTTATCTTATGGTAACGTAAATTTTAAATAGAGGATTTTGAAATTGAAAATACTTACTTTCCCTTTGCACCTCTCTCTGTTTTATATTCATACCTTTTCTGTAATGTCCTTTGAGTGTGATGCGAAAAACAAGACGTTGAAGCATTGAAATTGAATGCGTTGTAGGCTTGTGGTGGATGGGAAATGTCTCTTAGTTCGTCGAAAAGTAATACGTGGGTGAAAAACTCTCTTCAAAGAAAAAAACAACTGGAATATTATGTTAAATAGTAGTCTCCCGTTTTGTTAATAGTAGTTTATTTTGTCTTTTTACATCTCCTGTATTTTCTTGGTACACTTCCCGTTTTATGGAAATTAGACCTGGCAACACTTATCTCCAGTACGTATTTACAAAGACTATTTTATCTTTGCGTATTTATATTTATTAATCTGTGGTAAAGGAAGACGAACGAAGTATTTTTACGGAGAAAAAAAAAAAAAAACCTCATGACGGATGTGACAGTTGTACTGTACGTACCTGGCAATATATAATCGTCACCTTCTAGCGGTGGCGGCGGCGGCGGGTGGCCAGGAACACTGCGACCTTTTCCTGGACCATCTGGTGGTGTTTCAGAACTACACGCGTTATGTTATTGTACTAAGACAATATGACAATGGCATTTTGCGTTCTAACGACACATACCCAACGATCCACAAACAACAAGAAGAAACTGCTGTGCATTCACGCTCACACAAAGAATGAACATTGAAGGAACTTGTTGTATAAGTTTGAGTTGCTATATGAAAAGCTCCCTCCCCCCCCGTACCTCATTGCCTTCCGCCATTCTCCGTAAAAATATGTCTTGCCAAAGGAAGAGGAGCAATCAGGAGCAATTTGAGCAAGCGATTGATTGAATTGAGTAAATCAAATAAAATTATTCTGAAAACAGCAGACTTGAGCAGCAGACTGAACTTAATAATTGGATAAAAATACACGTACAATTCCGTTTGTATGTTTGGATAACGAAATTAAATAGTGACAGTGCCCAAAAATGGACGAATTAAGGGGTGTTGTATCATTGTTATTATCAATGTGGGGTTGAGTCTTATCTCTTGGCGTCCTTTTGTTTTTTATATGGTTGAAGTTCACGATGGCATCAATCGAGGAGACAGTAAAAGTATTGGTGGTTACGGATCGCACGCCGAATGTTATACGGTGCTCTAGTACGTCGACTGCTGAAGAGCTTTGTATAATTTTATGCAAAAAATATAAAATACCTCCACTAACACGTACGCTGTTTGCCCTGCGAGTTAGAGGCACTGATTATTTCCTTAAAGATAACTGCAGGGTCCTCTCCAGCACTAAAGATTACGAACTGAGGATCCGTTACAAGGTATTTATGTTCATGTCATACAAAAATACACAACATTCATGTTGTATAAGCATTCTTTCATTTATTTACTGCATATTCAAATAACTATAACACAGTGTGTATAATCCTTGAAATTCTGATGTTATCTTATTATTTTTATGTTCCTTCATAACATATTAATTAGATTCTCATTATTTTATTGACCTTTTAGTTTAAATATTAGAGTAAGCTATATTTTTCTCATCGTGATGGTCATAATCATTATCATAATTCATTTACATATTTATAAGAATATTGTTATACATTATATAGCTGTTGATACATTTTTTGTTTCAAATATTCTACCATTTCCAGTAACACAACAAATATTGTAAGGGTCAGTATACTTAATTAATTCTCAGCTCATCTAGGTTTTACATAGCAGCATTAATTACCAGATATTCATGGAAACACTTCTATTAATGTTAACAGATTATAATAAAACTTCTATTAATATCAGTATTGATTTGCATCTTATATACATCCTTTTTAGTAGGTAACATTCAATTTCCTGGTAAATGTCACCAAATGGGTAAATTCTCTAAATTACCTTCTTAGAATCAAATATGCTGCTTATCCTTAATGATTAGTCTAAACCAGTTATAAAATTATCAACAGTGATCAGATAATCAGATGCATATATACCTAAAGTTTGGCACTTGGCTAGTATGGAGTTCATATTTGTATCGAAAAAACTTGTGACTTCGGAATCAACAAGTTTGGTATTCTGAAACCCGTTGAGTAGTTTTTTTGCATAATTGTCTGAAACATACATCCGTTCTCACAAACTTACCCATTTATAATATTTATTTATTCTAGGAAAACAAACAGCTTATATATATACAGTATCATAGCTAAAATAAATTTTGAGAACAAGTTTGCCTTGTTTTCATATGAGTAGTATTAGTTATTACTCTTTAGAGACTAGACTCATTTTTAACGTTATTTATATAACAAAGAAACAAATATATAACTTAAATAAATGAGACCATCGTGATATCATTGAAAATTAATTTATTATTATCATTCAACCGATACCTACCAAAATGGGATCAGCACCGGAATAATACCAACACCATTTCAAAGTAAGAGATAAGTAATAATAAAATGAGTACCTATGTGAAAAGTAGATTAACTAAATTTTAAAATATAATAATTATAGATTCATTCAGGGTTTTTTTCCAAAGTTAGGAAGCCACTTCCATACTTTAGTGTCCAAAAGCGAACTTTTATAGGTGAATATGCATCCGAATATACACTGTTTATCAACCATATTGATCATGATGATATTCATATTCATTTATTCATATATTATTACAGACAGGTGTTAAAATATGGTCACAAAGTATGCTATAAGTTTGTACCCTGTAAGGGTGTTGCATAATGAGTGCAGTTCTATTATAGTTCAACATAATTCAACATTCTGATTCTTATTGTTTATAAGTATCTACATTATTAATTTAATTGAATGTCATAAGTAATCTGTGCTTAGTCACTATAGTCAATTTCAATTTACATAATAAAAAATCAGAATGTTGTTGATCATCAATCCATTGAATTTGCAGTGTTGGGACATGGGCCTTCTCTCAGAGAGTGAATGTGTATGGCCCCTAATGTATGTACACAGGTCCATACAGTTTAGTCAGCATCAATGAAATGAAATTTTTCAAATTTTTAGGTTCCAAGAATTTCTCTACTTCTAACCATAGATGAAACAACCTTTGACTACTACTTCCAACAAGCGAGGAATGATGTCAATGACAACAAAGTCCCCGAGATTAAATATCCTGAACATAAACAAGAGCTACTCGGATTCGGGATCACTGATATGTAAGTATGTTGTACAATAAGGTCTTCAAAATTGTTTTGGTCAGGTAAGCTAGACTTACTATAATATTTCTTAATATTTCTGCAGAGATACCCAACTTAAGTACAGAAACTCTCCACCAAACAAACAGATTTGGTGACAAAAGTCAGTCTCTCTCTTTCTATCTCTTCTCTCTCTCTCTCTCTCTCACGTGTAGCTGTGTGGCCAAACTTGGTGTCAGAGTTACGGACTGCCTGAATGCCTCCATCGTGGCCAAATTGGCTGCCGTCTGAAGCATGGTAGCGCTCAGATGTAAATACCACTCAAATAGTTACCTATATAAATGGCGACCACGGTGAACGTTGCTTAACCTAGCAGATCTCTCATGACAGATAGGTGTTAGTGCATAACACACTTGGCGTGCAATTTGGGCTTTGACGTTTGAATAACACAGTGCACACATTCCTAAACTTATTAACTGTAGTAAAATGAAATCTATTATCTTATTAGTAAAAACGTTTGTGTACATAGTCTCCTTTCCAAATCAAACATACAACGATAACACACTGGATGTACTGCCTTACTAATTAAACCTTATCTTGCGCAGAGTGGGTAACAGCAGTTGTAAAGACCAAGATAGGTCATCAATTCAGGAGCATAAAAGAAAACAGTGTATCAGTGTGTGTGTGTGTTATCTCCTAATTTGCTTTTTTAACAACAATGTACATAATTTTAACATTTATAATAAAAACCGGCCAAGGGCGAGTCCGACTCGCGCACGAAGGGTTCCGTACCATTATCTATAAAAACGACAAAAAAATCATGTCTGTTGTATGGGAGACCCCTTAAATATTTATTTTATTCTATTTTGTAGTATTTGTTTAATATTTGTTTCAACCAAATACATCGTCTGTGAAAATTTCAACTGTCAAACTATCACGGTTCATGAGATACAGCCTGGTGACAGACGGACAGACACACAGACGGATGGACAGCGGAGTCTTAGTAATAAGGTCCCGTTTTACCCTTTGGGTACGGAACCCTAAAAATTAACATGCTTACTTTGAATTCCTTAGTAATAAAGTGAATTTATAAAGTAAAATTTTTCTTCGATGTTTTTGTTACAATCAATCAGTCAGTTTATTTAGTTACATTCATGTTTAATTTTTTATTGACATATACTTTGGTACATTAAAAAAGCCTATAGAAGCTTAATATATCTCGATAAATATTTGATTATAACGTATGGGATCTACCTATTCATAATATGCCATAAAGAGCGCGCGGCGAAGTAATTCAAAATTCAAAATTTCTTTATTGCAGGAATGTTGTGTACAAAGATGACAAATAAAGATAATTCCTAACATTCTACCATAACAATGGTGTGCAATATTAACATTAAAAAAATATATATATATCATTAAATTAAATTCAAATTGTCAGATTATAGATGTAGATTTTAATTAATGTCATAATTATATAACGTCAAATTATTAAATAGAATCAAAAAATAAATCAATTAAACTTGTCATTTAAAAATTCATTAGTATTATAATAACATTTATCAATCAACAATTTTTTCAATTTAAATTTGAATGTGTCGCTGTTTGAGCAACTTCGAATGTCTTTGGGCAAATGATTATAAATTCGAGGAGCCATGCAAAAAATGCTCTTATTTAATTGCGCAGTAGTATTTGGCGGATAGCATATTTTTGTATTGTGTCGCTTGCTTTTGTGTTATATTGTGTTTAGTAAGGGTCGCCTAAGAGCCCGTTTTATATTTACAGGCATTTCGGTGTTCGATTGTAAGTTGTATGTCAGTAAAGGCAAGTTTTGCATTTTAATCAATACAAAAACGTGGTAGAGAGCTTTCCCCTGGCGCAGTACCGCAATAGGGGATTGGACAAATTTTCAGAAAGTGTTTTATATTAACTACAATGAATATATATAGCCATGAAAAATACTATTTTAATTCAATAACGCTCTAAAAGTAAACTATGTTTAAATATTATGTTTCAAATATTGCCGCGTAAAAGGTCACCTCAAAATTTGTGACGTCATATGAAGGTAGAAAACGACAAACTCTTCGAAATAAAACTTGCAAAGAGATTTAAATACGTTTGGTGAAGTTTGGGAACGATATTGTGGTAATGGAATGAAAAAAATAGCAAAAATACATTTTATGAAAAGCAAAGACGTAAAATAACATAAGCTTGACTCACGGCATTTGCCTACAAATGACGTCATGCGCTGTGATGTTTCGTTTGAGATTAAACATGTCAGAATTATTAGATTTTATTTATGGATTTAATAATATAAATCATTATCATTTCACAAAAATATTAATTGAATGATCTTTCTGGTTCGACGAACATTCGTTCTAACTATTTTTAAGATTTTTTCTCGATTACTGTCCGTTCCCTAATTAAGTAAAGCCGGCGTCAGCGCAGCTTGTTCACGTCAGCCTAAACAGATTAACTATAACATCACAAATGTACATAATTAAATCCGATCTTGATTACGGCGCCTAAAACAATACGTCATAGCGCCTTTTCCAGGTGTGATCAGAATATGCAATCATTTATCTACGCTTATACTGCATGATCGTGACCATAAATATATTATACCATAGGATTGTATACACTATGCTATACAACAATGGACTATAAAAGTATAATTGGTCACCTTTACAAGGAAATAATAGCGCTTTAACTGCTCAATTATCAACCGATCTGCGCGCATGATATTATCACATTGTTTTATGTTATAAAGTCATGAGACGCTGATTGTTTTTATTTATTGATTTGATTTAAAAACTTATGTTTAACATTAGCCGTGAATATTATTTATTTTCTTAATAAAACTGATAGAGTAAATGATTCGTGAGAATTGTTTATACGGTCAGAATAAAAACATTTGACTCATAGTGTAGATTGTTTTAAAAACTTTTTAACAGATAATTCTGAGGAAATAATAACATAATTATTATGTGGATATCAAATTCACGTGACCTTTCTGTACATTTATTAAAAATATTTGTTTCGGTGTTATTGGCTAACAAACAAGAATAATTTGATATTAAATGCATTAGCGCATGCTTGAATATAAAGATTTTAAATAATCAGGAAGAAAAAATAAATTGCTCGGGCAGGGATTGAACCTGCGTCTTCGGAATACCGTCCCGACGCTTGGACCACTGGGCCACCGAGCCAAATGCTCGATCAACCAAATTTCTTTTATCCTTCTTATATTGTCTTACGGGGACGATTCCACGCCATCTCTCGCCAATTCACATTGATCAACGACGGACGGTTGGAACGGTATTCCGAAGGGTCAGGTTCGATCCCTGATCCAGCAGTTTCATTTTTCTTCTTCCAGATTATTTAAAAACTTAAAACAAGAATAAGTTATATCGTGTTCTGTTTGAAAGAAGCTCAAGTCTTTTAAAGTAGCTTCGATATCGGTATACGTAGTGAATGGTGGTTATAAAGACCTATATCACATCTGGCATGCGGCAGACGTATCCAGCCCAGGGCCCTTTTATTCACTATGGCAACTTGGCGATTCCATGCTTCGAGGTCACGTCGATTCCTTCATTAATAAACGATATCTGCGAAATTTGTATTCTCTATGACGCGTCATAGAGAATCATATACATATATTAATATATGAATGCGTGATAGAGATGTCGTTTATTAATAAAGGAATCGACGTGATTTCGAAGCAAGGAATCGCCAAGTTGTCATAGTGAATTGGGGCCCTGTCCTATTCAACTTCTGGACTGGCACAGGCTAATAATCAGTAAAACAAATAGTTAAATCGAATCGCACTTCCCTATGCTTTATCCTTTTCTGTCACTTAAAACCGTCATTTACTAGAGCGAGAAAGAGCGTCGATTCCGCCGCGTGCGGTCGCACTGCCGCTCTCTTGCCAGATGTAGTTAAACCCTAAGGCTAGATAGCCTCTGGAGAATTCTATACCACTCATGTTTTTGTCTACAGGTGCCGTGCCATAGCTGAAGAGAAGCTGCAACAAAACGATGTCGTGAGGAACTACAAGAAATACGTGCCGAAAGTAGTCGTGAGGCGACACGGGCCCTTCCCTAAGAAATATGCCCATGACTACCTTCCGCAACTTTGCTCTGTTGGACACGATGTCAAGTAAGGCTTTTATTTGTGATAATAAATCTCTTTATTTCAGGTTTCAGGCATTACATCGTAGAATGTCAGGCCCATATAATAGACTAGCCCGCCCTCGGATTTCCCAATTTGAAAAAGCTTTTCTTATTGCAACTTGTGCTTATTGCAAAATTGTGTAGTGGTTAGGCAAGTTGGCTCAAATCTCATTCACCACGGAGGTTGGGGGTTCGATTCCCGCGATGGGACAAATGTTTGTGCACAGATAAAATAGCGCAAGCATTTGTTTCATGTCTGGAACGTCTGGGTGTTGTGGGAACCACGGTCCTCGTATTTCCTGGGGAATCCTAGTTAGGGGCCAGGATCTATGTATGTGACTGTTAGGCGTAATTATTTATTTTAATAAAAGTCTAACCGGCAGCGATCTTTCCGTCGGAATTTCGAAAAAGCCTTTCTTAGTGCAACCATTGCAACATTCAATTGCAATATTCCAAACATTTCTTTTCTATCTTCTGTAGTTTAGGCTTCGCCTTGTCTGTCAGTCAGTCAGCAGTCACGGAGCTGTTTTTCTAATTCATGCATTTGATGTAATATATATCACAATTTCAAAACGCTATAAAGCACTTTCTTTACAAAGATTATTATTTGTTTCAAACGATAAAATCAACTTGAAAAGAGTCGAACAACCTACTAGCAAGTACAGGTCTGTAACTTTTTAGTTTTCGATTGCTCAATTTGGCGCGCCACTTTGCTGCAGTCACTACAACAAGTTTAATATACTATTTATCAAACAAAAAAACCGACTTCAATGTATCTTCTAAGTCCAAGTTCAAATATCGATGAAATTTATATGGGACCACTTCGTGGCTTTACTGAACCCAACGCAGAATTCCAAATCAGTTCAGTCAGTTTCCAAATCAGTTTATGAATGACGGAGTTCTGAGGTAACAAACATAAAAAAATAACAATAATAAAATATTTTTCAAAAAAAACTAAACCGACTTCAAAACCACAAATAGGCACTCAAAAGTGAAAAATAAATTAATATAATTATCATAAGCGCTGCCCACTCATATATTTGAAGTCGGTGCCAGCCAAGTCTATTAGGTAGCAGATAAATACTATGTATATAGTAACTATTGTACTACTGTATTGTACTGTATTGTATTGTACTACTTGTAGGTAGTATCTATCTACTACCTTTTAGACTTGGCTGGCACCGACTTCAAATATATGAGTGGGCAGCGCTTATGATAATTATATTAATTTATTTTTCACTTTTGAGTGCCTATTTGTGGTTTTGAAGTCGGTTTAGTTTTTTTTGAAAAATAATTTATTTTAACCTTTTTAGTGCAAAACAAGTTTTAATTAAATTAATTTAAAAAGTTTTTAAAGACAAGCATTTATGATCTAGCAGCCACATCATGACGAAGTTTAAAACGGGCTATCATAATTAAATTTATGTACAAAAAAAATTCATGATTCTCCTATTCTCTGTTGAGGAGTTCCCTCGCCGGAAGTCATTCCTGGGTGTATCAGCCATGTCATGGTGGAATTTAGAACAGGCTATTATGGTTAAATCCATTTACAAAATTTTGTGTCTGTACTATTCACCGTTGAGGAGTTCCCTCGCCGGAAGTCAACCCTGGGTGAAGCATGTTAAGCAGTCGAATACAAACCTCCACCTTTAGAAAGTCGGTTACAACAAAAACAAGAACCGACTTGAAGATTAAACTTATATTTTTTTTGTTTTCGCTATTTTTTTCAAAAAGTGCTGAATGAATTTCGATAAAAATTATATGGGACCACCTCTGAAGTATGACCTACCAATCAAAAAAAGAATCATCGAAATCCATTCATAATTGGCGGAGTAATCGCGTAACAAACACACAAAAAAAAAATAAAAAAAAAAATAAAAAAAAAAACATACCGTCGAATTGTAAACCTCCTCCTTTTTGAAGTCGGTTAAAAATACAATCGAATAGAAAACCTTCTCCTTTTTTGAAGTGGATTAAAAAGATCAGTAGATACACACGCGTGTCTAATCTAAAAGAAATGCGCTACAATAATCCCTGACAAATCCAAGGCGTTAAGGTTTACGACGGCCGATCATAAAAGTTTTCCATTTGCATTAGGAGGTCTATGCTATGTCCAGCAGTGGACTAATACGAGTGATACTGACCATTTTGCTTTATAGGTATATGTCAAACATGTGTCGGGCGTGATGAGGCATTTACTTACGCGGCAAACAATTTTTTTAATGGAATTTAGTGACGAGACGGGCAAGTTGTTCAGCTGATGATAAACAACACGCCGGCCGATAAAAGTTGCAGCACCACCCAGAGCTTAGTTTTGCAAATCCTGTGCGGGACTGCACTGCGCTCGTGACCCTGAGAATAGCTCTTAAGTCTATAAAAATCTAAAGCGTTGGGTTCAGTATAGCTTCAAGGTAGTCCCATACAAATTTCATCGATATTCGGATATTCGACCTTGGATTTCGAAGATAGGTACATCAGAATTTTTTTGTTCAAAAATGTATTATATTTTTCTTTTACAGCTACATAAAGGGTACATATCTTCGGCAATTATACCTCCTAGCACCAAACTTTCTAGCAGAGGAGTACGAGAACGTGCTCTGGCAGAACGGAAGTGACGTCACGCCGGTGAAGGTGGTAGTGGCGCCTTTCCATCCCCACCACCCGGGAATTCGGCTATATAACACGATCAAACGAGAGGTGAGAGATATCATGATTACCTACTAGTTGCTCCCCGCGGTTTCACCCACGGTTTTCCGGGATAAAAAGTATATAATGTCTTTTGCAGGACCTCAGGGACATACCAAATTTTGACAAAATCCGTTCAGTGTTGAATAACAAACGTCCTTCCATCCATCCTCACAAACTCACATTTATAATATCAGTAGGGTAGTAGGATAGGATACCTTCTAAGGTGACAGGATCATCAATTCATCAGTGATTCAAACTTCGACGGAAGAATGACTTAAGCTTCTAGGAAATTAAGGGCTGTGGATTTTGTTTAATAAATATAATAAAAATCGTAGTTATCGCCGTCGTGTCGGGTTTATTCATTGATCTGTTTAGCCACCACGGCGGCGTTGACGATAGAGACAGGAATAATTTAATTAGGCTGGAGATTTTAAGGTTATACATGATAAGGGTTCATGTCATTAAAAATTAAGAGCTGTGTATTTTGTTTAATAAATATAATAAAAATCATAGTTATCGCCGTCGTGTCGGGTTTATTCATTGATCTGTTTAGCTACCACGGTGACGTTGCCGATAGAGACAGGAATAATTTAATTGGGAAAAAAATTACCGATGATGACGTCTATTTGCGACATAATAAAATAACAAGACATTTTGATAAACTACTAATATAGAAATGGAACTGTTACTATTATAAAATAATAACTATTAATGTTTGTTACCTATAGACTCGGAAATTGCTAAACGGATTTTAATTTGGGTATCAGGGTAGCAAGAGTTTCAACATATATTATATACAACTTACAAGTATCAAAATCGGTTGAGTGACTACGAAGTTACAGCTTGACCTCTTCGTAGTAGGTACACGCTCTCATAAACTGGGGAGGTCTTGCTTACTCCGAAAAGACGACTATGACTTTCCTCTGGCGTCTACGCGGAAGAAGTCGCGGGAAAAGCTAGTATTAGGCAATTTTTTAAAACTAATCACCCGCCCCTGCTTCACACGTTTTAGTTTTATAAGTTAGACCACTATGTGTCTGTCTGTGGCACCCGATTTGGATGCGTTTTTTTATTTGAAAGCATGTTTATTAGCGGAGGCTCATAGAAATCTTTGTTGTGAATTGTGTCGGGGGGTTTTTACATTTTTAACGTTTTTTTTGTAAAGTATACGTTACGTTTATTGTTTAAGTGGTTCCACATATGCACCTTAGAGGAACTGATATATCTGACGAGGAACGGCGATAATTTACTGGAAGTGTCGCGGCGCGGGACGCCTCTGTTCTTCAAGTTCAAGTCGGAAGAGCAACTATCTTCTTTTATATCTGTTTGCGATGGATATTATAGGTATGTTTATTTCATTTGTAAGGTAAAGAGATCTGATGGCTGTGGGAATGTTGTAAGCCTGAAAAGTGCGCCATTGTAAATTTATGTAAGTTTTTTTTAATGCGAGCTTATTTGGTTTTCTATTTTACACAGATTAATGGTGAAATGGACATTCAATCTCTCAAAAGACGACGAGACCCCTTCGTTAAAAGAATTACAAAGGATAAAATGTCACGGACCAGTAGGGTAAGCAATAATGTATGAATACACTTTTTATAGTAACCGAAAAAGCACCATTAGACTACCAATTATGAAATTCAAATAATGGTATAACGTTTTCGGCTCCGCGCCAAAATTGTATAGTGTACAGGATTTCCTTACTAGCTTTTCTATGAAGGAAAACTTTGTGAGGGGTTTAGCATGTCCAAGAATCTTAAAATCAAAAGAGACGTGACATCTTTTTTTTATGTAACTGATTGACGAGACGAGCTGGTCGTTTGCCTGATGGTAAGCAATACGCCAGCCCATAACAATAACAGCACCACCCAGAACTTGCAAAATCCTGCGCTGCGCTGCACTGCGCTCGTCAACTTGAGACAATTTGCTGTTGAGTCTCGTAGTGCTCAGTCATTTCGCTGGCAATACCCTTCAAACCGGAACACAGGAATGCTCGCGCACTACTGCTTGGCGGCTGAATAACTGGAAAAGCGGTGGTACCCACCCAGCCGGCATACGAGAAACCTACCACCAGTGATTCTATCACCAGTCGAATTAACAGTACTGGGCCTACGCGGCAGCTTATGGCCTCAGGTAAACTCTTGTCCCGTAATAGGAACGTAATGAGATTAAGATTATTGTTACATAATTCTATCACCAGGCTTTATATTTTTTGTTACCTCAAAATAATTCAACTAACAAAATAAAGAAAACAGATATACAAAAAGAAAAAAATATACAGTTTACTGAGAACAGTAACATCTTAGTAACTTGCAGTGGGTTGAATATGTTAAGAAACAATCTTGGTCCCCTTTTTATAATTGGTATCGTAGCTTAAATCGTGATTCTTCAATTGGTTTATCGATAGCATTCAATTTGCCTATGTTATGTTTCAGAGGAGCATTTTCATATAGGAAGTTGGAAGAGAAACGCGCGAAGAAGCACGGTTGTTATATATTAAGACAATGTCAGGACGACTACAATGTTTACTATTTGGACGTTTGCTCAAGAAACAGGTAAACATTTACTCCCTAAGACCTAAATAAGTATATTTTACCTCGTATTGAACAAGGCGAAAAATGGACTGCAAAAGTGATGTGTTTTTAGGGTTTTGTACCCAAAGGGTAAAACGGGACCCTATTACTAAGACTCCGCTGTCCGTCCGTCTGTCTGTCTGTCTGTACTGTCACCAGGCTGTATATCATGAACCGTGATAGTTAGACAGTTGAAATTTTCACAGATTTATTTCCTTTGCCGCTATAACAACAAATGCTAAAAAACAGAATAAAATAAATATTTAACGGACTCCCATACAACAAACGTGATTTTTTTGCCCATTTTTATAGATTGGTACGGAACCCTTCGAGCGCGAGTCTGACTCGCACTTGGCCGGTTTTTATAATTCCTTGTTTTTGCTTACACTTAGAAATGTTTTTTCAAAAACAAATTGGTCGCTCTTCCTATATTATTCAACAGTTCCTATTTCCGCAATCATATGTGTTAAAATAAATTTAGAAATAATGTTAAGACAGTAAATAAAGTCTCCGCAAAGAGTTGTTTAGTTTTATGAGTTTATTTGTGATGATAGAAATAAGGAATCGGGAATTTCTATGCATTGAATAATATTTGTGATCCGAATCCAAAAGTAGTAATTGTATTTTTAGAAGCTTTTATTTTACTTGTCATTACAAGTAAACGGAGAGTACAACGGAGCTCACAGAAAGTAAATTCAAATTACGCTTTAAGACTGTTCTAATGAGAAAAGCATACTATACTTTTTTTATGTAACTGGATGACGAGACGAGCTGGTCGTTTGCCTGATGGTAAGCAATACGCCAACCCATAACGATAACAGCACCATCCAGAACTTTGTTTTGTAAAATCCTGCGCGGCGCTGCACTGCGCTCGTCACCCTGAGACAATTAGCTGTTGAGTCTCATAATGCCCAGTAATTTTGCTGGCTACAATGCCCTTCAAACCGGAACACAGTAATGCTTGAGCACTACTACTTGGCGGCTGAATAACTGGCAAAGCGGTGGTACCCACCCAGACGGCCTCTCGCATACGAGAAACCTACCACCAGTAAAAACCACTATACTGTTCGTAATTACATAGAAGACAAAGTTGCTTGGATCATTCCACTTCTGCAAAGTAGTCAACAACATAAGAAACATAACATTGTAGAAACTCAAACAATTGTAACAAAATCTCTAAAAAAAATGCCCCTCAGTTTCTTGCCGTATCTTCTGAGTAGTGGCTCTTTTTCTGATACGGTGGTAGAGTTGTTGTGATAATTTGACGTTCATAAGTGCGTCTGTGATGACAAAAAATAATAAAGAGATTTTGACTTTGACTTCACTTGTATGTATGTACTGGGTATGTCTAACCTCTCTAATCTGGGTGTATCTAATCTTGTAAGTCATTTTTAAACCATTTCCCGTCATCTAACCGAGCTGAAATTTTGCATACAAATGTTCGATGAAAATACAATGTGACAGTACTACTAAGCTGATTTGAAGAGGAGTCGCAGGGTGGCTATAGGAACTTAGGAACTCTACCTACAACTATGCAGTATAGGTATCGAGTTTGGGCTCGTTAGAATTGGCGGGTCTTGACGGGCGGATCTTGACGGGTATTTGGGTTATATATAAAAGCTTGAATATAAAAAGTTGTATTTAATTTTAATGTCTTTTTTTAATGGGCAAATGCTTTTATTACTTAAATTACATTCTATTTACTAAAACTAAACTAATTACTTCCAAGGAGAAGCAATTTGACGACCCACAGACCATTAAAAGCATATAGATAGCCCAAAACCGAATGGTCTAACCCACTACCAGTTGGCAGCGTACCCAAGATGCTGGCAGTATTGCCCCGTTGGATTGCAATACTGATCATCATCAGCCCATTACGTTCCCACTGCTGGGACTCGGGCTTTCCCTCATAGAGAGAGTATGGGCCATAATCCACCACGCTGGCCCAGTGCGGGTTGGTGGATACTGATACGTTGTGCCGAATAAGTCCCAGCATTTTGGTCACGCGCCGCATCGATCAGGAGCTCTGATAGTTTTTTTTGTTTTATTCAATAGGTAACTTGTAATATCTAAGATAGATAGGTAAACCTTTGCATATCAATATGTTTTGTATATATTACCTTACAAATAATCAATGTTACTTATTTACAGTACCACCGAGACTTATAGAGTAGAATTCAAAGGCCACTGCTACATATTCAACAAGGAAGAATACTTCACCATCGACCGAATGGTCAGCTGTCACAAGAACCCGGAAGGCAGGATATTTCTGAACGAATGCATACCGCCCTCTGAATATGGTAAGCTTTGTTTCACAAGTTATTCATTTTAAAATAATTTTTATTTAACTATACTCTTTTTTTCTTGACTAAAATGTCCTACGTGGTTATCCAAATATATCTATACGATATTTTAGTTCCCCGCCCACCTCCCACAGCCCGGACCGGACGGTCGCTTGCTATCACGATTTGGGCTGCTCGCTCATTCATAACTGTCATCACATTAATGATAAGGTCGAGATAAGTAAGATACCGGTATGCAACAACAAGTGAATAGGGGATCGGACAGTAATCGAGAAAAAATCTAAAATTTAGTTAGATCAAATGTTCGTAGAACCAGAAAGATCATTCAATCAATATTTTTGTGATTTAATAATGATTTATATTTTTAAATCAATAAATAATTCTGACATTTTTATTCTGTTCTTCATCTCAAATGAAACAATCACAGCGCATGACGTCATTTGTAGGCAAATGCCGTGAGTCAAGCTTGTGTTTATTTTACGTTTTATTTTTTCATAAAATTTATTTTTGCTAATTTTGCATTTCCATTACTACAATATAGTCCCCAAACTTCACAAAACGTATTAGAATCTCTTTGCAAGTTTTATTTCGAAGAGTTTGTCGTTTTCTACCTACATATGACGTCACTAGTTTTGATGTGACCTTTTGCGCGGCTATATTTGAAACATAATATTTAAACATAGTTTTAGGTACTTTTAGAGCGTTATTAATTTAAAATAGTAATTATCATGGCTATATATATTCATTGTACTTAATTTAAAACACTTTCTGAAAAGTTGTCCGATCCCCTATTGAATTACCTGCTGTTGATGAAACAAAACCAAATAGTCCTTTTATCACTTTAATTAGCAATAGTACATAGTTTTGGGTAGATTAAGTTATGTAATTATAAAACGAACACTACTTCTGCCGTGCGTATCGAACGATGGCCGTCTGCCGTCTTCTCCCCCTTTCCCCGCACCTTCTCTCCGCCGTCCTAGTGCTGTGCATGGACAGATGCTATGATTCCTAAACATGTAATCGGGATGACAAAATGTCTCCTATTCCGTCTGCAAAATTCTGTTCTTCGGACTCAGTTTCTGTATTTTTTTCTACCGAGTCCAATAAAATGGTTTTTTTTTAATATGATTTTACCTCAGAACTCCGTCATGTATAAACCGATTTTGAAAATCCTTGCGTTGGGTACAGTATAGCTACAATGTCTCAATGGTCCCATATACATTTCATCGATATTCGGCCTTGGACTTCGAAGATACATCAGAATTGAAGGCGGTTTTTTTTTATTATAAAATGAATTATTCATTTTGCAGACAAATCTCAACTATTATTATGTGGGGATCCCGTAAAGAAAGGAGTGCGTATCGATCAAGCGGAGTTACAGGACATTCTACAGGACAACAAGAGTCCCCGCTGTCTACCTAACAAGGACATTCTTCTATACACAGGTAATGTAAACACACACAAGAATAGATCTGCAGGGCGATTATGTATCTTTTATTTTTCATTCAATTTCAATAAAAAACCAGTTTCGATTATGGTTTTGCGATCACGTAACCCGTTTGTTGCAATCAAACGTCAACGAAAGCTCAATTGAAATAAAAATAAGTTTTGACAAACAAAGTTTATATCGATATATATAAACCATAGTCAAGAGCCGTATTACACAGTATAATTGAATAGATTGGTATACATAACGATTAATAGCACAATCTCGCTTTGTAAATTTGTCGGGTAATCGATAGGAGCACATTAAAATCGAGACATAAAAAGTTACATGATCGCATTTAATCGATTGAAATAAATTTCTATTGCAAGTTAGTCCGCAACATGTGATGTGCGCAACAGACTTACGTCATCGCCCTGCTGGGTGTGTTCAAATCTAGAGTGAACAATAGCCGCCCTTTCATTTGCTCTTTGCTTTCGGCTAACTAATTCGTATTATAGCGACGTTCTACAAGAGTTCAACAAGTTCACAAGTCATACTCGTGAACAGATATTGCTTTCGGGGACTTTTTTGGTCTGGTCACTCTAACTGCTACTGTCATACCTATTAATATATTATTCATATTTTTCTGTTACTGATACTGGGACATCTCACTCGCATTTTTAGTTTGACATTTGATATTTTAATTTATGCTTCATTGTTCATTACTATATTTAGAGACATTTTAAAAGAATTGAAAATCGAGGCCTCCCCGCAGAGTTTCTTGGTGAGGTCTTCTCTAGCGGGTGTATATCCGAAGTTCGAAGCACTGGTAGAGTCAGATTTCGCATTTCTTTTATGGGCCCGGACTTCAATTTGAGTATGGCAAAGAAATAGGTAGACATTCATACCCTTTTTTTAACCTACTTCAAAAAGGAGGTTTTCTGTTAGATTGTTTTTTTTATAAGGTTTTACCTCAGAACTCCGTCATTTATGAACTGATTTAGAAAAAATATTTTTGCGTTGTGTTCAGTATAGCTACGAAGTGGTCCCATATAAATGTCATCGCTATTTGACTTTGGACTTCGAAGATACATTGAAGTCGGTTTTTGTTTTTATTTAAAAATTAATTATTTGAAAGTCTTGTTAACTTAAGTTACAAATTTTAACATAATATTTAATTTGATTTGTATTGTTTTTATGACGTTTAAAAGTGCATTTTGTGACTATTTAATAAATGACCTTTGACTTTAATTTACACATGTTTCAGGATCTGAAAAGATGGGGTCAGCAAACATAACGGCGACGTACAAAGCGTTGTGGAGACTCGACGAAACTAAGAAATTGATGATCGCTTTCAAGACGTTACAGCAGGCGAAAGCTAACGACCACCTCAAGGTAAGACTATTCTATACTATAAACTTTTATTTTGTTTTTGTATGTAACTGAATGACGAGACGAGCTGGTCGTTTGCCTGATGGTAAGCAATACGCCAGCCCATAACAATAATAGCACCACCTAGAACTTTGTTTTGCAAAATCCTCCGTGGCGCTGCACTGCGTTCGTCATCCTGAGACAATTAGCTGTTGAGTCTTATAATGCCCAGTAATTTCGCTGGCTTAAACTACTAGTTGCTGCCCACGACTTCGTACGCGTGGGACTTGTTTATATCGCGATTCCACGTGTTAAATTGTCGTGAAAATAATCTTAATTCTTCTCCGGGCTATCTCTGTGCCAAATTTCATCAATGTCGGTTCAGGCGTTTAGTTGTGAAAAGGTAACAAACAGACAGACATAGCTACTCTCCATTTACAATACTAGCTGCGCCTCGTGGTTTCACCCACGGTGTTCCGGGAAAAAATGTATCCTTTGTCCTTTTTCAGGACCTGTGTACATACCAAATTTCATCAAAATTCGTTCAGCAGTTTTTGCGTCATTGAGCAACAAACATCCATCCATCCTCAGAAACTTTCGCATTTATAATATTAGTTGGAGGTAGGATAGTCGGATTGAAATATTCTATCATCATCATAATCAACCACCCCAGTATTTTTCTAAAAAAAATGCTAATCCCGTTATAAACAAAGAAATTATTATAGAGAAAATATAAAATTAAAGAAATTATAAAATTAAAGAAATTATTGCCAGACTGTATACACAGAATTAAGTCACAGAGCACAAAAACAGCAGCAACAGGGGTAGGCTCAGCACTGAGCTGCGTAAGCCTAACAGCTCACGGAAGGCTGATTTTCAGTATACCCCTTTATTCGAGAGATGTTCGTCGATATTGAGTCATGCCATGAGGGTACCAACATAAATTTATTAATTTGCATAAAACACATTACAAGAACAGCACTAACATATATTTGAGGGTGAGATTGTGTGTGTGTGTAAGTGTGTGTACTGTCCATCTAAAGGTTGTTTGGAAGAGATCGCTCTAAGCGATAAGTCCGCCCATTGTACTACCCTAGTTATAAGGTTTATTTGTAATCATTTTTTTATGTTATTGGTATACAATAATGATTATTTGTATTTGTGTGAGGTGGTGTGTGTAAGTGTGTGTGTGATGATGAGGGGAGTGTGTGTGTGTGTAAGGGTGAATTGTGTGTGTAGTTACAATATTTTAAAGGTTGCTTTAAAGTTATTTTTTATTCGGTTATTGTTTCAGGAATTTGTTGAGCTAGCGAGTAAATGGGCGTGCGTGCAATCCAGCTCCATAGTGCGTCTGTACGGTGTGACCCTAAGCTCACCCACTGCGATGGTGCTGGAGTATCTACCCTATGGACCGTTTGATGACTACCTCAGGTAACATTAAACGAGTCAGATGGTTATTATATTTATTTAATTCTTCATTGCACAAGTAATGTACAAAAGGAGAACTTGATGCTAAAGCATTTTCTACCAGTTATCCAGTGACGGTAAAAGAAAGTGACGAAGCATATATTATATAACGCAATACTAAAATGCATAGAAATGAATAGAAATAGTTATATAAATAAATACCTATTATTGTTAAAATAGCTTTTTCATAAAATTTTTTTTAGTTTGTCAGTGTGATTAGACGAACAATTCCTTCTCCTGATAGTAAGTGCCACGCTTGGCCATGACACGTGCAGTGCCACCCAGAACTTTAAATAACATAAAAAGCACTGCATAAACACTGCTTTGCACTCATCACCCCGAAACATCAGATATTAAGTCTCATATGCCCAGGAATGTCGCTAGCTACAATGACCTTCAAACCGGAACACAGTAATGCTTGCGCTCTATTGCTTGGCGGCAGAATAACTGGCAAAGCTGTGGTACTTACCCAGACGGCCTCCCTCATACGAGGGACCTGTGATGTAATACATTTTCATTAGCCAATTTACGATTAATAATAGTTTTTTTTTAGAAGAAGCATTCAATTTAAATCAGAATCAAATTCTGTTTGGCGCAGCAGTCACGTTGACACAATAAAATTATAGCCTACTAGCTGCGCCCTACGTTTTCACCCGCGGTTTCACGGGATAAAAAGTAGTCTATGTGTTAATGCAGGGTATAAGCTATCTCCGTACAAAATTTCATCCCAATCCGTTTAGCCGTTGCAGCGTGAAAGAGTAACAAACATCCATACATCCATACATACAAACTTTCGCTTGTATTATATTAGTAAGGATGTCACTTTGGGATAGTATAGTTTTCTATTAGTGAGATAATTTTCAGAAACATGTCAATAGTTCCAGATATTACCTCTTACATATACATAGTACGTTTGTAGGTACAACATTCTATCTATCCATCTATCTAATCAGCCCTTATCCACCCACCGCTGGGGTTAGGCCTCCTCCCGTACCAAACAACTTTACCTCTTTATAATTATCAGTATAAACATCCTACTAATATTATAAACGCGAAAGTTTGTAAGAATGGATGTATAATACGCGCCACAAAAGATGAGACTTGACAAACCACGTGGTTTGACTTGCGCAGTAGACGATTTATAGGTCTCTTTAGCGGTATGAGGTCTGAGGCGGGAAGGGATCGGGGATCAACAGGGCAGCGGAAAGAGCGCGGGAGGTGCAAGTACGGCACTGCGCATGCGTGTCAGTCCTCCTCACCCCGTGGACGCACCGCTTGACTCCGCGGTACAATCGAGTGCAACTTGTGTTTATAAATTTCTACTTTGTTATACAACACAACACAACTGTGTTGTATACGAGTGTAACTTTGTGAAATCTTAATTATGCCTCGAGGTGAAACATTAAGAAGACAAAGTAGGAAGATGGTTTACGACGTTTACACTTACATCATATATTGACAGTGACAGTGACTAGGACAATCTGCCTTTTTTATCTTAAATTTTATTATTTAGTAATAAATCTATAACAGGTTTAAAAAAATAATATAGTATTGCTACACACCTACCTAATTCTGAATGTTTTCAAAAATCCCTGAGTAGATATACAAATTATGGATAACTATTTCGTACACGACTGTACCTACGCAGGCTCCCCACTACTGACGCTTGTCAAGTCTCATCTTTCGTGGCGCGTATTGTACCTTTGTTACTCTTTCACGCAAAAACTAATGAATTGATTTTGATGAAATTTGGTATGGAGATACCCTGATGGCTTATACCCTGGATTAACACATAGGTTACTTTTTATCCCGAGAAACCGCGGGTGAAACCGCAGGGCGCAGCTAGTAGATAATAATGACCGCAGGGAGGATATGGACAAGGATGTCAATTAATAGGAATCGGTGGGTGGAACGAGTTGGAGGAGGCCTTTGTCAAAGGGGGGCACACGGTGTCTAGATAGAGCCTATAAATTGAAAATAATAGTAATGTTAAATCTAGGTTTTTAAAAATCTTAATATTACAATTTAAAACTTTAAACTTTAAATTTTTACTTTAAATTTCAAATGAAATGTCTGAATGTAAGGCTTATTTATTTATTTTTTAATAATGACTTTTTATACTTCCACAGAGAGAATGAAGAGAAAATCAAGCCGCTCCATCTCAAGAAAGTGTCAGCCGGACTCGCTCGCGCATTATGGGACTTATCTGAAGCGGGAGTGGTCCACGGTTACATCCGCTGCCGACGGCTGTTGCTAGCGGCTATGGACGCCGACCGCGTGGTTGTCAAGCTTTCCGGACCAACGCTCCGAGCCTACTCGCACTACGAGTAAATACAACTGTCTCTTTCACACTCGTTACGAATTAGCAAGAGTATATTTACAGCTATCCTTTTCATAAACGAATGAGTACTAGCGTGTTGGCCCATACGTTTCACAGTCAAGACAATCAGTGAAGTAACCGTGGTCGTCGTGAACTCTTAATTTTATCGTCGGATCCTGTTACTTGAGAGCCGTACTTGATAACCTGCCTCAATTTCGAAGAGCCTAGTTGACGATCGGCATTATTCGCACTCAAAAGTGCTTAAAACCGGTAATACAATAACTGTAAGAAAGACCTATGTCTGGTTAAACTAAAAGGCAACCCAGTTTCTTTGCTTCGTTCCCAAACTTGCCTACGTTGTCCGAATTTTCGAATCCAAATGCCCCTTAAATTTATTTTTACTTAGCTCAAAACAGTTTGTACATGGAGGACTTAAAGCCAGGTAGCATTTTCTACCGGGCATCCAGGATGATATTTCAAGTGACGGGAATACTTTTCTTCCGCAGTGTCCACTGGATGCCAGTGGAGTTCTTCTCTGACATGAGCCTGGCGAAGCGGTCGGTGCTGGGCGACATCTGGGCCTTCGCCACCGCGCTGTGGGAGGTGTTCTCGTTCGGACAGTCCCCCGCCGAGACCAACCCCGTGCTCACCGCTAGAGTAAGTAGTAGCCGCACTGTACACTGGCTGCCAGTGGAGTTCAGCAGTTTAAGTTTCTTTCCTTTCTTCCCTTCGTCCCGCCATTCCTCTTCATACTTCCTCCCGGCTTTCCTTCTATTTTTCCATAATTTCTTCATTTTTATCTTCTTTTTTCATTACTTCTTTCTTATCTTGGAGAAAGAGAGGGAATAAGAAAGCAATAAAGTTCCTTCCTTCTTTTATTTGTTTCTTTCTCCTTCCTTCCTCCTTTCTTTCTTCATTCTTTCACATACATTTCTTCATTTGTCGATGCGATACCAATTTTTACCATTAATATTTGTATTCTCTCCAGAGCTACGAAATGGGCGACCGGCTGCTGCGGCCGGCTCGCTGCCCGAGCGAGGTGTGGGCGCTGATGCGGCAGTGCTGGCAGCCCGACCCGCTGCGCCCGCAGGAGATCATGCGAGACATGAACCACATGCTGCACAGAGGTACGTTACTACGAAATGGGCGACCGGCTGCTGCGGCCGGCTCGCTGCCCGAGCGAGGTGTGGGCGCTGATGCGGCAGTGCTGGCAGCCCGACCCGCTGCGCCCGCAGGAGATCATGCGAGACATGAACCACATGCTGCACAGAGGTACGTTACTACGAAATGGGCGACCGGCTGCTGCGGCCGGCTCGCTGCCCGAGCGAGGTGTGGGCGCTGATGCGGCAGTGCTGGCAGCCCGACCCGCTGCGCCCGCAGGAGATCATGCGAGACATGAACCACATGCTGCACAGAGGTACGTTACTACGAAATGGGCGACCGGCTGCTGCGGCCGGCTCGCTGCCCGAGCGAGGTGTGGGCGCTGATGCGGCAGTGCTGGCAGCCCGACCCGCTGCGCCCGCAGGAGATCATGCGAGACATGAACCACATGCTGCACAGAGGTACGATACTACGTTACCACTACTGATTGTTTGTGATGTCATGGACAGGGTTCCGACTAAAAATTAGTGCTAAGGTACGTAATAAATATTTTTTTTGAACTCCTGACAATGAACCACCGCTAAAAAACCTGCTTTCAAATAAAAAAAGCGCATCCAAATATCGTTCACCCGTTTAAGAGCTACAGTGCCACAGACAGACACATAGTGGTCAAACTTATAACTTATAACACCCCTCCTTTTTGCTTCGGGGGTTAAAAATATCTTAGCGTATGCTGAGTCGGAACCTTTTCGTGACATCGCGCAACATTTCACTGTGTTTTATTTACTGTTTTTGTTTTGTCCTTATTTTAGTATGTTCATTGTAATGTTGTGTGTGATGTCCTGAAAAAAATATTTTCTCTTTTTCACTTCTAGTAGGTTATAAGTCTCTCGTGTGCGAGACGGTATCTAGGTTGGTACGGTCAGCGACATAGTAGCTAAACATTTGTGAATCTTTGTTGGACTACACTGTCAATGTTTGTCTTTTTTCCCTGTATATTACATTCAAGCCGTGAGTAGTGGAAGGAGGGCAGGGAGGCCTTTGCCTTGCAGTGGGACAAACCAGGCTAAGAATAGAATAGAATATTATATTTGAAAAGCGTGTTAACATCCTGTGCGAATACGATATAGCAAAAAATTGCATGTTACTTCTCTTTTTTCGGTGTTACTGTCAATTGAAAGATTTTAATGACTGTTAACGGTGCGATATTTAAATTTTGTTTTACATTTTTCATCTGTCCATCCGGATGTGATGAACCTTACAGATAATAAATTGAATCAAATCAAATCAGAATAATTTATTGCGAATATAGATCTTTAAATAGGTGTTGTTACATGTTTTTAGGTTCAACAATATCTTATTATACATCATGCAAATATTATAAAAAAAAAACACAAAAAAATCACACACAAAAATCTACACAAAAAAAAAATAACAAAAATCTAAGTATTTATAAGTACTCTTGTTTTCACAGAATATATCCCGATCGATCATCAATACGAAGAGCCGAAGATATCTTTGGACCACATGGATCACACAGATACAGTTTCAAGTAAGGATATTTTGTTAAGTTTACTGTCTATTATCAGTTTATTTGTCTCATCATCAGCATTATGTTCCCAATGCTGTGATACAAGCCTTTTCTCAGAGAGAGAGGGAGTATGTGCAATAAGACCCAGTCAGTGGTTTTTTTAATTCTTGGACATGCCGGTTTCCTCATGATGATTTCCTTCACCTTGAGCGAGTAAATTTGCCATAACTTATGAAAGTCATGGGCCAACGGGATTCGACCTCTGGTGCGTCGGATCGAAATTAGCACGAGTTCCCACTGAGCTACACTCGCTCTATTTGTCTGTTTATTGGCTCTTATTTATCTGTGGTGTTGGAAACTCCACACACAATCAAAAATAGTAAATCCACCACAGACAATAATAAAGTGAAAAAAAGAGTTTTATCACTTTTATAAACCAAACCAAATTGTAACCAAATTGTGTACTTTTCAGCAACCAGTAAAACTAACAAATGTTTCAGGTGACAGGTTCATACCGAGCGAGTTGAGCGACGCGGGTAGCAACAAGTCTTTAATATCTGATAGCAGCGTGCTTTCCACTAACGGAACCATGTCGGACCAGTATGACAACCCGGTGAGTTGAATATATATAATGCCAAAAATATGCCGCGTCCTTTATATACTATTTCCCATATTCATGCCATCTACATCTTTGTTTTCTTCCTTACAATCATCGTGGCGCATCGTGATTTTGCCTCGTCTCGATAGATATATAGATAAATACTTTATTGTTAAAATCTTTAAAAATAGGTATATTATAAATAAGTACATTTCACAGTAATCAGCATAACAATGGGCGGTCTTATCGCTCAAAGCGATCTCTTCCAGACAACCTTTAAACAGAAAGGACTAACATAGTTTGGAAGGACGGTGGTTTTTTCGTAACGACTGCAGATTAAATATAATATATCGCAAAACCATTTCTTATTTATTTCTATCTGTTGGATGTGAATGCTTCATAAAATGCTTTAACCCCTTCACCGCCAAGGTCTGGTATATAATCGATGAAACGAAAAAAGGTGCTTTCTACGCCGAGGTCAGCTTGAACCGACTCAAACGTATGAAAATTGAGTAGCTCGGCGAGGAGGGATCTGCTACTATAGCGCGGCGCTCAAAAGGATAAATAGGTTTGCCTTTGACTACCACTATTTTTACTGGTGGTAGGTTTCTCGTATGCGAGAGGCCGTCTGGGTGGGTACCACCGCTTTGCCAGTCATTCAGCCGCCAAGCAGTAGTGCGCAAGCATTACTGTGTTCCGGTTTGAAGGGCATTGTAGCCAGTGAAATTACTGGGCATTATGAGACTCAACAGTTAATTGTCTCAGGGTGACGAGCGCAGTGCAGTGCCGCGCAGGATTTTGCAAAACAAAATTCTGGGTGGTGCTGTTATTGTTATGGGCTGGCGTATTGCTTACCATCAGGCAAACGACCAGCTCGTCTCGTCATTCAGTTCCATAAAAAAAAAAAAAAACTAATAAAGGATAAAGCGATAAAATAATAGAGCTCGCTTTGTTCACTCTTGAGTGGAATAGTCATCCGTTATTATTACCAAAAAACACAGACGGCAAGGGGTTCTACCCCCTAGCTGCATTATACATGTAGATTGTAGAGGCATAGTTTAACAAAGCTCTTTGTTATAGGTTTGAAAATTATCTAGAGTTGAATTATTCATTGTAATTATAAAACGGCTAAACTCACGTTATGATCGTGTCGAATAACTCTGTTATAGTTCGCCGACAACAAGAGCTCAAACTCCCTAGAAAGCATGAACGCTCTCGCGTACGCTCTCCGCGGCGAGGTGTCGGGGCGAAGCGCCAGCAGCTTCGGGGTGGGGGGCGTGGGGGGGTTCGCGGCCGACGACGGGCCGGACGAGTGCGCGTGGGGCGCGCCGCGGCTCATGGAGTCCATCGTCAGCCAGGGGAAGACTTATCTAGTCACCATCACGAAGAAGATTGGCAGCGTAAGTAACAGTTGAAGCTCAATAGAGGCGGAGCGAGGAGGCTGGGCTAAATGTCTATATTTAGCTCGGCAAGAGTTGTCTAGTGACAAATAATTCATTTTATAACAAAAAATACCGACTTCAATTCTGATGTATCTTCGAAGTCGAATATCAATGAATAGTACTATTTTAGAAGTAAGAAATAGAAGAGGAATGCGACACCCAAGACAAACCTGTTTAAGGTTTATAAGGTGTTAGATATTTATGAAAAGTTGTAAAATTTATAAAAACAAATAAAAAAAAAAAGTATATGTATAGGACCATTTCGTAGCTATTTTACTGAACACAACGCATTTTTTTTTATGTAACTGGATCGCGAGACGAGCTGGTTGTTTGCCTGATGGTAAGCAATACGCCAGCCCATACCAATAACAGCACCATCCAAAACTTTGTTTTGCAAACTCCTGCGCGGCGTTGCACTGCGCTCGTCACCCTGATTCTAAATCGGTTTATAAATGACGGAGTTCTGAGGTACCTACTTCTATTTTTGATGTCGGTTAAAAAGATTGGCAGTGTAAGTAACATTTGAAGATCAATTATAGAAGGCGGGGCGAGGAGGCGGTGCGCGTATCCGGGGCTAGATACATTTTAGAACGTCATCGGTGCAAGGCAATTATAGGCAGGATTCGAACTCCGGCCCATCGGCTCCAAAGCCGCCGGGTTCCTGCTGACCTACACGCGCCCTTTGGCCACAGTTGCTTTTTAACAATCGGTCTTTATTTTAATTTGAAAAACCTTATCTCTCGTGTTTTGTCTTATCATAAATTTATCTAGTACTTTGTGACCGCCTGCCAGTTCATTTCGTGACGGTAAAGTGCACTAGGTATTCTATTGATTGATGTTTTGACAGGGTAACTACGGACATGTGTTCAAAGGATGGATGGAGCGTGATAATCAAGAATCTCAAAGGAAAGAAGTAGCCGTCAAGAAACTGACTAGACAAGAGTCCGAAGGAAACGGCACTCTCTATGAAGACTTCAAGAATGAATTGGAAATAATGAAGGTAAGCTACACTTTTTTTTACCTGACGTTTAATTGATGCGATAGTGATAAATGTATTAAATTGTATTATTTCAGATGTATGAGAAATGGTAAAATATTGTTTTTTAAATATCTTAGTAACTTTTTCACTTGTGGTTTCATTTAAAGTAGTAACTTATAAATAACTTAATGTTTAATAAGTATATTCTTCCAACTAACCTTTGTAAATATTCACATACCATTATCTCCCTCTCGAGCGGTGAAGGAAAACATCGTAAGGAAACCGGCATGTCCATAAACCCTAATAATTCAAAGATATTTGCTATCCGTCCAAATTGTATTATTGGCCACTAACGTACCGACCACCGAGAAGATGCTATGGTTCTCACGTGGCGTCACACGCAAATAGCGCGTCTGATGATTAAAATTTTCAAGCAATGATTTTAATCAACAATGAATGAAATTATGCATTAAAATATCATCATCATACTATACAAACTCAATAACAATAAGACACTGAGAGGGCACTCGCTGAAACTGGTAACGCACCCAAGCTATCCCAGAAAACATTTCCTGCCGAATCGTGTAGTGAGTGCGTGGAACAAGCTTCCAGAGACAGTAATAAGTGCTGCTATTGTTACCATTGCTTGGCCAGTTATTCTGCTGCCAAGCAGTAGTACGCAAGGAAGCATTACTGTGTTTGAAGGCCATTGCAGCCATTTTACTAGTTATGGTCTCGGGGTGACGAGCGCAGTGGTTCTGCAACTGTTATGACATGAGTACATTGACTTGTGTCTCGTGAGTTTTTGTTTAAAATATTATTTCTTTTCCCAGTCCCTCCAGCACCAGAACATCGTGGAGATCCTGGGGTACTCGTGGGACCACGGCTCCGACGTGCTCATCGTCATGGAGTACCTGGAAGAGGGCTCGCTCAACTACTACCTCAAGTTCCAGGGGGACAAGCTTCGCATCTCACATCTGCTCAAGTATGCCAAGGATATTGCTACGGTGAGTGTGTGTCTTTTTTTCCGTCAATGATTGTTGAAATCAAGATCTCAAATATATATTTATTTACTGGTTATAGGCTTGCGTTTGACCACCAGACGTTGGCAATGCGTTCCACTCCTTGGCTGTTCGTAAGATGAACGTGGCACCAAAAAAATTAACCCAAACTTGTAGAAATAAAGAGGTAATAATCCCACAGTGGGACGATCGAAGTTTGACGCCAAGGCGTGAACATCTCCCCCATTCAAAAATCCGAAGCATAAACTTTTTGGGTATGCTAAATACTTCGCTCCAGCCGAGGTTTGAACTGGGGACCTCTTTCTTTCCTAGTTCCAAGATCGGATCTCTAGCTTGATGTATTCTTTTCGACAGGGTATGGATCACGTGTCGGCCAAAAACGTGGTCCACCGTGACCTCGCCACGCGCAACATTCTCGTCTACAACAAGTACCACGTCAAGATATCAGACTTCGGGCTTGCACGGATCATACCGAAGGAGGAAAACGCGTACAAAATAAAAACTGCACGGCCTCTACCTATTAACTGGTAGGTTTTGTCTTAACGATAGTTTTTAAACCGGGAGACGAGTCTCGGTGCCTTCTCAGAGTTTTTTCGTTCGTTCGTTTACGTGGACTAAAAGAGACACTCGTATGCCTGTTGTATAGCGCTGTCTCTTTTATCCGACTGAACGAAGGTCGTAATTACGAGTCGGAGTAAGGCCCCTTAGCAGTCGCTCAACTGCCGTCTCCCATAGATCAGAAGAGATAAAAAATACAGTAAAAAAAAAACAGATCCATAAGCGATATAAAAAACGGGTTCGTGAATTGAATTCGTGCTTAATCTGATACTGGCATACAAGATGACGTTTTACTAGAATAGAACGGAATCTCCCCCTATCAGTGATCTTTATCGTTAAATATCTTTGGTGTTAGTTGAGATATCGAATAATTTATTTCAGATCAATCTTCAGCATGTTCATGTGAGTTGATTGATACAAGTACAATAAACCTAAATATCTTATTGAACAAAGCATTAGTTGTCAGTATTGCTTTAGTATCGAGTTTACCGTATTTCTAACAGTACCATGAGTTATTTTTTTTACTTTATTTTGAGACTATTTTCTATTGATATAATTCCAATTTCTTTATTCCTCTAGGTATGCGCCAGAATCGGCAGTGGAGCCATTTCATTTCTCCAGCAAGAGCGACGTGTGGTCGTACGGTGTGACCGCTTGGGAGATATTCACGCGCGCGAGGCAGGATGTGCCTATGTTTGACAAGGAACGGCCCCGGGAGCGCGCCTCTTGGTAAGTTACTGGTTTATCTTGTTAGTCTTCTAGGTAAAAAAGTTATCGACAACATATTTTTTGTCCCTTTCTGACGAATAGATATTGACGTAAGTTGAAGGGTGACATACGATTATTAACAACATTTTAACCGTATGAATGAAGGGTTAATTAATTAATTACTAGATTTGGTCCGCGGCGTCCGCGTGGACGCTAAAAGAAGCCCGTAGTCTTCTTTTTAACCGATTTCAAAAAAGGAGAAGGTTCTCAGTTCGATTGTATTTTTTTTTATTAATTATTTCTTTTTTTTTATAATATAATTTTTATTTTTTTTTATGTTTGTTACCTCGAAATTCCGTCATTTATGAACCGATTGGGAAATATCTTTTTGCGTTGGGTTCAGTGTAGCTACGAAGTGGTCCCATATAAATTTCATCGATATTTGACCTGATTTCATCTGATTTTTTTTCTAAAAATTATTATTGCCAAGACCATTTTATAAAGTCTTTCCCAGTATATGAGAGCGCGTATACGAAGAGGTCAAGCTGTATCTCGTTAGCTAAGCTCGTAGACGCACTATAATTTATTTGTAAATTTTCAAGCCACACATACTCGTGCACCGTGAGGTTTTGCTAAAATCGGTCGGGTGTCAATGACACTAACATTTGTGCTAAGCAGAAATTCCATTTGGTTCCACAAAGCCATATTTCTTCCGTTTATTTTTGTTATATTTTTCGTTATATTTCTTTACTATGTTTTATAGGATAGGTAGAAGAAATATAAATTTGATTCATGATTATTTTTCCAGCTTTCAAATCCCGGAGGGCTGTCCATCGGAGATATTCAGACACCTGATGAAAGACTGCTGGAACCTCGACCCCAATCTACGCCCCAAGTTTATAGATCTCGTACATATGTGCAAGCGATTTATCGAAGAATATAAATAACTCCCGGCTTTATACGAAAATGATACACCACTAAAAGACAACGATGATTTTGGCATCAAAAGTTAGGTACGGTATGTAGTTTTGTACATTATGCCACTGATTTAAGGTTTATAATGGTCAACAGTGACCTAATACAAGAACTTCGACTTAAACTCTTGATTAGCGGCCTTTGTGGAAGAGGCCACAAAAAGGTATTGGACAGGAATAAAAAATTTACTGGTTTTTAATGCCATTAAAATAGACGAAACAGTGGTCAAATGTAAAAACAGAATCATTTGTTGTAAAATTAATATTGCCAGAAAGAGACTGAGTCCCCCACCTGACTTACCATTTGGTCTAGTTGAGATATGGAATAACTAATTTGAGATAAATTTTCAGCGTAGTCATGTGGGTTGATTTAAATAATAAAAAATGATTGTCAAATACCTTATTTCGCTAGTGTCACGTGGTATGATATATAATTACTCTGTTGTCAGAGATACAATTCTCAACGGCTGCAACAGCGGCTCCGATTTCAAAGGGTTAAACGAAGGAGATTATTCGGTGCTGGGATGCTCATTCATTTTATACTCTGGAATGAACACAGATGACAGAACGCCGCCGCTTCCAACGATATCGCGACAAGTGGTATTGATGCAAACGGTTATAGTTACACAAGGGCCTGTATGAATACAAAATGGGGGCGCTGCTTTGTCATTATCCACATTAGGGTTGTCACTACAAGGTGAAAGCGTTAGTTCCAATTTTGCCCGTGTTCATCAATATCCTTGTCGCTTTTGTAATAATTTCGTCTAAAGTGGCGAATTACAATAAAAGCTCCCAAGTAATGTTCCGATATTATTGTGTACTTTTCTGTTGTTGGCTCGATGTCAGTTTAATATAATCAGTTTGTAGGAATTTTTAAATGTATATTTAGAGGTTGTTAAGCGTTTCTCGTAGCTGCGTTTTGCCACAGCCAGTCAGGTTGTGTAGTTTTTGTGGTTCCTCGAAGCATTTGCCTTAGTTTCATATGTTATTTCTATGTAAGTTTAATTTTATAAATATGAGAAAGAGAAGCAATTTAATCATAATCTCATTTGTATTGAATCTTAGTAAACGTTTATAAACGTTATTAACAGACGTGGAATAAATCAAGTGCATTATAATTTAATTAAAATCTGTTAAAAAATACTTTACATTTCTGTTTAATTTTAAGATTGAATGTAGATAGATAGATAGATAAACACTTTATTATTCACCTTAAAAATAGAGATAAAGTACAAGTCAAATGTTTACAATGGTATAACAATGGGCAGTCTTATCGCTTAAAACGATCTCTTCCAGACAACCTTTGTAGTTTAACGTTTAACAGTTTTCATATCGAAGTTATAGCGCACTTGATATTTTCCCGTTTATTAGTTGCGGTCATCGAGCTACTACACTAAGGAGTAAAGATAAAAAAAAAACTACGGTTTTAATTACACATTAATTTTCTGTGACCTGTCTCGTTTTTAGTGACGTCTCGCATTGTCCTTAGTGTAGTAATCGATGGTAGCGGTGTATTTGTGCAATTTTCGTGAGGGAACTGACCGAGTGTGACTGCGCAGTATTCTTTCCAGTTTTCTGTCTACTTATGTCAAAGATGTAGACGTCTCTGTCCATAGTTACTGTTTTCAAGTAGTGACATAAATGCTTGCCGAGTTGTGTAATTGATAATTTCGAAGTCAGTTTTAGGTTAAGCGTAGTTTATATTAATTATGAATTGATGCACATTATGAAATATTAAGATTTGCTATAGATACTATATTTTGCATCAGTTTAGCAAAGTTTTTATAAATTCATGTCTAAATATGAAATAGATAGGCTGTCGGTTTAGACCGGCGGCATATCAAGCCCGCGTGTTTCTTATGTTTTTAATCAATTTATCGATCAATCGTAAGGACAAAAATCGATGATTTTTAATCTCGATAGTATATTCGCTAGCGCTTAAAACTCAGGGTTTTGTTTAAAGGTGTGATGAATTTTAATTTTGTTTTATTTTTCAAAGTAGTTCTTTGAGTGTATAATATTGGTGGAATATTAACCATTGTGTTTGTAAGCGTGCACGAGTAAAAAAGGAAACAAAAGTATGAAATCGCTTTTCATGTTCTCTCAAAAAGCCACAGGTAGCTTCAGCGTGGTCCGATGACCCTAAACGCACTTGAAGCATATTATTTGTAACTTGTTATTGTTTAGTTATATGACACTGGAAGCACAGAATGTGCGAAGCCATAAAGAAAAAAAACTCAGTCCATTTCTTAGGTACGTGACGAAATGCCAAAGGAACGGACGTCTACTGCTTGCGTAAATGATTTTGAACCTTATGTCCATCTTGCAGCTATCTAAGTAGTGGTCTGAGTAAAATCTATAATAATGGTTGTAAGTTTTGCGTTTAGTACGTTTTGATAAGTTTTTCTAGCATGTCGCTTTTATACGAAAGGATTTGACTGTATACGTATAAAATAGGTGAAACTTTTACTGCCCAATTAGTGTTTGTAAATTAAATTCGGAACAACAAGGATTCATGTTATCTAAGACGTTGTTATAGAGTTGTTTCTAAAAAATTATGTTTTTAAAAGTCATTGTTTACGTACTAACAGTTGTAGCAGTAAAATGTTATCGATTGTTATAAAACCAAAGATGATATTATATATTATCCTGATATCTATAGAACAATTTATTTTAAGAATTTATATCGTAAATATATTACTAATGTAAGTTGTGCTATTTTATATTGCTATTTGTATAATTAGTTTAGATGCAAGAATACGATATAATTATGGTTATAAACATGTAGGTACACTGTTTTTTAGATTTTGATATGTTTGTTTTTAAGATGACTATGGTAGATATTTTATGAAATTGTTTTTTATGCATTTATAAATGGCAACATTGGGAATTAAAGAAAGTGGTTGACTGCCCGATTACGCATACTATTTACTAGCAAAGTATGCTTTTTTAAAGCATGTTAGCTGTCAAGCTATTTGGTCGTATGTGTAATTCTGACATGAGTGGTTTGTGATTACATAGACTGAGATTTGTGACGTTCGGTGCTAAGGATAGAAATTGAGCCTTATATATTGATGTGGAAGGTTTGGAATAGTTGAAAAATGAATTAGCTTTTATTATCTCTTTATATATTTTTTCTTCTATACTATTATAAAAATGGAACTGAGCCAATACCGTTAATTGAAGATATTACTGGGACCGACTATTTAGAGGGACACGAATTCAGGGTTTCAAGAATTTTGGTCTGTTTGTTTGTTATTTATAAACTCGAAAATTGCTGAACGGATTTTAATGCAGTTTTCAGGGTTTGGTAGAATTAGTCCCATCTTAGATATGTTACATCAAAATCGTTTGGGTGTACGAAGATACAGCTTGATCTCTCCGTAGTACGCGCTCTTATATACTGGAGAGGTCTTGCTAAAATGGTCTTAGAAAAAATACGACTATGCGCTTCTATTGTATATGTATTGAAAAATGATGTCTATGGGCTTCCTCTATCGTCTCCACGTACAAAGTCACGGGAAAGAGCTAGTTACTTTTATATAACTGTAACTGAGACATGTGTAAGTTTATTAAAGATATTTTATTAAAACAAACAGGGGTCGATTATTTAGAAGACACTGAAATTTACTGTTTTTAGATTAGAAAAATTAACGATTAGCAAGCATTATTGTGTTCCGGTTTAAAGGGCATTGTAGCTAGCGCAATTACTGGGCACTATGAGACTCAACAGCTAATTGTCTCAGGATGACGAGCGCAGTGCAGCGCCGCGCAGGATTTTGCAAAACAAAGTTCTGGGTGGTGCTGTTATTGTTATGGGCTAACGTATTGCTTACCGTCAGGCAAACGACCAGCTCGTCTCGTCATACAGTTACATAAAAAAAAGATGGACGATGGACTGAATGAATTTAAATGGAGTTTCCAGTGGCTGAAGTTTCTATTTAAAATCAGGGGTTTGTTTCATTACGCTGTGATATCGAAATTCTGAGATACATGTGTTTTTGATAAGCACATGTTTCTTAGAAAACTATTTGTAAGTCGGACTCACCCAGTATCGGCAAAGTTCGAAATATTTTTATAACAATATCGATGAACTTTTTTTGGAATTAAATTTGGTCGGCGTGTATTTGTTGCCGCTCATTGTGGATTGTGAAAGCGATTTGTATATCATTTATTATTAATATTATTATTGCATTTTCAACGATTTTTAAATATAAATAGTGTGTGAAGTTCGTATTGCAAACGATACTTATACTTTAGTACGATGTTAGTTATACCACAGAATACTTAATAGTAGAAAGGTACAGAAGCATGACTCCACAAAGAAATTTAAACAAATAGCGACTCTTGCTACGACGCAGTAGAGTTCAATTCAGCTCGTGTAGCGCTGTATACCAACCAGTCATATTAACCTACAAAGCGCTTCTCTATCGCGTCGCTCTTACCTCTTTTGACGCCGCACAGTGGTCCGGAATTCAAATTTAGTGGAGATTCAACCTTAATTTGAAATATTAACAAAAAAATTGCTTCGATGGCATTTTCAACATTGATTTAATTGGATAGAAAACTAAGTAGTATAGCGCTGTATACCAACCAGTCATATTAACCTACAAAGCGCTTCTCTATAGCGTAGAGGTAATGGTATATCACATATAATTTATATGTATTTAATATGTAACTAAAGCATGTAGATCAAGATTAATCTAATCTAACGAAACAAAGTCAGCTAACTATCACCTCTAAAAATAAAAAGATATTCTTCTACACATTTGTTTCTGGAATACTTTTTTAATTGAGAAGAATTCATTTGTTTGAAAAATATAATAAACAAATGTCGATCAGCATTGAAAACATTATCGATAGAAATTTTTGTTGTTCAATATTTCAATAGGTCGAATGTCCACTAAATTTTAAATCCGGACTACTACGGGCCCAGCCGATCTACTTGTAGCTTCGTACCTAAAGTGCGGAGTGCGATACGCCTGGTTAGTGGCTGTACCCCTAATTTGTCAATAAAATCGTCCTGAGAGTCAATTATATTTGTAAATATTATATATATTATGTAAAGAATAAAGACTCACGTATACGTCGCGCCGAACTTTATGGCTGCTGAGCGGCACACCACGTGACCTGCGCACTATACATTTTGTATTGATTTTTGCTACTGCGCAGATCACGTGGTTCCCTAGTCAGCGGCCATAAACAAAGTTTGGAGCGAGTTGTTTTGTCCAAATTTTCAATCTAGGTTTATATCAAGTATATTGCAGACGCACAATAATGAACAAATAAACTGACGATATTTTTATAAACATACGTAACGTAGAACGGGGTAATTTGAATATCGTGGTGGCATTTATTTTTGAGGAATTTTTTTTTAATATTTTTATGACCTAACAACTGATTATTACAACGTCAATGGTCTTTTCATCATGGTTTGATAGGTAATAAAAAAGACAAAATATTATTATATAAAACAAATGAACGTTCTAGAATGAGTGTTTAATTCGGGTATCGCAAAAACGCGTTGTCCTGCTTTCTATACGCTAACTAACTAGTAACTTTATAGTCAATACATTTTAATTGCCCCGTTCTATTGCGATGCGAACCATCTAGTCTCCCTGTAGCCGTTATTTTCAAGACTCAATAGCAATTATGTACGTAAGACTAACTTTACTAACTGTCCATTGGAACTTTCTCAACAACGAACAAAAAAGTAATATATTTATAAATTTGAGCCTGTTTTATTTGCACAATTTTGTATCATACACTTTTATATAAGACGTTGGACATGTACAGTCCATTTTTGAATGTTATAAATATTTTAACATTGTCACCGCTTTAGGATGTTGCTGTATATATATACTAGTTACGTATTTGCTGTATATAATAGTTTTTTGTAATATGGACATGTCGTAGTTTCGATCAGTGTGAAACGTCATTTAGAAATTAATTAAATCCCTGGTAATGACTTCAAATACATCAAATTCTTCTCATCTCAAACTCTTCAAATATTAACTTGGACATTAATTCTTGCTGGAATTGATTAAACGACGAACAAAACAAAGTTGAACGATTCGTAAAAGAGTATCTACGTACGTAATTAATTTGCTTAGACACGTTTTGAGAAGTTTACGGCTTCAACCCTAACGGGATTTAAACATCTATCGGGCTTTAAATCAACATAAAATAAGTGAAAAGGAAAAGCCTATTCCTACGAAGTACCACGTCTATGTTCAACGAACAAGGGGCAACGAACAACTAAACAGCCGATAGGTCATTGATGTTACTTATCGGCAACCTAATTTGATTTACAGTCTAAAGATAATAAAGAACATAAATTATGTGACATTTAATTAACGATCTAACAAAATATTGATACAATTAGTTGATAAGGGCTTTACGCAATTCGCTATAGTGGATTTTTCCGCTACTTTTGTAGATTATTGGCTGACGAAATTTAGTTATTTACAAAAGCTATAATCGAAGTAGAAAAATACTAATTAATCCATAACTATAAAAGGTTTCTTTGATGTGACTAATGATCTGTTCTCTGCCAGTAATGGAAACACGAAGGACTTGTCCAATTTTCGATCTCTATCTAGTTTTCCTCGATTTATATAAAAGTGTTTTATTAATTGGAAGTTTGTTGGGCACAGAAACGTTTTTTCACGCTGAGATTTAAAATAGCTTTTTCATTACATTAGGAATACAAAGGTGAAAGACCTAAAAGTTTAATTAATATTTTACAAGGATTCTTTGCCCATTTGAACGGATTTCAGTGGACATTCAAATAATTTCAATAGAATGCAGGAATGTTACAATCGTTTCATTCTATGCAATGTTTTGCAAAATGTAAACTACTCAAAGAACAACTATTTTGTTCCATTTCTGTCTTTTAATGCTTCTAGCGGTTGTTCACGTAAAAACAGTGGATTTATGAATGAAAGTGGGTCAACAAACAGCGACCTATACAGTTCGAAACTTTTAATTGTCATTGATGAATAAATCTGATGTTATTTTATATTGAACATTGAATAAAAGTAAAGGAAAAACATTTTTAATTTTATATAACTTTTAATGACCATTTCAAATCAAACCTTTGACAAGTTGTACGACTCGATTTCTTAATAAATTGTTTTATATTGATCGAAACAACGACATTCGTGTTATTTGCCATGAATTTAAAAATAAATTATTGTCGGTACTTCCGTTTTTCATTCTCATTCCGACCACGACTGAACAGTAATCAGTGTAACCAAGTCAGAGTAATCCCTAGAAGAGGCGAGAAGTTTTATTCAATTAGGTAAGAGCGGTAGGGGCTACCGCTGTTATACGAAGCTAGAAACGAAAGAACTTTACACTACATTATAACTAAAACAATAAGGTATCGTGTTGTTCAAGGGTGACACGTTTTTCTTAGAAGTTGCTTAGAATAATAAGAAAAAAAACGCGTGTGACGACCCTAGTGAGTGCTGAGTACCTACTTTTAATTTTACAGATTCGCTACGAACTTTTTCAAATAAACAGCTAATGAAATAAGTTCATTCAGTGTTTATACAAATTAAAACTTTGAGAACTGTTGGTCAGGAATTTTATTCAAAAATAGGGAGGTACAAACAGTTACTTTAACCACAGATTCATCTCAGCAGTTCATTGCTACTTCGTTCTCTATACCTATACCTACTGTTCTCAATTCCATAGAAATAGTTATTTGGCGAACCGACAAAGTTTCGTACGTAATGAAATTCCTATTGCCGATGCCGTGTTCACGAAGAGTTTGTAGGTACCTTATTCGTGAACACGGCATCGATATTATGGATCTATTAACTTAGACAGGTAGGTATCTAAGTTAATAGACCCATAATATTACCTATATAGACTTTGCTATTTGTTTAGATATACCTATACTTTTAGGTACTTTTAGTGAGTACATATTATGGCGTTATTAGGTATACCTACTTACCTATAAGTAAGTTTACCTACATACCTATAGTTTTCATAACTTTGTCAGAGTAACGTGGTTCCAATTATAACCTAGTATATTCTGTTCTTTTATTTCCCTATGATCTTTATTCAAACAGAGTATGGAAAACAGTATGGTAGGTACGTACATAATTAATTGTGAACATTTTTCTTTATTTTTTTTAACAAAATCTCGATTCTATTATTGTATTATTATTAAATCTTGACATTTGTATCCATTTTGACCAATCAATTTATATAATTTTGACAAATTAATTATTTTTATCTTAATTGCATCATCATTGTATAGCTAACGTGTTAGAATTCTTGACATTTTATTTGTGTTATGTGACATTTTATAATTGAATAGTTAATGTTAATTTTCTTTTATAAATTAATTCGATTCACTATAAATTATTGCATGCCGCAGGCTGAATATAGCGACCTAATATTTAATATGTATTACCAACGTACCTACCACCTATATTCACAATAAATGATATTTGATTTGATTTGTACGTAGGTATCTATGGTACGTATGGTAAGTAGGTATAGTAGTTGGTATAGGTATCTAGCTGCACCTTCGAATAGACAGTCAAATATTTTGTCTGAGAGCTGCAGCTGGGTTTTCACAATAAAATGCGGCATGCATTTTGTTTCATCGAATCAATCAATCAAGTCAATGAAAATCTCTATTCATTTTTGGCATCACAGATGCACTAATGAATGTCAAATTATTACCATGACTCTACCACCGTATCGGAATAAGAACCACTACTCAGACGATAGTAACTGATTGTCATCAAATTATTATTTCATATCATCATCAGCCCATTACGTTCCCACTGCTGGGACTCGGGCCTTCCCTCGTAGAGAGAGTATGGGCCATAATCCACCACGCTGGCCCAGTGCGGGTTGGTGGATGTCACATGTCCTTGAATTTTTGTGATCAATTCTTGGCCATGCCAGTTTCCTCACGATGTTTTCCTTCACCGTTTTTTAGAGCGAGTTTTAAATCCGCACATAACTTAAGAAAGTCAGTGGTGCGGGGCCAGCGGAATTCGAACTCGAATGCGTCGGATCGAAAGTCGCACGTATTACTTCATATGTTTATGCTTTGTAAATCTCACTGAGAGGTTATAGAGATTGTATGCTATGAGATTTCGCAGAGTATTCCCATGGAGGAAACAGGAAACACCGACGTTGCTATCAAGTTCAGGCGCTATTACTGTGTAGCAACCAGAGATTACAGTACAACACCGTGTACCTACCCGATAAATGATGGCCATTTATCTCGAAGCGCTGAAGCGAGGGGTGTGACATGACACATAGCGCTGCGAGAGACACCGCCAGTCTCGTTGCATCGTCATCAACGGAGCGTTCACTCCAGGACAGAACACTGACGGGTATTGATGGATGGACGTACTCCCGCCGCCGGCTTCGAAGTTCTATAGCTAGTTCACCTAGGTTCAGCTATAATAATTACTGTGACGGGACAGAAGCCTCACTCCGCAAAGAAATTTAAACAAAAAGCGACTTTTGCTATGACGCAATAAAATTCAATTCAGCTCGCGTAGCGCTGCATACCTACCAGTCATATTAACCTACAGAGCGCCTCTCTTTCTATCGCATATCTCTTATCTCTTCTGACGCGGCACGTGTAACGACGCGCGACCCGCCGTCGGTGTCCGGCTATGTACTTGTAGCTTCGTACCTACAGTGTGGAGTGCGCTTGTCCTGCTTTTACTAAGATGGCGTGGTGACCCCAAAGTTGGTCTTGGCTAGCAGTCTGTAATAACAAAAGACGTCACTGATCTCGGCGTGGAGCGTCCTAGTCGAGCAACTGCAGTTCGCGAAGATGCATGCAGTTTTTAATGTAATGACATGACTCAAATTAAGACCCGTCATTAGAATTACAATCTAGCCTAATAAGTTAAATTTAAATTGGACTTAAACTGCTAAGTAGAGTAAAACCAAAGAAAACTAAATATTACTAGTAAAACTAAGAATATGTCCATCAACACTTTTCTTATTTTCTCTATGAAGGCGAAGACACTATGTTCTTGTGTTCTTTACGAGTAGCACTAACTATTTACACTACGACGAATCTACACCTTAATTTAAGCTCAACACGATATATACGATTGGCGCTTGAGGGACCAGTGGGTAGGCCGGCTGGTCCATTCAATCGCCTCGGGCATTTTCAATTCAAGAGCCCATTATTCCGTACCTCAAAAGGAAAAGACAATCCCTTAAGGACCACCTTGTCAATCTGTCTGTAACTTGTGGCGTTTTACCGTTGTTAGGCAAGCTGATATTACGAAGACGAAAACATTAACACAGTTGCCTGACTTGGAAAATGAGGGCTGGCTCTATTTCTTTTCGAATTGAAGGTCGTACTCCCCAAGACGCGCCAATATGTTATACTTACTAAGTATAGATATAATTTAAGTAAACCAATTTTCTTCCCACCACAGAATTTATTGGTCCTACTGAAATAACTTTCGTCTGGCATCATATCACTAAGGAGGGAAGTATACAAAAATAGGCTTTAACGCTAAAAACATGGATAAGGATAAACTTCTCTTCAATGGTGTTTTGTACCTACTTGGTATACGGTATAATTATGTATATCTGCCCATTATACCCACTACAGAGTATCTTTCTATATACGGACAGTACCAACCCACTGTTTATTGACTATGTTAACTATTGTTTTTCCTGTGTATTTGGTATTTCATAAAGTATTATTGTATCGTATTGTGTTGTACAACTAATCTATACCAACCTACTTGAAAAAAGGGTAAGGTATGTAAAGTTGGGTTAAGGTTTCAAGGTACCTATATCGATTCTGAAACGAGACCGTTGCCAAATTTTTATTTCACCTATACCCAAAGATAGTACTACTTGTATCTCAGTTTTAAAATCTGTTTGTACTTTGCACTACTCGTAATAATTATTCTGTGCCAAAGACTAAAACTACTTGACTTCGCACACCGGGCCTTTTTACTCACTGAATATTAGCGGTTTTTATCTTATACGCCCACATTAATTATTACTATCTGTGGAGACTTGTAATTGGCTCTTTGTTAGCTAATTGTACTCATATTTTGTAATTTATGGCTGTAAGTCCCCCAAATAAAATAAAATAAATAAATAAATAAAATTAACAGTACGCTTAAGTAACCAGTGCAGCACCTGTAGGAGCAGTTCTCTACCGGTCAATTAAAACCGTGTTATCTTCCTCTGCCCCCGGGCCGCAGTGGTAAGTCGCGATTATGACTTGCTACGCCCTGCGGTGTCACCCGCTGTTTTCCGGGATAAAAAGTAATCTTTGTCCTTTCCCCAGACTTAGGAAATCTACTTGACAAATTTAATTAAAATCCGTTCAGTAGTTTTTGTTTGATTGAGTAAAACATCCATTCACCCTCACAAAGTTTCGCATTTATAAAATCAGTAGGAAGTAGGATATTATTATGCATAGAGGCAGGATTGATGAACAAGGTACCTACATTTAAGTAGATAGGTAGAACCTTTTTGAAGATAAGTTTGTTGTCAAGGGCCTGTCGCCAACCTCGTCTGGTTACAAAGGACGCCGAGGGTGCTAGACGATGTAAAGTAATACGATTTCGGGAATATTCAGAACGGAATTACTACGTATTTTCTAAATTGTAGTAAACAAAATAACTGTAAAGTACTTACAAAATCTGGTTATGGAACTGTTTCATTTAATTTGTATTTGGGATTACACAAATTATTTAGTTTTGTTAGGTTTATTTGTGTACGTGTTTCTTTTAACTTCGTTGCATATTTTGGTTGCACATTGAATTTGCTGTGTAGGTAGGTATGTACTTACTGGTACAATACTAGGTAACTCAGTGAAACGAAAAAAAATGGTTTAAGCACGGGCGCGAACCGCGTCTTCGGAATTCAGTTTCGACGCCTGAACTAATCGGCTATCGAACCCGTGTCAAGCAACTTTACTTATAAGGAATTGAGTGATGAGACGAACAGGACGTTCACCTGATGGTAAGCAAACGCCTGCCTGAAGAATACTCTAGATCAAGTTACCTGTCAAACAAAAAGAACTAAATCAAATTCGGTTCATCCGTAGGGGAGCTACGATGCCACAGACAGATACACACGTAAAACTTATAACACCGCCCTGCGTCGGGGTTTAAGAAAAGAGTAAAACCGTAGTCGGAGCCTCCGACTTATGTAGGTTTCAATTACCTACTCTGCTTTAAGAATAATAAGATTTATTAATGTCAGAGAGTTTCCTCTGTAAATGCGACAAGTTACGGTAACCAGGAAGTCTGTAAAGACATCTGGTTTTCGTGACATTGTGTAATCTAAGGTTAAGGACAAACAATAACTACGTTTGTTCTTTGTTAAAGAAAATTGGGAGAAGTGGTCACATTGTGCAAATGAATAAGAAATTACATATAGGTATAAACTCCATCGACAATTAAGTCATCCGTGCTTCGGAGGGCACAACCGGTTGTTGTCATAGGACTAATAGTAGAATAGTCGTTAGGCAATGGCGGAAACCTTCGGGCGGTTTAAGAGCTCCAAAACCAGGGGCCACACACCCACACGAGAGAACAAGAAGAATTAGGTAAGTCACGCCCGTTATCAAAAATTTCCAAAAACTATAGGTGCTCTACTTAGTAAAACCAGGCCTAGCGCACTCCGATATGCAATAGAAAGAGACGCGCTCTGTAGGTTAATATGACTGGTAGGTATGCAGCGCTACGCGAGCTGAATTGAATTTTATTGCGTCATAGCAAGAGTCACTATTTGTTTTAATTTCTTTGCGGAGTGACGCTTCTGTCTGTTCGTGCTTCTGTCTGTCTGTATTCTGTGGTAAAACTAATTTACCTAAGCTGAATTGAATTTTATTGCGTCATAGCAAGAGTCGCTATTTGTTTTAATTTCTTTACGGAGTGACGCTTCTGTCTGTTTGTGCTTCTGTCTGTCTGTATTCTGTGATAAAACTAACTTACCTACTAGGTGAAGTAATTGGACAATCCATTGGCACATCCCAAATGTTTCAGCCTACTATGTAACAGTAGGCAGCTTACTCAAGTGTCTGTCAGCTTACTTAAAATGCTGGAGCTTACGAGAAAATGGTTGTATAACTTATTTTATGCTAGCTGCACCCCGCAGTTTCATCTGCGGTTTCCCGGGATAAAAGGAATTTGTGTTAATCCAGGATATAAGCTTTTTATTTCCTTTTTAAATTTCAGCGTAGGTAATATAAAGCGTGAGGAAGTAACAAACACACTTACATACAAACTTTCGCATTTATAAAATTAGTGTGTTCATTTATATTTTGAGGAGACAACAAATAGCCTTCTCTTTAGACTTGAGGCTTATCAAAATTCTACAGATATTAAGAAATTCATATCATGAATGTTATTAATTTCTGAAATAATTACTTGCGACTTCATGAAGTCGCCGAAAATACTGAAGCTTTGAGATAAAATTAATTATCTTGCTTTTCATATTACATTTCGAATGCGTAGTGGTTTATGATTTTCCGCTTACCTACTTACAATATAAATGATAGGTAGGTATATTTTAATTACGTATTCGCTCTTTAAAGTGAGTACCTACCTATCAAATAAGGACGACCATTGCTAGAGATTTCAGACATTGCATTTCAGTAAATGGTATGGAAAACTCAGATCTGAATAATCGCAAGTGTTCTCGAGTGCAGTGGCATTTGTTTTACATAATTTCATTTGTTTCGAATGGTATTTTGTTGTTATGTACCTAGGTATAGACCGCCCATTGTGACGCTAGTATTAAGTTAATTGTTATTGGTTACGCCAAAATTATTAGAACTTAAATTGATTGCTTATAGTTTACGACGGTACATCCCTTTCCTATTTTTCTCCCACCCTTACATGCAGTACTACCGCTGCCGCCCTCTGGCGGCAAAGATGAACATTAAGTTTCGAAGAAAGAATATGGCGAGTGTGTCGTGTTCGATTCTCATCTCCCGCTCTCAAGCAATTGCGCTTTTATAAACTATATTTCTATGTGTCGCGTCGCACCGCGAGTGCAGCTGGTGGAAGTGTTGAATTAGGGTGACTTTGTGGCCCACGCCTGGACCTCGTTTTCGCTCGGTGTTCCGCCTCTCCTGGAGTCGGAGTTCGCCCTGGACGTGCTCTGTCGAGGTAAGTGCTGCATGTCCTGTCTCTCCTATTTCCTCCTTTCGTCTGTTGTTACGTACCGTACATTACAGTCTACTTTTATATCGAAGATTTCTGTAAGTTACTTTTGGCGCGACCATAGGTGGTCCTTCGAACCGGATTACTCGGTACTATACTCAGTAATTCGGGTCTCCGCCCTTATTGGGATACTTTCATAAGCCCTAATAAGTGATTTCACAGGTATTCATTGCGAATATCCTTGTAAAACCCCGCGTAGGAAGACATTGCGTCACCTACTTTTCTTTGCTGAAATATCAGCAATCTTCGCCCGTAACATTAAGTTGCGTGTTTCCCCACCTAGATATATTAATTATCTAACTATTTCTTCCTATTTATGTGTTCTATTAATCATATAAATCAGTAAAATCATATAATATTTATATCATATAAATCTACCCTCTAACATATTTAATCGCGTTCTTACGTTTGGGTTGGGTCGATCTCGCTCGACGTTCGATATAACCCAACCGCGTAGCGAAGTGACGCGCATCGCTTACCGTGCGCGTATTCAAGTAACCTACTTAATTTTGCCGCGTCATAACTTGACCTAATTAATTATTTGCTTGTATATTTTTGCATTTTCGTAATAATGCCACCTAAAAAGCAAGCAGGTAGCAAAAGCGATAGTTCCGACTATGAGGACACGCATGAATTACAATCAGCATTAGATATGCTCCTAGCTAAACGCGATGCTATATTTGAAATAGTACAGGGGATTTATGATCTATCTTCAGATGCTCATACGAACGCCGTGAAGAGGGAAAGTTTCCTTGACGAATCTTCTCAGATTGATTCATTACGCAATGAATTTAAACAAATTCTAGACGATTATAATTCTCGTTTGTTAGCGTCAAACCCTACCGCGAAGCCTGATTATAAGAGCCTCGTTGCTTTCGAGTCTTTATATAGCAGGATTAAACGTCGTATGTCTCAACATTCGCCTCCCGACTCACGGGAAGTTATCGCACCACATAAGGCGAGGCCTACATTGCCGTGCCTGGAGTTAATTACGTTTACCGGTGATGTCCGATCCTGGCCACTCTTTTATGCCAGTTTTAAGTCTATTGTTCATGATAATCCATCGCTCACGGACGCCGAAAAATTATATTACCTATTAGGCAAGCTGTCAGGCAAGGCTCAGTCAGTGTGTGCAGGAATTTCTCCCTGTCCTGAAAATTACCAACAGCTCATACAAGCGCTAATCGACAGGTACGAAGATAAAATAACGATCGCGCGCGCATATATAAATCAGATGTTTGAGTTCAAACCTTTACAATGCGCTTCCGTGATGGAGTTTGACTCATTCACAGATAACTTTACAAGTGCAGTGCGCGCTTTAAAGAATCTTAAATTAGATAATCTGACTGACTTTATTATACTTCATATCGCGCTAAAAAAGATAGACTCTGATACTGTTCGCGCTTTCGAGCTAAGTTTTAGTTCTCAAATGCCTACTTTCGACGACTTAGTCGACTTTATTAAAACCCGCACTAAGGTTTTAGAACGTACCCAGCCAAGCTCAAGCGCACCTAAGATACCTCGTCAAAATAATAATTCGCGACGTAATAACGTTCCGCCGCCGAAGTACCAAACCTACTTGAGTACGACGGTTGATACTGCAAGTAAATGTCTATGCACTAATATTACTCATCAGCATTTATTTAAATGCGCAGATTTTAATAATATGACCCCTCAAGAGCGTTTTAAATGCGTGAAGGATAACAATGCGTGTGTGAATTGCTTAGGTTTAAAACACCGAGTGTCTAATTGCTCATCTAATTCTTGTTGCCGTGTATGTAAACAAAAACACCACACATTGTTACACTTCAAGCGCGTGGAGACATCGCCTCCGCGCCGCGCGGCTCCCGCAGCCGCGTCGCAGCCGCCGCCGCCTGCTTCCTTGCCGCAGCCGCTTGAACAGCGTCCTGTCGAAGTAGTGCGTGCGCCCCCCGCGCCGCCACAGCCTTACCTCACCCCGAGCGCCCGCTCGGACATTGCGTTGTGTGCTACATCTACATGTATTGATGACGCGTCGCGCTTATCTCCGTTGCATAATGCGCCGGCGCATAGTAAACAAACTACTATTTTATTATCGACCGCTCAAGTCGTCGCTTATGATAATAATGGCGATCGACATATAATTCGTGTATTGTTGGATAGCGCTTCGCAATCACACTTCATGACTCGAGATTGTTGTGATCGGTTAGGAATTCAGCTTCAAGATACTGAACGTACTATTGTCAAGGGGTTCGGTGGAGCTGAGAAAATTATAAAAACTAACTCAATTAATTTTAAATTTTATTCGCGCTTTGACAATAATATTAATTTTAATATTTCACCGCTGGTCGTTGACCACGTTACCGACTTGTTACCTACCACTGTGGTAGACACATCTGTCTTATCATACTTATCAGGAATACCGCTTGCGGACGAGAGCTTCGGCGTGCCTAATAAGATTGACGCTTTGATAGGCGCTTCTCTCTTCCCACATTTACTTCTCCCCGACGTAGTTCATGCTCCGCGTGACTCATCGGCGCCTCCTGCATTGCGCACAGTGTTAGGATACGTGATAATGGGCTCCGTGCCTACGATACCTACACTTCATACTCACCAGGCCTTGACATGTTGCCTCGCTCAAGAGCCTGCCGCTATTGACTCATTAGTTAGGCGTTTCTGGGAGCTCGAAGAGCTTCCCTTTTCTTCGCCCATTCAGCACCCAGCCGATGTTGAATGCGAAGAGTTTTATAACTCGACTACATACCGCGATCCAGTTAGTAGCAGATACGTTGTCGGCCTGCCATTTAACGAGGATGTATATTCACTCGGAAATTCATTTGAAATCGCTCGCAAGCGATTTATGTGTCTCGAACGAAAGTTAGAAGCCTCACCTAACTTGAGGTCGGCATATGATGACGTCATAAATGATTATCTCGCTAAAGATTATATTTCACCCGCGCCTCAGTACGACCCTCATGACCCCGCTCCGATATACGTCATACCGCACCATGGAGTCGTGCGCGAGGACAAGCAGTCGACTCGCCTCCGCATAGTGCTGGATGCCAGCTGTAAGACTAGCAAAGGCACTTGCGCTGGACCATCACTGAACGATATCCTTCACTCAGGACCGAATCTGCAAGGCGACTTGTTCACTATTATTTTGAACTTTCGTTTGCATGCTATCGCGATGACTGCGGACTGCCGTCAGCAGTTTCTGCAGATTATCGTGCGTGAAGCTGATCGTCGTTATCAGTGCTTCCTATATCGCTTTCGGCCACAAGACCCTCTCGTGCTGTACCAGTTCAATCGTGTCTGCTTCGGTTTATGTTCGAGCCCCTGGCAAACTCTCAGAACAGTCAAACGACTCATCCACGATGACGGCGCGAAATATCCCCTCGCGAGTAGCATTGCGTCTACCTCGCTATATATGGATGATCTTGCCTTCTCGCTTCCCAGCGAACGTGAAGCAACCTCCGCGTCTCAGCAGCTGATTGACCTATTTAAAGGTGCACAGTGGGACCTTGTTAAGTGGAATAGTAATAGTCGACCTGTCTTGAATAATATCCCCGCTTCGCACAAACTTCCCACTGAGGTGGAGTTTGATAAATCCATGCATCACAAAATATTGGGATTGCACTGGACCACAGATGAAGACGCATTTTATTTTAAAATTTCCGCTCCCGCTGATGTGACGTGCACTAAACGCTCCATCTTGTCAACCGTCGCCCGCCTGTGGGACATAATGGGCTTCGTTGCTCCCGCAGTCGTGTACGCCAAGTTGTTAATAAAACAACTTTGGCAACTGAAGCTGGATTGGGATGATACGCCGCCGCTGCACATCATTAAGATGTGGAAACAGTTCTGCGACGAATTACCGGCTCTCAACAATATACGCATACCGCGACATGTGGGCGTATCTGAACATTGTGACGTCACCCTTCTGGGATTTTCTGACGCCAGTATTCACGCGTACGGAGCGGTGATATACCTTCACGTGAGCAACGCCGCTGGTAATATTGTCCAGCTGGTGTGCGCGAAATCGAAGGTCGCTCCTACCAAGCCGCTTTCGATCGCTCGCTTGGAGCTTTGTGGAGCAGTGTTGTTATCGAAGCTGCTTCGCACAGTGTTCGATAACTACGCTCGTCTTATCCCAATCAAGACTTATGCCTTCGTCGACTCTAAAGTCGCATTGTATTGGATTAAAAGTTCGCCACATAGGTGGCAAACATTTGTGGCAAACCGCGTTGTTCAGATCACGGACAATGTTTCAGCTGACAACTTTTACCATGTGTCCGGGATTGAAAACCCCGCGGATGCAATTTCACGTGGTATTACACCACTCAAATTAATTTCGCATCCCCTGTGGCTCCACGGGCCGCAGTGGGCTTCACTAGATCCGTCTCAGTGGCCGCTCAGGGAGCTGGACGGTCAGTCTATTATAGACATACCTGAACAAAAGGTATTGACGCACACTGTGTGCACGCCTGTAAAACAGTGCGCTTTATATGACCTCGCCCTCCGCGTCTCGTCGTGGAGTAGACTTCTTCGTATAATTGCATACGTTTGTAAGTTCGCAAAGTTACTGCCCCGCCGCAGCACTACCGCAGTGTCTGCTGAAGACATTAATTTCTCGGAAATTGTAATTTTACGCGCCCTGCAAAGTCAGCACTTTGCAGAGGAATACTCGAGTATTCTCAATAATAAACCTTGTTCACCGGCTTTCAACCGTTTGAGGCCGTTCATTGAAAACGGATTGATCCTCGTAGGAGGTCGCCTAGTCAATTCCGCGCTGGAATATGCTCACAAGCATCCAGTTATCTTGCCGCGCAGTGGTCATGTAGTGAACATGATCATTGATTACTACCATGTAAAACACTTACACGCCGGACCAGAATTATTAATGTCGCTGCTTCGCCAAAAATTCTGGATCCTGTCTGCTCGTCGCATTGTGAGACAACGTGTCCACATGTGTAATACATGTTTTCGTCAAAAACCGCGTCCAACTTACCCGCTTATGGCCGACTTGCCTGATAGTCGCACACGCCAAGTAGTCAAGGCATTCACACACACGGGCTGCGATTATGCCGGTCCCATCGCCTACACTCCTGTGCGCCGCCGTGGTGTCCACAGTGAGAAGGCTTATTTATGTATTTTCACGTGCCTTACGACGCGTGCTGTGCACATCGAAGTCGCCACTGACCTCAGCACTCCTAGCTTTCTCGCCGCGCTGAAACGTTTCCTCTCTCGACGAGGTCCCGTTCAATTTATGTACTCTGATAACGCCACTAACTATAAGGGCGCGGCGTCGTACATTCGCGATCTTTATAAATTTCTGAATGCCGAGTATCGTCTGAAGGTAGAGCAAGAGTACGCTGAGAGTCGCATAACTTGGAAATTCATCTGTCCCAACTCTCCACATCAAGGCGGAGCTTGGGAGAGTATGGTCAAGGTTATAAAAACTATATTTTTTCGCGTTGTAGGAGAACAACTCTTGTCTTACGAGGAACTCTGTACTGTCCTCACTCAAGTTGAGTGTTTACTTAATTCTCGCCCGCTGACAGTACTGAGCTCTGATCCCGCTGAGCCCTCCGCTCTAACGCCGAGTCATTTCTTGCACACGGCTCCTTTATTTTCTTTACCCGCTCCTGAAGCTCACAAGTCTGACTCTGTCAGCTTGCTCAATAGGTATTCGCTACTGGACAAATTAGTTCAGTCGTTTTGGGACCGCTGGAGGATGGAATATCTACACGGTTTGCAGGTTAGGCAGAAATGGAATACTCCTTCCGCACCTATCACTCCAGGTACTGTCGTGGTTGTGATGAATGATAACTCCCCGCCCCTAGCTTGGCCACTAGCGATTGTAGAGAAGGTTCATCTCTCTAAAGACGGTGTTGCGCGCGTGACCACCGTCCGTACGGCCAAGGGGACTTATCTTCGACCGGTCGTTCGTTTATGTCCTCTCCCAAAACAATAATTATCGCTCTGCTAGTTGCTTAGTTTATTAAGTTATTTCCATACTTATTTATTTACCGCACCGCTTTATTTATAAGTTATATATTTATTAATTTTCCCGCTTCACCGTGACTCTACGGAATTTAATTTTGCTTATTATCATATACTTACCCGCGCATTGAGCGCATCTTCCCAGAGTCATAGAGTTTTATTATTTCTCACCTTATGAGTGTTTCTTAAAGGTGACCCATTAAGGGCGGGTGGAAATGGTTACGCCAAAATTATTAGAACTTAAATTGATTGCTTATAGTTTACGACGGTACATCCCTTTCCTATTTTTCTCCCACCCTTACATGCAGTACTACCGCTGCCGCCCTCTGGCGGCAAAGATGAACATTAAGTTTCGAAGAAAGAATATGGCGAGTGTGTCGTGTTCGATTCTCATCTCCCGCTCTCAAGCAATTGCGCTTTTATAAACTATATTTCTATGTGTCGCGTCGCACCGCGAGTGCAGCTGGTGGAAGTGTTGAATTAGGGTGACTTTGTGGCCCACGCCTGGACCTCGTTTTCGCTCGGTGTTCCGCCTCTCCTGGAGTCGGAGTTCGCCCTGGACGTGCTCTGTCGAGGTAAGTGCTGCATGTCCTGTCTCTCCTATTTCCTCCTTTCGTCTGTTGTTACGTACCGTACATTACAGTCTACTTTTATATCGAAGATTTCTGTAAGTTACTTTTGGCGCGACCAGTTATTTTATTTTTAATTGTTTCTGTATCATGGTGTTATAATAAAGATTTATTCTATTCTATTCTATTCTATTATATTCTATAGTTTATAGATGCTTGTAGATACTTAGCTAATAATAAAATAACAGAGAACTTACTATTATCAGTAATAGTTCCAATTCTTTGCTATTATTGTGATATTTGTAATCTTGAAAAAATAAAAAAAACGGACGGAATCTCGCTAAGCAACAACTGAAGCATAGTAATTGCGGTGGCGTTATGTTTATTCGAGTAGATGGAGGGCCGATGTCACGGCGATATGACGACCGATCAGCATAGCATGATGTGAATGTGTGCGTGAGGCTTGTGTACGAACGAGCGAACCGGCATAGCCTGAGTGCTTCACTTTGGAATTTGACGACGAGGCGTCCGCCTTTTTTTATTTGTTTCAGTTTGTAATTTTAATACTTATTTTGAAATCTAAATTAAAAAATTAATAAATTGAAATCGAATATTACTTCATGCTTCCCTACGTTTCCTACAATTACAACATGGGACCCACAACGGTAATAAAGTTTGATATTCAAAACCGCCCACACTTTAGTACGCTTTAATCGGCAACCTCAAAGCTCTTAATCTCAGATGTCGGAAGGCTTTGCTTTGCATTTAATTTTCACCTTTATGGACAGGAATGTACATTTGCGCATCCTACACGACCATTAAAGTTATTTTTGGTCGATTTTAACTTTGTATAAGTTTTATGGTAAGTACCTCGGTGGGTATGAGACGTGTCAAAATAGGACAAGAGATCTTTAAAGACAACATAGAAACTGGTTAATCCTTAGGGAATCCATCGAGTAAAGGTAAGTAGGTAGGTAGGTATAAAGGATGAAATTTTCAGGATAATAGGCCAAATGAGAACATAAGAAGCCCGCAGATGTAGACATAACGAGATCTGTATTCGAAGACAATACATCACATAAGTATAGGTAGGTATATTAATAGTGTCTACGATATACTAGAGAAGATTAATGTCGGAAGACCCTTAGTACTTGTACTATTAATTATTCTGTGGTGCAGGGTCCAATTTCCTTCGGCGTCTTCCATAAATTATGAAATTCATTAAATGTAGGTATCTACATGAAAGTACATGCCTACACAATAAGCTTGTAGATTATCATTAAAGCGTTTAGTAACATGATACCTACTGAATTAAATGGCGCTAGCACACATTTCTGTAAAATGAGAGTTCAACAATAATATATTTTAATTAACGGCCCCTCCCCAGCTTCGCACAGGTATGAATTACCTACTTACATTTATTTAAATTAATATTATCTAAAAGAAAAAAGGAAGATCTGAGTCTTCCTCGCAAACCGCATTAAAATCTATTAAGAAGTTTAGAAGTACCCAACCGAAAACAGACAGACGAGACGCGGATATTTTACTTTGTTTTATATTCCAAAAAAAATGTGTGAAGATGTAACAAACACACTTACACACTACACACTATTACATATCTACTTATTATGTATTACCAACTGTAATTCTATTTTCTTTTTTAGGTGCAATAAAGGGTTACCTAGATAGATAACCCTTTATTGCATGCGAAAATATAGATAGATAGATATCTATACTTTCGCATGTATAATATTAGTAGGAAGAAGAGAGGAGATGAAAATGTAGTTAGTGTCATTGAAAACGTTACGTAGTCTTATCGTTTTACTTCTCACCTGCCTGGGTTATTACGAGCCTTCGTCTCTAAGCCAGGCGACGTTCAACGATTCTATACAATCCTGCCTTATTAACATGCACACGGCGCGCCGGCCGCCAGGTCGCCGGGAGACTAAATCCGTAGCTGGAAGAACGTCTTAATTCCATCTGTTTCACTTTAACATGTTATTGCTTTTAGGGGAAGAAAATGCTGGAATTTTTAAACGTCTTCGAAAGTTCTCGACTAATGTAGTAAAATGTAATTAGGTGAAATGTGTTTCGATTGTTTCGAAGTGGCGTAGTGAACCCAGTTAAGGTTATGGTTATAACCACTTTTACCACCTAATAAAATTGGTGTAAGTTAGAGTAGTTGGGCAGTTCTCAGAGAACTGCCCAACTAAGGCTACTTACTACTAACCTAGAATAAAAGAGAAATGTTCTCTTTTATTTTAGGTTTGTGTAAGCCCTTGAAGAATTTGATAATTTAACGACATAGAAGAGGGAGTAAATAAAATCTATAAAATGTTCGTAACGCTCATAAAATGTATTTTAAGAAATTGATAAAAATAAAATTGAAGCCCCTAACCGGCACTTATTAAAATTGTTTGCGTTAGGAAATATTGTTTACCTAAGTAATAGAATAGGTACCTACAAAATTGACAATAAAATTATTATACCTTACTTAAGTCTATTTATGGCGTGATATCGTGGCAATAGGGCTATTTTAGTTCTATTCTCAAATGCAAATAGCCTCTGTCACAAACCAATCTTGCCTGTGCCTAGGCTAGATTTTAATTGAGGTTTCTGCCTACGTGTCGTCAGAGTAGAGATTCAAATAATGAACCTGAAACCTCCAGTGTTACAAGCTGACCTATTTAACCATTACACCACAGAGGCTACCAACTGCTAAACAATGAACTATAACCCTATAACCAAGGTTCAGTTAAGTATGTACCTAACTACATTTATTTATAACTTTAGCAACATTCTAGTATTGGAGCCTATACCTATATATAATCAGGACAACGCAACGCCTTTAAAAAGTTACAAATAATATTATGCAAAATTATAGTATGTGCGATAAGTTTCTAGGATTTTTACTAGATTGGTCTGCCATAGTATCTGCGTATTTATGCCCAACGAAAATATGGGAGATGAGGTTCTGCGTAATGATGATTCTGCTAGTCGTTGGGATGGAAAATAAGTTTCTCCAAGAAAAGTAGTAACCGTTTTTGTACCTTTGGTTGTATGAGTTGTGGTTCTGTTCTGATACGGTGGTAGGTCATTGTAATAATTGACGTTCATAAGTGCGTCTGTGATGCCAAAACTGATTAAAGAGATTTTGAGATTGATTGATATAACATTCATCAATATATATGGATGTTCTAGCGTGATACATGCAAACTGACAACGTGGGTCTTAATTTTATATCCACCCCTATACCCTATTAAGGAGGTTCAGGATATTATCACTAATATCCTCATCTTCACGGATCTGTCGAGAATCATGCCGAAGGATATCTTCCTATTTAATAAATAGGCAGGAGCGTGTGAGCTTTGCAATATAATCCAAGGTAGTCCTCACTATTCACATCGGTATTAGAACTCGTAAGTTACGAGTTCTAATGTGTAGTGTATCTATTACTAATATTGCTGCAAATACATTTAATTAGCTATGCAACCAGTTTTAGAGCTTCGAAATATGTTATTATTTGCTGATCAATTTTGTTATTCTTGCTGACCATAACTAGCGTCTCAAGGAAGAAGAAGAGAGAAACAGGGAGTGATGGAGAACTGGCCACCTGCACAGGCTGTGAGTAATAGCAGGCTTAGCGCACTCCGCACTGTAGGTACGAAGCTTAAAGTACATAGCCGGACACCGACGGCGGGTCGCTCGCGCGTCGTTAGACGTGCCGCGTCAGAAGAGATAAAAGCTATGCGATAGAAAGAGAGGCGCTCTGTAGGTTAATATGACTGGTAGGTTTGCAGCGCTACGCGACTTGAATTGAATTTTATTGCGTCATAGCAAGAGTCGCTATTTGTTTAAATTTCTTTCAGGAGTGATGCTTCTGTCCCCTATAGTATTCTGTGGTAATGATTAGTATTCTTTGCATTTGTATAATATTAAGTATAAACGCGAAAGTTTGTATGTATGGATGTTTGTTATTCTTTCACGCTGCAACGGCTAAACGGATTGGGATGAAATTTAGTATGGAGATAGCTTATAACCTGGATTAAAACATGGGCTACTTTTTATCCCGTGGGTGAAATCGCAGGGCGCAGCTAGTTTAGTATGTTTTTGGAACCGCGACAAGAAAAATGCTCTGCCTGTTGATATGCCCAATAGAATAGAATAGAAAAACTCTTTATTGTATACCAATTTAAAGAAATAGAGAATAACACAGTCCTTAACTATGGTAGTACAATAGGCGGGCTTATCGCTTGAAGCGATCTCTTCCAGACAACCTTTGGATGGACAGTATCGGAAGAAGAAGTAAACGGCGGAGTACAACAAAATACCAATAGTGTTTGTTTAAATTATTTTTAAATAAGTTTTTCCTTGAACTGCTTCGTATTCTAGAAAATGAAATGTGTTAGTAGTTTTCTTTGAGACATACAGTCAGCGACATAAGTAGCTGAACTTTTACAATCTTTCATCATTTGTCGTTGACTGTACCTGCACAATACGACTCTCATGTGGAGTCCGTGCTTTTATTGCGCTGCCAAGAAAACAGAGTCGTGAAGGTGTACAAGTGTAGCTCGGTTGGAAGTTGGAAAATTGTGGGATTGACACCTCAGGATGTGACAACTTTGCACATTTGCAGTTGGAAAAAGAACAACAATTAACTGCTTAGGATCCTAACTTAGCTGTAGCATTGTACATTTTCTGTACTATGCATTTTCTTTAGAGCGAGTGTGGTCAAGCAGTAACTTGTGCGTCTTACAATCCGACGCACCCTGGTTCGAATCCTGACTCTACCCTGCTCCAATGACTTATAAAGATCGGTAGTTCTAAAATCCATGAAGGAAAACATCGTGCGGAAACTCGCTTACGCGTTTTGGAGTGGTAGGCTCCGGCCGCGGCTGTAATAGGTACCAACGAACAAGGCCGCATCTTGCTCTAAAAGTAAAAAAAATATTTATTAAATGGGCACAAAAAATGCAATCAAAAAATTTAACATCATGTTAACATCATGTAACACGTTAACATGAGTTAAAAAAAATGTAAGTAGGTATATCTACCTATTTCTTCCCATACTCAAATTTGAAGTCCGGGCCCAGAAAAGAAATGCGAAACAACTCCACCAGTGCTTCGGAAATATACTCGGTCTAGATCTACAGTGCTCCATCATCGGCCACATCGTCGCTAAAGTCGCTATAGTACCTAAAACCCACAATAACATACCAAAAAGCGATTGAAAACATACCTATAAACGTTTTTGCATAATAGTAGTCCAAGCATAGAGTATACATACCTAGTTATATATACTCAAAGAGTCCAAGGTTAATAACCTTTCCTGTAAAAAAAACACGAGGGCGGCAAGTTTGCTTTTTGCGAACGCCAAGTTTTTCCATTTACATCACCATGGTTGTTGTTTTCAAAACTCCTGGCAGTGCAGCTTTCATTCCTTTTATATTGCACCGCAATAAATTGTTCATAGACAAACAATATACACATTCTGCATAACAAAACGTTCCATTGTTTTGTTCAGACATGCTGAGGTGGCTGAAGTGTTGGATGAAATGGAATCACAGCACTGCAATTTCATTTATACGTTTAGTTACATAGGTAGGACAGTACCTACGACAGTACGAGTGCATACAACTAACAACATGTCTGCGAATGCGAATTGTGTTTGTTTGTTTTAATGTTGCCCAAAAGCTCTCTCATTGGTGTTATGCCATAGAATATTACTAGAGTTATGCTTACAATGTAGAGACCTAACTATTTTTATTATTTGTATCGTGTTTATCTTTCATAATTCTGATTAATTTAACTGCATAATTAAAGGCCTATAGAAATACCTACTAGTATTAAGTAGTTTATTTTAATTTTGTTCTACTTGGATTGTCAATTTTTAACCGACTTCAAAAAAGGTGGAGGTTCTAAAGTCAACTGTATTTTTATTTTGATCGATTTGGAAAATTATTTGTGTTGGGTTCAGTATAGCTACAAGGTGGTCCTTTACTCCAGAACTGAAGTTGGTTTTTTTTGTTATATAAAATGAATTATGTTGACAAATAACAAAATGCAATGTTTAAATTATTACTTACTTACCTAAAAATCATTAAACAATTTAGGTTTGGTCACGTACCAAGTTTTCCCGACCACTAACCCAGCAATAACCTAGGTACAATTCAAAGTTCAACCAAAGTATCATTCAGCTCAGGAACTATCGAGAGTGCATCACGTTGCAATCTAATTAAACTTGCTTGATGTACAGTCAGTGATCAAGTTTTTATAGACAACTGAGTGAGTCGGCAGGTCATTCACCTGATGGTAAACAACACGCCTGCACATAACAGTCAATGTAACGCCATCTAGAACTTTGCTAAATGTTATACATTACAACTTAGCAGTTGAATATTTGGCAAAAGTGATGTGGTATTTCTAAAAGCGGCCTCTTGCGGATGAGGCCTATCATTACAAATGCTGAAAATTAAAAAAAACATCATAATCTCTATATCGACCATTAAAAAGCAATTTGTGTTGCTAACTGTACCTACCTCTAAAAACTTTATCGTTCCCTCCACCATCTACTAAATTATATTAATGGATTAAATTATTACAGGCGGGTTTATTGGCTATTGTTTATGTTGCATTTTATGGCGACCATAGCGCCGAACTGATATTTTCGCCAATGAAAGTTACTATGAGCTACTACGAAGGCGAGTTGATTTATAAATTCAATAACTTTAAGTAGGGTGAGGGTGTAGAGAGAGTGTGGCTCAGTGAAAGCACGTGCGACTTTCGATCCGACGCATCCAAGTTCGAACTCCGCATGGCCTCGCACCACTGACTTTCTTAAGTTATGTGCGAATTTAACACTCGCTCTTAAAACGGTGAAGGAAAACATCGTGAAGAAACCGGCATGTCCACGTATTTATCACAATAATTCACAAAAAAGGAAATGTGACATCCACCAACCCGCACTGGGCCAGCGTGGTAGATTACGGGCCCATACTCTCTCTATGAGAGAAGGCCCGTGACCCAGCAAAGGGAACGTGATGGGCTGATGATGAAGTTGGGTATGCTAATTACTTATCAACCCGTATAATACTACAAATACTTGTCCTGTATGTATTAACACGGTCAAAGTAGGACATTTTTTTTCCGTAACTAACTGATTGACGAGACGAGCTGGTCGTTTGTCTGATGGTAAGCAATACGCCAGCCCATAACAATAACAGCTAGCACCATACAGAACTATGTTTTGCAAAATCCTGCGCGGCGCTGCACTGCGCTCGTCACCCTGAGACAATTAGCTGATGAGTCTCATAATGCCCAGTAATTTTGCTGGTTTGCCCTTCAAACCGAAACACAGTAATGCTCTCGCACTACTGCTTGGCGGCTGACTACCTGGCAAAGCGGCGGTACCCAGACGGCTTACCAACAGTACGAGAGGACTAATCAGAAAGTAAGATTTTCCCTAATGATAACCGTAATCACAGCAACGCCGCCAATATATGCTCCAGACTCTTGTGGTAGGAACTATAGGTACACATTCACGGTATTTTGCTACTTCTTTTGTTAGTATTAAGTAAGAAATGATATTTCGTTCTTAAAATAACTTGAAAGGCCCTTAAAAGCCTGTAGTAGAAAGTTTTTCACTTTCCGGAACCTTCACATGTTCTCATTATCTGTAGTAAATCAGAATACAATTCATGAGAAAGGCTTTCTTTTGATCTTATAAACAACATATGCTATGCTATTGAAGTTGATAAAGCGAGAGAGAGAGAGACGCAGAGAGAAAGAGGGGAGAAAGAGGGATAGAGAGGGAGGGAGAGAAAGAGGGAGAGAGAGGGGGAGAGAGGGAGAGGGGAGAAAGAAAGAGCTGAATGGTACCTAGATAGTATACCTATATATGTATGTATATGTGTCTAAGACTACTGAAATTTACAAACCATCGTGAAACTACACGCAGTTTTACAAAATCGCTAAACGTTGACTCGTAACTATAACTCAAGGTTCAGTAATTTTGTTTAACATCTATAGCGGTTGTAAAACGGCTAAAACGACTAGTGGTTTTGTAATTTATTGGATTACCTATACAATTTGCCTAAATACTGCGAAAGAAGCTCGTATCCAGTAGGTATATAAAAGGCTGATAATGATGACGTTGCTAGGTTTCGCTCTTTCTATCTCGATATCATGCGTGATTCATGTTATAATTTAAGGAAACCATCATGTAGCACAGAACAGCAGTTTTTTATGAACTTAATAAACCAAAGTTAAGCAAAATTCCGTTCTGTCCCATCCTTTGTTATCAGATACTTGAGACGGAATTACTTTTTTACTTGGAAAAATATGGAAACCCAGAGGAACCCCTGCCCCTTATTACTTGCTTAGGAGACTTTCATCTATTCATGAAAAGGGACTATAAAATATATGTGTAGTAATTCTCGAAGTAGAGAGAATAAGTAGAAAATCTTTATTCTGTACTGATTCTGATATGCATGTATAACAGCAATTTGGATTGTGCACACCAATGAACGCAATGACATGAGGCAGCCAACCATTCAACGATGTAATGGATTCCATAATCAGTAGTTGCAGCGAAACAAGTGACGATCCTTGTTAAGATTAAACGTTTATTTCACAGGGAAAATCGTATTCATCGACCCTTACATAATGTACTACATACAACATAATACATACATAATGTATGTACTTTGATGTAAAATAGCTGTGCATAGTGTGCATTATTAATTTCTTATTGAGCAGCTCAAGCGGCGAAAATATGCTAACCTCGGTAGTGGTTACATATTTGAGCCGTTTGGTGTGGTGACTTTGGGTCCGTGAGGACTGGGATCTCATCGTATTTTCAAAAGTCTGTCGCCTGATCAAAATGCCGGGACTTATTTGGCTCAACGTATCAGTATTGCAATCCGACGGGGCAATACTGCCAGCATCTTGGGTACGCTGCCAACTGGTAGTGGGTTGGAGCATTTGAGCTATCTATAGGCCTTTAATGGTCTATGGGTTGTCCAAATGCTTCTCCTTGTAAGTAGTTAGTTTAGTTTTAGTAAGCAGAGTGTAGAGTTGTTTTCAGTAATAAAGGCATTCGCCCGTTTAAAAAAAAATCTTATTTACTATGAGAAGCCCAGTCGGTGTCATAAGGCTAAAATAAAAAAGTCTAAAATAAGGTACAGATAATTGGAAATTTTGTATCGGCACTTATTTTCGTTGACAGCGTTAACCTACGCTTTTGGAATTCCGGACTACTGGTATTAGGATAAAAAAATCTAATTTTAGGAGAGAAAAACCCTTATGATAAACTTCAGTATGCGTGATCGAGCGAGGTTCTGATAAGGGCAAGATAATGGATTATGTTATGACACAAACTTAGTTTTGCTTATGTGCATAGATAAACCTAAGTAACATAGATTTTCAAACTTCACAAGTACCTACTGGAAATTGAAAATGAAAATTCTGTTACAGTATTTTCTCGAGTATTAAATTAAAATATTAATAAATCCAGTTCTGAAGTTTATCAGAGATCTAACAGATAGAAAGTTTTACGCAAACAGCGAAAGTAATAGCCTCATAAAAATTTGCGACTACAAGTACGTATAGAAGCAGAGGATAATAAACTGGATATAAAAGAAGTTGTAAGCGATGAAACGACAATAAAACCAAACTTATTCACTTACATGACTACTTTCATGCTACTACCCCTAACTAATCATACATTGGTACAAAGGGTGGTACTGCGCCGCTCTTCTCTATCAATAGACTATTCATTGTTGCAGTGGGAAGGTATATCCTCTATGTCTTTTGTTGCTAGTAAATGGGCCATTTGTATAGTTATTATTTGACAAAACACTAAATGTCACAAAATATAGCTAGGTATAATGTAAACTTACTAAAATTTCGTGATGCATCAGTATGTACGTCAGAAGTCTATGGGATTCAATATTTTTTTATATTTAACTTATCTTTATTCGTTTATACATTGAACTAATCTATAGTACCTAACTGTAAAGAACTGCAATGAAATTATAAGTTTTCAAACTAGCCTAGTCTATAATGATGATGATGTATTCCCGGCCGATTTCAGCCACGGCGACTGCATTCATGTCCTTATTGATTGCGTTCGTCAATTCAATTCAAAGTTCTTTATTTCAATTTTGTCGGCACAGACGCACTTATGAACGTCAATTATTACAATGACTCTACCACCGTATCGGAAAAAGAACCACTACTCAGAAGATACGGCACGAAACGAGGGGCATATTTTTTAGAACTTTTGTTACAATGTTTTATGTTTGTTTTTGACAATATTATTCTTCTTATGTGCCAGTTGGCTACTTGGCAGAAGCGGAATGTTCCATGCATCTTTGTCTTCTATGTAATCACTAACTGAATAGTATGCTTTTTCATTAGAATATTTTCCACACTCAATTTGAATTTACTTTCTGTGAGCTCCGTCATACATTTTGGAATTTTATTGTAATAACGTACACAATTGCCCATGAAGGACTTATTCGTTTTACTCAGTCTAAACCTAGGTACTGCAATTCTATCCTTATTTATAGTGTCGTGTCCTCGCATGTGACTTACATAGCCAATCTTCTTTGTAAAGATCCTCGAGCATTGCGGGCATATGAGCACACCGTGTCCAGGTCAGAGCGTCAAATCATAGACTTTCAAAGTCTGGGAGTCTCTGAGTTTCAAATTCATAGACTCTGGCTTTAACTAGAGCTGTCCACTCCGTCCGTTTGGCAGCCTGCTGCTCCCACTGCCCGGGTTTTATTGAGCATTGCGTCATGTGCCGCTTTAGCACATCTTTATACCTGAGAAGTAGTCCGCCTTATTTACGCTTGCTTGCTCCACAAGTTCACAGTAAAAGATGTGCTTTGCAATTCGCTGTTCTCTATCAAAAAGGAATATGGAAAAAAGAAAACTCGTGAAAAGGGAATCTTCCGTAAATTATTTTATCAAGAATAGCCTAATAACTGAAAACACCGGTAATTTATTTTTTACGTCACTCCACTATCATATAGGTATGTTTACTTTATTATGATATGTACTTTTTCTTTTGTTTTTTCTGGTACCTAGGTACCTATATTATAATTATATTTACTTATTTATTATTATATTATTACGATTATATAGACTGTATATGATATTATTATTTTATGCTTATACTGGTTAGTTTGTTTATGCACAACACCACCGTCCCTTACAGTTTCTTTGGGTCCTCTCCATCCAAAGGTTGTCTGGAAGAGATCGCTATAAGCGATAAGACCGCCCATTGTAACTCTTTAGCTTTAAGTATTGTTTTGTTATTTATTTCATGTTATTGTGTAACAATAAAGCGTTATCTAATCTAATCTAATCTAATCTACCTCTGGGTTTTCTGAAAGAGATGGCTTTGATCGATATGACCGTCCACTGTGACTGTATACTTCCATTAAATTTTATTTTAAATTAAGTATTAAATATTTTTGTACTTTGTAAAAAATAATCCATCTGTGACATTCAGTAAAATTTTAGTACCAAATAAATACGGCTTAAAACTACAGAATATATTATAGCTAAGCTTTCATTATACCATGGAGAAGGATGCTAGGAAATATTATATCATAGTTTAATAGAGGCAAACAAGCTGCGGTGAACGTATGTTTAATTTGCTGAAATTTTACACTATTAACAACTTCCAGAACAATTAATTTAGTCCTTTGACCTCACAGAATTAGAGTAGCCTTGGATCGTGCTCAATGGCGCGCAATTGGAGACGCCTGTGTCCAGCAGTGGACTGCGATAGGCTGATGATGATGATGATGGGATGAATTTTTAGTCACCGTCCAAATTTTTTCTAGGCATTAGGTATCATTCACTAAGTCCATTTTTGAAAAAAAATCGATACATAAAATTTTCATATTAAATCATTTTCTCGAAAAAATTATCCGCTCTGCGTGGTCACAAGTTAAACGTTAATAATACTACACTTGCCGCGCAAATATTCAATGAAAAAGGCAGCGCTCACCCCGCTCACCCCCACCCCGCTACACCTGCGCGACACATTTATGACATCTATCATCTATCGTTAGTCGGTCTCGCGCGCGCACCCTTTCGCGACGCAAGCGCTTACTTCCGTGTTCCCGGCGTTCCCGCGCAACCCGCCGGCGCCGGCGCGACGGCGCCCCGTGCGTATCGTGAATTTATTTACAATGTCGTCGTATTCCCACCGCGAGTATTACGAAATGGTGCGATCCTACATACTGAGTGGTGAAAGCTTGAACGGTGCCCGGAGACTGTACGAAACCGAAAGTATTCCTCGCCTTCGCAATCAAGGAATAAATCCTTTATTACCAAATCGCCAAACGATTTTGGCCGCAAATCAGAGGCTCTTAGACCATGGCCAATTTATAGTACCTACACACGCTCAAGGACGGGGCAGGCCGAGACTCGCAGTGGAGATCGAAGAAGATATCTTCGATTTCTTTGAACGGAGCCCTAGATCCAGTACGCGAGATGCAGCGCGGCGCTTCGGCGTAAGCCAATATGCCGTGTGGAAACTTCTCCATTCTGCCGGGTTGCACGCGTACCATTTTCAAAAGGCACAGGCCTTGAACGACGCAGATGCAGTTCCCCGTCGAGCCTTCTGTGAGTGGCTGATTGCACACCCCGATGCTAACATTTTGTGGACTGACGAGGCCTTGTTTACTCGAGTGGGGCTGTATAATCATCATAATGAACATTGGTGGTCATTTCGAAACCCACACATGATACGAGAAACGTATCACCAAGTGCGGTTCAGTGCAAATGTGTGGGCTGGAATTGTCGGCAACAAAATACTGGGGCCATATTTCATTGAGGGACGGTTGACCGGGGGCACGTACCTAGATATGTTACGCACAGTAATTGCTGACTTCATGGATGACGTGCCGGTAATCTCCTATCGAGATTTTTATTTTCAACAGGACGGTGCACCGCCTCATTACTCCGCCGCCGTTCGTAATTATTTAAACCTCGAACACGGTGATCGTTGGATCGGTCGCGGGGGGCCCGTCGTCTGGCCACCCCGGTCACCAGATCTTACTCCATGTGACTTTTTTTTGTGGGGTGAAATAAAACGACGAGTGTATGTGGAGGAAGCCCAAAACCTAGACCAATTAAAACAGCAAATTGTACGTGCATTCGACGAAGTTAAAAGTGACACTGTAGTGCTCAATAAAATTAAAAACAATGTGCAAAAACGTGCAAGACTCTGTTTAGAGAGAAACGGTATGCATTTTGAACATTTATTAAAGTACTGTTAATTTGATTGTTGATGATTTTGATTAAATTTTTATTATTTGTACATAAGTTGATTCAAATTTTTAAATACGCCTAATAGCAAAACGTTTTGGCTCAGCTTTTATTAAGGTCTCAAGTTCTTATCTAATTAATTGATTTTTACTTTATTTACGTACTTAATTGATTAATTAAGGGTTAGATTCTAATCATAGTGAACATAGCACAAACCTTTTGCTTATTGACGGTCCTAAGCCCGTGAAAGTATGAAGGGAAAATTTGCAACTTTGTTTGTATTGTGTTATCAATGAATTCCGGCGGCGCGCGGCGCGCGGGGCGGCCCGGCTCGCGTAGCTTCACCTAGCGCGTACGCACGGCGCGGCAGTGTCCAGAAACATAAACTTTTTATAGATAACTTTGTGAAGTGATATCTCAATATTTTTGTATTGAGTGATACTAAAAGAAAAAACACGTATTCAATGATTTTTGCCAAAGATTAATATATCAAAATTTGGACGGTGACTAAAAATTCATCATATATATATATATAATATAACTTAAATCACGTGTATATGTAAATAATAATTAATAATACTAGTCATAGTCATACATTTAGGTTTATAAATTCCAATTTCCAAGTAAACATATCCACTGGTGACGGAGAGAAGAAACCGCAATCTTGGTACAAGTGATAAGGATGTTTGTGACGGTAATATTTTATCACCCCTAAGTCAAGGTTTAACGGTTCAAAGTAGCTTGAACACGATTTTATTACTGGTACATCTAACACGAGCCAGTAATTTGTGCAGTGATCATCCTAACAGAATTACAAGATAAGTGTCACTGAAGCGACTTCAATCTTCCGGGGCCCAGCGGTGTTGGGTCACCTCGTATCATCGGTCATCGGTGATATCATTAAGTATTCTGTGGTGATAGGAAGTGAAACTCTTTGCTTTTAAAAGGAATTAAAATACGAACGTGTCAAAATATAAGCAAATATATGTGAGTAGGTAAGTACCTACCTATATTTAAATCTTTTATTTCATAACTATCGCTAATAGTTTCTTATAATAAGTCCAATCTGTGGTCTTATAACTAAGTTACCATTTCTTCCAGACAACCTTAGGTAATAGAGGAACAGGAATTATAAGATGATAATGTGTGCGTTCTAAATCTTACTTGATAAAGCATTATAGGTATTTTGTCGTTTTGTGAACTTAGTTAAGAGTTGTAATAGTTTAGAAAAAAGAAAAGAAAAAAAAAATTTTTTTTTTTCTTTCTTTCTTTCTTTCTTTCTTTCTAATAGTTTAAGTTTTTAAAATAGCATGATCACTAACACTATTAACGGGATATTTACCATGTTTATTATTTGAAAACGAAAACAACGGTACTGGTGTCACGCGTAATAATCGAGTCCGAAAGAGGGTAGACCGTTTTGTTTGCCTTTAGGAAAACCATCCAAGCGCAAATTCGTGATTATGGCGCTTGTAACTGTGCCGAAATATCGAAAACTCAAAACAAATAATAAACAAATAAATGTATGGTAAATGTCCCGCTAATAATATATAGGTACAATAGTAGTTGTAATAATTTTATTAGTGTGTATCAATTATGATAAAAAAACAATTTACGAAATTCAGCCGGGCGGCCCTCAGACGCACAATGCCCGTCTCGTTAGTTAGGTACTAATTTAATAAATAAAAAAAATATTTTTTTACCGTTTTCCATTACACAAATTGTGTATAGATACAATCGAATTCGCATCGTTATAAAAATACTAGAATATTAAGTAGATGAAACTAGATGAAATTTATTAACAGCTACAATATTAGTATATATAATAACTTTGGTACATTTAACTATATTAAGCTTTTTATGAGATAAACCGATAAGTAACGTGAGCTACGATAATATGATCAAATACACGAACAAAGTTGTAACTAGTTCAACACAGAACTAGGTTGTTTACTTGGCAGAAAACAATCAGTACAACCAAGCTGAGAGATTGCGCGTAGGTGTGTTGATCCTTCAGCGAATAGGTTTCAGCTGCTCTAACTTATCCACTATTATTATTTGTCCTCGAAGAAAAGGCTTCTTGAAATGAAGACAAAAGGAAAGTAATCAACACCCTTCCCTAAACATGTTCGTATAGCGTAGCTAAAGTAAAAGGATAATGGAATATTCATCATACAAAATGACATCTAAGCTTAATGTGAGTAAACATTCATTTATCCGTTATTATATAAGAAAAATAAGGATAGGTGATTTTACCGAAATTATTAGATAGTTACAAGAATTTCGTTGATGTATATGTTATTCTATACTTATTTTTATATTAAGGAAGTAAGTATGTAACACCTTTGCATATAATATGGAGCTAGACGTACACGTACCTACCTATTTAATGAGTTAAAATATATTAGGAAATGTACAAATTCTGCATAGTTACTAATATCATGAAACTAAAACTAAAAACCTTAAAAAATATAATATAATAACTAAAATATATTATTAAAAGGAGTCCCTTTAGGCAAGGTTCCGAAGATACTGGCTTTTTATATTGTAGTAAAATAAAAAAGGCGAGGGAGATTTTTCAAAATAGGTAGGTAGGTAACACTCATACGTAGGTACTGTAGCGTTCTACACAATAGAGGGATATAAAATTGAGGGTATATTAAAATATGTTTCTAGGATATTTCTCGTATGATTTTGACATACACACAATATATCATAATAATATGATGTAGGTACAAAGCAGTCTATTTTCATTAAACATAAGTGAAGCACTGACGACGCAGGAAAGGTGCTACACGAAGAAGAAAATATGCGTAGAGTTGTCAATTTCATAGAAACGTTAAATTATTTGTATTGAACCCATCAGGAATATTTCTTACAAAGGAGCCCCTTTGGAAATAGTGTTGATTAAGCTTATTTGTTTTTATTTAAAAAAAGAAATTTCGGTTTTTTAATTTTACCCAATCTTTCCTAAGAACAAATAACACATTACCAAATGTAATGTTACCAAAAATATAAGTGAAATTGTACGCCCGGAAGGACAGACTGTTGATCCTTCATATTATTATCAACTTGCTGTACACAGCTTTTATGCAATGACATTATTCTATTCAATTCCTACTGCATCACCTTTCGTCACTTTACAATTGAAATATCCCGTTTTTATAGCTCCATCATTACAAATGGTTTGATTATTGCAGATTGCAATGTGCCGCTATTTTCAGGGAATCCATTTTAGTGAATGTAGCGTCTTTAAAGCACGTCTACGTCTAGACGTGGTCTAGACAAGAAAGTAGGCTACCGATGCATTGTTTTGGAAGTTTTGGAAGTCTTATATTATACTGGTGGAGATTTAATTTAACAGTTTTGTTTATTTATGAGAATGAAAGAGTAGAGAGAATTTCAAAGTTTCCGCTATCCTAGTGACTTATGTGGAAGAGACGCAGTTTGAGGATCGCCTTAAACATAATTCTGTTTTTTCTATTTGAGGTAATAATATAGGTAGGTAGGTAGGTTCTAATACTTATTTGTTAATTCACTTTTATGGTTTTTAACCGAATTTAAAAGAAGGAGGCTTCCAATTCGATTGAATTTTCCAGGTTTTTTACCTCAGAACTCCGTCATTTATAAATATAAACCAATTTGTTTTTTTTTTGCATTAGGTTCAGTGCAGCCACGAGATAGGCTGTTTTTTTTTTTTTTTTACTGGTTATAGGCATGCGTTTGACCACTATCTCACCTGATGGTAAGCGACGATGTGGTCTAAGATGTAACACGCTTACATATAAGATACCTGTTCACTCTCGATTTGAAGACCCCCAGGTTGTAGTTGTCAGGAAACACAGACGTTGGCAATGCGTTCCACTCCTTGGCTGTTCGTAGGATGAACGCAATGTCAAACGCAAGGTCTTGTGGACTTTGAAGACACATCAGAATTGAAGTCTGTTATTTTTGTTATAATATGAATTATACGAAATAAAATGCAACTAGTGACCGAACAGATATTACTATTACTATTATTATAGATATTACTATTACTATTATTCGTGGACTATGTCCTAGTGATACGAAAACAAAACTAAGGTTGACTTTTTGAAGTAGGGAATTAATACTTACTTACGGCACAGATTACTTAATACTACTTGCTATACCTTTCAGAATATCGACTCACGTAAATACGTCAGTGGATGTTTACTCCACTTACCTGTTTTGGCATCTGTGGCTCACTGATGTGATTACATAGGAATACCTTATAGTTGACATAAGTTAGACTTCACTTAGCAGTTAAATGGCAGATCTACTAGGTTCATTATTAGCGTTCCTATCTCAGTTGTGTTCGTTATGTTGACTTAGCTAGGATGTTCTGATTACGTTCCGGGAAATAGGACTTGGGACTTGGGTTTATAGCTAATTAAAAGGATATTTTGAAATAAGCCTAGCGGCAAGGCAGTATAATGAATGGAGAGATACAAGAATTTAGCTAATTCAAAACTAATGTAGTTACGTAGTATAAGTGTACTATGAATGTATACTTATTGTGGAGATATTTTTATTTCATTGTGCTTACTTCCTCTAGCATAGTCCAAACTTGAGAATACACAGTAGAAAGATCTTTGAGCGTTTCTAAGAAAAAATGATACAATGTGCAAAGCCCATTTTATGATTGACTTTTGTACTCTTTTTTGACGGAGGACCTTAAAGGTCATTCCTCATTAATCAACCCGACACCGACCAACAACGCCTCGCAACTCGGTGTCCACTCGTTGTCGAGGTGCATGACATTTTCGAAACAAATCACTCGCCGGCGGATTGTATCCTACTGTATGGCGAGCGGCGTACGGTCCACTGGGGGCTCGCGCTTTGTTCACCCGGTCACAGCTCGGTAAGCGTGCGGATGGCGGGTTGTCAACGAGTGGTTTACTTGCGGGCGAGAACTTGAACATCGGCGCAAAGTTGCCAGTCTATCGGTCTTTTACCGGATACATTTCGGAGAGTGTGCGACGGAATTACATGAACTTATTCCGCCATCCCCATTCTATCACCGGACGACCAAACGTACGGCAAGCCGTCATCAATTTATGGTTGACACCACCTGCTCGCACCAAGCGCTTTGCTTCGACCTTCATAATGCGAACGGCCAAGGAGTGGAACTCTCTGCCGGCATCTGTGTTTCCGGATAGCTACAATCTGGGTGTCTTTAAGACAAGAGTGAACAGGTTTCTTCTAGGCGAGCGTGCTACATCTTCGACCGCATCGTCACTTAACAACAGGTGAGATAGCGATCAAACGGAAGCCTATAAATAGTAAAAAAAAAAAGTTCCGGTGTTAGTACGTTACCGAGTTATACGTGAGTGTATGTGTATGGAATATCATTAAAAAAATCCCACCCGCTCGAGGCGTGGCGGCGCGGGTCAGGTGCCGGGTTGACAAATGAGGGATGAACTTTACTCCAATTATACTCCTAAGCTATTACTAAGATATACATAGCTTCCGGTCAGTTTTAAATGACCTCGCTCTAAATCCCAATGACCCATTGGCGTCGTGAGTGCGAATTTCTTACGATTACGCGTATGGTGCGGATTTCTGGGCTAAGCCGTAGGATCTGCAGATTACCCCGGATATGCAATGTTCGTTTATTCTGATTTGCCGTTACTAGGAGATTCGGTTTAACTATCCCGGAATCCGACCCTATTTGACCGTTGTTTGCGTGAGCTTCGTGTACGGTTACGTACGTAGGTACAGTACTTAAGACTTGCGCGACAGAAGTTCAGACGCTGTTTCTATATATGTAATCATCTTTACCTGAGTACTATTTATTTTTAACAAAAAATATTTTGTAGAATAGATTGGAGTATAGCGTATATGATGATGATGTGGACTTCGATGATGATGTTGATGATGCTGATGTGCGTGATGTGGGCTTCTCTCACAGGTACAATGAAAAATAGAAAGTGGGAGAGAATAGTGTTAATAGTAGGTTGTATTACGATTACAATTGCCACGCTGAATGGCAACCCTGATTTCTTGGCCTAAATAATAATACTCCTAATTTGCGATTAAATAACTTTAATTTGCAGCCAAAATGAGTCTTTATCTAAGGTGTAAAAATAAAAAATCAAGGATAAAGTTATATAACTGTTGGTGAAGCGTTAAGTAGAACGTTAAGTAGAAGTGGACACAATAAGCAGAGATGTTATTGGATTTATCTCGCTCGCCGGCCGGCACTCCGAAGACCACAAAAGACACGACGATCTCTGCTATAAATCCCGTCTCGAGGTGCCTGCAGAGGTTTAGGAAGTCAAGGTACGTGGGCTCTTACATCTGCACATAGTGGTAGCAAACTGTTTTTGTTTTGTTCAAGGGTTCAGCAGAAATAATAATTCCGCGTTCCGCCATATTTAACTATGGTGTTGGTTTTGGCTATTTACACGCCACACCAACTATTTCAATTTGTAGGTAAATACAGTTTCTTACGGAAGATGGTAAACAATCCACGGAGTCTGCAGGGATTAAGAGATGGCTACGTTCGGGTCGCAGTAGCTACTTAATTAACCTTTATAGTTTATAGTAACAACTTCGTGAACAATCTCGAATGTACATCTAAGTAGAAATTCTATAAAAAATGTATACCTATTAAAAATCAGCCAAGAGCTAGTCGGCTCGCGCACGAAAGGTTCCGTACCATTATCTATAAGAACGGCAAAAGTAATCATGTCTGTTGTATGAGAGCCCCACTTAAATATTTTTTTATTCCGTTTTTTAGTATTTGTAGTTATAGCGGTAACAGAAATACATCATCTGTGAATATTTCAACTGTCTAACTATCACGGTTCATGAGATACAGCCTGGTGACAGACTGACAGATAGACATACGAACAGACAGCGGAGTCTTAGTAATAGGGCCCCGTTTTACCTTTTTGGGTACGGAACCCTAGATATGAGTAGCGTGTGTTATAAAAGTTCATTTTTGAAACAGAAGATAGTTACAATAGAATCTGAAATAAAGCCGTAAATAAAACAAAAAGTAGAACTCGCAAGTTGGTAGCTGGCAAATGCAGTGCCGCATTGCGTAGACGTAAATAAAGTGCATAGCGTTTGTAACTAGTCGTGAAGATGTTAAGTCTTTCTTATTAGACTGGGACCTCAATGAAACTCTGTGGTAACAAACTCACCTAGCATTTTATTAAACTGTGGGTGAAACAAAAGCTCGCATAATTAAACCTTACAACTCACATTTTAACGCTAACACCCATACTAATACTTAATTACTTACTTAAAACAGCTCTGTAATTTATTTTACTACAAGCCTTTATGTTCACTTACAATAAATTTTGTGCTTAAACAAGTCCAAAACAAACAAGTTATAATCAAAAAAATATGCTTGTGTGAAAAGTCATAAAACATCGCATTATAAAGACTTTGTTTTTTAGTTTTAGCCATTTTCAAATATTATGACTTGGCTACGAGCCTGTGGCATATGAAAAATGCGTAGCTTTGATCAATCAATATACTATGTTGGTATTTGCCGTGGTCTCGTGATATTCATACCAAGACCAATGGACCCACTACTGACTGTGACTGTTCACTTCGTTCAATAATAGATAGATAGATAGATAACGCTTTATTGTTACACAACAACAAGAAATAATTACAAAACAATACTTAAAGCTGAAGTGTTACAATGTGCGGTCTTATCGCTTATAGCGATCTCTTCCAGACAACCTTTGGATACAGAGGACTCAAAGAAACTGTAAGGGACGGTGGTGTTGTGTATAAAAAAACTAACCAGTATAAAATAATTATATTATATACAGACTACATAATCATAATAAAATAATAATATATAAGTACAAAATTGGTACTCGTACAAAGGTACAAAAAAAATACATATCATAATAAATTAAACAAATACATACAATATATAAATATATATTATACTATATTAAGTCTATACGTGAGTTAATAAATAAACAGTTTTAAACAGATAAACAGAACTTCCGAGTAGCAGACTGCAGTTACGTAGCTAAGTAGAATTTCTTGATGCTGTTTTTAAATATGTCAAGAGATTGCGCACGCCTTATTGATACCGGTAGAGAGTTCAGCAGACGTGCGGCTTCCAAAATATTATAGTCGTGAATTTTATTATGAAAGAAACTCAACATTTTGCAACAAAAGCTCTAAAAAAAAATCCCCTCACTTTCTTGTCGTATCTTCTGAGTAGGTAGTGCTTTTGATACATTGAAATTAATATAAAGCCTAAATTGAATATAGAGCTTTTAAAATTTGACAGTAAGTATGATAAACACAACAAAATATAAAATTCGACAGTGCGCAATGGTATGCTCGCACCTTCTGTTTTGATTATATCAAAGGAATGTTTTAGGGAAACGAGATAGGAAAAGAGTTTTTGATATACTATTTCAAATTCCTTTGATGTTGTTTTAAGCATGAAATTCTTTGTTATTTAGAATTGCGTAGTCGCGTTGCGTTGCATTATTTGCATTGCAAAACCACGCGAAGTGGAGAGAAAGGAGTAGGAAAGCGGACCCTGGCCGAAGCCGGGATTCATCACGCTAGGCAGAAGAGTCGCATTGCATTTTGAGGTAGGTCAGCTCATCAAATCAAATAACATTAATATAGGATTATGTCCAGTGTCCGGCTCGAAAAGTGCAATATACAAATAAATAACAAAAAGGATTGGCTCTCAAGCCACATTTATCACAGTGGCGTGAGCCATCATGTGGATAGTATCAAATAAATACTTGTCGATACCCGCGACTCAGAATTCGGTTTACAAGTATAGCTCTACCCCAAGGAACTGTCAGTTTTCGGGGATACAAAGTATCCTTTACTCTATACCTACACCTACACCTACACCTAAAATATCTTTATACCAAAATTTATTAATATCTAAATTTTTTTATTCCTAGCTACCTGTAGAGTTAGCAAATATGAGGTCATCTACCTCATTGGATACCGAAAGTCCTTTTTATCTCGTCATTTCTCGGCCTCAGGCCAGCCTTAACCATGTTCTGGCTTCAAATTGAGCAATATCGTTTGCAATTGAAGAAAGCATATCACCTCTTACTAATATAGTACTTACTAGCTGGCCCACCCCACAGCTTCGCACGAGGTTTTTTGTGGGGTTTTCGAAAAATTCTCCCTAAATGCACCTCTACACCCTTAGAAAAATATATTATTTACCTATTATATTTAATTTATATTATTCGTAAAACATACTGTGATACATTTCTAAATTACTAATATTAAAATACATCTAGACATATAAACAATAATATATAAACGTTTTCACATATTAAATGTTTGTTTGTATAAAAAGTTATTAATACAATTCAGGGAGTCACACTAAACCAGTTTTTAGAAATAGTTGCTCTAAGTGCGTTGGGAGGCGAGTTCAATAAATCGAATTCGGGTAAGTCATCCAATATATATGCAAAAGCATATATTGCAAATTTCACGTTTCCATCTTTAGTGGCTTAATCTGTTGTCTGTCAGTCAGTCAGAGAGTCAGCCGCGGAACTGTGTTATATGTATATACTAGCTGTAGCCTGTGACTTCGTACGCGTAGTGAAGTAACCTATCCTGTTCCCGACAATTTTCGATCCCACCCTAACCCTGCTCCTGCTCCCCGCTCCCGCTCCTATCCCGATCCCATCCTATTCCTATCCCGTTACCGACCCGCTCCTATCCCGTTACCGTCTCGCTCCGATCCCGTTACCATCACGCTAAAGAAGAAAGAGTAGATTCGCTTCCGTACTAGGCATCTATGGAAAGTCGTAGGAATAATTACGTTAGTCTAACCGTTGTATCCACCGCCACCGGCGCCAATCCAATGTCTCCAGATCATGATCTTACTTTTAAAGACTTTTCCACTTAGAGAATTTACTATGGCACCACAGCACATTAAGTCTTTATACTATGGTCTTACTATACTTTATTTCTTTAATAGTTCAACTTGATTATGATAGTTTTTAATTTCTTCGTTATTGACAATAAGATAAAGCTTCAACTCATCTTTTTGACTCGTCATAGTGTTAGGTATTTCATTCAGTAGGTAAGTAATTGGAAAAGCCAGGACGCGTGTTATGAATGTAATTTCTTGAGAATACCTACTGGGGAATAACTATCTAGGTTTTTTGACATAAACAACGTTAATTTCCTGTTCGTGTTATACCTCTTACCTCCTTTAGTGGCGTAGTTACAACAGGCCTAGGAATCCAGTGATTCATTATGTCTTCCAAAACAAACTATATTCCTTATGTAATCCTGTTTTTTGTTTGTTTGTCCTTCCTTCACTCGTGGTAGGTCTTTCGTATGCGGGAGGCCGTCGGGATACGAAAGACCCAGAATAACTTTAACTACTAAGTTATTCTGCCGACTAGCAGTAGTGCGCAAGCATTACTGTGTTCCGGTTTGAAGGGCATTGTAGCCAGCGAAATTACTGGGCATATGAGACTTAACATCTGATGTCTCGGGGTGATGAGCGCAATGCAGTGCTTTTTATGGTATTAAACGTTCTGGGTGGCACTGCAATAGGGGATCGGACAGTAATCTAAGAACAATCTAAAATGTAGTAAGAACGAATGTTAGTCGGATTCGAATGAACAGTCAATCAATATTTTTGTAAAATAATAATAATTTATATTTTTAAATCATTAATCTAATAATTATGAAATTTTTTTATCTGTTCCGAAACACCAGCACAGTGCATGACGTCATTTCAAAGTAAATACCGAGTGCGAAGCTTGTGTTTAATTTATATTTTTGCTTTTTATTTATATCAAAACGATGTTTTTCATGCCATGACGGACCTAAAGTTTTTAAACTTCACAAAAACGTATAAATCACTTTTCAAGTTTGCTTTCGTAGAGCTTCTCGTTTCGTTCGCCAGCGTGTGACGTCATACGTCTGAGGTGACCTTTTACGCGGCAATATTTGAAACATAACATTTAAACATAATTTTAGTGTACTTTTAGGACTTTATTTAATTAAAATGTTATTTTTCATGGCTATACAAATATATTATGGTTAATTTTAAACACTTACTGAAAAGTTGGCCGATCCTCTATTGTTATGAGCAAGCGTGTCCCTTACCATCAGACGAAAGGCTTGCTCGTCTCGTCACTAAGTTCCATAAAAAACATGTTTTTTGTTTGTTTGTCCTTCCTTCACGTCAAATGGGAGCATCGTAGAGCGCGATACTTTGTACAAAGACGTTTGGAAGGCTGAAGAGTGACAGGCGACTTTTGTACCGAAAAAGTGAACAGTTACCTACCTTACCTGATAACCTTAGGAATATCAGCCTCTGTGGTTAGTCAAGTTGGCTCAAATCTCATACACCACAGAGGTTGTGGGTTCGATTCCTGCAACGGGACAATTGTTTGTACACAGAAAAAAAGCGTAAGCATTGGGACCTCCATGGTTCCCTACATACAGGGAATCTTAGTTAGGGGCCAGGATCTATGCATGTGATCATTGGGCTTATTATTATAATAATTATTATATCTATAAATTGATATAAATCGAGTGCTACCCATACAGAACACAAGAACAAAGTGTCTTCCCCTTAATATAGACAATAAGAAAAGTGTTAATGGACACATTCTTAGTATTAGTTTATATATCAGTTTAAGTTAAATGTAAATTGCTTATTAGCCTAATTAATTGGCTAGATTGTAATAAAAATGGGGATCATAATGACTATGAAACCATATGAAGGAAAAAAAAAATCTATAAATCTTATTGTACCCGGACGATGGTACTGTGGGTCATACGGCGGTACGGACCTTTGCGAGATTTTCAACCGCCAAGCAGTAATGTGCAAATTTACTTACTTCCAATTTAAAGGGCACTGTTTTAAGCGAAATTACTGGGCATTATGAGACTTAAAGCAATTGTCTCAGGGTAACGAGCGCAGTGCGGTGTTGCGGGTGCAGTTTAGCAAAACAAGGTTCTAGGGTTATTTTAACTATGTACTCAGATTTGGCATTTTAATGTATCTAAATTGGGAGAAGGAGCTAGTCCTTGAAACACAGCGTCAAGCTACGTCGAGGGCTAGAGACTTCAATAATCAATTGTAACACTTACTGTATCAATAAATAACTGTTTATGTTTATGTTTATGTTTCATGTAGGTGACGCTGCAACTGTTATGGGCAGGCGTGTTTTAATCAGATAGATAGATAGATAAACACTTTATTGTTAAAAAACCTTAAATATAGGTACATAAAAAACAAGTATATTTCACAGTAATCAGCATAACAATAGGCGGTCTTATCACTCAAAGCGATCTCTTCCAGACAACCTTTGAACAGAAAGGACTAACATAATTTGGAAGGACGGTGGTTTTTCGAAAGAAATGATGAATCAGGTGAACCTCCTGCTAGTCTCGCTACTAAGTTAGTTAAATAAGAAAGTGACAGATTAAAAAAATAATCTAAAAACCACGTTTTAATGCATTGTCATCGGGTTGTGAGCTACCCTGAAAGTTTAAGTCGGATAGCTAATCGGGAAAAGCTCGAAATTTGATTTTGTTTGAGATTCCGCCCGGAACGACAAACAGACAGAAAAACAAGAAAGTGACGTAATAAAACCGTGGTAAAAAGGATGTCACAGGTTTAAGCTAGTATTATTGTAATAGTATAAATTCTTTTTTAACCTAATAGAACGATAAGCAAGGACAAACAGTTGCAGTACCACCCAGTAATTGTACAAAAAGGAAAAAAACATTTTCTCAAAACTTACTTTTAAGCTATTGCATAGTTTCTATCGCGGGCCTTAGCGTGGAGACCGAATCCAGAAATTCCGTAACGAAATTAACGTAACACTTCGAATGCTATGCAATAGCTTTACCGCGGCAGTCTCCGAGTGCCACACGTCTTTTTTTTTAATGATGAAACATTTCTGATAAGAAATAAGGTTAATTATATTTTTTTAACGAATCACATGTTTTAGGCTAACTGAATTTAATTTTCGAAATTACGAAAAGGTAGGTGTACCACTTACCTTGATCTAAAATTTTGCAACTTTTTTTGTATAGAGAATGTTCGTGTCTTATCTGAAAATAGTATTTTAGCAATTTATTATTAATATACCATACTAATATAACTTAACTATACAACGTGTTAATAAATTAACGCAAAACCTGAACATAGATTGACCAGAATCGGGAGTACAATCAATATCACTATTTATTTCCATAGGTTATATTTTTCAATTATTAACATTTTTATGATGGCTTGTCTGAATTTTCTCATGGCATACAAAGCGAATATTTGAATATTTGACTTTTCTTTAAAACAAAATACGCACGCACCTTTCAGTGAACCGTGGTTCTCGAGATTAATATTTGCAGACTTAAAAACATTTAGAATCTCTTAGGAATACAAAAACCCTAATATCTTTTGTATAATTTAACGTAATGAAATTACTTTTACTTTATGACTTTACAACATAAAAATAATCAATTGGGGTAATAATAATAATAATAATTAATGCTTTATTGTACACCAAACAAGAAATTAACAAGGTACACGAAATACTCTTACAGACTATAGTACAACGAGCGGACTTGTCGCTAAAAGCGATCTCGGGTGTCTCAGGTTTTGCGTTATTTCATTAACACGTTGTATATACAAAAAATATAATAAAATTATTCTAAAAGGCCTAAGGTGAACCATCGGGGAGACGGATCTGAGCAGCCGCTCAACTGCCGTCTCTCTCTAGATCTATGTGCTCCATCTTAGGCCACATCATCGCTTCACATCAGGCGAGATAGTGGCCAAACATAGATCTATTAGGCGTAAAAAAAAAAAGGTGGAGGGGAAAGTGCGATGGATGATGGATTATGGATTTAGATGGATGGAATATATTATTATTATGGATTATTAATTTAGTTCATTCGATAGCCACTTATTATATTAATAATATATACAGTTATACCTTAAAATGTAGTGATATCCCTGCCCCGTTTTATGAGTTAAAAACGATCTACAATAACACAATAATCAGTGCGAATTAGCTGGTAGCGTCAAATAGGTACACATATTTTGACAACAACGTCTATAACAATCGTGCCGACACAATTATGTCAATGTGATGTCAATCGACGTGTGCAATCGCAATGTCATGTAAGTGTGAATGAATGTAGGTTTTCACCTATACAAGTGTTAAAATTTCCACCCGCGCCGGTAGAACGCGCGTGTGTTGAGGCCCTTAGATGTGTTTCCATTTTCAGTCCGCGTTGTGAAAGCGACGGAGTCGCACAGTTCCCGACTCTTGCTAATCGACGGGACGTCTCGACACGAACTCTTTGCTTACTTTTAAATTAAAAGTAGCTGGTTTTAATATTCTCTTGTACGTTGTTAATAAACTTTATGTGGTTCCGTGAATGAATGTTATGTTCACGATTTGATTGCGGACTTGAAAAGTTTCTGAAGTTTGTGTTTACATCGCGATGGTTCAGGGTAAGTGTGTTATCATTAACCTTTGATGTACTTATCAGGAAGCTTATTGGATAATAAAGTTGGATATTAAATGTACACTGAGACATTTTATCGGTCACGGTTGTAATTTATTGTAGAATTCACTTTACATTATATATATTGTTATTATAATATAAAGTTATTTATATTATAACTATTTATATAACTATTGAACTTTTAATTACTTATTATATTATAATATATTATTATTGAAGTCATTGTTAATATATTATAATATATTTTCTAATTAATAATCATTTAATTTCGAAAAGTTACATCAAAAGAAATTATTCATTTACCAAATAATTATATTGCCTACCTACTAACTATTCTCGAATATTATAAAATAGAGTTCTATTTCAGACGCTTTTTTATATAAATTTATCTGTTATATTTGATATCAATATTTTATGCTAATATAAAAATGTCTGAATCCAGCGTGGTCATGAATTTTATAAGCAAATGATATCTTTTCAAACATCAAGGATTTCAATTAACAATACCTATTATAAATTTTATTGTTATTTATTTTATTTTTAAAAACCATATAAGTAAATGTAAATACTTTTAAAGGCTGATAATCCAAGGGGTTCTATGGTTGATCACTGGTACAATTTTTTTGTACTTTCATTAGCCGCCCCTTACAGCACAATAACGAATTTCCGATTCAATATTGAATCGCCGTTTTCTAATTTAACCATACCTCTACTATCTATTTGTGTTTTAGGTACTTACGATGCTTTCTGTATTGTTCAATTAAAAAAGAAATATACAATAGTATAATAATAATAATAAGCCGTTATTAATCTTTAACATTTATAAACAATTTACAGTAACATTCTAATTTTTAAAATAACAATATAAATTGAGTAGAAATTAATAGTAACAGCATTTATATATATACCTACGTATTATTTGTGAATGTATACGTATGATTTAAAATTTGCCCACGTCTTGTCGAAGTTGCAGGTGACAAAAGGGCTGGCTCATTCCTGGCTCAAAGATTAGCTTTAGCCATTCAACGCGGGAATGCAGCCAGCGTTCTTGGCACCTTGCCGCATGGTCACCACTTGTATAAAAATTTCTATTTGTACATAGTTTAATATCTTATTAATAGTTTCTTTTTTTGTGACAATTGTAAATATTTTCCTAATAAATCACTTACTCTCATTTGCAAAATCATCTTCGAATTATTTGTGTAATTATGTTTATGTAGGTATAATAGGTTTGTTTGTTTTTAGTTTTTTTTTCTTTTGTTAAAGACCCCTCACTGGGTAAAGGATGGTATAGGATACGTACTTTAATTTTGAATCTGAATAGTCTTTGAGTCAGTCAACGTCTAAACCTTCTTTGAAATAGAATAAAATATTTTTTTGTCAGAATTTCGGTTACAATATTGCAAGGTGACATAGCTATAGTTTTTCCAACAAAATTCGGCCTTTGCAGGCGTACAAATATTTAAACAGTTTTATTATCGGTCATAATTTTATTTATTTATTTCACATTAAATGTCAATACTTTGTTAATAAAGTAGGTCACGGTCAGATGAAACAAAGATGTAATAAAAGTATTAAAAGTGAAAAAACGTATATAAAAAAGCGTCAGAGAGTAGTGTATTGTCATCAAATTTGAAATCAAGTAATTAAATTTAGGCTTTATGCTTAGTTACCGTGAACAAGAACTTTCATCATAAAAACTCCAACCAACTTTACGATAGTAACATGTAACGTTTTACTATTTTATCTATACTCCGCTGCGAATGTAAACTGCGTAGGAAGTGCGGCACTACACTTACAATAAGTGTAGTTACTATTGAAGAGCCTATCGGACGTTTCCTGTCCTAGTATTCCGACAGGTTCAAACGCGGCCTTGGGTAAGCACTTGCATATTTGTTTTACATGGTTGTATTTTTTCGTGTATATGTAATACCAACTTTATATTTTTTGGAAGTGAGTAATGAGACGAGCAAGTAGTTCGCCTGCTGGTACACTATGCGTGCCCATAACAGTTGCAGTGCCACCTAGAACTTTAGATATCATAAAAAGCACTGCGTAGCACTGCATTGCGTTCATTACCCCGAGACATCAGATTAAATATATATAATACCAACAGAAGTATAAGTAGTAGTCAGTATTCTTTGGTAGTAGGTTATTGTAATATTTCCTATTTAAGGATAAACATTTCAAGATCAAAGTACATATTTATAAAGAAAACTACGCCCCTATTAATTAATTATCTAAACTCATACTAAATTATCACCGTTATTATTTTCCTGTAAACATTTTATCGCCATTAGCTAATGTTCCTCGAAACGTAGACACAGAATAAATGATAGGACGTGCCGTAGATCACGTTTATGGACTACAGACCAGGATTGATTAGTATCGCGGGCAGAAATAGACATTCTTTGCATAGGTTTCTGTTTGGAAGGCAGCTTGATAGTAAATCACACCTTGTCAGTTTTTGCATTTCTTTTCAGCACTCAAATGGGTAAACATATTTACCTTTTTTTCAAAGTCATGTTAACATAAGTTACAATTTTTAACATATTTTATTTGTATCATGTGTTTATGACCTTTAAAAGTGCACTTTTGTGCCTATTTAATAAATGATATTTGACTTTGACTTTGGATAGAGAACGCCGACTGAAAAATTTAGTACCTATTGGCATAGGAATACATAATCATCATCATAGGCCTGTTCCATCTAAAGAGAGCTGATTTAATCAGCGTCCGGAGTAACAATGATTGAACGGCACTTCCGCCCATGACTCAAAAGGCCGACACGGTGATAACAGATCCGGAATAAGTAATAACACTAGTGTTATTATCTATTCTTATATGCCATAGAAATATAGTCTATTTTATTTGTAAAACATATACCTATTGATATTTCTAAATGTGTAATTTCTAAATTGAGAGAAGCTGCTATTTTGTGAATTTGTCTGTGGTATATAAACGCAATTTACCGTAACATCTCCCGGCAGGATTCCCGGATTGCCCGAATTAAATTAATTATGTCCGCAGGCCAGTTTCCACCCGATCAATAAACGTTAACGGTACATGCTTGGCCCGAACGACACAGCTTTCATTTATTTATTTATTTATCCTTAAGCAAAAAACAGTTTGTACATGATGATGAGGACTTAGCATTAAGTCCTCATCATCATAGGATAGCATTTTCTACCAGTCATCCAGGACGTGCAAGAAAGAATGGTAGCGGTGCAGTAAAGTGTGTAATGGGAAATAGTAAACCACATAAACCTAATATATTCCTATTGCAAGCCTAATAATAAAATATATACTTAAATATTTACATAATAAATATATAATTTAATATTTACATAATAAATATATAATTTAATATTTACATAATAAATATATACTTAAATCATGACATAAATAAAAAAACATATACCAGCAATAATAAATGACTACGTCAATGGGTTAGGATACATACACTCGAGAGCAATGAATCCGGGTCACTTAAAGAATCCTAAAAATCTCGGAAACTAAAAATGCTAGGTTAATGCAATAAATTGTATTTAATAGACAAGGTAATACTCCTTAAATGAAGGTATTAAAACTTCTTAGTTATTGTAAAGTTATATCATAAAAAAATCAAATTTGAAAAAGGGCCACTTTCGAAGATGGAACTACGAAATTACAGCATTTGGTTTTGCTTTTGTTTGTAATCTGTCATTTATGTGGGTACATAAACCATGTTGATAGTGCTCTATATTCATTATTCAAGCTGAAATTATGTCGCTTACGCCTGAAGAATGCACCAGAATACTTACAATGCTGGAAACCGGCCGGAGTCAGCGCGATACAGCCAGGACTGTCGGTGTGTCGCTGTCAACAGTACAAAGAGTTCTCCGACGTTACGAAGAAACTGGTTCTAACCTACGCAGACCAGGAACGGGCAGAACCAGGTGTACCACAGCACGAGAAGACCGATACTTGGTGAACACCATGCTTCGAAATCGCTTTCTCACAGGAACTGAACTCACCAATCAGTTTCGACGCCTCGGAGGAAGTAACCCAAGTGCATGGACAGTAAGACGTCGGCTTGCTGAATCTAACTTAAAACCCCTTAGACCTGCAAACGGCCCTAAACTGGAGCGTGGGCATCGTATTTCGAGACTAAGATATGCCCAGAGCCACGTAAATTGGAGTATTGAAGATTGGTCAAAAGTTATGTTCTCCGACGAATCAAAATTTATGCTCTACAAGCACGATGGAAGACACAGAGTGTATCGAAGACCAGGGGAAAGATTCAAGCAAGCATGCATCGAAGAAAAAGTAGCCTACGGTGGTGGGTCTGTACTTGTGTGGGCCGGAATTTCTTCTGAAAGTCGCACAGAGCTGGTGATCATAGAAAACGGCTCTTTAACTAGCGTAAGATATGTGGAAGAAATCCTCAATGATCACGTTGGTCCATTTATGGTCAATTTAGGTGAGGATGCTATATTTATGCATGACAATGCCCGACCTCATACAGGTAGGATTGTGAATGACTACCTTCAAGAGATGAACATTACTCGTATGGAGTGGCCAGCGCGCAGCCCGGATATCAACCCGATCGAGCATGCTTGGGACGAGCTAGGCAGATGCGTAAAACAACGAAACCCTCCCCCAATCACGCTTCGTGAGCTCAAAATTGCTCTCACAGAGGAATGGGAGAATATTCCCCAAAATCGTATAAGGAACTTGGTGTACAGCATGCCAAACCGCGTAAACGCAGTAATGGAAGCACGAGGAGGCAATACGAAGTATTAAAATTCAAGAAAATCGTAATAAAGTTCAAAAATTTCATGTTTCCTATTTTTGTTTTAAGGAGAGATCAGCAGTTTTTTTCTTTATGTAATTTTGTGTTAATAAAATGTATGGTGACTCATATTTTTTTTACTTTCATTTAAGGAGTATTACATTGTCTATTAAATACAATTTATTGCATTAACCTATCATTTTTAGTTTCCGAGATTTTTAACATTCTTTAAGTGACCCGGATTCATTGCTCTCGAGTGTAGATCTAGTAGCAGGGAGGAGAAGAGGAACTGAAAGAACGAAACGTTTTAGGGGTTGCAATCTATCTGGTACACCTTTTTGATGAAATGTTCACGAGTTTGTCGCTTGAATGCTTCTTTAGAGGTCGCTTTTTTGATACTCAACGGTAATCCATTCCACAGTTTTACAGCAACAATGGTGAAAGAGTTGTCACGAAAAGATGTTTGGTGTGAAGGGGTACAGAGAAGTAAATTACTGGAGGTTCTCAGTTGGCGCTCATGATTGCTTTCCTGCTACTGAATTTCGTAGTTAACTGATCCAGCGGTTTAACATATTCTTTATACCGCGGAGAGCAGAGTGAGCATACACGCGAGCTACGGTTGTTACCATATTATTACTATTATAAAATGTTGTACGCCTAGTTAATTAAATATTTAATACCAAGGTTCGGCACCAAAGTCGATCAATCGCAGACAGACTTAGAGTCTGGATTGGAAAATGAATGAACCTTCAACTTGAATTAGACTGGAAGCAATCAATGCTTTTGTCAAAAAATATTTCAATTAAGAACTAACCTAAGAAAATCATTTGCAGGTCAAATTGATTTATTAAAAATAGGTATGTTAATTTTTAATTTTATTATAAACTAGTAATAATAAATGGTTAACTTTAAATATTTAATAAAACGGCTAGGACTCACGTAGTTTGTCAAATTAGTCGACCTAGGTTTCAAACATATCCGATGCTCTTCTTCAGGGCGAGCATACGCTGCGAGATCGCGGCGACCATACTCGATTAAATATTTATAATGAATCAAACTCACGAAAACTTTCATACTAAAATAAATGGTTAAGTTCATGTGACACCTATCTGTTTTATGTTTTACTTGTCTAGAACTATTTGGAAGGTTTTCCTGGAACACATAAGTTATCCTAACGCGTTACCAAAACAAAGTAAAATAATAGTTTATTTCGATTAAGCATTATACTCAGAGGAGATTCCGATGGCGATATTATTTGCATCGCTCCCGACACGTGTCCCAATAAACTTACGGCTATAAGTTTATAACTGATTCACTTTGAGATCACGTGCCTGAAGAGTCTGAGCTTGACGTAAGCATCTGTATCTATAGTGACCATTACGTAGCATATTTCCTTGAAAAGTCCGAGACAAGAAAGTAAGATACAATCTTTTACTTGCCTACAAAAAATATAATACAATACAATACAATACAATAATACTTTATTGATCACCAAAACAGGAAACAGAAGTTTATAGTTACAAATAATAGTGGTAGAACAATGGGCGGCCTTATCGCTATCTGCAATTTCTTACAGGCAACCTTTGGATGGACAGGAATAAAATGGTAAAAAATTTGCGGTCAGTTGGTGTATGAAGTAATATAAAAGATATAATTTAGTAAATACGAAACTTCAAAAATATAATAGTATAGACATAATAATATATACAAACAAAATAATACATACATATATATAAAATACGATAAATATTATAATTTATTTAATTCAGGTAATAATAACATAGTACTTAGAAGTAAACGCATCAGATTTGTTATTGTCATTATAATATAAATACCTTACAGACTAACATACATATATTTTATAAAATTCATAAGAAACTCTGTTATTGAGCACGTAATACCGTCGCGCCGCTCTGGAGACTGGTGGTGTCTCGTAGCCTGCCTCTGAATTTGCTGTAAAGTACGCCCATAGGCCAAAAGTCCTCCTTATTGAATTTTCCAAGGTCGTGTGCAGGAACTCGCACAATAAACTATGTGAAATTGACGTTGTGGCGGGACTGTATGGGCACCACCCTCAACATCAGTTTCGTCTTCACTGAGATAATACTGAACCAGGAAGCCTAAATGCCTGAGTAGGAGTTTCTACGATTATGTAGAAGCTAAGCTGCATTTAATTTTCTCGAATAGTCATCAAGACGCAGACTGTTATTAGCTTCAAAAATGAAATGTAATAAAGATATCGTTTATCCTAATCTAGACTATTTGCATCGCGTCAGCCGTCACGTGTCCCAATAAAGTTACGGGCAATAAGTCTCCTGATTCCATTCAGAGCACGTCTATGCCTGAGTAAAGCGTCTAGGGACGATATTAGGTAGCACGCCTTTAAGAAACTTATAAAGTAGAGTCATTGTAAGCTTGCCGAAGTTTCATATGATTATGAACCTTCCATTTAAAGGAAATTTCTTTTATCACTGTTTTATCGAAACTATGGTGTCATACGGTGTGAGTCATAATTCATATCACATTTCAGGCAAATTTCAATAACGGGTCACCCCCAGCTCAGTAGCGAAACTATCTACTATCGCGTCGACATTGGAAAAATATTATTTTCATGATACGGAAATGCAGAAAAATCACAGTGAGAGATAAATCTATTTTGTGTTGAGTCCCTATAGAAGATCTTTACAATGCATTCACGTGTGTGTATAGTACCTACGTAGGTACATATATCGTTTGCAATTGAAGTGTCATTGTTAGCCTGGAGAAGCTAACCTATTCAATAAAGAATAATATATAATAAAACTGAACTGGATGTCCATCGGTTGAGTATTTTAAAAGTACGACGAATCACATCTCAATATTATAAATGCGAAAGTTTGTAAATTAGTTTGTAAGTGAGTTTGTTACCACTTCACGCCGCAACGGCTAAAGGGATTTGTGTGAAATTCGGAATGGAGTTAGCTTATGTACACATAGGATACTTTTTATTTTCCGAAACCGCAAGTGATACCGCAGGGTGCAGCTAGTGTACAATAAAATTATGTTATTAGTTGCTATTATATCAAACTAACGATGATGACGCTGCGACGAGCGCCCCGAAGTGTGTCTGTTCTTTCTAATAGTACCTAAATTTATCCGCATTCCTCTGAGCTGGTCGTTTGCCTGATGGTAAGCAATACGCCAGCCCATAACAATAACAGCACCACCCGAATTTTGTTTTGCAAAATCTTGCGCGGCACTGCACTGCGCTCGTCACCCTGAGAAAATTAGCTGTTGAGTCTCATAATGCCCAGTAATTTCGCTGGCTACAATGCCCTTCAAACCGGAACACAGTAATGGTTGCGTACTACAGCTTGGCGGCTTGGCGGTGGCATTAGCATTATTGATAGTAGAAGAAATGATAATCAATATTAATCGTTGCTCATATATACATAGGTAACATGGCCTCTAAGATTGCTTGTTTCTTTTATGATGATGAAGTAGCCTTTGACAACAACTTACCTGATTTTAGTAGTTGCAGCCTAAGTTGGACCACATTTACCCATGAGGTTCCTATTCAGTATTCACTCTTGTCTTAAAGAGCCCCAGATTATAGATAGAAAGACACAAGGAACTGTATTTCGGATTCAAGAATTTTGGTCACAACATTCGGACACGAAACAAATATTATAAATATAATATTACATAATATTAAAAAAAATATATAGAAAATACCTATACATATATATATTATAATTTTTGGCCGGTACGGGCATCAAACCCGCAACTTTGGTGATGCTGCAATTTAAAGTTTGTCCGATACCAAATACACGTTAAGACGTTTTAATATGCGGGTGTCATTAATATCCTTTATTGCCCGCGTTACTTCCAGTCTTACGACTGGAACAGTAATACGGGTACAATCATTTACGTAAATTACACATCAACATACAATGTAATATTAGTTTTTAGTCTTTTAAAAAAATAGCCCTGAGTGACACCGTGCTTCTTCCATTTGCAAAACTCACTGTACACAACACACATTGGCATTGGCAGAACATATTTTATTAAAAATATAAATATGTCGGATGTCGGAAGCTAAGCGGTGAGGAAAGAGCGATAGATTTAGCTAGGTATTTTTACCTGAAAGTATTTTTTGTATTATATATTATAGTATTTTTATTGACCTATGGTTATGCTCGTATGCAAGTTATAAAAATGCATATAAGTGAAAGAGAAAGAAAAAAATATATTTGACAACCACAAAATTATACAACTAATATGAAGAAAAGAAAAGCGAAAATTAAAGAATACGGTTTCAGAAACATATTTAGCAAAAAGACAAAAATCAAAGGCGCAAATGCATTTTGTCTCAGCACAAATTTTAATTGACACCTGACACTCGTTTTCACCAAAATCCCAAGGCGTGCGACTATTTATGACTTCAAATTTAAAAAGAAAAAGGAAAGTTAAAGCTGATGTACAAAAATTCTTGTATCAACACAAGAGTCGTTATAGCTTTGCATTATATTCATAGAAAGAGTTTGAAATTTGTTCGAGAACACAATTGACAACATTTTAAGTATTCCGATCGAGATGCCCTTTAGAAGTTTAAGTTGGAGCTTCAGCGCCGTTCTACTTCCAACACCAAACTTATTTCAGCATTCTAAAGCATGATGTCCACTGTCAGGTAAGCTATGCTACTCTTCGTTTATTCCCATCTACCCCCTTCGGGCTTACCACCGGGGTGGCGCCGGGCAGTCACTAGTGCCGTTTACTACCCCGGTGGTCAATGGCACTTATTTAGTGTCATCAACCCCTTCATAATTATAGTAAGGTGGTAAACTCTCATTACGAACTGGACATTATCAATAGAAATTTATATAAAACATCGCTAGATATCACAGCAGTGAAAATTAGGTAAAATAATGGCACATATATATAACTTTTATTTAAATTAGTAAATAATTATTAAAACTTCGTTCGTCTTTATAAATTACTACTAGCTATGCCCCGCGGTTTTACACGCGTAGTTCCCGTTCCCTTGGGATTACCAGGGCTACAAGTAGCCTATCTTCTCTTAGTTCGGCTGAAATGTTGAAGAAGCACCGGATATGCGCGCAAGTTGGGTACTAAACAAGGTACTAAATCAAACTTTCTCTTACTGCTGAAAATATTGTTATGCGTAAAACATGCGCGTTAAAAAGTACACTAACATCTTAGGAAAACATCGTGAGGGAACCGGCATGTCCAAGATATGATTACAAATGCGACATTCTCCTACCTGCACTGGATCAGCGTGGTGGGTGGCCCATACTGTCTCTATGAGCGAAGGCCTGTGTCCCAGCGGTGGAACGTGATGGGCTGATGATAACGATGATTTTGTTGATGAACACCTCGATCAGCTTATCTTTTACAATAAATAGATACGTGGCTTAGCAGCCTATGGATTCAGCTCTTAAAGTCTGAGAATAAAGTTGACCCAATATGGTAAGTGCGGGCGCTGTAACTCTGTTAGCAATTCGGCATTTATCTATAACGGTTGTAAAATTTTATCCTGTGGGGAATTATGAAGACTTGAGTTGCTAGAAAAGTACGAAACAGCATAAAATATACGTATATCATATTTAGAATGATGAAAAGTGGCGTGTGGTTCTGGGAAAACAACAATGTGAACTTAACTTTGGGATTGACTTAACTGAGTGATGGTACCAATTTGCGCAGCTGCGCATACAGCACGCACCACAACAACACCACATCGTAGCGACAAAAAGTGGGCAAGCAGTGGTTACTTGTATTCACAAGTAACCACAAGAGACTATTCAGTCTCTTCTGCAGCTTTTGCAGTTGCGATGTGATATGAATTTTATTTTAATGAATACTGAAATCCATTACAATTTCTAGCTTCTTGGTTAACACATTTTTGGATGAACAATAATATAAGAAATTATTTTAGATCTGACCTTTTACTTGGTTCACTTTGGCTATACAGACGTGATTGCTTATAAAACTAGTGTTTTTCAGTTCAGTTCTGTGGAATTTAATTTGCTTTGAATGTGAGCATGTTTTTCATGCTCGGCTTAAGCATTTTAATGGGTGACATGTTCTTTCTAAATTAACCTATAACTGTTAACCGTTATAATATGCTACATCTTAGATAGGTACTAACCTACATCTTCGTACCGGCTATAAAGCAATCCTATAAGCAATTTATTCAGTAGATAATTAATTATTTATCAAAAATAAATCGACTTCTTATCTGATGAAGGTCGAATAAAGGCTGAAATTTAGCTGGGTGGACATCTCTTAGGATAAATCCAAACTTTTCATTTCGTCTGGTTTCACATTTAGGCATCTTTATACAGAATAGTTTAACCCAACTGAGGTATTTGCAACGGGCAGGATTAAATAAACTTGACTTAGCCTTTCAGAAATGATAACCGGTTTAGTCCTCTCTTGAACGAATTAGTTTGTTTTTCTCTTTAAGTAAGTAGTAATATTTATGTAAATTAATAATTTCTTCCTTAGACATCTAATGCTTAGATCATCAACAACGGAATATATAAAGCAAGTCACGAAATTATTAGCCACCAAACTTCAGTGTTGCCAACTTTGGTCCGTAAAATTAATTAAAAGGGTGTTGTCCCTTGTTGGCGATGTTATTTAATATTTATGGGGCACCCACACCACCTGGTCGATAATACGGAAATATGGAAGTTGGTAAGTAATAATAAGCGGGTTAAAGGCTCGGTCACATGAAGGGCGTTTTATCGCCGCGCCTTAACCAAATTCGTTCGTGTCGATGTCGGCGTGGTTACTGTCTCCGACTAACTTGTTACACAAAGCGTTTCCTCTCGTCAATTAAATTTGCAGCGAGTACTCGCTTCTTACGACCGAGGCTTAAGAATGAAACAGATATTCGGTTGCGAAAGAGGGTGTCAGTAAGCAACGCCCAGCGTCGTCTTGGGAGTACTTTCTTAACTTAACAAACTTCTATTAGGCGTTGCCTCCACGAGCTGTCGCGGTTATTCCACGTACCTACTTTACTAAGAAAATTAGAGGCATTAATAACGTTGACATGGACCAAATATACATCCATGGTGCAATATATAAAAAAGACTGACCTGACTGACTTATGGTCCTAAACGCGTCGCCAAGCAATGATTAGTGAACAATAGCGGTCACATTGCGCCTACGCCAATGTGCTCCCAAACGTGGTCACACTCACACTCTAATGGAGCAGATTCTACACGACAATACAGAGTTCTATTCAGTAATCTTGATAAGTGATCTCTTTAAACTGTTAGTATGATTGAATCAGAGATCACTTCAGCTTCTGTCTCAATAAAGATATAACCGACTCTCTCCCGTGGTATCATTTATTTAGTAGTTAGATTATAGTAGTAGGTACCTATTGTAGGTAGGTGCATTAGTCATAAGAGGCAGTAGGTACTTTTCTGTGCTTAGCTCGTTACTCGAAATATTTTATATAATATACTGATATAGGTGGGTTGGTTCTATATACATGCATTGTAACAAAATACGGAAGCTGAGTTCGGGCTCTTCTTTTGTCTTGGCTTAAAAGCTTCCGACACTTCAATAACATAATTGAACGACATTTGTTTGACTCAGTGTACTGAAGGACCAACTAATTACAAGTGAAAATCTTTCTCATCTACCCTATCTTTACCCAGTCGGGTCATATTTAGTCCAATTTTATTTAATACTTAATTACGCACTGTTCCTTGTTCCTTACCTTTTTATGAATTTTGGTCACCACGGATGTCGATATCAGATTTAACAAGTCTTATGTAAGTCTGATCAAGGCAACTTGAGTCACAACTTGCAGTGATCATACCCACACAGTCAGTGGTCCCACTAGATGGGCAAGGGCCGGTCGCACTCTCATATTGGGTCTGGCCTATTTAACTGCAAAAATAGCGTCAGAAGAAAGAATGACTATACCAGCGTACATACATTTTCAAGACACCGAACTCGAAACTAAGTTAGCTCATATTTATAGCAAACGTTTCCCGTTATCCCCTTAAAATACTATTGGCAAAAATAAAGTCAGAAGTTTATTTCTGCGACAATGCATTTGCTCGGAAGTAGAAACACTCCGTAAACACCCCTGATGTGATTTGAAAGCTTTCACCTATAAAAACGGGCACAAACGAAAACATAGGAAAACTCTGCTGGATTATCTTCTCTAGAAACCATCTCAATCCTCGAGCCTACTATGAACTCGAATAATTTTCTTACAGAACAAAAAATCTCAGTTAACTCACGGAAATAAAGTTAAACTCTGATTTCAAGTTGGCGCAAATGGCACTTAGTAAATTACAGAATATCAATAAATTAAAACGTTACAATATTTTATCTTGTTAGATTTTTTTTAATGCTTGTTACTTCAGAAATCCGTCGTGATTTATGTAATAATAATGTACTTGAATTAACTTTACACTTTTCAACATAAAAACAAAGAAAATGAAAGGCTAAATAATATAAAACCTAAAGAAAACTAAACTAAAAGATATTAAATACTATGTACATGCGGGTATCGGTTGAGCCAACTGAATGGCCTACAGATAATTCAACCGATACCCGTCGTCCGGCGACGTGCGCAAAATGCTGGCGGCGTTGCCTCGCTGAATAATGAGGCTGATTCTTTGGGCAAAATACACGTCAGCATTTTGGTCACGTGTGGACTCCACCGGCCGCCCCGCCAAATACTTATAAATTTCCTTAAGTTAGATTTTTATATTAGAAATCGTATAAAACTATGTTGTTAGGTCTAGAATCTATTACAAGTTTTAGCATTTTTCATTTTATCAACTATTTTAGAAGGTCTTGCAAAAATGATAATATATTTTCCCGAAAAGTTTGGTATGATAATTTTTTTGGTAATAAATATTCTATGTGCTAGTGAAAACAGAATTGAAATCCATCGATCTAAGTTCAAGCCGAGGTATATAGTTTTTTCCACCCTCCATAAATGACAAGGACCAATGTGCGCCGTTTTTAATTTGATAGATTTTTTATTGTTGTATGTCCTGTCCATAGGACGTGAAGAGCTAGGTGGTGGAAATGATTTAGGTCACGCGGTGAGTGTGTAAGGAACATTATACTTGACTATACATCACGCTTGTTGACTCTTTATACTGATTCAGATGTCATAAAATGTGTTACTATTCTTTGGAAGCAATAGACATGCTCTTAGTATTATACCTAATATAACTAGTTGCACCCCACGGTTTCACTCGTGGTTTCCCGGGATAAAAAGTAACCTATACAATACAATACATTACAATACAATAACCAAATTAAATATACACAATTATAAAAAACAAATATACACAAAATTTATCGTAGTTTTGACGTGACGAGCCTATGTGTTATTTCAGGGCATAAGCTATCTTCAATCCGAATTTCCGTCAAGCCCGTTGAGCTGTTACAGCGTAAAGAAGTATCAATCCCTTTTTTTTAATGTATCTGGATGACGAGACGAGGTGGTCGTTTGCCTGATGATAAGCAATACACCAGCCCATAACAATGACAGCACCATCCAGAACTTTGTTTTGGTAAATCCTGCGCAGCGCTGCACTGCGCTCGTCACCCTGAGACAATTAGCTGTTGAGCAATAACTTACATATGGTCAGAGGGAGGTGATTTCCTATTACACCGACCTCTGATCACAAATAATCTGTAAATACCAGCAAGAAAATAACTTTCGCATTTATAATATTATTGTGGTTATGTTTATAAGCGTTATTATTTCGGTTTGAATGGCGCTCTCGTCAAAATTACTGGGAATTTGAGTCTCTGAGACACTCATAGAAAACAAGCCGTAAACGTTACTATCATTCACAAACCTCTCTCGTAATATATAATGACCTAGGTAAGACAAAAGGTAACGTACTCGTTTATCAATAAAACGCAATGTAGCAAAATTGAATGGAAAATTCTTCGATGGAAAGCTCACTCAAGTGAACAATTGATAACAAAAAACCAATACGTTACAGAAAGTCAATGGTCGTTCACGAGTTCTGCGTCTTGAGATCCGGAATTTAGAGGCTGTTGAATTTCAAAAGAATATTACATTTTCACAATTGTATGGTTTTGAGGTTTTCGTTTTATTAAATAATTCAGAACTCTCAAAAGGTGAATGCTGAGTTGGAGGAGTTCTTAACAACATTGTATTTGAAGTATACTCGTACTTAACAAAACTTACAAAGGAAAATAAACTGACTTCCGAAAATTACAAATTAATTATTATCGTGTTTAAAATGAATATTTTCTTAAATAGGTATGTGCCAAGCCAAATTATACCGTATTAACTATAGCTTCCCCCACAAATGACGGAAGGTTTTGAATTTATAACCTTTCCTACCCGGCGAGGATTTACAAACCACCTGGACAAAGCAATTTGGCGATAAAGGACAGTAAAGTTAGACCGTAAACTTCAGTTAAAGCTGTCATTGGCCTCAGAAACTTCCAAATTAAGAGGCAGCAATAAAACTTCGCTTCGTTTAAATCCTTCAACTACTAAAATATATTAAACTGCTATCTACAGAATTTTATTGTCTTTTGTTCATTGTAGTTATAAAATATATCTAGCTAGCTTTTAAAATATTGTATACCTATTCAATTGATAAAATAATTTGTACCTAATGTTATTAGTGAAGGAAAAGATTGCTATTTTTCATTAGTTTCATTAGCATGCGAAATTTGTTAGTACTATGCTATGTGCTATTGCGATGCTAATAGCTAATATGAAATTTTGCAGTTGTGAATTCACAAATAGATACGTGCTAAATTTCATTATTACTTAACATGTATTTATTCAAAAATGGAAATAAACGATTAGTCATGGATCCTTCGTGTCTGGCCTCAAATTAAAGTGCTCGATCAGTAACAACATCATACAATGAAACATCACACAAAATTAATTTAAAAATCTATCTTAAAAATCGCGCAGAGAAGGCGCGTGGGGGACCAAGACACTTTTAGTCAATTCGCAATCGCAACAGTATTAGCATTAGCCGACCACCGCCGCCGCAGTTCGTATTCATGTGGAAATAAAGATGTACGCGTGCTGCACTGCTGCCGTACGACGCGTGCTTAGCGATGAATTTATGAAATTAGCATTCATCGAATTTCTTAACTACAATTAATTTGATTAAAGCTAATATAAACTTAGCAGCTTATTAATGCTGTAAATGCTAATTAATCCATCATTAGTACCTATTACTACCTATTTCTTAATAAAAAGCCTTGAATCACTAATTCTAGACAAAGCCAGAAATACAGTTTAATACTAGTTCTTAATTGGTTTGAAGACTACTTAACTGACCGAGAACAAAGGGTTAGAGTCAATGATCATGAGAGTGACGTTGGATTCAGTAGATTTGGAGTCCCACAAGGCAGCACGTTAGGACCATCTCTTTTTCTCATATACATCAATGAGCTCTGTAAAACACGTCTGCCGGGAATGGAACTCCTCATGTTTGCTGATGACACAGTCCTTCTCTTCCATGATAAGTCTTGGCAAACGGTTGCTACATTGGCTGAAACAGGTCTTTCTAGAGTCACCTCCTGGCTTGAAGACAGCCTTTTGTCTCTTAACACCAGTAAGACTAAATATATCTGCTTTAGTAAGACAGCTGCAGCAGGTCCAGCCTCTGACTTCCAACTGACAATTCATACATACCCATGCAATCGTCAAAAAATGAATATGGGCAGTGCCTGCGCCTGTGAGCAATTAGTTAGAGTAGATAATCTTAAATATTTGGGAGTTATCGTGGATTCGAAATTAAATTGGAAATCTCACATAACTACACTAACAGGAAGAATTAGGAAACTTATTTATATATTTAAAAACCTGCGAACTGTTGCTGACTTAAAACTACTAATACAAACGTACAAAGCTCTTTGTGAATGTATCATCAACTACTGCATCTGTGTCTGGGGAAATGCTGCAAAAACATATCTAATTAATGTAGAACGAGCACAAAGGGCAGTATTAAAAGTTTTAATGTACTTACCCTACAGACATCCCACTTCAGAAGTCTACAATAAAGCTCAGGTACTATCTGTAAGGAAACTGTACATATATCAGGTCTTAAGACGTTATCACACAAATATAGTGCCACACTTACCTGTATCCAACAAACGCGTTGACCGATGCCCAGTGCCGCGTGCTCGCAGTAAATTTGCTCAAAGACACTTTGATTACGCAGCACCGCACCTGTACAACAAGCTTATTAAATTAAATAGCGAAAGTAATGTTAAGGAATATACAAACAACAAAATAAAGAAATACATACTTACATGGCTCAGCAATCTGGACTACGACAATGTGGAAGACTTATTATTTAATTATTGAATATCGCACACACTCACCGCTACCACACACATATACGAATACACAAATCACACATACACTAACACACCCTCACATACCATCACACACACACACCATCACACACACACCCTCACACACACACCCTCACACACATCCTCATACACACATACATATTCAACACCCACAACCACACACTCACATACACTTAGCATGTTTTATTATTTTTTTTCTTAATTTTCTCTTTGTCTATTTAACTATGTATTCATTTTTGGCATTTTTATATATCTAAATTGGGAGAAGGAGCTAGTCCTTGAAACACAGCGTCAAGCTACGTCGAGGGCTAGAGACTTCAATCATAATTTGTAACACTTACTATGTCAATAAATAAATTTTTATGTTTTTTTTTATGTTTTAGTTCGGGAGCGGGACCCTATGGTTTCATACAAATTTGTTTTACGGTAATTAGTCAATTAATGATTAATTATGATAATTATGATTTCATATTAATAAATAATTGTGATTTCAGCGCCATCCCGTCGCCTGTCGCCTACTGTTTCTATTAACGAGTTGTTAAATTAAATAGATATACTTTCTAAAGCATGCAAATATGTAAAAAGCTTTTGGCGTTTCGGTGCGTGTAATGATTTATTGAAAACTCTACCGGAAGCGCAAACCACAGACGAAGCTTTGGGAAGGAAAACTTTTAAACGACTTTTAGCCTGGTTTGCTGAATAAGTTTTTGGTTTGATCTTTCTTCAGCAATTTGGGTTAAGTAATTTTGGATTTAAAGAACCAATTTTATCAATCACATCGAGCCTTTGATGTTCTTTTAGAAAAGTTAGACGTTGTTTGTATTCCAAGCGCGGTGTAGAGACTAATGTGGCTTCGGGAACTCTGTTGGAAAGGCTCTTACCTTCACAACCTGACCTTAGTACATGTACAGGAATAGGTACCTACCTATTGTTGCGAAAGCTGTCTAGCAACAATACGTGCCGTAACGTCTAGATTCTTTAAGGTTAGTGTAAAAACGTAGTACCTACTATTATTTTTTCTATGGTAGTTTAGTTTCGTATATAGCTTCTAGTTATTTTTGTCTGACATTTCATTTGTTCGTCAAATATGATTTCTTTAGAGATTATTCTTTTGAGCAGAATATATGTGTGAGATGTGCAAGATATAATATTATGTATACCTATTTGATACGACACAAAATTTAAGCAACTTTAACAGACTAGAAGTATTACGATAACGAACTACGAGTAACGTACATATTTACATCTTATTAAATCAAGTTTAAATACAACTACGTTCGGAGTTTTGCATGGCGTCATTTTAATTCGCTTTGAGAGTTTATGCCTTTCTCGCGCCAGTGTCAAAGGCGCTATTTGAAATATGAGTAAGAGAGAGCTGCTAGATGTTTTTAGACTTCATAACACAAAAAGAAGTATAGGTACAGTTTACAGGAGAAATGCAACTAACATAATCAACATAGCAAGACTTACCATTTTTATGGATGTGATGGATGAGACGTGCAAGTCTTTCGCCTGATGGTAAGCGCCACGCCTGCCTATAACAATTGCAAGTCCAGAACTTTTAATACCATAAAAAGCACTACGTAGGACTGCATTGTTATCATCACACCGAGACATCAGATATTAAGTCTAAAATATGCCCAGTAACCTTCTCTGTAAACAAGTAAGCACTTTACGTGCTTACAGTAATCCCATAATAACCTTGGGTCGGCGTAGGTAATTAGAAAGAAAGAAAGAAAGAAATAATTTATTTTTGACAAGACTGCACACAACAAACAATAGTACATACACAAGTGTAGGAGAACAAAATAAGACAAATTAAGAAGACCAAGACAAACAATTACAGCATGTGTATGGAGACCGCTGCCGTGTACAGTGCAGCCAAAAAAGGTCTGTGCTCAGCATAATGTTGTGAAGAATCCACAACGCTTGTTTTCAGCACAGGCCCTTGGTGAGGCAATTAGAATTATTGGTACAGATTCTACAGCGTGTAAATCATTACTAACTAGCTCCACCTTGCAGTTTCACCCGCGATTTTCCGGGATAAAAAGTAGCCTATTTACTTTTCCATTACTTAAAGAACCTACGAACCAAATTTCATCAAAATCTGTTAAGTAGTTTTTGTGTGATTAAGTAAAAAACATCCATTCATCCATCCATACATCCTCACAAACTTGCAAATTTATAATAATAGTTTATAATATTACTAGCTGGGCCCTGCGGTTTTACCCGCGGTGTCCCGGGATAAAAGTAGCCTATGTCCTTTATCAAGACCTAAAGAAGAAAAAAAAGAAGAAGAAGAAGTATAAGTATGGGAGACGGGTCTGAGTAGCCGCTCTACTGCCGCCTCTCTCTAGATCTATGGGCTCCATCTTAGGCCACATCATCGCTTCACATCAGGCGATATAGTGGCCAAACATAGATCTATGAAGCTTAAAAAAAAGAACATACCGAATTTCATTAAAATCCATTTAGTACTTGTTGCGTGATTTACTCTATCCTTACAAACTTTCGTATTTTTAATATTAGTAGAAAGTGCGAACTAGGATTAATAGAATTCTGGGCGGAGTTCGGTGAGTGAGACAAATAAGTTTCACACTCACTAGATATACATATACGCTTTGTATGAATTTCCCCACGAACTGATTGGGCTATAAATAATCACGATCTATCACTGTCAGTGGAATTTTTATTGCTCCATTATTTTCTCATTGTCCCATTTGAGCCAACGGGAAATTCAAACTCTTCGTTGAGACTCTATCGACCAATTTTGAACTGTTACCTAACCACGACCTAACAACGACGATCTACGACAATCGTTTCCCCTTGACTTTGTCATCGTCAGACACAATTTGAACTCACGCGCCTGGGGATTAATATTTATAATAATAATAAGTGTTGCCCATTACATATCTAAATTAAATGCTCTAAGAGGCCTCTACGTGTTGGACTCATGTCCCCGCGCAAGCCTTCCAAAGGACCGGGTGTATAACCCGTGAGAAAGAGCGACATAATAATAATAATTAATAAGTTTAATAATTGTTAGCTTAATTTAAAACAAATACATTTAAATACACTCGAGAGCAATGAATCCGGGTCACTTAAAGAATCCTAAAAATCTCGGAAACTAAAAATGCTAGGTTAATGCAATAAATTGTATTTAATAGACAATGTAATACTCCTTAAATGAAGGTATTAAAACTTCTTAGTTATTGTAAAGTTATATCATAAAAAAATCAAATTTGAAAAAGGGCCACTTTCGAAGATGGAACTACGAAATTACAGCATTTGGTTTTGCTTTTGTTTGTAATCTGTCATTTATGTGGGTACATAAACCATGTTGATAGTGCTCTATATTCATTATTCAAGCTGAAATTATGTCGCTTACGCCTGAAGAATGCACCAGAATACTTACAATGCTGGAAACCGGCCGGAGTCAGCGCGATACAGCCAGGACTGTCGGTGTGTCGCTGTCAACAGTACAAAGAGTTCTCCGACGTTACGAAGAAACTGGTTCTAACCTACGCAGACCAGGAACGGGCAGAACCAGGTGTACCACAGCACGAGAAGACCGATACTTGGTGAACACCATGCTTCGAAATCGCTTTCTCACAGGAACTGAACTCACCAATCAGTTTCGACGCCTCGGAGGAAGTAACCCAAGTGCATGGACAGTAAGACGTCGGCTTGCTGAATCTAACTTAAAACCCCTTAGACCTGCAAACGGCCCTAAACTGGAGCGTGGGCATCGTATTTCGAGACTAAGATATGCCCAGAGCCACGTAAATTGGAGTATTGAAGATTGGTCAAAAGTTATGTTCTCCGACGAATCAAAATTTATGCTCTACAAGCACGATGGAAGACACAGAGTGTATCGAAGACCAGGGGAAAGATTCAAGCAAGCATGCATCGAAGAAAAAGTAGCCTACGGTGGTGGGTCTGTACTTGTGTGGGCCGGAATTTCTTCTGAAAGTCGCACAGAGCTGGTGATCATAGAAAACGGCTCTTTAACTAGCGTAAGATATGTGGAAGAAATCCTCAATGATCACGTTGGTCCATTTATGGTCAATTTAGGTGAGGATGCTATATTTATGCATGACAATGCCCGACCTCATACAGGTAGGATTGTGAATGACTACCTTCAAGAGATGAACATTACTCGTATGGAGTGGCCAGCGCGCAGCCCGGATATCAACCCGATCGAGCATGCTTGGGACGAGCTAGGCAGATGCGTAAAACAACGAAACCCTCCCCCAATCACGCTTCGTGAGCTCAAAATTGCTCTCACAGAGGAATGGGAGAATATTCCCCAAAATCGTATAAGGAACTTGGTGTACAGCATGCCAAACCGCGTAAACGCAGTAATGGAAGCACGAGGAGGCAATACGAAGTATTAAAATTCAAGAAAATCGTAATAAAGTTCAAAAATTTCATGTTTCCTATTTTTGTTTTAAGGAGAGATCAGCAGTTTTTTTCTTTATGTAATTTTGTGTTAATAAAATGTATGGTGACTCATATTTTTTTTACTTTAATTTAAGGAGTATTACATTGTCTATTAAATACAATTTATTGCATTAACCTATCATTTTTAGTTTCCGAGATTTTTAACATTCTTTAAGTGACCCGGATTCATTGCTCTCGAGTGTATTTTTGTACTACATAATAATTTTACCTACATAATAGTTTGTAACTAGCACATTTGTTTGGGAGAAGCCACTGGCTCTCGAAACACAGTTTAAACTAGTTCGAGAGCCTATGGATTCAATACTACTCTGTAGAAATATCTATTATGTCACAATAAATTATTATTATTACTTTTATTACATAATTAAAGCTTTATTGTATACTAAACAAGAAATTAACAAGGTACCTACACGAAAGGCTCTTACAAACTACAGTACAACGGGCGTACTTAATGAATTACTAATGTGTTAATAGTACGATAATATATATTTAATTATATACCTATGTTAATTATTCTTTTGTTTTCAGTTTTCTTGCATCTTTCTAATTAATAAGTAATATTTATAAATAAATACGCCCAACGATCACAAACATGGATCCTAACCCTTAACTAGGATTCCTCGTAACTAGGCAATATGGAACTACGAGTCCTACAAAACCCATATACGAAACAAATGCTTGCGCTTTTTTTCTTCTTTTTTAACCGACTTCAAAAAAGGAGGAGGTTCTCTGTTCGGTTGTATTTTTTTTCTTCTGTGCACAAGAATTTGTCCCGTCGTGGGAATCGAACCCGCAACCTCAGTGGTGTATGAAATTTGAGCCAACCTACCCAATCACTACACCACAGAGGCTGTCATAACTATGACTATTGCATTTCTTAAGAGAACGGCCGCTCATAATAGATGGGCGTTTGGGCTTTCAATTTATAATACTACACATTTTCAAAACATTTTCAACGTCAGTTTTTTTAACCTTTACTTGTGGTAGGTTTCTCGTATGCGAGAGGCCGTCTGGGTGGGTACCACCGCTTTGCCAGTTATTAAGCCGCCAAGCAGTAGTGCGCAAGCATTACTGTGTTCCGGTTTGAAGGGCATTGTAGCCAGCAAAATTACTGGGCATTATGAGACTCAACAGCTAATTGTCTCAGGGCTACGAACGCAAAGCAGCGCCGCGCAGGATTTTGCAAAACAAACTTCTGGGTGGCGTTGTTATTGTTATGAGCTGGCGTATTGCTTACCATCAGGCAAACGACCAGCTCGTCTCGTCACTCAGTTACATAAAAAAACCTGCATTGAAATTTTTAGAAGAACGTATATAGGAGTTACGTTGTGTCGGGCAGCTCGCGAGTTTAATAACAAAGTTAAAGTTTATAATCGAAATGCCGAGCCTTTGTGATGTTTAATAAAACGAAGACAATGGTAGGTAGCAAATTGTTTTAGATTAATGACACTAAAGTTTCAGCAATAAAACAAGTCGCTAACTTTCTAACTAAAGTTAGAGTTTACGTGAGCATAACTCAAGAAAATAACGATATAGAAATTTCTATAATATTTTATGATTAGTATACAATTTGAAAATAAAGGGAAAGTTTTAATTCATCCTTATCATCATCATCAGCCCATCACGTTCCCACTGCTGGGACATGGACCTTCCCTCATAGAGAGAGTATGGGCCATAATCCACCACGCTGGCCCAGTGCGGTTTGGTGGATGTCATATGTCCTTCAATTTTTGTGATTAATTCTTGGACATGCCGGTTCCCTCACGAGTTTTTACTTCACCGTTTTTATCCGCACGCAACTTAAGAAAGTTAGTGGTGCAGCCAGCGTAATTCGAACATGGGTGCGTCGGATCGATAGTCGCACAAGCTCCCACTGAGCCACACTCGCTCTGATGATGATGATGATATATATATCTAGACTAGAGTAAGAAACTTGGTACTGGTCGAACTCTCAATTCCTTTCAGACATTTCGGCCCTTGCCTCTCGGCATTTTCAACCACTTCTCGAACTGAACATCGACGTCAATTACCGATCGATTCGATTCTAAAATTGTCGACATTCGAGGCGTGGATACAATACCAAGCAATCTAGAGCTCTTTAAACGGGACTGGGATGTCCTATAAATAATTTATTTCAGTAATAGTGCTGAGACAAACTCCTAGGTACCTACATATTTATGAGCATGATCGTGTGCCTAATAACGGGTAAAGCCTCTTTTTTACACTTACATATATTTAGCTTATGCAGTCGGTATTTCCATTTATTTTTATTTTCGAAGGAGTGTATTATCATTTTAGTTTTTCAATTGCTTTATATAATATACTAGCCGAGCACCGCGCCGCGGTTTCAACCACGCGGGAGCGCACTTTCAGTTTTTTTGGATTTCCTAATTTTCTGGGAAACTGTTCTTATTTTTCTTTTCATGAAATCCTAATTCATACTATTACGATTATTAAAAAAAATGCTATTCTCAAGTGATGCGCTCACCAATAAACAGCATTTAATTTTTATTTATGTAGATGAACTTTTTTTATGAGTACCTAGTTAGTTTGTTCAAAGTAATAAGTAGTTAGCTACGGTATAAGATATCTATCAAGTTTAGAAAAAAAAGGCATGCTTGGCGTATAGAGAAATGTTGAACGTAAAGAAGCCATGAGAACATTGAAGGAAAGGGTGGCAATTCAGAAAACACTAAACGTGAAATAGAAAATCTAAACACGATTCAAATACATGCTTTTTCGTTACTGAAGATATTTCGGAAAGTGTTTCTTACAAATTGAAAAAAATGCAACTTCTATTTCATTTGCAGTCCATTCACAAAGGCGATCTTAGTTTAAGTTCAAGTTGAAAAGTTAATTATTCAATGATTAAGAACGTCAATTATTACAATGACCGTATCTGAAAAGGAACCACTAAATTGAGGGGCTTTCTTTTTTTCACTTTTGTTAGAATATGTTTTTTGACAATATTATGTTTCTTATGTGCTATTTGGCACAAGCAGATTGTACCATGCATCTTTGTTTTCTATGTAATTACCAACAGTATAGCATGCTTTTTTAAACTAAACTGAAATAAGGTCAGAAATAAGGTCTGTGGCTATTAATCATCCCTTTTACAAATATAATATTATCCCTATTCAAAATGTCAATCAAGATCATCGCGGGCCCTTATCATGCCGCTGTTGAACATAAGCTTCCTTTTTGTGCTTTTTCTTCCTGTATAGCCATTTTTCATTGGTGCGCTTTCTTTTTTTTTACTGGTATCTGTCATTGCAGGGATAAGCGTGGTGAAGTACGTGACGCATCCTCTGCCAGGTCTTAAAAGGTTTCAAGTCGATCGGTGTTCCAAAGGTCGGGTTGTTCCTGATATACTCCAGTTTTTGACCCCAGTGGGGGACACGCGGAAGAATTTTTCCGGATGGCTCCCACTTTATTTACAAGGTTTTAGGCTGTTATAGGCGTGTTGCTTGTGGTGAAAGACTTGTTCGTCTCGCCACTCAGTTACATAAAACGGGCGACAGTGACCGCTTTCCATTAGGCGGGCCCTCAGTTTGTTGGCCACACTAATACGTATGATGTTTGAGTTAACATTCTGGATGGTAAATCATATCACGTAGGCTCGGTCAAGGATAAACTAAAGGATACCTACAATGTCATGCCGTAGCATATAATATGACATATTATATGACATATTATATTAGGTATTTATTATATTCTCTTCGAAAGTGTCTAATAAAATATATGAATATAATAATACTAATGTATATATATATATGTATATATGAAAAATACTATTTTAATTAAATAACAATCTAAAAGTACCTAAAACTATGTTTAAATATTATATTTTAAATATTGCCGCGCAAAAGGTCACCTCAAAACTTGTGATGTCATTTGTAGGTAGAAAACGACAAAGTCTTGGAAATAAAACTTGCAAAGAGATTCTAATACGTTTTGTTAAGTTTGGGGACTTTATTGTAGTAATGGAACGAAAAATTTGCAAAAATACATTTTATGAAAAGCAAAAACGTAGAATAAACACAAGCTTGACTCACGGCATTTGCCTACAAATGAACAGATAAAACAGATAAAATGTCAGAATTATTTATTGATTTAAAAATATAAATCATTATTATTTCACAAAAATTTGATTGGACGATCTTTCTGGTTCGACGAATAATCGTTCTAAATTCAATTTAGATTTTTTTTGGATTACTGCCCGATCCCCTATTCTACCAATGTCCGTTCATGCTAGTTTCACAAATCGTATGGAGCAAAGTAAATTAAGAATATGATCGGTGTTTTTCTAGCAGAATCAAAGTAACGGTTTAAGATAAACTTAACAATATAAGTGACACAAAAGACGGCTGTGTTACTTAAAACGATCTCTTCCAGACAACCGTTTATGGAGAGGAATAACATATAAAGGCATGGACTGTCCTGTTCATATCCTCTTTATGACATAGAATCGTCCTCAAAACTTTATGGATTCACGAAAGACGTCGTCACGTTGTTAAGTGCTGACAATCTTGGAGTATGTGTTAACTGAAAATAAAAGTTGGGAACTTGTGTGTGTGTGTGAGTCGCATCGAATCGTAATCGAGTAAATGCTTTGAGAATTTTCAGGGTCAAAAAATTTATACGAGGGAGAGGAATGATTCGTAGTAGCAGGCATAGCCGGACACCGTCGGCGGGTTGCGCGTGGTTAGACGTGCCGCGTCAGAAGAGATAAGAGCTATGCGATCTGTATGCGATAGAACGAGACGCGCTCTGTAGGTTAATATGACTGGTAGGTATGCAGCGCTACGCGAGCTGAATTGAATTTTATTGCGTCATAGCAACAGTCGCTATTTGTTTAAATTTATTTGCGGAGTGATGCTTCTGTCCCTTAGTATTCTGTGGTAATTTATATCACCGGTAGTGGCCGGTTCAAGAATCGCACTCCTGAACGGATATATTTTATTTAACGTGTTTCGTCCCATAATTGATATTAAAATCATGAGACGAAACACTGAAAGAGCCGACTTATCTAAGAATCACAAAATTCAAGGTCATGTGTCAAAATCAAAATCAAAATCAAAATCTCTTTAATCATTTTGGCATCACAGACGCACTTATGAACGTCAAATTATCACAATGACTCTACCACCGTATCGGAAAAAGAACCACTACTCAGAAGATACGGCAAGAAACTGAGGGGCATTTTCTTTTAGAGATTTTGTTACAATTTTTCGGGATTTTACAATGTTATGTTTCTTATGTACCAGTTGGTTACTTTGCAGAAGTGGAATGTTCCAAGCATCTTTGTCTTCTATGTAATTACGAACGGTGTAGTATGCTTTTCTCATTAGAACATTCTTAACGCGTAATTTGAATTTACTTTCTGTGAGCTCCGTTATACACTTTGGAATTTCATTATAAAAACGTACGCAGTTGCCCATAAAGGACTTATTCGTTTTAGTCAGTCTATACCTAGGTACAACAATCCTATCCTTATTTCTAGTGTTAATGTTATGATGGTCACTATTTACTTTGAATATTTGGAAGTTTTTGCGAACATGCATTATATTTTCATAAATATATAAAGAAGGTAAAGTTAATATATTAACTTGCTTAAAAAAAATCCCTTAACGAGTCACGTGGACCCAACTCGTAAATCGCGCGAACCGTACGCTTTTGTAATATAAAAATAGTATCTATATCCGCAGCAGAACCCCACAGCAAAATGCCATATGACATTATGCTGTGGAAGTATGCAAAGTAAACTAACCGAGCCGTAGCTATATCCGTTAATTGCCTAATTTTACGAACCGCATATGCAGCAGAACTAAGTTTTCCAGATAGAGCATCAATATGAGGACCCCACTGCAACTTAGAGTCTATGCCAATATCTAGGAATACCGTTGCTTTGTCTGTATCGAGTTTATTACTATTGAGCATTATGTTTGGCTCTACATGTTAACATTAGGCAAAGAGAACTTTAAACATTTCGTCTTTTTCGCGTTTAGTAACAAATTATTCGCAGAGAACCATTTCGAAACAACATCCAATACGTAGTTTACATGCGCCAATTCACTGTCCTTTCTATCTACTTTAAAAATTATCGATGTATCATCAGCGAATAGAACAATATCTGCAAGGTCTTTATCTACAAAGGGTAAATCATTTATATATGCCAAGAATAAAAACGGCCCCAATATTGATCCCTGCGGTACCCCCATTCTTACTAAGGATCCGGAAGATGTTACGCCATTTACCCCAACTTTTTGCTGTCTATCGGTTAAGTAGGACTCAACAAGATTCAGAGCAGTTCCACGAACCCCATAGTGGTAGAGTTTACGAATTAGTGTACGGTGCTCTACACAATCGAATGTCTAAATAAATGTCTTATATCTTATGTGAGATCCTCCAACCTGATCATCCTGTCTCTAACAGGAAGCCCGCTTCTTAGTAGTGGAACTACGAGGCAAAAGTAAGTAAATATCTGTGCGGCGGCGTTGTAAGTGCTAACACTTTACATTAGAGACTATACAATATGTATACAATACGAGTATATATCTTAAAACTTATTAACAAGTTATGAATCAAGTGCTAAGTCGCTAACTTTATTACATTAAATAGAAATATTTGCCGTGTTCATACGTTTTTTTTTAATGTAACTGAGTGACGAGACGAGCTGGTCGTTTGCCTGATGGTAAGCAATACGCCAGCCCATAACAACAACAGCACCACCCAGAACTTTGTTTTGCAAAATCCTGCGCGGCACTGCGCTCGTCACCCTGAGACAATTAGCTGTTGAGTCTCATAATGCCCAGTTTTTTCGCTGGCTACAATGCCCTTTAAACCGGAACACAGTAATGCTTGCGCACTACTGCTTGGCGGCTTAATAACTGGCTAAGCGGTGGTACCCACCCAGACGGCCTCTCGCATACGAGAAACCTACCACCAGTACAACCTTATTTACGTATAAATACTAAGTATAAAACGTAACGTGATGTATTTATTATATATGTATACCTAGTTGTTACCAGGCGGCCCTTATTTAATCTGATTTTCCCATTTTAGTGATGTTAGGACGCTGAATATATTGATTTTTGATTCCTGAAATTGATCCCAATTCACTTTATTTTTACGAGCAAACGTGCCTCGCCTGTATAATAGAATAGCCTATCAAAATACTCGTCATCTTGATGAGAGTACGTGATATTCTAAAAAAATAACGAATAAATAATATATAGTTACTTATAATATTAGTAGTAGTATCTAGTATACTAGAACTTGACGTTCAAAAACGTAAGGATGTACCAAATTGAAATAAATAATAATCTAAAATGAAAAAAATAAAAGTTAATAAAGCTCTCTCTAGGACTGCGATCTCCGCGCCTAGGACGTTTTTTAAATTTATTTTGAGTTGTCGGCAAACAAGCAGTCGGCCCGCTTAATGGTAAGCGGTTACCGTCGCCGAACATCTGCAGCACCAGAGCCATTGCTGAAGAGATGCTGACCCATAAGGCAAAGTATTAATACCCCCTTTGAAGGAATCCGTGTTGAAGTTCAAAGGAAATACCGATATACCTAAGATGTCTTGTGATGCGGGTTCACCTGGGTCGTATTTTTACTCTTCCGAAAACTTGTAAGGCTCTTTCTTATAAGGCATGTTTTTTTTTAGCGAGTCATTAAGTGAATACCCTCTACAAATGAATCACTTCATATAATAAACTCGTTACGATCTGCGGCTTACTCTTTTATGATGTCATTAAAATAAGTAATAAAAGATTATTAACAACAAATTGCCAAAATACGATGTTTATAGCTTTTTCATGTTCAGTTTACTAGGTATCAGATTTGCCCGCTTTTTTTTTCATGATTTTCCGGAAACGTAGAAGTACCTACCTACCTAGCGATAAGACTGCTTATTGTACTTATCATAGTAAAGCTCTTGAGCATTGAGCATTTGAGCTTTCTATAGGCCTTTAATGGTATATAGGTTGTCCAACCGCTTCTCCTTGTAAGTAGTTAGTTTAGTTTTAGTAAGTAGAGTGTAGAGTTGTTTTCAGTAACAAAGGCATTCGCCCCTCATAGTAAAGTATGTTTATAATATAATTCCTCCTTTATAAAGTAATAAAGTATTTTCTATTTATTTATCTATCTACGTATCTATAGTTACGACTTACTAGAAATTGATCATATTATCCATCTCGCAATATAAGATCGAAGTTCTCGCAGTAAAAGCACAGTCATAAACAAAGTCACTATAATAAAGAGTATAATATAAATTTTCACCTCCCTGTCACTTGGCAAACAACACACTTGCTCACAAAGCCACGCCATAAAAGTAGCGGCGCCATCGCCATCGCCCGCGGTGATTCCGTATGTACACCCGTGCGAATTTCGAAACATATTTTCTCAGTGTACCTGCCTGCAACCTACACACAAATTAAAAAAAAAAAATCAAAATCAAAATCTCTTTAATCATTTTGGCATCACAGACGCACTTATGAACGTCAAATTATCACAATGACTCTACCACCGTATCGGAAAAAGAACCACTACTCAGAAGATACGGCAAGAAACTGAGGGGCATTTTTTTTTAGAGATTTTGTTACAATTTTTTGGGATTTTACAATGTTATGTTTCTTATGTACCAGTTGGTTACTTTGCAGAAGTGGAATGTTCCAAGCATCTTTGTCTTCTATGTAATTACGAACAGTGTAGTATGCTTTTCTCATTAGAACGTTCTTAACGCGTAATTTGAATTTACTTTCTGTGAGCTCCGTTATACACTTTGGAATTTTATTATAAAAACGTACGCAGTTGCAATATTATTATTGCGAAAGTGACTCTATCCGTCAGTCTGTTTGAACCATTACTGATGAAATTTGGCATAGATATAGTCTGAACATAAAAGGATATTTCTTTTATTTTGATTGGGGATTCAATTGTATAAAAGCCTCCACAAATGATATTTTAGTTCTGCTAAATAAACTAGCTTTTACATAATAATATTTTATACCAAAATTCATGTTTCTATGTTAAACAGTGCGTTTTACTGCGTTGTCTGTCTGTCAGTAAGTTAGTCACGGCACTGATTTACATATATGCACTATAATGTTATACGCAGTCCTGATTTCAACGTTAGTGAGCACTATTTGGTTTTTGGTGCTTACCTAATACATGTTTATAACTGCATTCAAAGATGATGTCTGAAAAAAGACTTCTGTCTGACAAGTGATACTTGTTTACTGAATTCTGTGGTACGTAATAGCAAACTCAAAACTTGGCTAAAGCACTGCGGTTATGAAACTGTACGAGTTATCTCAGTTTTTCTATAGACTTGGAGAATGGCCAGTTGATTCAATCTTGGAATGAATATTTACTCTAATAGTTGTTTCTATTAGACGCCGGATATTAACTTGGAAAATATTTATAAAACGTCTTAAGAAACAGTACCTAAAGTTTGAAATGCATAAAGAGAAGGCGGGCGTATTTCCGAAACACTGGTAGAGTCAGTTTTCGCATTTCTTTTCTGGGCCCGAACTTCAATTTGAGTATGGGAAATAAATGGGTAGACATGCTTACTTTTTTCCAAGTCATGATATTTTGAATGTCATTTTTAACGTATTTTAATTGATTGGTATTATGTGTAAATGACGTTTATAAGCGTATTTTTTGTGCCAATTTGAAATTTGACTATTGAAGTAAAATTGACGTTCGTTTAAACGGGACTTATCGAGGTTTCTATGAAAGGTTAGGGTTTAAGTGGTGTGTGCAGGTGATTGGGACGAGCTACAACTTTCAAATACTGCAAAAGTTTACGTGTAAAATGCCAAATATCTTAGAGTCAAAGGCAATGGTTTTTAATTATAAATAGACAATAAAAGACGCGCAATCCAATGCTATATATATTATATAGTTTCAAAATGATATGCATATGGGCTCTGGCATGGAATGAATTCAACAGAAACTGAGACACAGTAAACCTACCATAGCATTATTTGGATAATCAATCAAACTACGAAGCGCCTAATGCAGCCGCGTGGCTGGCGATAAAGGTATTTCAATTTCAACCTAGATAGAGGGAAATCAAGTGCAAACGCTAAGTTTAGCTCTTGATTGATTAAAGTGTTAGCTGTTGGTGTTAGCCCCTGGTTCTATGTGAAATGTATGCATGAGATTTGGCATTTGTATTCGATTGTGGCGTCAGTGCCAAATTGTTTTATGTTACTGAATGACGAGACGAGCTGGTCGTTTGCCTGATGGTAAGCAATACGCCAGCCCATAACAACAACAGCACCACCCAGAACTTTGTTTTGCAAAATCCTGCGCGGCACTGCGCTCGTCACCCTGAGACAATTAGCTGTTGAGTCTCATAATGCCCAGTATTTTCGCTGGCTACAAAGCCCTTCAAACCGGAACACTTGCGCACTACTGCTTGGCGGCTGAATAACTGGCAAAGCGGTGGTACCCACCCAGACGGCCTCCCGCATACGAGAAACCTACCACCAGTAAATACAACCGTCATTTAATTCCTTACAATTTACTTGTTCCAACTTGTCAATTTTCCATTCAAGTACTTCGAATATTTGCTTACCACCGCTTGAGTGCCCCCAAGGCATCCCTAAGGTCTGAGGAATTGCTTTGGCAAGTGGGCAGGTATTACATAATTTTATTTGGAACGTAGAATAGTACTCGAAACTTGAGAATTAGAACAGGACTTCGAGGACCACTCTAAGGAATGAAATATAATAATTCTCACGAATGCGCGACCGCGTCCGCGATGCTTGTTGTAATTTGTTATATGATTCTCTCAATTTATCGAAGCACCATCACCGCAAGCTCTCTACGGTTCTTTTATTTTGAAGGAAGAATTTCCGACACGAAAAGTCTTTAGAACTTTATTACTTTTATTAGTATCGAGACAAGCACGTCGTGCGCTTGATTGACTTGTGAAGTACCACGTGATTTAAAAGCACGTAAAGCCCCGTGTAACAGTCATATAAAGAATCAACAAAACTAACGTGCATCACTCTCTTTACAGGTATAACTAAAGTACGTCAATTACGCGCCGACAAAAAAAACGAACCCTGTAATTAAAACAAAAGAATATCAAATCAAATAATGATGGCGAATAAAACGCAGACTTTTTACAACATCTTCCAAGAGATTCTGGCTGCATCGGGGAACTCTTCCGATAGCGGAATCAATGAGACTCAAATCATCTCTCTATTGAGAGAGCAAGCTTCTAGCGTCCACGCGAATGAGGACTTTGAGTCCTTGATAGTAAAGATGATGAGGGATGCCCAGAATAAGCTGAACCCAAGCGAGCCACCTGATCCGTGCTGGAACTACTGCGCAGGGGATTTCAGAAACGTCATCGAGTCGTATAACAGCGTTCATGGATATGCTACTTTACTGGTAAGTTATAGCATCATAGCTACCAATTTATATTATTAGTGTTAATGTTTACTAATATTATAATAATATGAGGTGTGAAGCTAGTCTTATTACACGTATTAGTACAAAATTTTTATTATTCAGAGGTTTAATTTGTGATAATAATCGAAAGTTTAGATGTGTGGTCATTTGTTGGTGAAAAACAATTGTTACAGGTAAAAAGACAAGGCATCATCTTTTATAATAATTAATTTTTAGAAAAAATCGTAATCAATGTATCTTTGAAGTCCAAGGTCAAATATCGATGAAATTTATATGGGACCACTTCGTAGCTATTCTGAACCCAACGCAAAAATAATTTTCCATATCATGAAGGACGGAGTTCTGGGGTAACAAATAATAAAAATATAAAATATAAACATAAATAAAATATAAAAATATACAATTGAACAGAGAACCTCCACCGTTTGAAGTCGGTCAAAAAGATAAACAGACCCAAATAATATATTATATATTTTTTTTCATCTCTAGACATTTCATCTACGACCATATCATCAGGTGAGATCGTGGTCGAACGTGGTCGAGTCTGTTGTAAAAAAGAGCATAATAAATAACTATAGCGAAATCGAAAAATCGTTGGTCAAATGCCATTCGAACTTTGCGAAACACCTTTATCAGGATATAAACAAAACAAAAACGAATAGCAAAACAATGGAATTATTTCTGCTTACTTACCATTAAATAAACATCGTTCAGAACCAGCTTGGAAGACTACATAAATATAAACAAGGAAAATAAGGGGAGCAAAAGTCCTTTACTTACTGCAAATGTCTTCAGCATTTAGCAAGAAAAGCACAAAATCTAATAAGGGAGCAAATAATTCAATTTTATGTGTTGCTTTATTAGAGCTTTATCTACCAAGTCTCATTTTCAGCTTTCTTTCCCTAACGACCATTACGGCTAGACTACTCGTTTTGTCGGAACGCACCATGAAACCCGACCCAGCGCGCCCTTTTATTAGAAATTTCCACTTTAGCTGTGCATAAATTAGAAAAGCTTATGTTTGTAATCCACTTGATAACGGTTGAATATCGTAATCTAGCATTACATTAACTGTATTATAGACACGTATTCAGTATTTCAGAGACCTTATAAAAGCAGAATGATCATTCTAGTTGGGTCACTACTTACTAACTAGGTATAGTGAATTTGGAAATCTTCAAGAATCCTTCCTTGTGCTTTCTCAATTCAAATATCTGAAAGAGGGATTTGTAGCAGGTAGTTTCTTAAGATTATCAGTCAGAAATCACTTTTGGTATAAATATAGGTACGACATCTTTCTCCTAAGTTTTCTATACAGTTTATTTAAGCGAGTGTCTCAAATCATACGAAGAAGTGTTTTCTTACTTTTACGATTAGAGCGGTAATTATTTTCTAACTGCTGCTGCTGCATCAAAAATAATTCGTACGGTGGCCACGGTAAAATTATTACCGTGGCCACGAATTATTTTTGATGCCAATCGCATCCTTGTCTTCCCGCCGGTCGTTCTTTACTTGGAAACAAACAAAACAAAATAAATTATCGCAATTTTAAGTGTTTACATAAGATGTATGTTAAATATAGATGGAATGCAGAATGTGATAATGAACGATGAAAGTAAGTAGTAAAGGAACTTAACAGCTTTTGCCGCAGGCTAGTGGCGAGAGCTAAAAGTTTGTATGAGGACTTAATTACTCATGTGCTGAGAACTTTATCGAGGGTACTAAATAAACTCCCGTTGGTTTAATACCTCACTTGTCACTGGCACTGGCCAACTTATGCAAGTAGTTTGAAATTAAAATGGATTTCACGCTTAAATATTAATACATTTGTTTTGTTAACCTCAACGTTTCGGCACAGAATACTTAATGAGTTTTGGTCAAATTGCACACTGTGGTCACAAGACGTAAAATGTTGTAGCGCGATTAAGTTATATTTTAATATCATAAAAAGTTGTACCTATCTGCATAACTGCTTCATATCTGTATATTTGTTAATCTGTTTGTTGCTAAAGGGATATTTAATAATACAAAATAAATGTTATCGTTGCCATACCACAGCCCGTACATCTGATAACTTAAATAATATTTAGATTTTAGTCAGATGGGTTTTTAATTATGAGGTACCTACCTATATATGTACCTTAGTACTGTTATGTAGTGACATGCGAATCGGACAGGTTCGAATCCATGTAGTAATTACTAAGCGTTTTAGATTTTAAGGTCTTTTTGTTGTCACTAGTGATATGTTTTATCATGATCGATAAATTTTTGATCGTTAAGTCAGTTTAGTGACCCGATGCTAACACCTATCAGCTCCGGTGGCACCACTTGCTCACTCAAGCATCAAGGCTGTCTTCCTCACGATTCACCAATACCTAGGTGCTAAATATATAAGAAATCACAGCTCAAGCACATCCAACTTCAATGTCACCCAAATAGAGCTGAGTTTTCAATATCTACGGAGCGATTCAATTTGAATGTGAAACGAGTTGACAATAAACACAAATTGGTGTTTTGTTGACAAACTCGTGGTGTCATTTGATTTAGATCAGAATGAATCGTTGAATGTAGGTACGCCTTTACAAATGAATTTATGAATGTTTGGCTTGATTGCCGACAAAGGACACGCGAGCCAGCTTGCCAATCACCCTACTAATTGTCAATAATCAATACACTCGATTTTGAACAGACACGTACCTACCTACTTTTTGTTATGATATAAAAGTATCTATGTATCTACATAAATTCGCTGAATGCATCGGAGCCTAAAAGCAGTATCAGTTGTGGTATCAGAGTCAGATATATAGTTTGTTGGTGATGATGAATGTGTTATTTATTTATGGAACGTTTAGACCTTGGCTCAGCAGTGGGGCATAATAGGTCACCTGAAACCACCAGGAACATCGTTAAAAGCTGCTGAAACATTACATTATCTTAGCTTACTGTACAACTGGCAATAATCTAAGTAGAACTTTAGGTAGAAGTAACTCTAGTCTAGGAGTATCAAAGAATACCTACATAGGTACAGACTATACCAAAACAGAAGTGAAGAGTATTTTTTTATGGAACCGAATAATTAGATAAGCAAGTTGTTCGCCAGATGGTAAACGCCACGCCTGCCCACAACAATTGTAATTTTAATACCCTAAAAGTACAGCGTAGCACTGCATTGCGCTCATCACTCATATGCCGTGTAATTTCGCTACAATGCCCTTCAAACTGGAACACAGTAATGCTTGCGCACTACTGCTTGGCGGCAGAATAACTGGCAAAGCTGTGGTGCCTACCCAGACGGCCTTCCGCATACGAGAGACCTACCACAAGTTATTCGTGACCTTATTAAAGCTTAGGAAGTTATTCAATTTGAGTCAGTAATTATTTGGGCATTAGTCCCGTGTCCCAGCGGCGCGGCGAGGATTTGCAACTGTCAACAGATTGTTATGAGACAATCTAAAGCAATCGTTTGGAGGAGAAAGTTTAAATTATTTTTGCTATAGTTAATGTAATATTAGTAAATGGAGTTGCTGGATGAAAAATGAAGACGCGGTCGATGATGGATCATGACTGCTTAGATTATAAGAATCGGGAAACAGAGACGCTGGGAAGGTGTTTAATTCCTTAGCTGTTCGCATTATAAAAGTTGACACGAAACGTTTATTTACGAATACCTTGCAGAGATGTGGTTAAACAAAAACATATAATTAGGTATACCTACTGTAAATATTGGTCTTAAAATACTTTTGTTTTCAACTGTACCTAAGTAAGTATTCCTTTTAATTACATTTTATCGGGGCCTATGAAGACCCGGTCTTCCGGAAAGGACACTGGTGGGATCGCCATCAGGGGGAACCGCCACTGATTTCATTGTTTGCATCGTTATAATAAAACAAGGTACTTAGGTACTTACTACTTTATTCTAACCAAATTGTTATGACACAAGTACACCGATATAATAAATGTGCTTGGGGAAAGTATGTTAAAAATATAAATTATAATATAGCAAAGCTCAAGTTGTGAAAATAGTTATAAATGTTTAGTAATACGTCGTAACTATAACAACTTGGTAGCTCAAGTTTTAATAAAATCACGACATCAACTATAAAGAACTTCGTTTACTGTAGAGTTGTAAACTATGAATTTGCAATAAAGTTCTTCTCCCTTTATACCTACCTATGTTTGCGAAATTTAAATTACGAAGTCCACCTAAACCACTTTCAAATCTTTGCAAAAATGTATGCAGAATATCATAATGCTAATATAACTAGGAACTATAATACCAAATAATAACATGAAACTGATGAACGATGAATAACTAGGAACTGATTTGAACACTACAATAAACTTCTTCTACTCTTTTCTCTATCTTTCTCTTCTCATATTAATATTTTAACTTGTCTTCTTGAGTGATATACGAATGGGACAAGACATTGAATGAAAACCATTAAAAATATTAATAGAAATGAAGTTGGCGTAATAGAATGTGTGGGATAAAACATGGAACGAGCCATTTTTTACGTAGTTTATAAGCCTTATCACTAGTTATTACACCACGCGCGTTTATGCGGCGAACACGTCGCGCAATCGCGGCGAACACGCTACGCACTCGCAGCGAACACATCGCGCAATCGCGGCGAATACGCTGCGCACTCGCGGCGAACACGTCGCGCACTCGCGGCGAACACACTGTGCACTCGTGGCGAACACGTCGCGAGTTCGGGGCGTTCTCGCGGCGATTTTTGGACAGTCACTAGCAGAATACGGAATGATATCAATTAATCAAATCAATCAAAAGTTCTTTTTTCATTATTGGCATCACAGACGCACTTATGAACGTCAATTATTACAATGACTCTACCACCGTATCGGAAAAAGAACCACTACTCAGATCTAGATATCTGTTACGGCTAATAGCCGATGTGCGGCTACACCTAGTTTTAGCCGGCAACAACTAGGTGCAGCTGGCCACATGCGGTTAAACTTAGATGTATATGTATATTACGAACACATGTGAATGTATATTAGGTTTAGGACCTACCTTATATACATTTACATATGTTGCATTCTTGTAAATAAAAAAACAATACTAATCACATATATTTAATTTTCTATTTTGTGACAACCCTTGCACATCTGCGTGTGACAGCGTAAGTACCTACACGGGTGGCGGTGTCGCCCGACATCAATAGCGTTATGCTACTGTATTTATTGTAATACGTGGTAATACTGTGATATTGTGATATAGTAGTATCGGAACGATTCCGCGCCAACAAATCGTTGTGCGGACTCTGAAAAGCGCTGTTTGTTTCACCTCACTAAGTCAAAGGTTGATTGGTGTGATGCTGATAAAGCAAGTAAATAGAGGGGGGTCACTCCGTTCTGCGACTTTGAAGCGCATGTCGCAATATAACCGTATCGTATGCATTTCACAATCGAAATTGCAGGTCGAATATTACGACCATAGAGTATACATTACTTATATAGCGCGTGTTCCTAAGTGGGAACAGTAGGCACGGGTGAGAACAAAGCATCGTCCTGTCCACAAGCGCTAGTAGTCTTACAAGTACTAGCAGTGTGAGCGCCCGTTGCGACTTCTTAGCTCTATTTATCTTAAAAAAATGGTTATATGTGCAATAACACCATATAAAAACGATACTCGGAAACACACTAAACAGAATTCTAACATCATATTTCACCGGTAATCCAATCCTTTGCTACTCTTTCACGCAAAAACTACGGAATGGATTTTGATGAAATTTGGTATGTAGATAGCTTGTACCCTGGATTAACACATAGGCTACTTTTTATCCCGGGAAATCGCGGGTGAAACCGCAGGGCGCAGCTAGTTTTTAATACTTTTAAGTTCAAAGTTCGTTTCGTTTCGCGGGGGTGAAAAAGACGTGAGACGCGGGGCTACACGTACCGCCCGTACTGCCCCGCAACCCCGCTAAGATTGCCGACTCAAATAGTGATGTGATGCGTTCGGCCTATTTGATAATGATGTTTGTTATGAGTTAGGCGAGCAATAATTTACACCGGCACATTATCTGCGCTTGCGATTTAAAATTCTAGTAATATATATAAATACAAATTAAATGCTGTTCTTTGGTAAAGGCATCACTTTGACTTTCTTATTTCATATCTCATACATATATCACATAGGTACTACAAATGCATCTTATACGTTCATACATTAAAATAAATAATGTTCACTTACAAAAATTACACTTATAGGTACACAAGACATAACATACATACACAACAATAGGTACCGTGTCACGGCGCGGTGCGGCGCACAATTATTGCCCATCACTATTTGCCACACATCTATCAAGATAGCTAGCTATAGTTTACTTGCCTTTGCCGCGTATTGGGCGACAATTACGATATGCGCGCTCTATAGTTATGTATACTCTAAGACTACTACCGTACTAATATTTAGTTTTCTTTGCTACTACCGTGTCCTAGGTCGATTATTTACCATCCGATAGCACAGAATAGTAGGTACTAGCTATAGGCAGGTAGGTATACCACTTTGTGTCACAATCATAGGCAGGACTAGGTATACTTGTCATGAAACCTAATAAATATCAATATTTTTATAGAATTTGTATTTATATTTTGAATTTGTTATTTGATATTCGAACAAACTAAATAACAAATAAGAAAACATAATTTCTATCACCTGTATAAGTGAGCGAAAGGTTCATTGGTAAGTAGGTATCTACATGTTTGTTTAAATCGGTAACATCGCCGCTCGCAATGATTACATTCCTCACTTTTAATTTATTTGTTAAAAAATCTATAATACACTTTATTAATATTTTTTTATAATTCGTGACACTTAGCCCAAGTATTAATTTATGGCGCCACGTGGCATGTTTGTGGGTTTAAATAATAATAATAATTCATAAATTTAGGTAACTTAAGAAAACAGTAGTTACTAAAGTAATTCTAAGACGCTTATTAGGTAGGTATATATACCTTACAGACTAGGTACATATATTAAAATATTAAAAATATTTTTATTCAGCTCCTACACAACGGATTCTTTTCGCCTACTTTCCCTGTACCGGCGGTAGACTATTCTTGTAGACCAGAAGTCCGGAGCGAGAAACATCTTCGTGTGGTATGCAGTTCTTGCTTCTCAGGTAGATAGTTGAGGTAATGACTGAGGTTAGAAGACAAATTGCTACCATGCAACTGTATCCTGCGCTTATCCACCGTCGGCTTACCTCGGTCGTAGATAAAGCCAACGAAATCTGTCCGCAATTAATGGTGATTACTACAAAACTCAATTACTAGCTGAGCTTCGAGCTTAAAAGGGGCACAGTATAAATAGTAGACAGGGGAAGAATTACTTTTGGGTACCGCGGTAACTTCATAGTTCACGGAACCAAAACAACGGACGAACGGACGCAAAATAGCCAGTCTATCGGTCTTTTATCGGATACATTTCGGCGAGTGTGCGTCGGAATTGCACCAATTAATTCCCCCGCCCCCGTTTCATCATCGGACTACGAGGCGAACGGCAGCGCGCCACCCTTATATGGTGGACATACCTCCTGCGCGCACTAAGGGCTTTGCTTCCACTTTCATTATGCGCACTGCTAACGAGTGGAACTCCCTGCCGGAGTCAATCTTTCCCGATACTTATAATCTAGGAATCTTCAAATCTCGAGTGAACAGGTACTATCTTGGCAAGCGTGCTACATCGTCGACCGCATCGTCGCTTACCATCAGGTGAGATAGTGGTCAAACGCAAACCAATAATGTATAAAGAAAAACCGTTTGATATCTCTACGGCTGTTCTAGTAGTCAAAATCAGTGGATAATGATCACCAAATGGTAATAATACATTTTACAACAAAAATATCGACTTCAATTTTGATGTATCTTCGAAATCCAGGTCGAATACCGACGAAATTTATACGAAACTACCTTCAAGCTATACTGAACCCAACGCAAAAATAATTTTCCAAATCAGTTTATAAATGATGGAGTTCTGAGGTAACAAACATAAAAAAATCAATTAAATAAATAACCTTTTCCTTTTTTCAAAGTCGGTTAATTAAAATAATAACTTTTTTAAGTTTGTTTAGTTTAGAATAGAAAAAACTTAATTTACTTTATATTATGAAGTATGCAGATTTTTATAAAACGTCTTTTGGTTGTTGTTCTAAAACGTATATTTTTTTATTACTATTGATTGGCTTGCGTTTGACCACTATCATACGAATAATAATTATTCGTAGCCACTATTTCACCTGATGGTAAGTGACGATGCGGTCGACGATGTAGATTGCCAAGAAAGTATTCACTCGTCACTTGAATCACAAAATATATACTAGTCTTTATTTTGTGTTTGAATACTCCAAGATTGTAACTATCGAGTAAGACTGTTCGCGGTAAAATCAGTTCGCTGTAACAGTTTTTTCCAAATAGCTTGCTGCTGCATGCTGACTTCCGTAGAACTCTTGATTGAACGCTATTTAAGATAAGGTCATAATACACAACGAATAAAGCATAAAAAAATTAAAAACTCTACACTTTGCAAAGAAATCCTACACGCTAGAGTGTATACTCTCTTAATTAATGAGTACTCGACCAATTAATCTTTCAAGATTTTTATTCTAAAGCCTTGATGAAAATAAATCGAAATTGGACTTTTGCAGCTTCATTACTTTTATTTAATTATAGTGACATTTTGTTCATCACGAGCTTCTAAAGTTGCCAAGTACTTTGTAATTTTATAGAGTCAAATTTCTTAATGTATTAATTAAAATCTACTCAGAAGATTGAAATAAATTTGATATAATGGATTATTTATTTATTACACTAAGAACGGCAACAAGTCAATTACACTTATTATTAGATACGGATATAAAAAAAAACTTCAATTAACTAAATTACATAATGTCAAATTAAATTAAAATACATAATTAATAACAACAAAAAGAAATCAATAATAAGTATAAATAATAATTATAACGTTAACTTACAATATATTATGTCACGTTAAATAAAAACAGTAATAATAAAAATGTCATAGATACGTCATACATTTTCAGTCAGTCAGTAGTAGTAATAAAATAGAAAGCTATTTGTCACAAAATATATCACTATTAGTATTGGCATCTAGGAATGCACTGAGGCTCTGCAGGGTACGACATTGTTTTGATGCAAGTGGTGAGTTGATCAAACATCTTCCTGACCTCCAGGGAGTTGTAACCTAGCTGTCCAAGTAAGAACGTAGTGGGATAAATAATAGCCATAAATCTTTTTTAATAAATACCGCAGGAAAGCCTTCTGAACCTTTTCGAGCATTAAGGCCTCATGTACCTTGACCTCGTGAGGAACAAAATCATTGCTCAGTGCGAACACGTGTGACTTTTCGCTGCAACGCACCCAAGTTCGAATCCCGCTGGCCCCGCAACAACTGACTTTAAGTTATGTGCGGATTTAACATTCGCTCTAAAAACGGTGAATGAAAATGATCGTGAGGAAACAGGCATGTCTAAGAATTCTATTGAACATGAAAATTCGAAGGCATTACGTGACATCCACCCACCCGCGCTGGGCCAGGGCCATATTCTCTCTATGAGAGAAGGATAGTGTCACAGCTGTGGGAACGTAATGGGCTGAAGATGACGATGATACAAAATCAACTTTGAATATCGACCTACCTACAGAACTATACACGATTTCAAAAACGTAAAGTGTGTACTTAATTACTTAGAACGCTATAAACAAAAACACTGTACCTAATGTAGGTAAGGACGTACAAAATAATTTTAATAATAATAAATCAAACGTTCTTTTTTATAAAAAATTATGCATAAAACAAACTATTTGATTGAAGGCAAATAACCAATGCTTACTGCTTAATGGTATCAGTCTATGGCAGTCAGGTATAGCGCAGTATAGCGGTATCAAGTATAGCGGTTAAGTATTTCGTTAAACTAGAGAACTCTACAATAGTATAAAGAATAAATGGAATCTAATGAAATCAGTCGTGACGTTTCGAAGAAGTTAGGAAATTCGTCACAAATCTGAAACGCATTAAAATTATCGGAATTACACAAGATATTTTCATTGCGTTTCACAACTCTACAAAAGTCGGCAATTCTGCATCCAATTAAAATAGGGTTAATATCTGGCACCTACATATAATAGTTACAAGATTTCCTAAAAACTGGCAATACCACAAACAATCAAGGTACGAAATTTTAGAGAATCCTTCAATCAGTTGCAGAAGCCGCAAAGGGAGCCGAGTCAGTTTTATTATAATTTGTTTTTCACGAAAATATTGCAAAAATAAAAAGCATTTCCATGGTTCAAATTAAATTGGTTTCTGCGTTTAAACAAATACTTTTTAATATCGCTATTAGGTATAATTTGTATATATAAAACACAAAGATTGTTTCTATCTATGTCCGTTATAAACTTTGAAACCATCCATCCATCGGTGCCCCAAACCATTAGAAAGGCAAGAATGCGAAGATGGCTTTAGACCACTGAAACAATGAATTAGGCACATTCATTAGCGTAGTAGCACACTCAGTAATTTCGGATTTATTTTATCTGCACCGATGAATTTAACTGCTGTCATGTTATGTGGCATTAAAACAGTTATTATATGTATATGCTAAATATGTTCTATTAATTATCCTGTGCCAAAAATAGAACAACAAGGATAAGAACTTAGATAATCTAGTGGCTTTTAAAAATTTGCTGGAATTATAAAATAAAGAACATAATATTATTAAGAAAAAATATTTTCGAGAAATGTATCAAAATACGGGATTAAAATACCTACAAAATAACATGAAATACGTTATAGGTATGTAGGTAAATACTTATCACGCACGTAGGTATACGTCGTCAGCGACTAAAACGTAATATGATTTATGCAAATATAGCTCAAAGCCAAATCCTGAATTTGTATAGTAATATGAAAATCACTGTCGACTTTTTCCCCAGTTTCACTAAGGCAAAGATCTTAAAATTCTAATTTATACATTCCAACTTGAAACGTAAAATCTAGGTCTACGTTAGATTGTAGATATAAATTAGAATTTATCGATCTTTGCCACGGCGGTAAAAATCTTAACACTACTGTGGTAAGACAAGGGTAAACAAGATTTTTGTTCAAAAATATATTTTTCAAGACAAGCTTTTAACAACTTCATAATTGGAACCGTAAGCAGATTAAAATGCGCCCAAACACCTAGTAGTTTACGATTATCAGTCAAGGAGTTCCATTGCCCACCTTCCGTCTCCATCATCAGATCAGCTGGCTGTCACCATAATAATTCAATTCAATTCAATTCATTTATTAATTTCAGATATTTACAATCCATTTTGTTAGTATGAACTTACAGGCTATGTTAGTAATTGTCTCATTAAAGTTCATGTAAAATAAAATTATGTCATTTAGTCAATTCAATAATACTAAAACAATTAATTCAATAAATAATTTGATTAATAATTCATAAAATAATAATAATAATGTCAATAACAAATCATTCAATAATAATAATCAAATTAAATATTCAACAAATAAAATAACAATTCACTCAATAAATGTCACATTCACTTTCATTTTTTATTTGCATTTGATGCCCTAACCTGCATCTTAGTCCAGTGACTGAGTATCGGACCATCCGCCCTTTCTGCCACAGTGACCAGGAGGCTATTGGCACTACCACGCACCCGCCGCATCAGGGAGGCGACTCTCTTCCGCATAATGCCGTAGAAGTCATCGACATGCGCGTCTGCGAACATACCTGATGCGCTGCAGTGTCGTGGCAGCCCCAGTAACGCCTTGAATGCATTGTTGTATTGGACCCGGAGGGCGCTGTAAGCCCTTAGAGTGTAGTCGATCCAAAGGCTGCAAGTATAAAAAGATTGGCAGTATGCCCGAAATAACGTGATCTTAACCGTTTTAGAACACTTTGCAAACCTTCGGATTAACATATTGCTCCAGACGCCCTACGTTCCCTCTCAATATCAACATTTTCAGACTGCGACGCGGTGACCCAATGCCCTAGGTATTTAAAATTTGTCACCCATTTCAGGGTGGTCCCTCCGAGTGTGACTGTAGGTATTTCGGGATAGCATTTAGTTCCTGCTTTGAAAACTAGACATTCGCTCTTTTTAGCATTATACCGAAGGCCATGGGCCTCCGCGTATCGCTCACACACCAACAAAAGCTTCCTCAGGGCCCTGATTGATGGGGCCAGTAGCACCATGTCATCTGCGTAGCTTATGTTATTGACAATCGTTCCATCCACAGAGCAGCCTACCATGGTGCCACTGAGCTCACGAATCAGCCGATCAACGTATAAACTGAAGAGCCTGGGTGAGGTCAACCCCCCCTGCCTCACCCCACATTCCAGTCCATACGGTTCGGATAGCGAGCCTGCCCACCTCACTACATTGTTCTGATGGCCGTACCAGTACTTAAACATTTCAATCATAATGCATTGTCATCGGACTTTGACAAATATGCAAAATTTGCCCTCCGTTGGATAAGAGGAAGTGGTTCTGATTCAACTTGCAAGATTTGATCCAAACATTGCAAGTTAAATAAAAGCTTGTAAAAAGGTTTTTTTTTAAAACAGAGTGATGAGACTAGCAAGTCGTCCACCTGATCCACGTCTGCCCATAACAATTGCAGTGCCACCCAGAACCTTTTAACTATAAAAAGCACTGCGTAGCACTGCATTGGGCTCATTACCCCGAGATATCAGACATCAGGTACCGCTCATAGCGTATTTCACCTATATAATAGCCGTTCGCTTCGGCAAACGTTGCTTGACTTAACAGATCTGTTCACCATTTAACTTGGATTATGTGATCGTTTGGGGCCTGACACGGTAAATCAACAGTTTATAATACCAACACCACTAAATTAACAGTTTCCTATAGCAACAGTTTACTAGATCAATGGTTCACGAGTTAACACTTCCTTCTGTCAACGAATGACTGAATCAATAGTTTATAAGATTAATAGTTCATTCAATCAACAGTTTAAAATAATGTTGGAATAATTAGCACTCGCAACAATAATAACCAGCTAAATTTAAATTAGCATAAATCTAATTAATTGTAGTTTCTTAATTCGAGGAATGCTAAAATTCAACGCATAGCGCGCGTCGTACGGCAGTATGCGTGCCTCTTTATTCTCGTACGAATGCGAACTGCAGCGGTCTGCTAATGCAGTTGCGATCGACGGGGATTGCCGGTACGATTTTTAAGGCAGATTTTTATATCAATGTTGTGTGATGTTGTTTTGTATGATTAGGTAGTTAGTTACAACTACCTAACTTATCGAGTCCTTTCATTTGAGGCCAAACACGAATGATAAAATAAAGAATGACTAATGATTTATTTCTATTATTCAATAATTTTATAATATACGTTATGTAATAATGACATTCCGCAAGAACCTGTGAATTCACAAGTGCGAAATTTTATATTAGGAATTAGCATATTAATAGCACAGCAGTTAGCATAACATGCTAACGAATAATATATCGCATGCTAATGATATTAATATAAAAGAGGAATAACTTCCATTTCGAGTTTAAAATAGCAGCGGTAATTTTAACTATGAAATAGTTATGTTTTTGGTTGAAAAAGGATTTTTTTTCCTATGTGTAGTATACAGTCAAGTGGTAATAATCGAATAAATATCGATTATTCGATAGTTCACGTGTTGTCGGATCGTACGTCGCACAAGTTCCTGCTGAGCCACACTCGCTCGCATACAATACAATACAATAATGCTTTATTGAATACCAAACACACAGGAAAAACAATAAACAGTGTTGATAAACAATGGGTGCAATGAACGGCCTTATCGCTATGCGCAATTTCTTACAGGCAACCTTTGGATGGACAGGAATTTTGAAAGAAATATTGTGGTCAGTGTGGAGTTTTATAAAACTCCAATTATACGTAAATGTGATATACTACTATTAAAAAATAAAACAAATATAAATAAGTTAAATACATACTATAAATAAATAACTTAAAATTACATTACATTTCGCATATTTTGCTTTTCCCACATATGTACCTACCTTTTTATTCAAAACTGTAAGCAGTACGTCCTAAAATGCTTTGTTGTAGTTGCTAATAGCTTTTAAACGTGACGAGGACTGGGACGGAGGACCAGAGGTTTAATAATAGCGTCCCTACGGGTGTTGATTTAGAACAGGTTAATAATCGCTTTCGAAGGAACTTTTCGTGGTTGTTTTACCCAACATTATTATATTATTTAAGAGCTTTTCATACCATCCTTTTCCTGAAATACGCCGATGTACCGGACGGGTCCGGTATGTTTTCTTTACGCTTGTTAGGTTCCTTTGTTCTTTATGTAAACAATTCGAGAAAATTAAATGTCAACTCCCACTCCCATTTTCTCGTATTGATTTAACTTGAGATAATATTCCTAGTGGTTTCGAAAAGTGGGCGAATTTTTAAAATTAAATATAAACAAACCTCATGAAAGTATTATAACTACCTCCGCATATTCCTGACTGTTCAGAGAGGCCTGTCTGAAGAAGAAGATTATACCTATATGGGCGAAGCAAATTGCGAAAAATATTCTGTCTTTCCATAATACAAATTCAGTTGCGCAAACTTGCCAAACCCCGGGATATATTGTCATTGCTTCTTTTTCAAGGCAAACTTTTTCAGCCCATTTTAACATCAAGAATGTTAGGGAAAATGGAATTTATCAAGTGTAAAAGACGAACCTATTCCAGCTGGCATTAAATGGCGAACCTGATTCTACTTCATGTTTAGAAAAAATATCATCCTTCGCTTCTGGACCAGCGTGTAATTAACCGATCCCAGTGAGCCTGAGCAATATATTTTTCTGTGTTAAAGCACAGAATAAATGGTACACTACGTACGAATAGTCTTATTTAACCTAATCTATTTATGTATTTATCTATCCTCATTAACTACGTAACCCACAAATGTCAACATTCATTGACTTTACGCTTGAGTTATTGGATGAAACTCCAGGTAATAAGTAATTTCTTACCTATATGCTACATGTATTATTAGACTCTTCCAGTTCATATAAACTAGTTGTGTCGTAAACATATTTTATTTAATAACGATCTATGGCTTTCTCTAAGGATATTTTCATATAAAGCTATATGTATAAATCTAAGTAAGAGTTGAGGCCGTAAAGTTTGGAAACGATGCGAAGAAGTCGTTGCCTATTACAATATTACAATTACATAGGTATGCGAAAGTAGTTATAATATTATATAAATACTAGCTGACCCGGCAAACGTTGTTTTGCCATATAAATTTTAAAAAATGTTAAGGGTGAACAACCCTTATCACTTAGGGGGATGAAAAATAGATGTTGGCCGATTCTCATAGATACCGGATAAGTACAAAAAATTTCATCAAAATCGGTCAAGCCGTTTCGGAGGAGTATGGCAACGAAAACTGTGACACGAGAATTTTATATATTAGAAGATACCACCTTTGTCGTATCACAAATCCTTTCCAGCCAAAGGTTGTCTGGAAGAGGTCCCTTATTAACGATACGGCCCTTTGTACTAAGCAAATATTTACGTTCTATTTTTACTATATATATATATATATTAGTTATGTTATTGGTGTAAAATAAAGTGTTATCAATCAATCAATAAATCAATATTATCTAATTTATTCAAAGGTTGTCTGTAAGAGATTGGTTCAAGCGATAAGACCATCAATCGTATAACCCTAGATCATTTCTTAATGTTTTTATGTATGTGGTATACAATAAAAAGTATTTCTATTCTATTCTATATTATACGATGTACCTATACCTACCTGCCTATAGTTAATAAAATACTAACACGAAACTTGAATATCTAATAGATCTGCTACCATCGAAACCAACTAACTTAATAAGGTTTTTTCATCCACAGGTCTGTACAATCGGCGTTCTGTCGAACACACTGAACATCGCCGTGCTGACTAGAAGAGACATGGCGGCGGCTCCGATCAACCGTCTCCTGAAATGGCTGGCCGTAGCAGACGTCTTCGTCATGATCGAGTACATTCCATTCGCTATTTACAGATACCTGGTAAGATCCTTTCAATCCTGTTCCTTCACTGATAAGACACATAATTCAACGAGTATGAAATGAGCATGTCGACCTGGTAGTAAAATGAGAATAGGGTTGTTTTTAAAAGCCCGCACCAGCTTTAGGTATTAGGCACGAGTAAGACGTTACTGACAATGCGAAATTCTTTTTAATCATCCTTTGTAGACGTGAAATAGAGTATCTGCCTTATATTGGTAAAACCGAGTACCTATATATATTTCACGGGTTCACCACATTTAACGCTTAAACTCCAAGTAGGAGGTGTTTCTAAATAGGCCTCCATATCCATGGCAACAATTTACTCGTGGTAGGGCCCACGTATGCGGGAGGCCTTCTGGGTGTACCTCAGCTTTGCCAGTTATCATGCCGCCAAGCAGTAGTGCGCAAGCATTTCTGTGTTCCGGTTCGAAGGGCATTGTAGCCAGCGAAATTACTGGACATATGATACTTAATATCTGATGTCTCGGGGTGATGAGCGCATTGCAGTGTTAGGCAGTGCCTTTTATGGTATCAAAAGTTCTGGGTGGCACTGCAATTGTTATGGCAGGCGTGGTGCTTACCATCAGACCAACGACTTGCTCGTCTCATCATTCAGTTCCATAAAAAAAGAAAATCACCTCAGCTCTAAAATCTAGGCCCCGTACTACCTGTTATGTCTATGTTTTTGGTAAAGCTTGTGTCAACGAAATTCATACAAATTTAACTTTTAGGTGTTATCGAAGAGTTTTGATTGGGGATCATCGAATTATTAAAATAATTCCAAGACAAACAATATTAAAACTTTTACAAAAGTAATTTTAGATAAGTTAATTTGAACTCAAAAGTGTTTAGGATAACAGGATCGAGTCGTATAAACTTTTGCGAAGTCATTTCGATTTAGGAATAAAATCAATCCCTGACTTAATATTTCAGTAAGTAAATTTGAGCGAGGCTTAAGGGGCTACTTGAACAGTAATCATAGTCCCCTTATAATTTAGTACTTAGGTATATATTATAGTTTAAGTTCTGAGTGTTCGCTAACGATCAAAGTGATATATTTGAAGAGTTGATAGTACTGAGTGCGCTGCTGGCTACATTCGGTCACTTAAAGACAATTGAGAATCATCGTATGGCAACAACATTCTCGACCTCTCGATTGGTTTAGCGGTAGAACGGTCAAGAGCCCTAAACATCCCAATATGAAAGAATAAAAGATATGAGGCCATAACAACTCCAGCCTAAAGTCTCGTCTAACGAGAACTTCTTTCTTGACAAGGCTAAAGTGAAATTGGCTACCGAAGTTAGTTGTTTGAAAACTTTGAAGGGCTAGGTTGCACGTGATCGAAGGCTATCAATTGCGTAAGTGTTACTCAAACGCTATCGATCCTCACGTAGTAGTGTAGTAATGTAGATAAACTCATCAAATATCTGTAGATAAGTTTTAATTATCTATTTATATCTAATAATCCATAAATTTCTTCATTATATAAACAAAATAGTAACGTATTGGATGACATTGAAATGGATATACAAAAATAAATAGGTATATTCATGAAGGATTTAAATACACTCACCGCCTAAAGTTGCATGTTTGTATTCAATCACATTCAATAATTCTTAAGAAACAATATCATGAAGCAAATTGTTAAGCAAGTAACTTATTATTTTTTTAAAGCTTTTTCATTTATCTCAACTTATATCAAAACACGTACAAATGGAATACCTCTTGCATTCTTGGAAAGTTAAAAGTTTGTACGTACACAAAGATAAAACGTAGGTGTACAGTATGTGGACTATCGTCCGTTTGACCAGGTTCGTGGTTCTTTCTTTAGATACAGGTGTAACCCTAGTCAGGCGTTAGGATCTATATATTTCCAAGATCGTGAGTATGTGATGGTTGGATGATAAAACTCAGAGCGGCTGCTCCGCGCCGCGCTGAGCTACGCAGAGCCAATATTTTTACTTTTATTCGATAAGTAATATATTTCCATTCAAAATACTCACGTGCACTGAATAGCTTGTATTTGATATCAAAGCACTTTGAAACAGTAATTTCACTTCCAGTTTGTTTATAAATTAGTTACCAAGTCATAGTGGAGGCAAGACATTAAATATGGAGGTTTATGAATAACATTCTGCTTGGAATATTAGTTTGCATGTTATTAGAATGTCAAGTATTTAATATTCAACGCTGACTTTTGACGCTTTACATTTTGTGCATAGCTGATTCATTCGTCATCCTTCAGATTGCGAGATCCTTCAGATATTCTTCTTTCGATCCTTTAGATAATTTCAGGGCTATATTATTCTGATTTGTCTATAACATACTAGATTGCACCAAAATAAAAAGTTTTTCGCGCACATCATATATTACGCAGCTATGAATGGTCACGCCGAAAAAAGCTTATCCCGGCCGCGATAAGCTTTTTTCTTGGAACCGTGACCCACGGCATAGATAAGCTTTTTTCTAACCAGAACTCGTCACCCAAATCTGGGCCTCAAAAAAATTAATACGCGCTGAAGTAAGTGATTTAGAAATTCATTATATTCATTTGGTTGATCACAACCAGCTTGATTCCGACTCATGGAATGGGTAATCAAAAATCACGTCAAAGATAAATCATGTTATTTACTTGGTCTTTTCACTCGAGAGTGGAGAGATGTATAGCTCAAGAAACAATAAACTAATGCCCTGCTGTGGGCAGGGTATGCAGTTTCGTTTTACCAACAACAAAAAAAGAACACGCAACTTATTAGGTACATTGTGGTTTTTGTTCGCAGATACTCCCTGAGCTGGATTTTCGATACTCGAAAGCGACGTACATCCTGTTCCACATGCATTTCGCACAAATCCTGCACACTGCGTCAATATTCCTCACGCTTTCTCTGGCCATATGGAGATACGTAGCCATAAAGTAAGTATTTTTTAGAAATAATGTAAAACAGGCAGACAGCCAGTTTAATGGAATGCCTTAATTAATCTGAATAGATAACCGATTTCTTTTCGTTTACTAAAAATTAAAAAAGTTTTGTTTCTTTTGCATGCTCAGCAGGTTATTTAAACATTTTTGCTAGCTATAGGTATAAATAGTAAATAGGTAAATAAGGCTATTGTAAACCTAAACCTAAACGTTTTTAAACCTTGAATCTAGATGTCTTCTCCGGAGCAGTTAGTTTGAATTCCGTCTATTTAAAATAATGAAGGAAACTTTCAACAGCAAGCAAAACGGAAACTGCTAACAGGGAAATATGAGACTAAATAAGTATCTGCTCAAAAGAAAAAATAAATGTTGTTCTTCGTTACTTTAGTAATACTAAGCATTTAAATAAGCTTTTTTTTAGTGATTCTCAGATAAAATATAATGGAGAGATTCCGAAATCTAGAATAGGTAATGCCGGCTCACTCTCCGACGTTTTTGATGCTAGACTCTTTTGATTAGCTATTTAGTAGGTATAAAATTAAAAATAGGTCTCGCTATTGAAGGTCGAGATACTTAGTCCACAAGCCGATATTACGAACTATCCGATTTTTTTTTGCCGTACGTCTTGTAATGCGATAATTGGTTGGTGCAATTCCGACGCACACTCTCCGAAATGTATCCGATAAAAAACCGATTGACTAGCAATGATATGGTGCCCATTCCCTATGTAATTTCTTACCTACCTAAATTAAACGTTAAAAAATAATAAAGATTTTCTGACAGCCCGCGACCGAGTTCACGAAAAAGGCCACACTACGATACTTTTTAAAATAGGTGTTTTTTTCCGAAATATACAGTTTATTGTTGTAGGAAAATTGAAAATTTCGTTCTAGAGGAATTTGTTGGAAAATGTTCCGAACGCTACAAAGCAGCGCTATAGAATGTTCAATTTTAAACTTGTATTTTTGGCATTTTACTAGATATATACCAGTCAACTTTGAAAAGGCCTTAGCGCAAATCCTTGTTGGAAGTTTAGAGAGCAAGCAAGCACTCTTAACTTTAATTAATGAGGGTGGTGAATTATTATTAAATTAGGCAGACCGCTTCATTAATCCTTGCTATTAACTTCTCTTTACGAGGAAACTTGGTATCTTCTTTCTCGTTTGTTCGTACGGCTTATACTTTAAGGCTTAAAATCCTTGAGCAAGGGACGCAGTCTTTTAAATTCTGAAATCCCTGACTAGTCAATAAAGTGATTCCTAAGTGCCAGTTCACGCGTCGGTTGGGTATAAGGATAGAGAGGGTATAGAGCTCGTTAGGGGCGATCCGATGAACGTGGATGTGTCAGCATTGACATACTCCGCCTCTATTGTTGGATTTGATTTGAAACGTCGAGTGCGAATTGAGAGAAGCGGTCCCTTTATCTTGCTCAGTTTATATTAGTTGATATGTGCAAGTAGGTCACTGGTTAATAATAGGTAATATTAGTTGAGGTTAGTTTATTACAGTTTGAAGTTTAAATGCAGAAGGTTAAATGCGAGCAATATATCATTCTGTACATATTGATGATAAATCTCTTGATCAAGTTTTTAATCAGAAATAGGTCCGACGAAAATCAATTCACAGTACTATAATAAAGGTTGTCTAGAAGAGATCGCTTTAAGCGATAAGACCGCCCATTGTTACACCATTGTAAACATTTAACTTGTTTACTTGTACTTAATTTCTATACTTAAGGTGAATAATAAAGTGTTTATCTATCTATCTATCTATAATATGTTAACACGTTTTACCCACCAACTACCAACAACTTTTAAAAAACATAGCTATATTAATTTAATCAAGTGGTTACAAGCGGGAACAGACGACCGCTGCGTCGCCTCTTCGTTCCACTGGACTCGCAAAGTTGCTACTCATGAGGTCAAGTGCTTCCGTACGCGCGATACATAGAAATGTGGCACACTGACTGACGAACTGCATAATCATCCATTCCACCGGTCAAATGGTCTTTGGAATACTTAAATAACTTATCATTTTGTTATTTTTATGGCTACTTATATTTTATTTTCCAACTGCCCGAAACCATGGTTGCAACTAGACTATGTTTTTGTCAGACTGTTGGTTTGTCCTGTATGAATTTGTGACAGAATGTCCATCAATATTTTCATCTGGTCAGAGCCTTTATATGTATAACGGTCCAATCAAAATTTCGATGAATATTTTAAAAATTGAAATTCTTTGAATTTAATTCTGAAGTTCTAAAGAACTTAATTCAAAAGTTTCACATTAGCAAAAAACTGACGAATACTGGTCGTTTTGAAATTCAAAAACTGATATACAGTATTTTTATAAATCTAGCCTGCTTAGCCGGCAACCACGCTTACCATGTCGAACGATATGCTCGTCTCGTCACTTTGAATAATAAAAAGTTTTCATTTCAATTTGCAGGTACTCCGACAAGAGCCATATACTCTGCACGGAGAGGCGGTGTAGCATCGCTATACTCACCAGTTTCCTGTTGCCGCCCGTACTTTGCATACCCACGTTTATGGTCAGTGTCCTTTCACGATGATCGAATTTGTTTACGATGCGATGTATGTGTAGGGTTGTCAATACTCGGAGCATGGAAATACAAACAGGAATTTTTATACAAATTCTATTATTGCCAAAATAATATTACCTACATTACAGTTGTTGTTCCTCTGCCTTTTTTAGCCTCAGAGCTGTAATGAATTGGAATGGGAGCTTTTTTAAAACTGTGTGGTCTGTGTTTTTACAAAAATCACTTTATTACAACGTACAATCCTGGAATATAAAACACTGTTTCGAAATTGTAAAACTATGCACAAATAATTAGGTAAGCCAATAAGTTCATAATGTTCTTAACTTGCTCATCGACGACTAATTACTTTGTTCCCTCTTTTCTCTCTTGTGATGGAAACGGGTAACAAGTTATTACCTACTTATACCAAACAAAAATACCTTTCCGAAAATAAACACTTATTGAGGTTTAGCTACTGTCTCGATCGATACTGTCTGTACTTACGATTTAGATTAAACCAATAATTACCGTTACGAACACAAATCATATATAGTTTTCTAACTATGATAGACTCTGTGGTGATGTGGTTGGGCGAGTGAGCTCATGTCTCATATTTTCATATACTTACCTCGGAGTATTGATTCGATCCTGCTGCAGGATAAATGTTTGGGCACAGAAAAAGAGCGCGAGTAGGTATTTTTTCTAGTCGGGGACCATGAACCTCATTGTTCCTGGTTCTCTAGCTGTACAGGGATTCCTATATAGGGGCAGGATCTATTTATGTGATCGTTAAGTGTATTTATTTCTTTACTACTAACGTATGAAGATGCCGCCTGCAGTATTCCAACCACACATCACAATATCCAACCGAAGTGGCGGCAACCCTATACTTGCAGTACCTACATTAATATTGACAGCTTTCCATACAATGTGAACTTTAAATTCAGTTTGTATAAATTCATCACAATCAACACCATTGTTTACTTGTTTACTTCACAGGTGTTTAATATTCACGAGAAGCCAACGACAGATCTTTATGGCAACCCCATCACGGCCTACCACGTGGATTCCGACCACCACGGCACCTTGTACCAAGTCAACTTCTGGGTTCACGCGGTCGTCATCAAATTGCTACCTTGCTTCATATTAACTGTCATAAGCGTTTGGCTAATCAGAGCATTGTACAGCGCGAATCAGCATCAGAAGAATCTGAGGAATTATAATAACTGTTCCGCTGCTGAGAAGATGGTTAAAAGACAGAACAAGGCTGATAAAAGAACTGACAGGACGACGAAGATGTTGCTAGCAGTTCTATTGCTGTTCTTAGTAACGGAGCTCCCTCAAGGGATCTTAGGGTTGCTGAGTGGTTTGATGGGCTGGTGTTTCTTTACGAAATGCTACAATCTTTTTGGAGAGATGATGGATTTCCTGGCTCTTCTCAACGGGTCCATAAACTTCGTGCTGTACTGCTCGATGTCGCGGCAGTTCCGGCAGACATTCAGGCAGATGCTGCTGAGACCACCTTTGATGCGGTTCCTGCCGCCTACTGCCTCGCACTCTGACTCGCACAATATGAACACGTAAGTATTTTCTACCCTTTGATGTTACATGTGGGCATATAGGTTGCTTGGTAATTTTAGTACTTATATTTTTGTCGTTATTTGGGGATTACAATAATTATGACGTTACAGATATTAATAATCAAAATTGTAGCTTGATTCATAAGTAAAGAACTGGGTTCCTAGTGTATTTTATGTGTAAAACAAAAATGGGTAGAGTTGGTATTATTTTATTAACCGACTTCAGAGAGAGGAGGAGGTTCTTTATTCGGTTGTATGTCTTTTTTATATTTTTTTAATGTTTGCTGCCTCAGAACTCCGTCATTTATGAACCGATTTGAAAAATTCTTTTTGCGTTGGGTTCAGTATAGTTACGAAGTGGTCCCATATAAATTTCATCGATATTTGACCTTGGACTTCGAAAAAACGTTGAAGTCGGTTTTTTTTGATAAAATGTATACTTGTTTATTATTATTTATTATATCATAATTCATGAATCGATAGTATGACTGTAACTTTTGATGAAAAGCGAACTATTGTTACTTTCGAACAAAGAGGTATATTTTGCATGATGCATAGCGAGTAGCGATATTGTCGTAGTTCACAACTATCGTAGTAAACTCAACCATTCTGAATGAATTGTTTTCAAGGAAATCTGTAACTTTACATGAAACGTTACACTATTGATCAGATGCGAATACTCCAATACCCCAATAACAAACAACAAACGAACATATTCCTCAACTGTACATGTTATGCATATACAGCTGAGATAGTAGACTGATTGTTCGGGTGTCAAAGTGTTCAAACAATGATAAAAGCGTTCATTTGCGATGTTCGAGTTCATTATGTGCGTACGGCTTTAGGAAACCCAAAACATTTCTCAGTGACGTAATTGCAATGTTGTTTCCTTGATCAAAGACATTCATTACGTTGCCCGCTTATGTACTTAGAGTATGGTGTATGGTGAACTCTGGTGGCGAAGTTTTTAGACCGCCTGAAGGTCTCCGACGTGGCCTAACGATTACATAAACAACCGGGACTAAAGGCTTAACGTGTCCTCCGAAGCGCGGTAGAGTAGCGCTCAGATGTAAATACCACACAATCGGCCACGCATCCGAGTTGTGACCGCTGCGAACGTTGCTCAACCTAGCAGATTACGAACATCTAGGCGAGCTACGCTACGAGCGCTACGATGCCTACTAACTATTTCGACTTAAATGACACACTGATGGTGATTCCATGCGTTTGATGTCACAAAACGCTAGTTAAGTCAATTATGTAACAACGTAACGTTTCTAGTATAGGGGACAAGAGTAAACAAGTTACCGTGCGCCTACGGCTTGGGTGATATTTAGGTGAAGTGTGTGTTATTTGTGCCTGACACACCTTGTTTTGCATGACACACAAACTAAAAACAGAAGAAATAACGGCACTTCGCTGAAATTCAGATTATTGTATTATAACTATAAAAGACTAAAGGCCCGTGTCCCAGCCAGCTGTGAGAATGTTATGGTGGATAATGAATGAGATTGGCATGTGCGATGTCTTTCACATTTAAATGCTGAATATAAATTTTATTGCTACTATAAACCAGTGGTTAAATGTTTACGGAGAATTTGAATAGATTTACACCCTTTTCTCGTCAAGGAATAATCCGTTGACGTATGTCAAATCTGTGATTAAAGATACCATTAATTAACCAACAAAACGGCAGCAAACAAAAAAGGCTGTCTGATAACCTACTATGATAACAAGTCATCACTTTAGGCGTCTTTTAAGCGTCTCGCTATAGAAGCAAATCCGTACCCTCCACGCCGAGCTAAGCAATTTTCAAACGTTTTAGTCGGCTCAAGCCGACCTCGACGTAGAGAGCATTTTTTCGTATGTCGAGTATACCCGACTTTGGCAGTCAAAGGGTTAATAAGAGATTTGACAGTTTGCTATTTAATAATTGCTTGACAAAAGTATCAAAAACTGTTTTAAGCGAAATTATTGGGCATTATGAGACTTTAAAACGATTGTCTCAGGATGACGAGCGCAGTGCAGTGCCGCGGAGGATTATGCAAAACAAATTTCTGCATGGTACTGCACCTGTTATAGGCAGGCGTGTTGCTTACCATCAGGTAAATGACCTGTTCGTCTTGTCACTTAATAAAAAGAAACCGAGTGTTTATATACATCCATGACTTTTATCTGATAATGATTATCCTAAAATTTTTACATAGACCTTGCTTGATCTTTGTATTACTATTTTATATTATTTTAATTTCTTTGATTTGAATTTAATTGTGAACTAAAAATTGTGAGCCATCTCTCCAAAAATATATTATTTGTAAGTTGAATAGGGCTAAGACTTGTTGTACAAAAAGCTAGTGAGTAAGACCTTGTATGCAGTCATGTTTATCTTGATCTTTATCTTTATCCTGACCAGTGAAAGTTGTCAGATTTGATCGATAATCACTTTTTTTTTATGCATGCTGATGCAACTTGCCAGTATTTAGTACCTACATTACAATCACTCTATAAAAATGTTACATTGATAAATCTGTACGTTACGGCTTGTATTCACCACTTTACAAGTTTTGTTGACGTTTGCTTTTAGCCAGCTCGCTTATCATCCATCTCCATTAATATTCATTTATTCCGGGCACTCCTTTACCTACTTAAAATGCCTGAAATTATATTGGAGTCGTGCTTTTGATCGTGAGTTATGAAGTTGTTTTTTTTCCTGCAGATGCACGATTAAAAGGTACAGCTGAGCTTAAAAATGCAGTGAGTCCGCTTGATGCTTTGTAGGCACTTTATAATAGCATACATGTATTGGAATCACACGTTTAATTTTGTAAGCCTGAGTGATACATTGATATAATTTGTCTTTTTGATTGATTGATTAATAATACTTTATTCTACACCAATCGCATAACAAAAACAAATAAAAATAAAACTTACAAATTCGATTAGTACAATGGGCGGTCCTATCGCTAATAAGCAATCTCTTCCAGACAACCTTTGGATGGGGTGGCATTGTGACGTTGTTGATAAAAGGCGGCGTTATACCTACTTATATAATATTATTACTACTTTTGTAAAACTTCTTTCGTCTTTTCTGCTCTACCTTATAGCTCAGATGTAAATACCATACAAACGGTCACTCATCCAAGTGGTGACCGCGGCGCAATTTTGATCAATCTAGCAGATGTGCTACAAACGGCTACCCTACTTGCGCTACTTGGTAATAGTTAATTTTCTTTGCTAACGGTGCCGATGTCTGTAATATCAAAGGTAATGAATGTACCTAATGTAAAAAGGAGTTCTATATAGGTATGTCTGTAGGTATACATTAAACATCATTTTGATATGGCAAACTAACATACCTACCTAAGTACCTACTGTTTATTTCTTTATCCTGTTGCAAAGTATTATACAATAGAATGCTTTTACCAAGTAGGTACTAAGAATAATTTAGTAGGTGGCGCTTTATGAATAACTAGAAGTCCTAGTATCCAGTTATACTAAAAGCTTTCCAGTATGACGTCATTATGTATATCATATTTGTAGAAAAGTCTTTTTGTCTTTGAAAAAGTAATTCCGTACACATCGTTGTGTTTGTTTATCTTACATTATGCATGATTCGTTTTGTTTCATTTAATATTAATATCGGGTCTCGTAACATAAAGTTCAAATATTATTTGACAGATGTTTCTGGAACGTTGGTAATGTTGTGTTGTTCGCAAACAATGTTTGGGCACACTCTGTATAGAACAGTTGGTAATAAGTGCCCTATAATTTACTAAACTGCGGTTTGGGTTGGGTATGAAAGTGTTTAGGTATGATATGTATATACCTGAGAGCGAGTGTGGCTCAATGGGAGCTCGTGCGTGTAGAGAGAGTTTGGCCCATAATCCACCACGCTGGCCCAGTGCGGGTTAGTGGATGTCACATGTCCTTGAATTTTTGTGATTAATTCTTGGACATGCCGGTTTCCTCACGATGTTTTCCTTCACCGTTTTTAGAGCGAGTGTTAAATCTGCACATAACTTAAGAATGTCAGTCGTGCGGGGCCGGCGGGATTCGAAAATGGATGCGTCGGATCGAAAGTCACACATGCTCCCACCGGGCCACACTCGCTCTTTTGCGTTTATTTATTTCTAATGTTTTTATATTATATTGATTACTTTTAGAAATTCAATAAAACTATCTTTAGTGGTATATATATAATGACTGGGGCATTGAGATGCCCCAGTCATTATTTTTACTCAGCGTTTAAATTATTTTGTTCTAACACACTGCTTACATATTAAAGGAGCGCAAGACTGTGTTTTAAACTGCTTACTCATTTTCTCGAGCCGATATAAAAACCACGTAACTAAGTGCATAGAGCCGAGCACTTAACCAAAGATTAGGCAATTTCACAGATCATTAGTCGTACAGAACAGTTTAATGTCTCCGCTCGCTAGTACGACCTGAAACTCATAAGCTCCTCGATAAGCGTAGTGGTCTAGTTGTTATGCAAACTGGTCTAGGATCCTATTATGAAGAGTATAACTGACAGATTTATGTATTCTTTTAGAATAGCATTTATTACAATGTCATGAGATTATTTGAGTAATTATTTCTAAATATAACACTCTCTTAAACATTAGTACAAGAATAATAAATAGCGTCGTATTTCCAAATATTTTTGCCACAAAGCCTTTTTACACTTTATTATTCGCTACTATTAACTTTTAACACGTCAAAAACTTTTAAATAGTTTGTTGTCTAGGCAGTTTGCACGTTTCTGCCATTGCCAATGTTTTTAATTAAGTATTAAAAAAATATATAACGATACATAATTTGATAAGAGACCACAAAACCTTTTTTCCACTCCAACGATTACGTAATTTATTTGGAAAAAGAAAAGTTTTGGACTTAGCTTTTATGAATTAGAATAATGTAGTAAACGATGGGGATGAACAATTTCTGGTTATAAAATATGTTTACATGGCCTAGTGAACTTTCACCGAACCCTTTTCGTAAATCATAAACAAATAATAAATAAATAAACATTCATTCATTTTCTTTTACAATAGGAGTACAACGTTTAGAATGGTAGAGATTTTAGGATTACTGATTTGATTAGTCCTATTTAGGTATTGTTATGGCAGTTTAATAGAGAATTAGTAAATTATAAACACTTCATTCAATTTAACTTATAATATGAGTAAAGATTTTAATACTAATTAAGTAACAAATAACTACCTATTATTTAGGAAATTGTATGGTAGTATGTATAAATAGTGAATTAAGTACTAATACCTACCTAGTATTTAGGTATTATTACCTAATTAGTTCTAAACCTCTATCAAACTTTGCAAATTGCAAACTTTTAACTCCTATTGTGAAAGAGAATAAATGAATGTTTATTAGGTTGAAACAGGCTTAGCCGAGTAACCAAGTCACGATCTTCTTAATGCGTATTTTGTAGATGTTGTTTGTTTAGATCGCAGAGCAAATTACTCAGATGGAAACGTCAGTTACTATATTAAGATATATGAATAAAGAAACGAGAACAATTATTGGTTCGATCGGGGCTCGAACCCGCGTCTTCGGTAAACCTTTTCAAGGCTATCGAACAGTGTGTTCAGGCAACCAAATTTCTTCTATACTTTATCATATACAAGAGAAAACGAAAGTACCTACGGGTACCTTAAAAGAATACCTACTAACTACAGTGACATATATTGTACATATATTATATCGATGACTAATTATTAATACTACACGGTTTTTTCAGATTATATCCATGAGTTTTATATTATTATTATTATTATGAGTACTTTTTTTCTTCTCCCCCCTAGCGGGCTTTGCACGTCTTGTTTTAAACGACAAACATTTAGACATTTTATAAAAAAAAAACATTTATCTTAGACTGATTTTGTGACAAAACCAGTCTAAGATAAATGTTTTTCTTTTTATGGACAAAATTTTTGTCTATAAATTGGTAGTAACAAAGATCTTAAAAACAAGGTTGGTCGAAAATTGTAAAAAGAAAACAATTAACAAAGAAATAAATTGAATTGTCATTATTTGGATACATACAGTCGTCTTAGACAATACTGCTGACTCTGGCCTCTTGGCAATCATCCCGTTCCCGTTGGTGCTTTATTAATCGGCGTATTAGTGAGGCTGACTTTTTGCGCATAATGGCATAAAAGTCATCTACCCTCGCGTCGGCAAACATGCCTGAGGCGCTACAATATCGTGGCAACCTCACCAGAATCCTAAAGGCGTTTATACTGTACGCGAAGAGCATTGTAGGCTTTTTGTGTTTAGTTGGTCCATAGTGGTTCATGAGATACGTCTTTCTGTATGTAACGTAAGTCTTATTTATATTTAAGTGTACGTGGCTCTTAAATATAAATAAAAGGAATAGCTTTACTCCATAAACCAAGTCACGTTTTCTTCATACATCGCATATGGCGTTCAGGTACCTAAATAAAAGAGATAGGACGTTTACGCTCCGAGCACAAATACAAATACTCTTTATTGTATACCAATAACAAAAAAAAATATTACCGATAAACCTTATAACTAGGGTAGTACAATGGGCGGTCTTATCGCTTCTATGAGCGATCTCTTCCAGACAACCTTTGTATGGACAGTAAGAAGTAGACGGAGTACAAACTCGTAAGAAATGGTGTAAGTTGTACGATGTGTCTAATGTACCTATTTTATAGCGCTTTGTAGTGCTCGTAGTTTGTTGTAGTCACCACTTGGATGGGCGACCGTTTAATGTGGTATTTATTTAAGTCTGAGCGCTACCGTGCTTCAGAAGGCACTAAGCACTAGGGCCCGGTTAATTGCCTTAGGACAACAGTCGTTAGATCATATCGAAGGCTTTTGGGTGATGTATAAATTACATCACCCAAAAGCCTTCACCCAAATAGCTTTGACATCAGGGTTGACCACGCACCCACACGTTGTAGCTGTTTATCGCTCGTAGCGTAGCTCGCTTAGCCATTAGTAACAAATCTTTAAGGTTAAGCAAATTTCGCGGCGGTCACAATTTGGATGGGTGATCGCTTGTTTGGTATTTACATCTGAGCGCTACCGTGCTTCGGAGAGCACGTTAAGCCGTCGTTCCCGGTTGTTGTCTTAGGACAACAGTTGTTAGGCTACGTTGGAGGCCTTCGGGCGGTCTATAAACTCCGAAACCAGGGTTGGCCACACGCACACACGAGAGAGGGCTAAAGGGAGTGTTTTATAGATAGAGCAATAGAGACCATGTACACTGCTTAAGGTTTTAGTCTTCGTTCTATACAAGTCTTACGTCTAAGGCATATTTTTTCCAGCAAATTCTAAGCTAGACATTCTTTTCAACTTTTTTTACCACCATCTTAATGTGGCCTATGACGAAGCACGTAGACCGGCACTACGTTCTGAGAAAATAAATTCAATGAAAAGTTATAAGGGTTCGATCCTGGGAATTTGTACTTAAGTTAGGTAGTTCGTAGTACGTTATAACGAATTTAGATAGTTCAAGATAGGTACAGCAATTATTGACTTGTTAGATGATATGCACATACTATTACAAAAACAGACATACTATACCGTATACGCTTTGGCCCTGTGTGGATTGCAATTACCAAGGTATATGATATAAAGCTGAATTTTTCAAGTTGGCGTGGAGGGCCAAATCCTAAACTATAAAAAAAATAAAGAAACTATAAAGAATAGCGAAAATTGCTCAAAGGAGTCTCGGGTCCGATTTTGATAAAAATAAAACTGCCCAACCAAGACTAAGCCCGCCTATTGTTATGCTGATTACTGTGAAATTTAGTTTTTAACGTACCTATTTTTAAGGTTCCTAACAATAAAGTTTTAATCTATCTATCTATCTGCGTCATTGGATTTTTGGGAAACCTGTTTTATAGTCGGCCCCGACACTCCTTTGGAATAATTTTCTTTGTAAATGTAGCGCTCGTAGCGAAGCTCGCCTAGCCGTTCGCAGCAGAGCTGTTAGGTAAACCAACTTTCGCAGATTTCACCACTTGCGTCGATCCCGGTTGTAATAGAACAACAGTCGTTACTCCGATATAGGGTTTGCCACGCAGAATTAAATACCTTTAGTTAATTTCATTAGTACCTACGTTTCATTTTATAAAAAAATCACACGAAATTGTGAAATTTGAAACTTGAACACGAAAAGTACAACTAGAAATTAGCAATTAGCATAGCAATAGCATGTAGCATGATAATCAATAGTATTACGCATGCAAATAAATACCAAAGAAAACTAACTATTACTTACGTACTAATACCAAAGAAAACTAAATATTACTACGTACTAATACCAAAGAAAACTAAATATTACTACGTACTAATACCAAAGAAAACTAAATATTACTACGTACTAATACCAAAAAAAACTAAATATTACTACGTACTAATAGCAAAGAAAACTAAATATTACTGCGTACTAATACCAAAGAAATCTAAATATTACTGCGTACTAATACCAAAGAAAACTAAATATTACTACGTGTAGCGTGTAGGAATATTTAGTTTTCTTTGCTAATACATTGTGTGAAATGCTTTTAAGGCATATGCTTGTACTACTAGAGATAAACATAGACATAAAAACGAATACCTTTGAAAGCTTTTACGAGATGATATTTCTCTTCAAATCTAATAATAAGTAAGATGAGTATATATTTTTTAAATATATTGTTCAGAATACATTACGTCGCTCCGTTAAACATGAATGCAGATCGTATTATAGCGATGTTTACGTAAATTGATACAATGAAGTATTCCCAATTGAGCACCCATTTTTAGAGAACCAATGATTTGAGCACTTATCAATATTTTTTTTATGTAATGGTACCAAATACTTTGGATAGGTACTCATTATTAAATTGTATTACCACCAGAGTATTACAATCCAGGTACACTTCACTAGATAATTGGGCATTCGAATGTGAAAGAGAATTAGGAATAATACATTTTTTCAAACTCTTATTTGAAAGTAAGCTTTGATGATCAGAAACTTCTTTGAGGGTATTTACTTTGAAACACGAATTCTACTAATATTATAAATGCGAAAGTGTGTGAGGATGGATAAATGTTTGTTACTCAATCACGTAAAAACAACTGAACGGGTTTAAATAAAATTTGCTACGTTACCATTTACCTTATTTACCTAAATATTTGTATTTAGTACTTAAGGGCCTGAAAAGGGACATAGAATATTTTTATCCCCGAAAACCGCGGGTGAAACCGCGAGGCAAAAGTAGTCATTAATAATGGGAGTTTCTGTAGTTTTTATTACTTTACCTACCTAATAGTAGGTACCTAGTTATTATATCATCCATATTGTTTTTTTACTCTCAATAGATCCTTGTTTGGCCACTATCACGCCTGATGTGAAGCGATGATGTGGCCTAAGATGAAGCACATAGATCTAGAGAGAGATGGCAGTTGAGCGGCTGCTCAGACCCGTCTCCCCGATGGTTCACCGAACATCATCCCTAAACACGACTAGGTCGCTTGACGGCATGGCTTTGTTCAGTGGGTGGTATTACAACCACGGCCAGAGCCTACCACTCCTAAGCGCGAAAGCGGGTTTCATCACGATGTTTTCCTTCACCGTTTTAGAGCGAGCGTGCAAAATCTGCACTTAACTATAAGTCATTGGTGCAGGGCCGCGTTGCGATTCGAACCCAGGTGCGTCAGATCGAAAAGCGCACGAGTCCCCGCTGAGCCACACTCGCTCTTAAAATACAATTTTATACACATACCTTTATAAGACCTGAATACTATAATTTGTACGGGTTTGACCTACATATTTTTTATGAAGATGAACAACAAAATGAACAGGTCGTTTGCCTGATTGTAAGCGCCGCTCTCTTGCCCATAACAATTGCAATTATTTTTTCCAACGTTCATTTTTTCAGTTCATTAAAATTATTTTCATTTATTTCATGCAATAGTACACCTAACAAAATAAAAGAACCAGAGGCCCATAAAATAAATATATATCTTACAGACTAGCATTACATACAAATTATAAAACACTATACACTGGGATAAGGAACATTTCGGTGTAGCGCCGGAACACTATTCCCTCGGGTCAAAACTCGGAAACCAGGAACATCTTACTATTATTTTTATCTTCTTACTTTGAAAAAAAACGGAGCACGTAGGACTTAAAACTCGTGGTTATCGTTGACTCCACCCTCGACATTATGACATGGTTGCACCGAGGTTCACTAGACGATTATATTATACTTTCTACAGTATCAAATCTAAGAAGTACTGTTTGACTTGTCATACTTTTCAAGCAGAAGTAACTTTGCATAGGCGTAACTCACACAATTTCAATAACTTTCGCTGTAAAACCATGGAATTATGAAGCTATTTCAATAAAATAATAATCTATTCATTTTGTTATCGATATCTCTCAAGAATCGGATATTCTAGTAACCGATTTCTTTGACCCCATCCCTATTTCTCAGTCTGTCAAAACTGTCAAACGGTACTTCTTAGACTTCAATGAGGAATGAGACCACAATGTTAGACTCTTATATTTTTTTTTGCTTCGGCAGTACATATATATTTTTTTTTTCTCCCCACTTGTGGGATTTAGACAACATTTTGGCTGTCTACTCAAAGCTTAGACTTGACAGACTACAGTCCGTGTATACCATAATGGACCTAAAAATAAGTTGTTTTGAATAGTCACGGCTACAGCAGCGTTACCATTTACCAAAGCGTTACAGATCTTCTGAACTGGATATATCCGTTAAAATATTTTTGCTACAGAGTGCTCTTTGAACTCACATCAAGTCTATTCTGGTACTGCACGTAATTTGTAAACAATTTACACGGAAATTTGAAAACGATTTCGTAAAACGCTTTTTAAACATTAACATCACACCAGTCAGCATTATGTACCTACTAGCTACGCCCTGCGGTTTCACCCGCGGTTTCCAGGGGAAAAAGTCCAGGACCTAAAGTTTTTTTTATGTAACTGAATGACGAGACGAGATGATCTTTTGCCTGATGGTAAGCAATACGCCCATACCATAACAATAACAGCACCACCCAGAACTTTGTTTTGCAAAATCCTGCGCGGCGCTGTACTGCGCTCGTCACCCTGAGACAATTAGCTGTTGAGTCTCATAATAACTAGTAATTTCGCTGGCTACAATGCCCTTCAAACCGGAACACAGTAATGCTTGCGCACTACTGATTATCGGCTGAATAACTGGCAAAGCGGTGGTGGCAAACCCATCCAGACTGCCTCTCGCATACGAGTAACCTACCACCAGCAAAAGTATACCAACATACCAAATTTCATCAAAATCTATTCAGTAGTTTACCTATGCGTGATTGAGTAGCAAACATACATCCATCCATCCATCGATCCTCACAAACTTTCACATTAATAATATTAGTAGGATTTATACATGAATTAGCTTCGCCCCACGACTTCCGAGCTTTTCAGACATAAAAAGTATGTCTTATTCCAGGAGCTATAATATATAAGGAGCTATAATATATATATAAATACCTATTGAAAAATTTTCATCAACATCCATTTAGCAGTTTTTGCGTGACTGAGTGTCAATCCATCTTCACAAACTTTCGCATTTATAATATTATAGTAGGAAGTCGGATAGAAAATTAGATGGAAAGTAGGATGCTGAAGTAGTACATAACGGCAAAGCTGTATTGAGAGGATCTCTATAGAATTCTTTTAAAAGTTTTCGTATAAAAGCAGACGCGAAATTTCGTTTCACGCAAATAATATTACTATAAGCAGGCTTATTTTTAAGCTTATAAAAATATAGGCTAGAAGAATATATTTTTTCTATAAAACACAAACGTAGTGAAGAAAATAAAATAATATACGTTAAAAAGTATGAAATATTAATTAGCATTAAAAGCTATATTTTTAATTTAGAGATTTAGAGAGATATTCTGGGTAAGTATTAATCCTTAAAGTATTTTAAAGAGGTGCTGTCTCACTCTAAAATACTACATACATGGCAGTACTAGCTAAATACTAGTGTTGCCGTGCCGCTCGATAGGCCACTATCGATAGTCTATGAGCCTGGTAATAGTGTGAATATCGATAGAACTATCGACAGTATCGATACTGTCGACACTATTGATAGTATCGATACCTAATATTTTTGTCCCTGACGAGTTTTCTATCGATACTATATCATAGATGGTATTGATGATAGCATAGATGGTATTGAACTATCGATAGTTACTTATTTTGCAATAGTATCGTTTACAGTTTGTTTTTATATAATATGGTTACACTGTTTTTTTTTATTCAATTCCAACTCTTTTACGAACGACCGACGAACGAATGGTTCGAACATGAAAATCACAAATCGTATACGTAGTTTGTATACCAACGTTTTATTTGTTAATACTATCGACAGTTAAACAACTATCAATATTATAATATTATCTATGGTATCAATACTATCGAAAGTATCGATAATCAACTCGTCCGGGAAAAACTGTATCGATATATCGATAGCATAGTGAAATTAAGGATAATTATATCGATACTATCGATAGTATTGCTAGTTATCAATAGAATTATCATATTTTATGACAAATCATGCGATTGAAAGATACATGATGATACATAGCCGCAGCAGTCATAGAAAAGATCACATTATAAGTCCAAGAGTGCGAACCACTTATGGTACGAGAGCCATAAGTTTTGCGGAAGTACCAATAAAACTTATAATAAATTGCCAAAGGAGGTGAAAAAAGTTTTACATTTTTATAAATAAAGACTTAACATCACTAAGATAAACAAATTATCAAGTATATCCAAAGTAGGTACGATGTCATCTTCCGGGGGTAGTTAGAAAATTCCTTTTTATAATATTCTTTGCTTTATATTTGAATACTTTTTATATTTACTACATACTTTACTTTAAGCTTAATAAGTGAAATGTAATTTTTTGTCTCAAAAAGTGAATTGAGATAATATATTATTCTTTACCCCGAAAGATGATACAGCGTAAAATATGTACCTGTATGAACCTATAGACTACTTATTAATACGTGTTGTTTGTTTCAGTGCAAAAACGTCGATACCGTGAGGTCGGATTAAACACGGGAACGCTCCAGTGATGTGTGAACACTTCTTATAAAGTCAAGTGTCGAGTGCGTCCCGGGCCCTGTGCATATCGTGTGTCAAGTGGAACGAGATCTAAGTGTCAAGTGCGTACCGAACATAACATGTGAACTAGAATCAGTGTCCAGTGCGTCTCAGACATAACATGTGAAATAGAATCAGTGTCCAGTGCGTCTCATACGTCCCAAGTCCCGAATATATCATGTGAACGAGAGTTAAGTGTCAAGTGCGTCTAGAGCATTAACTTTATAACGCACAGCTATTATGTTGTTAAGTACCTATATGTATTAAGTGTAAAACGCGCCACGATTATTTCTCGTAAAAAAAGCTTCACCTACAGAAATGACTTCACCTACACAATTTACATATAAGCTACTAGTTGCTGCCCGCAACTTCATGAGCGTGGGACTTCAACGTGTTAAATTGGGATAATAATTATACTGTCTTTCAGACTACAGACTATCTCTGTGCCCAATTTAATCAAGATTGGTTCAGCCGTTTAGTCGTGAAAACGTAACAGACAGACATATTTACATGCGCATTAATAATATTAGTGTGGATAATAATTGGTAGTGAACTACTGACCAGCGGTTTGAGGACTTGTAATTGAATTTCACCGCCTAATTATTGAATGTTATAAGATATTGAGGGTATTTATATTTAGGTGGGCGGGTGTAGTGTCAATTGCACGTTTAACAATTCTGTGAACTCATTTGACTCGAAAAGCGATAATTAGTAAGGGAATCGTTCTCAATTATATTTACGGAGTTTAAGCGTATATGTTATAAGTGTAAATGATTAAATTGGGTGCCGTAATTTCCATGAGAGGTCATTAAAATGTTTATTCCAAAGATAATCTACTTTTAACATTCTATTCTATATAGTTTAGAACGAAGTTATGATTTTGACGATTATTTTCTACTTAAAATTAGGCAAACTTATTCATATATGATCGAAATTAATAGCTATCTAATCAAAATATAGTACCTGTATTTTTATGAGTTTGTACTGCAAATAATAATAGATGATGTAATTTTGTAAATCTTTTTACATAACATTTATTGGCAAAGACCTTCAAACCTCCAAAATCAATATTCTGTTTTATTTGACACCATATATCTTGATAGTTTCTTTTTATATTAGTAAATGTATAATTTTTTATGTTACCTACTGCATACTAAAGCGGAACGTCAGTGCAAGGGGGCCTACTCTGAGTGGCTTTCGTTCGTTCGTTGGTGCGGACTTAAAGAGACACACATTCTTATGCTTGTTGCATAGCGCTGTCCCTTTCAACCGACCGACGCACAATGTGAAAAATGACCTCAAAAACGGTCTTCCATTTTTTATATCTCTATTTGATAGAGTAAATGGTTTCAAATGCACGAGTAGAACTCCCGAACATCAAAAGTATTATATCTAGACTATCCATATAAAAAGTGGCTAAGAATGAGAAGTTTGTGACACTAATTTTAAAGGGCAGGGTAATTTGTCCTGGAATAACTAGCAAATACTTGTCAAATATCTTCACTTCGGTTTATGCAAGCGAGGTGACCTTATTCAGTACTTAACAGGCGAAAATAGGAACGAGTTTGACTTGACGTTCATTATTTTATTCGCCTGTTTCAGTATCTTCCTGTCTATCAAATGTAAAAAATTGGCCCTTGTGACTTCATAAATGTGTCCTTATTTATACTGCAAATAAATGAACATACACACACACCTTATAAGTTTTGTAAGTCAAGCACGTATGTCCGTCCTAAACTGGATCATCGATTTTTATAAGCTTAGCTTTGAATACCTAAATATAATTATATTTTGTACATAATAATTATGCATTTATGACATGCCATGATAAATTAATAATAGTTCTAGTCATCATTTATAAGAATAGGAAGGAACCTGATCTACCATTGGTGAAATGGCTATCTCCATATATTCAATGTACTCTATGATGGCTATCTGGCGGATAAGTGTGTCAACAGACAACACTTGTCCTATCATTATGCCGCCTATACATTCTTTGTTGACTCGAGTGCTCTCGCTATGTCTCGGATGAGAAGTTTGGTTGGGTGAGGACCGATGAGACACACCGAGACAGACCGAGAAGTTCCCTATAAAATCTCCTTGGCCTGTCTTGGTCTGTCTCGCCGAGTGTACAGGCGGCATTATAATAGAATGTTATGCAGTGTGGTGAAAGTAAAGTAGGTAGACCACTGTGTGAAAAATAGATAGCTTATTAACATAATTGAAGAAGACTTTTTATTTAGAAGTTTTACTCCATATTTTAATTACAATTATTAGATCGGTAAACAGATTTTTATACGTTCCGTCATAAAGGTAGAATGTTTTTAATATATTGTAAACTTACTATAACTTACAGTAATATGTAAGGGCCATGAAATGTATCGGTTTGACATGTGTTTATTACATTATAACAAAATATTGTATCAAATAGAGTTACAAGTAATAACATCAAGCATAGGTACCTAACCTATTTAGTTAAAAGCCGATTTGTTTATCAAGGTATACCTAAATTGTATCATATTTAGATTTAAATTGTAAATATTTAAAGTACCTACACAGTTGTCTTAATAAAACTACATTGAATTCGTTTTAAGTTTTGTCACAAACAAAATGTCTTCATTAAACTGATTTTAGTCATTCATAACTTCAAATAAAGAAATGTATATTTAAAAAACCGATTTCATTTGTAGTAAATTAAGATTCCGAGGGCTTTACTCTGATTCGTAATCACGTTCTACGTTCCGACGAATGAAAGGGCAGCGCTATGCAACAGGCATACCTAAGAGCATTGAGCTATTATAGTAATAATAGCTCAATGCATAAGAGTGTCTCTTTTAGTCCGAACGAACGAACGAAATGAACTCAGAGTAGGGTGTTAAATTTTCGGTTCGTGATATATGGCGAATGTATTTATAAGAAAATGACATTGAAACTATTTTATTTATTTATGTTTAAACAAAATTGATGTTGGGGGAGGCTTTTGCCTAGCAGTGGGACAGTATAGGTTAGGGAAACAATTTTGAAACCCTCAAGTCTCGTACATTCTCTAAAAGTTATAAAATAAATATATTATATTGAACGACCTGCTCGTCTCGTCACTCAATTAAAAATAAATTATTTTATTTCGCATAATTAGGATACCAGTTACCGATACTAGGAACTAATTCCAGAAGTAGCCATCGTTGTGCAAAAAGCTAATAAGATAAAACTGCAGTCATTATGTGTAATGCCATGTATTTACAAGTAAATTATTTTTGTCTATCGTGCAAACTTTATTTGAAATGTTTTCTGTATATATAGATATATAGAATTTGACTTTATTTGTATAACTAATTACTACGTTATTTGTAACTTATAAGTTATATCTGTGTTGAAATTTGAACCAAAAAAATAAAGATTTTTTACTCATATAACTTTATTTCCTATTTTTTTCATATACCTATTTACTAAAACTAAACTAACTATAGTTTTACTAACTAAGAACGTTGAACTCAGTGACGAGGCGGGCAAGTCGTTCGCCTGATGATAAACGCCACGCCTGCTGATAACAATAGCAGTAGGTACCATCCAGAACTTTAATACCATAAAAATCACTGCTTAGCACTGCATGGCACTCATCACCGCGAGATATCAGACATCAAGTCTCATACACCCAGTAATTTCGCTGGCTCAAACCGGAACACAGTAATAATTATGCTTGAGCACTTAACTGGCAAAGCGGTGGTACCTAACCAGACGGCCTCCCGCATACGAGAGACCTACCACATACAAGGACAAGCCATTCGACAACCTATTGACCATTTAAGGCCTTAATGCTCCAGCCCAATACCAGTTGGCAGCGTAGCCAAGATGCTGGCAGCATTGCCCCGTTGGATATTGCCTTTATTTTTTCCAAACTGTAATGTATTTTCTATGAGTGTTATCTTTTTTTTTTACACTTAATAGATCTATGTTTGGCCACTATCTCGCCTGATGTGAAGCGATGATGTGGCCTAAGATGGAGCACATAGATCTAGAGAGAGACGGCATTTGAGCGGCTGCTCAGACCCGTCTCCCCGATGGTTCACCGAACATCATCCCGAAACAGGACTAGGTCGCTTGACGACATAGCTTTGTTCGGTGGGTGGTATTACAACCACGGCCAGAGCCTACCACTCCAAAGCGCGTAAGCGGGTTTCATCACGATGTTTTCCTTCACCGTTTTAGAGCGAGCGTACCAAATCTGCACTTATAAGTCATTGGTGCAGGGCCGACTCGGGAATCGAACCCAGGTGCGTCGGATTGAAAGGCGCACGAGTTCCCGCTGAGCCACACTCGCTCTTCTATCTATGTTTATGGAAGTGGTTTGTTATCATTTTTTTTGGTCGTATAGGTATTTTCCCAGGATAGCATCCTACTATCCTACTAATATTATAAATGCGAAAGTTTGTGACGATGGATGGATGTTTGTTACTCCATCCATCCATCCATACTCACAAACTTTCGCAATTTTTATATTAGTAGTATTCGCAGGATTTGTAGGATTGGAAGTAAGTAGAATTGGATTTCACATAAAAGCTGGAGTTTCAACAACTGAACAGATTTTGATGAAATTTGGTATGTATGTAGGATTGACAAAGGATGAGGAACGTATCTATAAGAATGAAAGTTTATGAACGCAACGTATTGAGGGAAGAGTGCAGATGTATGAGAGGGAAAGGGATGAAAGATGAATGGCGGAAGTAAAAGGTGTTGAATACGGTGTTAAGATTTATAAATTAATAATTACTAGAAAAAGTTGAAGAAGTGCAATAAAAAAAAGGTTTATCAAATAAACGTTTTGCTTATTTCGAATCCCACATGTATAAGGTACCTGAGGTGCCGGAAAAGGACATAAGGCTCTTTTCATCCCAGAAAATCGCGGGGAACTTCTAGTTGTCATACGCAATCACTACAAAGTACTCTGAGTGTATTATAGGCAAAATTACTACAAATCGGAACACTTCAATACTTCTGTATGCACTTTATAGACCTCCATCAAATAATAAAGCACTGTTTCTTGATGAATTGAAGGGTGTACTTAGTAAATACTCCAAACAAGACATTATACTCTTAGGTGATATAAATATCGATTTAAATATTAAGAATAGCATACAACAACAGTACTTGAATCTAATGTATGAACACGGACTTGTGTGCGGGATCAAAGATTACACAAGGATTGAGCCCCGGAGTGGCTCCGTAACAAAAAGCTGCATTGATCATATATTTATACGATCCCGTACACAAGATGTGTACTGCGCCGCGCTCGGCACCGTTCTAGCGGATCATCGTGTCACGGTAGCTACATTTCTAAGCGGTGCATGTATACAGAGTGGTGCAAAATATGCTAATCGACTAAATCATAAAGTACTTAATCAGCAATTGAACAGTATAAACTGGAGTAGCGTAGAAGACCTGACATGTCCTAATGCTATATATAATAAAATTAAAACAAAGTTGAATAGTTGTTATGAGAAATCTATGTACAAAATTAAACTAAAAAAATCAAATAGGGATCTAAAAGGCTGGATAAATAATAAAATAATAAACCTATGTAATGAAAGAGACGTAAAACTGCTAGAACTAAAAAAAGATTCTACAAATAAGATACTAAAGCTACAATATGTACAATTACGCAATAAATGCAATAAAATAGTCGAAAAAAACCGGAATAATTTTTACAAAAATGAAATTCACTCTAATAAAGACAGCCCCAAAACCCTGTGGCAAATTCTAAATAACATGACTGGCAGAATTAAATCATCGCTAGATGAGGTGATTCTCAAAGCATTTGAGAAAACTATATCATCTCAAAAGTCTATAGCTAACAATTTTGCTACACAATTCGATAAATCCGTCAAAGAAATCATTCCCAAATGCAAAGAACCACTATTAGATCCAAAAACCTACGTCAAAGAATCAGATGTATCGATCTACATTAAAAAACCGCATCCTACAGACATCAAAAAAATTATAAATAGCATTAAAACCAACAAATCACCAGGAATTGATAAATTACGACCTATTGACATAAAAACTATATCTGACAAAATTACACTAGCGATCACTAAACTGATTGCTACCAGTATTACACAAGGCATTTACCCTACCGAACTAAAAATGGGTATAGTAAGACCTATCTATAAGAAAGGGAAGATGAATGATTGTGGAAACTACCGACCCATTACCATTTTACCTATCGTGGATAAAATTGTTGAGAAATATATCTGCAAAGAAATTCATAACTTTTATAGAAGGCATCAAATTTTATCAGAAAATCAGTACGGTTTTCAGGCTCGAAAAAGTACCACACAGCTATTATCAGTCTTCACTGACCATGTCAATAGTAGTCTAAATGAGAGAAAGCATGTCTTAATGGTTTTTATTGATTATAGTAAAGCGTTTGACACCTTAAGGCATGACACACTATTGCAGAAACTAGAATATAGTGGCATAAGAGGGCCCCTGTTGGCATGGTGTGCTGACTATTTGAAAAATCGTTCATATCAGGTAAGAGTAGGTGAAGAAAAAAGTGAACAAGTGATGGTCACAGAAGGCACAGCGCAGGGATCGGTGCTTGGTCCTCTCCACTATCTGGCATATGTCAATGATGTAAACAACATCATCAAAAAATGCACGATTTACCAATACGCCGATGATACGTGCCTGATCGCAGAGGATCGAGATGTTGCCGTAGCTCTTAGAAAACTGCAAGATGACTTTACGTTGATCACTAAGTGGTCACATGATGCTGGTTTAGTACTAAATGCACAAAAAACGAAGTTACTCCACATACGCTCATCTCATAATAAAGCTCAGTCAGGAACCAAGATACAATTAATAGCACATGACCATGCATGTCTACACGGTGCTAAATTAGTATGTGATTGCAAACCTATCGATCAGGTCACACAAATCACATATTATTATCTGGGCCTGACAATAGACGATCGACTTAACTGGTCAGCTCACATAGATGTAGTCTGCAACAAGCTGCGTACAATTCTAGCTAAATTTTACATTCTAAAGTATAAAATTCCTTATTCAGTTTTAATTGAAATGCACAAAGCCCTTGTAGAAAGCATAATAATATATGGAATCAGTAGTTACGGGCGTACGTTTCACTCATACTTAGATAAGATTTACAATCTACAAATACGTCTCCTTAAAAGTATTGTGCCAAGAAAGATTAAGGAGAAATTCCGCAATAACATACATGGATTATTTCACTTTTGTAAAATAATCAATGTACACGACAGAGTACAGCTCTCATTACTATTAGAAAATTACTTTAAATATGACGATTATACTTCTCATAAAATTAACACTCGACAAGTTACAAATAAAAATCTAAAAACAATTAGTGCTCATAACTTTTATGGTGAGCGCACTACAGACTTTATCTTACCTAGATTAATTAATAACATTACAAAAGAAACGAAAGACAAAATTAACCCTATAAACATCAAAAATATATTAAAAAAAAGATATCTTTCGCAATAAAATCTTAACAAATGTACATCTATACATATAAATACAAACAGATTATTAAAATATTATATAAAACCAAGACATAAAAAGAATAAAAACTAACAAACGTATATATTTCATTAACGGACCTATCAAAAATTAATAGCGCAAATATAAAGTTAAACTATTAAAATCTAAATATTAAAGAAATAATTAACAACCTTAAAATGGAACAACCTGTACCCATACCTCTGTATTCTGTGCCTATACTTGGTGTCATTTCGTCCTTGTCACTCTCAGGAGTGACAAGGACGGAAATAAAGTCATAAAGATTACATTGGAGCGGTCCCGAGCGCATCTATTGTTATGATTTTTATACATATTATAGTCAATACTACCTACTATTATATAATGTTACTATTTTAGAAGTAAGAAATAGAAGAGGAATGCGACACCCAAGACAAACCTGTTTAAGGTTTATAAGGTGTTAGATATATATGAAAAGTTGTAAAATTTATAAAAATAAATAAAAAAAAAAAAAAAAAAAGTTCTTAAAATATTTTCTGGCGCCAATGCCATTTAAACCAAAATGTTGTAATTCGGTTGCAATACCACTCTGAAGAAAGTCCTGCCGTCAAAGGACATAATCACCTTTCAGAATGATGTAGGGGGAGCCGTCAGGGTGACAGGTCACTTGCTCAACTACCGTCTTCCTTTAGATCTATGTGGCCTATCTTCGACCACATCGTCGCTTAACATCTGGCGAGAAGATGGCCAATCAATGGTAACAATCTCTTCGATATTGTTACCAAAGAATATGCAGTTTTAGGATATATAAGATATCCATAAGATAAAATAATAGCGCCCCTCGGCGGGCGTTGATTAAAACTTCTTTAAAACACTAGGAAGCATTCAGAACTGGTTTGCGATATAGATGACTAGCTGCACTACGCGGTTTCCCAAGGTAAAAAATAGCCTATGTGTTAATCCAGGGTATACGCTGTCTCCATTCTGAATTTCACTCAAATACGTTGAGCCGTTACTTCGTGAAGAAGTTACAAACATACTTACATAAACACTTTTAACAAACTTTCGCATTTTTAATATTAGTGTGATAACTGCGTTCGAAATTACTCTTGGCTCCTTATCTATAACTAGTTGCTCCCCGCGGTTTCACTCGCAGTTTTTCGGGATAAAAAGTATCCTATACCTAACCTTTTTCAGGACTTTTTTATCACAGAATTTTTAGGGACAGAAGCATCACTCCGCAAAGAAATTTAAACAAATAGCGACTCTTGCTATGACGCAATAAAATTCAATTCAGCTCGCGTAGCGCTGCATACCTACCAGTCGTATTAACCTACAGAGCGCCTCTCTTTCTATCGCATAGCTTATCTCTTCTGACGCGACACGTGTAACGACGCGCGACCCACCGTCGGTGTCCGGCTATGTACTTTTAGCTTCGTACCTATAGTGCGGAGTGCGCTAGGCCTGGTAATATTTTAATTACAAATCAAAAATATAGAGAAATCCGTTCAATAGTTTTTGCGTGATTGAGTAACAAACATCCATCTATTCATCCGTCCTCACTAACTATCGCATTTATAATATTAGTAGAATTATGCGGCACAATAACACCAACAGGTCTATTTTAGGGCGGCAAAATTAAATACGGCCCAGAGTGCGTCACGCTATGGAAATTTTATGAAGCAATATTTTTATAATTTTTACTCTTAACCCATCTGTCGGTAGTAAAACCGACTTCGTAAATATTCATGGGACAAAATCCTCCAAATCTGGCGGAAGCACCCCTGTAAATGTTATTTACGAGGTTGTGCGCTCGAAAGCTCGAGTTCTCGCTGACTGCTGCAAGCGACTTACAATTTATTGCTTTGCGGTATCCTTTTGGAATTCATATTTTATCTAGTTCTATAGCATAGTAGCCTACCGTTCGTAACAGCAGATCTTTTTTTTTTTTACACTTAATAGATCTATGTTTGGCCACTATCTCACCTGATGTGAAGCGATGATGTGGCCTAAGATGGAGCACATAGATCTAGAGAGAGACGGCAGTTGAGCGGCTGCTCAGACCCGTCTCCCCGATGGTTCACCGAACATCATCCCGAAACACGACTAGGTCGCTTGACGGCATGGCTTTGTTCGGTGGGTGGTATTACAACCACGGCCAGAGCCTACCACTCCAAAAACTACTAGGTTAAACAACGTTCGCAGCGATCACAACTTGGATGGGTGACCGCTTGTGTATTTACATCTTTTTTTATTACTAAGCAAGCAAGCATTTGACCGCAGTCTCACGTGATGGAAAGTGACAACGCGGTTGACGATGGATCATGCTTGTCTAGAAGATACCGATTCACTCGGGACTTGAAAACACCTACATTATAAGAATCGGGAAACAGTCGCTGGTAAGGTGTTCCATTCCTTAGCTGTTCGCATTATGCAAGCTGAAGCGATCTCCGTGCTTCGGACGGCACGTTAAGTCATCGGTCACGGTCGTTGTATTAGGACAACAGTCGTTAAGCCATGTCGGAGGCCTACGGGCGGTCTAAAAACTCCGACACTAGGGTTGATCACACACCCACACGAGAATAAGAAGAAATTCTATAACACGCTAAAGTTAACAGAATTTTAATCAATTTGTGAAGGCAACAGCAAGTAGCAGTTAGATTTAGAGCTAGAAAAGTGTTGAAAGTGATAATTTGAGGAACAACGTCTATCAATGTTTAGGCTTACATACTACGTCAATAGAAGAGATGTATATAGGCATATAAGTATACATACATCCACCCACTCCTTATGAAATTTTAAGACGGTTATTAAAGCTAAAGTTGTTAATGAAACTAAATTCTTAGCTCCAGTAATGTGGCCACAAAACTTTAGAAGCGTGTAGGTAGGTCGTCTAAGCTAAACTTAGATGTAGGTCTTTACAGACATAAAAAGATGTCCGTGACCACATTAATGCTAATAAGATAATGTTTACGACACCCACACTACACAGGTAAGTGTCACACTAAACGTGTCGACAATAAAGGAGTAGGTTCTCAATTCGACCATACTAAAGCTATACTGAACCCAACCCAAAATAAATATATATATAATATATATAACGCCCAACGATCACATACATAGATCTTGACCCCTAACTAGGATTCCCTGTATCTAGGGAACCAGGAACTATGAGGACCATGGTCCCACAACACCCAGACACGAAACAAATGCTTGCGCTATTTTTTTTTCTGTGCACAAACATTTGTCCCGTCGCGGGAATCGAACCCGCAACCTCAGTGATGTATGAGATCTGAGCCAACCTGCCCAACCACTACACCACAGAGGCTGACCCAAAATAAATCATTAAAATCGGCTCACAAACAAAGAAATTATGCCCGAATATATAGATACATATACACATATTGAACCCAACGCTTATAAATTGTATATGCATTATAATGATTCTCTTTAAAAAAAAATTATGTAAATGAATGACGAGACGAGCTGGGCGTTTGCCTGATGGTTAGCAATACACCAGCCCAGAACAATAACAGCACCACCTAGAACTTTGTTTTGCAAAATCCTGTGCGGCGCTGCACTGCGCTCGTCACCCTGAGACAATTAGCTGTTGAGTCTCCTAATGCCCAGTAATTTCGCTGGCTACAATGCCCTTCAAACCGGAACACAGTAATGCTTCGTACTACTGCTTGGCTATGGTTCTTTTTGCATTAGGTTCAGTATAGCTTCAAGGTAGTCCCGTATCCGTATATAAGGATAGGTGTAGTACAGAAGAGTTCGGATTACCGAATAATTTATTTTAACTGCTTGCGTTTATGTTCTATGTTAATATTAACAACGAAACTACAATAAACGAGTGTTCGTCCCCTATAGGTTAATTTTCATCGTTCGAATCTGAAACATTTTAATTTTATAGAACTGAGTGATGAGGCGAGCAAGTCGTTCGTCTGACGGTAAGCGCCACGCCTGCCCATAACAATTGCAGTGCCAGCCAGAACTTTTAATACCAAAACAAGCCATGCGTAGCACTGCATTGCACGCATCACCGCGTATGCCCAGTAATTTCGCTGGCTACAATGCCCTTCAAACCGGAACACAGTAATACTTGCACTACTGCTTGGCAGCAGAATAACTGGCAAAGCTGTGGTACCTACCCAGACGGCCTTCCGCATACGAGAGACTTACCACAAGTAAACATTTATTTGTATAAACTTGTTCTATCTATACGTTAGAAATGCAAAAGAAAAAGATCCTATCAAGCATATGTTTATGTATTGACACACACGAACTTTTTAAAGCTACATAATCTAGGAACTCCGCAATTCAATCATGCGACGTGTGTTAAAGTGAACGCTCAGAGCATAACTTTAAACTTTATTTGCACTGAATAAAAAGTTTCGAATTGCATCACAACTTTCAGCTACATTTGAATCAGAATTTATCCGGCAGGTCTTAATAAATGCTTGCTTCCATCTCTAAATAGTATACAGTAAAGCTATCCGCGTCCTCCTTTCTATTTCTCCGTTAACTTCTAAACCACACAACGGATTTGGACACGGTTTGCACTGACATAAATTTACATTCTTTTTTACCTGAAGTTATATGTGCAGTACATTCTAAAATAATTAATAATTATTTTATATAATAATTAGGATTAATATTTTTATTTATGTTTTAGCTATTTTATTTAGATTTTTTAGCTCCGCCGACTTCTCTCACTCCGTTAGTTCTTTCCATCCAAAAGGTGACTGGAAGAGATCGCTTTTAGCGATAAGTCCGCCCATTGTACTGAAGTTTTTAAGCCTATTTTCTGTAACTTGTTATTCTTTGTGGTGTACAATAAAGCATTCTTGTATTGTATTGTATTGTATTCTAATTGATTTTTTTGTACAGTTAAGAAAATTTAATGTTTTGTAATTAAGTCGTCGAAAAATGGTACAAACTTAGTAACCTGCACCGTGCAAAGCCTTGGCAGGTCGCTAGTATCATTATAAAAAAAACAAACGCCACATTGTATTGTGTAAGGTATAATAAGATAGGTACATATATGAAAGCACCATACAACATAAAAAACTAAGTTAATAATCAATTATTTATTATTTATGGAACTGAGTGATGAGACGAGCAAGTCGTTCGCCTGATGGTAAGCACCACGCCTGACTATAACAATTGCAGTGCCACCCAGAGCTTATATGTAATACCATTAAAGCACTGCGTAGCACTGCATTGCGCTCATCATCAACTAGATTTAAAAATTCAACTGTGTATAAATCTCATCTGTACTTTGGCAGGAAATTTGACTTACTCTGCCAGCTTCCGGCCAAGTGGCTTAACTATAATTGCCCGTTCCTCTATATTGAACCGTGTAGTCCGAGCATATATTACATAATGTTGCATAACTAAGCGAAAAATGGTGGAGACTCCGTTACGTGTGCGAAGTAGTTTTCGGAAAGTTGGCGACGAGCCACTGCAGTTGCAGCGGTCACACTCAGAATATCTTAGAAATAAGTCGCTGGAAAATGATTTGCATGGCGACTTCAATACTATTTAATATATTACCGTTTTTGAATTAGCAATTAGATAAACAGTATATAGAATGCCGAAGGTGGTATTCGTAGTGTAAAGCTTTGCATTCTATTTTTAACCGACTTAAAAAAAGAGAAGGTTCTCTATTCGATTTTGATATATTTTTTTAATGTTTGTTACCTCAGAACTCCGTCATTCATAAACCGATTTGGAAAATTCTTTTGCGTTGGGTTCAGTGTATATAGATACGAAGTGGTCCCATATAAATTTCATCAATATTTGACCTAGGACTTCGAAGATACATATAGAGATACATATAAGATACATTAAAGTCGGTTTTTTGTTTGATAAAACGTATACCTACTTGTTTATTTTTATTTGTATCTTTGCTGATTGTCTTCTGACAATGGTAACAAAGACGTTTTGCAACTGACTCACCTTGATTGCTCAGTTTAGTTTAATAATCATAATTCAAAGATATGAATATCTATGAAGGAGGGCTGAAAAAGGCTGAATTGGGGATAATTTTCATTAATATTTTACTGCAGATTTTTCTGCTTGTTATTTTTTTCTAAATGTTTTTCTATTTTTATTGTTTTCTTCCTTTAAAAAAATACCTAAGCTTCTATATAGTCCGGAAAAAGAAAATTTAAATTACTCAGACTGGGATCGAACCTGCATCTTCGGAATATCGTCCCGACGCCTTAACCACTGGGCCACCAAACCAACTGCTCGAGCAACCAAATTTCTTGTATCGTTCTTATATCGTCTTACTAAGACTATTCTACGTTATGTGTCAACAAAATGCTCTGTATTTTTGAATCCACGAAACAAACTACTTTGAAAATGGAAATTCATCATGTCCAATCCTACCTGTGTCGTTGGGTTATGTTCTAAAAATATTTGGACCTTTAAGATTCCAGCCTAGGTTACGATCTTTTGATCTCAATATAAAAGGCCCAACTTCCAAAGGGCTACAATACATTGTAGCCCTTTCCCAGTCAAGGGAAACATGCTTTACTATACTGATTGCAACCCAAGGAGAAAGGTAAGAAAGTACCTACTATTGCATGATAAGGTGGATTGATGTGAGTTATGTAAAGGAAATATAAGGAAGGCCTTCCTCCCTACAGGCGTAAAGGGTAACAAGTTATGAATAAAATAGAAAATATTTTACACGGGTTTTCTTTTGCAAGTTTGGTTTTGGTTTAAATTGCATTACTTATCTTATCTTATATATACTTACTAGCTGTTGCCTGCCTATGTGTAACGCTGGACTCCATAGAACATTATTTTAAAAAATTGCATTTCCATTCGTGCCTTAGTTTCTGTGTTTATCTCGGACAGACAGACAGACAGGTAAAATTTTTAAAAACTGTATTTTTGGGTACTGTTGCTCCCAAATACACTAAAAAAAATTTTCAAAAATATCTTCAATGTACAGTGTAGCCGTCTCGTTACAGTTTTATTATAAGTGTAGATTATATAAATGTATAAAACACGTATTCGAGGATACCTAACAAATTTTTTACATAAACGAGTAGGTAATTTTGATTGCTCCACAGTTAAAAATCAAAGAAATGATTATAGCTATGCTGTCAAGCGGCCTAAAAAAATCGTGTTTGAGATGTTGTTCGGTGAGCCATCGGGGAGACGGGACTGAGTAGTCGCTTAACTGCCATCTTCCTATAGAGCTATGTGCCCCATCTTTGGCCACATCATCGCTAAACATTAGGCGAGATAATGGCTAAACATAGATATACCCGCTTTTAGCGATGAGGCTGCCCATTGTAACACTTTCTATAATTGTTTTATGTAATGTCTTTTATTTAATGTTTGCAAGAAAGCGTTCATCTGTCTATCTATAAGCGACAAAAAATGTGCAAATAACAAGATGTGTAACTGGTAAAGATTTGGAAGGACCTAGCATATATATACTTCCCGAGAACGCAGAGTGCGAATAGATCAGAATACTCTCAAAGAGTAACATAAAACGCCCTAATTAAATCCGGTCAGGGAGTTTAAGTCAAGTAGGGAATCAAAAAACACTAAGTCACCGGTTCTCTATCTGATTCCGCTTAGTTAGGAATTTAGGAACCACTTGTCGAACATTCCTCCAATATAAATGGTAATGATGCCGACACTGCGGACTAGTGATGGGAATCCCTAATGTGTGAAAAAGTAAAAATCCAAGTTTGTGCATATTTTGGTGTAGACTTCCTAACTTAGGTGACCTATAAAACTTCTTTTATTACGACTTCGGATGTAACTTGATCTTCATTTGTCTGGGATTGGAAATTTTAGTATAGGCACATTTTAATTCTTTTTTTAAATACAATTCGTTGGGAGCTCAAAATAATATTATCTAGGTGCTATGCGACAAATATTAGGTGAAATTAGATTTGTGGGATACGTTGGGTTGGGAGCCACTCTTTTCTACAACAGTGTAATTTGTAACCTTTGCATATTTCAAGCTTTTTATTCAAAGAGGATGGCATGGGTTAAATTCACATTTAGCCACCTCATAAGCCGCATAATTGCATACCTAAAACCTTTAAAATAATGGCAGCGCATTGGAAAATTCATGTGAAATAAACGCGACTTTATACGAGTTGCAAAGAGAATGAATACCTACTGCCCTGGAATATGCTATTAAATAATTGCCATTCTCAGATTTTTATTTTCAATTACGCTGGCCTTTGTTTTATAACGCTTTTATTATTCCTTTGCAGACAAAGCATTTATGCATTGAAAAAGCTATCTCCAAATAATAATAAAAAAGTTGCTTATCCGCGCCTGTATCTTTATTGGCTAAATGGACTTATTGTGGACTTCGCAATTATGTAGAAAATTTCTTAGATAAAGATATATTCCGGTTTCTGAATTGAGAATTCGAAGTTGAGTTTTTCTTAAAGGCTGCTTAACTACTACTTAAAGCATTTTCTGTTTCTGATTAGATGTTAAGTATAGTTTGAGCATTTGAGGTTGAGATTTGCTCAAATTTGACAGTTCGTACCTTAAGTTTATGCTCATCTTATGATCAGCACCATAATTGCGTTTCAGAACTCGTTGACAGTACTCAAACTAGTCTCAAAGCATAATTGAGTAACTGACATTTAAGTAAAGGCGTTCGGCTACTCAAACCTTATTCAACCTCGTGATTTGTTTATTTTATTAAAAATACACAAACTTTTTGTGAATAACCTACTAGCTTTTGTGTCCGCGGTCTTCAGATTTATCGTTTTGTACAATGTCTAGTGACGACAATACTTAGGTCTTAGGTATCTCATGACACTATTTCTAAATCCTGCCACTCCAGCACAAGAAGCCTATAATATTAGAGCCCAGATATCAACCAGAAACACTGTAGAGAGATGTTTTGGAGTTCTCCGGAGATTAGCAGCTAAAATTAGACAGGGTGTCAAAGGTGATGCGTGGTACAACACAATATGGCCCTTGATTTTGATGATCATATTGCTAAAACGTTGTACTTATTGAAGTACCTAAATGAAGTTCAACCTTTACCCCAGGCCCAAAATACTGTGAGATCAGCACTAGTATATAGAAAATTATATCACAAATCATTAGCAAGTACTCCCTATGTATTTCCTGTGTTATTTAATGGGAGTATGTAGGTACTACGTAAATAAATCGTTTTATAATAGTAATGAGTATGTTGTTTTATTTCAATAATTAGGTTAAACAGGTAGGTATTAAGGTTAGGTAGGTATATCTGCATCTCTTGACCCAGTTGTGCCTTAGTATTGCTTTCTTATAGCCACTCGGACTTCTTTTTTCTTTTGTAGGTAGAATGCTCCCGTCATATTGCAGTCTACCACACCATTGAATCTGTAGGCAAAACAATATATTTCAAAAGTTATTATTATTAGGAGCCTGTTTTGTCCCACTGCAGGGCAAAGGCCTCCATACCTTCCCTCCATTTATCTCTATCCATTGCCACGATAGAACAATCTTTAAGGTGTGAGTCTAGCTCATCCCGCCATCTCCTTTTTGGTCTGCTGCGAAGTCGTTTGCAATCGTGTGGGGTCCACTGGGTAGTGGTTTTGGCCCAGAGATCATCCGACATGCGGCAGACATGTCCAGCCCAGTCCCATTATGGTGTTTCTTATACGGTCAGTTAGCTTTACGCCAAGAATACTGCGCTCCATAGCTCGCTGGCAGACCTCAAGGTTGGACCTCTGATGATTTGTCAAAGACCCAGTTTGCGCACCGTAAGTGAGGATGGGAAGAATGCACATGTCCATGAGTCTGCGCTTAAGGGACCTAGGAAGACTTCCCTTCATGAGGGAAATGTAAATTTCATAATTAATTATCATAAAAATGCTAAACGTCGAAGGATTAGGTGCATACTTACTTTGTTACGATACGATGGTTTCTTCCTCTTCGTTTGTGAAATTGGGAGAATTGTCTGTCCTTTTAAATTTTTTGTAGCTGATTTTATTAATAAGAAATACTAATTAATAAAACACAAAACTTTACATAAAGAAAAATTCGAATCAAACTGAAATGACATTTTGACAACATACTGAAATGACATTTTGACATATGATATGCGTTTCATTTTCTACGATCGCGTTAAAATAATGACAAAATCCTTCAATATCGGTCTTTATCGGTTTCTGTACGTGTAACACAACGCAAAAAATTGTTTGACATCCTTAAAAATGAGGTGAGATATACTTAACTAAGTGGGGCTTGAGAAAATCTAATTCCATCAAGTGAAACGTATAAAACTTAACTCTCTCTCAACTATTTAAGCAAAACTTAGCTGAGTTTTGCTAGAATGCTCAATTCGGAAACCGGCCCAATATAAATACAGTAATATTAATACCAAAAATACCTATCTCCGATGTCAAATGAAAACTGTGACACAAAATATTATGTCATACAGTGTCAAACATTTTAGTGCAAAAAGTATAACCTGTCCTAACTTCCTAAAACAATCATCAACGATGACTAGTCAGGGGCTGGTCTCATTAAATTTAATTTTGGTAATAAGTCTAAATATAGTATATAATGACATGAATTTTGTTTCAGTACAAGTTAAACAATTATCAATTTAGTTAGATTCTCCAAAAAATACGTAGATACAAAAGAAATACGCCCTTGCCATCACTGGGCACCACAGGTTGACCCAGTTGCATATATTTGACATCTACTATTCGCACTCCGTTATTCTGTGGAGTCATCCCTATTACGACTACCCGCATAATACACCTATTTAATCCTCTATTAGGTCGGATGAATCATCCATTCGGGACTAAATTACTTAGTTCGCGTTCTGTTCAAACAACACAATTTGTTGATCTAACCCAACATCTTTTCAGGCTACTTCGTTATTTTTCTGAACAGACTTAAAAGTAGGTATTATACTTACCCCTTACCCGGTACGAGTATATCTACCTATCTAGCGGATGTATTGCTGAAGCACTAGTAAAGTCAGTTTTAATTTGTCTGCACAAGTTTAAGTGTGCATTTTTGTGATTTTTTTTCCTTCGGCTAAGGTCACGTGGCCATATATGGATAGTATGACATGATCGTAAACACAACGGGCTTAAGTAGCAACTAGAAACATACACGGTACTTACACGTATGGAAATAAAGTAAAAGTTTAACTATCGTCCTGTCATGCATTTATTGCAGGATTTTTTTACGGAACTGAATGATGAGACGAGCAAATCGTACGCCTGTTGGTAAGCGCCACGCCTGCCCATAACAATTGCAGTGCCACCCAGAACTTTTAATACCACGAAAAGCACTGAGTAGCACTGCATTGCGCTCATCACTCCGAGACATCAGATATTAAGTCTCATATGCCCAGTAATTTCGCTGGCTACAATGCCCTTTAAACCGGAACATAGTATAGTTTGCGCACTACTGCTTGGCGGCAGAATAACTGGCAAAGCTAAACCTACCTAGACGGCCGCCTGCATACGAGAGACCTACCACGAGTAAACATGGAAGTGGTCAACATTGAAGACAGTCTAAATAGAATTGTGTGGCTTTTATCTATGCTCATGGCATTCAGATTTCGACACTCCGGGTAGGTATAGCGTTATGATAATATAGTCAGCAGTTTAAAATATTTCAAGAATACAGTTTCTGCTCATAAAGACGTTCACGAAAAGGACAACCACAGCGACTCTGCCAAGATGGCTAAGCTCATTATAACGTTATAAACGCCGCTGTCATTCCGCAGGATATTATTGTCCTCAGTCAATGCTCAGAGATATAATAATAAAGCTCCCGGAATGGATGCCGGCACGCTTTCGGGTTATCTTTATGGCTGACCAGATGGGACGATTGTCGCTCAATGGGAAAAATCTGCGTATTTATATAGCATTTTGTTGGTATACATCGCGTTATCGTACTTTTTAGCATGCATAAAATGTTATATGCTATTTAATTTTATCACATAATTAGGTAATACGTACGTCAAACTGAAGTGGCCATAGGCAGGGTACGAGAGCAAATGCAGTGATGGCAGCTGGAGTAGGTTCCTAACGGAATGGTCACCACGTCTTTGAAAGCGCAGTAATGGAAGATCATAACACCAGACCACCTCGGAAACACCTGGCCAAGATTGGCTTGACACTTTGGGATCGACGGCATAGAGGGGAGGAGGTTTATGGCCTGCAGTGGCCGAAATGAGCTATCAATGATGATGATATTAGAGTAGGTGTGAGATCAACACATCGATTTTCCAAGAAGCATTCGATCAGTGAACCATACAAATCAAAAACATGCAATAGGTCCGCGTGGTGGATGGTGACCGCACTCTCTCTCTCTTTAAGAGTGTGACTCCGCCGAGGGAACGTAACAAATGCATGACGCTAATGATCATGGAACTATAAGTTTACAATCAATTTATTGTTTGATAAAGTTGTAAGTAATTACGGCTTAACGACTTAACGACACGTCAATACACGGAGCATGTTCGCAGATTAATACATAGACATTACGGGTCTATAATATCAACGCCTTATATTATTACTGAGGCAGGTACGTTACGTGGAAGTGATTATATATGCTTTAGTTGAAATTGTATTTTATTCTAAAGTCTGACTTGCACATGACCTGCTTTTTTGATCTGCCTAAAGTACCTAGTAGATACATAAATCGGAAGCGGTGGTCACGTCAGATAAGTGTTTCTCTGGCAATAAGTAAGGTATTGGGGCAAAACTTGGCACATAGCTAGACACTATCGCTCCAGCTCGAATAAATTGTATTGTAGAGGAATATCTGAATACAGGATAAGATCCACAAATTTATTGGACGTGGATTTATAGTTTTTATGTACGTAGAATGTAGATATTTATACAAGTATTATTTAGACAAGACGACCTACCCAGAAACTGTCGTAAATTGGCCATACCTCGTACATATTTTGAGAAAATTATAAATATACATTTTATAAGTAAATAACAACATTCTCAATACACTAACCAGTCTTTTCAATTGAATTGACAGAAATTGTATTGTAAATTTACTGTAGTGTAAAATAATATAACTTTTATTTTATTGTATTCCGTGAGCTCATTTCGTAGTCAAAATACATATTAAACTTTTTATGAGATAAAATTTATATGTAGGATAAATACATATGTACTTATTTATATATCATAACCAGCTGCGTCGCGCGGTTTCATCCGCGTAGAATTCGGTTTATATAATTGCTTCCTCGGGAACTGTTCGTTTTCCGAGTTGAAAAGCAACAATGGCTTAATGTCTACAAAATGATGGGTAGCATATCCGGTATGTCATTGTTTATTGGTTCTTCATTGTTTTAATGGATTACCCTCTTTTAAATGCTTAATCTCTGTAGAATAGATTTAGCGAATACATTTTGCGTCGGTCTGTTATAACTAGTAAATTAATACAAGCAGTATTTACTTAATGAGAGTGATATCGGCCGGTTTCTATAGAGTCTATTTCCGAAGGACGAACAAACCGCAAATTAATTACGGTTTACTTAAATCAGGATCGCACCTAGAACTTACCTTCAGGGGGAAAGATGAAATGGACGATAGAGTAAGTGAGTATATAAAAGCTGTTTAATTTCTTTCTAAAATGTTAGGCCATGTCGGAGGCCTCCGATACCAGGTTTGGCAACACACACACACTACACACAATAATTTCGTAACCTAGAAGATAAATTTGAAATATTGGGAGGGGTAAGTTGGATCCTGATAATGTCCCTGATTCAATTATTGACTACCGTTTTGAAATCTGGGCAGGGTCATTATAATTGGATTAATAGAAGTTCTAAAGGGATCTTATTTTAACGAAGGATTACGTAACTGTCTTTGATTAGCAAAGTTTTGAAATGTTTTGTGGAGTTACCTACTTTAATGACATTTTAACTTTAAATTATTTGCTCTGACCGTGATTTGCAGCGGGCTGCCAGCTGCCAGACGTGAAAGACACATATATAATATGTCTTTCTAAACATGTATTCTATACCTACCTGTATTCTATTCACTGGTCGTAGGTTTCTCGTATGCGAGAGGCCGTCTGGGTGGGTACCACCGCTTTGCCAGTTATTCAGCCGCCAAACAAGTGCGCGAGCATTACTGTGTTCTTTACTGTTACTGTGTTCCAGTTTGAAGATAATTGTAGCCAGTGAAATTACTGGGCACTATGAGACTCAACAGCTAATTGTCTTAGGGTGACGAGCGCAGTGCAGCGCCGCGCAGGAATTTGCTTAACAAAGTTCTGGGTGGTGCTGTTGTTGTTATGGGCTGGCGTATTGCTTACCATCAGGCAAACGACCAGCTCGTCTCGTCATTCAGTTACATAAAAAAACTACTTTCATAGGTACATCAATTAACTAGGACGGATCCTAGTTAATTGATGTACAGTCAGCTACGCTGGTATGTATACATTCCCAAGATTTCAAATTTATATATACTCATAACTTTCAAAGACAAGTGCACGCAAACATTTTGCAAATATATGTACCATATTCTGACTAATAAGATGACTACATCTTATTTGTCAGAATACGGTGCGGAATTTATCAAAACTTATCTATAAAGTTCCGACCTCAGCCCCATCAAAACTTTGGAGTGTATACATATCAGCGCCGCCGACTGTACCTACCTATCCCAATGTCTTATTATGTCTTATTTTTGTATTTCTCACTAACCGTGTCTACGAGTATAATTAAATGATTGTGCAAATAAATAAACATGTTTTTAGTGCAATTATTTTATTGTAACACAGCCATTTTCATGAATATTACCCATTTATTAATTTTACTTGGAGCTCTACGTGAATACATGATTTTCCTTTAATAGATTTTATGAATTTAGTAAAACTTTAACAGCTTATGTTAGCGAGATGTTCTGATTATAATAAAATATATTTTTTTCACAATAAAGTAGGTAATCACTTTACTGAATAAAACTTTACATTTTCAAAACGATGCGTGAAATTCTAAACATTTAGAGTAATGTGACACGTATGTGTCGCTAGCGTCAATTTAGTGCAATGTGACACGTATGTGTCGCCAGCGTCAATTTGAGTAGTAGAGAAGACCACGTGTTGCCGCGCATTTATTCATGTGAGTGGGTTTCAATAAACTCCTTGATTTCGCTTTTGTGCTCTCCTTTGGGATCATACTCCTTGTTGAGAAGTTCCCATTCTGTAGGGCACTTCTCTTGCACGCCTTTCATGAACTTGGCAATCAACACCTTCTGTTTATCCGAACAGCTTTTGCAAGAATTGGTGGCACCGTCAGGAATCAACTCTGAAAATAAATTCAAAATTATAATAAAACACTAATTAATTAAATATTACTTCTCGCACTTATCGTAATTCCTTGAATTAACTTCATTTCAATCAATCAATCAATCAAAAGTTCTTTATTCAATTTTGTCGTCACAGACGCACTTATGAACGTCAATTATTACAATGACTCTACCACCGTATCGGAAAAAGAACCACTACTCAGAAGATACGGCAAGAAACTGAGGGGCATATTTTTTTAGAACTTGATTGTTTGTTTTTGACAATATTATTTTTCTTATGTGCCAGTTGGCTACTTGGCAGAAGCGGAATGTTCCATGCATCTTTGTCTTCTATGTAATTACTAACTTTATAGTATGCTTTTTTATTAGAATATTTTTCTCCCTAAATTTGAATCTACTTTCTGTGAGCTCCGTTATACATTTCGGAATTTTATTGTAAAAACGTACACAATTGTCCATGAAGGACTTATTCGTTTTACTCAGTCTAAACCTAGGTACTGCAATTCTATCCTTATTTCTAGTGTTTATGTTGTGGTGGTCACTATTCACCTTGAATTTGTGCAGATTTTTACGAACATACATTATATTTTCATAAATATACAGAGAAGGTAAAGTTAATACCTTAATTTGTTTAAAGACTTCATGATTCGCGAGGACCTAACTCATAAATAGCGCGAACCGCCCGCTTTTGTAAAATAAAAATTGCTTCTATATCCGCGGCAGACCCCCACAGCATAATGCCATATGACATTAAGCTGTGGAAGTATGCAAAGTAAACTAACCGAGCCGTAGCTATATCCGTTAATTGCCTAATTTTACTAACCGCGTATGCAGCAGAACTAATTTTTCCTGATAGAGCATCGATATGAGGACCCCACTGCTACTTAGAGTCTATGCCTATACCTAGGACTACCGTCGCGTCGCCTTGTCTGTGGGGGTCGTTCAACATTCTGTCAGCGTTTGGATGATTGGACATCTATTCTTTTCTATTCTATACTATTATAAAACTGAAAGTGAGCCAATTAAAAAAGATAAAAGATATTTTTTTTAAACCAACTGGGCTCATCTATTTAGAGGGCTTTGAACCACGGGTTTTAGAATTGTCTGTTTGTTTGTTTGCATGTTTGTTTTCTATAGACTCGAAAATTGCTAAACGGGTTTTGATGGTTTCCAGAGTTTGGTGGCATTAGTAACTTGTAACTTATCTAATGTTGACTGAAATAAAAAATAAATAAATAATTAATTACATTTCTAACAACTTAGATTATAGAGTAGGTACGAGTATGTTGCATCAAAAACGGTTGAGTGACTAAGAAGATCCAACTGGACCTCTTCGTAGTACGCGCTCTCATATACACGGGAGGCCTTGTTAAAATGGTCTTTAACAAAAGATGACTATGATGGGCTTCCTGTATCATCTTATGAACGAAGTCCCGGGAAAAAAGGCTAGTTTTATTATAAGAACGATGTTTAAACAAGGTCAAAATATTGATTTTTCTATTCAACAGTTTCAGAAAAATCTGTGATGAAAGTACATAAAAATGTATAATTTTATATTACATAAAATGTATATAAAAATGTATATATTTTTATCTTAGGTAATAGCAATAGATATACCATTTTACCTACATCTGGTAAAACTGTATCGCCTATACGGGTGATATTGAAAACCTTGTCCAACCATCAACACAAGTGAAGGGCATTATTATTTTGGAGTGAAGTACAAAGTGAAAAGGTAAGCCGCAAAATGTGAAAGATTCCACGGCACTCGTCACGATGAGGTATGCTTGAATGTTTACACGATCCTACGATCTGGCCACCAATAATAAATACATTTTGAATTTTGTTTTTTGGTTGTATTGTATAAAAACAATATATACCTACTGGTCCAACTAAAAAAGACGTGTGGCACTCGGAGACTGCCGCGGCAAAGCTTTTGCATAGCATTCGGAGTGGGGGATGTTAGGTTATTTTCGTTACGGAATTTCTGGATTCGGTCTCCACGCCAAGGCCCGCGATAGAAGCTATGCAATAGCTTAAAAACTTGACCCCATTGCTCTTTGAAACGTAAGGAATATAAATATGCTACTAGGCGCTGGCGTTGGCTGAACGCATAAAAACATCAAAGAAAAACTTAAAGGTTTTAAGAAATATTTTTGTCGGAATGGGGTTTAAAATAAAATATTAATACGTATTAAGAATAACAATTTTTTTTCGTATTTCAATTTTGGCCTCTTCGTACAATTTTTTTTATGAATTTTTGATAAATCCATGAAACCAAATAGAGCAACATGTAACATTTCAAATTCTTCCGTGTCTGAACCATCGTGACCATATGAAAAGGTTACTTACTCTTAAACTCCTTCCCTTCTGGAGTGCAATTGCCGGTGCCAGCAAAGCACTTTGCATACGCGCACATTAGTCTTGCATTGCCGAGAACCTCGTCCATATCGAAGTTATCGTATTTGCTATCGTAGAGGCTGTCGTCATCGCCGGGACGGGCCGCCGCCAGCGCCACCAAAGCGAAAATAAATAGGAACTTCATAGCTAGGAAGACAAAAATTAAATTACTTAAATGCTTGATAAAAGGTACTTTTTTAAATTGAAAAACAAAAAAAATGTTATATTTTAATCCAAATTTCATTATTATTACCGTGTAAGGTACGCGTGTATTACAATATATTTATAAAGACAATACACTTATTACCTAGAGCCACAGAATCTTTACCTACAATACTAGAAGAACGCGATCCTACTAACGACTTTATATTATAAATGCGGTAGTGTGCTGTGTTTTTCACTACTGGAACAAACGTAATTTTTTTTATTATCATTATTTGTAGGTACTTTTTACCCCGGGAAAACTAACAGATGCATACAGTGTAAATGCTATTTACCACCATAGACATGTTATCCTTAACCTACAAAGGATCGTAAGATATATATGATGTACAAGTGCATGCTCCTTGAACTAAGATTGCGTCACTTGTTGTTGGTCTCAAATGCCCAGATTTCCTTGAATGCGCTCAGTCTGTCGTATTAGACCGATTTTTTCCAAAGCCAAAAATATAGGCTTTGGAAAAACTCGGTCTGATACGTTAATATTTAACAGCGAGACTATGCAAAATACTTTTCTACTTTACTACTTCAGTTCAGTTGAAATATTAAATTTGCACCGCAGTACTGTAATTTGTTAATAATTGAAAATATCGAAATACTGGAAAATCAAAATTTTAAGCCAGATAACCTCAAAACATTTACAAATTACACTCGGCCAAATGTAATCAAGCACTTTCTAACAAAATTATTAGGTCTTAGTTTTATTCTCCAAATTTTGAATAACTATTTTGTTATTTTGTACTTACCTACTTAGATCAATCCTCCCTGAGACTAATATGCAGTAGTGTTGGCAGTGTCTTTATATACTACTGGCAACAAAAATTAAAATTACATCCATGACGTAGCAACTCGTGTAGACATTGGGACAGCAGTAAAAACGGCTATTATGTGTATTTTTGGTAATTATTAAACTAAAAGTAAGTTATAATTCAGTGAGATGAGCAAAGCGATGCGATGCAATATTCTGATACCTGTGTTTTATAATAGAAGATAAGTAGTTATGTAGTGGTAAGCTCTTTTGCTAGAGTGGTTAAGTGCCAGCTATTCTTTTGCCAAATTACGTCGTGTACCTTTATAGTCAAAAGTCACCAGTCAATAGTTATTGATTTATAATAAAAATTGCATGTCAAGAATAATAAATAAGAATTAATAAATTTAAAATGTGTACAAGCATGTACCAGTTAGATATGTCAGCTTACAAATAATTATGGGTCCCGGCATAAATGATACGTACTATCCTTAATTATTGTTATTCATACTATAATATATTATTATGTAAGTTACAAACTTATAAAACATAATTCATTTTATAACAAAAAAAACCGACTTTAATTCTGATGTATATTTGAATTCTGAACCCAACGCAAAGAGAATTTTCCAAATCGGTTAATAAATGACGGAGTTCTGAGGTAACAAACATAAAAAAGTACAATTGAGAACCTCCTCCTTTTTTCAATCTCTTTTTATTCTATAGGTTTTTGTAAGTAATTTTTTATGTTACTGAGTGATGAGACGAGCACGTCGTTTGCCTGATGATGAGCGCCACGTCGTTGCCCATAACACGTTGCCCATAACAATGTTATTGCAGTACCACCAAGAACTTTTAACATCATAAAAAGCATTGCGCTCATCTTCCTGAGACATCAGATATTAAGTCTCATATGCCGCACAGTAATTCAGGAATTATATTTACGTCTGATCATTACATTATTTTACGATTGAATCGACTATGTTTTTTCATTCCTCAAAAAGTTGAACACTTCGAGATTAAATTTTTTTGGGAATTCAACGTTTTGTGCTCACTAAAATTTCATTATTTCGGGAATTCAGTTTTTTGGGATTTCAACATTTTAAAAGTTTAAATATTGTGGAACTAAAGGGTTTTATATGCCGCGTCAATAAAGGCCAGTTTCCTAGCAGTGTGAAACATCGCGTTAGTGGATTATGACCTTTTTGTGCAGAATACAACAAAATACTTCCTGGAAACTGTATTATTCTTTTTTGCATTGATTTACGCTCGAAAGAGGTCATTTTAATTTATTTTGCAACTGAATACAAAGTTGAAAATATTATTATTATTTATAATTCACAAACATTTATTGTTAGTCTTAGGTATACATTTTTCTTTACAAAAATACTGTAAAAAGCCTAAACCTGCATGCGAGTGCCACCGGCGGCGGGGCAATGCCCACACTACCGCGGCAGACACCTTCGGGTGGTCTGAAAACTGCGACACCAGGTTTGGCCACACCCACATACGAGAGAAGAAGACTGCGGTGGTTAGGGCTGCAGAGTGAGGAGTCTTCTAACTAGTCGTGACCTTGACCTTAGATTTAACTCTGACATTCCGTGCCGTGCCGTCGAAATCTGGTCAGTTCTGGACTCTCTGCAACGATGTCAAGTTGACTGGCGATACATCCAAGTGTTGAGATGTCTTTACGATGCCGCAACAATGTCCGTCCAAGTACAGAATAGCCAGACTAAACATATCCACCTACGTCGAGGGGTAAGACAAGGGGATGTTATTTCCCCCAAATTGTTTACCAACGTACTGGAGGATATGTTTAAGACGCTGAATTGGAAAGGACGGGGCATTAACGTAAACGGTGAGCACATCTCACATTTACGATTTGCAGATGATATCGTCATAATAGCTGAGTCGTTGCAAGAGCTGCAACAGATGCTGGACGGCCTAGCTGATTCTTCTCAACGCATTGGTCTCCGGATGAACTTAGATAAAACTAAGATAATGTTCAACGAACATGTTACTCCGGAACCGATCGCCGTTAATGGCCATACCCTCGAAGTTGTTAAAGAATACGTTTACCTTGGGCAAACAATGCAGTTGGGTAAAAACAACTTCGAAAGAGAGGCCAACAGAAGAATACAGCTGGGCTGGGCAGCGTTTGGGAAATTGCGTCGAGTATTTTCGTCGCCTATCCCACAAAGCCTTAAGACAAAAGTCTTCAATCAGTGCGTCCTACCTGTCATGACTTACGGAGCCGAGACGTGGACACTCACGGTACGACTGGTTCACCAATTTAAAGTCGCTCAGCGGGCTATGGAAAGGGCTATGCTTGGAGTCTCTCTGAAGGATCATATCCGGAACGAGGTTATCCGACAGAGAACCAAAGTCATTGACATAGCCCACAGAATTAGTCAGCTGAAGTGGCAGTGGGCCGGACATATTAGCCGCAGAACCGATAACCGCTGGGGTAGACGTGTTCTAGAGTGGAGACCGCGAATTGGCAAACGTAGTGTAGGACGCCCTCAGGCAAGGTGGAGCGACGATCTTCGCAAGGTGGCTGGCAGCAGCTGGATGAGAGTAGCCGGGGATCGTGCTCAGTGGCGTGCAATTGGAGAGGCCTATGTCCAGCAGTGGACTGCAATAGGCTGATGATGATGATGATGATGATGATTCCGTGCCATGTCGAAGAGTAGGTAGGTCCTGCGTTTTGGCCTCTGACTCTTGATTCAACCAGGCCTAGCGCACTCCGCACTGTAGGTACGAAGCTACAAGTGTATAGTCGGATACCGACGGCGGGTCGCGCGTCGTTACACGTGCCGCGTCAGAAGAGATAAGAGCTATGCGATAGAAAGAGAGGCGCTCTGTAGGTTAATATGACTGGTAGGTATGCAGCGCTCCGCCAGCTGAATTAAATTTTATTGCGTCATAGCAAGAGTCGCTATTTGTTTAAATTTCTTTGAGGAGTGACGCTTCTGTCCCTTAGTATTCTGTGATTTAACTCTCAAACGAGAGTGTCTAGCGATGTTGGTTCAGGCTCTAAGGCCGTTTGCCGAAACAACTATCGGGATAATGATCGTCAAGTCAACATCCCACATGGTGGTTACCTCGTAAACCAAGATGCTCAGCGTGTCCTTCTCGACCTTCCTGAGGTTCTTGTCATGTGAGATGGTGATGGCGACGAGCACGGCCCAGCGTTGGGACCGCTCTGCCAACACTATATTAGGCTTATTGGCTACAATAATAGTCCTGTCCGTGATGATAGAGCGGTCGATTATATCATCATCAGCCCATTACGTTCCCACTGCTGGGAGTCAGGCCTTCCCTCGTAGAGAGAGTGTGGGCCATAATCCACCACGCTGGCCCAGTGCGGGTTGGTGGATGAGTGCGGGTTGGTGGATGAGTGCGGGTTGGTGGATTATATCAATAAACGGTTTTTTTTATATATGAACACAGGGATCATGCGTTCAGTCACACGCATTCAGCATTAGGAAATTATCACTAGTAGGCTTGTGTAACTCAGGTCTGAGCCGGTTCAAATATACAGATCACAACGACTTGAGCTGCTGACAGCTCGGCGGCGCTCGCATTGCTTTGAGTCTATCTATGGTAGTCAAATTGAGTTGAGCTGTTTATCTGTGGTAAGTCTGATTCATTTTGTGAGCTGTGAGCTAACAACAAGGAATATTCCACGCGGCGACTAGAGCGAGACAGTCGGCTTAGTAAATATTTGAACCGGCTCAGACCTGAGTTACACTTGCCTACAGTATAGCAGAAGTACAAATTGAGCTCCGGTTCCAGGGCTCGAACAGTGGTCTGACTTTTGTTGAGTTACCCATGTCTGTTTACTAGGGATACAAACCTTTAATTTCTATTAATATGTTAATATTTAGTACCGAAAGAGGTCATTTTAATACAAAGTACCCAGTGTATTATTTAAATTTATTAATAAATATGTTAAGCATCAGAGCGAGTGTGGCCCAGTGGGAGCACGTGCGACTCTCGATCCGACGCACCCATGTTCGAATCCCGCTGGCCCCGCACCACTGACATTCTTAAGTTATGTGCAAATTTAACACTCAGACTAAAAACAGTGAAGGAAAACATCGTGAGGAAACCGGCATGTCCAAGAATGAATCTCAAAAAATCAAGGACATCCACCAACCCGCACTGGGCCAGCGTAGTGGGATATGGCCCAAACTGTCTCTATGAGAGAAGGCCCGCATCCCAGCAGTGGGAACGTAATGGGCTGATGATGATGATGATATTAAGCAAATTAAATATATTGTTTTATTAATGTGTATTATTTTTGTAATAAAGGCACTTTAGACGTTTACAATAAGGTTTGTAACACTTTTTATTAACATAAAGATAATTATGTTTACTCATTGTTATAAACTTCAATCATTTTAAATAATGAATTTTTTTACGCATAAGTCAAAACATTACAGAAGCAATAAATCAAAAACTTACTTAATTATTTCATGGACAAAGCCTATTGTCATTACGCACATTAAACATATAAATAAATACAACAAAAACAGTTCTTTGTAAAGAACCCAAGCCTCAAGATTTTCTTGATATTAGGTAAAAAAACTAATGACATCTTTGAAGTTTCAATTCTTTTGGATTCTTTGTCATGGGGTCCTCTTTAATTCACTAAAGTATCTATACAAAGACATTAAAGGATTTAGTTATTATAAATGTGAAAGTTTGTATGTGAGTATGTTTGTTACATCTTCACACTGTAACGGCTCAACGGATTTCAGTGAAATTCTGAGTGAAGATAGGTTGCACCCTAGTTTTTATCCCCGGCAAGTTTTTATCACCGCGGGTGAAACCACCGGGCCAATTATAGATCTGAAACGCAATGAAAATATATAGTGTAATCCCGCTGAATATTATGTAGGTTGTTGTTAGTTCCTAACAACAACACTCTTTGTACGACACGTGTTTCGCCGTCTGCACGAGGCATCATCAGGTGTCGACTCGCCGAACGCTAGAACGAGAGTCAAGAGAGTCATGAGAGTCAGAGAGTCTCTCGTTCTAGCGTTCGGCGAGTCAACACCTGATGATGCCTCGTGCAGACGGCGAAACACGTGTCGTACAAAGAGTGTTGTTGTTAGGAACTAACAACAACCTACATAATATTCAGCGGGATTACACTATATATTTTCATTGCGTTTCAGTTTTGAGATGAATTTCCGCAACGTCACGCCTGATTCCATTGCATTCCAATTATAGATATTTTAGATAATCAAAACGTCATCTCTGGGGACCAGAATAAAATGAATTGTCGATATCATATAATTTATTTTCAGTAAAACATATTAAATCACTTCTTTTTGATTATGAGCAATGAGCAGGCAATTAACATACAGGTAATCGTGTACTTAATGTACCTACAGGTAAACTTGGTCAAAACGAAGGTTACCAGAATCGATTCATTTGCTTTTCCATCATCACCATCATTACATTACATGCGTCACACTTCTCTACATCTATACATATATGTAGGTATCACAACACATTAATACTATAAATGCGTAGATAATGTATGTTAGTGTATAAGTGTTTGTTACCTCTTCACGCTGTAACGGCTTACAGTATTTGAGCGAAATTTGGAATGAAGGTAGCATATATCCTGGATTTATACATCCCGGGAAACTGCGGGTGAAACCGCGGGGTAGTACTATTATAAAACTTTAACTGAGCCAATTCTGTTTACCTACATATTTTTGAAAAACGAACTGGCATCAACTATTTAGAAGTAAAATTTATCTAGGGTTTTTAAAATTTTTAGTCTATTTATCACTCGAAATTTGCTAAACGGATTTTAATGCGGTTTTCCGGGTTTGGTAGCATAAGTCACAACTTAGATTATAAGAGAAGTAAAATCAAAATTGGTTAGGTACGAACGCGCACTCAAATACTGCGCAGGTCTTGTTAAAATGGTCTTGGAAAAAAAACTACTGAGCTTTCTCTATAGTCCACGCGGACCAAGTCACGGGAAAATGCTAGTAGTATAATAATATACGAGTACAATGTACTTTTTTATCAAAATGTCTGTAATCACACTTATTCGTATCTCAGTTTCAGTATTTTACATTAATGTATCTAGCTATTAATAACAAAACGTACTTCGCTAGTTTTTGCTGGTTGTTTCTATCTCAAACTACTGTTCCGTACTCATTAAGGTATAATGACTGCCTATTATGTAAATCCGTAGGCTCGTGTATGTAGGTAAGTACCTATATATTTATTTTATTACAGTCTGTATGATGGCTGGCCCACAAGTTATACTCATGAACGGGTGCTGCTTGTGGGATTGGTCTGGTCTGGTCACTCTAACTGCTTCTTGCTCTAACTGCTTATAGACAGCCTCTGTGGTGTAGTGGTTGGGCAGGTTGGCTCAAAATTACATACACACACTGAGGTTGCGGGTTTGATTCCTGCGACGGGACAAATGATTGTGGACAGAAAAAAAACCGCACGTATTTGTTTCGTGTCTGGGTGTTGTGGGACCATGGTCCTCATAGTTCCCGGTTTCCTAGATACAGGGAATCCTACTTAGGGGTCAGAATCTATGTATGTGATGGTTAGGCGTTATTTATATATTTTATTTATTTATTACTCATATATTCATGTTACTGATACTATGACCAAATAATACTAACTATTACTTACGTACTATGACTATAGAACATCTCACTCGCAGTTCTGGTTTGACATTGAAAGAAAGAAAGACGTTATCACAGAGTTTCTAGGTGCTATCTTCTCTAGCGGGCGTATTTCCGAATAGATGAAACGGGATAAAGAATGAAACGGGTGACAAGCTTAACTTTATTTTTTCGAAGTCATGATATTCTTTACGTATTTTAATTGATTTGTATTATATGTATATGACGTTTAAAGGTGCATTTTTATGCCTATTTAATAAATATCTTTTAATATTTTATCTTTTTTGCTGAGTTTTTGTGAGTACACTCGTTTTGTGTGAACTATCTGGCGCGGTGTTAGGCCTAGTTGAAGATGTTTTGAAATTATAATTTTCACGTGTCTCCACTGGCAGAACTTCTATCAAAATTTTATTTTCCATGAATATATTTTGTAATAAAGTCACTCGCAGAGCGACAGAGATGTTATCATGAAATTGCAAATTGTATCTTCCAGTGGGTTCAAACATATTAGATTCAGTGGATGCCATTGACATTCATGACTTGAATATATAGCAATCGGTTGACGGGAGAATATTGAAGACTAAGGAAGGAGAATATTCTAGAGTGTGAACGTGCTGTCAGTTTAATAATATGTAGTACGTTTAAAAATACTCATTTCATAATAAAGCTCGAGTAAAGGACTCAGCACACAGCGGGCGAGGTGCCGCACCCGCCGGCGCTGGCGGCGGCGTCGAGGCCGCGCTCTCTGTGTGCATTGCCCTATACAGTTCAATACATTACAAATTTACAACTAAAAACAAAATGCCAACGCCCCGCTGCGGTCACGTCACGCCCGCTGTGTGCAGAGGCCTTTGAAAACAAACGCGTTTCGGTATAGACATAACTACCTTTATCTTTTTAGAAATGGGTTTTAAAATAATAACATAGAAAATGATAGGTAATTGCTTTGTGGGACCACGTCACGTTTTTATGAAAACAACCACGCAATCTTAATTATTAGGTTTTATTTATATTCATAGCATATAGCCTCAATTGTGTAGATTTATGTAGTTAGTTATTCTAGTAGTTGAAAGGGATTCGTTGTGTTTATACTATTATTTGTTATGTTTTTTATCCGATCCATCCTATTGTGACAGGTAGGTCAATATATATAGGTGGGTACCTATATAAATTGCGTAGGCTATCTATGACTGTCTAGTTGTCTGCACCTGACTGTTTTGACAGATTATAAAATTATGAATCAATTGTTTTTCATAACTGATCAAATTGTCTTGATATGATTCTTAACAGGGACTTATTCGAATTAAAGATAACTGTTAAAAAATGAGATAAGCTAATTCTTTATTTTAAGAACGATTTTGTTCGCCATGTTCCTGTAATAGCATTTTCTTTAAGTTACTAAAATTATCTTAGCTCTTTTTTCTTGATACAAAGTCATTAAATAGTCAACTTGAACATAGGACGGGGCGTTTCAAGTTCAAACATAATTCAAGTTTATAAGTGGACAAAGATGACAGATGACATATAATCGTCCCCGTAAGACGACATAAGGAGGATAGAAGAAATTTGTGTGCTCGAGCAGTTGGCTCGATGGCCCAGTGGTTAAGGCGTCGAGATGGTATTCCGAAGACGCATGTTCGATCCGTGGCCGAGCATTATCATTTTTTTCTATCTAATTATTTTAATTACCTAGTCATAAATAGCCAACTCGAATATTGGACGAGGCGTTTCAAGTTCAAACAATTTGTATGTGTTTGCATTTCACGCACATTTTACTTTACATTTTTGTAATTTCAGATAGTCTCTGAAGTCCTTGACTTTAGAGCAGGGTTCTTAAGGTAAAGAATTATCACCGAGACATTGAATTGGACCCCACAGACCATTTAATTAAGGTCGTCATGTAAAAGGTGAATCGTTGCTACATAGACGAAGAGGCACTGGATAGTTTCATGAAGAAGGCTTAAAAACTATCCTCCTCCTCCAGTAGTTTGCTCACTGCTGAGCGTCGTGATGCTCCCGACCACATTTGTCATTAATGATCTTCCGCCACTCGTGACGGTCTCCAGCACAGTGAATGGCGTCGGATATGTTAGTATCTAGCTGTTTTGACACTTGGTCAGTCCATCGTATTGGGCTACGACCCCTCGGTCTCTTTCCTTCCACCTTTCCGGTAACCATGAGTCTCTCCAGGTTATCGGCGGGTTTTCGAGCAATATGTCCGAAATGTTGTAGCACTCTTCGAAGACGAGCTCGAGAGCCTCTGAGTTACCTTAAGTTGTTTTAATATAGATTTGTTCGTCCTGTGAGCCGTCCACGGAATACGTAACATGCGTCGCCAGCACCACATTTCGAACGCGTCAATGCATTGTCTGTCTGCTGCTTTTATAGTCCAGGACTCAACACCATACAGGAAAATGGGGAAGACTAGTGTCCTGACGATGTATATTTTGGTCTTTTTTTAAATGTTTCGGTCTCTCCATATTTTTTAAGTTGGGTCATCGCCGATTTTGCCATTCCAATGCGTCGTCGAATTTCGCTTTCAGTTCCGCCTTCACAAGATATGCTTGATCCCAGGTATATGAAATCTTGCACTATCTCATATTGACCGAGGGTGTTAAGGTCTTGTAGGGTGTTAGCTCTATCGACGACCATTATTTTGGTTTTGGCTTGGTTGATTTTAAGCCCCATTTCCTGACTGACTGTGTCTAAGCGGTTAAGAAGCGGTTGAAAACTATAGTGAGTCGTATTATTAATCTAACTGCAATTGTATCCTAAGTAGCACGTACTATTTTTTTATTGTTTTTACTCTTAATAGATCTGTTGATGTTTGGCCACTATCTCGCCTGATGTGAAGCGATGATGTGGCCTAAGATGGAGCATATAGATCTAGAGAGAGGCGGCACTTGATTGGCTGCTCAGACCCGTCTCTCCGATGGTTCACCGAACATCATCCCAAAACACGACTAGGTCGCTTGACGGCTTTGTTCGATGGGTAGTATTACAACCACGGCCAGAGCCTACCACTCCAAAGCGCGTATGCGGGTTTATCACGATGTTTTCCTTCGCTGTTTAGAGTGAGCGTACAAAATCTGCACTTAACTATAAGTCATTGGTGCAGGGCCGAGTTGGGATGGTACTTCAATAAAAGCTGTAACTATCGCCAAGCGATATACCTATTACAAGCTGAGGAGGACCCCTGTGCCTGAACCGCCTACAACATTAGTATAAATAAAAATTATATACTGCTCGTTGGTAAGAGCATCACTTGGATGTAATTTTTTTTAATTTTTTAATAGTCCGCGTTGGGTATTTTTATGGATTGAAATTTCAGGAAAAACTGACATCAGTCAGGTCAGCTAGTTAATTATGTACAGTGAGTGTTAATTATTAATTACATGGGTTATTTTTTTATTATTAGTTATTAATTAAGCTAGTTATTAATAAATGTAAAGTTCTATGATTATAATGAGTTTCATGAAAGTTATATTGAATGTTTTTGAATTATGAATGACATACATTTAAAATACCTACGTTGTCATATTTTGTTAAATATTTAAGTTACTTTAGTTCAGATTTAGAAACTATATTGTGAATTCAGTTATCATAGATATATTTATTAGTACTAATTTATATCATTACTTAAAGTTATTTATTTTCATTCTTAAATTTAAGTTTTTTACAGTATTTCTATACAAAAATATTATAAAAAACCTAAACCTAGAGTGCCGCCGGCAGCGGGGCAGGGCCCAAACTACCGGTGGTTAGGGCTGCAGAGTAAGGAACCTCCTGACAATACGTGCCGAGTCAAGGAGTACCTACTGCCTTCTACTTATTATTTATATTATTAGTATTATCATAGAAATACTAACGAATTTCAGTACCATGACATACTTATACAATTCATTAATATAAGTTACAAAACCTATAATCGAACAAGGTTTGTGTTTTAATTTTATATTCGCGCCGTCATGAAATTTGTTTCATAACTATATCAACTGCACATACCTGCAATCTCTTGTTTTTATTATCTCTACTTAGCTCATGAAACATGCCCCACTCTGAACCCTCGTTGATTGCCACAAAACATTGTAATCTCACAAATACACATCTCTTTATGGACCAGTTTATAAAATAAATAAATAAATAATAATAACACAAAATTCCTCACTATGGTCGTACTATTGTACTACCATCCTTAAAGTTTGATCCCTTAAATAAATTATTATGATTACGATTATTACGATTATTATAAAATTACTAAAAAAAACTGTGAATTTAAGAATAAATAAATAAATAAAGCGATTTCTTCCAGACAACTTTTGGATGAACAATATCGAAAAAAAGGAGTAGACGGCGGTATACAATTTAACTGCAAATTAATGTTTACGATAATCTCTTAAGTAATTATAATTTTCAGCACATCACAGTCTATCGTCCATCTGTCTCGTCGAGTGGAGCGTGTTCCGTGCTATTTACCATGCAATTGAGTTAAGCAATGTCGCAGGCTAATTGTCAAAGATGTAATTGTGGTCAGTTCAATTAGTTCATGATATCGGAACGAGAGCGACACAATAGATAGATAGGTAGATAGATAACACTTTATTGCACTTAAAAATGAAAACAGAATTATAGTTGATAATACATAATTTCCTATAAGTAAAATATGCGGTCTTATCGCTAAGCAGCAATCTCTTCCAGACAACCATAGGGTAAGAAAAACAACATTTTAAAGAGGATAGTGTGCAGTAGAGAATAAGTAAGACGAATAAAATGATTTTACACTTAAATGATTAATATATAATATACATATACAATAAGGGATCGGACAGTAATCGAAAAAAAACCTAAAATGTAGTTTGAACTAATGTTTGTCGAATCCGAAAGATCAATTAATCAATATTTTTGTAAAATAACAACAATTTATATTATTAATTCAATAAATAAAATCTAATAATTCTGATTTTTTGAATCTTTTCCGAAACACCAACACAGTGCATGACGTCATTTCAAAGTAAATACCGTGTGCGAAGCTTGTGTTTATTTTATATTTTTGCCTTTTATCTAAATCAAAACGATATTTTTCATGCCATGACGACCCTAGTCCTTAAACTTCACAAAAACAGTAAAGATCACTTTGCAAGTTTGCTTTCGTAAAGCTTAGCCAGCGTGTGACGTCATACGTTGGGAGGTGACTTTTTAATTATAATTTATTAAATTAAAATATTATTTTTCATGGCTATATATAGAAATTATGGTTAATTTTAAACACTTTCTGAAAAGTCGTCCGATCCCCTATTTTACATAAATACATTTATATTGTCTATATATAACATAAAACATTGTGCATATATAATTCCAATAGGTGTAGGTATATACGTAACACATGTACATAATATATACACGGTGAAATTGAATTCGATATTTTTGCGAAAAGTATGTACTCAGTCCAGGCTTTAGAATAAATACGTAGCGACAAATTAAATAAAAAAAATTGAAAAAAAAGAAACGTAAAATAACTGACAATTATCTGAAATGTCGATTTCACTAAACACGTTACGCGGGGACGACAGACGCGCCGCGCGCCGTCTGAGCGTAGGTACCTACCTAATGCGACGCGGTCAGCTGATACCTACAAAACAAACGCCCGCTCCGCTTCAAGGTCCAAGCGGGGGTAGCCGACTGACGGCACCGCGCGGCTATCTTTTATCTTTATTAGTAGGTAAGAAATTAAACAATGACTCCAATTTTCCCTTCATACTTTTTATCGGGCTTAGGACCGTCAGAATTACTTACAATTGGGCCAGTAACAAATACAAAGAACTAAAAATAGGTACTGTGCTCAGAGTAGGTAGATAAGTAGGTACATTACATTGATTTGAAACAATAAAAAAGTAGAGGCACGGCAAGTAAGTAGTTCAGGCGTATTTAAAAAAATGGAATCAGTACTATTTACAGTGATTTAAATCATACACTTACCTATTATTTTAACTACCTACTATCTGTATTGAAGCAACTGTTCAAAATGTTGTCCGTTCACTTCAATACAAAGTCTCGCACGTTTTTGCAAATTCTCTTTAAGAGAACGAAGGGTGTCTGTGTTTCTTTTCACTTTATTAAAAGCACTCGCGTAAACGTTGACTCGTCAGTCCACAAAATGTTTACGTTTTGATTATCATTGAGCCACTGGCAAAAGGCAATGCGAGATTGCGGATCAGTCTCATGTAGCGCTTGCGTTCGACGAAAATGGAATGGATGCATTCCGATTTCGTCACAAGTCGCGTAAAAGCGCACCATATCCAACCACTCGACGTTTGAAAAATTATAATGACGACGCGACGTCATTTTTGCGTTCACGCGCGGAAACGGGAAAGACAAGCGAGTACTGTAAATCCCTTGACAGAGTTTGGCCGACTGACCTACTAATTATTTTTTCGCATGAGACATGAGGCGAGCGGGGTAGCGCGCGCGGGCGCATCAGAGGTGCATAAAAGAAAGGGGCGGTTCCAACGCGCGTAGTTCTCGTATTTTATTGGTTGATAGTTATTGTTACTCAGCGCGGTTACTGTACTATTAATTATTCTGTAACGCGGTTGCACTAGTCGGATTTTGGACAGAAGGTATTTATCATGTCGCAGGGCATATGTCACGAATTGGAATAATGTTGTTTATTATAACTACTAGTTTTATGTTGTTAAGTATTTTTTTTATATTTATTGAATGGTGTATAAACATTCTATAGCATGGACTGAGTACATACTTTTCGCAAAAATATCGAATTCAATTTCACCGTGTATATAGCTAACGTGGTGCTTAAGGACCATCAACATATTTTTAGTTTGTTCGGTTCATAGGTAAATAGGTACATGTATTTCGGGAAGCTACAGGTGCATTCGAAAAGTAGATGGATCTGGTAATTAGTGACCACACTGCCTTGACCAAAATGCATTGTGACCAAATTACACTAATCCCTTTTAATACTAGTTCATTCACCTGATGGTAAGCAACACGCCTGCCCATAATAGTAATAGCACCACCCAGAACATTGTTTTGCAAAATCTTACGCGGCACTGCTCTGCGCTCGTCACCCCGAGACAATTAGTTCTTAAGTATCATAGTGTCTGGTAATTTCGCTGGCACTATAACTATATACAGAGATTTTATCAATAAAATCACGTAGTTTTTTGTGGATAACATTGTCTTTTTTACGCATGTACTAAAATGTTACAAGCACAAAAATGATTTAGTTTGATTTCAGTGTATACAATCTTTTTATCCCAGGAAACTGCGGGTAAAAACGCAGCTAGTATTGTCATAAACAAAATGATGATCAAAAATAGATTCAAGGAAAAACAGGCCTACGTTGGATTAGCATGGATACGCCCACGTAGCACGTACGTCTACCCGTGGGAACTTGCGTCACTCCATCCTCCTTGTGCTCACGTTGGCAGTTTATTTTTTACCAAGTCTTGTGATTTCACGTAAGGCACGTATTTACATAATTTCATACGACGTGCTAGGAGAGGGTTGATGTTATTGTTTAGCGTAAAATAATAAAGATGTACGCGTTCATCTTTCACGAAATGAAATTGGTTGAAAGCTTTACAGTACTGAATAGTACAAGAACTTGGATTCTGATTATTTACGAAGCGTGTACCACCGTTTCTTTTTATGGAACTGCATGAGACGAGCAAATCGTTCGCCTGATGGTGAGCGCCAAGTCTGCCCATAACAATTTTATTGCAGTACCCATCTTAAGACAGCCTCTGTGGTGTAGTGGTTGGGTAGGTTGGCTCAAATCTCATACATCACTGAGGTTGCGGGTTCGATTTCCGCCACGGGACAAATGTTTGTGCACAGAAAAAAAGCGCAAGCATTTGTTTCGTGTCTGGGTGTTGTGGGACCATGGCCCTCATAGTTCCTGGTTCCCTAGATACAGGGAATCCTAGTTAGGGGCCAGGATCTATGTATGTGATCGTTGGGCGTTATTTATAATTAATTTTATTTATTAAATGCCATAAAAAGGACTACGTAGCACTGCATCGCGCTCATCACCCCGAGACATCAGATATTAAGTCTCATACAGGTATCCCGCATGCGGGGACCGTTTATTTATTTTTGCATTTATCCAGTTCATTCAAAACTTGTTTCGACTTGCGGCAGACGTGTCCAGCCCAGTTCCATTTCAAGCGGGCAGCTTTTTGTCCTTATGTAATATATATTATATAAATAGCGTTACTTATGTAGGTATATTTTGTCTTTTGGTATCGTTTTCAGTTCATTGAGGTAACAAACTTTCTGTTTTCCTTCCGTTCCCCATCGGCTTTAGTTTTTGTATCTAGTTGACACTCTTGGGAGAACTGAACTTTTGACACTTCGTCTCACATTCGTTTTGTATCCTCATTCTCTGATTCAATATTCTGTATCCATTTAGTATCGAAAATATATGCCTATATCTATACCTAGTATTTATTTATGTAGGTTTTCCTTTTTCCAGACCAACTTAAATGTTCAGAATTTAATTAAATACCAGAGAGAAGTTGAGAATTTCTTTCCCCTTCACATTAAGGATCTTAGGTATTTATCTTCGCAACCTTTTTTTTACAACTGATTGGTTCTGAGTAACCAAAATTACTTGTGCGGTATAATTATTATGTATTTTGTTGGTTGGTATATTTTTTATTTCACACCATTTTTTACTTTACCCTCAGATTAAGGATCTCGGAATTATCAAAACAGATTACTTTCTTTTACTTATTTTTGTAAGTAGGGAATTTAAGACATGACTACCATATTATTTTATTCGAAGGTATTATTTTGCTCTCGACTTTGCTCACGTGTATTAGATATTTGTAACATTGCGGGATATGTAAAAAACCTTTCTTAACAAACCGTTTTTAGACAAAGAGGATTTAGTAGGCTAAGCAGATATAAATTAGACCTCTCAATAACGTCCATGTACCTATACTGCTCTGAACTTCGCAGTGCATACGCTCGACGCCTTAATTGAGACATCAGCTTTCGAGACTTATAGCCTGAATTTTACCTAGCAACGCAGTGCCATTCGAACCGAAACCATAGAATTAATACTACGAAACGAAACCATAGTACTGTGTACCGAAACACAGATTAGGTGCCTTATTTTTCGGTATCTATTATTTATAACTAGCTGATGCGCCCCGCGGTTTCACTCACAGTTTCCCGGAATAAATAGAGTAGTCGTTAATCTAGGATATAAACACAGTTTTACAATTCATACAGTTGCGCAACGAATGTACTTGTGTAGAGCAACGGCGGATATCTCGCGGGGTGGCGGGTGGCGCGGGCCGCTATCCACAATCTCGCTTAGTTTGTGGGTTCGAACATGGAGGGCAGACTCGAGCGTGTTTTTTAGTTTTTTACGTGTGAATTTTACGAATTGTTGAATGGATTAATTATAATTGTGCACACTTGTTGTGTGTACGTATGTACCTTGACAATGGAATACAACCAAGATTTAAGATTTCATAGATTTTTCCGTGGCGCTTAAGATTTATGGTGATGGTGGTAAGATTTTCTTATAAATTCGTAATAGGTACGTAATTACGTACCTACGTGCAATCTGCAGTCTATGTTGAAACTTATATGCATCAACTCATTTTTTTTGTATTCATTAATGCTTAAATATAATTGAGTTAGAAAAAACCGCAAGAAGTTTTGTGAAAACATTTACAATAAGCATCATTTATATATGTATAGATATCTATATGGTACCTATATATGTAGATACATCACACTCAGCATAGGATCGCTATGATCTTGTGCGAGTCACAGTAACTGTATCTCGAGTGACGCGTCCCGAAGTACTTAAACTACTAATAAGCTCCTTTACGTACTTAAGTGGGTACATAACTACATACGCTTCGCTTGAGAATGCAACTCATGTAAATTTATACGAGGTAGGTTCTTGTTAATAAAAAACAACACTAATCACATTCATTTAATTTTCCGTTTTGGGACAACCCTTGCACATCTGCGTGATACAGCGTAAATACCTACACGGGCGGCGGTATCGTCCGATATCAAAGGCGTTGCGCTACTGTATGTTTTGTAATACTGTGGTATAAGCTATCTCCATTCAGAATTGCACTCAAAGCCTTTCAGCTGTTGCGGCGTGACAAACACACTTAGGTACATATACAAACTTTCGCATCGATATATTAGTATAGTTTTTAGAAGTTTCCTCAACAACATATCCAGCTATTATTTTCCTACTCAAGTTAGACGAGGTTGGAATGTTATCCCATTGTTGAGATTGTTGTATCTTTGATCCTACACAAAATAATAATAAGCATCTCCAAAACGAAATGTAATAAAACACCGTATTATATACGTATGCTTTGTGTGTATACTCGGCAAGTTTAGTTTGGAATGTGATTTGTTCCCGGGTAAGTAGACGGGTTTAGAATTTCATTAAGCATTAGCATCAATATTAAATAAGTAAATACTTGTAATTGAAATAAAATAAAAACAATATGTACGACATATTTTTTACTTAATTATAATGCCTATTCGTTACAAATGTCATCTACCTCCTATTTGTACCTCTAAAGGTAAGACATGACTGAACTAAAATTATTTTAACAGATGCACGCTTTGGTTTCGTGATTGTATGAATATGAATACACATATTTTTGCAAATAAATGATATTTGATTTGAATTTTAGTGGCACGGGTAAAATTTGATCTTTATGTATGTAAAAAACCATAGAAGATATAGTGATGATAAGAAAACTTATCTACTACTACTACGTAAGTATAGAGGGTGGAAATATAACTTCAAAAAATATGGATAGTCTCCTAATAAGACCGTATTTATGTATCTGCGACTGTTCAAGAGCATGAAGGGTTAAGGTAGCCTTTATGTCCCGTCTCAAATTTCCACCCTGTGTATAGAAGAGAAAAACAATAATTTATTTGACTATTACCACAGAATACTAAGGGACAGAAGCATTACTCCGCAAAGAAATTTAAACAAATAGCGACTCTTGCTATGACGCCATAGAGTTAACATTACTAGGTATGAAGCAATAAAATTCAATTCAGCTCGCGTAGCGCTGCATACCTACCAGACATATTAACCTACAGAGCGCCTCTCTTTCTATCGCATAGCTCTTATCTCTTCTGACGCGGCACGTGTAACGACGCGCGACCTGCCGTCGGTGTCCGGTTATGTACTTGCAGCTTCGTACCTACAATGCGGAGTGCGCTAGGCCTGCTATTACAAAATTAATAAACATATGAACGGAAAAATAATAATAAAAAGATAGCTTTGTGGGTCCCAAATGGGATTTTTGCACAGCTCAAGTTGATCCACCAGTATTTTTGTGTTTTATATCACTTCGTGGACGATTTCGTCATTGCGGGGCGCGGTACGCGGCGCACGCATAAACTAATTATGCTTGTAAAAGCACTGTTCTATATTGTTGACAGTGATAAATTTACTTTCTAGTTCAAACAGTACGAACATTGAGAAGGAAGCTAATGGAGGTAATTAACCATTTGGGTTAGTTTGTAAACATCTGGGATAAACTTCTTTATATAGGTACTATAATTACTTAGTTTAAACATCAAAAGGGTATACTTAAGAGAAACCTTAAATTCTCCAAAAGCTTTCAGACTTATTGCTTTGATTTTTGTCTCGTTCCTTGAATTATTGAAATAACTAATTTCAAAGTTTCTCCGAATTTAATTAACCTAACTCTCAAGCAATGAGATTTGTTTTCATAGCCATATTCTGTTTGCTATCGTCACCCATTCACCATTGTCATACAATTGTATATATAGAGCTACCTGCTACTCTCTACAAAAAAAAAAACAATACGAAAAAATACTTATCCATCCATCTATCCCATGCATTTGCAGATCCAGAGAAATCTAGAGCCATGTATACACATATTATACATATTCAGTCCCCTTGGCATATCAAGATCATGTTCTGTTGCATTGAGAGAAAAGATTCATATCATACATCTATTCTAGCAGTTTCTTTGAGCTATAGGAACGAATTAAGTCGCCAAAAAAGCTAACTAACAGCTGTTGTATCGCAACATTCTCATCACGCAGGGTATCCTCAGGCGAGTCACGATTCCATTTACATTTCCTTCAATTTACTGCGCGCGTCTTGAATCCCTCGTCCCACGAAAGTGATCGAGGACTTTCGGCTTTAAAAAATATGTGTTCAAACTTATATCCTGACATAATTAATGAAAAATTATCTTATAAAAATTGTGATTTATATGCTTAATCAGCCGTTCAATCAACAGCCTAGCTTCTTTACTAAACAGCTCTTTACTTTACAATATCGCGTAGGATACATCTAATAGTACGAATTGCCTAAGCATTAGCCAGCCAGTTTATTAAATGTTGTAACAGACGCTATAGCTGAATATCATTCAGGAAGCTAGTTAAACGGCGCTGTTTAGGAAAGAGGCTAGGCTGTTGATTGAATGGCTGATTAAGCTAGTTGGCTGCGACATATGCATCATCCATCTCAATGAACGATACCTAACAAATGTATTTTAATATATATATATATTTCTAAATCACAGTGCTAAACAGGCGGAAGTATATATTCCAGGATCGTCCGAATTTAGCTATGACCACAGAATTCTAAGGGACAGAAGCATCACTCCGCAAAAAAATTTAAACAAATAGCGACTTTTGCTATGACGCAATAAAATTCAATTCAGCTCGCGTAGCCCTGCATACCTACCAGTCATATTAACCTACAGAGCGCCTCTCTTTCTATCGCAACGCGCGACCCGCCGTCGGTGTCCGGCTATGTACTCGTACTTGTAGCTTCGTACCTACAGTGCGGAGTGCGCTAGGTCTGCTATAACTACCAAATTCAATGGAACACATAAGTTGCTATGATTTTGTTATATGACGTGCCTCTGTATAATCAAATTGGTGAAATAATAATCATAAATTCATATTAATGCTTTCTAAGTTTTGTAATAATAGGTATACGCTTGTCGTTCGTATTTCCGTTCCCCATCGATATGATTTATACTATGGCGCGTCGTGGAGTCGCCATTTGGAAATTCCTTAACTTGAAAGAAATAATAACCGAAGGTACAATTTCATTCAAATTTGAAATTAATTGTCTTTTTATTTACGAGGAAAATACCTACGAATGTAATTGCCAAAGTTTCCTAAACTTTGAGGATAAAAGAGCTGACGAAAAGTTTGATACTGTGATTAATTACATTGGGTCTCCTGTCACCAAATTGAATTTGATATTATTTGAATTCTTGAAAACCCATCAAATCATTTTTATAGACACAGGGTTGAAGCGTTCAGTCAGACCTGGCCATTATTTCGTGTCATTAAAAGCCCTGTGTCTATAAAAATTTGTCATCAACAACGTTCTCCTAATATATCCCCCTCCTCCCTCCCCTCCAGCAGCACCCACTCCTTCAGCAGGGGCGAACCACCCCTGCTTCGCAAAGATGCGATTTACTAATGTGCTGTAATTTTTTGACGATTTGATTACAAATACAAAAACTTAATTAGAATGTTGTAAATCTTCCGTAAACAAATCTATAATTGACAGCGAAAACTGCATCAAAATCCATTGCGTGGTTTAGAAGAAGAAAGCGGAGAAACAGACATGAAGACGTGAATGGCCACTTTGTTTTATACTATGTAGAGATACTTATGGTGGTCTCACGGACGGACACGGGCCTTCTCTCATAGAGAGACATACTATATATATTATTCCAGGAAACTATATTAATTTATGTTATTAGTTTACATTATCTTCGAGATGCATAACTCGTTACCCATTTACAATAGTCAATTTCGTTGAAATGTGACTTAAAACCACGTAATAGGTACTTTTGCTAATGAAGCTATTTTCAATACGTTAGAAAATCAAATTTCAATTTATTTGTAGAACAAAGTTTCATCTCTATAAAGGGCATAATATGATTATATTCAATTACAATACGCCTTTGATCTGAAACTGAAACCCTGATGAATAGATATTTTGCAATCAAATTACGAGTCCTCAAACGTTCGACCTTGTTTCAAATCAGTGATTGTCTCCGAAAATATATTGATTGCGAAATCCTATCCTATCCTAATATTATAAATGCGAAAGTTTGTGAGGATGGATGGAATGGATGCTTGTTACTCAATTACAACTCTTAGATTAGGATATTATTATATTATTATTATTATGCCGCTCTTTCTCACGGGTTGTACACCCGGTCCTTTGGAAGGCTTGCGCGGGGACATAAGTTCAACACGTAGAGGCCTCTTAGAGCATTTAATTTAGATATGTAATGGGCAACACTTATCGGGGACTGTCTCTAAGTGCATCATTAGAAGATACAATCAAAGACAGCTCCCGATAAGTGCGAGGACTATTTTTGAAGATATGAAAATTACTTATGATTGGGCTATTGAGGTGAATTTTTAATGGATGAGAGCCGGTCTATGATTTGAGACCTCGGCACCTGCCAATTCCGCCTCATAAGTAAATATTTTGGCAGGTGGTGACTCGCCACCCACTAAACGGGCCCCCTTTAAGGGCCGCCGTTCATTGGCGACGAGAAGGGCAACATTGGTGTGGGTGGCTAAAGGGTGTCGAGAGGTGTGCTGCAGTTTCACTTAAACGCTACTCCCGGCGTTATGCCCTTTAACACTTCCACCCTTGGAGCTTAGTTCTTAGCTCTTGCATCTCCACCCCCGGACGGCCAGTTAAGGCAAGCCAGGGGTCAGGGGTCTCATTTAGCCCCAGGGAGAATCTCGCCACAAAGTCGCCCCTGGCCTATATATAATAATAATAATTATTATTATTTTAGGTTTATTTTTGGGATTTTTATTATTACGATTAGGTTGTCCGGAAGAGATAGCTTTGAGCGATAAGACCGCCCATTGTAAAACTTTAGTTTTTAAGTTTGTTATTTTTCTTTTTGTTATTATGTTTGCTGGTGGTGAAACAATAAAGAGTTATCTATCTATCTACAACTATTAAACGGATTTTGACGAAATTTAATATGCACGAGTGGGTCCTTTAGGTCCTGGAAATGGACATATTAATCTGATTTAATAACCTGAATCTGATGATGGTACTTTTTATCCCAGAAAACTGCGGTTGAAACCGCGGGGCACGGCTAGTTCAAAATAACAATGATACCACAAGGTTGTTTAACCGTTAACAATAACAGCGAAAGAGTGGAACGCCCTACCATCGTCTGTGTTTCCTGTTAAATACAACCTCAATTTGTTTAATAATATTTACTAGGCAAGCGTGCTGCATCTTCGATCGCATCGTCACTTCCCATCGGGTGAGATCGTGGTCAGAAGTGGTTATAATAGCTAAGAATAGCACACTGACAGTATCTACTTAATACTATTATCTGTTCTGTGGCACTAAGTCGATTTCAATAACTTCCCATAGGCTCCGGTCCATAGGCTCCGGTCTACAGGTACCGGCAATACACCGAAACGACTAATAAATAGGCCCAAATTGCGTATTTATTCGCCAAAAGTTATAGCCCGTGATAAAACACACTTTAATGCTGAATCAATACGCTTTGTAAAGGTTTGATTAGTGTATTGTTAACATTAGACAGCAAGGAGTTTTATGGAACAACAAGACGTTAGAATTTATTGGTTCGTGGAATTATACAGGGAATTTTAAATATCTGCCAAATAAGATAAAAAAATAAACGCGTGTGTTGGAGTAAACTTTGCGGCGCTCGTACGTAAAAACTATTGACTTTATGAAAAAAAGGTTGATACATAAATTGTAGGATAATTGTCTCTAGTTTCATTTTGTATATAACTTTTACTTTTTAACATAAAATAAGTCGGAAAGGAGGTATTGTCAAAAAACTGCTTTTAGGCGCCATTTTTCCAATATGGCGGCGCAAGCGGCAAAAATACGAGGTGGCAAAGTTGAAATTCGGAAAGAGCAAGTCAAAATCTATAGAATTACCAAATTTCAAAACTCTCGGAAAACTGTCCAGGTAACCACTATTTTTCGAACCAAATGACTGTACTACTACCATACATATTGTATTATATATGTAGGCATGCATTGATATTAATTTTGTAAATCTTACATCTCCGTTCATTAACATTTTGATAATTCCTCTCCATCCAAATGTTACCTGGGACAGATTGGTTTTGGCGGTAAGGTAACACTTTTTTTTATTTAGGTATTCTTTTGTATTGTCCCGTTGTTTGTTTACAATAAAACGTTTATTTATCTATTTATTCCATGCTAAATAATTGTATTATAGAACATTTCTATTCTAATTATTAATTATATGTGTCAGAAAAACCACATCCTTATAGCGTATATTGTTTACAATCAAGTCTAGACATTAATAATAAATTATACGACGACGCTACTGTAGGTAAAGGTATATTAATGTATGTACTTGTATTTAAATCTGTGGGAACAATTATTTCCGGGATCAAAGGTAAGCATAGAAATCACTATAAATAGGTATATGTAGACAATTCATGAGTCATACCTTTATCTTATCTAAAGTTGTCTGAAATAAAGTTTTAATTATTACTTTTAGCCGTGATCGGCCCAATGCAGGGCAAAGTTTTCCCTACCTTCCTTTCATCCCCCACTGTTTAATGTTTTTTGCGGCCAATACTTCCAAAAAGTCCAAAAATTGTAAAAGTCTAGCTCGTCTCGCCATCTCCTTCTGGGCCTGTTTTAATAGTTTTAATAATTAAAAACTAGTACATAGATATAATGTCTATGCACTGTGAAAAGGAGTCAAATTTCAAAGTTAAAAACTTCTTTATTCATTTTTGGCATCACAGACGCACTTATGAACATCAATTATCACAATGACTCTAGCACTGTATCGGAAAAAGAACCATTACTCAAAAGATACGGCAAGAAACTGAGAGGCATTTTTTTAGAAATTTTGTTTCAATATATTATGTTTGTTTTTGACAATATTATTCTTCTTATGTACCAGTTAGCTACTTGGCAGAAGCGGAATGTTCCATGCATCTTTGTCTTCTACGTAATTACTAACTGTATACCTAGTATGCTTTTTTCATTAAAATATTTTCACGCGCAATTTGAATCTACTTTCTGTGAGCTCCGTTATACATTTTATTGTATAAACGCACGCAATTGCCCATGAAGGACTTATTCGTTTTACTCAGTCTAAACGTAGGTACTGCAATTCTATAGTAGTAGAGTATTTGCAAAATTCTATGTCCTCATCCATATTATTGTCCGTGCTCGTCGGTCTGCCTACTGGTACGTTTGTTTATATTCTTCTTTAAATATCTGTGAAAACTTTTATTTGGCCTACAGCTATATACTTACTTTGTTACTAATTTACCGATTTAGCCGTTAGTTTTCCTTTTATAACAAAATAAAATTATATAATAATCAATAGTAAATTGTAACGTGTATAATCGATTGTCGTACTATCTAAAGTATTATTTATTTTTAATGACGCATTTTTATCATATTTCGCTATATACTTACATAATACATAGCAATGAACTGTGAGCTACACAAACAGAAGAGAACAATTAAAACTCAATTTATTGAAGTTCCTATCGAGTTATTACGCTTGAAGGGTTTGAGATACCTATATAATGCCATTAGGTAGGTATAATTATTATTATTACCTACCCGAAATTCCAATGGGTTTTTTAGTTTATATTCTTTCTTGGCGACTGATTTATAAGACCGGTTATTGGAATGTGTTTTTGACTACCCGCAGCGTTTAAGTTTAGGTACATACTACTGTATATTCTGTGCCTACACATTAACCCACCACGCGCCATACGCACATCCAGTTGTGCGTAAGGAGGCTATACCTAGTTATCTAATCTTTTTGCGCCTGTCTGCCTAAGTACCATAGCGTGATAGAAAACTTGTCCAATAACTATCTTATTCACTACGCAATTCTGGATTAATTATAATTAACTCCTTTGACCAAATTGCATAACCATATTTTCATGCGCGAATGGAAGACGTTGTTGTCTGTAGTCGCTTGCATATAATTAAACGTCATTTGTTATTTTAACCTAAAAACTCCGATACTAGGGTTGACCACACATTGCAAATAATCGAAATTAAATTTATTTCCAATACATGTTGGTAGGTACCTAAATTAAAGATATTATTCTAAATACGAGAGGATCCAAAACACGTATCTAGTCAATTTTTAGTGACATGCAAATATTTACTAAGTAAAGTAACAATTCAATAAAGTTTATAAGTCAATTTCAGTTTCAGACCAGCCTGCTGATAATTCCGGAATTACTTTATTTTTATTATTATATTTAAATTAAAATGTCAGAAATAAATCTATACACAATTTAAGTAAAGGAAGTATACGTACACACATATATGATATGGATATGGATTTGATTGCAATAATATGTCAATAATCCTAATCCTACCCTCATAATATAATATAAGCTTATTATCTTTCTTAAATTCTGTATTATTATGAGCTATTTCTCTTCTTTCTGCTATTAATGATTCCCTTTGATTAATGTTTTTATATATATAAACCGATTTTGTTAACATAAGTTACAATTTTTAACATTTTTTATTTGTATCATGTTTTTATGACCTTTAAAAGTGCACTTTTGTGCCTATTTAATAAATGATATTTGACTTTGACTTTGATGAAATTTGGAATATAGATACTTTAAAGTCTGAATTAACACATGGGCTAATTTATTTTTTGAATTCAACCCCTAACTATTACGTCATTCACGTTACCCCCTGGTTAAACAGGGTGGTAACGTGAATGACGTAATAGTGCAGCACACCGTCGTTCCCATAATCGGTGATGGGGCATGCCTGTTAGGGCAATTTCGTATATTTTATACGGCAACCAATGTTTGGCACGGGAAATCAGAGAACAAACTGTCGAAGACGTGGTTAATAATTGAAGAGAGTTTGCAATACAGAATCATGATAGATTCGGAAATAATCAATACAGCGCAGCCGAATTCTTTCTTGCGACACATCAATCTCCACGCGGGCAAAACCGCGGGGCGCAGCTAGTATATAATAGTACCTAATTATACTAAAATGATCATTCTTTGACATGGATTAAATATGTTTGTAATATCAATCAAATCATATCAACCTAGGTAGGAATGAGGCAACTACAGTAGACAATGAAACAATTATATACTTACAAATGCGTACGGCTTTCGCGACTACACGACCCGTGTAGGTATGAAGCATTTTCTTTTTACGATTCGGGCGAGTCGTTTCGAGTCGAGAGGAAAGTTATAACAATTTAAAATGTTATTGAAATCCATAAAAACCCGGAACTTCCGGAAATTTTGCATTTAAAATTCTGCGTTAATCCGCATACTACAGGTTTACCCAGGTTAAAATCGCAGGCGACGGCGACCGGCGACGAGAGCGTATGATGGATTTTTGTTATGACTGGCGTTGGTCGGTTGGCCTCTTGCCAGCCCTCGGATAAATTAAATATCGCATCTTCGATACTAACGCGTAGGTATAAAGGTAGGAACCACCACGTTCCTCCGACCGTGGTGGTGCAATATGCAATACTCGTATTGCACAATTTCAAAAAAATTTTGCTGTTACTGCTATCTTGTAGTGCCTAGTGGGTCGGATTAATTAAATAGAAAGTAATACCTACACGGATTGGATGTCTAGTCTTATCGCCATAACTCTTTTTTTAACCGACTTCAAAAGGGAGGTTCTCAGTTTGACTCATGTGTTTGTAAGTATATATTTATTAAAAATAAGTTATTACTTAATGCGGAACTTCTGTCTTTAATTTTTTAGACCTGAAATGTACCTAGTACCTATTTAAAGTTATTATGGTTTCATAGTCATTGTAATTTACTTAAATTGAGTACCTCTTCCCCATACTTTTATGAGATGCATAGATAGGTATGTGAAGTACAACCGCCTCCAAGTACCTACCTAATACCTAAATGCGCTACAGAAGACATACCGCACATAAGCAGTTATAAAATCAGACTGAATTGCTAGTTTATAAAACTAACATTTTAATGTTTTAGTATTTATAAGTGTGTCTATAAGTATTAAAAAATTCATTTAATTTTTTGTTGTGAAAAATAGGAAAAAGATTTGGTGAGTTCTTACCTTAATAAAAGTAAATCAGTCACGTAAGAGCCCAGTGCAGGAAAATAAGATATATGAAGGAATTCATTCCGTTCTTTGTCTATATTAAACACAATTTGATTTCCCCTGAATTATACGTCTCGTGTATTTTTTTAGGCACAGAATATTTATTAATACTATGGCGTATCGATCTATAATAAATAGTGGGCCAGTATCTCGTCTGAGGAGATGATGGCCATGCCACACAGAAAGTGAGCCGAGGGCGTTCCGGGCCGGGAGCGGCGCGGACTCTGTTGTATTGTTTGACTTTGTGTGAAACATTACAAGATACAAGTCACACGGAAAGCGGGGCGGGCTCAGACCGGGCTATGTCAGACCCAGCGCATACAGCTAGGGCCCGGCTTATGTGTGCGTTTTCGCTTAAGCGTCGATGTGGCCCGATGTGGCCGAAGATCGGGCACATAGACCTTATTTACATTAATTTATATGTCTGTCAGAGCGCCTGATCGATGCGACGCGTGACTAAAATGCTGGGACTTATTTGGCTCAACGTATCAGTATTGCAATCCAACGGGGCAATACTGCCAGCATCTTGGGTACGCTGCCAACTGGTAGTGGGTTGGAGCATTTGAGCTATCTATAGGCCTTTAATAGTCTATGGGTTGTCCAATTGCTTCTCCTTGTATGTAGTTTAGTTTTAGTAAGTAGAGTGTAGTTTGTTTTCAGTAATAAAGACATTCGCCCGTTAAAAAAAATAATTATATATACCACAGTATATCGAGGTTTACTAGAAGATACAACTTAATAAAGGTTACCTACCTATATACGAATTAGTTTAGAATCATCTATCTAAAACCTATCTCTTCGTGCCAAGATGTGTCACGTTATCACATTGTCTCATTATTTATTCTATCCAGTAAATCTAGAATCTAGGCTACATTTTCCAGTCGAAGATTCTCATTAACATAATGAGAAAACCCTTGCTTTCATTGTATTGTCTTTACATAAACAAATAAAAAAACGCGAACAGAAACTCGCTAAGCAAGCAGGCAAGTTGGCTCAAATCTCATACGCCACCGAAGTTAGGGGTTCGATTCCCGTGACGGGACAAATGTTTGTGCATAGAAAAAAAGCGCGAGCATTTGTTTCATGTCTGGGTGTTGCGGGTATTGTCTTCTTAGTTCTTGGATCTAGGGAGATAAAGGGTATCCTAGTTAGGGGCCAGGATCTGTGTATATGATCGTTGAGCGTATTTATTTATTTATTATGGTAGGGTGCGCTACTCTACCTATCCATTACGTCATCAAGTCTCGTCAATGAGAAGACATTAGGTATACTAGTAAAAGGTAAAATTAAGTAAAATACGGCGTTTTTTCATTCACAATAACATTTTTATTCTTAGAACGATATTTACAATACGACATATAAAATCTGAGCACATATCAATTTTATAGGTATAACATATACCTACCTATATAGATGTCTTAATCAATAGACGTACAAGAGAAACTTTAGTTGCTTTTAAACATTATCTTTTATAACTTAATATTATTTAATTGTAAGTTTAATTAACATCTCTAAAAATAATATTTAGTAAGTTTAATCAATTCATTTGCTCAATTTTAAGTACTTCGTTAATTCAAAATTTTATAAAAAATAAATATAATAAGTTAGATAAAATGTACTGGATTTGAATGAAATATCTTACTTTTATGAAAACCTATATTAGATTTTAATAAATATAGTATTCTATATGATATACTTCTACAACGTAGGTTTACAAAGTCGCTGCTAAATAAGATTGCCTTTTTTGCAACATAATATAATACAACTTTATTATTTTGATAACGGCTTTTCGCTGCGGCCTTTCATGTTTATCAAATTTTCTTAAAAAAATATTAATTATTATTAAACATATTATTAAACGTATTTAAAAAAAATACTCTAATTAAACAATTATATGAAAATAACCATTATTTTTTTAATTAGCTGCCCCCCGCAGTTTTACCTACCAACTTGAAGCACTTGATTCACTCGAGAGGCGAGCCAAGAGACTTATTGGCGCCGATGCGTTATTCGAGCCAAGACTCCAGTCTTGAACATCGACGCAGGGTTGCCAGTCTATCGGTCTTTTATCGGATATATCTTATATATAAAATTCTCGTGTCACTTAGTTACCTTACTCCTCCGAAACGGTTTTACTGATTTTTACCAAATTTTATATGCATATTCAGTAGGTCTGAGAATCGGCTACTATCTATTTTTCATACCCCTAAGTGATAAGGGTTGTTCACCCTCAACATTTTTTTTTCATTTATATGGCAAAACAACGTTTGCCGGGTCAGCTAGTTTAAGATAAGATAAGAAAGTATTTATTGCAATTATAAACAACAGGTACACAGCTTCTTCGAGTACTTAGTATTTACTTAATCACTGTACATAAGCAATGTACCTACAGTCAGAGTGCAAAAAGAGTAAATTCACTATGTGCTGTGGTTACATCGTAAATGAGAACAAAGCGCTGTTTTTAAATTTACACCTATGCTCGAAGTTTTAGTCGAGATACTAGATATAGCAGTTTAGAGCGAGTGTGGCTCAGCGGGAACTCGTGCGCCTTTCGATCCGACGCACCTGGGTTCGAATCACGACTCGGCCCTGCACCAATGATTTATAGTTAAGTGCAGATTTTGCACGCTCGCTCTAAAACGGTAAAGGAAAATATCGTGATAAAACCCGCTTACGCGTTTTGGAGTGGTAGGCTCTGACCGTGGTTGTAATACCACCCACCGAACAAAGCCATGCCGTCAAGCGATCTAGTCGTGTTTCGGGATGATTTTCGGTGAACCATCGGGGAGACGGGTCTGAGCAGCCGCTCAACAGCCGTCTCTCTTTAGATCTATGTGCTCCATCTTAGGCCACATCACCGCTTCATTCGGTGTGCGTCGGAATTGCAACAACTAATTCACCATCCTCGTTTCATCATCGGAATACAAGACGTACGGCAACACGCCACCGTTTCATGGTGGACATTCCTCCTGCGCGCACTAAGCGCTTCGCTTCAAATTTTATTATGCGCACTGCTAACGAGCGGATCTCCCTCCCAGAGTCAGTCTTTCCCGATAGCTACAATCTACGAATCTTCTTATCTCGAATGAATAGGTACTCATCTTGGCAAGCGTGCTAGATCGTCGACCGCATCGTCGCCTACCATCAGGTGACATAGTGGTCAAACTTTAAAATATTTTCATGTAACCCCCCTTGACGTTCGTCGTCAATACGTTGACCTTACCCTGCTTTATAAAATCGTTCATTCTTACATTGACTCCCCAGCTCTTCTTTCATTATTGAACTTTAACACCCGATTCAGGTGCCGTAACCGCAATTATAACATCTTTAGTTTACAGGTTTATTCCAATAATACGTCTTATTACAACCCAATTGTCAGAATGTGCCGCCGATACAATGAAATCCTTGTCTCCAACAGAGACATTGACATATTCCATTTGAAGCTATATCCGTTTCAACGGCAATTAAAAAGGGCTTTGCAGTTTAATTTGAAAAATTAAAAAATTCATTTGTACCATACTTTTTTTTTATGTGTTTTATTAATGATGTTGATACTATTTTAATTATTATATTAATGTATTCAATCGTATCGTATTTCAATGTATTTAATTTATTATTTAATTGATTGACCATAATGTAATAATACTTAATAAATAAATTATCTTATCCTCTAGTGATTATACATAAAAAAATTATTATAATTCAATTAGGCATACATAGTTTTAGAATGTGATACCGATCTGTAAATTGTAATGTCAATGTTATCATGAATTTATTACATTCTGTTTTGTATGTTAATTAAATAATAAAAAAAAGACGCAAGCCAATTAGCAGTTAAAAAATATGTTCGTCCTTTTCCAAGACCGTATGTAGATTCTTTAATCTACATATAAAATTCCATCATAATCTTTAGTTTTTGCGTGATTGAGCAACAAATTTCCATCCATCTATCTATCCATCCTCACAAACTTTCGCATTTATAATATTAGTACGAATTAGTAGGATTTAACCATGACATAGTGGGGGAAACTCTACGTCATCAAGTCAACAAGCGGATTCTGTATTCCCTTTTCGTCGCTACGTGACCATCTGTTTGTAAAATAAACATTACCAACCATCACGTCTAATTTCACAGATATGACGTACTGATGACGCAAACCTAACAATTTTGTTTCGTCTGTCTTTTGTTTCGATGTGCTATATAAATGACTTGGACTTAACCGAATACGAATGGTGACAAGTGGTGTAGTTCTACGAAAAAAATTGTGAAAGACTGTGCTACGACGTAGAGCCGCTACGAACTTTCCACTAACACATGAGAGTCTGTATTCTTTATGCTTTATCTACTTATATTTAACACGAAACTGTGGTAGAGTCAGCCAAGTAATATAATATATAAATATTTTAGTATAGTGCGCGCTACGTAACCCAAACCCATACACAATTATGTACATACATAACACATACAACTTGAACCCGAGCAATGAAACATTTCGCTTCTGTCAAATAGCCAACTAGCACATAAAAAACATAGATATTATTACAAAAACCAAATATATAGTAACAAAGGTTCTAAAAAAGCCCTTCTGTTATCTTCTGGGTAGTAGTAGTTCTTTTTCCGATAGGGTGCCGGTGAGAGAGTCATAATTAACTATAATATAATAATTGTCGTTCATAAGTGCATCTGTGATGCCAGAATTGAATAAAGAACTTTTGAACTATGAACTTAGAACGATCAGTTTAAAATCTGATGGAAGGAGAGATAAGAAGCGCGGGTGACAACAACGCGGAATGACAACGTGGGGACGAATGCCCCTGCGCAGTGGCTAATCGATATCCGTCGCCATGGCATCAAAATTACATAATTTATTTTATAACAAAAAGAAACCGACGTCAATTCAGTATCTTCGAAGTCCAAGGTCGAATATCAATGAAATTTATATTGGACCACATTGTAGCTTTACTGAACCCAACACAAAGAATTTTCCAAATCGGTTTATAATTGACGGAGTTCCGAGGTAACAAACATAAAAAAATACAACAGAATTGGGACTCAATTCGGTTGTATTTTTTTCCTCCTTTTTTCCGCCCTCTTGCATGGGTCTAGTTAGAGCGCCCTATACCATGTCTTTTCTAGTTTGACATTTGCTCAAGGCATTGCTTATTTGAAATACAAAAAACACCAAACAATGGCCTTTTTTAAAACCATTATTGTGACGGACTGTACAAAGACTGTAATAATTACAAACTCATTACTTAGTGCTTTCAGCTAACCGGAAAAGGGCATTTTGTATGTGTTAAGCAAATACCATAAAACCACTTAGGTGCCTACGCCTACGGAACATTAACGGCTTTAATTTAATGTAGATTCCCGAATTTGCCTTAAGCTATAAAGTACAGAGCTCTAGAAAAAGTTCCATATTTGTTATCTTCAATTATAACTTTACTTTATTTTTCTGTCCCGGGCTTTATTTCTCTGTCCCGGGATTTATTTTCTGCCCCAGGCGCGCCGTGGTGATTGTGTATTGCAGTTAATTTTAGCAATGGACGAGTAAGTAAACTGTGTTTCAAAAGCCAGTAGCTTGTGTGGCTAATGTGGCTAATTACAAACTGATATGTTAAGTACTTAAAGAAATAGCAAAAAGGTTAGTCGACATCAAGGGGGAACGCTGCCAGTATATTCGGAACCTTGCCTAAAGGGACTCCTTTTAATAATATATTTTAGTATTCTATTTTTAAGCTATTGCATAGCTTCTATCGCGGGCCTTGAGCGTGGAGACCGAATCCAGAAATTCCGTAACGAAAATAACCTAACAACCCCCACTCCGAATGCTATGCAATAGCTTTACCGCGGCAGTCGCCGAGTGCCACACGTCTTTTTTAAGGTTTTTAGTTTTAGTTTCATGTTATTAATTCATTAATTCATATATTATATAAGTTCTAAATATGTAAAAAAAAAATAAGTACTTAAATATTTTAAAATTAGTAGTCAAAAAATAAATATTTTTTTAATTGAACTAAACAACAACATAAAACAAAAGAAGAAGAAAAGGTATATATTATATATGTGACATTAACAATAATTAAGGTTTTGATACTATCGTGGGTCGAAATATTCATTATAAATATAAAACGGCTACACTTACACTAAATATTGTGTCAGAATACTCCAACCAGGTTTCGGACAATTAGGACAAACCCCCGCGGCGCCCGCGCCCTGCGCGCCGGCACCTGTTTTAGCACCGAACTCGCGGCGACAGGAACGAGCGGAGGCGCGCAGTCTGCGCCGCAAATCCAAAGCGTAGGCTCCCAGAAGAAGGACATCCTTATTGTCCGCAACCTGTTCGGAGTTATTTCGACACAATCATATCTTGAATGTAGCCGTTCATTAATAATATAATGAAGTAATAATGATATCACATAATTTTACTTGAAATATCGAGAACTGGTCAGTTTTATTTTACGAGCTAGGATTCGTAAAGTAGTAAACCTATTTTTCTATTTCATTATGTACAAGACTGTTTTTTGATAAATTAGATGAAAAGATATCTTTAAGTAATATATTAATTTCGTCTGTTTCCCTTCTTGTCTGAACCTTGACTTGAAAAATATAAAAAAGTCAGCTTGAGCTTCACCAAGACAAAAAATAGATTATCTGGACAGTACTCCCTAAATAAAAAGGTACAAGTTATTTTCGGGGTATCAGCCTAATGTCCTAACAGCCACGCCTAAGCGCGCACTGTAATGTAATGAACAAATCATTATTATTTATATCACTGCAGTTACGTTATATATTTGCATCGTTATGCATTTGTACCGACACGCAAAGAGCTTTTAATTTAAGGTCTGTAGTCTTAATCCATATAAAGAATCTTTACATCAATATTTACACCATAGTTTACTACAAAATAGAAAAGAAGTTGAATATCTTACATTTTATAAGATAAGACTTAAACTAGCTTACTAAGATTTAGAAGCAAGAAATATAATTGCTCAGGCAGGCTTTGAAACTGCGTCTTCGGAATACCATCCCGACGCCTTAACCACTGGGCCATCGAGTCATCTGCTCGACCAACCATTTCTTCTAATTTTTTTTATCTCGTTTTACAGAGACCATTTTAACAATGAACTGTCTTAAAAATATGGTAATTTTAATTAATAAAATAGGTTTCTTCTTCACAGAAAATGCTGAAGAACATTCTCATGTTTCTCTTGTACAAACCTTCCTCAGGGCACCGATGTTTTCGCACTGAAACAGAGCAAAAAAACACGTTAATCGACTTCAAATAGAAGAAAAGTTCTCAGATTGGATGTGGGTACCTTTAATTGCGTTGTGTAAAGGAGGTAAGGTTTACTCTAATTACATCACGGTTACATATTCGATTCTCACTATGTGACAAAATAAATGTTTGTGCGCTGCATAGAAAAAAACGCGTAGTAAAAGTAGTTGTTTCATGTTTGGCCTCCGAGTGTTGTTGGATTATTACAAGCTTTTTTACTTATTTATTTATTCCTGGTTCCCTAGATACAAATAATGTTACATACAGGACGTCGGGATGAACCTATGTGGATGCGAACTTTGTTTTTTATATATGATAGATCTACGTTTGACCACCATCTCGCCTGATGTTAGGCGACGATGTGGCCGAAGATGGAGCACGTAAATCTAAAAGGTACCTTTTAACACTGGCCTTGAAGATACCTAAATTGTATGCCTATAATTATCAAAACTGAAACGCAATGAAAATATGTATTTAATGCCGCTGAATATTATGTAGGTTGTTGTTAGAATAATATAATATCTAAGAATGATTGCAAATGTATAATGAATTTAACTTTAAATACATATATAAATAATCCCTATATATATTTTAATTTAAATTCATTTTACATTTGTTATCACAAACCGACTATCCACTATCTGGAGCTGGTGAAGGATTAAAATATTCAAATATAACCAATATTTTCTTTAATCTATACAAAACAATATTTCCTGCTGCATTGGCCAGTTTGATCTTTGTGTTTTAGAACCCAGGCCATTGTAGAGTATGGGTTGGCAGCAAGTTAATGCAAATTCAAGACTACTAGTTAATAAAACATTGACTCTAGCTCTACAATATACTATTTAAGGCTTTTAGATACTGTACCTTATAATATATAGACAACAAGGATGTGTACTCTTGTGTATATAATGTTACGTACAGGACTCTCTTGTTATATAGGTACTCGTACTAACTATGCACGAGAGTCTACCTGTGATTCTACGTGCCTTTGTAAGTATTCATTACTAATGAGTGAAAAGCTTATTCTCGTATCAAGTCTATTCGAATAAAAGAGTTCGCTTTTATCGAAATGACGGCAGAAATCTTCTAAAGAGTCACTTCTCTAAAATAGATTTTCTCTGATTACGCAGCTGATTACTGAACAGTCTCGGAATAGACGACGAAAAAATATTTATTTAACGCTCACGTTTGTTTTCAACATGGACTGAATTCCGAATGAATGAATACGCGCTTTCAGGATAATCTTTTTTATAATTTCAACTTTTTTCAAATTTGTTTTGCCCATCCCGTTTGCTAAATTATAAACCTTGAATGAAAAACAAGGTGGACGGAATCTCGTTAAGCAACAACTGAAGCATAGCAAAGGCGGTGGTGTTACGTTTGTTTGAGTGAACGGAAGGCCGATGTCAAGCCGATGTGACGACCGATTGGCCGATGGTGTAAATGTGTGCGTGAGGCAAGGTTTGAGTGCTTCACTTTTGTATTAGCAACGAGGAGTCCGCTTTTTTTATTCGTTTAAGTTGTAAAACATATATACCTATTAAATACCACTGGCGTTGTCTCGGACCATTTAGTCATATTTGGTCATTGACAAGTTGACCGTTGTGCTTAAACGCGCTTAATTGGTTAATAAACTTGCTAAAACTGGTTAAATCTCGTTTGGTACCATTTTTTACCAGTATACGGCACAGTGAAAACCTAATTTATAAAGAAAGCGTGAGAAAAAGGTAATGCAGGCGGAAAATCAGGTAATTGGTCTAAAGAAGTGGCTAAAAATAATGCTTCTTAGCTTACTCCAGTTACTTGTCAGTTAGCTTAGTTGCTGTGGTCTCCTGAGATGCTCGGGCTACAGACCACAGAGCAAGGACAAGATAAACAGTGAGTTATTCACGGAAGTAACGCAAAGTATCCAGTTAAAGATAAGCTTAATTAACGCGCTAGGGGAGCTGTTCGCGTTTCCGGGATAGAAAATACACTATGCGTTAGTATGAATATATAGAGGCTATCTAGAGGCTTTATAGGTGTTTTTGAGAACATCTGGCCTGTTTTGCTGACCCAACGGCATGTTGGATTATATTGTCGCGTTTCGATACTGGTGCAGGTGGACAGTACGCTTTTTTGCACTAATATTGGTCCTATAGCGGGAACCACAAAGAAAGAAAGAAAGAAAGAAAATACATTTATTCAAGACAGATACACGCAACATTACATTAAGCTATAATACTATACTACACATAACAAATAATATTATACTATACATACAACAGGAAAAAATAACACATAATAAATACATAACCTATATAATAAATACATAATATAATTATAGCATAATGGAATGAACAACAACATTTTCCATGCTTTGAAGCCAACTACTCAACCACTACAGTAAAAAGCATCATATTATCATAGTATTTCAAATGTCGTCATTAAATAATTGTAGTTACTTACGTATTCTGTCCATCCGAATGCGACGCCATTGGCGGCGGCCAGCGATGGAGGTTTGCGCGCCACATCATCTGTCCGAACGTCATCCTGAACTGCCGCGACATTGAGCAGTACAGCACGAAGTTTATCGCGCCATTGAGCAACGCCAGAGCATCCATCAGCTCTCCAAACAGATCGTAGCAACGTTTGAAGAAACATCTACCGAGTAAACCACTCAGCAACCCAAGAATTCCTTGAGGGAGCTCCGTCACCAAAAACAAAAGAAGAACGGCGACGAGCATCTTCGTAGTTCGGTTCGTTCGTCTATCTGCTTTGTATTGGCGCTTGACGGCTTTGTTATTCGTTGGGCATGAATTGTACACTCGTATTTTCTTTTGGTGCTGGTTGGCGCTGTACACTTCTCTTATCAGCCATAGACTGATGATTGTGAGAATGCAGCACGGGAGCAATTTGATAACGACTGCATGAACCCAGAAGTTGATTTGATATAACTGTCCTTCTTCGTCGGAATCGACGTGGTAGAGTATCATGGGTCCGGTAGGCTCTAGGACTACAGCTGTGTGGATGTCGAAAACCTGTGGAAAAATATGGATGTTACTCTCACTTGAAATTTTAATCACATCAAAGACTAAATGGTGGCCATGACTTGGGTCAAATTACAAGAAAACATTTTTCACCTAATTTTCAAAATGCTGAGCCCAGTCATGTATTCAGACCGTCATCAATCATTGTTCTACGAATAGTGTCTCGTCAGCAAATCAGACGACCTAAATTGTTTCGCTACCTATGCATAGACAAGACTAAGTTTAGCAACGTCTATTTGTTTATATACGTATGTGTTTCTCAGTCCCGGGTATAGTACGCCCAAGATGATTGTTTGACTTACAATCTTGACTACCGGCGTAAAATATTGTTTGTAAATATTTTCACCTAGGCATCATAAATTAAGAGCTGAAATGGAAACTTAAATATCTGTTTATGCAATTCGATTGTTTACTCCTTTGTCTCAACTTTCATTCATCATTGTCTCGGTCGTTCCACTACAAACGTAAACATAATGTACGAACGATAATAAAAAAGCTGTAAAGAACTATAATTTTGTTTGCCAAAGCTTGTGAACTCAAAGTTTTCATTCTACTAACATTTTTAGATATAACTCTATGCAAGTCATCTTATTACCTTATCTCGGAATTTCAAATAAAATTCTACTTTATAAACACTTCAAAAGAAAAGAGAAAAGTAAAATAGCTCCGTTTTTGTTCAAAGCAGTCTGTCGTGCGGAAAGTGATTTTTAAACGTCGGAAGAAAGTCATAACACTGAGGTATTTATGCTATATGATGAACGTTTTCTCGAACACCCAAAGGCTAGTATTCAAGTTCAATCAAGCAGAAAGGCTTTTTGCCACACTGCCTAACGACGTGTAAAAGAAGTCTATTAGGGCCCAAAAATTCCTTTGAGCTTACCATGTACGTAGGGATGCAAAGTATCGGCGGTAGAATAAAACTAGCAAGGATCGCCGTACTACATCGTCTCTCCGTGCACAGAATGTGGTTTTTGTCGGAATACCTGCAAAATAAAAAAAATATAATTAGAAAAAACAAGATTTTGTGCAGAATTATTAGGTGGCACGTAGAAAGGTAATTTTAGATAAAATTTTCATTATGCAGACGACTCAGATAGCATTAATTTAGTCGAGAACAAAGAGAATGGTTGCCACTAAAATGAAGCCAGACGAGGGCAGCGGAAGCTAAAGTCGTCATGCACGTATTATTAATTGTAGTTCGCTGGCAAAAACTGTTAAGTGAACATTTGTACGGAAGAAAGGAAACGAAACTGGGTAACATAGCCTCGTCTTTAAATCCAATGGAATTTGCTTTCATCTTTTATTTATTCCTAGGCCAGATTTTATTTTATTCCATTTGTATACCAGGGCATTGTCTGGAACTAATTACTGTAAATATTGGGACTTTCAACAAGAATTACAATACGTTTCAACAAGGGTCTGAACCCTTTAAACTTTGAAGTTAGCAAATTCGTTTTAATTTCAACAGCTCCGTAGGTGAACGTTTTATTAAAAGGTCTATCAAATTACTTGATGCCGGGCTTAGATTTTTTTGGTTAAATGGGCATATGTCTGACGACATCTCGCCTGATGGAAAGCCTGATAGATGCGGCCTAAGATGGAGCACGCTTGCCCATGAGATGCCTATTCACCCTAGACTTTAAGAGACACAAGTCAGGTATATAGGTATTTTAAATGAAGAGGTAATTTTAGTAACCCTAAAGAGTTAACTTAACTGCTAACATAAATTTTAGCAGTTAATTTCAACGAAGGAATAATAGAATAAAAACCTCCATCATCATCATCATGAGCCCATCACGTTCCCATTGCTGGGACACGGACCTTCGAAAGAGAGAGAGAGTATGGACCATCATCCACCAAGCTGGCCCAGTGCGGGCTTTTTGTATATAATAGTTTCCTGTAAAGACTTCTTTAAGGAGCTCAAAATCCTGCCTCTGCCGTGCGAGCTAATCTATCAAATAGCGCTATATACACATACGCATTTACACACGTTCCAGCGTAGGGGAACTAACCCAACCCGAGCTATGCGGAGCAATAAATACAAGAATCGACTCGTGACGCCATCTCACAAGCTCGGAAAATCTGAGAGGTCCGTCTACATATTGGGTCCATCGGTCTATAATAGACTGCCTGGCACAATACAGGATGCACCTTCCACTGGGACGTTCAAAACCCGGTTAAAAAAGTGGTTGCTTGAAAACATTTTCTACATTTCAATGACTTTTTAGAATTGCCAGAATACTAGATACCTACGTATCTACTTACATATTCCATTTATAAAATTAATTAAACGATACAATATCTGACATGTAACTATGGGGTTATAAATAAATTATTTGTATTTGTATTTGTATTGAATAATAAGATACTTGTAAGATTCTAACATTAGTTATCTGAATATCAACGCTATATACAAGGGTCAATAGTCGAAGATACCTACGTAAGTAACATTTCCCATTTCCCCAGCTCGTACACTGAGATTTGCAGTTGCACTTGGTCAGATAACCAAGCACATTCGATTAAATGTAACTATTATCTTGTTTGCTGCTGAAGGTTTTCACCGCAATTCAACTTAGTTCTGTACGACCACATTTTCTACTGAGTTAGGTCAAGCACATTAATAAAACTTGCAGCATGTTAGGTAGCATAATATTAGGTACCATTATATCATATTATGATACCTAACATGCTGTGAATAGTTGGGTAAAGTAGTGAAGCATGACGTGTAAGCTTACGTATTGTTCAATCAAACAAGAGCTTTTTCTTCAGTTTCGGCATCACACACGCACTTATGAACGTCAATTTATCACAATGAATGTAGAGTCATCTCTACCACCGCATCGGAAAAAACCTAGAAGATACGATAAGAATATACTTTTAATTATTATTTCATTTACTTTCATAATAAACACTACAACCATACAGACTTTTAGGTCGATAAATTATGCAGTAATCTAAATTAAATTCAGACAACCAAACTCAATAAATTGAGTATGCATTATCTAAATGCCATTACTATCCATTATTACTAAATCGCGTGTTTCAGATTAACATTTGGGTGTTCGTTTAAAAAAGCATTAGGATGCTTTTATAGCCTTCACTTTCATACACTACAGTTCACTTACATACTCGTAGGTGAGTCTTATCATATTCAGTTCCCATTGCACGTGACTTTATCTCAGGATGCGACAAAGAAAGCTAATATTTACGAGGTTTAGGTGTGTTTACCTACACAATAAGACAACTAAAAGTAACACGTTTTTTTATGGATCTGAGTGTTGAGACGAGCATGTTGTTTGCCTGATGGTAAGCGCCACCCCTGCCCATAACAATTGCAGTGCCACCTAGAACTGTAATACCATAAACAGTACTGCGTAGCGCATTGCATTGCGTGGTGCATTGCGCTTATTATCCCGAGACATCAGAAGCCTAATTCTAATAAATAAATGTATTCAAAGTTACTTCCGATCTCATCCGATTGTACATCCGATCGATCTCATAAATGTCACAAACCGTATTCTGCTAACTTGAAAAATAACATCAAATGTTATCAGTGACAGCGAAAACTGTGAGACGTAGTCATTGACCATAAGAACTATAGAGGACATCACACATTTAAAAAATAACCTGTTTGAATAATCACATAAAATAATACAAAATAGAGTAACATCCGGCCCCCTTTTGAAATGAAATGAAATAATTTTACTGTAGCAAAAACATACTTAACTGAACAAATACTTAACTAAACATTAATACTAGGTATTGCCACAAAACGGCCCTACTCAGCATAATGCCGGCTGAAGCAACCAGCGCTGATCTTCCGTAGGAGCCGCCCGGTGACACCATGGATCGTAACACAATATATAAATAACATAATATTGATACAAAATAACATAATATTTATAATGGCAAGAACAATTTGCACAAAATTATGATACGCTTAAAACACAACACAAAATACAAGATTAAAACATAGAGCACCAAGGTGATATAAAATGAAAGAAAATATCCTTAGAATTTTTATTATAAATACACTTGAGTCATGTCGCAGAGTTTCCTGTTTATTTTGATGTTGACAAATATACATTTTTAATTAAAATCTAAAACTGCCAAGATACTGCTTTTAGTACTTGCAATATCAATTGATTAAATCTTACACACTCCATTCATTGTTGGCCTTTAACAACAATACATATGAACATTAAATATTCACAAATTATTGAAATAATCGCCACTACGAGCTGAAAACCGGAAATCGGTTACCGTGACTCAAAATGGCCAATCCGGCCAAAAGGCGGAGCTACGTGACGTCATCACAAAAAAGTGGCCAATAAACGAAGTAACTTTTGCTACCTTTTTCTTTCATGAATATTTACTTTTACCAATGTGCAAAAAAGACAGACAGTATTTTATTACTTCATTGTCGATTTGCAGAACATTTGTATAACACACAAATTGGACGCATGTTATCACTTTTTTACTTCTTCTGATCTCTTTGAAAAGATATTATCATTTGAGTATTAGCAGAATACCAATTTTTCTTCAATTCACAAATTGGCTTCGATTCGGTTTACTCTCATTCAACGTCATTCAAATTCAGCGGAATTGGCCTTTAAATATTAAGTCTCATATGTCCAGTAATTTTGCTGGCTACAGTGCGCTCATTTAGAACCTCTAACCATGACGTCACGATCAACCAGAAAGTAGATGAGAAGGCTATTTGTAAAAGAATATAGTTATTCTACTAATGGAAACATAAAAAAAATTAAGAAACAAAAAAAAAAGAATCAAAAAGTACACTCTGGCATTTTTTTCTTTGCTGCTGTTAGTGCACTAGTAGAACCAGTGGCACTACAATGTCTCAAAACTATTTAAAAACTATTCAAGAAATTTCTCAGGGTTATTTATTCACCATAACTTTACCTAATGTAGATTTTCATACTTCTTAAAGTTCCATAATGAATCTAGATTTAAATGTTACCGAAAATTATATTCTAAATTTTAATTTTTCAGGCTATTATCAGAGTTATTTAGCTTTTGCGTCAGCTGATAAGGTATGTTCGAAGCTTCTTGAAGCTTTCGACGCTTTCAGACGCTGCGCTGTTCACTCAACTAGAATCTAACTAGAACCTACGTGATAAGTTTGAAGGCGAAGGCTTCCAATTTCTGAAACTTTTCAGTACGTTCATACGAAGCGTAAATAGGTACTTACATTATGTGTCATTTTATTTGACTCAAATTCGAAAAAGTTGAGTCATAAATAATTCATACGAGTGTTAGTATTTTGGTTATGTTATTATAAAAGTCTTTAGTATGAATCTCGTATGAACCTATGAATTACTTTGAAAGTGCCCTTAAAGTGCCCAAAGTCATGTTTGCAAATATTATTTGTGATAATTTCTAATTGATATTTCGATGTATTATTATGTATATATATGTATTATAGTTGTACCATTCTAGGAATAATCAGCTAAATAATTGTATTGTATGTATTGGATCTATTACCTACCAATAAATCATCTTATCTTACCTTTTCCTATTTATTCTGTGGTGTAGGTGTTGGGCAGATTGGCTCAAATGTCATGCAGGACTGAGGTTGCGGGTTCGATTCCCTCGACGGGACAAATGTTTGTGCACAAAAAAAAGCACAAGTATTTGTTTCAAGGCTAGGTGTTGTGGGATTGGTCTTTATAGTTCCTGATTCTCTAGATACAGAGATTCCTAGTTAGGTGCCAGTATCTATGTATGTGATCATTAGGCGTTTTTTTATTTATTTTTAAGCTATTGCATAGCTTCTATCGCGGGCCTTGAGCGTGGAGACCGAATCGAGAAATTCCGTGACGAAAATAACCTAACACCCCCCACTCCGACCGGCACAGCGGTGATACTTTTTAGTTTTGTCATCTATCGATGAATAGCAGAACTTTTAATGACTTTTTGAAATATCACGCTTGTCTCTTTAGTTCAGCAACTCGCCTCTAGGTGGCATTGGTTGTATCGGCGTTACTGCGTAAGTATCATTGCATAAGTTGATAAAAAATGCTATGCAATAGCTTAACCGCGGCAGTCTCCGAGTGCCACACGCCTTTTTTTATTCTGTGGCGTTGTACTGGCATGGTAGCAAGGTAGCGGCCTCGTGCAAAATAGGCCTAGGTACTACTAAAACGAATAAACTAATATGTGACTTATTGAACTTGCTTATTTGAGACCCCCAGGAAATAGGAAAAGAGGAAGACAGAGATTATGTACAAGGATAGCAATGGATAGGAATGGGTGGAAAGAGCTGGAGGAGGCCTTTGCCAAAGGGCACACAGACCGGTGTCTAGAGCCTAAAAATTGAAAAATAATAATAATGTTAAATATATATATATATATATACATGTATTTTTTAATTATTATTACAATAGAAAAATTAAATGTAATTAAATGTAAATTAAAAAAAAATGTCTGAATAAAACGCTTGTTTATTTATTTACTTGAGACCCCACGAAACAATACGACTAAAAGCATCCCAGAGAGACCGATTCAATACAACATACAACCCGTACGATTACTTGCAAATTACGGTGAAACGTATACCTGGTTCATATTGTATATTTCTAGGTATTCGTGTATACGTGCGCGAAATATTCTGTTAATTATTCGGTTGTATTGTTTGAATTAGTTAATTTACCAGTTAATTACTTATTCGAGTACGCAACATTGTTAACTTTAAATGAATTATGATGAAAAATATAGTACCTACATTACTCCAGATAATTGATAGAATTAAAATAGATAGTTTGACAGAAGGTTGTTAAAGAAGAATTTAATGTAAAACAAATGTTACCACGTAGACCATACTAGAAAAAAATGGTAAAATGTGTAACGTCGACGTCTTTCGAGAAACCTGTGTTTAATGTGGTATACTAACTTGAAGGCCTATATATTACTATTATATTCTTTATATATTATTAGAAAAAAACCGGTCAAGTGCGAATTGGACTCGCGCCCCGAGGGTTCTGTACAAACTAATATTTTTGTGATGTAACTATATATTTACGGTTTTCGGCATTTTCCCTTTATTGTGCTATAAGACATTGCTTTCTGCCAAATTTCATGATTCTATGTCATTGGTACTCATAGGTTTTGATTCTTTTGCGATTGTCATGATATGCGGCATAAACGGCCGTATGTTTTGATTGCGTTGACTTAGAAGATTTTTTTACAGTTCCAAGGAATTGCAGACCTGAGTATTTCATATTAATTTCAACATGTTACGTCTACGCGATCCTGAGAAAAAGGGTCTTGCCAGAGAGACAGACTCTCAGACGGACAACGAAGTGATCCCATAAGGGATTTTTTCTTTTTGAGGCACAGAACCCTAAAAAAGGTAAAAAGTGTAATGTAATAGTAGTGTAATGTCGTTTCGAGAAACCTGTGTTTCATTTGGTATACTCACTTGATGGCCACGTATCTCCAGACAGCTAGCGACAGCGTCAGACATATCGACGCGGTGTGGAATATCTGCGCGAAATGCATGTGGAACAGCAGGTAGGCAGCCCATTTGTATGGCATCTCCCGCTGACCGGGGAGTATCTGTGAACAAAAACAATTTCAAGGAGAGTACAAACATTCCACCCTTCTGATTTTCCGTCTGACTAAAATCTATACAAGTACTTAAACATTTTATAAAAAAAAACCGACTTCAATGTAGGTATCTTCGAAGTCCAAAGCCTAACCTAATGCAAAAAGAATTTTCTAAATCAGTTAATAAATGACGGAGATCTGAAGTAACAATCATGAAAAAGAAACGATCGAATTGAAAACCACCTCCTTTCTTTTAAGTCGATTAAAATTTAAAAAAAATCTTATAGATTTAGTTTTTTCGCGGGTGGAATCAGAATTTATTATTAATAGTTTTTACTTGTGGGTGGACCACCAGGCATTTGTGTGGTATTTACATCTGACCGCTACCGTGTTTTGGAGAGCACGTTAAGCCGTCGGTCTCGGTTGCTGTCTTAGGACAATAATCGTTAGGCCATGTCGGAGGCCTTCGGGCGGTCTAAAAATTCCGCCACCAGGGTTGGCCACCCCACACGAGAGAAGAGAAGAGAGAAGACTAGGTCTACTGGACCTCTAATGTAAAACTAACAAAAGTTGACTCAGAGAATAATGACATTAATTTTGCCTTGGAAACTAGAATACTAACAAAAGTGTATTCTACTCCGGTACTTTATCTTTTTCTAGCTCCAGCTTTTGTTGTTATCCAAGAAGTTTCAAGCCCAGCAGAAAATAATAAGGCATGTCTGAGTTGTCTTCAAGAATATAGAAGTTACATACTGTTGTCTGGATCATATAAGCGGTCGTACCTACAGTGTAATATGATATTTATCTTATCTTGATAAGTAATGTTGTTTTCCGAGAAAAGTTTAGGTCAAGTACCTCGTACTTGTCTTACTTCTCATAAATGCAAAAGTTTGTAAGGATGGATAGATGAATGAATGTTTATAATACAATCATGCAAAACTACCTGCGTTTTTGCGTGTTTGAGTAACTTGAGTACTTGGATTTAGATGAAATTTGGTATGAAGATACTTGAGGTCCTGGAAAAGAACAGGATTTTATCCCGGAAAACCGTGGGTGAAACTGCGGGGGGCACCTAATGTGTCATAAGCTAATAACATAACTTTAAACCACTGGTCTAATGCGCATTAATAAAAATGAAGACATTGAAACCCACTATAATACTTATCAATTTTATCATTCTAAAGTGCGGCATGGATCCCAATGAACGCGGCCAAAATTGGGCCAAAGAAACTTCTCACTTTTGTCACTGCAACAAGTCTGTGGAACTTGTTTGAACCTTCGATTTTTCGAAGTTCAGCTTACATCCTTAGTCTCCGCGTTTAGGTTATACCACAGAATACTAAGGGACAGAAGCATCACTCCGCAAATAAATTTAAACAAATAGCGACTCTTGCTATGACGCAATAAAATTCAATTCAGCTCGCGTAGCGCTGCATACCTACCAGACATATTAACCTACAGAGCGCCTCTCTTTCTGTCGCATAGCTCTTATGTCTTCTGATGCGGCACGTGTAACGACGCGCGACCCGCCGTCGGTGTCCGGCTATGTACTTGTAGTTTCGTACCTACAGTGCGGAGTGCGCTAGGCCTGGTTATACGTACGTGGTTCCGCGTCGTTATTTACTAAGTGCTTGACATTTTTCATTTATACTGCGTAGCCTTTGAAATTTTAATAATTTCGTGTCCGAACACAATTTGCAACAGAAAACTTCTCCAACTTTTAAAACTTTCAGAAATATGCCCACAGATTATTACGAAATAAGTTATTCAAAAGTAATAGAGATACATAAAAAATATACAAAAAGTTACACCAGCCAGCATTTCCCAAGTGCGTGCCCGCAGTCCATTGTTTGAGCTCCAAAGACACAATACAAAATGAAAGGCATAATGGAAGTGATGCTTTCAAGAACACCCTTGGCAAGTAGAAAAAGGTTGACGCACTTTATGTAAGGGTTTATTCGCTGCAGACTTACAAAGAAGGGCCTGAGCCCGTTATGTGTTGTATCTTGTTTAAAGTACGACTTGAAAATAATGATCACTTTTAAAGTTGTACTTGGAGCAACTGTATCTGCTTTAAAAATGGTAAGGTAAGGGTAAGTTAAAGCAGGTTGAACAACACCTACCTTATTTTCGCACGTTATCATAGTCTAATCGTCCTTAAGAAAATCTCTTAAATATCGTGAAAAACGAATCGAAATCTATCAAATAGTAAAAGTAGTGTCTACTATGTGGGTAAATAGTCAGACAAGGATCTTTTTATACTTTTTAGAGATAAAACGATGATTATTAACGGTGATTACTAATTATACTAGTTTATTGTATACTATATTGTATTACCCTCAGTTCGGCCCCCCTCACAAACTTTCGCATTTATAATATCCTTGAGATAGATCACAATAATTATCATAAACTCAATATATCTATAGTTAGGTCCTAGTATATTTTTTGAAAAAGAGATATACGGCGGGATAGGAAGCCTGTTTTTTATTGCCTACCTATGATAAACAGCCTCAGTAACAGTAAAAATAATAAATTTCTCTCGACACACAATGGCATGAACGTGTCAACCAATTTCCTTTTACTTATTTTATCGATATCCGATACAGATGTTCTGTCAGTAACACAATTGTGTGTGAATAGGCATTGCCTACTATTCAATTCCCCCTCCGAAATCATCGCCAGATTCGATATCCACTCATTATTTTCGGAAAAAATTGAAACATTTATTCAAATTTTATTACAAACGTTCAGCGCAATAACGACATTGAACAAAAAATATTGAAATTTAGAGAACGTGATTCTTTTCAAAGATTTTAATAATATACGAAAAAAGCTGTTCTTAGTTCCGAAATGTCATTCACAGAATAAGCTATTAAATTGTTTGAAAATCAATTTAGTTTACGAGTTATTCAATATTCAATTTATTTTTGAATAAATTAAACGAAATTTATTTCCAAAGCAAAGAAATTATTCCTTACAGTGCCGGACAGACTGGACCAGACAGTGCCTAACAACCTTTCACTAGACAACATTCTACAAACATAAAATGTGAACAAATTCCTCCCAATACCTACTAGATAAGCATGTACCTAATGAAGGGGCTACACACCTATTTATATTATGTACCGAATACCACAGAATAATTTATAGTACAAGCCAATATTTTTTTCCTTCAGGCGATGGTTTACCCAACAACAAATGTATGTTTATTATATTTTAATAGTATTGTATGTATTTAGATTATTTACTATTTTATCAGTGTGTATTTTATGTAATTACTTAGTTTATGTAAGTGCATTAAAATATTGAAAACCACCGTCCATTTATATGAAAGTTTTCGTGAGTTTGATTCATTATAAATCTATATAATAAAAGAACAGAGTATTTAATAAAACAGTGGTCGCCGCGATCTCGCAGCGTAAACTCGCCCCTGATGAAGAGCATCGGACATGCTTGAAACCTAGGTCGACTAATTCGACAAACTACGTGAGTCCTAGCCGTTTTATTAAATATATACACCGTCCATTTATTTTTGCGTTATTCCTCTCCCTGCACGGTTGTCTGGAAGAGATCGCTTTAGCGCTTAAACCGGCAATTGTTACACTACTAATAAGCTTTTATTGTTATTTTTTTAATTATTTGTGCTGTGTTTCAATAAAGAGTTATTTCATTTCATTTTCAAAAGATTTATTAATGAAATTGGGCCACGCGTCAACACTAAGCCTGGTCTAAATGTCTGGCCTGGTGGAAATTCTTGCGACTTTTGATCCCACGCACCGGAGTCTGAATCTTCATTCGGCAGCAATTTTCTACGAGGTTTTTATTTCAACATTCATGAAGCTTAGCGTGCGCAAGCATTACTGTGTTCCGGCTTGAAGGGCATTGTAGCCAGCGAAATTACTGGGTATTATGAGCGTCAATAGCTAATTGTTTCAGGATGACGAGCGCAGTGCAGCGCCGCGCAGGATTTTGCATAACAAAGTTCTGGGTGGTACTGTTATTGTTATGGGCTGGCGCATTGCTTACCATCAGGCAAACGACCAGCTCTTCTCGTCATTAAGTTACATAAAAAAAAGCTTGAAGCGGAATCTCGATTCCGTTACAATGACGATACCGATCCATTTGATATCATAAGAATTCAATGTAAGTAACTAGATTAGGTACTACATATTTCAGGAGTTATCTTAAAGAACAACTATAGACACTTATCGGTATTCAATTATAATGAAAGTCATGCTACACCCTTGATGTTTATCTTTTAATACAATATGTATTTTTATCTCTTTGTTTATAAAGAGATATGATAATATATGTTGTGTCTACTCACTGATTAGTTTTTGCAATATGATAAGAACTATACGTATATTATACCTAACAGTTGTTGGCTAATCATTTGATAAATGTATTTATTGGTAGTTATTCTACTTATCTATAAAACAGGAAGAGAAACAATATCAGGAACGGACCCAGGGATAGGAATAGAAACATAAAGAGGAATTGCACACTATTTGACTGTGTATAACTGTACAAGTTTAAGAAAAAAGAATTTAAGAAGGAGGAACAAGCTTACCTTTGTATTAAATATACAATAGGGGATCGGACAACTTTTCAGAAAGTGTTTTAAATTATCAACAATGAATATATATATAGCCATGAAAAACACTATTTTAATTAAATAACGCTCTAAAAGTACCTAAAACTATGTTTAAATATTATGTTTCAAATATTGCCGCGCAAAAGGTCACCTCAAAACTTGTGACGTCATATGTAGGTAGAAAACGACCAACTCTTCGAAATAAAACTTGCAAAGAGATTCTAATACGTTTTGTGAAGTTTGGGGACTATATTGTAGTAATGGAACGAAAAAATTAGCAAAAATACATTTTATGAAAAGCAAAAACGTTAAATAAACACAAGCTTGACTTACGGCATTTGCCTACAAATGACGTCATGCCCTGTGATTGTTGTTTCGTTTGAGATGAAGAACAGATTAAAAATGACAGAATTATTTATTGATTTAAAAATATAAATCATTATTTTTTCACAAAAATATTGATTGAATGATCTTTCTGGTTCGACGAACATTCGTTCTAACTACATTTTAGATTTTTTCTCGATTACTGTCCGATCCCCTATTATAAATACACTGATGATTATATAATTAAATGACAAATTGTAAAATGCTATATGAAAATAAAATTAATCTTAAGACTTTTAAATAAATGCAATTATTACAATTAGTATTATTTTTATTAATTTGATAAATTTTGTTATATGATTTTTATATTTAGTAGCAGTCTTCCTCTCTTCTAAATGCGTGCCCGACAGGGTCCTTAGTGAACTGACTGCAAATTGACCATCTGTTGTATTTACCTACATTAAGAAATGCGTTAAATAAATAATATAAATAAATTTACTCATTATTAACATTATACAGATCCTGAACCGTTCTAATGTGGAGGCCTCCTTTCCATTCTATATATACCAACTTAGATTAGGTAAATAAGGAATAGTTTATCATATAACCTCTGTGTGAGATGTGGTATGAGTGAACTAAATTATTTTTTCCACAAATTAATGATTCTGAGAAATGTGTGCCAATCGCAATCCGAGTTTTTCCTCCACGTGACTACGCGAGTCGCGACGTAATAGTTATAGGATTCTATGATTAATGGCCGGATTGTGACAGGTTAAAATACTCCCGAAATGCAGTCAGCAAAATGTTAAGCTATTAATCAAATAATGGTCTTTAATATTAAAGACGATCGTTTTGATATTTTGCCGGTATTTCTGCTGGTTTTCAATGACAAAATGTATTAATACGTTGTTTTGGTTTTGAACTTCGACTTTAGAACTTCGTTAATTCTCAAAATGATAATTATAATAGAATAGTTTATTTGTATTAAACTGTATCAATTTAATTAATAAATATATAAAGATGATATTCTCAATTACACTAATAATAACTTATTTTAGCTGTTTTTTATTAGCAGGAAATAAAAAGGATTTTTTATTTTATTTGTTATTTTATTAATTCTCGATTGTAGTGATAATATACCTACTCCAGTACTACTCCCCGCGGTTATTATCTGCGGTTTTTTTTCAGGACCCGAAGAACCTGCCTACCAAATTTCATCAAAATAAGGGAAAATCGTTTCTGCGTGAATGAATAACAAACATCTATTAATCCGTCCATTCATCTTTACAAACTTTCGTATTTATATGGTTATTATTTATAGCAGGATACTTATATGCAAATCGAATCGATTGTACACACGAGTGTCGAAATACATCATCTTGATGGATGCTCCCTTGAAAGTCATAAACTTCTTTTAAAATTATTACAGTCTATTGAATAGCCCGTGAACTTACCAGATATCTGTATATGGCGAAGGGAACGTACTCCATCATGACGAATACATCAGCTACAGCGAGCCATTTCAGCAGTCGGTTGATGGGAGCAGCGGCCAAGTCGCGCCGAGTTAGCACTGCCACGTTTAATGCATTTGCCAGACTGCCGAAGAAACAAACCTGTAAAAAACACTATACAGTTAGAAACCAAGATCCCCTAGGACTATTTTAAGACAAAGGTTTAAGAACCTCTGAGGTGTAGTGGTTGGGCAAGTTGAGCTCAAATCTCATACACAACTATGGTTGCCGGTTCGATTCCCGTGACGGGTCAAACATTTGTGCATAGAAAAAAAAGCGCTAGCATTTGTTTCGTCTTTGGGTGTTGTGGGTATGTGGGCCTAGTAGTTCCTGGTTCCCTAGATACAAGGAATCCTAGTTAGTTAGGGGCCTATGTATGCGATCGTTGGGCGTATTTATTATCATTATTTATTATTTCTATATACCAAATAAAATAAAATAAATGTCAACAACAACCGAACCGATTTAGATCATCTTCGAACTGTATATTCTATATTAGGTACGTTTATGCCGAATTTCATAATAATCCGAACAACAAAAAACAGAAAAACCGAGTCGCTCTGCTCTGGATGTCACTAAGATCTCGATTCGCTCGGCCAATAATAAGACATACTTCGTTACTATATTAACTATGTATATTATGTAGAGCGTGAAAATTACCGTTTGATATATTATATTATTATATATTATTTTCTATTTCCCAAATATATTGTTAGGCCGCTAGATAACCTTGGCGTGAGACATGTTTGCTTGAATTTATTAGATATGGAGATATATATGGAGGCTTGTACGCAAAGAAATACTCGATTCGATATCAAATGATATATAGAAGTTCAAAGTCTTTTGATCTTACGCTGTGTATCTGCGCCTCCTATACAATGAGAGTCTTGTGTCTTTATTCGCAATAAGTGTTTCGACAAATTGTGATTTGGGTTATGTTTCTGACATAAGTTGTGATATTTAAGATGTATATGGGTGTAAATTTCCTGATTTAATTTTTTTTGTTATTCACATTATACATTTTTATTCTTCTTATTTTCGTTGTAATCTAGTGACCGTCACGAAAAACCTAATTTAATGTAGTAATTAGAAATTTTGCCAGCAGAAACAACTAGGCAGCTTGCAGAAATGCGTGGTCCTTACTTTCTTATTAAAAATGTAAAAGTATGTTTTTGTTTTTTCTTTCACTTCAAAACGGAGCAATGGACCGATGTGATGTTTTATAGAAGGATGGCATAGAGATAATTTGAAGTTGAAGGGCCGGAAAGTTGACATAAGCTAATTTACCTACATTCCGGAATACGAACGGTTTCTTAGGGAATTGCTATAAATCCAATTCTACGCGGACAAATGACGCAGTTAACTTACTCAAGTTAAGCTTAACGTATCTACACTGAAGAACTTGTAGAAATGATTCTGAAATTTGAAAACTTTAACGGTAGTTAAATAGCATGTTTGGTAGGAATTTTAATTTTTAATCGCTTTGTGGTTATGTTTGTTTACCTTTGTGGATAATTCTCTATCGATTTATATACTGTATTACATAATATAAATTAATGTGTAATCGGAAATTAAAGCTTGATTGTGTTTAGAACATGGTTGTATTAAAGCAGAAGAAGATTTAACAAGTTTACCATATTTTACGATTTATCCAACAGAGTGTAGCCGAAGTTAAGTGTATAAAGTTTATGAAAAATCTATAATGTTTATCGTCTTATGTCACTTACTGTACATAAAGTACGCAGAGTTAGTATATGTCTTAACTAGGAGAGAAAGTTGAGAACATGCTGTTAGAACAAGTTAGCGTACAATCAGCTTAGCTGTTATACAACATATCACAAACTGGATTTCAAAAGCAAACTTTAGCAAACAATCACAGCCCATCATGCGCTATTTCAACCGTAACTATCATAAGTTTGCACAAACACTACCGCCCTTTAATATTACGGGTGCACGAATATCCGTTCCTAATCAGAAACTCTATAACTTGAAAAACATGAGTCATTTGAAGTGGTAGATTAAATATTTGAATAGCATAGTGTAAGTTAAAACTTTTATATATAGAAAAGAAATGAAAAACCGTTACAGAGTTCATTAATGCTAAAGTACTCGTAAAGTGATCAATCATACTCACAATTAGACTCAGATATCCGTGTATGCTATTATACGCCAAGATGACATCCCGAAAATTGCCTTCGCAGTAAGTACAGGTGGATTCAAATGACTTGGTAAGGTTCAATCGGTTCCTCAACCCATCTACAAGCTTCACCAAAGTCCCGAAGTCAATTTCATGGCTGCTGTTCTTTGAAGACTGCTCACGCAATGCCAAAAGAAACTGGGAAAAGTCCACATTGGTCTGGTTTTCTTTCCCAACTTCCGATTCAAGCAACATTTCTTCAAACAAGCCTGTCAGCATCCGTGTTATGTTGCCGGGGTTGTCTTCAATCATTTTTCTGCCTCCTTCATCTCAGAACTCATCATTCGGCAACCCTGTAAAGAAAAGAAACAATTAAACGACAGCAAAAAGTTTTGTAACAACAACTGGGATCAGTTTCTGGGTTTCGTCTCAAGAGATCTTGAGTTTGATTGCGAAGTAAAGTTACATGATGAGCGTGGGAGCTGTAATAGAAACAGTAATTAGTAATATTATTTGTTAAAAAAATATATGAAAGTTTTTATTTGACGCATCTGCTATGTTTTATTAAAAATATTTTTGTGACTCAAGGAACTGGCACAACGTCGCCGAGGTCGACCAAGAAAAAGATTGCGAGATGATTTAGACGCACCCCAAGAAAATTGGTATGAAGTGGCGCAGGAGCGAGACAGGTGGAAACGTGGACAACGACCTGTATCATGCTCACAACATTTTATGTTTGTCCAATAAAGCCCCTCGGCGCTCTCGTCATACGCCGCAGAGCAATGTTTATTTTCATTGTAAAGTCCAATATTTCAACGTCGGGAAATTTCCGAGCGAGATCGATCCAACCTGTGCACTTAAGTTTGCAACAGCAGCTTCACTAAGGCGTGAAGTAATGAGTTTTATAGTTCCAATAAAAATGAAACACATACTATTCTTGATATTGGATCATTCTCGTAGCGCAGCTCGCCTTAACGTTTGTAAAAGATCTGCAGGTTAAGCAACTTTCGCAGCGGTCACAACTTGGATGGGTGACCAATTGTGTAGTATTTACATTTGAACGCTACCACCTTGCTTCGGAGGGTACCGTGAAGCCGTCGGTCCCGGTTGTTGTCTTAGGACAACATTCGTTACGCCATGTCGGAGGCCTTTGGGTGGTCTAAAAACTCCAACACCAGGGGTTGGCCACACACCCACATGAGAAAAGAAGAATTACCATGGATTAGTATATACTATCATCCATATTATATCCTCCTTTATCATTACCTTTTCAATGTGAATCTGCGAAATATTATGCTTATAATAATTATTAAATTTTTTTTATTAAATTGAACCGCGTACAAACCTAAAAAAGCCAGCTGTACTACCAACTTTGTAAGTATATCCTTTTCGAAAAAGTTACATAAATAAACAAGCTGAGTGCTTACGCAGGTGTTATTGCTTAAAAAATAAATACAGTACTTTTTTTCGAATAAAAAACAATCATCTTATCTCGAAACCAGCCCAAAATATAAAGGCTTTTTTATATTTAAATTATTAAACGGAAATGTTAAATGAGGTCATCTGCATAATGAGAATGATTAATTACTTACGTATGAATAAACTCATCAGGATCCCGTCAGAACAGTATACCTACCGCTCATTTCTGAAAACAACAATTACTAAGTTCATTGAATTGGCGCGTTACGTCGCCATTGCAATTATTTCTGTTGCCATTCAAGTCACCGATGTGTAAAGCGTAAATGTGGTTAGGAATCAAAGTTCTGGATATTCCTGAGCGACCAGTGCGACTGCAACGATCACACAAAAAAAAAACAACGAGCGTTGAACATGAGCCCATACTTAATTTTTCGAAAAAACAAGAACCGACTTCAGGACTAAACTTATATCTTTTGTTTTTGTTAAAAGTGCTGAATCAATTTAGATAAAATGTATATGGAACCACCACTGAAATATGACCTACCAAACAAAAAAAAATAATCAAAATAAATTTATAATTGGCGGAGTAATCTTGTAACAAACATATAAAAAATATAAAAAAACATACGTACGACGTGTGCGTTGAAGTATGAAACTCTGTATGATTCATTTTCAAAGGAAAAAAAATCGGTGAGCAATTGTCTGACGTGGGCGGGCAGCCTAATCATCATAGTGGGTTTGTAGTAGTTTGTTGGTGAGTTTTCAAGCCATTCGGCCTTGTTGGCCATTGTTTCGAACCGGCAAATACAAAGCTTAGCAAACTTGTAGAAGCCTTAAAATTAGTGTTGTTCAACTTTACGAGGTTAGTTGCGAGTTGTTCGACGAGATAGGTTTCGAGCTTCTACGATGGTAACCGACGCCGACACACTCAATTCTAAGTCGTTTCGTCGGCACTGGAACTTGATGTTCTCTCCTTTTTGCTTATTTATTGGCGAATTAAGCGTATGTTACGCTAGGTGGGGAGGTTCCCAATTGTATATTTCAGAATGTACAATGAGAAATACTTGATAATACATAACAAAATAAAAATGGAAACAAAGTTTTTACAACCCCTGTTAAAAACATTTTCTGATACAATGATATCTTATCTGGGACGTGTGTTGTTATGAACAAACATTGCCGATGGTTACTGAAGCATCAGTTATGTTTGTTCATAATTTTGTTAAGCTTCAGGGCAATCGTTGTAAAAAGTATTTTGATGTTTCTCTCGAAATCTATTGCTACAATATCGACATAAAAATGATCTATTTGGAACAAACTTCATTGGAAAACTACAATAACATATAAAAAATTAACCTACGCACTAATAATAAAAATGCAAACGTATGTATGTACCTAAGTATGTTTTTTACTTCTTCACGTAGTAACGGCAACGGATTCGAGTGAAATTTGAAATAGAGATAGCTTACGGTTACTCATACTTTGAAATAGAGATAGCTTACGGTTACTCATACTTTGAAATAGAGATAGCTTACGGTTACTCATACTTTGAAATAGAGATAGCTATGGCTCGCAGCTAGTAATACAACTTTTTTTTTTAAACTTAAAGTCATAACTCATTGATAAAATTAGTTAAAATACAATAAATAAGCGAAAAGATTAAAATCAAAGTATTAAAAATACACTAAGTTTAGACAGTACAGTCTTGTTATTAGTATGATTTTTTGATCACAAAAAAACATTTATAGTTTCCCAAGTTGCTGAAACTGTGATAATTTTTGAACACAAACCCGATTTCCCCTTGAAATATACATGGAACCACAAACAACACCGACTTTCCCGATAATGATATGAATTTGCGAGCAAAAAGACAGCAGAACTAGCATATCAAAATACTAGAAACAAGCAAGGTTGATAACCCTTTATTTATGACGTAGAAGTACATATTGGAATTGGATGCCACTCTATCCTAATTTAATATTCAAAGCTCCTCTACTGTAAACAAGATGGGATTGAAGCACAGCTGGCTACTACAAATACTGTCTGATTTGTACCTATTTATTTAATCAATAATAGAAAGATTTAGAGTATTACTCCAAAGAGCTTATCTTTGATATTATAATACCTATATTTGTAACTTAAAAATCTATTACAACAATAAATAAACTTAAGCAGGGTGGTTGGCACAGCAACTGAATGAGAGTCATCGTGCAGTCGAAGAGGCCCATGTTCAGAAGTAGACTGCGACAGGCTGATGACGATTAAGCAAAATAATATAAATGTCAACGTCTGGCTGCATAAGGCTGTAAGCATAAGACGTTGGAGAGCCTCAATTTCAGCTTGGACAGTGGGAGCATTTTCGGTTGTTTATAAACTACGACTAGACGTAGCGCGGTGTGGATAGTGACAAGTGTTGTGCGGTTATCAATCTTATTTTTTAAAAAGCATAATATCACAGGCACTATCTTGGAAAGCGTACTACATCGTCGACCGCTTCGTCACTTACCATCAGGTGAAATAGATAGATATAGTAATGGATCAATATTTCATCATTCACCTTAGGTTTTTTTTACGCTTTGTAGATCTATGTTTGGCCACTATCTCGCCTGTTTTATCACGATGTGTTCCTTCACCGTTTTAGAGCGAGCGTGCAAAATCTGCACTTAACTGTAAGTCATTGGCGCAGGGCCAAGTCGGGATTCAAACCCAGATGCGTCAGATCTAAAGACGCACGAGTTCCCGCTGAGCCACACTCACTCTTAAAAACTGGTTACTTCCAACGTGTTAATATCTATTATCGTCTGTTACGAACCAAGGTCGGAATGGCAAAAAAAATATAGATATTATCACATTGAAAGTAACCTAAGGCGAAACTAAGTATGAAATATTGATCAAAACGTCGTAATACTATCGTGTTTTAATAATGAAATGTACGATTATTATTAATAATTATAATATACACTATGATGTAGACGTGTACGTTGTAGACACTACGATGCTACGCCGTAGCAAGCTACGGGCCTACGACGAGCAATTACGGGTCTGGTTAGTTGCCAAATGCATCATGTGCTTACTTTGTTATTATACAACTACCTAATAAAACTCCACAGTACACCGATTAACTGGAAGATAATGCTTAGTAGCATTAAGTTCGCCTATGTCCCAACAAATTTGTTTGTGCAATATGAATTTTCTATCGGTCTATCTATCTATACAATATATTTATACTATATTAAGAGAGGCTTATCAGATTATCAGTTTCTTTGCCGGTCTAATCAGATCAGGTTTTCACGAAAACTTTACAAGTAGGTTATTTGCATTTGCAAGTGCTCTTTAAGTGTTAAAAGAAACATAGATGTACGCAGATGTATTTTGCAGTAGAATTATTGTAATAATCGACGTTTGTAAGTGTCTGTGATAGCAATATTGAATAAAAATCTTTTAAACTTTGAACTTTGAAGGAAATATGGGAGCGTTTTGTCTCTATTATCAAACTGATAATTGAAATAACCTGAAACGCAATGAAAATATATAGTGTAATTCCGCTGAATATTATGTAGGTTGTTGTTAGAATAATATAAAATGTATGGGGGTAGATAGCAAATGTAAAAAAAATAATATAAAAAACCCCTCCGATTTTTTATTTATGTCACTGTCACTGACACTAGAGTTTGACGTAAAAACGGGATATTTACTATGTTCTTGTTTTGTTTATAAAAGAAAATTTTGACAATAATGTTTTTAGTCGAAAATATATTTATTTATATTCTATGTTGTTTAAAAATAGCCTGATTACTCGAACTCTAGTTTTACTATGTATTTAATGTTGTGCAACTCATAGAGGAAAATAAGCAGGTCGGTGTCCCAAATACACATCAAAGGAAAAAATTAAGCCACACAACACATTCTTATTCGTCAACGTCACGTCACGCAAAGTGCTTACACTATAACAGCGTTCATGTTAATAAACGTTCACATTTATTTCGACCTTCGCGCGTTTTTCCTCCGACCATAAATTCTGATTTTCTGTATAACACTGAATATTGTAAATGCACTGGATATTGCTTTGCGTCTCGGCAATCTTCTCATCCGCTCAACAGCCGTCTCTCTCTAGATCTATGTGCTCCATCTTAGGCCACATCACCGCTTCATTCGGTGTGCGTCGGAATTGCAACAACTAATTCTCCATCCTCGTTTCATCATCGGAATACAAGACGTACGGCAACACGCCACCGTTTCATAGTGGACATTCCTCCTGCGCGCATTAAGCGTTTCGCTTCCACTTTTTTTCACATTTGAGCGAGGGTGGCTCAGCGGGATGAGCGAGGGTGGCTCAGCGGGAACTCGTGCGCCTTTCAATCCGACGCACCTGGGTTCGAATCCCGACTCGGCCGTGCACCAATGACTTATAGTTAAGTGCAGATTTTGTGCGCTCGCTCTAAAACGGTGAAGGAAAACATCGTGATGAAACCCGCTTACGCGCTTTGGAGTGGTAGGCTCTGGCCGTGGTTGTAATACCACCCACCGAAAAAAGCCATGCCGTCAAGCGACCTAGTCGTGTTTCGGGATGATGTTCGGTGAACCATCGGGGAGACGGGTCTAAGCAGCCGCTCAACTGCCGCCTCTCTCTAGATCTATGTGCTTCATCTTAGGCCACATCATCGCTTCACATCAGGCGAGATAGAGGTCAAACATAGATCTATTAAGTGTAAAAAAAAAAAAAAAAACTTTTATTAGGCGCACTGCTAACGAGTGGAACTCCCTGCCAGAGTCAGTCTCTCCCGATAGCTACAATCTAAGAATTTCATGTCTCGAGTGAACAGGTACTATTTTGGCAAACATGCTAGATCGTCGACCGCGTCGTCGCTTACCATCAGCTGACATAGAGATAAAACGCAAGCCATACATAATAACATGACATTACATGTTTGTACTTTTAATTAAATTTTATTTTGTTAGAATTTTTATAATGGTTTTTTTTTGTAATATATTATTTTATTGACATTATTGATTATTCCATTGATTTTATTTTGTAATTATAATGAAGCTAATTAATTATTTACTAATATTCTTTGAACTTGTATTTTTACTAACAAATATAGACATTGTCTGTATCATGAATAAATGAAGAAAAAAAATATCAGCAGGAAGCGGTATTGTATTTCAGGCAAAAAAATAAATAATGGATAAGACATGCATTTACATTTGGTCCTAATCTCATATCTCGTACACATCCATGTCTACAAATAGGGAGCTACATAAAATATGAACCTTTAATATATTAGTATGTCTCTTATATAATGAAGGCTATTGTTCAACAATACGATATCCGGTGGTTTGTAGTACCTACCCTTCTTATTATTAAACAATACACAATTAATACTATACAAAGAGATCGAAAGATCTTTCAGGTGGCTAGACATAATGTAATAGTTGTTCACTCAGTCGTGAACTCAAGTAATAACTATAGTTTCTAGAAAATTAATCTTACTTTTTTCTAACATTATAAATGACTAGCAACCGCTCGCGACTTCGTTCGTGTCGACATAATAAATATCTTTGTTACTCTTTTTTTTATTGAAATGTCGGCAAACAAGCGGACGGCCCGCCTGATGGTTAGCGGTTACCGTCGCCTATGGACATCTGCGGCACCAGAGGCATTGCTGAAGCGTTGCCGACCCTTAAGGACTCTACTTATATCCCTTTTAAAGGACTCCATGTTGTAGCTCAAAGGAAAAACCGATGAAGGTAGGTCGTTCCACATCTTACAAGTGCGAGGAAGGAAAGTGCGAGTGAAGTGAGTAGTGTGGGAATTCCAGTTTTGTAAGATGTGGGGGTGAACTTTTTGACGATGGCGAGATGTGTTTTGGTAAAATTGGGCAGGGATAGTGTTGTTTTCTATTATTAAAAGATTTTTTTAAATCGGGTCAGTACTTTCACAGATTACACCCTATAAACATACATAAAAACAATTTAATATGTAATATTAGTTTAGAAGGAAGTATAGATATAGTGTGCAAATAGAAATCAAAGTAATTTAATGATACCTAGCTTTTCGTACAAGCGACCCTATTAGATTTATGAAATTTAAATTATAGGTACCCTAGATATTAAATTATCAAAGTCAATTACAACATCACAAGAGACGATGGAAACTAATACTTGGTCTGTGGTTAGTCAGTTTCTCGTTAAAATAGATATACCGTTTCAAAATTGTATGGCTTTAAATATATAATGTAATCTAACGTTAAATGGAAACTAATACTTGGTCTGTGGTTAGTCAGTTTCTCGTTAAAATAGATATACCGTTTCAAAATTGTATGGCTTTAAATATATAATGTAATCTAACGTTAATATAATCTTCTATGTGAGTAATAATAATAATATGTGAATAATAACGCCAGACGATCATAACTATAGATAAATCCGGGGCCACGACTAGGATTCCCTGTACCTAGGGACCCAGGAAATATGAGGACCATGGTCCCAAAACACGCAGACTCGAAACAAATACTTGTGCTTTTTTTTGTACACAAATATTTGTCCCGTCACGGGTATCGAGCCCGCAACCAACCTATCTAACCACAAAACCACAGAGGCTGTCAGAAGATATAAGGCTCCAGGTTTTTAAAACTGTAAGTATAGAATCATCGTGATTGTAAGATATGTATACATACATATATGCTTGACTTATTTCAGATAGACGTAGATAGAGATACACTCCAGTAAAACTTATACAAAAATGAATTTTAGCAAAATAACATCAAAAATCAACCTTATACCTTGTAGAGTGTAGTTTGCTTTCAGTAATAAAGGCATTCGCCCGTTAAAAGAAAACCTTGTATACTGTACTTTCACCTTCATAAGCCAACAATACCTCGGCGAAATTTTGCAAAAGTTAGTTGAAAGTTAAAGGCATAAGGGTCTAATTATCTTGATAAACCAGGTGAGGAATATAATGAGCCAGATAAACAACAGTTCTGTTTGTTCTTATCAGAAATTTCAGGAAAGTTGTTCGAAAATGCTAATAACCATTTAACAGATCTACGACTGAAAGTTGATATTTAACTTTACCCTCAAGAGGCCTGTCGTATATTGAATACAAAACAAAGTATCAGCTTCAAGAAGTTTGAGGCCATTACTTACTTACACCACAGAATACTTACACATAGAAATGAAAATGATTGGTCTGTTTTATCTCAAATATAAGTACAAAAGTAACGACAGTATCTTCTCGTATATGATCATGGCTGGGCAGATTAGCTCAAAGGCTCAAATCTCATACCTATACCACGTAGGTTGTGGGTTTGATTCCCGCTTCTTCCCGTGTGTGACAAGAAAAACAAGTTCAAGGTTTTGTTCGTCTGGGTGTTGTGGAATCATTGTCCTAGTAGTTCCTGGTTCCGTAGATACAGGGAATCCTAGTTAGGGACTACGATCTATATATTTGATCGTTGGGCATATAAACATATAATATATTTATAGGTACAGAAACAAGTGCATACAGCAGCACGTGGTGTGCAAATGAATTGGATAAATACTGCCTAAATTGAATTTGGCCAAAACTAAGGATGCGTAAATAAAATAAATCGTATCGGATCCAGCAACCAATGTAATGTACCATTTACAATGGACCAAATATTTGGTCCATGCATTTACCAAAAGGTAAATGTTTACTTTTCTAAGTTTCACAGGCAACTTGTGATTTCCCTGATGGCAACATCTAGAAGATAATCTTAACGTGTCTGTCACGCTGTCGATGTTATTTATATTTATATTTCATCTCAGGCCACGCATCACCTGCAACTTTTTTATGGTGTTGCCCGGTATATGCATTCAACGAGTTTAATATTATTATTTTTTTATTTGCTTTGACCATTTTAGCAACATAAAATAATTCATATACGAGTATATTATAAAAAAATTATATTGTTTTGCTCTCATCTGTTTTGTTATGTTTCTTACTATGAATATAAAATATATAGACTAACTTACGGAAGAGACTATAGTGTCCCACGACACAGGGAATCCTAGTGTGCGAACTAGTGGTCCTTAAATAGCTTAATTATTACGACTGAGTTACCGAGTGCTACAAAATTAAGTATTTTGTAACAACATTTTTAAATGAAAATGATTAAAAAATTAATACTGTCAAACTTAAGTTTTTAAAAGCAAAATAGATATTTCAACGTATTTAATAAATTAAACTTAGTATTTATGTCACTATTTCAATACTGGCGCTGTTGACTTGCTTTGAAAACATCAGTGTAATAATGAAAGATCTTTTGCTAAAATCTTACTTAACATTTCCTATAAGTATATATAGTAGTTAGCATAGTTTAAGACTACATTGGAAGTGGAGATATAAAACGAGTCAACCGTAAAAGACAATTAAGATTCATCTTAGATCTAACCAATGAGGTGAAGATGAAGTGGGCTGAATTAACCATAGTTAAGACACATCTCATCTATAATTTCATAGTAATTACCCGGTTTAGTTGCGGTATATTTTTACAATAGGTAGTTCAAATATCACCTGATGGTAAGCAACACGCCTGCCGATTGCTAGTTTCAGTGCCACCCATGAGATTTTTGCAAAATCGTGCGCGGCACTGCACTTTTGTCACTGGTGACATGCGCAAGATTAGACAATAGATCTTAATTTTAATTAAGTCTCTCAATGCTCAGAAATTTCTAAAATAGTGTCCTTCAAACCGGAACATAGTAATGTTTGCAAACTACTGCTTGGCGGATCATTAATAAATAATAATAAACACGCCCAGCATACATAATCCTGGCCCCTAACTTGGATTCCCTTTATCTAGGGATCCAGGAACTAACCCTTTTTCCTTTGCAAAAACATTGTTTCCGTCGTGGGAATCGAAACCCTAACCTCATTGGTGCATGAGTTTTGCGCCAACCTGCCCAACCACTACACCACAGAGGCTATCAAATATCTATGGAGAGATGTGGTATTTTATATGGCGGATCCTCGCTTTCCTATACAACTACAAAATAATACTACTTATATATTAATATACTAATCTCATATATATGTGATATGTGATATGTGTTTTTTTACTGTTATGTTTCGTCTGATTGTTCGTGATGTCATGGACAGAGTTCCGACTGAAAATCAGTGCTAAGGTATATTAAAATACCTTAGCGTATGCGGAGTCGGAACCTTTTCCTGACATCGCGCAACATTTCACTGGTAGTATTTATTGTTTTTGTTTTGTCCTTTCTATTACTATTCTAGTATGTTCAGTGTAATGTTGTGTGATGTCATGAGTAAATGTATTTTCTTTCTTTCTTTCTGTCTTAACTATAAGTACTAACTAAACCTCGATACTTGTTTTAATAAAGCTGTATTGACAGGCTCCAAGCTGTAACAACAAAATTTCTTTGAACTACGGGCGTGTCAGAGATTACGAGGGTCATGCCTAAGTAAGACTGAACAAATGTTTACAGGTTGAATAAATGTCTCACAGTTGGACTTTTACCTACTTAGCCACGTGAGCTAGCTACGACATTCGCTTAAGCGGAGTATTGGCCTTAAACTAGCAGCCCGTTGCGTAAACATAACGTAAGCGCATTGATATAAGAATCATTATAGCTTGCGCCTCAACGTGGCATTTATGACATATGAAGCATTCCGGATAGCACGAAAATAAGCTCCTTGATTAAACATAACGTAACCACATTGATATAAGAATCATAACAGCATGCGCTTCAGCGTGGCTGTTATGACATATACTCGTATGATGCGCTCCGGATAGCACGAAAATAAGAAAAATCACACTTTTACATGGATGCGATCACACGATAAAAAATTATATAGCGTTTATAGGTATAAAGTTAACCTATTAACTGAGACAGATTTAATAAAAATCATTTAAAAGTTTTATGAAATACTTTAATTCATAGAATAGTATAATTAAAAAAAACATCATTTGTAATTCCATTCAGAACTTTCAATAACATGATCATAGACGTCCGTTGCCGTTTGCCTAGGAATTAAAATCAAAACGTTGTGAGAGATGCACACTACTTTGCAGTACTGGATTCTAACACTACGGTACCTAGTACCTACCTAATCCGAACAAAAACAAACGCAATGAGCCTTACCAAACATCTAAAGACACACACGCGGCCAGCCATAGGGCACGTCATGTTTACACGTGGAAGAAATCATATGTTCATGACATAACATATTATGTTCCTTAGTCCGGACTTTTGGACAGAGGGCGTGGTCAACCGACGCTTTAGGAAAGCGAAGCCGACGAAACATCTCTAGAATTTATTATTTGTAGTAGTTTTTTTATAATTCGTATCTTTAGTCTGTAAGGTATAGCTATATTTTATGGGCCTCTGATACTTTTACTTATGTAGTGTGTTATTGCCTGAAATAAATGACTTATTATTATTATTATATGTTCGCGCCGTGTGCTATAATAAAATGTTATCCATCGTAATATATAAGTAAATATCCATCATAATATATAAGAAAATGTTTTCTGGACGTCACAGAAAACATTGCGCAACAATTAACCACTAACGACGCCATCGTCTGACTATTACAGTATTTATGACAGCTATTTACATAATATCATGCAAATTAGTGATAATTTCAGACATATCTAATGCCTAGTAAGTAGATAGAGGACATTACATAATGTCCAAAAACGTTGAATATTGATGGGAAAGGAAAAGCTCTAGAAAGATTTCAGAATTAGGACTGTTTTTAACCGACTTCAAAGGAGGAGGTTTACAATTCGACGGTATGTTTTTTTTTTTTTGTGTGTTTGTTACGCGATTTCTCCGCCAATTATGCTTTGATTTCGATGATTCTTTTTTTGATTGGTAGGTAATACTTCAAAGGTGGTCCCATATAAATTTTATCGAAATTCATTCAGTAGTTTTTGAAAAAAATAGCAAAAACAAAAAATATAAGTTTAATCTTCAAGTCGGTTCTTGTTTTTTTCGTAACCAACATTCTAAAGGTGGAGGTTTGTATTCGACTGCTTCACCTGCTTACCCAGGGTTGACTTCCGGTGAGGGAACTCCTCAACGTTGAATAGTACAGACACAACATTTCGTAAATGGATTTAACCATAATAGCCTGTTCTAAATTCCATCATGACATGGCAGATACACCCAGGATTGACTTCCGGCGAGGGAACTCTTCAACAGAGATATAGGACAGACATGAAATTTTTTTGTACATGCATTTAATTGTGATAGCCCGTTTTAAACTTCGTCATGATGTGGCTTCTAGATCATAAAAGCTTGTCTTTAAAAACTTTTTGAATTAATTTAATTAAAACTTGTTTTTCACTAAAAAGGGTAAACTAAATTATTTTTCAAAAAAAACTAAACCGACTTCAAAACCACAAATAGGCACTCAAAAGTAAAAAATAAATTAATATAATTATCATAAGCGCTACCCACTCATATATTTGAAGTCGGTGCCAGCCAAGTCTAAAAGGTAGTAGATAGATACTACCTACAAGTAGTACTTACTATATACATACACTCGAGAGCAATGAATCCGGGTCACTTAAAGAATGTTAAAAATCTCGGAAACTAAAAATGATAGGTTAATGCAATAAATTGTATTTAATAGACAATGTAATACTCCTTAAATGAAAGTAAAAAAAATATGAGTCACCATACATTTTATTAACACAAAATTACATAAAGAAAAAAACTGCTGATCTCTCCTTAAAACAAAAATAGGAAACATGAAATTTTTGAACTTTATTACGATTTTCTTGAATTTTAATACTTCGTATTGCCTCCTCGTGCTTCCATTACTGCGTTTACGCGGTTTGGCATGCTGTACACCAAGTTCCTTATACGATTTTGGGGAATATTCTCCCATTCCTCTGTGAGAGCAATTTTGAGCTCACGAAGCGTGATTGGGGGAGGGTTTCGTTGTTTTACGCATCTGCCTAGCTCGTCCCAAGCATGCTCGATCGGGTTGATATCCGGGCTGCGCGCTGGCCACTCCATACGAGTAATGTTCATCTCTTGAAGGTAGTCATTCACAATCCTACCTGTATGAGGTCGGGCATTGTCATGCATAAATATAGCATCCTCACCTAAATTGACCATAAATGGACCAACGTGATCATTGAGGATTTCTTCCACATATCTTACGCTAGTTAAAGAGCCGTTTTCTATGATCACCAGCTCTGTGCGACTTTCAGAAGAAATTCCGGCCCACACAATTACAGACCCACCACCGTAGGCTACTTTTTCTTCGATGCATGCTTGCTTGAATCTTTCCCCTGGTCTTCGATACACTCTGTGTCTTCCATCGTGCTTGTAGAGCATAAATTTTGATTCGTCGGAGAACATAACTTTTGACCAATCTTCAATACTCCAATTTACGTGGCTCTGGGCATATCTTAGTCTCGAAATACGATGCCCACGCTCCAGTTTAGGGCCGTTTGCAGGTCTAAGGGGTTTTAAGTTAGATTCAGCAAGCCGACGTCTTACTGTCCATGCACTTGGGTTACTTCCTCCGAGGCGTCGAAACTGATTGGTGAGTTCAGTTCCTGTGAGAAAGGGATTTCGAAGCATGGTGTTCACCAAGTATCGGTCTTCTCGTGCTGTGGTACACCTGGTTCTGCCCGTTCCTGGTCTGCGTAGGTTAGAACCAGTTTCTTCGTAACGTCGGAGAACTCTTTGTACTGTTGACAGCGACACACCGACAGTCCTGGCTGTATCGCGCTGACTCCGGCCGGTTTCCAGCATTGTAAGTATTCTGGTGCATTCTTCAGGCGTAAGCGACATAATTTCAGCTTGAATAATGAATATAGAGCACTATCAACATGGTTTATGTACCCACATAAATGACAGATTACAAACAAAAGCAAAACCAAATGCTGTAATTTCGTAGTTCCATCTTCGAAAGTGGCCCTTTTTCAAATTTGATTTTTTTATGATATAACTTTACAATAACTAAGAAGTTTTAATACCTTCATTTAAGGAGTATTACATTGTCTATTAAATACAATTTATTGCATTAACCTAGCATTTTTAGTTTCCGAGATTTTTAGGATTCTTTAAGTGACCCGGATTCATTGCTCTCGAGTGTATTTATCTGCTACCTATTAGACTTGGCTGGCACCGACTTCAAATATATGAGTGGGTAGCGCTTATGATAATTATATTAATTTATTTTTTACTTTTGAGTGCCATTTGTGGTTTTGAAGTCGGTTTAGTTTTTTTTGAAAAATAATTTTTACTACAATTTTTTAACCCCCGACGCAAAAAGGAGGGGTGTTATAAGTCCGACCACTATATGAGTTTGTCTGGGGCACCGTAGCTCCTAAAAGGAGGAACCGATTTGGATGCGACTTTTTTTATTTGAAAGCAGGTTTTCTAGCGGGAATCATAGGCGTGTTTTACCAAAATGTGTTAGGGGATTTTTAAATTTTCAATTTAATATTATTGTTTACCATATTACGAAGGTCTCGCTACTGTTAGTGACCACCACATCCCTCTTTTTATTTAATTGAATAACGACACAAGCATGTCGTTCACCTGATGGTAAGGAACTCATCTTCCTATAACATTTCAAGAAACACCCAGAACATCCTGCGCAACCCTGCACTGCCTTCGTCACCCCGCGACAGTATAGCTTTTTATCTATGTATTAGCTCTTCAGTATTATCGCTTACTACGATGCCCTTCAAACCGAAACACAGTAGGTATTGTTTGCGCAATATCTTGGCGGCAAAATAACTGGTAAAGCGGTGATATCAACCCAGACGGTCTCTCACACACGAGAAACCTATCACCTAGTAAAATCTATACAAGTATAAAAATACAACTTGTTAGGTCTACGTTATGTTTCCTGTGATGTTAATTTTATTTAGTTGCGTTATGTTTAAGTTAAGTAGGTAAACCCACCTTATATTGCTCTCTGTAGAGTTAATTAACTGTATAACGAATTGGTCAGTCTGTAATATTATATTTATCTATGTAAATGAATAAATACTATCACCATCTGCAATTGTTTCGAAAAAACCACCGTCCTTTCAAATTATGTTAGTCCTTTCTGTACAACGGTTGTCTGGAAGAGATTGCTTTGAGCGATAAGACCGCCTATTGTTGTGCTGATTAATGTGAAATATACTTGTTTTTCATGTACCTATTTTTAAGGCTTTTAACAATAAAGTGTTTATCTATCTATCTATCTATCTATAGTAGATAGATAGATAAACACGTTATCATTATTTATATTTATCATTATTTGACGTCGTAGACGTCGTCGTGTCGCTGCTACGAGCCATGTTATGAAAATCGTAGAGGCACAAACACCACTGAAATTAAATGTCTAATTTATTTACTGAATCTAAAATTAAAATAAAGAATAGAATAAATACCTACCCATTTTTAATGTTTATTTTTACTACATTTCTCATTTATTTTCGTCGTTAAAAATAAAAACACTGTAAACATTGTTTGATTTATATCATATAAGCGTGAAGAGTTAATTAAATAAATAAACAAGCTTAATTCTCAACCTCAATTCGGTACTTCAACAAAATTCATTATCAGAATCACTAATCTTTAAACGGACACAAAGTTGCAAAAATGTTATCAAATAACAAAAATGTTTCAAAACTTACCGTAACCAATCACATCGTCTTCAGCTTCCAATAAATTCCGCTTCAGTTGCCAATAAGTTATAAACTCAAATTAATTTCACTTTTAATTAATTGATAATTGTCAACACAGAGAGTCATTATGCGTGATCCACGGAAAAAGCTTTCTACGGCGCGGCGTGTAGCGCGGTTCGCAAGCCCACGTACTACTGAGATCCGACCATACATTTTCTCCACGGAATGAAATACCGAGCATTAGAAGCGTTTTATTCGTTTACGATCACGATTTTTCGTTTCAAGTAAAACCAACTACAGGTTAGAAGTTTGAGTTGGCAATTCAAATATGTGTTAGTCTCAAAATGAGAAAAATAAAATACACTCGAGAGCAATGAATCCGGGTCACTTAAAGAATGTTAAAAATCTCGGAAACTAAAAATGATAGGTTAATGCAATAAATTGTATTTAATAGACAATGTAATACTCCTTAAATGAAAGTAAAAAAAATATGAGTCACCATACATTTTATTAACACAAAATTACATAAAGAAAAAAACTGCTGATCTCTCCTTAAAACAAAAATAGGAAACATGAAATTTTTGAACTTTATTACGATTTTCTTGAATTTTAATACTTCGTATTGCCTCCTCGTGCTTCCATTACTGCGTTTACGCGGTTTGGCATGCTGTACACCAAGTTCCTTATACGATTTTGGGGAATATTCTCCCATTCCTCTGTGAGAGCAATTTTGAGCTCACGAAGCGTGATTGGGGGAGGGTTTCGTTGTTTTACGCATCTGCCTAGCTCGTCCCAAGCATGCTCGATCGGGTTGATATCCGGGCTGCGCGCTGGCCACTCCATACGAGTAATGTTCATCTCTTGAAGGTAGTCATTCACAATCCTACCTGTATGAGGTCGGGCATTGTCATGCATAAATATAGCATCCTCACCTAAATTGACCATAAATGGACCAACGTGATCATTGAGGATTTCTTCCACATATCTTACGCTAGTTAAAGAGCCGTTTTCTATGATCACCAGCTCTGTGCGACTTTCAGAAGAAATTCCGGCCCACACAAGTACAGACCCACCACCGTAGGCTACTTTTTCTTCGATGCATGCTTGCTTGAATCTTTCCCCTGGTCTTCGATGCACTCTGTGTCTTCCATCGTGCTTGTAGAGCATAAATTTTGATTCGTCGGAGAACATAACTTTTGACCAATCTTCAATACTCCAATTTACGTGGCTCTGGGCATATCTTAGTCTCGAAATACGATGCCCACGCTCCAGTTTAGGGCCGTTTGCAGGTCTAAGGGGTTTTAAGTTAGATTCAGCAAGCCGACGTCTTACTGTCCATGCACTTGGGTTACTTCCTCCGAGGCGTCGAAACTGATTGGTGAGTTCAGTTCCTGTGAGAAAGCGATTTCGAAGCATGGTGTTCACCAAGTATCGGTCTTCTCGTGCTGTGGTACACCTGGTTCTGCCCGTTCCTGGTCTGCGTAGGTTAGAACCAGTTTCTTCGTAACGTCGGAGAACTCTTTGTACTGTTGACAGCGACACACCGACAGTCCTGGCTGTATCGCGCTGACTCCGGCCGGTTTCCAGCATTGTAAGTATTCTGGTGCATTCTTCAGGCGTAAGCGACATAATTTCAGCTTGAATAATGAATATAGAGCACTATCAACATGGTTTATGTACCCACATAAATGACAGATTACAAACAAAAGCAAAACCAAATGCTGTAATTTCGTAGTTCCATCTTCGAAAGTGGCCCTTTTTCAAATTTGATTTTTTTATGATATAACTTTACAATAACTAAGAAGTTTTAATACCTTCATTTAAGGAGTATTACATTGTCTATTAAATACAATTTATTGCATTAACCTAGCATTTTTAGTTTCCGAGATTTTTAGGATTCTGTAAGTGACCCGGATTCATTGCTCTCGAGTGTAATTCGTATTAAAAATGGCAACCAAAACTTACGTTACAAAATTTGCCTGTTTATAGAGAGAACTATTAATTTTGATAAAGTCCTCTTGTCTGAATTATAAAATTTATATAGTATATCAAATCTTATGGACTTTAATTAAGATCAGAACAAAACTCTAACTCGTAGACGATATTTACTTGTAGCAGACGTAGCTCTCAACTATAAACACATAGTTATTAACTACGTTGGATTTTCAGGAGAAATTGCTAGTAGATTTGTAGAAATTATACTTTTTTTTATTACATTTGCATTTTATAGAAATAATTCTATTTCAATCAACTAATATTGAAATAGATTGATTGATGTTGTCTACTTTTTTATATATTTACCTGCATCTTATACATCTCAACATTCAAGATTTCATCAGCATAGAATTAGGCTTATCATAATTATTCCAGAATTTGTTTTGCCGGGATATAAAGCCCATCTTACTCTCCGAACCTACAATTAATCAGTACAAAATTAGTGCAAAATACGTTACTCTGTTTTGACGTGAAAGAAGGATAAAGAAACGCATTTATATATATATATATATATATATATAATATAAAATACAGAAATAAAAATAGTAAAAGTATAACAACTCAGAAACTTATTAAATTACAATAAAATTACTACACTAATAAAAGAGAGCAGAACGAGCTTGACACTTTTGACTATAACCAGGCCTATAGCACTCCGCACTGTAGGTACGAAACTACAAGTACATAGCTACAAGTACATACACCAGCAACGGGTCGTGCGGAGTTCAGTGGGTTGTCGCGCGCCGCCCGTGACGCACGTATGTATATTTTGCGCCCGCCGCCGCCCGCGCCGCTTTACAACTAGTATCACGTGGTATTACTGTCTAACACAAATATGAAAACAAGCAAATACTGCATCGTATTTGGCTGCCTAAATACCAACAAGGACCGGAATCTCTCTTTTTTTGCACTTCCAAAGGACATTGAAAGGCAAGTAAATGTACCTACACCATTTTAAGAAAGTTATATTAGGTATATCTATTTTTAAATTCTGTGTTCTATCTATCATATATATGCATATATAACAAAGAATTGCCTACCTACTCAAAACTTTTATTCTGATATAAACGATGAATTTTATTAGTAGGTATTAGGTATTATTATATATAGTCTGTGCTATTTATTATCATTATCAATGTTAGTTTCTTGTCGCGTGTTAACAGATCTATTCAGTTTCTTAGACAGTACTTATATAAGTGTACATAGTGTTTGCCTAGTTATCTACTTAGAAAATAAAAATATGCACACTTGTAGAATAGTTGTAGTTAATACCTAATAGGTATTAACTACAACTATAATTACTAGGTAGAATGAGAATAATAGTACCTCATAGATAGTAGAAATATACATTACTTGAACTATTCAAATTGATATTTCACATCACATCACAAGTATCAACCCTAACGTTACACGTGCCGCGTGCGCGCTGTAGGCAGTGGCGTAGTTACCGGAGGGCTAGAGGGGCAGTGCCCCCAAGCTCAGGGGGCCACACGGACTCTGACTTACTAACTATACATTGAACTAGTGAAAGTTTCTCCCACATTCGGAATAAAACCAAAACAAGTTCCAGGAACGCGACTTTAATAATGGCAACTTATTTGAAAAAAATACAGGCTATTCCAAACAAGTCTCGAACATTTTTGTTTGAAATTTGCGGGAAGTTCCCGCAAGTTTCTGATGACGAATCTGGAGTACGAACTGGAGTAGAACAAGCGATTTTAAATAATTTAGTTAGGGCTCTTGTTTATTTTTTGCCCCAGTGCCTTTAGTTACCTAGCTACGCCACTGTCTGTAGGTTAATATGACTGGTAGGTATGCAGCGCTACGCGAGCTGAATTGAATTTTATTGCGTCACAGCAAGAGTCGCTATTTGTTTAAATTTCTTTGCGGAGTGCTGCTTCTGTTCCTTTTGTATTCTGTGCTATAACTCCTTTGCAAGTCGTCCGAATGGACTCTTGGGAAAACGTCTAAGATAAAAGTTTACCCAAGGATTCAGTATTTGTTGTTATTTGGGTCAATTAAATACATATCTGTGAAAACGTGTTACACTTCAACCGCTAAAAGCCTGTCACAGACGGAACCCTTAAAAGCGATAAAGCTAAATGTATTTCTCGCAGTTTTTAGAATGAAATAAACCAAACACTATGTCAACCCTCGTTATCTTCAGTGAATTGATACAAATCAATTGACGTGTTGTAATTCAGAGCTGACACTCATACGTGACGTGGATGAGAAAGTACAAAACTCCCGGGAACCCCGGGGCGGCCCGTGACATAGGGTAATGTGATGATTTGTCACTGAATTTGTGATGTTTGAGGAAAACAGGGACTATAATTGTAATATTTCAATGTCTGCGGAAATAGTTATGTTGCCGGGAGCATTTTATGTTTGCTGCTGACAGATAGAGTGGGTGGAGCCGTGATAATTTTTCAAATAAGAGGAGGTTCTCCATTTTATGTACCTACCTATAATCTATAACTAGCACAAACAAGATAGAGATACAAACTTCTGCAAAAGACTGATTTTGTACTACTTTTTTTTATTAATTTACTTGAACTAGAAACTTGATAGTATTTTTTAATAATAATTATAATATTGTAAATTGCGTTAAAATTTTAAGTAGGTACTTAATAAATGCTGTAAATGGAAATTATAAGTATTATTTTTGGTATATTACAGTCGGACAAATGGTAGTAGAACTCAGGTAAGGTATGTAGTAATATTAGATACATATTCTGTGCCCTGGGGGTCCCGACGTAATTACGTACGCAAGTAACGAAGGAAGGAAGCTTACTTTACGTCTCAGATTTTTTCACCTAGATTCCCACGTTTTTACTTTTTATTAATTCTTGCAAGAAGTTGAAAGAAAATGCTAAAGGATTTTTTTTTATGGAACTGGCCAATGAGACGAACAAATCTTTCGCCTGATGGTAAACGCCACAACTGCCCCTAACAGTTATTATTATTGCAGTGCCACCCTGAGCTTTTAATACTGCAAAAAGTACTACGTTAGCACTGCACTACGCTCATCACTCCGAGACATTAGATATTAAGTCTCAGCCCAGTAGTTTCGCTGGCTACAGTCGTAGGATGTCGAAGTCGTAGGAATACAAAACCTAAATATCAATATCTTGTTCCCAGTAATTTACAGACCTATATATAAGTGGCTATAGTAATACGTAATATCTCCATAGTCGGTGGTAAACAGACGTCCGACCGCAGTTTCATGGTTACGCCAATATTTTACGAATCATCACACTAGAATTATAAATGCGAAAGTTTGTGTGTGCGTTTGTTACCTCTTCACGCTGTAATGGCTCGAAGGATTTGAGTGAAATTCAGAATGGAGATAGCTTATATCCTGGATTAGCATATAGGCTCCTTTTTATTCCGGGAAACCACGAGTGAAACCGCTGGCCACCGCTAGTTAGTAATAGAGCTTTCATACATCACACTAATATTATAAGTTCGAAAGTTTGTATGTGAGTGTGTTTGTTACTTCTTTACGCCTGTAACGGCTCAGATTCATGGATTTCAGTGAATTTCGGAATGTAAATAGCTTATACCCTTTTCTTTTTTGGGAAACCGCGGGTGAAACAGCGGAATGCACCTAGTTTGTAATAAAACTTTCATAGTCATAAAATCTGAATGTCTGTAATGGCTAGGTAACGCCCTGAATGCCTAGGCAGGCATTCCTTTTCGGGGAATATAAATCGATAGCTGTTTGTCTCGCTGCTACGCCCGTAGCTTTGGAAATTTTCATTTTCCTACAGGAAGTTTCATTTACTCGTGGTATAGGTCTCTCGTATGCAGGAAAACTGGCAAAACGGTGGTACCCACCGTTTTGCCAGTTATTCTGCCGCTAAGCAGTAGTGTGCAAGCATTACTGTGTTCCGGTTTGAAGGACATTGACTATCAAAATTACTAGCTATAAGAAACTTAATGTCTGATGTCTCGGGGTGATAAGCAGTAAGCAGTGCTACGCAGTGTTTTTTATGTTATTAAGTTTTGAGTGGCACTGCGATTGTTACGGGCAGGCGTGGCGTTTACCATCATGCGAACGACACGCTCGACTCATCATTCAGTTCCATAAAAAGTTTACTTTTGAAGAATATAGATAGATACTAATTGTGGGTACTTACTGGTACTGTTTTCAAAATCGGAATATAATTTTTAATGCCATTTCACGATGTACACTCTTGGACATATCATTTTACTAGCGTATTTTTATTATTTTAACCGTTTTCATATCTCTGAAATTTTCCAAAGTGTATATTTGCAAACAAACAAACGGTCTTATTATACAATTATGTTAATTAAAGTTTGGAAACTATCGTGAGTCGAAATATTCATTATAAATATAAACGGCTACACCGCGAATCCAAAGCGTAAACTCCCGAAAGAAGGACATCCTAATTGTCCGAAACCTGGTCGGAGTTATTCCGACACAATCATAACGTGAGTGTAGCCGTTTATATTTATAATGAATTATGTTAATATTATTAATGGAGAAAGCCTTGGAAATGGGCCAAAGTCAAGTCCAATATTAGCGACATATTTATGAACTTCGACTGCTACCTGCTACTCAAAGCACCCGAACTTACCTGCGCGCTGTGGAACTTCCAATTAATTACGGCTTACTAACTAAATATTTATTGCTTTATGCGATAAGACCGCCGATTGTATTACCCTAGTTAAGGTTAATCTTTTTTTCATGTTATTATGTTTGTGGTATGCAGTAAAGTGTAATTCTATTGTATTGTATTGTATTTATTTAGTATGATATCTTTGAACAGTTGCAAAGGCAATGGGTGTAACTAATATGAAAAGATTGTATTTAATGTTTTAAGTAAAATATATAAATAACCTCTTAACAATATTTAGGTACCTACTTAATACATAGTACCTACCTAAGTATTTTTAATATAAAAACGTAGCTGCTTGGTATATCACATTTTAAAAGCGAATAAATACGATTCAGAACTTTCAGCATTTAGTTTATAAAACGAGAATTGAAGTACTTTTTCTACAATGAAAGCTGATTTTTTTCAGACCAAAAATATGATTATGTTGTTTTATAAATATGAATGAATTATGAATGAAGCTGTGATTGGTGCATTTAATGACTGTAATGATATGTACGTGGATTATATTATTGTAATTAATAAAGATTGATATACATACATATAAGTATAGAGATAAAGAAATATACATAAATACAGGCCTACACCACTTGGGCGTAGGTATACATAATAGATCAGTGAGCAGAAAAATAAGCTTTCGTTAACTTTGTTACAGATGAAGGAACTAATTTGGACATGCTTACAGATATTGATACGGACTCCAATTGCGAATACCTCACTCACGGAACATTAGCGTGGTTTGTCTAATCCTTACATTTGTGGAAAAAATCGAGACTATGGTATTCAAAATTTCTGGTTCCCTAGAAACAGGAAATCCTAGTTATCCATTTTTATTATTAATATTGGTTCATTCAGTAAATAAAAAAAAATACTGAATGCCTAAGCAGACCAACAATATCACGTTGTACTATGTATAAATACAGTAAGTATCCTTTTTTACACTGATCAATTCTTTGATCACAATGAATCAGCCTGCTTATTAGTTTTTATTTTCAAGACCAAAAGGTCTTAAAGGGTCACAAAACTATAATTAATTAAATTAAAAATTTAAAAGTCCCCACCACATTTTGATAAAACTATGTATGTTTTGATGTCTAAGAACCACCGCTAGAAAACCTGTTTTCGAATAAAAAAACCGCATGCAAATTGGTTCACCCGTTTTAATAACTATGGTGCCACAGACAGACACGCATAGTGATCAAACTTATAAAACCTCTCCAATTTGCGTCAGGGGTTAAAAAAATATAAAAAATTACAACGAAAATAATAATCAATGCTTTTTATACGCAGCCAATGGAATAAACCAATTTTCGTATGACGTGACTTGATTTCTCTTAACATAACTTAGTACCTTCATCGCATAGCCAATTTAGAGGGTAAATTGACTACGAAATCTGTTGAAGACATGTTTTTCAAATTTGTTTTTTTTTATTGATAATGGCTGACGCAGATGATTTTAGCGATATAAATAGAACCATGTCACACAATAGTGACAGACAGAAATGACGGATAAATGTATTTTGCATATTGTGTCATTTTCGAGTACCATGCTTATATATATAACTGAAATAACCTTTTTTAATATAAGACTTTTCTAAAAAGACCGACGTCGACTGATTGAGAAAGAGAGCTCGTTGAACTTTACATCGATAAGCTTAAAGGAAAATGCTAAAGCGAAAGCTGTCTTTTGTATGATATATTGGGAAATAATGTATTATGTGCCTGCTTTTTTCCGTGTAAGAGACCACAGCAGGACCACAGCCCTTGTTGTTCCTGATTTTCTTAGATAGAAGGAAAACTGGTTAAGGGTATTTTTTTGCCCATTGATCATATACTAGATCCTGACTCCTAACTTTCCCTATAGGTATCTAAGGAACCAGGATTACGAGAACCAGAATCCCAAAACAAACCCACACACTTGCGCTTTATTCTGTACTTCTTTGTACAGTTCTAATTGTCTCAAGGTAACGGGCGCAGTGCAGTGCCGCGCAGTATTTTGCGAAACAAAGTTCTTCTTCAATTCACAAATTAGTTTCGATTCGGGCAACTCTCATTCAACAACATTCAAATTTAGCGGAATTGGCCTTCTGGATGGTGCTGTAACTGTTATATTGCTTACTTTGGTATATTGCTTACCATATCAGGTGAACGATCTGTTTGTTTCGTCATTCAGTTACATAAAAAACACACTTGCATACAAACTTTCGCAGTTAATATAAGTGTGTTAATATAAAACGAAAATCGCTCATCCGCGTCTGTGGGTTTATTCGTTAAGTATTTTTAAACTGCTTGATTGGATTTTTCAAGGTTTAAGCATAGAATACGTAATAGTACTACAATTTAAGTGTAATGTTAACCCGTACTATCGGTGCTAAGCCGGGACGGGCCCTAGTCATACAATCATTATTAGAATAAATATTTTTTTGTTGAAATATATGTTATTCAAGAGAAGCTTTTAATGAATTTGTAATCGGAACCGCAAGTAGATTAAAATGAGCCCAAACAGTAGTAGTGTACGATTTTCCGTCTAGGAGTTCGATTGCCCACTTTCCGTCTCCATTATCAGATCTGCTGGCTGTCACCGCAGTATTGCATTGTCATCGGACTTCGACAAGTATGCAACATTTCAACTCCGTAGGATAACAGGAAGTGGTTCTAATTCAACTTGCAAGATTCCACCCGAACAAACATATGCATACATACACTGCAAGGTAAATAAAAGCTTGTAATATTAGTCTCATTATTCATATGTATTATTCATGTATTTATGACCGGTATTTTTCAAACAATGTTCTGAAATATGTTTAAGGCTAAAAACGTGATTTGCATAACACATAACCGGAACACACGTACGGCCTTTCAGGAACATACCTTTTGACACGCAAATTAACGTTAATTTCGGCTTTTTACTATGTATGCTTTATTTTCGTCTCTAGAAATTATACGTTGGGTACGTAGAACGAGTGTGACTTAACAGCAAGTGTGGCTCAGTGGGAGCATGTGCGACTTTCGATCCGACGCACCTGAGTTTGAATTCCGCTGGCCACTGACTTCTCTTAAGGTATGTGCGGATTCGGACTCGTTTTAAAAACGTCCAGGAATAAATCACAAAAATATATTTTATGTTGAAAAATATTGTTTGTTGAAAAATATTTTTCAAAACAAGCTTTTAACAAAAACGTAATCTGAATCGCGAGCAGTTTAAAATGAGCCCAAACACTTGTAGTTTACGATTATCCTTCAAGGATCAGCTAACTGTCACCATAATATTGCTTTGTCATCGGACTTTGACAAGTATGCAAAATTTCAACTTCGTAAGATAAAAGGAAGTGGTTCTGATTCAGCTTGCAAGATTCCACCCGAACAAACATAGTTACATACATACATTGCGAGTTAAAATAAAAGCTTGTAAAATTCAAGGACATGTGACATCCACGAACCCGCACTGGGCTAGCGCGGATTATGAAAAAAAAAATCTAAATCAGTCAATAATTAACAGACTGTTAAAAATCAAAATGACTGTAACGCGCTTATTGACTCCAGGGAAATATTGTTTGGAGATTGTTTATTCTCAACGTTTTAAGACTTAGGAAATAAAACGTTATAAATATAATCAAAGTCCCACTACCGCTGTACGCTATACCTCTTTCTTTTATAAGTGAAGAGTTTGTTATGGAAAGTGTATGGTGTCTATTTAATATGTATAAGAGTCCCAGTAGCGCTCTCACAAAAGTTAAATGACTACCGAGTTCGGTACACGACCGGCAAATAACCGACGACCAACGGCCCTTCCAAGATCGTACCCTGTTTACCAAAGGCTCCCAAACATTATCCAGGACACCGGATCCAGAATACCTCTGAATATGAAGGCTCAAAGGAAGTCCTGTAAACTTTTCCTTTTACAAAGTTTTTTTAAGGTCAGCGACCGAGACAAAGATATTAGGCGTAGGCTGTAGGCGTTCTGTATGTCGAAAGTATCAAGACTTTTTAACTATTATGAAAGCCTCTGTGTAGTGGTTAGGCAGGTTGGCTCAAATCTCATGCATCACTGAGGTTGCGGGTTCGATTCCCACGACGTTTGTGCACAGAAAAATAGAGAAGAAAAATAAAGCCCAAGCATTTGTTTCGTGTCTGGGTATTGTGGGACCATGGTCCTCATAGTTCATAGATACAGCGAATCCTAGTTAGGGGCCAGGGTCTATCTGTATGTGATCGCTGGGCGTTATTTATTATTGTTTATTTATTTATTATTTTTCATGTCGATTCCGGTGTTTCACTGTCTATATTGTTTAGAAAAATGAAAACTGAACTATAGATCATTGAATTCTGAAGGAAACGTAACCAATGCCCCATAATATTTGATAATTTTAAGATAGCCTTTATCTTGACTGCACATGATTTTCCGATGATAATTACAAAGAGACTTAATACCCAACGATGACCTACTTTTGTTAACTATTCGAATTACCTTACACGTGCAGGATATTCGCAAATCGCTCTCCACATAGTTCCTACATTTCCTCGATAGATTGTAAGGTAACGCTTGTCGTGGGTACCTACTTCAAGTGTCTACTTCAAGTAGCTACCTTCTAATCATCTTTCGCTCCTCCACTGGTGTTTCTATTAAATTCTATTTCCGTTTTGTTAAAACTTCGTATCGATTTTTAATCATCTTGTTTATCCGTTCATCTAGTAAAAGAACAATTAATAGATTCTATTGTTGACCGACTGTTTACGTTTTTGTTCTGTTCGCAGGCCTCGTTAAATCTGCGGGCATCGGCTATCAGTTCGTCATAAACCCAAGGTTGTTCTGATTCGTCAGTCATTTTGTCTTACGTCTGGGGTATATTGAGTCTAGTGATATAGATGTATATTTTTCAATCAGTACATAGTCAGTGCTTAGGTTAAGGAACCCGATTTCAGAAGTATCTAATAAAAAAGCAAGAGATTGATATAGTGTTCCACAAAAATGTTAAGTTAAATAACGGCATCTTTTCACAGGCAGGAAAAAAAGAGTTAGGTAACTGTAAAAATATGATCTGCGTAAATTTAGAGAACAGGAAGTCCTTGCTTTTTATAAGTAGTCAAACAGAATGGAAAATTGGATAACTCATAAAAATTTTAAGTACTTTCCAATTATTTACCGGAGCTCACTTTTAAATACTTCCCAAGGATAAATGCAAAGAAAGCAAGCGTAAACCATATAAAGGCAGTAAACGAGTGCCTACTATATGAACCGTTGGGCGATTAACGAAAAGCGATCGAATAGGGTACGAATAGGGCCGTATCTAAAGAGTTGTTAGTGACGAGAAGCGAGATGGGTTTGGTGGTTAAGATCAAAAAAGTGGCATTTCCGAGGTCTCAGTTTGGAGTGAACCACTAATCTAAACGGTACTTATTATATACATACCTATATAGAAATGAAGCAAATTTTGTGTGCATGTGTTATCGTTAAAATAACATTTAATTCATTGAAAGCTTGAAATCATTCTGCATAACATGTAAAAATCTATTTTAATCCGAATCAAAATGATTCCAAGATTCACATCATTTTTTCAATAACTTAAAAACTTTGTTAGTCACAAAATTAGTAAAACAAAATTATGAATCCTAACCTCAAATGCTCAATTATTTAAAGAAACCAATTAATTTCAGTACCTACTCAGGATAATTGCAAAGCAAATAAAAGTAAATCCGAGAGCGAATGGAGCTAAAAGGCGGCACCCGTATTGACCGTTAGGCAACCGCTAACGACAAGCTCTGAACTGAAAGGGTATCAACGGGTACGGTGTTTAGCGTTTTAGGCATTGTTTTTACATCGGTAAGCTTTTTACGCAGTAATGTAAAATCTTGCATATACATAGTAACGTTAATAAATACTCAGCAAAAAGAAAAAATAACTTGCTGGGTCAGAGATTGAACCTGCGTCTTCGGAAAACCAAGATGAGACGTAAGGTGAGATAAAAAGTGCTTGAGCTTATGGCTCGGTAGCGCAGTTGGCTAAGCCGTCGTAACGCTATTGCCAAGACGCAGGTTCAATGCATAATCCTGCATTAAATATGAAATATAAGGTTAATTAGTTAGGAATGATTTAATTAAATATTTGTAATGCTACCATAAACGTGTGTAGATTAAACCAATCTGTCAGAGTCAACCCTATGTCCACTGTATAATCGCAAGCATAAAACAGGTAGTTCAAGAAGCATTTTTTTTTCTGTTTGTTTTTCATGTCATATGTTCATAGTTTATAAGTTGTTGCAAATAAACGTTTCTTTCTTTCTTTCTTTCATTTCTTTGGGAAAGGACTTATTACTGCATTCAAATACAAAATCGAAGTAGATATTGCTTATTCAACATAATTATCATTTAAGAGTTCATTCGTAGTGATGTACCTACATATTTATTAAGTGAATCACTATTAGTAAACATAAATCTGTCATCAAAGTAACATCTTCCAATGAATTTTAAAAAGTCGAGACAAACTAGTCTCGTTGCTGAAAATGAATTTTAGAAAAATCGTCTGCATTTCTAAAGTGCACAGGTATCTATGTTCATGGACTTAAGTTCGTTTTATAACAAATTTTCGTAATTGGAAGAATCTTTGCATTTAAATCTTCAGTGTTTTAATACAAAAATTAAAAAACACTTTTTCGTTAGCAATTCGTAAGTACTATATAATATACTTAGCACTTAGCTATATAGTATACTTAGCACTCAAATGCGAGGCCGTATAAATAACAATCAAAAATGTTTTTGATTACTTTTAATTAGACATATTTAATTTTGTCGGAAATATAAAATACCTGTGAACTCGTATTACTAAAGCTATACTCATTTAAATTCGACTAGTGGCAGGTTACTAATTTGTACATAATATAATATATATTTGTCTTAATACATGACAACTGAGGCTCGCGGTTTCCTTGTTTTGGAATTTATTAATTTTTGTTTTTGTTTTACATCTGACTGGGTCAGCGTTTGACCACGATCTCACCTGATGGGAAGCGACGATGTGGTCGAAGATGTAAAATATATTTACAAATCTCAACAATCCCTTGACAAATTTTGTTCTTTGAACTTAAATTCATTCTAATGATCTACTAGCCTAAAATTGTCTAGAGGTTCAATCAACGGTACGCAAATTATCGTTGAACAAACATACAAATTTTCGCAGTAGACTCAGAGACCTCGTTTAACTGAGGCAATAATATTATGCGTAGCTTCTGCATGATGACAGAGATATTTGTATTTTTTCCAAGACCATCTTAGCAAGACCTCCCCATTATATGAGAGCCTGTATTACGAAGTGGTCTGTATCTTCATGGTCACCCAACCGATTTTGATGTAACACACCCTATAATCTAAGTTGAGACTATTCTACCCTGTAAACCTCATTAAAATCCGATAACTAGTTTCCGAGTCTATAGTTAACAAATAAACAAACAAACAAACAGACGAAAATTCTAAAAACCGTGGATTCGAGTTCAGTACCCACTAAATAGTTGATCCCAATTAGTTTTTAAAAAATATCTTCAATCTACAAAATTCGCTCAGTTCCATTTTTGTAATAGTACCTATATAATATTTTGTTTAATCCTTCCTCTCCGTGCTATCTCAAGGAACGTTTCGAATTCCTCCACTGCTCCAGTTCTTACTCATTGAGGTCATCAGATAACCTTACACTTAAAACCCCTTCGCATAGTAGTACCTTTTATGACGGCTCTTTTAGCGTCGAAGCTGTTCGCCTCTGGAACTCCTTACCGGTTTCAATTAGACGTGCACCGTCTTCGAAAGCATTCAAAGAGCATTTAAAGTACATATATTTGTTTATTATGTCATTTATGTTAACACCCCCGTCTCTTACAGTTTCTTTAAGTCCTCTCCATCCAAAGGTTGTCTGGAAGAGATCGCTTTGAGCGATAAGACCGCCCATTGTAACACTTTAGTTTTTAAGTTTGTTATTGTACTTTTTGTTATCAATAAATAGTTATCTAATCTAATCTAATAAGATTGATAAAAAAGTACTAAGGAGCTACGTGGTCATTAGGTTTTATTTGTTAAGGGCCTCTACATTTAATTTATAAAAGGCACTCATAGTTATGATTATTGCAATACCACCAACAATTTGTCTACCACAGGTGCGGCGCAGCGCGCTAATAAAATTAACTTAATTGCCCCAAACTAAATATAGTTCGCACCATTCCATTGTAGCGAATCGTAAAATGAATAGGCGATAAATTGCTCAGCTTACCCTGTCCCTGGGTGTAATAAAAGGGGTTAGCAAATCAAAAAGCAAAAATAGGTTTGTGAGGTATTTCATAGGCATAAGGACTCTTAGCAGTCTCTACACTGGGCTTCTTACGTCTAAGATAAATAAAATTTAGTCATAAATAAATTTATTTTTAAAATTTAGCTTCGTGTTCTTCGTACAGTCGGCGAAGAAAAACTTGTAAAACATAATATTTTTTTATAAAAAATACTCGCCATTAGAACAAACTACTTCATAATAAATTACACGTATACGTTTTATCAAACAAAAAAACCGACTTCAATGTATCTTTGAAGTCCAAGGTCAAATTTCGATAAAATTTATATGAGGCCACTTCGTAGCTATACTGAACCCAACGCAAAAAGAATTTTCCAAATTGGACGGAGTTCAGAGGTAAAAAACAAAAAAATACAATCGAATAGAGATCCTTCTCCTTTTTTGGAGTCGGTTAAAAATAGCACTTTTTTGTTAGATCTGTCGAGGATTACTTTATTTGTACATTATTCTGCACAAAGAGCACGATTGTTTTTTACCCTGGTTCTTAGTAGGCAAACATTTTTAAGGCTTCTAATTTGTTTTCTTATATAATTATACCTATACTAATTATTTTAATATTATTATTATTTATTATTATAATCTTTTGACAGCAATACTTTGGAAAACACAGCGATTGATGAGATTGATTGATGACAGTTAGAAAGAAAGAAAGAAAGAAGAATGAAAAACCATTTATTCGGCACACAAAAATGTCAAACAAAAAAATAAGAAATAAAACTACAGTTGACGAAGTAATGGACATTACAAAATACGGTATCTTCTATTTAGTGACCAATCAATGACCATGACTTACAAAACATCAATGCAAATATGATGCTTCTATACTTTCTCTGTCTTAACGATATAATTATCCTCGAACACCCAGTTATGTAAATATATATGAATGTAGAAGCCATGAAAATCTGGATGATGTCATCAAGTCCAACAAAGGGTTACCAAAGTCCTCTCTAGTCGCATGTTGCTAAACGGTATGCTTTAACGCCCAGTAATGTAAATTTATGGCAGTGATTACTGTCGTCTTTATGGGCAATGAATCGTGAATAACAATGTGGCTCCTCTTACACTGCACTAAATGCCCGAGATCAGACTGAACATAAAATAACATGCAAGAGTTATTTTGACAAGATATCCGTAAGATAAGTAAGATAAATATATTTTTTTTAATACCCATAGAACATTTAAAAGTCGTAAAACAAATTTGTCAATTTTAATGATATCTAAGAGCTTTTTGGTACTATTTAAAAAACGCGCTCAGCCTCGCGTCTGCTCGCTTTGTCCAGCGACCTTCTAAGATTTGCTTCACACTTCTTACAGTACAAATAATAGATAAAAAGTTCTGTATTTATGTATGCATAGGCATATTTATTTATTATTTATTTTATATAACATTTTAAAGCAAAAAGACGCGACAGTGCGTTAAGGATTACATTAAATTTACCGACGAAATAATAATATGGCTTTAAAGTAATTCAAATTACTACAAATTATATATTAATACAAATTACTGTACTTCAGCCATGGTAATCCAAAATGCTGAACCGAGCTGAGTAAAGAAATTGGTGAAGGGTGACAGCAATATAAATAAATTCATGCATTATACATATTTAACGCCTCCGAACCCCACGATACATCAACACGTTAAAGATTTCAAGGTCGTTGCCCTTGGCTGTCTGAAAACTCACACCCACGTAATATGACATGACTGATCTCGCGAAATATTTTATTTTCACACGTGTATGTGTTTGCAGGCGTTGTCACAACAATTATATTTATTTTAGTAATTATTTACATTGGTTGAGCGCTAAAATATATAGTTGGATTTAATACAAGAGGTAATCAAGATGCGTGCGTCAAATTTCATATTTATTAATCATATTCCCTTTCCTAACTATTTATATCTGAAACACGAGTATAATAATGTATATTTTGTAAAAAGGTTTTCTGATGTGCTTATTAAAGAAATACCTATATATAAAAATTGTAGTCCATCAATATGTTATATTTCGAATAAAATTAAGGGTTTCAAATGATTTTGTAAATTATAAGCCACGTGCATGAAATGTATGGTTATAATTATTATGATTTTTCTTTATTTTCTACGAATCCTTCGATAATAGATTTATGTATGAAAGAAGGCCTGATGAGAGTCAACGTTATGAATTACACATAGTCACTCGAAGAAAGACTACAAAGGCGAACTCAAAATTCTGTTCAAGCATGGTTGTTGCATCATCATCATCATCATCAGCCGGAAGACGTCCACTGCTGAACATAGGCCTCCCCCATAGATCGCTACAACGAGCGGTTGCTCGCTGTATGCATCCAGCGGCTCCCCGCGACTTTTACCAGGTCGTCGGTCCACCTTGTGGGGGGCCGTCCTACGCTCCGCCTTCCGGTCCGTGGTCGCCACTCGAGAACCTTTTTGCCCCAACGGTTATCGGTTCTACGAGCTATATGGCAGGCCCATTGCCACTTCAACTTGCTAATTTTGAGAGCTATGTCGGTTGTTGCATGCTTCAATTGAATTTGGAAACATCATTATTTCATTTTCGAGTAACGACATCAAAAGCTTTATATATTACTAAAACTATTCTGAAAACTCGCTTATTTAATTCCAGTAGGTAGAGGTACACATAATAATATACCTAATGTATAGAGAGTACTCCGTGTCGAGCGCTTATAAACAACACACGTTGATATGTAACCGAATGGCACGTGCAAACCATTGAGTCCCGCATCATTTATAGAATTACCCTCACCATCTGCCTAAATATTTTCTTATGAAGCGGAGTTGGCAGGTGTTGGAGTCTCATTCCGTATATACCAGTTCTCATCCACAATAGCTTTATCATAGTAATTTCCATACCTCTAATATATGTATAACTTGTCCTCGCTTTATAGGGGGCAGTCTTGATGAAAAACCACTTGAGAAAACCCCTTTGAGTGATTGTTTTTTGTTTTCCTTTCTATGTAAATAGGATTGTAAACTTGCCAAGTCTTCGCCAGACACGTGGTATGAATGTCAGACATCCGTTGTGGAGTTTATCGCAGTCTGCATCCGCGCGAGTGTTCTAAACTTTTGACGCAAATTGCCTGAATTTGTAGCACTTACGTCGTTCCAGCGCCGCGTACGAGCAAGGTCTAGGCAAACGGTGCAACTTCACCTGAGTTGCTAATTTTATAGTAGTTTCTTGAGATTTAATGTCTCGCCTTTTCCGCAAAACGTTATGCATAATTAGTTATAAATAAATAAATAAACAACGCCCAACAATCACATACATAGATGCTGACCCCTAACTAGGATTCCCTGTATCTAAGGAACCAAGAACTATGAGGACCATGGTCCCACAACACCCAGATATGAAACAAATACTTGCGCTTTTTTTTTCTGTGCACAAACATTTGTCCCGTAGCGGGAATCGAACCCGCAACCTCAGTGGTGTATGAGATTTGAGCCAACCAACCAAGTTGATTTGTTATGCTTTTCAAAACCTACCATAGTCTAAGAAATAAATAGACGAGGCATTTTTCATGTGATTTGGTAACTGCTTGTTACCATAAATCTAGAGAATAGGTAGAGAGATACCTGATAATAGGTAAGTAAGTGCTTCGTCTTTTTATAAAAGCTGCTATTTTAATGGCGACCTGAATTGTAAAGCGAATTCCTAAGATTTAAAAAGAGCCCTTTCATAACAAGACGTCGACTTACATGTTTCTCGAAAATGAACACTATATTTTCCAAACTTCCTTGGGCTACAAACTTATGGACACAGTTCACATTAAAACTTTATCTCAGTTAGTTAACGAACCCTTTATTTTGACTAGAAATTCAAGAGATGCGCCGTTTGCTTGGATACAAATATTGTAGTACCCAAACAAACCAACAACATTTGTTTACGAAGTTTGAAGCGTCTCACTTCGTGATTCTACAACGCCTCTTATTTATCATGCTGGTAGTTGATAGACTTTAGTAATATTGTTTAGCATCTTTTAAAAATTTAGAAGAGCTTGCTCTGCTTAGTTGTGCTCCGTGGCGTTTTTAACTTCAAATTTGAAAATGACATGCCTAGACCTTGAACCTATAGGTACAAAACCAAAGAAAATAAGGTATTACCTAATCAATTCGTTTTAATTATTTCAAATAGGTGAAAGGTAAAATGGCTATACTTTCCTTTTGGTACCTGATTTGGTACCTGGTACCATAGCCTGAAATAGAAGGAGACTATCTCTCAAGATGTTTTCGCAATTATAATATATCTGCATGACCTAGGCATTTTATTTCGTAGTGAAGCTTTAGTTTTTGAACTTTAATATTTATTTTTTATTTTCTTTTTTAGTATTTAGGTATAGCCTAATACTAAGAGACTGGTTGTCTATACTATTATAACACATTTTTTTTAAATAATTAATAGACAAACAAGCAGACGACCCGCCTGGATGGTAAGCGGTTACCGTCGCCTATGGACACCTGCAAAACTCGAGGCATTACTGGTGTGTTGCCTATCTTTAAGGACCCTTTTCACCCTTCTTTTAAAGTGCCCCATGTTATAGCTCCGCGGGAAAACCTCGGCTGGTAGTCCATTCCATATCCTGCAAGTGTGCGGCAAGAAAGATCTGGTGAATCTGAGAGTATGCGATTTCCATAGATCTATAATATGTGGATGGGCTTTCGCACGATGTCGGGAAGTGCGGTGATAAAATTGTGATGGTGGTACGAGATTAAATAGTTCCTCAGAACATTCCCCATTATAGACTTTATAGAACACACTGAGTGCGCTGATGTCTCGACGTTGGCTCAGTGGTTCCAAATCTTTTGTGAGCTTGGGATCGCCGACTAGTCTAATGGCTCGCCTTTGTAGGGAGTCAAGTGGTTGAAGCTGGTACTTTGGTGCACCGTTCCAGAGATGGGAGCAGTACTCCATATGGGGCCGAACCTGCGCTTTATAAAGCGTTAGGCATTGACCCGGCGTGAAGTACCGCTTCGCTCTGTTAAGTACACCCAATTTCTTAGAAGTGAGACCAGCTTTACTCTCCAAATGACTCCTAAACTGGACCTCATTAGATATGTCGACGCCAAGGATCCCGATACTGTCCGAGATGGTTAGAGAAACGCCTTGGAAGCCATGGAAAATGGGGTTTGTTTAGTGGTAAATGTATATATAGACTTTTGTCTTAGTGGGGTTGAATTGGACCAGGTTAAGTCGTCCCCACTCCGAGACTTGTTTTAAGGAGCACTCTATGTCAGACATAAGTCCTTTTCTGCTCTCCTCCACTTCAGATTGAGGGAAATTTGTGCGGCCTGCGAAATTGGCGTCACCAGTGCTGTCATCCGCATAACAATGAATATTACTAATTTGCAACATGTCATTGATATGCAGTATGAATAGAGTCGGTGATACATCATGATATTGAAGATTATTTTGAAAAACCAACTGGGGTCGACTATTTAGAGGGCACTGAACACACATTTACGATTTTTTGAATTTTCGTCTGTTTGTTTGTGTGTTTGTTATCTATAGACTCAAAAATCATCGAACGGATCCTAATGCGGTTTGATAGCGTAAATCTTAACTTAAAATCTGGTGTAGGTATGTTTTATTGCGCTGTGACAACGCAATGCTGAGACATCTTTACATAAGCCTCGGAAGTTATGCAGGGAAAGCGAAATTTCACATTTTTTGCTTCCGTAACTGTTCGTTAATTTTGAGTACGCGAACGAAGTCGCTGGCAACAGCTAGTCATTTTGTAAAAAATACTGTTTCCGCGATGAGACGCAATTGCGCGGTGACAGCTTGCAGCGGTTCTCGGACACGCCGAAACACGAAACTCCTTTGCCAAAATTCCTCACTCATGTATTGTAAAATTGATTAATGTATGAAGATATGTATCACGCAAGTAGATAAGTTAACACATCTGCCTACTTCTAGTCCCTCCGTTATCATTTTTTTTTATGATTAAGTGGGCTCACTTTTGACAACAACTCACCTGATGGTAAGCGTAGTTGTGGTCTAAGGTGGATCACCATTTGTCCATGAGGTGCGTATTCACTCTTGTCTTAAAGAGACCTAGGTTGTATTTGGAAGGAAATAAGTATTCTGGTAGAGAATTATCAATGAATGATACATCATTAATTACATCCCTTCTGATGGGAGACCGGCCTTCTCTCAGAGAGAGAGTGAGTAATTAACATTATTCACCACGCAGGCCTAGTGCGGGTTGGCGGATATCAATGTCACATAAAATAATATGTCCTTAATAAGAATCCAGAATTATGTTTTGGATTCTTGGAGATGCCGGTTTCCTCACGATGTTTTCGTACACCATTTTAAAGCTAGTTTGCGGGACAGTACCAAAATATCTCTTCATCGTCTTTTTCCAGGACCTCAAGTAACTACATACCAAATTTAATCCAAATCCGTTAAGTTTTTGCGTGATTGTGTAACAAAAACCATCCATCTATCTATCCATCCTCAAAGCTTTCGCATTTATAGTAGGTATTAGTAGAAAGATAAGTAGAATAGTAGGATAGGAACGAATTGTTACAATAGCTTCATTTATATTTAACTTTTTTATATTTATATAACTGGGTATTGAGACGAGCAAGTCAGGTGCCTGATGGAAAGCGCCAAGCCTGGCCATAACAATTGCAGTGCCACCCAGAACTTTTAATACCGAAAAAATTACTGCGTTACGCTCATCACCCCGATACATTAGACATTAAGTCTCATATGCCCAGTAATTTCACTGGTTACAATGCCCTCAAACCAGAACACAGGAATGCTTGCACACTATTGCTTGGCGGCAGAATAACAGGCAAAGCGGGTTAGTGGTACCTACCCAGGCGGCCTCCCGCATACGAGAGACCTACCACGAGTAAAATTACTTCATAATGTAATTCATTGCAATATGAAGTAATTTTACTCGGTGTGTCGGAAGTGGTTTGTTCACAAACCACTTAATAAATAAGGCAGATGTGTCACCAAATCCTCAATTAGGGTCGATTAATTGTACACCAATTCATTTCCGGGTGTGAAGGGTGGATTGCCTTCATATAAGAAGCAATTAATCATCCGAAAGTACACAAATCGACAACAAAAGCGTTTATGGAACTTTCCACTCAGCAAATTACTCATTACCAGGTCAAAATATAGAAAACCAGTGGTTTCCTGCGAGTTCGTCCGCGTAGAATTAGAATTATAGTAGTTTCCTTAAAAAATCTCCGGCCCTCCAACCATTTGAGCAACAGATTGAATTCATTATCATTTCATTATTAGCCCATCACGTTCCCACTGCTGGGACACGGGCCTCCTCTCATAGAGAGAGTATGGGCCATAATCCACCACGCTGGCCCAGTGCGGGTTGGTGGATGTCACATGTCCTTGAATTTTTGTGAATTATTCTTGGACATGCCGGTTTCCTCACGATGTTTTCCTTCACCGTTTTAGAGCAAATGTTAAATCCGCACATAACTTAAGAAAGTCAGTGGTGCGAGGCCTGCGGGATTCGAACTGGGGTACGTTGGATTGAAAGTCGCACGTTCTCCCAGGTACATAGGCGAACTTAATGCTAGTGAGCATTATCTTCCAGTCAACCTCGGTGTACTGTGGAGATTTTATAGGGTAGTGCAAACAAAATATAAAGTAATAGTGAAAAAATTATAAGGCCATACAAAAATAATAACAAAATATTCATACAAATTTATTTTATTTTTTATTTATTATATATATATATATATATATATATATATATATATACATGATATATACATACATAGGAAGGTACATATACATAGGAAGGTATATATATATATATATATATGATCTTAGAAGCAGTACATTCCCGATAGCTATTAGGTTAATTTATTTATAACTAGAGAAGGTATCTTAGACATATACTTATAATATGTAATTAAGATTAAATCGATAATCATTCATTCAGGTAATCCAAAAGGTATTACCCGCTAATCATTAGTAATATCATTTCCTACGTCAATTACACCTCGCTTAGTTTCATTGATTAATTTATATGTCAATTTTGCTTTAGCTATGGGCCTTTTTTGAAAATAATTCAATTGACAACCTTTCATTATTACTAAAGTACTTACTCTCGAAACCAGTTCGAGGTTTTTGCATGCTGAATAAAAGAAAAAAGACCTGAATTTTCCATTTACCGATTTGAGAGATATTTTGAAAAAACATAATCACGAAAGTGTGAGAAGTTTGGCTGAATATCAACTATTTAACCTGGGCCAGTAAAACAGACCTACCCGGACGGCTTTGGTGTGTAAACACCTAACCTACTTTAGGACCGCCGACATAGCATTAAGTATTAGCAATAACATAGAGTAGTCATCATGTAACCTTAAGACAATACAGACGTATACTGACTACCGGCCTTTCACTGGTCACCATCATCATCATCATCACCTCCACCTACTCCATATGGCGACCCGTCCACAACTAGCATCCCAAAACGGCTTCTCGCTTACGAGACACGTACCACAAGTAATATTAATAAGAGTTAAACAATGTTAACATGTTTTCTCACTGTTCATCTAACTTGAAACGAATATTTTAGAAAGGGACAAAACGTTAAACAATTAATAAGGTTTAAATAAGGGCCAATAAGCTCAAAGTAGATTCTTACTCTGAGCCAATCAGTTAAAACCGTAATTAAAAAAGAGGCATACCACTTTATTCTGCCAAAAACACGTGTTTCCCCACTTTTCATCTACTTCCGAAATTAAATACTTTTAAAAAGGGGGTAAAAGTTTGAAATGTGTAGAGCGAGTGTGGCTCAGCGGGAACTCATGCGCCTTTCGATCAGACGCAACTGGGTTCGAATCCCGACTCGGCCCTGCACCAATGACTTATAGTTAAGTGCACGCTCGCTCTAAAACGGTGAAGGAAAACATAGTGATGAATCCGCTTACGCGCTTTGGAGTGGTAGGCTCTGGCCGTGGTTGTAATACCACCCACCGAACAAAGCCAAGCGACCTAGTCGTATTCCGGGATGATGTTCGGTGAACCATGGGGAGACGGGTCTGAGCAGCCGCCCAACTGCCGCCTCTCTCTAGATCTATGTGCTCCATCTTAGGCCACATCATCGCATCACATCAGGCGAGATAGTGGCCAAACTTAGATCTATTAAGTGTAAAAGAAAAAATGTTGTCAATGAGTATTTAAATTACGCTAAAGAAAAGATAACAATATCTGAGGAGACACAGAGGCGCTCGCGTAGTTCAAAATAAAGTGGTCGGCCACCCAGATAACAATTTTATCAAAATATTCATTAACAGCTTAAATTATTGTAAATCAGTCAAATTATATATCTCCATGTAACAGGTTTTTACGTTTATAAGTTATTTAGGTAGATTACTTCTTTTGAATTTAAAGATAAGTCTAAGTTTATAAAAAACATTGTTACTTACGTTTTAGTCCAGTTTTGTGTTTGAAGAAACACGATGTATTGCGCTTGGCTCCTTGTGTTGGCAAGTACGTGTTGTGTATTTCTATTTCTCAAATCTAAGATATAATAAATGAAGTTTGCATAAGGTAACGAGATAGCAAAATTACTGGGCCTAATATTTTATAATTAGGCTTGCATAATATGTCTATACCTATTATGTATATATTAAGTTTATGTGGTTTAATATTTCCTATAACACACTTTACTGCACCGCTACCATTTTTTCTTGCACGTCCTGGATGACTGGTAGAAAATGCTATCTAGCATTAAGTCCTCCATGTACAAACTGTTTTGTGCTAAAGTATAAATAAATAAATAAATAATAATATGAGACTTAATATCATGCAGTGCTACTCAGTAGGTACTTAACATGGTTTTAAAAGTTATGGGTGGCACTGCGAGTGCATTTGTTATGGGCAAGCGTGGCGCTTACCGTTGGGCTACTAGCTCGTCACATTGCTTAAATGCTTAAAAAATAAAAATAGCTACCTAAAACAATACATAAACGATTTTTTAAGTAGATAAGTGATTTTTAAGTTAAGTAGGTGTACCTAGGTACCTATGTTAAGTAAATAAAACCCCTCTAATTATAAGCGGTCATTTACAACACCAGAAGCTTAGGTGTATCAATCAATCAATAAAATAATTTATTTCAGAATTAATATCCATATATGGTTAGTAAAGAACTTAACTATGTTAGTAGGTAACTTGTGCAACATATCATTAACTAGCGGCCCGTCCCGGCTTCGCACGGGTATTGAGCAAAAATTTCTAAATAATTCAAAATTCTAGCGGCGGCAATTCAATTAAATTTTTAAAACAAATACACTAATTGTGGCATAACTATAATAATTAGACATATGCTGACGCGACACTTTTTGTAAATAATGATGTGTTCTGCAAAGTCGTAGTACATTATTTTATTCTTTCATCAATAGTTTTCGCAGCGCACGCGATGTAAAGAATATTTTAGGTATTTTTTTTACACCTTGGGCATCCTCGCTCTAAAACGGTAAAAGAAAACATCGTGATAAAAGTCGCTTACGCGCTTTGGAGTGGTAGGCTCTGGCCGTGGTTGTAATACCAACCACCGAACAAAGCCATGCGCCATGCGACTCTTTGTGACTCAACGGATTTGAGTGAAATTCGGGATGGAGATAGCTAATATCCTGGGATAAAAACTTAACACATAGGCTATACTGTTTGTTCCGTGGAAACCACGGGTGAAACGGCGGGCCTGCTTGTTTATTACATAAGTGTGAAGTTTCTAACAACATTATTCATGTTTCAGCCTTGGCCTGTAGCGCCGATGCGAGCCGCATAGTGGGTGGTTCACCTACCACCATCGACCAGTACCCGAGCATCGTACAGATGGAGCGGTTTGTCAGCCAAATCTGGTCCCAGAGCTGCGGCGCCAACATCATTAACAACAGATATGTGCTCACGGCTGCCCACTGCTTCGATTTCAGGTATTCTATTTACATAAAGCACCTACTCGAAGCGAAGGAAGTTAACCAAGGCAGACATTTCTTGGTTTACTCTTTTCGTGAGCTTATACTAGCTAGCTAGCTTTTTTTTTCACCCAGCTATCACATACATAGATCCTGGCCCCTAACTAGGATTACCTGTATCTAGGGAACCAGAAACTACAAGGACCATGGTCCCACAACACCCAGGCACGAAACAAATACTTTCGTTTTTTTTTCTGAGTACAAAAATTTGTCCCGTCGCGGGAATCGAACCCGCAACCTCAGGGGTGCATGAGATTTGAGCCAACCTGCCCAACCACTACACTACAGTGGCTGTCGAATGCGTCCGTAAAGAATGTATGCTGCTTACGCATACTTGAATTGATTTGTGGGTCAATAAAAAAAAACAATATTTTTTGCCCTAATGTATAGGTACAGGATACATTTTCGCAGCGTACGCCCTTCGCGTTTCGCCTTTTAAACTGGAACACAGCAATGCTAATAATGCAGTAACATTGTAAAAATATATGTCATATTTTTTTACAGCGCTGCTATTGAAGCGCGTCGCCGCATCCGCGCTGGCAGCACCTACCGCAACATTGGAGGCGTCATCTACGCCTTTTCTCGCATCATCATGCACCCTGACTGGGGTACCTTCGCTATGGACGGAGATATCGCCCTGGCGCAAACAGCTACAACCATATTGTACACTAACGTCATCCAGCCTATTGCCATCCCGTTGCAAGGGTTTGAACTACCCGACAACATGCCAGTCGAGCACGCTGGATGGGGAATCACTGAAGTATGTATTTATATTAATATTCACTAGCTTTTCCCCGCGACTTCGTTCACGTGGACGACAGGGAAGCCCATAGTCGTATATATTCCAAGAACATTTGAACAAGACTTCACTAGTATATGAGAGTGTGTACTACTACGTAGTAGGTAATATTTAGTTTTCTTTGGTACTACTACGGAGGGATCCAGCTCTATATTTGTAGTCACGCTACCGATTTTGTTTTAACATGCCCTATAGGTAATCTAAGTTAGAACTAATGCTACTAAGCACTGAAAAACACATTGAAATCCGTGACAAAACAAACAACGTCAGTACCTTCTAAATAGTCAATCCTAGTTGGTTTTTCAAAAATATCTTCAATGTACAGAACAGCCCCCTAACCCATATGTCTCTCAAGCGCTAATCGTATATCGTGTTGAGTTCAAATTAGGGTATAGCTTCACTGCAACTATTGAGATACGATCTAATTATTGTCGATACCGGCAAGAAATCGAATTAATCTTATTCATTTACACCAAAATACGACAACAACAAGTCGAGATAAACTTTCATAGGACAATATATGGCATCATAAGACATTGTCGCAGTGAATCTACACCTTAATCTGAGTTCAACACGATATACGATTGGCGCTTGAGGGAGATATGGGTGCAGGGGCTAGCTCAGTTCCATTTTTATAATAATGTAGAAAATAAATAGACATAGTATAGATTACATAATAATAATAGACTCTTTACTCTTGATATAGAATGCATTAGCGCATGCTTGGGATATTAAATAATAGAAAGAAGAAAATTTATATTGCTCGGGCAGGGATCGAACCGATGCGATGCGTCTTTGGAATACCGGCCCGATCCTTTAATCACTGGGCTACCGAGCCAACTTGCTCGAGTAACCAAATTTCTTCCACCCTTTTTGTCTCGTCTTTCGGGGACGATGTTACATCATCTGTCTGATTTTTTTATGGAACTGTGTGAAGAAACGAGCATGTCATTGGCCTGTTGGTAATCGCCATGCCTGCCCATAGCAATTGCAGTGCCACTTAGAAATTTTTATTACCAACTGCGTAGCACTACATTGCGCTCATCACACTAAGACATCAGATATAAAGCCTCATATGCCCAGTAATTTCGCTGGCTACAATACCCTAAACGTTGATCAAATTTAATAAGTGCTGCGTTGTCGTTAGAACATGTTGCTAATTGAAATATTAAACAAGATCGGTTCCATGAAGCTGCTAATTTTAACCCATAGGTACTTGAAATGGGGGTGCTTTCAACCGCTTCACGTAAATACAACTCTAGAGTTGTAGTGACTTTCTTAGGAGAGAAGCCGTAGAGTAACCTAATTTGTCTCACAATGTTATTCTTTACTGTTTTAGATCGAATGTTGTGTAGATTTAGCTCATAACTTGAGTATTGACCATGCACCAAATATATGAATTAACGGTTCAAGTACCCTTTCGTATACTAACTTGACCATTTTTTTTTCAGTCAGGAGGTGACGCGCCTCCCGTCCTCTTGGATGTGACCATCTACACCATCAACCGCGAGCTCTGCGCCTATCGCTACTTGCACCGGCCATCGCGGCCTGGCTATGTCACTGAGAACATGATTTGCGCTGGCATCCTCGACGTGGGAGGCAAGGACGCCTGCCAGGGTGACTCCGGCGGCCCTCTCTACTATCGCAACATCCTGCTCGGCATCGTCTCCTGGGGAGAACTGTGCGCCGAGGCTTACTACCCTGGAGTCAGCGCGAGAGTATCTTCCTACACAGACTGGATAATCCGAAACGCTATTTAAAATATTATATTTTACAAGAGAATTTACAGTATTGTTTTACTCTGTACGTTTTGGCGGGATGATCAAGGTACCTTATACATATAGTGTTACCGATTTGATTTTATTAAAAAAAACTAAACAAAAGACGAATCAAACAATAAGGCTGATGATGATGAGACAAATCAATAATGAACCAAAATTAATTTAGTTCTTTAGATAGATAGATAGATAAACACAAGTTCTTTAATAAAAAATAAACAAAATTTCTTATTCCTTGACATTATTTTCAAGTTACTTTCGAGTGTACTTGGCATTTCTTAATTTCTCTTTATAATTTCTTTTATTCCTTAAAGATTTATGTTGGCCATAACCTTCCCAGATTTTAAGCGACGATGTAGACAAAGATGGGGCACATAGACTTAAGAACACTGCAGTTGATGGACTGCTCCGGCTCGTCTCCCTGATTTCACTAAACATTATCCCGAATCACGACTAGCTCGCTAAACTATGGCTTTAGAGCTTTCAGGTATTTTACAAATTACCCTATGTAGGAGTTCCGAGTCGACCCCGCAACGCCCTGTTATAAAAGCCGATCTGTCTAACCACTCCACCACGACAGTCAAACTCACAGAACACTCACAGTTCGCAAACATAGTTACCTTTTACTATGTACATGTAGGTAGTACTATGTTGAGTGCCGTCTATCTCAAATGGTTTGAATTAAAGGTACTTAAGCCTAGGCATTATGAAACGTAGGAGTTATGGTCTCAGGGTGACGAGCTCAGTGAGGTGCCGCATCAGATAAAATGGCTGTCTACTCTAAGAGTGCCGCACAAGAGTTTGCAAAACAAAGTTCTATGTGGTGCTGTAACATGTATAGGTAGGTGTGTTGCTAACCAGCAGGGGAACGACCTGCTGGTTTCGTCACTTAGACGAATAAAAAACCTGGTATCGTGAGATACCCTGCCCACAGCATATAATGTTTTAATTATGCAGAATTCAATTTCAAAGAGCGAAAGGCTTGTATAGCGTATACTTGCTTATATATAAATTCGTTCTTGGACGCTATTTAGGTACACTTACTTAAACTCTTGCTAGGCATTCAGAGATTTTCCTAACCTTTTTCATATAATGGAGGCTTCGAATGTGGGTGGTACCAACTATTAAGTATTCTGTGGTGGAACAGAGTATCAAATGAAACACAAAAATATTTGTTTTAATTTATTTTAACACTAAAACTACAAGAGTATGTACAGATTGTTCATAATATTTATTATCATACCTATTTCTAAAAATGTTTATAATTATTTACCTACCTTATTAAATTTTACTTACAGTATGGTCATAGTTCATTTTAGCTTTGGTTCTTCATAATCTGCCTATACCTAAGATAATAAATTATATCTACAAATGCTTTGCCATAAAATACTTATTTATATTGTGACTGATTTATTTTTATAAATATTTGGAAAAATCAACTGATAATTGATCATCAACGATAAAATCAATCTCATTATTGTATTCCTTTTGATACCAAATTGACCCAGACACAACGGAGTCCCAGATCTTAAAACATCATCTCGTCGAGTCGAAATGTTCATTCTCACCCCACAGTGTCATAGAATACCTTTCAAATATTGTAACTACACACACACACACCCTCACACACACACGCACACACCCTCTCACCCTCAAATACATGCTACTGCTGTTTTTGTAATGTGTTTAATGCAAATGAATTCATTTATTTATGTTGGTACCCGCATGATTAAATATCGACGAACATCATTATAACCAAGAGGTATACTGAAAATCAGCCTATCGTGAGCTGTTGTGAGGCTTACGCAGCTCAGTGCTGAGCCTACCCCTATAGCTGCTGTTTTTGTGCTTATAAATATTCTATGTATACAGTTTGGCAATAAATAATTTATTTGTTTCTTTCATAGTGTAGTGCAGTATGGTGTTGATCAAGATTTTGTGATTGAAAGTTCTGGGTTGCAATGCATCTGTTACAATCACGCGTACAACCTCGCTAGTCTCGTTATTTCATTAAAAATGGTAACTATCGTGGATAGATACATGATCTTATATTAAGAACAGTCTGCGCCCCGTGGTTTCAGCCGCATGGACAATCTTCCGGAACAAAAAGTGTCCTATGTCCTAATCCAGTATAGGTACTAGATGGGATGGGATACTTTACCTATTTACAGAATTTCAACAAAAACCTTTGTCTTTTTGCGTGATTGAGTCACATACATCCATCCATCCATCTTATTAATATTTAATTAATAAGATGTAAAGGGGCGTCCATTAATTACGTGAGGCGTTTAGGGGGGAGGGAGTCAAGCTGAATCTTACCCAATCTCACGTGGGGGAGAGGGGTTGTCTCTGCAAGTACCACGTAATTTTTTTCCCGCTTGAAACAGTGTAAAATTGCGAGAAAATTGGGTCGTGGGATAATAATATTAAACATGTTTCTTCGCCTCACGTAATTAATGGACGCCCCCTAATAGTTCACACTCCGAATGCGTTCTCTACCGGCCAATGAAAATGAGTCTGATTAATTGGCAAACAGTTCAACGCAGATTGGGCATGTAATATATTCGAAATTGGTAAAGTTTCATCGATATTTCTCTCTGTTATGGACAAGGTCGAGTTGCGAATAACCACATCCCCTCTCATTAAAATTTTGTCATTAATAGCAGAGTTGTTGATAATGCGGTTGGATTTACCACATAACTAAACATATATGATATAGCGACAAGATGATAGTGACATAGAAAATGAACAAGGTAAAAGTAAATAGTATTGTGTCTTATTGAATAGGCTAATCATTAATAGCACGGTTCCCTTCTTATTTGCACTATGTAGATATTACTATGATATTTTCGACTCCGTCCGCGTAGAATTCTGTTGTAGCTGTTCCCCATCAAGGAATAGTTTATTCAGGATGAAAGTATCCTTCATCATACACCAGGAACTACATACTCATCAAAACCCATTTAATTATAATGAAGTGATAACAAACACTCACACACCCCCTAACAAATACACACACAAACTTTCGCATTTATATTATTAGACATTGTTGTATAAGATACCACAAATGCGCTAGCGCATGCGACTTACACAAAACACAAGTTGAAACGCAATCTACATGCACGAGGAGGCGAGCTATTATTTATTTTATTTTTATGTACATACCCGATTAGTAACAAAATAAGAAATAAGAGTAAGCTCTAGCCATATACGACAGAGGTAGCCCAAATAGTCGTTTTTTTTGCAACACCATTTTAGCAGTGTTTAATATCATAAGTGAGCATTTTTCCCGCTTTAAAGATTTCACATGATTACCTATATAGCAGATTAGTAAAAATACAGAGTTCATAACAATAGGCAGTCCAACAAGGGTTCTCTCGTGTTCTGCATAACAATCGACCCAGAAAATTAACAATATTTACAAAAAACCCTACGCAAATTACATGCCTGTTTTTACCCTACTTAATGGAGATTCCGAAATATGGCTCTAAAATTTTAGTTAAATTAGGGGAAATGAGAGGTATGTCGTTAACGAGCCTCGACCGTATGACGTTATCTGGTTACTGAATAACACCATAATTTATGGTAAAGGGAAGTTAAAAAAAAATTTTGCGTGAGTTCAAGGTGTGAGTAAAGGGCTCAGATTTCCGCTCTAGGTCCTTCCAATAACTACAATATTTACAAATAAAAATGCCTTAATTTACAAAAATCAATAAGAATTATTATGTACAAGAAATTAGTAAGTAGTAACTTAGTTACAAGATTACAAATTAAAATAGATGGGTAGACTTATTGCTAAAAACGATCTATTCCAGACAACCTTTAGTCAGGGGTAAAACGAAAAACAGTCGTTTGTTTAGATTCATATCACCTCTCAACTTGAAAATCTACTACTATCCTATAGAGGAAGGGGGCCTAAAGTTGCATCACAAGTTAGCACGGTCAAATTATTTTATGGTTCGGCTGCACTACTCGTAGACGAGCACTTTTCCTCGTCCAACCTGCGATAGTCACTCGAACAAATTTCATCAAAATCATTTCATTTATTATAATTATTATTTATTTATTATTTCATACAAAAAAAAAACAAATTTCATCAAAATCTGTTTAGTAGGTTTAGTATGATTGAGTACAACAAACATCCATTCTTCCGTCCATCCATCCTCACTAAACTTTAGCATTTCTGATATTAGTGTGATTCCGCCGAAGAGAAATACTTTTATTACGATTGAGATTTGAGATGAATTTCCCCAACGTCACGCCTGATTCTATTAGATTTATTATAAGGATAATTTGAACTATTTAGTAGGTACGACACGAATATGAATGATGACATACAGGATTTTTTATAACTAATCGTTTACGACGTAAACGTAAACTTTACGTTAATATCATTAGTTACAAGTTTCTATGTTACCTCGACTTTGAAAGTGGCACTTCATCTGATGTTCCAATTTCTGCTTTGATTGTTTTTTTTTTACCGACCTCAAATCATAACCCTTTTTTAATCACTTCCAAAAAGATACATTCTAGTAAATGACGGAGTTAACGGACGGACAAACATATGTTTGTTACGCGATTACTCCGTGGTTTATAAACTGATATGATTTAGAAAATTCTTTCTACGTTGGGTTCAGTATAGCTTCAAGGTGGTCCCATATAAATTTCATCGACATTGAGACAGAATTGAAGTCGGCGGATTTTTGTTAAAATGAATTATTTGGCTTCAGCGTATAGCCGAGTGAAAAGGTAAAGAGAAGAATTAATTCATAAATTTGCCTTTCTCGCCAGAGCACATGTAGGAAATGTATGGACTTCGAACATCTAAGATATATTGATTTCCTTTCTTCAGATACTCTTAAATAACCCCAATGTTTGGCCAAGGGTGAAATAAATGTCCGCCATAAGCTTATGGGAACGGGGACAAATGTGTGCCATTTGAAAGAATTGTGCAGACGTCGATAGCACTCGACTTGGTCATTAATTAGCTAGGGAACTACGCTGTAGCCTATATATTAAAATTGATATATCATATACAGTCGAACCACCATACCGAGAACAGCTATAAGAAAATATATGAAAAAGTTTTGTGAATTTTCTCAAAATCTTACCATTTTATTTGATGGGAAATAGGGCCGATTAAGGCCACGTTGTCTATTTTTGTAGAATTATTTACATCTTTTCAAAAATCCAAAAAAAACCTGGATATTTTCCTTTAAAATTCCACCGATGTTTCCTAAGAACAAAACATCCTCACTGCAAGGGAAAAGGTAAATAACCTACCCTGGAAGTGCCAAAATTTTACCACACCCTGTAAATGTCAGTATATATTTTTAGCTTAAATTGACTTTCGGGAAAATACAATTTACTAAAATGTGCTATTGATGTCTCCTAATTTATGATTTCAAACATACTTATCGTTTGGCCACGAAGACCTAATGAAAATCAACTTGATTACACCAACAATTAGCTTAATATGAAATTTATAGCTGAGTGACGAGACGAACAGGTCGTGTATCTGATAGTGATGATAGAGCAACACGTGTGCCCGTAACTGAAATATCAATATCATAAAATCTTGTGCGGCTGCACTGCGCTCGTCACCCTTTGCTTTTTGTATGGAACTGAGTGATGAGACGAGCACGTCGTTCGCCTGATGGTAAGCACCATGACTGCCCATAACAATTGCAGTGACACCTAGAACTTTTAATATCATAAAAACCACTGAGCAGCACTGCATTGCGCTCACTACCCCGAGACTTATGACTTATGACCTAAGTAATTTCGCTGGCTAAAATTTCCTTCAAACCGGAACACAGCAATGCTTACGCACTAGGTACTGTGCGGCAGATTAACTGCGGCAAAGCGGTGGTACCTACCCAGACGGCCTCCCGCATACGAGAGACCTACTACGAGTAAATCTACCCTGAGACAATAGCTCAGTTATTTCACTTGAAACAGTGGTTTCAAACCGGAATATAGTAATGTTTGCACACTACTGCTTTACGGTTGAATATCTGGCAAAGCCCTTGCAGAAGAGTCCGCTTTGGGAATACCACCACAAAAGTTTTTTCCTATAATTATTTAGGGACATAATACTGTCGTTTGTAAGGATTCCAGCCGTCGATGGATCTTAGTTTGGCCATTTATTGTCCAGGGACTGCCTACACATAGATAATCCGATACATCAGTCACACAGTTTATGCAGTAACTATTTATTCTCATCTGTGACATAGTGAAGTAGATAACAATGCGATAAGTTGGGTTTTTTTTTTTGCTTTTCCTAATAATTCTTAGAAATTCAGATCAACATGAATTGTAATGAGATTATTGTTAAAAAATATACTTTTCAAGACATGCTTTTAACAAATTCGTATTCGGAACCGCGAGCAGATTTAAATGACCAAACACTAGTAGTTTACGATTATCCGTCAAGGAGTTCCATTGCCCACCTTCCTTCCGGTTCTATCATTAGGTCAGCTGGCTGTCACAATAATTTTGCATTGTAATCAGACTTCGACAAGTATGCAAAATTACAACTCCGTAGGATAAGAGGAAGTGGTTCTGATTCAACTTGCAAGATTTAACCCAAACAAACAAACAATACTTTGTAAAAATATAGTAGTGTCGTATAAATTAGTTTGTTACAGTGGTTTCGGTATTTAATTTTGTTGAACAGATTAATTAAGTTTTAACTTCAGGCGGTATTTTAATAAAGAAAAATAGGCATTTAATTACTCAGAAGTGCTTCTCTGAGTCTAAAGAAGCTCTCTACCCAATATTCAAATATAATTAACAGCATCGTTTTAATTTTTCTTTATAATTAGCGTGTTTTCCCTAATTAACAGTCAAAAGGTTCGATTTTCACAGAGCATTGTATCGCAATCCAAATGCAGATAATGCTCAATGAAAATTCATGATAATCGATTTTGTATTTCCTCGCTCCTAAGTACAAGGTTGAAAATGCTTTCGCTTTAATTAACATTGAAACGGTGTCAAAAACATTTTGGGACAAGGTTAGAACTGTCCTTAGGCTAATAAAATAATTGGTTTAAAAGAGCTAGCTCTCAGTTGTAACAAACTTTTTAGATATATTAAGCAAAATACAGTGTGTGCAGAGAGCGAGTGTGGCTCAGTAGGAGCACGTGTGACTTTCGATCCGACCCCACTGGCCCCGCACCACTGACTTTCTTAAGTTATGTGAGGATTTAACACTCGCTCTAAAAACGGTGAAGGAGAACATCATGAGGAAACCGGCATGTCCAAGAATTGATCACAAAAATTCAAGGACATGTGACATCCACCAAGCCGCACAGGGCCAGGGTGGTGGATTATGGTCCACCATACTCTCTCTACGAAGGAAGGCCCGAGTCCCAGCACTGGGAACGTAAAAGGCTGATGATGATGATGATGATGCAAAATACTCAGGACTTTTTTCTTCAGTACAGAATACGCTCTAAATCTAAACCAACTGAGATACCACGCCAAGTACCTCGGTGGTCAAAATATTTGCACACTTTTCTATAGAAAATATCTAATAGACATCTATTGAAAATATTTCACATATTTTTTTAGTTCTAGTATATTTAGGTAGGTATTAGCTGATATTTGTCTAACATGAATATGGTTTAGCCTAAACATTGTTCAGAGCTTTTATACTACGTATTCGAGAAGTTCCATCCTAATGGATTGATGGTGAAAAAATCCATATGGAATAAAACTTCTAGTGCCTCCGCCGACGTCAGATTTTTTGTAGGTCTGATAGTCGGTCCGATTTTTTTCACCGTCGTTTGTATTTTGTGATCAGCTTTTTGTGGGACCTGTGCGTTGCAATATGACTCTGTAGGTTTCATTTTCACCGGCAATAAAATCGCTGACCGATTGTCTGACATGGGCGGGCATTAACACTTGCCATGTTTGTCATGACCTGCAAAATCGTTGCTTTAAATTTCAACAATCTACTAGGGCTTTCAATACCGTAAATCCCGAGATCCCGCGCTATATCAGAGCTTTTTCAATACCGATACTAAAGAAGCCATACCGATATCCCGGTATTAAAGTATGACATTAAATTTCAATAAATTCATGCATTTTTTCTTTATAATTTTCGTGATTATGAAAAGAAAGTTATAAGTATTTTATTTAAAATAAACATATCAATGATACTTCTTTTCCAATACCGGAATCCCGGGATCCCTGGAGGTCAACAAGGTAATAATACCGGTATTTGAAAACCGGTATCTACACAAAAATTCCCTTTTATAGAATATTCATAAAAATATCTATAGAATATTATTTTACACATAAGTAGTCTGCAACTCTGTATGGGACCCTGCCCTAGGCGCCGGAGCACACTTATTCCTCATCATCTGCCCAAATGTGGTCCGGAACTGTCTGGACATAGAACAGTAGAGGACGAAGTTAATGGCTCCGTTGAGTAAAGCGAGCGCATCCATCATCTCACCAAAAAGATCGTAGCATCGCTTGAAGAAACATCGGCCAAGTAGACCGCTGAGAAGACCTGGAAAAGAAGAAAATAAGGTATTATATTTTATGGAGTTTGTGATGAGATTTGATGGGCACGTGTTCCCGAGGACGCGAGACTTGCCTAGAATTGTAATCATAAAAACTGTAATCATCTAGATCTTTGATTTACAAAGTTTAACAAGTTAAATATAGCATCTTAAACATCATCATCATCAGCCCATTATGTTCCCACTGCTAGGACACGGGCCTTGAATTATAGAGAAATCATTGGCCATAATCCGCCAATCTGGCCCAATCTGACGAATTTTTGTGATTATTTCTTAGACATGCCGGTTTCCTCACGATGTTCTCCTTCTTCGTTTTTAGAGTGAGGGATTCGAACTCAGGTGCATCGGATCTAAAGTCACACGTGCTCCCACTGAGCATTTCAGGTCATATTGATTTCTTTAATTGTTTTTATGTAATGTCTTTAATTTAATGTTTGCAATAAAGCGTTCATCTATCTATCTGGTGTAACCATTTAAAAAAATAATTTAGTGATCACTATACATTATTCAGTAATCACTATAACCCTGGACGAAATATACAAGTATATTTGGTCCATGCTATAACTAATTTAGAGCCCTATTTCTTTATTTAACCATCTTGAAGTAGAGCCTCAGGACCGGGATAGGATTGAAAATAATGTGAGATTCCACTATTAATTATTATATTTTCAAGATCGTTGCTTTCACCAATAGTCCGAAGTAAATTAATTTCCGTTTTAGTATCTAATTATGCCAGTAGAGTTAAGAGAGATAGGCACAAAGACAGGAAATTTTATTAGATAAAATCACTTTAAGAATGCTTTAAGACAAGACTACGACCTAAACTATTTTCGCTTTGATGTAAAACTTCAATTATACTCGTATAATAAGTTTATAATGAGTCCGAGTTAACAATACTAAAAAATAGTGTGCTAAAACAAAAAAAATAAATACGAACCTAAAATCCCCTGAGGAAACTCCGTAATGAGAAACAAAAGAAGAACAGCCACCAGCATCTTCGTCGTCCTATCAGTTCTTCTCTCCGCTTTGGACCTTTTCGTAGACTTCCTTGTGAACACATTTCCATTGCCATTACCGACTGTTTCTATAGGACATGCACTGTATCCTTTTAGTGCTTTTTTCTTAGTATTCACCCGGTACAAAGCCTTGATTAACCAAGCGCTGATGACAGTGAGTATCAAGCATGGGAGGAGTTTGATCAAGACAGCGTGAACCCAGAAGTTGACTTGGTATAACGTGCCGTCGAAGTCGGAGTCGACGAAATAAACTCTTGATGGAAGGTGGTTCATGTCCAGAGCAAAATCCTTGTGTATTGTGAACACCTGGAAAAAAAAGTAAGTGTGATTTTGGTGGATCTCAAAAGTTCGGCAAACGTTCGTTTGATGGAAAGAGGTCTTTCGCCTATGGATATTGGTAATAGTGTCGAATTACTGGGCATAATGAGTCTTAGTAATATGTAATGTGTCGGGGTGAAGAGTGCAATGCAATGCTACGCAGTTCTTGTTATGGTTTTAAAAGTTCTGGGTGGCACTACAATTGTGGCGCGGCGTGTGGGCAGACGTGGCGCTTACCATCAGGCGAACGACATGCTCGTCTCACTACTAAATACCATAAAAAAAAGATCCCGCAAAGGTTAATTTCCATTCCTTTATTCTTATTGTGAACCTTAACGAGCTAAGATATTCAAGTACCTATAGGTATACATATGTAAAGAAAACAGCAAATTCTCGAGCCCAATCTCATTACTTCCCCACTTTATTGATAGGTAGCGTGACCAAAGTGGATCGGGCACATAGACGCAGAAATCAATTAATTTAAGGTGTGATCCGATATAGCCTTGACTTAGCAATGATTGTATTGTTCACGGCGTCCGAGCAAAGTGTTGAGGGAACGTACCGACTTTATAATAATACCAAATTATACAATGGTATAATTATTTGCACCTATACATAGGATTATATTAACCGATGAGTATGTATAGCTGGCCCATACCCAGTCTGGGGTTCCAGCATCAGTTAACAAAAATAATATTTAAATAATCTGCATTTAGTTTATATAAAACTTTCTTTATTATAAGTAAAATTGTTATGTAAGGTTGTTGGAAATAAATGGGTTTATTATTATTATGTATAGCTGGCGTAGAATTCGGTATATAGTTGTTCCCTAAGGAACTGTTCGTTTTTCCGGGATTAAAAGTATGCTTTGTCCTATTCCAGGACCTAAGTGTGGTCCAGGACCATGGATGTCTTTAAACAGACTCCGGACCCAAGTCGGCCGTAGCAAAGAAACCATGTGCAGGTGGGGCTACAGCTTGGATAGTGAATGCGAGTGCGGTGTCTCTCCCCAGACTATGGCACACCTTTTGTCTTGCCCTGCGTGTCCCGCCACCTGTACACGTGAGGACCTGTACAATGCCACGGACTATGCTGTGCTTGCGGCGGAGTACTGGTCCAAAAAATATAAAGTCGAAGGATCGACTCGCTAAAAAGAAGAATAAATCAATAAATTAAAACTACTGGACGGATTTTGATGAAATTTGGTATGTAGGTACATTAGATTCTGGAAAAGGACATAGACTACTTTCTATCCCGGGAAACCACGGATGAAACCGCGGGGCGCAGCTAGTAATAGTATATAGTACGATAGTAGTATTAATAGGATGTAGGTACAATAAACCCACGTACAATTTAGCTCTAACCTACTTCCAGAATAATTACGACGCCTGATGAAATGACAGTTGAGTTGAGTAGTAAAGCAAAGTAAAGCTTAGCTTTGGACTGAAATAGGCAAGCTCTGTTGAATTATCTAGGACTAAAATATGTTCTGTCAGTATCATAAGTAGAACTGTCAATCAATCATCTATACAAATTTTAATTAAATTAACTCAAATCACTCATAGAGAGAGTATGGATGAGCCATAATCCGCCACGCTGGCCCAGTGCGAGTTGGTGGATGTCACATGTCCTTGAATTTTTGTGATTAATTCTTGAACATGCCGGTTTCCTCACGATGTTTTCCTTCACGGTTTTAAAGCAAGTGTTAAATCCGCACATAATTTGAAGAAAGTCTGTGTTGTGTCTGTGTGTGTGTTGTGGGGCCAGCGGGAATCGAACGCGGGTGCATCGGATCGAAAGTAGCACGTGCTCCCACTGAGCCACGCTCGCTCTTATATTCTCTCTATAAGAGAAGGCACTTGTCCCAGCAGTGGAAACGTAATGGGCTGATAATGGTGATGATGATAATTGAAATAAACGTGAGATTTATTATAAAATAAATCGGTTTAATTATATCAGGTTGAGTTGCTGATTAAATCTATACAAATGTCTAACCTCATCAATCAGCGTAGATAAATTATAGAAGAGTGGCTCAAATCAATTCAGGTCTACAAATTATCATTTGGGAGCTATCATTAAACATTCACTGTGAATTAGTAGCGGACTTTCAATTACAAAGCTCTCCTACGACCAATCATAAAAACGAGCTTATCTAATCAAATATCTATTCAAATTGATAAAATATTCATCGTTATCAGTTAGTCTGCTATTGGGTTGGATCAAGAATACTTTAGACATTCGACAATGCTGTATATATATATATATATATATGTTGCTGCCAACTAGCTTAATCAGCCGTTCAATCAACAGCCTAGCCTCATTACTAAACAGCGCCGTTCAACTAGCGGCCTGAATGATAGCCATTTGATCAAACAGCTAGGCAAATGACTTGGATCGATGACGTTTAATTACTTGCCTAGGCTGTTCATAATTGTTCATAATGAAACATAAAAAATTTCAATAATTATGAATATAGCTGCAGCCCTCGGTGGGTTAGGGTGGCTTAGGGCGGCGGGGGTGGTCCTTGGGCCACCCCAACGCCGCAAACATGTATGTTATTTTATTTTTTTTTTTTACGCCTCATAGATCTATGTTTGGCCACTATCACGCCTGATGTGAAGCGATGATGTGGCCTAAGATGGAGCTCATAGATCTAGAGAGAGACGGCAGTTGAGTAGGTGCTCAGACCCGTCTCCCCGATGGTTCACCGAACATCATCTCGAAACACGACTAGGTCGCTTGACGGCATGGCTTTGTTCGGTGGGTGGTATTACAACCACGGCCAGAACCTACCACTCCAAAGCGCGTAAGCGGGTTTCATCACGATGTTTTCCTTCACCGTTTTAGAGCGAGCGTGCAAAATCTGCACTTAACTATAAGTCATTGGTGCAGGGCCGAGTCGGGATTCGAACCCAGGTGCGTCGGATCGAAAGGCGAATGAAGGCGAGTTCCCACTGAGCCACACTCACTCTATATCGTTAGATACGAATATATTGTAAGTAAATTATAATCTATTACTTCGATAGATTATAATCTACTTCTTCTTATTTAATCTACCGAAAAATAATGAAACGGTTCACAATCTTTCGACAGGATACATCTAAGTATGCCTAAGCATTAGCCAGCCAGTTTATTAAATGTTGTAATAGACGCTATGGCTGAATATCATTCAGGCCGCTAGTTGAATGGCGCTGTTTAGTAAAGAGACTAGGCTGTTGATTGAACGGCGAATTAAGATAGTTGGCTGCGACATATCTAATTCGTAGGTAGAGACACTCATCCATATATTCACAAATTAAAGTAAAAATCACCAAGCTGAAAAATGAACAGACATGTGAGAGTCCACAATATTTTTAATAATAGAAAAGGAAGTCTATCCAACCGAATCTATTTTCATTTATTTGTAACTAACTAAAGCTGCTTTGTAGCGTGCAATTGACAAAGTAATCAATGGGAATGGCGAATAATCACTCCATTACTAAACATATTAGTTATTTCAATCCGCCTAAGCTTCTGGTAATACTGTATGCAATTACATTGTAATCAATCAGAATCGTCGCTAAATAATCGCACGATCGTTTTGTCATTAGTCTACATCGTACGAGAACCAGGAAATTCCTGCTACGATCGATAACTGATACACATCAGGAGCTTTCATTTGTTAATTATTGTGGCGGCAACAAGCGTTATTTGTGATCTAATTTACGTGTGCCACCGTGACGTGTGCAATTAGAATGTAATCAATCACTTCGTTTTCGAACCAGAAAAGTGTAATTGTTATTAAGATACATCGCATCGCGAAATTTCTCCTCAATCGATAAAAGATATATCAGAAGTTTTCATTTGTTAATTATTTTACGCGGAAACAGACAATATTTGTAATCGGGCTAGCGTGGGCCACCGTGATGTGTGCAATTGGAATTTAATCAATCAATTTTCTGGTTCGAATAATCGTGTCGCAGCTTTTCACCTTGATCGATAACAGCTTCTGATGTAGAAGCTTTCATTTGTTAATTATATTATGATTTGTTCATTTTTTAATTATTGTTGCGGAAGCAGATTTTATTTTCTAATCGGATTTACGTGCGATACTGTGACGTGTACAATTAGGATGTAGTTTATTTTCAAATCAGCCAAAATTAATTGTTAATGGAGGCATATTTTATCGTGCCGCAGTGTTTTACCTCAATCAATAACTGATACGAACATATAAGTACTTATTAACTTTACAAGTTTACCTAGGGATTTCTAGAAGGTAGGTAAAGGCTGTTCAATAGATTCAATTTTTAACAAACTTGTAAGTAGAAATTTGAAATGTTATACAGTTTTTACTTTAAACTAAGGCTAAATAAAGCTGAGATATGTTGCAGTATTTTTCAAATATTCCTCCGAAACACGATTACGTTGTTGCATGAACGGTTTTATTGAAGCTTATGTTTGTAAATGAAACTCGACGCTCTCCTCTCTCCTCTGAGGTTTCATTAGATTGCGAGTTACGAGCGCATTATAAATTGCGTATATTGTGTAAACGCATAAAATAAACCGTAAAGGTTTGCGGAAAGTATCATACAGATTCTATGACTCCTCTGATGAGAAGTGAGATGAGAGATAAAGTGGAAAAGAGTTATGATAGGTAGGAGTAAAATGACTTAGGAGATTGACTTCGTATAGTCTCCATGGACGCAACAGATTACGTGGCAAGATCGTGAACAGCAAAAAAATACATTTCATGTAATAATATATAGAACCATATCGCAATAATGTTTTCTATAACAGGGTATTTGACAGACGCAAAAATGGTCAACTAGTGATTATGACATGGTGTCAAAATGTATACTTACTATTATTGATGCTGCCTGTACCACAACAGTGTCACATACAACACCTTACTAATATAATAATAACAGTTCGGTGCTAATATCCATAAACCGTTTTTATTTTTACTCGTAAGTATGATGGAATCGCGCTATGGTCTTGCTAGAGAAGGTGAAGGAGAAAATTAAGGTTATAGAATGGACTGGGGTTCGTATAAACGTGTATAAATTCATTTATTTTAATTTTATTACTTTTTTATTGATATTTTATTTACTTTTTAGTTTTTTTTTATTTTTTCATTTAAGTTTTACTTTAGTCCATACGTCCATCATACATTTAGCCGTTTCACAGTTTTAATATTTAGAAAACTATGAATAAATATCTTACAACAAATTATTCTATAAAATTAAACTGGCAGGGTACCTAGTTGCCAGAAATCTTTGTTAAAAACTCACCCTGTATTTTTAAAGCATGTTACAAAACTAGAGTAAAATGTTACCCGATAAAAACAATTGATCTAATATGGAGTCTGGTGTGCTGTTAACTAACCCATTGCAAAATATACCCATTATTTTATATTAATACCAAATCAACAGTAAACTATAAATAAATATTAATACTTACAAAGTAAGATGGGATGCACAGTATCGGCGGTAGGATAAAACTGAGCAGAATCGCTACTGTGCATCGTCGATCTGTGCACAAGGCTAGACTGTACGCAGGATATCTGCAAATCAATACAATTTTTTAAATTAATAATATGAAACTGCTACACTCACGTTATGATTGAGTCGGAATAACTCCGACCAGGTTTCGGACAGTCAGGATGTCCTTCTTCCGGGAGATTACGCTTTGGATTCGTAATTTTCTACCATAACTTATAAGTGTAGCCGTTTTATATTTATACCAATTGAATATTTCGACTCACGACAGTTTCCAAACCTTAAAGAAATACAACTTCAGAAGTAACAACCTGGGTCTTTTTAAGACAAGAGAGAATAGGTACCTCATGGGCAAACGTGCTCTTCCTTAGACTGCAACTACGCTTACCATCAGCTGAGTTGTTGGCAAATGAGAGCCCATTTAATCATAAAAAAGCAACACTATTGAGAGAATGTATACCTATACCAAAGAAAACTTAATATTACTACGTACCTACCTATACTATTGCTATTGATATTACAAGCAAGCATTACTTGGTACTATGTATTCTGTGAATCCGGCTTGAAAGGCATTACAGCCAGCGAAATTACTGGGCATTATGAGACAGCGCTATTGTATCAGAGTGACGAGCGCAGTGCAGTGCTGCGCAGGATTTTGAATGATAATGTTCTGGGTGGTGCTGCAACTGTTATGGGCAGGCGTGATGCTTAAACGACCTGCACGTCTCGTCACTCAATTCCTTAAATAAAATACCGCCGAGTTTATCATGAAGAAAGAAGAAAGTCTGTCTCTGATGTTGTTTTGGAACGCGTTATTAGGGGAATGGAAAACCCAAGCGTTACGCATTTGTTATAATTATTGATCGAAATAGAATATACGTAAGAATCGGTGTTTACACAAAAAATCGGCCTTTCAATCGGAATAACGCGAGTAGAGTTAATTTTGTTATGTGTTGTAAAAGCATTACTTTGTAGGAAAAGCCTGCAAGATATGGAATGGGCTACCGCCCAAGGTTTTTCCGCAGAGCTATAACATGGGGTACTTTAAAAGAAGGGTGAAAAGGGTCCTTAAAGGTAGGCAACGCACCCGTAATGCCCCGAGTATTGCAGGTGTCCATAGGCGACGGTATGCGGCGGGCCGTCTGCTTGTTTGTCTATTAGTCATATTAAAAAAAAAGCTAAGGGGACGGAGAGGCTTACGCTAAGCTTATACTTTGGTTAAGAGTGAGGTGAGGTGAAACTAAGCTTTGCTCTTTAACCTTGGAAAGATTTAGACCTTGACTTAGTAGAAATAGAATATAAATTCCTAGTAAAAGCACAAAAACTACCACAACATAGTAACGCGAATAATGGAAGACGTTTCCTTAACCTTCATCTAATGGGGATTTACATTGATTTTCATACATTCTTCTAAGGTTGAGGAACTGACTGGTTCATAGGAATACAGTAAGTAGTAGCTTTTATCCTCATTTAGTGTAAAATATTTATTTATTTAATGCCGGGTACTTTAGACAGCACTAATTAAACTTTCTTATTAAAACATTTTAATATGCGTATACAAGCATGGGTGGGGATTTTTTTTTATATGGTACTGAGTGATGAGACTGATAGTATGTGCTACGCCTGCCCATAAAATTGCATAGAATCACCCAGAAATATTATACACTGCGTAAAAAGCACTGCGTAGACCTGCATTACTCACATCACCCCGAGACATCAGGTATTAAGTCTCATATGCCCAGTAATTTTGTTGGCTACAATTCCCTTTAATCCGGAACACAGTAATGCTTGCGCGCTACTGCTTGGCCGCAGAATAACTGGCAAAGCTTTGCTACCTGCCCAGACGGCCTCCCGCATACAAGAGACCCTACCACTAAAATTAAAGTACGTACCGTTTCTTTTATAGTGACGAAGTTTTGTTCTTTGGAAACATTGATTCAAATTTGGATAAAATAAAAACTACATTCATGGCAATTTGAAAAAAAAATACATTTAGGCTGAAAATTTTAATAAAAACAATACGGGCAAAATCGACCCTACGAGAAGTAGGGTCGATTTTACCGATAGTACTCGTTATCAGGAATGTTTCCCCCAAAGTAACCCATAAAATCAAATCGTAAATTCCACAGTGTATAATGATGCCCAACAGCTTGGTAGAACTAAAATCTGTTGTTCGACTAGAAGGACCAGGTGATTGGATCACACAACAAATGAAAGATATGTACAATGGAAAAAAGTAATTAACAAAAAATAAAGTAATTTATAAGCATTTTCTAACAGTGGCAGTGAAGGAGTATATGTTTAAATACTAACTTGATAGCAATATACCGCCAAACAGCGAGCGATAGAGTGAGCAGAATGGATGCCGTGTGCAAGATCTGAGTGAAGTGACTGTGGAACAGTAGGTATAGCGCCCAGGAGTATGGCCGGTCTTGTTGCCCGGGTAATATCTGGAACAAAGAAGATGAAATGATATAGAATAGGTACTATAGAACATTTTTATTTATGCTATAGATATAGAGTCTGATATTTAGTAGAAGAGTTTGGATGGTTTTATCATGACAAAATATTTGTGAAGTATTTTTTGGTTGGTTAACAAACGACGGAATATCGGATAACATTTACGAAAAATGTAACATACTTAAAAACCCCTCACACATAAAATTATATAATTTTAGTATATCCCTTACTACATAACTTTATGTTGACTGGAAGAGATCGTTTTCATTGTATCTTAGTTTATAAGTTTTCCTGTAGGTACTGCTTTATATTGTTTGGTGTTACATAAAGTATTTTGTACAATACTATATACTACGCGATATAAAATGCATTTCTGCACCTTCACGCTTCTACAGATTCCTATGTCTACAGTTTCTTATGTTAACAGATTCCCATGTCTACCCTTTGTGATCAAAATGCTAAACTTTCAACATTCACGTAAGTTCTATCACATAAAAAAGTTCAGCCTGGCTTCTCAAATATGATTGAAAGCTACCTTATCACTCCCTGTAGCATACGGACCCCATACGACCACAACACATAGCAGAAAGAAACATAAAAATCAGTTAGCCGGAAAATACCGGAAAAAGTTGGCAAATGAGGGTAGACCGCAATTGACGACAAAGGATGTGTGAACGTGTATCCTTCCCGGAAAAAGCGCTGTTGTTAAAGAGACCGTAGAAACATTTTAAAGAAGATCCATTTTATATTATTTAGTTTACACTTTATAGCTCTATATATGATTATATAATAAATGATTTCCTAAATTTTTCGTATTTCTACATATTTATTTTAATTGATATTCTTTTGTAACTAAGTGCTAGGTGTAGGTAACAAACTGTGTACTAGGTATGTATTTTAAGTTCAATAAACATTATTATTATATAATTATTTGTGCTACGTAAAAGTACTCGTATTTTCATTTTATTAAGCAAAGATCATTTTGATGATTTTGCAAACGCTGGAGACCGACCGGAGCATGCCTCTCCTACACGCGTAGCTTTGGGAGTGGTATGCTCCGGCCGTGGTTGCAATACCGACCTATAGCATATACCTAACCTATACCTATAGCCGACAAAATTATGTCGACACTTTTTTCGTGCATTTTGTAATGTATTTGCTCGAGAAATACGTCGACAGAACCCTTTAGCGGCGCGCACGCTGGCCCCGCGACTAGTTCACCAACTCCTCCAAGCTAAAAACGTACCAAATAGGCAAGATACTGAATTGCAAAATAATATTATTTTGAGAACGAGACGAGCAAGACGTGAGCGCAACAACTGTCCATTACGCATCATTCCTGACTCCGAACTACTATTGCTAAACGTTTCTATCTTTCAGGAAACAACGTTAAAACCCATCAGTTTTATGTTTTTTGTTCGAACAGTTACCACATAGTTTACAGCGCTATAAAACTTTGATATTATGTGATAATTTTACTATCAGTGACTCGGCTGGACCATAAAGTTTATATCTCTATCGATGCAGACTCAGTCTCAATTGCTCTGGCAACCGTTTATGAGAGGACTACACAAGTTAGAGACAAGTGTTTATTAAACGCGTTGTTCGTATGAACAAAATGACCTTATCTTGAAAAACAAACAAAAAATAACAAAAGCCAAAACTCGCACTAGGCCTACTGATGTCTAAAGACACGGAGCGTATTTATCATTACGATGGGAGGCGTGGCGTGTCGGTCTACTCACGTCAGAATAACCTGATATTCCAGTGTAGAGAAGCCAAGCCAGCCTGTATACCTACTTATAATACCTAACTAAGTATATCGTATGGTATGTATATATATCTTATATGCGACTCATGAATGCCAATGGAATGCTATTAAGCCGACCGTAGCCACCACAACAGCGCCCGAAATGGGATTGTGCTATAAAATTGAAATTACCAACTCGATGTTGTGTGTACACATCTACTTAGCTGTTTTTTGGCTAAAGTACTGCAATTCAGAGGTTCTCTTAAGAAAGTAAGTCATTGACGGGAATCATATAGGAATAGAGTTGTTTAGGGAACCATAACAATATTGTGGATTGTGATGTGATTAACGTCTGTCGTGACGAACTTAAATAACACTGAACCGTCGGGATTTTAAGTTTCAAAATACTGCATTGCAATATTCGCTCATTTTCCGTTTCATCAGAGTCTTGCTACAACTTACCAGGTAACGGTATATGGCGAAAGGAACGTACTCCATCATGACGAAGACATCAGCTACAGCGAGCCATTTCAGCAGTCGGTTGATGGGAGCAGCGGCCAAGTCACGCCGAGTTAGCACAGCTACGTTTAGTGCGTTTGCCAGACTCCCAAATATACATATCTGAAGAATATAACAAAGACTTTTAGGACTGAAAAGGAGAGCCAAACTGCTCGTTTCCCGAAAAAAATGAAAAAGGAATGGGGTTGACCTCATGCATCTGAAAAGCATCAATGCAAATAGGTTAGTTACATGGACTAATATTTTTTATATCTAATAAAGAGAGCTCATAATGTACACCACATACTGATGGAATGTGTCCAGAACCAAGATTTTTAAATGAAATGAAATTAATTTGTTAGTGCTACAGTGCGGCATAATCGTTGCAAAGAATTTTGGTAAGAAAATATCCTCATTTTTATGATTCACTTCACTATTAGACGCCACGTGGTAAATTGTAAACTTAACAAATCGTATTTTTATTACAAATAGTACTCCTAAAAAGATTATAAGAGAGAAACGGTTGGAATTTGACATAATGTATTTTTCTTTCAATTAGTGGCACGTCAGTCGCTTTGTAGCGTCGTAGAGAGTCACGCGCCACCAAAGTGACATATTGAAGACAAATAACCGAATCCAATTTGCTGATAAATCGAAGTACAACAGACATTTGTAATACTAGTCCACTAGGCCTTTTGAATACACATGTTCCAATACATGTCAATAACGGCAAACTTACCAATAAACTGACATATCCATGAATGCTATTATACGCGAGAATCAGATCTCGAAACTCGCCCGAGCAATAATCAGATCGCTCGCATTCCTTCACCACGGAAATGTTATATTTGCTCCTCCAATCCTCGAGCACTCGGAGAACTTCACCAATATTGGCGCTGTAGTTCGAGCCACGGTGTTTGAGAACTGATATAAAACTCGGTTCTTCAAAGAAGAAGTCATACGTCCCGTTGCTAGTGTCATCGCCATAGTTGCGAGTGTCATTGTCCGCCAGCATTATGATAGCGAAGGCACACTCCTTTGTTCATCACTTAGTGCAATTTATGCGACGTTTCCTTTGGATGACGATAATATCTAGTGCTCTTGTGAATGTGTGTAAACTGGACAATCGCGTTTTCATCGTCGTTGTTTGTATTGGAACCTGCGAATAAACGGAAATTATTTCTTTAATTATACTGAATTTTTATTGTATTTATTTTTAGCTCAACGCTCACATATGTACTTAGATAATGCCCCCTAACTAGAATTCCCTGTATCTAGGGAACCAGGAACTACGAGGACCATGGTCCCACAACACCCAGACACGAAACAAATGTTTGCGCTTTTTTTTCCCTATGCAAAACCCGCCGCGGGAATCGAACCCTCAACCTCAAAGGTGTATGAGATTTGAGCCGACCTGTACACCATAGAGGCTGTCAAATAATAACAATTACATTAATAACATCGTAATTTTATGAAACTTTGTTGTTTCAGTTAGGTACGTTGATAGTTGTAATTTTATTGTAGAGCTTGTTATCAAAAGCTGTTATAAGGCATTATTGCATGCTGCAGCGCGAACTTAAAATAGATTCCATAATTAGAGTCAAGCTACCTTGGTATTTATGCTACCTACTTTGATTTCTGGTACGGAAAGACAGTATAGAGCTTGCTATCAATAGCTGTTAAGGCATTATTGCTTGCTGCAGCGCAAATTTATGACAGATTCCTTGGTACCTAGGTACCAGCTGGAAAATATCTATTACCTATGTCAGAATAAATTACTATTATTATAACTACCTAGATACTTAGATTTCTGATACGGAAAGAAATACATGCTAAGTAATTAAATATGATGCTTGTGTGAAAAAATGCTGTAGAAGATATGTGGTGAGAGGTAAGAATATTCGCCAAACATTTAGTTTGGCGAATTTCATGCCATTGAAGTTCCAACATCGCACACACGTGGATATATGGTATCTTTACATCATACAAAACATTGTCAGATAATATTACGAGTGAAACGTGTGATATGAGAAGATTCCTAGTAATATAATTGGAATATAATTTATATACCTAATGTAGGTATATAATTTATTCACATATTTATTTTTCTTCTTATATATTAATATATATATTAATTTATTAATTCGTTTTATATAATAATATGCTAGAGCTGTAGATTTCAATACATATTTTATAAACAATTTTGATGATCGAGAGAGAGTTAATTTTACACAAAGAAAGAACAATAGAACAATCACGATGTGACCCCGGGTGACACCCGTCTCTGACAGATTCATACATAAACAATTTTTATAGAATAAAATGTCAGTGTAATAAAATTTGAAGAATAAAGACAACTTTTAGCCTGTTAAAACTTTTGAATGACACTGAATAAATTTTTAATGATGTTCTTTTATTTATTTGCTCATGAAAATTCCATCATCATCATCATCAGCCCATTACGTTTTCTCCGTGTGGTTTCATTATCATTGGCTGGGACACGGGCCTTCTCCCGTAAAGAGGCAATGGACCATAACCCACCGCGTTGGCCCAGCGCGAGTTTGAGAATACTTAGACATACTGTTTTCACCGATTTTAGAGCGAGTATCCGCACATAACTTAAGAAATCGTTGGTGCGGCTTTAGCGGGATTCGAACGCCCGCCGGTGCGTCGGATCAAAAGTTGCAGGATCTGCCGCTGAGCCGCACTCACTCGTGAAAATCCCATATAAAAAACACCAAATATTACTCTAATATATCTTAGGCGAATATTATTTTGTCTATACCTAAAATTAGTAAAAGCTAACAGATAATTATAAGTAGAAGTGTTCGACAGTCCCTAATGTGTTTAAGTTTATTCTTTATAAAATGGAGAGAAAATTGTACCTACTGCTTCATGTTGCTTTATAGCAAAGAAAACTAAATATCTTATAGTGCATGCTAAATAACACGATTTATTATTTTAACATTTTTATGTCACCGAATGATAAGACCAGCAAGTCATTCGCCTGATGGTAAACACCTAATTAAATTTGCAGAGGCACCTAGAATTTTAATATAATAAAACGCAGCAAAAGAAAAAATACCCCTCTGTCAGTCTGGTCCCCCTTTTTTTTCGGCTTTATTTTCAGGGGACTTACTGGTGCTTGTTGGGTATTTTCTGCTCATCAACAGATTGTTTTTTGCACGGGAATTAGCAAGGTAATATTTGTAGTGCTAGGGACTCTAACTACATTACTTTCCATCAGGCAGTTTTTATCATTGGCTGGATACTTTATCTGAGCTGCAGCTCGTCTTCTGCCCTCATAAAACGCTTACATAGGTACTAAAATAAACTTTTTCTTTCAGTAACAACTAACAATCCTACAAATATTATAAATGGGAAAGTTTGTGAGGGTGGATAGATGGATGTTTGTTACCTAATCACGTAAAAAGTACTGAACGGAATTTGATATAATTTGCTATATACTCGTAAGTAGGTCCTAAAAAAAGAGATAGGCTACTTTTTATCCCGGGAAACCGCAGATGAAACAGCGGGGCGCACCTAGTATTTACTTATTTTGAAACATAAAGCCTTAACAAAACAAGCTAATGGAAGTTCCCAAGCGAGAACAAACTCTTCTCAAATGTCATATTCCCTGCTCTATTTCTCGAAACAGAGCAATTTTTCATAATAAATCATATTTATTATTTTAGATCCCAGAACAGTATATTTGATAAAAATAAAGGTAGAATACTGGCACCGTATTGTGCTGATAAATATTGTTGCCAACTGGCTAGACCGTTTGAAATATGTTACACTGTAAAAAGATTCGTCATGATATATCAACTATGGGCACAGAGAGCACTCGCTGATATTGAGTGTTTTGTTTTACATACAAATATCGTCAATTTTAGTTTTGCAGAAGCTATGACAATCATCATCATCATCATCATCAGCCCATCACGTTCCCACTGCTGGGATACGGGCCTTCTCTCATAGAGAGAGTATACAGAGAGAGTGTATATATAGAGAGAGTTGCTATGACAATAATAATCATTAATTAGCCTTAGCACGTGTACGATATAGGTAAGTAGTTGAGGTAGATACACATTAAATATTCGTACTGCCAGCGTAATTACTGGACATATTTTATGAGACTTGATATCTGATATCTCGGGGTGATGAGCGCAATACAGTGCTACGCAGTGCTTTTTATGGTATTAGATGTTCTCGGAGGCACTGCAATTGTTATGGGCAGGCCCACTTACCATCAGGCGAACGTCTTGTTCGTCTAATCTCTCAGCTCCATAAAAAATACCGAACTGAGATGTCGCCAAGGGCGAAATCGGAATTGATGACGTTAAATTCCAAAGATTGTGAGCGTGAACGGATGTTTATGTTACTCAGTCATATAAAAATTACAGAATGGATTTTTAATAATGTTTTGTACCTAAGTAAGTACGTTAATAAGACACTATGATACTTCTTGTCCCGGAAAATGGTCCATAAGGATAAAATCGTACGGCGCTGCTAGCAGCCCCGGATCTACGATTATAGGATTTTCGAACCCGGGCAAAACTTGATAGAAGCCTCTCCTCCGGCGTTTGAAATAGTATATTTTAAAAACTCACAAATATACTGGGTGGGATTTTTGTGGCGAATTTTTCAATCCCTTAATTGAAAAACTAATAGGGACTAATTCTCAGCATTTTTTTCTCTTTCATGTTGCAGGATTACAGCTTTACACAGCTTGCTTACCTTTCTGCGAAAGAATAAATTCGTCTCATAGGCAGTTTTGTTTTCAATGGCTAGGATACTTAGGATGTGTTTAAAACGATCTGGGATACGTTTCAAAATCAAATGCAGAATAGATAGAACAACGTGCGCTGGATGCTAGGCGCATGAAACTTTATGAAACAATTTTTTTATTTATTTCAAACATCAATTTGGCGCCCCTTGAAGTTAGCGCCCGGGGCACGTGCCCTGGTTTGCCCCCCTTCCTCCTCCGCCCCCCTAGATCCGGGGCTGGCTGCTAGTATTATGTATATGTATTATGTAAAATAACGTTTATAGAGAAGTAACGATGCGACGTCATGCGGTTCGACTGGCCGACGCCGGCACCAGGCTTTGAATATTCATTAATATTAAAGAAATTGTCTCTTCACATTTATTTTACAGTTATTTGGTTTCTCAAACAATTCAATTTAGGCATTGGTTTTGTGTCTCATTGATAAATATAAACTTGTAGCTCTATAGTTGTGTCTATGTTACGACCTCAATATTGTGCGTAAACTGAGACTAGGTATGGTTATCGATGTTATAGGTATAGTATTTATTTTGTCTTTGTTTTATTTTCTAATATCAGACCTATGTATGTGTACGCCCTTAACTTCAAACCCACAACATTTAGCAGTTTAACAAGAATGTCTAGAAGAATCGAGATTAATCATAAACGGCCCGCCCGCGCCCGTATATAGGTTTGAATTTATAACTGCTGCGCCCGGTATAACTGCTGGTTTCCCGGGATAATAAGTCTATGTCTAAGCCAAAGAAAACTAAATATTACTACGTATCTAAGCTATCTGCATTATGAATTTCACTCAAATTCTTTTAGCCGTTACAGCATGAAGAAGTAACAAACAAAAACTTAAGGAGTTAGAGACTTAACTCCAACACACCCTCACTCACAAACTTTCGCTTTTATTATTTAGTTACTCCAACCTCGATAATAGCTTCTTCTTCTCTCGTGTGGGTGTGTGGCCAACTTCCTAGCCAACCCTGGTTTCGGAGATTTTAGACCACCCAAAGGCCTCCAACGTGGCCTAACAACTGTTGTCCTAAGACAACAACCGGGACCGACGGCTTAACGTGCCCTCCGAAACACGGTAGCGCTCAGATGTAAATAGCATTCAAACGGTCACCCATCCAAGTTGTGATCGCTGCGAACGTTGCTTTACCTAGAAGATCTGTTACGATCGGCTAGGCGAGCTACGTTACACTCATTAGAATAATAGATAGATACTTATATGAATAATGTCATCTGGTTACTTACGTTTAACTGCTACACATTATCTCAAACTTAATACAGGATCTGGAAATATTTACTGGTTACAGCTATTACGGCTGCAACATTTCCCATACCAAAAAGGCTCCATTTACGCCCGAGAAAATGAAAAAAATACACATAAATTTCCTTAAACAAACGACGTGTAAAAACACACAGTAGGTAAATTCATTCGAGTAGATCAGCAACGTGATTTATGATTAGAACTTTTACAACCTGCGTCATTCGTAAATCTAAAAGACCTCGTTAAATTATGATCAATGTTAACCTTATCCTTTTGAATTATTGTTCGTTCGTTAGTTCTGTTTCAGGTGTGAGGGATTAAGCTATAAATAACTGGCTGGAACACTACTGGATATTTGTGTGGATTACCAAAATGAGTTACAAATAACTGTAGGCACTATTTCTAAGCCGTATGAAATTGGAAAAGTTGCTGTACGCTGAATATACCTAACTAGTATGTAATAATTTATTTAAAAGCTGATCGTGGTCAAGATGTAGCTTTACCAGTCGTGCTGCTAACGAAGTGAAGAAGTCTTTCCTTTCCTTGTAATGCCTTGATGCTTTTCTGGGACATTCTCAGAATATTCCTCAGGTAGACGGCAAAAATATATTTTTACTTTCCTTCGTATCTTTTGCACGAATATTTTGTGAGCTTAGGTATTTAGCTATACCTATAGGTTTTAGTACCTACGTAGCAAAGACAATCCTTTGATAGACACTTAATAACTATTTACTGTAACAAGTTTCCTATCTTCATTAAGTATTTTAATTGCATTACTTTGTCTTAATTAATAGGTTTCGATAAATAAACGTAATAATTCGATGCTTACAAGATAAAGATAGTCTTGTCTGGGACAACTGATAACAGACTTTGTGAAATGTCTGTTTGTGAGAGCCGATGAATCCAGTCTTGTTACGCAATTAAATGCTCTTGTTACTACAGTATAAAGAGAATTTATGTTTTGTTCTGACTATCAAACGAAACAACCTTTGATTGACCTGCAATCACCATAAAATAAGAAAAACCGCGCGTCGGCGACTAATTGTTGAAAAGATGCCCATCCAACGACTTTTTTTATATACTTGCATTCTCTACTACGAAAATCACGCATCGGTAAGCTATTTTCTCGGAACTAGGTACCTACCTACTGCTTAGAATCTGAACGCAGAGCGCTAGTGCAATGATAATAATCAATTAACAAAGGCACTAAAACTATTGTTAACTTAACCAGGCGAAAGGCGAAAGTCACAACAAACAGGCGTAAAGTTATTCACTGCCCATGTCAGAACAACAGATGTTTACAGCATAAACCAGCGGTATCAGCCTCGACATAAACTTTTACCCGAGAATGTATACGACTTATGGGAATCAAGATAAATAGCCAACATATTTTGTTGGTTGGCTGATTGTTTTCACAGTACTTTGTGATATACAGCGTTGTGGGACTCTTATTTTGAGAGTGTTTAACATAACAACTCATCTCCTACAAAAAGTTATCAAATAAGTCTGGGAACAGCCTTAAACTTTAAACGACGAGATTTTTAGGCTTGTTCATAGAGCTTTCACTGGGCTTGTTTCGACTAGCTTGTTAACTTGGCGGCTGCAATGCCGCATCTAGTGTGTCACATTTTCAATCGTGCCCGCAGCGGTCATTTTTTCGCCTCGCATATTGGACAAACCATCAATAAATATTATAGTGCCACGGGGAATTAATTAACTTATGGTTTAAAACAAACCATAGTGTAAGTAGACCATAAGGTTTTGTCCAAATTCTTGTTATAACCACGTACTCATAACCATTGGTTTGCTATAATAAAAGTAAGCCGAACCTACAGAAGATGATACAACTTAACGCGACTTGGGAAAACTTTAATAATAAAATTATTGGTTTCTACTCCAATATCACGTAGAAAACAAGTTCAAGCTTATTGTTGGCTTTATTAGGATACCAGCAACAATAAATGAGTTACTGTTATCAATGATAAAGCAACGTTCAGCGAAAAAGCAATATCTACTAACACAGGAAATTACTTTAGGACGGACCGGACAAAACTACTTTTGACAAAACTAATAGAGTTACCAATAACTTTCCACCTCTTGAACCTTGCGATCCTTTTTTGTATTCTTTCAACGTCTGGTGAAGACAAAAATAACCCGCATTATGAAAATCGTGAGCCGTCGTGACAATGTCGTGACTAAACACGTAATATTGTAATATTTCATATTCATTTTTTTATTAAACACGACCCAGGATAGCGAAACGTGCGTTCAGTTGAATTATTTATGAAACAATTCATAATCGTTATGGCTGTTATAAATATTTTATAATGGGTCTAAAATGTGTTATATAAATTATATATCTTGAAATATGCGGCTTACGAATAAATGTAATTCATTAGTGGCCGCGATTTTAATAACTTGAAAATGTCTGCTCTTAAAAAGATTTCACAAGAGAATTTAAATCGTCTTGTCGAAGGGTCTGGGCAAATCAGTACCTAACTAATGAAAATCTGTCGATCAACCAACATTGTTCTATTTATATAATTCGTAGATAAAATTGTTCTATTTTTTATTTCTTACATAAGTATAAATAAATATGGAAATCCACTGGTATCTTAGTTCATTCCGTAGTTTTGTCGCTGCTTTACTTCAACCAGACTTTTTAAGAGCACAAAGCGGAGTGTTCTCTACCAGGTCATAATCATCATCATCAGCCCATTACGTTCCCACTGCTGGGACACGGGCCTTCTCTCATAGAGAGAGTATGGGCCATAATCCACCACGCTGGCCCAGTGCGGGTTGGTGGATGTCACATGTCCTTGAATTTTTGTGATGAATCTTTGGACATGCCGGTTTCCTCACGACCCTTGCCGGTTTCCAGGTCATAATGAATGTTAAGAAAAATTAAAGAGACGTCGTATGTAAAATACCATGAGCTTGCTAATTAAATTTATCGTTCGTCAAACACGTGTTCAACTGTATCGCATTTCTGACGGGCGACGCTTTATTGTATTGCGCTATTTTGCATGCGGCTCCATGAATTGCAAGTTTATGCAAACGAGTGAGTGACGTCGCAACGCAAGTGCCTTTCCGAAAAATAACTAGTTTTTGGAACACCTGTGTTCATTATTTGTAGCAGCTATTATTTTAAATGATAGTAGCAAATTATGTATATATGGATTTTTTTCACCAGTCATTAAAGATCACACCTGTTTTATGATCGTCAAAACATTTTTTTTCTATCCGTTTTTGTTTATTTTTTATATTACAAGCTTCTTAAAATATTACTTTTTGTTCCCACAGCCCACTCACTATTCCCACTAGGTCACATGCCCAACGCCGAAAAAAGTTATGCTTACGATTGATTAACGTCGACTGAAAAGGTTAAAAGGCTTAAACAAAATTACAAAACCAAGTGAATTTTCTTTTTAATTTAGAGTAAGTCAGTTTCAAATTTCAAATTATTTTTTTAAAAGACATCACTGTATAAAAATAACTTCAAATTCTCAACAGTTCAATGATTCCAAAAACACATCAATGGATCAGCCCCCCTACCCATATGTCTCTCAAGCGCCAATCGTATATCGTGTTGAGCTCTAATTAAGGTTTAGCGTCACTGCGACTAATAAGATACGGTCAAATTATTGTCGGTTTAGGCAAGAAATCGAATTAACCTCATTCATTTATACCAAAATACGATAACTACAAGTTGAGATAAACTTAATGAGACAATATATGGCATCATAAGACTTTGTCGCAGTGAATCTACTATACTACACCTTAATCTGAGCTCAACACGATATACGATTGGCGCTTGAAGGACATATGGGTAGGGGGGCTGTTCAATGGATTCTTGTGGACATGGTGATGATTGCATTCCATCAATCAATGAGATCGCTCAAATCTATTCTTTTCTTCAAAATCTCTAGAGTTGTAAACCTTTTTTTAGTCACGCCAGAGCGTGATCTGATTTACCACGGCTGTTTATGTTATAAATCCCGTGTTTTACTACTCGCTACCTTCAGTGTTTATTCAATCGTGAGTGGTTATCGCACGCCCAGCTGGAGCCAAGTCTCTACGGGAGAAAGAGTCAGAAACTGAAGCATACATCTACTATTCTACTAATAATATTGTAAATGTGAAAGATTGTGAGGCCGGATGCATCTTCACTACTCAACCACGCAAAAACTACTGAAGGGATTTTGGTGTGGTAGGTACTTGAGATCCTGGAAAAGGACATAGGATACTATTAGCCTGGAAAATTGCGGGTGAAACCGCGGGGTGCAGCTAGTATATACCTACATTATGTATTGATAAGGGCATTCATTCAGTTTGTGCTAAGAAACTTTAACGTGTTCTTTTAGAACTCTTATTTCCATGGGACTAGTACCTAGGTGTGTGTTGAGTTGAGTTAGATCTATATTATTTCTTTGATTTTAATATATTCATTATTTTACTAAACCTTACTTATTACCTAGTTGACATTGTTGATAAATTAAATATCTTATTGATTATTCATCATTATTATGTCACGAGTCCTCGGTTCTTGGATATGGGTTTCCGCAAGATGTGTCCTTTTACCGTTTTTAGAGCGAGATTAAAAGTTAATGCATAACATACCAATATATACTTCTTATTATAATACGTTCATTGGTGTCGGTACGGCACTGAGGGATTCAAACTCCATAGTGCATCGCCGTTGCTCCTATATATGAACGTACTAGCTTTTTCCCGCGACTTCGTCCGCGTGGATGATACAGGAAGCCCCTCTATCTTGTCGTTGAAGTATCTACATTTGAGATTTTTTGACAAAATTTTTTTTTATCCTTCCAGATTTTTTTTTTTATAAAAAGTGTCCTATGTTACTTCTAATACCTTCAAGAATATGTGTACAAAGTTTCATGATGATCGGTTAAGTAGTGTTCGCGTGAAAAAAAAAACAAAAAATAAATACAAATTTACATTCACATTTATAATATTAATAGGGATATTGCTCCTATATATAAACTTATATAAGTTGTATTAAAATCCGTTCAGCAATTTCCGAGTCTATAGATAACGAACATACACACATTCAAAAATTCTAATAACCGTGAATTCGTGTTCAGTACCCTCTAAATAGCCTAACCCAGTTGGTTTTTCAAAAATGTCTATTTTTTATAACAGTATAGAAGTGCAACTCAAATTGTATCCATGTAATTACTAAATTTTTTTTATATTGTCAGCACATAATCTATAGGCATATCTCCACCTACTCTACCTACATTACTAAAGCGATATAAACTCTACCTACATGATAGAAAGTTACACAAAAATTAATGGTACCTACAATTCTAAATGTCTAAAGTCTGAAAGTTTAATAAGCTCTAGATTACGATCAAGCTGGCACAACAACTTTGTTCCTTATCGTCATGTCATTATATCAGTTATCAGGCTGGCCAGTTCCAGATGCAACTACACAAATATTAAAAGTAAACTGAATTGACTGGCTCATGCCAAACAGAATTTGGATACTCACTTCATATTAAATCGCGTAACAGGAGTTTATTTATTCAGCATAACAGCAGGCAGGGCTCGATTGAGCCAAACATTATTTTTCTAGTTGTTTGTTTACAAAGCGAACACATTCGAACCGCCAAATTTCAATGTTTACACACTGTGATAGGTTTTACGAGATAAAACCTATGTTTAAAATTTACTTACGCATGCGAGTAGCACTACCTATACATATATTCTTATCAAAGCAAACTTTTAAATTTTATTTGCTAATGGATTAAGGACGCGCGGGAAATTAGTTTGCGGTTTTTTTTTTAATTTGTGTGGCACTACCCGTGTCGGCGTTCGTACGGCCGGCGTTTGAGAGTGTACTGGCACGCCGCCTGTTGCTTATCCGCTTTGAACAGACTTTGAACTATCTTTTATCGGTCCCATAGTTAGTGCAGGTTGCTTGGTGCTAGTTAGGAATACTATGAGTTTTCTAGGACTATGCGACAATGAGATAAATTGATAGATCAGTTATCTTTTTATCTAAATTTCCAAAAGAAGCAATCGAATTGGCTAGCATGAACTCTAAAAATAATTATTGGGTATGTAAAAAGTATTTTACAATTATATACTTTGTAAAAAAATAAATGTGTTGCTAATCTAAATAGTACTAGTCTAATTTTGATGTATTTTAATTAGTTTAGATTTTTTAATTATATTATGTTAGATAGGTATACATTAGCCCAAGGACTTACGATCAAATTGCTCAATACAATTACTTATGCAATTTTTTTTTTATAAATATTTAATAAATCGGCTAGGACTCACGTAGTTTGTCGAATTAGTCGACCTAGGTCAAACTACGTGAGTCCTAGCCGTTTTATAAAATATTTATAATGAATCAAACTCACAAAAGCTTTCATATCTACTAAAATTACTTTTTTACTATATTTTTGTGGACATTTTTTCCAGATATTGACTTTATATTTTTAATTGACTTTAACATCATCTATTTTGCTTATTTCTAGTCACGTCATACTTAGTGGTTGATTCTCTTAAAACCTAATTTACTCAACATACCACTGTGTACAACAACTGTGGTTCGCTTGAAATAAGCATACAAACGAAGTATTCAGCACCAAGATTTTCGGCACCAATGCGCTCTGCACCAAAACTATTCCCTATTCAGCACCAACCATAATTTTAGCTAAGTGCTGAAAAACGTCCAGACAGTCTCGATTAAAATATGTTCAATTATTTTTTGTAACTACACATGCAAACATACCTGCTGCTTACAGCGATGCTTGACGAACAAGCTCGTGTAAAAGCCTATCGCTGTCATTACATAAGTGTTCCACGAAATGCCGCGAGGGAACACAATTGCTGTACCATATATACTGACATAAGTAGAACAATATCACACTGGAAAATATTTATATCGGCAAGGCCAGGCTGTTTCTTGCTTGAAAAACCTTTAGCATGTGACCGTTTAAGAGATTCTGCCTATGCTGTTATATAAGGAGCCAATTTTGTGGCTGTGTGCCAACATCAGTTAACTTTAGTAACTACGGCACAAGAACGGTTAGAACCTACTTACTGATAATCGATACGGCCTGCCTAAGCGATCTAAGTGTACCAGTGTTTTTAGAGAAAAGCAACGGATTTTTCTTCTGTGTTTATATTTCAGCTTTTTTATTTATTTCTTTATTATATACACAAAACAAACTACAATCAATACACAGCTATAACTAAATATCATACAGTTTTGAGCCTAGATTGTAATCCAAAAATATGTGAACACAGAAAGACAAAGCTGAGACAGTTTTCGGGATTATATAAAACTAAATTGGTAATAATCATAATATAATATATATGTTATGCAAAATATGCACATCTGCAAACATGACATTTACAGACATGCACATTCAGCACAGACACTATAAATATGAATAGATGTTAAATTAAATTTATGGAGCATCCAGTATCGACACTATGGTTGAGTCGGGACTGTCAGGTTTGGAATAGAGGATATCTTTTAACATTTTAGTATTTACCTTTTAACATTTTATTGTGCTAGTAGGTATACCTAACACAAACCGTTTTGGTCCAGTATCTACGTAAGCAGTTTTTAGGCCCATTAAAGAAAGATAAACACACCACTCAGTGAATATCCCTCTACTTAGGTAGATAGTCCAGCAAATAAGATAAAATAATTATCTTGTTGAAGGATTATTCAAGCTGTAAATTTTGGACATGGGTTTTTGAGTAAAAGAAAATTCACGCTCGATTCGCTCACGCATCTATCTACCCGCATCATTTACGATACAAACCTTCTGTACAAAGATGTTTATGTACCACTGTTTGAAAACTAAGGGTTTTGGATGAAAAAATATTTCGTGCTCGCTGCGTTTGCGCTCTTGCCAAAACTGATTTCAGCAATCAAATATAGAAGCTGATTTAATAAAGTTCCTAATTATTACAGTTTCATTGAAGAAATTTGTGACCAATATGTGCATCGCAAAAAAATGGTGTTTATGGCCGTATAAACATTTTTTTAAATATTCTTTTTTTTCCTCTTTATGAGGAGTTTGGTAAAATATTCTTATTTTAAAAGATTTTTGCTGTACTTTTTTTTTGTTTTATGGGGCGGCAAAGGCGGCAACCTTAATAGGCCCAGGATGCCAAATCTTGAAATACGCCACTAAGTTAAACTCCATTAAAGTACCTACGTAAGTAATAGTTAGTATTCTTTAATTAAAGGATCTAACTTCGTTAATTTTTGTAGAGAGCGTTATCGATGAAGTCTGAACCTGGACTGGTAGGTAAGTAAGTAAATAGGTAAGTACATTAAATGCAAACAGTTTCGCACTACAATTATACGAAGCACTGCGAACAATCAGGCGTAAAAGTCTGTCGTTGTAAGAGTAAAGCGGGCTTTCCACTGCAGAAAGACAAACAGTAATAAGCTGTACAAAGCACTCCGTCAGGCGATCTTGTCGTGCTTTAGGATGATATTCGGTGTAGTAACACGAAAATATGACTAATATATAAATAGGTAGGTACAGTAACAGGGAGACGGGACTGAGCAGTTGCTAAACTGCCGTAGATATAGGTAGATGGATATATCTAGGTGCTTCGTCGTCGGCCACATCGTCGCTTAACAATCAGGTGAGAATTTTGACCAAACAGATCTAAAAGCGATGAAAAAGCTGAGTGGTTATAATAGGCTTAGCTTGCCATAGAGAAGGAGTTTCTTTAACTGGTTTCATTCACTTTCAATTTTCTTAAATAAGCTGTGCTCATTCGTTTTTGCCAGCTAAGCACTTAGGTAGTTTATACACTGCTCGCAGTGGAAAGCGGGCTTTACCACTCGATAAGAGTTTGCAATACATTGCTGCGGGTGAACAGAATCTAGCCTCTTAGGTATTGATTCAAAACCATATCGTTATATGAAGAAAATAAGAATTCCGTTTTAGCATCAGCAGTTCTTTAGTTAGGTGTGAATTGATAGGCAGACACAAAATTTTCATTGTATTTTTTTTTTATGGAACTGAGTGATGAGACAAGCATGTCGTTCGCCTGATGGTAAGCGCCACGCGTGCCCATAACAATTGCAGTGCCACCCAATTTTTAATACCATTAAAAGCACTGCGTAGGACTACATTGCGCTCATCACCCCGAGACATCAGATATTAAGTAATGCTTGCGCACTACTGCTTGCAGACAAACTGGCAAAGCTGTTATACCTACCCAGACGGCCTTCCGCACACGAAAGATCTACCACGAATAATTTTGTTAGAATAGGTTACCTATTTAGTCAGTGCAAATTTCTTGCCGGTTCCTTTCCATTTTGGTAAGCAACAATTGCAACATAATGCAAACTTTGTTTAGATGCATTTCAAATAGTTAAACTGACAATTATCTAGCATCGTCTTATTGAGCCTTCGTTGGTGCTATTCAGTTGCAATTCGGTGCATGGTACACAATAGTACCTACCTAATGTCACAGTAGGTAATGATTTACTAGACTGTGGTGTGTTGTGATGTTATATTGATTTTTAAGTAGTACAACTACAATGAAGCTGTATAAACTAACGAAGCCTGAATATAATGGTTTTGATACATGATATGACACCTACTGTACATTATTTACCAGTTTAGTACCGTGTTGTTATGACTATGAAGTTTTCCTACATCCATGTATTTCAATGAATTTCTACGAACAATATCGAATAACAGCGTATCGATGTAGTATCTAGGGATAAGTCTTAGTTTTAGTATTCATAGTAAAACCGTGTGTAATAGTTATATTCTTTGGTAAATATTTACGTTTTTAGGGTTCCATACCCAAAGGGTAAAAAAAAAAGACGTGTGGCACTCGGAGACTGCCGCGGTAAAGCTATTGCATAGCATTCGGAGTGGGGGGTGTTAGGTTATTTTCGTTACGGAATTTCTGGATTCGGTCTCCACGCTCAAGGCCCGCGATAGAAGCTATGCAATAGCTTAAAAACGGGGCCCTATTAATAAGACTCCGCTGTCCGTCCGTCTGTCTGTCTGTCTGTCCGTCTGTTACCAAGCTGTATCTCATGAACCGTGATAGTTAGACAGTTGAAATTTTCACAGATGATGTATTTCTGTTGCCGCTATAACAACAAATACTAAAAAACAGAATAAATGAAAATATTTAAAGGGGCTCCCATATAACAGACATGATTTTTTTGCCGTTTTTATAGATAACTAGCTGATGCCCGCGACTTCGTACGCGTTGCAGTGTACATATCATCTTCATTCATTTTTCATGACTCATCAAACCTGTTATTATTTTTAATGGACCTACTTTTATTACCTTGAAGAAAACAGAATTCAAAATTTAATGAACTGACAGAGAACGGAAAAAGATGAGAAACGGGGACTTGAACTTGAGCTTCGTGAGAGAAAGGTTCTCTCATGATTTGTTGAAAGGTGGAAAACCATAATTTTATATCAAGGATTAAAACCAATTTATTTGAGACAGTGTTGTTGGAGTCTCGTCAGTTTGTGGCCCAAATACTGGCCCACTCGCAAGTCGGTGACCCAAATACAGGCCCACTCGCCGTCGTCGAACGCCTAAGGATAGGCTGCAATCGTCCCCTGGATTGGGAGTAGCAAGAACAAACCCAGGACAAAGTATACGTTCTCATTTCCCTCTATCGACAATTTTCATTACCCAGAAGATATTTTCCTCATCATCATCATCATCATCATCAGCCCATCACGTTCCCACTGCTGGGACACGGGCCTTCTCTCATAGAGAGAAGATGGGCCATAATCCACCACGCTGGCCCAGTGCGGGTTGGTGGATGTCACATGTCCTTGAATTTTTGTGATAAATTATTGGACATGCCGGTTACCTCACGATGTTTTCCTTCACCGTTTTTAGAGCGAGTGTTAAATCCGCACATAACTTTAGAAAGTCAGTGGTGCGGGGCCAGCGAGATTCGAACTCGGGTGCGTCGGATCGAAAGTCGCACGTTCTCCCACTGAGCCACACTCGCTCTTATTTTCGATATTTTCCTCAGCAGCACTGTTTTATATACTGTATTAAAAGTATCACCAAATTAACATAATTTTTATTACAGCTTCCCAGTCCCTCTCTCTCTCCCAGAAAGGTACTGTACGTGCGGAGGTCATAGGTAGAGCTAGCCGGAGGACCTCCGTAACGTTACAGCGTAGTGAAGTATTCATCCTGCTTCCGACCATTTTCCGTCCCACCATATTCCCGTTCCAGTTCCCGTTCCGCTCGTATTCATATCTCGTTACCGTACCGTACCGCTTCTGTTTCGTGTCCTTTCCACTCTTATCCTGTTATCGTCCCTCTCCTATCCCGTTACCGTATTGGGCCCCAATTCACTATGACAACTTGGTGATTCCTTGTTTCGAGGAAACGTCGTATCCTTAATTAATAAACGACATCTGCGAAATGTAGTGTGTGTGTTGTATTATCTATGACGCGTCATATATATGAATATATGAATTCGTCATAGAGATGTCGTTTATTAATGAAGGAATCAACGTGATTTCGAAGAAAGAAATTACCAAGTTGACATAGTGAATTGGGGCCCTGCTCTGGTCCTGATACCCCGTCCCACTCCTATCCCGTTACCGTCCCGCTCCCATCCTATTACAGTCCCACTCTTATTCCGTTACCGTCCCTCTCTGCTCCCGATCCTATTCCAATCCTAACCTTTATCGTCCTCTCTAACAAACCTCGTATCGTGTTATTGTTCCCCTCCTGTACCATTACCATCCCCTTCCTAACCCGTTATCGTGCCACTCTGGTCCCTATATAATTACCAAATTTTCTAGCCCTAATTTCAATTGTGGATCATGTGTTTATAGTTTCTTTGACCAAGTATCAAACGTACCGTACGTATATGTATATTCAGTAGTTCTGAGAATAGGTTTATAACTAATTTTTATACCCCTAAGGTTGGCTCACCCCAAAAAAAAAATTTCTTTCAGGTAAAAATTTTTTTACAAAAAACTTAACTTAACTGGACTTTGTAACTTAGGTCGATAGCTGATCAATGGGTTCCATTTTGCCAAACTTCTCCGCTTGGGAGCAGCAAAATAGCAAGTTTATATTGTACACCCCATTGCAATAAAAGATTAATTCTGTTGACTAATATTTACAGAATTCGTTGTATATATAATTTAAAAATAAAAGTTATACAATAAATATAAAAAAATGTATTTGTTGTGTTGTTATTTTCACATTACGTCATCGTTCACAGTGGTCCATGCCTCTTCCACTCATATACCACATACACACACACTTTCAATAAATAAAATATATTTTCATACTCTAGAAATAATTCACATGGCAAAATAACGTTTGCCGGGTCAGCTAGTAAACATATATTTTCTTTACAAACTTTACCACCCGTTTAAACCTGTCAGGGGCTGGTATATAAAACAATGGTAATAATACATGTGTCAATAATTTTTTGGCTAAGTATATGTAAGTATTTTGGCCAAAAGTCAATCAACGACAAAAGTTGCTGAATATTTGAAAATCTTCGATTGACTACACCTTGAGTATTTCTTACTTTTCTGAATGTTGCATTTTAAAAGTCTATTAAAGTCTTGTACGAATAAAGAAATTGCAAAAAACTGCATTACGTTAGAATTCATTTCTTTTGCCTAGTCTATATACCAAGTTTTGCTTTCACCTTATAAACAAAGGTTTTTCACTAAAATATTTGCCATCCCGTTAAGACCTTTTAAGATGTTTAAATAGTGGTAAAACATGTGCGTATAGTATCTTCGATTAGTATTTGTACAAAATTTCACCGTCATAGGTTTAGAAAAAATGTTAAATTCCACCTTGTTTAACGTCTTTAGAAGTTCATTAATATAGTGAGTTTCATTTTAATTTATTACTTTTGTTTGGTCTGTATACGAAAATTCATTGCTACAACTTCATAAACAAAAATTCTCCATACAAACTTTACCAACCTGTATAACCCTGTTATAGGGATGATTTCAAAACATGGTGGAATACGTGTTTAGAATTTTATTGGCTGAATATTTGTAACAAATTTCAACATCGTAGCATTGAAATATATTTGATACTTTCCACCCTGATTAACCTTGTTTGAGAATTCACAATAGTTTGGAAATTCACCCTCTAACAAGGTTAAACAACCTTGTTAGAGGGTGAATTTCAAAAAATGCCGAATAACGTTTTAATTTATTTCTTTTGTTTACTATGTGTACCAAATTTAATTGCCATAACTTCATGAACAAAGATTCTCCATATACACTTAACCACCCCGTTTGAACCGGTTTAGGGATGATTCAAGCAAAATGGTGAAACAGGTGCTTAAGGTTTATCTGTCTGAGTATATGAACCGAATTTCATCGTCGTAGTTTCAAAAAATTTAACTTCATTTCACCCTTATTAAATCTGGTTATGTGTAGATTTAAAAAAATGTGATTTACGTTTTAACTATCTCCTTTTTCTTAGTTTGTGTACCAAGTTTCATCATAACCACAACCTTCATAAATAAAAAAGATTTTCTATACAAACTTTACCACCCCGCTTGTTGGGGGATGATTAAAAAAATGAGAAATATATATTTATAATTTCATTGGCTATGCACATATACCACATTTCATCGCTGTAGCTTAAAAAAAAATCTTCACTTTCCACCCTGTTTAACCCTGTTAAGGGATGATTTTCAACAATTATAAATCACGTTTTAATTATCTTCTTTTACCAAGTTTTATCATAGCCACGAAACTTCATAAACAAAGATTTTCTATACAAATTTTACCACCCCGCTTAGGCTTGTTAGGGGATGTTTTCAAAAAATGGTGAATTACACATCTATTATTTCATTAGCTTGCCACGTTCACCACATTTCATTGTTGTAGCTTAAAAATAATAATCTTCACTTTCCACCCTGTTTAACCCTTTAAGGGATGATTTTCAAAAATGGTAAATCGCATTTTAATGTCATTTTTGTTCGTTCGCATTTTTGTCAGGTATGTACCAAGTTTCATCGCTATAAACAAAGATTTTTATGTAAACTTTACCACCTCGTTTAACCCTGTTAGGTGTTGATTTTTGAAAAATGCTGAAAACTTATTTTTAAACTTGATCAAACTTAATTTATTTACCCTGTTTTTTTACTGTAGCTACAGTGTCGTATTAATTAAAAATCCTACTCCATACAAACTTTGCGGCCCTATTTAATGACCTTAGGGGTTCATTTTTGAAAAGTTACTGAAAATGTATTTTTATATTCTTATGCTTAGTCAATTTACTAAGTTTCATAACTTTACTGAAAAAACCTTCACCATGGAAACTTTACGACCCCAAGAAATAACCTTAGGGGTCGAATTTCTTAAAATGCCGAAAACAAGTTCCTATTATTTACATGCTTAATGCTCACACAAAATTTGATAACTACTGGTCAAGAAACAATCACCGTAGCATACATTATAGTTTCCGCATTCCAATCTAAAAAACCACACTAAACCCCCCTTAAGGGTTAATTTTCAAAAAACTGTGATACACGTATTCCTTTATTTCTTTTGCATAGTTTACTGCCAAAGTTTCGTGACCGTGCGATAAAAGAATTTTTTTCCCCATACATCCTTTATGACCCCATTTGACCCACTTAAAGGTCAAATTTCGAAAAATCCGTTCTTAAATGACGCTTTCATTACTTGTAGAATACGTGGTCCAAATTTCAGGTTTCTATGTTAAGCGGTTTTGGCTGTGCGATGATTGTAGAAAAAAACCCTGTTCTTTTATTATATAGATGGTACGAAACCCTTCGTGCGTGAGTTTCGAGTCCGACTCGCACTTAGGCGGTTTTGATAAACTTGCTTTTTTCTCTGTCTGTTTGTTTATCTGTTCAGTACAAATTTAGCAATATTCAAAATTCGATTTTAGACTAAAATTTTAAAAACTAATGAGAATGCAATATACAATACAATAATACTTTATTGAACACCAAAACAGGAAAAAAAATACAGTTACATATAATAGTGGTAGACCAATGGGCGACCTTATCGCTATGTGCAATTTCTTACAGGATACACAATCATTTAAACGTGGTATATAAAAATACAAATATAGGTACAAAGTTCTGAGTGGTGCTGTTATTGTTATGGGCTGGCGTATTGCTTACCATCAGGCAAACAACCAGTTCGTCTCGTCATTCAGTTACATAAAAAAAAAAAGTTACATATAATATTTCTTTCTTTTTTCTCGGGTATATGAGACAACCATGTGTGGCTAGCGTGCACTCCAGGACAAAACTTTGTCAACGCATTTTTCGTACATTTGCTTTATATTCGCACGAGAAATTTGTCTAGAAAACACACGTCATACCCTGCCCTTGTATCGCAATGGTATCTGGTGATAGACATTTCTATCGACTATTACAATAATTCATTTTATAACACAAAAACTGACTTCAATTCTGATTTATCTTTGAAGTCCAAGGTCGAATATCGATGGATGATGGGACCACATTTTAGCTATACTGAACCCAACGGAATTTTCCATATCGGTTTATAAAGGACGGAGTTCTGAGGTAACAAACATAAAAAAAACAATAGAATTGAAAACCTCCTCCTTTTTTTATGTCTGTTAAAAAAAGCCAAAAATACAGGCAGACCCAAATGCTTTCGAATCTTGAAACTGCTATGCCTAAAATTTGCTCGTTTAATCAGAGAGTGCTAATCCACTGAACCAGATAGATATCAGCATTTGGCTTTATGCAACCTTGACCAAATGCTCTAAACCTTCTGAAAAACATTCCAATGTCACAAATGTTTAACGCATTAGTGCATGCTTTACTTACCAAAATCTAAAATAAAAATCAGAAAAAAGAAAAATCATATTGCTCGGCAGGATTTGATCCTGCGTCTTCGGAATACCATCCCCTCCCGACGACCTTCATCATCCACTAGAGCAAACAAATTTCTTCACGGGACGATTCTACATCATCTGTTGTCAATGTCTCGGTGGCAAAGTGAAGGCGTGGAACGGTATTCCAAAGATGCAGGTTCGTATCCGGTCTGATCAATTTCTTTGTATTCTTTCTGAATATTTGTACGACATTACAATGTCACATTGTAAATTTAAGGAAAACAATATTTTAAGGAAAATAATATTTCTTGCAAGTCGTAAGACTAGCCGTTTAACATAAATCATAGAATGAGCAAGACACATTCAAAACATCCTGAACATGTATTTAATAAAGAACGTGTTACATGTTTAAACACTACGCTCTAAAGAACAGGAAAACAAGTTTTACCACTCGTTTAAAAATAATAAAAAGAAAATCGCCAGGAATCCCGTAGGTACTCCTAAAACCAAAAACATTTTACTCTATATACCAAGCATCAATGAGTGTAGACCCATGCATTTCCTTGTTTTTTTCATAGTTGTGAATTTGCTCGGTTGAGGGATGCGCCCAAACATGCTGACCGCCTTTTATACCAATATTTACAAATTCCTTTTGCACGCTCGCTCTAAAACGGTGAAGGAAAACATCGTGATGAAACCCGCTTACGCGCTTTGGAGTGGCAGGCTCTGGCCGTGGTTGTAATACCACCCACCGAACAAAGCCATGCCGTCAAGCGACCTAGTCGTGTTTCGGGATGATGTTCGGTGAACCATCGGGGAGACGGGTCTGAGCAGCCGCTCAACTGCCGTCTCTCTCTAGATCTATGTGCTCCATCTTAGGCCACATCATCGCTTCACATCAGGCGAGATAGTGGCCAAACATAGATCTATAAGGCAAAAAAAAAAAAAAAAAAAAAAAAAAACCCAATTTTACAGATTTTCATTTCTCCACATTCCTATTTGTATGGTTATTTGTTGTATTATAATATTTTTTTATTGGAAAATGGGCATGCGTTTTAAGACATTTCGGCAGATGGAAGGCAAGCCTATTGTGGAGCACGCTTGCCCATGAGATGCCTATTCACTCTAGATTTAAAATGGTTCCCTATTTACGCAGAGTTCCATTTCTACAGTTTGCCAATTATACAGATTACTAAAGTCATGCTATCTTTGTGATAAAGACGAGCCTTCTGCAATACCTACCCGGAATTATATATACGATGATTTCTTTTTCACGGAAATGTTGCGGAGTTACGTAGTAACTATTAAGTTATCTGTGCCCGTAGCACAAAGTTCAACATTTGATGATAATATAGAGGCAAATTCATAAGATTGATAATAACATATACAACATGATTGGATTATATCAGTAAAGGCAGAAAAACTTAAGTCCAGCTAAACAATGTCCTTCTTTATGAAAAACATATTATCATGGCAAAGTGTACAAGTTAAAAAGATATGATGAAATAGGAAAACTACGCTTGTAGACGTTTACAGTGCATACTGCTCTGGAATAGAACTCCTTGCCGTCTTCTGTTTAACTACAATCCGGGTATGTTCAAGACCAGAGTAAAGACTTAGGTATTTTCTATATCTACATACTCCATCTTCGGCCACATCGTCGCTTAATATCAGGCGAGATGGTGGTCAAACGTAGACCTATCATACTCGTATAAATGAAAGAGTAGCAGCTCTAGAATACTCTACGATAGTATTGAAGTGTCAGACGTCAGCTTAACATTTAATTACATTAAAATTTTTTTCGTTTGATATTTCGTCACGCGTTAAGTAGGTTACCTACTGATATCACACAGAAAGGTCTCATAGAAGTCATATTCATGAAGTCTTATGCACAGTTCTTGGCAACCTGCCGACTCGTGTTTTGTTTCGCGTTTCAACCTTGTTTAGTGAAAAAAAAATATGTACCCACTTAGGTGAATCTGTTCAACTATAATAACACTGGTTGATGCTCAAGAAAATATTTATTGTTGATGGATTCTATGTATAATGTTCAATAATGTTGATGTTCAAATCAACCTGTTACTTCAATCGAGGGTGTCAGATTCATTGGCGTCCTATAATAATTATTAAGCTATTACATAGCTTCTATCGCGGGCCTTGAGCGTGGAGACCGAATCCAGAAATTCCGTAACGAAAATAACCTAACACCCCCCACTTCGAATGCTATGCAATAGCTTTACCGCGGCAGTCTCCGAGTGCCACACGTCTTTTTTATTTATTTATTTCTTAATAACAATTTGTTATAACAACAACAACATATTGAAGAAACAGTGTAGGTAAGAGTATTTACTTTGGATAAAATAAATATGTAGAACGCTTACTAGCTAGGAAGAAAAAGAGCGCGTGTGGCTTAGTAGGAACACGTGCGACTTTCGACCCGACGCACCCAAGTTCGAATCCCGCTAGCCCCGAACCACTGACTCTCCTAAGTTATGTGCGGGCTTAACACTAGCTCTGAAAACGGTGAAGGAAAACATCGTGAGGAAACCGGCATGTCCAAGAATAAATCACAAAAATTCAATGACATGTGACATCCGCGAACCCGCACTGGGCCAGCGTGGCGGATTATGGCCCATACTCTCTCTATGAGGGAAAGCCCGTATCGCAGTAGTGGGAACGTGAAGGGAACCGGATGATGATGAAAGGTAGGAAGTCAAACTTTTGACGTTTCTGCACTATTGGAAATATCAAAGGTTGGTTGCACGTTATAACGATAATAAGAAATGATCATGAGGCGCTTGCAACAACAGCGCCAAAATGGTTATGGTATAGCTTTTATAATGTACTTGTAGATGTACACATAACCTAGTTCTATTTGACAGGTCACTCACCTCTGTTTACAAAAGAATTAGCAGTCATAATTACAAAAATAAACGTCCTTCAATTATATTGCGTTTGGCAAGGAGGCCTGGTTTTAAATTACTAATTCAACCGTGGCGCCACTGAAAATAATTTATGTTGACACCGAACATAAAAAACAATTATTAGAATCTGCTTATTTAAAGCGAAGCATAAGTTTACATACGTAGGTAGAGTATCTCTTGAGCGCTCCTTGGAAATGTCAAGGAAAATTGGGAAAATTTAAAAATATTTATGGGAAGAATTAATTAGGTATTTCTTATGTTACTGAGTGATGGGACTAGCAAGTTGTTGCGCGTGATGGTAAGCGCCACGCCTGCCCATAACAATCGCAGTGCCACCCAGTACTTTAAATGCCATAAAAAGCACTGCATTGCTCTCATTACCCCGAGACATCGGACTTAAATCTCTTAGGCTCAGTGATTTGGCTGGCCCTTCAAACAGGAACACAGGAGCAGAGCAACCACAAATGTATCAATATGCAGTCCAGTCGGGCACAAATCAAGATTGTACAATACAATTCAATACAATAACACTTTGTTGCACACCAGCTAAACACAAAAAAAAAAAACAAAAAAAGACAAAATACATAAATTTGAGGTACAATGGACGGCCTTATCGCTTAGAGCGATTTCTGATTTCTGACCTTTGGATGGATAGCACAGGTATGAGAAACAATGCTGTTAGCATTGATATCTCTCAATGGCTGTGAGGTAACAATTGTAGGTACTTATATAATATAAAGGTATCTTTTAAAGGTTTTACAGTGCCGAGAGTAGCAAATTATTTATTTAGCAATAATTTTCCAAGCCTACGACTTGTTTCGGTACCTAAGTGTTTTTTTATGTAAAAGAGCGCCATAAAGTAGACAGCCCGCCTGATGGATTTTTATCGTAACTAAGTAAAATTCAGTGCTGGCTTTTGCTATTGCTATAATTATTATAAAGGTACCAATTTGCTATATATTAATTAAAACTGGCCAATACAACATAATTTTTGATGTCGGATTCTGCAATTCGATCTTAGCTTGCTCATTGTCAGATCTAGCTCAACATTTGTATACATTAGTAGATTTAGGACTGAAAAAGGATTAATTTGTTACCATTTTCCTTACCGGACGATACTTATGGTAGCACGGCGACAAAGTCCAAAAATAAATGAAAAAAAGACGTGTGGCACTCGGAGACTGCCGCGGTAAAGCTATTGCATAGCATTCGGAGTGGGGGCTGTTAGGTTATTTTCGTTACGGAATTTCTGGATTCGGTCTCCACGCTCAAGGCCCGCGATAGAAGCTATGCAATAGCTTAAAAAATAATTAAGACGTCGAAATTTTACGATATAACTTTTGCCACTTTCCTATTTTATACTTGTCTAACATTTTGCACTTACCTATTTGTGCATGTTATTGTCTAACATTTACTTAGGTGGGTACTGTCTCGATTAGGTACATTTAAATATTTTAAAAGTTAATTCTGCTAGATAAATCATTCATTCAATAAGTTGTCTGGGAGAATCTCATTTTGCGATAAATACTGTATGGTTTGAGAAATAAGTACCTAAATATATGGAACCTACAGAACTATTTCTGTTCTGTGATGGAACCAGCCCCCGTACCCATGTCCCTCAAGCGCCAATCGTATATCGTGTTGAGCTCAGATTAGGGTATAGTTTCACTGCGACAATGTTTTATGATGCCATACATTGTTCCATTAAGTTTATCTCAACTTGTACTTATAGTATTTTGGCATCAATGAATCAACAATATACCGTATAGACCGTATCTCATTAGTAGCAGTGAAGCTATACCTTAATTTGACCTCAATACGATATACGATTGGCGCTTGAATGACATATGGGTAGGGGGGCTGACCAGACGAGTAAGAGACGCAATGCAAAAAGCACAATAACTAGGTACCAAAATTTTTTTTTTAGATATGTAATTATCGATTAGGGTAAACTTGGGAGAGATGCTGTTGATTGTTGTTGCTAGGGTGAGATGAGTTTTGAAAAAAATATGTTTAAAAATATATTTAAAATGGAGATAGAAAAAAAACAATTAAAATACTTTAATCACAAATTTTTGTGTGAATTGAAATAAAAAACATTATTAATTAGTCTTATTTCTAGGAACTACATTTATTTTTATATAGTCAATTGGGCATCTGTCTCATATATGTATGTATATGGGGGAGATGCCTAACGGTATTACGGAAAGACACCCATACCAGTATTATACATTTATTTAATTCTTTATTGCACTATTACAAGTAATGTACAAAAGGAGATCTTAATGCTAAAGCATTTTCTACCAGTTATCCAGAAAGTTAAAAAGCGAGCATCAAAAATTAAAAAAAAAAAACATCAGATAAACAAAATAAATATCGTAAAACAAAAGCATAAATATATGTAAAAGCATAAATTATTTAAATATATAACAGTTAAACATACTACATATATAATCCAAAACTAAAATACATAGAAATGAATACTTACATTAAAAGAGGAGTTTTATTTGTTGCAAGTCGAACATTTTGCTGGATCTTCACTGCAGTCCTCGTGGAACCATTCTTTGCATTGAATACACTCCAACCAGTCACATGTCTTCTTAGTTGCGAGATGCTGTATTTCTGTATACCTTCTTATTTTAATCTAACTTAAGTTTTTTTGCACGCTCAGTTTCCATTTTCTTTTCAGACTTAATCTTTATTTTTTATGTTTTCAGGAGTTTTCAAGAGCTGCATGTTATTTCTTTTTAGAAACAGCTCGAGTGAATAATGACAATAAAAATAATTTATGGGCATCTTACCCCCAAAATGTCATAGGCATCTCGCCCAAGCGTCAGGGATAGATGCGTAATATGTTTTAAATAAGTGAAACGGAACGCATTTTAAAAATTGCGTCTTTTAAACGGTACGGTAACAGTTTTAAACGGTACGGTAACGGTTTTAAAGGAAAACATCGTGATGAAACCCGCTTAAGTGCTTTGGAGTGGTAGGCTCTCGCCGTGGTTGTAATGCCACTTATACCACCCACCAAACAAAGCCATGCCGTCAAGCGACCTAGTCGTGTTTCGGGATGATGTTCGGTGAACCATCGGGGAGACGGGTCTGAGCAGCCGCTCAACTGCCGTCTCTCTAGACCTTTGTGCTCCATCTTAGGCCACATCATCGCATCACATCAGGCGAAATAGTGGCTAAACATAGATCTACTTAAGTGTAAAAAAAAGAAAAAATGTCTTTTTGGTAACAGCTGATGACCATATCAAAGGTTATTAACGAAAAAAGTATGAATCGTTATCAGTAAATATCGTAAAATGTACGATAAAATATTCCTAGGATTATTTTCAGGCCTCAAAATGACAACACTTACCTCTTTGAATGAAATATCTTCAAGGTACACAATATTTTTTGGCAAAACTTGTCTAGTATTTTTCACGCGGAATGCTAGACGAAAGACTGACCCATTAACGATGCGTTCAGAAGTTATCTAATACTTTTTTTTGTTAATTTATTTTTTATAGGCATCTCTCCCTTATAGGCATCTCTCTCAGGTTTACCCTATATTATTTATCTAAGTACCTTGGAAATATAAGGGCTTAGGGGGCTTTTCACCGACAAAAAATCTCACCCACATACTTAGGTGAGTTTACTACTTTCCAGATTTGTACCTACTAACAACTATTAGGTATTCTGTGCTAATGATGTAAATAAATATGCTGTCCTTCGTCTCAACACATTAAGCTCGTCTACAGATATAGGTAAGTACTATTATAAAAATGGAACTGAGCCAATTCTGTACATTGAAGATATTTTTGAAAACCCAACTGGGATAGACTATTTAAAGGGTAGGTAAACACGAATCAGCAGTTTGTAGAAATTTTATCTGTTTGTTTGTTTATATGTTTGTTAATTATAGACTCTGAAAATACTGAACGGATTTTATGTGTTTTTCAGGGTTTGGTAGCATTACTCCCAACTTAGATTATTATAGTATATAATATATATATATATATATATATATATATATATATATATTTACATCGCACTAACTATCCGGCTACCGCTGAACACAAAAATGCGTCTAAAGTGGCGACCACCGACATTTGGCGACCGGTATACGGTCGCCAAATTATTTCTCGAAAATTTTTACTGCAATCGATGTTAGATGTCGTTAGTAGTGCCATATTAAATTTTGTGTCTGTCGCCAAATTTTTTCGAAAGTGCCTGGTGGTGCATATTTTTGTTCCGCGAGTTGTCAATAGGCGGCGCTACATACAGTGCGATGTATATCAGATTTCATTAGCCCGCCTTTATGAATACCACACGTTGCCAGCTCGCTTGCTGTGCTGCGAACGCACGTGTGCGACGTTGCCGTGTTTCTTTTATTTTGATTTGGTCTCAGTTTGATTGATTCAAGCTCGCGTCTAATTTTTTTGATCCCATATTCGTAGTCGGTCGCCAAAAACGTTCGCGAGAGAACTTTCAGGTATTTTGCCAGTGTGTGTAAAATTTGACGATAAACTGTTACGAACAAGAAATGAAGCGGTCATCATCTACAATTAAATTAAGCTCGAAGTTTGAGATAAATTATATTATTTAAGGTTTACTATTATATAGTTGTATTATAGTATGGGCAAAAAACTATCCCAAAATATCACATTTTATATTATCGCAATTTTTCAATTAGCAAATCTCTTTTTTGGCAATTTATTATTATAAAATAATGGCTTTGGATAATTCTTCTTCTGGCGCTTCGCCAGCCGCTGCCGCGGCACGCTCGCTTCGCTCGCTCAGCTCGCGCGTTGTGGTGCACCAGTAACCTAACACACCTCCTCGCGTCGCTCGTCGTCGTACCTATGTATAACTTTACTCTGAAGTTTCGCTATATAATTATTCGTGGTCTTAATATTTCGTTGTTGGTTTACTAAACATTTGCTATTATGAACATTTGACAAAATAAAATGATGCCAAATGATAATTTTACCAAGTGAGTAAAAGGTAAAATGTACATTTGCTAAAAAAATATGTAATAAGGAAATGTAAATAGGGCGATAAGTTTGTTGTGAAGTGAAATTTGACTCAAAATATTTTGCGCAAAGAGAGCAATTAAACCAAGTTACGTGGTGCGTCCTGTACCTGTACGTTAAAAGTTCATCAATTTTTTTTAATAAGTACAGGTACAGGACACTCCACGTAACTTGGACTGTACCGTGAGGCAAATTTTTACCAGCCACGTATCTAAGTTAAATATTGGGTGTACCGCCCTTTGGGCAAAATATTTTTGGTCATATTTCACTTCCCTAAAAACTTATCGCCCTTGTTTCATTTCCCAAATAAATCTTTAGCAAATTTACCTACATTTCGCATTTTATTGACTTGGTCAAAATCATTTGGCATCATTTTGCTTTGTCAAATTTATTACGTCAAATGTTCATTATAGCAAACTACTAATCTAAGGCAAAGTTATATATAGGTGCAACGACGAGCGAAGCGAGGTGGAGCGTAAGGTAACTTTTGACCACCACATCGCACGAGCCGAGTGAGCGCAGCGAGCGTGCCGCGGCAGCGGCCGGCGAAGCGCCAGAAAAAGATTTTATACTACACCTGCTCGGAAAGTACCTTGATACTTTATCAAATTTACGGTAGAAAGTACGTCATTGCATATCGAACAAATATGCGGCGAGAAAACGCATCTGAGCGGGAGAGAAAAGTGTATGAAAATCCATTTCTTACGTGGTTTTTCTTTTTTAATTTTGGGTAAGACTATGCGCTGGTAACCTAAATATCAAAAGCCAAAAAGTTTTTACAGTGAGTTTTTATCTCCAAGTTCGCAAAATGACACTGGCCACTAGCTGTGTGTTGGATGGTGTCAAACAATTTGAAAAAAGAACATCGCAAACATCTCAAACAAACATTAATGGAAAAAGTGTTACATTAAGCTTCACTAACTGCAACAATTACAATATAAATTTCAATTAGTAAAGATTTAGTTTTTTATTTTCCTCGTAGGTGTAGTATAAAGCACTATGTATCACTCGAGAGAAAGTGCGATTCCCGATCTCGGGTGTTTTAAAGCCCTCGCCTACGGCTCGGGCTTCAAACGACACCCTCGACGGTAATCGCTCACTTTCTCCTCTCGGTGAACAATGTACTATTGCATTTTGTTAAAACGCTTTTTTTGTAAAACCATAATAATTTGCCAAAAAAGAGTTGCTAACTGAAAATATGCGATAAATTGATTTGACAAATGTTTTTTTACCAAATGAAAATTTGCGTAAAATCGTTTGCGATGAGATATTTTGGGAAAAATTTTTTGCCCATACATTAGTAAAGCTAATTATTGTCACACTTCGAGTACTTTATCTGAGTAGTCACAACACACTGAATAAACAAATTGTACCTAATACAATTTTTTTTATTGTGTTTTTCATATGGGTTTGGAACTAACCTAAGTATTTAGAAATTGACTGTACTGGCTAAGGATTTCATATCCAAATATTATGAAAGGTAGCATAGTTAGTTTTAGAATAAATTTAAATAAGTATACATCTTTTATATAAAGGCACCAAAAGTACGGTGCATTGGCTAGGATACTGAAAGTGCTGGGATATGAATGAAGTAAATATTAATGAATACGGGGTTGATATAAACGTAGAAAAAAACGGTAGTCATACTGTTGTAAAAGTAAATGGAAATATACGTTTAATATACATGGATGTTAAAAGTATAGCGTAGTAGTTAGGGAGTCAAAAGTTTTGTAAAGTGAGTGCACTGCAGTATAAATCTATTTTATTATTTATTGGAAATAGACAGTTTCTGTTTAATTTACGCTATATCCGGTGTTCAAATGAATGAACATTCGCAACTGTAGCTCTTCTAAAACAAACAGAAGTGGTGGTTACCATTTAGATGCAATATGAAAGGTCGCCAAAAGTGTTCCAGGATTTATATATATATAATCAAAATCGATTTTTGGGTGACTATGAAGATACAGCTTGAACTCTTCGTAGTACCTACGCGCTTCCATAGCCCATAGCATAGGTATACAGAAGGTCTTGCTAAAACGGTTTTGAAAAAAATACCTCGTTGGGGTTCAATTGTCAACGCGGACGAAGTTGCGGGAAAGAGCTAGGTTTCATCATAAAAAGCCGCAGGGCACGGAAAACGGCGACGCGCGTGTCAGCTGGAACAGACACGATGGGCGACGCGATGCCGACCGTGAATACGCGAGAGGCGCTGTCGTTTGCATATTCACAAGACGATGCTGCCACTGCCACATAGCGTTCAAAGATTGTACGGATTCGGAAGCTGAACCTTCTTGTCATAAAGATATTTATAAGAGAAATGTATATAATATGAGTATTTTAATTTATAACTTAATACCAATCGACATTAAAATTGTAAGTGACATAATGTCGATTTTTCCAAAACGACAGAAAAACTAAAATAATCAGGAAATAATTAATTTAGTAAAGAGACCTCTAGTAGGTGGAGATTGAATTTTTCTACTTTATACCATCTAGTTATCGACAAAGTACTACGAGAGATATTTAGGGTCTAGAGGTTTGTTTTGGTCTCAGTAGATGTCACTTTTCTCTATTCGTTATAAATACGAATATTTCCGGCAGATGTCACTAATTGTCCGTAAATACTAAATACAGTGATCTAATAAGATATAAATATTTATACTTAATCTTATCACGAGCACATTTTAACAAAGAGCATTTTTTATAAAATACTAGTTTTATTTTGGTTTTCATATTTTTAGTATTGTCTGTTGTCTATGCTACTTATTTGTTGTCAAGAAAGTCAAAATATTTCCTCCGTGCATTGTCTATGGCGCATCAAAATGGCCGACTACAGTGATGTCCGTAAAATTATTTTTAATCTTTGTTTACGTTAAAACCCCAATATTCTGTTTAATCTATTGACTTTAATGTGAAAAATACAATGATTATAGATATTAAGGCTTTGGACAATCGTTCGGGTTCATACGAGTGTGTAATTTGACAGAAAACTAGTGGTACCAGTCTCACCTTGTAAAGAGAAAATGGGGAATTGCTGTACTAAAGGAGGGGAGAAGGATCCTAAAAGCAAAAATGAGAGGGCTAGTAATGCTCACGAAGAGGACCCTAGACAATTCCAATCACCAGTACCGACTCCTCCCCCGGACCCGCTTAGATCGACGGTGAATCAAGGCACTGATACAAATGAGGTCCCTCCCACCCGAATATTCGTAGCGTTGTACGATTACGATGCGAGGACAGATGAAGACCTTAGTTTTAGAAAGGGGGAGCACTTAGAGATCCTGAACGATACGCAAGGCGACTGGTGGCTGGCGAGAAGCAAGAAAACGAAACAAGAAGGTTACATTCCATCGAATTATGTCGCACGCCTGCAGTCCATCGAAGCTGAGCCGTGAGTAATCAAGTTTTTATGCAATCAGTTCAGTGGCGATCGGTTCCTGCGATTTCTTTTCCTTTACACGAACCGGTAGAACAGGATGTGATGAAGTCAGGCACTCTGCACATTGTTTATTAGCTATATTTTGGTAGGTACTATTGTTGTTTGCCAACCACATACATTTGATTGTAGTCATTATTAATTATAACCATGGGCTGTCATATAGATAGCTAAACATTGTTTCCTTCTAGAATGACAATATTAACCAACTCGCAGGATGAACCTATTGCCCCTCTTATAAATACCATAATATATTTATCTTATAGTGAAAAAATGTTATTGTCTTAAAAACCCTTTTTACTTATCCTTTACTGAAGCTTTTGCTATGGATTGTTATTTTTCAAACTTATTTACATGTTATCATCAGGGATATATGTAGAAAGAATGAAAAACCATATATTTGGCACATAAAACATGAAACAAAAATAAAACTTAAATAATAAATAAATGTGTCGAGTGGGCTCAGCTCAGCATGAAATGCGGAGTTTTAAACAACTCGGCATAGATTTTCAGCTGATACCCGTTTTGCTATAGGAACAGTGAAAAATTGACTTTACTTATCCACCTTAAAAAATATCTATACGTATACATTTAAAATAATAATATCCTACAAATAATGATAATAAACATATATAAAAACTTATTTACATGTCATCATCAGGAAAATACCTATTTCTATTCCTGTTAAATATACCTATGCATTTATGAATAGTTGACAATTAGTATTTAAAGCCCTCAGTGTTTCTTAGTAATGATGGGATAAAAACAATTTTCCATGAAAGGACACAACCATCAAATATGAGCTTTAGTTATCCTATTGACCTCTGTTTAGGCCCCGCATGCCAATTCGTCATTTTGGTCACATACCTTTTTTAACTGGGATTTCTCCCAGTTAGAAAAAGGTTTATGTATAGTTACCATTACATAAAGGGATAATTAATCCCATGCGCTTCATGCACATGTTTCATTGGTAAAACTGTATTATGCAAAGGATTAAGTTCTCTTTTCCCATACTAAGTTACTTAGATATATTGTGCAGTTTAGAAAGGTTATATGCTTACAAAATCTAATTCATGTCTTACATTTTGATAATGATTCATCAATCTTTAAGAATTGCTCCATATTTAATGTAATTTAATATGTTGACTTATTAAATTCTATATTTATTTATATTATGGTCTTTTTCACGTTTAATCATCTCAAACATCAATATACTGGGGTCAAAAACCTACCAAAACGTATCCAGAAAACTGCAATTAGCGTGAGTGTTTTGGCTTGAATTGGTGAAGGAAATGAGAAATATAATCTTTTAAAATACATCATGATAATACCAACCATCATAATAATTCTATGAAAAGAAAGACAATGAAGTTATAAGAAAGAGACAGCCAAGTCTCTCTAGTAAATAACTAGAAGTGAAAGCATTATTGGAATGTTTGCAATACACTTACACTGATAATAATTGTATTCGCACATAACGTCTATGTATTGTTCTTCACTATTTCTCTAATACCATTTCCCACTGTGTATTGTAAATTGTATAATACCTTTACTGATAGATAGCTCATAGTGGGTTAGATTTAAATATATTATGAAAAGCTCATAATTATAAAGGTCTCTGCACACTACACCATAGTATAGTATTGTCATAATATGCCGCTACTACAACAGCAAGGCACAGGCAAAAAAAACTACAGGTTTCTATGAGATAACGCCCACTACACTATAAACAGTCCACACAATAGGGAATATTGTATAAATGTTGGTATTTTGTTTATTCCATGCCTCATAAAATATGTTCATAGCACGCTTGTAGTATGCTACTGTGTAGTGTGTGAAGTCCTAAAGACCTAATTTTATTAATTCTGGCTAGCTAACTGCATAATAAAAAAAACTGGCCAAGTGCGAGTCGGACTCGCGCACGAAGGGTTCCGTACCATTATCTATAAAAACGGCAAAAAAATCACGTTTGTAGTATGAGAGCCCCCTTCAATATTTATTTTATTCTGTTTTTTTAGTATTTGTTGTTGTAGCAGCAACAGAAATACATCTGAAAATTTCAACTGTCTAACTATTTCGGTTCATGAGATACAGCCTGGCGACAGACAAACAGGCAGGCAGACAGACAGACAGACAGACGGACACCGGAGTCTTAGTAATAGGGTCCCAATTTACCCTTTGGGTATGGAACCCTAAAAATACTTTGCCGTTAAATATACCATAGACAACACACCAATTTTCATTACCAGCCTACCTATAATTACAATAAATTTAAGTAATAATATTTTTAAGTGTAGGTGAAGGGTGCCTTTTGAAGGTAAACAGTGGTAATGCAAGTAGTCAAGTACTAGTTCTTTTTACATTATTTTTTTTTTCAATGAACTTGAAAGGAATACTTGATTGCTTTGTCTTTCATGCAGATACACTTAATAACAATTGATTTACTTAGAAATAAATTAATAATATAAAATGAAACAAATGCATGTAAGTACCCTACTGTTGAAGTAGTGAAAAACAGTAACACATTTGTTTCTATGGTGAGTGATATTTCACTTCCTTTATGTTACAGATTTAACTGAAAATAAATAAAATTATAAAGCTACAACAATAGCAATAAATTGTCTCTACGTGGATCAATACCTTTGTAGAGATTATATACATTTGTAGAATTAGCAAACTATGTTGCAACAAATGATCTGAATTTCTGAATGAATGACCATTTGAAACTAGATGGCGCTGCATACATCACTTCGACTTATCTGATGTGGCAAGTGACAACCCAGTGCCTAGCCAACGAGTATCATAATTATGATTATTATAGACACAATCAAATAATTACCGAAATGAGAAATACATAATGTACATATTGTACATACATATATATCATTACAAGGTACATTTTTTTTTTTTTACATCTGACTGGGTCATCGTTTGACCACGATCTCACCTGATGGGAAGCGACGATGTGGTCGAAGATGTAGCACGCTTACCCAGTAAGTACTTGTTCACTCTTGATTTGAACACACCCAGTTTGTATTTATGTGGAAACACAGACGACGGCAAGGCGTACATTTCGTGGTTGTAAAAAACATGTAGGTAGGTACTTTATTTAAATAGCTGAGTAGAATATTTTTTTTAATCTAATAAAGTTCTAAAAATATGCCATCAGTTTATTGCCCTATCTTCTGAGTGTTGGTTCTTTTTTCGGTACGGTGCCGGTGGTAGAATCATTGTGACAAATTGAAGGTCATAAGTGTAAGTAACTAATTGTAGGTAATAAGTGTAAGTCTAAAGCGAAAACTGAATAGCGAGCTTCTAAAAAACTGCATCGAAACAGACCTTGCAATTGGTTCATCCATTTCGAAGATTGATGGGAACACAAACTCCCACCCCAAACGCTAACACAGTCTCTGTTCCGTCATGGGTAAAAAAAAAACATGTGATTTAAATTATTAAATCCTGCTACATTTTTCGAATATATTGAGAAGAAATTTTCATTATGTCACACATTCACTCGTGTTATAAATAACCGGTCCTTTGAAGGGCTTGGGTGGGCATTTAAGGCATTTAATTTAAATATGTAGCAGCTCTTATCAGGGACTGTCTATTTATTAAATATTGCATGCATTTTGCATTTTTATTTTGTACAATCAAAAGTTATTAAAATCAGACATTAGTGGGTTACGACACGAACTATGAAAATTAAATCTACTTGTAGATAGATTATATGTCACTATCTTCACTTTACTAGGTTCATCTGGAAAATAGGAAAATCGAAGCTAACTTCGGTTATTCATAATATTACCTCTTATTTATTGTAACAATTTTATAGCGTATAACAAAAGGAGATCGTGTCGATTGCGTACAAGGAGCATCGTCATTGATTATGTTCCTTGAACTAGATTGATCGCCTGACCATAGGCAATATATCCATCTTTTTCGCTTTCACACCACGCCCCAGCGTTTGCCCCTCGTTTATATTAGAACACTATTACAATAATAATTACAAGTGTTTACCACGCTTCTATTGCGTAATTTGACTGTGTAGTGTACACTCGATTTTGTACTAGAAAATTTGCAAGCGAAAGTAGGTATCCATTCATTGACACAGCAACGTGATGGATCATACGTAGGTAAGTAGGTACGCACCGAAACCGCGGCTGCCATATATGATTTATTAATCAGATCCGAGATATAAATTATATCCAACTTTATTAGGATGTTTGTCAATGCACTTCCGACTTTATAAAAACTTATCTTAATCTCTGGCGCCGTGTCTTATTAGCAATTTATTCTGCCGTAAATCATCTCTCCTTATATAACTATCATCAAAAACATTTACTGTTACACGGATTGAATAAGCTACGTGTAATTTATTCATGAGGTAATAATTGTTTGACAATAAAACCGATATAAAACCGATCGTAAACATGCGCGGTCTACTTTAAATAATATGGACTTTAAAACGAATTTCTAAATCGTTAATTGTATTCCTTCACCGCATATCGTTTGGAAAATGACACGTTCAAGTTGCTATACTTGTACATACACTAATGTACTTCACTTTAAAAATCATCCGGTATGTGACTTCCTTCTGTTTATACGGCACGATGCTCATGCAAAACCCTGCCTTGATATTGTCGCGAAACCTTTGTGTGAACTGTTGTCAGTCAGTTCTCTCGTTCCACTCCATCCGATACCCCTTTAGAGGTAGTCACTCGTGAAGGGCGAACATCAATCACAGTAGAGCATACTCATTATGAGCCTATAGAATTTTGAGCAAAAGTCTTATTTTGCATTACAATTGACAAGCAATTAAAACAGAGTTAATGGTTAACCTACTCAAATATAAGTAGAATAATTTAGTATAATGTGTAACTACCTAATGTTCATTAGGTATATTTTAAATAGCTTATATCACTAGGAATCCACATTATATTTATTTTGAAATTGTTTTTATTGATTGAAAATTATGTAGCTGCATCTTAGATGACAAAATCGATAAAGATACGGTAGACCATTAAAAAGTCTTGGAAAATGTACTCTAGGATAAGTAAAAGCCATTCCTAGTCAAATTCATTATAGTGTTGGTTTTGTTTTATAACATTTAGAGAAAAATAAAAAGGCACATGGTCCGTGCAGCTGCGGGCGTGGCGACTATAGGTACAGGATGGGGTCACGACGCGGTGGGGCTCTCTCTTTCGGTTTAATGTCAACATTTTTTTAAAACGAATATACCTCAAGCAAGACTAAATGTTCTCATAAATTAGTTTATTTATACCAAAATGAGTGTGGCACTCTGCTCTAGGCAAATATTTTGCTCTTAAAAGATACGCCTTATTTCAGCGCTCGTTATCCTGAGCTGCTAGTTAATAGCGCCATCAAATCCCAAACACAGTAGGTAATGTATGCTTGGCGGAAGAATAATTGACACTCACGTAGTACTTCCTCAGATAAACGGCAAGCATTCAATGACATCCGACAAATCAATGATATATATATCCCTGTACGAAGCAAGAGCGCGTCGCTAGTTCTGTAAACAAAAGGGAAATTAAGGATGGTATATCGGTCGGGTTTCGATGGCCGACGTTTAATGACAATCAAGTGGCTAAAGACGGCCTCGGTAATTAAAACTGCATCGCGTTCCGCACGAACTCCTGCACGCCGCGCCACACAAACGAGGTCAACTGCTGCAAACACTACTGTTCAATTACCGATAAATTCAAACAGTCCTCATGCAAAACCGGCAGACATAATGAGAGGATACATTACCTCTTCATACAACCATACCCAATCCCTCCAGCCCACATGCCCACTGTACAAACAGTACTTAATGAAGTACGAGTAAAAGCGGTGAGCTTACAGGAAAACTGTTCCTAGACAAATAAGTAAATTGTACGGCAAATATTAAAACTGCGAGGCAATGTTCTGCATGTGGACGTCACGCCATTGCCGCACCGCCAGCCGACTAATAGCAATTCCTTAGCTGCAGCTTGCTTAACGGTAAGCTTGAATAAAACCAACGAAGCTAGCAAAGCAAATATTTTGTCGGCTTTAAGTACTGATGGAGAACACCTGGGACTTCCGTCGCGCGGCTGATGCGGCTCTCAGATTGTTTGTCATGCGTCGTTCTGACGATGACGGCTACAACGAAAACTATATCAATGTAAATGTTACTACTGAACTAGTTATTTGTTGATGTTGGTTATGGTGAGAACGGAAGATGGTATTTATTCATGGTGCATGTCATAGCTAAAAGAAGTTAGCCGGGCACTTCGGTGAATAGAGCGGCCGCGACGTTAAACGACATACGACACTACGCATTCTGATCGACTGGCTATTTTATCCATATCTAATCATACATTTTACATTTACACAATCATTAACAGGAGGCTGCGACAGCGACGAATAATACACTGCAACTTAGCGTTATCTCTAATGATGGAGAGCTATCATTACCTGCTTTGCATATTGCGTATTTAGGTCCTTTAAATATAGAAAATCGTAAAATGAGTGTCCTCATAATACAGTACAAATGTCATGTGGGTATATGAAAGGTTTATTACCCACATGTTATGTTAATTAAATGCATATTTACGCCGTGTACTTAATGTAAACATTGCTGCGAAATTTTGAAATAACTATGTTAATAAATATGCTCCGTTCATAGAAAACGTGGATGGCACGTGATTACAGCCAGAACAAGGCTTTACCTTAATCGTCAATCGGTATTTAGGATCCATTGCCGGCACGGAAGCTTTAGACTGTATGACCGGGCCGTGATGATGTGTGAGCCGGGGTGTGCCACTAACGGCTTCTAAAAACCCACATTTCCTAGTAAAGAGATGTCTGGCCGACATCACCGACATCGGAGACAGGATGCGCTTGAGTTCACCGGCCCGTTGGCGTCGGCGGCTGCCCTGCTCCCGTCCCTCACACGATGCTGTAAACCTACACTCACTCACATAAATTGTGGTTTTAAATGGATACATTCGCTCAGACATGTCACTGTCTGGAACGCTCTTTACCGTAAACGCATCAAACTTGTCATGCCACCAATACCTAAGTGATAAAACCTTTTAACCGAATAGATTATCAGCTCAAGAGAACGTCAAAAGCGACGAGCATCTTACATCATTCGACTAATATGAAATAACAACAACTGAGCTTTTAGAAAACGTATGATAGTTAAGAAGTAACAGTACAGTAAATTAACAAGTCGCTCTTCAAATGATCCTATCAATTGAAACACAACACAAACAAGCGGAGGTCATTGACTGTATTACATAAGGCACGCGACTGACGCTCACGTCACGTGTAGGGCAGATAATCCTAATGTTTGTATAGATAAGTAGGGATCTAGGGCTTGCGAGTTTGATTTAAGAGAGAGCAGCGTCCTAGATGTATACGCAATTAAGGTCATTGCAGACTATGTGACGCGTCATGTGTTCATCGCCCCTTATCTGCACGTCGAACTAAAAACCTAGCATGCCGGCTTTTCATTTACTCGTTTTCTACAAGTAACGACATTCGCCAGATGCATATGGCACAAAAAAGTCTTGAATAGCTGAGTCTAGAGTTACATTCGCATTACGTGAAAATTAAATTCTAATTTACACTTAAGTATCGAAATGTGGAGTCTGGAGCCGGTTGCAGCGAATGATCAGCGCTGTCGCCACGTTAATGATAGCTTCCCTAATGGTTGGAGCCGTGGGGAAAATTCGCAGCGCACGCGCAGACCGGCGATTAGCCAGCGCCTGGCGCCAATGATGTATTAGCTCATGTCACGGATATACTGCATTGCGGCTAAATGTTATCGTTGGCGAGCTGTACTTCTACTGCTTTTGTGCTCATTTATTTAATGAAGTAATATGCGTTCATTTGTTGAGAGTCTGCGTTTCAAAAAAGTTAATAAAAGACCAGAAGTAGACTCAATCACAGCTTTCATGGTAACTTTAAGGTTTCGGTCAATAATTTCATCGTTTAAAACTTAACACGATGGTTACGTAGGGATTATTATGTAAGTTATTCTTATACTAAAGCTGCAAATAACCAAATTACAATGCGCTGGGAATGTGAATTTGTCTTTGTGTTCACAGCGTGCAGCATTTTCCCGGAGTTGAACTTTGTTGGAATTGAAAATAATTGTCTTTACTTTCTCGAACGATCCCAGTGGCGTCGAAGTCTGCAAAGCCTACGATTATTTTTAGATTAGAAATGGCTCAACCGCTTTACGTAATTGCACTAGTCGCATGCGCAGCTAGTTCCAGAGTGTTTGCAGCTAAATATAGGCACAGAGGTGGTGAGCAATTATACCTTATTATCGCATGTTTCCACTGGAAGCCAAGCATCGTCTTGCCCGACGCTTATTACTTACTAGTCGCTTAGCTATTTCTTTAGAAAGTGTCCAGATATGACGAAACTGAAACGGTCATGTTGGGCAGATTATAGAATAGTCGGGAAACGGTTTCCCTTACCTTTGAGTACTGCGTAATGTCGCGTGCGTGCCCAAAGGTAATTCCCTAAACAGTACTCCTGCACACTACATGCAGTTATTAACACAAATTGGAGCAGAAAACTGTTTGTGGCTATTTCAACGTCTTCTGTACTCATGTAATTGCTTCTGCAATATGCCTTGCGTGCAGACTAATTACTAGTCTAGGAATATGTTCCAAGAATATAGTGAGGAAACCATCGTTCGTCTACTCATACTGATTCAGAAAAGTCTTTGTCTATATATGTTTATCTTTGTAAAGTTCTTGTCCAACCACCGCGTCCATAAGGTTGGTGCTTAAACACCTACACGCTCACACGCACCCATGTCATGGTCGACTCCGCATAGACCAGCCGAGACCGTGAAACGTCTTGACACACATTTTATTTGGTACAGAGTGCTGCATGTGATGACACTTTCAATTATCACTGCACTGTGCCAGTCGCCCACGCTGATTATTTATTATTGATCAGTTTCGAGTGCAGTGTTTCCGCCTTATGTGATTTAACAAAGACTTTCTCTTGTTTCTAGTTTCGAACCACACATTGTAAACGCGCCTGTCATTACGGACATTCCTTATATTTCTCCGTCTGCTCTGTCACGTATGATTAGTGCTAATCCTAATTACAAACATTAAAAGCAAATCGAATGTGACACTGCTTTGCAAATTAATTTTCAAAAGTGAATTCATGACAACAACTGCCAATTTAATAAGTGATCATTTACAAGAAATCCCGCCAATTAGCGGACGTGATACGCGCGCCATGCAGATTGGATCCTGGTAGTGCCAGGTGTCGGCATGAGATGGTGATGTAAAAGGCTTTCAGTAAATCGCTCTCGTCGTAAATTTCCGCTGACCTAGATGTTGATGTGATTAGAAACGTATATGTACGTCAACGTACAGCGAAAATTATGTTTTTTACCGGTGCCAATTTATCGGTAGTGAAGCGTTGTGCACGAGATGCGACATCCGCAAGTGAGAGTTCTGCCACTTGTCACCAAAACTGGTACGTCGTACCGCGAAATGATACTTCAAACGTAATTGCATATTTATTATTGCTCATTAGAAGATTGTGATAAATAAGATACGGCATGTCAAAAAAGTTAGATAATGCTAATCCCGCGTGACTAATATTCGATACTTACGTATTATATTTATCTGCTTGAATACTTTTTGTCTTGACAGATCATTTAGAATAATTCTCCTAGTTATGATGGTTTTCAAAGGCTTATTATGCAATGTATTAATCATGTGGTCAGTTATTTGATCTAATATCGCATTATTGATATTTCTGCGCTAGTAATTTGTTCATCTATCATCTGGTTCTTGTTCAAACGCGCAAGAGATAAGGACTAACCTTGTTAAGCAAGATTCCATCCGTTTGACAAATGCCTCGTGGACAGGTGAACCGACGACCTGTTTGTGATAATTATAAAATTACTATCTAGCATACCTAGTGCCTGCAGAAGATGAGCGAACGGCGTATGGCCGGTCATCTATCCGGATAGCCATGTCTTTGTCCGTTTGAAGTAATATTAACTTTGCATTGAGTACGAGTCTACCACTCAACAATATTAATGCCTTCGCATCACTTCATTTTCTATCAAACGACTTTTATTTTGCTATAATATTTGAAGTTCAATTCAAAAATATTTTATATGGATCAGTAAAGAATGCATATCTTGATCAATTTTATAAGCAAAATTTTCTATCATAATATCGTCACCGAATATTTTTCATTCTGATTCGTATGATATACAAATAAAGCTTTTACCAATTTTGGCTTACTTTTCTAGAGCAGATGAAACATATACAGACTGATTACACATTCCACAATAATTTGATATAATAAATAGGGTTTGATCGTAATGTTTATTTGTTTATTTATTTATACTTTAACACAAAACAGTTTGTACATAAGCAAGAAAAAATGTAAATGTTTGCCATAAAGATTAAAATTCAGAGAATGCTAAAAAAAATTATGGCTGGCGGACGGAACGAGGGCGGTTCCGGACTCGCAGCCGAGGAAACTGCCTCGCGACGAGCTAGGTCGTTCGTCGACCCGAGTCGGGCCTCGGAACACTGCAAACAGTGCCTTGACTAACTCTCCCGCCGCGGCATAGAATTTACCTGGCTATGTTAGCCATGTACCCAAAGCGAGCGCAGTTTGCTACATCAACACGTGTGGCAAACGGACCGGGAGCGGTCCGGATTTGAGGCCGCGATGAGCTAGGTCGTTCGTCGACCCGAGTCGCGAATCGACCGCGACATTGCTTGAAATCTGTACGAGTTGCACACTAATGCTTGTACGTATAAGGCATCTTTATAGCGGCACCCACGTTTTCTTTGGCATGAAAACAGATTATCGTTAGATTATTTTGGATGATCGTGATCCAATTGAGCACAGTGCTACATTCCAAAACAACAGAATCTTTATTACTGTCTTCATTGATTATTCTGCGACTCGACCGCAGACCCGATTGTTTATACACCGCTATTATCTAAACAACTTCTGCTGCTTCGTGTCGTGACATTCCTTTGTAATCATTCGCCTATATTTAGGTTAAGGTTTTCAGCGCTTTAAGACAACTAATTCTTTCTTGAGAAATCCTTAGTATTACAATTGTGATTCGTGTCTTTTCTACTTTACTGTACTTACATCTTCTGATGAGCAAAAATCTTTGAATTGACTATCTACTTTTGTGTCGTTAGACTTATAAACATAATAATGTCTTGACACTTCTAAATTACATTAATAGAAAATTAAACCATGTTATCAGAGATAAATATTTCTATCTAACAATATTTTATTATCAATCGATAACTTCGTATGCCAATTGCCAATCCTTTAGCGAAGTCGCAAATAAAATAAAAGTTTCAAGAAACATGTCTATGACTCTGCTAGACCAGTCTGGTTTCAATTGCACACATTAAATTATAATGAAACATCTGCATCGTTGAATAAATCTGTTGTTTCCAAATCATTTGTCGTTGTGTTCTTTGCGTCACACCATTGTTTCGCGTTTTTTGTTAGTTATTATTTCCAGTTGACGGATTTCCCACACAGTTCCATTTGTTTACGTTCTGAAAAATATCTTCAATACCGTTTCCTCACCTTCAACTCGGCCTACCCTTGGAGACAAATACATTTTATCATGGTATCTCTATTCTCTCTCTATATAATCTTCTAAAGTCATTGCTCCGCGATACACTGTATTTTACGATGGTCGGTTTTTATATATTTTTTGTTTTATTTTAAATCATGGAAGGGAGAATGCGGATCGCAGGACATACGCGGGCGCCGCTCAGTCGCGCCGCAAGCAACTTTCTACGCCCGCGTCTAGAACGCTCTTAAACAGTAATCTGCAGATTGACGTACCTTCAAGATGATTACGACAGGCAAATTAAATTGCACATTAGTGCTAATTACACTGCAATTATTGTCGAAATCTTCCACCCCTTTTGTTGACCGTGAATTTCTCTCTGTTATGTTGATTGAACATTTAACGACGCTGTAACACTAAATGCTGTAATTTGTATATAGCCTTTAACAATTTACTATTGTGAAAATTATCTAGTCAAAACGTCTAATATTAAAGATAATTTAATCATTTCGATGTAATTGATCATTAATATGATTGTCACATCTGATAAACAGTTTGTTTTACACTGGTCAGATCTACCAGTGTAAAACTAATTGTTTTATCTTTTGCCACATTTTTAATAGCTCTTGTCCACTTTGTCACTGAAAATGAAATAGTCACAATTCTGACGTCACTAGTTTTACCTTAACTGCTCGTTCACGCGTCTTAGGCATCTAAAAATGCGAGGTGCCGCGTCACAGAATCTGTTTACTTGAATTAAGCAAGACTGAACATATCTGCGTCATTTGAAGCCTGCATTATACATAAGGTAAATAGCAATAATATACACTACCGCAAAGTTTTATTTCAGCGGTTTCTCTTTACATTATTAGGTACCTACGTACGGATAGTTTGTAAATAACAAAAATCATCAGGTGATCATGATTTTATCAATGAATATTTACCAAGTTTTTATACATCTGCCTATTAATAATGTATTTTAGGATTCCTTTTAGTTTACATTTTGTTTACATAGATGTCTTTGTACTGAAAGTTTCGCCCTCAAGGCATTCAGTATCAATGTCAGCGTTATGTACATATATTACTATATAATATTTGTTTTCTAATTTATTCTATATAGCGTTACTAGCTGTTGCCCGCGACTTGTTTCGTGTAGTGAAATAATTCAACCTGTTCCCGACCATTTTTCACCTTTTTTTAAATAAACTTAATTTAAAAAAAGTAAATAAAGTAGCCTATGTCCTTTCTCAGGCTCTAGACTATCTGTGTACCAAATTTAATTTAAATCGGCTCAGTAGTTTTGGCGTGAAAGCGCGACAGACAGACAGACAGACAGAGCTACTTTCGCATTTATAATATTAGTAAGATATTTACCATGGCTTATATCCCCCTGTTGTTTGTAAAGCTGCTGTAAAACGAGTAATTAGGGCGACCTAGATTAGCATTTACATAACACCTTTGTTTATTTGCTCGGGCTTGATAAAAGTATCTAATTTTGATCTTGACGCTGCCCTTGTTACCAAATATAGTGCTAGTTTCTAATTTCTCGAATATATTATATAAAACAGTATATTCATCAGCCTACATAAGTCATCTTTTGACTCTAACAACATCCAAAATAGGTAATGTTTTGCTTGATCTTAGTTGAACTATATTGAATTCAAAATAATTTGACCATTGCATTGTCATAATCATAGACCAAATCAACAACTAAAAACAACTGGACAAAGGCCTCTCCTAAAATACTCCACACTGTTCTCAATGTCCCTTGTATATTGGTTTAAAATGCTGTAATCAAACGGTAGCGTTATTATGGCCCGGATTATTTATGTGGAAGCTGGTACGGTTAATAATTTTATGATGTCGAGAGAAAAAATCTTGCGTCTCGAATTGTGAGGTGAGGCGCCGCGAGTTGGCGCCGGTGGCCAGTGGCGTCGTCTGCGACCGCTGGCTTCCTCGAACTGCTATCGCTGGCCGACATTGCTGCACACTCATTTGATGTATCGCGACGTGTAATCTGTCCTGGCAGAGCAAAGTACCTTATTCATTACAGAAAATACAGGATTCTAAAATAATAAAGGTCATCTTCATCTTGTTTGTTATTGTCTTAATACTGACCTAAGCTGGTACATGCCTACATTAGATGTACTTACCTATAATGAGCTGAGAACCTTGCTTGATGCACTTTTATAAAGATAACAAATGATACAAATTCATCACGGTGTACATTAGGGTGGTCTTTATTTTTGAACTTTGAATTATCATCGGGCATTTTGTTATTCGATTATATACGTCTAAATATGAGATAGGTACTTTTATTTAATTTTTTGTTGAAGTTTTAGAGGTCGCTACTAGTAGTCAAACGTTTACTAAAATCATTGTAAGGCCGTTTATATGGGAGTCTCACTAATTGATTAATTTAAAGTGTTTAGTAATATTTGTATGTAGAAACATTCAAAAACTCGCAAGGCAAAGTCCACCCCGCGTTTGCTCCCCTCCCTACCTCCTCCACTCCTCCGTCGTCATGTCAGCTGTAGTGGATCAATGGCTCGCTCCGTCTGCTGGCCCTAATATACAATTATTCAAAAGGTTTAAAAACAGTTGGGACACAATCGACCAAAGCGACTACAAAACAATAATTCACGACTCCGAAGCAAAGATCTCTTCGGAAATTGCCGCAGACCGCATTTCTTTTGCGTAAAACCAACTTAAAGTATATCAACCTCGAGATGACTACAAGGAATCGTTGAATCTCACAATATTTATCTTAGGAAGAGTTCCTGAAAAAGTCGTTTCATTTAGGAGATCTGCTGGTCTACACCGAGCAAGGTGGATGGCAAGAGCCTTGTACTGCTTGAAATTTTTTCTTTATAAAGATCAACTGAAATTAACAGAGAAGGACGAGAAAGCTGTAAGAGAAATCTCCATTTTCACGGTGACAATATATATAAAATATTGGTTCCAAGCCTCTATTGGATGGTCAGCACCAAGAAATGACCTACAATTATTGAAAGACCTTACAACCTTTGAAAACGTTAAAAAAATGGTTACTGTTGCGTTGAAAAAAATACAAAGACATTTGTGATATTTGTCGGAAGAGCTGGTTTCCTTTGCATTTTTTGATGACGAACTTTCAGTTGAGGACAGAACAAAAATGCTAGAAGCATTAAACATTAAAGGTAGGTACCGAAGATTATTCAAAAATAAACATGACATAAACATGACGTCAAACATATCCACGAAAAAAATACAGATAGCTTCGTGAGTAGCAAGTCCTTACGATTTTTCGATATCTTGGATATCGCATCCAGTTTTTTAATAAAGACGTGGAAACTTGGAAGGATTACGATGATTATATAGCTGCCAAAAATATAGTTCATTCTATTCGAGTAGTGAACGACATAAGTTGCTTTAATGGAGGAGTATAACACATTGATTACAACAAATGAGGAACAAAAACAATATTTGCTTTTGTTGGTAAAAAAAATATAGTATAAGTACCCTAATACTAAAAAATCAACCCTACTTTCAAAAGACTAGATAAAACTCCTTAAATATAAATTAAAAAAATCTAAAAAAATATATCGATTATGAGTTTTTATTTAAAATTCAACCCGTGGTAGCGACCCTTAAATGTAAATAAAAAATAAAAAAAATCTGTAATAGTTTTTTATGGTATATAATCATATTTAGGGGTGTCCCGAGAAATTAACACAAATATATTTTTTTCTTACAAATAAGGACCCTAGTGTGCATCTATACTATGTTCTATACATTCTTTATTTTTGCAAGATTTATTCCTTTGTCTTGAATTTCGTGCAATTTCAACATTCTTTCCCACTTCGTATAATTTCTTTCTAAGTTATTGTATCTCTCTCTGAGAGAAAACCCGTGTCCCAGCAAAGGGAACATGATGGCTGATGATGATGTATTTGTATTCGTAATAAATATCTATATTCGATAGCAGTGTTGCCCGTTATTAATAAGAACTAGGTACATTTTTTTTAATTAATAAGCCGTTTCGAAATATTGAATCGTTTTGAAATTTCCATTGTTTCAGTTTTTTGGAATTTCTATCATTCTCAGAATCAATTATTCTGAAAATCAATCCAACTGACAACAAAAAATTATAAACTCTTGGTTCTAGAGGTCATCTAGAGTTTCTTTGTTTGGGTTTCTTACATTCTTGACATTACAGTTGAGATTCTTCAAATTAAGAATAGCAGAATGTTTTCTTATAAAAGATTGCTACGTAACTACTAATCTATAGTAACTGGAGTAAAATAAATTATACTCACTGAAAGAACATCATTATGTAGGATCATTTTATGTTGTCTTCAGTAAAATTGCAATTTTGTCCCTTATTGCCATAATCCTTTTTCGACACAATGTTGTTGCAACATTCCGATCGGCACATATCACAAAATACAGTCACGTGTAAATTAAATAAGAAATCTAGAGCATTACACCTCTTCTGTATTAAAGAGGTAGCTTTAATGTCTTAAGTTGACTCAGGGATGATCATCACCCTCTTTAGGCGTCTCACGCGAATGGCACAATAAAAGTCAACCACACGTGTTTCAAGATGATTTCCTTAAAAATATAATTTTATACGTACTCAATTTTATTAAAAGACGAGGACGCTATTCTTAAAAAGTTAAACGTTAACAAGCTATAAATATGAAGAAAGAATTCTTAGAACTGAAGGTTCCACCCACACACCAATTGCAATTAGCATTTTAAATATCCCTGGTAATACTCACGCCTTACTACAGCAAAAGTAAATATAAATATTGAACATGGACACAAAGTAAAGCTAGTCTAGGCTGCGTCCTAGAGAATGCAATTAAAATTCAATTTAGCGTTAGGTTTAGGGTGCTACATCTAACGACCCTCGTGCTCTCTTTAAAGTTAGTCTGAGATAAAAGATGTAAACATTTGGACGGAATCACCGAGTGAACATTCATATTTTTTATCTATTAAGCACTAGTTAGATCCGAATGTAATTTTATAATGTCACTAACTATGCTCCAGTTACAAACAAAAAACCCACTTAATAAAGTTCTCTAATAGTGCTCGGAAAGTTTCCTTAATAGTTAATAGATTTATTTGATATCTAATACAATTAATGTATTGATCTTTTTAATAACCACACCTTTTCCTGCATTGCTTGTCGGAATTCCCCAAACTTTAACCGAACTGAAAGCGATTCTTCGAAACAGATTCGAGAGTATTTGGTTATGGATATCAGAGGTCGTATACGACGTCATCAATGCATAACGGCCTACTCGATTCACGTACACAATTTTTTGCCAACAATGTGTCAAATAATGCGCATTTTTAGGTAAAACCGCTGTTGCAATCTATTTGCGTTCATCTACTGTGTTGCAAATTATTATTTTTTAACATTATGCCAAACGCATTTTATAACATTAAATGATTAATATTGTCTCATCACGTCCCTTCTCTACACTCTACTCTACATTGTATTTTATTGCTAGTTCTATTTTCAACATCTCGCGCCTAGCGGTTACCTTTTACATTATACAGCACAAAATTGTAATTGATCAATACAGGGCGATCATCACATAAAGGGCTCATTAGGCGTCGTATGGCTAATTAATACTTGATTTGCCCGTCCTAGATACGGGTGGCGCATCGCAAAACGCGACGGCGCCGTACCTAACTGTCCAATGGCATTTGCGATGTTACAAGTTCACTTATATGTTAATACTAGGTGCCGACTACCTTTACATTTATTTATATCTATCATTAAGTCTGATGCACTAGTTCTTTGCAACGATTTTTAATGTTGTGCAAAAAATATGTCCGTGCGGTGCGGTTCATGATCATGAATGAAATCACGGACTTTTATTTGCGTCATATGGCTGATTATTTTATGGTTCGTAGAAACGTAACCTTGTTTTGTTATTAGAAGCTCGAAAACCTATTCAAGAGCAAAATTATTGTATAGATCAAATATACAGGAAAAAGCCTACGTATTAGGATCCACTAACTGAGAACTGTAACGCATAAGACTTGTGATTATAAACCTTTCCATTCAGTCAAACACGCAAATTGGTCACAGTGCCGTTGAGTATTGCGGAAAATGTTAACCCAGTCAGTACTGTTCAGTACCCACTCTCTTACACAAAGGTGGTCACAAAGCATGCGGTATTGCATCGACCGGCCGCCGCCGACGGACCGGGTGATGGACTGTCCTGCCTGACACGAATAGGGCCAGCACAAAGCCGACTAACTGTACTCGACAGGATGACCCCGCATCACATAGGGTGACTTACGATTCGTAACTTACTTCTTACGATCGCCTCCAATCTACTTGCACCGGCTTGTCGCACCACTTACGAAGTGCAGTAATAAGTTATTAATCACCGAGAATCTAAATCGTTGATAATGACTATTAACGACGTCCGCGATCGACGAATGTTTTACTAATTTTCTTTCGTATCGTTACGTCATCGCAACGAACCTACTTGAATTCCAGTGCTCGCATATTTTATGCTAATAAAATGAAGATTGCAATACAAGAGACAATTGGCATCAGTTTCGGTCTAGACGAGCAAAGTTATTTAATAGATATTTACGTGTTCGAGGATATAAAACCAACTGTGATTTCAAAACAATGATAAGAGGAATAAAATTATAATCATCATCAAACAAGATAACATTTTATAAATGAGATTAAGGTCGTGTAGTCATTATGACGATTGGAATGGAATCGATTTAATCAAAGAAGTCATGTTAAATGATAAATGGGTCATCCTTACCGTTACATAATTCGCACGAGTGCATCGGATGAAAATTTGATGTATGATCGAAGGTGAGTGTGGTGTGGCGTAGCGCTGGCGGGGCGCGCGGCGGGCGGCAATGGTGCGCGTGCGACTCTCACCGTCTTATCTCTCGCGACCTCCGGCGGACGCGCACGCACGCCGCGCTCCGCACCGACCGCAACCGCCCGCGCCGTTCGCGCTATGCCTTCGACTCGACAACAAACTTATGTGTTCGCTTACTTCAACTTTTTTTGTTATCGAAGTGTAGGACGTAGCCCGGAAATGCATCAGTGAACCGAGGCTTGGCCGCGTTGTGACCGTTTATTGAACTTTAATGAAAACATTTTTTGCTCTTTGAACTATTTAAAGAACTTATAAAACAGAACTTTGACAAGACCCGACGATGGTGTCAGAGGGGGCTTTGCCCGTAGTTTGGTGTATTCGCGATAATCAATTAGTGCCTCATCAAGTATCTGGCGTGAAGTTACAAGGTGCTGTTACCGGGGCGCACATCGCCGCCGTTACAGACTTCTTGCGAATGGTGGCCGGGACTCCTATTGTGCTGCCGCACACCGCTGTTCCCGAGGATGTCGACAATGATATCAATCAAGAAAAGGAAAACTGTACGAGAAGACGCAAGATGTCCATGCAAGTTGAGGTTCCTTGTGTATTCCTTACTGAAAGTGCGTTACAAAAAGCGAAAAGCCGAAGTAATTCTAGAGAAGAAAGAATAACTTTCGACGACTGCAACATACCTTTAACAACCAAAAGATATTTAAAAGAATTAGATTGTAAGTCATCATTTCTAAGTTCTACTGATATTTTAGAAATTAAGGAATGGGAATACACAGAAAACGAAAAAGACAATATTAAAATATCTGACAATTATCCGCAAACCAGGACAATTACCAGGATAATAGATTTAGACGACTTAGACTCACAAAATGTAAGTACTGATTTTGACAAAGAACCTCTTCAAAGGATAACTAGGATTATCGACTTTGAAAATGACATTACGCCCCCAACGACTCCTGTCTCTGTGGAACCAGAAAATGAAGGACCTCAGAGAATTACCAGGATAATTGAACTAAATGAGGATAATTCCGTTTCAACTGTTATAAATAATGACATTGACAAAGAAAGTCCTCAAAAACTTACTAGAATAATTGAACTAGAGAAAGATTGTAATTTTCCGAGCATGGCTAGAATAATAGAAATGGAAAACGACATATCGAATGAACGAAGAATTTCGCTAACCAACGAACGTGAAACTGGGGGCGGAATCCACGAAAACCATAACGAAGAAGTAACGATTAGATCTAGAATTTCCCACAGAAGTACGCCTCGGTTTAGTCTCGACTCTTCATGCTCCGAAAACTCTTATGTTAATATAGACTGTGTAAAGAGTTTGCAGGAAGTTAGAAAAGAAGAAGCCGTAGAAGTTGGTTTGAGTCCTGAATGTTCACCTGCTGGCAGGTCCATTCAGTCTCGTTTTCCCCGAAAAAAGACCTCCGTGTGTTCCATAGCTTCATCGGATTGCGACGACGAGGTCGACGTCATTTTCAAATCAAAACCCAAATCTAGTCAATGGGTAAGTCTGGATTGGATACCACCTCCACCAAAAGAAGAGCCAGTGATTACGCAAGACTGTGATAAAAATGATTTTATATCAAAGTGGATAGCCGAACAAAACTCGCAAGATTTAATTATTGCAGACGAAAGAAGAAAGAGTCTACCACCAAAATCAAACGAATTATATCTGCAAAATATGAGAAGATTTAGTGACAGTTTGCAGATATGCAAAGAAGATTCTGCGAGTGATTCCCCTGCCACTGTCAAATGGAAATGGCATGATATTGTTAAACGTCATATCCAGTTATTGAAGAGCGATAAAGGTTTCAGAAGACAAAGGGGTAGCTGGATGAGAACCGCCCGAAGATTGTCCGGAACAAACATAAATAATAAGTTCGAGCCTTTACCTCTCGATAACTACATGAGGCTGAATACCATGCCGTAAGTAAACTTTGTTTTAAGAATCATAAAATATTTGATGATTTGTGTTTGAAATGTTTGTACGTCTTTTTTGGAATATGTTAGATTCCGAACTCAAATTTATTTGAATGCGATGATGCGTGGCTATGCAACTTCATCGGTCTACTTAGCGACATCAACCCGTCCAGCGAGTGGAACTGGTTGCTACCTGAAGAACGGCCCGCGGCCAACCACAGCTTTGTACTAATAATTTCCAATGACTTATGTTAACTTACACTATATCTCTTTCGTAGCATACTCATGTATGTGTGTCTCGTTTGCTGCCAGAAACGGTTGTCATGCTTCTATGTAGCAAGTAAAATTTTACTATTTTTGTCCCCATTTTGTCACTCTTAGCTTAGTTTATACTGCGGCGGTTATGAGTAAGGCGTGTAAAGAGTACAGTGGCGCAGGCAGATATAGTTATTGTGCGAACGTGCGTAAATATAGATCACTTTAGACATTAGTGGGGTGGTGTTGATAAGGGGCCGTGTTACGAGAGCGGGTTCGAGGCACGCGCTTCCGCAAGGCCGTCCGATTAGAATGCAGGGAGCTCGCGTCCAAGGCCTCGGTTGCGCGGTCGGTCGGTGCACCGACGGTCGCTGTCTTCCTCTCCACACTTCAGCGGTTCGAAGCCGCCTCAGGAAGTGAGCTGTGAAGGTGACGCTCGAAACATCCGATCGATCGGAAGCGACTGTGATTTGAATTTTTGACATACCTTTGTTCGGCGAATTTTATGCGCTTCCGGACTCCTCTTCATGAATAAATATACTGTTACGATACCTATATCGTACAATTACCTACTTTTTAACCGACTTCAAAAAGGAGGAGGTTTACAATTCGACGATATGTTTTTTTTTTGTGTGTTTGTTACGCGATTACTCCGCCAATTATGAATGGACTTCGATGATTCTTTTTTTGATTGGTAGGTCATACTTCAGAGGTGGTCCCATATACATTTTATCGAAACTCATTCAGCACTTTTTGAAAAAAATAGCAAATACAAAAAATATAAGTTTAATCTTCAAGTCGGTTCTTGTTTTTGTTGTAACCGACTTTCTAAAGGTGGAGGTTTGTATTCGACTGCTTCACCTGCTTCACCCAGGGTTGACTTCCGGCGAGGGAACTCCTCAACGGTGAATAGGACAGTTATGATTTTTTTTTGTACATACATTTAATTGTGATAGCCCGTTCTAAACTTCGTCATGATGTGGCTGCTAGGTCATAAATGCTTGTCTTTAGTTTTTTTTTAAATTAATTTAATTAAACCTTGTTTTGCACTAAAAAGGGTAAAATAAATTATTTAAAAAAAAAACTAAACCGACTTCAATACCACAAACAGGCACTCAAAAGTGAAAAATAAATTAATATAATTATCATAAGCGCTACCCACTGATATATTTGAAGTCGGTGCCAGCCAAGTCTAAAAGGTAGTAGATAGATACTACCTACAAGTAGTACTAGTCTCATAAACTGCAAATATTTATTCCTAGTTATTATATTTCCTATATTATTATTTGGTGATTCGTAGGAGCTTTTGTGAGTATTGATTAATAACGTGCCAAAAATTTGGGCTTCAAATTCTACAGACAATGGTACATCATATAAATTTTAGCTTTTATTGGGCATTATTAATTCATATAATATATTGCCTAATATTATTACTCTCATCTATTATGTATCATAAATACTCTTAGTCCGATAGTATTAATTTCAAATTGAATATACGCGTATGATACTATTATCATACTTCAATATTATCAGACTATGTCTGGAATCAGTCTTCTTCTCCAGGATGTCTCTATTTTTTCCCGCGACGACATCCGATCGAGCGGAACGTAGGCGTCTGTTTTGCAATTTAAATTATTTATATATCTAATATGAATTACGAATCCCGGATAGTGATGTCTGCAGGACCAAGAAATGCGTTCGTTAGCTAAAGGCTTCAACTTAAAAAAAAAAGTTTTGTTTACCAAGCAGGAAGGCAGTATTTTTGCGTACATAAACATAGAGGTCCAAATATTTTAATACGCTTAGAATCATATACTAATAAAAAACGTGTGTCACCTTACATATTTTTCTTTTGCTTAAATATAATTTAAATTCCTCTTATATCCAATATATATCTGATCGGAATATTATATTTTTTATGATTCTCTTCCATTTTCCAAGTGCAAATGTGCTGCTTATGTATGTATGTATAGGCCACAGTTCTGAAAACACCTATGTTGTGTTCGAAATGCATCAACATTACTATTGTACCGAATGAGCACACACACGTTCTTAGGAAGAAACAAACGCATTTGCAGCTAAATATTTGCTTGTTTTGCAATTTCTCACATTTTCTCATCGCTTCACATATGTAGATCCTAACAAATTGATGGATTTATCAGATCATTACTAACAGATTTTTTTATCTACTTACTCATATTCTTGTTGCATTTTTCGCTTCGGTTTAGAACATTATTTTCACTATATATTTTCTCTTCATTCATTTTACAATCAATGCTAGTGGTACTTTAGTTGTTATTGTTTTTCTTACTCGACGATGCTGATACGCATTTTTCTTTTGACTTATAATTACGCTTCAGTCTTGGACGTACTTTCGTTTATGAGTAAGATTATTATAAGTATGATTTATAAAATTATCTATAGCAAATCAAATAATGAGGATTAATCTTATTATTTACATACACTGATTAGAGGCTGATGATAGTTACGATACGATAAATTGCTAAGATAAGGAATTTAATTAATTTGTACTATCAGGAATAACATTCTTTGTGTTTCTCTACATCATAAACGACTTATGAACGACGTGTATTACTATTAAATTTAAATTGAACCAAGTGTGAAAGTGCACCTTACAAAACTGTTTAAATGTGTATATCATTACCACCAAGTTACTCTACAAGAAGTCATTTATTAATAGAGCTACTTTGTTCAACTTGGATAGAAATTTATAATTAAAAAAATATATATAAATGTATGCTCTTCATGGCATTTTGAAAGGTGACTGTATTATATGTTTGAACAGTAGAGAGAAATGCCACCCCACCAACTATGGTCATTTTTGCGGCAAAACATGCTGCATGCAGATTCGACCTTCGAATCCAAAAGAGGACGCATCTGGAATGACAAGTAACTGCATTTTTTCCTTATTTATTTATTGACCCATCAACCGTACTATCGCAACGTGCTCCTTTGAAATCGTTGCATGTTAATTTTCCATCCATGTCTATTGAGAAACTTCTACGACTTGTAATGTTGCGAAATTTAATCATTTCCTGCCTAATACACTCAGAAATAACTGAAATGGTTGAAATTATTTAAATAACATCTATTACATCGTGTTCACTTTCACTGTCGAACGACTTAGGTTCCGTTTCGTGGCGTCTCAGCTCCGTAGCGTTAAAAATTAGGTTCTTCGTTTTTTTTTCTATAACTTGCAACTTCACTTTCTAGCCAAATGATGTATTATGTAGTTTATAATAAATTGCCAACAGCCGGTAAGTATGTGTATGTATACGTATTGCAATGTGTGAAAAAATATATGTTTGCGTCCATGAGTACCTAAGTATAATGCTGTTTATTTATCGCACAATAACTTTTGCAATTCAAATTATTCTTTGTCATACACCTTGTCACGTGTCAGAAAAGCGATGAAAATGCCTCCTTATCCAGCTTCCCATCTCTTGGAAAAGAACAATACAACAGGTTTTAATGATTTATTTTGCTTTTTTTCGTGAGTCGCTACACCAGCGCCTGCGCCGGCCCCTGACGGTAATTATTCCCCTTGCGGATGTTTTCATGCAAAACGTTTTCGAATATATCTTCAATAAAACGTTATTATTATTATTATTATTATTATATCTAACAACGCCAGCAATTGGTATTATACATACATGACGTTTCAAATCTGTAGCTAATGTATTGTTAAACAGTATTTGTAGACATTTGCATGATTTTTGAAAGGCTTAAAATATTTTTAAGCAGGTTGATTTTTAAGTCTTCTTTTTCTGGGTATGTTATGTATTCTTGTCTTTTTCTGTACGTTAGAGACTCCCTCTTTGTTGGGTTTTTGATCAATACAATTTATTCTAATAAAAAATCGATGATCAATTCGCAGTACTCCCGACCGTTGCTTTTATGATTCGCATCGTCATGCCTTTTCCGGTACAACAGGAGCCAATAATGTTTAACGTTTCATTGTCGCCTTCGCTTAATGTCTTCGCTACGATATCAGATTGCCAAATGTTAAATCTAAAAACATTTCCTATCACTTACTATTGTTAATTGGATTTGCCATACATATTCGCAATTCTTGTTAAATATTTACGTCATTGGGCTTGATTAATGTGAAGCATATTTGCCGTGTGCTCTTAATATTGGCAGGGGTTTTGTATGGTGCATATCTGGGGAGTCTTGTTTACAGGCTTTTATAGTTTCCTCTTATCAATATTTTTGACCCCAATAAGTGCCTCTCGCTCGATAGTTCTGAAATTTGGCAAACCCAGGGTAGGTGTGACAATAACACTTGGGAATTATTCGGTAAAATACTAGTATTATACGCGGCTGTTAAAAAGATTCTAAGTGAACTTAATGTAAATTGAATTTTACGTTTTGAATGTATGAATGTTATCCTCACTTACCTGCATCTTGACTGTATAACGGACAAACCTATATTTTGCGAATATGGTACCGTTCGGAACAACAAATCATAAAATGAGGTTTTTAGCGCGTCGCCAAGTTTATGAAAATTGGTGCGAATTACTCCAAATTAACAATTCCACTCGCAATGTCAGTTTTCTCTTTACCACTGTTAAAAAAATATTCTTTTTTGAACGGATACCGAAGTTGTCATCAACAAATCAATTATATCGATGTTAAGCTTTTATTACTGAGAATAAATCCCACGCCATTATATCAGGTAATACAATGCGAGATGAGTCTGCTCGCGGGTCTAAATCCAATTTACTTGCCACTTGTGACTTATATAATGACACGCACAAACTATTATAGAGTTAATTTGCTAAATGTTCGATGTCACAGCGAGCTACACGTGCATTTATCCCTCTTTTAATGTTTTTGTATGCAGCAATTTTCTTACAACTAGCACTTTATAATTGAACGAACGGCCCATACAAAGAGCCACTTACATCTTTGGTAAACGCTGCTATTGAATGCACGAGTTAGATCTTGCTTGTTAAACCTGACAGATGTCTAGTTGTAGTGGAGCCATTCAGGATATTGGAAGTACACGTCGAGACTATAAATGTTACCTATTATCAAAACGGTACCGTCGCTGAAAAACTGGTATGGAGGTTTAAGGCAGAGTACTTGTCCATCGCGAGACCCTATAATTAGATTACCCATCTAGCTAGCAACCCGGAGCCAGCGTCGACTTGCTTAGCAAAAAAATAGTGGCTACATCGGCACGCGAAGGTCGTTGACCGACGCTTCTGCTTAACTCGTTATTATAAAACTCTCTTAGCGAAAGTCACGTAATTAATTCTCCTTGATTACGCCAGTTATCACCTGGATGTCAAAGGGCTCGCTTTATAAACCATCAACTACTAGATTAGCATGTCTTGCGTCATTTCTAAGGGACATTTATTAATTGTTGATCCGTATCATCATTAATTTCCTGGCAAGCTCTGAGATTTTTCAATATTCACAATGTTATGAAATCAGTTTTATTTCATAATTCCTATCACTTATCAGTTAATACCGTTTTTAATAACATTTTATAAATTAGCAGTGACACATCGCCAATTACATTTAATGCACTAAATCTTTTAATTATTAGGTGTTAATGCATAGATTTATAGTTATACTAACAGCATAATGACAAATCAATTCTGAGTCGTAGTAAATTATTATATAACAAACCTATTATTTGGTATTTCCGTTTCCCCATCTTAGGCCTTTATGTTTCATTAAGTCAAAATGCTAATAAAACATAGTTCACATTACAAATTATATAAGCTCCCAATAACATATCCGGCCTCAATACTTTCGTGTGCCTTAAAAAATATTCGAATACATCAATCTGTTCAAAAGATTCAATTTCAAACCTGTATCTTCTGTAACATCGGACGTTACACCTTCATAATATAAATATTTCTCCCAAGTCTAGACAATGAAACTACTAATATTTGCTCATTATCTATTTGCACTTTCAGAAATCGAAACATACAAAGACAAATATAGCGGCAAAATTAACTTGTTTAAATACTTATGTGAAACTTGTTAGCCTAAAGTAGTACACGTTTCTTAGCGCTTCTAGATTATCAATTTTACTTTCCTGCGAGTCTTGACTATAAAAAATTCATAAAATATGCTTATATTGTGGTCTGTATTACGAGCCATGAAATGTGATAGTTAACATTGTAGTTGATCGTTAAACCTATGTTGTGCTCTCTTTTGACCACCAGTAGCAAGCGAGCGGTCTATATTGTTTGCTATGCCTGTTAATATTTACTAATGCATATGTATCACTGAACGAGATGACGATTTCTCCTCGGGTGTAAGGCGGTCAAGGTCGATCTATCTGTTGCTACTGTCAGTATGTTTCATAAAAGTTTGTAGGTTATTGGCATATCATATAAATCTCGCTGTAGTGACTGTATTGTATTCGTTAAATAAATTGAAATTTTGATATCCTAATAGAATAGTATTAGTACTGATAATAATAAAAGTGATATAATCAAGAATATAATATTGAAATAATAATATTATAATAGCTAATAGTATCTCCGTTTTACATTATGCTTTTACAGCCCGTATTAGATACAATTACCATGTCATAAAAATGCAGGTCTGAATTCGATTCCGTATGCGTTTTCCACGTCCGGACCTTCATGACTATCTGCTAGTAAACGATCTATGACCCTAAGGATGCCCTTAGCACGTGACGAGGTCTCTCCGAAGGCACCTTTACTAGGTCTAAGCGCCCTTTTCATGTCTTATTTTTACGGCCCTTGCGACATTGTCCATAATTTTCCTCCATAACATTATCTGAAATGGCTGGATTTCGAATACCTGCACTGTAATGGAATATTGATAAGATCTCGCCTTATTTTGTAGATGGCCTGGCGATTCATAAAGTCGATCGCAGTTCTCGATAAAAAGATCCTAGCAAGAGTAAAACATAATTTCGATTAGGATATATATTTCAGTTGTTGCGAGATTCGAAGTGGGTCGTGTCGAGATTCGGCCTTTCGATTGCAAAATTTTTCGTTGTTTCTAAACGCTTTCAAAATTATGTTTCAACTGTTTGTAAAACACGTTAATCTAGAAATACCTAAACACATATTTATATTGCTCTGTCCACAACGAAATTGTAGTAAAAACTGATTAGAATAATGTAAACGAGTCGGTTACAATATAGTATACTTAATTTTATTACTGCTGTGAGTCACGCCGAAGACGTTACAACCTTGTTTAAAATCTGCAGAGCCGTTGTTAGAATATGCATAACAGATTCTCACAGCATAAATAATAATAAAAATGTAATTATTTTAATTCGTAAAACATTACTTCATTCATTTTATACTACGCTTATGTTGTCAATAATAAAAGAAGAGTCCTTGCCCTAAAAACTTAAGTGTTACTAAAATTTAATTTGACATATATTTGACACATATTTTACCTATTCGCAAAAAAATAATATTATTTCAAGATTTTATTATAAGCCAACTGCGTAGACACGTATAGGTAAAGAAGGCTGTATAAAAAGATCGTTCGTTCAGTTTCTGTAATTACGGACTATAGATTCATTCGTGCTTCTGATGTGAAATAATCCATTGAACAGTAGTAATCACAGTCCAATCGTAGTTTTATCGTCACGAACACGATGACATTATATTATTAGTCAATCTCATCTTAGATTTTATCAGACTTGCTAACTACACAAATGTATTTCCAATTATTCAGGTACATACTGAGTGAACAACAACAATAGGTACATACTAGTTTACATTAAAATATTAAATATTTTTTGGAAATTAGATAATAAAGCTGGCGCATTCTCGTATTTTTGAATACAATTTGAATTTTTATTACTAATAGTGAGCATGGCAACTAAAACATATTTGCATTAAACCCGTTCTTGGTCTGAATCATTTCAATAGGTTGTTCAAACTTGTTTTATTTCTCGACATTTGTATTGTCATTATCTTTGCATTCTCTCTCTATATATTATTGATTGCTGTCGCGACAGTAAAATATGTAAATAATTAGAAGCACGATGACCTTGCCCGTCTGTCGCTCAGTATTTTATGCAATGGCAGCAGCAGCGTTGTCAAAACCCTGTATTATTGATTTGCGACACCAGAGAATAAAACGTGGATCAGAATTTATTTGCGTCTGTGCCAGTACGACGCAATGTTGTTAGTTTTACTTTCTATTTGTCTAAAAATTTGTCGTAGGAGATAACAAGCTCTATGTGATAAATATGATTCATAGTTCACACTAAGTCTTTAGTATGCTTTAGTAAAACTGCTGTTTCTTACTAGTTGACTCGTAGTTCCGAAATTGTGAAGCCGACGAATAAGCATACGTCAATTGAATGCAGAATACTATTCATTCGTGGTTGTTGAGTCACCGACACGACTAGCCGCTTTCTGTGCGCCCTACGTATGAACGAGAGTGACACCGGTCCTATATACTGTCGTTTTGTCTTCTCCCTCGTCACATGTCGGTATTCAATTATGTTAAATATAGTTAAGTCATAATATATTGACAGCTAGTGCATATGCTGCAGAATTGTTCCATAATAAACCATTCTCGATACATGCATTCAATTTCTTTCCGATGTTCATGAAATGCAAATGGACACTCAGGTATTTGAATCGGAAACCGCTATTTGATTTATAACCGGTCTCACGATCCTCCATATAATTTCTTCGTTCAAATTATGATAAATGATATAATAACTGGTTTTGTGTTGTTACAGATGGTATTTCCGCAAAATAAAACGAATCGAAGCGGAGAAGAAACTGCTCCTCCCCGAGAACGAGCACGGTGCTTTCCTTATCCGCGACTCTGAGAGCCGTCACAACGACTTCTCCTTATCAGGTGAGCATCGAAATAACGGAGCCCTGTCAAAAACATGAATTATATTCTCATTTCCAACTTGTATAACTTTGGAATTTCAGATGAAAAAAGAAAAAGGTCTGGAATTACGTTAGTGCCTTTTATGTTAAGATTTGAATAGGCCCTAGATTACTGCCTTGTGGCATCCTCGTAATTTACATTCACCTACTCAAGACATTCCTTCTATAAATGTTTACGACGAGATCGATAAAATCAAAATAACTTATAATTACATAGCAATGATTCACCCCCTCATCACAGGATTTACCTCTACTTATGTAGCGCAATGCAATAGAGTGTCTATTGTCTATTACAAATGCATACGAACATAGTTGTTGAGAAGATTCGATTTCTTATAAACCGGTTTTTGTTTTTCTAAGATCGAGTCGTGGGAACAAATGCTGAGTAAACGTGGCTTAATATCTACTAATTAGTATTGTTTATAAATTCAATGAAGATCAGCTGAAAGTATACTAATTGATGAATACATTAGCAGCTAGTGCTCGTAACTATAGAACTGGGAATGTAAGCTTTAAATGATTTAGAAATATCATAACAGAAAATGTAATGTGTCGTTGTATGACTGAGAAATAATATATGACGCTACAGCAGTGTCATCATTAAACCAAAAAAGTTGGAATATAAAAGGCATACGAGAAGATTTTATCACAATAGCTATACTAAATCAAAGTTAACTGCTTTGCATAGGTTCACTAACTCATGCCAATACGAAGAATAAAATAAAAATGCTTTCATTTCGTTTACGTATTGTTAACCCCACTAAAGCTAAAATTAGATTTCTAAAAATAGAACAGGTTGATTCAACTTCATTAGCTTTAACATCCTATTTAGCGTTTATTGTTAGTGTAGTGTAATATAATAATAAGTTGGATTTCTTATGGAGAGGTTAACCACAATCTTGAATCACGAGATGTATGTGATAGGCATATAATAAAACTACGTGCGTCAAAGATACATTACGTCAAACACAACTATAACAAGGAAAATTAATTCATTAAAATCATTAAATCATAGAAAAATTTATTGTTCATGTGGAATATATTTTTTATTCTCCATATTCTCGGTATAATAACACTTATGGGTGTTATTAATAAAGGTTATGAAAACTTCCACTGAATTCAATTTTAATGGATGGATGTTTACCGTATTTTAAATTAAAGAAGCTGTAGGAAGCGCATATTGTTTGCTTCCATCAACATTCGACTACAAATTAAGGTTATGATTGCTTTAAGGTACTAACTAATTCAAAAAGATATTCTTGATATCTAGACATTCAATGTAATGTTTGAAAAGTTCCATTTTAATGTTTCCTTCAACAAATGCATTTTTCTCATAGGATTTTTCATCATTCTACCGCTATTTATCAATACATGCTACATAGACTACATATAGAGTGCCTTTTTGTATTTTCAATTCGACATACGACATAATTATTTTATAGTTCGTCTATAATTGTTGTATATTAATGTAAATTTGATGTTATCATAAACATGAGTATTCTAATCTAAAACAAACGTTATAATTATCTTTAATTTACCTAACGATTCCAGGCATTATAGGTTGTCATCAATCATTTACTTACGATATCGGATCCTTTAACTACGATCAATATACAGAAACTATCTTAATAACATGAATATTATTATTATTACATTACAAAATGCTTTATTGTATACCAAACAAAATAATAAATAGGTACATGAAAACAACTTACAAACTAAATTACAATGGGCGGACTTATCGCTAAGAGCGATCCCTTCCAGTCAACCATTGGATATTATTGTTATCGGGTAAACATAAAGAATATTTTTAACCGCAACTGTTAATAAAATTAATGTGACGAGACCTATCCAGTTATTATTCACACAAACAAAGTAAGTTAACAAGAATATAGGCAAGTTTTGAAATTAAACATTTCAGATGTCGAACTTTTCTAAAATAACCACGTTCAACTTATCTAGTTATTGACTACATCGTTCTGAACGTTTAATTTATTTTATGGATAAAGTTAATTAAAATCCCTCCAAGATGCAGTCTAGTAGAAGTATACCAAAGATTGTTTCATTTCTTTTGGAGACTCAAATCTTTCGTGAAATTGATTTTTGTTAAATGAACGCAAACGGAGCTTCTTTAATAGGAAAGTAAATTGAATAGTGCATTTTAAATAATACAACTTCACTTCAGTGCGACAGCATTTGCCGTCAAGGTAATTAATTATTTGAAATAGCCACAAAAATTACTTTGTTGACGCAGTCCTGCATACTTTGTGGTTGAAATATGATTTCTGTGACAATATTTTGAAGTACGTCACGTACTTATCTCGGGGCCAGTTAACATTAACAACTAACTAACGATAACGTCACAAGAATGCCAAAAAGAGATTAGCATCTTAATAAATTGTAAACATTACTGACCTGAACTGTTCAATATGTCACTCGTATGAGTCAGTACGTCATTGCGCTTGCATTACATGCTAAACAGTTACGTAACTGCTCATATGTTCATGTGTATATAACGGGATCAAAATAACCAGCCTATCAGCCACACATCGTCTCGACCTATAAATGGATGCATGGTAATTACGATGTCAGTTCCATTTACCTTCATCAACACAAAATCTAACAACTGTCAAAAGCTGACGTTGACGGTTCTCGGAACGGCTCCGTCATTAATTATACGCAGCGATTTGCATTTGTAAGGAGCTGAAGACTGAACATTTATTAAAGCGAACCAGACTTTATTAGGAGTCATTTTCTTTTTTAAGTTTATTCTTGATCTATGTCCTTGATAACCGGCCAGTATCTCCAAGATCGCGGCTTCCGCGAATAAAACTTTCGTTCTTGGGAATTCGACTGTACTCTACATTAAAAATAATAAATTGGACTATGCTGCTCGTACTCAACTATGCAAATCTGGTTGCGGATAGACTAATGTAAAGCTATTTATTTTGTGACAGTCACGTTAAATCTTTGACTAGGTCTTATTCGGTAGCGGATTTGCCCCAATTTCTACTGGTTCTTCTAGTAGAAAACAATGTCAAGATCTTCGATTTGACAAGCTTTTGGAAAGTAAAAGTTTCTAAATTACTTTATTTTGTCGTTGATACACTAGAGCTCTTATGGATGAGGATAAATCTTAGTGTTCCTGTAATAGAAACTTTTCCGCTCGAATATTTTCCGCAAGAATCCGTTTCGCATGTACGACAAGGAAATATTGCGTTTTAAATATCTGTGCTGATTAAAATGTTTTGTCCCTAGTGCGAGATGGTGACACAGTGAAGCATTACCGCATCAGACAATTGGATGAGGGCGGGTTCTTCATCGCGCGTCGCACCACCTTCCGCACCCTGCAAGAACTAGTCGAGCATTACAGCAAGGATGCCGACGGCCTCTGCGTGTCCCTAAACAAGCCCTGTGTGCAGGTCAGTGACTCTTCAAGGCAGCTTACTTGTTCGAACAATATCTACATCAACCTTACGAGATTCATTACCATCGTATCTAACAAACTCCATTCAATCCCAACTATTCGTATCAAAACAAACTGACTCACAACCTTATGGCTATGAGATGCCAACAGCTATTCTTGACAGCCGACCTTCCGCTATCGACAATGATTGATAATAAATTTATGATTGAACGTAACATTTAACAGTTAGGTGCCACAAACGCAGAATCACAATGCTGTCGAATCAAGGTCGTCTGCTAAAAAATGTAGGTAGTTGTTATATTATGTTATTATTACGATGGCGCATAAATTGCAAAATTCAATATCGGATGCTCATAAAATTTATGGTTTTCGACGGTGAACCTTTGTGCGCCTTGCGAGAAATATTGCGAGGCATTGAACCAGGCGCGGCCGGAGGATACTTTAAATTCAGCGAAGGACTCCTTTCCTGGACAAAGGGCGTTATCGCTCGATATGTTTCGTTCGAAGGCTGTTTAGGAAGGCTGTGTTCCCTGCACGCCTGGATTTATTGTCTCTCGTCGCTTACGATAACTTGCGACTCTTTAAAGATTAATATTGTCTCCACGAATCTTCTTTTCATGATTACAGCCGTCGCCGTTTGCGTGTTCTTTAGTTTTGCGTCACTTGAATATTTTAGATCAGTAATGCTATTCTTGTGTTATTGTGGCACGTGTAAATTGTAATACCAATAAATTGTTAGGATAAATACCGCATCGCCTTGTGATTGAACACATTCTCGTGAATTCCTAACTGATGACTTTTGTTACGTGATTAGTATGCTGTAGGTACAGTAATTTCATATTACATCAACAATTAAATAGATTTTAGTGTATTTATAATGTTACTTGTGTAAGAATATTTCACCATAGAGGTAGGTATATGAAATAAAAACGATAACACCATTTACAAAGCTGCTAACACATTTATGAATGTTTTGAAAATGATCTGCCCAGGTAGGTATATCGTATAGCTGACCGTACCTTTGTTTAATCTCGTCTTATTTCAACGATTGCTTGTGTTTAAGATTAGCCATTGTAAACCTGTGATAACATAAATACTGGTATAGTAATTGTACAATACAATGACACTTAATTGCATACCGAATAGTAAGTACTTGGAAAAGAAACAGAAAATGTACTTATTAGTTATTAAATAGCTTTTTCTACCAGACACTGTCAGAATTTCTTGTGATGCTATCTATAGCCAGCCTAGCGTAATAGCTATTTTCCCTCAGAATTTACTCCATTTTGCACTGTACAATTTGAACGAAACGCGTCCATAACCAAAGATGTTTTACGACAGGGAGAGTTTAATTAAAACCTTAGACGCATATTAAATAACGAAGGCGGCTTTAAGCTTTTATAATAGTGTCTATAAAGTAAGCAAAGATGCGAAAGAGGCTTTGTTTAAGAATATAAGCAGTTAAGATATACCGTTCCAGTTTGGCGCCTGCGATCTTGCGCCAAGGCCGTGATGGCCCCCCTTTCGTTACGGCGCCGCTTCACGTTTCTTACTCATGCCCAGTGTTGTTCCTTTCAAATTATGACGTAAATGGAATGTGAAATTGTAATTTTTCGAGCATATAAATATTTCATAAAAAATCTAAGCTTACTGCAAAAAATACACTAAACTTATTTTCTTTGCCTATCTTAAAATTGTGATGCTTTGAATTCTATGCCTTTTTAGGTTCCGCATAGGCTATTTTTATTTGTTTTCGTAGGTAAATCAAAGATGAATCGTGCGTTCCATCACGAAAACTATTAAATTGCTGTACATTTGACACGCCGCACTGGCGGAAGCGATATCCTATATCTGTTTTATCCTTACTATGTCCAATCACCGAATCAAGAACAGGGGTCATGTTACATGAGGTGTCTGACTCGGAGAATACTCATATCTCATTTTTCACCACACCTCAACAAAGGCTTATAAATATTCAAAAATTTTCTTTCCACGCTTCACAACACTTATTGTGGCATATGTTCAAAACAAGCTTTGTACTTGGCTCTGATGTTGATGTCACACAAAGATTTTTAAAGATTATTTTATATTGCTAAAAGCCTTAGTTATTTCGCAGGTCGATCGGTCGTTTTCGTCATTAGTCTTGCCAGGATTGTAATAATCGTCGTAGGTCGTTTGGTAATGCAGTTTCTAAATCAAATTATACAAATTGAGCGTTTCTTAATTTTTTTATTTGGAACAGGAAACGCAGCTTTTGGCGGCTGATTATATAGTCTATTAGAAGTTTTATCGTCGATACCGTCTGTTACAAAAATAAATAAATTATAATACTAAATATAATACTGAGGGTAGTCAGTTGCTTTGTTCGGAACTGTCATGTTCATTCAAAAGCCACATAGCATTCCGAAGCTAACACTCTTATTCATGAATAAGACTTGTCGAAACGAAACACAGTAAGGCACAGCCACCAATCAAACTCCACATTTGCGCGCAGTGTTTTCATGAATACCTACGTGTGAATGTCGGCTGAGTACTTATTTCATTAATTTGAATAGTAAAGCATAGATAAAAACTGCTCAACATGTCCGGGAATTCTTACCTACGTTTTGGCTATCAATTAGTAATTATATTACAAGTCATTAATAATCTTAATTATGAGTCAAGCAAAATAATTATCATTCCAAAGTTACTTCACCTAGTTCTAAAGTTTGTTTAGACTCAAGAGAATGGTTCTATACGCGGTTTACGAGGCATTGTACTGTTTTGACAGGTTGTCTACGATACTCAAGAAGGGATTCACACAAAAACAAGAACCTTTGTCTGAAATATAACCTTCCTAAACTTTCGTGATGGCCATAACAAAAATACATATTATATTTAACCTTTCAAAATGTATTTGTTATATCACGGCCAGTATAGGCATTATATTTAAATAATCGTTATAAACAAATTATCTCGAAACCAAAAGTCTAATGTCCAAGCTAATTAAAATGTATCCTCCATTATTGTACTCAATCACCTTAAACGAGTATTATCTGCCAATAATATCTATAACATTTATATCAATATCAAAATGACTAAATTAGATATCTTAAGACTAGGCGCACAGATACAAGCAGGTTTATCTTATTTAAAGACTATTATTATAAAATCATTGTTTGACTCAAAAAAACTTGCAACAGGTTATGAAAAGCCGCATGACGTGGTATTATAACGACCGCCATTGTTCGTGTCATTATTAAACTGTTTTATCACAATTGTTATAATTATTCTAACTAATGAGGCAGTTGTTCCGCGAACTGCATTATACTTTACTTTCTCTACAAAAAATCTTGCTTTTTTTTATGTAACTTAATGACGAGACGAGCTGGTCGTTTGCCTGATGGTAAGCAATACGCCAGCCCATAACAATAACAGCACCACCCAAAACTTTGTTTTGCAAAATCCTGCGCGGCACTGTACTGCGCTCGTCACTCTGAGACAATTAGCTGTTGAGTCTCATAATGCCCAGTAATTACTTCGCTAGGACCACGACCCAAGAACATATGAAGCATATATTAGGATAATATCTAAACAGAAACTATGGCTATAATATATTAAAAATAGTATGTTACGGACAACCACCTTTTTTATGAATTCTATTCTACATACATATCAATTAAGGAGAAATGATGTACGATTATACAGATACCAAGAGAGAGATTGTATACCAATGGGTATCCTATTCTTGATGACCTTATTACTTCTTAGTCACTTTTAACATTACATACATTACTTACATACGAACGAACATCATTAAAATAAGTAATAATTTAAGTATCGTTCACCTCTTACTTAACAAAACTAACAATGATTAATAAATAACTTATTATGTATCCCATAATTCACGACGTATTATAACAAGGTTGTAGTAACATTATTAGATTTCCATTGTCCGACGCTAAAAACTTGTAACAAGATTGCAGCTAAATAGAAAGCCATGAAGATAGCGCAGTCTAGTTTCAAATTTTATGTAATTTTATTAAGGGAATTACACACTACTTTGTGTTATGTTATAAAGTTATGAAGATTATGTATTCTATTCCATAGAAAGCTATTTGAATGAGTTCGTTATTTGAACACGAGATTTCATTTTAAATAACTGTGAAATGGGAGAAACGTGCACGTGATCAGCTGATTGTGTCTGCAATAAACTCACTGACACTTATTTATAATTATATATTGCTGTCGGAGGAATACCAAGCTCATTACAAATAAAAAGAGCACTCAATACCAATTAGTAAAAAATATTTTTACTTAGAGCTGTTCTACATTTATGTAGTAACATTAGTTTATGTATATTATATTTATTATGTTAATTACATGATCAAGAACCTAAAATTATCTTAGTAACACCGTCCATGTATATTTTGTCTACTTTCCTTCTCTTGTGGGTAGTCTGGAAGAGATTGCTTTGAGCGATAAGAATGGGCGGCATTGTGACACTAATATTAAGTTAATAGTTATTTTTATTTTTAATTATTTCTGTATTGTGGTGTCATAATAAAGAGTTATTCTATTCTATTCAAAGCGTCACTGAAACCGGATGTTACGAGTATATAACCTCGATACACCTTTGCTATATGACATACAAGTACTACGAAGTTCAATGCCACAATCATGAACTTTAAAACTATGGAGGCATGAAAATCATCCAACTGTTAAGTTCAGACCTAACGACACATCACAAAATTGTTATTGATGTAATTAGTTACATACAAAACTTATAAAATTAAATGTCATCAGCAAGTTACGAAATTTAAGACTGTAATTGTTACATACAAGACGACCTCACATCAGGCGAGATAGTGGCCAAACATAGATCTATTAAGCTTAAAAAAAAAACCTCCGAATTAGACGATTTAATAACAATTTAGTGTTTACTAAACTAAACACTGTTTAGTTATTTCTTATTGACAGGTTTGTACCCATTGAAAACAAAGTGAGCGTCGTTGCTCATTTTAGTCGAGACTTTTCGGGATTGGTGCGGCTGCAGTAACATGCTCCGTAACAAAAGAAAGAGTGTCAGTCTGACAAAATGAGCTAGCTTCCGTGCTAACATATATCATATTTATTAAATTCCGTTAGACAGCGGACTTCCCAGTTAAGTAACTGAATGGCAGCTCATAAGAAGCAGTTACGAAATTCATTCAACCTCCTAATTAGATTTTTTTAAACGGTAGTGACGTGTTATTAATCGTGCTATTACGCGAATCGCGTCACCTGTCTACTGAGTCTTATAACGTTTCATTGCAAAAAACGTGTGTTTATTTTACCTACGTCTGGCCTTAGTGTGACGTAACTATTCGCATGTGAAAGGATAGCTCAGGTTCTAATAAAATTGATGTTAGTCTTCAAATTAAGATTTATTCTTCACATTTTGCAATTTAATAAAACAACAACAATATAATAATAACATATGATCCGGTGTTGCCTTTTATATACAATTTTTATCTAGGCCTTTTATCTCCCAAAATCCAATGTCCTCGCGACAACGTCAGAATGGCAGTTCAAAAAGGTGTCATTCTGACGTTCTTTGGCAACGACCGAGAGACCCATTCAGCCATGGACAGCTTTATTTATAAATTACTATTTTAAAGTATTTAGGGTCTTACAGCTCGGCCATCCTTTCTTAAGTGTGTCCTCACACATAGTTAACAATAATCAAATTATGTAATAAGTTACAAAAGATAAAATACTTGCAAATGTACATTATTTTACATGTCTATATATAATATTATTAATTGTTTCTAATTATCTTATCACGGATCACAATTTAATAACTAATTATATTAAAATAAAAAATTACAGAGCTTGACTACTTTCATTTACATTGTTAACATTACATAGTCTGTTATGATCTGCGAACATCTGTGCGATACCGTCGTTTTAGATTTTTCTTTCTGCACTGTACGCTCATAACCTATGCATTGAAAACACATCATATTATCAGGTGTGATCTGCATCTGTCATCTGTGCTTTAAACACTGACTGCTCACACTCTAACATCAAAAACACAATAGCAATCATATCATGTGTGATCTGCATCTGTCATCTGTGCTATTAACACTGACTGCTTACACTCATGCATATACATGTATAATTAATTATTTCTTAAAATGTGAATTTAGTAACTTACTTATTATTTTGTGACGAAACAATAGGTATAATCTGTTGCAATCTGCAATCATCTGTGTAACACACTGACTGCTCGCAACCTATACAATTTTTAAATTATCTATGTATGCTCACTAATCAACATCGTTTAGCTTTAAATCAAAATATAGCTTGTGTTACGTCATTTTAAGCATTAATTCACGATCTGCATCATCTGTGCAATAAGCAAAAGCACTGACGCTCGTGAGTTATAATGAATCATGTTAATTACGTACACTTTTAACATCATTTTCAATATCTATAATCTAAAATTAAGATCAGAATAGTTAACTTTTAAATAATATTGCCCCTGTTCTTATTTGTCAGTTATCCTCATCACAATCATCGTTGCAATCATTATTATCGCTGTCATTTTCGCTATCAAATCCCTTAAAATTTAACCACGGATGAATCTTGTCGATTGAAATTACATTTTCATATCTTTTATTCCCTTTTTTGGTGAGAGGAGTGTCTTCGACCACGAATCTATCATTAGGCAGTATTTTAACGATCCTATAAGGTCCATTAAATTTAGGTGTAAGCTTCTTTGATTTCCCTACTCTATCTTTATCAAACATGGTTCTTTCTACTCTAACAAGGTCGCCTTCTTTATATTTGGTCGGTGGTTTTCTTTGCTTGTCAAATCGATTTTTAGCATTACTCTGTTCTTTTTCAATTCTATATGTGGCATTATTTCTAAGATCCGTCAAATCTTTTCCGCTAATTCGGTCTACGGTTGTATTGATCACTTCATTTAGTATATTTTCTGACGTGCTTGTTACTTTATAACCAAATAATAGTTCCGATGGACTTTTACCAGTAGTCTTGTTCGTCATAGTGTTAAGTCCTAACTGTACTTCACCTACATATTCATCCCAAGTGTTGTCGTTTTTGCCATGACATTTTGTACTTAAAGAGTCCGATATTGTACGGTTAAACCTCTCCACCTGTCCGTTCGCTCGCGGAGTTGCAACAGCATTAAGTACGTGTTTAATCCCGGTACTTTCGACAAATGATTTAAATTTCGAACTGGTAAAACACGTACCCCTATCTGTGATTAACCGCGATGGTGACCCAAAATAACTAAAAACTTCCTTAAAAACTCGGATAGCTGTAGCCGTTTTTGTGTCTCTAACGGGTTTAATACTCACGAATTTGGTAAATGCATCCACAATTACCAATAAGTACATATTGCCTCTCCTTGAACGAACAAACGGGCCCAAATGATCCGCATGTAACGTATGAAACGGAACATCCGGTTTTGGAATGGGATGCATCATTCCTTCTTTAGGTCCTCCCGGAGTCTTATGATATGCACACTCTAAGCATGCAGTCACGTATTTTTTTGTGAAACGGCGCATCTTAGGGAACCAGAAAGAACTTTTCAGTCTTTTCAGTGTTTTGTCATAACCAAAATGACCCACGTCATCATGATTCATCTTTAACAATTGCCATCTGACTGACTTCGGGACTACCCAACGTAAACCTTCATCAACTATTCTGTATACATGATTACCTTTTAATTGGTAGTTTTTATGTACGTCAGCGACAAATTTTGTATCTTTATTTAATAAAACCTCTTTTATCCTTTTAACGTCTTCGTCATCACTTTGAACAGTTGCGATCCAATCCTGTGCCTCAACCGCAAGAATGTCAATGACATGCGATTCGTTCACAGTGCTGGGCTCAGTAATAGGAGCACGACTGAGTGCGTCAACATGTGACATTCTTGCTCCAGGTCTGTATTGTATCTCACAGTCGTACTCCTGAAATTGCACCCACCACCTACCTATTCTTGGAACGAGATCTCTTTTTGTCATTGTCGTTCGCAGCGCATTACAATCAGTTATTATTTTAAATTTTAAGCCCAATAAATATACGCGAAATCTATTAAGTGACGCTACTACAGCTAGCGTTTCTAAGTCAAATGAGTGTAATTTTTGTTCTTCTGCCGTTGTTTTTCGACTATAATATGCTATAGGTCTCATATGACCGTCATTACCACGTTGCATAAGAATGCCTGCGATACCGTGCTTCGACGCATCAGTATGTAATTCGGTTTCCAGTTGTGCGTCGTACAGGGCAAGTATAGGTCTTTCTATTAATTTGCCTTTTAAAGTTTCAAAAGCTTTTGTGTGTTCTTCCGTCCACTTCCATGTAAACTGTTTCTTTAAAAGATCTGTCAGTGGGTGAGCTATCAGGGAAAAGTCTTTAACGAATCGTCTGAAAAAACTAGTCAAACCGATAAAACGTCGAACATCATGGACATTCTTAGGAGTTGGAAAATGCGCTACGGCTGCAATTTTTCGGGAACCAGGTCGTATGCCTGAACCACTAACCTCAAAGCCGAGAAAATCAATTTCCTCATAAAAGAAAAAACATTTACTTAATTTGAGTGTTAAGTTTGCGTCCTGAAAAACACTCAAAACCTCATCTAATCTCCTTAACCCCTCCTCGAACGTGCGCGCCGGTATTAAAACATCATCCATATACACCAGAGCATAATCGATTCCCGATAATACTTTATTCATGGTTCTTTGGAACACCGACGGCGCGTTGGCCAAACCAAATGGCATTCTTTTAAATTGATACTGCCCATCTGGAGTGACAAATGCAGTTTTATCTTGGGAATTTTCCGCAACAGGTATTTGATAATAGCCTGAGGCTAAATCAAGGCTTATAAACAAGGAATTGCCTGCTAATCGATCTAATTGATCATCGATCAATGGTAGAGGGAAATGCTCCTTTTTGGTTTTACTATTTAAAGCGCGATAGTCGATGCAAAGACGTTTGTCTCCCGTCTTCTTTTTAACTAAAAGAACTGGACTGGCATAAGCTGAATTCGATTCGCATATTATGTCAGCGTCAAGCATTTCCTTTACCATTGTCTTTGTAAGCTCTCTCTCAGGGTATGATAATCTATATGGTCTATAAACCACTGGTTTCGTATCGTTTAGCTCGATTTCCATCTCTTCTACGTTGGTAAAACCTAAGTCTGTCAAGTTGTGTGAGAAACATTCGTGATGTTTCTGAAGTAAATCTTTCAATTGATTAACCTCATCACCAGATAGGTTTTTGCAGTAATTAAGAGAATCAGCCGTATTCAAATCGTCGAAATCTAACGCATTAATATTTACGTATTCACTTGTAAGTAAAGCCCGCGTTATTAATGATCCCTGTTCTAATCTCAAATCACTGTCTGAAACGTTTTGTATTAAAAGTACACCTATTCCATCAATCATATTATATTCCCCGGGCATCAAATAATATTCTTTTCCAGGAAAACCACGCAAAGATAAATTGATATATATTGAACCCGAGTACTTGTCAGTGTCGCTTTTTATTTTAATCAAAGATAAACTACGTGACGAAATTGAGACATTATCCGTAAGTAAAAGTCTTAGTTTCGATGTTAAAGCTCGACCGAAAATTAATGCGTCACTAGTTTTTGATATAGTTATACCCGGTTTCTCAGTAAAACTATGACCTACTAATGCCGCATATTTAATAATATTGTCTTCGACAATATATGCCTCAATCGACTCCGTAATATTCTGTATTTCAATCTCAACCGTAGCCTTACCTAACGGTAAAACGATATTATTCCCAATACCGCGCATTATAGGTAACTGTTCCACCGACCAATGGATACCTAATTTTTCAGCTTCGGTACGACGGATCAGTGTGCATTGGCTACCTAAATCTACATAGCCCTGTAGAGGTTGGCCATTTAATTTTAGATTAATCCGATATTTATCATTGGTCATATCGCATAATGTATCTAATTTCATAACTGACTTCTCTGTATCAGTATTTAATTTTTGTTTGTTGTCAACTGGTAATTTTGAGCAATTAGTCGCTAAATGCCCTAATTTATTACAAATGTTGCATTTGAGAATTCTCTTATTACATCTAAAACTGTAATGGCCAGTCTCATTACAATTGTAGCACACTATAGGTTTTGGGTTTTCGTTCATCCTGGTAGGTTTTGAATTAGTCATTGCATTATTACTTGTATGTCCGACAGTAGAGTTACTTTTTTTGTCAAAACTTATTTTTAATCTATTTTCTGAGTCACGCGGTTGTTGCTTGATTGATTGGAAATATTCTAATACTTGTTCAGGTTCCTTACACTTGGCTGCTTTTGCTCCTAACCGTAGACTACGATCCTCAATGCCATACAATAGGCAGTCTACTGCACGCTTACCTTTAATTTCGCACCGATTTAATAAGTTAATTTTTTCATAGTAATATAACTCTAAAGAATCGTTATATTTTGCCCTTTTTGATAACATTTCCGTCAACAGTTCTGCATAATCATCACTAGATGGAAACGATTCAATTAATTTGATTTTCCATTCAGACCACGAAAATGACATCGACGGCAGAGTTTGGTACCATGTCCTAGCCACACCGCTGAGCTTAGGTAGTGCATAGTGTATTATTTGGTCCTCACCCCATTTATATAATCGAGCACATTCCTCCACTTTGCTAAGCCATGTGTGAATAGTTTGCCCCTTAATCATGGGATCAAACTCTGGTATCACATTGCCTAACATAGGGAACTTATTTCCCTCCGATCGATTATTACTAATTGATTTTATTAACTCCGCCAGTAAAAGTTTGGTGCTGTCATCATTACAATTGGAATGACTCACATGTCTACGTTCAGGTGATGATGTTAAGCTGCGATGCCTACTCGCACAGTATCTTGACCTGGACCGGCATCTCGCTCGAAGATCTTGACCATCTTCTTTGCTATGTCCGGGAGACAGTGTTGAGTTGCGGTCCCGGTGCTTACTTGAATGTCGTCTTGATATAGATCTATGTCTTGTATAATAAAATTCTTTTTCTTCACGGTGTCGATTTGCACTTCTGTTTACTTGTAAAATATTCCCTTCATTCTTCTGTCTGTCAAGTTCTGGTGTATTCGCCTCTCGAGTTCTTGTGTCGCATCTACGTTTAGTGTATGTTCGGTTCGTTTCTATTGTCTTTTGATCTTCGTGTGATTTTCTTTTACAATGGTCATTCTGGGTTACCTTGTCATTCGCTTCATGATATCTGCTTCGACTCCTCGATATATCCTCTCGAGTATTACGCTTGTGACTACGTTTACGAGATGATTTGTTTCCTTTACGGTGTGTGTCATTTTCCTTGTCCATAATGTACAATCATACAACAACAAATTTTCTCTGGCAGGATGCACTTGGCGCGGAAATAGCCAGTAGGTTTTGTAGATCCCACTTCTGAGCTGAAAGGATAGCTCAGGTTCTAATAAAATTGATGTTAGTCTTCAAATTAAGATTTATTCTTCACATTTTGCAATTTAATAAAACAACAACAATATAATAATAACATATGATCCGGTGTTGCCTTTTATATACAATTTTTATCTAGGCCTTTTATCTCCCAAAATCCAATGTCCTCGCGACAACGTCAGAATGACAGTTCAAAAAGGTGTCATTCTGACGTTCTTTGGCAACGACCGAGAGACCCATTCAGCCATGGACAGCTTTATTTATAAATTACTATTTTAAAGTATTTAGGGTCTTACACATGGCTTATGACCACTGTACATAGCCCCTTCACTCAGTGTTGTCAGATGATTATGACGGATTTACCTCAGACATTTAAACAGAAACAACTAATATGAGAATTGTTTTTTTTTTCTCAACATACTCTACGACTATAATATTATGTTTTGTTTAACTTTACAACAATACCAGTAGCTTTAACGATTTAGCTTATAAATATGTTTTGGCTTGCAAATACAGATCTTTACGGATACAATGAGCGTATCATTTGGTTATATTGTCAAAACAATATTATCATAATTTGACCATTGTAAGCAATTTCGTATAGTTGAATATACAATCATAAATATAAGAATTTTGTGCCATAAACATCATAAGAACCCAGTCGGAATTCCTGCCACAGCTACAAAACATTCCAACATTTTAGGGAAATAATTCTCTCTGGTCATACAGCCTTTAATCTTCCTCGACTCTATCAAAATACAGTTACATAGCATTTGCTGGATTTCATTGTTTCATACGTTTATTTACACTCACTATTTCTCAACGAGAATATGCGGTTACATAGGCGGTAACGATTGCATCGCCCTGTCTACTCATGAACTATACGCATCTTTCAAAATCAACCTTTGATGCAATGCTGTAAGGTTCTTTACCACCTCGATTATTACTTTGGCTAAGTGGCCAAAACTTTGACATTCAAACGGTGTCTCATATTTAATCCTACTGTTTAAATACGTAGATACGACTATTTTCTTTCAATAACTTTAGCAAAGGAAAGAATCGAACTTTGTCATAATCTTAATCAGTAATGCGCCCTACGTTTTTGAGTACCAGTAACAAGCAACGGAGGCAGTCTAAAAAGAATACCGTCTACAACCTCTTTTACACATTTTGTTTTAAAACATTCGTATTTTCACATTAAATCGTACATTTATTTCTTTAAACCAGCTCGTAATTTGAGCTTCTTTTTCTCAACAAAATGTAAACTATAGGCAGTTCGAATTCAAACAGTGTTAAAGTAACTTTGCATTTTCCCAGAAACTGTTTGTAACGACAAGCCTGACGCATGTTAAATCATGTCAGTCTTCACGTTTAAACAAAGAAATGCCTTGCAGTTTTATTATTACATCTGTAAGTTAGTAAACTTTTCGAAGACTCTTCTCTTCGAAAATAAGCCTCTTTTACATCAAAGGCCCGAAACCATCATCTACTCATAACAAAACACAAAGATGTTTAAAGGCAGTTAGCGTGTAGCTATCAAAACAGTTGTAAACTAACTTGGTTATTACCTAGAAACTCTTCTAAACAACAAGTGTAACATGTCAGACGTGTTTATTTTGGTTTCGCTCGAGGTGTAGTGGCTCAAGTGTGGTCCTTCAGAATGTAGGCGAATCTAAGATGGGATTTCACTTCAATACCTACATAGAAACAGATGGTGAATTCATATGTCGATTGTATAACAATTGAGAGTTTGCGGTCACACACAGCATTCATTGAAGCTGTACTGTACTGTAGTAATGATAAAGTTTTGTTTTTGAAGTTGATTTAAACGCCAGAATTCCCAGTAATACAGCCTAACTGCCTCTCTTGAAATAGTAACCAGATCGATTCGGCAACCTACTTTCACGTGGTCCGACTCTGACCTATTTTGCATCCCATTTGCTGTTACCGCTAATGTAAAATGAAAAAGCGCTAATATGACCATTTCAATGTAGCCACAGAATATTGCAGAATATTGATCACAAAGCCGGTAAAAATGTTCTTATGCTTTGTATTTGTGACCTAACTGAGGTCTATTTTTTTCTGCGACACCTTGTTTTTTTGTTAAAAATATATGACTGTATAGTGTAACATAAAAATTACAAATAATCAATTGATAACATAAGTAAATATAACGAGGAATTGAAATTGTAGGTACCTTGGTACTAAAATCCTTCAGCGTTGCAGTTAGTTTTTTAAATAAACTATTTTTATATTTAAAGGTTACTCCTGATCTTTCCGCATTACTATGTTTACATAGGTAATTATTGTGAATTGTACGAGTGACTAGCATTATAATATTAGCGGACTTCCTTTATTATCCTCTACTAAATTTTAGAGACTTTGTAAGGAAATGTCTGTTTAGGAACTTACGATTAATTTCATAATTGTACGTTGCCAAAAATGCTGTTTGAATAAAATCTGAATCTAGAGCGACGTAAACATAAAAATTGATAAGCAATTTTTTATTTTTATCCACTTTGTACAAACGTGGAACTATGGAGCGTGACAGCCACACCAGACGGACGGTCGTGGTCGCTGCTTACCGTCCGTGGCGGTGTCTGGTTACATCTCGCAACGCGGCGTGAATTAAAAACTGAATGGTGATCATGTTGCTGATTGCTGACAAGTGACCACCGCTGACCGGTGACTGTGACGCCCCATAGTCTGACTGAACGATGCACTCTGACAATAAAAAACAACGTAAATTCCTATACCTAATATGCTCGTCGTGTTTGTTTGAACGATTAACAAAAAAGTAATGAGGATAATGTTGCTGATAGCAGACCGGCGACTGTGACGCTCCAGTCTAACTAAACGATCACTGTCGCATTAACCTATAAAGACAATTGACTACACGTTCGACATATCTATTTAGACAATTAACCAATCAACAAAAACTAAATGCCTACGCATAATTTACAAAAAACTGAATAAAACAATGCTGGTCATGTGGCTTACGCCTGCTGACGTGACTGCAAAATACAGACTTCGGCTGTCTGTATTTTCAACAATTACTGTCAGTAGCATCTTTAAAAAGAATATTTAATCGCGAACACACTTTTCACATACATTTAAATAGTTTACATGGTAACAATAGTGCAGTTAGGTATGTTCGTCACATACATAATGAACTATATTGATACTGCAAAATATCCAAGAACATTCATAATATCCATGAACATGTTTATTGCCATCAAAGATTCTTTGTTACAATTGGAAGACTGTTGAATGTAAATACTAACAATAAAATATATATAGTGCTTAAGCTTGTGCTTAGCAGTGTATCCCGTAGTTCCGGAGATTAAGCAAGAAGACCAAACACTCCCAAAACTACACCTCTTTTTTTAATCACATACGTAGCTCAATGAAAACGAATCTCACCTCGGCGCACACTTAAATAATAGTTTTTGCAGAATGTCGGTATTATTTCATGCGCTAATTACTCCGGCGAGGTTAGTTGCACAAATAATATACGCTGGCTGTAATAAAAAATGCTCAACGAAAAGGAAATCTCCAAACACCCATGACATGCATAACAACAATGACGGACTCATAGCTCTTACGTAGAGTCGTAGAGTCGTAGAGCCATAGAGGTGACCGATACATTGAGATAATAAGTTGTCTTTCTTACTGTAAAACAGCCTAAAGTTACCAAGCCAATATTGAAATTCAAAACGGACTAGAATTACCAACAAATTATTTCTGATCTATCGGCAGCTTTAACGACCCATTGTTTCTTGGCGAATACGAAATTAGCCCCAATTACCATAACTGTGAAATCAAATCGTATTGTAACGGATTACGCGTTCTTTTCTCAGATCGAGAAGCCTGTGACCGAAGGCTTGTCGCACCGAACGAGGGACCAATGGGAGATCGACCGCACGTCCTTGAAGTTTGTCCGAAAACTCGGCCACGGACAGTTCGGAGAAGTATGGGAGGGACTTTGGAACAACACCACGCCGGTCGCGGTGAAGACTCTCAAATCTGGAACCATGGACCCCAAAGACTTCTTAGCCGAAGCTCAGATCATGAAGAAACTGAGACACACCAAGCTGATTCAACTCTACGCTGTCTGCACACTGGAGGAACCTATTTATATCATCACGGAACTGATGAAACACGGTTCCTTGCTGGATTACTTACAGGGTACGTTTGCCTGATTATGCTGTTACAATATTGCTTCCTTCGCTTTCATTCTACCATAAGTACGTGTGTTGGGAAATATATACGTTATGCTGAGTAGAATGTTGCTCAATAACAGTTGATTAACCAAAAGCATCTGCTTTCTTTATATAAAGGAAAACACCACATGACATTGTTTATTCTTGCAACAAAGTTTATTCATATCTTGGTATCGAAAATTTATGGTTTACCTCGTGTAAAATGTATTAAACCAAATTAACTTAGGTTTTGACCATCCAACCAATCCAATCTTCGCGAGTCTATAATTACGTACCCCAGCTTGTATATCAAAATGTTCGTCTGATAGTTACGAGCCGTATTCCACCTCTTATGGTTCTTATTCGCGTTTCTAATATAACAGGTCGCTTTTATGAAATAGTAGGTATTTTTTTTCAATTAAATTGGTATGTAATAAACTGTGTTCTTAAACCCTCAGTGGGATATGAGTGCATTCGACGTACCTAGAAACTTCTCTATCGACATCAACTATTAATCTATATCAAATACGCTTCTCTTTGTTGGTCCCATTTACGTCTTGTTACAATTAAATTATTATGATAAGAAATCTTAATCATTATAACATCTCTGTTCCTCATCGGCTCAAAATTACCCCCTTCGGAGTAAAGACCCTTTTTTACATCATTTCAGTACCTCGTTGCAAACATAAGAAGATAGTTTCCTCGCACAATATATTTACAATTGTTTTTATGCAAATAAGCAATAAGACGAACAAGTCGCTCTCCTGATGATAAGCCACACGCTTACTCTTGACAATTACAGTGCTACCCAGAAATTTGAATACTATACAAAGTACTGCGAGCACTTCACAAAGTTGCGCTCATTGAGCATGGTTGTATCAACCCAGACGGCCTCTCGCATACGAGAGACTTAGTAAGTCATTATCATGTCAAACGCTTACTTATCGTCGTAAGTCTCATAGGTTCTTTTTCTTATAGGCAAAGGCCGCGGTCTGAAGTTGCAGCAACTGATCGACATGGCCGCCCAGATAGCGGCGGGTATGGCGTACCTGGAGTCTCAGAATTATATCCACCGGGACTTAGCCGCAAGGAACGTGCTCGTCGCCGAGGCTAATATTGTAAAGATCGCCGACTTCGGCCTCGCTAGGCTTATCAAGGTAAGGCTTATCTGGTTAGTTCTGTTATATTTCTTTAAGTATCTTTGAAATTATATCCTTCCTTGGTGCGGCACATGCTAGTAGAAAATCAAAAATCAAAGCTGGTATCCTTTATATCAAAGTTTAAGCTCAAAGTTTTTTATTCCATTTAGGCATTGCAGTCGCACTTATAAACGTCAATTATTAAAATGACTCCGCCGTATCGGAAAAGTGCACTCCGTGTAGTAGATTGATGCCCAATACAACTGAGAAAGACTTTTGTCCCGGCAACGGGGACGTACCAGATTGATCATGATGACGCCTCAAAGGTCGTCTGAAATAAATAATATATCATCTGTCATTTAGCAAGAAACGTGCTAGTTGTAGAGGCGTTTGCTAAATAAATATCGTTGCTTACGGCCTTGCTCTACGCTTATCGAGTTATCCTTAGTTTTATGGTTCCTTGTAGAAAACCCATCACGTCACTAATCCATGAATCAGTTTCTCACTGCATTTTCAATGACATGCCCGCAGTAAATGAAACTTAATTCGTAACGGACTCTGCTATACGGGAAGCGTTTCTCGTCTCCAAGGTTTAAATATTTTGACCTTGCTAAATGTACCAAGGTAAGAATGGTTTCTAGTAGAAATCTTATGGCGCCACAAATTGTCAACATGGCTTATACTGTGAAACTTCTTACCCTTGGCAGACTTAGATGAAAAATCGGTCAAAATCAAAAGAAACTATGAATATCGAGACAATATGGTCAAATCAAGTATGGTTGAGGAGAGTGATGGCTGGTACACGCACTCTTGTGAACGGGTGCTACAACTGGGAACTAGTCTGGTTCTGATAGCTTAGGATAAGTTCTTTTTTTATTAAATAGTATTGTGATAAAAATAAGATAATTAAAAAAATAGACTTATTATTGAAAACAAAAGTGCATGGTTGTAGTATGTAGAAAAAATAAAAAGTGACGAAAACGTCACGAACGTCTGGTCTATGGACAGACAGAGCAGACGGGGGTTTTAGCCGTTGGTGGACTAGGCCAAATCTAGCACTACCCGAGCCCTCCATTCCCGGGTGTCCATGGGATTTCCCCAGTGTCGATCTCTAGTGGAATAGGGAATGGGGTGAGCACGAACAATTCCACAGTGCGTAACGCTTTGTCACTACAATTTAGTGTCAAAAGTAAAACAGAAACCAATCGCTAACAAAGCAGTGCCGTATTTTAAAACTTTAGTGATTCATTATTTTAACATTCTCGCAAATGGTTCGTGCTTAACCTACTGACAACTAATGATATCGATGGACAAGTTTACTTTATATTTAAACCATGTTTATACAGGTTCATTAACACAACATGATGTTAATGTTACTGGTATTCCTGTTTACTGTAACTGGCACATAAGAAGAATAATATTGTCAAAAACAAACATAAAATATTGTAACAAAAGTTAAAAAATATGCCCCTCAGTTTCTTGCCGTATCTTCTGAGTAGTGGTTCCTTTTCCGATACGGTGGTAGTGTAATAATTGACGTTTATAAGTGCGTCTGTGACGACAAAATAGATATAAAGAACTTTTGAATTGAATTTAATTAGTTTGACACTTTTGTCTGATCTTCGGTTCCCCGATTAGACATTAACCGATCGATTACTTACATAAGAGCATTTTCTAGTAGAAATTGTATGGCGCCATAGATAGTCGCCAGCGCCGGCGTATCTCGATCTAACAGCACAAATGAGAAACTTTCTTGTAGCTAAGGCTGAGCTAGGCTTATCAAGATATTGAGTTGACGCATTTACTTAGGCCATCGTTTTGGCTAAATATACATAGACTACCTTCTTACTATCAATAGATGCATCTTCAAAATATCCTTGCAATCCATTTACCATGCTGTGAAATAAAAACAATACATATTTTATATAGAAGTAAGTAACATCAATTGTTTGATAATGACTTGACTGATCTAAAATGAATTTTCACTTTTCTAAAGTCCTTAGTGTAATTAATTTAATTATAGATCAAACAGCATTATGTCAGGCAACAAAGCGATCATATTATTTAAGATATGTAGGAAATCAAAAACGATATGACTGAAGTTATAAATAATATATAAAATGACCTAATGCAACAAATTCAATCCCCTCTTATCACAGTAACTAATTCGTCCTAATCCAATTAACTTAATATTAATTGCATGGGTATTTAGATTATTTTTTAATACGATAAAAAATCTTTTACCTATTTCCCTAAAATACCTACATTAATAGCTAGGAGAAAAGAAAGAGTGCATTTACGATGAAAAATATTTTAATTTTTAAAAGATTTATTTACAATACACAATTGTAATCAATACATGTCGGTTTAAAGCTGTCGAAAATCAGTGAAACGTCAGGGAGACAGGTTTAAGCAGTCGTCGTTCAATTGCCGACTTCCTTTAGATCTATGTGCCCCATCTTCGGCCACATCGTCGCTTAACGGATAGTACGCGATATAGCAAACAAGCGAATTTCAGTAAACTAAAATGTAAAAACCCCTGACACAAAAAAACTTATAAAAAGTAAAAAACGAATTCGAAGCTCTTCTCCTTCCTCTACTCGACTACGCTGATGTCTGTTTCCTTGATGCCACGGAGGAGCTTTTGAACAAAGTGGAGCGTCTTCAAAACTTATGCATCCGATTTATATACGGTTTGCGTAAGTTTGATCACATTTCCGAGTACAGATCCCAACTTAAATGGTTACCCATCCGCAAGCGTCACGATTTTCATGTTTTATCATTTCTTTACTTCATTCTTTTTAATCCACGCGCACCTCCTTACCTTCGTGAGCGCTTTGACTTCCTTGTACCTCGTGACATCCAGTGCAGGACTTCGAAATCGCTACTTCTCAAAATACCCACCCACACATCCACTCGTTATGGTGGTTCGTTCACTGTACAGGCAGTTAAGCTTTGGAATTCTCTCCCCCACACTATTCGCGCCAGTCCCTCATTCGATATATTTAAAACAAGAGTTAAAAAACATTATCTTTCCATATAGCTTCGGTTTATTAGTATTTATGTATGTATTACTCCTTATAGTTTTGTATGGTATAGTTATATTTATTTGTGTATTTATTATATTTATATATTTAGTTATTGATATTTATTTTAGATATTTATGATTATAGTTGCTGATATTTTCTTGTCAAACCGTAACCGTACACTGAAACCTATTTGCTCATGTGACAGTTCTCTTTCCTCAAGGGTTTGCTGGAAGAAAACTCTTTTTAGGGTTAAGCTCGCCTTTGTACATATATTTTATAAATCATCGATGTAAAATTTTTCGTGTACAATAAAGAATATAAGAATATAAGAAAACGACTGAACCGATTTTAATAAATTATGTCTAAGAACCACCGCTAGAAAACCTGCTTTCAAATAAGAAAAACCGCATCCAAATCGGTTCACCCGTTTAAAGAGCTACGGTGCCACAGACAGACACACAGACAAACACATAGTGGTTAAACATAACATCCCTCCTTTTTGCGTCGGGGGTTAAAATAAGGATAGGCGATGTTACCGAAATTATTAGATTTATACACGTTTAAGTTGGTGTGTATGTTATTCTATATTTATTTTTATTTTGGGGCTAAAAATTAAGTTATGAACGTACCGAACAATCTTAGACTCCTTTGTGTAACTATAGGATTGTAAAATCCAGCACGTGCAAAAACAAACAATAATAGTGTTTGGCTGACCGCAAATACCTGAAGGTGTCATTATGTGGCTTTCTTTTGACTCATCACTTATTGAAGTCCCAAGACATGGAGCCAATATTTGTATCATAAAATTTTAACAAAGAACAATAAATCAACATATCGCATTTTATGTTATATGTGCGGTATTTGAGGGATTTTTTAATTATCGTCTGATGTCATGCAATGTCATTAATGGATTGATTACTGATTGTCTATGTTGTAACCACTGTTAGATAATATACCGATGTTGTGTAATATATCCTTCTAGAGGGAAAATCTTGGGATTTTATGTAATAAAGTCAATAAAATTTGCAACTGCTTAGTTTTGATTTATTCTTTTTGTTTTCCGGGTCGCGACGTCTGCGGTTTTACCGCGGGAATTTTATGCAAGATATATATATATATATATATATATATATATATATATATATATATATATATATATACATAAAGTATGTTTATAACTGTACTTAGGGGTTTGAAGATTGTATATGGAGCCTGGTCATTATACTAAATTGTCCAATATATTGAATTACATCAGTCAGGCATCAAGCCTACTAGGACGGCCAAAATCTTCACACCCCTTTCATGGTTTATCCAATAAAGTAATAGTTTTTAAATCAAATACTTAGAATTAGTAAAAATAGACAGATAGACACATTATGGTACATTTCACAGTAGTCAGCATAAAATAGGCTAAAATAATGTTAAACAGTTGAGTTATAAAGTGTGCTCTAAGTTATTGTTAACACATTTTTATTTAAGGTTTATTGACCTACCGTATACTATAGGCACTGGGAATTAAAATATAACAATGTTTCAGATAAATCGCCTATATTTTAATAACTACCGTATCTCTAAACTTTTTACTCATTTCCCCGCAAAAAATGTCTGCCGAAATTCCTAAGCCTTTTGAATCATCGTTTTCAGTCATCCGAATCACAACAAGAGTAACTGAAGTAATTTTACGTAACGCCTTTTAAAATGCAATGACGCGGATCGTTTGTTACGAATATAACGGGAACAAGCATTACTTTTATTTTAATAACTGGGATGCGGCCGATGCCGATATATCGGCGGCTTTCGTTCATTCGATTTATGAGAATCGATTTTGTACGTCGATATCATTTTGTATTTTACGCTTTACGAATGGTGTTCTGCTCTTTGGGCAAAATATTTCTAGCCAAATTTCACTTCTCAAAAAACTTATCGCTCTAGTTTAATTTTCGAAATAAATTTTTAGCGTTACATTTCGCATTTTATTCACTTGGTCAAATTATGAGAGTGTGCCGCGGCAGCTGCCGGCGATGCACCAGAAGAGGAATAAGCCAACAAAAACTTGCCAAAAGGGTGTGGCTAACTGAAAAATTGCCAAATGTTTTATTGCCAAATGAAAATTGGCGTAAAATAGTTTGCGATGTGATATTTTGGGAAAGTTTTTTGCACATACATTAGTAAACTTTTACGGATACATCCAACAAACAGCATTCGCGTTATAATTAATTGTAGATTAAAATCTTTCATTTTTTACTTTTAGGGTATGACAGATAGTATTAAGATTTCGCCAAAAACAGGTGTCTATGGATTTTCTTTTAAGTCTAGCTATATCGCTATTTTATTATACTCATTTAGTATGATCTCATCCTTATAATTTATCAATTTCTGAATATTAATCAATTTATAAAACTTGATGGTAAAACTCCTTTATGATTTTCACCATAGCTTAGGGAATATTTTGAGGAAGGTTGAAGTGCCGGTCAGGTCGCTAGTTTTCACATTTTTTAATCCATTAGCAACCCGGTGCTAAGCAAAGGTATCCCCAATCTCCTTCCAAGGATCTCTCTCTCCATTGCGATCTCAGGCCAGCCACACAGGAATACGTCCAAATCATACCGCCAATATTTTCTCGATTTTCCTTTGCGTCGACGTCTACATACTACAAACACCCATTGTACTTAATGCAATAAATAAATGATAATCGTTATCTGTGTAAAAGTCTCAATCCAGTATTTCTCTCCACAGGAAGACGAGTATGAAGCCCGTGTCGGCGCCCGGTTCCCGATCAAGTGGACCGCGCCCGAAGCGGCCAACTATAGCAAGTTCTCGATCAAATCCGACGTGTGGTCTTTCGGCATTCTGCTTACAGAGCTCGTCACATACGGCCGGATACCTTATCCAGGTGAGAATTGATAACGATAAAAATTAAGACTTCAAATTGTGTCACCGCAGGTAAATGCTAGGCAGGTAATGCTAGATCATAATGTGAAAGAATGAAAATGGGTGCAATTTTAGTAAATAGCAAACAAACACATTCAAGTCAAACGAAGACGCTCCCATTCTTTTTGTAATCAGTTAATTGCTTAATCCATTTATACCGCTTTATACAAAGCACGAATCAACAAAAAAATAAGTGTAACGTATTAGGTATATTATTACTTGGATTAAAATATAACTAAATACAGGAAGTGGTGAATCACACACTGTAATATGTGGGACTGCGAAAGCACCCTTTGGATTATTCAAGCGTTTCCCGCGAACCTGTGCTAATTTGTATGGCTATCTGATGCAGCTTTGACTAAGGTCAGTTCTCTGTACCCATGACTGACTCACTCACTGCTAATATTGACTCACGCTGTACACTAAAGTGTACTTACTTTTTTATTCCTCTATATGCTACTGTTTGTCGTTTGCATTATTAGCATACGGTTTCCTTTTCTAAAGATAAACATCGATGAACTCGATCGATGTGAATTAATATTTTGGTACTCAATACTTATTGCTTTTGAGGCCGTCTCACTGTTTGCACTTTCGCTTCTATGATTTTAATTATGATTGTCCCATCTCTTCGCGCTTATTCATTGTTTGTAGACAGACAAACCGAAATTTATTGCAAATTGTGGTGTAGTTCTACTGCCAATAATTATTGTGGTCTTCGATATTGGTTAGTGCATACAATAGTCAATCGCCTTTTGTGACATAACTTTGCAAGCAAAACCCACACCTGTCTACCTATGTAATCGTTGACGTGCATTATGTTATGTTCAGTTTCCGGCTATTTATAACCTTTTTAGGTCTTGCACTGACCACTTGGTTAGGAAGTAATTGGGATAGATAGATGTAATGTCAGTCCTAGCGCACTCCGCACTGTAGGTACGAAGCTGCAAGTACACAGCCGGACACCGACGGCGAGTCGCGCGTCGTTACACGTGCCGCGTCAGAAGAGATAAGAGCTATGCGATAGAAAGAGAGGCGCTCTGTAGGTTAATATGACTGGTAGGTATGCAGCGCTACGTGAGCTGAATTGAATTTTATTGCGTCATAGCAAGAGTCGCTATTTGTTTAAATTTCTTTCCGGAGTGATGCTTCTGTCCCCTAGTTATTTTGTGGTAATGCACAGATTAGGGTAACACTGTACTGTAACCAAGATCTCGACGATTCTTTTTACAAGGTTTTAGGTATCTTTACTTGTCTGTGCATAGGTAGGATGTTTCACTTTTGCTTCGGGCTCAATTCACACCAATATGACAGCGGCCGGCAACGAAGTATAATATTATGACTTATAATATTATTAGGATAGTATTGCTTGAGGGGCTTGAAGGGGTGTTTAAAACACTTTAACACAATATTGTCAAAAACAAACATAAAATATAGTAACAAAAGTTCTAAAAAAATGCCCCTCGGTTTCTTGCCGTATCATCTGAGTAGTGGTTCTTTTTCCGATACTGTGGTAGAGTCATTGACGTTAAGTGCGTCTGTGATGCCAAAATTGAATTACTTTTGAACGTGAACTTTAAGCGATACTAAATATTTTAGCAATGAAGGTAAAATTGCGTAACTGAAACTGCTAACTGTTTCGCTGCCGGCCGCTGCCATCTCCGGTGTAAATTGTGATAAAATATATTATTCTTATTTGTTTCCAGTTAAAAACTTCCATGTTATCAATAAACATGAAGTTGGCATTGTATTCCAGTACTTAGCTGTTTACATTGAGTATTTCCGAATAATCAACCATCGTCTATATTTATCAGGAATCAAGTCGGCGGTATTCTAGAGCCTTCACTTTTAGTCTTCTTATAATTTTTTTATGTAACTAAATGACGATACAGGCAAGTAGTTTGCCTGATAGTAAGCAATACGAGTGCCCATAACAGCCACCCAGAACTTTGTATTGCAAAATCCTGCGCGGCATTACACTGCGCTCGTCACCCTGAGACATTTAGCTCTTAAGTTTCATATTGCCAGCCTGTGGTGTAGAGGTTGGGCAGGTTGGAGCAAATCTCATACATCACTGTGGTTGCGAGGGTTAAATTCTCGCGACAGGACAAATGTTTGTGCACATAAAAAAAAGGGAAGCATTTGTTTCGTGTTGTGGGACCATGGTCCTCGTAGTACCTGGTTCCCTAGTTACAGGGAATCCTAGTTAGAAGCCTATGTATGTGATCGTTGGGCGTATTCATATTCAGTTTGACCACTATGTGTGTGTCTGTAGCACCGTAGCTCTTAAACGGGTGAACCGATTTGGATGCGGTTTTTTTTTATTTGAGAGCAGATTTCCTGGCGGTGGTTCTTAGACCACAGCTAGAAAACCTGGTGTTGGATGTTTATAAAAATCAGTTCAGCTGTTTTTTACTTTTTATAGGTATTTTGTGTCGGGGTTTTTTAAATTTTAGTTTACTGAAATTTGCTTGTATTTTTAACCGACTTCATAAAGGAGGAGTTTCTCTGTTCGATTGTATTTTTTTATGTTTGTTACCTCAGAACTCCGTCATTTATAAACCGATTTGGAAAATTCTTATTACGTTGGGCTCAGTATACGAAGTGGTCCCATATAAATTTCATCGATATTTGATCTTGGACTTCGAAGATACATTGATTTTATCGGTTATTGTTTTTATCTAAAAATTAATTATATTGTCAAACGCGTTCTAAAAGAAGATCTTCCCCCAGGCATGACGAACGCTGAAGTACTACACCAAGTGGAGCACGGCTACCGCATGCCGTGCCCGCAGAACTGTCCCGCGGCGCTGTACGAGATCATGCTCGAGTGCTGGCACAAGGACCCGCTGAAGCGGCCCACTTTCGAGACCCTGCAGTGGAAGCTCGAGGACTTCTTCACGATGGACAACTCCGAGTACAAGGAGGCGTCCGCCTACTGAGCCCGGCCCTCCCTGCCGCCCCACCGACACGCGCATACGCATCACGTTAACAACTTTGTAAGTATTATTATTACTTCTTTATTTCAGATAATTTAAGAAAACAATAGTTACATTAGTGACGAAAGTAATTCAAAGATCCATATTATATATACCTTACAGACTAACTACATATTATAACTATTTTTATTAAGGTACTACAACAGGGAGTTGTTATGTTTATTCAAATATTTATTTTCCTTCTAAAAAGTTAAAAGATATTTATTAAAAAGCACAAACAATTCAACGTTATAAACGTCATATATACATAATACAAATCAATTAAAATACTTTAAAATTTGTAACTCAAAAGATCTAGCGCTTGGTGCGAGCAGGAGGGATGTCAACCATAAATTGATAACGGCTTGCCGTACGTCTGGTCGTCCGGTGATAGAATGGGGATGGCGGAATTAGTTCATGTAATACCGTCGCGCTCTCTACGAAAAGTATCCGATAAACTGGCAACTAATACTCATTGGTAGCTTGTGCTTGGCTTGATGGCCCAGTTGGTTAAGGCTTCGGAACGGTAGTCCGACAAATAAGAGAAGACCAGCATTGAAGACGATACTTATTGCATTTGTAGCAATACTAGTAGGTTTTGGTATTGCCACATTTTATTTATTCTCTCAAAGCCTCTCAATTCTCTCAAAGTTTTGTGCAGGTTTGAACAAAAGCTCTGTTTGGGTCTTTATGTACGGAACTCTAAAAATGTATCTCTTTGTTGATATTATTATGTACATGATATTTTGAACATAGCTAATCATGAAGTGAAAGTCGCAGGCGAGCATGAATCACTAATTTGATGCTTCAGTGAGTGCTCGAACCTAGCTCATTGCGAAATCAACAAAAGCGTTATGTATTATTTTGACAATAGACCAGCGGTCCACATGTCACCTGATGGAAAGCTGCCGTGACGTAGTTTACTGAGAAATACCTATTTTCAAAATTATGTTGAATTTGAAATAGCGAAGTCTTGACTAGGCAAGACCACGTTTGACCACGATTTCACCAGGGCCCTAATTCACTATGACAACTTGGCGATTCCTTGCTTCGAGGAAACCTCGATTCCTTCATTAATAAACGACATCTGCGAAATTTTTATTCTATATGACGCGTCATATGTATGAATTTATGAATGCGTCATAGAGATGTCGTTTATTAATGAAGGAATCTAATCGAGTCGCCAACTCGTCTAGTAAATGGGGGCCCTGATGGAAATGACGATGCGGTCGAAGAAAGCAAGCTTGTTTGTTAACTAAAAGTATAAAAAACAAAAAACTCTAAAAAACTCTTTGGTGTAGTGGTTGGGCAGGTTGGATGAAATCCTCAGATAAAGTTAGATGAAATCTCATACACAACTGAGGTTGCGAGTCCGATTCCCGCGAAGGGACAAATGTTTGTGTATAGATATTTTCACTCTAGATTTAAATTCTGGTTGTATTTATCAAGAAATACAGACGGCGAAACTGCAGGGCCTCCTTTTCGTTCGTATTAAGTATGAGCCAACGCGTTTCGTGTGGATAGGTGTGATGTGTACCTCATAAGATTGTAGGGGAAAAACTATTGATAGGTGGTAAAATGCAAATGTTTTCTAATTATCAGAAATAGAGAAATGTAGACAAAAATATATAGACGGTGTTTTTGAGATAATTTTGTAGGTAAGTAGGTAGGTACATTATAAAAGTATCTATCTACTCTATTCTTATTAACATTAGGTATAATATATATCATCATTAGCCCATCACGTTCCCAGTTCCCACTGATGGGACACGGGCCTTCTCTCATAGAGCGAGTATGGGACATAATCCACCACGCTGGCCCAGTGCGGGTTGATTGATATCACATGTCCTTAAATTTAAATAATAAATTTAATATACATAAACTAGTGTTAGTTGATGAATGCTAGTTATTGATAGGTATTGGTGAATAAGGCTCTAAGTAAGTATTTGCTATGACTTAGCTCAGCCAATGAGTTGTATGCAAACCGTGACTTCCATTTGCAGTCATCTGCCATTAATGATCAGATTAAAAGAGCACCTAGTAATTGATAGAGCATGTTTGCAACCGTCGTGTCGGTCCACGAGATATCGACACGTGGCAATTACACAGTTATTATGTGTCATCGGTTATTACAAAGTTGTTAACTAGTTCTTCTTCTCTAAATACTATAAAACAAAGTCGCTACCCGCGTCCTCATTTCTGTTTCTCCGATTACTTCTTCTAAACCACGCAAGGGGTTTTGAGACGGTTTTCACTGTAATTTAGAATTTTTTTTACGTAAAGTTAATATGTACAATACAACGTGCGTGATAAGTCCACGAGAGCGGCTTTCAAGAATGCTCTAAAGAGTTGGTTGGTTGAGCAAACATTCTACCAATTTGACAATATATTTAATGTGGAACCGTAAATTTGTAAGAATTGTTAGTATTACTATTTAATTTTTATTAATATTATTGATTTTTTTATCAAATGATATTTTAATTTTAATATTATAAATTTTTTATGACATGTAACTTCCGTGATTAATAAATGAACTATGAACTGCATAGTTAAGGTTTTGTATAGTAAAGAAAATTCAATGTTTTTAATCAAGTCGTCAAAAAATTACACCACGTTAGTAAATTGCATCCGTGCGAAGCCGGGGCGAGTCGCTAGTCTAATATAATTATGTGTGACGCGCAGGTCGTTCGCCTGATGGATGCGCTTAACATGCCTATAAATCTAAGCAGTGGCAACCATAATTTAAAAAGGAAATGGCGGTACATAAAGAATGTTAACTTGTGACATAAAAAGCGAAGATTTTTTCATAGAGCAATTTGTCACAACACAAATTTAAGTTACCAAAATGCAATAGGCTAGCCTAAGAGTGGTTCCGCACTGCATCCGATCAGAGTCCGTCATCAATGATTGATCGAGAAATCGGGTGATGGGACTCGGATCTAGTGCGTAACCTGGCTTAGAAATAGCACTGTGGTTACTTCAGCTTCGGACAGCATATTTTCGGATTCGGATCGGATCAGTCGGAAACGGTCTAATTGTTTACGGTCCGAACTTCCTTATAAAGCCTGCGTACCAACTATGGAAAAATGCTAAATCGGATGTTATCGGATGGTTACTTTGTAATGAATAAGGATGTTTATCATATACACTATCCGATTTCATCCGATACTTCATATAAATAGGATCAGTATGAAGTGCTTCAATCTTAGTAAGTAGCGACCCGCCTCGGCTTCGTAGGGATGCTATTTACTAATGTGGTGACATTTTCTGACGACTTGTGTGAAAACCGTATCAAAATCCGTTGCGTGGTTTAGAAGAAGTAAGTTAATAATGGTTGAATTTTGTATGAAAAATCTGCAACCTTTAACGAAAGTAACTAAACATAGTCTCGTTGTTTCCAGACGCCCGGCCTGTACCACATGCCGCCCGAGGTGATGTTGCACAACAGCCAGTCCATGCAGTACCTACAGATGCACCCGCACCCGATGTCGCACTCCACGACCCTCGGGCAGATGCAGGCCGCGCACCAGGCCAGCATCCACCAGGCCGCGGTAGGTCAGCTCGTGCAAGGTCACCAAGGTCAAGGTCACGGGCACCAGGTTGCGCAGGCGCACTCGTCGCACCAGCTGCACCAGGGCAACGTGGCGTGCTTGCCGCCGCCGCGCTGCCAGCACCACGCCCCGCGCCTCGCCTACCGGCCCTAGGCGCGCCGGCGCGGCGCCACTGCCGTCCGAACACTGTCGCCATCTAGCGAGTATTGTATGGAGAAATCTAGCCGTAATCAATGTACCGCGTATTACGCGTCTCACTGACACAGGGAGTGATCTGTAACCTTTTTAACGACTTCAAAGGAGGAGGTTCTGTATTGGATTGTATTTTTTTTAATGTTTGCAGTCTCAGAACTCGTGTCATTTATAAACCGATTTGGAAAATTCTGGGTTCAGTAAAGCTACGAAGTGGTCCCATATAAATATCATCGATATTCGACCTTGGACATCGAAGATACATTGAAGTCGGTTTTTTGTTACAAAATGAATTATGGTGTAAGCGAGTGCCATGAACTTATCTGAATCGGTGGCCAAAAATGGAACTAATGAAATACATTGTAAAAGTGACGGTAGCAGTAGAATTATATTGGCACGATGCAGATAAACTAGTGGCACTGAGAATAGAATGAGTCTAGAACGGAACCGTATGTCGCCAATTCCATTTGCTTTTTAGCAAGTGATGTTATGTAACCGGCTCGCCTCAAATGTTACTTTACAGGTAGGTTACTACCTTAAAATTTTCTTTAAATTGTCACACTTGCGTTGTAGATTTGTGCGATCATATCCAGTGGTAGGTGATATCACAAACACTTTTCTTACATCTATCCTAGGATTTGTCTGGGACGTGTAATGCGCATCACAACGAAACAATTCCGGCCCTCGCCTCCTCGATTCCCAACGTGTCCTCAAACGTTCTTAGAATATAAACCAACAGTCCGATAGAATAGCGGGCGCGCAGCCCAAATTTGAATAGTAAATAAATCCTTAAAGTTAAGGTTCTCGATGTAGTCTTTAGGTATCTGTGACCTAATAGTTATAAACGCTATTCCTGTCATCGGTTTTACAGATACCCGCATTTCGTAACTTTTTAGACGCTCCCCGAATGTTACATTCCCAGTTTAGTGGAGTTTATCTCCGATAAAACACTCTCAAGTAGTTCTCGGGGTTTGTATCAGAATCTGCCACCCTTCATGGTCATCATTTTATTTTCAACGTAAAGATAGTACGAGAAAAGATTTGCGATTTTTGACAGCGACGTAGATGTAATAACGTTACTCTTCGATCGGTATAAGTTTAGTTAGACTGTTCTACAAGTTTTCTAAATATATTTAGCATAACTAAGGTTAACTTTTACAGTTTTTTCGATTTATCAGTAAGCCCCTTTATAGTATGACCGTTGTTGTAATCGTTAAGTCGATATGAGAGTATTTGCGTGTGTAATAGCGCCTTTAGTTTATAATTTATATTTGGCAATAATGAGGGACATATCAATATAATTTTCGCATCGCGCCGTAGTTACGTTGGCGCCGCCCAACGATCGCTTTATGAGACACGTTCTCTTGCAATCAAATATAAATATACGCTTCGCTGCGATATCGAATCAGTTACGCATAGAAACACCGAAATTGGTTTTCAGTGTCACAATGTAATAAGTCCATTGGTACATTTTAAGGTAAGAGGCTACTTCGTGTTCAAACAGTACGAGTTGGTTTTACCTACAGTTAGTATCGGAAGGTGCGTGGCGCTATGGTGTAGTAGTGTGCGAGCTTTGGAGCCGCGGACTCGCGGTGTGCATATGTGTGCGTGAAAAGGAAGAAACTTAGGCTCGGCAGGGAATTAAATTAGCATGCGCTAAGCATGAATCTTCGTAAGGATTTAAGTTAAAAGAGGCGCATTAACCGATTAGGTATTTTCACCTTCGTATACCATGTTAAACGTAGATTAACGATATTGGTGATAGATGCCAAATAATCCTAATAAAGAACTGAATTTATATACATTATTAACTGTTCTGAGGGTATTTAGAACTTAGAATTTTATTTAATTACCGCGATAGGCTTTTTATTAAAAGCGAATGAAAGCGAGTCATTTTATTAACATTCTATTCTATATCGATTAGGCTTCGTTTGTCGCGTATTTATTTGTCTTCCTGTATTACTAACTATTCTCATGCTCAATATTAGTACTTTTCATTCGACCGGACCGAAAACTGATATATTTTAGTGCCAATACTTTTTAGTTTAAGTGAGTTTGATGCCGCAATGTAATCGAAATGTATCTACGACACAAACGATGTATTTAACCTCTAACTTAAGATACGGTTGGCCTAAGTAAATAAGTATTTTTGAACTTGTAACTTTTGTATCCTTAAATTATAGAATTAAGTTAGTGTACTGTAGAAGCTGTATTAATATGGATAATTTGTACGGCCAATATCACATTATTGTGCAATATCTATTGTTTACAGAACCCGGTGCTTATTATTAACGAATTCAAAATATATAATTCAAATCCTCAGAACATTTAACGAAATGAGTAGTAGTCGATGTAAGCTTGAAACAATTGAATTGAACGGTTATTTACTAGAAGCAGTGCAACAGATATTGTGGTTATTGTAAATTGTTTTATCTATTTTTTAAACTTGTAAATAGAATCGACAGTAGATTGATGGTTGTTGAGTGATATTAGAGTGTTGGTGTTATAATTTTATAGGACGCTGCAGAAATGTACCGCTGAAGGTATCATTCCACTTGGATCATTGCAACTTTGTGCTGTCTAAGCAAATGTACCGTTGGCCCTTAGACTCCTTAAGTTCTTAGACGTTGACAATGGTACTTTTGCTGTGGCCGACAGAATAGTTTTACACGAAATATTGTTCGAATCACACAAAGTTAGACGTAAAACGATTATTAACACGATTAAAAAATAAAATCGCACAAAATAACTTAATATTTGAAGTACCTACATTTAAAGTGTCCGAAAAATATTGCATTTGTACGTCACAAAGTATGATGCAATCTGATAACGAGTTTGCTCTCCGTTATTTCGAGAGAGGAAGTACGATAAGCGAGTTCCATTTATCGTATCTGATGGTTCCATTTTTGTTATTCACTCCGCCCACTCGAGTGGCAACACTCGTATTCAGATACTCGTTATCATATTGCTCATTTTCAACGCACTGTGGATATTGCACTAACGTTGTATAGACACGAGTTTACCTTACAATTTTGGACTTATTTTGTAAATTATAAATCGGGTGTTCAAGGCTAAGGTATGTCAGACAAGTATTACTAATACGAGATGTTGTAAGATCTTAATCTCAGTAAGATAATTTCAACATAATCATTTACTCTACCGTATTTACCTTCTATGTTAATTTATTTTAATATTAATTAAGTCATAGCTGTATAAAACGCTTTATAGGCTTTTCGCTTATCATATTAGCTAAGTTGCAGTGTTTATCCTCTATGGGACATATTATTATTTGTATACATTTATTATTTTAATAGTTAGCCAATTTCGTGTTTTATTTAAGGCGCCATCACAATTATTACGAGAAAAGATCAATAAGACGATTGTTAGGTATACATTATAACTAGATTTATTTAGTAATTGTTGCTGTGTTACGCTACTAAATGGTTTGCGATGTACAAGTGTAAGTGTGGCGATCGATGTGAAGTAATTAAAATCAAGTGCGACTGATGTTAGTTGATACTGTTTGACAAGTGTACTAAGGTCTTATTACCTCCGAGTATCAATTTAATCTATTTTTAATTTTTCTCTTTGGCTGCTCTTACACTGCCGTCATCATAAAGTCACTCGCACTCAATCGATCTCTTCATGTAACTTTTTCTTCTTTAGAACTCCGATGTTTCGGATTATTTATCTTTGTTTATGATACGGCAGTGTAAATTAGCCCATAAGTATGATTATGATTATATTTCACTTATTTGTATAGATTTTTTTAACACAACAATAAATATAAATGTGAAATATCCTTTGTTTTATTTCTATGCCTGCCATTACACGAATGTAAAGGCAACACACACAGAAAATGTAGGTGATAGAAAATAAGTTCCCTCGCAGGAAATCAGCAAGAGAGCGAATAATTATATGATCCAATGATGAAAAATAAGATACATTTTAATAGTAATAACTATCACTATTATTGTACCAATGGTTAAAATGCGATGGTTACTAAACATTAAAAATAATAATTAGGAATTCTTCAAATTAGTAGTCGTTGATGTGATGATGGTGTACAAACATGTTAAAAGAGGAGTTTGCTTCAAAAACCATACACAAATTTTATATCAATTAACTATATTTTTCAACTTATCACAAACATTCTTAATTCTACTTCTATAATCAGACGTGAACACATTCTCTTTCACTTTACAAAGCAGCGACGCATCTGTCTCTAGCCGTTTAATTATAGCTTCTGCTTCATTGGAGTTCAATTTCACTTTTTTACAGACCGGCTGTTCCAAATCACTATCATTTTCAAAAAATTGATCAATATCAGCAAATTCAAAATTACTGCTAGAAGCTCTTTTCATTTCCGATACACTAGAACTACTCAACTGAATAGTATTTTTATTTTCAAAGCATTTGTGGCTATATTTGAAATCTGCTGCCTTCAATATCTCATCTTTTGACTCAGCGATTTTTCCATATTTGATTTGACACCAGCTTTCTTGCAAAGAGCCATCTTCTATGTTAGAAAGTATTGTATCTAAATTATTATCACGTCTGTATTTTCTCAAAGTGATCAACAACTTATTTCGGACAATATCTGGGTATTGAAATAAACATGTAAATGCATCCATGAAGCTGGTTTCAGCGAGTTTATTCTCATTCTCATAGATGTCAGAAGCTGCTAGTTTACATAACGTATTGATTATTATCAGCTTAGTTTCAGTGCCGCATTGTTGTGCCAAGCTGGAGATCAAGTGAAGCACCTGGAAAAAATAAGGAGTTTATCAAGAACCGGAGGAAACCGGCATAACCAAGAATTAATCACAAACTTTCATGGACAACCACCAACCCCCACTGGGCCAACGTGGCAGATTATGGCGCAAACACTCTATAACAGAAGGCCTATGTCCCAGTAGTGTAAAGAAATGTAATGGGCTGATGATGATGGAGCAAGAACCACAACATCCTACGACATGATTTTTTCCTGACTATAAGACCAGACTAAATCCACTTTACTGCGTCAGCCGGTCGTGTACGTACCTATCCTCGCATATTATCCGTATGCTAAAGTGGCGCAACACGGTGGTGGATGATAGATAGACCATCATGCATGCAGTCAAACCTGAAGCTTGATCATGCAAGCATGAGTATCCCGTGTCTGGTTGGGATTTCTTTCATCGACTCGTTCTTTATGGAATAATAGGCAGACTAGCTATTCATATACTTCATGCTATAGACAAGCATAACAATATTTATTTGTAAAACCAGGCCTAGCGCACTCCGCACTGTAGGTACGAAGCTACAAGTACATAGCCGGACACCGACGGCGGGTCGCGCGTCGTTACACGTGCCGCGTCAGAAGAGATAAGAGCGGCGCGATAGAAAGAGGCGCTCTGTAGGTTAATATGACTGGTAGGTATGCAGCGCTACGCGAGCTCAATTGAATTTTATTGCGTCATAGCAAGAGTCGCTATTTGTTTAAATTTCTTTGCGGAGTAGTGCTTCTGTCCCTTAGTATTCTGTGGTAAAACTGAAAAATATAGACTACCTTAATTGAGTAAACAGGTCTTTCACAAATTCTAAGCCAAATAGAGTCCATCAGAGAAGCCAATGCTTGTAGATAATCGTAGAACCAAACAGTACTGCTATCTATGTGTTGTACAGCGAAATGTGAGTTTGGACAAGTTTTCAACAACGCCCTTAGGACGATGTCTTCTACTCCTCTTATGTTAGTAAAGGAGCATGTTGCCGCCAGATTCATTACCTGTACCTGGAACAACCAATAAATAGTATTCAATTGTAATATACTAGCTTTTTTCCGCCCTGAAATTTTGCAAAATCGCCTCGAAAGACTTGTTTGACAAGTTGGCACCAAACGATATATCAAGTACGATGAAATTAACTACTAGGACAATTAGAACGATGTCATCCATAGCATATAATACATATCTAAATATTTCTATGGTGTCGTGTCGCTACAGGGTGACATCCGGTTATGACAGGTTGCTACTATTAAGGGCAGGCGACACGCATACTCAGATAAACTCGGATCTTAATCAAAATATAATTAGGCAATGGTTTATCTTACCATATTCCTAATCGCACCAGGGTCTGTACTGTCATTAAAACATTGAAACTGCGTCTTCAGTTTTTCAGCTACCACTTCTTCTGCTACGCTTTGCACCTCCTCCGGCAAATGTTGGACTCCCAAAGCAGTCCATATGGTAATATTATCATCGTCGTGTATCCGGAACTGCTTGCAAATCTTCATCTTGTCATCGTTTCCCATCACTTCGAATAATCTACTGATCGTGTAAGACAGATGTACGTTTTGAGGCGAACGGTAGAACATTTTGTGGTTTTCCAACTTTTTGAACATAGTGCATAGCCATATTAATTGGTTGAACAGCAGTTGAGGGCTGCAATGTCTGTAATAATGCAATACGAAAACTAATTTAAATCAATAATTATTGAAACAAGCGCTATTCAGTAAATTCTCTCATCACTCAGTTTCATAAAAATAGGAACTAAAATTTAAATACCGCCAACACAAACAAACCTATAAAAAGTACAAAACGGCTGAACCGCTTTTGATAAAACATGTCTAAGAACCACCGCTAGAAAACCTGCGTTTAAATAATAAAAACCGCATCCAAATCGGTTGACCCGTTTAAGAGCTACGGTGCCACAGACAGACACATAGAGTGGTCAAACTTACAACAACCCTCCTTTTAGCGTCGGGGGATAAAAAACAAAGCGCAGCGCGGATAGCTTTGTACCCAGTTTTTGAAACTCTCGTCAAAAGAGTTGACAATCTCCCAGAAACAAAGCTGCAGTGGACAGTAAGCTGATATAATACACCATATATATAATCCGATCCGAGCCGATTTCGGCTACGGCGACAATTTCTGCTAAATAATACACCATATACTACTCCACCGTCTACTTACCGATGACTTTTTTAATCAAACTATTGATTAAAAACGTCATTGGTCAGTGGATTATGTAATAGTTATTGTATATTAGCAGGCCTAGCGCACTCCGCATTGTAGGTACGAAGCTACAAGTACATAGCCGGACACCGACGGCGGGTCGCGCGTCATTACACGTGCCGCGTCAGAAGAGATAAGAGCTATGCGATAGAAAGAGAGGCGCTCTGTAGGTTAATATGATTGGTAGGTACGCGAGCTGAATTGAATTTTATTGCGTCATAGCAAGAGTCGCTATTTGTTTAAATTTCTTTGCGGAGTGATGCTTCTGTCCCTTGGTATACTGTGATGATCTGTGTTAGCTTGTTATATTACTGTTTATCTTTACTTGCATGCTTTTTCCGTCCATTTTGTAAATAATCTATCGCCTATATGTGGAAACTTGTAAATGTCCCTTAGTACAATATTTAAGTATCCTAGTTATAAGACCTAGATGTAAGTTTTCCTAAAATTGTAAAACAAAATAAAATATACATGTTAGACAGATAGTTCGTTAGTTATTTCAAGAGACGAGGTCGGAAACCGGGAATTATATAGGAGTTATTTTGTTCATACAAAATATTTTTATTTTTATGGATGTAATGCAGAACTTCACATAATCAAACTGACTTGAGTCCATCGTATAATACCCGCGTCATGGAGCAGTTTGCGGACAGTGTATTGACATAACAATAGAAGTACTTGTATTAATGGGTAAAAGTGGAAAAATTCAAGTGACAGTTAAAAAAAGACAATGGGTATAATAAAGGTCTGGCAGATTGCATGTAATGATGCTAAATTGCTTAATTATTTTGCCTTGAACCGATCTTAGATGTTCAAGTTTTTACACGTGTAAGGAAATTCATAAAGAAAAACGCGTCACGCACGTACGTACCTTTTTTTATGGAACTGAGTGATGAGACGAGCAAGTCGTCCTGATGGCAAGCAATACGCCTGCCCATAACATATGCAGTGCCACCAAGAACTTTTAATACATAAAAAGCACTGTAGCACTGCATTGCGCTCATCACCCCGAGACATCAGATATTAAAACTCATATCCTCAGTAATTTCGCTGACTACAATGCCCTCAAAGCTTAAACTTAGCTTAACCTTAAGCTAAGCTTAAGTTGAGCTTTGCTTAGCAGTGTCCGCGGTTGGTCGCTGTATTTACAAAATTCTATACTCTAGTATTAATTATTCTGTGTCTATATAGACAGATAGATAAACACTTTATTATTCACCTTAAAATAGAGATAAAATACAACTCAAATGTTTACAATGGTATAACAATAGGCGGTCTTATCGCTCAAAGCGATCTCTTCCAGACAACCTTTGGATGGAGAGGAATAACGAAACATACACAGACGGACGGTTAGTTCTATAGTATAAAAGCTCATAATTTTGTACGCAAGAACTCTAGGTAGAACAAATTGAGAGGGTGTAGTGTACGTTGAGTCCGCGAAATGTCAGCTAAAGACTTTATTTCTGTTGCGGACATTTTTCTGCGTACGTATATCTATTTTTATCGCAAACAGAGTTATGAAGAACTCCGTCGTCTGCTCAAGCCTTTAGGATGACACCGCCTTGAGAACATTCAACATTAATATGTCCCTCATTTCATTCATTATTCATTTATTGATTTCATTCATATACAATAATTTGTCATATATAAGTCTTAAATATAGTATGGCAGGTAGGTACATGTACATTTCAATAGTAAGTTTGTACATTATTACAAGTCTTTTGGCTAATTTCCACATTACAGACAGACAAAGTAACAGTGACAACCGGACACTGGTCCGATGACACAAAAATCGTATATAAACAACTTATTGACAAGTGTAGGCCCCGACCGCGGTTGTGATACCATTGTGTTTCGGGATGACGTTCGGTAAACCATCAGAGTAGACGGATCTGAGCAGTCGCTCAACAGCCGTCTTCCTATAGATCTATATTCTATGTAGTACGCGGCCAACCTCGTCACAAATAAATAAAAATATTACCTAGCCATCAGCACCCAAAGATTCGCCGAGAACAGAGCTCCATAACACTCCGTATCAAGTATGGCTTCAGCCATCTTCCTCTCTAAGAAACTAAACTCTTCGCTGTTCAATGTAAGCGCAAGAGCCGATGTGCAGATGAGTAGGTATTCTAACAAGCCGTAGGTCTCAGCTTGACTTGAGTCGGACTTCAATGAGAGGTCTTGGGTGAACCAGAAATGACCTGAAAAATATTGATGATTTAACGATTGCTTGTTGGTTGGTTGCTTGAACAGTTGGCTCGGTGGCCCAGTGGTTAAGGCGTCGGGACGGTATTCCGAAGACGCAGGTTCGATCACTGTACCCTGCCCGACCAGTAACATTATTTGCCTTCCTAATTATTTAAAATCTTGAGATTTTCGCCTATCATGCGCCTATACATTCAATATCAAAATGTTTATAGGGCTTGCGTTAACATTAGGACACGTTTTTCCACCGCACATCTCGCCATCGTCAAAAAGCTCACCCCCACATCTTACAAAACTGGACTTCCCACACCACACGCTTCACTCGCAATTTCCTTCCTCGCACTTGTAAGATGTGGAACGACCTACCTTCGTCGGTATTTCCTCTGAGCTACAACATGGAGTCCTTTAAAAGGGGAATTAATAGAGTCCTTAAGGGTCGGCAACGCATCAGCAATGCCTCTGGTGCTGCAGATGTCCATAGGCGACGGTAACCGCTTACCATCAGGCGGGCCGTCTGCTTGTTTGCCGACACATTAAATAAAATAAAAAACGTTGCTGTAATATTAGACTAGTTCGGTTGATCAATGTGATCATTGACGACAGATGACGTAGAATCGCCCCCGTAAGACGATATAAGAAGAATAGAAGAAATTTGGTTGCTCGAGCAGTTGGCTCAGTGGCCCAGTGGTTAAGGCGTAGACGCAGGCTCGATTCCTGCCCGAGCACATAATATAACGATTTCTGTCATTGTGTATTTCGGTAACGTGACCCTTTAGGGTATTGTTTTTTTGTAGGTTACTGTGCCTTGCTTCGCCTAGTGTTTCGACAATAGTTGTTTATGATTTCGGGTATAATTTGTTGTACATAAGAATAAAAAGAACCTGTTATAAAAATAACTAGCAACCACCCGCGACGTTGCCCGCGTCAATAATAAAAATATAGCTTAACCGACTCGTCGATTCCGCCTCGTGCGGTCGCACTCTCACTTTCATTCTCGCTCTAGTAAATGACGGTTCTAAGTGATAGAAAAGGATAGAAACATAGGAAAGTGCGATTCGGTGCGGCCAGATGTAGGTCAACCCTAATAGTAGTATCGTACTATTTACTATTCTGTGCCTATGCTATGCGAGGAGATAGTGTAGCTTTCTGTATGTAAAAAATTTTTTAGAATCGGAACAATAGTTCCAGAGATCATCTCCGACAAAAATATATAATTAGAAGAAGTATTATTTTTATGGAATTAAGTAATGAGACGAGCAAGTCATTTGCCTAGTGGTGAGTGCCACCTCTGTCTATAACAATTAATACCATAAAAGTACTGCGTATACAGGGTGGGGCAAATTTTTGGCTCCTTAAGGGTAGCTACCTTTTCTTTTGCGGTTATAAGGTTCTTAAGAAATAAGGAATGTTTTTTTAATTATTGCCAAAACGTATGATTTGATTTGGTATGTTACTTTGGGAAAAGTGTTCCTGGTTGGAAATAGAGTCGATTAAGATCAACTTGTTTTTTTTTACAAATGTTTTTTTGGAGTGGTAGACTATGGCCGTGGTTGTAATACCACCTACCGAACAAAGCCATGCCGTCAAGCGACCTAGTCGTGTTTCGGGATGATGTTCGGTGAACCATCGGGGAGACGGGTCTGAGCAGCCGCTCAACTGCCGTCTCTCTCTAGATCTATGTGCTCCATCTTAGGCCACATCATCGCTTCACATCAGGCGATATAGTGGCCAAACATAGATCCATTAAGTGTTAAAAAAAAATGTCATTTTTTGGGTGAACCGTACTTTTTTTCAAAAATCTGAAAACGGCAATATTTTCTCTTCAAAAAAAAAACAGAAAGTTCCTAAGAAAAAAACCTTCTAACTAGTAGCTACCCTTACGGGGCCAAAATTTGCCCCACCCTGTATACTGCATTGCGCTCATCACCTCAAGACATCAGATATTAAGTTTCACATGCCCTGTAACTTCTCTGGCTACAATACCCTTCAACACGAAACAGCAATGCTTGCGCACTACTGCTTGGCGGCAAATAACTGGCAAAGCTGTGGTACCTACCCAGACGGCCTCCCGCAAACGAGAGACCTACCACAAGTAGTATAGTATAGACATATGGTTTGTTCGAAATGTATTATATACAGATAGTTATAGAAAAAATACATATTACATACCTACACAACACATTCTTGACAATTTATTCAATAGTGTATTTATTTCGCTATGTTATCAATGAACGTTTAGCGTGCGTACATTAAAAAAATTACTATAAGCACGTTTCGTAAACAATCATCACATGTTCCAATTAGCAGAACCAGCAATTAATAATTAATTGCGGCTTCATTAACAAATTCACTAAATACCAATAAATTTAACAATCATGTTGACCAGTCATCACTGATTATCATTGAATAGACTCATTATCTATATTGTATACTAGCTGCGCCCTGCGGTTTCACCCGCGGTTTCCCGAGATAAAAATTAGCCTATGTGTTATTCTGATGTGTAAGCTATATTATTGTAAAGTTTCATCAAAATCCATTCAGTAGTTTTTGCGTGAAAGAGTAACAAAGGTACATCCATACATCCATTCTTACAAACTTTCGCGTTTATAATATTAGTAGGATAGGTAACAAGTATATAAAGTATATATAAGTAGGAAAACAATTTTGCTAAGAGTTAAGAGAATACTTACAGTGTGGCAAGAATTCGTAAACACAGTTTATTAATGTAGACTTCGTTATTGTTTTATATTGCCCCTGCGTTAAACATTTCATAGCTGCCGTTATTGTTAGTACGAACCCAAGGAATGTGTCTTCATTTGTATCCACTTTGTGGTTGAGTAAGTTCTGAAAAAAAAATATATAATTGAGATTTTTGTGTGAGAAAGCCGAAAATAAATTCTTTGCTAGTATTTATTATTATTTATTAGTATTTATTACACGCAAAAAGCAAAGCAAATAAAATATAAATGACCAAAGTTTTTTCAAAGCTATAACATAAATTGTCTTGAAGAGACCGCTTTTAGCGGTAAGACCGCCAATTGTTATACTACAAATAAGCTATTATCGTTAGTTTTTAATTATCTGTGTGTGTTTCAATAAAAAGTAATTTCATTTCATAAATTATTCCTTCATTTTTTTCTATAGTACTAAAATAGAAAAAAAGTTACAAAAAAAAGTAAAAAGTTAAAAAGAAAAATAGAAAAAAAGTTACAAAAAAAAGTAAAAAGTTAAAAAGAAAAATTTAAAAAAAGAAAAAAAAATATTATTAAGTCATAAAAGTTCAAAAGTTATTTATTCAATTTTGGCATCACAGACGCACTTATAAACGTCAATACAATCCCAACGATCACATAAGTACATAGATTATAGTCTCTAACTAGGATTCCCTATATCTTGGGAACCAGGAACTACGAGGACCGTGATCTCACGTTAACCCATTTAAAACCATAGCACATCGACATAAAGATGGAAGTTCTATACCAATTCGTTTCCGTAGTTTAATTTTAGATTTTACGGTTCATTTGTGAAAATTACACAAAAAGCCATTATTATGTTAATTTAAATACTCACGTTGACGAACGTTTCGTCTAACAATAGCTCCTTGAGTAGACTTTCGGAAGGAATCGCTAGGTTGGCATTCGCGAGGTTCGTGAACCTTTCGTCTGTCAGTCCAAGGTGAGAGAAGCAAGCACTGAAATATTAATAAGCATTAGCATAAATAAAGGCTAAAAATAAAGCATATTGAGCCGATTTTTAACCGACTTCGAGAAAAGGAGGAGGTTCTCAATTCAATTGTATTATTTATTTATTTTTATGTTTGTTACCTCAGAACTCCGTCATTTATAAACTGATTTGAAAAATTATTTTAGCGTTGCTTTCAGTATAGCTGATCCCATTTTCATCGACATTAGACCTTGGACTTCGAAGATACATCAGAATTGCAACCGAATAATTTTTAACTAGCATCGAACATACGTTTAGTCGGAATTATTAGGTGAAAACGAGCCGTGAAGTTTGTTCTGTTCATATTTAGATCTATACAGTAATAATCGATTTGTTTGAAATCAGTATGTCCAGCATTATAAGAGCAGAGGACACAATAAAAAACATGGAAATACCGAGATAAAAACGAGACTCGACTCTCCATTCCCTCGAGTATATCCGCGTAGAATTCGATTTACAGCGGTTCTCATTTGTTTCGCAAGGATAAAAAAACCGGCCTCACGCACGAAGGGTTCCGTACCATTATCTATAAAAACGGCAAAAAATACATGATTGTTTTATGGGAGCCGCTTTAAATATTTATTTTATTCTGTTTTTTAGTATGTGTTGTTATAGCGGCAACAGAAATACATCATCTGTGAAAATTTCAACTGTTTAACTATCACGGTTAATGAGATACAGCCTGGTGACAGACGGACAGACAGACGGACGGACAGCGGAGTCTTAGTAATTTTACCCTTTGGGTACGGAACCCTAAAAATCCCTCAGTCCAGATTCCTATAAAGGATTTACAGGAAAAAAAGTATCCACATGTTCTCTGTAAGTACATTACACCCGTTCATTCTTTAAAGACACACACACACACACCCCATCTCCCATTCTTAATATATTAGTGGGATACAACTTACGTATGAATGTAGAACAATAAACCAACCACATTAGCGTATTCTTTTCTTGCAGGATTCTTAAATACGTTACATATTTTCAGTAAAATCTTAATGGTGAAACTGGCCACCTTCAGAGATCGCATAACAACTTTATCTTCTTGATTTTTCTGTAATAAAAATCAAAATACTGTATAATTGTTTATTTAAAAATTACTAGCGACCCGCCCCGGCTTCGCACGGAAGAAGAGGAAGGTTTATTTAAGTTAAGGTTTATATAACAACCTTCCTCTTGAATCACTCTGTCTGTGTCTATTGATGAAAACCGCATTAAAATCCGTTGCGTAGTTTAAAACGTACAGATACAGGGAAGCGACTTTGTTTTATACTATCGAGAGATAGGAGACAGTTACACGGGCTAAATATAATTATTGTTATCTTAAATGTTATGGGCTAAACTGCACTACACTAGCTCGACGCAGTGTCGCCTGGTGCAGTCTTACCTTTACCACAGAATACTAAGGGACAGAAGCATCACTCCGTAAAGAAATTTAAACAAATAGCGACTCTTGCTATGACGCAATAAAATTCAATTCAGCTCGCGTAGCGCAGCATTCCTACCAGTCATATTAACCTACAGAGCGCCTCTCTTTCTATCGCATAGCTCTTATTTCTTCTAACGTGGCACGTGTAACGACGCGCGACCCGCCGTCGGTGTCCGGCTATGTACTTGTAGCTTCGTAACTACAGTGCGGAGTGCGCTAGGTCTGCCTTTACAGATTCCTTATCATATAGACATAAATGTGTAGGTAACATAAGAATAAGTGAAAAATAAATACCTCAACAGCCGTCTTTATATCATTCCTGATCAACATGCAAAGAATTTGGGTGCAATCTTGAAATACACTGGTTTCTGATAGAACAGCAGAATATTTTTCACATATCATGGTATACGCCTTCCATTGTTCTGCCATTGTCTTCACATCTAAGCATTGAACTATTTCACCTATCTTCAAGTTTATATCTAAAGCTGGAATAAGTAGAATAAAACTTTAGCTGCACACATTACTGGAGGATACATTATTAAATTAATGAGCATAAGAGACTTAATATGTGATGTCTCGGGGTGATGAGCGTAATGCAGTGCTACGCAGTGGTTTTAATGGTATTAAAAGTTCTGGGTGGCACTGTAATTATTATGGGCAGGCGTGGCGCTTACCATCAGGCAAACGACTTACTGATCTCATCACTCACTTCTATAAAAAAAATACAATACAATCTTCTTATTGTGCATATTTCTTGATTTTTTATACAAAAATATGAAAAAGTAATTAAAATTATTATGCATGTATTAGTTCTATTCTTAGGTCCAAGATTAACATTTCTATAAAGAAAAAAAATTCTAAAATATTATAAAAAACCTAAACCTAGAGTGCCGCCGGCAGCGAGGCAGGGCCCAAACTACCAGTGGTTAGGGCTGCCTCCTTACAATATGTGCCATGTCAAGGAGCATGCCTTCTGCATCTGATCTGATCCAACTGCCAAAAGCAAGAGCTTCTTGAGATGTAATATTATATATTATTATTTCAAAATTATGAGCAATTTTTGGGATGATCACCAACACACTTTTTTATTGATAGGATTATTGAACTATGACAATGTGATGTGTTCTGTGGCCAACATTTGATTTAAGACAATATTGCATCCCTTCTGTTGTACAGGTTTCTATATCTATGGTACCTAGTTGATATTATCTATGTCTAAAAATTTGTCTGTGATCCCTAAACATAACTATGGGCTAAGTCTTAATTAAAAAACTACATTTCGCATATAAAATCATCTTTAATTTCTTATAATAACATCAAGGATTTTTTTGTACATTTTGAACAAAAAGGACAAAATTAAAAAAAATTCAAAACCCCTGACACTACCTGCTTTGAAATAAAAAAAACCGCATCCAAATTGGTTCACCCGTTTAGGAGCTATGGTGCCACAGAGCCACATAGTGGTCAAACTTATAGCACCCCTCCTTTTTGCATCAGGGTTTAAAAAAATACAAGCATAATCCCTATTGATGGCCTCTGACTCAGAACCACATCTTCCAGACACCAGAAAGCCATTTACTTATACTTAGGGTTCAATGAGCTCTCTTACCTTCAGTTAATATATTCTTCTCTTCTTCTTCAGTAAGATCAAATATGAAGTGCTTTTCCAGTATCATCAGATAAGTCAACTGCAGATCATAGCAGTTTCTGAATAAGTCTTTCAGTTGCTTTTCTACACTGCCCAAGTTGTGGCCGTAGAGAGACTCACTGCAAACAAGAAATATAAATTGTAAAGGTTAATTTTTGTAGACCGAATGGTGAACGAGCTGAAATGGCTGTCTAATGTCTATGATGATTTATTCTGCAGAATTAAGATACTTAGTTAACATTTTATCATCTAGGAGTTGAGAATTTAAATAACTTGAATACAGCTCAGCTGAAACTATGTTTTTTTACCCTGTTAATAATAATTGTCAGCAACCTACTATTTCCTATTCTTACTAATATTATTAATGCAAAAGTTTGTGTGGATGGACGGATGGATCAAATGTTTGTTACATAATCATGCAAAAACTAGAGAATAGATTCTTATAAAATTTTATATGTAGGCACTTTTGGTCTTGCAAAAGGATATGCTACTTTCCTTCCTTTCTTCCTTCCTTTATCAAGGGAAAATGCATGTAAATCCATGGGGTGCAGCTAGTTAATCATAATAGGAGTAAAAAAGGAGCCAAATTCACCTTTGTCAAAAACACAGACAGACACACAGAGAATAGTGATAAAACATAGTAAAAATTACTAACCTATATTTACAATGAGTAAAAACAGTAAAGATAATATGACCAACTGTTGTAGGAAATGTCTTCATTGAACAGCATGCCATCGACACAGATTCAATGACAGTTTTTATGAAGTCTGACAACATTTGAAGCAGGCACACTGCATCATTTAGATATTCTTTCAATTTGGAGATACATACTGTATCGGCTATTATACCTGCTACTAGGTCCAAACTCTGAAATTATAAAAGAAAACCTGTAGAATTTGGGACTAATTTTTTCAGATATATGTATATGTAGGTAGGCCCATAAAATGTAAGTTGTTAATATTTTTAACATAATCATATTGGTTGGATATAGGTGTGACTAATATATTCATAATAGGTATGGATATTATAATACAGGCCAAGTTGTTCATATTAATATTCGAAAATACAGTATTGGGTTACCAGGAGCCTTACTCTGATTAGTAATTACAAATCATCCTTTCCTCTGATGGAAGGGACAGTGCTATGCAACAGGCTTAAGAGTCTCTTAGTCCGCATACATGAACAAAAAAGCAACTCAGAGTACCCCCTCAGATATTAGTCAAAGTATCAAATACAAAATATTCACTACACAATGTGCATGAGACCGGCGACTTGGCTAATATAAATATTGACGCAAAATTTCAATCACAGCATGTTTACTATGTAACACCACTTAATTTCAGTCTTTTAATATTTGTACTTTATATATTTTATCATATTATTGTTTATACCATATATTAATTACTCTTATAGTAACCAAAGGTGAAACACTGATTACATTTATTGCTGCTCGAGATACATAGATAGAGCCATATAAGTATTACCTGATTGATACAAGTTGAACAGTCCTCCAATAATGCGGTGAAATAATTAGAAAAAGTGGCATTTTGAATTTCCTTTCCCAAGCCACCAAAGCCTAAAGTTTGTTTTGTGTTGGCCACTAGAGCCTCGTAAGAAATTGTGTCCATCTGTAGTTATAAGATAAGGGCAATATAGGGTTTATAGGTAATGTGAAACGACAACATCAGGCAAAAGTTATTTATGTAAAAGGATACGGGTACAAGACTCTTAGATGAGGTATCGGCACTTTCAGGAAAACAATCTGAACTCTGTGAGTTATCCATCACTATGGACGTGTATCATTGACGAATATACAATAATATATCATTAAATGAAATAAGAGGGGTAGGAAAGATGGTGTTTTCGTATATTCGATTTTAAATTTTGTATATTTTGTATTTATTTTCTTTGCAGCTTGTTTCCGTTGCCGCCGCCCCGCATTGACATTTCTTGACATTGACATTGACACTTGGTAGTCTTGCTTGACAGCTTAGGGACCGTTCAGAAATCACCCAGTGAATGTAATAGGGTAAATAGGGGATCGGACAACTTTTCAGAAAGTGTTTAAAATTAACCATTATCTATATTCACAGCCATGATAAATTATATTTTAATTAAATAAAGTCCTAAAAGTTCAGAAATCACTCAGGTGAAATTTGACATTTACCCTAAACCGTTCAGAAAACCAATCGGGGAGAGCAAAATAAATGTTCACTTGACAGTTGAAAATATACAATCCATTGAGGAATGACACTATAGAGTGCCTGGCAGCGTAACACTTTTGGATAGCAATAGTTTTTTGACAGTATTTTTGGGGTGTTTACCAAACCTATGAAAAATTCTCCCATTCGCTTGAATGAAAATGTAACGTGTTCTGCGTTGCATCGCAGCCACTATAACATCAGAAGTTCGTAGTTGGTCTGTAAAAGGTAGGACATCTGTACTATTCTGTACCCCAGACTGAAAGATAAGTACCACGATAATTTACGAATTACAGCAATAAGGAATATGCATATGTTGTCGAAAAATCTAGAAATTACTTTTTATGATAGATTACTCCTGTAAACAGATCAAAAGGTGAAGGCTCTTTTAGGTGGCCGAGTAATAAATACGTTCTAGCGTGGCCACAGAATAATAGTTCAGATTTCGTACCTTTTACAGACCAACTACCTACGACTTTCTGAAATTATAGTGGCGGCGCTACAACGCAGAGCTCCAATGAAAATGCGGTAACTACATTTCCTTACGGTATGCTTCTTATGCAATCATTAATATTTTGTTGTTAACCACGTTTTATCTAGGATTAAACCAGTCAGGTAAATAAAATAATCAAATAAAATATATGACACACTTATAAAATATATATACATTTATTATTTCCATACAGGTAAAATTTACAATAGAAGAACTAGTATTTTGACATCATTTACAAGACTGCAGCACAACTGATACTTAGGATATAGGTAGATAGATAAACACAATGTTAAAAAAACACTTGAAGTAATCTAAATAGCATAGTGTCTCAGTTAAATGTCATACTGTCGGAGTAGATCACAGACGTACTTATGAAAGTCAATTATTACATTGACCATACCACCGTATTGGATAGCACTAACTATACATAACTGTCAATTCACTACACTAACCCGAAACGGTTTGTCCTTTGTCACGTGTATGTATATTCCCTACCTCCTAACTACCCTGTGTATTTGGGAGTTTAAGTGAGAAGGCAGAGTTCGTGCAACAAATTTATTAAGGCGGTAAGCTCGGCCAGAGGGGTCAAGTGTGGGTTTCGAGCGACATACAATAGGTACGCTGATTCTATTTCCTTCACTGGTCCAGTACTATCCTGAAGGCGGCCGCAGATGTAGGTGGGCGCTCGTCGTGAAGACCGGGATCAGGGTTGCAGCTTCTGCTTGCTGTATTGTCCAGTCGGAAGCGAAGCAGGATGGTGATGGTGGGTTGGTTCGGTTATATAACCCAAGTTTCGGAGTCCGATCTTTGAACCCTGGAACGCGCCATTAAAAAAAGCGTTAAGGCCTGTCCCAGTACTTCTGTGAGCGCCCACGGCAACCGCAGATGGAAAGCACTAGGAAAGTAGTGGTGTTGCCGTGGATGTTCACAATCAGAAACGGAGATTACAATAATGATTGTGAGATAAAAACAAAAGGAAATACTACATTAAATTATTTTGTGAAAATGCGAGGGTGGAAATAAAATGAAGTGAAAAGAAATGAAGAGAGTGAATAAGCCACTTGCATAGAAAACCATTATCTACTGTAGCAATAATATGTAAATGATGGATTTAAATGGTTACTACGAAATGGTTATTACTTTATAAAGAATTGCTAAAAAATCCCAAGCAAAGAAAAGAAACTACGTTAAGTCACACAATCTACCTATCATTTAGAAAAATGTGCACCACTTACCCAATCTGGGGTCGAAAATCACAATCACATATATTTAGGTTTCGAGGAACGCTAAGTGACGACAACTAATAAATTTCGGTTACGAACACAATAAAAAAGGGTATTGCGAACGTATTAGAGACCGAGCATCAAAGTGACGTGCGTTCGAAATGAAAGATATCGGGCGTCTGTGGGCCGGCGGCGACCAGTGCGGCGCACGGCCGGTGTGCCTGCGCAGCGTACTATACATTAAACTGTGACTCCACCGATGACGCAAGATCGCGCGATGCGGAGAACAATAGATTCGTCCATTGGACGTTTTAAAATGCTACTTTCAATATATAACGTGTTGATGATGTATTAAATTATTATTTAGTAAGTAGTTTTTAAGTTTAATTGTAAATATTTAGTTAAATGTAAATAATTTCGTAGGTATTTAAGCTTCTAATTTAAGATTAATATACCTTACGATGACTTAGAAATATACATGTACGTATAAAACGTTACACCTTTTGTGTCCTGAACAGCCTTGACGTTCACATGATGATGAAGTCTACGTTCATGAACTCGTTCTTACTATGTGGCGGTAATTAGGATTAGAATCCGAGATTCGTTGCTTACACTTTATTGTAGGATTGTGATCCATCAATGGGATTGTATGATTGGCCATAGTAATCGACAGCAAGGACCTGTAAGATAAATTTATTACACAAAATAAGCACTTATTACAACATATGTTCTTACATAAGAGGCGAATGCCTATAAAACAATTCTACTCTCTTCTTAACAATTCTACTCTCTTGCCTTACTATTAAAACAATTCTACTCTCTTCTTACTAAACTTTAACTTTTTAATTTCAAATTAAATAAAAACTACAATCATTAACTACTTTTATTACCTATATCTTCATTAAATGGTTTAAGAATGCACAATTTTAATACATTTAACATTTTACACAAATATGCAATTTGTTACCCGACGTAATGGGAACTGAAATGTTTATACGATGGCCACACTGACACATGAAAATGCTCAATGTTGTTTTAACAAAATAACACCGAAAACTGAATATATCAAGCCAAATTCAGGTTCTAATAGTCGAATCCGATGTATAGTTACATCCACATAAAATATAGTTGCTGAAAAACATCAATAAACACAAGAAAAACACATACGTTTGAAAACTTAATCTTTCAGTACAATTTTCACTTCACCATGAATGGAACACCCGAACATTTTTTCACATTCAATTCTAAATTGTTTCTAGTACACATTCACAAAGATTCACTTAAAAATAATAAGAAATACCACAACACAAATTAAAAAACTACAAGCCGACCCTGCCTGGCCATTATTTTGACTTAACACGTCATGACCAATGTTAAGAAAATGGGTTACGCGATAGAGACAATATGATAATAGTTGTACCTCGTTCTTTATAAAAGCCTGTTGTATAGCGCTATCCATTTTTAGGTCGGAAAACTTCGTAATTATCCCTCTATAGCATTGAGGTCTTATACTATTCCTCAATGCTCTATAGTGTGAGACCTCAATGATACAATCCGATGAAAAGTGGGTTACATTTTTCACCTGTCAGCTGATCGGCCTGAGGGTAATAAATTCACTGGGTGATTTCTGAACGCCCCCTAAAAAAAAAACTGTCCAATTGACGTTGTTAAGTTGTCATTGTCAATGTCATTCACACGTGTTTCATTCCATTTCTTCTCAGCTTCTCACTGTTTTTCGCAAACTCACAACACGAGGCCGGTATATCGGCATTGTTTCAAGAAAATAACCGTGAAAGAGTATCCATATAACCTATGGGATCCCAATATGTCTGTGCTAAATATTCATCAAGCCCTTGATCGTATAGGTGGGGAAACACAGACCTTGGATCTGAAGAGAACTTGCAAAGAACTCTCGGTAAGTTACTAACACACATGTAAACACTACGAAATTAATCTTAATTCTTTATGAATCTCTATTTAATTCATACCTAATACATGTATAACTGTATTTTAGATATTCATATTATTATCGTGAAGCTTACAACCGTTAGGACCTAATTATTGGTATTAAACCCACAGTTAAGCGGCGGTCATCACCCTGTTATTTTCAAACATGCTTCCTGTCAAGTATGCTACAGATATATACGTCACTCTTGCCTTGTAAAATACCTCTAACTCCCTGATTCATTGATTCCGGAGAAGGAACCACAGGGTCAACTTTGTACTACCACCTTTTCCATAAGGTGCTTTGTATAGTGCCAGCATTCTTCAAACCAGTTAGACTTGATAATTTACTTTATTCACACTTAATGTTAATTAAAGGATGTGCTATCATAATGTAAATGCAATGACACACCTGCAGTTTTGTAGTTGTTAGTTCAGTATCGAAATCTGGAAAGAACACATGTTTTTGCCTTATTTGCTAAACACTTCAATCATAATGTATGATTGTAGGCTAAACATAAAAGTCAGAATGGCCTATCTAACAATAATGTTTACTTCTCAAATGATTTCTTTAGATCCATTCCGTTCTGGAAGTTGTCTGAAGAGATCACTTTGAGCATTAATACCATACTGTCACAATATAGTTTCAAGGATTTATTTTCTTTTTTTTTGTTTTTATATCTGGTGGTGTAACAACTAAGAGTTACCTATCAATTTGTCTATGTAGTTGTTATAATTTTCTTTTGTGAAATTAATTGTTTTATTTTCCATAATTTATTTCCTAACACATATGTGACTGGTTGAGTCTCTGGTACTTCACTGGGCAAAGGCAGTCTCTTGCACACTTATTCATGCAGTTAGCCATTATCCAAAAGATATCAACATACATTTCTATATTATGTTATATTGCTATGAGTTCATTCCAAAACAATTTTTTGATAATGAAAGATGAGATAGGTTGTACTCAGTCTATAATCTTTCTCTTCTATTGTTATTTTTGGTGTAAACTATCAATGAGAGCTACTTAATACTTAATAAACATATGCTGCATCATACTTAATCCTATTTTTAAATATGCCCTTCAATTTCTTTCACAGAAATCCCAAAAGTCAAATCAAGATGTAGTTAGAAAGCTATCAGAGTTCATTCTCAACATCAACGATGCAAAGCTCTTCAAGCGATACTTGTCGAACATTCTACTGGCGCTAGTCTCATCAAAGATTCCATTAAAACCAGTGTTCTCAAGTACCAAATATGACTTGTGCAGTGATGAAGAGAAGAAAAGCCATTTTGAGTTTTCTGTTATCCTGGCAGTGCTGAGCGATCATCCTGATGTTTTACAGTAAGTTTTTCAACTTAATTGATTTCTTCAAGATGATTTTCTCTTATAAATAATTTTAAATGTGATATAATGCCAATTAACTAGTCGACTTTAGTCGACTGGATGGCATCCATCAACAATGAACGGCATGCACCAACATGGATCAACTGATGTGGCAGCATCAACAGATATAGTAGGGACTGTCACTCACTGATCTCATTCTACTATGGATAATACTTTGATTGTTAATAGAATTTAATGTTTGCAATAAAGTATTTATCTATCTATCTATCTATCTATCTATAGATGGATTTATTTGATAGTGTCCTAATTCATATATGATGATGACGTCTTACCTTGACATGGAAATACCGCTTGTCTCGCTATTACAATTCGTTACAGATATGCCCTCAAATACTTTGACATTAACAAAGTGCCACCATTCGAGGTGTTCATTCATCATGAAGACTCATACAATGTGGCGCCAAAGAAGCGCAGACTTCTCGACTACCGACACAAAATTACAGATCAACAAATAGTAGAATGCTGCTATATACTACTGAAGAAGTTGCCAAATGAACTGGCAACGAAATGGGATTGGACAAAGTTTGTAAACAATTTCAGTTGTAATGAAAACGCAGAAATAAAATGGTATGTTCTACTAAAATTTATACTTTTTATATAACTTTTCCAAAGAGCTAGTGTCTTTTTATAAAGAGTCTGTCTCTCAGTTATTTGTTAAATGCTTTTAAAGAGGGTTAGTGAAAGAACATGTTTGTAATATATATTTCTTTGGTGTTTTTTTCCCATGTAATGGAGATGTGATACTGCATGATTGAATATCAATTTTATTTTTATGTAACTGCAATGAGACGAACAATACGTTTGCCTGATGGTAAGCGCTACGTTTTCCCATAACAAAGGCAGTGATACCCATAACATATAATACATGAAAAGTATTCAGTAGTACTGCATTGCGCTCATTACCTTGAGACATCAGATATTAAGCCTCATATGCCCAGTGATTTCACTGGCTACAATGCCTTCAAACCGGAACATATTGATGTCTGCCTACTACTGCTTGGCGATTGTAATTGTGGTTTAATACAAAAATTTCATACTCTTCACAGGATGGTTAAAGAATGCATGGTTATCCTAACCAATATGACTGAGGGCCAATCCAAAATCCTGTCTCAGGACTTGAAAATCACCGATCAAGACTCCTTAAAAAGTGTTATAGCTGCTCATAAAACTGAGGAGGTTCTTCCAATGACCACTAACATCAAAGACGAGGACCTCAATAAGGATAGTGTGGTCAATATCGACGGTATACTGTTGCCGTTGTATGATAAGACCAATGTGCAAGATGGCAGTTTAGTGCGTGTTAAGAGCACTGTCAATAATTTGAGAAGTCTAGCATTGGCTGTTGCTTCAGGTATTGATATTCTAACAACATGATTATAATAAAATGAAATGAAATAAAAATGAAATGAAAATGAAGATAGCTCCGCCCCATGCTTCACTCGTTTGGTAATTTTTTCGTGACAAAAGTATCCTCTGTGTTAATACGGAGTATAAATTATGTCCATTCCTAATTTCACCCAAATCCGTACAGTCGTTGCGGCATGAAGAGGTAACAAACGCGCACACTTAAAAACTTTCTCATGTACAAATCTTTTAAGCACAAAATTTGTATTTTTTTGCACAGAATTTGATTTCTGGTATTAATATATCTTTCTAATTCAGGTCAAGCCCTGTCCCTAATGGGACCGGTAGGGTCCGGCAAGACCTCTTTAGTGGAACATCTCGCCGCCATTACTGGCCGAAAAGGTGTAGCATTTAAAAAAGTACAGCTTGGTGACCAAACTGACTCGAGAATGTTACTGGGAGGTCATCAGTGTACGGATGTTCCGGGGGAGTTTGTGTGGCGTCCGGGGGTGTTGACTGAGGTAACATACGATTTTGATAATTAGCAATTCTTTGAGGTAAGGAGATATTTGGGGTGTGGTCATGGTAATGTTGGCTTTAGTATGTTATTCTGACATCAAATAATATATTATGCCTTACTGTGTTACAATGTAAATGGCACTGTCGTCAGCGAAATCAGTAAGAATTTGAGTCTTAAGAGACGAGCGTAGTGTCGTGCTGCGCAGGAGTTTCTCTCACAATTCACAATGTTATACATTCTTAGACAATAGTATTTTACGCAGCAACTTGCGAAACTGATACAAAATGTGCATTTCTACAACTGGTGTGTATTTGCATAGCTTCTTCTTCTTCTTTCTCCTGGCTATTGTCCCAATTTATTTGGGGTCAGCCCTCCTAGTACTCCTTCGCCACACCGTACGGTTGTGGGTTGTCTCCTCTTTCGTGTTTGTGTATGTCATGTCATTTTTTATTGTTTGTAACCAGGTCTTTGGTGGTCGTCCACGGCCTCTTCTTTTCTCTTCTATGGTCATTACTCTTCTAGTTATATGGTCATCATCTCGTCTCATCACGTGTCCGTACCAGCGTAGGCGGTTTTCTCTAAGTTTATCGTGTGTCTGGGCAACTTTAAAAGTACCGCGGATGTATTCATTTCTTATTTTATCTGCTCTAGATACTCCGCCAGACCAACGCAGCATCTTCATCTCCGTGACGTGAATTTTCTGTTCATCCAACTTTTTCATCGGCCAACACTCGGATACATATAGTAGAGCTGGTCTTACTGCCCTTTTATATACATTGCCCTTGATTTTAATTGGCATACGAGAGTCGCATAGAATGCCAGAAAGTGATCTCCATTTAAGCCAGGCTGTCTGGATTCTATTTTGTATGTCTTTTTTTACACAGCCGTTGGGTGATACGATGGATCCGAGATATTTAAACTCTTCAACTCTGTTGAGGTTTCTGTTGTCGATGCATAGACATGGAATGGCGTCTTTATTGGCACCAGAAAAGTCACAGTACATATACTCAGTCTTCTGTCTACTGACTCTCAACCCTCTTCTCTCCAAGGACTCCTGCCATGCTGTCAAGTCTAATTGCACTTCTGCCAACGATTCGGCTATAAGAACCACTTCTTCGGCGTACAGTAATGACCACGGTGCTGGTTTCTGTATGTCTGCAGTAATATAGTCCATTACCATATTGAATAGAAGAGGGCTTAGGGTCGAGCCCTGATGAACACCTGTGTATTTGCATAGCTTGTACATTGATAATTAAAAATAAGAGAGAGCTATATGCTCTTACATTTGAATGAAATTTTAGGACACTGCATGACTAGATACTATGACTTAAATCAATTATTTTAGCGACATGAGATCTTATCACTCTTGTCATAAGGTTTTAATTCATTTCAGGCGGTACAAAACGGCCACTGGCTTCTTCTTGAAGACTTAGACTGTGCCGCACTAGATGTGGCATCGACGCTAAGCTCGCTTCTTGAAAGGAACGCGCTCTGCGTACCGGGGTATAGGGATTCACTTCCAGTCACGCCTGGTTTCCAGCTCTTTGTTACGCAAAGGTAGGTCATGTTTGAATTTCTTTAAGCTTCTGAGAAAAAGGTGTTACAAATACGCCCAGCGATAACTACATACAATTAGATCCTGGCCCCTAACTAAGATTCACTGTATCTAGGGAATCAGTGACTAAGAGGAGCATAGACCCACAAGACCCAGAAACAAAACAAATACTTGCTCTTTCTTCCGTGCACCAAAAATTGTCATGTAGCGGAAATCTAACCCGCAACCTCCGAGTATACATTAAATAGACACAAAAATGCACTTTTAAACATTTTAAACACATGTGTACAACAATAAAAATTTGTCATCATCATTTATCTATTTTTAATTGTTTAATAACTGAAAAAAGGTAAGCCGTAATACAAACCTCGCAATTAGTTATTCTATGGTTCAAGTAGATCGAGCGCTTAACTTCTAAGGTAGCTACGCGATGCGGCAGTAGTGACGAATGAAGAAACGCTAAAGAAACGCGCTCGACTGAAGTCTGAAGGTGACTGATTTTGAACCATATATCTCGCGTCACAGTAACGCCCTCCCGCAAAGCGCAACTACACAATAAGTATTCTGAGTGAAAACCTAGTCGTATAATTAAATATTGTTTACATTTCAGGACGCTCACAACAAACTACGGCTTCCAAAAGAAAATGTCCAATTCAAGCACATTACTTCAAAAACACTTGACGCAAATAAACGTCGAGCCTCTCTCACGGTCAGAGCTCTCGGAAATTATACAGACCCTATACCCGAGTCTCAGCACAATTTGCCCTAGAATGCTCGAAGTCTTCATGATGTTCTCAGTAGGAAGCCACGACACTTCCTTGCAATCTACAGAAACGAGCACTGAGAAAACTAGCGTAAACATTATCAGAGGATCGAGATTGATATCGACAAGGGACTTGTTGAAATGGTGCTCGCGATCTGTAGTAGGATTTAATGTTTCTAGTCCTGAATCAGCATTAAAAGTCCTACAAGACGCGTTAGACATTTTCACTTGCTCAGTATCGTCACCAGAGCATAGATTGGAACTTGCAAAGAAAGTTGGATTATGCTTGGGTATAGTCGAAACAAAATCAGAGTTCTACTGCAAGCATTACAAACCAAACGTTTCTCTAAGCACGACCGCTTTAGAAGTCGGCAGAGCTAAAGTGCCTAGAGTTGAAAAAAGTTTGGATACCATTGACTTTGATAATAAACATGTGGTGTTTTCCTTCACGAGACAGTCAGCTTGTTTGCTTGAAAGGATAGCTTGCTGTGTTAACTCAAATGAGCCTGTGCTCTTGGTTGGAGAAACTGGAACAGGTAAAACTTCTTCCGTCCAATACCTGGCAAGACAAACTGGTCATAAGTTGATAGTAATCAATATGAACCAACAATCGGACTCAGCGGATTTGTTAGGGGGCTACAAGCCTGTAGACATGAAATACGTGGTTCGACCAATCAGACACGAGTTCGAAAAGCTTTTCAAAAGTTTCTACAATGTGGAAAAGAATACGAAATTTTTGGGTCACATAGAAACATGCTACGAAACTGAGAATTGGACTGCGCTTTTAGCGCTCATGAAACAAAGTCATAAGGCAGCGTTGAATCGATTGACTGCAGAAAAGAAGGAGAAGAAATTACGTCAGTGGCTGGCCTTCGGTCATAAGCTAGCTAAGTTGGACCAGCAGGTCAAAGCAGCTTCAAGATTGACCTTCGCATTCATCGAAGGTTCCCTAGTCAAAGCTATGCAGGAAGGTCACTGGGTATTATTAGACGAAATCAATTTGGCCTCAGCTGAGATATTGGAATGCCTCGCCGGTTTATTAGAAGACAAAAACGAGAGCATAGACTTGTTAGAAAAGGGTGATAAAGTTCCAATAGAAAGACACCCAGATTTCACCTTATTCGCGTGCATGAACCCAGCTACTGATGTGGGAAAGAAAGATCTTCCAGTCGGCTTAAGAAATCGCTTCACAGAATTCTTCATTGATGAGTTAACGGAAAGGAATGACCTAATGTTACTGATTGGTGATTATTTGTATCACATGAACCTAGATGGCGTAATTTTGGAGGCGATATTTAGTTTTTACGCGAGCATTAGGAAAGAAGCGAGGCTGACTCTTGTGGATGGTGCAGGTAATTAGATACTCTAGTATTTCTTCTTATTTATTAAGTGAGTTATTATTTTTTTTAAGTATGATGATATACATTTTATTTTTCAGGTAATGCGCCTCACTACTCGCTAAGAACTCTTTGCAGGGCGTTAACAGCTGCAGCTAAAGCGAAATGTGGAACTGTCGCTAGGTCCCTTTACGAAGCGTTTTGCTTGTCTTTCCTTACACAGTTGGACAGCTCTTCTCACCCAGTTGTAGAAGCTATGATTGCCAAGGCCGTCATTGGAAAGAAGAACCTAAAATCCGTATTGAATCAGATGATCCCTGAGCCTCAAATTCTCGGACAAAACTACCTACTTTTCGAAGGCCACTGGATCCCACAAGGGAAGTTAGAAATCAACATTCAAGAAGGGTACATTCTCACGCCAACAGTCAGAAAGAACCTTCGAGACATAGCTAGAATTATATCTCTAGGACGTTTACCAGTTTTGTTGCAAGGTGACACTTCAGTAGGCAAAACTTCTCTTATCACCTACATAGCGAAAGCGTCAGGAAATTACTGCGTAAGAATCAACAATCACGAGCACACAGACCTTCAGGAGTATATCGGTTCCTACGCCACAGACGCTAGCGGCAAATTGGTTTTCAAAGAAGGAGTCCTAGTCGAAGCGATGAGGAAAGGCTATTGGATCATTCTCGATGAGCTGAACTTAGCTCCAAGTGATGTTTTGGAAGCATTAAACAGAGTGTTAGACGACAATAGAGAACTTTTCATACCGGAGACGCAGCAAGTTGTGAAAGCTGATCCTAAGTTTATGCTATTCGCCACACAAAATCCGCCAGGATTGTACGGAGGTCGTAAAATGCTGTCGAGAGCATTCCGGAACAGATTCGTCGAGCTCCATTTCGATGAGATACCAAAGAAAGAATTAGAGACAATCCTGCACCAAAGATGTCACGTGCCACCTGCGTATAGCAAAAAGATGATAAACGTCATGGCAGACTTGCAAATAAGGAGACGTGGCTCGGCAGCCGTTCAAGGCAAAGACGGCTTTATAACTTTGAGAGATTTATTCAGATGGGGTCAGAGATACAAACACGCCTCTAAAGAAACACTGACAGATGACAAGTTCTATGACTGGGATCAACATATAGCCGATGAAGGGTATCTTGTTTTGGCGGGAAAAGTACGACAGCCCGACGAAAGAAGCATTATTGAAGAAGTCATCGAGAAACACATAAAGAGGAAAGTTAGTCCGGATAACTTGTTTACTCTCCATGCAGCGACGTCGCCAGTGACTAAACACATACTAGAAATTATTCTCAACAACCAATTACAAGAGTTCTCGCACGTAGTATGGACTTACAATATGAGGAGGCTAGCAGTTTTGATAGCCAAAGCGTTTGCTTTCGATGAACCGGTTTTACTGGTGGGAGAGACTGGTTGCGGCAAAACGACTATATGCCAAGTTCTCGCAGCGTTGAAACAAAGACAGTTGCTTTCTGTCAACTGTCATATGCATACCGAAAGTTCAGACTTCCTCGGTGGCCTCAGGCCAGTTCGTCAGTACAAAAACGATGGTAGACTGTTCGAATGGGTAGACGGACCTTTAATTAAGGCTATGGAAACTGGAAATATGTTCTTGGCTGACGAGATATCCTTGGCAGACGACAGCGTTTTGGAAAGGCTTAATTCTCTGCTAGAGCCGGAAAGGCAGTTGGTTCTGGCTGAGAGAGGAATGGAAGATAATTCGGATATAGTTGTTATAACAGCTGAGAAGAATTTCCACTTCATTGGCACGATGAATCCTGGAGGGGACTTTGGTAAAAAAGAGCTTTCGCCCGCTTTGCGAAACAGATTCACCGAGATTTGGTGTGACAGCGTCACTTCTCGAGAAGATCTATTAAAAGTTCTAGAAAAGAGCGTTAGTAAAGATATATCCTTAGGTAACCAAGAAGACGGGAGCTCTGGAATAGGCAGCTGTATTCTGGACTTCGCTGATTGGCTGAAGAATTCCGAAGTGACAAACAAATTCCCGTTCAGTATACGTGACTTGCTATCGTGGGTGCATTTCATAAACGCTACAGTTGCTAAGGGGCTTCTGGACATCCCGGAAGCTTACGTGCATGGCGCTTGTATGACCTTCTTGGACTGCTTCGGGACAGCTCTAACGGGTCATATAGATCCTGAAACATTGATCGTACTTCGAACCACTGCAATCAATTTCCTACTGAACCAAATCAAAACTGTGGGCAACAAATACACAGCTAATCTAAGAGAAATGTTAAGCAACAAACAGACGACATTCACAGCCGAGACTGACGACACTAAATTCGGAATCAAACCCTTCTACATTGAAGTTGGCCAAAATGTGAATATTTCGGAAGAGAGTGAGCAAAGGTTCACATTCACCGCTCCTACAACTGGGTCTAATACTTTAAGGCTACTCCGTGGTATGCAGTTGAACAAAGCGATTCTTTTAGAAGGAAACCCTGGTGTCGGCAAGACGAGCTTAGTTACAGCTTTAGCTAAGTCTTCTGGACATAAAGTTGTTCGGATTAATTTGAGTGACCAAACTGTAAGTATCCTCAATCTCTAAAGTTATAATACTTTTATAAAATTGTATATTATATTTCTGATTTATATATGTTTTGTGTAATTACAGGATATCACAGATCTTTTCGGCACAGACTTGCCTACAGAAGACGGATCTTTTACTTTCAAAGAAGGTGCTTTTCTAAGCGCTCTTCAGAATGGCGATTGGATATTGTTGGACGAATTAAACTTGGCTCCTCAGCCTGTACTAGAAGGTCTAAACGCGTGTTTAGATCACAGGGGAGAAGTGTTCATTCCGGAATTAGGGAAAACATTCAAAGTCAAAGAGCAAACCAAATTGTTCGCTTGCCAAAACCCACTGAAACAAGGAGGCGCCCGCAGAGGTCTCCCTCTGTCTTTCTTGAACAGATTTACTCAAGTGTACATTGATGTATTAACAAAAGAAGATCTGACTTATATCGTAGAGTCTCAGTATCCAAGCATACCTAAAGATATTTTACACAGAATAGTGAACTTTAATTGTAAAGTAGCCCACGAGATCACAGAAGTTCAGTCTTGGGCACACAGAGGAGCCCCCTGGGAAATGAATTTGAGAGACATACAAAGGTGGTGCGAAGCGATAATCCAGGACCAAAATGAAGGAAAGGAACCGTTGCCTGGAAAGTTCATTGATATTCTATACGTAAACCGTATGAGAACCGCTGAAGATAAAGAGAGAATGACCAAAACGTACAATGAATTCTTTTATCCTCAATATCCAAAAAGCGACAGCAATCCACAATTCCTAATCAACGAAAAGGAAATTATCTTAGGTGATGTACAGTTAAAAAGGCACGCAGAGAAATGTTTTAAAAACCGTAGAGCAGCTGATACCAATTTGTTGATACTTAGAAATCAACTCCCAACTTTGAAGGCATTGGCACAGAGTATCAAAATGAACTGGCTGTCTATTCTCGTCGGCCCAACCGCTACGGGCAAAAGCAGTATTGTTCAAGTCCTCGCTGATTTGACAGGCAATGATCTTCAAGTCGTACCTGTAACATCAGCTATGGACGTTTCTGACCTTCTAGGCGGCTTTGAGCAAGTTGATTACAACAGAAACTTAGAGAATTTGTTCGATCGAATCGAAACCTTAACCATTCAAACTGTAAGGACCATGTGGGTGTCCAAAAATCACAAGGAATGGAATACGAACAAACTGCTGACTAATTTGTATGAGTACAAAAACTTGATAACGATAGATTCGAACAATTTGCAAAAGTTCAACGAGAAGATACAGTTTCTTAGCAAACACTGCGAAAACTTGGTCAAATGCAATGAGCCATTCAGTCCCATTACGGCCAAACTACAAGAAGTGTTACTGAGTCTAAAGAAACTGGAGTCAAGAGTGTCAAAAGTGACAGCTGTGAATGCGGGCGGGAAATTTGAATGGGTAGATTCTTTACTAGTAAAGACTATGATCGAAGGCTCCTGGCTGCTTCTAGACAACGTAAATCTCACGTCGGCGGCAGTTTTGGACAGATTGAACGGCCTTTTGGAACCAAATGGTGTACTGAGTATTCCAGAAAGAGGAGACATGAGTGAGATCGAACCGCACCCTAACTTTAGGGTGTTCTTTACTATGGACCCCAAGTACGGAGAGATTTCTAGAGCTATGCGGAATAGAGGAGTTGAGATATTCTTGCTGAGGCCTGATGATTGGATCTCGAAGTTATCTGACACTATATCTAATATGGATTTAAAAGCTTTACTGTCCTCTTGTGGACTCCCAAGCCAATACCATGAGCTTTGTATAGAGTTACATGAGTTGATGACAGCATATGTTCAAGGTCAGTATCCTTACACTGTAACATACTGTTCCACTTAAGATATAAGTATTTTATCAAATGTTTTCTTTTACAGGATTGGATCGTCCCTCAATATCACACTTGCTTCAAGCGGCCCATTTGACATCGCAGCAGCTTGTGCGAGGAATTAGCGAGGACACCGCTCTCGTTAACAGCTTTTCCGATGTCTATATAAAGCCAAGATGCGGCGCTGACTTCGCCAACCCTAATATGTCACTGGCCGAAATGAAAAATGCCATGTTGAAGGCATTAGACAAAGAAATGGACCATTGGTTGAATGAAGAAAATACTGCCGTTACACAAAATACCACACACACATTGACAGTCAAAGGATTGTGCGCGAACTCGGAGTTTGATATGGCAAGGCAAATTGCTTTCATAGCGGCTCAGGAGTCGACAAACTCTTCTGAAGCTAATTCTTTACACACATTGCTTTGTATGTTCAATGCTTATGCGAAATGCCCCAAAGATTTGCAGCAAATATGTTACAGTATAATCAAAAATAGCTTGACAGATAAATCCAAAAAACAAATCGACACTATCGCTGTAAAATTGAACGAAAACGCGTTCAATCACTTACAAAAATCTGGCTCCACAATGGACGGTTATAAACGATTTTATCCCGAGTCTCACAAACAAGATGACGAGGTGGTCAAAACAGCAAACTCCGAAACTGTATTACTATTCAATGACTTACTCAACCTTTTAACTGACATAACTGGTACAAAGGACGGTTTTTCAGTTCTAGATTATTCCAAAGCCGTCATATCTGGAAGCTTAACGGACGATTTCGTCGAATATCCGATATTGAAGCACTGCCACAGATATTTGAAAACAATTGACGAGTATGTAACACGTGCCACAGTAGAAGCTGGCAGTGCTTTCGACGATGCAACCACTTGTAGAATCCTACAGCTTTTGAACTGGCGGAATCGATTCTTGAAATTAGCATCGGAAGCAATTTTCGTAACATCTGGATCGCGAAAGAGACAACAGCTCAGAGAAGAGATTGTTCCGTTACTGTATATTCACGCCAAATGGTTACAGAAACACTTGATCGCAGAACTGTTCAAATTCTTGCCTAAAAACAGTAATCTTAGAAATGACTTCGATTCTTCTGTGAAAGCTGTTACGCAGCAAAATGATCAAGACAATTCTGAATTGACGAAACTTAGCAAGAAACTGAGAAAGTGTTACGTACAGCCGAAATTGAATGAAAGTAAAGATGAATACAGTCAATGCGTTGTACGGACTGAAGTTTACAAAAAAGTCACGCTAAATATGAATGGTCCAGTTTCTAAACAGTTGGATAAATTGTCTGTTAATGTCGCAACCGTGACTGATTTGAGTTTAGCTCTGGATGTACCTGACAAAGATAAGTTGGCGTTCATTGATGAAAACATTTCTAAGATTGATGGAAAAGCTACAGTATCGCCTAGCGTTCTCTCCGAATTGAAGCTCCTTCCATTGACTTCATACGTAGTCCAAAGAGTATTGAGTATGTTGCAAACGTGCTTCATAGAAATCGTTGCCAAACTGAATCCAGATGACTGCTTTGAAAGAGTTATGCCAAACGATTCAACAGAGGTTTTGAAGAATTTGGTAGCTTTGTGTAAAAATAGTAAAGGCTTTCCACCGGCTCTGCTGAATCTTTTGGAACTTGTGCAGAATATTTTGGAAGGCGGACAGGACTTACAGAGGTAAATATTGTTAAGTTCGATTATCATCATCGTCATCCTAATACATTTCCACTTCTAAACCATAGGATTTCTGACCTCATACTCTTTCTCTTCTGTTCGTGAAAACCTGTAATTGGCTATAATTAGTCCACTATGGTTTTTTCGAGTAAAAAGCCGTTGGTTCTCCAATAAATAAATCAATAAAATAAAAATAATTTATAAAAATATCTGTGACCGTAATAGGATCATGACGAGCGCTGTGCAGTGCCGCGCAATATTCTGGGTTGTGCTTCAACTGTTATCATCTTGTTGATCAGAAAAAAATGTAAAGATGAAATACATAACATTAGTTAATGTTTTGGACAGATCAATCGATAGGAACTTTCTTTTCTAAACTCATCTTTTTGTTTCCCTTTTTAGATTCTCATCAGTTCCTGCTAAATTCTGGGATGAGTTCTACAAAGCTCTTGTCAATTCACCGGCTTTTCACCCATTGCCATTCCTCTTGCTGGAAGAGAATTTGGCCTCAGAAGAACCGATTGGTGATGTTCCTGCCACAAGTAAAAGATTCTCAAAGAATCTGCCGCTGATGCCTTACTATGTGCAGAAATTGACAGCTTCGACGGATCCCCAAGGTATGTATGTGTTACATGAAAGATAAAGGATAAGAAAGACATGATTGACGATGACCTTTCACAATAATGGGGAGTATGTATTTAGTTAATTATAAATAGCTATTCGTTTACACTTATTCTAAACAATATTATAATCATTTTGATTTCGCAAAACAAAACAAAATAAAAAAATAAAATAAAAAACAGCATCTAAGTTCGTGTCTATGGAAGTAAAACATTATATCTAGAGGGGAGTACCCCTTTTATAGAGCGTCTGTAATGTAAAAATGTCTTTACAGATTCACGTCTTTTATTGGCGTATGAAACAGTATCACTGGAAAACCGAGCCAATTATTCCATACAGTTGAGCAACATTTTGAATATTCTGTGGAAGAATATTGCCACACTGGACTCTTCAGCGGCGTTAAAAATGTGAGTAACATTTTTGTTTGGAATTATTTATCTTAATGCTTCAGCATAAAGTTCAAATTTCTATATCATGATTATGATGATATTACAGCAAATCCGATTCCTCATTTGAAGTGAAGAAATTCGAACAGCTCATTCTTTGCTTACACTCAATCATGACTCTAAGAAAGCGCACTCTCTCAGACGAAACACCTGAATGCGTGACTCATGAAACTATACACTTACTACGGAATTATTTCAATCAAAACGGCACGTTTGTTGAAACGCTCGAAGAAACTGAGACAATTTACAAAGAATTAAAAGTTGTACTGTCATCTGAACAACTCGATAGACTCAAAGCGAAGATATTGACTGCAGAGTTGTCTATACTAACGAGCTTACTCTTCGTCAAAGCGATGGCCGAAATCAATCCAGTGGACCACGTCGAAAGATATCGCCTAAAAGTTAAGTACATTGAAGAAGATGTACAGATGTTTGAAGCATTGCTAGGCACATTCTATTTCCACGGTTTGGTCACTGGAACAATCACTGATACGCGAACTGTTGAAAGACCTTCGCAAATAACAAAAGAATACTACAATACTGAAGAAACAAGGAATGGTTTAAAGAAAGTGCACCCGTATTGCAGTGTAATAATGGATTTGAAAGAGAAAACGGCGGATAGAGTACGCAAATACGCGCTAGGTAACACGTTTAGGCCCGAAGAGCCTTCCTACAACAGTTTTGTAAAGGTAAAGAAATATGCACCTTTTACACTTACATTTCAGAATAAATTTGTTTTGGCAGAACGCCTAAAAATTTCTTTTAAAAATTATTTATATATATATAATCAATATACTACTGATCATAACGTTTTGCAATCGAAGCATTTATTATATTTTTTTCTTTTAGGATTGCAAACACTTCACAAATTCCGTTCTCTCAACCAAAACTACCAACGAAATAACTAGAAACATAGTGACTATTTGCACCGAACTGTACGATTTGTTACAAAAACATATGATGACGGCACATTCACTGAGAGCCAAAGCTGATACCATCGTGAGAGAGACTTCATCTTGGCTTTACTCAGTCAACGCGTTCTATAAGAAAATCGAGACTACTTACTCCGAAGCGTTTCCCGACTTGGTTAAGCCTCTGCAGAGTTCTTTATCGCAAATCATTCACTCGTTCACTATTGTAAACGATTTGTTAAGAGAAGAGATTTTGGCGAAAGGAGAGAACGGGCCGCATCTGACGCATATCGTCAAGTACCTGATGATGTATCCGCAGTGGAATATTGATGAGTACGAGGTAATTGAGAACTCTAGTCACGTGAGTACTGAAGCGGTGCTGAAGACTTACCTCAGTTCGTCGGATGACAAAGTTACGAGCGAGTTGGACGTAATCAAGTGAGTAGCTTTTTCTTGAAATATTTTTAATTTACATATTTTCAAAATCCTCTCGATGTGTTTCCCGCGTAGAATGCGTCGTGAAGATTATTAAAGACTTCATTTGGGCTCATAGAATCTTTAGATCTTCTCATGAATCAAGATCGACTGACAAAATAAAAATAAAATGTGAAAATTGCCGTTTTTCTTTCTGACTGTACCGATTTCTCTAAATCTGAATGCAATTGGAAATTACTTGAAAAGTGAGAGACGGCTCAAGTTTTCCAACAGTTCAATTAACAAGATGCCCTCTCACTTCACTACCCTGTATCATTTACCCATAGTTCATTTACCCATTTAGAAAACAATAACTCTTAATATACTTTTACACCTTGCACCTTACTTCAATTTAACCTTTGTTTCAGTGTATTAAAGACACAACTGCTGAAGCTCAAAATGCAATGCACGGCCAAAGACAGCGTCGACAAACGTACCGTACACGCGGTGTTGTCGACATTGAACGAATTAGTTAGATATTGGGATCAACAGCAGCGCGATATCGAACGAAAGAAACAAGATGACGAAGCTCTGTATGTTACGAAGTAAGTAAGATACGGCAAAGAGTTTAGACATAGTTTTGAATACAAAGCCTAATCTATGCGTTGTTTGATAAGATATTTTTTAACTTCATTGAGAATTCATTTTGCCTGAGTTCCCATTAGGTCACGACAGGATTCGTTTTTTACAGTCTACGAAACTACCCAGACTGTAACCAATTATTTATTCTGTTCTGTAACTTCCATGCGTCGTTAGTAGTATGATTTAACATTTTAGGTCTAAATGCGAAGACGAAGACGAAGAAGCAATGGCGATCGAAGAAATACAAGAAATGTTCCCGTCTTACTCCGACCACGACTTCGCTGACTTCAAACCTATAGGAGGGCTTGAACAGAAGCCTGTCAAGAAGCAAAACACGGACAAAATAAAAACTAAACTACTCATTTCTGCGGACGACGTCTCTTTAGTTTACAAATGGCACTCGAATTTCGTACGAGACATGACTTCAGCGGAATGGTTACCCGCCAGAAAGAAGTTGGTCGGTAACGATGTAGTCAGTGTGTTTCTGCAGAGGTATCCCATGTTTAGTAGGATAATAGAGAAGAGATGGGACGCCTTGGACGCTGAAATTGAAGGTGTTCTAACTCCGAGTTTGTTAGTGCTGGTGTCACAGATTAAAGCCAAAGTAGATGGGAATGGTAAGTTATTTTTATCTCAGATTTTAATTTATTTTTTTAAGTATACATTTTAACAATACTTCTATAAAAATATATGCAAAAAATCTGTAAAATCCTAAACATGGATTGTCGCAAGCAGCGGGGCAGGGCCCAAATTACCGGTGGTTAGGGCTGCAGAGTGAGGAACCTCCTGACGTGCCGTGTCGGTGAGTACTGCTTTATGATCTGATCTGATGTTAATCGTCGATGTGGCCGAAGATGAAGCACGTACATCTAGACGACAGCAATTAAGCGGCTGCTCATACCCGTCTTCCTGATGGTTCACGGAACATCATTCCGAAACAACTAGGTTGCTTGACGGCTTGGCTTTGTTCGGTGGGTGATATTACAACCGGAGTTTACCATTCAAGGCGCGTAAGCGGGATATAATATTTTGGAGTTCCAGTTATTAGCATAACAAAAAAGCACTGTGAAGGCTTTTCTGTAAATATAAATTCATTTCAGATTCTTCAAACAGTAAAGTCGATTTCTACAGATCGGCCTGGGTTTCCGAAACAAGACAGTGCGTACCGTTACTACAAAAAGTGAAGGAAGCTACAAACGAGTTGCTAGATCAATGGCCGGATTTCCCTACTTTGAAAGAGGTACGAATACGTTTCTTGAAACATTATGAGACTTAATAGCTCTCAGGGTGACGAGCGCAGTGCACCGCACAAGATTTTGCAAAACAAAATTCTGTGACTGTTATGGGCAGAAAGTTATCGAAGCACCCATCACTTCAATCTTTACTCACCACGGATTTTTATATACCTTTCCAGATAATAGTAATAGTGAACCGAATCCTAAGTTTTCCAGTCACCAGCCCCATATCTCGGTTTCTCACTGGATTGGAACTCCTGCGGGATAAGATCGAGGAATGGAACAAGAACGCCCACAGAGGAAACAATATGATCGATGTCTCGCTGTCGGTCGGACAACAGATTATAAACTGGAGGAAGCTTGAGATGGCGCATTGGAAAGAGTGTCTTAATAACTTGTATCAGAGGTATAAATGCTTTGATTACATTTGTTACGGAATAAGGTCATTAAGATAAGATAATAAATAATATAGTCACCGCGTTACCAACTGAGTCGTAGGGACATAAACGTCAATAGGTATAGGAATGTGCAACGCGTCCTAACATGTTATCAATCAATCAATCAATCAATCATTTTATTGCAAATACAAATCGTGTACAATGAATTCTATGAGCTCTGAATCCCACACTAGGATAACTCCTGTGTCGTAGGATTCAGTCTCTTTCATTCGGTATAGCAGTTTACAAAGCGAAACAAATAATAGGTTAGATTTATTAATCAGTGTACTGAATGTGATAAGTGGTAGCAATATAAGTTATTTAATCATATATTATTAGCTAATCCAAATTAACTAACTCATATGATGGGGGTAGGTATCGAAAAAGTAAGAGAAACGCACAGACATGGATCACCTGCCTACCGACCGGTGCCGAATGGGAGTCGTGTACATACACGACTTTAATTTTTATTTTATTTGAAATAAAATAAAAATTAAATCTCGCTCGCACTTGTGAGTCTTATGGAGCTGCATATAGATAGACATAGAGAAATGATTTATGGCCGCACGACTCAGTTGGTAACGCGGTGACTATAGTAGTAGATAGCTGGTAAAGGCTTCTTAGAATTTATCTACAGATCTGAAAATTTTAAATAATTAGTAAGAAGAAAAATTATATAGCTCGGACAGGGATCGAACCTGCGTCTTCGGAATACTCCCGACAATATCAATGTCATTTTTCTTTCTAATTATTTAAAATCTTCAGATTTTCGCCTAGCATGCGCTAATGCATTCAATATCAAAAATGTATCTAAAGATGTTAGCTAATAATTAATTTTTAGAAAAAAACAAAAACCGACTTCAATGTATCTTCGAAGTCCAAAGTCACATATCGATGAAATTTATATGGGACCACTTCGTAGCTATACTCAACCCAAAAAGAATTTTCCAAATCGGTTCACAAATGACGGAGTTCTGAGGTAACAAACATAAAAAATAAAAAAAAATAAAAAATACAACCGAACAGAGAACCTCCTCCTTTTTTGAAGTCGGTTAAAAAGAATTATATCTAGAGGGTTGTTTCGTTGTACTCTTCAAATGTCAAAGGGGTGTTCAAGTGTTCATTTGCGTAAGCTTTGTTTGACAATATGTTTATGTTATTCCTCAAATACCTTGCTTTGAATAGTCAAAAAATTATTCATACAGTAAACACAAATAGAAACTATTAAATTAATCACCCCAAAACCCTCGCAGGCAGCAATCCGAAGCCCACAAATACTGGTTCTTCCTGTACGCCGTAATCAACTCTTATCTGGAAAAAGTCGGCGATGACGCGGTCCCGGCCGCGCGGGTCATAGGAGTTCTCAAGGACTTTATGGAGAAATCCAACTTGGCAGAGTATGAAGTCCGACTGGATATTATCTACGCGTACCACTGCCATTTGTTACATTTGGAGCAGAGCAATAGACGAGGTAATTCAATGTTTTTTATCACTTACCTAATAGGTCTATGTTTGGCAGCTATGGAGGAGTGGGAGTAGGTAGGTACAGGTTTCCACCGTGGAAGCGCCTCCATATAATAAGGAAGATGTTCCGGTCGAGCCAGGTGTTATTGGCCCGGGGACCTGTCTGACAGAACCTACTTGGAACTTGTATAGGTTTTATCTGTCGTGCGAACTTTGTTTGCGCGATGCAGGATTTTTATAGAAATCTGCGAGTTTGTATGGGCGTTTATGCTACTTTGTCAGCGCTATCTGTGAGCATGTAGTTTATATATGTGGCGCTGAGATCGCCACACAGCTATGGCTTTATCATGCTACGGACAATTTTTAAAGTTTGGTGTTTTGACTTGTGTTGTTTTCTCATGACCATTGTAGCGTGTTTTGCACTTTTGTTAAATTGTATCCCTATAGAAGTCCACTGTTGACCTGAAAGATGATGCAAAACTAGAGTTGAATCGTTTATTGGTTTCATTCCGTTTCATTTTCTCGAGGGCGATCATGTATATTTTATTTCAATCAATTTCAATAAGAATCCAGTTTAGATGATGGTTTTGCGATCATGTAACCCGTTTGTTGCAATCAAACGTCAACGAAAGCTCAATTGAAATAAAAATATGTTTTGACAAACAAAGTTTATATCGATATATAAACCATAGATAAGCACCGTATTATACAGTAAAATTTAATAGATTGGGCTGATTGGGCGTATACATAACGATTCATAGCACAATCTCGCTTTGTAAATTTGTCGGGCAATCGATAGGACCACATTGAAACCGAGACATAAAAAGTTACATGATCGGATTTTATTGATTGAAATTAATTTCTATTGCACGTTAGTCTGCAACATACGATGTTCGCAACAGACTTACCCTGCTGATATTACGAGTGAATGTTGCACATAGATCTAAAGGAAGACGACAGTTGAGCCCGTCAGAGCTCAGACCCGTCTTCCTGATGGTTCACGGAGCATCATCCCAAAATACGACTAGGTCGCTTGACGGATTGGCACCTGTATATTTCTATGATCTTTATTTAACATTTGCAGATGAACTCCTCTCCATTCTATGGAACACATACAACTTTTACTCGCAGTTCAGTGCACAAGTAGCGTCACAGATAAAAGAGAAGCGCGCGCCCATTGAAAAGAAGTTAAAGGATTTCGTCAAAATCTGCACTTGGGATAGAGACTTGAGCTACTGGAGCGTTAAAGACACTGTGGAGAAGGCGCATAAGGCGTTGCATAAGCATACGAAGGAGTTTGAGGTGAGATTATGGACATTATTTTTGGGTGTGCGCGAGCATTATTGTGTTCCGGTTTGAATGGCATTGTAGCCAAAGCCAGCGACATTAATGGGCATATAAGACTTAATACAAATGAGACAGCCTCTGTGGTATAGTGGTTGGGCAGGCTGGCTGAAATCATATACATCATTGGGGTTGCGGGTTCGATTCCCGCAACGGAACAAATGTTTGTGCACAGAAAAAAATTAGCGCAAGCATTTGTTTCGTGTCTGGGTGTTGTGAGTGTGAGACCATGGTCCTCATAGTTCCTAGTTCCCTAGACACGGAATCTTAGTTAGGGGCCAGGATCTATGTTTGTAATATCTGAGATTTGGTGGGGGGTGACAGTGTTATGCAGTACTTCTTATGGTATTAAAAGTTCTAGGTGGCACTGCAATTGTTATGGACAGGCATGGCGCTTACCATCAGGCGGACGACTTGCTTATCTCATTACTCATTAGAAAAGAAATGAATATAGCGTGTATGGTTAGGGCATATTCTCACATGAATTTAGCTATCTCTATCTTAGCCTAGCGTGTGCCTTTTCCTGATATCGCGCAACATTTCCCTGTGTTATATTTATTTTTAACCGACTTCAAAAAAGGAGGAGGTTCTCTGTTCGACTGTATTTTTTTAATTTTTTTTTTATATTTGTTACCTCAGAACTCCGTCATTTATGAACCGATTTGATAAATTCTTTTTGCGTCGGGTTCAGTATAGCTACGAAGTGGTCCTATATAAATTTCATCGACATGTGACCTTGGACTTAACGAAGATACATTGAAGTCGGTTTTTGTTTTTTTCTAAATTAATTATTACTGTTAAAAAAAATTAATTATTACTGTGTTACGTCCTGACTGAAAAATATTTTTATTCTCTCTTTTTTTCCTACAGAAAGTTCTAAAAGCAAGCGTGACCAGCTGCCTAATAGATAACAGTACAGACGTCAGTGGCGACGTCCACGTCGGTATTTGGGACCGTCCGAAACGCGCCACCACCGCCACGGCGCCCTCTGGCGGCGCTTACATGATCGATCCTCAGAACCATATTGTGCTCGCCAGGAATGTAAAGGTATGCTGTGTTAGCTGGTTGTTAACGGGTTTTGTTGTGAACTCTTCGTTTTCGTCTTACCACAAAAATATAAACGAGTGTTGCCAAATAAAACCTGACAAGCACTGTCAATGTATTTTGTCATAACTAACATATAATCTCTAAATATTTTGATATTAAATGCATTAGCGGGTGGGTGTCCCCTAAACTTCGACAGTCCTTTATTTCGACACGACACTTACTTCGAAAAAATGTAGTTCGGCAAGTCATTGTTTCGAATGAACATAGTTTGACAAGTATTAGTACGACAGAAAATACTTCGACTTGTAGACTTATGTTTAGTAAAAACAATGACTGGATCTTTATTTTTTCGAAGTGTCGTGTCGAAATAAAGAGCTGTCGAAGTTCCGAGGGACACCGTGCATTAGCGCGTGCCAGGCAAAAATCTTAATTTTTTTTAATAATTAGAAAGAAGAAATATGATATTGCTTGGGCAGGGATCGAACCTGCGTCTTCGGAATACCTTCCCGACGCCTTAACCACTGACCGCCGAGCCAGCTATTAGAGCAACCAAATTTTTTTCTATCCTTATATCGTCTTACGGGGACGACTACTGCTGCAAAATTTTTGTTACATTTTGTCTGCGTTCATTCTTATCGCACTTTTTCTTGTTTATTTTTTGTGGTAAAACCGGGCGTGTATACACTGTGGCTCACAAAATAACTGCACAACCTAAACGTTAGAATAATGTGTAAAACGGGAAGTTTCACATACTTTATCTTTACTGTGATGAACGGATAAGCCAAGGCGTTAATGCAGGAGGTCATGATGTTGTGGAAATTAAGTTGATCATGGAGCTTGAAGTAATTTCAAAACGTCGATGTCACAGACTAAAACAAAAATGTGGTAAATATCCCGTTTACAAAGTTATATTAAAATTACCGCTGTTTTTGTACCTTTAATACTAACGATAAATATGTCAATCACCACTCTTAATTATGGTGAACAAGTGGTTTGGAACTACCGTCTCATACACTTTCAGACTGGTAGTGGGTTGGAGCATTTGAGCTACCTATAGGCCTTTAATGGTCTATGGGTTGTCCAAATGCTTCTCCTTGTATGTAGTTAGTTTAGTTTTAGTAAGTAGAGTGTATTTTGTTTTCAGTAATAAAGGCATTCGCCCGTTGAAAAAAAAACTTTCAGACTTTGAGGAGATTAGAACTAAAACAAATGTTTCAAATAAAAAGGGGGTTTTCTCAATTCGATAGTATTTATTTTTTGTGTTACATGTTCATAAAAATGGGATCAATTTTACAAACTTACATATTCATGTTGTGATGTCTTGTCTTGTCTAAAGAGATGGCAGTCACTATCCATTGGCGTACAGGGTGAGTTTTTGAACAGGATTCCCTATGGCAACTACCGTTATTTTGCTTTTTTAATAAAGGTTAATACCGTTGTAGCAACTTTTTAGCAAAATTTGCCTTTACAATGTTTTGTTCCTTATCAGCACCGGAAATCAATACCGCGAAAAAAATTCTTTGATAATTTAATCGATTTTTGGCAGAAATATCGCTTTTATTTCTTAAAAAATCCAAAGATGTACTTTTTTGTGCGATTGGAAAACTAGATTTCTAACAACAAATTGTTATATCTCTAACGGTTAGGGTAGTTGCCATAGGGATCCGCGTTCGAAAACTCACCCAGTATGAGTGGTGTTGATTAGGTCTGTTTCTCTTTTGTTTTCTTCAACTAATTTTCTTTTTCTTTTTAATCCACAGCCATTACAGGTAGTACACCTTAATTATTAACGTACTAAAACTAGTGGTAGTAGTTTGTGCATGCTAACTGTATTCTTGTTTGTTGTGTCTTCTGTATTGATAATAATGTCGTAGATTGTACCTCGAAGGTAGTCTAAGCAAACGGGTTTGTATGAGGTTGTTTTTTAATTCATAAGTATAACTCTGGTGGTGGGAGCTATTGTAGAAGCTCAGCTAGTTGAAAGTATAAGCCAGTTATATTACCAGTTATTCTGCCATTAATAGGGAATATGCACATGTTGTCGAAAATCTGGAAATTACTGTTTGCGATAGATTACTTCTGTAAACATTTAGCAGTGATTTATTATTATTATTAATTGCGTAGTTTTTTTGGTATGTTTCAATGTTTCTTTTTCTTATTTTTGGAGAAACGTAATCGCATAAGCAAGCCTCGCTGCTTATTGGTCAAGTTTTGACATAGAGCCCGCCCTATTGGTAAATTATTGACACACACACACACACATGTAGCATAGATGGACCAATAAGGAGATCCCAGGTCCCCACATTTTAATGTCATACGCAAATGGCGCGTTTATGTTGATTTAAATTGATTCAAATTTTCATTTAATTATTTTATTGACGAATCATCATCATCATCATCATCATCATCAGCCTATACGAGTCCACTGCTGGACATAGGCCTCTCCCAATGCACGCCAGTTTTAGGGCATTATTGACGAATGATGCCCTAAAATTTTTAATGATTTTTTTCATTAATAGTAATCAATAATGAATCGATTCATGCATTAAAAAAATACATGCATATTCCTTATTGTTATGGTTCATACGTTGTGGCTGGCTTGTGCGTTTTGGTCGCACACCGTTTGTTTAACACTTGAAAGCTGATGCCTCAGAGTGACAAGTGCAGGATTTTGTGACTGAAACTTCTGGGAGATACACAAAAATTGTATTTTTTTAATTCATTATTAATAAATTTATAGTGTTTGATTATACACGATCATGCCACCTTTATAGGCAATGTTATGGGCGGGAGTAGCGCTGACGTGAGCAACTTTGCTTGCTTTGTAATAATGGTTCGGGGAGACAGTCTTTTCGTATTTTGAATGTTTAAAGTTGTAATAAAATCTCTTTTGTTGTACTGTTTGCACCTGGCTGGTTAATATATCATTAAAAAGCCGTCATTACAAAAATAAACAGAAAAATACACAATCAGTCTCCCGCCATTTTTTTATTTGTAAACGAAATAGTAACTTTTTCGCCGAAATTCTTTAATTACAATAGTAATGTAAACATGTATTGATAGCGTTTTATGTCGACTAGATGATTGGGTGTTGGTACAAAGATAAAAATATATTTATTATTAAAAAAATATATATCGATGCTACATGTATTTAGAACGTCGATGTGTAGACTTTTACACTGTTTACACTAAGATCAGAAAACACAACATTGCCACAAAAATTACGTACTTGTATACTGTTATAAAAAATTTTAACAAGAAATCTTTCATTTTGAAATGTTTCCAATACGAGAAAATAAAACAAAATCGTGGCAAAGTTGTTCCTAAAATAACCATATAACCAAAAATGTTCTCCTAAACAGAAATACATGGACGAAACCGAGCAGCCATCCAAAATCATACCGGAAAGTGGTCTCCTGTCCAAGGTCACCAGTTTGCTAAACAAAGCCAAGACCCTCTGCAAAGATACTATCGCCAATACTGGGTATCCTTCGCTTGTGCAGGCATTGGATGACTTTGTGACGTTGGTCATTGAGACTAGCAACCATCTTGGGTCATTGGAGGTAAGAAATGGTACTATAAGCTACAGTTATATAAACTCAAAATTATGACTGTCTCTGTGACGTAGTGGTTTAGCAGATCAGCTCATATCTTATACATCACGTAGGTGGTGCGAATTCGATTCCCGCTAAGGGACAAATCTTGTACCTACACGGAATAAAAAACTGCAAATATTTGTTTCGTGTTCGAGTGTTGTGGGACCATGGTCCTCGTAGCCCTGGTTCAAGATACAGGCAATTTTAATTAGATTAAGGACCAGGATACTTGTATGTGATATGTAGTTTATTAGTTATTGCCTGCCATTATCACATCAAAAGAATATCTATAAAAGTGAAATATCACTGACTTACTGACTCAATGACTCGCCACGCAATATTATTCTTATTTTTAACGAATCATAGATTCTCAGCACTCAGCAGACTTAACAGTGCTTAATTTCAATCAAAAACTTATAACTAAAATAAAATTCGGCACAAATGTTCGTCTTCAATAGGGGATCGGACAGTAATCGAGAAAAAAATCTAAAATGTAGTTAGAACGAATGTTCGTCGAACCAGAAAGATCAGTCAATCAATATTATTGTGAAATAATAATGATTTATATTTTTAAATCAATAAATAAATCTGACATTTTTAATCTGTTCTTCATCTCAAACGAAACAACAATCACAGCGCATGACGTCATTTGTAGGCAAATGCCGTGAGTCAAGCTTGTGTATATTTTACTTTTTTGCTTTTCATAAAATGTATTTTTGCTAATTTTTTCGTTCCATTACTACAATAATAATACCACCACCCATAGTAGTCGAAAACATCAAGGACTACCAAAAATTTTACGATCTCATCTCGACGAGCGCACCAAAAGACGCATTTATCGTAAAGATGATGAGCGGAGAGAGCGTTAAAATAAACGCCAATAATGACGACTCATACAGGGCCATTACCAAGTTGTTGTTACAAAACAACTGCCGCTGGCACTCCTACGAAAATAAACAGGACAGACCAATTAGAGTGATGGCTAAAAACCTACATTCTTCGTGCTTGCCTGAAAGAATAGCTGAAGATTTAATTCTTCAAGGATACAAAATTCTAAATGCGGTTAACAAACTCAGCTGGAGGAGTAAGGAACCACTTAATATGTTTATGCTTTCATTCCAAAAAGATGAAGATATAAACAAAATCTATGGAATAAAGTCAATACTGGGTTGCAAAGTGGATATACAACCGGTAAAAACATCGAAACTGATTCCACAATGCAAGAAGTGCCAAGCATATGGCCATACACAGAAATACTGCTCTAAGGAACCTAGGTGCGTGAAGTGCACAGGTAAGCACTTAACTAGAGAGTGCACCAAACCAGCAGAAGCCAAACCAAAATGTGTCCACTGCGGTGAACCACACCCTGCCAACTACAGAGGGTGCATAGTAGCCAAAAAACTACAGAATATAAAAAATAAGCTAGCAAAGAAAAATGCTTCTGTACCCACCATTCAGGTTCCAAGTGCAAATAAATGGAAAACATCTAGTGCCAGCCAAATAGTAAAAAATAATATTTCTTTTGCACAAATCGCAAAAGGAACTCAGCCTAAACCACAAGTCCAACCGCAACCTAAGCACACAGGCTCAGATGTGGATGGAAAACTCAATAAAATCTTAAATCTAATGACCTCATTTGACGAGCGTTTAAGGAAACTTGAAACTAGCACCAAAACAGCTACATCAAAACAATTGAAATGACTAATTCACTAAAAATTATGGCTTGGAATGCAAATGGGCTCCTTCAGCATCGGTATGAACTACAGGCAGTCCTATCTACAGAAAATATTGACGTGTATCTTATATCCGAATCCCACTTCACCAGAGAATCTTTCATCCAAATCAAAGGCTATAAAACATATCATGCGTTGCATCCCGATAACACTGCTAGGGGAGGCAGTGCGGTCGTAATAAAGGAAAACATCTACCATTATGAAGAATATAAGCATGAAGAACAACATTTACAAGCTGTTGCTGTCTGTATTAGAACTAAACGTTATCCTGTCACCATATCAGCAATATACTGCCCTCCTAAGTATGCGCTGAAAGCTGACCAGTACAGGGACTTTTTGAAAGGACTTGGTAACAGATTCCTACTGGGAGGCGATTTTAATGCTAAGAATACCTTCTGGGGGTCTAGACTTACCACATCCAAAGGAAAGGAATTACTATGCGCCATAAGAGATACCAAATGCAATGTTATATCGACTGGGAAGCCGACATATTGGCCAACTGATCAACAAAAGATTCCAGACCTCATAGATTTTTTCATTTATAAAAATATATCACCTAGTTTTCTTAGTATTAAGGAAGGCTATGATATGAGCTCAGACCATTCACCTATAATTTTAACACTAAGTGAAACTGTTGTACAGAGAGAGAATAACCCTACTTTGACAAATAAGAACACGGACTGGGAAAGCTTTAAACAAGATTTAGATTCTATGATTGACTTAAAAGTTTCTCTCAAAACCCCACAACAGCTAGAAGATGACGTAAAAAAATTCATAGCAGTTATCCAACAATGCGCCTGGAAGAATACGCCTGAAGTTAAAATACCTGTCAGGAGTAACTACTATCCCATGGAAATAAGAAACCTCATATTTGAAAAAAGAAAACAAAGGCAGAAATGGCATATAACGAGAGCTCCACAGGAGAAGAATGTTTTGAATAATCTTACAAAAAGGCTTAGGAGGGAAATTCAGAAGTTTAATGACGAAACTATGAATACTCACCTAAGTCAACTAACAAGTGATCGTACAACAGATTACTCGCTTTGGAAAACGATCAAAAATTTAAAAAAACCTATTATGCAGACACCACCAATTAAAGAAGCCAATGGAAGCTGGGCAATAAATAATGAACAAAAGGCAGCTAGATTTGCACAGCACCTGGAGCAAATCTTTCAAACTGATGAAGAAAACACAGATGAAGTTTCGATAAACGAAACATTGAATTATGATCTAGACATAAGACTCGTCACACCAAAAGAGGTATTTAACAGTATCAAACAACTGCACCGAAACAAATCTCCTGGATACGATCTTATTACTGGAGAAGTACTGCAAAATCTCCCACGTAAAGCGATTGTTAAACTTACCACTCTTATCAATGCCACGTTTAGACTCCGATACGTACCTGATATGTGGAAAGTTGCCGAAGTCATAATGATAGCCAAACCTGGTAAACCACCTCATGATGTTTCATCATACAGACCGATATCTCTGTTACCAATAATGTCTAAATTATTTGAAAAACTACTGCTAAGACGAATGAAGCCCATCATAGAAGAAAAAAACCTTATCCCTGATTATCAATTCGGATTTAGGGAAAAGCATTCCACAATAGACCAAGTCCACAGAATCACCAACATTATAGAAAAAGCATTAGAAGAAAAAAAAGTTTGCTCTACGGTTTTTCTAGACGTAGCACAAGCTTTTGACAAGGTGTGGCATAAAGGCCTCATATTTAAATTAAAGAATATGCTGCCACATCAATTTGCAGATCTCTTGCACTCCTATCTAACTCAGAGAATGTTCAGAGTACGACAAGACGATGCTTATTCAGAACTTAAGCCAATAAAAGCTGAAGTACCACAAGGGAGTGTACTAGGTCCGGTCCTCTACTTATTGTACACTTGTGATATCCCAGACTTAGAAGAAAACACCATTGCAACGTTTGCAGATGACACGGCTATCATGGCTACAGGGTTCACTCAAGAGGAGGCAGTGGTAAAGGTACAAAAATCCATCAACACCATATTTGATTGGACGACAAAGTGGAAAATAAAACTCAATGAGTCGAAATCAATTCATATAGATTTTACGAACAAAAAAACAAATTACCATCCGGTGTACATCAATAACAAGACGGTACCGTACGAAAATACAGCCAAATACCTTGGCATGACATTAGACGCAAAGCTTCGCTGGAAGGCACACGTCAAAAAGAAACGAGACGAACTAGAGCTTCGCTATAGGAAGATGTACTGGCTACTTGGAAAACACTCTACGATGTCAGTGCACAATAAAATATTACTCTACAAACAAGTCCTCATGCCAATATGGACTTACGGTATCCAGCTGTGGGGATGCACCAAACAAAACAATGTTGCAATCATACAAAGATTTCAAAACAAAGTGCTTAGGGGTATCGTAAATGCTCCGTGGTACATAAGAAACGATGACCTCCATAGGGACCTGAAAGTGGACCTCGTTAATAGTGTAATTAAAAAGTTCGCCGAAGCTCATGAACGTAGACTTCACCATCACGTGAACGTCGAGGCTATCCAGCTCCTCGACAACACAGACCTAGTGAGAAGACTAAAAAGGACAAAACCTTTTGAGTTAATTTAGTGCAGTGACAGTGTGTCGTAGTAAAGTTAGTGCTACCCGTAAAGAACACAAGAACATAGTGACTTCGCCTTAATAGAGACAATAAGAAAAGTGTTGATGGACATATTCTTAGTTTTACTCTACTTAGCAGTTTAAGTTAAATTCAAATTACTTATTAGCCTTATTAGGCTAGATTGTAATGTTAATGAAGTGTCATTTTGTGACAGGACATTATAAAAAAAAAAAAAAAAAAAAAAAATAATTACTACAATACTAAACTTCACAAAACGTATTAGAATCTCTTTGCAAGTTTTATTTCGAAGAGTTTGTCGTTTTCTACCTACATATGACATCACAAGTTTTGAGATGACCTTTTGCGCGGCAATATTTGAAACATAATAGTTTTAGGTACTTTAAGAGCGTTATTTAATTAAAATAGTATTTTTCATGGCTATATATATTCATTGTAGTTAATTTTAAACACTTTCTGAAAAGTTGTCCGATCCCCTATTCTAGATGTCCATTAAGAAACGTTTTTTGAAACTATCTTTGGTGTGTAGTAAAGCCACGAGGCATACGCATGTCCATGCAGCATGTCACATGTCCTTAGTTTATATTACTTTCGTATTCTGCAGGTTGACTCATCAATACCGAAAGAGAAACAGACTTCTCAAGCGAAGAACATAGTGCAACAGAAGCGCAAGTCCCTCGCAGATCTTTTCAAGTACCTCTCCAAAATGGGTCTGAACTACCGCACTGGGCTTGTGATACTTTCTACTTCGGAACATGAGCTGTACGACTTTACTATACCGCCTGTGGATTTGGACGCGGCCATGAAGTATTTGAAGAGCAGGTAATCTTTTTAATGCAATGAGACAAGCAAGTCGTTCGCCTAATGGTAGGTGCCACGTCTGCCCATAACAATTGAACACAAACAATTTTTTACCCCCTTTTTAATTTTTATTTCGAATAGACAAAAATATATGAACTGCAAGAGCTATGGGCGGATGTGTTGCTCACCATCAAGCGAACGATATGCTCGTCACGTCACACAATTATAAAAAAAAGTTAATTTAACTTCCTATAATTGACCGCCCATTGTACTACCATAGTTATAAGGTTTATCTATAATAGTTTTTATGTTATTAGTATACAATAAAGAGTATTTGTATTTTTTTTTTAATATGACTAATAGGCAAACAAGCAGACGGCCCGCCTGGATGGTAAGCGGTTACCGTCGCCTATGGACACCTACAACACTCGGGGCATTACTGGTGCGTTGCCTACCTTTAAGGACCCTTTTCACCCTTCTTTTAAAGTGCCCCATGTTATAGGTCTTACCAGTAATGACCTACGGAGCCGAGACGTGGACCCTCACAGTGAGACTGATCCACAAGTTCAAAGTCGCTCAGCGAGCTATGGAGAGGGCTATACTCGGAGTTTCTCTGAAAGATAAGATCCGCAATGAGGTAATCCGACAGAGAACCAAAGTAACCGACATAGCCCATAGAATTAGCAAGCTGAAGAGGCAATGGGCTGGTCACATCTCTCGAAGGACGGACAACCGTTGGAGTAGACGTGTCCTTGAGTGGAGACCGCGAATCGGCAAGCGTAGTGTAGGACGCCCACCGGCCAGGTGGAGCGACGACCTGCGAAAGGCGGCTGGAAGAAACTGGATGAGAAGAGCCGAAGACCGGGCTCAGTGGCGTTCGTTGGGAGAGGCCTAAGTCCAGCAGTGGACGACTGCAGACTGATGATGATGATGATGATGTTATAGCTCCAAGTTGTATAATTATTGTTCTCTTGTTGTAGACGATGCGACGCCTCACTAGCTCTTTTGTGGTCAGGCTGTGAGAAATACTTCCAGAAGAATATTGCAAGGCATAGGCTGCTGACCGCCGCTCTGCTCACTCCCCACCAAGACTTGGGCATTCCCAACATTGAACGGTGCAAGGGATTTGCCGCTCAGTTGGTGGTAAGTACTAATATTATCATAAGCAAGCAACTTGCATTCAACCGCCAAGCAGTAGTGCGCAAGCATTACTGTGTTCCGGTTTGAAGGGCATTGTAGCCAGCAAAATTACTGGGCATTATGAGACTCAACAGCTAATTGTCTCAGGGTGATGAGCGCAGTGCAGCGCCGCGCAGGATTTTGCAAAACAAAGTTCTGGGTGGTGCTGTTATTGTTATGGGCTGGCGTATTGCTTACCATCAGGCAAATGACCAGCTCGACTCGTCATACAGTTACATAAAAAAAAAGCTGGCCAATTGTAACAGAATGAAATATTGCTGCATTATACAACGTCGTTATTGTTATATTCAATTCAGGATTCTTATTACTATGTTTTTTCTTTTAGCAACTAACAAACACGCAAAAGAAATCCATTTCGAAATATTCCCGACGGTTGTGCGACCTTCGAACACTATCAACAAATCTCACCAACGCCCTGGAAATCGATTCCACTGATACAAATATATCGAGTTTGAACCAGAAGCTCGGTTTGCTAACCGATTGCTACGCCAATACTAGCATTGTTCTCGAACAATTCAGTGTATTGCTCAAATCTTGCCCAGAGAAAGGAATAAGCGCTGATTTCGAGCCAGATTTTGACGCCGTATTATCTGATTCCAAAATAGTTCGCTGCTACAAAAACAGCGACGAATGGAAAGATCTGAACAAAAAAGTCAATGCTTTGATAACAAGCGTAAATAAACAAAAGAACGCATTACACAAGCTTGCTAATGCAACTCCAAAAAAACTTGGCCAAAGTAAAGAAGTTCCAGTCATCTCGCAAAGTCATATAGACGTCGCTGAAGATGCCGAATCAAACATTGAAAGCATGATTGAAAAGATAGACGAAGTTCTCAACGAATATCAATTCAGATTCAAAACCATGATACCAGATTACGAACCTAAACACCCGATTCTGAGAAGCATCGTCGACTTGTCCCAATATTTGAAAGTCACTATCAACCAAATCCATAAACTAGATATAAACGAGGACGTATCAATGGAATCTTCAAGCGAAGACTTGGTCAATCAAACTGAAGATCTAGTTGCAACTATGCTGCTAATCATACAATCAGTATACAAGAAGTATTTGCCTCAAGAGAACGAAAATAAAGAAGTGCTTAACGCTATCGACGAAATCTTGCACAATGGGGAAAAGCCGCCTGAAGAATCAAAAGATATTCTCGAAGATAGACACTTGAAAGAGCTTTTGCAAGAAAAACTGAGTAGCGATACGAGAATGTTGCAACTGGATGCTTTAATACACAAAATGAGTAGCTTACTAACAAACTATGTTCAACAACTAGCCTCAAGAGGCAAGGATGTGGAAGATATCAGAAGTGTGGTGATGAGAGTAGTCCCGATCTTGGAGCAAACTGTGCTGTTCGTACAATATTTTATAACGCAAAAGGTGGCGGTGCATAGAGTTTCGTGCAAGATGCTCTCAGTTCTGTTGAAGATATTCGCCGATTTAGCTACTAAAGGGTGAGTAAATTTTTACAAATAAACAATAGATTTCACAGTTTCTAAATTGTTCCGAGTTGGCAAAGACGAGCGGAAAAGGTTTATTTAATTTTCTCAAAAACTTTCGATTTAATTTATTGAGTTTGTGTAGAGAAATTTTAATAGAATCGATTAAGATCATGTCGTTTTTTTTTTTTTCTTTGTGGTATAATTTTTTTCAAGCTAACCTTAATTCAAAAATTTATAAACGCACTTTTTATTTTTTCCGAAGTTCACCCAAAGATTCCTAAAAACAGAAAATTCTCACTGCAAAGGTCCCAACATTTTGCCACACTGCATTTTTTTCCTTTTTTTATTGTAACCATGATGCTGGAAAGAAAGTAGAGAAACCTAGTTTATGTTGAAATCTTAATAATTATGTTTAAATATTTTGTAGTGAATGACGTCCGAATATTTTTATTCAATTCTCGCAGGTTCTGCAAACCCTCCGACTTGGACATGGAAGACGGTGAAGGAGAAGGTGGTCCCGGGAAGCTTACAGGCGGCACTGGCTTAGGAGAAGGAGAGGGGCAGAAAGACATCTCGGAACAAATCGAGAATCAGGTAACGATACTGCCAAATTGTTGTGTCTCTTTAGTAGCCCATTGTTAATATTTACTAGGCAACAGGCAAAGCGGTTAGCAAACGACAAAATATAATGTGACCAGGTTCTTAATGAATGCGAATGCCATTAGGGCAAAGGCGCCACTGTCAACGTAGCATCAACTTGTTTGAATGTAAATAAAAATTAACCAATAATTGTACTTCTATTACGTAATATACCTATGTTTCTGTAACCCCCGATGCGAAAACAGTATAGCTTTGATACTATGTCTGTCTGCGCGTGTGTCTGTCTGACTCTCTGTGGGTTCGTAGCTCCCAAACGGATGGACCTATTAGATGCGTTTTTTTCATTAAAAGCTAGTTTAATCGAGATGGTTCTTACCTGTTTTCAGTGAAAATCTAAGAGTTATGAGTTATTTGCTATTCATTAAGGTTTTAAATATTTTTGTATACATGTAATTTATGAAAAGAAAAAGCAATGATAAAATTTGGGCAAAAGCCTTTCGCTTTTGCCCAGCAGTGAGACGATGCAGGCTGAAAATAAATGATATACTTGTTTGATCAATGAAACATTCATTCTTTCAATGATATTGATGTAAGCGATTAGTCCCTATCACCCATTGGCCACGTTTAAAGATACTGACCACTATAATATTAGTTTCCGACTGATTCTGATTCTCATTGGCAGGACCAACTCGATGACGCGCACCGTCCAGGTGAAGAGAAGAATGAAGAGGAGAGAGATTGCAAAGAAGAAGAAAAGGGAGTCAACATGACTGATGACTTTGATTCGCACCTACAAGATGTTGAAAAGAAAGGTATAAAAAAAGACGTGTGGCACTCGGAGACTGCCGCGGTAAAGCTATTGCATAGCATTCGGAGTGGGGGGTGTTAGGTTATTTTCGTTACGGAATTTCTGGATTCGGTCTCCACGCTCAAGGCCCGCGATAGAAGCTATGCAATAGCTTAAAAATATTGACGGCAATATTTTGTCGCAAGCACAACTGTAAAATTAGCTATTACTGTTATAGAAGGAATTAGGTATCTGTTTTACTGTGATTTTCAGTCTATTCAATATTGTGGTCGATTTCAGAAGGGGACAATTCTGATCAGGATAATGAGGAAGATGATGCCGATAAACAAATGGGAGATACTGATAATGCAGCAGAAAAGTAAGTTAAGATAGAACTTTCTCGATTCGCACATAGTTTATGCTAAATATTGGTCAGTGTTTAGGATGTTTCTACAGAGCAAGATACGATTTAGATATTGATATTTCCAATTAAAATAGATATCTTCTATTTTAATTGGAAAGTCTATCTCAATTTAGATAGATAGTGAATAGGTATCTTCTAAATCTACGTGCTCCATCTTTGGCTACATCTTCGCTTAACATCAGGCGAGATGGCGTTCAAACGTAGATTTATCATCACGCTTGCCTATAAATGTTGCAGTGCCACCTAGAACTTTTAATAACATACAAAAGAATAATTTAATAAACTGCATTACGCTCATCACTCTGAGACAAGACATAACTCTCATATGCTTAGCTATTTCGCTGGCTAGAATGCCCTTCGAACCGGAACACAGTAATGCTGGCGCACTTCTGCTTGGCGGCAGAATAATTGGCAAAACTGTGGTACCCACCCAGACGGCTTCTCGCATACGAGAAACCTACCATCAGTAACGGTACCACCAGTAAGTTATATCTACCTACCCTTACATTTATGGGACTATAGTCTTTGTTTCTGATTCCCGCTAGAGATGAAACCCGTCACTATATACTCGTAGTATAAAACAAAGTCGCTTTCTCTGTCCATATATCCCTATGTATACTTAAATCTTAAAAAATACGCAACGGATTTTGATGCGGTTTTTTTTTTTAGTTTTGGGTGGGTACCCAGACGGCCTCTCGCATAGGAGATACCTACCACCTAATATATTGTGATAAATAGGTGTAAAGCTAAATCTCTCCTTATTTTCCAGGTTGGATCAACAAATCTGGGGCTCCGAAGACGAAGAAGAGCCCGACCAAAGTGACAAGAAAGAGAAAGAAGATAAAGGCAAGGGAGAGAGCACGGGCGAGAAAGAGATGGCTGCTAAGGAACAGGAACAAGGCACTGATGACGGCACAGAAGGGAAGGACAAGAAAGAAAAGAAGGATATTAACGAAATAAAGGAACCGGAAGTTGATGATGATCATGTAAGTTCAATGTTCGGAATAAAAATTAAATAGTAGAGTGTGTAAGAGGTCAATGTGCAGAAGTTATAGCAGCTTAATAAATTCAGGTATGAGTTTAAAAAAATGAAAAGTGTATGTTTGTTTATAGTCTTACTGGACCTCTATGTTATTGAAACTTGGACTTTAAAGTTTTTAAAGACTTCTTGGTAGAACATAAAATTGAAAGTGATTTTTCAATTTGTTTAGATGAACTTCCAACGCAAAAAGGGAGGTGTTATAAGTTTGATGCCTATGTCCGTCTCTCTGTCTGTGGCTTTGTAGTTCCCAAACGGATAGACCGATAACAATGCGGTTTTTTTCTTTGAAATATGGTTAAATCGGGGTGGTTCTTACCTATATTTAATGAAAACCTGTCCAGTTGTTTAAAAGTTATGTGCTGTGTAATATACAGGTGTAGCAAAAATTTGAGACCTCTGAGGTATACTATCCCAGGCATAATAGTTATTTTGAATTATCTCAAGAACTTGCAATTTAATTTGATGGTTTACTTTGAAGAAAATCTTTCCTGATGCGAAAAAGGATGGACTTGGCCAAAGTTTTTTTTTTTAAATTACGTTTATGAGCCTGACTTTTCAGTTTTTAAAGGATTCCAAAAATGTAGCTTTTATTTTCTTCTAAATTCAGCCGATGTTTCCTAAGTACAGAACTTCCTCATTGCAATGAAAGGTACCCTGAAGGTCCCAAAATTGTATCACACCTTGTATAACGAGGTTTTTTTTATTAGGGTTAAGTACCCAAAGGGTAAAACGGGCTTCCGCTATAACAACAAATACTAACACAATAAATGAAATATTTAAGAGGGCTCTCATACAACAAACGTGATTCGGAACCCTTCGTGCCCGGGTCCGATTCGCACTTGGCCGGTTTTTATGCATATTTGTTTCCTACGTGCACGTTTACGAATTGTGTAGTCAATGTCTTATGACGAGTGCTGTTTTTTTTGCAGGTGGATCCATATCACGGGAACCCGCAGCAACTACCAGAGCCAGAAGACTTTGAACTGCCTGATAATATGGATGTGGACGGCGATGAGGCTGATGACAAAGTGAGTATATAATATTTAGTTATATATGATTGTTTTATTTTATTATCGTCTATATTAATTATTTGCTGTGCACCACGTCTATTCTTTTAACATTTGTCCAATCCATCCAAAGGTTGTCTGTAAGAGATTGCTCTATGCGATAAGACCGCCAATTGTATTAGCCTAGTTAAGATTTATATTTTTCTTATGTAATGTTTATGGTATACAATAAAGTGTTATTGTATTGTATTGTATTGTGATTAATCAAACATTTAAGCAAAATTACTGGGCGTGTAGTACTCGTAGCGTAGCTCGCCTAGCCGTTCGTAAAATATATATGCAAAGTTAAGCAACATCCCTGCGGTCACCACTTGTATGGGTGACTAATTGGGTAGCTTTTTGATGGAACTGATTAATAAGACGAGCAAGTCGTTCGCCTAGTGGTCAGCGTCACGCCTGCCCATAACAATAATTGCAGGCCACCCACCCAATAATTCTTTTGTTAATGCCTCAAATATATACGAATACCAATAACATAAATAATAGACACATGCCAAGTATTATTTTATAATTTGTATATGTGTTATTCTGTATATATGAATCTTATGTATAATCTTGTATATATGAATCTTCTGTATATATATGCAGAAGATTCATATATACAACAATGTCACGTTACGGACGTGACGGTCATGTTACGGACTCGACGTGTCTGGCAACAATGTCCTTCAAAGCGGATCATATATATATATATATATATATATATATATATATATGATATATATATGCAATATATGCAATATATATATATATATAATATATATATAATATATATATATATATAATATATATATATATGATATATATATGCAATATATATATATATATATATAGCAGGCGTAGCGCTTACTATCAGGCGAACGACTTGCTTATCTCATTACATTCCATAAAAAAGTATTATTATAAAACAATATTTCCATTTCACAGACAGCCTCTGTGGTGTAGATCACATACACCATTCGGGTTGCGGGTTCGATTCCCGTGACGGGACAAATGTTTATGCGCAAAAAGAAAAAAATAAGCGCAAGCATTTGTTTCGTGTCTGGGTGTTGTGGGAGCATGGTCCTCGTAGTTCCTGGTTTCCTGGAGATACAGGAATCCTAGTTAGGGGCCAGGATCTATGTATGTGATCGTTGGGCGTATATTTATAAAATCAAGAATTTCAGGACCTAGACGGCGAAACGGAAACGGAGAATCCTTTCGAGATTGACGTCATGAATGACATGCCAGAAGAAACGGAAACCGAGAAGGACCAAGAAGAGAACAGAAACGGACTCGACGTGTCTGATGACGAAGAGGACGGGAAAGAAGATGGCGATAAAGCAGGGGACCTAGAAGTAAGTACAATTTATTTACATACGCTTTATACAATTATACGTTTAGGCATAGACATAGAACAAGTATACGTTATCAAACAAAAAAACCGACTTCAATGTATCTTCGTAGTCCAATGTCAAATATCGATAAAAAAAATGGGACCACTTCGTAGCTATACTGAACCCAATGCAAAAATAAATTTCCAAATCGGTTCATAAATGATGGAATTCTGAGGTAACAAACATAAAAAACAATCGAATACAGAACCTCCTCCTTTTCATATCATAATTTAGACACAGCAAGACATCTTTAGGTCTCGGTCTGATAATAAAATTTTATTATTATTATTATCAGAAAAAGAGACATCCTCGTAGAGTTTTTTCTGTACTATCTTCTCTGGCGGGTGCATATGTACAAAGCAATGGTAGAGTCAGTTTTCGCATATTTTCTGGGCCCAGACTTCAGTTTGAGTATGGGAAAAGAATGCGTTTTTAGACATTCTTAATTAATCTGTATGGAATAAAAAAATACATATAAAAATACATACAAAACAAGAAGAGAAGGCCTTGAGATATCTACTCTTTATACGAAACTAGCGACCCGCCCCGGCTTCGCACGGTTATTATACATATAAACTTTCCTCTTTAATCACTGTCTATAAAAAAACCGCATCAAAATCCGTTGTGTAGTTTTTAAGATTTAAGTATGCATAGGGATATAGGGACAGAGAAAGCGACTTTGTTTTATACTACGAGTATGTAGTGACGGGTTTCATCTCTAGCAGGAATCAGAAACAAAGACTATAGTCCCATAAATGTAAGGGTAGGTAGATATAACTTACTGGTGGTACCGTTACTGATGGTAGGTTTCTCGTATGCGAGAAGCCGTCTGGGTGGGTACCACCACTCTGCCAGTTATTAAGCCGCCAAGCAATAGTGCGCAAGCATTACTGTGTTCCGGCTTGAAGGGCATTGTAGCCAGCGAAATTACTGGGCATTATGAGACTCAACAGCTAATTGTCTTAGGGTGACCAGCGCAGTGCAGCGCCGCGCAGGATTTTGCAAAACAAAGTTCTGAGTGGTGCTGTTATTTTTATGGGCTGGCGCATTGCTTACCATCACGCAAACGACCAGCTCGTCTGGTCATTCACATACATAAAAAAATATATTAACCAACTGGGAATCATGCTAAGCAGCAAAATATCTGAAAACCTATTCATATGAAAAAGAAACTAAACTCGTGGAAAATTTTATCATCATCATCATCAAATTTTATCGCTCGCCAACAATTTCTTCCAAACAAACCTGAATGTTTATCTAAACATTTTTATTTCCGCTCGCCAGGATAAACAAGACGATTCGGAACAGCCAGACAAGCCTGGTGAAGATGAAGACAAACCAGGCCCCGATGATGGAGAAGACCCTGGCTCGGCAGAACAGGACGCCGAGCCGGAGCAAACTGCTGATGATGAGGAGCCTGGTACTGATGATAAGGAAGAACTGCCGAAGAATAATGAGGATATTGATAAAGGTAAGTTCCTGTGTTGCAGGTGTCTATTAATTGTGTGGTAAAATGTGTTGCTTACTAGTTGGTGGTAAAGCGAGTTGTAGAGTGGTTGTCTATACGAGAGGCCGTCTGATTGGTATTACCGCTTTGCCAGTTATTCCGCCGCCAAGCAGTAGTGCCCAAGCATTACTGTATTCCGGTTTGGGTTAAAATAAAAATTGAATATTAATCAAGAACAATGTACATAATACTTGTCCTACAAGTTGGGTCAAACATATGTTTCAAGATTTTTATTTTAATCAACAGAAGACAAAGTAGAAGAAAAAAGCCACGAAGCGAATCCTCAAGCGAACCCGTCAAACGACGATCCGTCTGCGCAGGACCGCGCTGAAAACGCTGAAATGGAGCGCGGTACCAACGACAACGTCGAAACCAATGACGAACAGGCGAAGGACGAAGAAACTGCTCCATATGTACGTTTTTAACCGACTTTAAAAAGGAGGAGGTTCTCTATTCGATTGTGTTTTTTTTTAAATTTGTTACCTCAGGACTCCGTCATTTATAAAACGATTTGGATAAATTCTTGCGTTGGATTAGCTACAATGTGGTCCCATATAAATTTCATCGATATTCGACCTTGGACTTCGAAGATACATCACAATTAAAGTAGGTTTTTTTTGTTGTAAAATATCAAAAATCCTCTCCATCCAAAGGTTGCCTGGAAGAGATCGCTTATTAGCGATAAGACCGCCCATTGTACTAATCAAATATTTAAATTCTATTTTTATTTGTTCTTGTTATGTTTTTGGTGTACAATAAAGCGTTATCAATCAATCAAGCAACACAGTCGGTTTTTTTGTTATAAAACAATGTTTGTTTTTAACCCACTTCAAAAAGGAGGAGGTTCTCTGTTCGATTGTATTTTTTTAATTTTTTTTTATGTTTGTTACCTCAGGACTCCGTCATTTATGAACCGTTCTCAAAACTTCGAACTTCGAAAAATTCTTTTTGCGTCGGGTTCAGTATAGCTACGAAGTGGTCCCATATAAATTTCATCGATATGTGACCTTGGACTTCGAAGATACATTGAAGTCGGTTTTTGTTTTTTTCTAAATATTAATTATCTCATAGCCAAGTTCTACATCGCTGTTATCTTTCAGGAGCAAGCGCAAGAGCAAGTTGGCGAGGATCGGCAGTCCACTGGACGAGCGGAACTAGACAAGAGCGACCGAGGACACCGCGGGGAGAAACAAGCCGCCGATCGCGCCGACTCCTCCAACGAGAAACAGAAACGTCACGAGAACAAACCGGGGAACACTGACCAGCAACGGACACTAGGTAACTACTTTGTATAAACATTCCTTATAAAAAAAGCTTACTATTTTTTTTAATACTTAATAGACAAACAAGCAGACGGCCCGCCTGGATGGTAAGCGGTTACCGTCGCCTATGGACACCTGCAACACTCGGGGCATTACTGGTGCGTTGCCTACCTTTAAGGACCCTTTTCACCCTTCTTTTAAAGTGCCCCATGTTATAGCCCCATATTCTGTAGAAGAGTTCAAAAATGATACTACGAACTAGTTATGCATTTATTCAATTGTTAAAATTATTGTATAATTTATAAAGTTAATTTTTATAAAGTTAATTGTAACATGAATGTGACAAAATATACATGTAATGGAATCAGGCGTGACGTTGCGGAAATTCATCTCGATACTGAAACGCAATGAAAATATGTAGTGTGATCCCGCTAAAAAAAGCGGAGAGATTATTTATATACATTTTAATTTACATTCATTTTACATTTGCAATCAACCCCCATACATATTATATTATTCTAACAACAACCTACATAATATTCAGCGGGATTACACTAAATATTTTCATTGCATTTCAGTTTTACAAAATATACACTAAATCTGACATTATTAATCATTTTTATAAAAATTGAAATTATTTAGTTTTTATAATGTGAATTTAACGTAGATAAGACTCAATTAACAATGTGATAATTGAATGAATAATAATTTAAATTGACAAATGTATACAATAAATAACCAAACGACTAGGGATAAGTAACTAACTCCATTCAAAACTTGTGCAGCGCCCTCACAGGGCACATACATTTATTATACAAGACATTTCTAACACCTGTCTGGTACATTACGTATAAGCATGATTAAATGAATATAAATATTAATATATTTAAACAAGAGAACGAACAATCCACCGAACAAAGGACAAAATAGTGGTACCACCACAGAATACTAAGGGTCAGAAGCATCACTCCGCAAAGAAATTTAAACAATTAGCGACTCTTGCTATGACGCAATAAAATTCAATTCAGCTCGCGTAGCGCTGCATACCTACCAGTCATATTAACCTACAGAGCGCCTCTCTTTCTATCGCATAGCTCTTATCTCTTCTGACGCGACACGTGTAACGACGCGCGACCCGCCGTCGGTGTCCGGCTATGTACTTGTAGCTTCGTACCTACAGTGCGGAGTGCGCTAGGCCCGGTACCACTAATTTTCCTACTAGCCCCTTTCTTGCAGTTCTAGTGATGCATATTTAGGACCAAGATATAGACACGCCCTAAAATAGGCAATATTTTTTTTTGTAGATTGGCTTGCGTTTTACCTCTATCTCACCTGATGGTAAGTGATGATGCGGTCGACGATGTAGTAAGATGGTCAAGTAAAAAAAATACCTCAAAATCACATCACCCTAATGTTATAAATGCGAAAGTTTGTATGTGTAAGTGTGTTTGTTACTTCTTCAAGCTGTAACTGCTCAACTGATTTTTTTTTTATACATTATTTATTTATTTATTTATTTATTTCAGTTGCTTGCTGCACTTACAGTTTGGTACCAAAGCGTGCAGCAAGCCAATATTACAATGTTGTGCTTAAATAATTAAAACACACATTAACAAATATATTGAACTTAGTAAAAAAAATGTCTAGATCAGGTTCCTGGGCAATCAGGGCGTTGAGCAGATTTATGGCTTGGGCCGTAGGGGCATATTGAGCTATCTGCGTACGCACAGGCGGTGCCACGAGCAGGCGCCGAGCGCTGCACGCGCGTATCCGCCGCATCCGGTCCGGAGGAAATAACGAAAAGCGAGCCAGAGTGGGTGGGTTGTCGATCTTGTTGTTGAGCAGCATGTAGTAATGCATCAACAACGCACACTTTCGTCTAAGCTCTAACGTGTTGACACCCACCATTCCTGCGACGAACAGAGACGGATATAAATAGGGATAATATCCATACAATTTTTTGTACTGATAGCGAGCAAACTTTCTTTGAACCCGTTCGAGCATAACTTTATATTATCTGCCGAAGTAGCGACACAATGCGCCGATGCAAAATGGCCGCCACAGTTGAATGGTTATTGGCTTACGTTTGACCACTATCTCACTTGATGGTAAAGTGACGATGCGGTCGACGATGTAGCACGCTTGCCAAGATAGTACCTGTTCACTCGAGATTTGAAGATTCCTCGATTGCAAGTATCGGGAAAGACTGACTCCGGCAGGGAGTTCCACTCGTTAGCGGTGCGCATAATGAAAGTGGCAGGTGGTGCAGTCGATGGCCACAGCGATTTGTGCTGATCGCCTACTCATTTAAGTGAATAGGGGATCGGACAACTTTTCAGAAAGTGTTTTATATTAACTACAATTAATATATATATAGCCATGAAAAATACTATTTTAATTAAATAACGGTCTAAAAGTACCTAAAACTATATTTAAATATTATGTTTCAAATATTGCCGCGCAAAAGGTCACCTCGAAACTTGTGACGTCATGTAGGTAGAAAACGACAAACACTTCGAAATAAAACTTGCAAAGAGATTTTAATACGTTTTGTGAAGTTTGAGGACGATATTGTAGTAATAGAACGAAAAAAATACAAGAATACATTTTATGAAAAGCAAAAACGTAAAATAAACACAAGCTTGACTCACTGCATTTGCCTACAAATGACGTCATGCACTGTGTTGTGTTTCGGAACAGATTAAAAATGTCAGAATTATTAGATTGCATTTATTGATTTCAAAATATAAATCATTATTATTTCACAAAAATATTGATTGAATGCTCTTTCTAGTTCGACAACATTCGTTTTAACTACATTTTAGATTTTTTCTCGATTACTGTCCGATCCCCTATTTCTTAATGGCCATAGCTTATACCCTGGATTAATACATGGGCTACTTTTTATCCCGGGAAACCGAGGGTAAAACTGCCGAAAGTAAAAAGACCTAGTAGGTGTAGTGTAACTAATCCTTTCTCCGATTTACAGGTGATATAAATGAGAAGAAACAAAATCAGATGCGTACACTCAACACCGAGCGGGAAGATGCTACGGAAGATGACGGCGACGGAGACAACGAAGAAAAGCAGGCAGATGCGTTCCAACATGTGAAGGAAGCTAAGAAGGACGATTTACAGGTACCTGCCTTTTTTCACCGACTAAGAGGAAAGGAAGAGGTTCTCAATTCGATTGTATTTTTCTTTTTTTTTTGTTTGTTACCTCAGAACTCCGTCGTGTATGAGTCGATTAAAATTATTTTTGCGTTGATTTCAGTATAGTGTGTACCTTGAACTTCGAAGATACATTAGACTTGCAGGGTTTTATTTGTTATAAAATTAATTATTGTGTAATAAAGTGACGAGACGAACAGGTCTTTCACTTTATGGTAAGCAACAACAAACTTTGTGGTTTGGTTAGGTTAGGTTAGTCGTCGTTGCTCGTCACCATAGCCTTTAAGTCCCGTCATGGTCAGTAATTTCGCTGGATGCAATGCCTTTCGAACCTAAACACATTCATGCTTGCGCACTACTGTTAGGCAGAATAAATGGCAAAGTGGCTGAAAAACTCTTCAAATATTTGGTTCCCTAGATACCTAGAATTTTAGTTAGGATCTGCCTACGTTACGGGACTACCCTATAAACATGATGATACCAATAGTAGTAAAAAAACTGAAGTTTGGGAAAAGAACATTACCAAAATCATTTACTATTTAGATCTCGATTGTCAATTTTGTTTTGTTAACCCCCGAAAAAAAAAGAGAGGTGGTATAAGATTGACTATGTGTGTCTGTCTGTGGCACCGTAGCTCTTAAACAGGTGAACCGATTTGGATGCGGTTTTTAATTTGAAAGCAGGTTTTCTAGCGGTGGTTCTTAGACATGTTTAATGTGCCTGGAGTTTTTAAAATTGTTATTTTATAGTTTTTACTAATGTCTCGAAAGTTGACACTAACCCCACACGAAATATGTTTAGGCTATAGACGCAGCGACCAAAGAGCAAGCGGAAGAACAACCGGTGCTGCAGAAGGAAGAAGAAGAAGGCGACAAGTTGAAAGAAGATGAGGTGGTTCCTATGGACGTCGACGATGAAGACATCCAGGTATTTACTTTTCTTGCTTTGATTTACTAAAAATGTTTATTTCTAAACCAAAAATAATCCACCATTTTGAAAATTAAATTAATAATTGTGATAAAAACTTAATTAATACAAATCACTCATCATTAAAGACTTAAATAAATATTATATTTTAATTACCAAATTTATATGGGCTGGTACACTTAACTGAAACATAGTCACTCATAATTTTCGGATCAGTAGTTTTGGAGTGATTAGTGTCCACTGTCCAAGTAAAAACTCGTCAAAGTAAAAAGACACGTCGAATTGAATTGACAAATTTCTTTTTTTAGAAATTTTGTGATCGTCTTATAACGAAGGTGTCTAACACCTTGACAAGTCGTACCCGCCTGCGTCTTCAAAATTTACCTAAATAAAGAATTTCTTATATCAGATGTTTCATCTTTTTTATTTCTGTCACATGGTCACCCTATGGTACGAATGGCCTAAGCATTAGCCAGCCAGTTTATTAAATGTTGTAACAGACGCTACGGCTGAATATCATTCAGGCCACTAGTTGAACGGCGCTGTTTAGTAAAGAGGCTAGGCGGTTGATTAAATGACTGATTAAGCTAGTTGGCTGCGACATATACACTATAAAAGTGGTTAATAAAACGTATTATTTCCAGGTTGAAAAGTCTGAAGAACTCAAGTCAGAGAAAGTAAAAGACGGGGTCGACAAAGATAAAGAAAAGTCCGGTAACAAGAAAGACGGAAGCGAAGATCCAACCGGCGAGGCGGGTGTCGAAGTGGAAGGAGAAAATGTGTTAACGGAGAATGTCCCAAGGGGGACCGAGTCGAGTTATCATACTAGGTAAGTGTCTTGGTAGAGAATTTGTCATGGATATCAGAAATAAGCTGATTCCATCAGCGTGGAGGTATAATTATACCGATTTCCTAAATATGTTCGTTTACCAGAGTGTAGTGTTCTGATATCAGAAACCTGATATAAATTTTACCATTATACTAAAATTATTGTTTACTAACCGGCTACACTCACGAGAATAAGTCGAGACACTCGACCGGTGTTCAGTTCGCGCCAAGCGCTCGCCGCGACCGCACGTACTCCGTGATGATGAGCGTCTGTACCGCTCGAACACCGGTCGGGTGTCTCGACTTATTCTCGTGAGTGTAGCCGGTTAGTAAACAATAATATGAATAATACTCACGCTAGTTTTAATAATAACATTATATTAAATTTGATTAAATAGTTCACTACGCATAAATTTGAGTATTGCTACTATTCAGTGAACAAGATCTTTTGTTTTTTATTAGTTTATATTGGTTGAATTTTGTTAGAAAAACGTAGCGCCTGATCTTATTCTGCTTTGAAATTGATATACATTGATATCACAGATTTTCGAATACCATAAATTGCTTCGCAGGTTGGACGATACTACCATCCAGACAGAAGACATGTCAGTAGAACAGTACATGGGTATCCGCGAGTGGTTGACCACTAAGCCGGCGCAGGGCGGCGTGTCGGCCGGCGTGTGGCGGTCGCTATGGCAACAGAGCGGCGGCGCGGCGCGCGCGCTCTGTGAGCGACTGCGGCTTGTGTTGGAACCTACCATGAGCTCTAGGAGAGCTGGTGAGAGATTTTAAAAACAATTTATTTTTAATAGGTGGTAGGTCTTTTTCCACCGCTTTTCCGGTTTTGGCATTGTAGTCAACGAAATTACTGAGCATTATGAGACACTAGTTGCCCCGCGCGGTTTCGCCCGTGTATAGCAGAGACTTTCGCATTTCAAATATTAGTAGAATAAGAGCTATTGTATCGGAGTGACGAGCGTATTTGCATAACAATGTTCTGGGTGGTACTGCAACTGTTATGAGCGGGCGTGTTGCTTACCATGAGGTAAACGACCTGCTCGTCTCGTTAATTACGTTACATTTAAAAAATCTATTGATTGTAGCTGGTCCCGTCATACAAGTGTTAAAAGAGCAAACAAGCAGGCGCCTGATTTAAATCCTGTTAGAGACATTGCTACTGTTGATCTTGTAAATACAACCTGGGTTTGTTTAAATCTAGAATGAATAGATACTAGGCAAGCGTGCTACATTTTCGACCGCATCGCCACTTCCCATCAGCAGGCCTAGACAAGATGCATACGCTAGCTAGCTGGTGAGATTGTTTTCAAACGCTGGCCTACTCAGATATTAAAAAAACATATAAGTGAGTATCTTTATCCTGTACCAGTGTCCAGTATCTTAAAATATACCAACATTTCGCGGTACACTTTATAGTGAAAACGAAAAGTATGAGCAAAGTCCCATCTCTTTTTTATCAAGTTCTATGTTATAATATTTCGTGCTGACTCAAACAAGCGCTCGAAGGATTAATAAAAAAAAATGGGGTTAATTGGGGGGTTATCATAATAATAATAATAATAATTCACACAATTCTAAAAATAATAATAAATAATAATTAATTCGCTTAACATCAGGCGAGATAGTGGCCGAACATAGCTCTATTAAGCGTTAAAAAAAATATATTTCAGGCAATAATACAGTTAACAAATTAAAAGTACCAGATGCCCCTAAAATATATACCTTACAGACTAGCATATATAATTTATAAACATAAAAGCTACGATTAGGGAATTAACTTCGGCTTCGCCTCCCTGTAGCGCCGGAATACTATGCCTTCGGGCCAAAACTCAGGGGCCAGTAATGTCTTTTTATACTTCGCTGGAAGCCGGAGCACGAAAGACTTGAAACTTGTCGTCCTCGTTGACTCCAATGTCGGCAGCGATAACTGGTTCAGCTCCTGGATCCGTTTGCCGCACCTCTCCTTGATATAATTATTGCTAAATAATGAATGTGTTTCCATCAGGTGACTTCCGCACCGGTCGCGCCATCAATATGCGTCGTGTGATTCCGTACATCGCGTCTCACTTCCGCAAGGACCGCATCTGGCTGCGGCGCACGAAGCCGGCCAAGCGCGAGTACAAGATAGCCATCGCGGTCGACGATTCCAGCTCCATGGCGGATAATAGGAGCAAAGAACTGGCATTTGAGAGTCTGGCGTTGGTTTCACAGGTTAGTTCAAGTTGTTAAATAAAGGGTTATTTTTGACATTTTATTCCTATTTTTATTTAAATGATTTTTTTATTGTTTTTGTAAATTTATTATTAATTATTATTAGTTATTATTATAATTTTTTTTTATTGTTTAAATGATTTTTTTTTGTTGTACACCAAATTCGTTACAACACTAAAGTTGGCAAATTAGACAAGTACTGCAAAATAATATTTAAAGTTCAATGTTTTATAATTTTTATAAATGATCTCTATTCAAATGCTTAAAACTATGTTTGTAATTCACAAATAAGGCATTTGTCTGTAAAAAATATTAATAATACATTGTTGTTCCAGGCACTAAACCTCCTCGAATCCGGTGACCTCTCCGTCCTAAGCTTCGGCGAGAAGCCCAATCTCCTCCACCCCTTCACCGAACAATTCTCGGAACATTCCGGCTCCAAAATCCTCGAGCAACTGCAATTCAATCAGACCAAGACCAAAATAGCACAGCTGCTGGACTTCTGCTGTGTCATGTTCGAAGAACAAACGATACGAAGTGACGCGCCGAACGCGAAGTTACTCGTGATAGTGGGAGATGGGAGAAATATCTTTGCTGAAGGGGAAAGGACGGTGTTGCAAGCGGTTAGAAGGGCGAGGCAGCAAGGGATCTTTTTGGTTTATGTGGTGGTCGATAATCCAGAAAACAGGGTATGTATTTAATTTGTATGTGTAGTAAAACTAGAATTTGTTGCTAGCTTTCCCATCTTTTTTTTTTTACGCTAGATCTATGTTTGTTCACTATCTCGTCTCATGTTAAGCGATGATGTGGCCTAAGATGGAGCACATAGATCAAGAAAGAGACGGCAGTTGAGCGGCTGCTCAGACCCGTCTCCGCGATGGTTTACCGAACATCATCCCGAAACACGACTAGGTCGCTTGACGGCTTTGTTCGGTGGGTGGTATTACAACCACGGCCAGAGCCTACCACTCTATTTCGAAGTGAACAGATTTGCTGGCCTAAGTTGATGAAAGTTTTATCTGCTTTGGAGATTTTTTAACTGACTTCAAATAGAAGAAGTTTGTCTGTTCGATTGTTTTGTTTTTATGTTTGTTACCTCACAACTCCGTGAGCTATGAACCGATATGGAAAATTCTTTTTGCGGTAGGTGCGGTAGGAAGTGGTCCCATATAAATTTCATTGATATTTGACCTTGCGCTTCGAAGATACATTTAAGTCGGTATTTTTTTATAAAATGTTTACTTGTTATTGCGGATAGTTACTGTTTTAGTTGAGATTAAAGCTTATATATTTATATGATGTTGCAATAGTCCGTCAGCAACAATTTCGATTAAAATTTGGGCATGGCCAGTAAACACTACGAATTATCATTATCATAAGGTTGAGTCTATCCACCAATATACTTCTCTCGTGAGGGTGTGGCAACCCTTATCCACCAAGTAAATTTAGGCTTTAAAACTCGCGTTATTCAATCAATCAATCAAAAGTTCTTTATTCAAATTTGTCGTCACAGACGCACTTATGAACGTCAATTATTACAATGACTCTACCACCGTATCGGAAAAAGAACCACTACTCAGATGATACGGCAAGAAACAGAGGGGCATATTTTTTAGAACTTTTGTTGCAATATTTTATGTTTGTTTTTGACAATATTATTTTTCTTATGTGCCAGTTGGCTACTTGGCAGACGCGGAATGTTCCATGCATCTTTGTCTTCTATGTAATTACTTACTGCATAATGCTTTTTTCATTAGAATATTTTTCACACTCAATTTGAATCTACTTTCTGTGAGCTCCGTTATACATTTTGGAATTTTATTGTAAAAACGTACACAAAAGCCCATGACTTTACATTTATTTGTTTACAGGACTCTATAATGGACATCAGAAAGCCGGTCATGGATACAGTGACAAACAAATTGAGCTTCATATCTTATCTGGATGCATTTCCGTTCCCATTCTACCTCATCCTTCGCGATATGGCGGCATTACCTAACGTACTCGGCGACGCTTTGAGACAGTGGTTTGAACTGGCCGCTAACGCGAGCTAAAAATACATATATGATTAAAAAGTTAGTTTTTAATCATGTAATTGTAATTTAATCAAAACTGTAGATAGGTATCAAATATTCGTGCAAAGGCAAGCTGAAAACGACTGCGCGAGATCAATGGAAGTTCATAATTCGTAGTCATATTGTTATAATTAAGAGTATACATGTATTTCGAGCTGTGATTCTATATTGGATATGATAGCTGCTATAATAAAAATCTTGAAATAAGGTGAAATGCAATTTGTTATACAGATGCGTATATTTTGTTAGACAATAAATTCTACATAAAAAATGTGGTTTTATTTTAGTTTCACACGTACATACTGCAAGTTATAAGGCAGGCGTGGCGCTTACCATCAGGCGAACGAAAACTCTAAAAACTACATTGAAATCCGTTCAGCAGTTTCAGAGTCTATAGGTAACAGACGAAAATTCTAAAACCATGGATTCGTTTCCGGGGCCCCAATTCACTACGACAACTTGGCGAAATCATGTCGATTCCTTGCTTCGAAATCACGTCGATTCCTTGCTTCGAAATCACGTCGATTCCTTGCTTCGAAATCACGTTGATTCCTTGCTTCGAAATCACGTCGATTCCTTCATTAATAAACATCTCTATGACGCATTCATATATTCATATATATGACGCGTCATAGATAATACAAATTTCGCAGATGTCGTTTATTAATGAAGGAATCGACGTTTCCTCGCCGAGAGAAATCACCAAGTTGTCATAGTGAATTATGGCCCAGTGCCCTCTAAATAGCAAATCCCAATTGGTTTTTCAAAAATATCTTCTATGTACAGAATAGGCTGTTCTATTTTTTATATAGACATGATATAAAGTAGCCGGGTCTACACCGGGCGATCCACGTGCTTCATCGCGCGAGGCAAAATCACGATCCAAAGGCGCGGTCGGTGTGGACGCGTCTCGCCCGATCTAAATGACAAAAGAACGATATAGCAGAGCTATAACACGGGGCATTTTAAAAGAAAGGTGAAAAGGGTCCTTAAAGGTAGGCAACGCACCAGTAATGCCCCGAGTGTTGCAGGTGTCCATAGGCACGGTAACCGCTTACCATCCAGGCGGGCCGTCTGCTTTTATCTTTATAAAGAGTCGTTACGTAGTAACTATTAAGAAAACTGCGGCGTAGCAAATGTTCGATCATGGATCGGAACGAGGATCGCCTTGTGTGGACCCGGCTAATGAGAACTGAAGCTGAAGGTGCCGATTAAAATAAAATAAACACAGTTTTAAAAAATATTGTATATTTGTCAACTGAAAATTAAACAATATCTTAACATATTTCGCTTAGCAATATTTGGGGAGTTAACAGAAACAGCACATAATGTGGTTTTCACTTTAGGCCTATGTTATACAACTTTAATAAATAAATCATACACCCGTCGGACGCGAGGCCAGACTAAAAGACAGGCGAATCACTTTTCCATACAAACTATTTAATTAAGCTCTGATTAAATGGACTGCGGCTTTATTGGCCCGGATACCTATTCAAGTGCCAAATGATATTTTGCCATAATATCGGCGGATGTTTGAAAATATATTACGAGTCGCTCATAAATTCCCTTTTTCACCCCCGACGCAAAAAGGACTGGTTTGACCACTATGTGTGTCTGTCTGTGGCACCGTAGCTATTAAACGGGTGAACCGATTTGGATGCGGTTTTTAGGGTTCCGAACCCAAAGGGTAATTGGACCCTATTACTAAGACTCTGCTGTCCGTCCGTCCGTCCGTCTGTATGTCTGTCTGTCCGTCTGTCACCAGGCTGTATCTCATGAAGCGTGATTCATAGACAGTTAACATTTTCGAAGATGATGTATTTATGTTGCCGCTATTATAACAAATACTAAAAAAAAGAATAAAATAAATATTTAACGGGGCTCCCATACAACAGACATGATTTTTTTGCCGTTTTTATAGATAATGGTACGGAACCCTTCGTGCGCGAGTCCGACTTGGCCGGTTTTTTTATTTGAAAGCACGTTTTCTAGCGGTGGTTCTTAGACTGTTTTATTGTGTCGGGGGTTTTTAAATATTTAATTTATGGTTATAAAGAAAGCCCTCCACGCCGGGCTACGCAATTTTCATACGTTTTACTCGGCTCAAGCCGACCTCGACCCAGAGAGCCCTATTTCTCGAGTATAGCCGACTTTGGCAGTCATAAGGTTAACGCTATCTGGTTAACTACACAGCCTACGGCAGTTAGTCTGGCTTTGTGTACGACGGGCAACATTAAACGTTTTCGATATGATTTAACCGCCAGCAAGCTACAATTACTTAACTACAACTTAAATAACGTGTTTCTAAATGAAACAATTCCTTTAATTAATGCACCACTTATAAACTAAAAATCTAATATACATATAAAGTGGGTAGGTTCACAAAGGTCGCCGTAGATTTACAATGTGATGCTACATATAAAAAATACTTCACTGACTTGCAACTGGTAATAGGTTTAGATAAAAAAGAAGTGATTTTTTTAATAATTATCCCCTTTGTAAACCACGCCGTAACTCAAATAGCAAAATATAAACTTAAGTTATAAATACAATGCTAACTCGTGTAAAATATTCAATATGCTTTGACATAACATTAACACTATGCTAAAATAACTGTTAAAACATCTGTTAGAACCATCATAATGCGTCTTATCAAGAAATAAATATGATTTTACAGACTAAAAAACTACCCTCTCTTCGTGTTTGAGCGAGTTAAAGCTGTTCTGCAAACCGATAACGCTTGGAATTTGAAACTAAACATAATTTGTATTAAAGTTCTACTTTCGTTAAAAATATATGTTAAAAATTGGACTTGTCTTTAACGATTTTACCTAGCTTGTTCTATCTAATGTAAAAAAAAACTTTGAAGGCCATCTCGGTGTGTTTATGAGACCATGGATTAGTATAGTTTTGTCCTGTTTGGGGTCAACTTATCGACGCGGAACATCTATCGTACTATTTACAATGTCGTCGAAGACGCGGGTTCAAACCCCGCTCGAGAAAATTACTTTTCTTTCTGAATATTTAAAATCTAATGTACAACGTGTGCATATTTGTTCACAATGGTATATAAAATTTAAAATACTATGAAAATTTTGTATTCCATTAAATATTTTTACTCCAAATTCAGTGCTTTTTGCATCCACAAAACATTCGAGGCAAATCCGCATCGACAAGTGGCTCCCCCTAGTTGCCAATAGACAATAGATTAGTTCTGGAACGTTCGGGGACAGGATGGTCTCTCTATTAGGGCTTCACTTAGTGGAATCCTTGGACGAATGATTGTTGGTCTCTTCAGTCTTATCGGTGTCACCGTAGAACTTTGGCGGCTGAAATACGAACAAATATTAGTATAGCAACTTTACATAACTAAAAAAATAATATATCTTTAAATTTCTGGCTAAATTAGCGTTTAGGGGATTTATGTTAGGATCTAAAAAAAGACTTATAATATAGTCTATTGAGTCTTTATCTATACTATTATTATATTCTATACTATCTATATCTATACTATTATTGTGCTTCATCTTAGGCCACATCATCGCTTCATATCAGGCGAGACAGTGGCCATACATGGATCTATTAAGCGTAAAAAAAATATATTATAAAAATGGAACTAAGCCAATTCTGTACATTGAAGATATTTTTGAAAAACTAACTGGGATCGACTATTTAGAGGGTACTGAACACGAATCCACGGGTTTTAGATTTTTGATCTGTTTGTTTGTTTGGGTGTTTGTTATCTATAGACTCGGAAACTGCTTAACGGATATTAATGGGCTTTGGTAGCATTATTTCCAACTTAGATTATATGTGGGTGTGTTACATCAAAATCGGTTGAGTGATTACGAAGATACAGCTTGACCTCTTCATAGCACGCGCTCCCATGCTTTGGGGAGGTCTTGCTAAGATGGTCTTGGAAAAAATACCAATATTGCCTTCCTTTGTCGTTTACGCGGACGAAGTCGCGGGAAAAAGCTAGTGTACAATATTATTCATTGATAAGGTCTAAACTACACAATTTAGCTAAAAAAATACCTAATGCATTTATTTGTACAACTATTAATAATCTTTATAGAAAGTACCTAGAAGAAAGCTATTGATGTCAATATGCACTTATCTAGTAGATGTCAAATGGATGAGTAAAAACAACACAACAAACGAATTAGTGAGAAAATGTATTTATCTAGTGAACAAAAAAGAAAAACCAGAACACCTTTGTAGACTTGCGAACAAAGTATTTGTTAATAATGGATACTTTAATATCCAGATTATTGATATATCTATTATTTATTAACTAATAGGGGATCGGACAACTTTTCAGAAAGTGTTTTAAATTAACTACAATGAATATATATAGCCATGAAAAATACTACTTTATTTAAATAACGCTCTTAAAGTACCTAAAACGATGTTTAAATATTATGTTTCAAATATTGCCGCGCAAAAGGTCACCTCAAAACTTGTGATGTCATATGTAGGAAGAAAACGACAAACTCTTTGAAATAAAACTTGCAAAGAGAATTTAATACGTTTTGTGAAGTTTGGGGACTATATTGTAGTAATGGAACGAAAAAATTTGCAAAAATACATTTTATGAAAAGCAAAAACGCAAAATAAACACAAGCTTGACTCACGGCATTTGCCTACAAATGACGTCATGCGCTGTGATTGTTTTTTCGTTTGAGATGAAGAACAGATTAAAAATTTCAGAATTATTTATTGATTTAAAAATGTAAATCATTATTATTTCACAAAAATATTGATTGACTGATCTTTCTGGTTCGACGAATATTCGTTCTAACTATATTTTAGATTTTTTTCTCGATTACTGTCCGGTCCCCTATTATGTGTCATCTAAAGATTTTAATCATCAAGCCAAATGAAGAAGGGATTTAAAATCTAGTTTTAACTAAAACTTGTAGGAGGTTACATAATATTGGCGAAATACTCTGCCTTTATCCTACTAATTGCCGTCTTCTCTGTTTCCTGATAACTACAATCTGGGTATCTTCAAGGCCAGAGTGAATAGGTATCTTCTAGATCTACGTGCTCCATCTTCGGCCACATTGTCGCTTAACATCAGGCGAGATGGTGGTCAAACGTAGGCCTATATTATGCAAAAAAAAAAACTAATTCCTACTGCTACTACTAATATAATAAATACGAAAATATGTGTTGATGGATAGATGTTTGTACTCAATAACGCAAAAACTACTGAAAAGATTTTGATGATACTTGAGGTCCTGAAAAAGGAATAGCTACTATTCAGTAAACAAGCGGATGAATCCGCTGGAAGCACCTAGTTTGAAATATTCAATGCCACATTACATTAGTGTATAGTGTTATTCTCAGACATAACAACATTCAAGGCGATACAAAACATAGGTAATAGGTACATACGGCAATGAAATATGTCAAAACTGTTTTTAAACGTTGGCACGAGCAGGGCGATCACGTAAGTCTGTTGCGAACACACCGCATGTTGCGGACTAAGATGCAATAGAAATTTATTTCAATCGATATAATGCGATCACGTAAGTTTTTGTCTCGATTTCAATGTGCTCCTATCGATTACCCGACAAATTTACAAAGCGAGATTGTGCTATGAATCGTTATGTATACGCTATACGCCCAATCTATTTAATTTTACTGTGTAATACGGCTCTTGTCTATGGTTTATATATCGATATAAACTTTGTTTGTCAAAACTTATTTTTATTTCAATTGAACTTTCGTTGACGTTTGATTGCAACAAAGGGGTTGTGATCGCAAAACCATCATCGAAACTGGTTTCTTATTGAAATTGATTGAAATAAAAGATACATGATCGCCCTGGAGAAAATGAAACGGAATGAAACCAATAAACGATTCAACTCTAGTTTTGCATCATCTTTCAGGTCAACAGTGGACTTCTATAGGGATACAATTTAATAAAAGTGCAAAACACGCTACAATGGTCATGAGAAAACAGCACAAGTCAAAACACCAAACTATAAAAATTGTCCGTAGCATGATAAAGCCCGCAGGCGCTGTGCTCCACTTACAATCTCATTTCGTACTACACTGTTGTGACTTTATTTCCCAATCCGTTTTTGACAGTTTTTCCCGAGCCGTTATAACTTGTAAAACCCTAGAAATAAACAATTTTATTTACCTCTAACTTAAAGCGCTGAATCCACGGGAGCTAAGCTAAGTTAGCTCAGTTCATAAAGCTACGAGTTTATAGTACATTTACGTCCACCGCGAGCGTGTGTATTAAGAAATACTGAGAAGTGTTTTAAGTAAATTTAATTAAAATGAAATTCGAAATTTGCGACTTCTGATATTGAATGCATTAGCACATGCTAGGCGAAAATTATAAGATTTTAAATAATCAGAAAGAAGAAAAATGATATTGCTCGGGCAGGGATCGAACCTGCGTCTGCGGCATATCCGTCCCGACGCCTTATATAACCACTGGGCCACCGAGAGAGCAGCTCGAGCAACCAAATTTCCTCTATCCTTCTTATTTCGTCTTACGGGGACGATTCTACGTCATCTGTCGTCAATGTTTACATTGATCAATATCAATATAGCAATATAATTTTTCTTCTTCATAATTATTTAAAAACTTTTGCGACCTATTTTTTGTAAACCAAGGTTAAAAATTGTTAAGTAATGTTACCATAGCTTGTTACGCTAAGGTAACTTTGATACCTTCACTCTGTGCGTTTAGCGATGTCGCTCGCACAAAATAGTGTTGTTTCACAACTACGCGTTACTTATAGAAACTCAAATATAGCTTAGCTGAACTGATAGCTTAGCTCGCGGTGGACGTCGCACTCAAAGACTAACTGTTTTACTATATTAGTAGTAATTTTTATTAGTATTGACAACAGGTGGCGTTCCAGTCCCTCTGCTATATAATATAATATGTATATATTTTAAGAATAACCCACTCCCGAATGCGCAGTAAATAAAATGCAAGCTTCGCATGTCCCAAAGTAAAACACATGAAGTGGGGGTCGTTCCAAAACATTCGCGAAATAGTCAGAGCCGGTCAGAAATCTCGTATTTATCAGAATATACGACAACTTTTTCTGAACGGCTATAGCCGATTCCGCGTTGTATAACTGAAGGCGAATATACACGGTGAAATTGAATTCGATATTTTTGCGAAAAGTATGTACTCAGTCCATGCTATAGAATATTTATACACCATTCAATAAATATAAAAAAAATATTTTACAACATAAAACTAGTAGTTATAATAAACAACATTATTCCAATTCGTGACATATGCCCTGCGACATGATAAATACCTTCTGTCCAAAATCCGACTAGTGCAACCGCGTTACAGAATAATTAATAGTACAAGTAACCGCGCTGAGTAACAATAACTATCAACCAATAAAATACGAGAACTACGCGCGTTGGAACCGCCCCTTTCTTTTATGCACCTCTGATGCGCCCGCGCGCGCTACCCCGCTCGCCTCATGTCTCATGCGAAAAAATAATTAGTAGGTCAGTCGGCCAAACTCTGTCAAGGGATTTACAGTACTCGCTTGTCTTTCCCGTTTCCGCGCGTGAACGCAAAAATGACGTCGCGTCGTCATTATAATTTTTCAAACGTCGAGTGGTTGGATATGGTGCGCTTTTACGCGACTTGTGACGAAATCGGAATGCATCCATTCCATTTTCGTCGAACGCAAGCGCTACATGAGACTGATCCGCAATCTCGCATTGCCTTTTGCCAGTGGCTCAATGATAATCAAAACGTAAACATTTTGTGGACTGACGAGTCAACGTTTACGCGAGTGCTTTTAATAAAGTGAAAAGAAACACAGACACCCTTCGTTCTCTTAAAGAGAATTTGCAAAAACGTGCGAGACTTTGTATTGAAGTGAACGGACAACATTTTGAACAGTTGCTTCAATACAGATAGTAGGTAGTTAAAATAATAGGTAAGTGTATGATTTAAATCACTGTAAATAGTACTGATTCCATTTTTTTAAATACGCCTGAACTACTTACTTGCCGTGCCTCTACTTTTTTATTGTTTCAAATCAATGTAGGTACCTACTTATCTACCTACTCTGAGCACAGTACCTATTTTTAGTTCTTTGTATTTGTTACTGGCCCATTTGTAAGTAATTCTGACGGTCCTAAGCCCGATAAAAAGTATGAAGGGAAAATTGGAGTCATTGTTTAATTTCTTACCTACTAATAAAGATAAAAGATAGCCGCGCGGTGCCGTCAGTCGGCTACCCCCGCTTGGACCTTGAAGCGGAGCGGGCGTTTGTTTTGTAGGTATCAGCTGACCGCGTCGCATTAGGTAGGTACCTACGCTCAGACGGCGCGCGGCGCGTCTGTCGTCCCCGCGTAACGTGTTTAGTGAAATCGACATTTCAGATAATTGTCAGTTATTTTACGTTTATTTTTTTTCAATTTTTTTTATTTAATTTGTCGCTACGTATTTATTCTAAAGCCTGGACTGAGTACATACTTTTCGCAAAAATATCGAATTCAATTTCACCGTGTATAACTACTATTACAAAGTCTCCCAACTGCACATACATTATCATCTAAAAAGCTTATCCGATGTGTTGAAAAACCTGCTCGCTCCTCGCTTTATCTTAGAGATTATAAATACATAAATATGTACACACTTTATGTAACAGCAAAATAAGAAATAATATTCCAACCGCATACTCCCCGTCAGTTAACACAATAAAGCCTATTAATACAGTATGACCAAGTTGAGAAGTTACACAAAATACAGTACGACCAAGTTGATACGTTACCTCGTCGTGCTTTTCGTCCGTGTTGGCGCGTTCGTCGTCGTCATCGCTGTCTTCGTCTGCGGACGACTCGCCGCCGGAGCCTTGGGCGCCATCCGGTTTTACTGTAACGTCAGCATAGGAAATATTAGTGACCCAAAGACATCAGAAACACCTAATGGAGTAATAACATGCGTCTATACATTTTATGTGTTATGCAAATGTGATGCTATTCGACACTGAACTACCAAAATACTGTCTGTCTCTTTTACAAGTTAGTGAAAAGTATATATTCACTACTTCACACACAAGCATACAGTCATGGTGACGGAACCGATTTCCGATTCAGCTTTCGGCTCGTAGTATCCTTGTTTTTATTCAAATAAATAATTTGTGAATATTTGATGTTTATATGTATCGTGGTCAACAATGAGAAGGTGTGTAAGATTTCATCAATTGATATTGCAAGTACTAGAAAGTGGCCGGATACTACTCCATTTTGTGTTATTTTTTATGATTATTTTTTTTTATTTAAATGAAAAGGTTCACTCGAGTGAAGTCGGATGCTACTTTGAGAAGCCGAGCGAGTCAGAATGTCGTATTTAGCGCACCCAAACACTTTGTAAGAGTTTCGTAAGAGCGCGCGCGCTCGCGTTTGAGCTCTTCGAAGCACTGCAGGCACACGCGCAGCGGCTTGTCGCTCTGCCCGCGCAGGATGTAGCGCTCGGACGAGCGCGTGAGTACGTGTAACAGTGTAGTGTGACAGTTACCTGGCGTGGCGGGCGGCGGGTGGTTGGGGCGCGCGCGCTCGCGGTTGAGCTCGTCAAAGCACTGCAGGCACACGCGGAGCGGCTTGTCGCTCTGCCCGCGTAGGATGTAGCGCTTGGACGAGCACGGCCCGCACACCACCGACCCGCACTTGCGGCAGTGGTGCTGGAATTACGTAACACAATCACACGTTGTACATTTATCTTACATACCCTTATTTACCATAGAGTTTACACAGTCTCACACTTTCCATACAGTCTCACATCTATGTGACATAGTCACACCCTTATCTTTCACACAAGGTCACATTTACCTTACCCACACAGTCTCACACTAACTTTTCATACAGACTCACATCTATCTGACACAGTTACAACATTACCTTACACACAAGGTAACATTTACCTTACACACACACAGTCTCACACTTACCTTGCGTACAATCTCATGTCTACCTGACAGTCACTTTGTTAACTTTCACACAATCTCATATTTATCTTACACACACAGTCTCATACTTACCTGGCGTACAGTCTCACGTCTACCTGACAGTCACATTGTTAACTTTCACACAATCTCATATTTATCTTACACACACAGTCTCATACTTACCTGGCGTACAGTCTCACGTCTACCTGACAGTCACATTGTTAACTTTCACACAATCTCATATTTATCTTACACACACAGTTTCAAACTTATCTTGCATAGTCTCCGATATACAGGGTGGATATTTGAGATGGGATTGTATGGCCAAATTCGTAACTATGAGAATTAGAGCAAAGTGGTGTAAGGAGTTATGAGCTTCATTTACGCTAAAAAACTAAAATTGGATATTTACTTAATTTTTAATATCTGATACTTGAGCGGGAAATCTATAGCCCAATAATTTCTGTCTGAGAACTTACCCTCCTGTTGAGCACGGTGAACTGTGTCTTCTTGCAGTGCATACATATCGACGCTTCGTTGTCCGGAACCCAGACCGCCGCGTGTTCCGACGGGGGTTGTTTGCCACCTGCCAATTGTATATTTTGCATTAAAGAAAGAAATTTGTAATATTGCTAACTAATACCAGCTCGTCGACCGATTCGGTTTGATATCTTACGATCCAAAATATTGTACACAAAACAAATTCTGTAAATTTAACATGTAATCGATACCGATATTGTTACCGAAACCGTATCGAAATCTCGGAATAGCTCGAAAAGGGACCTACAATACGAGCGACACTGCCGAACAAGAACAATGCGAGCTAAATTGCGCCCTATCGCTGAGTGCGAGAGTAGTTATTTATATTTGGGGGTCTTGGTGGAAACGTGCGAGTTAGGTTTTTTTTATGTAACTGAATGACGAGACGAGCTGTTCGTTTACCTAATGCTGTGTGAGGTTGTTTTATTGCGAGAGTAGCTTTTTATTGGGGCGTCTTAAACAGAGTAAACCTTCTGTACGTAGTACTATACCTATTCTGTGGTAATACAGATTGTCAGAACTGAGTATGAGAATTTTAACACATTTTTCACATTATTTGCCACATTAGGTATGTAATTGCTACCTAAAGCCTCTTCTTTTCGTGTTAAGGTTACTTTGGTCTTGATCTTGATCATTTAGCTGTGAGAAGGACTTGAGCAGAAATGTAAATTAGTAACCAGATTTAGATCCTATATATTTTTCATGCATTTCATATTCATGTATTAACTTTCAGTCAAGTATTATATAATTTTCATTTCCTTCAATTTTTTCTATGTAAATAATAATATCAATGACAACCAATCGTCCACAACTTCGTTCGCGTCGACATAAATATAGCCTATGTTACTCAGAGATAGTGTAGCTTTCATTTAGTGAAAGATTTTTTTAAATCGGATTTGTAGTTCCAGAGATTACTTCCGACAAACATACTTAAAATTTTACCTCTTTATAATATCAGTATAAATATAGATATTTTAATTTGACCTATACCAGGCCTAGCGCACTCCGCACTGTAGGTACGAAGCTACAAGTACATAGCCGGACACCGACAGCGGGTCGCGCGTCGTTACACGTGCCGCGTCAGAAGAGATAAGAGCTATGCGATAGAAAGAGAGGCGCTCTGTAGGTTAATATGACTGATAGGTATGCAGCGCTACGCGAGCTGAATTGAATTTTATTGCGTCATAGCAAGAGTCGCTATTTGTTTAAATTTCTTTGCAGAGTGATGCTTCTGTCCCTTAGTATTCTGTGCCTAAACTTACTCTTTCTTAGCAAATCTTCTATACATTTCTCTATATGCGCCATCCATTCTTCCTTCTCGGTCGCTGTAGCTGCGTACACTGCGAACGATTTTGACGCGGTGCGTATAAGCCACCCGTTGCGATACTCTAAAACATAAACAAGATTGTATATTAAGAGGCATAGCCCTAAATCAGGTGGTTTAATAAAACCTGTAAAGTTTTTGAAAAGATGTGATGCATACAGTTAGTTCTTTCCCACATACTGTAATTTTTTATGAAACTGCATAATGAGCCTATCAAGTCGTTCACCTGTTGGTAAGCGCCACGCCTGCCTATAACAATTTTTTAAGTGCCGCCCAGAACCTTTAATACCATTAAAAGTACTGTACTGTGTAAGTAATATTCTAATGAAAAAAGCATACAATTAGTAATTACATAGAAGACAAAGATGCATGGAACATTCCGCTCATGCCAAGTATCCAACTGGCACATAAGGAACATAATATTGTCAAAAACAAACAAAGTAACAAAAGTTCTAAAAAATGCCCCCCAGTTTCTTGCCGTATCTTCTGAGTAGTGGTTCTTTTTCCGATACGGTGGTAGAGTCATTGTAATAATCGACGTTCATAAGTGTGTCTGTGATGCCAAAATCGAATAAAGAACTTTTGAACTTTGAACTTTGATTTAGTTTTTACAAAAAGTCTGGCTGTAACCACAAATCACAAACAATTATTGACCTATTGAGTCACTAAAAGAATCTGAAATCTAAGTCAGTACGCATAAATGATAATATTTGTGATTCATACTGGACATTCACATCGGTGAATCATGTGGTTAAATCTATGCATATACATAAATTATGTAAATAAAATTGAGCAAATTGGTAAAAGCCAAACAAGCAGCCTATGTTTCTGAAACTAGGTATTGCGAATATACTAATAAAATTATTATAAGTTTGTTAATAAAGAACATAAATAGTATATTAATTTATGGGGCTATTTAGTATAATCGTTAACAGCTTTTTATTTTTATAGCCCACTATAGTGGGGTTTGTGAACTTTCATGACTAATTATTTCAGCTTTTTGGTTTCATAAGAGTTATGGAGTAAAATGTACACAATTTTTTTTACGCTTAATTGATCTATGTTTGGCCACTATCTCGCCTGATGTGAAGCGATGATGTGGCCTAAGATGGAGCACATAGATCTTAGAGAGAGACGGCAGTTGAGCAGCTGCTCAGACCCGTCTCCCCGATGGTTCACCGAACATCATCCCGAAACACGACTAGGTCGCTTGACGGCCTGGCTTTGTTCGGTGGGTGGTATTACAACCACGGCCAGAGCCTACCACTCCAAAGCGCGTAAGCGGGCCCAACATTACTCATTAACATGTGAAAAGACTACACTCCTTGTGTAATAATGTGTACCTAGTACATGTATGTTTATGTAGGCATTCAGTATGTTGCTGTTGTTTTGTATCTTTTATTTGAGTTTTTTTTATTGACACTGCTTATGTTTATATTATTATTGTAGACCTTACATCCTCGTCTTTAACATATTGATAATTCCTCTCCATCCAAAGGTTGCCTGGAAGAGATCGCTTTTAGCGATAAGGCCGCCCATTGTAACAATTACTTTGTTTTTTATGTAATGTCTGTAATTTAATGTTTGCAATAAAACGTTCATGTATTTATCTATCTATCTATCTATCTATCTATCTATCTATCTATCTATCTATCTATCTATCTCCTTATAATTTATATCTTTCAAAATATCAACCTGAATTGGACATTAACACTGTTTAATTCACAAATTATGAAGTTTGCTTACACTCTACACTCTATTTTTCTCTCTATTGTAACTTTACCAACCTCTGTTTAGTGGAGTCTTTGTGGGGTTTCTCATCTAGGTACTATTGCTAATAGTAGTAATCATATCTGTTAGTTTAAAAATGATAATGAGAGCTACAACATTTAAAACATTACCCTCTGTTCTCCTATAACATTGATAAGCACAACATTACTATCTATGATACAATGACAATACACACAATAACACTTGTATTGAAATGGTGTTTCACAGCTGTATAAATTGAATTGATACTCACTTTCGTACCACATCAAACTAGCTTGAGAAATGCAGGCTGTCAATCAAAGCAAAGAAAGTGTTAGAGAGATCACCAAATCATATTATGAAGAAAATCACTACACTAATTCTACATGGTACAACAACAATAGATTGTTTGAATATGTATCATGGTTTCCACATCAATGTCAAACAACTCAGTTGCGTATTGATTTAAAAACATGGTTACTTACGCCCTTCATCTTTCAGTGATTCCAATTTGACTTCTTCAAGTGGAATGACGTGTTGTTTGTTATATTTCTTCTTGTTTATAACAATGTTGCCGTAAACAAGTATGTCGTTGAACAAGAAGAATTGGCGAGCTTTCGGCTTTTTGCGGCACATCTTTGTTAGGACACCCTCACCTACAAGGACCCTGCCTTGTTCCGCCAAAGGCTGAAAATAATTATTTGTACAATTAATAAAATGAATAAATAAGGCCCAACAATCACGAACATAGATTTTGGGCCCTAACTAGGATTCCCTGTATCTAGGGAACCAGGTAATATGAGAACCATGATTCCACAACACCCAGATATGAAACATATGGTTGCGCTTAGTATAAATAGAATTTATATGGGACTTGGTAATTGGTTTTTATTTTTTGCCCACATTCTCATGGGTCATGGTATGGCTGAATAAAATTAATAGAGATAGAGATGACAGTAAAAACATGAAAAGCAAGGATAGAAATGATTCTAAATTAAATTTTAAGATTATTTTTCTTGAAAACAAAGGAAAAGGTATCCTTTTTTTGTTTTCTTAGGAGCTGCTAATTAGCATTATCTACCAGCCTTCTAGGTTTTGAATTAAAATATGATATGGGAGTGCAGTTATGTTTTCTTTCTTATTAATGTCCTCTCATTGATCACAGTATTTAGATTATTTCCTATTTTGAGCACCTACAACAAGGTGTATGTTGATATTGTAACCTATACCTATTATGTACAGTAGAATTCACTTATAATGACTTTGCTTATGACGACTAACCGTTTTTCGGGACGATAATGGTCACTCAGGTTTCACAGTTACGTACTGAGAAAATATAACCGTCTAGTGCGACTCCGGTTTAAGCGACCATTTTTCATGATAGGTATTACGTCCAGTTAAAACAACATGCAATGTTTTGTTTACACAACCTATACCAATACCTCGCCCCAACTTTACCCCTCCTGCACACTTATTGGCGTCTATTGGTGTGTCTAAATCACAGTTAGTGTTTGTCACATGTTATGACAAGTTTTTAAAGCTCGACAAAATGGGTTCTCTGATGCGAAAGTGTTGTATGATTGAAGAAAAAAGTGCAATATTACACCGATTAGAAGCTGGTGAATCAAATGCAACCCTACATACGGTATTCCCACCGACGTCTCAAAGGTTAAGAAATAATCCTGCCGTTTTGAACGTCATCCGGTTAGTACGACATAGTATTGCCGGTCCCTTGAATATATCCAGATTCTACTGTATTTGTCTATGACAGTCGGTATATATAGGCATACACTTATACGCTAGGTTTATATCATAAGCAAGGTTTTTACACGTATAAGGTAATAATAAAATAAATTTATTTGTCTAAAGTGAACCTTACTTATCTAATAACATGTTGATACTGCTGTTAATAACATGATCCTTGAATATTTCACAGATATAATCAAATACATAAATAAGTTAAATCACAATCTATAAAAATAATGTGTATTGTATGCCTCGCCAGCACATGAACTCATTCTACCTAGCCGGAAGGCGTCTAATACCACAATTTCCGAGATAATTCACTAATATGAAATCCAAAATTTAAGTGATAAGTAAACACTACAATTATAACACAAATATTAAAAGCGCCTGCTGATAACAGCCTGATATCTTGCATTCAGGCAATCCCGCCCGTCGTATAGAAAACATTATCTGTCCGAGTGTGCAGGCTGATAAATTGACACGGTTCGAAAAACTTGTAAACTTAGCATGAGAAGCCTTACAAAACTTCGCTCACCTGCCCCGAACTGCCGAAGCAGTTCTCCACCATAGCAATCCGCCTTGCATTGGCTTCACTATTCACTGGAAAGGTGGAATTAATTACATAAATTGCAGTATCAAATCAAAGTTTGACGTCAATGGAAAGTAAGCGACCAAGCAAACAATGACAGCGATCACCCACGTAACTGTATTTTAGAATCTTATGATAATAAACTTTAATCACATCCATTATAAAGAGTATTTTACTGAATATAACAAATAATATCCTACCTAAACGGTCCACCATTATCAAATTTAATTTTTAATAAATACAAAATGCGACACGAACAAGAAAAATGTGTCATTCACTGAGAAAAGTTGCCTACTTCTCCTAGATATTTCTACCAAATTATATCGAAAAATTAAATTCTTTGACGTACATTACATGCTTCAGCATTGTTTTTAGATAATCTACATATACCAAGTTAGACAATCCCATGATATAACTAGCACTGCTGGTTTAATCTTGACTTTGCATTACTCATTTTGTAAGCACAAGTTAATTTAACAGTTAACATTATGAAGATTTTATTATTTTCTCATATTGTAGTAGGTTTCTATTATAGTTATCAACATTACTAAATTACGTTCCATTTTACGTACATAGAAAAGGAAAGTTAATAAAAATAAATACATATACATATCTGAAGATCCTGAAGAAATAATGTAATATTAATTAGTGTAAATCAAAGATAAATACTTTGTCTTTGGTGTAAATAGTCACGTTGAAATTTTTTAAAGTAGTATACCATTTTTAATTTTAAATAGGTAATATATGTCGCCATCCATAATTCCATAGACAAGAGCAGATCATGTGAGTGTCCATTTTTGACACCAGCTGACAGCTAGTGGACGAATATCGATAGATTTTATTTTTGCTTCTCGTAATTGTGATAAAATACGAGCAAAATGGCCTTTAAATTTTGTGGACCCAAGCTGTCCCTATGCGGGCTTGTATTGAGCGTTTGGGGAATCATCCAGTTGGTGAGTCTGATCCCTGTGACTGTTCTTGAGGACATCGGTGCTGGAGTACTTACCATCTCTTAAATTTCAGACCTTGATGGGCGTCTTCTACTATATCAGAGCCGTAGCTTTGTTGGAAGATCTCCCACTTGAAGAAAACGGTGCCCACTCTATTGATGGGTTCATTGCAGAAGTCGAAGCTGGTTATACTCAAGTGAGTCATTTTACTTGTTTTGGGTTGTTCAGCTCCTGATATCTTGTATCCATCTATAACTATCATATATATCCAACTATATATCATAACATTAACATTTAATTATATATAGACAAGAGACACACCCAGGCTCTGTAAAGGGTGCAAACATAAAGTGACCTTCCTCAAGTAATTCCCTAAATGATGAAAATCGCATCACAATCCATCAAATACTTTAGAAATATAAAGCAAATAAATAGATGCAGAAATTTTGTTTTATATCACATATATTTAGAAATTCAACTAAAGTGACTCCTACTAAAGTGTTACAAGTTTTTTCTTAGTAAAGTCTATAATACTGAAATATTTGTTGTAGTTAGAAAGTAACATTAATTTTGCTTACATTACATGCATTATAGAATATTTACAAAAATGAAAATCAACTTCTTTAGTGTGAAAATAAAAATCGTAATTATTACTTTTCAGAATGCTTACAACTGCTGGATCGCTGCACTGCTATACGTCATCACACTCGTAGTCTCTGGCCATCAGTTCTGGATGAACAACCGTTCCTCAGTTAGTATGTAAAATGGGAATAATGCTGTAATAATGTATTTTCAGTACATTTTGTTACTGTTAATTCCATTCCATTTTTAAGTTATTTGAACGTCAGACTGGAGAAGTTCTAAAAACGTGAGTTTACTATAATAAAACAGTACATCTCGATGTTTAAATGATAAGGAATTTGGTGTCCTATAATGACTCAAAAAGACTTTTTTGCCATCTGTTATATGTCGTTTGGAACTTGAATATTAATTTATTATTTACAACTTTGTTATTATCTTTTACCAATCTCCTCAACAATATGTATAATAGTATATATGTAAGCAAAGAGTTATAATAAAAAAAAAAGTTTTCTGTGAATAGCATGTGATCATATTGAGTTGGGCTGCATAAAAATGTGCATAAGTATTAATTCTATGGATGATTGCTAATAATTGTACATAAAATACTTTTATCGTAGATGTTGTAGAAGAAACTGCTGAACCTATTTGAACCTTTCTGCTTTCAAACACAGACCGTTGACAATCACTTAGCATAACTATAGTGCAAAGAGAGCGAGACCGAACTGCAGAAACAATCAAACTGGCTTGAGTGTTTCTTCTATAATAGTACATTGTAAAATGCTTAGGTTTTCTTGAAGTAAATGTATTAATGTTAAACCAATATGTTGTTTCTTTGATAATGAAATAGTAGATTGTATCATAAGGGAGCAAAATAATATTTTTACGGCGAGGGCGCTTTTTTGAATCCAGAGCGAAGTGAGGGATTCTAGAGTAGAATCCCGAGCGTAGCGAGGGATTCTTTAGTAGAATCCTGAACGTAGCGAGGGATTCAAAGTACGTCGCCCGAGCCAAAAATATATTTTGCGCCCGAGTGATACACTCTACTTTTCATCACCCACTATGAGAAAATAAAAGCGCCTCATATTTTATTGTAATATTATTATTTAATAAAACATAGAGTAACAACTAAATTGAAATTAAATAGTATCCTTTATTAAATTTTTTCATTACTGCAGTAATGATGTTTATTTTTTTCATTCATCCGGCGGCGTGACTATGGGCCGTCGTACCAGCCAGTCTTTATTCAAACAATATTTGCGTCCGATTTCTTTGGTGCTGAACACTAAGATGTTCCAAATTCAAAAAGTGCGCGGCAAAGATAATTTCGGCGCACTTATAAAGAGGATTAAAAACTCATTACTGCCCGCTAAAAGTTTCTTATAGAAAACACCACCTTTGGGTGCACATAAAGGCGAACCAAGTCGTCCTTTTCGAATAGATGGGATGAAAAAGACATTTGAATGAATTCTCAAAATGTACTTACTGAATTTTATAAAATTAACAACTTTGGAGCAACATAGACAATGAGGTGATTTAATAGAGACTTACAAGATTTTAAACAATTATTATAACATACCACACAACCTATACAAACTCAATAACAATAAGACACTGAGAGGGCACTTGCTGAAACTGGTAACATACCCATATTGTTTTTTACTTGTTTATTTGGCAGGAAGTGTTTTCACACATCCTGCGGAACCGTGTAGTGATGCATGGAACAAGCTTCCAGAGACAGTAATAAGCGCTCCTACAGTGAATTCTTTTAAAAATAAACTTGATAAATTTAATGTTGGACAAGTGCACTGAAGTGACATACACGCATCAGCTTTAAGCTGCTAGTGTATTAACAATAATAATAATAACTACTCTGTTTTAAAGAAGCCATAGCGCAACACTGAGCAGCTGATCATAAGCTACTAGCTAGAATTAAAGCCTCAAAATTTTATTAATCTTCAAATCTTGAGTGAACAGATCTCAGGTATCTTGGCATGTATGCTAGATCGTCGACCGTATCGTCGCTTACCATTAGGTGACATAGTGGTAAAAAAAAAACTAGTGTAAGAGGCTCTATTTATTTATTCAATTTTAGGAAGAACCACAGAATACTAAGGGACAGAAGCATCACTCTGCAAAGAAATTTAAACAAATAGCGACCATTGCTTTGACGCAATAAAATCCAATTCAATTTAAATCTACAAGTCATAGTAACCAATAGAGCGCCTCTCTTTCTATCGCATAGTTCTTATCTCTTCTGACGCGGCACGTGTAATGACGCGCGACCCGCCGTCGGTGTCCGGCTATGTACTTGTAGATTCGTACCTACTAATTATTAGGTACTTATGCAGATTAAAAAAAACAAGTTTTGTCATCTTGGCACAGAGATCCCAAGGTCTTCGTTATTGATACACACATTTAATTAGTATTAATATATATATATTTTATACAAATGCGTAACGAGACGAGCAGGTCGTTCATATGATGGTTAGCAACACGGGTGCTCACAAGTCGCATTGCAGCCACAGCCACAGCCACCAGCATTGCACTGCTCTTGTCTCTCTCATCACCCTGTGAATAATAACTCTTCAAGTCTCGTAACGCATAGTAATTTTGCTTGAAAAATTTATTTTAAACCGAAATATTATATTATTCTTAAAACCTTAAGAAAAGTAGTTTCAGAAGTTGAAGGTATCATTATGGTTCTCTATATATATCTATTTACCTATTTGTTTTATGCATTCATTAATGTAGGTATGTACAAGAGATGGCCAATTTGTAGTCAGTTGATTAAGGACCATTGATATAGGTATATGTTATACCTATGTCAAAATGCTAAGGACCCTGTCGGGCACGCAATTTAGAAGAGCGGAAGAAAAAAAGAAAGAAAAAACATTTATTTGACGACCACAATCATAACAAAATAAAGAGACACAGGAAAACATAATTATTATAAAAAGAAAAAATAAATATATAAACAATATGAAGAGATAATTATGCCTAAAATTACGTATGTGGTGCCAAAAGGGGCTTTCACTCAGCACAAATGTCAGGTGTTAGTGTTTTGACACCCGACGCTGGTTTTCAGCTAAACCCCATGGCGTGCGGATACTTGGCTTCAAATTTAAAATAGATAAATGCACTATTATAAATAAATACAAATATACATATATATTATATACTATATATTATATACTATATATATTATATATATCCAATATGCATTTACATACAACGATACATAAATACAAAATCATAATATAAAAGATACTAACATAAACACTGATAACACTTACGGATTTTATCACCAAATCATAATAAGAAAAACACACTAAAGAAGCTTATTAATACTTTTAAATAAATGACTTGTCTGTGTTTACGTTACCATGATGCCTCTGTTCGTCAATCAAGTATGCTTTCAGTTTAATTCGGAATGTGCACAAATGATTCTGTTTCCTAATCGGCGGTGGCAAGTTGTTCCAGCACTTGGACGCCGCATACCTAAAAGCACCTCTGAAGGCCTCTGTATGGTGGCGCATGATGGACAGCTGCTGGGAGCCATGCCTGCTACTACATGACCGGTTTTCGGTGACCCATTTAAGCTTATTATACAGATATGATGGTTCCCTGTACTTAACTACACCGAAAAGAAGACATGCAAGATGAAGTTTGCGACGCGATTTCATCTTCAGAGCGTAGTGATTATTTAAAAATGGCGTCACGTGACTTCTCGGCGGTATTTTACAACAATATCTCGCGCACGCGTTCTGTACACGCTGCACTAGGCGCTTAGTTCGAGCTAGTAGCCTAGGTCCATAGACAGTGTCAGCGTAATTCAACTTAGACAGAGATTCGACGAGTTGAATGCGAAGTTCCTCACAGAGGTATGGTCTCAATTTGTATAGTTCTTAACCTGTAAAAGCAATTTTGAACGGAATTGGCTAAGTGCTTTTCAAATCTCAACTCCGCATCAACAGTTAAACCCAAGTTCCGCGCTTCATAGACTCGCTCTACCTTCTCACCCATTAACGTTATATCCACAGAATGTGGTAGTGAGGCCAGTTGTCGTTTACTGCCTAATATCATAAACTGAGTTTTGTTCGGATTCAGTAAAAGGCTATTGTCATTGGACCAGCCACATATTCTATTAAGATCTTCAGTTAGGTCTTTGAGAGCCTTTTCAATATCTTTTGGGTAAAAATGACGACAAATGGCGATGATAAAAAATAAAAATGACGATGAATGAAGACTGCTTCTATAAGTATAAAAAGTATATAGCAAAAATGGACATTGTAGGTACTAGTTATTTTTGAAGCTACCTACTTCGGATTAGATAAAATTTAATTCTGTTTATGCCATAAATGTCACATAATACGCAAATCTAACAACCACAACATTTAACCCCACGTTTCTGGAGTATTGCCTGGACACCGATGTGTTCCATCCTTCGCTTTAGAAGTTTTTCAGAGAAAACATTTAAACAATACGATATTTGAATCAAACGGTGGTAAGTATACATATTGCACCGAAAATGTAAAATGTCCTAAAATACTAACTGCTGGAACGGAATAAATTAATAACGCACACTCTTCGAGTAAACAGCCAAACGGAGTCGACACGACAGGCCTACCCCTCTCGCCAATTTTGTCAAACGTCAAGGACAAAAAAATCCACGACGTTATATAAAACTAGTTGACGCGCATCACGCGCCATTCACCAACTGTCGTAGCGGGCGAAAGAGCTCTTAAAAAAATGCCAAGTTGCAGCATATATTAGTGCAAAAAAATATCAAGAACATCAAACTACACCAAGGATAACGTAACTTTTAATCTGTATGTATTTTTGTATCTAATAATGCACTAAAACAGCGAAAATTTGAAAATTATTGTCAGTCACATAAACTCACATAGTGTTGCAACTAATTCGAAAAAGTTATATTTCGGATAAAATTTTTAGCTTATTTTCATGTATCTAGGCGGCCAAAGCTCTGTTTTCCTGCACGTTATAAGAAAGTCAAATGAAACTGAAACTATTAATAAATATTGTTTTACATTACAATTTTATATACCTACATGTTATTATTTTGAATAATTGTTGACTCGAAAACTGCAGACTGGGTTTTAATTTGGTTTTCAGCGTTTAGTATTATAAGTTCCAGCTCTGATTATAGGGTATACAGGTGTGGCAAAAATTTGGGACCTCCAGGGTAGGTACCTTTTCTCTTGCATTGAGAAAGTTTTGTCCTTAGAGTGGAGAAAATATAAACAGCATTTTTGGTATTTTAAAAATTTTGCTGCACTTGTATTCATCAAAACCGGTTGGGTTGGTAGTTGGCGCTCTCATATGGGAGGTCTTGCGGAAATGGTCTTTGAAAAAAGACGACTATATTGTCTGTCGACTACGCAGGCGAAGTCGCGGAAAAAAATTACTGTAATGAGTAACTAATGAGAATGACCTAATCGAAAATAGGCACTTATATTATTTGAACAATAGCAACACAGTCAAAAAACCGGAGTGAAATTAGTGCTGGGACAGAACCAATTTAGATATCGATAAAAACAATATGTTTAAAAATATGTCGATAAAAATACAATAAAATTGTTGTATTACACTTTTATGACGTTTAAAAGTGCATCGTGCCTGTTTAAATAATATTTGACTTTGACTTCTATTACAGTTCAAAATATGTTAATGACATTAAGCTTTGGGCATGCTCAAAACATTCAAAATACCAACCTTTCTAGTTAATTTATGTCCTGATATTTAAGCTTGCACTTCAGTATTATAGTTGATTCACTGATTTTGAAATGACTATATTTTCTATCTTTACTAGCCATTTTTTACCAAAAATATCAGTCAAAAGTTGTTTTTCATAACTGTTTTGCAAAATACAATTTTGACATTTGTTTGTTTACTGTATATGCTTGTGGCGACATCTGCGATAAAGTTTGCCTGTTCTTCTTATAGGGTAGGAATAATGGAAGAAAGTATTGCAAGAACTATTGTGCCTCGCTAGAATGCTTCTCTTAAGAAGCATATACATATACAGCAATAGTTCTCGCAACGCTATTTCACGTTATTGCAAGTTTAATTTTAAATCATCGCCTATAGTAATTACATAGACTATCATTATCGTTAGTAATTACATAAAAGACAAAGATGCATGGAACATTCCGCTTGGCAGACAAGTAGCCAACTGGCACATACAAAAACAAACATAAAATATAGTAGATATATTTTATGTTTGTTTACTTTGTTTAGTCATTGAAATAATTAACGTTCATAAGTGCGTTTGTGATGCCAAAAAATAATAAAGAACTTTTGAACTAACTTTCATAGTTATTATTCTCTTGAGCAACAGAATATGTCATTCAAATGAACAAAAATTCTGTTTTATTTTATTGTTATGTGCCTTCCATGCTTTAGCAGAGTTTATCAATAACACAATATCGATAGTATCAAGCATGAAGTAGTTTACGTGATTGACGTTTAAATATCGTGTACCGATAGAACGTCTCTGTGTGTGAATGTGATTGTGTGCGTAAAATTTAAGCTTGTATTTGCTTCTTTTGTTGTGTGCGTGCATAGCGACGTGATTGAAAAATGCGTTAGTAGTGATCATTTAATTGTGTGCGTTTCCTCGTTCCCCACCGAAAATGACAGACTTTTTGTAATGGGAATGAGTGCGCGTCACCAATCCAGGCTGGATACTTTATCTGAGCGCACACTCTTTCAAAATACGTTCTTTTAAAGTACGTAATTTATTTATTTACTGTATACGCTAGTGGCGACATCTAACATCTAACCAATAAGAACGCTAAATATGCTTTTAAGATTGCATGACATACAATACAATGAAGAATAATTTCATTATTTATGATTAATTTCATTATTAATTACAGCGAGCACTACTATCAGTATTAACTAGGTTTAGGTTGCGAAGCTCATCTTATAAGTCTCCGCTTCACAGGTATTTTCTGCAAACAAAAGAATATATGTTAATAAATGTTCAAATAATTTCTTACAATTGATTGAATTTTATTTATTATGTCAAGTAACCCAGCTTAACATACTGAAATTGAGCTGAATTACATTTTCCAATACTTAAGTCCAAAGATATTTAATGTTAAAAGTTAGTAGAGGGGGAGCCCCGCTCCCTTTCTAGCAATAAGTAATTTGTTATTTTTAACCGACTTCAAAAAGGAGGAGGTTTACAATTCGACGGTATGTTTTTTTTTTTTTTTTGTGTGTTTGTTACGCGATTACTCCGCCAATTATGCATTGATTTCGATGATTCTTTTTTTGATTGGTAGGTAATACTTCAAAGGTGGTCCCATATAAATTTTATCGAAATTCATTCAGTGGTTTTTGAAAAAAATAGCAAAAACAAAAAAATATAAGTTTAATCTTCAAGTCGGTTCTTGTTTTTTTCGTAACCAACTTTCTAAAGGTGGAGGTTTGTATTCGACTGCTTCACCTGCTTCACCCAGGGTTGACTTCCGGTGAGGGAACTCCTCAACGGTGAATAGTACAGACACAACATTTCGTAAATGGATTTAACCATAATAGCCTGTTCTAAATTCCATCATGACATGGCAGATACACCCAGGATTGACTTCCGGCGAGGGAACTCCTCAACAGAGAATAGGACAGACTTGAAATTTTTTTGTACATGCATTTAATTGTGATAGCCCGTTTTAAACTTCGTCATGATGTGGCTTCTAGATCATAAAAGCTTGTCTTTAAAAACTTTTTGAATTAATTTAATTTAAACTGGTTTTTCACTAAAAAGGTTAAAATAAATTATTTTTAAAAAAAAACTAAACCGACTTCAAAACCACAAATGGCACTCAAAAGTAAAAAATAAATTAATATAATTATAATAAGCGATACCCACTCATATATTTGAAGTCGGTGCCAGCCAAGTCTAAAAGGTAGTAGATAAATACTATGTATATAGTAAGTACTACTTGTAGGTAGTATTTATCTACTACCTTTTACCACGGCACAATCAGATGGCTTGCGAGATTGCCAGACCTAACCCTTTAGACTTTTTTTATGGATTAGTATAACATAAATTAATATAATTATAATAAGCGATACCCACTCATATATTTGAAGTCGGTGCCAGCCAAGTCTAAAAGGTAGTAGATAAATACTACTTACCTACAAGTAGTACTTACTATATACATAGTATTTATCTACTACCTATTAGACTTGGCTGGCACCGACTTCAAATATATGAGTGGGTATCGCTTATTATAATTATATTAATTTATTTTTTACTTTTGAGTGCCATTTGTGGTTTTGAAGTCGGTTTAGTTTTTTTTTAAAAATAATTTATTTAGACTTGAAATTTTTTACCAGTGGGCCATTTTTTTTTACTAAGACTACAATATGTAATTACCTGTCGCGTATACTGTCTGACTTGAGAAAATTGTTGGTACTGCATAAGAATGCAGAAGCCTTTTTTGGAAACCTTCTCGATAACACGTTTCGTCGAAATGCAAACTGCATATTCCAGGGTATTGAGTCGGTCCCAATTTGACTTCTGCATGTTTTTTATTCATGCGTTTCGCAATTCTGCTAACACCGGGAACCTAAAACAAGAACAAGAACCTAAGTATTCTAAATATATTTAACATAATTAATTAGCTACAAGTATACATTTAATAAAAAAAACGACTTCAATGTATCTTCGAAGTCCAAGGTCATATACATATCGATGAAATTTATTTGGAACCACTTCATCGCTATACTAATCCACACTAAACACAACGCAAAAAGAAATTTCCAAATCAGTTTATATACTTATGACGGAGTTCCGAGGTAACAAACATATTATAAAAAAAACAATGAAATAGATAACCTCCAAATTTTTTAAGTCGGTTAAAAATGAAAAATATAGACTGCGAAATTAACTATAACATAATTTATTCAAGTGTGCCACTTGAATAAATTATGTTCTATTATCATATCTATATGCATACTATGGCTGTTGAATTTTACCACATCACTAGACGAGTATATGAAATGCCAAACACGTCGATCTGTATGCAAAAATCCGTGTTTATTTAGATATGGGAATTCTTCTGCTCGTCATGTGAAGCTAAAATAGCACCTAGTGTAACTTACATACTTTTCAAACGTACGAGAAGGCTAGCACATACAAATATTCGCATTAGGAGGTGAAATACACAAATCAGACTTACCGATGAAATGTTATAGCCCTTGGTTTATGCTTTAAATCACTGACGTGGCTCTTGCAGCCTACCACAACACACGCCATGGTTCATTTACTTGTTGTTTATTGCTTGATATAATGTTTTTCCCGCAAAATTCCTTGGAAAACACCAAAACCACTGCACACAATAAAATACCAGCTGGTATCGACCAAACATCACCAAACGTCACACCCGTTGGCTGGTGGCCCGCAGGGTTTAAAGATGGTGCCATGCGCATAATGCTTTCTCTTTTTAACACATGCAAACGGCCTTTTGAGAAAATAGAAATGTGTATATGTTTAATTGTTCATCTTTTTGTTTTACGTCTAATTATATAAAACGTCTTTGTTTGGACCAAACCATTGAGGTGTCATTCCTCAATGGACCAAACTGACGACACTGACGACTCGACAGTTCTTTTTTTAATGGTATGAGTCCGTATCTATGGGCCTGACATTACGGTCTATTCCTCTCAAAGAGAAAACTAAGTAGATTCCTATGCTATGTCAATATATCCGGAAAAATAATGAAATAGAAATATATAGTTCTAATTTAATATCTTTAATATGAGTAAGTTGACAGCTCTTGCAATATGCTGCTTGGGCTTGAGCGTTTGGGCTATAATACAGTTGGTAAGTTTAACTTTTCCTTATTTTTAATGACATGTGGTTTGTGTTCCACTTCTGAGCAAAGACGAAGTATAAGTATGTAGGTAAGTTCTCCCTGTTCCCAAACAAGAATTCTGCGTGCATTCCCGTTCGTACCATCGCGTCGTCCCACTGTTGGGACGAACGGGAAAGGCAATCGGCAAATATACGTATTTTTGCGAGGGCTAAGAGGTTCGAACCTAAAATCCCCCCTTATACGTCCAACACAACGTCCTTGTATGTACAACAGAACTCGCGCCGCCGCCCCCGGCTCGCTTTCTTTGTGACTTGAGAATTAATATCATAAATAATCATCACTCGCTTACCAATGTTTCAAAGCGCACTTATTTGTTTCATGGAACTAATGGAACTAACTTACCTATAAGTACTTGCTTTTAATTTCTTTTTTTATTATTTAAAATGTCGGCAAAGAGACAGACGGCCCACCTGATGGTAAGCGGTTACCGTCGCCTATGGACATCTGCAGCGCACCAGAGGCATTGCTGAGGCGTTGCCGACCTTTATGGGCTCTACGAGTAGGTATATCCCTTTTTTAGGACACGGTGTTGTAGCTCTAATAATTTCGCTTTTGCATTTCTATATTGGTTCTATATTCCTATCATATATATATATATATAAATAAAAAATAAAAAAAATATAATATATAATTAAAGTTAAAACTATTCTAATTAATGTTACACTTTAATTTTTAATTTTTATTTATGATAAATCTACGTTTGACCGCCATCTCGCCTGATGTTAAGCGAGGAGGTAGCCGAAGATGGAGCACGTAAATTTAGAAGATACCTATTTACTAGCCTTGAAGATACCCAAATTATAGTTTCATTCCATTTAATTAGAGTTCCATTCCTTAGCAGTACGCACTATGAACGTGGCACTAAAACGCTTTGTTCGAACGTCTACTATATAAGGACATTTGGCCGACTTTCTGCTCTTCCTTTGATGGAAGAGGGAAGGTGGAATTAGGTCGTGCAGTTCCTGGTGCACATTCCCCGAAATATATTCTATAGAAGATATGCTACCTTACGTTGATGCTCATGACTAATATACATCTTCGTCGCGACCACTTTTTCGTCACCAATAAGTAAAAGCTCTTCAGTACGTTCTCCATTATAGAGGCGGTAAAACATACAAAGTGAACCGATATCTCATCGGAGGCTACGCGGCTCTAATTTTTCAGACACCTTGGGATCATCGACAATCCTAAAGGCTCTTCACTTGGCTTTCTTGGCTACTTATTAAGTTTCTCTCCACAGTCGCTCCTAAGCGTTTTCTTCGGTATTCAAGCCGCTACTTTGGTCGAAGACGCGGAGGTTCATAGTCACAAGGGTTACGACGATTTCGTCCAAAAGACTGAAAAAAACTACGCGATCCTGGGTAAACATTTGTTTTTTCTTAGCTCTGTTTTTATCTTCTACGTCTATGCGACTAGGTAGGTATAGTTACTTTTACATCCGACATTTCACGACATATTAACAGGGTGAGGTACAAGGGCACTACGACCAGTTTTGTTGTAGATACGTAGGTGTAACCCTGAAAAGGCTGGCATGTATCATATATATATATATATATATATATGATATGATACATGCCAGCATACATATATATATATATACATAGTCGCCTCGACGCCTATTCCTGCAGTAGCCACTGTGCTAATGGTAAGCTTGCATCATGTGGCCTGCCCACTGGCTTGTGTGTATGGATATCGGACTTCTTGAAGAAAAGATCGATACGAGTGGTCCTTGACGGGTACTCGTCCGATTGGTCCGATTTTTGTCGAATTGGCAATCAATGCCGGGGTACCTCAGGGGTCAGTTCTCTCTGCATCACTATTCCCGCTGCATATCGGCGTTCGGCTTAAAACCAGTATTTTTGGGTATGCAGACGAAAGCACCGTTGTAGACAAGTACATACCGGAGACACGAGCCAGCGGAGCACAGATCTGACAGGGAGGTGATGGTCGAGCGCATGAATTTTGCTTTGCAGGCGGCCTCCTATTGGGGCGATGCCAATCTAGTAAAATTCTATTCCTCAAAGACCCAGGGGTGTCTATTCACCGCAAAACGGAGTCCCTTTAACCTGACTCTAACTTTCCGTGATGTGTGCATACCGGTGGCAAACCACCTTGAGTCGTTGGGTGTCACCCTGACATCCAACTTTAATTTTGGCTCGTATATTGGGTCCAAGGCTACATTAGCTGCAAAGAAGTTGGGAGTCCTGGGGAAGGTCATGTGGTATTTCACGCCGGGACAGCTTCTTAACCTCTGCCAAGCACAAGTCCGGTCATGCGTGGAATACTGTAGTCATCTCTGGGACGGCTCGGCTAAATATCAGCTCGAAGCCTTGAACTTCATAGAAGGGTGGGCAAAAAAAGTAGATAATACGTTGTAAGTAGGTACGTTGGTTGAAGCTAAGCTTCAGAGTCTCGAGCATCGACGTAAAGTTGCCGGCCTGTTGGTATTTTATAAGATTCATCACGGTGAGTGTGCGATGGAATTATACGAGGTAACTCCTCCATCTCTTTCCTACCATCGGACAACAAGACGCACGGAAACTTGTCATCCGTACGTGGTTGACATTCCTCCTGCCCGATCATAGCGTTTTGCTTCGACCTTTATAATGCGAACAGCTAAGGAATGGAACACTTTACGAGCGTCTTTGTTTTCCGATTCTTATAATCTAAGTATCTTCAAGTCTCAAGTGAATCGGTATCTTTTAGGCAAGCATGATCCATCGTCGACCACGTCGTCATTTTCCATCAAGTGAGACTGCGGTTAAATTCTTGCCTATTCGGTAATAAAAATAAACATTATTAAATGAGTCAGGCTTTAATGATTTTTGACGCAATTTTATCATAATATCTAGTTTAATGGTAATAACGGGTTAACCTCTGTGTTGCAGTGATTGGGCAGGTTAGCTTAAATCTCCACACCACATACACCACCGAGGTTGCGGGTTCGATTCCCACGATGGGACAAATGTTTGTACACAGATTAAAAAACGCAAGTATTTATTTTGTCTCTGGGTGTTGTAGGCCATGGTCCTTGTCGTACTTGGTTCTCTAGATAAAGGGAATCCTAGTTAGGGGCCAGGATCTATGTATGTGATCGTTGGGCGTTATTATTACATACATATAATCAGGAGTAGGTAGGTACTGGAGATGAGATTATCTGATGTCTCGGAGTGACGAACGCAACACGCGCGTGCTTCGCAGTACTTTCCATTGTATTATAAAATCTGGGGCACTGCAATTTGTTATGAGCAAGTGAGGCGCTTACCAAAGGCAAACAATAAGCTCGTCTCATTGCTCAGTAGGAAAGTAGGTACTAGGTACTACACAAAATTGTATTAAACGTGCTATGGACAGGTTTACCAGACTGATTACTTTTATACTTGTACTATTAAGTAGTGAATGTGAATATTACTAAATATTAGTATACACAATTAATAATATTTGATTGTTAATTACGAAATTTTCTTTTCGTTTTAGCCAAAAATTGCAGGTACGCCGCATTAGTTTACGTCGTGGTACTCGTACTTTCAGTCCTTTTGTTAGTGTACAAAAATATCGAGGCCAAAGCAAAAGCGCTGTTGGAACAAGACGAGGACTTACTGTGCCAACCTAAGCAGCCGCCGAAGAAGTGCTTCCAAAGAAATAAAAAGCCGAAGCCTGTATCACAATTTGAATATAAATAAGTATTTAGATCAACGTTTAGTCAAATAATAGGGCTCTGGGCCACGTTGACTGGAGAGCATTGTAACCAGCGAAATTTATGGGTTATTGTCGCTTAATATCCGATGTCCCGGGGTCATGAGCGCAGTGCAGTGCTGCGCAGTACTTTTTATGGCAGTTATTAAAGGTTCTGGGTGGTAATGCAATTGTTAAGTGCAGGCATGGCGCTCAGTTCCATAAAAAGGTTAAATAGTAGGGCTCCGGGCCACTTTGACTGGAGTAGAGTTTAGTGTCTAGTATTTAGTAAAATAGGTACTAACTGTTAACTGTGTAACGTTAGTGCCTGCTCAATATTAAGGTACTTATTTTAATTTTATGTTTTAATATGATTGTTTTTCTGTTTTTATTAATTAGTTGCTTCCCGTTGTTTTACCCGTGGTATTTCGGGATAAAAAGATCCTGTCCTTTTTCAGGAGTTATAGTTTCTACATACCTACCAAATTTCATTAAAATCCGTGCAGTAGTTTTTCTGTGATTGAGTAACAAACATCCATCCATCATCACAAACTTGCACATTGATAATATTAGTAGGATAGTAGGAAATAACCTACTGATCCTACTTTTCTACTTAATTAATGTATCTATGTATTGTGACGTACTCCTACCAAATAGTAAGAATATTATTTTTAAGTCAGTACTTACTTACTAATACTTTATTAACACTTAGCTTGTACTATTAAGTATTCTGCTTGTAGCACAGAATACTTACACCCAGTTGCAGAAACGATCTTTAAATTTCAAAGACGATTTTAAACACTAAGCTGTCATTAAATGATTGTCAAATGTAAAATTTTCAAAACTCCATCTTATCAGCGTTGCCAGAAGGGCACAAAACTCATATGTTTTGGGGCACGTTCGTAACTTTGCACCATCGATATTATTGTCGTACTTTTTTCAAACAGACTTGGAACTAAATTTATTAACGGGATATTTACCATATTATTTATTTTGAGAACTCGCGAAGAACTGAGGATGTTGCAGGTAGGGAGTTTTTAAGAGTAGATAGAACGATCTTCCCTTGTCCTCACTATACATGCTCGCAAATTATTATCGTGACTTTACATAGTCGAACCACTGGATTCCAGGATTTGATAATTGAAACCCCCGATATCCCTCCCGGCTAAAATTACTGTACTTTGATATCTCAATTCTCAATAGCTTCTCTAAACATTCTCGGTGGAATTATAGTGGCGTTCTGTCGAGATTAGGTACCTGTGGGTTATGCTACTGATGGAGCCAAACCATTACGTACCTAAGTCAGCGGCGGATAAGCGTCGTACCCGTTTTCTTTTCCTTTTGCTCCTCGTACCTTTTCAGTTAGGCTTTTTGTTCGCAGGATTCACCGCTTATCATCTGGCAAGGCTACATTAAATGAAACTTTACGTAAAGAAGCTTCAATGATGAGCTTTTTGCAACTGGGTGTTAGTGCTTGAAGTGCGACTTTAATAGGTATTAATTATTTTATAGGTTCCATAAATTTGATAAATTATCAGAAAATAGCGTCATCTTAGTGGGACGAACGGACATCAAAAATAAAGGAATTTGTCCCCGTTCGTCCTACTGACAATAACGGTGGGATCAACGGGCATAAATGTTAATATTTATATTAAATTCCTGTTCGTCCCACCAGTGGGACGATGGCGATGGGACCAATGGGAATGCACGGCAGTTTTTAGTTCTTTCCAAATATTTTTTTTTTAAATTATGGTAGGTTTGTTACAACTTTTTTCTTCTATTTTAGATAGCCAGTATTTACCTACATGTATTTAACGTCTCAAATAAGTCTTATTAAGTCGATGTATTATTATTGTAATTCAAATATTAGGTATTTAAATATTATTTATTGCTTACTAACTTAATTAGTAAATGTCAGTGCTAAAATATATATGATAAGGTTTTTTTTATTTAGTTAAAACGGTTATATTCAACCATTATATTATTGATCTTGTTGTTTTATTTTAGTTTTTAGTTGTTGCTGACTGCCTCCTTGGCGGAATAGGTACTTAGTTTCTGATACACTCTCCCGCTAGGTAGACCTACACTTTTTTAGTAACCTGCACCTAGGTAGGTATGCCTAGGTAGTCGTTTTCATTGTTGTGAGAGATATAAAGGTACTTTTGCAACAAATAATCAATAATCATCCCCGTAAGATAATATAAGGATAGAAGAAATTTGGTTGCTCGAGCATTTGGCTTGGTGGTCCAGTGGTCAAGCCGTCGTGACAATATTCCGAAGACGCAGGGTCGATCGCTGCCCGAGCAATATAATTTTTCGTCTTTCTAATTATTTCAAATCTTAACTTTTGCTACAGTCTCGCTTGTGGAGGTGATTCAATTTTGATACAGATTAAAGCGATGAAGTTTGTAGGTACCTAGGTGTTTAGTAATGTTCGCAACATTAGTGACCTTACAATTTATGAACGCAACATTTCTTATCTTTTAATTAATAAACGAAGACTGTTAACCTTTCTCTCCAAACTACCTTTAACCCATTCTATAACATCCTTGGCTTACCTGATGGGTAGTTGGAAAAAGTTGTTGACATCTGGCCGGCACTCGATCCAGTCGAAAGCTCCGTACTTCTCGAAATAATTGCTAAAGTGACGGAATTGCAACATCAGCCGCGATCCTTGCGCATAAAAACGCACCGGCATGCCCGATGATTATAATCAGCGTGAATGCAGGGAAAAGAGATGATATACTTCGCGTCGTAAAAGAACGAGCACGCGGTGGGGGTTGAACTAGTTAGCCTTTCACTTGTTTCCTCCTTTTCCTAACCAGTAGGCCCCTAGTAATCACAAAGAATCAGAGGTTGTTTAGGTGGTAGGTTTCACGTATGCGAGAGGCGGTCTGGGTTGTACTAGTAATGGAAATTATTGCTATTTATCATTAATTTCATTAGCATGTGAAACATTGTTCATTAGCATGATATGTGCTATTGCGGTGCTAATTGCTTATATGAAATCTATTGTTATGAATTCACAATTTCGTACGCAATTTCATTATTAATGTAAAATGAACTAAACTATTGGTCATAGATCCTTTACTTTTGGCCGCAAACGAAAGTGCTCGATGAGTTACATCATAAAAAATTGACTTATAAATCGTGCAGACGGGGCCGTCGATTCGCAATTGCAATAGCATTAGCAGACCGCCGTAGTTCGCATTCGTGCGGAAATGAAGGTGTACGCGTGCAGATCGATGAATTTTAGCATTTATCGAATTTCGCAACTACATTTAATCTGATTATTGCTAATGCTGCGAATGCTAATTAATCAACATTAGTTGGCCGCCGCTTTGCTAGCGGCAACTAATTAACGGTGTCGCTATTTATTTTTAAACAAAATCAAACATTCTATCAAAGTGATGCAATTTTTATTCAATACATTGGATAAAGTATATTTGTTTGGTTACCTATATTTTCACTTCTTCCAATTTTCTGTCAAATGTGACGGTGCCGATGTTTACGCTCTTAATTTCGTCTTTGCTCGCTTCCTTGTTTTCCTGCAAAGCAAAACGTTATTCAAATATAATACCTAACAGGAGTGTATTCTCTTAGACCTAAATGCTAACATATTTGTACGCTAACATAATACTTATATCAGTTACTTCGATATTATATTAGCAATCACGTATTTATTCACCAGGTAGATACTAGCCGATACCCGCGACCCCGTCCGCGTAGAATCCGGTTTATAGTTGATCCCACAGATTTCTGTGGTTGATCCTAACTGAATATTGTCCTGTCATATTCCAAGATCTAAACTACCGTACGTACTTACTATAAGTCGTAACAAACACACACACTTTTGCATTTATAATTTAAAATTACTAGCAAGTAGGATAAGATTAGTAGAATAGGATTTTAGCAGCAATATTATTTTCATCAGCAACTTTTTGCTCAATTTGAAATGGCGTATTAAAGAAATAAATAAATATATTAAATTAAATACGTGGTTACAACTTCACTAACATCGAAGTGCGTGATAAAAATGCACTGCTAATAGTAGCAACTTCTGTAAAAAAGTCATCCATTTTCATCTCATCATACTCACCACTTTGCAGTGAAACAACAAGAGCTTGAATAACATCAAAAAAAGTAGGTCGGGCTAAGCGCATCTTTTCCCAAGCTGCGCAGTGTAGACAAAAGTAATCGCCATTAACCCTCGAAATTAATGCATACTACTTAGTCTGTATGAAGGTCTGACTTGCTCACTCAAATGTCTTTGCTTGCGACGGCTCTGTATGTCGGGTCTCTCTCTTTCCGCCAATATGGTTGAGGGGGTGATGGCTGGTCCGCAAGCCATACTCGTGAACGGGTGCTGCTTGTGGGGACTGGTCTGGTCTGGTCACTCCTAACTGCTACGCTCATACCTATTTATATATTATTTATATTTTTGTGTTACTGATACTTTGACTATGGAACATCTAAGTCGCACTTTTTGTTTGACATTCTGTAAATTTTAATTTATACCTACCTAATTTTTAATTTTAATCAAATAATTATTCATTGTTATATTTGGAGAAATTTTAAAAAAGTTGAAAAATGAGACATCCCCGCAGGGTTTTGTGGTACTATCTTCTCTAGCGGGTATATTTCCGAAGCACTGGTAGAGTCAGTTTTTGCATTTCTTTTCTGCACCCGGACTTCAGTTTGGATATAGGAAAGAAATGGGTAAACATACTTACCTTTTTTCAATGCCATATTACAATTTTTAACATATTTGAAAATTTAATTTGTATTGTGTTTATGACCTTTAAAAGTGCCTATTTAATAAATGATATTTGACTTTGAAGGTCAATTGGTAAAGCCTAAAACTTTGATCGGTTTGGGATATAGTCATAAGTATATAAGTAATCGCTCCGCAATTTTTTTAAATATATATATATATATATATATATATATGTATATTTAATAACAAATATGGTAATGAGTTTAATATTGTATATAAGAAAAGGTAAATAATGTTTTAATTAAGTAAATTATAAATAATATTAAATATAGAAAGCTCTAAGAACAATATTCAGCGGGACTACACTACATATTTTCATTGCGTTTCAGTTTTGAGATGAATTTCCGCAACGTCACGCCTAATTCCATTGCATTCTATCGAGTTAATTGATAGATTGAATTGGTTGAAATAGTGCATGTACTATGCACCAAAGTGTGCATGGTAATGCAACACAGCTAATGTGTATCTAGGTCTAGAGCCCTAGGTTTCGCTTAGTCGGCGTCGCGTCGTCCTATCTCGGCACGTTGTCGGGCCCGAACGATATTTTTAAAATTTTTTTCATTGTACTGGTTTATGAGTCGAGTAAGTTTTCGCCTGATGGTAAGCTACACAGCAACATGCCCATAACAATTGCAGTGCCACCCAGAACGTTTAATACCATAAAAAGTGAACTGCTTAGTACTGCATTGCGCTTATCACCCCGAGACATGAGATATTAAGTCTCATATGCCCAGTAATTTGGCTGGCTACGATGCCCGTCAAACCGGAACACAGTAATGCTTGCACACTACTGTTTGGCGGCAAAATAACTGGCAAAGCTGTGGTACCTACCCAGACGGCCTCCCGCATACGAGATACCTACCACGAGTAAATTATATGATAATACAACGAGTTAATGGATAATGCAACGAGAAAACAGTGTCTAAAAATAGCTCATAATGTACCTTGGTCGGCCTAGTCTCAGCCTATTTAGAACCACAGTACGAAGATTTAAACCTTATAAAATTAGTTCATCGTTGATCAAGACAAATTATTTTAATTTAGTAGGTACCTGATTTGCCTAAAAGATTGATAAATTTGATATTTAGCCCTGCAAAACACAACCAATGGGTAAAACATTAAATAACAAAGTATGTTTCAAATACTCCTTTCAAATTAAGCAATCCAAGATAATTATAATCATATCAGATATGTACGTCGCCGGCGTCACAAACACGATAAAATTAAATACTAATGATAATATATTTATTATTATGATGAACAAAGTATATAAAGTAGATACAATTATTTACAAATATATAGTGATAAAGACTAAACTATGATATTTGATAATATTGATATGCTTTTAATTTTCCTTACATAAATTTCAAATTTATTTCATCAAGTTACCAGGACTCAATACTAATCACAATAACCACAAAATAAAAATAAAAATAAAAATAAAATAATAAAATGTCAACTGATTCATACAATATAGGGAATAATCATGCAAATTAAAGTCAAATACGGAAAATTTTAATAGAATTTAAGAATATAAACAATAAAGCTACCATACCATAAAGTCTGAGATTACATCAAAGTTTTTATTGTAATTTTATTCGTTTTTTTTAATTTTAATTTTTTGTCAACGTAAAATGGTTCGTACTGTGGTTCCAGACAGGCTTAGTCTAGGCCGGCCTACGCGTAATATACGTAGGTATGTGTAGAGCTATATTAGAACAATTTTTAGACTCTATTTCCATCCTTCCGAAAAGACCCTTAGTATTCCTTCGGACCCAAAAACGGGACAAGATAGGACAATGACGATCTAGTATTTTAGGCTTTATTAATTAACCTTAAGACTTAAAAACAAGTTTAATTCCTTAACTTCGTCGCACGATCGAGGCCCACATTGGGCCCAGGAACAACAACAGGCGTCAACACCCATATTAGGCCTGGTCTCCTCAGGCTAATTTAAAACTATAATATAATATCTTTTAAATTACTGCTCTCAGGCTCCGTTCCGGACACATCCCAACCAATAAGTTTGCATTTTTAATGAAAAACGTTGAATCGCCCAACTGTGATGTATGTGGGTCTCTCGAAGATGTTCAACATACATATATTGATGAAATGTGTGCGGAACGCCAGTTAAAGAAATGACTTATTTGGTCAGTTCAAAACTGTAGATGTCGGACAGTGCAATTCAATTTTGGAATCACCTCTGTCTGACCAAGCTCAACAGCTATATTTCCTAGCTGCAAAATGCCTAATTTTAAAGTGATAATTTTAGCTATATATAAGAATCGGGTAATGAGGTAAGGCGGGTAATGAGGTGAGGCTAAGCGACAACACCCTTTATTCAATTAAGGAAAAAAAACTGTTGAATTGTAAGGTTTATTTTTGTTAGAGATTTAATTGTATCTGCATCTGCTTACATTGAATCAGAGAAATAAAGTTTTTATGCATGTATCGGGAATCCCATGCGTTACGCCCGGATCATGAATCTTGTCGGAGTCCTCTCCGATTCATAAGAAGTATCTATAGGATACCTCGATCAAAATAAAAATCAATCAAAATCTCTTTAATCATTTTGGCATCACAGACACACTTATGAACGTCAAATTATCACAATGACTCTACCACCGTATCGGAAAAAGAACCACTACTCAGAAGATACGGCAAGAAATTGAGGGGCATGTTTTTAGAGATTTTGTAACAATTTTTTGGGTTTTTACAATGTTATGTTTCTTATGTATCAGTTGGTTACTTTGCAGAAGTGGAATGTTCCAAGCATCTTTATCTTCTATGTAATCACGAACAGTGTAGTATGCTTTTCTCATTAGAACATTCGTTTTAGTCAGTCTATACCTAGGTACAACAATCCTATCCTTATTTCTAGTGTTTATGTTATGATGGTCACTATTTACTTTGAATTTTTGGAAGTTTTTACGAACGTGCATTATATTTTCATACATATATATATAAAGAAGGTAAAGTTAATATATTAATTTGCTTAAAAAATCCCTTAACGAGTCGCGTGGACCCAACTCGTACCGCATCGCGCGAACCGCACGCTTTTGTAATATAAAAGTAGTATCTATATCCGCAGCAGAACCCCACAGCAAAATGTCATATGACAGTATGCTGTGGTAGATGCCATATGACATTATGCGATGAATTAATTTTAAAAGTTTATTGAGATCACCTTTGTCTTCACTGCGCAGCTTGGGACATGATGTGCTTAGGCCGACCAAGTTTTTTTTAAATATACAACTAGGTACAAAGTGGTTTTGTTCATACTCTAATGGGTGGGTTTCATGCAGTGGCGGTCCGGACAAGCAAAGACCACTTCTTTTGCACCCTTTTCGGTCCTATACAAGTATTATTCATCTTTAACTGAGACTAAACTAACTTTGTTGACGAAGGGCTCGACCAAAACGTTTGTTGGCTTCCATTACAAGACGCCACTTCTCTCGCTCCTGTGCATAGTTATATTCCTGCCAGGCAGCAACAAGTTTATCTTATTATATCTCTGTAGGTTCTAGACTAGCTGAGTCTTCCCGTTACAATTGTAGTATTTTTGGGTGACAAAAAGTGATCTTTATGATGGAAATATGTAGGTACCTACATCTTTCAATTGGAACATTGCCTTGAATTATGAACACAGTAAGGAACTTAAAACGACCTCATCATTAGCAATAATAATTTTAAACGTGGACCAACTTTACCTCACCTTTACAAGCGGGGTTAGATGTCGACCTTGAAGTGTGGGATCTCGGATCTTGAGGGTTTGACGAGCTTGTTGTCAATGTCCAGCTTTACAGACAAAGGACCGGTTGGTCTTTATTATCTTGGTGACAGTATTTTTATATTTTTGTAAACAAGGCATCCCAAAAAGCAACGCCACACTCAGCAAGTATGGGACTAGAAGTTATAAACTTTCAATCAATTATCGCCCTACTGGCGTTATTGCAATAGATGTTTTATTGAGATTTAGATACTGCACATTTTAATGCAACATCTCTTGTGCGAGTAGAAATGCATCTTATGACTTTGTTATCAACCAGAAAATTATAACAACAATTACAGAAGCATTTTGTTGTACAATATTATTGCATTTGGATGTATCTACACATTACAGTTGGTTTTGTAGTGACCTGGTAAATCTTTAGTTTGACTTTTATTTTTGGGACACCCTGTAAAGTATCTACTTAGGTGGGTATCATCTAGCATAATGTTGCCGCGAAGTGAATTAATGCCAAACGGAAGTATGCGAAATATTACTCTGGGTTATGGCGATTCTGCCAATCGTTGAGATGCAAAATGAAATTCTGCGTAAAGACTTTCCGTAAGAAAAGGGGGAACCTAAATAGGTACTTAGGGATGTTACGGAGCTTCGACTCCGATTAATCTGAAACTTTTAAATCGGAGGTTTTAATCGGAGGTCGAAGCATATAGAATAGCTGTGGTGGAGGGAGCGCGGCAGCCGAGGTCAAAGTGTACGAACAGGTTTATACATGTCGCGCGGAGAATCCCCCCCGCGTGCTTTCTGTTGTCGATTAGGTACTTTTTTGTTGTTGTTACGCAATCTTGATGGATGATTTGTTTTAGTTTGTGCGACGAATTCCAATCCCTAAAATCGATTCTCGCTAATATTTGTCGTGTCCACCAGGCTCAGTAGCAAGCGAACAACTTTTTAGTGGTGCTGGCCTAATCTATGCCCCGTTAAGAAATAGATTGGACGGAGAAAAAGCTGCGAAGCTTTTGTTCATTAAATATAATTTGCTACTTATGGAGTCACTTAGTTTGATTTAATTTGCTAACAGTTATTAAAAACATGATTATACTTATGATGTAGGATTATTTTTATTGAAATTAAAGAGGCTGACTGAACAGTTTTTGTTCTCTTTTATTTTATTAGGCCTGCCCTTCCTAATACATCTCTCTTCTGCCACCACCTCCGATTCCGCCTCCGACTCCGCCTCTGATTCCGGTTTCGACTCCGATAAGCCAAATTTAAAACCTTCGACTCCGACTTCGGTTCCGATAAAACCACCTCCGTAACATCCCTAATAGGTACCTTCCAATTTATTGGCACTAAGAATATGAAATCAGTAGTTCTACCTAGAGTCTTGAAGGTACCAATAATCTAGTCTACCTAGTAGTTACTTAGTTTTTCTATTTTATAGGATTTTGATTAGGATGTCATGAATTTCTATTTAATTAGATATTCATGACATCCTCCACAAACACAATATTTTTTCTACATAGTTGCTAAATCTACCTCATCTTTAGAAGTGGTCTCACTGGGAACTTCAATCGGATATCAGGAACGATCAGATCTTGGTAAGAATTCTCAAAATACTTAAGAGATACCAAAGATAAATTACCTCTTCGTCTTTAGGAGGCGGCTGGTTGGGGTTGAGCCAGGGGTCAGCAAGAATCTGCGGGATCTTAACGCGGATCTTGAGCGGTGCTAGGACCTTGGTGATCAGCTTCCGACATTCCGCTGACACTTTAGGCTCACGTGGGAAGGATACTTTGTTTTGGACTTGCTGTAAATTTTACAAAAAGGTATAAAGGTACCTATGTAGGTACCTACATAATCAGTTTTTCGAGAGGATGGAGAATACTTAGTAATAAAAAAACTCTCAGAATAACTGTCGCTGAGACTTGATTCTCCATTAGAACGCCTTCGCAAAGGAAAACAAATTGTAGGTACCTATGTTCTAATACAACCCGTTCGTTGGTTCTATGCACCGAGACGCACCGCGGCGTACTGTGTACACTCTCATGACCTTACCTGTACTATTAATTATTCTGAGCCTGTCTCGGATTGTACAGCCTACACACAGTCTACAGTAATAATATTATTATCAAAGTACCTTCAATAACTGCGTATAATTCGTGTCATCAAAGGGCAGGCGTCCATACACAATTGCATACAGGACCACCCCCATACTCCATATATCCGAGTCCTGTGGTCTATAAGGGACTCCTTTTAGGATCTCGGGAGAAGCGTAAGCGTAACTTCCGCAAAATGTCTCGCTTAGAGCGTAAACGCCGTTTTTTGGTTTCATGTGACCGCGAGCGAAGCCGAAGTCCGACAGTTTTATGTTCAGGCCGTGGTCCATGAGTAGGTTTTCGCATTTTATGTCCCTAGAATTGAAGATGAATGATAATAGACAGAGCGAAGCGAGATCCCTGAGCCTACTGGGAGAAATCCGCGTTTGTATATTGAGTATAAGTTCGGAGCCAACTACTAGTTACTTTTATAACTTTGTTACCAGTTACAAAGCTATAAATCTACTGTTACATATCTATGTACAAATAGTAAGCACCTATGGACAACACCTCGTTCATGACAGTAATCCACAGCTTCAACAAGTTGTCGGAACCACCTGCGCCCGCGCACTTCATCGATATGCTGATCTTTGCGAATTATATCAAGGAGGCTGCCGTTTTCAGCGTACTCCATTACGATGTAAACCCTAGATATAATATAAAATGAGTACCTACCTATAACTCGCGCCAAACTTTATAGCACTTGACCAGCGCATCAAGTGGCCCGCGGAGTATAGGTTTTTTGTATTGATTTATCGCGTGATGCGCCCCGGTCAGCGGCCATAAAGTTTGCCACGAGTTAATTGTATTTATAAATAAAAATTAAATGCGTAAATTAATTGTTGCTAAGCGCATTATTTGAGCACGGCTGAACCGATTTGGCAATTTATTTTTTAAATTTCGTAATAGTCCATACTAGGTTTTATTGGGAAGAAAATATGCCCGTAAACATGGAAACAACGCGCTAAACCGCGGGATGCAGCTAGTACATAATATAAAAAGGTAACAGATAATAGGTAGGTACCTACGGATGTTTTTGAGAGTATATACTAGGTACACTTGATTACATTCGATATAATAATATATTTTGTTCGTAAACTTGCCTGTGAGTCGTTTCAATAGCTTGTAAGAATCGTATAAGGTTTTCATGTTTCAGTCCTTTAACGACTTCTATTTCTCTCGGTAAAAACTTTTTCAAGTAATCTCCGGGCGCTTGAAACTTGCTTATTATTTTTATTGCGACTTGGCAATTGTGTCTATCACTGGTGGCAACCTGAAGTTGAACCATGTTATTAGTTAGAATCAAAATCCTGTTTTGGGACGTCAAGTGAAGTTCTTTGATGAAATGGCACCTTAACAGTGGCGTAGGAGCCAGAACCGATAGTTCTACCGAGGACATAGCCATGGGTTTCAAGTACGGTTAGTTTTCTTTCAGTTTTCGCTTCTACACCACTATGCACAGTCGCCGTAGGCTCAGTCGACATCTCGCCGAGGACATTGTCATTGGCTCTTACATCCGGCCCCGGCATATCACAGAAATATATATAAAAACAGAATTTAGTTCAGGAAAGTAACATCATATGTAATTTGGCCACATATTTATATTTCTATTTATTTTTGTGGTGTTTTATTCATGCTGTCATTTTGTCAAAAAGTGATATTTTTTCACTGACGCATGTATTTGAATTTTCCGGCTGAATCCATAGACCACTTTTAAGTCGCCAGTATCATACATGTGATTTGGTGACGCAACCAACTAGGTACGTAGAACGGAACGCAAAAATGTGAAACAATCTCTGAGTAATGTCAAAGGGCGACCAGACGAACGGCAAGCCGTCATCAATTTATGGTTGAGATCCCTCCTTCTCGCACCAAGTGCTTTGCTTTGACCTTCATAAAGCGAACGGCCAAGGAGTGGAACAGTCTGCCAGCATCTGTGTTTCCTGATAGCTATAATGCGGGTGTCTTTAAGAAAAGAGTGAACAGGTTTCTTCTAGGCGAACGTGCTACATCTTCAACCGCATCGTCACTTAACAACAGGTCACTTAACAACGAATTAATAAAAAACCTATAGGTACTTAGTATTGTTCTTTGACGTGACCTGATTAATCAAATAACTTTCCGATCTATTTACCTTCCCAAAACACAAAAAGCCAATAAGCAAATTGTAATAAACAAACTTTGTTGAAGTTCATAGTGAATACTTTAAAAGTTAAAATTTATTTGTTAGCTAGCTGCGCCTCTTGTATTCACCCGCGCGAGAAAGTTTTTTTTTTATACTTAATAGATCTATGTTTGGCCACTATCTCGCCTGATGTGAAGCGATGATGTGGCCTAAGATGGAGCACATAGATCTAGAGAAAGACGGCAGTTGAGCGGCTGCTCAGACCCGTCTCCCGAAATACGACTACGTCGCTTGACGGCACGGCTTTGTTCGGTGGGTGGTATTAGGTACAACCACGGCCACAGCCTACCACTCCAAAGCACGTAAGCGGGTTTCATCACGATGTTTTCCTTCACCGTTTTAGAGCGAGCGTGCAAAATCTGCACAGTCATTGGTGCAGGGCCGAGTCACGATACGAACCCAGGTGCGTCAGATCGAAAGTCGCACGAGTTCCCACTGAGCCACACTCGCTCTAAACTACTTTCAGTTTGCCCGAATTTCACAATTTCCCGATTTTCCAATATTTTTTTCATAATAACCTAATGCGTTATATTACTAATAGCACAGAATACTAAGGGACAGAAGCATCACTCCGCAAAAAAATTTAAACAAATAGCGACTCTTGCTATGACGCAATAAAATTCAATTCAGCTCGCGTAGCGCTGCATACCTACCAGTCGTAGCTGCATAGCTCTTATCTCTTCTGACGCGGCACGTGTAACGACGCGCGACCCGCCCTCGGTGTCCGGCTATGTACTTGTAGCTTCGTACCTACAGTGCGGAGTGCGCTAGGCCTGCTAATAGTGAAGTATTTAAAAAAATGCCAAATAGGTCCAGCCTTTCTCAAGTGTTGCGCTTACCAACGAACTATGAATAAACGTGATTTTTAACAAACTACGAGTAAGTACCTTTTTTCTTTTTTTCCATCTTTGTTTCCCCTGTCCCTTATTTTTAACTTAGGTACCTACTGGACAAGACTTTACACATTTCGTTCATTGTTTCTGTCGAAATGTCATAGAATCGTTAGACAATATTGTCTTACCTTAATTAGGTTAGTTGTTAACTTCTTAGATTAGTTCCTAAAGAAAAACTAGCGCAATGAAAGCTTAAGCCGCGCCTTTCTGCGAAGAATCCTCCGTCAATAATGGAGTAGAAAGCAAAAAGTTAGTGCTTCGGGCGAGTTATCAATTGTATCTGGAACTTTGAGCGGAGTTTCTTATTCATTTATTGCACGCAGACCGACGGAAATGCTTAATGGTTCTTACTCTATAAAAGCTGAACCTTATGGCCATCAAGAAGACACTGTGGCTTTTTATCCATTATGAAGTGCAATTTTTGCTAAGTTTCCAAGTCGGGATTGTTGTAAATCGTCGTAGTTACTTGCGGAGTAATTCGAATGGAAATCGCCTCTTTGTTTCTTATCAAAAGGCAACCTTTCTTCGCAACAAACAATTTTACTACTCAAGTCTTTTTTTTTCATTGTAACTTTCTTTCAGTTGGAACTTGAATAATTGAAAAGACTGTTTTCGTTAATCAATTAATTACCGTAAATGACACGTGCTTCAATGAATGGAAGTTTAATTAACGTACAACCAGAGCTCGTTGGCAAAGTTTCGTTCAGTAACTGGCTCGACCAGGTGCGTTCAAAACAGAGCACACGGAACAGTTGTGGCATTGTTCCCGTAAACGGCACGTCGCGGGGAGACATGCAGGAGTTAGTTTTACGAGCTCCCGACCCGCTGTGGTCCGCAGTTTGCATACTACATGTACACACAGAGCTAAATGAGCAGGGGACAGACAACGGCGAAATGAGATTTTTAAAAGCTTTGTTTGATGTACCTACAGGCGAAACTGCTGGGAAATAATAAAATTCATTCGTCTGTAGATTGAGTGGAGAGCGAGTGTGGCACGTGCGACTTTCGATCCGACGCACCCGATTGCGAATCTCACTGGCCCCGCACCACTGACTTTCTTAAGTTATGTGCGGATTTAACACTTGCTCTAAAAACGGTGAAGGAAAACATCGTAAGGAAACCGGCATGTCCAAGAATTTATCACAAAAATTCAAAGACATGTGACATCAACCGTACAGCGTTATGGATTTCATTCATAGTCTCTCTACGAGGGAAGGCCTGAGTCCCAGCAGTGGGAATGTAATGGGCTGATGATGATGCTTCGTCTGTAATGTTGTAGGTGTAATAAGGTGGATAACATTTTTATTAAGTACGTGGTAATAGTTACAAAAACTATATTCATAATAGGGGTATCCCATTAGTAGAGGATGTGAGCTTACTGACATAAAAACGGATAGATAGATAAACGCTTTAGAGGACATTACAAAAAATTGTTACAAAGGGCCTTATCGCTAAAAGCGTCTCTTCCATGCAATCTTTGGTTATAGAGGAATTATCAAAATATCAAATTGTTAATGTACGGGGATATAAGGCCTACAATATTGTAAGGAGGAGGTTATCAATTTGATTCTTATTATTTTATTACATTCGGAACTCTATTCCATCCATTCCATTATTAGAATCGCGATAGCAAACAAAATAAAAACGACATAAACTGACACCAACTCTTGTTGTTATATTTTTAATCGAGACTCATCTCTCATTGAAAACACCGCCATGTTTCAATTATAACAGTCCGGGCAGTTCTTGGTTTACTGGACAACTTTTATTACTTGCTTGAGTAGAAAAAGTAATCAAGTCTTCGATGTATCGGTTCTTAGTATCGCACACCTAACTTTGGCCAAACTTACTCCTAACTGTTTGATGTGACACCTACGCGGTCTTATTTTAACTTGTCTGTGAACTTTTAACTTTTTTAAGATATTTATTTGTGCGGTTTATTTTTTACGAACAAGTTTTAACCATTTCGGAAATACATTTATTCATTTATTAATGCTTACATGTAATGTACCAGACAGGTGTTAAAGATGTCTTATAGACTAGATACATGTGCCCTGTGAGGGCGCTGCACAAGTTTCGAGTGGAGTTAGTTTTTTCCTAGTCACTTGATTATTTAATGAATATATTTGTCAATTTTAATTTATTATAGTCATAGATTTATCAGATTGTAACTTAGGTCTTATCTACGTTAAAGTCACATTATAAATTACTTTTAACAATATATAAAACTAAATAATTACAATTTTCATTTAAATTATTAATAATGTCAGGTTTAGTATAGATTTTGTCACATGCAAGATATAATTTTATTAGGAGCACAACAACAAACAACAAATTTAAGAATAATTTAAACAATTCAAGTATTGCATAACTAGTGTTTCATCAACTAATTCAATACTCTCCTGTATAGAAGTAACCATTTCGGAACTTCTATACAGGAGAGTATTGAATTTCCGAAATGAATATGCAAAAGTACATGAAAGCAAACCAATTTTATTAACCCCAACGCAAAAAAGAGAGTGTTATAAGTTTGACTATGTATGTCTGTCTGTGGCACCATAGCTTTTAAACGGCTGAACCGATTTGGATGCGATTTTTTTTATTTGAACGCAGGTTTTCTAGCGGTGGTTCTTAGAAATGTTTTATCGAAATCGGTTTACACGTTTTTTTACTTTTTATAGGATTTTTGTGTCGGGGGGTTTTTTAATTATACTTCATGAACTCTACTGCTAACCGGACTTGGATTTCCCATGGCTCTTCCATGTGGTGCACGATTTTTAACACGTTACGAAAGCGAACAAAATATGAACGTATAAATAAAAAACATGATTTGTGTTGTTCACAGTTGTTCGCTTCAAATCAAAATTATAATAGAACCAAACCGCTACCAACATCAATTTGGTTGCACAACAAAATCAGAGACCAGATTTAACAGATGATGCTGACCGTCATTACAATAAACCTACCGCGATATACCCAAATGTGTTTTGTTGAAAATAATATGGACGCTACAACCGAGGTACCTCGTACATGACACGGACCTTTCTATTAAAATTCTGCAAATAAAGGGACTCGCTTGGCCCCTGTCTGTTTACCTGGCCCGTGTTTAAAAAGGAATGTAATACAATCCCAGTTATTTTCATTATTCAACTCTGCATTAGCGCCTTTAGTTTACGCCGGACCGTTACAGATACTCCGTTGAATATTTAAGTACCTATATTTAGGTGTATTTCTGTTTCCATCGTGATTACATAAAGGAAGCTGGTTGCCTGCATCATTGTAGACAAATATGTTGATATATGTAGTAGTGACGCTGGGGTGAAAATTAAGGGAAGACGCGGATCAAGATCAAATAGGTTTTTCGAGCAAGCGACGTGTAGTCAGCGCGTATGTATATGGCAGACTGGCTTAATTCACGGCGATACTTTGGCACCCCCCGCGCACCTCAAAACCGCCACCGCGCACCTAAAATTATATAATAAATTGCCTCAGCACATTAAAGTCCTACCGTTAGAAAAAATCATGTATGAATTAAGAGCATGGTTACTGGAAAATAGTTTTTTTATGACTACTTTGCTATAAATTAAGATGTAATGTTAATGTCTTTTTTAATATAAATAATGTGTTGCATGAGATAGTTAATTTTAAGTTTAAAATTTTTGCATGCTGCTCAGTCGGCGAAATGTGTACAGGTTCTTTGCATTGTTGACATCTATTTTACTCACATTTTAAGCAAATAAATTCTATTCACCTCAAATAGTAGGTACTTCGCACAACCCCGCAATCCCTTATATAATAATTTAAACCAAAAAGTATTATTACATTTTCAAAACAAACAAAGTTAAAATATAAACAAAACTGCCTCTCTGTCTATATATCTACACTCGCGTCGCTAACAATATGAATAGATAATTTACCGACCCCTATCGATAAGAGTCAAACTGTTTGCAAGAACTTTAATTTGGCTGTAGCTTGAGTGACCTATACAACTCGTGGAGCTACAAATCCGCAAAAATGCAATACAATACAATACAATACAATTACACTTTATTGCATACCACAAACATAATTACATGAGAAAAATATAAGTCTTAACTAGGGTAATACAGTTGGCAAAAAAACTGTCTATTGGTAAAACATGCAGAACGAGCTATAACGAGTGGATATTTCTTTGTTTCTACTATTATTACTAGCCTTTCTAGTGAAAGGATAGTAATAATAATTGTCCTTGTGGACAACTCAGTGATCTCATATAGGTATAAATATATATCCTACTAGCTACGCCCTGCGGTTTTGCCCGCGGTTTTCAGGGATATAAAGTAGTCTATGTCCTTTTCCAGGACCTTATATACCTTTCGCCAAAGTCCGTTATGTAGTTTTTGCGTGATATAGTAACAAACATCCATCCATCCTCACAAACTTTCTCATTTTTAATATATAATATTTAATATATAGGGGGTGTACCAATCAAAGCAACGTAGCAATCATTCAACGATTTCAAAACAAAGTACTCAGGGGTATTGTTAACGCTCCGTGGTACATTCGAAATGACGACCTCCATCGGGACCTAAAAGTGGACCTCGTCACTAGTGTAATAAAAAAGTTCGCCGAAGGTCATGAACGGAGACTTCATCACCACGTGAACGTCGAGGCTATCCAGCTCCTTGACAGCACAGACATAGTGAGAAGACTCAAACGGACAAAACCTTTTGAGTTAGTGTAGTGAAGTGACAGTGTTTTGTAGTATAATAGTGCTACCCATAAAGAACACAAGAACATAGTGTCTTCGCCTTAATAGAGACAGTAAGAAAAGTGTTAATGGACACATTCTTAGTTTTACTCTACTTAGCAGCTTAAGTTAAATTCAAATTACTTATTAGTCTAATTAGGGTAGATTGTAATGTTTATGAGGTGTCTTATTAAGAAACTTCATTAGAAAAAAGTAATAATATATGTAGTAAGAAGTAGGATTAGTAGCATCTTTTATGAATTATTTCCTAAATTGTCATTTTTGAGATCAGACGAAAAGAAGAAGCTGCAAAAGCGGTCAACATGCATTGGCCCTGCCGTGATAACCCTCATCAATACATAGGTCATGTGGACTCTAGGTAAGAATCTGATTTCTTTATGTAAGCACCCTTTTCCTACAAATACTTTTCGTTACATACAGACTTTCCAGGAGAATAAAATACAAATCAAAAATAAATTTAGATACTTCACAATCACATTGCGAGCGATTATACAACAGTCTTCCACCTATAAGCTCTCAAATTGTACAATTTGTTACTTACAGACTTTCCAGGAGAATAAAATACAAATGAAAAATAAATTTAGATACTTCACAATCACATTGCGAGCGATTATACAACAGTCTTCCACCTATAAGCTCTCAAATTGTACAATTTGTTACTCACAGACTTTTCAAGAGAATAAAATACAAATCAAAAATAAATTTAGATACTTCACAATCACATTGCGAGCGATTATACAACAGTCTTCCACCTATAAGCTCTCAAATTGTACAATTTGTTACTTACAGACTTTCCAGGAGAATAAAATACAAATGAAAAATAAATTTAGATACTTCACAATCACATTGCGAGCGATTATACAACAGTCTTCCACCTATAAGCTCTCAAATTGTACAATTTGTTACTCACAGACTTTTCAGGAGAATAAAATACAAATCAAAAATAAATTTAGATACTTCACAATCACATTGCGAGCGATTATACAACAGTCTTCCACCTATAAGCTTATAGGCGGAAGACTGTTGTAAATATAAATACTTACCTATTTTCATTGAATTGAGTCTAAAAATAAATCATTTGATAGAAACACAGAGGGTTTGGTACTAAAGCAAAATTCCTTATAGGCAGTATTAAGAAGTACATTTAGTGTTAAGTAAGTAATTTAACGTATTTTTAACCGATTCAAAAAAGGAGGAGTTTTTTTTACGCTTAATAGATCTATGTTTGGGTACTATCTCGCCTGATGTGAAGCGATGATGTGGCCTAAGATGGAGCACATAGATCTAGAAAGAGATGGCAGTTGAGCGGCTGCTCAGACCCGTCCCCCCGATGGTTCACCGAACATCATCCCGAAACACGACTAGGTCGCTTGACGTCATGGCTTTGTTCGGTAGGTGGTATTACAACCACGGTCAGAGCCTACCACTCCAAAGCGCGTAAGCGGGTTTCATCACGATGTTTTCCTTCACCATTTTAGAGCGATATTTTTTGTGAGTTACCTCAGTACTCCGTCATTTATGAACCGATTTGGATAATTCTTGCGTTGGGTTCAGTATAGCTACGAAGTTGTAGCATATAAATTTCATCGATATTCGACCTTGGACTTCGAAGATACATAAGACAATACTTTTTCTTATAAAATGTATACTTGTGTATTCCGCAATAACTTGGCAACCGGTTGCTTATCACATTTCACTTTTCAACAATGACTCGTCAAAAAACTGCACAAATCACTGTCAAGTGGCGATCCCAAAGCCGACAGCGATTAGAATTAGCAGAAAACATGCCGCGCTTAACACGTGTGTTAAGCATTTAACGTCGACCTGGTTTGGTTATATTCAGTGCACGCGCTGCTAATTCTTATCTATACTAAAGTCTAAACTGACTTTAAAATTCCACACTAGAAAGTGAACATTTAGCGCTCGTTCGATTCCTATCTGAACTGCGAATGTGCTGCACTCACATTTTGTAGCGCGATAATATGCTATCATTCCGTTGTCGTAGCCGTTGCATGGTCGTAGCCGTTACGCTACGTGAGTGCTACGGTAACGGCGGTGACGCTACGCTGACTACGTTGTAGCATACTCTACGAGCGTAGAGAAGAACATTTATGGTGCGAGTGGACAGTCATATTGGATTTCAGATTTTCAAAGCTAATTTTGATTGTTTTTAAACCCCCGACGCAAAGAGGGGGTTATAAGTTTGTGTGTCTGTCTGTGGCACCGTAGCTCTTAAACGGGTGAATCGATTATGATGCGGTTTTTTGTTAGAAAGCAGGTTATCTAGTGGTAGTTCTTAGACATGTTTTATAAAAATCTAGCTGTTTTTGTGTTTACTTCTTATAGGTATTTTGTGTCGGGGGTTTTTAATATTTTGGTTAACTGAAATTCTTATTTACATAGTATACCACATTGCAGTACACCGAGGTTAATTGGAACATAATACTATTTAGCATTAGGCTCGCTTCTGTACCTACAAAATTATTTGTGCATTATACAATTTTCTAATTTTGAATTCATTAAAAGCCGTGCAAGATTAAAATAATGCATTTAATATTTTGGGCATAATTCTGTGAAAACATATTTTTGTAAAAAAAAACAACCCGTTCCTGAAAGAAGTCTCTTGAGAAAGACAGACAGACTGTGAACAAACTCATTCTATAAAGAAATTGATATTACCTTTTGAATAACGGAGATGTAGGTCTATCGTAATTTACAAAAACCAAAAATACTGCTTATGCGTAAAAAGTAATGCGTACTTTTTAACCAACTTCAAAAAAGGAGAAGGTTCTCTGTTCGATTGCATTTTTTATATTTTTTATGTTCGTTACCTCAGAACTCCTTCATTTGTGAACCGATTTAGAAAAATCGTTTTGCGTTGTCCCATATAAATTTCATCGATATTTGACCTTGGACTTCGTAGATACATTGAAGTCGGTTCTTATTTTTTCTAAAAAATATTATGTCTAAAAGGATTATAACTCAGCATACTACTCGAAACTTAGTTTGTGCTAAGTTTATTATATTTTATGAGGATTCATAAATACACGCTACATCTGACGGTTTCGTGACTTGATAAATGAAAGCTTTTATACAATCGCAAAATACTAAACGCATCCAACACAGTATAATACTGATAATGAATAATAATGATGCGTTTAGTGACGGCGCCACTTTCAATGTTATCTTTAAACTTTAATTAGTTGCTCACATTTAAGTTACGTAAGATAATTAAATACATAATTACATATAAAAATACATAATTACATATAAAAATACATATACAAAAAATAATCTAAACAAAAAATAACAGAAATAATACTCACTACGTGAGACTTATTTAAGTTAAAAAACTTGCATTACAGGCACCAAGCTTATATACCAAAGAATATATTTTAGAGCGAGTGTGGCTCAGCGGGGACTCGTGCGCTTTTCGATCCGCCGCAACTGGGTTCGAATCCCGACTCGGCCCTGCACCAATGACTTATAGTTAAGTGCAGATTTTGCACGCTCGCTCTAAAACGGTGAAGGAAAACATCGTGATGAAACCCGCTTACGCGCTTTGGAGTGGTAGGCTCTGGCCGTGGTTGTAATACCACCCACCGAACAAAGCCATGCCGTCAAACGACCTAGTCGTGTTTCGGGATAATGTTGGGTGAACCATCGGGGAGACGGGTCTGAGCAGCCGCTCAACTGCCGTCTCTCTCTAGATCTATGTGCTTCATCTTAGGCCACATCATCGCTTCACATCAGGCGAGATAGTGGCCAAACATGGATCTATTAAGCGTAAAAAAAAAAATATACCAAAGTGACTATTAATAAGGTAACAAATAAAAATCAAATAATAAATACTATAAATTCACTGGACTGCACATACCGGGCCATTTCACTCACGGAACGTTAGCAGTTTATACTCAATATTTGCTGCATGTTAAAGAAGTGCAGCACAGTTAGGAGCAGTTTTGCACTCTTATTTATTTATTGAGAGGAAGACCGACAGTCATACATCGTAGTTAGCAGCTTTACCAGCTAATTACAAAAGTCCATCTCTCTTTGCCCATCAGTAGCATGTTATGTTTTAAGAAAATATACCATACCATGAGGTAAACGACGTACTCGTCTCATAACTCAAATAAAAAAATAGACTACGAGCAATTTTCTATATACTCTATGGTTTTTATTAATAATACGAGTATCATATTATTAAATATAACATCAATACAAATAATAGGTAAACGCGCAGCAAACACCGCATCAGTATTCAGTATAATGAGTAAACACATCGATTACAATTCTATCACAAATATGCGGGACGATGTCCAGCTAATATTTATTTACAATACACGTTAGCGATGATCGATGTTCGTCGATGTTAGCGAACGGAATCGATACTAGTATTATCGATTACTTTCGTTATTAGAGTTTGGAGAATAGTATTGTTTTTCAGGTTCTCAAAAGTTAAGTTTGAATATCATTATTATTTTAATGGTAGAGTCATTGTAATAATTGACGTTTGTAAGTGCGTCTGTAATGCCAAACATGAATAAAGAACTTTTGAACTTTATTCAATATATTATTATTTAGGTGTAGCTTAGGTGTTTCTACAGTATTAGAATGTTATATTTTCTTGAGGTAAAACGTGCTCATATCCTCCGTAACACTAGATAAAGAACTATGTAAAAATCAAGCCAAACAGTTAAGTCGTCACGACTTGAAAAGAAAAGGTTGCCTGGAAGAGATCGCTTTTAGCGATAAGGCCGCCCATTGTAACATTTTTAACTTTTTTTGTTTCTTTAATTTTTAAGCTATTGCATAGCTTCTATCGCGGGCCTTGAGCATGGAGACCGAATCCAGAAATTCCGTAACGAAAATAACCTAACACCTCCCACTCCAAATGCTATGCAATAGCTTTACCGCGGCAGTCTCCGAGTGCCACACGTCTTTTTTTATGTTTGTCTTTAATTTAATGTTTGCAAAAAAGCGGTTATCTATCTATCTATCCATCTTGAAAAAGAGCAGACAAAAAATCTTTTTTCTCATCAGACTGGGTGAGCGTTTGACCACAATCTCACCTGATAGGAAGTGACGATGTGGTCGAAGATGTTACGCGGTTACCCAGTAAATACTTGTTCACTCTAGATTTGAACACATTCAGATTGTATATATGTGAAAACACAGACGACGGTAAGGCATTCCAATTTTTTGACGGACTTATACACTTAGGTTTAAACTGTTCCTAGTATTTTACAAATAATAGATACAATTGATGGCAGTTTAATCAAACAAACAGTCTAAACCAAACGTCCGGCACTAGCACACAGGGGCACAACTGTTACGATAATTGATGTTCCAATTAATTAAAGCCCCGAATATTTCCCGTTCCCTGAAACTTGCTGTTAAATCATGGCACGATCAACTACTAATTAGAAGCGCTTGATTCCGAGCTGGCCATTTCACTGATTCACATCTTTCACCGGAATTACTATTGTTCTTTTTTTTTAAGATTTTTTATTTTTAATTGCGCCCCGCGGTTTCTCCCCCGGTTTCCAAGATAAAAAGTAGCTTTTATCCTTTTCTAGGACCTAAAATGCAACATACCAAATTTCATCAAAATCCGTTTAGTGATTTTTGCGTGATTGAGCTATAGAAAGAAGAAAGAAAGAAAATACGAGACACACACAACATTACCACAGAATACTAACATTACATTAAACTATATTACTCATCATAATAAATAATACTGTATAACATAAAAAGATAACATACAATTATACTATATAACACACAGTAAATACATAATATAATTATAGTACAATGAAACGCAATAAACATCCATCTATCCATCCATCTTCACAAACTTTCGCATTTATAATATGAGTAGGACTAGGTCACACTCGTGATTCCGTATGCGACGCATATAAATGCAACGCTACGATAATCGTCATTGGCTACAATAAACTAGCGTGAATCAGACGTCGCCAGCGTATACGATGGAAAAACGTCTAGTGTGAAAACACCCTTAGAGCTACCTGACTGCTACGCTCCCTCTTGCAACTCAAAAAGTTAATTTTAAAATATGAAAACAGGTGCACCAATGTTATAATCATTTATAAAAATGAAAGTATCATCAACAACTACGAGTATTAAAAGCGCTTAATGCACGGACGCGCCTATAAAATAATATCTCAAACACATTAGCAACGTGTGGCTGAAGTCGTTAGCATCAAATATGGAGGTAGTGGATACTCGTTCTTATTGCAACAAAGTAGCGGATATCTGTCTACCTAAATTATAGTGCCACAAGGGTCTGCATGAACATGAACATGTTCGGGGGTCGGGGGCGTTGCGCCATTAAAGTTGTCATCACAAGGATATCGTTATTTTTTTCATTTATTTGAATGGTTTTGTCGCTGTGCGGCCACACCGTTCTATCGTTTCATTAGAGAGACGTCTGAGTAGTCGTTCAACTGCCGTCTTCCTATAGATCTATTGGCTCCATTTTTAACACACAGAGCTTCTCATCTCGAAGATGCGATTGTCATAAGAATATAAAAAAACATGCTTGCCATCTCTCAGTGTGTCATGGAACTGTTTTATATGTACAGATTTTGTGTATTTATCCCAGGGCCCTAATTCACTATGACACCTTGGTTCACAAATCACGTTGATTCCTTGCTTCGAAATCACGTCGATTCCTTCATTAATAAACGACATCTCTATGACGCATTCATATATTCATATACATATATGACGCGTCATAGAGAATACAATTTTTTTTGACTTTATCATAGTGCATTAGGGCCCTTATCAACATATTATTTCTTAATTTAAAAATAACGCATCGCCGGACACCGCGCCGAAACTAATTTTAAAAGCGTGGGTAGTTGGTTACTCTCCACGGTCATGTGAAAACTCATTTTATGCTTCGTGAACAAAAAAATAATTTAAATGTAACGATACGCTGGTAAACTGTAGTGAACATTTCAATTTAAATATAGATTAAAGTAATAAGTAAACGATACAAACTTAAAACTCTTATAGCATTCCAGACAATACTACTGCAGAAAACACACTGTTGGTAGGTTTCTCGTATGCGAGAGGCCGTCTGGGTGGGTAGCATCGCTTTGCCAGTTATGCAGCCGCCAAGCAGTAGTGCGCAAGCATTACTGTGTTCCAGTTTGAAGGGCCCTGTAGCCAGCGAAATTACTGGGCATTTTGAGACTCAACAAATAATTGTCTCAGAGTGACTAGCGCGGTGCAGCGCCGCGCAGAATTTTGCCAAACAAAGTTCTGGGTTCTGTTATTGTTATGGGCTTACTTACAACTGACCAGCACGTCTCATCATGAAATTAAATAAAAAAATACAATTTTTGTTTTTTTTTTACTACTATAGTATTACATAGTATCTACGTCATGGAAGAGAAAAATATAAAATGTACTTGCCTATACATTGTATATTTGCAGTGGGAACGTAATGGGCTGATGATGATGATGATGATACATTGTATGTATAGAGCAAGTAAAAAAAGAGCGATTTCTTACAGATAGCTTTTAGATGCATGGAACTAGTTCTTTTTAAAGCAAGTGCACGCATGCCCTTAACAGTTGCAGCACCACCCAGAATTTTCTTTTACATAATCCTCCGCGGCACTGCACTGCGCTCCGCACCCTGAGACATTAGCCCTAAAGTCTTATATAATGTCTAGTAATTTCGCTTGAACCAGTTCCTCTTTAAACCGGATGTTTGCACACTAATGCTTGGCAGTTGAATTTCTAACAATGGTGTGGTATTTCTCAAAGTGAACTTTTGGAAAAGAGGCTACCGCTATAAAATACTCTGACATCTATTGCAGTGGATATTTGTTTGAATCTCAAAAGAATTCCGTTCGACATTTTTTACGACTTTAAAACCTAATTATGCCTATCAACTACAATTCTATCGGTTCTAGCTTTTCCCGCGACTTAGTCCGCGTGGACGACGATGGAAGCCCATAGTCGTCTTTTTTCCAAGACTTTTTCAGCAAGAGTCGCGAGAGCGCGTGCTGTACCCAAATATCTTTAATGTACAGAATTGGCTCAGTTACAGTTTTATAAATAGAAAGAAAGAAAGAAAGAAAGAAAATACATTTATTCCGGACATCACACAACATTACACTGAATATATACATACTAAAATAAAGACAAAACAAAAAACAATAAAAACAATACAGTGAAATGTTGCGCGATGTCAGGAAAAGGTTCCGGCACAGCAAACGCTAAGGTATCTTAAGTAGGTACCTTAGCACTGATTTTCAGTCGGAACCCTTCCCATGACATCACGAACAATCAGACGAAGATAAAAAAACAAACATTAAAACAATAAGAAACAAACATTAAAATTCTATAAAAAACAAACATAAAACACAATAAAAATATATATGTATATATATATCAATAATATAAATAGAAATCTACAATTTTATTTGTTTTGAAAAGTCCGTATATATACTATAATGCTTTTGAAAGTCAAAGTCACATTGCAATCCACTACAAATAATTCTAAGCAATACAAACATTTTCCTCATAACTCTTGACATGAATCTTGGCAAATCTATAACGTATAGAGGCATTACTTGCTTTACTGTCCGACCGTTAATTTTTAAAGGCATTGTGTCCACAGCCTTCTAGTTATGATGATTGTAGTGGTTTTTTACGACACCTACTTTATTAGGGAAAGTGGGCGTGACATCTCGGCGTTAGGTTACAGAGGAAACAGTGGGTCTGCTCTGCATAAACGGATTGAGTTGACCTTGAGTTGACGTACATATTACATACTGTTTTACATTTGTTTTAATCGAATTACCTTCTCGTTTTATTACTCCTGTATGTATTTATTCTGGTTTATGTAATGTAGACACAATATACACATAGATACCTACAATGAGGCATAGATATTATTGTATTATTTATTATAGTATTGCTGTGGATGGCCAAGATTCGCATCTCAGGCCTCTTTCATGCGTGAAAAACTTAAAAAAAACTAGGTTACTTAAAGGTTAACTAAACACCTAAAATGCCACTATATTTGCTCTTCTTCCTTTCCTCCGTCATTCCTTCTTTCCGTTCCTCCTACCAAAATGATTTCCTTCCTTCGTACCTTCCTCTTTATTTATTCTTTTCATCCTCCCAGATTCCCGGATTCAATTTCCATTAAGCAAAGATCACCGAATAACTCTTGTGCCTCGTTTCTATCACATATTAAACTAACATTTGATACATGGCTACTCTTTAATCATTCATTATCGTTGTCAAAAGTGAACCGGATTTTGAATTTGTGCGTACAGCGCAATCATGAAGGAACGAGCCACTGACAACAAGGGATTGGTCAGCTTCTGTTAAGAGATCAGAAAATTGAAAATACTTTAGCTATTCTGTACCTGAAGCTAGTTGCGAGAGATTAAGCACTGCTCAACTAAGCCCTGTGGTATTGTCGTGATGCGAACTGTATCTTTTATAAGCGAACTCGGACGTTGCGGACAGGTTTATAACTCGTCCTTTTGTGGACGAGGGTTATGTCCAGTGTTTGTGTTAAACAAAAACTTTTGCCACCGTTTTGTTATGAGGTTGGATATTGCGGTTCCTTATTTCGGGGACAAGTATTTACATGGTGTTGAGATATATGTAGTTTAAATTGGTTGGTGGGGTAAGGTGTGAAGACTGTAGGGATAGGTTATCTTTATTTTATTTTTTCAAAAATTGTGGTAAACAAACAGACGAGACGGCCCGCCTCATGAAAAGCTGTCCGGTCTCCTACGAACATACAGACAACACCAAAGGTAGGTATATAAGTCAAGTTATACTAGTGATGGTAAAAGTGATTTTCCAAACATGTATTTTGAGTGTTAGGTATTTTCTAACGAGTGCAAAAAATCCTTTATTCTTCTATGGAACGTTTTAAACTCTTTTTTAATAGTTTGTTTTTTATAATTCAGTTATGATATATATTGATTAGGTATCAATCTAAAAGTTAAGCGTCTTATAAAATATCTTGCTAAGTTTTGACAGCGATAAGAATTAAGTTCAAAATATCCCCGCAGTTTCGTTCCGATTACTATCTACGTCAGATAAAATGTCAACACCGACATCCAGTTAGTCCGGAAATTGTCAAACATCGACAGAATCAATCCGATGCCACGAAACGAATGTGTACTTGTAAAGGGTTGTTTGAACAGCATAATAAGTAGTAGGTAGAGTTCAAGGGCGGTCGGACCAATTTCAATATAAATATTATTGCAGTGGCACGCTAAACGCAGGATAACATTTGCATATTTATAAGAGAGCAGCCCTCAGCAAACATGGAGGGAATTGGTTGAGGACAACACAGTTCAGGAACAGTAAGGAGTTTTAGTATGAAAGATTTCTTGAGTTTGAATCATTATAAATATTTAATAAAACGGCTAGGACTCACGTAGTTTGTCGAATTAGTCGACCTCGGTGTCGCCGCGATCTCGCAGCGTAAACTCGCCCTTGATGAAGAGCATCGGACATGCTCTAAACCTAGGTCGAATAATTCGACAAACTACGTGAGTCCAAGCCGTTTTATTAAATATTTACAGTAAGGAGGTACGAACCGTTTGATTTCATACACTTACACTTGCTTATAGGAGTTATTCACAATATGTTCTTGTCCTAGCTAGATTATAAATTACTCTTGATTTTAAATATGAGCTATTTCAATTTCAGAGCTCTCGTAAATAAATTGTCTTTTCAAATTATACGTTCATGGTTGTTGGTATAATACTTTTAAATGGCGTGTACCTATATGTATGTTTTTCTCATTTATGAGGCAGTTTGTCGTGTCCTACCTGTTGAATAAAAAATCAAAAGAGCAAGGGAGAGCTGTTGGAAGATTCTCTACTAGACTTATAATGTATGGTGCCCACGGCCTGGGTTTGTTTTTGACATAATAGGCCCTTTGTCGAAGGAGGCTGTTCCTTATAGTCATTATTCAGAGGCTGCTACGTGTGAGTTAGCATATTGCGGTAACAGGCGTGGTTTCTTCGTATAAAGTATCCATAAATTCTCTTTAACTCAACTCAGATGAAATAGGGCTAATTTGGGCTGGAAATATCGATCTGAACTTTTCAGTTGGGCATAAAAGGCCTTTACATAGGCCTTCAAGTAAATGTATCGTCGTCAAAACGAAATTAACTGAGTTGAAACTGATTTAGGATTCTTAGAAGCACGCAAAGCAAATATAAATTTAATAACTTAGGGGTTAAGTACGATTATGTTTCAGTACAATCAACCCTAGTTTGTGAGACTGGTCAATAACTTTAGCTAACAAAATACATATTTCACTGACACGGATTGTGTTATTGTCTATTTCTTTAATTTGGTATACAATAAGGAGTTTTTCTATTCTATTCTATTTCAAAACATTTACCTTTAGCACAATCTTCCAGCTTATACCCAGAGACCCTAGATATTTTCAACATTTAGATGACGACGACGGTGACGCCGAGAAATAATATTATATGCTAATGACCAATGATATTGACGGAGCGAATAGATCTATTTGAGGCCCTCTTCATTTAAATTCTTGTCCATTGTAAATTTAATTTTGAACCGAACTGTCAACGTGGAATCTAAGATCTTTATTAGAGGCCTCAGTGTGCTTCTTGCCTACATATCGAATTTAGTTCATTTTTATTAATCGTATTAAAAGCTAAAAAAAGTAACAACCTCAGACCTCAGTTCTGGTCAAGTGACATTTAACTTTATCGAGATATTTGTTCTAAACTTCACCAGACGAAGTAAATATTGGTAAACAATAAACAGTAGATACAATAACATTCGAAGGACAAACTCATTTAAGTACTTGCAGCCACGTAATGTAATGTAAGTTAAATCTGGATGGATACTCGCTCCATAAGAGAAGGCCGGAATCCCAGCAGTGGAAACATTATGGGCTAATGACGATAATAAAACCTGGATTTAAGTCACATTAAAAAAAGTTTCCTTTTTATAAACTATGATTATTTCTCCTTGAGTCTCGGTATTCAGGTGTAGCGCATAAAAAATAAGTTTTATTGATATATGGGAGGATAGGTCTGCATATTAAAACCACATTTATTTTTAAAGACTAGACACATAACCACTTCACTACGCATACCAACACCCACACTCACGGAACATTAGCTTTTGCCTGTCCCTGCATTTGTTGTTCACAACAGTAGTGCAGTTCATATTACCTACTAGCTGCGCCCTGCGGTTTCACCCGCGGTTTCCCGGGATAAAAGTAGCCTATGTATTAATCCAGGGTATAAGCTATCTCCATACCAAATTTCATCAAAATCCATTCTGTAGTTTTTGCGTGAAAGAGTAACAAATGTACATGTATATATATATATATATATATATATATATATATATATATATATATATATATATACTATATTACTATATTATATACTTATATATATATAAGTAGGATTTTATTACCGAACAATTATCTACAACCGAATTTTTTTCCTCTGCCTCTCTGCCACTAGTGTAAATATCTGCTTCACTCGGACCTGCTTCTGCTCTCCATTGGTTTCATGCTCTATGTCTATTTAATATTGGCGTCAGAGTCCGTCCTTCAGAAGAGCACTTTGAAACATACGAGCGTATACACTTACCTCCCTATGGGTATGTAGATACGTTCATATACCGAGACAAGTTCAAACAAGTTTCACACGCACAAGTGCATCACCATTATCCAATTCACCCTTTATATTTCAAGTTGGAGAAACTAATGTGGAGTGTGTAGCTACTCCAGTAGATATGTAATTTAATGTCGGACGATGTGTCACCAAGGTCGTTTATCTTCTGTTTTTATTAAATGAATTATTCAAGTCTTCGTTGCGGGGAATTTATTATTCTATGACGCTTTGTTTGTTCACGGATTATTTGATTGTGGTACCTTATTTGTGGAGTTTTGTGGCTTGAGTGATGCCATTGAAGAGTGAGGCATACTTGTGCAAGTCTAGAAAGTTTAGAATAAAGTCAACTGCGGTTTTACTAGTAAACTTGATTTGCGTACTTAGAAAAGTTGCAAAGCGTCAAGCTTTAATACAATTTGATATGATAAATTAAGTAGGTGGCTCTGTATTAACATGGGACGATACTAAACTTAGACATTTGATCAACCAACAATTCGGTACGATGTATTATAAGCTGTATAAAAATAAGTAATTCTAGGTTAATAAGATAGCAGATGAAAATAACTTTCCTTATAATTATGGCACATTTGCTTCATGCCTTTTTGAGTGACACGAATTTAAATATAATATCTACACTATTTTATTCTGATTACATTAACATTCTTGTCGTCCGAACGAGTTGTAACAACAAATTTTACGATCGCATATTCGGCATAAAATTCATAATGTTATGCATTCTCGAATAAATTTCCCATACGGTGAAATGGTAGTGAAGTGGTGTCAGGAGTGAAATTATTCGTGAAATTCAACACTACATTTACACCTGGCTGTGACAATTTTAAGCTGGTCTACCACGCGTTTCCCTGGATAGTTTTGCACGTTTGAAACAGAAGCTGGGATATGTGATATGAGGGGTCCAGCTTGGGTGGTCATGTTGATGGTTGTTAAGGACATAGCGTCGCCGTCGTCTGGGCTCTTACGAAGTAGAGCTAGAATTCCATTGACGTTTGTGCTTTGGTCTATCCAATACGCGGTCAGTGCCTGAATACGTCAGAACGTAAGTGTTAACATGTCTAGCTCTGTGTTTATTGTTGACTATTCGTTCAGGTATTTGTTTGTTAATTGAATGTAAATAGAGAAGCGGGTCTATCTAAATACGAAACTTGTGTTGGAACTAGCTATAGATGGTCCAATTTTAGTGAGATGTTCCACTTTTATGGGTATCGGGACCGGTCCGGTGTATGGCTTATGCGGGATATAGTGTTTTGCTCGCCTTTAAGGATCAAGACTGTCCTAGAAAAAAAAAACATTTTACGACGTACTAGCTGCGTCCCACAGTTTCACCCACGATTTCAATTTTCTAAAATAAAAGTTCAATATGTAATATCTATGTTCAATTCCAGGATCTAGAGCACCTACTCACAAAAAATACGTTTTGTACCTATTGCGTGATTGAGTAATAAATATCCATACTTACATCCATACATCTTCGCAAACTTTCTCATAATTATAATAGATACTTATTAATAAGTAAGATTTAGCTAAACGGGTACATCTACCTACTAATGGGCATTCCCATTAGTAGGTAGACGTAGGAACCTAGCGTCCCTAATATACCAAGATACTAAGTGGTTGCATTGCCCCATCAAAATGCAATGCTTAGGTACGTACCCGTTTAGTCAAATCTTACTTATTAATAAGTATCTATTATAATTATGCGCATGCCGAAAGCTCTCCAGTCCATTGACTGGAGAGCTTTCGGTTTGGATTAAACATTTTAAATAGCGACAAGCTATTTTAAATTACTACCACTATATTTTAAACTATCAATAGATATGTAGTATCAGGAATTTTCAATATCCGTCCTTATAAATTATGCCATATTAGCATCCGCATAAGCGCCAATAAAAAGCAACGACACACCGGAACAAATCGAGGATTCCCTTGCGATTAGGGTGTGCAAAATTCAACATTGTAATTTATTTTTATGGACATGATACGATCCCTTAGTTGCATCTCGTCCCGGGAATTGGGGATTAAATAATCACATCAGTGGCTTTCACTGTTTATCTCTGTTGGTTCAGTAACTGTTAGAGGCGAATTCTGTTTTGTGTTTTAGAGCGATGAGTTGTGTTGCGTCGCATTGTGGATAGATGGCGCTGATTGTTGCTTTTCTTCTAGAGATGGTTGAGGGCATTGACATCTACCGATAGACAAGCGCATTCATGAAAACTATTTATTCGAATGCTGGTGAGTTAGACCTAAGTTCGCTGCAGCGCTAATGTCGTCTAACCAAACTATTAAAACATGCAGCGCTTAATCGCTTGTAGAGTTTAGTTTACTTGCGGCAAAAAGGTCGTAAGCGCCATGGAATCTCGTGGCGCTTACACGTTTTGTTCAAGATAGTGTAACAACTTGGCGTCCGTATAGATTTTTACACCTCAGAAGTGACGCTGAGCGTGAGCTTTTGTGCCTACAAAACTTCATTAGAATTCATACTCCATTTCAAAATTCATTAATAAATGAATTATATTTCTAGTATTGTATGTAAAGTAGAAAAGTAAAGAAAATTAATTGTTATGCGTTTCTATAAGTAAAGTAATTAATGAATACCTATCTTATTTTATATGTATGATATTATATATTAAACAGAAAGAACATAAAGTAAATAAAAAAATAAAACTCTTTTAAAAAACACCACATCAAGTCTGTGTTCAATCACATATTTTTACCTACAACCGCTTTTGTAATGGAACATCTGCATATTTTAGTCTATGGTTTTAGATGGCGTGGCATTCGAATGAACAATTTTCTGTTTTATTGTGGTATTACGATATTGATTCCTCTTTATTCACTTCAACAACAAATATTTTTAATTACTTGACTACTGAATTATTATTGAGGTTCACATTTTGAATCGAATTCTCTTGTTCTTAGCGCCACTCCGTATGCGTCCACACTGAGTGAATGACTAAGCCACACTAACGTAAGGTGAATGGATTTCAGTACAATTCCGTCTAACACAGTGGGTGTTCGGGTCGCGTAATCTATAGTAGTATCTATATATGTCAATGGTTGAGGGTGGTTCAATTGCTGTAACAGTTTTATTGCTAGATTTAAATAAGTATACATTTTAACGCATTGCAGTTGAATATTAATTAACGCTAAACAGTAGATAATATACAAAATACATTACCACTGCGTGTTTAAGTACCTACCTACGCTTCTTTATCAGCATCATTTCTCATAAAGGTATATTAAAAACAAAATACCTATATACTTGTAAATATTTGTACATACCTAATGTAAAGTAAATAAATCTACCAAAATATTGAAAAAACTAAATTTAATATAGTTAAACAATATTAAGAAATAAAATGATGCATTATATGGTGAATCTAAGAAGCCCATAATAACATCCTCGTCATTATCTGTTCATATCACTGATTGGTTATTTATATATTTATCTAGGTAAGCGTGCTCTTAGGCTACCTCGTCATAGTACATCTACAAGACAACACATTTAATTGTTTAAGGCATAGGTATCCGTAATTTTATTTACCTATACCTATTGAAATAGCCGTCCATAATTATGCGCGACTAATGCTGACGCAGTGTTCCAGATAAATTAATTACTGTGCCTTATTCCGAAGCTCCGCAAACATTTGGATGAAAGTCAAATTGGATCCAAAACGCACATTATAACGTCAAACAATCGTGCTATTTTAATTGAAACTCTGTACGGCAGACGAAATGTTTGCGAAGGGATCGCTGCATTAATATTCAAAAACGTTGGCCGCCTCGAACGGGTCGGGCGTATGAAATAAACATGATTATAAAAAAAGCAATAAAAAATATAGCGTTATTAAAAAAATCGGCTATTAGAAAGCAGTAAAATAACATGAAATATTTAGGTATTATGTATGAAAATCTATGCAACAATGTTATGCAGTCCAAGCAATTTCTACTAGTAGTAGTAGCACAGAATAATTATACTAAGGGACAGAAGCATCACTCCGCATAGAAATTTAAACAAATAACGACTCTTGCTATGACGCAATAAAATTTAATTCAGCTCGCGTAGCGCTGCATACCTACCAGTCATATTAACCTACAGAGCGCCTCTCTTTCTATAGCATAGCTCTTATCTCTTCTGACGCGGCACGTGTAACGACGCGCGACCCGCCGTCGGTGTCCGGCTATGTACTTGTAGCTTCGTACCTACAGTGCGGAGTGCGCTAGGCTTGGTAGTAGCGCATTCTAATTGACGTAGCGCGTAGGTTTCTATAGCTATTGCTATACCTATTTTTATTTCACGTCATTCTTTTATGTGTTCCAATCAGGTTCCAGTCACCTCATCTATCTGACCATCGACATTCCTTTGGAGATTGTCGGATATATTTTTATCTATTAAATCCCATTAAGCCCGCGTGGCGGCTTTTGGTATATATCTCTTTGTATGAAATTATTGTCCTAGTAATGTTTGCATGGTACCTACTGCTTGTAGTGTAGGTAAATGTTATTATCTATCTATACTTATAATAAACTGTAACGAGGTGGTTACTGTACATTAAAGATATTTTTGTAAAACCATTTTTTTAGGAGTATGTGTTAGCAACAGAACCCAAAAACACAGTTTATAAAATTTGTCTGTCTGTCCGGGATAAACTCAGAATCTAAGGCACTAATTTGGATGCAATTTTTTTGAAATATGTTTTGTAGAGTCCAGCACTACACATAGGCTTTGTTTCATCAAAATCGGTCCAGGAATATTGAAGTTATGACGCAGTTTAGGAAAAAATATATACGTCCACTGTAAGTTGAACCTCAGAACATATCAGACCCTTAGTGCACAAGCCTTAGCTTAAACTGGTTTATTGCTAATCTTGAGAACTAAAGGATGGGTTGACATGTCGTTTTCTAAAAAATGATTTGTTGAGTCCTAGGCTACAACGAGATAGGACGGGATCGAGACAGGAGCGCTACGGTTACGAGGTACGTGAGTACGTTAACAGGATTGGAGCGGGTAGGTAACAGGATAGGAGGAGGATAATAACGGGATAGGAGCGGGATGGTAACGGAATAGGTGATGAGTAGAGAGGGTGATGGTAACGGGATATGAGTAGGAGGGTTCCAGGTTCTGGGTTAGTAGGTGTCGGTAACGGGATATATTGGGGTTAGAAGCGGGACGGTAATGGTATAAGAAAAGGACGTGATCTAGATAGGAGCGGGACGAAAGCAGGAGCTTCCACTCCTGCTTTGGAGCGGAGCGGGAGCAGGTGCGGGTTTAGGGTGGGATGGAAAATTGTCGAGAACAGGTTAGATTACTTCACTATGCGTACGAAGTCGCAGGCAACAGCTAGTATTTTATATTTTAGCCTGTGTCAAAATGCTTCTCGTATTTTACCAATTTTCACACACTGCGCCCCCAATCGTCGCACTCGCCCAAGGATAAACTTGACCATAATATTTTCCAAAGAGTTCGTACATAAATTATTCCATAATATTGCGATAAAACGTTAACGGCCCACATTTATTATTTATTGCCGAATTTTATTGTCAAGCGCGCAGGCTCGTGTCGTGATATCGACGCCTCCCTTGTCTGAATGGCGCTGCTTTGAACCCACGGAGGCAAGGTGAGAAAGACAATATTACGTTATTCAATAAAAATAATTTTAACTCTTATTTCATGAGGCACTGGGTAAAAATTCATAGGCCCATAGCCCATCTAGTCACACAATAATTTTAGAACAGATTTGAATTAAATTTTTATTTTATATTGACTTTGATTTAAAATTATTTGTTGACATATTGATTATTGTATTGATTTTATTGACATTATTGATTATTTTATTTTGACATTTTTAATGAAACAAATTGATTAATTACTTACTAACATTTTATTACCTTGCATTTTTACTAACAAATATGGATAATTATGTCTGAATTATTAATAAATGAATTGAAAAATTGAATTGAATATAGTTATGTTAGTTGCCTTGTGTGTTGTGCTCAGCACTGGAGAGTATCTATAGTATGCCTTAAATGCCATTTGTGATTGAATGCGAGATCTATGTGTTGTATGAATATTATATTTGTAATTGAATCATCTTAGTACATGTTGAGACAGTTAGATATATTCAACAAATAAAGTAACAAATACAATATATTACATCGTACCTAAATCTCAGCTGTGGGATTTAGGTGCAACATCCCAATGCTGGTATAGTTTGTGTTGAAATAATTAATTATAACAGAAAACAACGACTTTAATTCTGATGTATCTTCGAAGTCCAATATCGATGAAATTTATATAGGAGTAACTTAAATGTATACTGAACCTAACGCAAAATTTTCCATACCAGTTTATAAATGACGGAGCGTTGAGGTAACAAACTTAAAAAAAAAAAAAAAAAACCAATCGAATGGAGAACTTCTTCCTTTTTTTGAAATGAGTTAAAGAGGAGGACCATATTTTATGTAAATTTACCATATACCGTACGGTATATCCTAGATTTAAGTCCCAGTGCAATCACCTATTCTTAATTTCTAATTAAAGATCTTCATGGATAGTAATTCCTGAGGTTGAAAACTGAATCCGACAAAAAAAATATTATTTTTCGACCACAACCAAAAATTAAACTACCAAAAACGTCTACGCGGTCGACTACGTACCGGTCGAAGCGCCCTCCCTCAGAGGTACTGTTACAGTTTTTGTTTGAAACTGGTGGGTTTTTGCCCTTAGTCCTTTATTTAGGTATTCCCTTTGTTTTGGTTTGTAAATAGAGTAATTAAAGATTTTACGTCCATTTACAGACCATTGGTTGTTCTATAAACCATTCATTGTTATTATTTTTTTATTAATTATTGTAAATAGGTACATTTTAAAAACCACCGTCCTTCCAAATTATGTTAGTCCTTTCTGTTCAAAGGTTGTCTGGAAGAGATCGCTTTGAGCGATAAGACCGCCTATTGTTATGCTGATTACTGTAAAATTTACTTGTTTTTCATGTACCTATATTTAAGGTTTTTTTTAACAATAAAGTGTTTATCTATCTATCTATCTATCTATCTATCTATTTTAAAGAAAACATATAAACCTAATATATAAACATACTAACCTAATTGTGATAAATTTTGAAAGAAATTTGAATTGTCCTTTTACCAAAATTAACCAACCTTAATGTGTGTTTTATGTGCAAGGACAAATATCGATGAATTTATATGAGACCACTTCGTAGCTATACTGAACAGAACGCAAAATTAATTGTTATCGGTCAGCAGTTGGCGGAGAAATGGGTGAACGTACATAAAAATAAAACATACAGTAGAACATAGAACCTCCTCCTTTTTGAAGTCGGTAAAAATGCTAGTCTTTAAAACTTTAATTAAATAAGTGATTTTATCAGTGTGTGAGTGAAATTTCGAATGGAGATTATTAACATGGATTACTTACTAATAAACTTAGATAACTAACCCTGGATTAACGCATAAGCTACTTTTTTCCCAGGAAAGTGGAACCGCGGGGCGCAGCTAGTGAACAATGATAAACTAGCTTAATTATTATACCTACCCTACTGTATATAATACTCCTCAATAAGTAGGTACTAACCAAGTGTTTTAAAATTTTTTTTTTTTTGTACCAAAATTAAATCCTTTGTACCAACATTTTTAAAAGAATAAATTATTATATATTTTTTTATTATTTATTACAGAATAGGCAAGCATTTGACCGCAGTCTCACCAGGGCCCCAATTCACTATGACAACTTGGCGATTCCTTGCTTCGAAATCACGTCGATTCCTTCATTAATAAACGACATCTCTATGACGCATTCATATATTCATATACATATATGACGCGTCATAGAGAATACAAATTTCGCAGATGTCGTTTATTAATGAAGGAATCGAAATTTCCTCGAAGCAAGGAATCGCCAAGTTGCCATAGTGAATTAGGGCCCTGATGGAAAGTGACGACGCGGTCGACGATGGATCATGCTTGCCTAGATACCGATTCACTCGAGACTTGAAGATACCTTTATTATAAGAATTGGGAAACAAAGACGCTGGTAAGATGTTCCATTCCTTAGCTGTTCGCATTAGAAAGGTCAAAGAAAAACGCTTTGAAAAATATTTATTTACGTTTAATAGTGCCCATACTATCGTATTTACATAATTTAATAATTTATCGGTAATGGCTTCAAGTAGCTTATTATAATTAGTTATGTATTAAATTTGCAGGCCCAGATTTCCAGTTTATTCTTCGATCGCCAACTAGGTACCTACAAATAGTTAGTAGCTCAAGTCCAGCTCATATGGAGACTGATTTACATTATGTTCATGGGTTGAAGGACGCCCTAAAACGCAAGAGCCTTGCTCACAGTAGGTACCAGGTACCAATAGAACGGACGTGTTAAGTAGGCACTGCACCTTTTACTGTTCCCTTATGTCTCTTTAGACAATGCTCCATTAAATAGAACAGCACTCTTTTTTGGCTTGGTTAAAAAGAAGCATGTTTCAAGGCATTGCAAGGCTTGTTCTTAAAACGAAAACGAGAGTATATAGGTCGATAATATTTTCAGTAGTAAGCTACAAATTTTTTTGAATTGGTCCAAGTTCTATACATGAAGGAATCGACGTGATTTTTAAAGCAAGGAATCGCCAAGTTGTCTTTGTGAATTGGGGCCCTGATTATATCCATTATAATAAGTAGGATTATAGTAGGATGTGTAATGAGTGACCATAATGTCTGCTGTCCACCCGCGTATCTATCAACACCAATAAGCAGCTCACACTTTAAGGCTTCTGTAATCCGAAACTGGGTAAACTACCTTTGCTGCTAATGCTAATAAGCTAATGCGTAACTATTATTGGTTGAAAGATTTCCTGGTACGTTTCATTATAAAATAGTCATAATGTTATACCTATGGATTTATTATGTAAACCAAAGTAACCGGCGACATAGCCCACAGGATTAGCAGGCTGAAGTGCCAATGGGTTGGTCACATCTCACGAAGGACGGACAATCGTTGAAGTAGACGCATCCTTGGAGACCGTGAATCGGAAAACGTAGTATTGTACCTACCTATTAAGTATATAAGTCGCAAGCAAATGATTAAAACGGAGATTTGATCAAATCACTAAAGTAGATGGTCAAATCTCGGAGGATGTTAAGATAACAACACGATTTTATCATTTTCCTAAACAACATCTAGTGATTTGAACAAATACCAGAACTGGTTCCGTGAAAAGACAAATATTATATACCAAGGAGCCATGTATCATCAATCGCACTTTTCCGTTACGGTGCTATAACTTTTCTTTTTTCAGTAGGTGAAAGTCAGGTATCTACATGGCTTTGTATGATGGATTTAATCCAATCCAGCTATTTACGTCTTGACAAGATGTAAGTATTGTTTCTTATATCCGATCTATAAATACCTACACGTAATATACCTAATTTATCAAAGCCATTTTCCTCTGTATTAACACAATGCGTTATCGCTCCACTTTGAAGTATGCGAGGTTAACTCGGTTTACACTTAGGGCTGCTCATTGACCTGTGGTTTCGCTCTCGCTGACTTTCTTACTCCAAAGGGCTTTGAGATTCGAGCCTGGATTTGATTAAGATTGTTGTAGGCTGTTGAAGGTATCTAACGTACCTACTTACTTATTTGTTTAGGAATGTATTGTGAGATATTGAGAGACTATGATTGTAGTACTTCAATATTGTCTTGAAAAGGATATCGACGTTTTTAACCGACTTTAAAACAAGAAGGAGGTTCTCAATTTTTTGTTTAATGTTTTTTTTTACCTCAGAACTCCGTCATTTATTAAACTGATTTGGAAAATTTTGGATCAGTATAGCTACAATGTGGTCCCATATAAATTTTATCAATATTCGACTTTGTACTTCAAAGATACATCAGAATTCAAGTTTTGTTTTGTTATAAAATGTATTTTTAAGTACCTATGTTTTAAGTCTTTGCAACTCCATAAAGGTCAAAGTATCTCTTTATTGTTTTGAGGTGGACAGCATTCGATGGGCCGTCTTTGCTGCCGGGTTTTGTACTTACCCGCAAGGAACGTCAAGCATGGTCGAAGCTAAAACGCGAACGGTATAGTACCTAAACGATTTTTTAATTATACACTGTTGATTGATTTTGAGAACGATCACAAGGTTCGTTGTCACAACACAATATTTCACAAGGCAAAATATTTTTTAGACATCGATTTTCCCGTTTCAAGTTTCTTAATATTTTTTCCCGGAATCTAACGTCATTAAAGCTGTTCACTGTTGCTAATCAAAAAGCGCCGGTTGTTTATCCAAATTGGCGAAAAACGCCCTTTTCTCCCTTTGCTAGATTTTTCCTGTTAATTAGGTTAAGTAGTTGACTCTTTTGTTTACCACGGGGTGTTAAGGTAAATGGTACAAGGCGGGCGGAAGCATAGGCTGCGGTAAGACATGGGTCTCATGTACTTGTACCTATTATTATAAAAGGTATAAAATTGCCGTTTTCTCGAACTGGCCACTTTGAACTCAAAAATCTATAGTTAGATAATATATAATTTTAAAATCTAATAAATTTTGTTTTATATAAGGTGTGTTATTTGTTTTAATAGGTTTAAAACCATACATGTTTTTTTCTCCGTTTCATTACATTCTTTACCAAAGACTTATTAGTGTTTGTTTATATGTGAACTTGGGTATCGTTGCATTACAATACTGATTTAAAATATTCAGCAAGAACAATAACAAAGTTGCACACGCAGATTTCGAATCTGCGTCTTCGAATACCGTTCCTGCCCCTTACCAACTTGGGTACCAACTACAATGCTGATTATAATGAGCAAATATAGTTGAGGAAAACATGATGTGTACATTGTAATGCCGTAGACAAATCTTGTATTTATTCGGCATAAAAGCGAAAATAATCTTTATAGAACGAGAATTGCCTCACAGGGCGCTGCGACAGAATTAATGCGATAACGATGGATAACAAAATTATATAACGAAAGTTCGAACAAAACGGCTTAAAAGTAATATCATATTTTGTGTTGATAAATCTTACCTATTTTATATAGTGCTACTTCTACTCCATGTGTGAAGTGGCAATAAATGATTATTTACTCTGTTATATGTTATCTTCTGTTTTATTCCGTTCCGTTTCGTGGCGTTGCGTTGCATTGCGTTGCTTTGCATTCTATCCTAATCCAATCCATTCCATTCCATTCCAATCCATTCCAATCCATTCCAATCCATTCCAATCCATTCCAATCCATTCCAATCCATTCCAATCCATTCCAATCCATTCCAATCCATTCCAATCCATTCCAATCCATTCCAATCCATTCCAATCCATTCCAATCCATTCCAATCCATTCCAATCCATTCCAATCCATTCAAATCCATTCAAATCCATTCCAATCCATTCCAATCCATTCCAATCCATTCCAATCCATTCCAATCCATTCCAATCCATTCCAATCCATTCCAATCCATTCCAATCCATTCCAATCCATTCCAATCCATTCCAATCCATTCCAATCCATTTCATCCCAATCCAATCCAATCTAATCTATTCAATTCCATTCTTATCCAATCTATTTTATTCTACACTCAAGTACAATCACGTCTTCAGTCATTAATAACAGTCGCTCTCGCTACTTTTATCACCACCCCACCGACCTAAGCAATATGAAACCCTATGCGATTTCGCGAGGTAGTCTTAGCTGGGTGAAATTAAAGTTACCCGCTTATTAGGTGCTCCTTCTAAACGAACTGTATTCAGTCCTAAACTACCTATCCAAAGCAATTTACTGACTAGTCAGACATCCAAAAGGAAATTGTTATTAGAACATTATTTTTTCTTTTTCTTTTATGGAATTGAGCAACGAGACGAGCATGTCGTTCGCCTGATGTTAAGCGCCACAATAAAGTATAATATTGTATAAGGACAAGCGCCACGCTTACCCATAACAATTGCAGTACCATGAAATGTACTGCGCAGCACTGCAATGCGCTCATCACACAAAAACAAACATAATGTAACAAAAGTTGAAAAAAATGCCCCTCAGTTTCTTGCCGTATGTTCTGAGTAGTGGTTCTTTTTCCGATACGGTGGTAGAGTCATTGTAATAATTGACGTTCATAAGTGCGTCTGTGATGCCAAAATTGAATAAAGAACTATTGAACTTTGAACTTTATTTGTATATATGTAGTTATGTACTGATCTATAGATAATACTTATTCGAGGATTCCTTGTAAATGTGTTTGGGAGATTTTCAGAATAAGAATCAGAATAAATAAGGTACAATACAGTACAATACAAAGGTACATAAAAGTAGATCTAAATATTTACTAATGTTTCAACAGTTTATCCATTTTGGACGTACAATACAATTTTGAACAAAGAATAAAATAAACTAAAACGGCTTTTTTAAATTACTCGAAAATTACTTCATTAATTAATTGATAAATGGAGAATAAAATTGTTTCATATTTGAATGGAGAAGAGTTGTTAACTGTTCTATTTACGTTATAAACTTTAATAAAGGTTAAACTGTTCGCGTCATGAAAGTTCAGGGATTATCAACATTTGGCAACACAAACTCAAGATTATGAGGATGTTATATGCTAGAAGATATTGTCGCACGGAAGCATATTAATAGCTCTTTTGATTCCTTCATCCGCTTCTCTTTACTGTCTATATATGTATATAATAGGTATCAAAGTCACTCATCCGAGTCTGTCTACCTGTTTATTCACTTAGCACTTTTAATTATAAACGTAATCATACTGACCGTAACAAAATTTGTATTCCGGAAATGGTAGAGTATTTGAGACACAAAATGTAACAACTAATTCTTATCAATACAAGAATTATGCTTTAGCATTAAGTTCTCCTTTTGTACATTACTCGTAATAGTGCAATAACGAATTAAATCATTAAATAATAATAGAATCATGATTATGATTAATGTAAATTTTGGTGAATCTTGGTGCGGTTTCCATCATCATGTTAAGGAATTCATGAGAAAGATTTAAGTGTAGGTAATAATAGCACCCATCCCAGATCGGGTCGCTAGTCTGAGAAAAAATAATGTAGAGCAATACCTAGACGGTCTCATCTTCTATGTGTGTTCAATCCTGGCCTCGTGTTATTGTGTATTCCTTTGCCTAATGTCCGAGTTTATAACGACTGTTGCCTTAAGATAATAATAAAGACCGACGGTAGCCAAAGCACGGTAGCGCTTAGATGTAAATACCACACCGACGGTCACCCATCCAAATAGTGATTGCGGGCGAAGGTTGCTTAACCTTAGAAGCCTAATTCTGCAAAATAAATCTATTCAAATTTCAGGTCCGATCTAGTGTCGATCTCATAAATGTCACAAACAACAAAATAACGTAAAACATCGTTAGAAATGCGAATGCTATTGTAATGTCGCCGAAAGTGGATCGAAGTTTAAACGGTATTCCGCTAACACAAATGACCAATATGAATTAAAAAAATTGGTATTCTCGGTCAATTTGACGTAAAGGAGATGTTTCAAAGTTTAAGGAGAAAATTAGATCTGTTACGAACGGTTGGGCGAGTTTCGCTACGTGTTCTTCAACGACGTTCTCATAATATAACTAAATATAGCTACATCCAATTAAAATTCTAACTAAAGCATCTCAGCTAATTGAAACTTTGAATCATTTCAATACTTTGTATTTTTAATCCAATGCAGTTCATGAGAAAGTATAAATTCCGCTCAGGTGTAGCTGCGAGTAGCTTCTTGGGCGGAATAAAAAAAAATGCAAAATTTAATTAACAAAGTTATCTGCGACCATCGAATACGAGTCTAATAGAGGCGTTATGCTAGGCCGCCCAATTACGGTTAATATATGTGAAACATCACTTAACTGCGCAAGTTGATCTTTGAGTACACTCGAGAGCAATGAATCCGGGTCACTTAAAGAATGTTAAAAATCTCGGAAACTAAAAATGATAGGTTAATGCAATAAATTGTATTTAATAGACAATGTAATACTCCTTAAATGAAAGTAAAAAAAATATGAGTCACCATACATTTTATTAACACAAAATTACATAAAGAAAAAAACTGCTGATCTCTCCTTAAAACAAAAATAGGAAACATGAAATTTTTGAACTTTATTACGATTTTCTTGAATTTTAATACTTCGTATTGCCTCCTCGTGCTTCCATTACTGCGTTTACGCGGTTTGGCATGCTGTACACCAAGTTCCTTATACGATTTTGGGGAATATCCTATTCTCTGTGAGAGCAATTTTGAGCTCACGAAGCGTGATTGGGGGAGGGTTTCGTTGTTTTACGCATCTGCCTAGCTCGTCCCAAGCATGCTCGATCGGGTTGATATCCGGGCTGCGCGCTGGCCACTCCATACGAGTAATGTTCATCTCTTGAAGGTAGTCATTCACAATCCTACCTGTATGAGGTCGGGCATTGTCATGCATAAATATAGCATCCTCACCTAAATTGACCATAAATGGACCAACGTGATCATTGAGGATTTCTTCCACATATCTTACGCTAGTTAAAGAGCCGTTTTCTATGATCACCAGCTCTGTGCGACTTTCAGAAGAAATTCCGGCCCACACAAGTACAGACCCACCACCGTAGGCTACTTTTTCTTCGATGCATGCTTGCTTGAATCTTTCCCCTGGTCTTCGATACACTCTGTGTCTTCCGTGCTTGTAGAGCATAAATTTTGATTCGTCGGAGAACATAACTTTTGACCAATCTTCAATACTCCAATTTACGTGGCTCTGGGCATATCTTAGTCTCGAAATACGATGCCCACGCTCCAGTTTAGGGCCGTTTGCAGGTCTAAGGGGTTTTAAGTTAGATTCAGCAAGCCGACGTCTTACTGTCCATGCACTTGGGTTACTTCCTCCGAGGCGTCGAAACTGATTGGTGAGTTCAGTTCCTGTGAGAAAGCGATTTCGAAGCATGGTGTTCACCAAGTATCGGTCTTCTCGTGCTGTGGTACACCTGGTTCTGCCCGTTCCTGGTCTGTGTAGGTTAGAACCAGTTTCTTCGTAACGTCGGAGAACTCTTTGTACTGTTGACAGCGACACACCGACAGTCCTGGCTGTATCTCGCTGACTCCGGCCGGTTTCCAGCATTGTAAGTATTCTGGTGCATTCTTCAGGCGTAAGCGACATAATTTCAGCTTGAATAATGAATATAGAGCACTATCAACATGGTTTATGTACCCACATAAATGACAGATTACAAACAAAAGCAAAACCAAATGCTGTAATTTCGTAGTTCCATCTTCGAAAGTGGCCCTTTTTCAAATTTGATTTTTTTATGATATAACTTTACAATAACTAAGAAGTTTTAATACCTTCATTTAAGGAGTATTACATTGTCTATTAAATACAATTTATTGCATTAACCTAGCATTTTTAGTTTCCGAGATTTTTAGGATTCTTTAAGTGACCCGGATTCATTGCTCTCGAGTGTATATGATTCGCAAATTTACATAAACTTATTATTTTACGAAACAAGGCCGTTTTTGGAAAACGTTTAAAGATTGTCATTACGTTACTATGTTACATAACAAATAGCGGCTTATTATGATCCAGGATCGCCCAAAGTTATAGCCAAGTCATATGTATAGAAATTACGCCTAATGAAATCTATTCCCTGAGATAGCTATGGAAACAATACAACAACACTTAATTGCACACCACCATAAAGAAATATTTTTAGAAATTAACCAAAAGAAAAAGAGCGCAATAGGCGTTGTTGGCGTCTGGTTGCAGCAATATAAATCTATCACTAATTATACTAGTTAAATAATATACTTAATACTCAACCCTACTTCGTACTTATATTATCCGAAAGTTTGTGAGGATGGATAGATGGATGGATGGATGAATTCATGTTTGTAACTCAATCACGCACAAAGTACTGTACAGATTTTTATGAAGTTTGGTACCTATGTAGTAATGTAAGGATTGAAGAATATTTCGCATGCTATATGTAAAATAAATGAAAAATAGCTATAATTTCTGTTACTAGTATGTATTGGTACTTTAGGTCCTGTATAAAGACATATTCTACTTTTTATCCCTAGAAACCGCGGATGAAACAGCGGGGCGCAACTAGAAAATAAGTTGCCGAATCTGGGCTATTTTCAGATACTAGTTTTGTTTGATCAATTAAAACGCGTCGACACTCACGCTCGCACCTCAGTAGGTTAATTCCAACTAATTTGTTCGCATTTCGTCTCTACTGAGCTACTCGGTGTGTGTTCGCTAAAACACAAGTTTTCGAAGAAAAACGCGAGAAATACGACACGATAATTTGATCCCGTTGAATTACAACTGGTTGCAAGTGTGAAGGAGAGGCGTGATTGGAATCTTGACAATACAAACTTGGGGTACTTATGTAGGTTTTAGATTAGTGGAGGTATTGAGATATTATAGTTTAATAGTTTGATGATCTAAGGATTCATAGAGCTATTTTGTAAGTAATTGTTGTTTAAAAAAAAATGTTTTATTTAAAAAAAATCCGTGATAAAAATCCTATGTCCAGGACCTAAAATGCCCAATTTCATCTAAATTCGTTCTGCAATTTTTGCGTGATGAGTGACAAGCCATCCATCCATCATTACAAACTTTCGCATTTATAATATAGTATGATATTATATTTATGAGCGAGTGTGGTTCAGTGGGAGAACTTGCGAGTTTCGATCCAACGTACCCGAGTTCAAATCTCGCTGGCCCTGCACCACTGACTTTCTTAAGTTATGTGCGGATTTAACACTCGCTCTAACAACGGTGAAGGAAAACATCGTGTAGAAACCTGTATGTCAAGTAATAATTCAAGGACAGGCTGATGATGATTATATTTATTAACAAAGGAATTCTTACGCCTTTATAATATTAGTATGATATTATATTCATCGTTTTAAAGTCGCGCAGCGGACTATGGAAGGGGCTATGCTTGGAGTTTCTCTAAAGGATCGTATCCGGAATGAAGTAATTCGACAGAGAACTAAAGTCACCGACATTGCTCACAGGATAAGCCAGCTAAAGTGGCAGTGGGCCGGCCATATTAGCCGTACAACCGATAACCGTTGGGGTAGACGCGTTCTAGAGTGGAGACCACGAATTGGCAAACGTAGTGTAGGACGCCCTCAGGCTGGTGGAGCGATGATCTTCGCAGGGTGGCTGGTAGCAGCTGGATGAGAGTAGCCGGGGATCGTGCTCAATGGCGTGCAATCGGAGAGGTCTATGTCCAGCAGTGGACTGCGATAGGCTGATGATGATGATGATGATGATGATTATATTTATCGTTACTCAACCACCCAAAAACTACGATACGATATGTTATTATATATACAGGTATATTATTTTTACGTCCTGGAATAGGACTATTTATCCAGGTAAACCGCGGGTGAAACATAAATTCGTGTCTAGCAATTTTATTCACATATGAAGTTGGACGATCGATCCCGTCCTCCGTCGGCACTTGGCACTGGACACTCGACAGTTGCACTTACCTAGATTTTTACGCCATCCGGTGTCTGACTTGGTGGAATAAACTACGTATCTCATGAAATATGTAACCTTATATAAGTTGAGTCCTCTCTATGCAAAGTTTGTGATAAAGAAATTGCTTTTAGATTTCAGATGAAACTGCCTAGATATAACAAAATATATAGTCGAATCACATACACCATTGAGGATGCGGGTTCGATTCCCGCGACGGTACAAATGTTATTCTGTGCCTAAATTAGTAGTTATATTCAACGTTGGTAAGGCAATTTTATAGTACTGTACAAGCAGGCGATTCAATTTTCATAGCTATAAATTTTATCGGAACCTATCAGATTGACTTGAACCGAGTACTTATTTACTCAACGGTAAGTTTTCTCGGAACTTACCGATGAAAGTACAGTATTTCATTCTGTAAATATTTCCATCGTTTGCAGATATTCATTCCTTTTTAAATATAGCCTAGCATGCCCATTTCCTAATATAAAAAGAAAAACTACACACTACTCACTCTAGTGAGTAGTGTGTAGTTTATCCAACCAACTTAATTTTAAGCAGAAGCAACCGGACAAACTACTAGCCATTAGAGGCCTATAGATAGCTCACACTCGCCACTGATATTCTTTACTCTAAAAAGGGCGAATGCCTTAATTATTACCGAAAACAACTCTACACTCTACTTACTATAAAATTAATTTTTAGAAAAAAAACAAAACCGACTTCAAGACTATACCTACCTATATGTACAAACTTAAACTAAAAAGTAGAAAATAATATTTTAATTAATGCAAAGCAAAAAGCATTAAAGGACAATTAACAATTTTTTTTATAATTATATACCTATTTACAATTTATAATCAGTTTATTTTGGAGTCGGTGCCAGCCAAGAAGAGTAGTTTAAATCTGCCTTAGCAAAAAACTTTCGAACGACACGGAACAGCGGCCGGCGCGCGCAGCAGGCAGGACGTGAGGGGATATGCCTGAGTGAACGACCCGAACGCGGACAGACGCGTGAGGGCAGACGTCGTTGACGGTTGTGTCTAAATGCATGGAAATTTTGATGCACTTATTTGCAATTATCTGCTTTCGTTCATTTTTCTTGTATCTAATCTTTGCTGTCATATATAAATAGATTAATTAAGTAGAAATCTATTAAGGTAATTTTTCCTTTGGCTGGCACCGACTCCAAAATAAACTGATTATAAATTGTAAATAGGTATATAATTATAAAAAAAATTGTTAATTGTCCTTTAATGCTTTTTGCTTTGCATTAATTAAAATATTATTTTCTACTTTTTAGTTTAAGTTTGTACATATAGGTAGGTATAGTCTTGAAGTCGGTTTTGTTTTTTTTCTAAAAATTAATTTTATTTTTCAATTTTTAGTGAGAAGTTAGTCTATTTTTATTGTTTATAATTATATAACATGGGTAGGCCTACTAAACGCGTTGCTCAAATGAGACAGCGCCGTTTGGAAGAAAGTAGTGACGAAAGGGAAGATCGTTTAAAAAAAAGTAGGGAAAGAAATGCAAAAAATATTTCAAATGAGAGTGTTGAGCAGCGGACCTCTAGACTTTCTCAGAAGAGGGCATACATGAACTTATCAAGGCTTAATGAAAGTCCAGAAAGTCATGATCGACGACTCACTTTGATTCACGAACGTTTATCAAACGAAACCGACGAGCAATGTTCTCATCGACTTGGCTTGATTCACGAACGTTTATCAAACGAAACCGAAGAGCAACGTTCTCATCGACTTGGCTTGATACACGAACGTTTATCAAACGAAACCAACGAGCAACGTTCTTATCGACTTGGTTTGATGCAAGAACGTTTATCAAACGAAACCGAAGAGCAACGTTCGCATCGACTTGGCTTGATTCACGAACGTTTATCTAACGAAACTGAAGAGCAACGTTCTCATCGACTTGGCTTGATTTACGAACGTTTATCAAACGAAACCGAAGAGCAACGTTCTCATCGACTTGGCTTGATTTACGAACGTTTATCAAACGAAACCGAAGAGCAACGTTCTCATCGACTTGGCTTGATTTACGAACGTTTATCAAACGAAACCGAAGAGCAACGTTCTCATCGACTTGGCTTGATTTACGAACGTTTATTAAACGAAACCGAAGAGCAACGTTTGCATCGACATGGCTTGATTCACAAACGTTTATCAAACGAGACCGAGGAGCAACGTTCTCATCGTCTAGGCTTGCAACACGAGCGTTTATCAAATGAATCTACAGATTCCAGATCGACTCGATTAGATGCTATGCGACAAGTTAGTCGCAACCGCAGGGACGTATCTTCTGTAAATAGTTTTGAACAGGCTATTAACATTTTTGCAGACGTTCCATGTGCCATTTGTAATAAAGCGTTATATCCACCACAACGTTTTAATTTACATACTGCAATGTATAGTACATTGTTACCCGAAGAACTGGTTTCTCTGAGTATTATCATAACATGCTCTCGCTGTCAAAATAATATAAGGAAACGAAAAACTCCTCCGGTAGCTTTCTGGAACAAAATGATAGTCGCAAATGTGCCTCAAGAGCTAGCTAATTTGACAAAACTTGAAGAAAGGTTTTTATGCCGTGTTGTGCCTTTTCTTAAAATAATGAAGCTACAAAACCGTTTCTGTCAAGATTGGTGCAAGGGACAAGTTACTTTGTTTGCAAAAGACGTTGTTGAAGTCACTGAACAACTGCCACTTACGCCCAACCAAGTAGGGCTAGTTCTGGTTGTAGAAAGTCTCGAGAACTTGCAACGCTCCCAAGAGTTTGTTGTGGATATGAACAGATTATATCAAGCTCTAACTTGGTTAATATCAAACAATATACTCTATAGAGATGTAAGACCCCATTTTGAAAATGCTATCGACATTTCTGAAATTGTTCAAGTTTCCGAAGAGCCTGCAAATGGTGGTGTGCTACAATCTACTCCTCAAAACAACTACGTTGTTATAAATGAAGACGTTTCTATACTACATGGATCATTTCATCAAGCCGATTTAAGATTTGATTTACAATCTCGTGGCAAACAATGCACTGCTGTAGCAGCTGTAGCTTGTGCAGCGTTCTGTACAGATGAGGCAAGTCAATGGTCAAAAAGCGACATTGATTATATTGTAATACTCGGAGACAAGCTCTACCGTGAGTCTATTGCTTCTAGAGAGGACCCAGCAACTGGAGAAGTTAACCCTGAGTATCTCGCCGCGAGCGATCTTGCACAACAAATATTATATAACAGAAAGAAAATTAATATCTCAATTGCTGAAATCAATTATAATGGTCATTTAGATACAGATCGAAGTTCTGACGGGTTCCCTAACCTAAAAAATGCTCTAACATTATTTTTCAGGGAAAACTGTTGCGGGCTGCTTACTGCAAATTCTATGACTGTGGCTATATATTGTAAAGTTGAAACTGATGTTTATAAATATTGGTTGTTCGATTCACATGCACGTGGGCCTAAGGGAGCTATAGCTCCAAGACGTGGTGCAGCCTGTTGCATGAAATTTCAAAATATAGATCAATTACATGGCATACTGCGACGAAATTTGTTTACGCCGACGAAGAAAGTACCGGCACAAGATTACTTTCTCAATGTGTACTCACTAACTCCTTTGATTATAACACCGGAGAATGAGGCAGAAATGCGTAGAGAAACGTTGGCGAATCAACAGTCGAATACTCAGGAGCAGTCAAGAGTAGTTGAGTCAGAGAGTCCTACATATACGATACCTACATCAGAAAACAAAGACACTTCTCAACAATTATTTCAAGGGAACTCAGTTCAGGAACAAGAAATAATGCACAGAAACACTTCGAGAACGTCAGAGAGTCAGTCAGAGAGTAGTCAGTCAGAGAGTCCTACATATACAATTCTTATACTAGAAAATAGCAATCATCCTCAACAAACATCTCGACCAACCTCCGACATTTCTGAAGTTCTTCAAATTTCCGGAGAGCTTGCTGATGGTGGTGAGCTTATGGAGCTACAATCTACTCCTCAAAACAACTACGTTGATATAAGTGAAGACGTTTCTATACTAAACGGATCATTTCATCAAGCCGATTTAAGATTTGATTTACAATCTCGTGGCAAACAATGCACTGCTGTAGCAGCTGTAGCTTGTGCAGCGTTCTGTACAGACGAGGCAAGTCAATGGTCAAAACGTGACATTGATTATATAGTAATACTCGGAGACAAGCTCTACCGTGAGTCCATTGTTTCTAGAGAGGACCCAGCAATTGGAGAAGTAAACCCTGAGTATCTTGCCGCGAGTGATCTTGCACAGCAAATATCATATAAAAGGAAGAAAATTAATATATCAATTGCTGAAATCAATTATAATGGTCATTTAGATACAGATCGAAGTTCTGACGGGTTCCCTAACCTAAAAAATGCTCTGACATTATTTTTCAGGGAAAACTGTTGCGGGCTGCTTACTGCAAATTCTATGACTGTGGCTATATATTGTAAAGTTGAAACTGATGTTTATAAATATTGGTTGTTCGATTCACATGCACGTGGGCCTAAGGGAGCTATAGCTCCAAGACGTGGTGCAGCCTGTTGCATGAAATTTCAAAATATAGATCAATTACATGGCATACTGCGACGAAATTTGCTTACACCGACGAAGAAAGTACCGGCACAAGATTACTTTCTCAATGTGTACTCACTAACTCCTTTGATTATAACACCGGAGAACCAGGCAAAAGTGTGTAGAGAAACGTTGGCGAATCAACAGTCGAATACTCAGGAGCAGTCAAGAGTAGTTCAGTCAGAGAGTCCTACATATACGATACCTACATTAGAAAACAAAGACACTCCTCAACAGTTATTTCAAGCGAACTCAGTTCAGGAACAAGAAATAATGCACAGAAACACTTCGAGAACGTCAGAGAGTCAGTCAGAGAGTCCTACATATACAATTTCTATACTAGAAAATAGCAACAATCCTCAACAAACATCTCGACCCACCTCAGCTCCAGAGCGAGAAAGACCGCTATCACAAATACATGAAATACAACCAATTATAATTGAAACAACTAGTATGCTCCGTCGCATCGACGAAGCGGTCCCTAATCTAGAAAGTGTAGTTTCTTTGAATCCCAATCAAACTACGAACAATAACGAGATGCGATTAGCTGAGATTACAAGAAAAATAGCGCCGCCATTAAATGTGGATCGAGAGCGACGAACGGAAGAGCTTGCTTGGTATTATCTTTTTCCTGATGGCAAAAATGGCTTTGGAGAGGAAAGAGATATTCGAATTACTCCTTTGGACTATTTTCAAAGTCGAATAATGAGCCTGGATAAGCGTTTCAATCGAAACGACTACTTGTTTTTTGCTCTTTCCATAGTTGAATATTATCGAGCTAAATCCAGTGTTTCTGTATCATGTCGGATGCGCCAAGGCCAGGGCGAGCAGATACCTCAAGGACTCATAGATAACATGCATCTTACTATGAGAAATATCAGAGGATCAGCTTCTTATTGGCAGAAATGTTGTTCTGAACTTACTGCTATGGTCAGAACTTTGGGGCCTCCTACGTGGTTCATGACGTTCTCTTGCAACGACCTTAATTGGCCAGACATGACCAAAGCCTTACTTATCGCAGATGGTCGTAATGTAAATGAAGCAGAGTGCCTGTCTTTTACCGAGCGTTTGCATTTGATACAAAAACATCCCGTGGTTGTTTCGCGACAATTTATGGTTCGCGTGAACGCTCTGATGCGATTCCTTAAACGCGATCCAGACTGCTTAGGTGGTCCAGTCGTAGACTTTTGGTATAGAATAGAGTTTCAAAATCGCGGAAGTCCACACCTTCATATGTTAGTGTGGTGTGACAATATCCCAGATTTCTCGACGCATGATGGAATCGAAGTTATCGAAAGGGTTGTTTCATGCTCCTTAATTCCCAATGATCCTGTATTGCAGAAATTAATAGAAGACTTGCAAATACACAAACACACGGCCACGTGCTACAAAAACCGCAACAATAGTTATTGTCGTTTTGGTTTCCCGAGGCCCGCATATGAGACTACTATTTGCTTAGGTCCTGATGAAGTATTATCAAACAATGGACGTTTTTGTTGTTTGAAACGAACTGCAGACGAAAGTATGGTGAACAATTACAATCCTACTCTATTGAGTCTATGGAAAGGAAACATTGATGTGCAGCCATGTGGTAACGTAACAGCAGTTGCGTACTATGTGGCTAAATACGCAAGTAAATGTGAGCCCCATGATACAGGTGAAGTTGTACGAGAAGCCGTTGCGAAGGCCAAAAGGCAAGGTGGGCCTCTGTGGAATCAGTTATTTGCAGTCTCAATGGCCATTCTATCTCAACGCCTTGTAAGCGCTCCAGAATGCGCTTATAGATTGTGTCATTTACCGCTAAAAATGTCTTCCCGAAAAACAGTCTTCATAAACAGTTGTAAGCCAAATGAACGTTTCAGACTTCTACGATTCGATAGTGATGATACATCCATTTATAATAACATTTTTGACCGGTATGTATTACGCCCAGATGAACTAGAAGACTTAAGTCTCGCTGAGTTCGCTGTGCGCTTTGAAACGGAGTCTAATTCAACATGGAACGAAGACGATGGTGATGAAGAATTAAGAGGTGAAGATGTTACGCCAGCAAGATTCATACGACTAAGAGATAACACGCGGATGCGTATAAGAAATAAGTCTGCAGTATTGCGCACTCGATATTTTACATTGAACAGCGACAAAGAAGCCTATTACTATAGCTTGTTAGTATGTCATGTACCATTTCGTGATGAAAGTGAACTTCTACTCGAAGAAGAATCCGCTGAAGAGTGTTTCATTAGAAGGCAAAGTGAACTTCGACCATTACATGGCAACGTAAGAGCAGAAGAATTTGCTCACGCAGAACAAATGATACAACAGGCTCTTGCCCAAGCAGTCGCGCTTAACGCTGCTCGTGACACACATGATGTAGATGCTCCTTTGATTTGTGGCGGTGAACAAATCGTGAATAACGATGACAATTATTGTGAAGATATATGCGAAAGGTCTGCAATACCAGATGAAGTCTTCTTGGGTAACATTCGAGGTCTAAACGTCCAACAGAGAGATCTTTTTCAAAAAGTTTCTGCGGCTGTGGAAAGTGATTTGCAGGGACAAGAAAACCAATTGTTGTTATTCATCACTGGCGGTGCAGGAAGTGGAAAGTCCTTCGTCTTGAAATTACTTGTGGAACATATCAAACGGTGCTATGCACCTACAATTGACATATTGTGCATGGCTAAATTTGTTGAGGTGGGATCCCTAACAGGAGTAGCCGCACGTCAAATATTTGGCAAAACATTGCACTCAATATTCTCACTTCCGATTGAAAAAGGAAATACCATGACGTATAAAAAAATTACTGGACAAAAGCTAGAGAATGAAAGACGTAAATGGCGCCATATAAACTGGTTAATCATAGATGAAATTTCTATGGTATCGTATGAAAATCTGCGAATAATACAGTTGCGTCTCCAAGAATATAAAAATAATAATAAGTTATTCGGCGGGGTGCATATATTACTTTTTGGTGATATTCTTCAACTCCCACCGGTGAAAGGCCATTGGTGTTTTATTCAACCGCTATGGTTTTCAGCCGAAGTAAACTTATGGGAGCAGTTCTCATTTTGTGAACTCACGATAAATATGCGACAGCGAAATGACAGTGAATTCATTGATCTTTTGAATAGCTTGCGGGTTGGTGAATTAACGACAGCTCAGCTGGAGTTACTTTGTGAGCGGCGACACGTGGCCTTGTCGGGAGATTTTGCTGATGGAGTTGCTGTCCGTATATTCCCTACTGTTAGACAAGTTGACATATATAATCAAAAAATGACCACTGAAAATGCTAAAGTCCACCGCATGTTCATAATAAATGCTGTAGATGAGTCTCGCGAGGCAGCAACCTATGGCAGAAAGCCACCAGACAATGTTATGCCTAAAGACATTAATAACTGCGGCGGTTTCTTACCAACTATAAAGTTGGGTATCGAATCCCGAGTCATGTTAAGGCGTAATATTTCTGTATCCGATGGGCTCGTGAATGGTGCCATGGGCATAGTAAAGAAAATTAAATGGCCTGCTCTCCGAAGAGATCAATTGGAGGAAGGCGAGTTGCCTGAATTAGTGCTGATAAAATTTGATGACGCGACTGTTGGCCTTAGAATAAAAGATGATGACGGTTGTGTAGCTATCTCACCTGTTTGCACAACATTCCAAGCGCAAAGAGGATTTGGAGATGTCGAACGCAGAATGTTACCGCTCATCTTAAGCTGGGCCGTAACTGTCCACAAACTTCAGGGTACAACCCTTGACAAAGCAGTGATCGATTTAGGAAAGAAGAATTTTGCAAAAGGACAGATTTATGTAGCCCTTAGTCGCGTCAAAACTTTAGAAGGCATTGCCTTATCTGATTTGGATGCAAATAAGCTTTTAAATCGACCTCACGATGAGAAAGCTCTACAAGAAATGACACGGTTGCGTAATCTTTCCAACAACTAGGTAATAGTTTTGTAAGAGTAGGGAATATACGGACAGCAACCCCATCAGCAAAATCTCCTGACAAAGACACGTGTCGCCGCTCACAAAGTAACTCCAGCTGAGCTGTTGTTAATAGGTTTTTGTATGTATCCGAGTCATGAGATGAACAAGTAGTTCGCCTGATGGTAAGAGCCACTCCTGCCCATAACAATTGCAGTGGTACCGAGTACTTTTAATACCAATGTATAATAATTACTTAAATTTTTTAATGTATAGTTATCATAGCAGCTGCTATGCATTTATAATGGAAACAATCTTCTTTGTTCTTGGCTAATGTTTCTGTGATGACAGTTAAACAGATTGAAAGTCCTTATCAACACTTCTGCTGAAGGGAACCGCAAACTAAACGTTATTTGTGTTTATATTTTGTGGTTTTGTTGTTTTTTTTCAAAAAGCGCTGAACCAATTTCGATAAAATTTATATGGGACCACCTTTGAAGCATGACATACCAAACAAAAAAAGAATTTTCAAAATCAATTCATAATTGGCGGAGTAATCGAGTAACAAAGTAACTCCAGCTGAGCTGTTGTTAATAGGTTTTTGTATGTATCCGAGTCATGAGATGAACAAGTAGTTCGCCTGATGGTAAGAGCCACTCCTGCCCATAACAATTGCAGTGGTACCGAGTACTTTTAATACCAATGTATAATAATTACTTAATTTTTTTAATGTATAGTTATCATAGCAGCTGCTATGCATTTCTAATGGAAACAATCTTCTTTGTTCTTGGCTAATGTTTCTGTGATGACAGTTAAACAGATTGAAAGTCTTTATCAACACTTCTGCTGAAGGGAACCGCAAACTAAACGTTATTTGTGTTTATATTTTGTGGTTTTGTTGTTTTTTTCAAAAAGCGCTGAACCAATTTCGATAAAATTTATATGGGACCACCTTTGAAGCATGACATACCAAACAAAAAAAGAATTTTCAAAATCAATTCATAATTGGCGGAGTAATCGAGTAACAAACACACAAAAAAAAAATAAAAAAAAAAAACATCCTCCTTTTTTTGAAGTCGGTTAAAAACTAAACTAACTACTTACAAGGAGAAGCAATTGGACAACAAATGGACCATGAAAGGCCTATAGATAGCTCAAATGTTCCAACCCACTACCAGTTGGATTGCAATACTGATACGTTGAGCCAAATAAGTCCCAGCATTTTGGTCACGCGATGCATGGATCAGGCGCTCTGACAGATTTTTGAAAATACGATGAGCTCCTGGTTTGCACGGACCCCAAGGTCTTAATACGTTTTATTGTGGTTTTACTGAAGAAATATCTCCATGTCCAGTTTCTAATTTCTTCATAACGCCTCACCTCATTGAATCATTGTATTCCGTGCTATAAACTGCTGTGTAATAATTAAATGGATATATTTACTGGTATTATTTTTAAATTGCATAGATTTCATCAATAATGTATTTGTCATGTTGAATAATATTGGTTCTTAGTGCAATCAATTAATGTCATTTGTATAATTAATGTATTGGATAACAAGAAATAAAATTTAATTTATCTCAATCTCGATCCCCCAAGAGCATTCGTATTGTCTACATACAGATATTTCAAGTGCTATGTCACAATAACGAAGAAAAATGTTTGTTAGGTTTTCGAAAGAACATTCATCAGTATATTTGTCCCCACATGGTTGTAAAATCAGTTTGATGTTGACTCTCCTATACGATATTTGGAACCCTCTGCATATATCAAATGAAGTCTTTCTAAACTATTCGTCAGAGCAACGATTCGATTGAAGAGCTTCACGCGACGACAGTCGAGTCTTGATACTTTTTATTATTATCGTTGTTCAGCAATTTTCAGCATATTTTCGTTAAAATAACATACATCATTAAATATCTGAGTATGTATCAGATCTCTAATAATATTTAATAGTAAGTTGTAAGCTTACCTTCTTTAAAATAATCTTCATTGAAATATTTTCGAAACTCCAGTAAGAAAACGTTTGAAGCTTGAGGTGCGCAAAAGTTCAAAAACAAGAATTATGAAAAAGCTCTTAAAAATAAGCACACATTTAGTCCTAGCTTAGCCTAATTGGATTTAAGACAGTTGTACCTTTGCACTAGAAGGGTCATAAATCATTTAAAGCTCTCAAAGTATCAAACACGTTCAGCCGGCGTGCCACTCGGCGTCGATCGATACTCATATGATTGTAAATGTAGATTGATTGGCTGCATCCAGAGCGTTTCTTTTCACGACGAGTCGCTCCATTACGACACTATTCTAGTCAATCCTGGCTCCAATGGGAATAGGCCTTATGGAAAGAGCTTTGATTTTTCAACGAATATTTCGAGTGTAGAGATGATGAATTTTGGAAATGTGACAGCTGGATGTTGATGTGGACTTATACCGTTATTTAGCATTTAGATATGAACTCACAACACATCATAAAAAACAATTAAGTATTTGTTTTACCTAACCAACCCAATCTATTTAACTACTACCAGTGATTAAATAAATGTTTTTATTTTTATGTCGCTCTTTCTCACAGGTTACATACCCGGTCCTTTGGAAGGCTTGCACCGGGACATGAGTCCAACACGTAGAGGCTTCTTAGAGCATTTAATTTAGATATGTAATGGGCAACACTTATCGGGGACTGTCTCTAAGTGCAACATTAAGAAGATGCAATCAAAGACAGCCCCCAATAAGTGCGAGGACTATTATTGGACATATGAAAATTACTTATGATTGGGCTTTTGAGGTAAATTTTTAATGGATGAGAACTAGTCTATGATATGAGACTACAGCTTTTTATATTTATTATTATTATTATTATTATTCAAGTCCAAATAATGATGCTAAACATTCCTCAGTATTAAGTATTTTCAATTTTATATTTAAATTGATAATAATTAAAAAAGTACAAAACATTGCAGTGCCATTTAGGTATTACATTTTATTGTATATATCTAGGTACTACGTATAGAGATAATATATGACAAATAAAAATATCTACATTACCAACTGAAATAGCTCACTTAGAATATTTCGAAAACAATTTTTTACGTCTCCTTAATGAAATGCTTCAAGTTGAGACAATCATTTTTAAAAGCCTTCACAGTTTTATGAGAAGAGTTTTGCACTTTATTTATGTCGTCTTATTTTTACCTCGTAAGTTTGGAATTTAATATATAGCTGTCTAAACTAAACATATTTTTAAACTCTCGTAACAAATATAAAATAAAAATTCTATACAAAGTCGTGAATATACTGGATTCAATTTGACCTATGTTTTAGAAAGTTCAAACGAATCTGTAACTTTATATAGTTAATCACACTAATGCACACTATCACAATTAATATTATAAATGCGAAAGTTTGTATGTAAGTGTGTTTGTTAATTTTACGCTGTAACGGCTGAACGGATTTCAGTGAAATTTGTAATGGAGATAGCTTATACCCTGGAATAACACACAGGCTACTTTTTATCCCGGCAACCCACGGATAAAACCGCGGGGCGCAGTTAGTAATATTAAAAATGTAAAGTTTGTATTGTAAGCGTAGTGTAGGACGCCCACCGGCCAGGTGGAGCGACGACCTGCGAAAGGCGGCCGGAAGAGACTGGATGAGAAGAGCCGAAGACCGGGCTCAGTGGCGTTCATTGGGAGAGGCCTATGTCCAGCAGTGGACGAATACAGGCTGATGATGATGATGATGAAAGTTTGTATGTGTGCTAGTACGTTTGTTACTTCTTCGCGCTATAACGGCGATTTTAGTGAAATTTAAAATGGAGGTAGCTTCCCTGGCTATATACTTTTTATCCCGGAAAACTGCGGGTGAAACCGTGGCACACAGCTAGTTTATCATATGAAATAGTTAATGGAAACTTTTTTATTACGTCGCAACTGGTCCGGCCACCCGAGCCTTGAGCTGGATTATAGATTTGTTGAGCCACAGTTATATGGCACATTTATTGCGGAATTCCTATTATGAGACGCTGAAACTTTATTTTATTGTACTTACGTGTAATGAAATATCGCTTTCTGACGTAGCTATTTTCGTTTAAAACTTTTATCAATTTTATCTTTAGACTAGACGATGTACGAATGTGTAGGTATTTGAGGTGGAAAATTACTGGCCAATGGCCATTTGAGACTAAATATATAATATCTTGGGGTGATGAGCGCAGTACCTCGTTAGTACTTTCATGGTATTAAAGTTATGTGTGGCATTGCAATTGTTATAGGCAAGCGTGGCGCTTAATATCAGGCGGACGATTTGCTCCGTTCCAATAATATAACAATATTATAAAGTATAAGAGCCCAGTTCCCGCTGCTATGCTGGGACAGGTTGTCTTATAAATGGAAATTCATTTAAGTATACCTATTAGATATTATGTGGTTCACGCTTTGATCCAGTGAGGGTTGGTTCAATATCGGAATGCCCTTTAATTTTTGGAAGTTTGTCGCTCTGTGGTGTGTTTAGATTTTAGACACCTAAATTTAAGCTAGCATAACGCTATAATTTTTCACCACGTACCTATACCTACTTAATTTGAGTGGGTATTTCGGATTCGTACCAATAACTTCCTCACAGCAAAGGAAACGGTACCTTGTAGATCTCAAAATGTTTCACACCTTGTTTAGGTGGACGAGGCTCATACAAATATCGTGTAGTAATTTTCTCATCCAGTCTAAAATTTGACAGACAAAAGCTCTCCAAACTTTCGAAAACCTAGAATTAGTTTCGTGAATTTTCGCCTAAAAATCAGAAACTACAGAGAATCGAGCAAAATTAATCCGTTAACTTTCTCATACGCCAGTACTGATCGATATCTAACTCTATTTGCGCTTTTTGTTTGCGCTTCGTGCGGGCCTTTTTTAAGTTCTACGATACGATTTTAAAGAATAAAAAATACTATGGCCAAACATTTTGTGATTTGAATGGTTTTTGTTCAGAAACATACAATTTGTTAATAAAATCTTGATTGAGGGCATTGATTTCACTATATATAATGGGTGCTAGAGACCACCAAATAGCAGACTGTTGTCAATATCGCGTCAGAAAAGACGCCGCTTGAATTTGATTTGGTTTTTTTTTACATCCGACTGGGTCAGCGTTTGACCACGATCTCACCTGATGGGAAGCGACGATGTGGTCGAAGTTGTAGCACGCATACCCAGTAAGTACTTGTTCACTCTTGATTTGAACACACCCAGACTGTATTTATGTGGAAACACAGGCGACGGCAAGGCGTTTGCTTCACTCCTTCGATGTTCGCACTAAAAACGATGATTCGAAACGTTTAGTGCTTCCTTGGGATTCCTAAATATCCACAATAAATAAAGCCGTAATTTCCATCAGTCAGTGTTCCCACGAAAGCTTAAGTGCCCGATTGTAGACCACAACCTTATCGTAGCCGCACTGAGACCGCGCGACATCTATCTTACGCAGTTAAAAGTTGAGTTTTAATAAATATGAGCTGGCTGCATATAGGTGCTAGTGAGAGATATCAATAAATACATCCAACTCATTTTTATTAATAATTACCTAAATAGACAAGCAGATAAGCCAGGTGGGATGATAAGCGGTCACCGTCGCCTATGGACACCCGCAACATTCAGGGCATTATTATAATAGGGCATCTTTCTAAAAAGGAAAAGCCGTGTTGTTTGCTTCGCCACAAATCAAGAAGGACATGAAACTGCGTCACGGAAGCTTTCCTCGTCTCGCTAACTCTTTGTATTACTCTGAATGGGATTTCTCTGTCACTGAGTTGCGATTTATTGTTGATGAAATATTTTCTTTTGTATAAGGAACTACTTAGTAGGCAGTCGATTTCATTATGTTTTTGCGCTGCTAGATTGATTGAACGCTAGCCAACTTGCTCCAATATGAAACCCGCGGGTTAACTTGACTTTTTTATGAAAATTGACTTTTGGTGGTAGGTTTCTCGTATGCTAGAGGCCGTCTGAGTTGGTACCACCGATTTGCCAGTTTGCCGCCAAGCAGTAGTGTGCAAGCATAACTTTGTTCCGGTTTGGGCCAGTGGAATTATTAAGCAATATGAGACTTAAGAGCCATTGTCTCATGGTGCCGAGCGTAGTTCAGTGCCGCGCAGGATTTGCAAAACAAAGTTCTGGGTGGTATGTACTGCAACTGTAATGGGCGTGATGCTTACTTGATAGCAACTTGATGGTGAGCTATACTAGTTTCGTCACTCAATTACTTAATTTTATTTTTATTTTTTATTTATATAAATTTTAAAATGTTTCTTTTATAACTAACACCTTTAAAACCTTAAACAGGTTTGTCTTAGGTGTCGCATTCCTCTTCTGCTTACTTAACTACTTACTTATACCGACACACTTATATAGAGCGAGTGTGGATCAGCGGGAACTCGTGTTCCTTTCAATCAGACGCACCTGGGTTCGAATCCCGACTCGGCCCTGCACCAATGACTTCTAGTTTAGTGCAGATTATTGTACGCTCGCTCTAAAACGGTGAAGGAAAACATCGTGATGAAATCCGCTTACGCGCTTTGGAGTGGTAGGCTCTGGCCGTGGTTGTAATACCACCCACCGAACAAAGCCATGCCGTCAAGCGACCTAGTCGTGTTTCGGGATGATGTTCGGTGAACCATCAGGGGGACGGGTCTGAGCAGCCGCTCAACTGCCGTCACTCTCTAGATCTATGTGCTCCATCTTAGGCCACATCATCGCTTCACATCAGGCGAGATAGTGGCCAAACATAGATCTATTAAGTGTAAAAAAAAACATACGTATTACTTATACTTACTTATAACGTTTTTTACTTATAATAACATTTTATAATAGTGGGTAGTTATAGACTATAATATATAAAAATATCATAACAATAGCTGCTAACTGCGCTCGGGACCGCTCGAATGTAATCTTGATGACTGTCTTTCCGTCCCGACATTAAGTATGCAGGTTGTTCCATTTTAAGGTTGTTAACTTAACCCTTCGTTTCAAGTTAGCACAAGAAGGCAATAAGCAAGTATCTAAGTATGTCCATGTTTGTACACACATTTGTACAATTTTTCACACACACCCACACTAAGTAGGTAATAGCACAAAATACTATAGTTAGTATTCTTTGTCCACACGACAAAGAAAGAAGATTTTGCACAAGTGTAATTTGTTCATGCGCTCAAACAATGTTATTTATTAGTTGCCTCATAAATACTCTTATGTACACGTATATGCATACCTACCTATGGTTTTATCACAGCTACATTTTATTCTGACTTTATTTAAGGAGCATTGTATGAGAAACAACTTTATTTCAATTTGGTACGTATAACACCACAATACAAAAACTAAACTAGAACAATTAAATACTAAAATAACAAACATTAATATGAAAAATAAATAAATATATATTTCTATACATTGCTATATATATATTGCTCATATTTATTTCCTATGGTTAAACACTAATCTTTTTTACGCAGGCATAAAATATTCCTTCAGTCAAAAGGATTTTATAATTCACGCTGAGTGCTTTGTAATTTTAATCATAAAATTGTAATCCCTAAATGTAATTAGCATTATTAAAACAGGTTACCAACCCCTCACGACTTCGTCCGAGCAAGTTCAAAAACCTTCCAAATTAAAATTTGTAAGTATTCATTGAGAATAATTTGTAAAGATCTCCGATACCTAAAAAGGCCATAAGTTAATTGCTCCAGCATCAATAAAAAGAATGAATGATGTGCTAGGAGGTAATAACTTCTCTTGAATAGGGGACGACCCCAAAGATTTCGGTCCAGTTACGACGCTCCGGCAGACTTGTAGGAAGTTCTAAGGAAGATTTGACAACTGTTTTACCCACTGGATTAGTAGACGCAGCGATTTTACAGAGAGCTTTTTTATGTTTCCATTGCTTTACAGGAACATCGACAGAAAGTTTTAATCAAAGTCCACTGTGGGCTGAAGTTACTTTATGAAAAATCTATTAGGTACTCACTGTACTTGATAATCTAACTGGAAGCCAATACGAAACCGTATATATATACAGAAATTGTAGATGTCTTATTAAATATTAATTTTATTAACTTATTTGTTTGTTAATTATAGTAGTATATTTTGATATGCAATTTTTTTTTTATTAATTTAACATGTAATCTTACGTTTTTCGAGTAATTAAAGTGTTAATTTTAATAAATAGCTCAAAATTGTATATAATGAATGATATTATAATATATAATATGTAATAATCTCCTTAATTTTGCACAAACAAATTTAGTTACTCCCATGAAATAAAAAATATTTTTGCACGTATTATTTATATAAGTTACTTGTGACTATTATATTTGTTTATTATGTACACCACCACACCGCATTAGATTTTATACCTGTTCTATCCATCCAAAGATTGTCTGGAAGAAATCGCTCTAAGCGATAAGACCACCCATTGTGCGTCAAAACTACGATGTATTTTGTGTATATTTTTTTGTTTTGTTTTATATAATTGTTTATATTATTATGTAATTTGGTGTGCAATAAAGTGTTATTGTATTGTATTGTATTGGATATTTCAAAATACATAAAAAATATATTAAAAATCTATAAAAATATATAAATATATATATAAAATATATTTTATAATGATTAAAAAAAAATTTCGAATTCAAGTTTAGTTATAAGGTGAAAAAATAATTATTTCTAACCCGTTTTTTACCCTTAAAAACTCACCCCATCTTCTTCCTGACCTCAGATCGCCCGTAAATTATTTTTCCTTTCATTTTTATAATATTCCCCTCCTTTTCTAATGGGTTTCATCCTACTATAATTTTTTTTGGTTTTAAAAATTATCGACCCTGGTCTATTGTTGTAGGTTTCAACTTTTTTACACACGCTGCGTTTAAATCCGCGTGCGTAAATAAAAGTCTTTCCTATCTAAAGCTGTTTTCAATATCGCAGCAGCTACCGCCGTTATTTATAATTTATTCCTTTAATTAATATAATATCTTGAGGCGATTGTTCTCTGTCTGCTCTTTTGTCATAAAGATAGCTTGAGTTTAATGGTACCAAAGATTCGCTAGTACCAGAACATCGAGTCTGGGGTGCGATTTTAACAGTGCAGATATTCTCATAAAGTGATATATCTCTCATTCCTATTCAAAATCACTGGTGACTATGTTGACACTGAAGTTCTTGAACCTTATGTGATATATTTAAATTATATTTGAAATAGTTTCGCCCTGCGGTTTCTCGAGATTAAAAATATCCTATGTGTTAATCCTAGGTATAAGCTCCATTACGAATTTCACTCAAATCCGTTGAGCCGTTACTGAAGAAGTAACAAACACGCTTACATACAAACTTTCGCATTTATAACTGTAGGGACTTGGTCTATCAATTAAAATAACCCGCCAAAACCGCCATACTGCGTTGCGCGCGTAACCTGCCGCGCGCGGGGAGAACTAGAACGCCGGCAGTACGGACAGCCGCGTATACGCTTCTACATGAAAATCATCAATTTACTGAGTTTACTGTCAAAAACTGTGAAAAGACACACTCAACAGCAAGAAACAGTGCCGACATAGAGTGCGCGTGTGATATTTGCGGCCTGGAAGTCCCGGGACTGAAGAAAACTGACGACCACGGGAAGGCGGGTGAGTCCAGGCCAACTTTGTACTTTTTGGGGAAAATCATTGTAATTTCTGGTGTTAAACTATTAATGAGCTGTCGAGCCCACAATAACATTAGTAGGAAAAAAACAATTATTGTAAATATTGCATAAATTATTATAAAACTTGCTGTTTCCCGCGGTTTCAATATTATATGCATGTATTATACATAAACCTTCCTGCTGAATGACTCTGTCTATTGATGAAAATAAAATCCGTAATAAAATCCGCATTAAAATCCGTTGCGTAGTTTAAAAGATCTAAGCGTACAGACGGCAGGAAGCGACTTTGTTTTGTACTACATATGTAGAGATATTTCACAGTGATTTCTTTGGTCATTTTTAATTTCAAGATAATCGATGTACCTAATTAAAAAACCGAACCCATGCTTCAACATGTTGCTTGATACGTTCGTTCTATATAGAAATAAGACTCAAACTCAACCAAATTGTAATTACATTAGTAATTCTTATGAACCAAAGAAGGTTAGTGTACTGCATATTATTATCGTTATACTTAAAAAGACCACTGACCATATTTTAATACGAATATAAAAACGAAATTAGTTAATTTTAATCTTTAAATAGAAACCAGCGCAAACTTACTATGCAGTACGATTTCATTTAATTTTAAACGTTCCCCAGTAGAAATAACTTCTCACATCCGCAAGAAACTCGACGAAATTAAGAACGCTAACTTCGGATCCAAAACTGCATTAAAGGTAAGACTTTTGAAATAGGTAGAGAAGTTAGCCGTAAGCACGGATTTCCGTACGACTGCTAAAGTCGATACAAAGCGTGCTAGAAGTAAAGAAGAGATAGACACACGTTCGGCCATATTCGTGTTCGTATCCGCGCATTTCCGTATTCGTATCCTCACATTTCCGTATAATAATCCAATTAGTACGGAATTTAAGGCGTGCTCGAAGACACTGCAGTGGAACGAGATAATACAATAAAGGGGATTTTAAGTTTCTGAAGGAAAATTTTCTTGCGGTTATTGAACTAATTCTACAGAGAATTGGTGGGTAATTTGGTGTGCATTTACGACATTACGTTCTGTTATAGTAAGATTTATAACTTACTCTGCGCCCTGCGGTTTTACCCGCGGTTTTCTAGTATAAAAAGTAGCTCATGTCCTTTTTTCAGACCTAAATAAAGTATCTACATACCCTTCATCAAAATTCGATTAATAGTTTTTGTTTCATTAAGTAACAAACGTCTTTTTCCTCTACGTTTCTTGGAGACTTATAATTATGACTAAACTAATTCTTAAATTTATAACGTTCCTCTATCAAATCTATTTATTGCCAATATAATTAGTAACAGAGAAACTTCTTAATATTTTTTTTTCTTTTTTGTATCCTGTAATGGATAATACAAAAGCATCGGACATTCGATCGATGTTTGAATGCATGCACAATAAATGTTTATTCTATTGATTTTCACACGGGTCTACCAACAATGCATTTGCAAGTACGAAGCTTAAGTTACTATGACAAAGGCCTTAACATCCCCATAAAAATATTAGGGAGCAACTTTATCCAATTATAAATAACGAATACGCTCCCAAAGCACCCCAATGCTCACCAAAAAGTTTTCTATTCCGATAAAGTTCCATTTAAATATTTTGTGTAAAGGGACTTAGAACTTTGTTAAACTCTTTCTGTAAAAGTTTTGTTTTGTGTAGCTTCCCGTTACGATTGCATTTGGTTTGTCACAAACGGTTAATTTTACGATGCGTGTAATTAAAATATACGATCGTTCTAGTGTAGTTTATTACTTTGCACTACTTTTTTGTAATTTTCCTAAAAGATTCGTAACAATGTAATCGCTCACTAAACATGGCTTTCGAGTTAATTAATTAAACACTCGTAGAGTAGGGACGGTGGAGCAATAGTTGCCAACTTTAACAAGGCAAATAATGAATTTAAGTACAGGTAGTCGAGGCGATCATTAGGAAACGTTCCTGCGTACCTCAATTAGTAGGAAAAGCACGATCAGATTTTTTTCCCGGAAGGGGAAGTAATGGGAGCTTTCGCGACGCACTCGGCCCCATATCCCCGTTGTTCGCCGTCAAAGTTGTAATTGCGACCTTACGATTCGCTGAACTGTCACGCCCTCGACGTACTCCTAACGAATTTTTAATATACCTAAATGCGCTTATAAACAAAGGCGCACGGCCTCGGGCGGCACCCTGTCGGGTTTAATTGCAGGTTTAGTGTCGGCGTTCATTAGGATATGCAGGCGCTTTTTTAACGCGATTATGACGTCGCAGGGTCTCTGTGAGGGTGCGCTGGGGCGAGGAGGGCTGCGTCACGTGCGAGGTCCGCACTCCGCAGCCCCACGCATGCGAGACCGCGGGGCGCCAGCAGCGCAGGCGCGCCCGACTGCCCCCGGCCTCCGCCGCCAGTCCGCCGCCGGCCGCCGCGCGCCCCGCCCGCCTGTGAACGCGACAGCCGCCGCCGCGAGTGATCTTCAAGTGATGTCGACTTGTGACTAGTGCCATGCTCGTGCTACGCTGTGCCCTGGTCGCGGCACTGCTCGCCGCCGCCGCAGCCGCCTGGCAGGAGAACGTCAGGCCCAAAGTCTTCGCACAATTAGGTGAGTCCACCATGAGTGCCATGGAAACGTGACTGTGTTAGTGAACTACATGCAACAATACGCTTAATAGCCCTTGGAGTCGATCATGTGGGTCCCTACAAAGCTGGCGGCTGCGTCGCTACGCCCCGAATATCCAATGTTTATGTTGTTTTGTTTGACGACAACGCGCGAACAAACACTCCATTCAAAAGTTCTCGTGTTTGTGTCACAAGTGTCATGAATGTCTTCACAGCGGATGTTAAATAACGTTTTAATGAACACTGTTACAAAATTTTAAGATTCTGGTGTTCGAATGTTACTGAATTTATGAAAATTTTCGATTGGAAGCGCCCCTAAACTCATGTAGGCACGTTACGTTTCGTTTATGTCAAGATAACCTAACTTCGGTACCTGTCAGTCCAATAGGTATCAAATATTGGAATTCTGATTGAATGTGGGGATATTTTATTCACAAATTGAATATTTGTGTTATACAAATGTGAAAACTACCTACATGAAATGATTTATTGAGTTTGTGTAGACCGGTAATTAAGCTTTGACAACACAGCTTTAGTGTTTCCGTAACTTGATTTAATAGTAAACTAGACATAGAAGCGTAAGCGAAGTGTAGTAATTATTAGGAAAGTGGTAATTGCTACTCGTGTTTTGGTAATTTAGCTTGCCATGCCTTATGAAAACATGTCAAATCTTGCGTTTAGAAGAAATCTACCTACTAGATTTAACCTGATAAAAACGAATACTAGTTTTAGTTACCAACAAAGAAAATGAAATTGCATAAAAGCTTTTGCACAAAAGCTCGCAAATCTAGCTCCGACAGACAAAGTTTGCTTATTTCGGTAACAAACTCCACCATTCACATAATAAATAGAATAAATAGCGGCGGCCCCAGCACTGCGCCTTGCGGTACGCCCGCAACTATTCTGAGTCACGCGACAGTTAGTCCTGCAGGAATAAAGGCAGAGTGCACAGTGCAGCCGTCATTGTTTTATTGTGCAGTCTGCATTGCGGGGGACAGCTAGGGGCACGTGGCTCTCATTACACAAAGCGTAGTTTGTCCAACGTTTTGCAATGTTCCACTCGGATTAGCGATCCACGCGATGCTTAACGTAGCGCATGGAACTTTGTCTGCACTGTGTGGAATGCATCTGACTGCACATAGCGATTCGAAGGGTATCTTAAAAGTTGTTTCTGTAGAAAATAGTTGTTAAATGCTGCGCCCCGCATTTTTACCCTCTGGTTTCCGAGTTGATGTCCTTTTATAGGACCTCAAGTACATTAATAGCAAATTTAATCAAAATCCGCTCAGTAGTTTTTCTTGATTAAGTGACAAACATCCATTCATCCATCCTCAAGAATTTACGCATTTATAATATTAGTAGGATTCGCTATATTCTGATAGGCCGACTCCAAAGAACATACGTGAAATTACTAGGAATCCAATTAGGGATGTTGGAAAACTCTTGTTCACGTTTTTTGAACATGAAAGGAATTGTGAGAAATCTTTGGATTGCAAATATATCCATAAAAGATGAAAGCTCTCAAGTTTGATTAATGAAAGAATTCAAGCTTTAAATTCTGAAGAGTACTTACATATTATCACGCTTCTGTTGTATCATTAGTTCAGTTTATGGTTATGATATCGTGAGAATAAGAATCTGATATGACCGAAATGAAATAATATACCGCTACATCTACCAAACAAGCTTTTTGTATGCGTATGAAATCGATCCGATTTGGTTCAGTTCTTGGAGCTTACGTAAGTTTTGGTCGAGAATTATCAGCGTGCCGAATAGGAATGTTTATTTATGCCTTTTACATCCCGTGAGCTATTTATATGGTTGCTTAATACGATTGTGTTTTATAGCTCTCTCGCCGGATAGAAAGAATGAAGATGTTCGTGATCGAAAATGTAGATAGATTGATATGCATTGAGATCTTATCATAGATTGATTTTATCTTGTTTTTACTCGTATTACTAGGCCTTCAGATAATTAGTAACGTGAAGCATATTGTGGTAGTTAAAGAGAAAATAAATAATTTAGTTAACGATTCAGATATTTGGCGTTTAACAGTGACTTTAATAATAGTTAAAGTTCGGAAACTATCGTGAGTCGAAATATTCATTATAAATAGGTATAAACGGCTACACTCACGTTATGATTGTGTCGGAATAACTCCGACCAGGTTTCGGACAATTAGTGTCTGTCTGCGCCGCGAATCCAAAGCGTAAACTCCCGGAAGAAGTACATCCTAATAGTCCGAAACCTGGTCGGAGTTATTCCGACACAATCATAACGTGAGTGTAGCCGTTTATATTTATAATGTATAGTATTAGTGTTGTCACTTTATAAAAATTAAATATTTGAATTTGAATTAAATAGTTGAATTCTTGCACTCTGCCGAAAAGCTGCCAAAAAAATTGGTAGGTGGTGCATCTGGAATAATTTTGGTGCTAATCAAATTGCTGTTATAGAAATCGGTGCGACTTGATTACCTCATTATTTCCTGTCTCAGTCCTTAGAAATACAAATTGTACAAAACAATGCATATTCATCATGAGTCTTCTTGCAAATTTTTCCAGCTTTATGAAAAATGAAAATGTTTCCTAAATCTGTATTAAATTGCAAACTTCGATGAGTGAGCTTCGTATGAATGGCTGACGTCAGCGGAGATGCGAATGTGTCGAGCGCGTATCCTGCCATTCCTGCCGGTGGTAAGCATCCGGCCATTGTTTTAGCCTTTTAGTTAACACGCTCACATGCTAATGGCTTTGGGTTAGTACGGGAACGGAAGATACGTGTGTTTTGTGCGCCATTAATTTTTATTTTTGTAAAGTTCATGGTTTTGCTTTAGAATTTGATGAATAGTTATAATAATGATTATCAAAAAAAGGAAAAGGATATATGGATAAAAGATAACCAAACTTATTACAAGACAGATATACATATTGATTGATTTGAGCAATGACGTCAATTTCATCAGAAGTCCATTTATTATAATCCATATACTAAATTATATTTTGTATTGAAATGAAAGATGTTGCTTTGATTGGTAGAGACATCTACCATTCAAAGCAACATCGTTCTCTATATTATAGCAGCGCGAAGTCAATACTCGTAATAGAGTAAACACGTACACACTCGACAATCCAAGTTAATTAGAATGTAATATAGGTAGATACTGTGTTTGTGCGGACTCTCATAGCGAGAGTGTCAACACCTCTGTAATATGATCTACCAATCGAAATTGGAGGGTCAAACTGACCGCAGTTTGCGGTCTGATGGCAGTTCGGACTTTGCACTGGATGAGGGATGGGGGTGTTTATTTACCTAGAGTTATTTATGACTTTGACTCGCATGAATTTTAAGCCATCAAGTAATTTAGTTTGATTAACTTTATATTGTAGTCGGTACATCAGATTAAATAGTAATCAAATGCAGTCGTTCACCTTCCCTTTTACACAAAACGTGATAGAGAAAAATGTAACTAGTTTTTTTTAATAATGTTCACTTTTAACACGAAACATTCTGATTTTTGATACAACCGCCCAAGACGTTTTATTATGAAATCTGTATGTATTATATTTAGAGCAAGCTAATTTACTATCATACCTTATATAATTATACGTGTCATCATCACCTATTCATAGATGATTAGAAAACCACTTGTACTTCACAAGAAGCTATTAACCTCAGATAACCCAACAATTAATCTACTTTCACACCCTTATCAAATTCCTAATAAATTTGTTGTATAACTTTTTAGTGGTACGGTCAACGACGAAACTTGCTGAACATTTGTGAATTTTTGATTGACTACACCTTCAATATGTGTCTTATATTTCAGAATGTTGCATTTAAAAAGTCTGTTAATATTCTTTGCGAATAGGGAAATTGCATGTAATTTGTATATTTTTGGTGTTATCGACAATTATAAGATTGTCAAAGTTCAGCTACTTATGTCGCTGTCTGCACTACGGTACGTAAGACGGGTTTACGTACCACGTTCATTTGCAATAACTTTGTACCACTTCAGCACAAAGTTGCACATAATGTAGCTCCGTTATTATATGCCTTAGAAGATAATTGCACTAACTAACCTAATTCTCGGGTAATGCTGCGTCCGCTTGATAACACATTCTCGAACTATGTCAGTGGAGTACTAGATACAGTAGGTACAGAGAAATGCACTCTCGCCAGCTCAATTATCATATCTATTTGAATGAACGCTAAAATAACAGTGTTTTCTATTGGTAGTATCATAATCTCAAGTATTTCTAGTTTGTTTCCATATCTTTGTTTGCTTTGTATAAATTTTCCTTCACTTTTATATTTCTTTTTAACAGCTTAATATGTTTACTGACACTTACCTTCATTTTTATTAACCTTTACTTGCTGAGGCTTATAACATTACTTCCTTGATAATTAATTTAATACAATATTTGATTGACAAAAAAAAGACTAAACAATTACATATTTTAGGATCGCCAAGTTAGAAGTCAGGTAGCAAAGATGAAGCAATAATGAAAAGTTTTAACTATCACAATATCTAAGCAGCAAACAATATTTTATGTCAAATAAACTATGCACTTCGACAACAAAAACTTTTATGGTTTTATTATTATTCTATTTTTATGGTTTTTATACCTTTATTCACTTCGATCGTCTTGTCTTCCCGTGAATGTGTTTCCGAAAGCTAGATTATAATACCACATTGTGCTGTCATATGTAAACGAAGCCGCGGGTGGTCGCATGTAAGCTTCGTAACAGGGGACATATCTTAATCTTCGAAAGCCGAGGTTTTCAAGAATTTCGGAGATATTTCATCAGGTGACACGATCACACACTGTTTTATGAAGCGTAATGAAGATATATATATATATTCCTAATATGATTGATGTTCAAGTGATACAGCTATATTCATAGCGTAGGTATTCAAAGTTTCAATAGGTGTTAAAATTAGGAAAATTAGTGACAAAATGATACAGCAATGAATCTAGACAGGTTGTGAGAAAAGAGTGATTGAATTGAAGCCCCTTGGGTGTGACGGTGATATTATTACATTTAAGAAGTGTATTATATTTTTTTTAGTAGTGGTCTCTCGTATGCGGGAGGTAGGTACCACCGCTTTGCCAGTTATTCTGCCGTACAGCAGTAATGCGCAAGCATTACTGTGTTCCGGTTTGAAGGACATTGTAGCCAGTAAAATTCATGGGCATATGAGACTTAATGTCTGATGTCTCGGGATGATGAGCGCAATGCTCATCATATGCAGTGCTTTTTATGGTATTAAAAGTTCTGAGTAGCACTGCAATTGTTATGGGCAGGCGTAGCGCTTACCATCATGCGAACGACGTGTTGTATCATCACAAACATCCGTAAAACAAAATTACCATATTTTTATGAAAATAAATATTTTGGAATTTGAAATTTAAACTTTTCGAGGTTTAATACACAAGGCCCACTAGAGTTTAGCTGATATATACTTTATTCGCAAACAAAGAGTCAAAAGCTTTTCGTTATGGAAATATCGAAGCTTGAATCATTCGGCCCTTCAAAGAAAGCAAGTTGGTAATTTATCCAGTTGATTTTATATTCTAGACCGGTTTCCATGACGTGGGTTGCAAGCTCTCGAGATCTGTGCGGGATGAAATTTCTCGTGAGTCAGGGGCCAGTGACTCACTACTTATAGCTTGGAATTAGGAACGGTTAATGTTTTAAGCTCACACGTAGTGCTTATCTAATTGTGACTGAGAGTTGCTTTGTTACGAAGCTCTTTCGGAGATGAGCTTTTACTAAACTTTGATCTTACAATGTTTATTTGAAAAATAAAACTGGAAAAGAGTAAGATTTCCTGTCGAATTTTATTTATCACGAAAGAGGGAAGAAAACAACAGTAACTTAATATTATTTACAATTTAAATCACTACAAGCTAAGCACCCTCGAAATCCATAGATAAGGTAGAACCCTTGAACACGTAAATCCTCTTTAAAAAAATAAGATTTATCGACTCAGGCACCTGCTTTGAGGTGACTGCGTCTGGAGTTCCATTCTTTAAGGTTTATGGTGTTGCGTTATGGGTTCCGACACCCTCTTTTGTGCTTTAACCGGTAGGATTATAGAGCGTTTAAGTGGTCCCATAAAATAACCGTTCACTTACAACCTGAAGAAGAAATAAATTACTTAACAGGATAATGCTTTTATATCCGGGGAATGTTTTGTACGTGTCGCGTTTTACCTTATGGGTATTTATTGGGTCATTCGTCAGGAGCCAATACTCTGGGGGGCAGTTATGTGGCCGGGGTGCATAATATGACGCAGTCTCGTTTATGACTTCAAGCCTCTGTCTTACAATTTATTAGCTTGCTGTGGGGTCTGAGTGTACCATAGAATATTTTTTCTTTTCTCCCTTCTTGTTCATTAGTTTAATTAAAGTAACAGTTGTCGTCTTCTTTTATTGGGCCATTATATCGTCCATTACGATCCGAGCCTTATACATGTAGACAATGATAGATCTATATTCAAATTGTTTGTTTTTCTTTTTCAATGACGAGTCTTTATTTAGCACAGCAGCAGTGCAATCGACGATAACCGTTAAACGAAAAAGGACAAAAGTTCAAACATCGACATAGACGAGGAATGCGGTCGCGAAGCGAATCAAAATGTGTTTAATGGTAACGCGATATGGTGACTAATAGGTTGCGTTGCATTTGGTTGAGACTGCCATGGGAATTCGAAACTTGTTACGGGGCGTGAGGGTCTTTTATTATTCGAACGGGAAGTATACGCACGTGCGTGAGGAAGTGCGGGGAACGGGGGAGGAACGAGACTTGTGGCGCCGCCTGGCGGGAGCGGGATAACTTCATGACGACGCAATGTATTGTCTTCTCCCGGTGTGGGATTTACTGTTTCTTTTGTTTTATTTTTCGGACACGCCGATTAATTTCTTTTAGTGGGCCGTTTGGGGTCGCGGTTTGCTTGCACAATCAAATCCCTTTTTGTTCTGTGGCTTTATTCGAGCCTTCGGAAGCTTTGCGGGTTCTAGGCGAAGACTGAAATAGTCTTTGCCGTCGTCGCGATTATTCGAGCCATAAAATACGGCAGCTGGGCATGTGCATGACATTTGTTTCACATGCGTTTCCTTTGCGGGAGTTCGGAGAAGCTCTCGTAACTTCGAATGCACTTTGCGGACTTCGCAAACTTTGAAGTTGGTTTGGAGATGTGAAGACGAAATATTTTCGCACGTATTCACTTTGCTTAATTGTACTTGTAATGCATTCGAGTTTATTTTTACACATGTCACTGAACTCTATTGTTGTAAGATACTGCCAAGTATGTGATAGTGATAAGATGAAAATATTCTTACGTTTGGGAGAGGATCATACAAAATCGATAGTATCAATTCCATAAATCACGTTACATTTCGGATATTGCTGCCAAAAAGGGAAAGGCACGCTTCTTGCAATCTATCGGACCAGCTGTTCTATTCATAGCCCCATGAAAAATGGTTCAGAAGCGTATCAAAGGAGGATAGCTCATGAATGGGTGTTTTATCCAACCCTTGCTGACGAGGGCAAAGCAAACATTGGTTCAGTAATAAAAATATTTGTCCAAATCGACGGGTATAAGACGGTTTTTTGCAGAATAGATTCCGGGTCTATTGTCATTCAGTTTTTAAACTGGGATTAAGGGAGCTAATCATAGTAAAGGGTTCGTTTCAATCGCTCTGGATTTGTAACGTTTGGTTGCAGTTTTTTGTGGGAATTATAAACTGATGAGGCTGATGTATTTTTAATTTTGTTTTACAACTTTTCCCCCATCATTTTTGTGTCATAAAACGTCAGCTCCAAGGCTGTGTTGGGCTTCAGAGTATTTTCCGAAACGGCCTTTAGACGTACGTTAATTCACAGCTTTCGAAAACAAATAAGCGTTAATAATGTACTCCAGCACAATACCCCATCGGCTATAAATCTTCATATTTGTACTCATTCGCAGCGAGCATTTAAAACCCTTCTCATCTGAAAAGGCACCGATGAATGGCGTCGAGTCAATGGGACGTAAGAAATGGGCCAGTGACGTGAGGCACGGGCAAGTGAAACGCTAGGACCAGTTTAATCTGAGCCCTCAGGGATTTGCTTTGAACCTCAGGTGCAATGCCGACGGTAGAATTAACTTTCTACAGACTAAGGGACAAGAGTGGATGAGCGGTATCGTGAGACAGATAAGCTTAAATTTTATCCGGTAGAATTAGTCTGCCAATTTCGATTGATCGAGGCAGAGGAGCACCAAGATTTAAACAAAGTTTAAATATATTGGGCGGAATATGTAATTTATTGATAAATTAAAGAATTCTATAATGTACATATATGCACAATTATAAACAACTACTTCATCAATCATACGCATGTTGTGATAAATTACACAATTATTGCTGTGTCATAGGTCGCGTAGATATTGATACGCTATTTTATACAATACTGACAAATCTTAGACGAATCTTGAGCCAGTCCAGTTCAGGAGATAAATAGTAAGTAATTGCCAAAGTTGTTTTTTTTATGTTTTCTTGCTTTATTTATCTCTCTTGTCGCCAAACCTGGTGTCAGAGTATTAATTGTCGTGGCCTAATGACTTTTGTCTGATTGCACCCGCGATCGTCGGCTCGGTAGAGATGTAAATACCACACAATCTGTTACCCATCCAAGAAGTGACCGCAGCGAACATTGTACGAACGGCTAGGCGAGCTACGTACGAATGCTGCTAAGTTTAAATGTTCTGTCGGCCTCATTGTAAACTCACATTTTAAATTAATTATAATTTTTTTCAAAGTTTTAGAGTTAAACACAAAAACTTTTCCAGGGTCTAATTTCAAATCTCTAGTGTTTCATCAATTGACCACAATTATTTTTAATATCTCTTAAGAATTTCTAATCCCAAGTGCAATTTCTAACATAACCTAGCTTTCATTTCTCGAAAGCTATGAAGCTATGGCAGTTCTAGCCAAGCTGGTCGCGGTTCAAGCTGCGCTAATGAGCCAGGTGGTTCCTGCACAATGTGCGCGCCGACAATGGCGCAAGGGTGCGCTATGGGGGATGGATGTGTGGACCTTTATAATATGTATGTATTTATTCAAATTGGAAGTTACGTGGCTCCAACAGCTGGTGCGGATTGGTATTTGTAGAGAAAGTTTTGTTTCGTGTGAGTGACCCTTAATAACCATTGAAGAAGAAGAAAACCATTGCTCTTAAAAACTCATTCATAATGTTACCATTTTTAAGTCGACTAAACTCTGAATAATATTTTTTTTCGTGTTTTATCTATTTTACATGGGGCGGCATGGAGGGAGGCAGGGTAATTCCAATGTGAAAGAACTATATATAAACTTCTTGAGTCATTCTTTGTTTGCTAATCAAAAACTGTAGGTATAGTCTGTTGTTTCCGCGTTGATACCATACATTTTATGAGTTAGTCTAACCAAAGAAAACTAACTATTACTTACGTAGTCTAACCATAGCAAGATGTTCTAAATAAACGTAATCTTGAGCAAACAATTTTATTTATGGGCAAACTATTTAAATGTAGCCTGATGAAATTCTTCTATTATTTTAAGTTTTTATGTTTAACAAATCATGCACGAGCCCATTGCACGGGCGAGACTTTTTTTTTATTACTTACAAGCAAGCATTTGACCGCAGTCTCATCTGATGGAAAGTGACGACGCGGTCGAAGATGGATCATGCTTGCCTAGATACCGATTCACTCGAGACTTGAAGACACCCAGATTATAAGAATCGGGAAACAAAGACGCTGGTAAGGTGTTCCATTCCTTAGTTGTTCGTATTAAAAAGGTCGATGCAAAACGCTTTGTTCGGGCAGGAGGAATGTCAACCATGTATGAACTGAATGCACGCCGCCGCTGTTTGCACGCCAGCATTCGCATTCTACATTTAAAAATATATTGTCTTCTGTTTCCGCGATGGCGCCATCCATTTTATAAACAGCCAGTCCTAATGCAACTTTACGAGCGGATTAGACGACATCCCAAGAACCCCATTGATCTAAACAAGCAATCTTGAAATGTTATTACTTCCTCGTACCATTTCGCGAGTTTGCCCAATAAAATGAGTGCAGGAAGCGTTGCTTGGACTGTATATTTAGTGAGCTAAGAATAAACAAGATCGTGCGGCCCTTTCCACTTGAACTTGAGTTTGAGTTCGTTGACCGATGGCTTAGTGTGATAACTGACTTCTGTCCCTGTTATTTCTATTTTAAAGTTTATTGGAATTAGATTGTCTGTAAGATTTATGAAGTAAGTAATAAAAGTTGGAAGTGGGTTAGTAATTTAATGTTTAATGCTTTTTGATTTGATTTCATTCAAGTTTTGATTGACTTGAATTTTATTGCCATCTATTCTGTAACTATTTTTATGGCTCAGTACTTTAATTATATTATTTAGAGCTGTGCTCCTTTGTGTGTTACCACAAGTTGAGACAATTTATTTTTTGCATATGGTTCTATGCATAAGAATAAAGAGCTTAAAAAGAAGAGGTGTCATGATTATTTTTATAAAGTAACAGTCTCGTTTATTTTACATAAATGCTTATTAGAAACAGTGGTTGGTTTGTGTGTGTGTGTGTTTATGAAAGGATGTATTCTCTGTTTCGGTGTGTGCATATCTTCTAGTTCTAAGTTTGTATGTGTATTCACATCACCTTGTGTATGCAAGGTCTTTGTGTGTGTGTGTGCTTACATCCCCTGGAGTGCATTCGTCATACTCAGGTTATACTCGTAATAAGCTAGTGCAGTTCACGGATCTCTTTGAAGGCTTAATTTCCTGCGAAATGTCCGCTACCCAGTTCTATTGATGCTCCTGAAGTTTGGTTGCTTTTAACTCTCTTGCAAGGTTTTTAGCATATTTTGGCATAACATTTCTAGTTATGAGACTTCTGACTTCTATGGATTCCATGTAAAGAGATTCGTATGATTGTAGGGTTTTCAAATAATATTTAAGAAATTGTTCAATAAACATCACCGCTGCAATATTCAAATCATAAAGTCAAAGCCTCTTTACTCATTTTTGGCATCACAGACGCACTTATAAACGTCAAATTATCACCATCACTCTACCACCGTATCCGAAAAAGAACCACTACTCAGAAGATGTTATAAATATATATTACCGCTATCTTCATCTCTCAGCTGGACAAAGCATAGACATGTGATGTGTGATTGACACGTAATAACTAACTACAAGGCTATTATAGTTTATTAGTATGAAAAAAAATCGCATTTAAAATTGCTCATATCAATACAAAAGTGTAGGTAAAACATATCATTTGGCCCTTGGGTAAAAGGTCTCTACAATCGTCTAAAGAGTATTTTATCTACACTCATATATCGTAGAATCCTAATTATGAATTCAAAAACTGATTACGTAAATAAGTTATATGAACAATGTACATCTACGTAAGTCTGTAATATGTTATTTTTAACTGACTTCAAAAAAGGGGGAGGGCTTTTTTAGGTCTCTCGTATGTGGGAGGCCGTCTGGGTAGGTACTACAGCTTTGGAAGTTATTCTGCCGCAAAGCAGTATTGCGCAAGCATTACTGTGTTCCGATTTGAAGGGCATTGTTGCCAGCGCATTACTGGGCATTATGAGACTTGACAGCTAATTGTCAGGGTGACGAGCGCAGTGCAGCGCCGCGCAGGATATTGCAAAACAAAGTTCTGGGTGTTGTTGTTATTGATATGGACTGGCGTATTGCTTACCATCAGGCAAACGACTCGTCTCATCACTCAGTTACATAAAAAAAAGTATAGCTACGAAGTGGTCCCATATAAATTTCATAGATATTTAACTTTGGACTTCAAAGATACATTGAAGTCAGTTTTTTTATAAAATGTATAGGTACTTGTTATTAATTAAAGAATCATTTTCCATTTATTAAAACACTCGTTTATAGTCACACTCGTGTTTTAATAACCTCTGTAAGGGTCAATCAATCAATCAATCAAAATCTCTTTAATCATTTTGGCATCACAGACGCACTTATGAACTTCAAATGATGCTTTTCTCATTAGAACATTCTGAACGCGTAATGGTAAACTACTATTTCAACACACTTGCTCATAAAGTGGCTCTATGGTCACCGCGATTAGGCACAGAATGACACCCATAATCAAACTGTGATTTTTTCATTGTTATAACTCACTAGTGAGTTAGCTTTTTTTTAATTTTATTGATAGAGGTGCTTTGTTTTTAAAAAAGTTTTTATACAAAAAAAAGATCGTGTTTAATAGAACAAATAAATTAATGTTCCTATTGCTTGCTCATTTCATGCAACTTCTTATTTAATTAGATAATTTTAACTCGTACGTGTTTAATAAACAAAACTTTCACTTAAATATAAATATTGTTTTCTCTGTAATAAAAGAAAACTTTAAATTCCCCATTTTGCACGTGGCAGAATAGGCGCAAACCCTATGCGCGGAAAATAAAAAAAAACGTCATCCCTTTAGTCTGTGGCTGTTCGCAATGCGCGCGCATAGGAAAACTGATTATAAATAAATTAAGATTTTATTGTTATTTTATTCACAAGTGTGTTGAAAAACGTCGTATGATACACGTGTGTATTAATGATTACCGTTCTCGGCTCTCTTAAGACCCTCACCTAAAGGCTCGGGTCTCAATGGCGCCTCAGCGGTAATCACCAACATTACACACTAGTACCATAATGTACTATTCTATACCTAATAGTACCTACATAAGTATATATTTTATTATTTTGTTTGGTTGTCATGGTATCATTATTATTAGACTTGTATTGTAATGTGCCCAGTGACCATTTTATTGGATTTGCAGACTGCGACAAGGATTATGTTAATGCAATACAAGCGTGCAGTGTCCAAGTACACGCATTAGTGTTGGGAAGAGGATTCGGTTTTATATTCGGTCTACGTTTCGGCTTAATATAATTTAGAGCTACTTTCCTACAAAATACTTTTTAAAATTGCAGATTTTTGTGAATAGTTAATTACTAAATAACACAAATCCATAATAACTTATGTATGACTTCCCGTATTAATGTAATACATTTTTATTATTATTATTATTTTAGCTGTAAGTGTCCCACTACTGGGCAAAGACCTCCTTCCATTCTTTCCACTGGTCTCTATTTTGCGCCGGTTGCGTCCAGTCTGGACAAAATTTGTCGAGCTCATCCCGTTTTATAACAAAAAAAAACCGACTTCAATTCTGATGTATGTCTTCGAAGTCTAAGGTCGAATTACAAGTTTATATGGATCATGTTGAAGATTTTTTCCAAATCAGCTTATTAATGACGGAGTTCTAAGGTAACAAACATAAAAAAATGCAATCGAATGAAGAACCACCACCATTTTTTTTGAAGTTGGTCAAAAATAAACTTAAATATATTTCTAACTCTCTAGGTACATACACAGCTCTGTGCACGGCGTGTTCGTATAGGACAAGCTATACGAACCGTGTATCTACACAAAACATAGCTTAAAGTAAAACTCAACTAATAATTTTGTCATTTGAATAGCTTTCGGCTTCGGCTCACTTTCGGCCACACTACTGCATAGCAACTACGCCAACTACTGTGTCGAGTATCGATTACTCTATATTGGGTATGTCTGCGATGTCTCGACGTCGGTAAAACGATGTCTTCCGCTGTGCTCAATCGTTATGGTTCACTGTACTTTTGTTAACTTAATATGTAAATTAAATTCTGTACGTATTTTCAGTTGTATGATTTGATCTTATTAAATATCGTAAAGGATTACTTCTATTGTAACGTAATCGGAAAACTGTTGTTGTGTGGCTAAATATCGTAGAGCAAGACGAAAACTTGTCGTCGTTATAAGCAAAGAAATTATTTTCTTTCATGTAGGTTTCCTTACCCAGTTGCCTTGTCTTATTCTTTGTCCATGTCCTATTCCAGTTTGCCTTACTTGTATTTATTTAATAGGTACAAGGTTCGAATCACGTATTCTACCCACATATTCTACTAAGCATTATGTAGCTACATATTTACTCAAGTCGTAATGTGTAGTGAGAAGAATATAAAGAATATTGATCACAAATTGCATTTGTTTCTTGACTAAACACTTGCCTACATCTTAGAATTCTATTCTTCGATTCCACTCTGTTATTCATCAGGTCAGTAACAAAGGTGAGATGTTTCTCCGGGTTTCTTTTACAAATGTGTTGATAAATGATTCAATGCTGTTGCTGTCGACCTGTTTTGCGATCGGTCTGCTTCGGCCTGATCAATAGCGGACGAATAATTTAAAAGCCGTTTGGAAATAGTGCCGAGTTTAAAGAATACGTGTAAGGAAATGAATTGTGGATGGTGTACTGCGAGCAAAGTTGTTGGAATCTAATGAAAACTTTTTTTCTATCCATAACCTTAGCTTTCTGATTCTAAAAATAGTGGTTCTGGTTTTGAAGAGAATTGTCTAAGATAACAAAATGTTTGATGATGATTATGATGATAAAATGATTGGTCAGTAAGACGGTAGATACTCAACGTTCGTTCGTTATTTAGGCCACAAACATGGCTTGAAGATGGTCTTTTTTCTTTTGTAGCGCGGAGCGAAATTACTGGGTATATGAGCCTTAATATTTGATATCTCGGAGTGATGAGCGCAATGCAGTGCTTTTTATGGTATTAAAAGTTCTGGGTGGCACTGCAGTTATGGGTAGGCGCAGCGTTTACCATCAGGCGAACGACTTGCTCGTCTATAAAAAAATACTGCTAAATATCTCTAACAGATTTTTACGAAATTATTCAAACAAGAAATGGGGCTGTCTTTGTTTCTCGACCTGGGTTTGGACCATATCATTTAATTGTAATAATAAACGAAAACTATCGAGTCCTTATTAGGTATGCCATTTAAGTGTGATGTTACGAAGAAGCCATGCCCTAATTATATCGTCAACCGTATCGTCGCTTAGAAAGCGATACCTTAGATATTTCGGCAAGAGTAAAGCACGTTTTTGGAAAGGAAAAAATATTTTTTCCCAGAAAAGCATCCTTGGTAACAAGGATAATAGGAACGAATGGTCGGAACACCAACACTTAAGGAAATCTTAAAAATACCTAGAAATAGTGAGATTATCATAATTAGATACAAACTACCTATATCGATGCGATGATAAAGGTACCCCTATCACTATATCTTGTCTTTAAAATGTTGTTTTCCTTACTCTTTGGTTGTCTGGAAGAGATCGCTGCTTAGCGATAAGACCGCCTATTGTACTTATAGAAAATTATGTATAACTAATTATAATTCTTTTTTGAAGTGCAATAATGTGTTTTCCTATATATCGTCACAGAATATTTAATATGGTGACGCGCAGGATTTTGCAAAACAAAGTTCAGCGTGATGCTGTAACTGTTATGGGCAGGCGTGTTGCTTACATTCAAGTGAACAACCTGTTTGTGTCATCACTCAATTACCTACATTAAAAAAAATCTATAAGATGAATCAGAAACATTGCAACACTCACAAATATACATCTCTGCTATATATACATCACCATATTATATATATAAGAACATATAAAAATACATGTAAAATACATATATGGTCTCACAGTATTTGCGATAGTATTATGAATGGTAACCAAAATATATAGTGGTTCTTTTTCCGATACGGTGGTAGAGTCATTGTGATAATTTGACGTTCATAAGTGCGTCTGTGATGCCAAAAATTAATAAAGAGATTTTAACTTTTGACTTTTTGCCTTCTTTTCTAAACACTAGGCATAAATAAAGTTCGATTTTCGCTTTTGCAAGACTTTTCGAGTCAATTATAGAGAATAAATTTTCTTTCATATTCAAGCAAACGTACCTACCAACCTATCTACTTAACAACAAGGATAATTTAGTCGCAATCACAACCCCAAGCAACAGGAAACTTCATACATACTATATACATATACATCGATGTGGTACCTAATATTATCATAGAAATTAGGTATCATACCACGATGTTACGGTATACCACAAAGTTAAATTGCTTACAACTGAGACAATGTATTTCCTATTCCCAGAATGGTCTCTGTTACAGTTTGATCTAGATCCTTTACAAAACTGAGTTAGTTGTGGAACAAGTGACAATGTTTGGAATGGTCTTGTCGGAACGTGATACAGAGGTATTCGTGGAGCTTAGCGCGAGATCTGAAGGTGATTCCGATTGTGGAATACAAAGCTATGGTTTTTGATGAATAGGCGAAATGTGTCGCTAAATTGAAACGTGTTGCGTAAGGGTGTCCCTCTGAACTTCGACAGTTCTTTATTTCGACACTGTGTGACTATTCTTTAGTTCTTTATACGACACTTTCTTCGGAATAATATAGTTCGACAAGTCATTGTTTCGACTCTACATAATTCGACAAGTATTAGTTCGACAGAAAATACTTTAAAAACACGTACATATAATTTACTTTCTGGCCCTTCATCGGCCGTTGCCGCTGCACGCTCGCTTCGCTCGCTCGGCTCGCGTGATGTGTCACTGCTCTAACATAACCTAACGTAGTGTTTGAAGCCGTTTGTGTTGTGGAAGTATTTTCTGTCGAACTAATAATTGTCGAATTATGTTTCGTCGAAACAATGACTTGTCGAACTATATTTTTTCGTAGTGTTGTGCCGAAATAAAAATCTGTCTAAGTTCAGAAAGTCACCGGTTGCGTAAACGTTTTAGTAGATCGACATTTTGCATGACGGCTTGCAACAACCCATCTCTCCTAGTCTTATTTGCAACTTGAACCCTACCGAATTAGTATTGGCCTTCTTCTTTCCTTTCCTGCATCAACGTCAAACGCCCATAGATATACCTATTTAGTCTTCGAGTAGGTATTGTTTGAGAGAAAACTAGAGAAAGGAATTTCGGAACAAAATGTGCCACACATTATGAAATAAAGAAAAAAATATAAAAGTAAATTAAATAAAACACAGTACTTTACGCAGTTCATGTGACACATTTGGTTTGCGAATGCGGTGCATCAAACATTTGTCGCGTTGTCTGCGTTACGACTTTTTCCTATTTTCATGGTATATTTTATTTGCCCAACTATGTTATAGATCCGAAATTTCGTCTCAGTGCAAGCCACATGTCTTTACTAACCTATTCGCCACTGTAATGTTGGACGTCCATCCTCAGTTCTGGACAATATGACAGCTTTTTGATATTGAATGCATTAGCACATGCTAGGCGAAAATCTCAAGATTTTAAATAATTAGGAAGAAGAAAAATTATATTGCTCTTATTATTATTAGACTCGTTCGGTTGATCAGTGTAAACAATGAAGACAGACGACGTAGGATGGTCCCCGTAAGACGATATAAGAAGGATAGAAGAAATTTGGTTGCTCGAGCAGCTGGCTTGGTGGCCCAGTGATTAAGGCGTCGGGACGGTATTCCGAAGACGCAGGTTCGATCCGCGCCCGAGCAATATATATTTTCTTCCTAATTATTTGAAATCTTAAGTATGACAGCTATTCACAGACAGTACTTTTTTTTAGGTTCAATGTATGTATATTATGTTATCATGTATTAAAGTTGAAATACAACCTTTGCTTTGGTAAACATTGAACCGTACACTAACCTTATAAACCAACAGATCTCAAAGATAACTAATCAAGGGATCATCAAACCGAAGTGCCACAAATCCTATGTCACTGAGGAAGTGTAACCGTAAGTCGGTCAACAGAGCTCGGAAACTTTCCGAATGGTTCATTAATTATGACCAGCATTTATATAGGTTGTAACACCACAGGCGGGACGTTGACTGCGTAATTTATATTGGTTTTGGTAGATAAATATTCGATAGTGTTTACGGGGTAACTTGTGATTATAAATAAATAAGTGTCAGGTGACAACGCCGAATGTTAATCGTCATTCCATCAGGTTTAATATTTTTAGCAGTAGAAAATAAACTGAAACTTACTTATATTGATATAGAAATAAATTGCTAAAAGAAGATCTGCTAGGTTAAGGAACGTTCGCAGCGGTCACAACTTAGATGGGTGACCGTTTGTGTGGTATTTACATCTGGGCCGTGGAAACAGAACGTGCCCTCCGCATCACTGTAGCACTCAACTTGGCGATTCCTTGCTTCGAAATCACGTAGATTCCTTCATTAATAAACGACATCTCTATGACGCATTCAAATATATGACGCGTCATAGAGAATATAAATTTCGCAGATGTCGTTTATTAATGAAAGATTCGACGTTCCCTCGAAGCAAGGAATCGCCAAGTTGACTGCTACCGTGCTGCGGAGGGCACGTTCCTGTTGTTGTCTTAGGACCACAATCGTTAGGCCATGTCAGAGACATTCGGACGGTCTAAAAACTCCGACACCAGGGTTTCTTCTCTCGTGCGAGGGTAAAGAAGCAGTCTAAAAGAACCACATGTTATGATTAAAGTAGTCCCTTTACTAACAGGTTGTCCGGAAGAGAAGTCATGGATCATTTCTCCCAAACATTCTGAGTTATGTCAACCAAAGCAGCAAAAACCATAGACACTTACGAATTTGATGACCCATCGTTCGCCTGCAGGCCTCAAACAGCTCCAAATTATATCGCTTCTGTTTTTGTCACCAGTACTTTTGTGCAAAGGAAAAACACCGCAAAGAATGCTGATACTGACTTTTATTAAAGTTATTGTACTCGCTCGCTGTCATATCGTTACCGATGTGGTTTTTTTACGACACATGTCATTCGTAATTGCCAAGGAGCGGTTGCCCTCCCAAGGGTAGTTCAGGGTCCTGCTGGGCGATTATAACCTTTGTTATCATGTTGATAACATTGCTAGTCCTACAGTTTTTGTATACACGGGAGAAGTGACGTGGAAAACGTAAGAGGTCTTGTTAATTTCGTTTATTGTGGCTCGTTCGTCAATATACTTGTGCTAAGTAGCCTTCGTAACTTAAACGCCTTTCTTTATTAACTTGGTATGATGTGCTGAGTATGTGTGTAATTAAGTAAATGTAGTAATGTAAGTATTTTTTCTGAAGTAATCATTAAGTAATAATGATATGTAAGGGTATTTCTTTTTTGGCCCCTAACTAGTATTCTCTGTTTCTAGGGAACCAGGAACTACAAGAACCATGGTCTCCAACAACTTCTAAACACGAAACAAATGCTAACGCTTTTTTCTGTGCACAAACTTTTGTCCTGTTATAGGAATCGAACCCGCAACCTCGGTAGTGTATGAAATTTGAGCCAACCTGCCCAATCACAACACCACACCGAGACCGATAGTATGTTGTCTAGGTTTCTATTGGCTTGAACCTGGTTGTCTAGATACAGCTAAGGATCCATGTACATGATCATTGGGCGTAGATAGATAGAAGATAGAAAACGCTTTATTGCACTTAATATATAAAAACAAGTATACATTTTATTAAACAAAACGAACAAACCGACTTCAATGTGTCTTCGAAGTCCAAGGTCAAATATGGATGCAATGTATATGGGACCACTTCGTAGCTATACTGAACCCAACGCAAAAATAATTTTCCAAATCGGTTTAAGAATGACGGAGTTCTGAGATAGAAAACATAATAAAGAAAAATACAATCGAATAGAGAAAATTCTCCTTTTTGAAGTCGGTTAAATAGAAATACAGTTTATATACAATTTCTTATAAGCACAATAGGCGGTCTTATCGATAAGTATAGGGTAAGGAAACAAACATTGGCGTATTTATTTATTTATCTGCAGACAATTAGATTCATGATTCCAAACCTTTTTGTCTCTCGTTAGTTTGGCACGCAAAACTGTGTCATCAAGCACAAGTGGCGATCCGAGCTAAAAACTATCGGATTGAAAAAATAGTCTCCAGTTTTTACTACACGCTTCCAGCTCGGTCGTCGATCCCTCCATGTGCCAAACAGCTGCGCCGACAGTTTTTTAACACCAACTTTTGACCCCACTTCGCTACGATCACTCATGTGGGAATTGAACTTTATATTTTCGTCCCTTCAACTTTTAACCTAATTTTAAACCAATAAAGTCACTATTTGCTTGGCGTGTCGAAATCTAATTTGACGCAAGCACTATTATTATTGCAGTAAATTAATTGCTTCATGTCATTTAAGAAATTACGAAGTATGCGTTGTATTTTTATTAATTACTTTAACAGCGCTACTGGGACTTGCAAGCGTACCGTGTCATATTATTCTATCAAACTAGCTCCGCCCCGCGGTTTCACCTGCGATTAACAGGGACAAAAGAGCCTATGTCCTTTTCCAGGACATACATACCTACATACCAAATTTCATCAAAATCCTTTCAGTAGCTTTTGCGTGATTGAGAAACAAACATCTATACATCCATCCATCCAGCCTCACAAACTTGTATGTAAATTGAGTCTCTATGTAAATATTATCATACATTAAATAATTATGTAGATACTTATAAACAATTAGAATCGGAATGTTGAATTATGTTGAACTATAATAGAACTGCACTCATTATGCAACACCCTTACAGGGTGCATACTTATAGCATACTTTGTGACACTATTTGAACACCTATCTGTAATAATATATGAATGAGCACGAATGAATGAATATGAACTTTCGCATTTATAATATTAGTAGCAGTAGGATTAAAGTCTAATAGGATTTTTAAAGAAAATCCCGACTTATGTCTTACGTAAGTCTCTCTTAGCCTCCGTGTCGTAGGTGTACCTAAACACACTTGTGTCCCATATAACAGAATAAGAATTTATGAGAAGAGCTTGGGTTTAGATTCACTATGATTTTTTGCTACACTCAGTTCAAATATTGTCCTTTTGCCTTATTTCGTTGGCAGATGGTCGTATTTCTTCTTGGTGTTGTTTATTAGATTTAGCCTTTCCACAAACAAGCTTATAGGACTAACCTATATTTAGTTGGGAATCTTTTTCTTAGTTTAGTTTGATGTGATTCTTTTTATATAGCTTTCTGATGTTTTATCTGGGGAATATTTCAATAAAAGATTTTATTAGGCATGTTTTTAGAAGTTTTGTTACAATACTTTGTTTTTGACAATGTAATGTTTCGTATGTGCCATTTGGCTACTTTGCAGAAGCGGAATGCCATGCATCTTTATCTTCTATGTAATTACTAACGGTACTTTTATTAGAATCTTTTTCACATGCAATTTCTAACACCGGAAGCTCTTAAGAATGTGACAACAAATCCCTTGTAAAATTTGCACAGCTTCAACTTTACATGTATTTTGTTGAGAAACATAAAATGTCTTCCTACTTGATAAATCGCGGTCTTTATGCGGGGGAAGGAAGCGATGAAAAACTTGGCAAATTGTTTTAAAACACTCCCCTTTTATAATTTCGGTATCGTGTTCCCCCGTTTGCGGACGACTCCCGAAAATATGGCCTAGATAAATTCGGAAAGTTCGAGAAAAAGTTCTGTAAACAAGTTTGGGAGTCTCTCGGAAAGGTTTCGGAAACGAATCAGTAATTAGGTACACAAGTTCAGTTTAACTTTTGTTTGCTTTTAGGTTTTACGTCTATTGAGTAGTTTGCTGAGTTTATTATTTGTTACAAACAATATTACTGCTACTGTTTCCAGTATTACTTTTACTATCTTGGTAAGCGTGCTAGATAGTCGACCGCATCGTCGCTTACCATCAGGTGACATAGTGGTCAAACGCAAGCCAATTAACAAATAAAAAAAAAAGACTTGTGGCACTCGGAGACTGCCGCGGTAAAGCTATTGCATAGCATTCGGAGTGGGGGGTGTTAGGTTATTTTCGTTACGGAATTTCTGGATTCGGTCTCCACGCTCAAGACCCGCGATAGAAGCTATCATCATCAGCCCATCACGTTCCCACTGCTGGGACACGGGCCTTCTCTCATAGAGAGAAGATGGGCCATAATCCACCACGCTGGCCCAGTGCGGGTTGGTGGATGTCACATGTCCTTGATTTTTTGTGAAAAATTCTTGGACATGCCGGTTTCCTCACGATGTTTTCCTTCACCGTTTCTAGAGCGAGTGTTATATCCGCACATAACTTAAGAAAGTCAGTGGTGCGGGGCCAGCGGGATTCGAACTCGGGTGCGTCGGATCGAAAGTCGCACGTGCTCCCACTGAGCCACACTCGCTCTATAGATATAAAGATAGAAGCTATGCAATAGCTTAAAAAAAATAATGATTTATCCGTACCGATTTTAATAAACTATTTTTATTAATATTTTTTCTAATTAAAATCGTAAAAAGTCTTCTTATAACTATGACGATTTACATAGATTGGTTTGTTTTTATGCTCCTTGTTTACTGTTATTATAGTATGTATAAGTTTTTAAACTGTAACGGTCAATAGCATCAGAGTTAAGTAGAAACACGATATTCACCGTGTTTTTTTTTTTTTTTTATTTATAGGCTTGCGTTTGACCGCTATCTCGTTTTGAGAACTCGATACATAATTCGGCGCTGTTATAAGCGCTATGATCACGAAGAACTGTACTTACACACATCATACTATTATAATAGTAGTACAAGTTTCAGAAGCTGACATGTAGAGTCCGTGCGAAAAAAGAACCGACACGAGAATGGGAGCGCTGTATAACAACGCAGTAAGGAACAAATTGTTTTAGTTAGAAACAGTTTTAGTTCCGACTCTCACCACGACGGTTCTCTTCCTGCATTAGCTATACAGTTGCCCGAGTAATATTAATCGCAATGCTGTTGTTGATTCGATCAGAGAATTTATAAAAGACCATAAAATATAGAAGAGGTTAAAATATTATATTAGCATTTAAATATTAGCATTTAAACTGTGCAAATAAGGGTATGTGCAATAATAACCATTTTTTTTATACCTCTAATAAGCAGCCTCAGAAAGACATCTCATTAATTAATTTTTTTTTTCTTTTTTACATGGTATTTTATTTTAGTTCTTAATTAATGTTTAAATTTACATTTTTATATATTTTTTTGTATGTATAGATAATAACTATGGATCATTGTGTCTGCAATAAAGAATGATTATTATTGTTAATTTCTATTATTATTATGTCGCTCTTTCTCACGGGTTATACACCCGGTCCTTTGGAAGGCTTGCGCGGGGACATGAGTCCAACACGTAGAGGTCTCTTAGAGCATTTAATTTAGATATGTAATGGGCAACACTTATCAGGGACTGTCTCTAAGTGCATCATTAGAAGATACAATCAAAGACAGCCCCCGATAAGTGCGGGGACTATTATTGAAGATATGAAAATCACTTATGATTGGGCTATTGAGGTGAATTTTTAATGGATGAGAGCCGGTCTATGATATGAGACCTCGGCACCTGCCAGTTCCGCCTCATAAGAAAATATTTTGGCAGGTGGTGACACGGGCCCCTTTTAAGGGCCGCCGTTCATTGGCGACGAGAGGGGCAACGTTGGTGTGGGTGGCTAAAGGGTGTCGAGAGGTGTGCTGCAGTTTCACTTAAACGCTACTCCCGGCGTTATGCCCTTTAACACTTCCACCCTTGGAGCTTAGCTCTTAGCTCTTGCATCTCCACCCCCATACGGCCAGTTAAGGCAAGCCGGGGGTCAGGGGTCACATTTAGCCCCAGGGAGAATCTCGGGGTAAGGCTCAGTGTCGCCACGCACCGACGACTCGCCACAAAGTCGCCCCTGGCCTTATTATTATTATTATTAACATTACAATCTAGCCTAATAAACTAATAAGTAGTTTTAGTTTGACTTGATTTTTTTGACCCTTGGTTTTTATGTTCTTTACGAGCACTAAAGTATGTAGGTATAGGTACTACGATACACTGTCAATTCACTTCACTAACTTAAAAGGTTTTGTCCTTTTGAGTTTTCTCACTAGGACTGTGTAGACGATAAGGCGCAATGCGCACTTAAAAACAAAATATGCCTATCAAGAACGCCTGAACCTAGTTAACTTAGTACAGATATAACTACACCTCACTTTGCAGCGTCATCTCTGTAACGCTCTAGCTGGTCACAGCTATTTGTGCGAGTGTAATTACTTGAGAGATCTTAATTACGACCATCCGGGGTTTGATTGGGCCGCCATTGTTTGCATTCGGAGCTGCAGGATAACTGCAAGTGCTGTTAGTCACCCGGGGGAGTGTGGCCACTCGTATTTGTAAACGAAACGATATGAAACATTCCTCGACTAAGGTAGTTAGTCTTTATACCATGACTAAATTGCACAATGATGTATGTAACTGAGGCTGCTAATTTTTTTTTGATTGTGCACTAAAGTTAAACTTTAGACAAAAAATTATTATTTTTATTAAATAACTTATATATTTTTTTATGATTATTATCATAAAAAAAAATATAAGTTATATATATTAAATAACATATATATATTAGTTTAGTTATATATATTAAATAACTTATATATTTTTTATGATTATTATCATAAAAAATATATAAGTTATTTAATACATACACACAAATCTTAATTGTGCTAGTAAATTGGGCAGTCTTATCACTTAAAGTAACATTTTTTGGTAAGTTACTGTAGATACCAATGTCAAACCAAATCACTTATTTCCGCATCTATTCAAAAAAAGTTTCGAATGGCATGATGCAAATATAACTAGATACTTACTACATCGATGAAAACCTAGGTTTATTCAGTTTCATTACATCTTTGTTCTTGTGTTCGTAGTTATGCCATTAAATTTAATTTTGAATTTCTTGAATTCCATGAAGTTTGTTAGACTTTAACTTGAACTTTGACTTTGTCTTGAACTTTAATTGCTTTATAATTTACTCCTTCATATTTCCACTTTCCTCCATAATTCTCGTTTCTATTTAGATTTCCGCACAACCTATCAGACATTCGCAGTGAAAGTCAGTAATTCCTTTACTTTCATGCCAACGGAAAAGTTTTCAGATTTAACCACGTTTTCAACTGTATGCCAATTCAATAAAGATTAGTTTCAGTTGACAATAAGGGCCGTTATGGTGCAATCGGATAAGCCTGCAATGTATATTTGAATCCAATAGGTGATCATTACGAGCCTATTACCTATCATCGGCGTATACAGTTCTTCTGTCATTTGTGTCTTCGTCTGTTTGATAGGTGAAGCTTAAATAGGCTATTGATACGTAGAATCGATAATAGGAAGCTCCAGAAATAGTTTTTGCAAATGTAGGATTTTTTCAGTCAGGTCAAATATGATATTTTTTTACTTGCCTATTTTTCTTACTCTTGTGTGAAGTGGGTTGTTCAACTTTCCTTCGGCCCTCTTGAATCCGCTTCTATAAATTTTGACATAAATCATTGTAGGACAAAAAGAGAAGATACTCATACTACACAAAAGAATGTTGTAGACAAACATAACAGAACAATACAATACAAAATACAAGTATTTTCTTATATGTAAGTAATTGTAGAAAATGAGAAGGACAAATTAAGTATCTTAAACTTTGTACCTAACACTGAAAGGCGTCGCATTCACGTTTCAAAAACATCTTACAAAATTGAATCTCTTCTGAAACGAAATCAAAGTCACCAAAAGGTCGCACTAACCTTACACAAACATATCTGTTTGCCATAAAGAGTGTTCATTTCATACCGTCTCCAATGGCCCTGAGGGTATCTTGTACAAAACGGAGATGCAGTGATTAAACTTCGTACAAGCAGGCCAGGACTTCGTACAATAACACCTGCTTTCATATTGCTTAGTTCCTTGGGCTATCTTAACTATAGTGTACTTGTCCTGGTCTTTCACTCATGCAAGTCATGTAAAACTATTTATCGCTAAGAGTATCTTTTCCCCTTTTATATCTTTGACAAGTTTTCCCTTGGCTTCGAATTGGAGAAATCATTGCAAACAACACAGAAGAGTTGTGACATCTTCCTCTGTATGACTATGCAAAAATAACTGCAGAATTGCGATCGTCAGTATGTCATAACAGTCACTCATGTAACCTTACATTCTGCCTCTGCAAATATTGACACAAAGGATATATACATTTTCGTGGAAACTCGTGACGTCAGCTTAAAAAAACACAATGGCCTCGGGCAGACAATGCGTCCCTAGCAGTAGGGATCTGATCACTCTTCGCCCTTTAAAAATAAAGAATTGGGGAAATACGGTGATATGGCAGTAATGCTGTCCCTTACGTATTCTTAAGTCGAGATATTTTCTTCCTGAGTTGGACGACGTTGAATGTTAAAGCCTTTTATTGAATAGGTATAATGACTGCCAATGAAAGAAAAAAGGACTAGGCTGCCGCACCGTAAACTTTATTTATTAATTCGTTAAGCTATATTTCTTTTTTTATGTGATTGTCGACAAATGTGCATTCAACCCACATGATGCCGGTCGATTATGCGGTCACCGTCATCTTCATGCTCACCGGGGGTTTTTTCTTCTTCTTCTTTCTTAGTAACTGTACCCTTCAACTAGCCATACAAACAAATTTATCATTGGTTTTCAATCTGTACTGAATTGGGATTTGTTGTGTGGATAAAAAATGACAAATGACGGCTGTACCGAACTATTAATATGAGTTCTGAGTTACGCAGTCACTTTAATGTATGCGATGCTAGTTAGTAGGTACATGTTATCTATTCGGTGGTGACGGCTTGAACTGCCACGAGACCACCAGAATTCAGAACTGTTGCTGTGGGATCGGCCACTAATAATTCTATTAATACCCTTACACTAAGGTTGCTCTGTAAAACGTTTCTTCATTTCATAATTTAAATGGAATAGTTGCTCCTTCTTTTTCAAGCATTACATTCAAACTATTTGACTCCGCTCAACTTTCATATAATCACCACCTTTAAGGCAGACTCAATCCCTATAATAACGATCTAATAATCCTTCCAAACTTTTCGAACTATGAATGAAATGAAGTTACTGTTGAATTTGAAGTCTTCGAATATTCTGTCCGGACGGTCGTCTCTCGATTCCGCCGATGTTGCCACTTTTGCTTTCTCGATGAGGTATTCAGAAAATTTAATTTCCGTAGATAGATCGAACAGTTTCGTTCCAATGCGGTGCTTGCCTGTAATTGGGTCAGATCGGCGGACAATTGTCTGTGACAACATTAATGACATTATTTCTAGATATTTTATTATAACGTTTTCACCTTTTTCTCCGTTGCTAGCTTGTGACAGTCGTTTCAGTGCATGAATGCGTTTTGACTATTATTTATTCCTTGATTATCCTACATTTTTCTTCGGTCTCAAAATTCTGTGAATTCTGTCAACTTATGAGTGAATTCATGGTTCAAAATATAGTAGACTAGCGACCCGCCCCGGCTTCGCACGGCCATTATACATATAAACCTTCCTCTTCAATCACTCTATCTGTTAAAAAAAACCGCATCAAAATCCGTTGCGTAGTTTTAAAGATTTAAGCATACATAGGGATATAGGGACAGAGAAAGCGACTTTGTTTTATACTATGTAGTGATGATACAAGATATAAAAATGTTTCAAGCATTCCGGCCCATCGCTTTTTATCGCTAGCATTGTGATATATTATCTGCTTTGCTACTCTTTTATTCATCTCCCTCAGTAGGAAGTCAGTACTTACCAGTAAAAATGACCTTACACAAATGTTACTCAACAAGCTCGATTGAACTTCGCCCACAAATCGTTTAACACCAATTCACAAATAAATTTGTTAATTGTAAACAGACAAAACAAGACAATCAATCACGTCGCACGTCTCAGTTTTGGCGAGTAATGAATCGAAAAGATTAAGACGCCGAGCTCTGGGGAGGGAATCTAATCAACGGCTCAATTTACACAAATCGTTTCGACCACTCAAACGTGTGGAGTAAGAATGTCTGCGTTAATCTATCCAATAGATTATTCTGGCGGGTTAATAAAGACTGACGGAGGACCTCGCCCGCAACTCAATACCCTCCCGACCCCAACACGGAGTCACCAGAAAACGACACAGAGTCGATACTTCTAACGGTAAACTGCTCTCTTATTGCCAGTTGGGAAACAATAGCTACGGTCCTTTGTGATTCTGTGACACAACAGATTTGATTATAGAAGTGAAATGAACGTCAATTCTGAATGGTACGGTGGTTAACCGCAAGACAGCTTGACGTTTATCCCCGTTTCGCCTACAATTGGGTCAAGAGAATATCTACAGTTTACCATCTACACTCTATAATTACGAACTATTCAATCTATTGTTCTATTCGCATTATTCTCAGATAAATTCTATTACTAGTTCTTATTGTCGTTGAAACAATAGACCTTTCAAATTAGTCCGAAAGAAGTATACCAATATTTTTAAAGTTCAGCTCCATTGTTGGTTAGATGCCATTGAATACAGATAGAGGTTAAGCGATTGTATCTGTAAAAGGGGTCGATGGCCGATTGTAGGGCAGACATAAGGCGCGGTACATTGTGTCAACTACATTCAAATGCTTGTAGAATGTAGAGGTATGTGTGTTTGTGTAAACATTTGGTTATGTTACCTTTAATGCATTTGATCGCATAAACTTAGTTTCGACGCGCTCAATAATCTAAATGGTTTATCAAGCGTGATTCATCGGGGAGATAAGTGATTTTTATGTGGTTTGCATTGATTCATATAAGGCTTTAAAGGTCACGTTATGAATGAATGAATTGGTTAGCCTTATGCCCTCTGAGTAAATTACTTAAGGAAAGTTTAATGATTTTAAATGCGTTTCAAAGTAGACCATTATTTAAATGCTAGATGTCTCATTTGAATCTATTAAGTTGACTATTTTTAAGAAATTAGAAAGAACATTGAAAAAGAAGTTCTAGAGAAATAAATGGAATAAAACGTCTCCATTTTGTTAAAATGTCTTGAAATTCTCTATTGCCTTTCTATTTCCAAAACCCTATATTCTTGACAAGAGTTTTGTCTTACCCAGAACAGCAAATAGTCGCTAACAGTTTCTCAGTTTCGTAGCAATAACCCTTACAATGTGAAAAGTTAGTCATACAGTGGAGTTATTGTGAAGCTGGTAAACATAGGGACGGCAGACGGGCGGCCACGCTTCGATGGGTACCCCCCCGCGTTTTGGCGACGTACGGACGGTGTTTGCGTGAGGAAACCCTGCGTGTTTTTTTTTAAGTGATGTATGTGTCGAATTAAAATGGACTTAACAACACCACTCAATTTGCTTATGTAAATTATTGTAGAACAAAGCTCTCTCTGGTATGTTTTGGTTATACCCGTAATAAAAGGTGTACTAATGCTACATAAGCAAGCAAATATTACGTTAAAAATATGAGAAGTATCTCTATTCTCTGGTATATAATCTATTAATGATTATCTATTTTTTTGACTTCTAGTAAACACAGAGGTCCCTTAGATTCTGCCATTCTTCTCGGTTTCTTGGCATTCGTATGAAACTATTCGCGCGTTTTTATCCGCTCAATACTTGCATGAATGATTTCAACCATCGCATATCAAAACGAATCTAAAGTTTTGAAAGGTAGGCAAACAGAGAAGTTATTATTATTATGACTAAGGCAAACAGAGGGACTGCAGACAACTGCCGATGCCAACAATGGTCGAATGCATGCTCCCTTACTAAAATTTTCACAGGTATATCTACATGCAGGGCTTGCTTTGCTTTTGGTGATTAAATATTGTTTTATGCAAATTCAATAGATTTTGTTACGCCTGCGTAACATTGCGGAAATTCATCTTAAAAAATGGAAAAGGAATTAATTAGGAATTCGAAAAACGCATGAGCTTTCATCCTACTCATATTATAAATGTTAAAATATGTGTGTGTGAGGGTGTGTGTGTAAAGAAGCATAAAAGAAAGAAATGAGTTTTATTGCCAACACAAAAACGATTCACACAATATTTACTTAGACAGTTTAGAAAATAATAAATTGATAATAAGGGGTAGGCTCTGTAGTATAAACTCTCTAGAGTTAGCAATGAAACCTCATTAGTCTATGTTATAAAATAATATGTTTCTTTGACTTGATTGTCAAACGTCAGATCTAGAGATGTTATTTAAACGTAGTGATTACATTCTCTTTGATGTTATTAAACAACGAGATGTTATATATATTCTGTCATGTAGATTATCTGGTTTAATTTCGAGAATACCTATTATATAACAGGCTCAGCGTCGTTCTATGTAAACTCTTGTGAGTTTATACAGAGGTGTAAGGGTGTATTTGTGTGTTAGTATGTCTGTGAGGGTGTGTGTGTATGTTTGTCAACTCCATAACGACTGAACGGATTTTGATGAAAATTTATATGAAGGTACTTTAGGTCCTGGAATAGAACTGAAATTTACATCCCTAAAAAACGAATAGTTACCTAGGGAGCAACTATAAACCTAACTTTCCGCGTTCGTAGCCGCGGGTACCAACTAATATATACCTACTAATATATACCTACTAATATATACCTACTAATATATATTTATAACTGACACGCACACATTTTTTTATAATAATTTGAATTAAATCCTTGTTCTTATCTCACACTAACTGCGTCGGAATATGACACAACAATTCCACGTATGTTCCATTTCCTTGTTTGGCATAAACGCCGCTTTAGCAAGTATCGTCCACAGTCTGGCGGTTTTGCTTTTAAAAATTGTGCTATACTTGCAGATATACATAATCGGATCATAAGATTGTGTGTAGGGAAATAAAGGTATGATCTGCTTACGCAAATATCCTTTAATCCCGCTTAAAAATATGATGTGATGTTGTATTTTGCAAGGAATGAAATGCCATAGTATGATAAGTCAACGTTATTAGTTTAACAGTAATATGGTGACACTTTGTGTACTGTGTGACTTCTATTTATTGGCAGCTACAGTGTTGCGTATCAATTGCTTCGCAATTTGATATTAACCTAGTTCATTATATTCATAATCAAGCGTAAGAAACGCACACCATCAGACATGCGACAGTGCATGTGTACGAGTAGTACCTAATTGCATTCTAAAAACTGCCGAAATTTACTCTCGAATTTTAGATTGATTTATTTCGACTGGTCATCTAAGTAACGGTATTCTTTAGCAAAGTGATCGTAGATATAAAGAAGTCCTCCACAAAACCTTTTCCAGCCTTCTATCAGGTCCTGCAACAATGCCTCTCCCAACACCTTCAATCCCCTCATACTGTCCGCGTTTCGGAGCTGAGTAACAAAAGGTACCGACCGTACCATTCCGACCGATCGCCGATACGGTTGCGAAACACCAAAGAAATAAAAAGAATTTAGGCAAAGTTTAATTTCCGTTCAGTTGCCGATTGCACGATTTTCGGTGAAAATATATATATTTTTTCGTTCCCAAAACGGAACTTTTAATTGAGTCCCAAGAAATGAAAACTTATCGGTTTACCTTATTGAAAGCATTTTTGTGGTATCTCTAATTTGATTCTAAGGTATATTTATTTATGATACATTTTGATATTGTTTATTAAAGGGAACCTGCTTCTTGTAGATTGAGTAAAATACGTTCTAAGAAGAAGAAAGATAAGAGAGGTACGTGCTATTACTCAATCTAGTAATTCTCGATACCCAACCAACGCATCGCTTTGTTAAATTTTTCAACACATACGTATACACACACGTCCGGTCTGCCTCTATGCAGAAGTTGGATCGCACCTTGCTACACTGTGGTATAGAGAAGTGATTCATCCAGACAAAGAAGTCTCAATATGGGGTGTCGGGTGGGAAATCGGGAGGTCACGTCCGGCGAGAGCTGGCTTCATGCCTCGATGCCTCCTCTGCCGTTGGCGCTCCCTCTAAGAATATTCACAGACTAATCCTGTTTACTTATTCTTCATATATGTTTTTCTCAAAGTGGATTTGACCGCGCCACTTGTTATCGCTAAATAGCAGGATATATTTAAAGCGACTGGGGGAATAGTGACCTTTAAAAGTGTGTTATTTAAAATCAGTCTATTCTTGGAGTGGTCTAATTGAAGTTGGTTGAGTTATTCATTTTTACGAGGTATTGTAATTGTATTAGATAGAAACAGTCAACTAAAACTTGTCCTTGGCCACTGCTTGTCATATTTAATTGAAATAGCTATTTAAGACCAGCACCTACTTAAACAAAAAGAGACAGAAGTTTAGAGAGAATAAAGATTTTATGGTCTTAATTGGATATGCAAAATATTTCTCTCCAGCCGAGCTTTTAGCTCGAATCCCTTTTAGTACAGGAAGCGCTCTAACAAAAGTAATCCACCGGAGTGAAACTTTTGCATTGCCTCACTTACTTGACGCCTGACGGACGGACATGGATGCGACATCTATTAACATGTTTCACAATATTTTTATCATATTGTTATTTTATAATCTTGAAAAACACGTAGTTAATCCCGAGTGGAGTTGTAGATCTCTGCGTCCAATTTACATAAAAATTTGACTAATCTCTTCATTTAAGTAAACATGTATTTAGTATTCATCGTCAGTTGGGACACGGACTATTTAGAATTCTATATTATTCTAGTTCTTCCAAAATGATAATAAATGCTATTTTATGTTAATCTTACTTGTGTGGTATGATTGTGGTTTATAACGAAAGAGTGCTAACAAGAGCTGACTCTATATTTAGCCGCTTGTACCGTTCTAATTGTGCCTGTCAGTTTATATAACGCCATCAAAATACAGTGCCTGATAATAATGCTCCGTTATCATAACGAGACAAATATGAGACAAATAACTTTATATTTGTCTCTATGTATATCACACATGTTATTGGTGCAGTTTTTGTTTTTCTTTGTTCTATAGCTCCGTATCTATAATAGTAGGTATAGATTCTTTTTATCGCTTGTAGGTGTATGTTTGGCCACTATCTTTGTTTTGGTTGTATTATTATACTAGCGACCTGCCCCGGCTTCGCACGGTTATTATACATACAAACCTTCCTCTTCAATCACTCTATCTATGAAAAAAAACTGCATCAAAATCCGTTGCGTAGTTTTAAAGATTTAAGCATACATAGTGTAGTGTTACATATCATCTTCATTCATTTTTCATGACTCATCAAACCTATTTCTTATTTATTTAGGACCTATTTTTATTGCCTTGAGGAAAAAGAAAACAGAATTCAAAATTTGATGAACTGACAGAGAACGAAAAAAAGAGGAAAACCAGGACTTGAACTTGAGCTTGGAGAGAAAAAGGTTCTCTTACGATTTGTTAAAGGTGGAAAACCATATTATTTTTGTGGCTCCGTTGTGAGGTATCACAAGTTGGTGGCCCGAACAAAGGCCCACTCACCGCCGTCGAACGTCCCCTGGATTGGGAGAAGGACAAACCCAGGACAAACTTCCAGTTTCTCGGGAGAAGGACAAACCCAGGACAAAGTTCTACGTTCTCATTTACCCTCTTCGACAGGCAGAAGAAGCCTATCGACAAAGTATACGTTCTCATTTCCCTCTATCGACAATTTTCATGACCCAGAAGATCTTTTCCTCAGCAGCACTGTTTTATATACTGTATTAAAAGTATCACCAAATTAACATAATTTCATTACAGCTTCCAGTCCCTCTCTCTCTCCCAGAAAGGTACTGTTCGTGCGGAGGTCCTAGGTAGAGCTAGCCGGGGGACCTCCGTAACGTTACAATAGGGATATAGGGACAGAGAAAGCGACTTTGTTTTATACTATGTAGTGATTAAGTAGTATAATCGTCGTTAATAGTATATTATTTAGTTATGTATGATTGTTTTATTTTATTATTGTTTATATAAATTATTTGCTGTGCACCACTCTATTCTTTTAACATTTGTCCAATCTATCCAAAGAGATTGCTTTATGCAATAAGACCGCCAATTGTATTACCCTAGTTAAGATTTATATTTTTCTCATGTAATTATGTTTGTGGTATGCAATAAAGTGTAATTGTATTGTATTGTAAGTGGTTTTACTCGTAGAACTCTTGTATGCGGGAGGCCGTCTGGGTAGATACCACCGCTTGGCCAGCTATTCCGCCGCCAAGCAGTAGTGTGCAAGCATTACTGTGTTTCAGTTTGAAGGATATTGGAGCCAGCGAAATTATTGGGCATATGAGACTTAATATCTGATGTAATATCTGATGAAATTGTTATGGACAGGCTTAGCGCTTACTATCAGGTGAACGACTAGTTCGTCTCATTACTCAAGTACATAAAAAATAAAAATACATTATCGCACAGAATAAATAATAAAACCTAATATTTAGTTTTCTTTGATAAAACATTGTAGTTCCTGATTCTCTAGATACAGGGACAGTCTCCAATGCTCTGATACAGGGAATCCTAGTTAGGGTCAGGATCTATTTATATAAGCGTTAAAAAAATTCCATACGATTTGTTATTAAGATAAAAAGGGCCGGAAACCGTCAAGTTATTTCCGTACACACAAATCCGTTTCTTTATCCCTTTCTCCTGTTTGAATACTGATTACGCGGCATGAGATAAAGTCATAGTTATGTCCAGCTTGTGTGACTTGAATAATGAAGGCATCTCTATGAAGTGCTTAATGATAAAGGTTTACGATGCACGATAGCTCTATCAGCGCTTTTATTGTTGTATCGTAAGTTTTTTGTATTGGTTTCGAAAGTTTATTGTTTTAAAAGAAACACCTCTGAATTAATGCATTTTTTATGAACCATATGTTGTGTCCCTCTACCGGGCAAAGGTCTCCCCATCTCCTTCCAAAGACCTCCGCTCTTGAACTGAATGAATACCAATTATTAAGTAAAATTCTCTTAAAAATAAGTTGCATCTTTAAAGTATTTTATTTAGAAACATCTAATAAAACTTAAACAATAATAAATTGCTGCTACGATCTCAAATTAAAGTTACATATGTGTGTTATTTCAAAATTAGTCAAGCATATCAAAATTTTCATGTTTAAGTCCCTAAACATGAATATTAGTCTATGGACGCTATCTTTTCACTAGCTTCACAATAGACAGAGACAGAGTGTTATCACTTCATTTCAAGTAATAAACCGATTATTATTAACTTTTACCTTTTTAAGTGATTTATTTGCGCTATAAACGTCTCAGATATTTACGATGCGACAGCGAACGTAAACCAACTTAATCTTGGAATAAAAATACGATGGAAAAGATGAACTATTGCATGTTGCATCTCAATCTAAAATAGTTCGAACAAAGTGCATATTTATTCAAATACTATTTGGAAGCCACAAATCTGACTGCGGACGTGGTAAAGAAAAGTCAAACTTTTATAGCAAAAAAGTAAGGGCCAAATAACGATTGGAGCTTTTGGTTCCGTACTGCAGTGGCTCGTATAAGCTACTGTTGTTTTATGTGCACCTGGTATATGACGCCGAATTAATTTTCATATGGCGTAAAATAACAAAAATTGCTTTTACTATTTCAATTTCGAATTTTGTGAAGTTCTCAGGAAAAACAAAAAACAAACAAAACAATTATTTAATGTTTTCAGCGATAAACTGCCATGTAATTTTTTTTTCATACCCATAGCACAGAAGACTTAAACACAACGAAGAAACAGCTCTTTGCAAGGATAAAACATGGACACACGTTTTTAATTCGGTCTATTAGAATTTAGATTCTTTTTTTAAATAATTCTGAAACTTTTCCTTTCCTAACATTTGTAAAAACGCTTGCATTTCCTTGCAAACTATTTTGTCTAAAATTGAGACTTAGGGTTAAACCCAAGTGCATCACATTTCTATTCAAAGGTCATTTGGAAGACAGAAATCTGACTTCGAACGTGTCAGGGGAGGGAGTCACGCTTCTGTAGTAAAAACTAAAGGGAGCTAAAACTTTAACTAAAAAGTATGCAGACATTTCGCTTCCGGCGTAGACGGCAACATTTTATAATTTACAGGGTATCGTGTTTTATGCACGCTGGTACTTTAAATGCTGATTTATTTTAAACAATGGCTGCTATGGTTTTACCTCAAATATCAGTATCATCAGACAATAAGTACCTATATGTGGATAAAATCTCGGTTGTAAGGTTTGAATTATCATTTGAAAATAAACTAAGTATATAATTAAAGGAGTAAAATTTCACCGCCAGCAGACCCCCAACACTCCATACAAATTCGCCGAGCTAACTGTCTAGTACTACTACTGGCGCACCGGCCTGTCCGCACACGTTTTGTGTGTGTGCGTAATTATTGTAGGGATGATCTAATACGAATCGAGCGCGACAAGGACAACGCTATACGTAAGCAACCTAAGTGTTTCTCTTTCACACCTACTATGGCTTGGCTGGGAGACGCGAAAAAAAACGGAAGGAAAACCAAACAATCTCCGATTTTTATTTGTGTAAGTGCTTTCTTTGCATCCATACACAGAACAATAACGAACCATTTTGTTTTAGGTATATTAATATTGTATCATAGTCAATTATATTGAATTTTAATGAAAAAAGAGATAGGCAGACCTCCTTCAGTCAGGTCAGGTCCTGGTCAGCTCCACCGTCTTCAGCCGTTCTCCGTCTTTTTCTCAATATGTTTCGTCCATATGTCATAGTCAAATAGTCAGCCCGCCTGCTCTACCTCTGTAAAACAGGTCGTCGTCGTCATCCAAAAATGTTATAAAAACCTCAAATACCATCAATTGATCGCACATATAAAATAAACATTTGAATCTCACTCATTAGTCATTCGCAGCGACCGGTGACAACCGAGTGACGCAAGCACAGCATTGCCCATTTTTTTACCGATGCATTGCGGGTGGCGACAAATTGGCGGGGGGGTGGGAGTGTCGCTTCTTTACGTAGTAATATTTAGTTTTCTTTGCCGCCAGTCTAATAATAGGTGCTGTTTCCACATTGAGCTATAAATAAACAGTCACCTGACCCATTTACATCATCGCCATTTCACAATATATCTTCGACAAAATAAACCACTGCAGTCGGATCGAAATCAAAAGAAAAAGTCCAACTGTTCGATTACATGGCTTGTCTTCAGTATTGTTTTCATTTTTTCTCATCGTCCAAGCTATCTCCATTACGGGTCAGCGGCATCAAGTATTACGTGACTCCAGGACTTTGTAAGGGAATGCCTTATAAATCACGCTTGGCAGCGTTCGGAGCAATTGAAAAAATCACTCAAGAAATAAATCCTAGGGGCTTTGAAACGTCGTCATTGATAAGGATGCAGAATTCACGCTCGCTTCAATGAAATTGCGAAGTTACAATGATGCTTTCAGTACCTTAAATCAGATTCGGAACAAATAACCTCTTGTCTCGTTCTCGCTAAAAGATTTAGAAGTTCATCTCTCATTTCCTCACACGATATACCTAATGTTGAATGTTTATATAGACAGTGAACATTCGAATTCGGAAAGTAATAACTCAGCTATCGGAAAATAAAGTATTGTTCGTCAATTTTCCCGTCTGCAAGCCTATCAAGGGGAAAAGTTTCGATTAAAAATACGAATTGATATCGTTAGCGATAAAATTCTGTTCGATGCTGAGACGTCGTGCGCTATCGGCAACTTGACAGTGACTGATCGCCGGCTGGCCTAGACACCCCCTGATACCCCCTACTATCACTCCCTACAGGGAGGACGACGGGGTAGGACTTACCCCGGCGCCACTCTGGCATTTACTTTGTTATAAAAGCATACGAATTCTAAAGAATATTTGTGTTTTAGATTATCGGGACATATTCAAATGCGATTTATTGATAGAATTTCTAATGCCAATATAACTGGCACATAGTTCTTTGATATTTTTTCAATATTCTAACCAAATAGTCGCTTTGAGGTATTTTACGTGAATATTTAGCTCACTATTTGTCCTAAACATCTTACCCATGATTTTTATGTATGAAATAGAGAAGACGTGCGATCATTTATGTAACACGTTGATGTAAGTGGTCTAAATTATAGTGGTATTTTTGTTTGTTCAGTTTCTAATATTATCATTGGTTTGTTTCAGGTAAATTATCCGATTAGTCGAAACAGTGACTTCGAATAGTTCGATGAGTAAGTTTCTTGTACACTTTCAGATACTTTTAGGAGATGCTCATAAGACTGCAGTCTGCAGGCCTTTAGAGACAAATGTCAAGTTCTTGAAGATTGAACCCTGAATGCGCGATGTCCGACTCACGTTTACCTAGATTTGTTACTCTGTTACAGGATTTGCTTGTTTATAACCCCTGACGCAAACAGAAGGGGTGTTACAAGTTTGACCACTATGTGTGTATGTGTGGCACCGTAGCTCTTAAATGGATGAACCGATTTGGATGCAGTTTTTTTCATTTGAAAGCAGATTTTCTAGCGGTAGTTCTTAGACATGTTTTATAAAAATCGGTGCAGCCGTTTTTTACTTTATATAGGTTTTTTGTGTCGGGGCATTTTTATATTTTAGTTTACTGAAATTTGCTTGTTAATACTGCACATTAGAATTATTGATGATGATGAAAAGATAGTTGATAGCATCGCTATGCTTCATTAAACAGAATTATAATAAAAACCAATCAATCATGGTAATATCTATCTCATTACGTAATTCAAAATTTTCAGCAATTACATGACTATAATTGTACCACTATTTACTTATTACGTTACTCATGCAAGTACCGCTTCAATTATATAAATCGAACTAACACTGATATTTTCGTAGACGAGAACTCATTAACTCCCCCCTCCCCCCCTTCCGGCCTTGGCGTAATGGAACCCTGAGTGGAACCTTGAGACTGCATTAATGAAGTCCCGAAAGTATAAAAAATGAATAGTCTGCTTCATCGCGCCGAATTCCGTGAAAGTCTTGGAAGGGTGGGACTAGTGTCTACAGCCTATGGGGCCCTTGAAAAGGCATATCGACAAACTAAATATCAATAATAAATAAGCTAAGCGGGCTCTCTATTGTGTCAAATTTCAACCTATTCATCTTCAAATCAGTTCAAGTGAGGACACGTTAAGTGGCTAGAAAGTCAAGTTAATATTCAGAGCACCGTATACCGCTAAAGGTGTCATATCTGTCTTGGAAGCGTTGCTTATAAACAACACATCTCTACCAGCTAATTTGTTCCCAAAAAACTTTGACATGTGTAATTTAACCGTATAGGTCTATCCGGGGAAAGCACTTTTTTATAGATCTGTATGGTGATAGGAGCAAGTCGTTCGCCGGATGGTAAGCGCCAAACCTACCCATAACAAATTGCAGTGTCACACATAACTTTTTATGGCACAAAAAACATTGCGTAGCACTGCGTTGCGCTCATCAACCCGATACATCAGATATTAAGTCTCATATATTGTTTTGCAAAATCCTGCGCGGCGCTGCACTGCGCTCGTCACCCTGAGACAATTAGCTGTTGAGTCTCATAACGCCCAGTAATTTTGCTGGCTACAATGCTCTTCAAACCAGAACACAGTAAAGCTTGCGCACTACTGCTTGGCGACAGAATAACTGGCAAAGATCCACAGCTTTACCTATCCAGACGGTGTGTTCCACCTTAGATCATATCATCGCTTTCAATCAGTCGGGAGTCGTCAAACGCATTCCCATTTACCAATTTAAAAAAAGTATGTTCTTCTGTTTTAGGTTTCTTCTCTCTCTTTTTATTCATCCCTATCTTATGCCAATCCAGCCAGTCCCATCAATATAATATATGTTCCAATTTTTCTGGTTTTCCGGCAGCCCTTTTAACCCGGGGCCCTTAGCCCGGGCCTCAAGTTACTTCCATTCTTTCTAAGTCCAGCCATCACATAGTTACATTTTTATTGCCTTTGCTTTGAGCGTGGGGCGTTCGGAATGTCTGTCTAGGGGTAATGAGTTATTACTACGTCTGTACCATGAAGAACATGAATTATAGATAAGTGTCTACTGAATTATAATTCTGCGTTATATTTAGGTATATATGTTAATCTGTAAGGTATATATATTCCCAGGGCCTCTGTTAAATAATTTTTTTTGTACTTTTATATTGCTGTAATGAAACTTATTATGAATTGAAGAACAGTTTATTATTATTGTTATTATAATTCAGTATATTTTTTTATTGACTGGTCTGAGTGTATTTTTAAGATTTTCTAGTAGTTCATCACTATGATAAGATGTACAAGTATATATATATATATATATATAATATTTTATGCGCCATCTTGTTGCAATTCCAAATTTAAATGAACTTATACACAAAGCTTTCGGTAGGTATAACACGTATCTACCTACTATATATTTTGATTGATATTTCTACATACTAAAAACTAAAAGATAACTGCTTTTACTTAAGTATCTTATTTAATATATACCTCAAATCTAAAACACTTTAACCTGTGAAACATCAAAGTGAAGGACGGCTCTTCCATTTAGCTTAGCAGGTTGATAAAAACCCTATGTAGGCAAAAACGTTCCTTTATGGCAGATTTCCCCTCGCCACCGAACTAAACCGCAGTATCTGTCAAACGACGGCCCTTGTGGACTTTGGTTCTTTACCTTAGCTATAGTAGCTACACTCAGCAACAAAAGTGGCTGAACGTTTCAAATTTTTCAAAAGCTCTGTTCATGTAAGTAATGTTCATGATAATAATCGAAGAAAGATTTATAAAGAATGAAAAAAATTCAGTCACTTTCGTTGCTGACTGTCCTAAAGTAGTCCGACTTTGTCCATAATGTCAATAGTCTTGTGAAACAGGGATGCCATGCCAGTGACATAATTTTTGTTTATTGGAAATATTCGAATATCTTCAGACGGGATCTTTAGTTTTTTGTTAGGCGTTTGTTGTTATTTCTCTTTATTTTTCTTTCTATAATCAATAATTCAGACTAGTTATTCCCAAAAAGGATCGCTGTAGGTATGTCTCAGTAAAGTATAAAAGATTGGTCTCTAAAAAAGTACACACCTTTTTCTCAATATGAAATTAGAAAGTGTGCTTTTTATTTCGCCTGTTGATTTTGTTCGGTAAAACTGTGTAAACATTGGAAAGTGTTGCCTATAAGAAAATGGTAGGCGCGGTTAAAATGTGTTTTACATCGATTTAGGTACCTACTTATTTGTTTTTCCACAATCTAAGTTAATTGTGATATAAATGTTTGAGCCATGCCGCAGTCACTTTCTAACCGAATTTAAAAAAAAGAGGATGTCTTCAATTCAAATGTTCTTTTTTATGTTGGTGACCTCAGGTCTCCGTCATTTATAAACTGATTTGGAAAATTCTTGGTCTTATATAAACATTGATATTCAACTATAGACTTCAAAGGTCTTCAGAATTGAAGTAAGTTTTTTTTTTAAATACTAGCTGCGCCCCGTAGGTTTATCGCGGTTTCCCGGGATAAAAAGTAAAAAGCCTATGTGCTATTCCAAGTCCTAAAGTACCTACATACCAAATTTCATCAAATCGGTTCGGTAGTTTTTGCGTGAAATAGTAACATACATCCATACATTCTTACAAACTTTCGCGTTTATAATATTAGTAAGATTAGTAGGATATAGAGGTAGGTACTTTTCTCATTTTCGATGGTGAATCAGGGTTCTAGTGGTATGTGGATGCGCCCATTGTTTTACATCATTGACTGTTGCCGGGTTACCTTGTAAATTTTAGTACAACGCACTTTAGTTCGGGCGCGCCTCATCATTCGTTCTTTATATCACGAGACATGACTCGATATCAATATGATATTCTAGGACAAAAAATTTAATGCCAATAAATCCTGATTGCCCAATAGTTCGTTCATATACCCGTATTCTGGCAGCCCTGAACGCCCTCAGAGACTGAGGCACTCTGTAGCTACTAGGCAAACGTATTTCTCTCTGTTGCCGCTTAATTTGACATCTAATGTACCACCAGTCTAGTTAATTATTTAGATCTGTTTGCGAAGGAATATAAATGCGAAGTTTAGTGCTAAGATTTGAAGATGTGTTTCGAACGCGTTTTATTGTTCGGGAGTTGAACGGTCAGCGCTAAGGACTGCATTGCTATATTTATAACGGTATCTACCTAGATAGGTACCTACCTATCTTGATATAACTGTAAGTAAGTCATGCTGATTTTGTTGTTTTACCTACTACCAATTACTACTTTATAAATATAATTATTATATCGTAAGAGAGGCCGAGCACTCATCTTTGTCCGATATATAATTAATTTCGTGTGGTTGTCAAATAAATGTTTCCTTTTTTTCTTTTCTTACATATAAAATAGCAGTTGTTTGGTCGTCATAAAATCGGTCGTAGAATAAAATTGAAGAAGTTATTAAAAAATTACATGTAATAAGTGTTTACAATAAATTAATTTCAGTTCACAAAATTATAGATTTAGACGCTTTTAAATTAAACTCTATCGTAGCCGCCACATGGCATTGTGTTCCTTTTACCATATTTTCATTCGTTGCAGTACTTTGCATGTAGCTGATACTTCAAAGTTACAACAAAGGTTTTTTTAGACTTAATAGATCTATGTTTGGCCACTATCTCGCCTGATGTGAAGCGATGATGTGGCCTAAGATGGAGCACATAGATCTAGAGAGAGACGGCAGTTGAGCGGCTGCTCAAACCCGTCTCCCCGATATACTAGGTATACTTAAAAAAAAGTTTAAAAAGTTATAACAGTCAATATGGCTGAGAAAACGATACCGCTATTTTAAAACCGACTACTCAACTCATAGTGGTCCTTGGTCAGATCGATGCCCTCATTATAATGTCTAAAGCCGTGTACATACTATTTTAATTTTTGAGTTGGAGCGCTTCAACTGCGAATTCGCAGCGTAGCGTGCGCGCGTATCGTCTGTGAATTCGCGTTGCATTGCATGTTGCGAATAATCTGTACGCGGCTTTAGATATAAATCTTAGTTTAAATAGCTTTAAACGTTCTAGACATAGCAGCAGGTGTTTTATAGGCGTTCTGATTCTCACCACTTAAAAATAATGCTTTTATATTAAATATCTTAGACCTGAATACCTACGTAAGGATCTAATGTTGTTTTTGAATTCTTGACAACTCTCCTAGTTGTATTTTTTAATACAATATTTTAGGTACTTACGATGCGGGCTTTAAAAAATAAATTGTTGTATGTACTTACTTATGAGTGAATAACCAGCATATTTTTGAAATTGTTGAATTTTTTTATTTATTTTCTGAATGTCTAGTCGTATTGCCTACTACTCTGTATAATGCATGTGAATACAAACCTCTCCTTTTATAACTCAACATTATTTTTTTGTTTTAAATTGTCGCCGCAATGTCTGTACCGATGGTATCGGGCCCAGGAATACAAGTTAACCGATGAAACTAATTAATATTATTACTGTACACTTGAGGCTTACTACGTTCTCCGTTAAGTCACGCAGTAGAGTGGCGTGCTAAAAAGTTGTTACCGTTTCCAGAACGGGCAAAACCTATAGGAACACGAAACGAAAGACGCTGAAGGAATATATATTCAAGTTTTTTAAGTGTTATGCTTTCGTTGCACCTTACCTAAGTTTCAGCGTCTAAGTAATTTTCGGTCCCATATTGTCACAGTAAAGTTAATCAAACAATTACCCCTGAATCTGGTCTGGTCTCTAACTGTTACTGTATCTATTAACTTATATAATATATTTACTAATATTTTCAAGTTGCTGATTATGTAGTACTATTAGGTATTCTGTGCTGAAACCATGACTATTTGACATCCCACTCGCACTTCTAGTTTAACATTGTGTTATTCTAATTATAATATATGCATCATTGTTCAATATTATATTTTATGACTTTTAAAAGGTTAAAAAAATGTATCCTGCAGAGTTTCTTGGTGCTATCTTCTCTAGCGGGCGTATTTCCGAAGCGCTGGTAGAGTCAGTTTTCACTTTTTTTTCTGGGTCCGGACTTCAATCTGTGTATGGGAAAGAAATGGGTAGACATGATTACCTTTTTCAAAGTCAAGATATCTTAAGTTACTGTTTTTAACGTGATTTAATTGATTTGTATTATGTTTATGACGTTTAAAAGTGCGTTTTTTTGTGCTTTTTTAATAAATATCTTTTGACATTTGACTTTTAGTCTCGTTATCTAAAAAAAAACCATGAAAACTCACAGTAATAACGTCACCGCATTATCGCGACGGAAGTCGTTCATTCCGAAGCGGAAACGCATCGGAACTCCGAGGAGAAAAACTAGGGCCAGGTGGGACTTCCCTGCTCAGTTAAGACGAGTTTTTATTAAATCCATAATAATATTAGAAAGAAAGTGAGGTTTGTTTGTATATAAGTGCGTTTGTGATACCTAAATTAAATACATTAATAATTTTTAAACTTTTAACTTTCTATTGACTTTTGATTGATTTTTTTGCCACTGAATTAACTCTGAAGTTAGTATAGAAATACTTGTACTAGGGATATTCACCTAACATACATATATAGAATTTACTCGATGTTTGCCATTCGATATATCGGATTGATTCGATGATTTGACAAATATTAATCTATTCCATATATCGATATTTATTTAAAGAAACATCGAACCTTTGTTTTTTTTGTTTTGTCGAATCTATTAAAAGAACTAATTTTAATCCTACTTGATGATTTCAATTTAAAATAAATGTCACAGGTAGTGACATCTGTGAGTGAGCAGCTAAATTATCTATCCTGAACGATCGATCGCTCGTTCACTCTCGATGTAGTCTGTGGATTCTGTGTTTCATTTTATTCACTTTCACTCACTCTCACTCTTTTTGCTCCATCGTCAAGTAAATCACTATTTTTACACAATTAGTCAAGCTATATTACACTGGTCTCTTATTCTACATTAACACATTACCTTTTTACTAAAACAAGGACCGCAAACTTTCTGCGTTTGACTGGCAAAAGGTAATATTAAACTTTTGTGGAAAGTAAAAAAATATCGATGTTTTCCAGCGATATACCGATAAACACCGATGTTTTACATGGAATATAATAAGTATCGACGTATTTTTTTAAGTGGACACCCCTAACTTGTACAATTATTAATTCTGTAGTAGAGAGTAATAGCAAGGAATACTAACTATTCCTTACGTAGTGGGATAGAGAAAGACATAGGATCGTTTTCATCCCGGGAAAGTTATAATCTAATTCTTTTCGAAAACGGCAACTCAGCCGAAAAATCTAGTGTGGAGAGGTACTTCAGTGTCTATTTTGAAAAACATGTAAGGTTTTTACGTTTGACACTTTAATTCAACACCACTTATTTTTGAAGATATTGGTGGTGCCTCAAAATAACGTTGACAAATAAAATCACTTGTTAGCTTTATTTTAGCGCTCGTAGCGTAACTCACCTAGCCGTTTGTAACAGATCTTCTTAGTTAAGCAACGTTCGCAGCGGTCACGACTTGGATGGGTGACCGTTTGCGTGGTAGGTATTTACATCTGAGCGCCACCGCGCTTCGGAGGGCACATTAAAAAGTCGGTCCCGCTTGTAGTTTTAGGACAGTTAGGCCTTGTCGAATGCTACTGGTGTCGGAGGCCGGGTTTCTACTCCTAGTTCCTCCTCCTAGTTTGAAGATAGAGTTAGTTTTTCAGAAGACTGTAAATCGCCTTAAGCGCCCACTTACTAGCAAATTACTGTATCTAAAGTGCAGTAAAACTTCTTTTGTTCAAAATGAACTGTAAAATTGTTCATATTTTTACGACGTCTACAGAGTCCGTGGCATAAAACACAGGCACTGTGCTAAGTTGACGTTGATAACTAGTACTTAACCGAGGGTTACTCCTTCTCGTACAGACAGTATGGATTTATCTACAGTGCTACAAGCACATATATGCATAAAAATTAAAAATCGATGACGTTTACTTACGGCTTTTGAATGTCGAGGTGATGTATCATGCCATCAGGCGGGCCGTATACTTAATGACTGGTATTCAAATAACAACATCAGCTCAACATCCGGCGAGATGGTGGTCAAAAGTAGATATAGAACAAAAAAAAATCGAGACTCATATTGACCAATGGTATTGCTAAAAACGATTAGTGTCTATTTTGGCCATGTTCTTGTTAGTTCTTTTTTATATTCAGAGTGTAGTATCAACCTACCCTGTCATTGCATGGACGGCTTTTTTAAGGTGTTTTGTGTTGCTGTGTATACTAGTGTACGGTCTTACCATTTCTACATATCTATCTAATTTAGATTTGGAGGTTCTTAATTCAAATGAGGCAATTCAGACGCAAATTTTATATGTTTACAATTACTCTACCACAGTTCATAAAAAGAACTGCCCTGAAGAAAATATATCGGGGTACTTCGTGATAGTTACCAACTATCACGAAGTACCCCGATATATTTTCCTACAAAAAAAACCTTTTGTTTAAATATTTTAGTTTTTACGGTGTATTGTGTTACTGTGTTTACTAGTGTACGCTCTTACCATTTCTACATATCTATCTAATTTAGATTTGGAGGTTCTTAATTCAAATGAGGCAATTCAGACGCAAATTTTATATGTTTACAATTACTCTACCACAGTTCATAAAAAGAACTGCCCTGAAGAAAATATATCGGGGTACTTCGTGATAGTTCGTAGTAAAACCTTTTGTTTAAATATTTTAGTTTTTAACAACACAGCTGGATTATGTAAGTACAATGAGGATCCGCCCATACTGTTATGTTTGTGTACTGTAGAACAGGGGCGGGTTTTCATCGCACTTGTCTACTTTTTACAAAGTTACTATCAGTATTTTATTCTGATTTATAGCTCGTGCTGTTTAATGGAGAACTTTTAGCTTAGACTCTTTTATGATACGTTTAAAACATCAATAAATGAAATAAATAAATCAGTTTATAAACAGTCTTTCACAATGATATTATAAAAGCCTTTGCAGGTTTGAATCTTCGTGTAAAAGAAAAAGGTGAAGAATTGTTTCCACATTTATTGTACGAACTGGAACTCAGAAGTGGAATACTTTGCCTTTACCTTTTTAGGTCTTCAAATCGAGATGTTAAAGGTGACCTATATACCTATACATATACATACCTATTATTGTCTTGTGACCTATACATATCTATTTAGGTATTATAAGGTTGTCTGGAAGAGGTCGCTATAAGCGATAAGACCGCCCATTGTAACACTTTAGCTTTAAGTATTGTTTTGTTATTATTTCATGTTGTTGTGTGACAATAAGCAGCGGGCAGCTAGTCAAAATATTCCAAGAGCTAACTGCAGCTTATTGTACATTATTTAAGTGTATTTATTGTGTGTGTATTTATTGTAACATGGATTTATAAAATAATAATAATAACGTCCATCGATCACATAAATATGTAGATCTTGGCCTCTAACTAGGATTACCTGTATCTAGTGGGAACTAGAAAGTATGAGGACTTAGTTCACTGTCTCGCCTGATGATGAGCGACGATGTGGCCGAAGATGGAGCATACAGATCTAGAGGGAGACGGTAGTTGAGCAACTGGTCAGACCTATCTTCCTGATAGTTCATCGAACATAATCCCGAAATACGACAAGATTGCTTGACGGCATGTCTTTGATCGGTGGGTGGTGAAAATGAAACATAACATAACATGAATTTCATATTTCAACGCACACGTCCTACAAAAAGTCGTTCACAAAATAAGTGAAATATTTGTGAAAATATCGGAGCGGCTATCGGACCTATAAAAAGTCTGACGTCGGCGATCGGCTTACCATTATCATGTCTGTATGGCTCGAACCTTCAAACTTAGATTTACTAGATTGTACTATACTAGTCTCAGCTATCCCTTGCCAAATCTGCAATAACCAGGCCTAGCGCACTCCGCGCTGTAGCTACAAGTACATAGCCGGACACCGACGGCGGGTCGCGCGCCTTTACACGTGTCGCGTCAGAAGAGATAAGAGCTATGCGATAGAAAGAGAGGCACTCTGTAGGTTAATATCTGGTAGGTATGCAGCGTTACGCGAGCTGAATTGAATTTTATTGCGTCATAGCAAGAGTCGCTATTTGTTTAAATTTCTTTGCGGAGTGATGCTTCTGTCCCTTAGTATTCTGTGCAATAACTTAGTGGCTTACCTTCGCATTAATAGCGTCGAACCTGACACACTTGACTGATGAACACTGTTTAACATAGGAAGCTTACCTGAATAACCAACTTAATTAACGCGATACCCGCTCGTAAGGGAATATTGTAATAGATTTAGTAGGTTACGCCGTGCTGGAAGGTCTGGTTCATAAATTGGTTGATATCCATCAGAAATTGCTGCTACCGTATTATTGCCACTATCGTCCTTAGGCGTAGCAATTCTCATGCTGCGTACGCGTCCTTTTCGTCTCAATAGGTACTTCATTGATGGCTGATTATCAGTCTTTATTTACAATTACCTAAGGCCGGATTGAAAACGTCAAGTCAAACACATTGTGATTTTTCCTCTCAATGTGAAAGCTGCATCTCGCTTGCACGGTCTGGAGTAAACTTCTTCGTCTAGATAACTATCCGACCGTTTAATTTGTTCAAAGATTAAATAAAAGCACTCTCGATTCCTACTTGTCCTATCCTATCCTACTAATATTATAAATGCAAAAGTATCTGTGTGTATGTGTTTGTGTAGCTACTAACTACTGAATGGATTTTGATGAAATTTGGTAATTTAGGGTCCTGGATTACTTTGCAGCCCGGAAAAATTAACAGTTCCCGAGGGCAGAGAGCAAACTGAATACAACGTGGGTGCAACCGCGCGGCGCAGCTAGTGATATAACAATCATTGCTTTAAAGAACCATAGAGTTGTTTTCATGAAATTTGACCCAAATCAAAACTTAATCCCGACCTTTTTATGTTGGTCTGAGTATTAATGGATCGATTCTCCTTTATAAGTAACCTATCATTAATCGTGCAAAAAGCCGTCTAGACTCGAAAGCTATTAATAAAGTCGGGAGGTTTGTAATTAGGGCTTCGTTAGCCATAAAGCCAATTTTTCAAAGCATATTTTGTTTACATAATTAATAGTAATTATATTTTTCGGGTTGAAATTTGTTGAAGGTCGCCTTTGAAGCGTCATATTGGATCAGTAGGATTTCTTCGTCAATAATTATTTACTCAAATGTGTTAAAAAGTAATTAACGTGTCTGTTCGAATCATATTCGAACCTAGAGCTTAGGTTCTGGAGTTTATATATTTTGTCTAGTTAGTGCCATCATGAAATTATATAATTACTGGGCATATGAGACTTAATATTTATTGTCTCGGGGTGATGAGCGCAATCCAGTGCTACGCAGTGCTTTTTATGGTATTAACGGTTTTAGGTGGCACTGTAATTGTTATGGGCAGGTGTGGCGCTTACCATCAGGCGAAAGACTTGCTTGTCTCATCTCTAAGTACAATAAAAAAGAAATTACGTAGGTAGGTATTTTAATAATACGTGAACCTAAAACAAAAACTCTACGTATACCACAGAATACTAAGGGACAGAAGCATTACTTTGCAAAGAAATTTTAACAAATAGCGACTCTTGCTATGACGCAATAAAATTCAATTCAGCTCACGTAGCGCTGCATACCTACCAGTCATATTAACCTATAGAGCGCCTCTCTTTCTATCGCATAGCTCTTATCTCTTCTGACGCGGCACGTGTAACGACGCGCGACCCGCCGTCGGTGTCCGGCTATCTACTTGTAGCTTCGTACCTACAGTGCGGAGTGAGCTAAGCCTGGCATCAACGACAAAGCAATGCAATTCACGTGTATGTTGCGGTGTGCTGCATTAAACGATAATCACATTTTCATCATCGTTTCAGATGAATCAGATCGCAACGGCTTCGGCGACAACAGAATATAGTATTACACGAAAACTCATTTAGGTGCTTGCCAACAAAACTTACATCAACATTAGAACATCTGTATCGGTAGATTTTAAACTTTCGCAAATTGTACTCATGTTTTTATGAAAATATCGCGTCGCGATTTATCTTCGAGCGTATCTGCCGATACATTTTAGTAATGTTTGTAGTGACCAAGTTTTATAAGACCAAGTGCAACGCCCGCCGTTTCTGAAGCTAATACCCCATTCTCTAGTCTTCTCGTGACCACGATCAATGCAACTTGATCGAAACGTCGAGGTTAGTCAAAATATTATTTTGATTTAAACTTGTGCGTGAATTGACTCGATAATTTCATAAAAACATGAACATCTGTATTAGTTGGTGACCTTTTTGCACCATCCATCTTAGGCCACATCATCGCTTCACATCAGGTGAGATAGTGGCCAAACATAGATCTATTAAGTGTAAAAAAAAAAAAAAAAAAAAAAAAAAAAAATCACGGAAGTCTTCAGTTTTAATTAAAAACAAATTCTTCACCAACTCAATTAGGAAGCTGTGAGTAATACAAATAATTATCGTTCGTTGACCCCGATGTCTGACCGTAATGAGCGAAAGCTTGACTTTTAATGAACTTATTGTTAGATAGAAATATTTCATGATAACACTTACCTACACGCTTTAACTATATGTAAGCATATGTAACAAAAACCAAAATATTGACCAACAGCTCTAAAACACCTATTACAGCAAGAGGAAACAAAATAGAATATGTAGACAACTACATCTACCTGGGCAAACAGATCTCATTTAGCAAACTTTGCAATGAAGAAGAAATAGAACGGAGGACAAATATAACTTGGAAGAAATTTTGGTCACTTAAAGAAATACTAAAAGGAGATTACTCAATAAACATGAAAAAAATTGTATTTGATACCTGCCTCTTGCCTTGTTTACTTTATGGTTGCCAAACGTGGGTTTTCACAACGAAAGCTAAACAAAGGATACAAACAACACAAAGGGCTATGGAGAGAAGCACATTGAAAATAAGAAAAATACATAAGATAAACAGTAAAGTAATAAGACAAAAAACCAAGGTAACTGATGCCCTCATACAAGCTCTCAAACTCAAATGGCAATGGGCCGGTCACATAGCACGTTACACTCTGACAACCGGTGGACTATACAAACCACACGATGGAAGGGACCAGTAGGAAAAAGAAAGGTAGGCAGACCAAAAAGACGGTGGGCTGATGATATCACAGACAGAGCAGGGAAAGACTGGATGACCCTAGGCAGCGACAGAGAGGCATGGAAGGAAATGGAGGAGGCCTTCACCCAAAGAGAGGTCCATATTCCAAATGTAAATAATATAACTAACCATACTAACAACTAGTCAGTAAGTAAATCAACTAACATTACCTACTACTAACAACATCTATGTAAATAGGGATGTGGAAAATAAAGGCTTTTTTATTTTATTTTATTTATGTAAACATATGTGAGGCTCTTGAAGGGAACAAGGTACAAAACCTTAAACACAGAAGACAAGTGGCAAGCCTGTCGATTTTCTACAGACTACATTTCGGGGAATGTGCACAAGACCTGCATCAGCTGGTTTCCTTCATCCCCATTCCATCTTAGGACCACCAGGCGAGGTGAGTCACTTCACCTTTATGTTGTGCACATACCACCAGTCCGCACAAAGCGCTTCGCTGACTCATTCATTACACGTACCGCAAAGGAGTAGAATTCTCTACCAGAATACTTATTTCCTTCCAATTACAACCTGGGTCTCTTAAAGACAAGAGTGAATAGGCACCTCATGGGCAAACGTGCTCCACCTTAGACCGCAACTACGCTTACCATCAGCTGAGTTGTTGTCAAACGTGAGCCCATTTAATCATAAAAAAAGAAAAAAAAATGTAAAGGTCGTTGACCGGAAGCCTTTACGGACAACTGTCACTATTCTTATACCGCACCTATAGTGTTACAAATATCATTGGTTCTAAGCTATTTTCAACCTTAGTGCGAAGACAAAAGGGCCTTAAATAAATTGGCCATGGGTAAATATTGCACGCCTCATGCATAACACACCTATGTTTGTTTTCGGTAAAACAAGCCCAAGGGGGTGTATTTAGCTTTTGTTTTTGTTGTTCACATACCTGTCTACCGCAAGTTTTACATTTTGCTAGGTAGTTATATAAGATACTAGCTGCGCCCCGCGGTTTCCCGGGATAAGAAGTAGCCTATATGTTATTCCAGGGTACTTAAATCCGTAAAGGTTTTTCTTAAATCCGTTGAACCGTTACAGCAGCGTGAAGAAGTAACAAACACACTAACACATACAAATTTTCGCATTTATAATATTAGTGTGATTTCTCGTATTTAAAATAGCCTTTTTTAGTTAAATTAGTATCCAAATTAATATGAAGCCTAGATTGAAGTTTATCTATTAACATTTAAATTAGTTATTTAATACAATACATAGGTAAATGAAAATAGTACAATATATATTTTTTTTTCTAACTGAATGATGAGTCGGACATGTCATTCGCCTGATGGAAAGCGCCGCGCCTGCCCATAACAATTGCAGTGCCACCTAGAACTTTAATACCACAAAAAGCACAGCGAAGTACTGCACTGCAATCATCACTCTGATATTAAGTCTCATATGCCCAGTAATTTTGATGGTTACAATGCCCTTTAAACCTGAACCCAGTAATGTTTGTGCACTACTGCTTGGCGGCAGAATTTAACAGTTATCGTTAAAACTTACTAAATAATATGTTTTTCAAGTATCGAGTTAAAGCGAAGCATTTCCAGAACATTTTTGGCGAAAACTTTCATCATAATGGTAAATTTTATCGCTATCATTAGTTACGTAGAATCCTACGAAAAATAACATTGGCTTGATAGTGGAATTCTCGAGTCGACCTTCCAAGTTCTATTCTCTTCGCCAAATAGACGCCTATAAAAGTGTTTCAGAGCTCTCGCCTGAAAATTCACAATAAATTATTTCAAAAGAAAAATCGCGTGCAATTTTGTCAGACTAATAACTCTTGAGAGGTGCTATCTCGCCACTAGATGGCAGTTAAATAAGCCAAATTGGACCATCCTTTCGGTAGAGCCAGCTTTTATGGCGCTATATCTAAGGATTTGTGTTTCAAGGTTTCTTGGTGTACTTACCTTTGCGTTGTTATAGCCATAATAAATAATAGAGACCATTATATGGACTTGAGATTACATTATTATTTGATTTTTTATTCCATTAGATTTAATATTTTTATCTATACTAACTGCGCCTTGCGGTTTCACCCGCGGTTTCCCGGGATGAAATATGTGTTAATCCAGGGTATAAGCTATCTCCATTCCGAATTTCACTCAAATCTGCTGAGCCGTTACAGCATGAAGAGGTTACAAACACACTTACTCACTTACACATTAAAACACATAAAAACGCGTAATGTAGCGCTCGTAGCGTAGCTCGTCTAACCGTTCGTAATAGAGCAACGGTTGCAGCGGTCACAACTTGGATGGGCGACCCTTTGTGTGATATTAACATTTGAGATCTACCGTGCTTCGGAGGGCACGTTAAGCCGTCAGTTACGGTTGTTGTCTTGGGAAAACAGTCGGAAAGAAATGAAATGTCGGAAGCCTTCGGGCGGTGTATAAACTCCGACACCTCGTTGTACTGCACTACGCTCGTCACCCTGGACTCGAGTGTTTTCAATTATGTAATTTCTCCTGTGCCCTTCCAACCGGGACATAGTATTGTAGTACCTAATTATTATTCTCAAATCGTGTTTTTCCTGTCTCTTTCATAGAGATCTTTTGAGCTAGTATTGTATCCCAGACACTTATAAACCACATTACAACGAGCGGACTTATCGCTAAAAGCGATGTCTTATAGTCAACCTTTGGATGAGAAGAACTAATGGTAATGGAGTGGGAGAGGTCGGCAGTGTAAATAAAAAGTAAAGGGACTAAATAACATAAAATCAAAAATACACAAATAGCTAAATATATAGATTCACGAATAAATCAATTCAAAGTTTTATGTAGGTACATCTACAGCAATAAGTAATTGAGAATATATACATAAAGAGAAGATATTTGTAAATAACTCTTATTAAACGCACACTAATAATAACAACTACACATACATACTTAACATATAACCATAGATAATGTGGCTGAAACTCGCCGCAGACTGTTTACCACTGTGTGGTATAGTGACGGCGCAGTCTATGTCTTATAAAGACATAGGCCGCGTCTTTTCACTCATATTCGGTCCGTGTTAGGGACGTGGATAGGACGTGGTCGCGTTGTAGAAAAAACAAAGGAAACGGCGCCGGCTAGCAATAACAGTGTGTGAAGTTCATCCAATAAGAGCTTTGAAGAGGCATGTATTGGACAACTACTCATATAAAAATATTGTAATTTTTACTAATACATACAAATCTTATAAATAGAAAACAGAGCTCAGGGGCTGCCCGCGGCTAAGGTACCTCAAAAGGATGTTGGCATTACCTCTTATTCTCTGGCTGAGTTATGCACCAGCCCTTTGGTCGTTTGCTTAATCTATCAGCCGCTTTTAAAATTCTTTGTAAATTTGCCAAGTGGTTGGCCCCTACGGACCTAATGTTTCTACCCAAAAAGGGAGAAATATGTATATGTTCATCCAAAATTAACAACAACCTTTTTTTTTCGTTCTGTCGGAGCTAAAGGATGATACTCGCCACGTCTCGTCCACGTCCCTGAAACGGCATGCATGGATTTGTGTGAATATACCTTACACCCTAAAAGTAAAGATATTGAGCTCTCTTGTAAAGTTAGCATAGTACTGGTACCTATAATTGTAAGTACCCACAATATAAGAGTTTAAACAAACTATTTTCGAGAAAGTGTTCGTATCTACTTCGTATCGCCATCGGTAACATTTTTAATGTAGTGGTGGAGTAGGTTGGCTTAAATCTCATCCACCATTAGAGTATATATAACTAGGTACCTAGTTATGTATACTCTGAACATCCACCACCGAAGTTGCGGGTTTGATTCCCGTGACGGTACAAATGTTTGTGCACAGAAAAAAAGCGCAAGCATTTGTTTTGTGTCTGGGTGTTGTGGGACCATAGTCGTCGTAGCTCCTGGTGTCCTAGATACAGGGAATCCTAGTTAAGGCCCAGGATCTATGAATGTAGATATGTTATCTATGTATATTGGGCGTAATTTCGGAAGAACGGAATGGTTTTGATATCCCTATCGTTCCATAAATGTATTGTGGGTGCATATCCACAATGTTTACCATGATAAAACAAACGTATCTATCGAGTTTACAAAGATCAATAATCGAATGTGACTTATTTTGTGATAAATGGCATTGTATTTTTAATTTATTGTTAACATTTTGTGTAAGATAATTTAGTACCCTACTTGATATTTATTTTACATTTGTCTTAATTTATTGACATCTTTTAATTTGACATGCATGATCATAATTTATAATTAAGTGTTTCGCGGTCGGGACATTTTTTAGCCAAACGCATCTCGCTAGCGATCCAGCGGGGAAATGCCGCCAGTTTGATGGGCACTTTTAGAAGCGGGGTCGATCGCGATGGACTCCTTATTTAGTTTTTAAGTTTTTGACTCGCGCGTGCCTATGTACGTTCTTCTTATGTAAAATTTGTCTGACCATTATATAATTACATATAATAAAAATTAAATCAATCTATTATAAAAAAAAAAAAATTAAGTTTTTTATTTGCATTGATTGTATTGTTAATTTTAATTTATAATTATGTAGAACGTGATATAATTGATAATAAGTGTAATTGGTATTGTGCCGTGCTAATTGTAATACAAATGACGTTTTGAAATGTGGGACCACAGGTCACCACAGGTAACTGTCAAAAGCTCAACTTGAAGATCAAAAGTAAACCAATAATCAATCGCTAACAAAAGAGAGTCGTATCTCAAAACTTAGTAATTATTATTATCCTTCAAAATTGCTTTCGTTTACGTACGTTTACGTTCTTGCAAATGGTTCTTGATCATCCCACTGGCAATTTCTATACATACGTATAAAGACGATCATAAAGAACAATGACGATACGAAATACGAATAGCTCCTCGCAATTGATTCGTACTCGCCCTATTGTACCTACTAAACTATAGTAACGGGACTAAGTTAATTGTTTCGTAGGTATTACATAGTCAGGGTTTCGTGACTCAGAATTTCGATTGACCTAAATGAGATTCTCCTAAAGTATCTGAAAAAGATAAAAGCAACAGTTGGGCAATGGAAGCCCTTTTGTAACTAGGTTTTCCTTTGGGATTTGTTTTAGTAATCCTGTCTTGGCCACGTACAAATGTATCTAACTACCCACAAAATGTAGATATTGTTACATTTTTTTTTTACGCTTTATAGATCTATGTTTGGCCACTATCTCGCCTGATGTGAAGCGATGATGTGGCTTAAGATGGAGCACATAGATCTAGAGAGAGAGACGGCAGTTGAGCGGCTACAGACAGACCCGTCTCCCCGATGGTTCACCGAACATCATCCCGAAACACGACTAGGTCGCTTGACGGCATAGCTTTGTTCGGTGGGTGGTAAGATATGGTTATTTTTATTTGTTCATTGATATCAATTTGTACAACCACTTGACCACCTATTTATTTAACCCATCGGAATCGCGAGTGCGAATTCCTTACGATAACGCGTGATGCGGAATTCAGTGGGTTAAACAGGGTCAAGGGTATTTATTATGTATCTATAACGTAGCAAAATTTCGCGAGTCCTTTAAAAGAACGATAATAAACATAATACGTTCATTTTTAAACTTACTAGCTGCGCCCCACGGTTCCCGGGATAAAAAGTAGCCTTTGTGTTAATTCAGGATATTAGCTATCTCCATTCCGATTTTCACTCAAATCCGCTTAACCATTACATCGTGAAAAAGTAACAAACACACAGTAACATACTTACTTATAAACTTTCGCATGTAGTGTAATTACTGCAGAAAGAATAAACAACCAAGGTGCGAGTTGGTAAAAGGCTTTGTTGAAGACTGTGCATAAGTTGCGTGTGCCTATCCAAATTAGCGAAACGACTGAAGCATACTGTAACATAAACATATGTATAAACATCTGTAAGTATATTCAGAGTTAGACACCCAAAATTGTCTACAGAGTTAACAAGACCGCCCCTATCAGCCCCGGGCGAAAACCAAGAATGAAGATATTGTGCGTTTTCGTCACTTAATCCCCCATCCCTTCCCCCGAATCACCCACTGGAATCCCCCCTCCTGTCGTTTGCTCGCAATGACGTAATCTTTAAAGACGATAACTAATCTTCTTAATTGATCTTTTCCTTGATGAGTTAAACAAATGAGGGAAGTAGGCGGACTAAGCGATAATGGGCATAAATTTCTCCCCTGGGTAGATTTTTGGGGTATTATTATTAATAGAGATCTTTTAATTATGATGTCACAACTGCATATTATAATTGTATCTAATGATCTCAATGACTCTTTTATGAGGAAATAAAAAAGTTGTGTTCTGAATAATAGAAGACACCGAAATAAATATTCGTAAGATCGTTTTCGAAGCCTTTTTACCAAGCTACCATTTTTTTAAGCAAGGCTAGTTAATTCTCACTTAGGATTAAATCGCAAAATTCTTGAATGTAAGTGATTTTGATTTGTCACCACTTTTTAGCAAGAAATGAACCACGCTTACGAAGTTCCTTTTTTCTATAGAAGTCAGCCTCAACTGGCGACCTATGTATATCACATAACTTTAGTACTAGAAATCCGACTAACTAAGATATCTTGGTATATGTACAAACTTGCCAAAAGCCACAACACCAACATTTAGGCCGGCTGTTAAACAAACATATTGGCATCCAACATTAGATTATCGAAGGAGACTCGAATACAGGCCCCAACTAGCTAGAGAGACGCTTTCAAAGCGATGGAACTTGAAACTTGGGAACTTGGGACTCCAAGTCTAGGAAGCAGCCGGCCAACATCGAAGGACCAAAGTTACTGTAGGTACGTAAATTTAGCGAATCCCGCCACTGAATAGATTCATTTCAAATTTTATAACCACGCGACGGCAGAGCGGAAACCTATGCATGAAATAAGCATATCTTTGATCAAATGTAGTACGCCACTCGCGATATAATGTTAAAGGGAATAGGGTCATATTTATTTTTTGTTATGGCTGTGAGGTTGTGAAATTTTATTTTATGTTGTGCTTCTTTTAGAGATAGTTACTGTAGTCGTTTATAGGTAGAGCATTTTTGGTGAAACGACTTCGTCTGTTTACCATGCTATAATAATATTCAGCTATTCGAACAAAAACCTCTCAACAAATTTTTATTACAAGCTTTTGAAAGGAGTCATCGAGAATCAAACGAATTGAAACCCAATGGGTCTCCAGTCCGCCATTCTTAAGTTACTGAGACGATCATTCGGATCCATTAATGGACCAACTTCAGTTCTTTAGTAGCAAATTACCTAGAGGTACCTACTGAAATGGTTTTGACCCAGAAATGACCTCTAATGTCTTTTATTTTTATTTTTTTACGCTTTATAGATGTTGATGTGAAACGATGATGTGGCCTAAGATAGAGCACATAGATCTAGAGAGGTTCCCGATGGTTCACCGAACATTATCCCGAAATACGACCAGGTCGCTTGACGGCATGGCTTTGTTCGGTGGGTGGTATTACAACCACGGCCAGAGTCTACCACTCCAACGCGCGTAAGCGGGTTTCATCACGATGTTTAACTATAAGTCATTTGTGCAGGGCCGAGCCGGGATTCAAACCCAGGTGCGTCGGATCGAAAGGCGTACGATTTTCCGCTGAGCCACACTCGCTCTATTATTTTCTCTTTCTCTCTCTATTTTATCGTTTTTTTATGATTGATTACACATTGTGATCAGGTGAGTGTTTCATCCTTAGTACCATTTCGCTCTCATTGTCTCTTTAGCACCAAATAGTTTTGGGTGAAATTCTGTAAATAGTATAAAACAAAGTCGCTATGCACGTTATTATTTTTGTTTCTCCGCTTACTTCTAAAGCACGTAACGGATTTTGATACTGTTTTCACTATCATTTAGATATTTTTTACGGAGGTTAATATAAATACATTCAAATTAAGTATAGTAGAGAAAATTCAATGTTTTGTAATCAAATCGTTAAAAAAATTATACCACATTAGTAAATTGCATCCGAAGCCGGGGCGGACGGTTATAATAATGAAGAATAAAGAAGGAAGTACATTAAACAATGTATTCTGCATAGTAAGCTGCTTCACACAGCTTATCTGTTCACTCGTAAGTTTTCCAATTTTCCATCCCAGTGTACCGGACAGAGAAACAACTGGCCCGCATAATTGGTTATCGCGGGAGATAATTTTAAAATTTCATTGTGTTCTCATAATTCGAAAATCACGGCTCGCATGATTTCAGTTCATTAATTATTGAACTTTGCGTTTTCGGTTCATTTCACAGTTAGTATTTAATCTGCGGTGTTGCCACAATCGGTACAAATAAACCGCATTTTGCTCATAGCAAATGACGAGATTTTGTGTGCATTAGTTATAGGTGGCTGATCCGATTTGGATAGGATTAGTGGAAATAATATGATTATAAAATGAGCGCCTGATCCGTCATGGAGTTGACCGACTGCATATTCTTGTGCATGTCAAAGAAGCGACTGAGATGTAGGTTAAGATGTGTTTCCAATACTCGTATTATTGATTAATTATAGCTTTAATTGAAGGTACTTTAGCCTGACTCTCAGCGGGACAAAAACTACAGAAACCCTATAATAAATCTCCATTTTTTCTAATGGCCCGCAAACCATCAGTAATATAAAACATTAATTTACAATGGTCCCTTTCTTATACAATATGTTGTCCTTATTTCTTCCATTTAATTGTCGACAGGGGGGAGGTTAGAGGGTTTCGGAATCTTAGATCAAATATCTGAGACGGAGTTTTGTCTTCAAATTGGGATAAAAATGTTACCTGAAGATTTCAATTTACCAATAAGTCCTTAAATTAATATTAGATGAAACCTTTAGCATCGAATGACTTTTTATTGGTTTAATTAAGAGAAAAAGTCAAAGAAGATATTGTATGTGTAAATAATTGTGCAAAATAGCCAACTGGTACATAAGAAACATAACATTGTAGATAAAACACAAGTTTTAAATAATTAAGAAGAAGGAAAATGATATTACTCGGGCAGGGATCGAACCTGCGCCTTCGGATACCGTCTCGACGCCTTAACCACTGAGCCACCAAGCCAACTGCTTGAGCATCCAAATTTCTTCTTATACCGTCTTACGGGGACGATTCAACGTCATCAGTTAAATTCATTTTACATTGACTATCAACCCCCATACATATTATATTATTCTAACAACAACCTACATACTATTCAGCGGGATTACACTATATATTTTCATTGCGTCTCAGTTTTGAGACGAATTTCCGCAACGTCACGCCTGATTCCATTGCATTCAAATTTTTGATATTAAAAAAATTAAATTGAATAGGTATTTACATTATGTAAAGTAAAATTATTAAAGTCTTTAAACACATTTTACTTAGTATTTTCAAATACCTATATACAGTGATATTAACTAAACTATTTAACAAAATAAAAGCAAATAAGTAATAAGTATTTACTGATAAAGTGTTAGGAAAAATAGAAATTCCGGGAGACAATTTTGGAAAGTATAGTACCTTTACCAAAAAATAGTGGAAGATATTATGTCCACGAAGTTAGTAGTCCCTAGCACTACTCCTGCACACTGTTATAAGTTTTTTGACTACTATGTTTGTCTGTCTGTATGTGTGTGAGGGTGTGTGTCTGTCGATGTTTGGTGTGTCTCTTAAACGGGTAAACCGACTTGAATGCGGTTTTCTAGCGACTTAAAAAGTACGTAGTAGGACTTGAAAAGGAGGTTTTCTAGCGGTGGTTCTTAGACATGTTTTATCAAAACTGGCTCAGCTGTTTTTACTTTTTATAAGTTTTCTGTGTCGGGAGTATTTTAAATTTTAGTTTACTGAAATTAGCTTGTATGCGCCCTTTTCAAAAGTAAAATAACCACGCTGGGATTTGAACACCGGTGCGTCGAAATTAACCAGCTAGTTACTGTTTCGTTAAGACAGGTACCTCATGCAAGAGTTATAAAAAACTCTGTCAATATTCAAAGTTCCAAATCACATCAATTAATCCGTTCAATCAAACAGCGAGTGGCTACAATCCTATTTATTAAATGAATTCATTATGTTTATTTGTCACAATTGATCCGCATAAGTTCATTAGGGAGCGGACATTAATTGACTTATTTTATTATTGAATGCTTTATTATATGTATAGTATACGTAAAATAACTATCGCACCACGACACAGAATAATTAATAGTAACCACGATCGTATTTTAATACATAGGTATGTATAGTGAACTAAGGGTCTGCATGAACATAGATCAGGACGCTCGCTGCTTCAACATTAGCCTTACATTAGGATTATTAATTAATAATAATAATTTATCTATTTTATTTCATTGAGATATAGGTAGAATATTAATTAGCTATCCGTACATATTATTATAAACTCTGTTATTTAAGATCTTAGCTGTTAGTTACCCTTTGAGAATAAAATAAAATAAAATATATTACATTTACACACTTAATCTGTGTTATAATTATTTGACGATAAACAATTTTATTTTACGGCTAACATGCAACATGCAACATGCAAAATTGGGCATGAACATACATAGACCAAGACGCTTGCTGCTTCAACATTAGCCTTACATTAGGGATGTTAATTGACAGTGAATTTTAATACCATGTCGCAATAATTATTTCAAACATTTAAGATGATTTAAACGATGAGGACCAATTTTAAATAAATCACTCAAACAAGCTTAAGCAACAACTACGGAGTTGCACACAGACAGTCTCTGTAGTGTAGTGGTTGGGCAGGTTGCTTCAAATCTCATAAACCACCAAGGTTGCGAGTTCGATTCTCGCGACGGGACAATTGCTTGTGCACAGAAAAAAACATTTGTTTCATGTCTGGGTGTTGTGGGACCATGGTCCTCGTATATGCTGTTTTCCTAGATACAGGGAATCCTATAGTTAGGGGCCAGGCTCTACATAGATCCTGGCCCCTAACATACATAAGTAAGTTGGTTAAAAATATCCATTTTTAACCGACTTCAAAAAGGAGGAGGTTTACAATTCGACGGTATGTTTTTTTTTTTTTTTTTTTTTTTTTTTGTGTGTTTGTTACGCGATTACTCCGCCAATTATGCATTGATTTCGATGATTCTTTTTTTGATTGGTAGGTAATACTTCAAAGGTGGTCCCATATAAATTTTATCGAAATTCATTCAGTAGTTTTTGAAAAAAATAGCAAAAACAAAAAAATATAAGTTTAATCTTCAAGTCGGTTCTTGTTTTTTTCGTAACCAACTTTCTAAAGGTGGAGGTTTGTATTCGACTGCTTCACCTGCTTCACCCAGGGTTGACTTCCGGTGAGGGAACTCCTCAACGGTGAATAGTACAGACACAACATTTCGTAAATGGATTTAACCATAATAGCCTGTTCTAAATTCCATCATGACATGGCAGATACACCCAGGATTGACTTCCGACGAGGGAACTCCTCAACAGAGAATAGGACAGACTTGAAATTTTTTTTTCACTAAAAAGGTTAAAATAAATTATTTTTCAAAAAAAACTAAACCGACTTCAAAACCACAAATGGCACTCAAAAGTAAAAAATAAACTAATATAATTATAATAAGCGATACCCACTCATATATTTGAAGTCGGTGCCAGCCAAGTCTAAAAGGTAGTAGATAAATACTACCTACAAGTAGTACTTACTATATACATAGTATTTATCTACTACCTATTAGACTTGGCTGGCACCGACTTCAAATATATGAGTGGGTATCGCTTATTATAATTATATTAGTTTATTTTTTACTTTTGAGTGCCATTTGTGGTTTTGAAGTCGGTTTAGTTTTTTTTGAAAAATAATTTTGGTAAGTCAATCTACCTCGAAAAATCTGAATTCCCGATATCTGCTGTCAAGTATCGTATGAACAGAATAATTGTCAGTTAAAAGTACGCAATCGACTCAACAAAAGATATAATTGGTTCAAAATTAAGCGCTTTCAGTAAGTACGATACGAAGCCTGTTCCACTGATGTCCAATGGATCGGAAAAAGATACGGGAGTTCGAACTGTTAAAACAATTAAAAGCAACTTAAAACTCCGTTTCGAATACATTTGGTACAGGTAAACAGACTTTAATCGCCGTTAATATAGGGTTTAAATTGCCTTGACTTTTAAAAGTTCTATGTATGTCTGAGTCTTGAGTTACTACACAATAATCAAATTGATGAGTGCTGTAGCCTAGTGACGTAATCAATACTGTAGATTAGATACTCTATTGTTTTCAATTAGAAGGATTTTAAGATTTTTAAGCATTTCCATTGGTTTAATTTTAAATGTTAGGAGCGGTTAGCGCACAGCTTCGGTGGTCGAACCTTGCTTCTTTAGATAATCACTGCCTTCTATATACATAAGGTTTTGACTGGGAAAAGTTTAAAAGCTAGATTTTTGTTGAAAAATATATTTTTCAAGACAAGCTTTTAATAAATTCGTAATTGGAACCGCGAACAGATTAAAAATAGCCCAAATACTAGTAGTTTACGATTATTCGTCAAGTCCATCATCAGATCAGCTGGCTGTCAGCATAATATTGCATTGTCATCGGACATTGACAAGTATGCAAAATCTCAACTCCGCGTAAGAGGATGTGGTTCTGATTCAACTTGCAAGACTTGTCCCAAACAAACGAACATTGCAAGTTAAATAAAAGCTTTTAATTATTTACCTACCTACCAACCTACCTACCTACCTACCTAGTCTTGGCTAAGAACGCATAAATAATCTAAAGTCAAAGAAACTATTGAAAGCACTGGGTAATGGTACTTCACTCAAACAATCGTGTATATCACTCCACGATTATTTATTATTATTATTTATTTCAAAAATACAAGCCAGTACGCAAATAATGATGTAACTTACACTGTCTAATAAAAGAAGTATACTCTTTTATCAAGATAGACCTTCATATTTTTTATTTTTAGAGCGAGTGTGGCTCAACGGGAACTCGTGCGCCTTTCAATCCGACGCACCTGGGTTCGAATCCCGACTCGGCCCTGCACCAATGACTTATAGTTAAGTGCAGATTTTGTACGCTCGCTCTAAAACGGTGAAGGAAAACATCGTGATGAAACCCGCTTACGCGCTTTGGAGTGGTAGGCTCTGGCCGTGGTTGTAATACCACCCACCGAACAAAGCCATGCCGTCAAGCGACCTAGTCGTGTTTCGGGATGATGTTCGGTGAACCATCGGGGAGACGGGTCTGAGCAGCCGCTCAACTGCCGTCTCTCTCTAGATCTATGTGCTCCATCTTAGGCCACATCATCGCTTCACATTAGGCGAGAGAGTGGTCAAACATAGATCTATGAAATGTAAAAAAAAAAATATATATCCTATTCGTTACGCTACCAATGCTACGTTTTCGTATCACGTACAATGAAAATATTTCATAAAAAATGTATGACAGACAGATCGAATTAGCCAAGCAATGAATAAATAAGCTAAAGTCTAGCCCGACACGTACCCTGGGATTTCATTGGTGATTCGTGAAAGGAAAATTGCTTTTATTTTCAATGAGATTCGTTAACTTTCGTCCTTTTAACTGTAGCTATAATATTTTGAATCTAGTTATTACATATCAACACTAGAAGATTTCTACTGTTTAGATTATATCTATGACTACAATTTTCTTTCTACCTTCTTAAAATATTTTTATTTTGTATGGTGAACTGACTTGTTGAAAGTCTTGAAAGTAATTACAATATCCATCTAAATAAGTAAAATATATACCTAAATATACTCTACGTGACGTCATAAAAAAATTGCCAATAAATTTAGTAACTTTTTAATATATTTATATACAAAATCTATAAAACACGCTGCAGTCTTTATTTCTTTATAAAAAGAAAAGTTTCAATCGATTTCACAAAAATAGCAAATCGTCTTAACTCAGTCTTCTGAGGCAATGCTTGCTGTAATGTTAAGGCACTAATGGCATACGATTCAAAAACCACACAAAACTTATTTTTATTTAAATCTAAACTATGAACACTCAACGAAATAATACTAAATTATAAAATCATTACTGCCTACGAAGGCAATCAATTATCAGCATTGGTGGTAAGTAGGTTTCTCGTATGCGAGAGGCCGTCTGGGTGGGTACCACCGCTTTGTCAGTTATTCTGCCACCGAGCAGTAGCGCGGAAGCATTACTGTATTCCGGTTTCAAGGGCATTGTAGCCAGTGACATTACTGGGCATTGTGAGACTTAACAGCTAACTGTCTCAGGGTGACGACCGCAGTGGAGCGCCGCGCAAGATTTTGCAAAACAAATTTCTGGGTGGCGCTATTACTGTTATGGGACGACCAGCTCGTCTCATCACTCAGACACATAAAAAAAGTGTGATGACAATTCCTTGCCTCGATCGCACAAAACAAATGAGTATCGTGTGTCCATTAGCGCCAGGAAGAATTTTTCAAGGGATTTTCATAAGGCACGGGGATTAACACAGGCTTCTCAATATCGATGGTCTTCACAATAGGCATAGGCACAGTCTTTATTACAGGCACATGTTTGATAACAGGCACCTCTTTGAAAACAGGCACCTCTTTTATGACAGGCACTTTATGGTAGATCGGCACGTGCTCGACGGTGTGGTGGCTGATCTCCTTAATTATTTGTGGAACGTGGACAACGATACTGAAAATAAAATAAGGCATGATTATTTTCTACCACGTTTTAATTAAGTCACTGTCTTGTTTGTCTGTCTGTCTGCCGTTCCGGATGGAATCTTGCAACTCAAATGTCGAGCACTCGATTAGCTATCCGGCTGAAACATTCAGGGTAGGTCAAAATTCGTTGTCAATGTATTCTAAATCCTTAAATACATGGTTTTTAGATTAATTTTCTAATCTATTACGTTGAAGAATTGTGTTTATTGTTTAGAATGTATCGAGTCTTATTTGACGGGCCGAGGTTGGTCGAAATGTTATTTTGATAATCAGTTGTGCGCGAATAGACCCGATACGTTTCAATCAAGTCATTACTTTGGGTTAGCTCAGCAAATCTAAACAAATTTAAGATTGGAACAGATAGGAGAAGATGCCGCAGAATAGCAAACTCAAAACATTTATTAAATAGGCACAAAATGCACTTTTCAAGATGTTCTTTAAAATAATGTTAAGATGTGTGCAAGCAGTTCTAAATCAGTTTAATTTAATCATTGATAAAAAAAAACACTGATATACTTGTATTGTAAAGAGAGTTACGAAAGAAATAAATAATTATTTAGAAAAACCATAACTTAAATAGATACTCACTGTGTTTTGCGGTGGCCGGGCCCTGGCATGGGAGAGGATAAGCATATGTGACTATATGCCATCAGGGCAAGGATCATCTAAAAATAAATTCGAACAATAAATACAACTTTTGAACCGATATAAAAAAGGCCGAGGTTCTTGAAACAACTGTGTGTTTTTTGTGTGTTTGTTACGCGATTACTCCGTCATTTATAAACTGATTAGGATAATTATAATTTTTGCGTTGGGTTCAGTATAGCTTCAAGGTGGTCCCATATAAATTTCGTTGATATTTGACCTTGAACTTCGAAGGTACGATATGAATTAAAGCCGGTTTTTTTTTGTTAAAATTTAATTAATTTTATAATAGTTTACACTGTCGATAGATATACAATTGAAGCACAAGTGCACTCCGTGAGTTGCGAGTAGCTCATTTTTATTGCCAGTGGGCTATTTATTCCTTGCATTAGTATTTTATAATTGTGTTGTCATCAGCACTTGTGCTTCGTTCATTGATGATCCCGTTTGAACCATTTTTTAAAAGATTTTAGCCATAAGCGAGCACATCATTTAAAAATGAAATGAAATAACTCTTTATTGAAACACACACATAAAATAATAAATAATAAAAACAACGTAACAAAAGTGTAACAATTGGCGGTCTTATCGCTTAAAGCGATCTCTAAATACTTTCTCAAACTCTTTGTTCCCGTGAATCATATTTCCATGTAGAGTTAGAAAAGCTTCTGGGTTTGCAGAACACTTAAATGACTTAAATGACTGTTCAAATGGTCTGGTACCAATATATAGATAGAAATCAGGTTTTCAGTTTGTGATACTTGATTGAGCCTATTTTTTAATATTTAATTAATTATTTAATTTAGAGGTTTACTTACAGCGATGTTTCTGAACATGTTGAACTGTAGCGTGTCTCTGTTTAGGTTGCGCCGGCGCAGCCCGCTAATATGTACTGCAGGTTATGTAAGCACATGCCACTGATACGGTTCCTACGTAGGAACGCAACAACTAGAGTATATGAAAACAGGATTTTTAATATATTATTATTAAATACTTTATCGTTTTGTATGACCCACAAAAATACAGGGAAACAGGTAAGTATCGTAAAATATCGTATAGATACTAGTATCCCTCGTGACTAGACAGGTGCAAATATTAATTATGTGTATACTATTCTATAATAAACTACCCGAAGATATAAAGTCGTTGCAGGGCAATGCAATCAAAACCAGAATTAGTGATAAACATTTTTTTTATAGCATGATAGAATATTTTAACCAATAATGTAATTAAATTGAATACAATTAATGATGATGTAAGAAAGAGACAGAGAGAGGGAATGATAGTGGAAATTGCAGTCAAGTAGCTTAAAAGTACTAAGCGAAAAAACAGATGAGAAGAGTTTAAAGTCCGCCTTGAGATACTTCTAATGTGTGCCAAAATTACTGTGTTTCGGTTTGAAGGACACTGTTTCTAACATTTTTTTTTATAACTGAATGACGAGACGAGCTGGTCGTTTGCCTGATGGTAAGCAATACGCCAGCCCATAACAATAACAGCACCACCCAGAACTTTGTTTTGCAAAATCTTGCGCGGCGCTACCACTGCGCTCGTCACCCTGAGACAATTAGCTGTTGAGTGTCATAATGCCCAGTGATTTCGCTGGCTACAATGTCCTCCAAACCGGAACACAGTAATGCTTGAGCGCTACTGCTTGGTGGCTGAATAACTGGCAAAGTGGTGCTACCCACCCAGACGGCCTCTCGCATACGAGAAACCTACCACCAGTATTTATTACTACTAGTCGTTATGAAACTTGAGCCATTAACTCAGGGTCACGAGTGTTATGCGGTGCTCCACAAGATTTAGCAAAACAAAGTTCTAACCTAGAACTTTGTTCTAGAACGAGAGACCTACCACGAGTAAAAGAGTAAGTGAGTTGGTAATACCTAGGTAGCGCTGCAACTCACTTACTCCCTTATTTCTCGATACATCAGAATTGAAGTCGATTTTTTTTGTTATACTTATAATTTCATTATTTTAGTGAATAATGTATTTTCAAGTGAAATATAACTATATATATGTACGAAGCAATACGAGGAAAAGATAGGGCCTTACTTTAAAAAAATAAAAAAATATTATGTATTTTTCTGTAGATTATTATTATCGTCACGTAAATTCAAAGTAAAACATCCCACATCGATCGTATAAAAGTGCATTCAGTGTATTTACAACGTCACTCAAAATATACAATAGTAACTTATACGTAAGATGACTCAGAAACAAAATGTCATAAAAATAATTAAATCAAAATACGTTCTTCCTTATCAGAGTTCGTAGAGCTAAAAAGACGAAGGTATAATTAAAAATTAGTATTCCCGATTTTAATTTGGTGCAGTATTAAGTATTGTTTTCCTGACCTGTGGTTTTTTAATTTGATTCTTTTTAGAAACTGGGAATTTAAAAAAAATGTTTATAAACTACATTGTGTGTTACTGTATAATTAGTTTATGTCCAATTATAAAAAATGAGGTCCTCCATTTAATTGCCTTTTTTATATAGTTTGGGTACCAGTGTTCTCCAACCAGTAAAATAAATTGTGTCAATCACTTCTGAATGTGTATGATAGGTGATGTTTGTTGGAATCTAAATAACTCCGTCTCTCAGTCAGATAAAAATTTGGAAAATATATTTTTGCGTGGGTTCAGTATAGCTTCAAGGTGGCCCCATAAAAATTTCATCTATATTCGGACTTCAAAGATACATCAGAATTAAAGTCAGTTTTTTGGTTATAAAATGAATTATCAATATGAAGATAAAGGTTAATTAAGTTGTATTAAAACTAAATAGTAGTACTTACTACAAGCATGAAATCTTTGACAGACCCCAGCTTAGCTTTGATGATTACAAAATTAAATGTTACTACGTTAATTAATTTAATGTTAATTGTTACTCTACTTGACAGTAAAATAATAAACCTATCCAACTAAGAGACTAAAATATACACTTAACCTTCCCCACCCCCAATTTAAGGAATAATTATAACGGCAGCTATAATTATAACAATGGAAGAACGATTTAATGATGGTATACCGGTATCTCACCTGGCCCTGACAGGTTAATTATTAGGGTAACTATTTTAATGTGACATCCCTCATTTTTATGACATTTTATAAACACGTTAAGTGTAACACAAATGACACGCTGAGAATTACAATCCTTTTCTGAACTAATATTTATATTGAAACTTTAGTTGAGAATTGCTATTTGTTTTACTATGAACAAAATAATTTTTGTGTTGGATTTTTTGTCTGTTGCTGTGATAAAAACACAGCGATATTTTTTTTTCCTGTCCATCCAAAGGTTGCCTGTAAGAAATTGCGCATAGCGATAAGGCTGACCATTGTACCCACTGTTTCTTAACTATTGTTTTTCCTGTGTGTGGTGAATACCAAACGGTATTCAATAAAGCATTATTGTATTGTATTGTAGTGTTTTTTTTTTAAGTTGGACATTTTGTTTCAAGCAGAATAATACAAATATGGAAATCAGTCATATTTTGGTCATAACAAAACCATTAAAACATTAACACCCAAAATATTTTATATACAAGTAACATGTTACACAAATGACACACTGAGAATCACAATCATTTTCAGAATATGACTATTTGTTTTACTATGAACAAAACAATGTGTGTTGGTTTCCATTATGCAGTGGTAAGTAACACTGTGCAGTGTTTTCCATTGTGCGGTGATAAGTAACACTGTGCAGTGTTTTCCATTGTGCAGTGATAAGTAACACTGTGCAGTGTTTTCCATTGTGCAGTGGTAAGTAACACTGTGCAGTGTTTTCGTAAAGTTGGACTTTTTGAAACAGAAAAATAATACTACATACAGAAATCAGTCATATTAGTTTGGTCATAGCAAAACCTTTTATTACAAACTTATAAAAAGTACAAAAATGGCTATTGCATTTTGAATATAAGAATCAAATAACAAGATTTTGAACCTTATTTTCAAAGTGCAGTAGATCTACTACATAGCTGTCACAGTTAATGCCAAGAAGAATGCAAAGAAATGGACTCCTTATAAGGGAAAGGGACGAACACGGGCTTCTCAATGGCCAGTGTCTTCACGATCGGCACGTGCACGGTTTGCACGACAGGCACGTGCTTGATTACCGGCACTTCGTGCAGGACAGGCACGTGTTTGATAACAGGCACTTCGTGGAGAACAGGCACCTTTTCGATATGATGGTGGTGTATACTGTGCACCTCGTGGGGCACGTGGATCCTGATACTAAAAGAAAAAGACAGATACTATTAGTTTTATAAACATACATAGATAGGTATTTGACATGTTTTAATACAACGCACAAATAGTGTTCCTCTCTCCTAATTGCTGCGCACAACATGGTCTATAATAAACTGTATTTTTCAAGCGACTTCAAAAAGGAGGAGGTTCTCATTCGACGGTATGGCCTTTTTAGGTTGTGGGTTCGAGTCCCAGCCGGTGGTCGAATTTTTTCTTCCCGAAAAACCTTGTTTTTTTGGTATGTTTGTTACGCGATTACTCCGCCAATTATAAATTGATTTTGATGATTATTTTTTGCTTGGTAGGTCATACATCAGACGTGGTCCCATATGTAATTTTTTAGAAATTGATTTAGCACTTTTTGAAACCTGGTCGGAGTTATCCGACACAATCATAACGTGATTGTAGCCCTTAATACTTATAATGAACTAGCTGCGCCCTGCGGTTTCACCCGCGGTTTCCCGGGATAAAAAGTAGCCTATGTGTTAATCCAGGATATAAGCTATCTCCATACCAAATTTCATCAAAATCCATTCAGTAGTTTTTGCGTGTAAGAGTAACAAAGGTACATCCATACATCCATTCTTACAAACTTTCGCGTTTACAATATTAGTAAGATATTTCGACTCACGTTATTTTTCAAACCTTAATAGATAGATATGTGTGATTAAATTATTTTTTCTCTTTTCAGGTATGTCTGATTAGCACGTACAAGTTATGAGTGAGTAGATTAAAACTGTCTATGAATTATATATATCTGACCAATTACTGGGCATATGAGACTTAATATCTGATGTCTCGGGGTGATGAGCGCAACCCAGTGCTACGCAGTGCTTTTTATGGTATTAAATGTTGTGGGTGTCACTGAAATTTTTATGGGCAGGCGTGGCGCTTACCATCAGGCGAACGACTTCCTAGTCTCATCACTTAGTTCTTTAAAAAATATGTATATATTTCTTTTTTTATTGAGTGACGAGACGAGAGCTCTGAATGTAGGGGAATAACGTAACTTAATAACTTTAATGGACGATGGTGTGCAGTGATATAAAGTGTAATACTAAGAAATTACTTATACATAAACAATAAACATGATATAAAATAATATATTAGGTACCTACTTATATAATAAATCTCGTATACCTACCTACTTAATAGACATACATGTTTTGTTTATAAACAAACACACAAAACATTGTGAACCAGTGCACTAAGCCGCATGTGCGAAACGAATGCATAATTCAGAAGAAATGCTTTAAGATTCTGATCGCTATAGGAATTACGCTTGTTCCGTGCATGTGAAGACTTGCAAATAGTAGCCGATGACCGACACATTTTGCAACTACTGTAGTAGCTGGTCCATTAATGCACGGAAGTTTATGATTAAAGTTGGTCAAGATCCAAGAAATGAGGTTCTCAATTCAATTCAAATCACTTATTTGAGATAACTTAGATCCATAAAGTGTTAGTACAATGAAATGAATTAAAAATTAATTATATAGAAGACAAAGATGCTTGGAACATTCCACTTCTGCAAAGTAGCCAACTGGTACATAAGAAACATAACATTGTATAAAACCAAAAAATAGTAACAAGTTCTCTAAAAACAAACGCCCTCACTTTCTTGCCGTATCTTCTGAGTAGTGGTTCTTTTTTCCGATACGGTGATAGAGTCACGGTATTAATTTGACGTTCATAAGCGCGTCTGTGATGCCAAAACTGAATAAAGAGATTTTGATTGATTGATGGAAAACTAGTGTTAGCAATGGAAAAATAAATGTTTATATTTCAAGCATTTTGTACAGACGATGCTTTCTGTACATAAAAGTAATGAAATTTCGTATGCTTTACTACTTTAGGTCCAATAATCATAGGGTGAAATAGGACATGATAATTGTTGTCCCGGTAAAATGAACAGTTTCTTAGGCAATAACAAATTATAAACCGAATTCAACGAGGACGGAGGCGCGGGCATCGGCTATTAAGATGCTATACAATATTGACACTATCGTAAATACTCTGCATTGAGTTTTTGTTTGATAACTTCGCATGTATACATTCATATATGAAAATCTATTTATAAAATGGACCACAGCCTCGGCATAAACGGCAATGACCACTTAGCATCAGGTGGCTCTGAAACAAGTGCACTCGTACTGTGTGGCAAAAGCCTTTCTCTTTATTTTTTTTATAATGAAAGTAGCTCAAAGGGGTTTAGCCTGTGAGAGACCCTTTAGTTACCCTTTTATATGTAAAAAACAGAGCTTTTATGTAAAAACAAAAATTCTTTCAAGCGTTAGACAGGAGCCGATAACAGATTTTTCTGTTATGTATCTTAGGTCTTGCCAGGATACATTCTACTTACTAGTATTCCTATCCTACTGCTATTATAAATGTGAAAGTGTGTGAGTGTGTGTGTTTGTTACCATTTATCTCCATAACGACATATATATGACCCGGATAAAAGTATTCTATGTCCTTTTTTAGGACCAAAATCACCTACATACCAAATTTAATCAAAATCCATTCAGCAAAGACTGAATGGATTGATGGTGTTTGAGTATTACAAACATCTTTATATACATCCTGGCAAATATTTGCATGTATATTAGCTGAATTGGATTGAATTAGATTGGATTGTAGGATGTATACTCACTGCGTTTTGTGGTGCCCTGGTTCCGGCTCGGGGACCGGGGTAGCCACACACATATGGCTGTATACCACGAGGGCCAGGATTAACTGAAAAATATAGAAATCATGCCATTATACACATTTGGGAATTTGAAGTTGTTTTGATACTCTCGCTTCAAAGTCAGGGTAAGCCTTATCTTATAATTGCCCAAAAACTATTATGCCTTGGAGTAGACGGTAACAACTTTTTCGTTCATTGCATAGGGTTATCATCCATGAGGCATGTTAGGGTAAAATAAATAAATAACTAAGTTAATGAATAAAAGTCTTATCAATATAAGATACTATTTCCCATGGGCACTGCGAACTATAGAAAACTTTTCCAAACTAAAAAACTCATTGCCATACTCACAACGGTGTTTCTGAACATGTTGACGTGTGGCGTGGTGGCGTGTGGCGTGTCACTGTGTCGGATGCGCCTGCGCACCCTGTTAATATGTATTGCGATTGCACAAGCTCCTTGCCACCGTTACGCTTCGAAGTAACGTAATATACGCATGTTTGTGGAATCTATATGAGGATAGGAGAAGTCCTTTCGATTGATAATGAGGAATTGACCAAGACAAGGCTGGTCAGTGTGATTACGGAGTCTCCGATTTTTGCACGTGTTGCAAACTGCTGGAGAGTTTTTAACGTACTGATTTAAATTAAATTTTTAATTTATAGTGAACATTTAAATATCCTGACATGCCAAGAGAAGTCTGTGAGTAAATCTGTTGTTTTAGTATAGAGTAGATTGTTACGAAAGGAATCTTTTTACAGATTTGAGCATTTGAATTACGAACCTCATCAAACGTCTTACAAAGTTTATTCTGTAACATCATTATTCGATCATTCAAAATAATTGATGGAATAATTTTACTGTAACTATTAAAGTTATGTAACTTATTAGATATTTGAACTACTAGACATATGTGCTGAGTTGTAGTCCCTTTCTGCACTACAAAAAAATTTATCTATTCATGTATTTCGTATATTTTTTGTTTTGTTATAAGTATTCTTTCTCTCTGTTTTATGTTTTATCCTACGTGTGTCTTTTTTCATTTATGTCTTAGTGGTTGTCAAATAAATGTTTTTTCTTTCTTTCTTTACTAAAACATTTTAGTACGGTAGTTCTATTTGGTATTCTGTGGTACGGTAACTTATTGAATAGTAAATTTACAAATCAACAATTAACATTATTTATTTTATAGTCATTTGTTTTAGACCCTGTCTTTCAAGATTTACTTGTATTTGTTACTATTCTTGATTTGTCTCAAAACAACATTTTTGTGCCGTTTCTTTTATGAACCAGAGCATTATAATTGTAAATATTATTGCCTTGGATATTATTACGATGAAACCGAAGTTGGTAATAGTGTTTACGCTTGAGTGATAGTTGCTAATATCTGCTTTATTGATGAGTTTCACTTGTCTAGTGTTAATCGTCTTTGGTCAGGATGTCAAGGATGAAAATTCTATACCAATGTAGGTACTTAAAGCAGACTTATAGCTTACATTGCCGATTGCAATTGGAAGTAGATCATTTATAGTGTGCAATGAAACAATTTAAAACCATCAATATAATAGAGTATGTAGTTTCTCTAGTTTTTCTGCATTTATATAACAACTAGCTGCGCCCAACGGTTTCACCCGCGGTTTTCCGGGATAAAAAGTAGCGTATGTGTTAAATCAGAGTATAAACTATCTCCATACTTAATTTCATCCAAATCCGCTTAGCCGTTGCGGCGTGAAAGAGTAACAAGCATACATCCAAACATTCGTACAAACTTTCGCGTTATATTAGTAGAATTTTATATTGAAATCCCTAAATGGTTTTGGATAAAAGGAAATTTTAAAAACATTCATGCCCTAAACGATTAAGAACTATTAACAGTTACTTTACAACTATCAATTTGATGATAGAGTACGTACATTTTCTAGTTTTTTCTCCATTTAAATAACAAATTGATAAAGAAATGGTTTTAGATTTAAAAACATTTATACCAACAATCACTTTGTTTTAGATGTAATTTTGTTCTAAAAACACTTTGTACTAAATGGTTTTAGATGTAAACTGATTTAAAAAGCATTCGTGCCAACAATCCCTTTAAAAATTGAATTCAAATAGAGAATTCTTGATGTCGATTATATCAACATCGTTTTCCCCGCGTCTGCCCAATTTTTCACTTCAGTTTTAGTTCAGGTCAAAAAATCTCGGATTCCATTTCTTCCTTCTAAAAAGTACTAATCTTGTTCTAATAAACTGTGATTTCTATATCATAATAACAAATAAAATAATCCTCAGTCTCCCTAAGAGTAAGGTACACGGTTTAAATAAATTATTCAACACCCGTCAATGTATATTCCGCCGGTTAGCAAAATAAGAAAAATCGGAATGCACCGGTACCCGGGGCTGCGAGGCTAGCAGAATGGGGAATGGAGTGCAATCAGGTGAATTTCCCTCGACACCCACTGCCCGGCGCCTGGCCCACACCCGGCCGGCGCCCGGCTCGGTCGAACGGCTACCGGACGCCCGGACTGTGGAAACCTCTAGACTTTGACGTTTTGTTTTCAAAATTGATTTCATTTCTTTCGAAGATAGAGGCACTCTCTTTTATTAAAAAACAGTACCTACCTCATTGGAAGAAATTTTTTTTTGGAATTACTGTGTTGGTTTTCGTGTTTCTGTAAAATTGAGAATTTCTGAGAGTTCGATTTAGGGTAAATATTGGGAAATAGTACAGTTTATACTTTTTTATGTAACTGAGTGACGAGACGAGCTGGTCGTTTGCCTGATGGTAAGCAATACGCCAGCCCATAACAATAATAGCACCACCCAGAACTTTGTTTTGCAAAATCCTGCGCGGCGCTACACTGCGCTCGTCACCCTGAGACAATTAGCTGTTGAGTCTCATAATACCTAGTAATTTCGCTAGCTACAATGCCCTTCAAACCGGAACACAGTAATGCTTGCGCACTACTGCTTGGCGGCTGAATGACTGGCAAAGCGGTGGTACCTACCCAGACGGCCTCCCGCATACGAGAAACATACCACCATTTATACTAATACTTATAAAGATATAATTCGGTACCGTATAAATTGAGATACCTTTGAGGAACCGTGATTACACGTGATGTTGTACCTATTTTGTGAACTTTACAAGAACCAATAACAAATGTCCTTTTTATCCCCCGCCTCGCTGAAATTACAGTATTATTCGAATCCTCTACAAACTAATTATAACAAAATATCATACACAAAGCAAACAAAATCGTCCCGCAAGAGGTCCATAAGTCGTCCCGGATTGTCTACTTTCCGGAAGCGGATTACAGGTGTAATCCGGACCGGGTCAGTCACGTGGCGTCACCTGTGCACCAGGATTTGTGTTTTTTTGTTGTACGTCATATGTTTTGCCTCTGTGAGGGGTGGTTTGCTAGCGGGTTTGTTATTGTGAGACTACCAGATCTCTATCGTTTGATGTCTGCTAAGCTAAGGTTTGGCTGCAGAAGAACATTTTTTTTTCTAACAGATTCGTCCAGGTAAAAGTATTTTTCTTACCTTAAAAATACTTTGGATCGTTCGTTTGAATAGTCTCTAGATGTTTGATGCGTCAGGGGGTTAAACGTATTCAGTGCCGTGCCGAACTAAGCATTTTCAGTTTTGTGTGGCACCGCAACATGTAAGGGGCGTGGTGCTTTCCATTAAGGCTTGACATTGATGACCTTACATAATAAATTATACATACAGCAGCATACTTTCATTTATGAATAGATATCATGATTTTTCAGGGCTATTTATAACATATGTTTCAGAACTAATAACAAATAGTAATAAATACGTCCAACGATCACATACATATATGCGGGCCCTACCTAGGATACCCTGTATCTAGGGAGCCAGGAACTACGAAGACCTCCCACAACACCCAGACACGAAACTAATGCTTGCGTTTTTTTTCTGTTCACAAAAATTTGTCCCGTCGCGGGACCTGCAACCTCGATGTATGAGATTTGAGCCAACCTGCCCAACCACTACACCACAGAGGCTGTCAAACTCAAAAAAATCCCTTGCTGAAAACATTTCGCACTCAAGTGGTCCATCCACAAACATTTTAAATGGCCTTGTGATTTTTATGCCCTGCAATAAATATGCAGATAATTCTGTTTGAACGTGCAGCGTGTCCAGTAGGATGCCACAAATCATTTGGATCGCGTCGTATCGCCGGACATTCATCTCGCGCGCTTTTTGACATTCCGTTGCAGCCGCCATATTGTTATGACAAGTTTCGAATTTTAAAATTTTACGAATATTTAAATTCTGCTTGCCAGTGCGAAAAAAGTTTCGTTATTAGGTAATATTTTAGCTAATCCTTGCCAGTAGGTACCTATTATTAAAGTTAAAATGGCTTAAACTTTGACCTTACTCAACAATACATTTAGGTAGCCATAACTTAAATAAGGTGACGGTTCAGTCTTATACATAAAGTTATTAATAAGCATTATTTATGTGTTTTGTGTAAACGAGTCGATGGCACGCATCACTAAGAACTTTTGGACATACTTACTAAGAAATATAGTTAGTATAGTTCGTTACTTCGGGAAAATCACTCGTTATTTAATTTTTAATTACTATAAAAATAATAATACGTACTCGTAGTAAAAACAGGTTTTTTAATTACTTTGCCAAGCGTCCCGCGTGTACCTTTGTAGTGTGTAACGGAATGAAACAAAAGACAGCAGAGTTAATGCATCGATAACTCAATATAACACGGCAAAATGAGTAGCACATCATTTCCCCAGAAGTCGAGAGTGCACGCCAACCTTTTGACACGATAGGGTTGTACTACACGAGATGGCTCTTAAAGTATCGAGTGTCCAACAAATGGAATATTCTATAGCCGGTCCGAAGTGTGTTGGTATTTGATTACTTTCATCGCCATGTTTGTCAAAGGCGTGCAAGGAAGAAATGTGACAGGTTCTTTAACCAGCTGTATTTAGAGATACGACATTTTTGCCTCTGGGTTAGGAGACGTCTGGGAATTTGCATAAGGTTTTGGCCTTTATTTACTGGCTGATTAAGTATTTTATTGTATATGTTGAAATGTGGCTCGTAATATGGACACTTTAGTTTTAAAAAGAAGCGACCCATGTGCAAGAATCAGAATGAATATAATAGTGTCACTAGCTTATCTAAGTTTCCTCTATAGCGAAATTACTGGGCTTGAGCGCAGTGTAGTGCTGCGCATGATGATTTTGCAAAACAAAGTTCTGGGTGGCACTGCAACTGCTATGGGCAGGCGTGTTGTTTACCATCAGGTGAAAAGACAGTCTGCTCGTCTCCTTTAAAAATCATATTATTAAGGTACTATTCCAGGCATAATTAACATGTGTTAATTAGAAAGTTAGCAAATTGTAACTATTATGTACTTAGCGAAGCAGCTCCACCAACCCGCATTAGGCCGGCGTAGTGGATTATAGCCCATACTATCTCTACGAGAGAAGGCCCGTGTCCCAGCATTGGGAACGTGATGGGCTGATGATGATGTACTTAGCTGTGCCTGCGGTTTCTCAAAAATAATAACCATATAGTCCTATTCCAGGATCCAATAAGAACCTACTTACAAAAGTTTATCAATATTTGTTTAGTAGTTTTTGCGTGATTGAGTAATAAACAACACAATATTATAATTACACGACTTATATTATATATATATATATATATATATATATATATATATATAATATATAATGTATTATATAATATATATATATATATTATATTATATTATATTAAATTTATTATTTTTAATACTTTAATTTACATAAAAAGAACGTACATAGGCACGTGCGAGTCCAAAACTTTAAAACTAAATGAAGAGTCCATCGCGATCGACCCCGCTTCTAAAAGTGCCCATCAAACTGGCGGCATTTCCCCGCTGGATCGCTAGCGAGATGCGTTGGGCTAAAAAAATGTCCCGACCGCGGGTCCCGACCTTTCTCCTTTAGCCGACGCCCTAACTCGGTCACGAACTTCTTGGCAATAAATATTATATTATATTATATTATACATTAATATAGTAATAAACATTATCATAAAGTTACGATTTTATAATATTACTGGGAACGTTCATAGAGTATTTGTTTGGGGTCCCACCCAATTCCCAAACTCATCAACGGATGTCTCTAAGCAGATATCTGTTACTTGTCAAGTATAAGTCAATACAATATTAATCGCAGACTTAGCATACCTGTCTCAGACGAACATTTGGCAGAGCGAATCTCGAACTCAAACTAGACTTAATATGCAATGGTTGTCATGTTTCAAATCCACTGAGATTATACAATAAACGATATTAATATACCTATATGGAATTTCGCTCACTTGCCCGGGCAGAAAAAAGCGCGCACTATTTGGTCCCGGCTCCGGCGGCATTCTGGTATGCTGTCACAAAGACTTGATGTACGAAAGTATCCTGTGAGGCTAAAAAAAAGACTGTTTTGTATAGGTAGAAAAAAATAGAACTAAGATTGGTTAGACTGTTCGTTATGGTCTTTAACGCGATGCAATAGCAGGGCATATCGCTTAAGAGTGCCATGGTCTCCATGACAACTCTGGTGGTACGGGTCTAAGTTGTGGTTAGATAAACCTAGTCAGATGTGCGGTATGTGGTGCGTGAAAGAAGCTTCAAGAAGCGGTGGTAGCTGATGTCTCTGAGGACGAATGTCACTGGTGACACCGTCCTATAGTTCTTACAGTGACAAAAGTAACTCAGAACAACTCAGGACTTTATATACAGGTGTGGCAAAATTTTAGAACCACCTGGTTCCCTTTCCTTGCAGATAGGAAGTTTTTTGATAATAAAATCCGTTGAACTTTGGAGAAAATATAAACGGCATACATATTAGGACTTTTGAAAAAAAAATCAAATCAAACCGTAAATTTGAGGAAATTAAAAAAAAAAACTGTTTTATCGATCGCGATGCTTCCGACACTTTACCATCTAATTTATATTAGTGTCATAAAGAGTAAATACCTTCAATAATAATAATAATAAAACCATTATAAAACGTTAAGTCACTGATCACAGGTGAACGGGTTACAGGTCAGATTTCAGTAGTCCAGTCATAGATAAGCTGAATTATATGACACGAATAAATACGTTAATTTTATCTTCTAGTAATTTAATATGAAAAAAGGCCTTTATCTTACAGAAAAGTGAGTCCTTTATCAAATGTCAGAATATTTTTGCCTGAAATAAAAGTGGACAGATATTGAAAAATATGGCTTGGATAAAGATATTATTCTGAAATATTATCTCTCCCAAGCATCGCTCCTAAGTGTTTGAAATCATTATTTTTTGGTCATCAGTTTTTTAGACGCAGGATTTGAGGCCATTCTTCTTTGTAATCTTTAAATTAACCTTTGAAAAATGTATCAGGAAATCAAATTAGTTATGTGTAATATTCTTATTCTATTTATATTTAGGATATTATGAACACATAATTAATTATTATTTTTATTTACACCGCCGACCTCTCTCACTCTGTTAGTTAATTCCATCCAAAGGTTAACAGGAAGAGATCGCTTTTAGCGATAAGTCCGCTCGTATTTTGGTTTTGTTTTTTCATGTACCTACTGATTCTTTTTGTTTGGTGAACAATAAAGCATTTTGTATTGAGTACGGGAAAGAAATGGAAAATGAAGAAATGGAAAGAATGAATTTTGGAGTGGTAGGCTTTGGCCGTGGTTGTAATACCACCCACTGAACAAAGCCATGCCGTCAAGCGACCTAGTCGTGTTTCGGGATGATGTTCGCTGAACCATCGCTTCAATCAGGCGAGATGTGGCCAAACATAGATCTCAAGCGTAAAAAAATGGATGAAAAAAGAAATGGATGCTTGCCGAAGTTGATGTGATGGAAGTTTTTTAAAGTATTTTAATTGATTTGCATGATGTGTATTGTGTATATGACGTTCATCATCATCAGCCTATTACGTTCCCACTGCTGGGACTCAGGCCTTCCCTCATAGAGAGAGTAGAGATGACGTTCAAGAGTGCATTTTTTGTGCCTATTTATTAAATATCTTTCGACTTTTGACTTTATTTTATAGTAAATAGAAGTTTACTTTGAGTCCGAAATGGCTCGAAATCACAATTTTGACTAATTCCAATGTACAATGCACATTGCACTACTCCTTTTACTTTTTCGTAGGCGCGGCATTATCATATTATAATTTGGCGGGAAGTCTCGCGGTACTGCAGTAAGTAAGGCACGGTGCGGTTCAGGGCGGCACGGGGCGGCACGTAATTTGATATTAAACACGCCTTGACAAGTGACGTGACTGCATTGCGCGCTCATTACCGTTATTAAAGCTGAACTACTGAGCAGTATTAAAGAAACAGCGAATGAGCTTCACATAAAGACTTATTGCAGTTTTTTAAGAACAATTTACACGTGCTACGGCTGAATTCATTTTATACGTGACATGTATATGTTGGGTAAAATTTGGCTCTACAAGTTTTGAACTAAAAATACGGTATCACCTGTACTTTTTAATACCACTATAGGATAGGATAACCACTTATTTAGTGCAGTTAACTTTTACAATAAAACGATGTCACCTCATCCCCTCAGTCATGTTATATGAAATCCAGGTAGGACGCGGGACGGGTTCAAGGTCGAAAGCACTATTTTAATTTGGAATTGCAGACCCACTTATGAACTTTTACTTTTTTTACTGGTTATTGGATTGCGTTTGACCACTATCTCACCTGGTGGTAAGCGACGATGTGGTCTAAAAAGTAACACGCTTAGGTAAGCGTCTTCTAGGTCGAAGAGACCTGTTCACTCTTGATTTGAAGACTCCCAGGTTGTAGTTGTCAGGAAACACAGTTAAAGAGTTTATAACGACCATGATGACAAATTGCCTAGAGTTAGCTAACCTTTTTAGCGTTTGCTATGCTGTTTTTATTTTGTGAATATCACGCGGATAGGTTCTATGAAAGTTAGTAATCTTAAATTCATTATTAATGTTTCTGAAGTTTCTGCTAAATTGGCTATTTCTAGACTGCGTCGTACCTTTAGATTTCACGTAAACCTACGTACTGCTGGTGAGGATATTGGCTCGGCAGTGTCACTGGCTCTTAATAAATCATAGTGTGACGTCACTGCAGTAGCGTGTCAGTTTCTGGCGTGGAGCTAGTCGGCTTTCGTGTTATTTTGTGCAGACTAGAGGCGATATGAAAAGTATTGTATGTTGTTACCCAGATATCAATATAAACTTGTTTCAGACTTGCAGCAAGTTTGAAGTAGCAAACGTGAAAAAGTTGCACAAAGTTTGCCATGGAAAGTGTGCAACTTTTTAGTTACCACGCAACAAACTTGCATGATGTTTGTCACGTTTGTCGTGCCACATGCCACAATTTTGTCACAACAAAAAAAAATTTGTTTCGCTTGGTTACAGTTACGATTGACGATGCCCAAGTAGCATATCTACGTCATAATGACTTGTTTTGGCTTTACAACACGAAGCGACATGCACAAATAATCCTTAATGCAAAGGGATATTGAGCTAATAAAACTAAACTAGTGTTAGTTCTCCTGAACGTAGCAAGCGTTTATTCTGTTTCACATCTAGAAGATCCGCAGAGAATCTTGCCACCGCGGGCTAAGTCGACGCCAACTCGATTTTGGAACTACATGTGTCAGACATTTCAAAGGAAAAACAACTTGCAGGAAGCTTGCACTCCATTGCCGTGAAAAACTTGACGTATCGAACAATATCAAAAAAAAAACAAACTTGCAGCGAACTTATTTGTCGCGACAAACTTGACGTATCAAATCAATATAAAAGAAAAACAAACTTGCAGCAAACTTACGTGCTATCTGGGTAGTGAGTGACGAACATGAATGACTGCAAAAATTATTCAAAATTGTTTTTGAGCAACGTCTTTAAACTGAAACGCAATGAAAATATATAGTGTAATCCCGCTGAATATTATGTAGGTTGTTGTTAGAATAATGTTAGAATATATATATTAATATAATATATATATATATAAATATAAATAATTCCTCCACTTTTTTAATAAGTATGTAAAGTTATAATAAATATGGTAATGAGTATGGTATGGTATTTTCATTGCGTTCAGTTTTGAGATGAATTTCCGCAACGTCACGCCTGATTCCATTGCATTCAACGTCTTTAGTTAAGATTGGTATTGGCTGATTTTTGCAGTCAAAATTAGTTTTGATCAGTTATGTGTTCAGTTAGATAGTTAGTTGGTGGTGTAACATTATACATACATGTCTAATATTATTATAGATGTTTGTCACTCACCCTCCAGTGCTAAATTAATCTTTGACTACTTATTCTTTCCTTACTACTAATATTATAAAATAGAAAATTTGTAAGGATGGATCGATGGATTTTTGTTACTCAATCATAAAACTATTTAACGGATTTCGTTGAAATTTGGTATGTAAGTCCTGGAAAGGACATATAGAATACTTTTTATTCCGGAAAACCGTGAGCAAAACCGCGGCGAGCAACAAGTTTGATAAACCTCGAGCATTTCTGGACTGTACGTTTGAATCTAACACACTTTTTTGAGTGTCTTCACTGTTGGATGGTTTGGACAAAGCCAAACCATACTATATTATAAATGCAAAAAATTGTATGGTGGTGTGTGTGTATGTGTGTGTGTGTGTGAGGGTGTGTGTGTGTGTGTATGTTACCTCTTCTCTTTACGCTATAACGGCTCAACGGCTTTGAGCGAAATTTGGAATGGAGATAGCTACTTTTTATCCCGAGAGACTGCTGGTGAATCCACGAGACGTAGCTATTTTTAACCGACCTCAAAAAAGAGAAGGATCTCTATTCGATTGTTTCTATTTATTTTATTATTTTTATGTTTGTTACCTCAGAACTCCGTCATTTATGAACCGATTTGGAAAATTCTTTTTGCGTTGGGTTCAGTATAGCTACGAAGTGGTCCCATATAATTTTCATCGATATTTGACCTTGGACTTCGAAGATACATTGAAGTCGGTTTTTTGTTTGATAAAACGTGTACGTAAACGTAAACGTATGTTGATATAAACATTTGCTTTCCAACCCCGTCTAGAACACGGTCATTTAATACTGGAGGGTGCTTCTTAACCCGTGACCATCTGTTGGCATAATGTCGATTTTATTGATTGGTCAACTGGTCACTAACTGCCGTAACATATTACAACTTACCTTTCCCCGGAATTTCAATGTTTATAAATGAATTCTTGACGTAACGCGTCCACATCGCATGCATATAAAATATACCTTAGCACGTAAATTGCGTGACTCAGTTGTGTGAATTGTGTGCTACTGGGTGTACACGTATTACTAATTCATAGCAAGTGTAACAGTGATCTGTTACGTCATGTTACTGTTCTGAAGCAGGTCGATCAAGTCTATCTAAGTACTTGTTTTGAATTTATGAATGACTTTAAATGTAAAGTTGTAAAATATATGCGCGAGTTTTTTTTTACCACGTTTTTATTAAGTCGCTTTTTTGTTTATCTGTCGTTTCGGGGTAGAATCTTTAGGAATTTAGCAACTTAAATTTCAAGCACTTCATGATTAGCTATATCATAACTCGATGACAATGCACTAATACGTGGTTTTTCGATTGATTTTTTAATCTGTCACTTTTTTTCATTTCCGTCGTTATCTAACTCTGTTCTTTATTTTAAAAACGCAACGTAACAACTTGAAATAAAACACTAACAACTAAACGTATTTAACGCAACAACTAAAGAACTTGAAATTTTGATGATAAAAATGAAGAAACTTAAAAGGACACATAGTTTATCCAGTTTTATTTTTATGGAACTGAATGATGTGAGCGATCAAGTCGTTCGCCTGATGGCAAGCATCACTCCTGCCCATAACAATTGCAGTGCCACCCGAACAGGACCATGTTTCTACAACACCCAGACACAAAACAAATGCTTGCTATTTTTTCTGTGCAGAAAACATTTCCTCCCGTCGCCGTCTCGGGAATCGAACCCGCAACCTCAATGGTGTATGAAATTTGATTCAACTTGCTCAACCACCACAGAGGCTGACATAATCAATTGTGTAATCAAGTTCGTTATTTGCGTATTTTTTCGAGTTTTTACTTGTATGTACGTAAGTATTAACAGAAGGTTTTGTAAACTTACCTCAGTGACACATCCCAGAAAAAAGTTATAATTATTAATATCCTATACCTATTTTCTACATATATTTATTACATTATTATTGATATTCATAATATGAATATATTATATCAAAATGATTTATTTGCTTATAGAGCTCCAAAACACGCAAGTACATTTTCGTAGTCTGACAAAATAACCCGAATCGGGTTATTTGAAAATATTCATAGGTATTGCATTTAAGGGATTATTGGGAGCTATTCATTTGTTTAAAATAAATAAAATATACTAAATGCAAGTAAATGAGTATCTCCCAATGGATCCCACAAATCGTATCCCACTTAAAATTTGTCTAATCCTAGATAATAGATAAACGAATCCCACTCAAATTTAATTTAAAATAGAATCTCAGTTCTAAGAATCTATATCAGGTATATCAGGTATAGTGATGATACGAGCGTGTCGTTCTCCTGATGGTAAGCGCCACGCCTGTCCATAACAAATGCATGTCAATTTTGGTTATGACAAAAATGTAATTGATATGAATTAGATTGGATTTGATAACTTTACACCACGAGGAATTATAACAACAAAAACAAAGAAAAGGGGGAATCGCGATCTCTTTAAAACGGAGAATTCTTTCTTTAAATAGACACAAAAAAAAAGTTAGGAAATAAATAGGTATAATACATATAAAATGCGTAATAATATATAATAGGCGCTTATGATACTAATGCATCGACGGCGTCAGGCAGTTTCATATACAAGTGACGGGACTGCAGCACGCTATTGTCACGCGAAAAGCCTTAGGAAAGCCAGCAGCTTAGGGATACCAACCTCTTGTTTTCTTTTAAATTGATGTGAAAACAGAAGTGACTGTCCATTAAGGCGATTTTCTGTCAGCAGGCAGCAAATCGCAGCGACACTTTTGGTTTCTATGCATGTATTTTAGAAGACAACGCGCTGATTTTACAGTTGTCACGTTGCTTGGAATCATACAAAGATGTGCCTAGAGTACTTGCAGGAGCTAAGAGTGCTATAGTTTGTTTTTATACTGTATATGATTTACACTAAATAGAAGTGTTTCACGCACCACTGACTTTCTTAAGTTATGTGCGGATTTGACACTCGCTCTAAAAACGGTGAAGGGAAACACCGTGAGGAAAACGGCATGTCCAAGAATGAGTCACAAAAATTCAAAGACATGAATGAAGGCCCGTGTCCTAGCAGTGGGAACGTGCTGATGATGATGATACTAAAAACAGAGAACAAACATATGTTTTTTTTTTTTATTTATTTGTCATAGAACCAACAGCACTTACAGAAAATAAAACATTGCATATTAAGCTACTCATACTGCCAATAACAGGTTCACGCTTTTTATACATTTTATTAAAGTCGCTATATATAAATAAGTAGTTCTATACGCATTTGAAGCACATATTACATATTTTGCTTTGTTTGTGGTGGATGTGTGTAGTGTGTAGTGTTTGTGTGTGAGGAAAAGTGAATGACGCTGTGTATGAAGATAAGGTTTGTATGTTTTGTAGGTATTTGTGTGTAATATGTATTATGTACAATATTATGTATATAAGATGTATTATTATTATATATATTTTCCATGCATTTAATGTATATATGAGATGCTAGTAATTCCTAAGTATAAAATATAGATTAACCCTGCTAGTGTCACAAAAATATATAAGAGTGCATATGTAACAAAAATATATAAGAGAGTTACATTTTCGTCTTCAACTGGCAACCCTATGATATCGCGTGCATCAGTTTCAAGTAGAACCACATAATTTTGTTCCTACCTAGGGTAGAACCATAATAATTATAGTAAACTATACATATGATAGAATTAAGCCTGCCTAAAGGGGCTGAGCCCCACAAGGTGTTATATGACATTGGTAAAGTGATTGTGTTGTATGTTGCGTGGTTACGTTTCATTATCAGTGTTTTTTAATTATTTTTATGTTTAGATTGGCATACCAATCTTTTTTTGTTTGACCACTATCCCACCTGAGCATCGACATTATTACTAAAGTGAACATGCTTTTGTAAAACGTTGTTTTATTACGTTCGATTTTCACTTCTTGTTTGAAATTTTGTAAATTTATACTTCATTGCTCATTGTTATATTTTGAGACAGTTTAAAAGAGTTGAAAAAAGAGACATAGTCGCAGAGTTTCTATCTTCTCTAGCAGGCGTATTTCCGAAGCACTGGTAGAGCCAGTATTCGCCTTTCTTTTCTGGGCCCGGACTTGGATCTGAGTATGGGAAAGAAATTGGTAGACTTGCTTACCTTTTTTTTACAATAAATAAGTTACAGTTTCTAACGTATTTTTAACCCCCGACGCAAAAAGGAGGGGATGGATGGAGGGGATGGGGGAGGATGTTATAAGTTTTACCACTATGTGTTTCTGTCTACGGGTGAATCGATTTGCATGCGGTTTTTTTATTTGAACGCAGTTTTTCTAGCGGTGGTTCTTAGACATATTTTATAAAAATCGGTTCAGCCGTTTTTTACTTTTTATAGGTTTTTGTGTCGGCGTTTTTTGTATTTTTTTTACCTAAATGACGAAACGAGATGATCGTTTCCCTGATGGTAAGCAATACGCCAGCCCATAACAATAACAGCAACACCCTGAACTTTGTTTTGCAAAATCCTGCGCGGCGTTGCACTGCGCTCGTCACTCGAGACAAATAGCTGTTGAGTTTCGTAATGTCCAGTTACTTTACTGGCTACAATGATCTTCAAACCGGAACACAGTAATGCTGGCGCACTACTGCTTGGCGGCTGAATAACTGGCAAAGCGGTAGTACCCACCCAGACGGCCTCTCGCATCCGTAAAACCTACCACCAGTGATATTTGCATTATGTGTTTATGACGCTTATAAGTGCATTTATGTGCCTATTCAATAAATTTCTTTTGACTTGACTTGACACTATAAACAGATATATATTTTTGTGCTTATAAATTGTGTATTTTTTGGTATTGTCGAGACAATCATTCTCCTATATTGATTATATTCATTTTTAGGGATGCCTGAGGCAGGTTGTATATTACGTTCAAAATGTTAGGAACCTATGATAATGAAGTTAACGAATTCTCGAAATCGGTGTACATTTTAATGGTTTCTTCTCAATTACGAGCAAGATATTACTGGTAGCTCTATATGACAGATTCTCATTTCCAATTTCCGATAAAACCCATAATGAAATAAATATTTGCCATCAATCTGTAAGCATCTCTTTCGCGAACCTTGTGATGTTGAAGTACAATTTCCATATTTTGATATTGAATGCATTAACGCATGCTAGGTGAACATTTTAAGATTTTTAAATAATTAGGAAGAAGAAAAATAATATTGCTCGGGCAGGGATCGAACCTGCGTCTTCGGAATACCGTCCCGACGCCTTAACCACTGGGCCACCGAGCCAGCTGCTCGACCAACCAAATTTCTTCTTACTTATATCGTCTTACGGGGACGATTCTACGACATCTGTCGTCAATGTTATGTTGTTGTCAATGTCGAGCAATATCATTTTTCTTCTTCCTAGCTATTAAAATCTTACAATTTTCATAGTTTTTAAATTCACTGAGTACAGAAAATTCTAGTTAGTCAGCTTTTGGATACATTGTGACGTCGAGTATTTGTAGAAATGCATATCACGTGGTAAAAAGTTCGTTTAGCAAACAATGATTTACATATCTAACGAATCATAGAAGTTGATACTAATTTCATCTTAATTCCTAAATTCATTTCTGTCATTCCAATTACATCGTCATAGCAACTGCATCTTCATTTGCATCTTCATTTTATTTCACCAACTGCATCTTCATTTCATAAAGAATTCTTTTACAACTGCATTTTTATTTCATAACGGCCGCATCTTCACCCCATAAAACTGCATCTTCATTCCTTAAATAATTCTCTTACAACTGCATTTTCATTTCATAACGGCCGCATCTTCACCTCATAAAACTGCATCTTCATTCCATAAAGACTGCATCTTCATTCCATGACTACTGCACAATTATTTCATGACTACTGCATCTTCACTTCATAATGAGTTCAATTACCGTTTCTTATTTCACCCACTCGAATTTTTCTTCGCCATCTCAATTTGTACGTAACTCCCAGAGTTAATTAGTGCAATTACGAGGTCCGGCTAGGGTTACCAGCCTGTGATGTTTTTTCCGGATAGAAGTAAAAATACTGTCCTGACGTTTGTTCTGTATAATCTTTTGATATTTTATTAGTCGGCCTCTGTGGTGTAGTGGTTGGGCAGGTTGGTTTGAATCCATACACTACTGAGGTTGCGGGTTCAATTCCCGCGACGGGACAAATGTTTGTGCACAGTAAAAAAACTTAAGCATTTGTTGTGTCTGGGTGTTGTAGGACCATGGTCTTCGTAGTTCCTGGTTCCCTATATACAAGGAATCCTTGTTACGGACTAGATCTATGTATGTGATTTTTGGGCGTATTTATTATTATTTATTTAGTGTAATAGTATTACTAAAGTTAATGTGTGGTGTGCAAATTTAATGACGCATTGTTTATTGAAATTTTTAATTATTATTATACATACTCTCATTATTGTCATCCATCACCGTAAAGATGGTAGAAATTTAAGCCCCTAGATTTTTAAATTGAATTTATTTATTTAAAAAAACGTTGAATGTGTTTGAAATTAAAATATAAGTACCTTAATGTTTTTCAAAAGTACCTTATGCCAAAAAAATATATAAAAAAAAACAACTAAAAATCATTGAGATCAAATCAAACAAAATACAATCATGTCAAGATAATTATTGAAGGATATTACAATTAAAATTAAACTAACTTTTTTTTAATTAACCAATCTGACGCGTTTGTGCCTGTACTTTCAAATGTTTATACGTGAAGCATGGCCGCCCTGTTTCCGGTTTTTTGTTCCGCTGCTTACACTCCAGTCAGGGATAGCCATTGTGGGAAATAAATTAGCACTGAAATGTTTTATTAAAAATTTAAATAAATAATGTCCCGGTGGTTCATAATATAATTGAATGTTGGAAAACCAACCGTGTTTAACTACACATATGATGTATGGGTAGTGTAAGTTGGCGTGTGTAGCTGCAGTTTTTTATAGCATGCTTAAGAATATGCTATTATGAATTTAATAATAAATTAAACAGAATTTAATTACCTATAGGAAGTTTAAGCTCTTTAATAACGTTTGCGAACCCACCCAAAACTTTGTATTGCGCTCGTCATTGTTTTTCTTTCACTTATTGATTTGTTTTTGCTATATGTAAGGCTGAATTAATCGAGACGTTCACTGTAATTGACATTTTATATCTTTTTTTTTAATATCTTTATTAAATTTAGGGACTTTTGTCCATCATGGCAAGTCAATCCCATCGTAACTTAAGCTATGTCTTATCTAACACATAATATTTTAGTAATATCCTTAACTAAACTTATTTAGTCTAAGGAATCACTGATGCTTAACCATGACATTTTATTTCTTTTCTCCTTTACACCTGTCTATTGTCTTGTTATATCCCTGTCATTCTTTATCTAATTTAACTTACTCTTTCATACTTATACTATCTCGCATCTATGCATCTCTTTCACACTTTTCGTGATGTTTCGATTTTAATCTATAATCCTTGCGCTCTATCTAAGCTATGTGTTGCTCATTTATTTCTTCTCTTTCGCACTTCTTAATGTTGCATAAAACGAACATTAATTTTAACTTGAGTCAAACGCTATTTCGCCTGATGTTCAGTGTATATAAAGTTCATCTAAAAACACAGTAGTAGAGTGACTGCTCAGAGTCGTTTTTTTGATGGGTCACGACACACGACTACATCGCTTGACGACAGGGTTTTGTTCGGTGATGGTATTACAACTGTGATCGGAGCCTACCACTAAAAAAACGCTGGTAGAAGCTCATCTAGGGTGTAACCTACCATGACCCTCCCACTCTCAAAAGCCCATGCATAACATTGATGACAGTGCCGTAACACAGTAAGTACTTGTGGTAGGTCTCTCATATGCGGGAGGCCGTCTGGGTAGGTACCACCGCTTTGCCAGTTATTCAGCCGCCAAGCAGTAGTGCGCAAGCAACTATGTTGCAGTTTAAAGGGCAATGTCACCTGATGGTAAACGCCACGCCTGCCTAAAACAAATGCAGTGCCACCCAGAACTTTTAATACCATAAAAAGCATGGCGTAGCACTGCATTCCATTCATCACTCCGATACATCCGATATTAAGTCTCATATGCCCAGTAATTTCGCTGGCTACAATACCCTTCACACCGGATCACAGTAAATCTTGTGCACTACTGCTTTATCCTGATATCCTGATTACTAAAATATCGCTATACTTATGTTCTACTATTGGAGAAATTGACACTGAGGAACTCATTTAAGGACCTGTCCATCATTACAGGGTAACGCAAATAAATAAACATATTATGATTCTATGTTCATACAAATAAACAAATATTATTATTATTATTAATGGTAAGGTGGATCTTTTCGCCTTCAGTCCCATTCTGTCTCACACATCCACATCTTCCATATCAAGAAAAAAAATGAGGGTACATAACATATTCGTTGTGTGAGCACTAGGTAAAATTACAGAACGCACTTATGTTTCAGTTCCTATTAGCATTTTTGCACAGAAAGCTCTGAGCCGTTATTTTCAGCAGGTGCTGAAAAACACACAGTTTTTGCCGTAGCTAGTTTTCCTGTGCTTACATTTACATAAAGCTTTGCATCGTGTTACATTTACATGGCATTATAACATGTAGCATGAAACACGGCACTGCAGTGGTAAAGATGGTAAGAGAGATTATCGTAGAAGCTTCTGGCGTAAAGTCAGCAAGGAAAGTTGCAAATCTTTTTTTTTAAGTTTATAGGCTTGCGTTTGACCACTATCTCACCTGATGGTAAGCGATGATGTGGTCTATGATGTAACACGCTTACCTAGAAGATACCTGTTCACTCTCGATTTGAAGACTCCCAGACTTTTTCAACTTTAATTTCTTTATGTAGTAATAGGGTGAAGAGACGAGCAAGTCGCTCACCTGATGGTAAGCAACGCCTGCCCATAACAGTTGCAGCATCACCATGTACTTAGTTTTTCAAATACTTTCGCGGCACTGAGTTCGTCACCATAAGAGAAATAATCCCTCAATATCTATACAAATAAATAAATGCACCCATCGATCATATCATAATTATACCTAGATCCTGGCCCCGAACTAGGATTCCCGGTATCTATGTGTGTCTGTACCGTGGTAGGTCTCTCGTACGCGGGAGGCCCTCTGGGTAGGTACCACCGTGTGCCTGTGTTCTGGTTTGAAGGGCATTGTAGCCAGCGTAATTACTGGACATATGAGACTTAATCATTCATATTAACATAAGTTAAAAAATTTAACATATTTTATTTGTATAATGTGTTTATGACCTTTAAAAGTGCACTTTTGTGCCTATTGCTTTTTTTTGTACTAAACGTTCTAGGTGGCACTGCAATTGTTATAGGCAGTCGTGGTGCTTAACATCATGCGAACGACTTACTCGTCTTAAAAGCCAGTTCCATCAAAAAAAATACGATGAGTATGGTCCAATATTTTCATAGAGGCGTTGCTTCGTTTGGGTTATTGTCATAGCATATTTCTTGTAGTGACTTAAGTTATGTACGGATTCAACACTCGCTCTAAAAACAGGTTTGTTCCAGAATTAATCACAAAAATTCAAGGACATGTGACATCTACCAACCCGCACTGGGTCAGCGTGGTGGATTATGGCCCATTCTCTCTGGAGAAAAGGCCCGTGTCCCAGCAGTGGGAACGTGATGGGCAGTTGATGATGATTATGATGATGATGATGATGATATTTCTTGTATTGCTTAGTCGTAAACTCAGTAGGTTTCAAGCTATAGCGTGCATATAAGTAACTGGTATGTGTGCGCCACTCGCGCCCACTTCCACTTATTTAGGTTAATTTTCTGCCTTTTGAAGACCTGGCGCGATCTCGTTTCATAGTCTAGAACACTTTATTGAATTTTCTCACACTTGGCACACCTGAGTGATTTTAACTACATTTTTAGAAGAAGTTAGTGTCTTATCTTGATTTTTTTAATGGAACTGAATAATGAGACAAGCAAGTCGTTCGCCTGATTGCAGTCCCATCCAGAACTTTTAATACCAAAAAGCACTACGTAGGACTGCATTGCGCTCATCACCCCGAGACATCAGATATTTAGTCTCATATATGCCCAATAATTTCGCTGGCTACTAAAATACCATTATACTTGTTTCACTGCTGGAAAAAAAAATACTTTTACTGATGAACTGATTAAAGGACGACCTGTCGATCATTACCTAATAGGCCTGCTATTAGGTAACCTAAATAAATGAACTAATTATGATTCTACATATGTTGATTCAAAGTGTGGTTCAGTGAGAGCACGTATGACTTTCGATTCGACGCATCCGAGTTTAAATTCCGCTGGCCTCGCATCAATTACTTTTTTAAATAATGTGCGGATTTAATGCTCGTCCAAATAACAGTGAAAACTGAAGGACATGCGAGTTCCACCAACTCGCACTCGGCGAGCGTGGCGATTATGGCCTATGAGAAAATATGAGAAAAGGCGCGTGTCCCAGCCGTGGGAATGTAATGGGCTGATGATAATGAAAGCACTGCGTAGCACTGCGTAGCACTGCGTAGCAGTGCCATCCCAGTAACCTAATTAATTGTATAATTTATTGTATTGAGTGTTTAACTGTTGTTTGTTTTGTTTCAGGTATGTGACAGAGATGCTATAATGGAGAAATGCTATCTTGATAATAGAAAAACGAAAGGCATAATTAGTATATTTTTGAAGGATGAATAGCTAAACAAAGTCCTTTGACTTTGTTCTGCTGTTTTTTTATTATTTACCCAAAGGAGTCTTATTTTAGGGCCAAAATTAAGTCAATCGAGATAGAGATATTAAATAAAATGTAGAGACAATACAGTTGAGAGAAGAACCAAGAAGAGATGGAAAGATGTAGTGCAAAAAGACATGAGTGAATGCAGGCTATCCGAAGACGACGTCCTGGATAGAGTGAAGTGGAGAAAAAATATACGGAATTCTGACCCCACCACCATGTGGGATGCATAGCCAGGAAGAGAGAGAGAGAGAGAGAGAGAAAATAATATATAGACAATACAGTTGATTAAATCAATCAAATTGTTTTTGGAGCTAGATATGCAGGTACAATACAGATACTTGTCAAATATATTATTTAATTTAGTTTATTATTGTTAGGTCGAACCATTTATTTTGATACAATTTTGAATTCTTGAGTCGCAGAAACAATCACAAACCTTAACCTTTTTATGGCAGGCGTTAAATTAAATTCGTATAATTTCGCATTCACGAAAGATGACGAGACGCTTTATGACACCGCCGACATTTCCGACAATTATCAATGATAGCACACAGCTATAATTTTAAAAGCGGGAAGCTCGTTTAATTCCAGCCACGTATTCGTAATAAGCATCCGGAAACACGCTAACAATCGTAATAATTGTCTTAATGCACAATTAACACGTGTGCGAATATTAGGAGACAAAAAATGAAACTTTTTTATTAGATAACTAGCTTGTTCCCGCGACTTCGTCTGCGTGGACGACAGAGGAAGACAAAAAATATAATAACCTTCGATTTGTGTTCAGTATCCTCTAAATAGTTGAAACCCATTTGGACTTTCAAAAATATCTTAAATATACACAATTGGCTCAGTTCTATTTTTATAATAGTTTAGATTATTATCGTTTCTTTTTTGTAAATAACGGTTTGAAAATGAGGTAGGTATGCCTAAAACCTTAAGAATGTTACAGAACTGAAAATTAAATGGAATAAACCAGAACGTAGTTTTACGACATCAAGAAATAACAAGCCTGTGATAAATAACAATAAAATTATAAGTCTTTAAAAATAGCTTGGGATTCAATATTCATTTTAATATTAGCAGGAGTTTGATTAAGATGGTGAATATTGTACTTATATCCGGCAATCCGGCTAAACCATTATCCACTGAAACACTGTTTTGAACGGTAAGCCAAACGCCAAGTGCGCTATCACCGCTGTAGATAAAGGTTATAAACTTTATTGGCTTTATTACGCTTACGGCCAAAACCTCCCTTCAGAAGCTTCCCCATTAAAAACGTCTTAAGTAGACCACGTGTCACACAAAAATATATCATACGCGTATTCGTTACAGCATCAATTTGCACGTCTCTCTTAATGCCTTACAGCGGTCGAGGTTAAGGGGGTTCGAAGCATAAACGCGAAGACATCTTTGATGCCGCCCTCTCGCCTCGGGCTCGAAAGGCTCTCATAGATAAAGTGCATTTCGATATTAGAAGTTTTAAACATAGTTTTAAAGTGAAATTTACGGTATGAAATTGTTTTCCGTTCAAAGGAAACGCAGACGCCTCTTGTGACCCGTGAAAATGGATTTAAGGATGCAATAAACTATTTATTCCTTTCGTGGGATTTAAAAAATAATATATGTTTAATCATGCTATTAGCGCTTTTTTTAATACGTTTATGTACAAGAAATCGTGCAAGTCGGCCTAAACTTGCATTTTTTAAAGTTATTGTTAGACGTTGAATTCGGAACTGTATAACTGATATGTTGGGGTTTAGAACATTTAGATTTCTCTGTGCATATCATTTCGCAAATCGACCTTTAAACTTCCAGGGTAATATATCTCATATAAATATAAGGAATAATGAATAAAAAAAAATACTGAATGTCCTAGTTACACCAAGTGCTTTAACAGGTTTCATGTCTCATGAATCATGTTTGTTTTCTAATAAAATTCCATTGTTATGAAATCGGGACAGGTCAACTAAATTTTGTGAAGATATAGATATCAGAAAACACAGGCTTCTTGACATACCCTTAATTTTTATGTAAAGTACCTAAAGTTAATTTTAGTAATGTTACTTCAAAAGACGAGCTTCATCCTGAAATGTCATCGATGGCAGTTTAAACTCGTAGCCTCAATTTAACTTCACCAATTCCACAAGTTCACTTGAAAGATATCGCTTACAAATTACTCTCGGATCTGAACAATAGCAACCCAATACCATTGGAATGTTTAAACAAGAAAATTGACCTGTAAACTATGTTTCTATGTAGCCCAGGAAGGGTTACGAACTAGTTTGCCATATTGTGATTACCCCTGGGGTACGAATGGGCTGTAACTTTAGGTTGAACGGATTCGTGTAGCTACTGTGTGGTATGTTATTGATTTTACTTGTTTGTTGGGTAATTTATGTGTGTAAGGCTTCCAGGACCCCAAAGTATCTTGACGCCGAAGATAGACCTACATCCATTAAATCCATTCGGTCTAGTGTATTCCGTTTATATAACGGTCTCTCTCTCTCTTTCCTGTGATGTTGTGAACCCTCCTGGTGTCAGAGTTAAAGACCTCCACCACTACACCTACTACCTAAGGCCTCTAATATGACCAAACTACTGTTGTCATAAGACCACAACCGAGACCGACGAGTGCTCTCCAAACCACGGTAGCGCTCAGTTCACCCATCCTAGTGCTGACCGCAGCGAACTTTGTTTAGCCTAGCAGATCTGCTACGAATGGCTAGGCGAGCTATGCTACTAGCGCTACTTAGAACTATTGTACTAAGTATAAGTTTCTTTTATATCTAGCGGGTGAGTAATATAGTATATATGGTTTGTTGTTTCTTGTATACCACAAACACAAAACAGTACAAAATAAATCTTTGGCAAATTTTGCATTTAATTTTCCTGTCATGAAACTCAATTATTATACCAGTATATTTATTTAGAAACGACCTTTTCGAAAAGACGTTTTCAGATTGACAATGTTGCATGTGCGTGGCTGTATCGCATAGAGTCACAGTATAGCTAAGTAAGTAAAGAATGTCTTCGGAGACAATCAACCTTTAACGTAGGCATGTGTATCGTCCTTGACCACTTGTCACGTGCCACAGTGTGTCGAGCATACAGAAAAGGCCAGCTGTCGACTAGGACATTTCAAATTATTGCAGACAAATTCAACAAGCATCTGACCTAGATCGTGCCTGTTTATTTTTGAGGTATTGGGGTAATGAGACTGACAATAGTCCTATTTATTATGTCACTTTCTTGTTTGTCCGTCTGTCGGTCGTTCCGGGTGGAATCTTGCAACTCAAATTTGAGCACTTCCCGATTAGCTATCCGGCTGAAACTTTCAGGGTAGCTCACAACTCGATGACAATGCATTTTAAATCCATAAAAACGTGTTTTTTAGATTACTTTTTTAATCTATTACTGATTCTGGTTTGTGACTTAGCTACTGGATACTTACATAAAATTGATGTAATACTTACTATAAATAAATCTTTCTAGAATATGTGCTGCTAATTAAATAAATAATATAAATTAAAATAGCCTTTATTCTCTGGTTTTAAGTTTACATTTATGTATCTGTGACACTAGCATTATTTTCACAATCAGGTTATACTGGGCTATGCTTGGAGTCTCTCTGAAGGATCATACCCGGAACGTGGTTATCCGACAGAGAACCAAAGTCATTAACATAGCCCACAGAATTAGTCAGCTAAGGTGGCAGTGGGCCGGCCATATTAGCCGCAGAACCGATAACCTCTGGGGTAGACGTGTTCTAGAGTGGAGACCGCGAATTAGCAAACGTAGTGTAGGACGCCCTCAGGCGAGGTGGAGCGACGATCTTCGCAAGGTGGCTGGCAGCAGCTGGATGAGACTAGCCGGGGATCGTGCTCAGTGGCGTCATACATAAAAAAAAATCCGGAGGGATTATATATATGTATATATATAGATACATTACTAAATTACTATATATATATATATAATATATATATATATATATATATATATATATATAATCCCTCCGGATTTTTTTTTATAAATATGTATATAGAATAATAAATAAGATAATGAGTTAATTAGGTAATATTGTATACTAGCTGACCCTGCAAACGTTGTTTTGACATATAAATTAAAAAAAATGTTAAGGGTGAACAACCCTTATCACTTAGGGGTATGAAAAATAGATAGTAGCCGATTCTCAGACCTACTGAATATGCATATAAAATTTGGTAAAAATCAGTAAAGCCGTTTCGGAGGAGTAAGGTAACTAACATTGTGACACGAGAATTTTATATATAGGATAATAAAAGGTATATAATGTATTAATTTAGTAAATAAAAAATAATGTTAAATAAAGAATGCCCTAACCCTCCTTGTACGACACGAGTTTCGCCATCTACACGAGGCATCATCAGATGTCGACTCGCCGAACGCTAGAACGAGAACGAGAATGTAGATTCTCTACTGTAATGCTCCTGCATCATGATATTATCCGATTATTCGTAAACCCGGATTGAATGTACACAATACGTTCCCACCGGTGTACTTGTTACGTCGTGCTTGTTAAAGTCTTTGTCTGTAACCGTTTGTATATCTGTTTTGTTTGTTCAATACATTTTGTATATCATTTCGGAGGTTGAGATTAATCATGCAAATAAAGACGTTCGGCGCTTTGTTTATATTTGGGCGCTGTTTTAAATATTGAGCATTACTTGATTTATGAACTTGGTTGGAAATGTTTCATTTTTTAGAAATTATTTTCGACTTTTTCTTATTCTGGCATGTTGATTATAAATGCATAAAAATAATAAATAAATACACCCAACGATCACATACATAGATCCTGACCCTTATCTGAGATTTCCTGTATCTAGGGAACCAAGAACTATGAGAACCATGGTCCCACAACACCCAGACACGAAACAAATGCTTGCGTTTTTTTTCTTTGCACAGATATTTAATTCGTCGTGGGAATCGAACTCGAAACCTCGGCTGTGTATGAGATTTGAGCCACCCTTCCCACCACAGAGGCTGTGAGTAGGTAAATGTCCATACATTAGGTGTCATCAAAAACTCATATATTTATACCTAAAGATGCGGACGACATTTTCAGTTTTGTATCTAATACCTTTAAACGAGCAATTCTTGTACATATTATAAGAATTTTATATAATCTTCCATGAAATTTAGTATGCGGGGGTTTCGGGGGCGATAAATCGATCTAGCTAGGTTTCATTTAGAAAACGTCGTTTTATCCGTGTTTTAAACATAAACTGAAAAGATACTTTGACTCTTCCTGACATCTATTCGCGAGTAGTAATACTATTTTTTTAAAGCTTTGACAACTAGGGCCATCAGCTTAAACAGCAACTAAACAGCTTTACCGACACAGCAACGCTAAAGCTACTTGACAATAGATGGTGTTGTTAAGAACACTAAGCCATCTCAAAAATACCGAGCAAAGCTCGGTCATCCAGGTACTTGTCGTAAAGCAGTCAACATTATAGAACTCCAACCGGTCTCTATACAAAATGTTACTAATTCACAGATGTCTGTGTAAATCCTGCAATGCAGCTGTGATGGCCGGCTCACTCAGGCTTAACGCGTTACGGTTGACAGACTAGAAATTAGGGTACTTACTGAGCGGTGCTGGTACATGGAATATTGTTTTAGATATAGTGAGTACGATGGAACAGCCGTCAGAGTTGTGAAAATGACGGAGCCGAGAGACTGAGAGTTGACTGCAAAAGCGATGTATTTCAACGGCATAGCTTGAAGATGAAATAAGTCAGGTTAAATTACAAAACGCTCTAAAATAGTAAAATAGTTACTTGACTTACGAAGTTAGGTTAGATATGTAACTATAGATAGGTTGGTGATATAAAGCCGCTCTATAAAGTGTTTATTTGCATTGATTTGAATCGAATGACACAGGTGTCATCTTTAAATTAGTACACGATTCAAATAGGTCTACAATATACACATAAATCCGTTAACAAAACCGAACAGAAATAAATATAAAAACAAACAAAAAAGCTTAGTACTTCTAAATTGAATTGTGTACGGAACCAATTCAATTTCACATAGAAACTCGTTAAAACTCCCGCTATAAATGAGTTAGAGTTTTATCGACGAATATTGCATTTTTTATATTTATTGAGCTTAGATATATTTTGGTACAGAAGTATTTGCCAAACGTCTGGATACCATATATTTGAATTGCTCTTTAACATTAACTTCAATTATTTTTTGGCCACGTGGTGCCATCTGCGTTGACAATATATGGCGTTTTTAGATACGGATTTTAGTTTTAGATACGGAAAGATACGGATCGTTTTTAGACATTGATAATTACGAATTGAACAACATATACATTTAGAGATACGAGTATATATATGGGTTCAAATTATTATTATATTAGACCAAAATATAAGTACGCGCTCCTCCACTGCAATAATCACTGACTTTTAGTCTTTTGTTTGAAATTTGCCGTAGAGGGTCGCGCACTTAAAAATTTAGAGCATTTCTACCTGTGAGTACAATTTACTAGTCGGTACTGTCCGACGGTACAGTAACTGACAAGGTAGGTATGTGTGTACTGTCGGCAACACTGCACTGCGCCTGGTATGTTTCCCTTGTAACAGTTGTAACTCTCTTTGCAAAGTTATATAAGTAATAGTTTCCACTGAATACCCAGCAAGTCAGATTTAGGTCGCAAACAAACTTGATAGTCACGCCATAAAATGAATATACTTGGTCACGCCAACAAATATGTGAAGAACTGAAGAAACTCTTACATAACATCGTATGCTTCCCCCAAAGCCTCGTGTCACGGCCAACAACCTCGGCTCCCCTCACACATAAAATCGAGAAAATCCAAAATAAATGCTCTCGTCTAGCCTCGCCGGCGTCACACATTCATAAATCACACAAAAATATATCCGAAAAGTGGCAGATTAAGTGATTCTTGCAAAAGTTGTTCGGCAAACAGGGAGACCCATTAAAGTAAGCCCATCAAGGGCTGTAAGCTGTTTATCCGTTTGCATATAGTAGGTCGTTCCGTGACGTTCATTATGAATGTTGTTTAATGTAGACTATGTATCTTTCTAGCCCTTTCTACCCTTATTTTCTGAGAACATAGATATTTGCTGTAAAATTAATTTTGCTTTGGGTTACAGTGTTGAAATAATGAGAACTCGAAATTTTAAAACAAGTTACTTAGTTTTAAGTGTGTACCTATTAAATAACGTGGTCTGAACTTTAACTGGGTTTTGAATATATGTAGATCTGTAATGATACCTAAAGTTTGACTCATTACAAACGAAGTAATTGGCATCTCATAACAATATATTAAAGTTAAATTAAAATAAATGAAAATTTAAAACGTGGTAGCTCAATTTTATTGTGTACCGCTGCAAAATATTTGGTTAAATCGCTTCAAGAAATTAAAAATTTAGGGTATCGATGGTAATTATTTACACACCTTGGCTATTCCGGACTAATCCGGTCATTATTTCGGATACTTCCCAGCTCCCTTGTCTTGGTCAGAGCAGACGCGGCTAATTTGCCCTAATGCCCGCTTACCCTTGTCTGCATTAACCATTAACTTGTGACATGCTTAATTCGCTAAGTGCTGTGGTCAGCGTTCGGAAGCGAGGAGTACGAGTGCAAGCGGAAAGCGGACGCAGAAGTAACAGCGAGTCTTGACTCGCTTGTCTGTATCTTGATACACGTGAAAATATTAATGCTCTAAAGCTCTAAAGCTTTAAGTCACACGAAAATAGTTTGCTCGTCAATCATAACGTAGATGAGAGCAAACAAAAAACAATATTATTCATGATTCTAAAATCGTGGGCATAATGAATTCAGAAGGACATCATTTGATGGCTTTTCTTCACTAATAACGGGGAATGGATATCACAAAACGGTCAATGAAAACTTGTAAGTCCTTAAAGCAAATGAACAATCAATAGGTATGATTAGTAGAGGCACCGGGAAACCTTTACATTGTTTGCAACAATGAGTCTGCAGTAAGATAAAATTAGGATTGTTTAAATTCGTAAGACCATAAAATCTTGTTAAAGATAATTCATAGATCGTGATGATGACGAAGATGCGATTGAATCTAAAAATAACTATTTATTTAACTTTTTAAATAATCCTTATGTGAATTTATTATTATTACTGTTTATATTATTCATATTAAACAATGTACCTATTATTCCATAAGTAGAATAATGTTAATCTGACTTGAACAAATGAATAAACTGTTACGAATAAATGAACTAGGGAAAAAAAAAAAAATAATAAATAAAATAAATAATATAAATAATAATATAAATAATCGAGCGTTTCAGTTATTTAATTATTTTATACTAGAATAGATTTTATACTAGTCAGTGAGCAGTGGTGGAGCGCAATCCCTATAAAAGCCAGCGCGGGAAGTATTAGCGTCACTTCTCTCTTTACTGAGGTCGCGTGCGGAAGCTCTGTCGGATTGACGTTCGGTGATTCGGTGTGATTTGAAATAGTGATTTGTGAGGGTACCTAATTAAGTATTTGATTTGTTCTGTTGATTTGAGTAAATTGTAAATTTGGTGTTTGTTTTGCGATTTAAAATGTGATTGTGACACTTTTTGATTAAATTTGTATTTTTTTATTGATATTTCACTTCTTACCTAAAAATATAGATATAAATAATTATAATTCAAAGAGACTAACAATACAACCTCTCAGCAATTATTAAATGTCACGTCGTGGTGACACCATTTCAGTCTTATTCCATTGCTATTATAGTATAACCGAGGACCTCTGGTATGGAATTTAGGCCTAATATTTAACCTCTGGCAGAGAATTTTCGTAAACCGCATATAAATTATAGACATAAACGGTATTTCACTAATTTAATAATAACATTTTCCAATGGCCCAACCATAATAATTTAGTAGAAAATCAAATACCTTTGTGCCTAGAATGTGTTCACTGGGATTCAGTAGGTTTAATTTATCTCGCTCCGCTCTCAGTCTGACCACAACTCGTAACGGATCGTAGAAATGACCAAAACGTATTGCCCTATTAACTGTACCACCTTTGTTTAAGTAAATCTGGGTCTGAGTCGAGTTTAAATTATTTATTCGACCGTTAAGGTTGGTAACAAATATCTTTAGAAGTCTGCGTTGCGTGAGCAGCGTTTAGTGGGTGGTCGCTTGGAATAACTCAGGTGAATTTACTTACCAAGGTATTTTAATAAGGTAATGTTGTGTCGCCCTAATTCTTTTAGCTGTTAATAAAGCTATTTATTATGTTTGGTTCAGCACGTTGTAAAAGAATAAAGGATGTCATTTGTTTATCTTTATGGTAGCTGGCGTACGAGCTTTCGTTGTTTTTATTCGGACTTGGTTAGCCCCTTGATTAATCACTTGTTAAGGCAGCTAATTAGGGTTCCGTACCCAAAAGGTAAAACGCGCCCCTATTACTAAGACTCCGCTGTCCGTCCGTCTGTCTGTCTGTCTGTCCGTCTGTCACCAGGCTGTATCTCATGAACCGTGATAGTTAGACAGTTGAAATCTTTACAGATGATGTATTTCTGTTGCCGCCGTAAAAAACAGAATAACATAAATATTTAAGGGCGCTCCCGTACAACAAACGTGATTTTTTTGCCGTTTTTATAGATAATGGTACGAAACCCTTCGTGCGCGAGTCCGATTCGCACTTGGCCGGTTTTTTCTAGAACTGAAGAACAATATAAATGTGTCAGTATTATTGAAGCCCAGTGTCACCTGATTGACAGGTTAATCAAATTGGACGATGGTGAGTGTGTAATGATTTATCTATTTTAAGTCTAGAGGATTTCTACGAGACTTACAGGTGTATAAAAGATTTCTAAAGAAAATAGGTAGATACTGTGTTGTGACGTGATGTTCTGATAATGACAAGGTTCTTGACACAGTTGAATATTCAATCCCACATTCAACTAGTTTGTAAAATTGTTTCTTTCGAAATAAATAAACAGTTTTATAAACTTATATCTCTAAAGGTAAGGGCGCGCTTATGCATATGTCACCGATTCACACCGCATCCGCGCCGCGCGTTTTATACTACTTTTATGAATTGATGCAATCATAAGTATTACATTCAGTATGTGTGCAATAAGGCCCAGATTCACATATCTCAAACACACCGGTACATAAAGCAGCGGTACTTTGGGGAGTAATAAACTAAAATTAAAAAAAATCCCTGAAGTGAAAAATGCCTGAACTGTTTTTGATAAAACATGTCTAAGAACCACTGCTAGAAAAGCTGCTTTCAAATAAAATCAACCGCATAGAAATCGGTTCATCCGTTTAAGAGCTACGGTGCCACAGACAGACACACATAGTGGTCAAACTGCTAAAAACCCTCCTTTTTTCGGGGGTTAAAAACAGTGATGATACTGCGTACAAAACGCGCCTTAACAAAAATGGTGAAGCTCACGGTGTTCCGTTCCTCGTCTATTATTCACCTCAGCTAAGAAAGTGGCGGAAACTAGCAAACTAGATAAGTTTTAAAAGGAGGAAGTTAGATGAATCTTGACTGCATAATGACGCAGATTAAAAGTTGTTGATTGTGAGATTCAGAGTTTCGGCTCAGTTTCGCAGTTTCAAAGAATAATTATGATAATGATGGATGAGATAGACATTTATATACCTACTTATTTTTCAGGATTCATGGAGGGATGAAAGAACGTCCATATTTCTAGTCTCCATTAAATCCTATTATGTAAAAGACGCTAGATTGTATTAATATGTCATTCCGTAGCAGCTCAAAATTTAAGTTGGAAAATCTTATTTAGTGTTCTTACACTATTACCGTTTGTATATTGGTGTTTAATTTGTGTAGAAACCTTGATTATTACAACCGTCAGGAACGTTTTATTATAAATTTATGATATAAACGCTACTACCACGCAAATATCAGAGTAATATCAATTTTAGATTTATTTTATACAATTATGAAATTGTAACCAAGTTATGTTTGAACATTGATGATATTTTATCTGTTAATAAACATTTTCAATGTTATGTCAATGTCTATAATTCGAACATATTTTGAATTTTTGTCTGTTTGTTTGTTACCTCAAAACTTGATAACAACTGAAGTGTTCATAGATTAAAGGTTAACTAATGAAATATGAGGTGTGTTTTATTTTCTGTTACTGATACTATGACTATGGGACATCTCACTCGCATTTCTTGTTTGACATTCTGTTAATTCTAATTTATACGTATTTGTTCATTGTTATTTTCGAGGCATTTTAAAAGAGCTGAAAAAAAGACATCCCCGCAGAGTCTCTTGGTGCTATCTTCTCTAGCGGGCGTATTTCCGAAGCACTGGTAGAGTCAGTTTTCGCATTTCTTTTCAGCACTCAGACTTCAATTAGAGTATAGGAAAGAAATGGGTAAACATACTTACCTTTTTTTCAAAGTCATGTTAACATAAGTTACAATTTTTAACATATTTTATTTGTATCATGTGTTTATGACCTTTAAAAGTGCACTTTTGTGCCTATTTAATAAATAATATTTGACTTTGACTTTGACCATTAAAATCCGTTTGATAACAACGACTATACTGGAGAGGTCTTGCTTAAATGGTCTTGGAAAAATCCTTCTTTTTTCTATTGGCCACGCGGACGGAGTCGCAAGAAAAAGATATATATAGATAGATACGAGTAGATATATAAACACTTTATTATTTACTTCTCAATCTGGGTGTGTTCATATAAAAAATGAACAACTACTTACTGGGTAAGCGTGCTACATCTTCGACCACATCGTCGCTTTCCATCAGGGCCCCAATTCACTATGATAACTTGGCGATTCCTTGCTTTGAAATCACTTAGATTCCTTCATTAATAAACCACATCTCTATGACGCATTCATATATTCATATATATGACGCGTCATAGAAAATACAAATTTCGCAGATGTCTAATGAAGGATTAATGAAGGAATCGACGTTTCCTCGAAGCAAGGAATCGCCAAGTTGTCATAGTCAATTAGGGCCCAGGTGAGATCGTGGTCAAACGCTGACCCAGTTAGATGTAAAAAAAAACCTTGAACATAGAAATAGAGATAGTCATTTATAAAACCCGAGGTGCAGGTAGTATTACACCCTCTAAGATATTCTATATCATCGAGAAAATCGGAACCCAAGTTAGTTATAAATAAAATCCGCTCGAACAAGTGAGGTATACTTCATAAATAGGGATAATGTTAACATAAAGCCGTTTGGAGTGTTTTATATTGTGTTCAATGGAATAAGCCTGTGTTATGGCATTTGCTGATCGCTTGCGCTATTGTTCGAGCCTGACTTAGCGTGAGTTGAGTTGGTAAATATTTTGAGATCGCTCAGCTGTCTTACGAGCAAAAATTATATATCAAAATCTCTGTTTACATACTTCAGATTTGGATTGTGTCTAGTTTTTTCTGTATATTTTTTTGTGTTTTTAGTCTTTAGTTTTTTTTTGATTCTGTGACAATGATTAAAAACTAGACTCGAAGAAACAAATCGCTTGTAACTGCGAGCGTTTGAAAAAAGCACAAATTTTTGAGATACGATAATACGTTCTTTAGTTCGTCCGTTTCGCTAAGTTTAGTTCGTTGCACTGTTTTGATGTTTTTATAATAAACTTTCAAATTGTATAACAGAGCTTACAGAAAGTAAATTCAAATTGCTTATGATAACTATTCGTAATAAATATAGCATGCTATACTGTTAGTAATTACATAGAAGACAAAGATGCATGGGACATTCCGCTACTGACAATAGCTAACAGTGTGCACACAAAAAACATAATTCTGTCAATAATAAACATAAATATTATTGTTACAAAAGTTCAAAAAAATGCCTCTCAGTTTCTTGCCGTATCTTCTGGGTAGTAGTTATTTTTCCGATATTCGGTCCGATTCCAATATTCCGCTTCCGGTGGTAGTGTAAAGTGGTCATTGTAATAATTGACGTTCATAAGTGCGTTTGTGATGCCTAAATTAAATAAAAATCTTTGAACTTTTGAACTTTGTACCACCAATTTTTTAAGCGTGCTACGAAAGACGTAGAGGGCTCTACGCGTCACTGCAGTTTTAAATATTTTCCCTTGCCTACGAGAGCTACGAGGTTCTACAAAGTGCCAAATGTAATTTCAAACTAGTTGCACCCCGTGTTGTCAGCCGTGATTTCCCGAAATAAAAAGTAGCCTATGTCATTTTACAAGACCTAAAGTACCTACATTTCAAATTTCATCTGTTCAGTAGTTTTTGCTTGATTAAGTAACAAACATCCATCCATCTATCCATCCATCCTCACAAACTTTCGCATTTATAATATTAGAATGAATAAGTAGGATGTTAGTAGGAAGTAGAACTATCTGTAGCTGTAGCTAAATTGCTACGAAGTGCTGCGTCTATTTACAAACACCAATTTATCGAGATATCCACCGGCCGTAATTAACACTCGCTGACCTCTATCAATAACAGATTACCATGTGAAAGCTAATGGCCTAATGGTTTTGGTAATTGGAGCTACACATTATATAGAGGGTGTAGAGGGTGTGCCACTGTTAGCGAGTTTAAACTTAAACTTAAAACTTACTTACGCACGATTACATACGCAGGTCCTGGCCCCTAACTAGGATCCCCTGTATCTAGGGGACCACAACACCCAGACACGAAACAAATGCTGGCGCTTTTTTCTCGTCGCGGGACTGGAACCCGTGACTTCAGCGAAGCATGAGATTTGAGCCAACCTGCCCAACTACTACAATACAAAGGCTGTCAAAAATGTAGTTTAAAAATGTGTTGTTTAAAAATGTAGTTTGAAGTAATATTGGCTGAGTAGACTTTGGGGTGTTGTTACGAGGAGAATTAAAGTTTGTTAAACTTTTAGTTAGGTTAAAAAGTAGGTTTTTAAAATGTGTTTAGGAGAGTGCGTAATAATTGTTCCATTATGCAAGTAATTGTGTCGTGTCTGGGTGTTGCGGGGTCCTCATAGTTTCTAATTTCTAGTCTTATTTAGGGGCCTTGAAGGAATAAAAAAAGGCGAAGGGAATCTTACTAAGCAACAACCGAAGCATAGCAACGACGGTGCCGTTATGTTTCTTTGAGTGGACGGAGGGCTGATTGTAAACCGATGTGACGGCCGATCGGCATAGCATGATGTAAATGTGAGCGTGAGGCTTGTGTACGCACGAGCGGACCGGTGTAGCTTGAAGGCTTCACTTTTGAATTTGGCGACGTGGCGTCCGCTTTTTTTATTCGTTCAAGTTAGAGGCCAAAATTTATGTATGTGATTGATGATAAAAACAAGACAATGCGGCTTGCCCAATTGATTAAATGGTTACAGGATGCTAAAAGGTACGAGTAAAAGAATATAGAAATAAATTCATTCATTCATAAATTCATAAATTCATTCAAAAATAAATTCACTTTAGGTACATTTAGATTCTTTTAAAACCATTACGCCCCTTTTTAACGAATCATTCTAATCTAAAGATCTAAAGATATACTTTTGAGTTCAGTTTACAATCTATCCACAGCAAAAACTTTCGCTTATATAATATTAGTAGGTGTCTTTGCCAATACATTAATTATTCTATGGTATATTATTAATGTATCCGAACGCAACAAACGCATACAATGTCATGCATAACGCACACATAGAAATTTTCTCCCCTAGCCCCCGCATCCTACAAAAGGTCACTTCCAAAAAAGGCAGTACCGCGTGCGCACGTAGATCACAAATTTCTCGTGAATTCACCCTAAACCCCCACCCCGGGGTGCACCCGTGTTCGGTCGGCTGTAAACCGAAAATTTAAGAAGATCTTCTGTGGATGAAGAAGTACACAAGAACTTGCGACCCTGTAAGTCCCATCCCTTTATCATACACAGTAGGATAGTAAGATTAGTGGGAAGGTTTTAATTTCAAATGTAATTTCATTTCAGTGTTTCCCGAGGGTGATTTTTGTCCGAGAGAGGTAGCATTTTAGCATCGTACTTTGCCTGCAGCTACCTTTGCTCCACCCTAACATCGCGTTAGAAGTAGGTATCAAATTAAGCTTTGAGACTGTACTTAATTATAGAGCTTCTGACGTGCTACTAGCGTCCCTAATTCATAACGGAATAAGCTAATTACTGAGCTCTACAGACTACGTAGAGCCAAGTTTCGAACTTTGAATGGAGAATTCCGAAGTGTGAAGGTGTGTGTCATGAAATGACGTAACACGTTGACAAGCACATCTATTTGTTGACAAAAAATATCCCGCACGAATTACTTTCTTAATCTATGTGCGGATTTAAGGATCGCTCTCAAAACGGTGAAGAAAAACATTGTGAGGAAACCGGAAACCGATCACAAAAATTCAAGGACATGTGGCATTCACCAACCTGCACTGGGACAGCGTGGTGGATTATGACTTGTACTTCTCTATGAAAGAAGGTCCGTGTCCCAGCAGTGGGAAAGTAATGGGCTGACGATGACGATGATGAAATATTTTTTATTAGTAGCTAAAAGATATCGACGATCTAGCTCAGTATCATACATTAGGAGAACCCTTATGTGACTGTATTTATGTGATTACGCCGAACACTCAATAATTTTTTTTTTGTTCGTACTTCGTCGCATCTATCGAACTTGCCTCATTTGCTTTCACTATCTAAAGTTTAACTATGTGACCATTCATCGAACGATATTGCGCGCAAAATATTAGTGATGAACAGTCAGAAACCCAACTTCTCAGCGAGAGTCCCTTACATATTGCAAGTTACAAGACGTGTTCTAACTCCAGATTTCAGGATGCAATTTGTCCTATTGATGTGTCCAGTGTAACAGAACTTCCGCGAACTGTACCAACCTGGCCAATTATGTTTGCATTTAGATTGAGTAAGGTATAGTAATAATATAATATTATAACATAAAGTGTAACTATAATTTGGGCGTCTTCAAGGCTAGAGTGAATAGGTATCTTCTAAATCTACGTGCTCCATCTTCGGCTACATCGTCGCTTATCATCAGGCGAGATGGTGGTCAAACGTAGATTTATAACAAATAAAAAAAAAAAGTGTAATAATATAAAATATTGTGGCCAAGTGGTCACGTGCTTCTCACGTGTGGGTGTGTGGCCATCCCTGGTATCGGAGTTTCAGACTGCCCGAAAACCTCCGATATAGCCTAACGTGCCCTCTGAAGCACGGTAGCGCTCAGATGTAAATACCACACAAACGGTCACCCATCCAATTTGTGATCGCTGCCAACGTTGCTTAACCTAGAAAATCTATTACTACAGAGGCCACGTTAACGAATACAATTAGTTTAATAATTTTGAAATACATTGAAACTGTAGAAAGGAGTACAGAGTTGACTATGTGTAGAATCCTCTTCTAGAAAATCCAGGAAAATTTTGTTTAGCAAATGCTCAGTGTAGGCCAATCAAATAGCCAGTGCTGGTAACCACTACTTACCGCCACAAGCACCAATTAAAGCAAAGGCTCCGTTAACCATGGTTATGTTAGTACTAGTGTTAGAACCACCGTTACGGACTTAGGTTAATTTGTTAAACAGTATATGTACTGCTAAATAGTGGTATATGAACTTCGAAACAGAGGTGATTCCGTGCGAAATGAACAGAATGCGCTTCCTAAACCTTGTGAAGAATTAGCGCATGACAGAATATTTTTTAATCTATACATTTTTTATGTAATTGAATGCCGAGACAAGCAGGTTGTTCAGCAAAGTTGTTGAAAATATATGTAATTCACAGGTTAATTGAGCGGGATGAGCGGGTTGCAGGATGATGAGCAACCCGCCCAGCAATAACAATTGCAGCACCACCCAGAACTATGTTATGCAAATTCCTGCACTGTACTGCGCTCTTTACCCTGAGAAAATAGCTCATATATTATTTTTGATACTGCAAAACTTTTTGTCGCAACAACGCGTGACCAAAATGCTGGCCTATATTTTGGCCAAAGGATAAGCATTGCCATTCAACGTGGCAATTTTTTTTTTTTTTACGCTTTATAGATCTATGTTTGGCCACTATCTCGCCTGATGTGAAGCGATGATGTGGCCTAAGATGGAGCACATAGATCTAGAGAGAGACGGCAGTTGAGCGGCTGCTCAGACCCGTCTCCCCGATGGTTCACTGAACATCATCCCGAAACACGACTAGGTCGCTTGACGGCATGGCTTTGTTGGGTGGGTGGTATTACAACCACGGCCAGAGCCTACCACTCCAAAGCGCGTAAGCGGGTTTCATCACGATGTTTTCCTTCACCGTTTTTTAGAGCGAGCGTGCAAAATCTGCACTTAACTATAAGTCATTGGTGCAGGGCCGAGTCGGGATTCGAACCCAGGTGCGTCTGATCGAAAGGCGCATGAGTTCCCGCTGAGCCACACTCGCTATATATCGCAATGCTGCCAGCATTTCGGGAACGTTGCCCACTGGTAGTGGTTTATTAGATTAGTTTAGATAGATAACGCTACTTAATTTAATTTCTGTTTATTTAGGTGTATAATGTATATAGGGATTTATATTTCTGTTCGTTTAGGTGTATAATGTATTTTTATTTTTGTAATTTATAATTTTTAATTCTTGATTTGTAAATATACAACTACATACATAGATTAAAATGAGAAAGGTAGATGCAGTTTTTTAATATTTAACTGGATGTGATTTTAAATATTTAATTAATGATAACTATTATTTTTAATATCATTATGTAACACCGACATGTATAATATACCTATTTCATCAATGAATGAATAGAGTTAGATTGAATTTTGAGATAAAGTCAACCAGCCCTAGCCACTTAACTAATATTAGCGAATCGAATACAAACATTTGCACGACTTGTTAAACTTTCATTGTCTACATCATACTAGTTTACGATCAGAGAAACTCTTGCGAGAACTATTACCATATACATTTCAATGGAGTGTATTAATATAGTATCTCCTTTGATGCGGGCGCAAAGTACTTCAATAGTGTAATACCTACGTACCTATAAGCATAATATGTTACGCGAGTGGTTTGCAGTTAGTCATGTTCATTAACGACATTTATGCCGCTAGCATATTGCTACGCGTACTGCGCGTATTGAAACGCATGATACGCACGATCTTGACTAGGTACATTGTTATAGAAAGTGAAGATACGTGAGTCGCTACGTAGCGTGCAATACGCGCAATGGGGTAGCGGTGGAAAGTTTAACATGTAATGATTTTAAACAAGATATGAAAGTCTAGGTTTAACAATTTTTTGGACCTCTGTCTTACAAACTAGTTCGTAAACTGTATCTTTCAAGATGATACGATACACCGATACGATGTTCAAGATTTAGAGCGATTGTGGCTCAGTGGGAGAACGTGTGACTTTCGATCCGACGCACCCGAGTTCGAATCCCGCTGGCCCCGCACCACTGACTTTCTTAAGTTATGTGCGGATTTAACACTCGCTCTAAAAACGGTGAAGGAAAACATCGTGAGGAAACCGGCATATCCAAGAATTTATCACAAAAATTCAAGGTCATGTGACATCCACCAACCCGCACTGGGCCAGCGTGGTGGATTATGGCCCATACTCTCTATATGAGAGAAGGCCCGAGTCCCAGCAGTGGGAACGTGATGGGCTGATGATGATGATCTTTCAAGACAGAGTTAGACTTCTTAAATATGTAGAACCGATACTTTATACTCGGTATACACGAAAATAATACACAAAATGAGCAACCCAGGTCAGTGTCTATTTTTTACTGTTAGGGGTGTCCAGAAATGAGACAAACAATAATAATTTGCAAAATATAATTATAAATTTGATGTGAACGACACGTGCGCTTTCAAATCTCGTTGTTCGTCGAGTGTTAAAGCTGCCGTATCGCGCAAGTCCTTATAGTTCATTCCAGATGCGCCTGCGCAGCTTTACCTGCGTCGTCAATTTTCCGGGATTGAAAGTATCCTATGTCCCAGAAGTTCGCGTACAAGTTCGGAGATAATCTCCAAAAAGCTATCGTCATCGGGCAAAGTAGACGGAAAAAGACCAAGAGAGAAAAGTCCCATAGCTGGAACAGGTGGCGCAATATTATAAGGGTGCTATGTAGCAGCAGTGGAGAAACGACGCAAGAAGGAGGGATGTTGCTGAAGTTTCCGCTCGGACGCTCTTATTTAAAAAAAAAACCTTTACAATTCCGTATATTTCTTAAACATCTACCATATAAGAAAGTTCACCTCATTTCTGTAGATTCAGACCTCCTTTTCAAATAATAATAACCCTTCCATTCCCAGAATTGCGATACATCATTTAAACGAAAATAAAAACAAATAAGGAGCTCCTCAGTCGGCCATTTAATTCCGGAGCAGACGCGTATTCTAATAAGCTAGAAACATTACTCGGTTTTATTGCACGTTTTCACTTAACTTCCAGTCGGTATTTCTCTTTGAGAGTCATTTTAGTGCGCCATCGTCTGGCCAGCTTGAATTATTTAGAATACGGATCCAAAGATAGGCATTAAGCATTCATTCAGACCTACAGGTCCGCAGCTACTTAGATTACTACGATGTGCAGTTAGTGTTTAAGATTTTACTTGGTCTCTCGTATGCGAGCGGCCGTTTGAGTTGGTACCACAGCTTTGCCAGTTATGCTGGCGACAAGTAATGCGCAAGTGTTACTATGTTCCGGTTTGAAGGGCATTGTAGCCAGCGAAATTACTGGGCATACGACTTAATATCTGATGTCTCGTAATATATGTATTTGTATTATCTTTAATATTTATGATATATATGATATTATTTATGTATTCGTACTTTAATTTAGAATAAGACCACATAATTTATTATTATTTTATTTACACCACCGATCTCTCTCGCTCCGCTATTTAACTCCATCCAAAGGTTAACTGGAAGAGATCGCTGTTAGCGATAAGTCCACCCATTGTACTTTAGTTCTTAAGTTGTTTTCATGTACCTACTGATTATTTTTGTTTGGTGTACAATAAAGTGTTGTATATTATATTGTATTGTATTGTCTCGGGGTGATGAACGCAATGCATCGCACTGTTTTTTAAGTTATCAAATAGGTATTCTGAGTGGCATCACAATTGTTATGGCAAGACGTGGCGCTTACCAACAGGTGAACGACTTGCTCGTCTTATCACTCAGTTTCATAAAAAAAGTTTACGTTAGCCGATTTTAATGAAACAAACTTTTGTATGTAGCCTAAGGAATCCACAGATTTTTTTTTTGAAAACCGCATGTCTTCCCACTCCTTTGTTCTACTAACTCTACTTACTCACCTTAAGTAAGCAACAAACCAGTTTATATAGGTATAGCTTTTAATTACAAAAAACATATTACATTTTTATCTTATGAGATCAGATAGGGTTACTTGAAATGAACAAAAAATATGAAGGCGGTAGGGTGAGCAGCCAAGCGGCACGCGCCCATTTCTTCTCGGGATTTCGTGCTGAGCAGACGTACCATTGCCTACGTAGCAGTTGGTTTAATTATTAATAATTGAGTTGTTATTTTGATAATATTTTATTTAGCTGTAATAAATATCACTTTAAAAATTCTATTTAATAAATATTACAAAAATAAAATAAAGTGACCCATAATAACAATAAATAAGTCATCTTCGGCTTGTGATCAATAGCCCTTTATCTCTTCATTCTGTTATTGTACAAATACTTTTGTAACATCTCGGTATACATAAACCACGTAAAAGAGTTGGCACCTAAATGATACGAAATGAATTGCTCACAAAACCAATAATCCACATCTTTATTAGAATCTGAATATCTTTCTAAACTCAAACAAAATGTTATTAAACTGATCCTCAGTCCCTGCTCAAGGCCTCGTTCCAAACTTTCAGGGCGGCTGGTTTATTAGGATTTCGTCCCCTAAAATGGCTCAAAACCTCCAGAGTTCCAAGACTATCCGTGTCCGTATCCAAACGTAAAACAAAGCCAAATAAATTGTTTACTTAGGTAACTTTATTTAAGAGATTAAGCCTGGAACTCATTATGTAGATAATTTTAAGCCGACGCCCGTGAGCTAGGACCTCTGTAATGAATTAACTTTTATTGGATACTTGGATACGGCCTGCCGTATAAGTGGCATTATAATTAAATCTTTAAAATGTTTTCAGAGGTTTAAAGTATTTTAACGGTTGAGTTGGAAAGAGTTTCTGTCTGTCGTAAAATAGAAACGACACACGCGAAGGAAAGGTGTGTTTTATGCAATGAACAAAAACATTTCCAGAAGAAACATGGCGCTAGAAACATTTCCATGTTTCTAGCGCCCCAAAATGCACCAAAAGCAGATTGAGGAGAGATCTCATAAACACGTACATACATATATGTTATCTACGTTGGATGGCAATTTAAACCCAAACTGTCGGAAGATAAGGTCGACTTTTGACTGTACGCCCCGAATCGCAATAAATTGTTACCTGATCAGCGATGGTTTTCCTGCGTGACTGTGTATGGAATCTTGCAAGATGCGCGCTAAGCTTCCTTGAAAAAAGGCTTCCATGTTTTTTTTCCGTTAACAAGTTTTATATGTTAAGTTTTAAACCAAGTTAACAGGTTGTGAAGAACTAAAATTCTTCTTATCAGATTTATACTTCTGACAAAACTAATAGTAGAAAATAATAAATGCGAGGGAAAATTATAATCAAGAGTAAATTAATAGTTTTATGCAAACGCCTAAGGAATGAAGCACCTTGCCAGCATATTTGTTTCCCGATTCGTATAATCTGGGTGTCATAAAGTTTGGGACGAATCGGTATCTTCTAGGCAAGCATGATCCATCGTCGATTGCGTCGTCACTTTGCATTTGGCAAGACTCCAGTGAAATGCTTGAATATTTAGTGAAAAAAACTCCAGAAGACCTATGTATGTCCCATCAGTGACAATTAGAAAATAGCCAGTAACTAATTTAAGCGTTACTGCTCATACGTACAAAACTAATTTTTTAATTTTTGTCTACGGCCCACGGTTTTCCGGGACAAAAAGTAGCCATGTTAATCCAGGGTATAACCTATCTCCATTGCGAATTTCACTCAAATCGGTAGAGCCGTTACTACGTGAAGAAGTAAAACACACCTACATACAAACTTTCGCATTTATAATATTAGTGTGATTTTACTTATAGGTGCGAACTTGTTATTGTCCTACTTATCCTAAACATAATTTCATTATTATGTACCTACATGTATTGGATGGAAGCTTTTAAGCTATTGCATAGCTTCTATCGCGGGCCTTGAGCGTGGAGACCGAATCCAGAAATTCCGTAACGAAAATAACCTAACACTAACACCCCCCACTCCGAATGCTATGCAATAGCTTTACCGTGGCAGTCTCCGAGTGCCACACGTCTTTTTAATAATTAAGTTGGAGTAGTCTAACTTGAGCGTGAGTGTCACAGTGTCCCGTAAATTATTATAAACCACGTTAACTTTCATGATGTAAGCTTGCCTAAAATAAATAAATGCTGATGATTGTAATTCATTGTCCTACCATTAAATTTTCCATCACCTACATTTTGACCCTGTCATGTTTTTATACATACTGTGGCCCTGTGGCAGGTAAATACAGCTGACCTACCCATGCTATAAATATACGGCTGATATAGGCACCGTTATTGATATTGACGTATCCACGCCCTTAGAAAGGTACGCGCAGCAGATACCAAATTTTCTTCCAGTGTCGGCAAAGCAAAAGAAATGTCAGGCTGTTTAACCTTTGTCACGTATCAGTGACAGGCGGACGGACACCGATACATTAAGCATTATTCCTACAGCCGAACATTTCGTACGTTTTCGGGTCGCAGGTACACTTTATAAGAAGGTTTGGCCGTTTAGTGGTATCCCTGTAGGTTGTTTTATTAACAGAGCGTTTAGCTCTACTTGATCGTTCTTTGTTTTCTGGCTACTTTGAATAGTGTTAAGATCATATTAATTGTTATCGCTAGATCGTGCTAAGCCAAACAATTACTGTTTTCTTTGTAGAAAATGTTCGTAAAAAATTATACTGTCGCATGGAGAAATGTGGCAGCTAACAATGGAATCCTGAATCCTTCTCCAATGGAAATATTAAATGTTTAACCCTATAAAGTAGAGTATTTTCAAACATGTATAAAATTATTGATATAAAACGGCTAAGACTAAACCTCGAAATTACTCCGACCAGGTTTCGGACATTTTAGAGGTCCTTCTTCTGGGAGTTATGAGATCAAGCCCGCGATATACGGCGCAAGCGTTCGCACGCAACGTGCGAACTCCGAGAAGAAGGACTTCTAAAATGTCAGAGACCTGGTCGGAGTAATTTCGACTTTTACCGTGAGTCTTAGCCTTAGCAACATTAATTTTATTTACCTCGATCGTTTCGACCAAGTTGCATTGGCCGTGGTCACGAGAAGACTGATTTATTACCGTTTATTATCATAAACTATGTGTTCGAATCGCGAAAGTTTAAAAATTACTATTGAATTATTCTATTATTCGGCGGAATTACAGTATTTTTTCATACTTGAGATGAATTTCCGCAACGCTACGCCTAATTTGATACGATAAAAAAGCTTTTAGATACTATTCTCTCTTGTATTCATAAATAATTGTCATGTCAGGTAGGTAACAAATATTTTTAAAAGTATTGGTAATTAACGTATCAACATAATACCATCTGTGATAATACACACATAATGGTTCTTAAAACCTTTCAACGTACCGATTACCTCTTTTATATATATTGTGAGTATCGAACTACTAACCTTTTTATATTAGTGCCGCTTATCGCTGATCGTAAGCACTCGTTCTATGAGTGCTGGAGAATAGATTTCCATTGTTTTTTTAATTATTTTTTTATACATTATTGGCTTGCGTTTGACCACTATCTCATCTGATGATAAGCGACGATGCGGTCGACGATGTAGCACGCTTGCCAAGATAGTACCTGTTCACTCGAGATTTAAAGATTCCTAGATTGTAAGTATCGGGAATGACTGACTCAGGCAGGGAGTTCCACTCGTTAGCGGTGCGCATAATGAAAGTGGAAGCGAAACGCTTAGTGCGCGCAGGAGGAATGTCCACCATATAACGGTGACGCTTTGCCGTTCGTCTAGTAGTACGATAATGAAACGGGGACGGGGGAATTAATTGGTGTAATTTCGACGCACACTCGCCGAAATGTATCCTATAAAAGACCGATAGACTGGCTATTTTGCGTCGATGTTCAAGACTGTGGAGTCTTGACTCAAACAGCGCGTCGTCGCCAATGAGTCTGTCGTCAATTTGTTTATGTGATTCGATTCACCATTTTATTAACGACTTACTTATGGTTGGATCTAAATTTCACTGAACTCATTCTAACGCCGACTGAGATCGAAAGCGATGGCGTCATCCGGACGCTCGCCGGATTATCCATTTCCTCCCGATAAGTGAGAAGTTTTCCTCTGCAAGATCAAGCCCCGGTTGCACCACACCCGGGTAAAAGTTATTTAATAAATCAGCGAGTAAATGACAACTCTAAGCAGTTGCCTACGGATGCCTGTAGATTTATGCTTGATGTGCAGATTTAAGACAGTAAATTGTAACGCTTTTATGGTAATGAAAATATTTCAATCGTTATTGAGTATCGTTAATATTAAGATTTAACTTCTCAGAGACTAAAACAGTATTTTTTTACATTGGTAAAGTTTAATGTTTTCCCGTTGAGACGCGGTTATCAGACTTCAAAATAAAATAAATATATGAAGGTTAAATATTAGAGATTTAACTAAAACTACTATTACCAATAAAAAATTGTAAAAAACATATTTTGACAAAACGAAATTTTGCTGTCAATCGCGAAAATACAACACCATATTGTTTTGCCTTTATCTGCCAGATCATACTTGCAATAGGTTTTAGTATATCTATTATAATTTATATCACCACCGTCCGTTTGTTTCGTTATTCCTCTCCAACAAAAGGTTGTCTGGAAGAGATCGCTTTAAGCGGCAAGACCGCCCATAGTTACACCATTGCAAACATTTGACTTGTACTTAATTTCTATGTTTAAGGTGAATAAGAAAGTGTTTATGTATCTACATATGTATCTATCTATAGCTTTAGAAACAGGCCCATCACATCGTCCCCTCACGCCCTGCGGCGTGCGGGTAATGTACTACACTTAAACGCATGCACGAAAAAACTAGGGCTGGGTCGAAGTGCTCTCGGCGACGCGACGGCAAGGACTTGTTTTGGCCTGAGCCTTGCAGCGAAATGTGGGAACTCGATTCGGGTAGGATTTCTAAGACATTTGATGGGTCTATTTTATGTATTAACCTTCCGTTTCTGACAGCGTTTTTGCGTGTTCAGGAGTGACGTTTGTTCAAAATATCTTACTTGAAATATTGCGAACTGTGCTACTAATATTTTGGACGTGCAAAATAAAACTACAGACGGAGATTTTACTCATAATGTGATTTCGTGGTACTGTGCTCATATCCTGAATTATATTGCCTGCAAGAGATTGCTTTTAGCGATAACGCCGCCAATTATAACAATTTCTTCTAAGTATTACTTTTCTATAAAGTCTTGTAATTTGATGTTTGCTATAAAGCGTTTATCAATCTATCTATATTAGAATATTGAATTTGTAACCGACTTCAAAAAAGGAGGAGGTCATATGTTCCGCTGCATATATTTTTTTTAATGTATATTCACCGATTTCTACGCCAACTGACCGATTTCAAAAATTCTTTTTGCATTCAGTTCAGTATAGCTACGAAGTGGTCCCATATAAATTTCATCAATATTTAATCTTGGACTTTAAAGATACATTGAAGTCGGTTAGTTTGTGGTAAAATGTATAGGTTCTTGTCCATCTATCGACTTAATTCATGCCCTAACATAATTTATCCTCAGGATATAATATATTATTTATCTTACTCTTTTAATTTTGTTAAATAAGTTAATTTAAAAAACAAAAACGTGTAACAAAAAATGTATGCTAAATCAAATTTAAACATAAATTTACCTAAACAAATATAAATATTTGTACGGCACTTGACAACAAGTGTAGGTATCGGTTGAGCCAATTCCAATTGAAAGGCTTTTTTAGATAATTCAACCAATAGGTACACGTCCGGAAAAGTGCTTAGTTCAATATCCTGGAAGTAGAATATTACATATTTATAGTACGAATATCAATATCTAAGCAAAACAAGCATGTTCCAAGAAGCTTCAGATCTCCTAAACAATACAGTCATGTCGACACATATTTGTATACTAAATCTATGATTTCTATGCGACTGCTCAGTTCATGAGATCTGCTTCCACATGACGTAGCTTATCTCAGTATTGGATAAGCCTACCTATTGTGGTGCTGCAACCATGAATGAGCCAGTCGATGCATATCACGTCGCGTCAGATGCGCGCCAGATCTTCGATGGTTTAGCTTCCCCCATTGTACAGGCTTACAGCTTGACAGCCTTGATGTGCTGTTACAATGGGTGAACATAGCTGAAAACCTATACAAAACAAGCCTCTAAAGCGTAAACAAATTTGTAGTTTTAGTTTTGGGTTGACTGTTTATACTCAAAACTAAGCTTTACAAAGGAAAAAGCTTTCGTCGGCTACATCACGTCTCGTAGACCATGATTTTCTTGTTCATATTTTTAACCCCCGACGCAAAAATGAGGGGTGTTATTAGTTTGACCACTATGTGTGTCTGTTTGTGGCACCGTAGTTCTTAAACGGGTGAGCCGATTTGGGTGCGGTTCTTTTTATTTGAAAGGAGTTTAAGCAATTTTATTAAAATCGGTTCTGCCGTTTTTTACTTTTTATAGGTTAGGTGTAGAATCTATTGCAAAAAAAATAATTCACCTTGTATTTTTTACATTGTACGTAAACAAACAAATCTAAAGTACTAGGAGCGCATAAGTCCAAGAAACTATATCAAACATAGAAGCCAATGGTTCGATACCTACTTTACCTGCGCTGCGACTCGACGTCTCAAGGCGTAGTATGAAATATTCAGTTCGTACACGTCTAATGCCCATAAATATCTGGTGTATATGCGCTGGCGTATTTTAGCATGTGCCTACGTTAGGGCCATTTGCGTACCGTGCCGGTGAGTTATGAACGCGATAACATATTTATTTGTTAGTTATTACTTGGGTTATTGAATTTATTAGCGGTGGAAATATTTTTATAAATTGTTATTACGATTTTTCCAACGTGCTAAGGTAATTTTCTTCTGTGAAATAAAGTCTGAAAAAATGACGTGCGAAAAAGTTTCAGTGATGATAATTTCATGGAATCCGGCCTTTCATTTCAATAGTTGTATTTTAGGAAACTCGTAGGTATTACGTTTCAGTTCCAAGATTTTAGAGTTTATGATTAATTACTTTGGGTTAACTGCTCAATGAAGTCGTCAAAACTTCGCAATATTTTTGAATAGGTAAGACCATATCGATAATCTTTGAAAAAAAAAATGTGTCTAATGTTAATCACTGAACCATTCAAACCAAAAACGTGCGCAATACTATTTTACACCGCCGTTAGTTTAGGTACTATTATATATTCAGTGGTATTTAGATTGTATGATTCCATGACTATATTAATATAACTACAGCCTACACGTATGCGTTCATCATCATCAGCCGGAAGACGTCCACTGCTGAACATAAGCCTCCCCTATAGATCGCCACAACGAGCGGCTGCTCGCTGTATGCATCCAGCGGCTACCCGCGACTCTTACCAGGTCGTCGGTCCACCTTGTGGGGGCTTAGCTCTTTAAGTGACTTTGAGCTTATGAATCAGGCCAATAGTCAGCGACCAGGAAAAGATATAACGTAGCTTCCCGAACGCTACCCAGCCGAGTTGGATTCTTCGGTTGACCTCTTTCTCGAAGTTGGACCTACCTAATTGGATAATCTGTCCTAGGTAAACGTATTCGTCAACAACTTCGAGAGTATCGTCTCCAACAAGTACCGGTATAGGTGCGACATGGGCTTTTGACATGAGCTTTGTCTTGTTCATGTTCATTTTTAGACCAACCTGTTGAGAGACTTACGTATGCGTTATTAACTCCTAACTTGCTCTGCCACAAACCAGTTTTTAGTCTTCCCGACGGTTGTTGATAGTCAGCTGCAGATGAGCATCTAGCGTTGCCAACTGTAATGACTCAGGTTCCCTTCTGTCATCATGCTTGTGTGTTGCCACTACTAACAGCTAGTGCGCGTGAGACAGTGTACCATATATATATTATCCTAATGAAAAAAGCATACTATACAATTAGTAATTACATACAAGACAAAGATGCATGAAATATTCCGCTTCTGCCAAGTAGCCAGCTAGCACATAAGAAACAATATTGTCAAAAAAAAACAAAATATTGTAACATAAATTCTAAAAAAAATGCCCCTCAGTTTCTTGCCCGTATCTTCTGAGTAGTGGTTCTTTTTCCGATGCGGTGGTAGAGTCATTGTAGTCATTGACGTTCATAAGTGCGTCTGTGATGCCAAAATTGAATAAAGAACTTTTGAACTTTATACATTGATACAAATTCTACAACTACTATACATATACAAGCACACTTCCATCCACTGCCGCAGTTGCACGTAATAAATTCATTCAGTCGCGTCGCAGTGCATAGTTGTGAGAAATTAAGCGGGTGCTATAAAGATTTGCTCGTAAAACTATTCCGCCGAGCCAACAATCCGGATTAAAGCCTACGATCTGCGCCGTAACTCCTGCCAGCAAACTTGCGAGGAACAATGGAAACCGTTTCTATTAAGACTTTTCGATTTGTTTGTGTCTGGGCATGTTGTAAGACTATTTTTACACGAAACAAAGTAACTCTACGAAATTGTCGTGTGAAAAAAATCATAATGGTTCATCATGGTAATAGGTAATATTTAGTTTTCTTTGGTACTAGACAATGTCGAATTGTCTAGGAGGCTACAGTTATTATAATAAAATTTATCTGAAATCACAAAAGCTAAACTAATTTATCTTAATTCAAACTTCGCTACATAACCTCGTGGCAGTACACAAACGTGGCATAGTGCCAACCTTAAGGCCAAGCAGCCTGGCAGCCTAGCAACCTCTGGCCAGGGATGCCAACATCCATAACACCGCACCACTTCCGCACATGTGTTATGGCCTAGAAATTTTGGCTGATAGATCTAGGAGTATTGTTTATGTGTGTATTAAATAAATACGTCCATCAATCACATACATAGATCCTGGCCTCCATACTAGGATTCTCTGTATTTTGGAAACCAGGAACTACTAGGCTGTCTGGAAGAGATCGGTTTTAAGCTATAGGACCGACCAATGTGAAACTTATTTACAGATCTTATCTAATTTAATGTAAGTAGTATAGTAAGTGTTATTTGGCCCTGAAATGCTGTTTTTAACAGTGAATTTACCTAGTATATAAATTCCCTTCATCGTAAATTAAAAAACTCATTCAAGAAATTTGTCTTCCACCGAGTGACATAAAAAAGTCGATTCAATCCAAACACCCGCATAATCGAATATTGCTCCAAATCGGCAGGAATCGGCAGGATATCAACACATTGCAGAACGTAATCGAGTGGAATTATTCAAGAATCGACGCTCCTGCGGTGAAAATTGATCTCGGTGGGGCCTGTGATATATTGAATCTTTGTACAAAAAAAATCAAATCAAATCAAAATCTCTTTAATCATTTTGGCATCACAGACGCACTTATGAACGTCAAATTATCACAATGACTCTACCACCGTATCGGAAAAAGAACCACTACTCAGAAGATACGGCAAGAAACTGAGGGGCATTTTTTTTTAGAGATTTTGTTACAGTTTTTTGGGCTTTTACAATGTTATGTTTCTTATGTACCAGTTGGTTACTTTGCAGAAGTGGAATGTTCCAAGCATCTTTGTCTTCTATGTAATTACGAACAGTGTAGTATGCTTTTCTCATTAGAACATTCTTAACGCGTAATTTGAATTTACTTTCTGTGAGCTCCGTTATACACTTTGGAATTTTATTATAAAAACGTACGCAGTTGCCCATAAAGGACTTATTCGTTTTAGTTAGTCTATACCTAGGTACAACAATCCTATCCTTATTTCTAGTGTTAATGTTATGATGGTCACTATTTACTTTGAATTTTTGGAAGTTTTTGCGAACATGCATTATATTTTCATAAATATATAAAGAAGGTAAAGTTAATATATTAACTTGCTTAAAAAAATCCCTTAACGAGTCACGTGGACCCAACTCGTAAATCGCGCGAACCGCACGCTTTTGTAATATAAAAATAGTATCTATATCCGCAGCAGAACCCCACAGCAAAATGCCATATGACATTATGCTGTGGAAGTATGCAAAGTAAACTAACCGAGCCGTAGCTATATCCGTTAATTGCCTAATTTTACGAACCGCATATGCAGCAGAACTAAGTTTTCCAGATAGAGCATCAATATGAGGACCCCACTGCAACTTAGAGTCTATGCCTATACCTAGGAATACCGTCGCTTTGTCTGTATCGAGTTTATTACTATTGAGCATTACGTTTGGCTCTACATGTCTAACATTAGGCAAAGAGAACTTTAAACATTTCGTCTTTTTCGCGTTTAGTAACAAATTATTCGCAGAGAACCATTTCGAAACAACATCCAATACGTAGTTCACATGCGCCAATTCACTGTCCTTTCTATCTACTTTAAAAATTATCGATGTATCATCAGCGAATAGAACAATATCTGCAAGGTCTTTAACTACAAAGGGTAAATCATTTATATATGCCAAGAATAAAAACGGCCCCAATATTGACCCCTGCGGTACCCCCATTCTGACTAAGGATCCGGAAGATGTTACGCCATTTACCCCAACTTTTTGCTGTATATGTACAGAAATGCAATTTCGAAGTTTCCGAGGACAAGTTCGATTGCTTGTGTAATATTCTTGTTGTAATTAAGTTGCAGTCGCTCTGAATGCAAAGGTGCGTATTAGGTACAATTTTATTACATAATATGCATATATTCTTAAGCCAAAGATCAGAATCTAGGGTGAATGAATTTTCTCAACTTTTATAAAAAAACAATTATAATTTATTGTAGTCCATTCACTTGGAAAAAAAGTAAATAAATATAAAAATGAAAAATGTGGCTAGAAATGGATCTAACGAAATACCAGATCAGAAAGTGTTATAACAATATAACTACAAATAAAATATATTATAAATAGTATCACGCTATCACACTAATATTATTAATGCGAAAGTTTGTTGGTGTATTTATTTTTTATTTTTTTTTGTGTTGGTGTATTTGTTACTTCTTCACGCTGTAACGGCTCAACCTATTTGCGTGAAATTTGGAATTCAGGCTATTTTTTATACCGGAAAACTTCAACTGCGTTGCAACTAGTATTTAATAAAATAGGCATTCAACGTTGCATACATGTTCTACATTTAAACACGGTTTCCTAGTCATAACCTTGTTGTCAATAATTTAACTTCACAACCAACAGGAGCAGTAAAAGCACTCAAGTAAATTAAACGACATATCAACTGCAAATTACTGAAATTATTTAATCCACACACACACCTATAATATAATCTTTTTCATTCCATGTAGTCATATACTACTATGAAGTCTAATACTATATAGTCCTTCGATACTTCTCGGAGAGAATAGGCATGTACCGGAGTACGCGTGAGGAGCCCATTGACGAGTTTGTCGCGGCTGAAGCAGACTAGGACCACTGACTTAAAGTCCTACGCGCTCCAGGTTCCAGCGAAACTCACGAAGATGTTCCTCGCCATGGAATTCTGGCCCGCAGAAATAGTCTACCGCCGGTACAGGCAACGTAGGCGAAAACAATTACCTGTTGTGTTGTAGCTTAATAAAAATTGTTTTAATATTATCACTATCACTATCACTACATAGTATAAAACAAAGTCGCTTTCTCTGTCCCTATATCCCTATGTCCCTATGTATTCTTAAATCTTTAAAACTACGCAACGGATTTTGATGCGGTTTTTTATTAATAGATTGATTGAAGAGGAAGGTTTATATGTATAATAAGCGTGCGAAGCCGGGGCGGGTCGCTAGTAATATATAATATGCTTACTTCTTCTAAACCACGCAACGGATTAAGATATGGTTTTTACTGTTATTTAGAGTGTCTTTTTTACGGGGATTTAATATATGTACAATAAATTATAATTGTTTTTGTATAAAAGTAGAGACACTTCAATGTTTTTTAATCATGTCGTCAGAAAATGACTTCACTTTAGAAAATTGCAACATATAAAAAAAAAATTAAGTTGATTGTAGAATATGACATAGGAACCGGTAAATTTTTCAGGCGGGGTAAACCGCAGGGTGCAGCTAGCAGGCCATTCCACTACAAGAACTACATGTAACTCATCCGTGTCTCTCTGTATATTCGTTTGAAACAGTTTTCAACCTAGGTATAACTTCATAATGGTTGACTGGAAGAGATCGTTCTTAGCGATAAGTCCGCCTATTATACTTTATAAGTTGTTTTCATGTACCTACTGATATTTATTGTTTGATGTACAATAAAGCAGTTTGTTTTGTATTGTATTGTAACTTCAAATGCGTGTTTATGTGTTACACGTAAATCGGACCCATGAAAAATCTGGGAGGGTCACTAGTATGCCAAACGTGGCTGTATGCCAGCCGTCGTAGCTCCAGCTTATCTTGGCTTTTCTCACTTTATGTCGGTGCTTGCTGTAAGCCAACTTTATATATACTTTTGCTGTAACACGATTGTGATCATGTATTCAGTATAATAGAAGTTCTTAGTTTAACTAGTCACACTTTTCGTATATTTTATGGTGCTGATAGTTACATAATCTAGCTGAGCCCGCAGATTGACATGCGTTAAATTTTGTCCAGGATAGGATGTCCAAAATACGAGAGGCCCGGGTGGCCCGCCGAGCCTTATACCAATAGCATAGAACAAAATGTATGAGATACATTATTAATAATAATTTACGGGTGACACTCACGTTTAAAATGGAGTAATATAATTATAGTTTCAACCACATCCAGTGGTCTTTTTCAGGGCGAGTGCGGAACGCTCGCGAACGCGTCGCGCCTCGCACGTTTCGTATGAGAAACGTTTTTTGAATTTGCTCAAGAACTTGAATTTGAGTTGTTGGTACTTTGGGCAAAGCATTCCTGGAGTCAATCAAGACCATATTGTTATTTTATTTTTGAGAAACGTAGTTTTTGTGCTAACCTGTATCTATTTAAAAGAATCTATATATATATATATATATATAGATTCTTTTAAATAGATACATATATATATATATATATATATATATATATATATATATATATAAGCAAAATACTATTTCTTAAAAATAAAAGAATGATAGAGAATGAAGTTAAATAAAAGTATGTAAAAACGCAAATATTATCTAAAAAAATTAAAAATATACTGCAGCACCCCTAGTGTCTTTTCAAGAGGTATCTTCGGCCACATCCTCGCTTAACATCAGGCGAGATGGTGGTCAAACGTAGATTTATCATAAACAAGTGAATTTCAGTTTTCTTTATGATACTGAGTGATGAAACGAGCAAGTCATTCACCTGATGGTAAGCGCCACGCCTGCCCATAACAATTGCAGTAACATTTCAGTAAACTAAAATTTAAAAACCCCCGACACAAAAACCTATAAAACGTAAAAAAAAGGTGAATCGATTTTAAAATATATTTTTTTTATACATATACATAATGTCTAAGAACCACCGCTAGAAAACCTGCTTTCAAACAAAAAAAATCGCATCTAAATCGGTTCACCCGGAGCTACGGTTACGGCTACTACACAGACAGACACACAGACACACATAGTGATCAAACTTATACCACCCCTAGGGTTAATAAAAAAAAGAAAAAAAAAACAATCATTTTAGATTCCCTAGATTTCCATTAGAGCTCCTTCCGATTTCAATAGAACGTTTTTCTGTAGGTTATACGGTTTAAGCAGCTACCCTTTATGACCCATTTCGTATTTCCACCATATACCTTTATCTACTTGAAATTATGTTCCTCTCGGTTCGTGAAGGGTTTTTAGAAAACCCACGAGAATTAGGGGTGAAGTGAAGCCTGAAGCGGAAAGTTAGTGACAATAATTTATTTATTTCATTAATACCTCTAATGTAGTCGTAATTAATATTAGAACTGAATGCGGGTGACATCGATGTTAATTTCAATCTAATAAATTAATTAAATTATTTGCGTAAGCATTTGTTTCGTGTCTGGGTGTTGTGGGATCATGGTCCTCATAGTTCCTGGTTTTCTAGATACAGGAAATTTTAGTGAGGGGCCAGGATCTATGTTAAATAAAATAAATTAAGGGTACTCTTGGTATATATTGTTAGGGAAACAATGACATACGCTGTCTGATAGCATCAAAGACCATATATAACTAGAAATGGTTCGCAGTATCATTGTTAAGTTAGTTTTAATTAAGTAGTGTGTGGCAATAGTCCGTAGTAAGTAAAATGAAATACAGAATTAAGTAGATGGATTAAATATGTGGTTGTGCAACACCCTTACAAGACATAGGTATACAGGGTGCGGTAAAATTTTGTGATTTTCAGGTTAGGTACCTTTTCCTTTGCAGTCAGGAAAATTTGTTCGTATGAAACATCAGCTAGACTTTGAAAAAATCAACACGGCATGTTTGAATTTTTATTCAAAACATCCAGTTAAGCTGAAAAAGGCACTTTCTCAAAAAAAAAAAGTGGGCTTTTTTTGGTCCTATCGATATATTAATCGATCGATATATATATATTTATCGATCCATTAGAAATGTTCCCCCGCCACCCATCAAATTAAAAGGTAATTTTTTTTATATAAAAAAATAGTTTTTCTGTATCCTGAAGTTTTTTTCTGAGTGCACCTTAAAAAAATCAAAGATTGCAGATTAAATTTTTAAAAATGTACCCATTGTGTTCTAAGAAAAATTCTTCTTCACTTCAGAGGAAAAGGTACCTACCCTGAAGATCTCAAATTTTGCTACATTTTGCCTTGTATTGTAGTTTATATAACATTTCTAACATCTGTCTAAAACATAACATGTAAGTATCTGTAATATGAATATACAATTTAAAATTATAAATTACTTAAATTTCATGTCAAGATCTTCACTTCCCATCAGGTGGTCAAACGCAGACCCAGTTTGTTGTAAAAATAAAGATTGTCAGCACTCTGGCTACATCAATTTAACTTCTTGCAATTAGGTATATTGTACAATTTCAAATACAAATGTCCAAAAATATAGAAGAATTAGTTTTTCTACCAATCTGTACTAGCTACATGTATATCTAGAAGTATGTATACATACCTAAGTATGTATATATATGGTACTTATTGCGATATTTCCAAGTTACAAGTTGATACAGATAACTCCATCGGAAACGTAGTTCCTTGACTTGAGCGGAAATGAAGAGATGGTTATCGAACGGAGCGAGCCATTTAGTGCCTACAGGTAATTATATATTGATGCAATCAACTTGACGGCAGGTTGTTTACCTACCAAAGTAAAGGCGAGTAACAAAATATTTGTAGTGGTTTTATCACGGATGAAATAATACTACATTCTACGTATTATAACTATACAGTTGTGGCAAAACTTCGGGACCCTCAAGATCGGTACCTTTTCCTTTTCAGTGAGGTAGTTTTGTTTTTAGGAAACTTCGACGGGTGAATCTTGACGAAAATTTAGATTTTGTGGATTTTTGAAAAAAACGACTGTCAACCTCAAAAAATTAATTCCTTATTAAAACACAACATGGTCTTAATCGACGTTATTTCTTATCAGAAATGTTTCCCTCAAAGTAATCCATCAAAGAATTAAGGATTAATTTCAATTATGCTAGCTACCATAAACCTATAGATAAATTAATCACTACGTTCTCCTAGTTTCTGTACCTCCGTAGGTATAAATACAAGTATTGTACTTATACCACGTATAGTATAAAAGTGTTGAAACAGCCTTTTTAGTTGGCAAGACTTCGTGTAGTACCTATCTTTGAAATCAGTTGGGCTGACTGCCAGTACCTCACAATCTGACAAAAATATAATACAGTTGGTATATAAAATTTGCCCTAAATAGCCCGAATCTGTAGCAAACAAAAACAATGAGGTAAGTACGTACTCGTAGCGCAAGAATGTAGGCTGAAACTGAAATAACAATATTACTTCTGTGTATTCTCAAAACAGCATCAAAGTTAAATATTTTAAATCCCATTTATAAATGTGCCTGTGTTTCTAAATAAATGAATTTAAAATATTATTTCTGAAACCAAATTTTTGCCGAAAAACAGTGTGCGCGCACCGGAAAGCCAACACAGAGTGGCGTCAGCAAAAAAAGGAGCGTTCTGATGGACGGAGCTATCCATATTGTTATTTTGCACGAGAACTATCGATCAGTCTGAATATAGGCGGACCTTACCTCTCTATCTTCTTCTCTCTATTAGTATTTGTCTCTGTTTGTGCCATTTCAAATATTGAATACCAAAAGTGCTGTGTTTGTGCTTCGCTAACTCCATATTTTTTTGTGTCACGAACGAACCCAGCATACATATTCGGACTCCCCGCCATCCACTATTTCCATATCCCTCAAATATATCATAGTGATCGGAATATTTTATGCTGTCGGTATCCAACAAGCGTTCCGTGGTAATGTCTTCGTTTGATGTATAGCAGTCAGGACCACTCGTGTTCTAAATATCTTGCCATTATGTATATTGTGGCTACATTAAGATGTAACGTCGCAGAAGGGAGCCTCTTAGCGTTTTTTCGTTGCGTAATCACGACCCAGATTGCTCTGTCGCGAAACATAATGCGGAATAGGGCAGGGAATTTGTAAAAGTTATAGACAGCCATTTATAACTTGAGTCGAAATATCGAAATGGGAGGGCTCGGGCACCACTCGTGTCGGCCCAAAGTCCGGTGAAATTACACGGCAAATGGCGCCTCGTTTGCGTTTAATTTGTACATTTATTTATGCAATCTTTTTTCGTCGAGATACGCTCGGAAAAATAATTGAAAGAGCTATTTTGTTCGGTAAGGGAAATTAGCGCCGAGATTGTTCTTTGTTTGTTATGTTTAATTGGATCAGATTACGGACGCTTCGCAGACACGAAATGTACGCGCTCGTAACAAGTAAATGATAAGCGTTACAGCTACCGGAGTAAACACGCCGAGAGAGTTAGAGTGCGGAAAGGTTTTCGCGTGAATCACAAATGAATTTTCTCTAGTATGTAGGAAAAAGTAAAGTACTAGAGAAATCTCCTGCTGTGGCTACTTCGTTAAATAATGTAAGGAACTGTAGAGGCACGTGAATTGCGGCGCCGACTTGAACAAAATGCGCTGGAGCCGCCTGAATTTGCAATTTGAAGGCGTTTCGTTCTCTCACAATTTGCTTATACCGAGCCCCACGTTGGGCGCCATTTCACGTAATTCGGTCCGCGGCCGCACTAAAGTTAAGTAATCGCACACCGTCGCCGGCGCTCATGCTAGTGCTTTGCAGACTTTCTTATTTTTTGGCATCGTTTCAAATTAAAAACGATAAGAGTGAGTCCGCTCTTTTTTACAAAAGCCCACTAGCATGTTGAAACAAAGCCATGTTACTTGCCTCATGTAACACAATTTATCATCTTTTGTTTAGAGAACGTCAGAGCTATCATCTGTAACCACCTAGACTAGACTGAAATTAACAGTGGTGTCGGGATCGATTAGAATCGAATCTAGCGAGTGTTTCGAGTTAATACGATATGAGAGTTGAAACTTGAAACTAAATTAATGTTCAACATTTTATGAGCAATAATGCGAGCTAGAGTGGGAAATCTCGGTGGAGGTCGACCCGCGCGCCTTTCATTTTCTCTTCAATAATAAACGGGCGCTGACCCGCCTTCGCAGGCTGCACAAAATTTAATTTTAATACGGGACTGTCCACTATCTGGGCGACGTCGCCTAACAAAACATAGCCGCCTGCCGGCGCACAGATTAGGACTCGCTTACACCATGTTTGTTCACGGTTAACGTTTTTGATGTCCACCGCCCTTTACACAATATAGATGATTTTGTTATCGCCTTAATTGACTACGTGATTCTAAATTACGCGTGGTTTCGACGCGTCCATTCGAATTAGCCCGTTCGAAAGCTGTGCCATTACAAACCGAATTCATAATGGAACATCCAAAATGGTTGGGTATCTACAATTGGGGTAAAATTCGCTGCAATTTCATGAATTGTCGTCGGCAGTTATTATTCGGCGTGTAAGCGGGAATTTGTCTCTTCAGGACATAGCTGGTTTTGTCCTGGAGTTTCCCGTAAATTCGCATGGTTCGCTGGTTCCTTTCAAAAGTCGCGGTTGGTTTTACGCTTTTGGCGGTATTGTTCGTGGCGTTTTGACTTTGAATTTTAACCATTCTTGTTCAGAATTGCTCCGGGATGAATAATGTTTTGCGTTGCAGTTTGTCGAGATGTAATTTGCGCATTTTGAGTGGAGTAGTTTATACTTGCTTGTACATTGTAACGAAACATGTATATTAAATGAAGTTACATATTTAGCACCAATAACGGAAAGTGTGTCTTACAATGGTATTTTTTGTTCAGGAGTATAATCCATGTTAAACCCTTGGGTGTAAAATTGTTTACTTTATTGACGCTGAACTATTACCGTTTATTATATTTCTTTTCAAGCGCTGTTGTCAACTTTCCTCTTCAAAAAACGTATAAAAAGGGAAGGAATCCACCGCTGTCTTGTTTGACTTTGTTCTTATATCGGTGGAGCCCTAAAACAGGCGAGCGTCTTACAAATCCGCTTTTTGCACTGAGCAAACCCTCTGAGTGGATGGAACAAAGTAAAGCTCCGGACACACCTAAGCAACGACGTCTTCTGTCACCTGATTGATGCTGTTTTATTTTTAAAAACTTGTATTTAATTCCACATTAACGCAATTGTTTGTAATAATTAAAACTTACCTTAAAAATCCGGCTGGAATACCCCAATTTTCATAAGATCAATGTGCAAGCAAAAGTGATACGCTTGGGAAGTCTTTGTCGGTAAATTAATACCTTGTTTAGACTTAATTTGCTGAGCTGAGCGAGTATATATATTAGACAGTCACTAAATAACTGTTGTTTCTTCAAATTAAACTTGCTTTTTGTATCTTATGAACCAGCATGCGGCTTAACAGTATTATTACAGTATTACAGTACGGTGTTATTACAGTAAGCTGGATTAAACCCATACAGTGTCTGTGGCGCAGTAGTTTGGTCCACCCACTTCGCAGTCGCACTGATCGCGCAGTATTGCCCTTAAGTCTTGTACATACTTCGGGCACCTCGAATACGTTCGACGTGCCTAATCTCCCAAATCCTTTGAGATCTCTTGGTCTATAACTTCTTGTACTGTGAAACTGAGTGACTATATGCGATCTCTTGGTCTATAACTTCTTATGCTGAGAAACTGCGAATGTGAGGGACTGTACCGCGGAGGAATGATAAGTAGGGCCGGAAGGTAGCGCGCGTAATTTAATCAACTTTAGTGACGTGTGTGAAGAATCGGCGGAATAATTTTCTTTTTTTTAGTAAAGCACTTTTGTTTTTACTGTGGAATCAACTTTAGTGACGTGTGAAAAATTGGCGGAACAATTTCCTTTATTTTTTAGTAAATCACCTTTTTTACTTTGGTCCTTTTTTCCGAGTAGCATCAAGATAACTGTTTTAAAAATAGATTTGTTGCAAAAGTTGAGAACCTGTTTTATCACAAGATATATTAAATGTATTATTAATAATTATTATTGTATCTCATGATCATGACGTAACTGTACATTTTGTTTTATTTTGACATTATTAGTAAGGGACGGGCAATAACTTATAAATAATGACATCTATTAAATTCATCATTATCACAAATATTTGTACACCGAAAGGTAGAACATAATAGAATCTATACCTAATAAATCTGAACATCTTTATCTGTACCCATGTTTCAAACAAATAAATTTATTTCATTTTATTTCACAATTCAACTTACGTTGAAATGGATACCTACCTATTATAAAGTTAGAAAGAGACAATTAAAAAAAGGGTTAGTAAGTAAGAAGGGTACAATATTTCTGCTATAAGATTGCTAAAACCTTGTATTAGTAATAATATCAATAGTGATTCGTCCAGTTAATGCGCCTAACAAAAAAATAAAGACTGCTGCCGATTGTCCATAAGTTCATAACATATTAAGAAAGTTGAACATTTTTTTTTAGTTTTGTTAGTGCATTTAACAGTGCAGTACCTATATATTTCCCAACGGTTAGGAGTATTTAAGTCACGAGTGAGCAGGTGCTGTCTTGGCAAGTGTGCTACATCATCCACCACATCGTCGCTTATCATTGAGTGAGATAGTGGTCAAACGCAAGCCAATAAAAATAAAAATTCTTTGCCAATAGAAATTGTTTTGACATTGACATTTTCACTCCGAAATTTTGATTTTATAAAATACAATATAAAAGATCTCAGATCGGGGGATCTCAGAGCTGGCGCGTACTTTGCCCAGAAATTAAGCCTCTTAATACAAAGGAGTAACGCCGCCAGTATTCTGGGAACCCTGCCGCACGGTGGCGATCTAGACGGCGTGTTTGCCTTATAGTTTTGTTTATAATTGAAGGTATATTTAATATGATTATTAATTTAAGAATTTGAATGTTGTTGTGTGACAATAAAGCGTTATCTGATCTAATCTATTCTTAAAAATATATTGCGTTTAAAACAAAAAAAAAATATAAAAGATAGAATAGACGATATTCCCAGCGTGACAGTCCAGACAACATTATTGTGTTGAATGCTCCATGAATTTAACACCTAACTATATTTATAATGTTTGTACCTACTAAAAGTGCATGTCTGTAAATCTCCTGTTTGCAGATGTGCATATTTTACATAATATATATTATATTATAATTATTACCTATTTAGTTATATATAGCCCCGAAAACTATTTTAGCTTTGTTTTTCTGTGTATACATATTTTTGGATTACAATCTAGACTCAAAACTATATGATATTTAGCTAAAGCTCGGTATTTATTGTAGTTTGTTTTGTGTATATAATAATATATACATATTTAGCACGTGTGTTACGTATGACGTCGTGGTGCATACCAACTGCCCGCAGGATCGAGTTACGAGGCTCTGAAGCAGCCCATCATGCCCTCTCTCTCTACTTTTAACCTTGTATAGCTTCCCCCACACCGTAACTTCTGGTTCTCACATCGAACCGTTGTCACCCATTATGATAATTAGCATGTAGGAACTTAAAATGTAATTTTTATATTTAATTAAGTGCAGAACCAAAACATTTTGGTTTCCTTTGCATCCACCTGCCTGTAGCCTACATAATTCGTGTCGTTTTACTGCATGGCAAAGGCCTACTCACCTTCCTTCTATTCATCTTTCCAGCTCGTCACGCCATCTCCGTCTTGGTCTGCCGCGTTGTCTGCGTCCATTGTCATGAACGCATTCGGTTGAAAAAAAAAAGATTAAAAAGTATTATTTACCACAAAATTTTATATACAATAGAATATATGAAATGCTTTATTTTACATTATGTTTTACAGGTTAGAACAATGTAGCAAATAAATTAATTGCGAAACTTAATACTGACTTAAATATACTGCATACGTTTAAACCCAAGGAATCGACTGCGGCATGCGATACCAACATTAATAAGTACATGGTACAGTCAGAATCAATAATATCTACACACTTTAGAACCATGCCTATATAATGATTACCAGAATAAGACATTTGACAACAGCAAACATGATAAACTAATGATTATGAAATGATACTAAAATATATAATTAATAATAAGGTATTATATAAATTATGTTTGTAAGTACCTACCTACCTTGATTTGACATTGTCTTATGTTAATTGTAATTTATAGTACCTTATTGTTTAGTATTATATTTTTTGACATTTTAAAATATTTAAAAAAGAGACATCCCACAGAGTTTCTTTGTGCTATCTTCTCTAGAGGGCGTTTTTTCGAAGCACTGGTAGAGTCTGTTTTCGCATTTTTCTGGGCCTGGACTTTTACTTGAGTGTAGGAAAGAAGTGTGTATGCTTACATTTTTGTCTTAAAGTCATTTTCAGTTACAATTTTTAAAAGTGCATTGTTTGTGCCTATTTAATAAATATCTTTTGACTTTTAACCTTTGACTACCATTCCAAATTCCATGTTTCTTCTCTCTGGTTGTTCAAAACTGTGCAATGGAAAAGGCAGATACTTACGATGCAAGTTAGGTGTTAGTTCAGCTTAGTTAAGTTCATAAGCCTCAAAGTTATAGGATCACATTTTTTTTTAGAAATATTAAATTTCTCTAAATTTTAGAACTTAAACCAACATACCAAATTTCATTCAAATCCGTGTTGCCATTACAGAGCTGAGTAATAACAAATACACACACATACACCCTTACACACTCACATGCATACTTTAGCATTTGTAAAATTATAGAGAATATATTTCATCAAAATCGGTTTGGTAGTTTTTGCGTGAAAGAGTAACAAACACCCATACATACAAACTTTCGCGTTTATAATATTAGTAAGGATACTGAGTGTACTTCCTTATATACCTATCGTAGCAAGTATTATATTCATTTGCTGAAACCTTTACGTAGCTTAATTTTCCTCGAGCCTTACCTGAAGTTGATTATTTTTCCGTTTTCATGTTACAGAACTTGGAGAATCTTGTGTTTTGGATTTAATTAAACCCGTTCGATAAAAATATTCATTCGCACATGTAAGATACTTTTAAAAATCAATTGTTTGACTTCACTCGCACTTGTAAGATGTAGAACGACCTACCTTCGGTATTTTATTTGAGCTACAACATGGAGTCTTTTCAAAAGGGTATTAATAGAGTCCTTAAGGGTCGGCAAAGCTTTAGCAGTGCCTCTGGTGTTGCAAATGTCGATAGGCAGCGGTAACCATAAACATCAGGCGGACTGTCTACTAGTTTGTCGAGAAAACAGAGTGAACGGCCTAAAACATTTATAACGTAACTTTTTTTAAAGTACATTTTTGTTTCGTGGCAACCTCGATTCTACGTGACAAAGTTTTCTCATATAGAGGAATTTTCTCATTTTACTATACCCGTTGTTTCTAGCATGAATGTGATAAAATGGATCGTGTCAATAAGAACGTGTCAGTGGGTTGGATACTGGCTGATTAAATAGATAGAAACAATATCAGAAAATAAAAATAATAGACAAACTAATGTTTTTTTTTGATACTGAATGCATTAGCGCATGCTAGGCGAAAATCCTAAAATTTTTCAATAATTAGGAAGAAGAAAAATGATATTGCTCGGGCAGGGACCGAACCTGCGTCTTCGGAATACCGTCCCGACGCCTTAACCACTGGGCCACCGAGCCTACTGCTCGAGCAACCAAATTTCTTCTATCCTTCTGCCCGAGCAATATCATTTTTCTTCTTCCTTATTATTTTAAATCTTAAAACTAATGGTTGACTATAAAATTACAATATTTATAGTAAAACAAAGTCACCATCCGCGTCGCTGTTTATTTGCTAAAGTACTTGATGAACTTAGATGTGGTTTTCTCCGTCATTTAAAGATTAAGAATTCATAAAGGTTTAATTTATGATATATTATATTTATATTTGTGCAAAGCTGGGACGTGTCGCAGTCTTAAGATTTAAAATAATTAGGAAGAAGAAAAATGATATTGATCGAGCAGGGATCGAACCTACGTCTTTGGATACCGTCCCGACGCCTTAACCACTGGGCCAATAGGTCACTTGTCGTAAATAAATTAAATACGATACCAAGTAGTGCAAAAAGTTGCTTATCCTCTCGCAATTGTTTCACGTTTGCGACAGATTACAAAAGTAAGCAGCCAACTTTCTGTGTATTGTTCTAGGTAATTTACAAAAGAACCCAATTTCAGACCTAGATATAGGCACATTGGCCTAAATAGAAGCTTATCTCTTTCGTCATCACGACCTTGTCTCGAATTGGTTCTAATCAAAGAGCTACCTCTACTTCTTTAGTCAGTAATTCTAGTTCTTTACACAGTATGTATTAATGTTATTATTTAAGCTTAGTTATAGTTTAAGATTGTTAGCGTTTTGGTCTGTACTGTAAGCTACTATGATATTTTTAATAAATAAATTATTGTATTAATGCAGGTTACTAATTAATTACTAATAACTTTTTCATATTGGATAGGTATGTAATATACAAGCCGCACGCCTCCCATACTTCTTTCACGACCTGGAAAACTAATACATCAATATTTAATACATAAATAATTCCTGTACACAACTTTTGTGAAAAATTACTGGTTTTTGTTAAAAAATATTTTTTCAAGACAAGCTTTTAACAAATTCGTAATTGGAACCGCAAGCAGATGAAGTAAAAAAATAAAATGAAAAACAGAATAAAATGAGCCCAAACACTAGTAGTTTACGATTATCAATCCATAATTCAATCCATATTTGTATTACAAAAAAGAGCAATTCGTTCCATTTACAACATGAAAGCTCGTGACTCGCTTAGGGAACGGTTTGAAGAGATCAACATTCTTACAGTGGCTTGCCAATACATTTATGAAAATTTAATGCACGCTCGCAAACACCTTAGCACCTTTAACAAAAACAGCGACTTGCATAATTTTAACACGAGACATAAGAATAAATTGTATGTACCTAGATTCAGGTTGCAGAGAGTTAATGGTTCGTTTATGGGGAACTGTATACGCTTTTATAATAAACTACCTGAGGGCATTGACAAATTACCAATGTGTAGATTTAAATCATTTATCAAAATAAACCTTATGAAAAAAGCATACTACTCAATAAATGAATATGTTAATGACAAAAATGCATGGCCTGTATGCCCTAAGCCCCATGATGATGAAGATTAACACATCAGTGTGTGCATGATGTTTATATTTCATTTCTTCTTGGATTGTACAATGCTATGTGAGATGTCTAATGTAGTTAGTCATTCAAATAAAGCTATAAAAATTGTATTTGAGTTGGAAGTGACTAGGTTTTACAGTCATGCTCACTCAAATGTCTTTGCTTGCGGCGGCTCTGTGTGTCGGGTCACTCCCTTCCCTCCAATATGGTTGAGGGGGGTGATGGCTGGTCCACAAGTCATACTCGTGAACGGGTGCTGCTTGCGGGGACTGGTCTGTTCTAGTCACTCCTACTGCTACTGTCATACCTACTTATATTTTATTTACACTTTTCTGTTACTGATACTATGACTATGGGACATCTCACTCGCATTTCTTGTTTTACATTCTGTTAATTCTAATTTATACGTAATTGTGCTGAAAAAAGACATCCCCGCAGAGTTTCTTGGTGCTATCTTCTCTAGCGGGCGTATTTCCGAAGCACTGGTAGAGTCAGTTTTCGCATTTCTTTTCAGCACTCAGACTTCAATTTGAGTATAGGAAAGAAATGGGTAAACATACTTACCTTTTTTTCAAAGTCATGTTAACATAAGTTACAATTTTTGACATTTTTTATTTGTATCATGTGTTTATGACCTTTAAAAGTGCACTTTTGTGCCTATTTAATAAATGATATTTGACTTTGACTTTGACTTTGACTTTATCCGTCAAGGAGTTCCATTGCCCACCTTCCGTCTCCATCATCAGATCATCTGGCTGTCACCATAGTATTGCATTGTCATCGGACTTTGACAAGTATGCAAAATTTCAACTTCGTAGGATAAGAGTAAGTGGCTCATATTTAGCTTGCAAGATTCCACCCTGACAAACATACCTACATACATTGCAAGATAAAAAAAGCTTGTGAAAAACGAAATACCTACTAGATGAAAAACAAATAAGCCTTTGTTTAATGCTTTCGATACATAATTGTTATTCTTCGTATCTCGAAATTTTCCATTCGAAAAACTATGAATAAATCTACGTTGTTATTAGTAGATATTGTTTTTCGCAATTTTTCTTTTACATTTATTCTTTCTTATCTTAAAAATTTCCGATTAGGATCATGAGACTATAAGAAAATAGTAAGTAGGTAGGTATTATGAGGTAAACCGTTGGGTTGAGTCTAGAAACAGTATCTATTTCATATTTAGAAAGAAAGAATGGTTAAACATTAGTTGATAGCCATAAAATTAACAAAACATTAGCGAGAAGTCAACACATTTTATTAGGACATATTAAACAAGATATACTTCTAATTATGAGAACAAGGATACTATGAGATGTGGTGCCAAATGGGATTTTGGCTCAGCACAAATATCTAGTGTCATTATTTGACAACTGACGCTGGTTTTTAGCAAAACCCTAAGGCGTTGTATTTGAATTTTACGCGTTCGTACGCTATACTTTAGATTAGATTAGATACCTAACTCTTTATTACACCACCAGAAATTATTACAACAAGAGGAAAATATTTAACAAGATTCCGTCAGCCATCCGCTCAATAAATGACATTAATATTTTTAAAAATACCCTATCTAAATTTCTAATAAAAAAAGCTTACTACACCATTGAGGAATTTATAGATGACAAAACAGAATTTGACTAATATATAATAAGTGATTGGTATACTAATAATTTGACAATTTTAATTTGTTATAATTCATTTTCATTTTGACATTTGTATTATTATTTTTTGATTGACATCGCAATTATAAACCCTTTTATTATTATTATTCATAATTTAGTCAATATCATTTTTGTTTTATTATTTTACTAATTAACTTGTGACCATGTCTGTATGCCAGTATGGCGGAACTAGAGAAACTATCCGTTAATAACAATTACATATGTATATACCTAGATTCGCAGACTAATAAATCATTGTATCATTGTATCAAAAATAGCACACTTAAAAAGTAAAGTATTACAATGGGTGGTCTTATCGCTCAAAGCGATCTCTGCCAGACAACCTTTGGAACTTGTTCTTTAGCATCTTGTCTTTGTAAGTAGTTCTGGAACATAAAACAAACTTTGAATTCACTCATACGTTCACACGGCGCGACACCATCGTCAATCAATCACGGTAAAGAAATATCTTTCACAAACAGACAAACAACAACAACTATATTTTATGACAAGCTTCTTTATATACTGTGTTCTTGGAAAGAAATGGAAAACGCGGCCGTGTGACTGTATTGGGATATAATATATTATATCTCCTTTATAATGCCTACGAAAGTTTTCAAACTAGTTTTCCTTCTTATATAGATGATATCTACCTACAAAATTATCTTAGTAACACCGCCCATATATTTTATCGTTTATATTCCTCTACTTTTTGGTTGTCTGGAAGAGATCGCTTTAAGCGATAAGACCGCACATTCTGACACTAATATAAAGTTAAGTTAGATGAAAAATTCACCAATATTTTATAATTTTTATCAAAAATAGTAGTCTACAGGAAACGTAAGCTGGACATTTAATAAGCTATTCGAGTTATAAGTCACATGCATTTTGACATAGCGTAGCCATTTTAAAAAAGTCGAAAGAGAGTCGGAGAAATAGCAACACATTGTGCAACAGATTTGCAGTAACTAATAATTTATCGTCGAAACGCAGCGTCAAGCTACGTCGAGGACTATAAGTTTAAAATTAAAATAGTAACACTATTATTCCAATAAAAAAAATATGTTTTTACTATCTGCGCCCGGGGTTACAACCGCGGTTTCCCGAGATAAAAAGTAACCTATGTGCTATTCCAAGTCTTAAAGTACCTTCATACCAAATTTCATCAAAATCCATTCAGTTGTTATTGCGTGAAAGAGTAACAACCATACATCCATACATTCTAACAAACGCGTTTATAATATTAGCAGGAAGCAGAAAGAAAAAGAAAGAAAGAAAAAACATTTATTTGACAACCACAAAGACATAAATGAAAAAAGACACACGTAGGATAATAATACAAAAACAGAGAGAGAGAGAGAGATAGAGAGAGAGAATACTTATAACAAAACAAAAAGTAATAATAAATATAAAGTTTGTGGTGCCAAAAGGGACTGCAACATATGTATAATGTCGATGACATCAGACGCTGATTTTCAGTATAGCCCCATATGTATGGTGTATAGTGTATAAGTAGGATGGTCAGCACAGATCCACAGCACGCTTCCACAAGACAGCTAAATGACGTAAGCTCCTGTCGAAATTGGCTCCTTCTCCCAGGAACACATTCTTTGGATGTTAAACGAAGCCTGAAGTGTTCGCTCAAAATCCTTAATTCTGCTTCGTTGACGCAATTAATTTTATATTAACGTCAAGCCATCTGGTGCCAGTTCCCTGGATTACTTACCTCGTGATATTTTAAATCGAAAATAATTGGTAATAATTGAGGGCCGTTTCTTTCTTATTTCTACCTAATATGGTGCAAATATCTTTTGGAACTTCCTAATTGTTATTTTAATGTAGTTATTTATACTGACGGCCTACCCAATGGGCACACAAATGCTAATAGTATTACGGATTAGCTCGAACTTGAACAGATCGATAGATAGATAAATAGATAGATTCATCTATCTATTATACGCTTTATTGCAAACATTAAATTACAGACATTACATAAAATCAATTAAATAAAGTGTTACAATGGGTGGCTTTATCGCTAAAAGCGATCTCTTCCAGTGTGTTCACACGATAAAAATAATACCTAAGTTTTTATTTTAGAAAGCGTCTAACATTTAATTTTTTTTTTATTTATCTAAATCCAGATTTTTGCACATCAAATACGTTGGCTTGAGTAAGATATATAGCTCTTCATAAATCATAATTTTACTTTTTCTAATATGATATATTTGTAGAGCTGCCACTCTAGCTAAAAAACACTTGAATCTGCTTTTATTTTTAACCGACTTCAAAAAGGAGGATGTGCTCAATTCGATGGTATGTTTTTTTTGTATGTTTGTTACGCGATTACTCCGCCAATTATGAATTGATTTTGATTATTCTTTTTTTGTTTGGTAGGTCATACTTCAGAGGTGATCCCATATAAAAAGAAAGTGATTCAACACTTTTTGAAAAAAATTGCAAAAACAAAAAATATTAGTTTAGTTTTGAAGTCGGTTCTTGTTTTTTCTAAAAATTAATTATTAGATTGACATGTTAGATATACATATATTCATATTTTTTATATTTCCTTGATTTTTTTGAAAAGTTCAGTACTTATTATTATGATCCATATTTATGTAACAAAACTCCTTTCTTTGTTCCAGGTTTGTATTCCAGAACAATCATCTATTAACATTGTAGAGTTTTGGAGTAACCTTCAAGTAAGTATATATTAGCACGTACATAGAGAGAGGTGGGCATGTGTGAATATACCTAAAGAGGTATGTACTGAAAAGTAGGAAATGTATCCGCAATACATCCATATTTCTATACACCTGTCATATCATACGAAGGTAATGTAAATTGAATAGGCAGGTGGCCATTCTGTGTTATAACTTTGCGATCGGCATGACCGATCTCTTATTTCCGTCTCTATATAATTCAATATCGTTTGAAAAGGGGTATTTACTCTGTATAAATACTTCCACATACTTGTTTGTCTGTGAGTGTTCATTCCTGTGCTTTGTATAGAGATGAAATTTCAAAGGAATTGTATTTTGTCAACAAGTTTTGTTTTTTTCTAATCATCATCATCATCATCATCAGCCCATTGTGTTCCCACTGCTGGGACTCGGGCCTTCCCTCGTAGTGAGAGTATATGCCATAATCCACCACGCTGGCCTAGTGCTTGTTGGTGGATGTCACATGTCCTTGAATTTTTGTTATAAATTTTTGGACATGAGGGTTTCATCACAATGTTTTCTTGCACAGTAACTAGAGCGAGTGTTAAATCCGCATATAATTTAAGACAGTCCGTGGTGGTGGTGGATTCGAACGCGGGTGCGTTTGATCGAAAATCGTACGTGCTCCCACCGAGCCACACTCCATCTAAATTTTGCTCCTTTTCTAATATTTTGATATAAATATCTAACTTGAAGGAAGAAGGGAATCCGGTTTGAAGGGCATTGTAGCCAGCGAAATTACTGGGTATAATGAGACTCAAAAGCTAATTGTCTCAGGGTGACGAGCGCAGTGCAGCGCTGCGCAGGATTTTGCAAAACAAAATTTTGGGTGGCGCTGTTATTGTTATGGGCTGGCGTATTGCTTACCATCAGGCAAACGACTAGTTCGTCTCGTCATTCAGTTGCATAAAAAAAATTAGTTATTCTTTGGTTTTTGTTTATTTCATTGACACTCATAACAATAAATACTTAACTACTTTACTTTTTAGAATATAGTTTCGAACAAAAGTTGTGTATCTAAGTACAAGAAATTACAGTGTTATCAACATAATATCAACATAAGTATTAGGCGCTAACTCTCCTATACCAAGCTTCTGCAAACTGTGTAACCAATGCGACGAGCTGGATATTAATTTTGACAGCTCAGCCAGGCTCCGTCAAATTATATTGGGCTCAAGCGGGTCCACAGTAGCACAATATCTTGGATAAATAACATCTTTTCACTTGTCTTCTTATTTTACGAAATATTATTTTATTATAAGTATCTTATTTTGTTTTTATTTTTTTTTTATTTTATAATCAGATGCTTGCTGTGCTTACAGTTGTTACCAAAACGCACAGCAAGCCACAATTTACAATACATTACATAGTGAATGAATTTAAAAACGAACAGTCTATGTAATTGTGCTTATGTACTCATAGTTACCCATTATTTATAAAGATTATATAAACGCATGTTGTGTTTACCTATAATTTGTTGCGCACATAGCATAAAACTAATAGTTAAGGACTTACTGTAATTGTTGTGTATCAACTGTTGGTAAACCTAATAAATAAATAAATAAATAAAATAATAATATACTACTTTGCAGACAAGACAAAAGGTTTCGCCGATTTGTCGGAAAGGTTTTAAATTTCTGTGAGCCGCATCCTACCCGCCTTATAGCACATACAGTGTACAGTCACATGTAAGTGTGTGTGTGTGTAATGGAGCGATGTGCGTGTTCTTGGCAAGTGTAGTAATTAATTACTAACGCCTCAGTTGGCTGCTATTGGTCCACGATCATTGTTGCCGCACTAATCTGGCTGGCGCCGGAGATTTGCAAACTGATTGTCTGTTAATAGATTACCTAGTTATTCGCTACTCCCGTCTGTATAAAATGGTATTCATCAGGCCATTTTATATAGACTATATATAGCGAATAACTACTTTCAAAAATTCTATTATAGTACAGTAATGCGCAGGTATGCGGGATATACGGGATATATACGGGATTACCTCTGGGCCTTTTTAAAAAAAAGGAATTAAATGAAATGCAGTAATAAAGTATAGGATGAGCCTTTGGCAGCCTCGCGGTACGGATGTAAAATGCAGACTGGTGGTCCCGCGCTCTCCGCGCTAGAGCTCACGAGAATAAGTCTGGGAATTGCTGATGAAGCAGTTCATCAGCAGTTCAGCTGTCATGTGAGGGGTATAACAACCCCCCGCAAAAGACTAAACTTCGGGGTGAAGCTCCGAAGTTTATGGATGTTACAAGTTATAACTCCCGAAGTCGAGGCATCGGAGTGCCTTCGGGTTCAGGATTGTTGTGGGTGCTATTGGGTCTGATGCAATATTGTAAGAGGCTGCTGCCGGGTTTGGAATATATTTGGTATATAATAATACAGATTATAGCAATTACAGAAATGATTGTAAGGGTGGAATAATGCGTCCCGTATTTAACTATATGAGGTTTGTCTGTTAATATTTCTGCTCGATTTATGAGCGATTTATAGGTTTGACTATTATAGTTGAGGTTATTTAAATCGGTATCTATTAAGGAAATAGGGGACACGTTATTTAACAAGTAAGTAGTTTTATCATAATTACAGCAAGAGTCATTAATTAAATTAAAGTCAGGTTGTACAGATGCTATAGTAATATTTAAAACTGTTTTGCCCGTAGGTACAAGTCTGGCATTGCCACAGTATGCTATACAATTATCAGGTAGTGTGAATATCCCTGTGCCTAATATTGTCGTAACATTAAGTTCTTGGTTCTGACAATCAACTGATAATTTATTCGGTTGAGATTGAATAAAAATCCAACGGTTATTTGAAAGAGGTTTCCAGATGCTAATGTTTCCGTAGACTAATTTAGTTTCGCACTGTTCCGGGAGTTCTTTTATCACTTTTGATAACAGTTCACTTTCACAAGTTGGGTTAGAGCTCGATGAGAACACGTTTATGACGTCACAGATGTACTTGTTGGGGCCGATTATTTTACATTGTTCGAGATTGTCCAGGCTACAGTAATTAAGTTTGTCTTTGGTCGTTGCTATATACATTTTGGTTGGAATGATTGTACTATAAACATTAGGACGTTCCGGCCTATGAGGTGTTGGTAATGCTATGTTATGATACAATGTATAGTCTATTGGTGCTACCAAAGGAATCCTTAAAATAAACAATATCTTACCATTAACGTAATATGAGATTAAACTCGAAATACTTATAATAGAATGAATATTATCTAAGTTTAAGCTAAATGGCAATTCGACATTTTTAGTTATATGCCTATAGTTATCGGCAAGTTCTCGGTAAAGCTGCTGTGGTGTGATTACTGACGGGTGGAGGATGTTTTGACTACTGAACGCGATAGAGTTTGTAATGTCTTCTAAACGGAATGATAATGTTAAAAGTGAGGATTCTAAGCTATTTATAATTGAATTTATGTTTGTTCTAATTATCAAGTTGTTTGAAATATTATTGACATCTTGTAGGCTTACCGAGAGTTTGTCGACAGTTTCAGCGAGACGAGCTTCGTTAATTTTTATTTGATGTAAAGTTTTGTTATGACTTGACAAGGTGGAAATAGTTACTAAGATGTTTTCTTTTATTAAGGAAGCTAGTTCTCTTTGATTGGTTTGTACATTTTCTATTGCCTGATCATATTTTAAAGCGTCGTCCTCGTCCAGGGTGCCAAATATATGTTTAAAAACGGTCCCTACTCCGCCAAACCAAGCTGAACGTCTGTATCTTTTTGATAAGAGGTGCGATATCGATTCATATTCCTTGATAATGTCATAATAGCGGGCAGTTATAGGTTCTAATATGTTATGACATTCTAGTTCCCTTAACGCTTCGGTTTGTTTACATAAATAGCGAGCCGTACCTAAAATTGAATTAATATTTTCTATATGTGGACTGATGTATGATATATCTATTGCAATAATAGTATCTAGGTAGCTACTACCTATTTTGAGTTGTCCTATGTAGTCAAAGTATATGCCTGGGCTTGATGTAATGGGTTGGACATAATTTGGGTGTGTTTGAACTGTAGCGCTGAAATGAAAAATAAGTACGGTCTGTCAGCCATCCTAAAATAACTTAAAAATACTAAGTACTTATAAAATTAAAGTGCGCTAGCATATTACGCCGATATTATAATCGTATAAGTTCTCATAGAATATGAGGAGCGGTTATCCGCGTAATATGTCAGTATTAATTTTAATACTAAGTATATGTTTTAACTCTAGACAATATCTAAGCTATTAGCTACTCATATTATGATTAAAATTATAACTATGCCTAATTACTAACTATGCATATGCCTATTTATTAGTAAAGTATTTATTGTGGTTGGACCGTCGCAGGTTTAAGTTCGTCAAAATGATATTTGACGTGACGTCGGTTTATGAGTAGCGACAACGTATTAAATCCGTGTACTTTAACTACCTTATAAGGGCCTTTCCACACGGGTGATAATGCCTTTCGAAGACGGAGGTGATTTTTCAAATAGACTAAGTCACCAATTTTATACGTCACCGGTCTCGTGCGAGTATCATAATAGGTTTTAGATTGTTGCTTTGAATGGGTGATATTTTCATAAGCCTTGTCACGTGAGTGTTTTAATCTATGTTGTAGCATTTTTACATACTCGGGGTAAGTTATGTCTGGAGGATTGTAAAGAGAGCCAGGGAGATGCGGTTTGTGTCCAAACAGGAGTTCATGTGGTGAGAAATTTGTTGTACAGTGTACATTAGTGTTGTAAGCCAGTATCGCTGTGTAAACATATCGAGGCCAATTATCTTGGTTATCGTTGACAAACGATTTGAGGTATTCCTTCAAGGTCGAATGGCTGCGCTCAAGTGCGCCTTGAGTTTGGGGGTGATAAGGGGTAGACCATAACTGTTTGATTTTAAGGAATTCGCACGTTTTCTTAAAAAGTTCAGCAGTAAAGTTGGAACCTTGGTCAGATAGAATTAATTTTGGTATACCGAATAAGGAAATGAAGTGGATGAGACAGTCGCTTGTCTCTTCGGCTGTTGTAGTTCGTATAGGGTAGGCCACTGAGAATTTTGTGAGGTCATCTTGCAAGGTCATTATGTATTTGAGTTTAGCTGTGCCTGATTCAGGTAGTGGACCTACTATGTCAATGGACACGCGTTGAAACGGGGCAGTTGATGTGGTTGTTATCTGCATCGGGGCTCGGTTGGTCTGTCTAAAAGCTTTGTTCTCTTGACAAAGGGTACATTGTTTGACATATTTTTCTACGTCGTTGCGCATTCCCTTCCAATAATAATTATCTTGGATTCTTTTCAACATTCTTACGGAACCTAAGTGACCGGAAACAGGTAAGTCATGGTTTTCGTGTAGAATTTTCTTTATTTCGCTTAGGGATGGGTACATGATGTTGTTGTGATATATATGTACAGCGATATTAGAGTCGTGGAAAAGGTAAGTGATCATATTATATATTTTAGTAAATGCATGCTTCTCGAACGGGTTTTTGAAATCAGACACTGCGATCTCTGTGACATGTGCGGTAAGTAATAATTCATCTTTTATTTTTTTCAGGGTCAGGAATATATCCTGGTAGGAGCATTCATCAAAATGGTGGACCTTCGTGAAAAACAGGTAGTATGTTTTTTTATTTATTTCTATTCTTTTAAATGAATGTAACTCTCTTTCACTTTGCATGAACTCTTCTGAATTCTCTAGGTTGCTCAGGATTTCACTAACGTATGGGTTTGCTTCGTCTAAATCTATTGAAGTGGGAACGAGGATATGCTCACAGGACGCTTTCATTAAGCTTTCGTTGTGTTCGGTCAGGTTTGTATTATATGCCGTATTTTTATCTGTAATAGTTTTGAGAAACTTGGAGTACTCTTCATTTTTATTTGTGGTATTGGATATTATTTCAGGATTGATCGATTCAGTAGGACTTGCCAGTTCTTCAGGTGATGGAATATTGAGGTCTTCAAAATTTAGATTTAGGTCTGAGCTATGAGGGCTAAAATCTAAAGGACCAATGTCAATAAGGTTATCGTCAGGTGATGGGGTAGGATTAGTTGGGTCACCTATAGTGTTTTGAGGTAAGATTCCTATTTCTTCCAGGTCATGGTCTGGTGATGGGATGGAGTTCAACGGATCGTCTACAGGATTTAAAGGTAAGAGGTTAGGCTCTTGTAATCCATTTTCAGAGGAATCAGGTAATATTGGGTTGACTGGATAACGGGAAAGAGCATCGGCTGCAGAATTTAGTCTTCCTTTACGGTAGAGTATTTCATATTCGTATTCTTCGAGTTTTAGTCGCCATCTTTGTAGTTTACTGCTGGGATCTTTGTGGTTAAATAACCATTTTAGCGGTCGATGGTCGGTAACTATTTGAAACTTTCGTCCATAAATGTAGGGTCGGAAGGTTTTGCAACCGTATATGATAGCTAGTAATTCTTTTTCGGTTGTGCTATAATTACTTTCGCTTTTATTTAATGTCCGTGATGCATAAGCAATGGGTCTGTCTTTGCCGATCGGTCCCTGTGATAGAACTGCACCAACAGCATGATTGGAAGCATCACAGGTCAGGATAAACGTTTCGTTAAAATCAGGATAACACAGTACAGGTGCACTGGTAAGTTTATGTTTAAGGGTGTCGAAGGCTACTTGTTGTTGGTTCTCCCATTTAAAGGGTGTATCTTTTTTAAGAAGTGTTGTTAGTGGTTTCGCTGATTTGGAGAAGTCAGGAATAAACCTCCGATAGTAAGAGACCAACCCAAGAAATGATTTAATGTCTTTTGGGGAGGTTGGTGTAGGGAATTGTGTTACAGCTTCTATCTTGTCGGGGTTTGGTTTGACTCCTTCTTCGGATATTATATGGCCAAGATAGGCGACCTCGCGCCGAAGAAATTCGCATTTGTCCGGTTGCAATTTGAGGTTATATTCTCGGAGTCTGTCAAGTATGGTTTTTAGGTTTTGGATGTGGCTATTTAGATCATGTGCATAAGTTACAATATCGTCAAGATATACAAAACAGCGGATACCCTGAAGGCCGGATAGAGCTGTATTCATCAGCCGTTGAAAGGTTGAAGGTGCATTTTTCAAGCCAAATGGCATGCGGGTGAATTGGAAATGTCCCTCAGGGACAGAGAACGCGGTTTTAGATGAGTCTTGGGGAGACATTTCGATTTGATGGAACCCTGATGCTAAATCTAGGGTGCTAAAATATTTACTTTGGCCAAGTTGGTCAAGGATCTCGGAAATATTTGGTATAGGATAGGAATCGCCAATCGTGATGTCATTCAGCTTGCGGTAATCTATGACAACCCGCCATTTTCTCTGACCAGATGCGTCTACCTTTTTAGGCACAACCCATATGGGCGAAGACCATGGCGAAGATGATGGTTCAATGATACCTTGTTCCAGCATTTGATTCATTTGTTTATTGACTTCGGATTTATGGATTTCAGGGAAACGGTAGGTCTTTGTGTGAATAGGAACGTCGGAAGAAGTATTTATGCTGTGATTGATAGCAGTAGTGCATGTAAGTTGTTCTCCAGGGAGGTGGAAAACATCTGAATAATCAGAGCAAAGTTGAAGAAGTGCATCAGTTTCTTCGCTGTTTAGATGGGATACGCGCAGTTGATCCAAGACTTCTTGGGTGCGTTGCACAGAGCTTTTCCCAGGCATTGATTTGATGGAATTGACTGGAGCTGATGGTAAATTGCAAGGGATACCATCATTTGCTACGAGTGTTAAGTTTAAATTTGATTTTATATAAACGGGAGTCTCCGAAGTGTTGACGACTGATATATTTATTCTTTTATTATTTTTTACTTTAACTAGACAATTAGCGATTAGCAATTTTTCAGATGGGCTCTGATCAAGGATAAGCCCTTCCTTTAAACCGGGGTTAGCGACTGAACATTCAATTATTGTTTCAGTGCGTGCTGGAACAAGGTAAGTTGGTTCGTGAAATTTCAATTTTACCTCATGATTCTTTATTTTCAGAGTGTCGTGATTATAGTCAATATTGCAGCGGAAAAAGTTTAAGAAGTCACTGCCAATTATACCATCGTAAGGTAAGTCAATGTTCTTTACAACGTGGAATTTGCTGGAGACGTATGCATTTGAGTTGTCTTTCACGAATAGATTAAGATTGAAGTGGCCTAGGGTCTGTGTAACCTCTCGACCAGGGTCAATACCTTTTATTTTTACAGGTTCTCTATTTAATTTTTGATTACTCATTATACTCTTCTGTTTCAGGAGACTGATTGCTGAGCCCGAGTCAACCAACAGAGACAGAGGTATGCTAGATACTTGTGTGTATAACAGGACGTGTGGTAACATTTTGTTGACGTGGTCTGTATTGATTTCGTAGATTTCACATGAGCATTCATTCATATGAACGCTTTTGGATTTGTTGGATGTGGAACCTTCAGTTTGGGGCTGGTTACCTTGTTGGACCGTTCCAGAGTTAGAAATCAAATCAGTAGTTTTTGATTCAGTGAATGTAGAACCTGCAGTTTGGGGCTGGTTACCCTGTCGGACCGTTCTAGAGCTAGAAATTAGACCAGTGGTTTTTGTTTCAGAGGATGTAGAACCTACAGTTTGGGGCTGGTTACCCTGTCGGACCGTTCTAGAGTTAGGAATTAGACCAGTGGTTTTTGTTTCAGAGGATGTAGAACCTACAGTTTGGGGCTGGTTACCCTGTCGGACCGTTCTAGAGTTAGGGGTGGATTCACGATTCGCATTTGTGGATTTTGTGTCGCTTTTTACACGACATCTCGCACGACACCGGGACGAGATGCTTATTTGTTTAAAGCATCGTTAGGATCTTCTGACTCGTAGGGTTCGGGGCAAGTGCCCACCTCATTAGTGGATTCGTCTTCAGGCTGTGTGTCATTAACAAAATTTACCCTTCTAGGTTGAAACGTAGACGTAGAGGGTTGGTTGAGGCTACGAAAACGGTTATTATTATACTCTCTTCGTCGACAATTTTCCAGCGTGTGGCCGGGAAGTTTGCAATAACGACACACGATAGGATTGGTTGAGTTAGCACTGCTCATAGGTCTGGATTGAGTCTGCGGTAAGGAATTTTGCCTAGGGCTGAAATTTTTGTTTGCAGTAAATTGGCGAGGCCGTTCAGCATAGTTAGAATTGGCGTGTTTACTAAGAGTGCTATTCATGATTTTTTCTTCTGAAGTAGCGAAACCGATAGCGTCATTTAAACTGTTTGGATCCCTGCACCGGACGATGGTGGATAATTTTGGGTTAAGGCCCGTTACAAACGTGTGGAGTGCTAGGTCCTGCATGGCCGCAATACGTCCTGTTAGTTCGTCTTTCTTTTTAGTAGGTATTGATATATTGATTTCTGTTAGCAGTTTTGCCAAACATGTTTCAACTCGGAGTGAATATTGACTAACTGACTCGTTGACGGACTGTTTTGCGTCTTGCAGTTCCAATAACAAATGTGCATAATGCTTCTTTTCACCAAACTGAGATTTAAGGAACTCTTCTAACTGACTCCATTTAGTGAACTCTTTAATAGCACAGGCAATTTCGGCTTTGCCTTCAAGGCGGCTGAGGATATATTTTAGTAAAATATCAGTTTGGTTAGATGAAGCAAGCGATATGGCATTTCGGCAGTTGTTCAGAAATGGGTTTAATTTTTCCCGTGTGCCGTCAAAAGTACCGATGAATTTTATTAGAACATTGAGATCAATTTCTGCCATTTTTAATAAAATTTCCTCCTTTCTATCCTCTTTCTTTGTCATAAGACTAAAATCAATCTTCACTTAATTTATGGCAAATATTGAGCTCATAAACGAACATTAAATTTCAATTCGGAACGAAATAATTAAAGTGTATAAGCAACGACCAAACACTCACAGAAAACACAACGCGTAGGCAGTCGCGATAAGCTGCATTCTCAGACGGCGCCGGTGAGACGACGCGACGCAGCGCAGTGGGTAAAGATGACTTCGATAATCGGGATTCGATTTCGGGTGCCGGGAATTCTGGATCACAATGTAACGACTGGGTCTTCTACAAACTTCGTCGAATGTAATTATTTGACAGATGAATCTTTTCCTTGAAATGTTGTTCTAGGTAGTAGTCGTAGTTTTCCTTTCAGGATTCCAGGATAGGTAAGTATTCCTTTTCAGGTTATGCCGCTTCTTCTGGATGGTGGTCTTGCTAGCAGAGCAAGAATACAGCAAGGTAGGTAAGTCCGATAGGTATTTTATTTACCAGCGACACTTCACTTTTCACGATTTTTATTAATTTATTTAGGATTTTCACTCAATTGAGGCGATCCGAGGATTTTAAAAATCCCACCGCTGCCACCAATGTTATACGGGATTACCTCTGGGCCTTTTTAAAAAAAAGGAATTAAATGAAATGCAGTAATAAAGTATAGGATGAGCCTTTGGCAGCCTCGCGGTACGGATGTAAAATGCAGACTGGTGGTCCCGCGCTCTCCGCGCTAGAGCTCACGAGAATAAGTCTGGGAATTGCTGATGAAGCAGTTCATCAGCAGTTCAGCTGTCATGTGAGGGGTATAACAGCAAGCATGACTTTGTTTAGTTATGCTTGCGCTCTACTGCTTGGCGGCAGAATAACTGCGATAGCGGTGGTAACTACCCAGACTACCTCTCGCAAACGAGAGACAATACAACAATACAATTCAAAACACTTCATTGTACACCGAATAAAGACACAATACAAAAAAAAATGACAATTACCGTGCCCTCTTTACACCCGCGCTTTTATCCTCCGCCTTCGGTCCGCAGTGATAGCAAAGAATACTTACTATTAAGTGATAAATAAAAATAAATAAATAACGCCCAACGATCACATACATAGATCCTGGCCCCTAACTAGGATTCCCTGTATCTAGGAAACCAGGAACTATGAGGACCATGGTCCCACAACACCCAGACACGAAACAAATGCTTTTCTGTGCACAAACATTTGTCCCGTCGCGGGAATCGAACCCGCAACCTGTGATGTACCTATGAGATTTGAGCCAACCTGCCCAACCATTACACCATAGAGGCTGTCATGGGACAGGTCGTGTTAAAAAGAAAGACAGATTACATATTAGCAATCCAGCTGGCCGATTTACGCATACCTCACGATGACCTCACGCGACCCTCTCGATTACTGATTATGGTTTGTTATTATACAATCCAAAATCTTTCACACAAAACAAATTCCGTAAATGCATGTAATCGATATTCGATACCGATATTGTAACCGAAACCGTATCGAATTCTCGGGGCGGAATAGCTCGAATAGAGATCAATTTTATTTTCAGTCGTATCGATTCGGTATTCGTCATAGTGAAGTTCTGAATCGGAGGGTAGGTCTTACTTAAATTTACCAGCTCCATTACAACTCCCTAAAAGTCGCGCGTTAACGAGCATGCATCGCGGTCGGCTTACGAAACAACATGAAGTAATCTGGGCCCCCGCGACCTCCTATATATCACTAACTTGTGACACTTGGAGCTAATATTTTACTACGAAATAGTGTAATTAGCTGGCTGTAGGTGGATTTAAACATCATTTAAGATAGTATAGAAGCTTATGTCGAAATCTATTACATTTGGATTATTTATTTATTTCAATTAATACGGTTTACACCAATTACGTTAACTAAAGACAATTATACACAAAAATGGAAAATTAAATAAAACATCATAGTTAAATAAGAAATAAAGAAAGAAATATATTCAAACAGATCTCACAATAATTAATTTTTAGAAAAAAACAAAAACCGACTTCAATGTATCTTGGAAGTCCAAGGTCACATATCAATGAAATTTATATGGGACCACTCCGTAGCTATACTGAACCCAACGCAAAAAGAATTTTTCAAATCGGTTCATAAATGACGGAGTTCTGAGGTAACAAACATAAAAAAAATACAATCGAACAGAGAACGTCCTCCTTCTTTGAAGTCGGTTAAAAATGCAAATACTCTGACAAAATATCAGACCATCCATACTCAAACAAGTCACAATCTGGATTGGTGTGTTATGGTTTGAATATTCCAATTCTTCTCGTGTGGGTATGTGGCCAACCATGGTGTCGGTGTTATAGACCACACACAAATGCGTCATGGCCTAACGACTGCTCTCCTAAGACAACAAATAGAAGCGACGGCTTACCTCCTTGCTGTGCATTCCGAAGTAAGGTAGCGCTCATCCTACTATCTTATAAATATTATAAATGCGAAAGTTTGTGAGGATGAATGGATCGATGTTTGTTACTCAATCACGCATAAAATACTGAACGGATTATAATGAAATTTTGTATGTAAGTTTTTTAGATCTTGAAAAATGAAAGGCTACTTTATATCCCGGAAAACCACGGGGCGCAGCTGGTATGTCGATACTACACAAACGATCACCCATCTATGTGGGAATCGCTGCAAACGTTGCTTAATCTACTAGATCTGTTTCGAATAGCTAGGTGAGCTACGCTACGAGAGCTGCGTAGGGTTCACTAAATTTATCGTTGCTCTACCTGTGACGTGGTGATGAAACAGAGCAGTGTATTTGATTAGTCCACATAATAGATGGGATGATGATAGCTAAAAAAATAAAAGACGTATGTACGTTAGTATGTTTTTTTTTTTCTTTAACTGAGTGACGAGACGAGCTGGTCGTTTGCCTGATGGTAAGCAAAAAAAAACGTATGTACTTTAGCCAGAGAACAAATATACCTACTGTTACAGCTAAGTAGTAATTAAAGAGTCCATTATGTTCCGGACTAAAAGGCTTCAATGGGTCAGGTCACCCTTCTGACTAAACTAAAATTGCTAGATTAGTATAAATTAAACTAGTGTGTCCTTTCGGTGTTTAGCAAATTTTATTAGGTTAATACATGGTTTTGGAAAATGTATTGTTATGAAACTGAGTCATTTCAAATAATCTTTCAGTCCAATAAAATAAATTAAACCTTATTAATGCGAAAAAGCGGATATCTCTTGATTGATTCATAATTAATTAAGATATGGAAATTAAAAGAATAGTTGATTTTAAAGTGTACAAATCAGCATAATACCTATAATACCTAAGAATACATATGTATATTATATCTTTGTAATACGTACACTTTTGGCGTATCACAATAAATAAATTGAATATTTAATCGAAAATTCCAAAAACAAATTCACAAAGTTTTAAAGTGATGTAAACTGAGTCTGTCAAGAAAAAGTTATCATAATATTTAATTGAGGTATTATAGTACAAGTATAAAATAATTATTATTATGTGCTGACGACACGCGAATAAACCTATTAATGAAAAACCTAGCAAAGCAAAAACAAAAAAGGTAATAATACTAAATTGAGGGTGTTTGAGAAACAGTTAATAATTCAGAAATATTTACCTTTTTTATATTAGGTATATAAAGCCTCGAAATCTCTTATTGTTCGCTTTATTTTCGCTCTCATTCATACCGAACAATCCCATTCTTCACCCTGTTTATAGCATGTGAAAATGTAAAGAATTCAGAAATCTCCATAACAATAAAACATGTAACAATTGTTATGAAATACAAACATTAATCTGCTTTAGGGCTGACCGTACGAAACGGAACTGGGAACGTGGAATAACGAACACGGTACTGAAGCTCACGCCTAGTTTGAGTATTTCACCTGGTAGTGATGATAATGTCCTTTTTTAATGGTCCTTTTTAGATTAAAGTCTTTTGAAGTCTGGAGTAATTGGAAAGAATATGCGTTTTTCATGTTTTTGGTAGCTTTGGTCCTTAGTCAGTCAGTTAGATAACGTATGTTTTAATTACCAACCGTTCCGGTTTGAAGGGCATTGTAGCCAGCAAAATTACTGGGCTTATGAGACTTAATATCTGATGTCTTGGGGTGATGATCGCAATGTGTTATGAGCGCAATGCAGTGCTACGCAGTGCTTTTTAGGGTATTAAAAGTTCTGGGTGGCACTGCAATTGTTAGAGGCAGGCGTGGCGCTTACTATCAGGGGAACGACTTGCTCGTCCCATCACACAATACCATTCAAAAAAAAAATTACGTCAAGTTACATTGTTCGAAGGTGAACTTGTTTCTACGATCTACTTTTCCAACATACTGCCAGGTGTAAATATGGTTTTATGTGTGCGTGGCCCATTCTTATCTGTGCCCGCGAAACTTCTAAATTGTCTTCAAAGTACATTTCACATCGCGCCGTCTGCATGGCTAACGTAACGAGCCTCGAAGGCGAATTAAATTTAATTTTTGATTCTGTTTACTTGCTCACGACTGGAGTTACTAAATTATTCACCATCTTGCACGAGGTATGCACCATAACGGAGTACTTAGAAATTCCTTGAGCTCGTGCCGACTTTGCTTGGGGCGAAATTCAGGTCAATGGTCTGTACAGGTCTCGGACTGTTCATAAATGTTATATTACAAAATAAAGGTTATATTGCAAAACTACTTACTACTTTGCTTTATAGCAACGCGGCTACTGAGGAATTTTATAGACAAACCTTTTAATAAACCAATACAGCAAAATAATTCTTTATTGAATACCAAATAAACAAGAAAATGATTGGTCAACATAATTAATGATCAGGTGGAACAATAAAAGTCAAAAGATATTTTTTTAATAAGCACAAAAATGCACTTTTAAATGTCATACACAAATAATACAAATCAATTAAAATACATTAAAAATTGTAAGTTAATATATCATAACTTTAAAAAAAAGTGGAGACATGTCTACCCATTTCTTTCCTATACCCAAATTGGACTCAAATCGAAGTCCGGGTCTATAAAAGAAATGCGAAAACGGACTGTACCAGTGCTTCGGAAATACGCCCAAAATACGCCCAATAGGCGGCCTAATCGCTGTGCGCAATTTCTTACAAGCAACATTTGGATGGTCCTTGTATGTCTAAGGAAGTAATATACAATACAATACAATAATGCTTTATTGAATATCAAACACACAGGAAAAACAATAGTTAACAAAGTTAATAAACAGTGGTTACAATGGGTGGCCTTATGGCTATGCGCAATTTCTTACATGCAACCTTTGGATGGACAGGAATTTTAAAAGAAATATTGAAAATAAAATATATATATTTTAATATAGTGAAAACTAGACAGCGTTTAAACCATAGACTAAACGTTATATCCTGCGGCAAATCGATCCGCTTACCCATCAGTATATTTTAACCGCACTTGACTACCTAACAATAATGTTAGAGCTAAAACTTGGAACGCAATTTGTTAATGAACTCTACAAAATATTCAAGAGCGCTGCGGTCGAGATCTATCTAGTTTATTCTAGTATCTTCTGCAAGGAACATTTTCGTTTTAAAAATACCGATATTTAATAAAACTTTTTCTGTCTTCTCGATGCGGCAGAGTACTTTTAAACCGACTTCAAAGACAAAGACGTTTTTAATTCAACTCCGAAAAACGCCTTGAAGAAACAGCAAATAAATGTCGCTAGCTTTTTTAATAATTTCGACATATTTTATTGTAGATCACGGGTAATGTAGGAATTCAAACTGTGTTATGTGGTATACATTTATATTTTAAAGGACCCAGCATACTTTAACAGGCACTGACGTTCTATTATATTGACACAGCCAGTCAATCAGTCTAAACCAAAGATAAAATATTCGTCTTTGGTCTAAACGGTATCTTCAGGAGTAAGCATAAAGTCTACTCGACTAGAAAATAGAAACTATCTAAAACAGGTTATTCAGTAATAACAGAAAATGCGGTAGAGCAAAATGGATAGAGAATAATTATTTAATGTGGTCTGTCGGATAGCGCCACTTGTATATTTGTGTTTGTTATTCTATGGTTAAAGCTGATTCTCAGTGGGGTATCATATTAGCATTTAATTGAGGGAGTTGTTTTCTTATCTTCATACTCTGTGCACTAATTAATGTACATATACCGTATATGTGGCGTTCGTATACGTGTGTGTGTATATGTGTATAGCGACCCGCTCCGGCTTTGCATGGGTGTGATTTACACATACAATATATTTAATTATTTAAAACAAAATTTTACTGGTGGTAGGTTTCTCGTATGCGAGAGGCCGTCTGGGTGGGTACCACCGCTTTGCCAGTTATTCAGCCGCCAAGCATAAGTGCGCAAGCATTAATGTGTTCCAGTTTGAAGGGAATTATAGCCAGCGAAATTACTGGGCATTATGAGACTCAACAGTTAATTGTCTCAGGGTGATGAGCGCAGTACAGCACCGCGCAGGATTTTGCAAAACAATGTTCTGGGTGGTGCTGTTGTTGTTATGGGCTGGCGTATTGCTTACCATCAGGCAAATGACCAGCTCGTCTCGTCATTCAATTACATTAAAAAAAAATTAAGGATGAGCGATTGCCTGCAAAAATACTGAGAAATCACTGACGTGTGTGAATTGAAGGCACTGTGGTGTCACTGTAGCACTAATACGGCACTGTGCGGACGCGGTGCCGGTACTGTGTCGTCACTGAAATGTGTGAATAAAATGTAACTTAAACCTCATATTATCGCTAGTTCCTCTAACCAACAATTGTAACACTAAATTCCAAACGGTACTAAAAACTGAAACGCAATGAAAATACGTTTATTTTTTATTTTTGATGAATCTACGTTTGACCACCATCTCGCCTGATGTTAAGCGACGATGTGGCCGAAGATGGAGCACGTAGATTTAGAAGATATCTGTTCACTCTAGCCTTGAAAACGCCCAAATTATAGTTTTCAGGAAACAGAGAAGATGGCAAGGAGTTCCATTCCTTAGCAGTACGCACTATAAACGTGGAACCAAAACGCTTTGTTCGAATTGGCGGAACGTCGACTATATAGAGATGATATTTGGCCGACTTTCTGCTCGTCCTGTGATGGAAGGGGGAGGGTGGAATTAGGTCGTGAAGTTCCTGTGCACATTCCCCAAAATGTATCCTATAGAAGATTGACAGACATGCTACCTTACGTCGATGCTCAAGACTATACATCTTGGTAGCGACTAGTTTTTCCTTCCCAATAAGTCGCTTCACACGTCGATCTACAGCCTCCAATGCTGCCAGCTGGAACTTGGCCGATCCGTCCCATAGATGGCAACAGTACTCCACACGCGAGCGGACCTGAGCTTGATAGAGGTTCAAAGCTGTCCCGGTGTGAAGTACCGCCTCACCTTATTTAGGATACTAACCTTCTTGCCTGCAAGCTTAGTTTTGGAGTCTAAGTACGTGCCGAGTTGAGCATAGGAGAAAGGGTAAGGCCTAAAAGCTCCAGGTGGTCTGTCATTGCTAAAGGTACATCTCGGAAAGTAGGAGAGAGAGAGAGAATTGATTCTTTTTAGCGGTGAACAGACATGCAGTGGTGACATATGTAGTGTAATCTCGCTGAATATTATGTAGGTTGTTGTTAGAATAATATAATACGCCTCTGTGACAGCCTCTGTCGTGTAGTGGTTGGGCAGGTTGGCTCAAATCTCTCCACTGAGGTTGCGGGTTCGATTCCCGCGATGGGACAAATGTTTGTGCATATTTGTGTCTGGGTGTTGTGGGACCATGGTCCTCATAGTCCCTGGTTCCCTAGATACAGGGAATCCTAGTTAGGGGTCAGGATCTACGCATGTGATCGTTGGGCGTTAAATTAAATAATACGAGTATGTATGGGGGTTGATAGTAAATGTAAAAAGAATTTAAATTAAAATATACACATTCTAACAACAACCTACATAATATTCAGCGGGGTTACACTACATATTTTCATTGCGTTTCAGTTTTGAGATGAATTTCCGCAACGTCACGCCTGATTCCATTACATTCCAAACGGTACTGTTCTGTAGGTACATAGGTACTATGTACTTCTAACCATCATCGATCAAACCAGTCGAAACTATCGCTCTCAGAATTCACAATGTGCTTCATTAATTTCCAACGAGCCTTAACCGGGTTTTCCCTTCCACGCCAGTCAAATAGACGTAAATCAATGATGGATACGCTCAATTAAAGGAAATTGTTCCTATGTAGCCTCACTTGTTGTACAGGGTGTATCAAAACAATAATCCCTGAAAATTAACCCAAAATAACAAAGTAAATACAAAAAAGCCGGAACTAGAACCATGTAGTTTGCAAAAGATCGCATTTAATTTATCGTTACGATCGATCATCACCATGATCAACCGTTCCCATTGCTGGGACACGGGTATCTCTCATGGGGAGAATATAGACCATAATTCACCACCCTGACCAAGTGCAGTTTGGTGGATGTCATGTAATTGTTTTTTTAAAGTTTGTGAATCTTGAACACGTCGGTTTCCTCACGATATTTTTCTTCACTGTTTTTAGAGGGGTATGAATTCCGCAGCATAAGAAAGCCGTTGTTGCGGTGCCAACGGGATTTGAACTCCAGTGCGTCGGATTGAAAGCCGCACGAGTTTCCTCCGAGCATATCTGCATTGCTAATCTTACAAAGTATAAAACAAAGTTACTATCCTCGCCCTCATGACTGTTTTTCCGCTTACTTCATCTAAATCGCGATACAGTTTTCACCGTCATTTAAATTTTTTTACGGGGTGTTAATATGTATAATATATGCTTATTTAGATTTTTTTAGTTGAGAAAACTCGATATTTTGTAATCAAATCGTCAAAAAACTACACCACATAAGTAAATTTCATCTGAGAAGCCGGTGCACGTCGCTAGTACATAACAAATACATAAATATAAGAAAAACCAAATCTTGCAAAGGAGTTTTTGCATGTTAAATGACTCCCCTTGTATACCGTCTTCAGACTATCGCGTGTTGCCATAATGAAAACAGTTCAGTAAAGAACGAGGGGCGTATTCTACAAACAGAATCTAGTGAAGCCGACAGGCGAAAATATGGGGGTGTTTTATAGGAGCGAATTTAAAATTTACCTTTACCTGGTCCATACCGTAGTTAGTACCTATTATCTCTTGAACCTAGAAGTATTATCAATATGGAGGCTTATACTCTCTCCTTAAGGTCTCATCATTCGTTTTCTAAGCGAGAAGGCCCGTGTCTCAGATAAGATTAGATTAGATAACTATTTATTGTTTCACCACCAGAAAATATAATAATACTAGCTGCGCCCTGCGGTTTCACTCGCAATTTCCCGGGATAAAAACTTGCCTACGTGTTAATCCAGGGTATAAGCTATCTCCGTACCAAATTTCATCAAATTCCATTCAGTAGTTTTTGCGTGAAAGAGTAACAAAGGTACATCCATACAGCCATTCTTACAAACTTTCGCGTTTATAATATTAGTAGGATAGTAGGAAGAATAACAAACTTAAAAACTAAAGTGTAACAATGGGCGGTCTTATCGCTCAATGCGATCTCTTCCAGACAACCTTTGGATGGAGATGACTTAAAGAAATTGTAAAGGACGGGGGTGTCAACATAAATGACATAATAAACAAATGCATGTACAAAGATTACAATACAAACTATAATAACATATACTACCTACATACATATACATCTATAATATTAAATATATAATAATATATTTAATATAGATGTACGAGTATATGTACATGTATCAACATCTCAGTGTATATATGTGGGATTCAAGATTCTATCAATAAAAGTTTTTCATTAAATCAGTTCATTTATTGTTATTACCTAACCATGTCTAAACTCGACCGATGACAGTTCTAAATTGAATAATTTTATCTCGCTCTCATCTCAGTCTCTTTGATTCATCCATCTGCGTACGCTCATAACCATTAATTCCCACCTACATAGGTATAGTACTCGACTATCGATTTTGCACGCTCGCTCTAAAAACGGTGATGGAAAACATCGTGATGAAACCCGCTTACGCGCTTTGGAGTGGTAGGCTCTGGCCTTGGTTGTAATACCACCCACCGAACAAAGCCATGCCGTCAAGCGACCTAGTCGTGTTTCGGGATGATGTTCGGTGAACCATTGGGGAGACGGGTCTGAGCAGCTGCTCAACTGCCGTCTCTCTCTAGATCTATGTTCTCCATCTTAGGCACATCATCGCTTCACATCAGGCGAGATAGTGGCCAAACAAAGATCTATTAAGGGTAAAAAAAAAACTACCAGGGTTATCCTGTGTACATAGATAACAGTGTAAATTATTAATATTTATAAATTTTCTAACGTCTACTACTCATTCAAACTTCAAAGTGTCCTCGAAAATAAAAAAGAGAAGCTTTTGAAACTAAATACCAGCGGCGTCTGGTCGCTTATATCTAAATAATATGTTTAGTTTAAACGTCTAATATTATTGTTTATATTTAGCTTATTTCGCTTGTTTTCTTCTCCACACATAAACTTTTATATCTCTTAAAAACATAAAGAGAATAGAACTTGAACGTAACAGACCGTAAAAGGTCACTAACAAGATACAGAGTGTCGTAAAACGGGGTTCTGTGAAAACATCGTGAATAATAAAACGGAAGTTTTGGCCTAGTTTTTTATTTGAGATGGTGTCTCGAGGGGTCATGTCATGGCAGGTGGCCATGTGGTCCATGTGGTTAAAATCTCTTAGGCTCCCTCGTTTCATGATTCGATTCGATTGCCTACCTATATGATTTCTCTGAAAAAATTATGCCTGCAATGCATCCCAACCCTTGGTAGGTGTTGTCAATGTAGTTAACGCGTTTGTCCACTACTCCGATCCGATGTCGGAAGTTGTCATCGGAAACATAAGTCGGCAAGCAATAATATATATAGGTTGTCGGAGTAATGGACAAGGTGAATACTAAATCATCAATTTCTACATCGAACCGATAATGGTCAGGAGTCGGGTCGGAATAGTGGAGAAACGCCCTTATGCAAAACATACAAGTTTTGAAAAGAATGATACATTTATACAGTAACTAGCTGACCCGGCAAACGTTGTTTTGCCATATAAATTAAAAAAAAGTTAAGGGTGAACAACCCTTATCACTTAGGGGTATGAAAAATAGATAGTAGCCTATTCTCAGACCTACTGAATATGCATATAAAATTTGGTAAAAATCAGTAAAGCCGTTTCGGAGGAGTAAGGTATCTAACATTGTGACTTTTATATTGAGAGTTTTATATATAAGAAGATGTGACACGAGAATTTTATATATAAGATTTTACTCAAACATTTATGAGCCGACTCTAACTTGCTGTATGCAAAGATGCTCAACTGGCAACTTGCAGTTAAATAAAAAAGTAATAGTAAACAAGAAAGAAGACGAATTTTAGAAAAGCGACTCGTTCGCTAAAGCAGATTGACATCGGCACTGCGCATAATGGAATATACTAGCAAAACAGTTCCAAGAACACCTTTCGTGACTGCATCGCGGTTAAAGAAGGCACGGACGCGTGATTAGGCAGTTAAGTGGAACGAATAATAGAGAGAGCTAATGATAATGATCGGAAACGTATAGAAGCTTAAAAATGGTAAAGAAATGGAGCCAGTTCAAAGCCCAGACTACATACATAATCGATTATCGACAGTCAAACGTCTATACTTGGAGATTTCTAATCATTATAGCGGCTAGCCATAGAATTTCGACCTTGATTTTCGCCCCGTGACTTGTTCTGTGAATCGACTGGAGTATTTTTAGGTAAATGATCGGGCATCGATCTAAAACGGGCCCTAGAGATCAGAAGAAGAAAATCGATCTAAAGTGGTGGAACTTTATTCAAACTTCAACTGGCTCATGTAGTTGAAAAGTCATGTTTCACAACATTGTTTCAACAAATTTGTAAACTCATTCACGCTTACGAATATTTATTAATAATCTTATCACTCAAAGATGTTTTAGAAAATGAAAGAAAGTCAATCTTCATTACCTTTTGAGCGAGTGTGGCTCAGCGGGAACTCGTGCGCCTTTCAATCCAACGCACCTGGGTTCGATTCCCGAGGCGGCCCTGCACCAATGACTTATAGTTAAGTGCAGATTTTGTACGCTCGCTCTAAAACGGTGAAGGAAAACATCGTGATGAAACCCGCTTACGCGCTTTGGAGTGGCAGGCTCTGGCCGTGGTTGTAATACCACCCACCGAACAAAGCCATGCCGTCAAGCGACCTAGTCGTGTTTCGGGATGATGTTCGGTGAACCATCGGGGAGACGGGTCTGAGCAACCGCTCAACTGCCGTCTCTCTCTAGATCTATGTGCTCCATCTTAGGCCACATCATCGCTTCACATCAGGCGAGATAGTGGCCAAACATAGATCTATTAAGTGTAAAAAAAAAAAACCTTTTGCTTGGCGACAAAAAGTCTGCCATTGACAATTTAGTGTGTAACTAAACCGAAGTGTACATAAGAGAAACGAAAGCAAAAATGTCGAAAAATGTGTCTAGCGGGAAGGTGTAACATAGGTATATACCATTTATTCTAGCTAAATTCCTAACCAGGATGTTCCGTTTATTTTTGCTTCCTCCGACACGAATACGATACCGTTAAATCCTCAACCTATTTCACCTCCAACAATACCTTCCAACGTTTCATTAACCGCATATATTCTAGCATTACGACCCGATTTAATAGTTATACGTGAAATATACGATCGGGTACCCGGGCCATTGTTGTAACATTGTTATTCATCGTAGCCGTCTTTCCTTGGGCATTAATAGCGGAGAACGCCGGATATGCCCAAAATTATAACGCTCACCTTCCGGCGAGGGCCTAGAACGGCCTTTCGATACGAATGCATTGTTAACTTGTATGAAAAAGGATTTATTAGTGTTTGTAATTTGTTATTGCAGACGTTTATGTACAAGTTAGCTAAGTTAGCTATTATAATTAGTGTAGTCTACATTCCGAAGATTTACATCGATAAGAAAAATCTTGAACAACGCAACTAATTACACATTCTTAGTATTGTAACTACAGTGGAATTAATGTACGAATAATGCAGATTATTTTCTATTAGCATTAACACTATTTCTCACAAAAAAAGCAAAAACTAGCCAAAAACAAAAATGGCTACTGTAACATTGTTTACAAAGTAAGCTCTCACATTTTAGTTTACCAAGACACTTTGAACTCCAATACTTGGTGCGCACTGTACTCAATATTCCAGGGTACGCCGGTTGTCATTATAGATAGGTTTCTTCCGTGTACCTCGGACTTATGTGTCATCATCATCAGCTGGCTCTTGGCTTATGCACTGCAGATGTAATGAGAGAGGACTTTCATCGCCATTCATGTTCCGTGCCAAGCGTGCGTGTTCAGGTCTTACCAACCCGTTTTTTTTATATCATTGGCTCACTTTGCGGACTTTCTTGTACCCCAACCTAATTACCAAGGTTTTGCCAAGTTTCCTACCCAACTTCAGCTAGACACAATACACTTTCTGCTTACTCTTTCCGCCCGAAAAATCAGGTCCAAAATATTTTGTTTGCACTTGTAAATTTATAATAAGTAAACCGCGAAAGTTATATAAGGTTATATCCAGGTCAGGTTTATTAAATATTCATTTTGACTCGAGGTAGCTGGATTAAACCTGTTGGGATCGAAATGGACTACATGCGAATATGTACAAGTAATATTTTATTTAAAACCGTACTTTTATGCAAAAGTAGGTGGCAAATTATGTACAATTATAAACCTTATTAGAATATTATGTATGTAGATATCGTTCTTAGCGATAAGACCGCCTTTTATCTGCTTACCTTCTATATGACGACTATTTTTTGGTGCACTCGAACGGCTAAGGTAAAGGAAGACCAGCAGTGTGATGAGCAAATTAAAAAACATTTTTATAACACTTGCAGACATAATATACATGCATGTACATTCTTAGTACCAACTTTATTCCACGTCAAAACCAAACGTTTCTAAGCGTATCCAAACGTTTGACATCAACCAAATACCTAAATCCCTTTACGTACATTTCATCACTACCCGATCAAAGCCCCAATCTACCCCTAAACACTGCTTGTAATACACTATAACACTCCACTACTCTATACCAAAAAGCAATATCTTCGTCCAATATTTGCAGCTCATACGTTCTATTCATCGGCCTGCAATACAGGCCTAGATAGGAATTGCAATTAGGAATTGCAATTAGGCCTCAATTTACGCATAGTTTCCTCTGGAATTTCATTCGAAGCAAGCCATATCTTCGACTGGGACCGAATTCCTACACCTTCGCTCCGAAAGTGCGGCGAGGTAGCTTTGCTAGGTATTTGTGGACGAGGCTATGGATACTAACACTATAACCGACCATCGCTATGCCGATACGTCTAGAATAGGTGTGGTACCTATTCTCAGTACGTAAAAGAATGAAACGATACAATGTCGGCTTGGTATAAAGCTCCTTTTTCATTGATTTTTATTTTGTACATTCCTTAGAATCGCCAAAACCTTTATAAAAGAACACAGTTTCAAAATGCATTTTCAATAATAATCAGATTATTGTTATTATTAGCTATTTATGTCCCACTGCAGGGCAAAGGCCTCTCTTACCTTATTCCAATCTTCACGATTAAGGGTTCTAACAGGCCAATCATTCCAATAGGAGTCAAGTTCGTCTCGTTATTTTCTTCTGGACCTGCTGTGACCTATTTTGCAATTTTGTGAGACCTAATCAGTGGTATTATAATATTTTTCCCAAATTTGTATTTTTAATTAACTGCATAAATATAACTTAATTAGTCAACCTAGAGTAAGTTCTAGACTTCATCCTACACGGGAATCCAATTTGCATTTAGATAAGGCATTAAAATGATATCAATTTATCCAAAACAAGAAAACTCTTCATTATTTATGCAAGACAGTGAGAAACAAAACGTGGACGCCTCTTTACCACAGTTCAAAATAATAAGTAGAGACATTCGGAAGAAACGAACCAATTTCATTCACTCACGGCTCCACACCAACGACTTCATGATAGAAACATAAAATGTTAGCACCTGAACTGAACAAGGAACCGCAAGCAACCGAAACTCGATGACCTTCAAACACTTCTTACTGAAAAGAAGCGAAATTCTTTTTGTCGTGGTGATTATTTGCCATCTTATAGTCTCTTCTTACAATGTAATCGTGCTAAAAAGGATCATTTTTGTGCTGATAAAGGCCGTTCAGTGGCTGAGCAATTGTGGCGGAAGTACTCATTGTTCGTAGTAGTGTCTGACGCTTTTAAAATTTGAGTGAGCTCAGCACCGTTTGAGGAGGCACATTCCAAAACGCCTTTCTTTTTATTCAACTTGTAGTATTACATCAAAGTTTGTATACTAGTAACTAGTATAGGTACTTTGCAAGTCGTTTGAACCTGATACGTTAGCCTGCATTTGCAAGCAATTTCTGCAACAGTGGTCAAGCGCTGAGTCTGCTGATACATTATAAGTTTATAACGAGTTTTAAAAGAGAATTCATTTCTCATCTTCATTTTTGAATGTCGATGTTTCTCGTAATATTTCGCTGCCAGTTGTATGTCAAATACATAAGTAACAGTCTTATGTCTTAATAATTAAAAAAATATAAATAAAATAATAAATAATAAAAAAAATATTTCGGTCCCAAACACTATCGTACTGAGATACTTCTACCTTTCGGTTGTCATTGGTGCTAAAAATGGTATTCTGTAAAATTAAGTTGTAAGTAAGGCAACAGTACCTATAGATAACGGGTTGCAATTGCACGGTTTTCGAATTTTTCTTCATGTGTTGCCATAGAAAACAGTTAATTAAATGTCAATTTTGATTAACGTACCTAGTTCAATAGATAGCAGAATTAGGTCCCAATAGAGAGGTAAAAAGAGATAGATAGATAATAAATCTAGATATTTATCTGTTCAGTGCTACTCACCTAGTACGTTAACTGTGCCAACACCACACATACATAATAGAATATGGCCTGAAAAACTTTGTGTGTCTGATAGAACTCATAAATTTTAATAAAGAAGTTCGTATCTTGTTTGCGTCCTGTCCTACGATGTTTATGTAAAAGTTGTAACAGCAATACCGGGTAATAATGTACGTTATTTTTTATGCCAACTTTTCGTGGGAAAATAACATCATTTTATGACTTTGGAGACTGCTTCTGACTAGTTACTTTAAGCGTTTCGGCCAATAGTCGAATGGACATAGTACATCGATATCCTTTAATGAAGGTCGAAAAGTTTCCGAAGAATTGAATGGTCGACAATCGCATCGTTCACAGATCATATTTCAAGGCAGCAGATAACTCCGACAAAAGAATGGAATCCCCGCTTACCCAATTGGGTAATGGGCCAGCTCATTCGTTATCTCTTCCCATTATTTCTGTTTGAAGGAGGCAGCCGTGTTCTACTTAATACTAAGGGTGAAATCTTTGCAAAGATCTTTGATAAAGTTGGCCGGCACTTGATCTCGTTGAGAAGTAATGCTTGGTTATATTACTTTCGCGGTCGCTCAATAGGTTTATGTTACATGCAGGCTTGTAAAAGGAAAGTATATTAAAACCGGGATGAAAGTTTCCCTTTAAGTTGTTTTCTTTGCGTTTTTTACTGGTTTTTTTCTAGCGCACCGTGGGACTTGGACTTCCTTTCAATCGTGGGTTACAATTTATTGCGCGAGTAAAACACTAATAGGTTCGGAAAATGCTTAAAAAATACTGTTGAAAAGGCTTTAAAAATGTTGTTGATTTTGAGTCATTTCTAAGTAAAGTCGATTGCGATTGCGAAATGCGATTTTGAACGTCAATACAAATAAAATTAAAATACTTATGTAAAACATTGTAATTTAAGTATTAACCAAATAATCTATTTTATGTTTTTAGTTTTTACCCATTTCTTTCCTAAATTTAAACAAAAACTCTGTTGTTTTATGACGTAGCATATTAAGAATGTATCCTACGTCAGCACAAAGTTTGTAATGATGGATGTTTGTTACTTAATTACTCAAACATCAAGAGCTGCCTCTTGATTACTGAACGAATTTCGATTGTTTAATTTCATAGCAAATTTGTTTTTTGACCAAGAATACTTGAAATTTTTAAAAGGTTTTTAACTCTATAAAAAGTTGTTCGAATGTGTTACCTTATTAGAGCGTAGTACACATACACACAACACTAATATAAATAAAATCTCAGCCAGCAACAGAAGACCAGGAAAACGTTTCAAGCACGCTTAAAATCTGGTTGACCGATATAAATCTAAAAACAAAGTGATATAACCCAAAATTGATCTCTCAAAGGCTCAGGATAGAAATATGGTTCGGATTACACTCTCTACCGGGTGTTCAGTGGGAAAGCCTCTGTCAAAGGCAAGGAAACTTGGCAAACAACTTGAGCCCGATAACTGTTTGGTCTTTGGCTTGTTACTGTTTTAAAAATAATTATTTTCGGGAATAAGGCGTCGTTTTTTGGGGTCACAGGACTTAGATCAGACACAATATTAAAGATCTACGGCTACATAAATGCGTCAGATAGTTGCCAAACATGCAGACTATAAGCGATTAAATAAAGTTTTGGTAAGGACTTACAAAATAAAGGTCGAAGTTATAAAGATAAATAGTATAAACGATTTGGATGAAAAAATTCTATGAGATTAACGTTTTCATCGATCTCTCCAAGAAACTTGCTTTGATATTATTCTAGTTCAAATACTTAAAACGAGTTTATTTCAAATTTATTTACAAATGCCTTTTTCTTCTCATTCATTTCAGAATAATGTATCATACTTTTCAGAAAATGTATCCCTAAGGGAAAATAATTTCCACCGCTATCACTTATAAAGAATAACTGCACCGCTTGTTTGCTTTGCTTTGCAAAAGCTGTGAAAACATCCTTCAAAGTTTTCCCTTACTTATATCTTTATAGGACACGTTCATATTTAACAATGTGACCACACTTAGAGGCATCCGCAATTAGAAATAATTTTTATATTGGCACAAGGATTCAGTAGAAGAGGCAATTGTATTAAGTTAGTCAATTTCAGATGTGTGATTAATAAAGGTCGCCAGAATTGTGCATCGCGATTTGTGTAGTGAGTTAGTGTGCACGTTTCATTAGCGAGAGGTTTCGACTGAAATCGATACGACAAGGGCTCACGGTATTTAGGTATACGGATTTTTGTAATCATAAGTAGTAAGATCGTGCTCAGTGTCGTGCTCGTGAAATTACTTACAATTAGGACCAGTTGTTTGTTGTTTTGGCGCTAAACAGTATTAGACACTACAGTAGGCATAAAAAATATCTCGTTTCTAAATATAGCGAGTAGTGAAAAAATACGGGTCTTATTCGATGTTCTCAAAAGATTCTATCATGTTGCATCTGTAGTGAACAACGTGCCTCTTATTTTAGTTTTTATTCTCGTTCCACTCGGCCATAATTCATAGTTTCGCCGTTTCGCGGGATGAGAGCAGCGCGAAGACATATTGATTTAACGCCTTGTTCAAACGATAACAACTTGAGTTGATACCAACATTTTAAATTTAATACTTTCTCTTTTACTTTAATAAAAAAGATAAGGCTTGAATTTTTCAAAAACAGATATTTCTTAATGGCTGTATATTGAAATGTTCTCCTTTTCAGTGCCAAAACGTTCTGTTTCAACCAAATTCTATTAAAACAATAAATAATTTAAAGCCTATTCTGTAACGTTATCTTAATTTCTAAAGCTTCATTCACTCCCCACATTGAAAAACCCTGAATGCGTATTTGCGTATTTACCTGCACACACGAACTCAAAACAGGCTCCTTCACAATCGACGTAAGCCACATTACTTTTTAATTTGAAACGTTGCCGGCAAAGAGAGACTTTATTACACTCGGAGGTATCTAGCTTTTGACCCCCGCGCCCTTTGTGGAAGCTATTTTTTATTCATTCGTGCGGATTCATGCGGGAGTTAGCGCCCCTCCGACAGCGCAGTACTAGCAGTATCTTAGGTGCAACTTAGACGAATTACGGTACGTGGTACATATATGCCATTGCATGTGAGTACCATATAACGTTATCCGAGTCTCAGAACAACCAGACACAGAAGCAAATAATGTTGATAATCCAACATTCATAACATAAACCAATGAATTGCATCTTTTACTTATGTAATTCACATTGTGTGATTAACCTAGGTGAATTATTATATATACTAAGGGAGAATATTTCAAAGGAGCATTTAAATTAATACTAGCTGCGCCCCGCGGTTTCACCCACAGTTTCCCGGATAAAAAGTATCTTTTTAAAAGTACCTTTTTCGGGACCTAATGTACCTATATACAAAAAGTCATCAAAATCCGTTTAGTACTTTTTTGCATGTTTGAGTATCAAACTCCATCCATCAACCCTTACAAACTTTTGCATTTACAATATTAGTGGGATAGGATTTTTTCTGGATTACTTATTAAATGTCAGTTTTTTTAATGTTTATACTTCCTTGTTATTTTCACCACGTGTTAACAAAAACGTGGTAGTATAAAACAGCAGGGAAGTAAATTGATTATGAATTGTTTTGTTTTGGAATACTATGACTGTTATCATAATCGTACGAGAAATTAGTGGTACGAGAATAGGTAAACAATGAAGAGACATTCCGATACAAAACAATCCAAATACAAAATATAACTAGACATATGTTACGGTGAATATGACTGTATTGTGCAACGGTTTCCCTTCGACGCTATTCGTTTTCAGTCTAGGAAAATAGTGAGTGTATCTATTCGAGATTTTATGCCGTTTACCGTTTTACCTATTTCGATTGTAAAATGAAAGTGGTCACGTGGTTGCCACTAGTAGTTTTTGAAGCTGTCTGGATTTATACAAAAATTATAAATATATACAAAAATTGTTGTTGTTGTATATTATAAATATATACAAAAATATTATAAAAAAACCTAGTATGCCGCTGGCAGCGGCGCAGGGCCCAAACTACCGGTGGTTAGGGCTTCAGAGTGAGAAACCTGACTATTCGTGCCGTGTCAAGGAGCATCTGCATTTGGCCCTTGAGCCAACCATCTAGCGAGAGCTTCGTGAGATGTTATTTTTTTTAATTTATGTGTTTGTTATTTATTGATTTTATTTATTTTATTATTATATTAAAATCTGCAGACACATTTCATAACTGTTTATTTTTTGGTTTCACGTACAAATAGACAATCTATGGAAGAAAATATTTCCCATTCTGCTCATCCTATGTTAGTAAGTGGAACTACATCTACTCAGATCAAAAATAACTCATCCAAAGAACATTCAAAGATATCTTAAAATGGGGCACAATATTTCATCATTCAGCCCTTTCTTGTCATACATAGAAGAAAAACATGCAAACATTACATTTCTCCTAGAATCTACGACTTGGAAGACTTCCAGAACATTCTTTAGTGTAAATAATAGTACTCTCTCATACCGATAAGAGGGCTTACCCAGTAACTTCCAAAGATCTCTTACTTTCTGCATAAATATGTTAGTCTGTTCCGCCATTAACTTTGATATGCATGTGGAACTTTTTGTTTGCCTGTCCCGTTGAATAGAGTGCTTTCGACGAGAAGTCCTTTATTAGAACCGCTATTAATAAAATATTACGGCTTTGCCTCCCTGTAAAAGAGATCGATAGAAGAAGACTATAGTTATTTTAGTAGGCCATTTGACTATTCTGAAAAGTGTTTTATAAGATATATATATATAATTCACTGATATCTTTAATTCCATAAAATAAAGGTGGTACGTTACGGTAGGTTTTTCATACAACATTCAACATTATTAACTTGTTCACTGAATAGTAGAAATGCCTAAATTTATGCGTGGTACAATTTACGGGTGGTTATTTACGCAAAATTAATAAAATGGTACAATTATATTAGGTTTCTGATATAAATTGTACCATAAATGGTACAATTAACAAAATGGTACAATTTAAATCAGGAACCTGATATAAATTGTGCTGTTTTATTAATTTTGCATATGTACCAACAACAGTGATTTAATTTTATTTTTTTAACTTAGCCCAAAATCAACTAATACAATAGTGACGTCACATCATGATCAGGCTTATACCTACTACTATGAGCTGGGAACTGTTCGTTTTATTTGGATAAAAGTATCTTATGTGTTAATTAAATGTATAAGCTATCTGCATTCTAAATTTCATTCAAATCTGTGTAGCCATTACGGCGTGAAGAGGTAATGAACACATTTATACTCAACACTAACACACATATTTTATATTAAAGGAGGATTCTAACCTAACAGTTTCAAATTTAATTTCTTCGTAGGTAAATCTATTTTCGTTTCTATTTCCACAAAGTCAATTCAGTTCGGTTCTTGGAACTCTATACTAAACTGGATGGATCCCGTCAGATGCATTCCAAGATCTAGGTTTAATTTTACGCCTTTTGAGCACGATGGTTGAGATGGATTTTTACTGGGTTTTTTGAGCAGAGATACGAGTAAGCACACAGATATGATCTATCATAGTCTAAGAAAATTTTAAGCGTTTCGCGATTATCAGAATACAAAACACTTCAAGTGTTTTTGTGACGACGAATTACTCTGAGCAAGTAATAAAGAAAAATCAAACAAATCTCTCAAGCATCATAGGTATTTTCATTGATTATAGGCTTGCGTTTGACCGCTATCTCACCTGTTGTTAAGTGACGATGCGGTCGAAGATGTAGCACGCTCGCCTAGAAGAAACCTGTATAGTCTTGTTTTAAAGACACCCAGATTATAGCTTTCCTGGAACACAGATGCCGGCAGAGAGTTCCAATCCTTAGCCCTTGGCGTTATGAAGATCGAAGCAAAGCGCTTGGTTTGAGCACGAGGGATGGCAACCATCAATTGATGACGGCTTGCCGTACGTCTGATCGTCCGATGATAGCGGAATACGTTCATGTAATTCCATCGCACACTCTCCGAAATGTTATTTCGGGTAGATGTTCGGTGAACCATCAGGCAGACGGGTCTGAGCAAACGCTCAACTGTCGTCTTCTCTATAAACTGTCATACTCTATCTTCAGCCACTTCGTATAGTGGATAAACATAGATCCATATGCGATAAAAATATGCAACAAAGTCAGTGTACCTCTAATCTCCATTTGTCACTAAATATTTAACTTGTGCTTAATTTCTGTGTTTAAGGTGAATAATAAAGTGTCTATCTACATATCTATTTGTCTCGGCCATGATTATTATTATTCACCCCAGTCAAGACTACAATTTAGCACCTACATCACCTTCATGCTTACTCAATATTAGGTTAGCTCGATCCATTAAAATGCGAGAAAGTCCTCTATAAATGTAAGTAGGTCAGAGCACAAGCATTTGATTTTACGCCACACCGGGCACAGCAGTCACTGACTTAACAGACTTGGTCGTGACGGGCATTGCAAGACGTGTTAGCCAAGACTACAAGACTACAGTAATTGCTTTATTTAAAACCTTGTATTCGGTAACTCGAAGAATTGTGTGGCTTTTAACCCGACGCAATAGAGTTCGAACCCGGCAAATACTTTACTGCTGTACGGAAGACCAGCGCTGATCGTACGACTAGCAGAACCCTGATTTGATGCTGATTTGCAACATTTAATTTTTAATTAATCTATGCTTTTTTTTAATCCGATGAAAAAAAAACTATTTATACTATTTTTATATGTTACATGTCACCCATACCTTGTATAATTTGTAGCAAATAAATGTCTTATTTTATTCTTAGTCTTTAAGTTATGAGGATTGCTAAACTGTGAAGAAAAATATCGCAAGAAAACCAGCATGCTTAAGAGAATATTCAAAGACTCGTGACTTTCTACAAGGCGTATTGGACTATGTGGTGTGTTTGAGTTTGGTTTTAGCCCATACCTCTGGGGAGATTGTTACCGACAAGGAAGAATGTCTACAGGCTCATGATGATGATGATGATGATGACAAAAACCTCTACGTCATCTACTACACATCTACGTCTTTATATAAATAGCTATAAAGCTACATTCCATGTCGAACCCAGAAAATTAAAGCAAATATAAGTGGGTCGAAGTGGGGCATTTAATTTTACGCCTCACAGAGCGCAGTCAGTCGAGTGGCTACTATACTCGATCACGACAGACCGATGTCCATACATAGTGTGGTACTCAGTCAAGACCATCGATAATGTTAAATGTAGCATTTGTAGACTTATCTCCTTCGTATTTATTTAGTTAGCTTACCTGCTAAATTGCTGACACAAAGTCTTTTATTGATTTTACTGGTCATTCATTGAAAGTCGATGCATTCTCGCGAGAGTGCAGTTTTTATTACAAGCTTTTATTTAACTTGCAATGTTTGTTTGTTTGCGTCAAATCTTGCAAGTTGAATCAGAATCACTTCCTCTGATCCTACGGAGTTGAAATTTTTTATGCTTGTCAAAGTCCGATGACAAAGCCATATTATCGGGAATTTTTAAGATAAGAGAAAATATATGTAAAAGAAAAATCGCGAAAATCAATACCTAATAAGCACAACGTAGATAGATATATTCATAGTTTTTCGAAATACGAAGAATAACAATTATGTATCGAAAACAAAGGCTTATTTGTTTTTCATCTAGTAGGTATTTCGTTTTTTTCAAGCTTTTATGTAACTAGCAATGTATGTATGTATGTTTGTCAGGGTGGAATCTTGCAAGCTAAATTAGAGCCACTTCCTCTTATCCTACGGAGTTGAAATTTTGCATACTTGTCAAAGTCCGATGACAATGCAATATTATGGTGACAGCCAGCTTATCTGATGATGGAAATGGAATGTGGGCAATGGAACTCCTTGACGGATCGTAACACATCGTAACAGATCGTAAACTACTAGTGTTTGGGCTCATTTTAATCTGCTTGCAGTTTCGATGACGAATATGTTAAAAGCTTGTCTTGAAAAATTTTTCAACATAAACAATTAAGTAAAAATTAAAATTAACAGAATATCAAACAAGAAGAGCGAGATGACCCATAGTCATAGTATCAGTAACAAAAATATATAAATAGGTAGGTACATGACAGTAGCAGTTAGGATAGGACTGACCAGACCAGACCAGTCCCCGCAAGCAGCAACCGCTCACGAGTATGACTTGTGGACCAGCTATCACCCCCCTTTTATGTTTGTTATCTCATAACTCCGGTATTTATAAGCTGATTTGGAAAATTCTTTAATTTTGCTTTGGGTTCAGTAAGTATCGGACTTCGAAGTTACATCAGGATTAAAGTCGGTTTTATTTGTTATACAATAAAAATAATTGATTTAAAGTACTTAAAATACATAAAAATGCGTTGTCAGCATAACAGGAACATATTTTCCTACAACAACCATTAATGATGATAACATGTCTACCTATAATAACTGTGAACAAGCTGTGAAGATTTCGGCACTTAATCGAAACTTATAAAACAAGTACTTACCTATACATACATTATTATACGTCTACATCGTAAACACGCCATCCTCGTCCACGGATATTAATACCGATAGAATGCATTATGTCGATACATTAACCGATGTCCATAACCGTAAAGCGAGGGCGTAAAATCGCCCATTAAATTAGGTATCTATATGAGAAGCTCCTAGGATTTACGACGAGTCTAGATTACGACCTTGAAGTCGTTAAACTGTATAGTGTACAGGTTACAAACATAATGAAGTGTTTCTTTTTATGTTAGCGTCACAACGGAACTAGATCTTTAACGGAACTAGTTCTTTCGAACTATTTTATAGTGATATAGTGTAATCGATGTTAACTTTCTTTTATATTGGTATGGCTTTGCATGGTTTGCGCGTTATGCCAGTCAAATGATGATATTAATTAAGTTTGCACAATGAGCTTGAAAAATAAGTCAGCTATAAACCAGGCCCTATTTGCTTGAGCAAAGAGTTGTAAACTTTATATAAAAATTTAAGAGAAAAAGCTGAACAAAGGCCGAGAAAGGGCTACCTCGGGTCATATTTTTTTTGTGATTTAGTGGGCTCACGTTTGACAACAACTCACCTGATGGTAAGCGTAGTTGCGGATAATGACCATGTTCAGAATTTTAGAGTACCTAAGTTGTTCATATTGTATGACTCTCGTTAAAAGTGCAAAGAGAAAAAATAAACTTTGTCAGTCGTATAAAATCTACTGCGGCAAAATAACACACGAACACTGTGAATGTAAAGGAAAAACGAAATAATGTAAAGGACAACGGGAAGTAGGCCACAATCATATGTAAATGTAGAGTATATATAGTACAAGCACACTCCAGTGACACTCCAAGTCGCTTCTCTCCATAATGATACTTTCAATTATTTCCTCAATGAGAGAGTATCACATTGCACTTAAGCGAGAAAACATATGAATTTTCGGCATTATTTATTTAGTGGTCATGTGAGACAGATATACTGTTACGGTACGTGTGAAAGGGAGGGAAATACGAATTTCTAATGAACGTAACATGAGCGTCGAGTGAGGGTCGACGACCTTTTCTTTAGGGTGGTTCCCCTTTGAACGGACATGGTTCTGAAAGGCGGTGTATTTTGATGCATTTTCTAATTGAATCGTTCTTCTATATTCCAAGTTTGAAATGTCTGTTAATATTACTACCCCTTTCTTAGGAATGTTTCGTTTGTTAATGTCAGCAAACAATATTTAATAGGAACCGAATGGCTCTTCATATTTTGATGTTGTCTTTGATACGTACCTACTTAATAGTTGCAAATATTTGTCGATTATGCACGACAAATTGAAACTGCTTACTCGGTTCTTTGATCTAAGTAAGGCATATTTGCAGAGATAGAAAGCACACTTGTGCAAGTAAGTTGAGTGCTCGTTATTTTCCTTGTCGACAAAATATTGCCAAAGATATATCTATATCCTTATTTTAATATCACTGTACGTAATATATAAATCTTTATTTCCAATTTTCATTTATATATTTCAGGATTGCTTCATTGAAATTGAACGTGATTTGTAATTATAATCGATTTGCAATGTATGGTAAATAAAAAAAGAAAGAAACCTTTTTATATCTGGTTAAGAAAATGTATTATACTGGTGATATGGGGAATTTATCTGTATGTCTATTATATGCCATATTTTGACATCTGTCAGATCTGCCTTTCTATTTAATTCTCCTGTCCTGTGCCGACCGCCCGCATGTGGCAGTTGTCCACGATTGCACACGTTTTTCACGCACCAATGGCGCCCTGTTTTCGGACCGGTCCGAACCGGTTCGGGCATTTGAACCAATTTGATAAACAAGCAGTTTGTTTACCGCTCGTGTACCTATAGTAAAAATTTGCAACCCGTAAAGGGAAATTGTCGAAGGGTAAGCAATGGCGCGGAAATGCATAAAAATTTAATGTCGGAAAGAGATTTGGATTGATTTTCCTAATATAAGTAATGGAAACATGGCAAATGTATTGTACCTTTATGTGACCTTACGTGAAATTTCAAGTTAAGAGGATTTCTAACAACAAAGGTAAACATACGGTTAGGTACTAAACAAATATTATCTCCAAATTGTAAGTCTCTAGGTTTATTGGTCCAGCGGATTGGGCTAAGCGTTTACCTGTCAGTTGTGGTTAAATGCAATGACAAAAGAAAAAAGTTATGTAAGTTAAATCTATTCATCTATAGGTACTATTATAAAATAGAACTGAGCCAATTCTGTACATTGAAGATATTTTGAAAAACCGGCATCCGAATAATTTAGAGGGAACTAACTGAACACGAATCCATGGTTTTTAGAACTTTTGTCTGTTTGTGTCTTTGTATGTTTGCTATCTATAGATTCGGAAACGGTTGAATGGATTTTGATGTGATTTTTGGGGTTTGGTAGCATAAACTCCAACTTATATTATAAGGTACGTTATGTCAAAATTGGTTGGGTGACTACGAAGATGCAGCTTGACCTCTTTATAGTACGCGCTCTCGTATACTGAGGAGGTCTTACTAAGTTGGTCCTACAAAAAATACGAATATAGACGTCTGTCGTTCAAACGGTCGTGGAAAAAAGCTAGCGCTGTATAAGTAGGTACCTAATACATATTTTAGAATGTGGATATTACAACTAAAAAAAAAAAATATCTCTACTTGAATTCAAGTAGTCATCCCCTATAACGACTAAGGCCATCGACGTGTAACAAACAACAAAAAGATATCACAAACTAACACTCGTTAACTTCTATGCACACCTTCACTGCTATTAAACTGTAGGCAGAGTCAACAGAACTAATGCCAGCCGAGAACCCTGTCCAAGCTGATATTTAGCAAGATGTAATGATGTGTCGGACGACTACATCAATGATTCGCTATGACAAGGTGGTAGGATGACCGTTACAGTTTGTTAACCACATCGACCACCTAATTTTCACTGCTAAACACTATTTTGCTAAATTGATGCTGCACCTTAAAACTTAGGTATGTAGTGCTAAATTGCAATGTTCCAGGTGTAATTTTCCATCGAGATAAATTGTTGGACTGCTATAATAAACTTGGATAAAATCTACGCCTGTGTAATTTGGCCCTTTAACTTTATTAGGGGTATAGTGTTAGCTATTACGTTGCTATGTATTACTTGAAGTACCGTTGAGGTGGGACGGTGCTAGTGTATCGGCACAAGTGGCGTCCCACACCAACGGTCTTCCACGGCACCAAGGAATTAACGTCATGCTGTCGGGCCTCTTGCCATCGTCACGAGAAATACCATTCGGCTCTAAAACAGCCGGCACGTGAACGGTAGCAAGTGCCTGACGAATGACGTCATTAAGGGCGGCATGGCGTGAGAGTCGACCTGCACTGCGGCGGCAAGAAAGACCATGGTGGCCCAATTTGTCTACTTCGCCGCCGCAGTGACAGTTGTGCTGTTCTGTTGTCGAGGTGCCCAGACGCAAACCTATCGCAATCGAAAAACTTGTATTGTCCAAAAATGTTCCCACATTGGACGAAGGGATCGCGTGCAGCCAGTAGCCTGATTCCCGTTCGCTTGTAGCAAGGAGACGAGCCCGGTCTGCAGCGTCAACGCTGTCTCTGACTAAAGTTCGTTGAGCGTTTTTGCAGAGCGGCTCGTCCCATTGCCTCTGCGAACGGAGGCATTTTGGGAAATCCACACTCGGACAGGCCATACTCCACGCGTTTCTGGCCTCATCGAAGCCCAGCATCGGCACAGTGCCAATAGATGGTGTGATAATTTTGGAAAATAGTCGGCCGGTGCTGTGAACAGAGGACGTGAACAGAGAAACGCTGGCAGAGCAACACTTGAAATTTTGCGGATGCCAATACCCCCAAACCGAATAGGAAGGGAGGCCTGGCACCACGATTTATCCGAAAGAGAACAATTTAAAATTTGGGTTAAAATGTGTTTGACTGAATCATCCAAACTTGACAAAAGATCAATATGGTTCCAGAAAGGACAACATCGAAGAACATAGGTAAATTTTGGAACAAAAAGGCAAAACCGAATAATGTGGAAGATAAGTATTAAGATTTCATTTATCCTACTCCTACCTAATATAATATACACTCGAGAGCAATGAATCCGGGTCACTTAAAGAATCCTAAAAATCTCGGAAACTAAAAATGCTAGGTTAATGCAATAAATTGTATTTAATAGACAATGTAATACTCCTTAAATGAAGGTATTAAAACTTCTTAGTTATTGTAAAGTTATATCATAAAAAAATCAAATTTGAAAAAGGGCCACTTTCGAAGATGGAACTACGAAATTACAGCATTTGGTTTTGCTTTTGTTTGTAATCTGTCATTTATGTGGGTACATAAACCATGTTGATAGTGCTCTATATTCATTATTCAAGCTGAAATTATGTCGCTTACGCCTGAAGAATGCACCAGAATACTTACAATGCTGGAAACCGGCCGGAGTCAGCGCGATACAGCCAGGACTGTCGGTGTGTCGCTGTCAACAGTACAAAGAGTTCTCCGACGTTACGAAGAAACTGGTTCTAACCTACGCAGACCAGGAACGGGCAGAACCAGGTGTACCACAGCACGAGAAGACCGATACTTGGTGAACACCATGCTTCGAAATCGCTTTCTCACAGGAACTGAACTCACCAATCAGTTTCGACGCCTCGGAGGAAGTAACCCAAGTGCATGGACAGTAAGACGTCGGCTTGCTGAATCTAACTTAAAACCCCTTAGACCTGCAAACGGCCCTAAACTGGAGCGTGGGCATCGTATTTCGAGACTAAGATATGCCCAGAGCCACGTAAATTGGAGTATTGAAGATTGGTCAAAAGTTATGTTCTCCGACGAATCAAAATTTATGCTCTACAAGCACTATGGAAGACACAGAGTGTATCGAAGACCAGGGGAAAGATTCAAGCAAGCATGCATCGAAGAAAAAGTAGCCTACGGTGGTGGGTCTGTACTTGTGTGGGCCGGAATTTCTTCTGAAAGTCGCACAGAGCTGGTGATCATAGAAAACGGCTCTTTAACTAGCGTAAGATATGTGGAAGAAATCCTCAATGATCACGTTGGTCCATTTATGGTCAATTTAGGTGAGGATGCTATATTTATGCATGACAATGCCCGACCTCATACAGGTAGGATTGTGAATGACTACCTTCAAGAGATGAACATTACTCGTATGGAGTGGCCAGCGCGCAGCCCGGATATCAACCCGATCGAGCATGCTTGGGACGAGCTAGGCAGATGCGTAAAACAACGAAACCCTCCCCCAATCACGCTTCGTGAGCTCAAAATTGCTCTCACAGAGGAATGGGAGAATATTCCCCAAAATCGTATAAGGAACTTGGTGTACAGCATGCCAAACCGCGTAAACGCAGTAATGGAAGCACGAGGAGGCAATACGAAGTATTAAAATTCAAGAAAATCGTAATAAAGTTCAAAAATTTCATGTTTCCTATTTTTGTTTTAAGGAGAGATCAGCAGTTTTTTTCTTTATGTAATTTTGTGTTAATAAAATGTATGGTGACTCATATTTTTTTTACTTTCATTTAAGGAGTATTACATTGTCTATTAAATACAATTTATTGCATTAACCTATCATTTTTAGTTTCCGAGATTTTTAACATTCTTTAAGTGACCCGGATTCATTGCTCTCGAGTGTATTTTTTTTCTTAATGAAGTTTCTTAATAAGACACCTCAATAGCATTACGATCTAGCCTAATAAGACTAATAAGTAATTTAAGTTTAACTTAAGCTGCTAAGTAGAGTAAAACTAAGAATGTGTCCATTAACATTTTTTTTTACTGTCTCTATTAAGGCGAAGACACTATGTGCTTGTGTTTTTTATGGGTAGCACTATTATACTACAATACACTGTCACTTCACTACACTAACTCAAAAGGTTTTGGTCGTTTGAGTCTTCTCACTATGTCTGTGCTGTCAAGGAGCTGGATAGCCTCGACGTTCACGTGGTGATGAAGTCTCCGTTCATGAGCTTCAGAATATTATAAATGTTTTAGAAAGTTTGTGAGTCTGGATGGATGGATGTTTGTTACTCAATCACGCAAAAACTACTGAACAGTTTTTGATGAAATTCAGTATGTAGCACTTGAGGTCCTGCAAAAGGGCATAAACTACTTTTATCCCGGGAAACCGCGGGTGAAACCGCGGCTAGCAACAATTAAAGAATAATGTAAACAATTATAAAAACGTATAATGTCATTTTTACTAAGTTTTTTGGAAAGAAAAAATACGATTCCCGGCTAAGACTTAAACCCACATCTCAAGCTCTTCCCTCAGCGCGGGAAGCGCTCTACCAATATAGCTGCGGTGGTTACCGCCTCGAGTGTCAAATTTTTTCTTCCGTTATTTAACCGTCTTAAGGGTGACGTTTGAGTTTTTCGCTTGGCATTCGTTAATGCTTCATATACCTAAATATAATAAGAATCTTTATTACTTACTATTTAATCTATCTTTATTAATTAAATTTACTGCAAATATGCCTTATTTATTTACCTTTAAAATATGTCTTACTCGTACCAATAATAATTCTCTGTGATTCATCTCTACAAGCGAGGAGCCCTTTATTGTTTGGATTGTTACGTTACGAAGCGTTTTCTTGATTTGCTGTATTAACAGCGAATTGGCTCTCATTGATCGTAATTTATTGCTCATTAGGACAAATCATTGTAGAGATTGCGCCTGTTACATTTATTTTCAACCTTATTTCTTTGAAAATAAAGTTTGTATAATGCATGTATTATTGACTGGTTTTCTCCCTAAAAACCAGTTACAATAATGGCTATTACAATTTACCAATAAACATTTCAGTGGCAATTCAAACAAAAACAGTATTTTTTGATATCAATAAAATATTGAAATTGAGTTCGAGCCCGAATTTCCCAAAAACTAAAGTATCAGAACACACTAATGCTGTTTGCATTACTTATGGTTTCCAAATCTAGTCTTTGTTCAGTTAATATGCTAAAAATTATGAAACTTAATTTCCTTTAAGACCACAATGTTGAACTCGTAAAATATTGAATTCCCAAATTGTTGAAAATTTTGTAGAATTAAAAAAACATAGTCAATTTATTAGTCAAAGTCAAAGTCAAATATCATTTATTAAATAGGCACAAAAGTGCACTTTTAAAGGTCATAAACACATGATGCAAATAAAAAATGTTAAAAATTGTAACTTATGTTAACCTGACTTTGAAAAAATGGTAAGTATGTTTACCCATTTCTTTCCTATACTCAAATTGAAGTCTAAGTGCTGAAAAGAAATGCGAAAACTGACTCTACCAGTGCTTCGGAAATACGCCCGCTAGAGAAGATAGCACCAAGAAACTCTGCGGGGATATCTTTTTTTAGCACAATTACGTATAAATTAGAATTAACAGAATGTAAAACAAGAAATGCGAGTGAGATATTAGTTTTTCTTATGGAATGAACAACCTCAAAAAATGTCACACTGAGAGGGACATATAATACAGGTTTACCACGAACCATCAGGGAGACGGGTCTGAGCAGCCGCTTAACTGCCGTCTCTTTCTAGATCTATGTGCTCCATCTTAGGCCACATCATCGCTTCACATCAGGCGAGATAGTGGCCAAACATAGATCTATTAGGCGTAAAAAAAAACCTACATCAGGCACCAGCTCTCACAAAGTAGATTTATTCCAAAGGTTGTCTGGAAGAGATCACTGCGATAGGGCCGCCTATTGTAACACTTGAGCTTTAAGTATTGTTTTGTAATTATTTCATGTTATTGTGTGACAATAAAGCGTTATCTAATCTAATCTAATCTATTGTTAAGAAATATGTATAACCCATGATTATTCCTTAATCTTTGTGATGAGAAATAAACAATTTATTTATTGATCCCAAAGAATCCTGGTTTCGTTCATCTAAAAAGTGTAAAACCTACCAAATATTGTCCAAAAAACTATCCTAACACTTCACTGAAATTACAATGTTGATCGCTCACTTTCACGACCTACGGAGTAAACAACTTTTTGTTGAATGTTTTTACAAGAAGAACTCGACGTTTATAAATTAAAGTTCATTTCAAAAACAACTGCTTTTACAATTTATTATGAGTAACTGTTTTACTTAGTTTTTATCTCGGAAATTAAGTCGTTGCCGTGAACTTAGGCAGGTAGGTATATTTGTTTACTTTAATCAAATTCAAGATTTGTTTGTCTTTTCACATTCAGATTTCTTATTGCTTCCATCGGTAGTACAATGTGTAATTTGGTAAACGTACAAAGTCTTATATGGACCCCGTCGGGCACTGCAAAATTAGAAGAGAGAAGGACCCAATTATTGGCATTTCAAAGTCAATGGTTGGATATTTATCAGCATTTTTTTTTTGTATATGAGTGTTAGTCATATTATTGTCTTTGAATCATTTAGTTGGAATATTTTTTTATTGTAGAATGGCTTGCGTTTGACCACTATCTTAACTAGAGAAATCCATTTCTCTGGTCTTACCAAAGATAAGAGACGATGCGGTCGACGAAGTAGTACTCATGAATGATGAAAATGTTTTATATTATTTACGTCTTGGGATGGTAGGCCCTTAGGCTTGCATCTTTGGATCACTTCACCCTTATGTTGTGCACATACCACCAGTCCGCACAAAGCGCTTCGCTGACTTTTTTATTAAACGTACTGCTAAGGAGTGGAATTACCAGAATACTTATTTCCTTCCAATTACAACTTGGGTCTCTTTAATATATAATAATAAACAAGAGTGAATAGGCACCTCATGGACAAACGTGCTCCACCTTAGACCGCAACTACGCTTACCATCAGGAGAGACGTTTGACATCACAAAAAAGTGTTCCTTAATAGGAACACTTTTTTAACATTTAATAATTTAAATGCTTACTGTACATGGTTCCTCGACGTAATAAACCCCGAGACTGCGGTCGCCGTTTCACTTACAAAGCAGCTGTCAGTCTTTCGTTTTTGGTGATATTTGCCTGCCATTGTTATATAAAGCTTAGGAAGCTAAATTTGGCTCTAAGCTGCTTAGTTGTAAATTGGAAGTCGAGGTTTCTTGGTTATGAAACTCTTCTTACCTATATATCTTTGTATATATGTATATATGATAGGTATATTCATCTAGGTCGATTTTAGCCTCGGCGATCATACTTCGTTTTGTACTAAATATAAATAAAATTTGTATTGTAAAAACGCCTGTTTGTTGGGAGGAGGATGATTATGTAAATATTGATGATTTTAGCAAAATTCTGTTTAGATAACGTTTCTAAAATATACTAACAGTTACTACAATGGTTTATAATAAATGTGCAAAATCTGAATATTCATACATCTACCTGTAACGAATTTTTTCCTAGAGCAGTCTGCATTATGAAAATGATACCACGAAGATCTGAAAACAAAATGATAGCATCCAGAATACTAACAACGTAAGTAAGAAAAATTCTAGGTACACGAGATAAATTCAAAGAAATCAGAGTGAACATCAGAATTTCGCAAAGCACCCTCTCAGCAGAATACCAACTGCAACAAAATGCAGGACGCTGTCATCCTCCCCTCTGTCCGAACCAAAGCCGATTATAATCGCGATAAAAACGCCAAAACCACCCCCTCGCACCCTTGCACCCCCCCACACCCCCGCCTTATCCGATCTCCTGTCAAAAGTCTTTCCAATTTATGTATTGCAGCCGACACCCTGCGGTACACTATGGAAAAAGGTATAAACAGTAAGAGAAACATAGATAAAGTCGAGCATAATGCACACTAATGTTTTTACGTATTTGAACACAATTGTTACATAGAAACATATACCTACAGCGTAAACAGATAAAGGATTTACAATGAGTGCACTAGTAGTAGTTAATGTCATATTCAAAATACACACCTCATTTTGGATCGCTAGCTGGCAGCCTTCAATAGACCGACCTATAAATTAAATTGATACAATAAACTACTAAAAGTAATTAGATCTAAGCCGCAATGATATCGCATAGCATAATATCATCTAGTCTAAGCTTCAACATTCCAGTAGTAATTAATACACATGCTGTTAGATTGCTAAAATAGCATTTTTTAATTATTATAGATGTGACGAAACTGGTTACAATTACATCAATTTTCTTTTTCTCTCATGTGGGTGTGTGGCCAACCCTGGTATCGGAGTTTTTAGACCACTCGAAAGACTCCGAAATGGCCTAACGACTGTTGTCCAGACAACAACCGGGACTGACGGACGGCTTAACGTGCCCTCCGAAGCACGGTAGCGCTCAGATGTAAATACCATACAAACGGTCATCCAAGTTGTGGCCTCTGCGAAAGTTGCTTAAGCTAGATTATCTGTTACGAACGTCTAGGTGAGCTCCGCTACGAGCGCTACAATGACGTGGCCTTTTATTTATTTTGTCAAATTATAATTTTTTTTGAACTTATCCATTCAATCGCAATCTACGATCAACTAAGCTTTAAAGTCGAATCTTCTGTAGCGTCCATACTGTTAGCAATGTTGTGACTATGGTATTATTTATTGGTGGAAGCGATCCCAACTTTCCTTTTTACTATCGATATTTTCGAATCAAGATATATGGCCACCGGTTTGAAACGGTCGTGATCGCGTAAAACAAAGTTAAGTCCTTGCGTGATCTATTGGAAGATAAATTCACGTTCTACTTTAAATAAATTCTGGGTTTGCAGTATTAGCAAAGAAAACTAAATATTACTACGTAGTATTAGTTTTAGTTATTACTACGCGAGATAACGCCTAAAATATCTGATTATTGTCGTTAGGATGTGATTTGAGCAAAAAATAACAATGTTAAAACCGTCTGCATAGAATTCGGTTTGTAGTTGCTACCCGGGGAAATTTCCCTTTTCATGGAATGACAATTTCCTATTCCAGGACCAGGCTATGATGAAATTTGGTATGTACGAGTAAGTACCAAATTTCATCATATTAGTAGAATTTATGAACACTTTGTAAATAAGATAGTGTTTGGCATAATGTTGAAACAGAAGACATAATATTAATATTCTTTTCGAATATGTGTCTGAAAGCAGACTATGATTCACAGTTTGAAGTCTGCTTGCATACAAATACTGAGAAATGAAGTATACTCCATTATTTCTCCTGACGATCCAACCCCACTGCCTAAACTGCGGCCTACGCAAATGCGTAGACAATTTAAAAAATACGGCCGGACAAAGTTGCCCATACACAAAAAGCACTCGGAAATTGTGTTTCTGTTTCAAACCCGCCGGAAACCGCTAAGCTTTTAGCGTTAACTCGGTGAAACAACAAAAAAAGTACTGCCGGTGTCATTTAGAAGCGACAGGTCGCAATCAAAAAAATACTCCCTTTTTTGCGAGTTGAAACTAAAACCGACGAGTATAACAATGAATGGGAACACTAGGTTTATTTCTGTTGAGTGCACTTGACTCGAAACTGTTGTGTACCTTTTTTAACTTTTCAAATGAATAGGTAAACCATATGTCATCGAAACAGAAATGGAGTAAAGCTGACGAAACCTCAACAAATGCTGTTCCTTTATTTCTGCGACTTAATCATAGCCGTCAACCAGAAACAGTCATTGCGCACGTGCTCCCAGGCCTTTGGTACATCCAGTTCGAAAGAACAGTATGCAGACAACGAGAGAGTGGAGATAAATCAGAAGCCCCATCGTCAAAACAAGTGCGGCACCGCACCCACTGTACCGAGCCACCTCCGGTTTGAAGGGCATTGTAGCCAGCGAAATTACTGATCATATGAAACATATGTCTCGGGGTGTTGAGCGCAGATTCTACGCAAAACATTTCATGGTAAACGACATACTTGTATCGTTGCTCAGTTTTATAAAATAGGACTTTTTAAAAAAATATATTTTTAAGACAAGCTTTTAAGAAATTCGTAATCGGAACCGCAAGCAGATTAAAATGAGCCTAAACACTAGTAGTTGACGATTATCCGTCAAGGAGTTCCATTGCCCACCTTCCGTCTCCATCATCAGACCAGCTGGCTGTCACCATAATATTGCATTGTCATCGGACTTTGACAAGTATGCAAAATTTCAACTCCGTACGATAAGAGGAAGTGGTTCTGATTTAAGTTGCAAGATTTGCCCCAAACATTGCAAGTTAAACAAAATTTTGTAAAAGGCTAAGGAATATATTTAATGGGCCATCATTAAATAAATATTGGTAGTAATTAAATCATCTTCGTTCGTACTGCTATTCAGACCTTTCAGACAGTATAGACTAAAGATATAACACACCCTACAACTCACTTTTACTTAACCGTAAATTATTTATTATTATCGTTCTCGTGCGTAGGTTGTTCATTGTATGTAAAGAAGAAAAGAAAAAGTTTAGCGGAAATCACTTTTTCCTTCAAGAAATATTAATAAACTTTTGCTCGGCTTACAAGTCTGCTTATTTCTTTCATATATTTTTTAATTTCCACTTTCATAATCCTTTTCAAGAATCTTTAATATTGCCTTTTTTCTGCAGTTCATTTATGTTTTACATATACGAAAAGTTTGTAATTACCTACACATCACGCACACATTTAAATTTCTAAATATTGTATGATTTGTGGTAACTAGGTCTCTCGTATGCGGGAGGCCATTTGCGTAGGTACCTCAGCTTTGCCAGGTATTCTGCCGACAAGCAGTAGTGCCCAAGCTTTACTGTGTTCCGGTTTGAAAGGCATTTGTAGCCAGCGACGTTACTAGGCATAGGGTGATGATTGCAATGCAGTGCTACGCATTGCTTTTTATGGTATTTAGAGTGCTGGGTTGCACTACAATAGTTATGGGCAGGCGAGGCGCTTACCATCAGGCGAACGACTTGCTCGTCTCATAACTCAGTTCCAAAAAAATCAATGAAATAAAGTTGGTCATCTGCGTCAGTTTATTTATTCGCCTAGTACATACTAGTATTCCTTATAGTATTTCTAAACTACTTGATGAATTTTGATTCAGTTTTCACCGAAGAGGATTTCTTCAAAATAATCAGTTGATGTATATTCGCACACATGGCGGGCGGAGCCGTTGGCACCGGGGCGTGTTGCTAGTTTTATGATATAAGAAATACGGCTTTCTTATTGCGAAATAGGCTTCTTGATTGGTGTCGTTCAGTAATACCTACCATCACCATCATCAGCTCCTTAAGTTCCCACTGCTGGGACACGGGCCTTCTCTCATAGAGAGAGTTTGAGCTATAATCCACCACGCTCACCCAGTACGTGTTGGTGGATGTCACATGTTCTTGAAATTTTATGATTAATTCTTGGACATGCCGGTTTCCTCACGATGTTTTCCTTCACCGTTTTGAGTGCGAGCGTTAAATCCGCACATAACTTAAGAAAGTCATTGGTGCGGTTCTAGCGGGATTAGAACTAGGGTGCGTCGGATCTGTAGTCACATGAGTTCTGCGCTCGTTCTCGTTCAGTAATATAAAAAATAAATAATACAAAAGTATAAAATTTATTAAGACATCGGTTTCCAAGAAAAGCCATTTATTTACTTACCTTTAATTTGTGGTGTTATGTTAAAATCTTTACAGCTTTGTGAAACTTTCTTGTAATGTAAAGTTACAAACATTGTTAACGAAATAGTCGTTAACACGCTTAACTAAAAACGCTACAAAGTTAGGCACAACTCCTGAAGTTGTTCGACTTAACTCCATTGGGACATGAGACGCCATGACAGCTAACTTTTCGAATAAATCTAATAAGACACTGTACTTTGGAAAGTTTGCATTTTGGAAATCTGTGCGTATTATTGCAATTTCAAATGCTCATTTTCTACCGTCCTTAGGCAAGGGATGTAATGACATAATACGCTGTTAGTAAGCGAGCAGCACAAAATCGTGGTAGCCAGCGACCCTTCGGCGCGGGGTGCAGAAGGTGAGCGGGGTAAGGATTTGAACATCTCGTGGCAGGTCTCGTATGCGGGAGGCCGTATGGGTACCACCGCTTTGCCAGTTATTCTGTCGCCAAGTTGTAGTGCCATTTCTGTGTTCCGGTTTGAAGGGCATTGTAGGCAGCTAAATTGCATATACCCATATGATGCCCATATCCTATGTTTCGGGGTGATAAGCGCAATGCAGTGCTACGCAGTGCTTTTTGGCATTAAAATTTCTTGTGGGCAGGCGTGACGCTTACCATCAGGCGAACAACTTGCTTGACTCAACAATCAGTGCCACAAAAAAAACATTCTAACAAAGAATACGGTGGATGCATTGACATATATTCTACCGAAGTAAATATATATCGATAGATGGGTGTCAATTTTAAAATAAAAAGAACTTGACAATTTCCAAATAAATTATTGTAACTAGTTGCATCCCGTAGTTTTACCTGCAGTTTGCTGGAATAAAAAGTATCCTCCTCAAAATTATCCTCATAAGACCTAATCTTTTTCCTAACCATTATCTCTCTCTTCCCGGCTATGCATCCCACAACGGCAACCTTCCGTGGGGTCAACCTTCCGTATACTTTCTCTCCAATTCGCTTTATCCAGGACATCGTCTTCGGATAACATGCATTCACTCAGGTCGTTTTGCACTACATCTTCCCATCTTTTCTTGGGTCTGCCTCTAAATCTAGATCTTAAAGTACCCCCCCCCCCCCATTTATTTCATCAAATTCCGATTGTAGTTTTTGCTTATTGAATAACAAACACCCGTGCATCCATCCTCACAAAATTTCTCATTTATAATATTAATAGGAAGTAGGGTTGTAGGGTGCCCATGTCGACGCTTCCACGTGACCTTTTTTCTTACAAGAAAATACGCGAAACGTTAACCTCCAGCATTACACAATATACTCGTGTATTCACACGTCGAGTCCCACAAAAGAAACCAATCACGCTGTCTCGCGTGTTTCTTCCATAAATCTGTTTATGTGGACTCCGACTTGTACTTATGGGGTTAAGGAGCACCATGCAGCGAAATTACTGGGCACATGAGACTTAATATCTGATGCTTTGGGGTGGTGAGCGCAATGCAGTGCTATATGCTTTTTATGGTATAAAATCTTCTGAATGGCACTGCGATTGTTATGGGCAGGCGTGGCGCTTACCAGTTGCGTAAAAAAAATGCTGTGGGACAAGTGACGTGAAGGTGAAGTAACGCGTCCCTCAAGATTTGGCTGGTCACATGTCATGTTATGTGCGCGGGTGTAAATTGATAGCAAACACAGAATACTTCTGAAATATTTAAAACCTGGTCGGATTCCTTTTTTAATACATGAGATTAAGCCGTTTGTTTCAACAAAAATAATGTAGTCTATATTTGTATCGAAATTCATTCATGTAAAGCCATCATACGATTTTGACCCTAAATGACAGAGTCTTGCTGGAAGGATTATCCACTGAGCAAATCAACTGTTGAGTCTGACGTGATAAAGGCATCGCAATAAGTACTTCTTCCAATACGATTATTGGGGCAGGCGTATATGTGTGCGACTCATTGTCATGCATACGCTGAGTGCTGGAAACATCAAAGAGAGATCGTAAAACACCGCCCGTGAAGCTTTTTTCGCGTGTCGGAGTGACACTGATGTAGTTTGGCGCCGCGTGCCACTCAGTCGTAGTGCTGCTTAACCTTAACGTAGTCGGTATGAATGCGTACGTCATTAATCTTAGTAATAAATATCTGCTCCCCTTGTACTCCGCAGGCGGCGCTGTTATGATCCTTCTTGATGGCCAGCGTGGCGGGAGCACTTAATAAAATGCGTTTTTCCAATTTATTTTTATTTTTGCTCGTATGAGGTTAGTATACAAGGGTGGTTAAGTGTCGCTGCCGTTTATGTAAGTCGTTTAGCATATTAGAGTAAACCTTTAAGAGATTGGTTTCTGCAACGCAAACAACCCGAGATTTTCCTGCATTTCCGTGAGATTTTATTTATTTTTTGTTCTTTTGTATCGTTCTTTCACCCTATCTATCGTTTATATTCCTACAAAGGGTCTTTTAGCTGTTCAGCTGATTATACGCTAAGGTAAACTAAGCTAATTTAGCTACGCTCGGCGGTGGCTTGCGCTTTAGGCTTGACATGTTCTCTATCACCGTTTTGGGCTTACAATGTATTCCCATTAATAAAAAATCATAAAAGTGATTATAAATCACTTTTATATAAAAGTGATTATAAATCACTTTTATGGTTTTTTATTCAAGTCTTGTCAAAAACTTTGTATCTGTAACATTAATTTATGATAGGTATAAGGCAGTTTTAAGAGCCTAGCGCTTGTAATATTTTATTCTTTATACCAGCGATTTTAAGACCTACTCCAGGTTTATGTTGCAACAACGTTATAATTAAAATGTGTTTTACGACTTAATATGCTGCTGAAGTCGTAAAGATGTAGCATTTTCTGGTCTTAAAAATGGGGACTTTAATTTTTCAGTAAATGTACTTTTTTAATATGGGGTGAATTTCTCGTGTAGTACCTAAGCTTTAAGAATAGTAAATAATTGAAACACGCTTTATTGCTTTATTTGTGAAGTATAGGTCAGGTAGCCGTTGACCCAACTTTGTCTTATGTAGCTAACTTGACTTACTGTCTAATAATAATTAATGAACTAATTATTATGCTGTCTAGATTTACTCTAAATATCTTCAGAAAAGTAAAACTAAAAGTAATCATAGAATCGTAGATGACATCACAGTAATATTGAACCCATATGGAGTTTTGTAACGGCTTTTTGCACCAATAGCTCTATTTTTAAACATCTACAAATCAAATACAGGCTTTCGACTGTGTAGACTGTGTGATGCTGAAGTTCCTTGGCCACATCTCCAGAAGTGAGAATTAGATAGAAAATCTTGTTCTAGGGTCAGGTGGCAGGAATAAGAGCACTCGGTCGATTACGCACTCTCTGCACAGATCTTTTAAGACTGCAATTAAAATCTGAAACTGAATGAAAATATGTAGTGTAAATCCGCTGAATAACTAATGATAATAATATTCCAGTGTACCATTACCAACCGCCAGAAATGGAGAAGCATTTTTTACCATAGCAGCAACTCTCGCCAAGAAAAATCACGACACTGAAGACCCTTCGTATACACCAACTAACCCTACAACCACTCAGACAAGAATGCATTACTAAGAAAAAGATGAATAAGGAGTTTATTTTGTAAGACGACCTCAATTAGTAATATTACACCTCATTATGACTTGATATGTTTTTGCTCTTTCATACCTATACTTATTTTCACTCCAAGAACATTACGAAAAGGTTTCCTTCCGAAGACGCGTGGGATAACCTAATCCAAGTCATATCTCGTTACAAAAATATGGTCCTACCGTCCTTAGCCTAAGGGCAGGAATCACAGCTGCCTCGTAAAGTGAGGTCACAGTATAACAAATAGTAAGAATATTTTTGTTAAAATGACCTGATTTGATTTGGGCCAATGATTTACGTAACACAAGTAGACATACACTCTTCAAGTTTATTGAACAGGCATCTTTTTCTCTCGTGTGAGCGTTGGGTCAATCCTGGTGTCGAAGTTTTTAGACCGCCGGAAGGCCTCTAACATGGACGACTGATGTTGTCCTTAGACAACTACTGAGACCAACGGTTTGATGCGCCCTTCGAAGTACGATAACACTCAGATGTAAATATCACACCACGTACCACACAAACGGTCACCCATCCAAGTTGTGACTACTGCGAACGATGCTTAACTTAGAAAATCTGTTACGAAGGGCAAGGCGTGCTACGCTACGAGCACTAGAGGCTGCATGATAAGCATTTTTGCGTTTGTGGGTTTTTCGGTCGCCAGAAAAGCGAAATACTAATGATATGAAAGCAATTTATTTTCTGTATTTTGTGTCTACTAACACATAAACTGTGTCAGATATAGAAGAAGTTTTCTACCCTTAATCCATGACCTTTTAACTCCACTCTGCTGTTTGATCTGACTGGACCAGACAGTCTAACTGAGTCAGCGTAGTGTAACAACAAGAAATATGTAAATCGAATTTACCCTTCTTCCATTTCCTACTATGTATTACACTGTGGCACAAGGAATCAAATCTAAGCGAGGCCATCAATGCGAGAATGAGGTGCGCTGTAAAACACAAATATTCCCATGCGACGGCGGGTTTGCTAAGAATTTGTTGGAGGATCGAATAGTATGCCCATTTATGAGGCGAGCAGGCGGCTGATTTTTCATATGGCCCAGTGCGGGTTGGTGGATGTCACATGTCTTTGAATTTTTGTGGTTAATTCTCGGACATGCCGGTTTCCTCGCGATGTTTTCCTTCACCGTTTTTAGAGCGAGTGTTAAATCCGCACATTACTTAAGAAAGTCAGTGGTGCGGGGCCAGCGGGATTCAAACTCGGGTGCGTCGGATCCAAAATCGCACATGCTCCCTCTGAGCCACTTATAATAATAACAGGCCTAGCGCGTCCCTTAGTATTCTGTAATTATCACTTAATGTTAATAATAAGTTACGTAATATAATAAAATTATAACAATTACCCAGTGTTTCTCAATAATTGTATTCTATTTTTTGAGCAAATAAATGTCTTAAGTAACGTATAAATAAATGTCCACAGCAATATTCAAGCTGCAATAAATTATGCTTTAGAATTTATACATATTCCCTTTCGAAATTCTATAACATATGAAACGACGAACTTTAAAACTTATCTTAGCAATTGTTATTGTAACCCTCTAGAGATAAACACGCTAAGAAAGGAATATTGAAAATTCAACGCCGGGGGAGAGTCAGAAATGGTTATAAAATTTTATTTGAAATCTTTGAAAATTCCATTTGAGCTTGTGTCATTATTTATTCAGTTCTCGACGGAGGTCACCCGGTGAAGTGTTTTCAATTTTTTACAAGTATAATGCCCGTGTTCAATTACTAAGGTTGAACCTTAACATGCGTGCCAAGTCTCGATATGAGTTTAATTTTCAACCGACTTTCAAAAGGAAGAAGTTCTCAATTCGATGGTATGTTTTTTTGTATGTTTGTTACGCGATTACTCCGCCAATTATGAATTGATTTTGATGATTTATTTTTGTTTGGTAGGTCATACTTCAGAGGTGGTCCCTTATAAATTTTATCGAAATTGTACTAGCACTTTTTGAAAAAAATAACAAAAACAAAAAATATAAGTTTAGTCATGAAGTCGGTTCTTGTTTTATTCTAAAAATTAATTATTGACTCATGTGTTTGTAAGTAGGTAAAAGTTTTTATAATATTTGATATCTACTTTAGTTAAGCAAGTTTATTTTGGCAGAAAGAGATTTAAATGTTTGTCCCATGTAGGTATGCTTAATATTTTTCGACTTTTATTTAAGCTTAGGAAATTAATTTCAGCTACTCGTAAAGTAGACGTAAATTAAACATTATAACATCTTTATCTTTTTATATTTTGAGCTTGTGTTATTTTCGAGTGATTATTTTGAGCGACAGTACAGCCATTAGACTGTCTTCTGTGAAATATACTTATTATCTATATATTTTAACTTATATATTTTAAATTTTAAAAATATTAAATAATATATATTAAATTTTAAAATTTTTAATATATATTTAAAATTTTAAATCAGGTATAAATAGTAAACACTAAGTTCTTAATATTCTACTATTGTAAAAACACAGGCTGATCTTGAGAATACGCTGTCTTTTGTAAGACAGTTTTAATAACTAAAACAAAAGGCAGAGTTACAACAACCACATGTAACACATATTTTTGCAATAAAGAAATAGGGGATCGGACAGTAATCGAAAAAATATCTAAAATGTAATTAGAACGAATGTTTGTCGAACCAGAAAGATCAGTCAATCAATATTTTTGTGAAATAACAATGATTAACATTTTTAAATCAATATATAATTCTGACATTTTTAATCTGTTCTTCATCTCAAACGAAACAACAATCACAGCGCATGACGTCGTTTGTAGGCATATGCCGTGAGTCAAGCTTGTGTTTATTTTACGTTTTTGCTTTTTATAAAAAGTATTTTTGCTAATTTTTTCGTCCCATTACTACAATATACTCCCCAAACTTAACAAAACGTATTATAATCTCTTTGCAAGTTTTATTTCGAAGAGTTTGTCTTTTTCTACCTACATAAGACATCACAAGTTTTGAGGTGACCTTTTGCGCGGCAATATTTGAAACATAATATTTAAACATAGTTTTAGGTACTTTAAAAGCGTTATTTAATTAAAATAGTATTTTTCATGGCTACATATATATACATTGTAGTTATTTTAAAACACTTTCTGAAAAGTTGTCCGATCCCCTATTTGTAATTTGTTATCTATTATCAAAAACAGATGTTAATATAGGTATAAAAATAAAATAAATACTAGTACATTTTTTTTAATAAAAATGCCGACATTTTAATAACTGCCTTCAAAAAGGAGAAGGTTCTCTATTCGATTGTATATTTTTTTTTTACTTCTTTTAATGTTTGTTACCTCAGAACTCCGTCATTTATGAACCGAATTGGAAAATTATTTTTGCGTTGGGTTCAATATAGCTACGAATTGGTTCCATATAAATTTCATTGATATTTGACCTTGGACTTCGAAGATAAATTGAAGTCGGCTTTTTGTTTGATAAAACGTAGGTATATTTGTATATTGGACAACCGAAAATGAACCAGGTAATTCCGCCCGCATCACCTTGTACACACTGCGACCACTACAAACACGAAATCTACAAAAATCCACAAACGGACATACGGGCCATTATTTGCGGACGTCACCCGGGCATACCCGGGCCCGGATGTCGGTAATGGCCGAAAATGCGGAAAATTGGACTATCCATTACAAGCACTCGCACCGTGGCAAATTCAGTTTACGCGTCAGGTGTACTGATGTTACAGAGATTAAACCGGGTAAAACTAGTTCTATCTAGTATTTACACATACCACTTTGCCGACTCCTCTAATCAGCAGTGTGTTTGTTCATAAGGACGCTCCGTAAGGACGGCACGGATATTGATAGGATTTGGTTTGTGGTACTTTATCTCCTGGAATAGGAAAACGATTAGTTCCATAGGAAACAACCATAAACCTATTATTTTATTTATGAAATAACTACATTTGACGACCGTCTCGCCTGATATTAAGTGCGTGATTAAGCGATAATGTGGCCGAAGTTAGAGCACATAGATTTAGAAGATTCCTATTCACTTTAGCCTTGAAGATACTCAACTATAAATTGGATCAGAGAGAAAACAGAGAAGACGGCAAGGAGTTCCATTCCTAGCAGTACGCACTTTAAACCTACGCTGACGAAGTCGCGGATATCAGCTAGTAATGGTACAAGTACAGACAGATTCGTTTATTTTACCTCTTATGTTTGCAAAAATGAAAACCTAGAATTCCTGTTTACAAACCAACCGCAACGTAACGCATGCAGTAGGCATTTTCGCCAATTTATCGCGTCGATGTAATTATGTACGGCGACAGTTCCGCAACAATTAGTGGGCTTCAAATGGGTTATGCTGGACTTAATAGAGCCATAGCAGCTGTTTGGGAATTAACGGCGGCCGACAGTTTGTTTTTGCGGGTTTACTTGACGTTGAGCTTTAAGAGCCGCGACCGCGCGCAACCGCGCTGCAAATATCTTTCGCCCAATGAAATTACGAGTTTTATAGGAAATAAAACTCAAATTGCCCAAATGCTAATCAATCCAATTAGCAGCACCAAAGCTGACGACACCGCGCCGCATTCTGTATAACTACGCATGCCGACACAAGGGTCAACGTGAACTAAAATAAGGGGTGGGGTGACATTTGCGCTATAATTAATAAATCTTACTTTCTGATTAATTCATAAATGGCCTTGTTGTCGCATTAAAATAAGATGGCGACAGCGTCAGAAAATGCGTTCTTGTGTGATTTTTGGAAGGTCTGCTGAATAAGTTTTTATTGCAAATGTATTAAAACATTGAATAGTTTTGTGAACAATTGTCTCAATCATTTTGCACACGAAACCTCAAAAGACAAATGTTTCATATCATTGCTGTCTATTTACCTAAATATTAACAAAAAGTAAGCCCTTAAAGCTCTTACATAAAACTTAATAAGATGCGCCATTTTAGAACAAGAGAGCATGCAAACCGCGCAACAATTAGACTTGAATTTAGTTCCCTTTATTGCTTAAAGCTCACTTAATATCGCAATAAAAGCTTTACCGCTAACTTGAATTAAATAGACTGTTCCTCAAGTAAGGGGTAAAATAGGTACTTAATTTTTGGTTGAAAAGTTTTCTTTCTGCTATCCTCTTCTTCCCCCGTTTCTTACAAGGTCACCAACGCATTGCAACGCGTCTGGTATTACAGTTGTCTATGGTGAGCCGTTTTCCTTCCATATGGTTGGATGTTAAAATATTGATAAATAAGCACTTGTGCCGAACAATGTACAACCATTGGAAACTTAATTGGGTTCCATTGGGTTTACTGTTTTGGGAGTCGTTGACGATTTTCAAAAAGCTGAATTAGTTTTTAGGTTTCGATGTAAGCTATTACTTATCTGCTAAGTAAGCGACAAGCAATCGTCATAAACAACATATTTTTTTTTATGCTGAAATGGGCTTACGTTTGACAACAATTCACCTGATGGTAAGCAGTTGCGGTCTAAGGTGATATAGATAATATAGAGTATTATAACAAAAGCTCTAAGAAATGCTCTTCAGTTTCTTGCCGTATCTTCTTTTTCCGATACGCGGTAGAGTCATTGTGGTAATTGTTCACAAGTGCGTCTGTGATTCCAAATCTAAATAAAGAGCTTATGAATTTTCAAATTTTGGCAACAATTATACGCTGCACATTTTCCTAATCCTTTATTGTTTTGTGTTCAAAACAATGGTAGGATTGCAGCAGCTTTTCTATTCTAAGCCATGCGCTTAGAGAGAAACTATTTATAAAGGGGTAGGCTCACACAACACGCTAACTATTTTTTATTTTATACTTTTAAAATCTTGGATTGGATGAAACCGTGGTCACTACAGTGTAATTTATTATTAAACGAACTTACCTGTATAAGTGAAGTTCGATCATTTTTATATGAGCAGCTTCATTTGACGCGATTAAATAACAATAAAGATGAAATCGCGTCGAATGAACCTGCGAAATACTCGTATAGCTATACATTCTAGTTGGAACCATAGTATATAAACAATCTATTATTCTTGTTCTTCTTTATCTGCGTTCAAAAATATACTTTAAGCCATTATTATAAATGTACAAAATTAAAATAAATATTTTAAACCGTAAATGTGTTAATTAATACCAACAAAGGATTAAAGTAATAATCAAATGAAATAAATATTTGTCGAAAATGATTGGGAATTGCAGATTTAATGTTTTTATCCAATTATGATGATTCAATTTATGCGTACAGAAATTGAGTTTATGTGGAGTTTATCCTTCCTACTATTATTATGAATGCGAAAGTTTGTGAGGATGGATAGGTGGATGTTTGTTGCTCAATAACGCAAAAACTACTAAACGAATTTCATGAAATTTGGGTGTAGATAATTTAAGCCCTGTAAAAGGCCCTGTAAATACCAGCTCGAAGCCTTGGAGACCATTGAAAGAAGAGCCAAAAAGATCATTGGTGACGATGCGCTGTCTAAAACTAAGCTTCAGAGTCTTGAACATCGGCGCAAAGTTGCCAGTTTATCGGTCTTTTACCGGATACATTTCGGAGAGTGTGCGACGGAATACATGAACTTATTCCGCCATCTCCATTCTATCACCGGACGACCAGGCGTACGGCAAGCCGTCATCAATATATGGTTGACATCCCTCCTGCTCGCACCAAGCGCTTTGCTTCGACCTTCATAATGCGAACGGCCAAGGAGTGGAACTCTCTGCTGGCATCTGTGTTTCCGGATAGCTATAATCTGGGTGTCTTTAAGACAAGAGTGAACAGGTTTCTTCTAGGCAAGCGTGCTACATCTTCGACCGCATCGTCACTTAACAACAGATGAGATAGCGGTAAAACGCAAGCCTATAAATAATTAAAAAAAAAAAAAAGGACAGGATAGTTTTCATCCCGGAAAACTGCGGGTTAAATCACCGGCCGCAGCTAGTTCCATATAAATGAAACAATATAGAGCAATGAGACCCCTGTGGTGCAGTGGTTCAGTAGGTTGGCTCAAATCTCATACACCACTGAGGTTGCGGGTTCGATTCCCGTGACGGGACAAATATTTGTGCACAGAAAAAAAAGCGTAAGTATTTGTTTCTTTACTGGGTGTTGTGGGACCATGGTCCACGTAGTTCCTAGCTCCTAGGGATCCAAGTTAGGGGCCAGGATCTTTGTTTGTGGTTATGGATTTGAGTAATGAGACGAGCGAGACGTTCACCTGGTGGTAAGCGCCACGCTTGCCTATAACAATTGCAGTGCCATCCAGAACTATTAATACCATAAAAGTGCCTACTGCATTGCGCTCATCACCCTGAGACATCAGACATTAAGTCTCATATGCCCAGTATGGTTTCCTAGATACAGGGAATCCTAGTAGCCTAAAATGTATGTGATCGTTGGGCGTTATTTATTTATTTAATGAGCGGTCTTATCGCTTCGTCCATTACATAACTAAAAACATCTATGTTAAAAGATCAAATAAACTCGTATTTATTTTATACATTACAAAAGGCAATCATAAAAATCCATGACCTAAAATACTTAGGACTCAAGTCGTTACCTCTAATATGCCCTAACTGCCAAACCCTCAGCGCTATCACGGCCCTAATGCCGGCGCACCACCAATCATAGCGAGGCGAAGCTAACGATTTCCGATATCACCAGCGACCGTTAGCAGCAGCGGTTACAAACTGCGAGATACGAGCGCAGCGGTTGTGGAGCCTGTAATCAATTCCCTCTTTTCATTTAGTGCCTTAAGCATTTTCTCGCTTTTGCTTATTTTAGGGTTCCTTACCCAAAGGGTAAAACGAAGCCCTATTACTAAGACTCCGCTGTCAGTCTATGTCTGTCTGTCCGTCTGTCACTAGGCTGTATCTCATGAACCGTGATAGTTATACAGTTAACATTTTTACAGATGATGTATTTCGGTTGTCGCTATGACAACAAATACTAAAAATCAGAATAAAATAAATATTTAAGGGGGCTCCCACACAACATACGTGATATTTTTGCCGTTTTTATAGATAATGGTACGGAACCCTTCGTGCACGAGTCCGACTCGCACTTGGCCAGTTTTTTTAAATATTGTCGTTGTTTTGTATTACCGCTGTTAAGCGGTAACCTTTGTGCATTTACCTCTATCTGACAGTTCTTTCCCTGTTCCAGGTAAGCACCACCAGATGAACGAGTTGAAAAGCGGTGTCGCTTTAAAAATGCTGAAGGAAAATAACAGAAGTTCTTAATGACAAAAATCTTAATTCTAAATGTTTCCTGTGACAAGTTTACAAAGTTGCACTTGACTGAGTGGTAGATTTTATCAATAATTTTATTGCAAATACAAATCAATTCTATGAGCTCTGAATCCCACACACTAGGATAAATCCTGTGTTGTAGGATTAAGTGTATTTCATTTGGTATAGCTGTTTACAAAGTGAAACAAACATAAGTTAGATTTATTAATCAGAGTACTAAATATGATAAGTGGTAGCAATAAAAATTATTGATATGACGGGGGTAGGTATCAAATAAGTAATGCACTGACATGGATCACCTGGCTACCGAACCGGTGCCGAATGGGAGTGGAGCATGTAGATCATAAGCCATAGTTTCTGCAAGAAGACTCTGTAGGAACGTATAGAACGTACAGTGAATTAGGAACGTATAGTGCTGATGATGACGAAGATATAAATAAATATATAATGTTCAACAATTATAATACTACATACAATACATATATCCTGGCTCCTAACTAAGATTATACGTATAAAGAGAACTAAAAACTACGAGGACAACGGTCCTATAACACCCACCTACGAAACAGAAACATGCGCGTTTTTTCTGTGTTCTTGTGGCGAGAATGGAAGCCGCAATCTCCGAGGTGGATGAAATACGATATAACGTCTCATTTAAATTTGCAACTCGATAGAAACATACGGAGATGTAGCTTTATATACCTACATTAATTCAATTACACTCGAGAGCAATGAATCCGGGTCACTTAAAGAATGTTAAAAATCTCGGAAACTAAAAATGATAGGTTAATGCAATAAATTGTATTTAATAGACAATGTAATACTCCTTAAATGAAAGTAAAAAAAATATGAGTCACCATACATTTTATTAACACAAAATTACATAAAGAAAAAAACTGCTGATCTCTCCTTAAAACAAAAATAGGAAACATGAAATTTTTGAACTTTATTACGATTTTCTTGAATTTTAATACTTCGTATTGCCTCCTCGTGCTTCCATTACTGCGTTTACGCGGTTTGGCATGCTGTACACCAAGTTCCTTATACGATTTTGGGGAATATTCTCCCATTCCTCTGTGAGAGCAATTTTGAGCTCACGAAGCGTGATTGGGGGAGGGTTTCGTTGTTTTACGCATCTGCCTAGCTCGTCCCAAGCATGCTCGATCGGGTTGATATCCGGGCTGCGCGCTGGCCACTCCATACGAGTAATGTTCATCTCTTGAAGGTAGTCATTCACAATCCTACCTGTATGAGGTCGGGCATTGTCATGCATAAATATAGCATCCTCACCTAAATTGACCATAAATGGACCAACGTGATCATTGAGGATTTCTTCCACATATCTTACGCTAGTTAAAGAGCCGTTTTCTATGATCACCAGCTCTGTGCGACTTTCAGAAGAAATTCCGGCCCACACAAGTACAGACCCACCACCGTAGGCTACTTTTTCTTCGATGCATGCTTGCTTGAATCTTTCCCCTGGTCTTCGATACACTCTGTGTCTTCCATCGTGCTTGTAGAGCATAAATTTTGATTCGTCGGAGAACATAACTTTTGACCAATCTTCAATACTCCAATTTACGTGGCTCTGGGCATATCTTAGTCTCGAAATACGATGCCCACGCTCCAGTTTAGGGCCGTTTGCAGGTCTAAGGGGTTTTAAGTTAGATTCAGCAAGCCGACGTCTTACTGTCCATGCACTTGGGTTACTTCCTCCGAGGCGTCGAAACTGATTGGTGAGTTCAGTTCCTGTGAGAAAGCGATTTCGAAGCATGGTGTTCACCAAGTATCGGTCTTCTCGTGCTGTGGTACACCTGGTTCTGCCCGTTCCTGGTCTGCGTAGGTTAGAACCAGTTTCTTCGTAACGTCGGAGAACTCTTTGTACTGTTGACAGCGACACACCGACAGTCCTGGCTGTATCGCGCTGACTCCGGCCGGTTTCCAGCATTGTAAGTATTCTGGTGCATTCTTCAGGCGTAAGCGACATAATTTCAGCTTGAATAATGAATATAGAGCACTATCAACATGGTTTATGTACCCACATAAATGACAGATTACAAACAAAAGCAAAACCAAATGCTGTAATTTCGTAGTTCCATCTTCGAAAGTGGCCCTTTTTCAAATTTGATTTTTTTATGATATAACTTTACAATAACTAAGAAGTTTTAATACCTTCATTTAAGGAGTATTACATTGTCTATTAAATACAATTTATTGCATTAACCTAGCATTTTTAGTTTCCGAGATTTTTAGGATTCTTTAAGTGACCCGGATTCATTGCTCTCGAGTGTAGTAAGCCAAATAAAAGCAAAACTTTTCAAGATTTCCATTGTTGTAAAAAAGTAAAAGTTGCCATTGTTTCGCAGAGCAGTGTGGCACAACCTTTATGCATTGTTTAGTTGAGTTAAGTAACTTAATGAAAGGCAATAAAAGGGTTTGATTGCTTCCTTCTTGGCTTCTCTTGAAGTTTTACGATTTCATCCCTGTTTTGTAATAAAGTGAGCGTATTGTCCCTCTGGAAGGGATGGAGGAGTAGAGAGACGTTTTACAAATAGGTACCTATTTATAAGTGATGTTTCGGATATCTGTATCCGTATCCGCGGATATCCATGGGAGAAGTAAGGTCCGTATCCGTCACTTTTCTCGCGGATCTTTTATTAATTTTCAAATTAAATTGACAGGATAAAATGCTGCATAATAACTTAGATTATGTGATTAAGTACTATAATTAAAAAAAACCATTCAGAGTATTTTTTATTTCTTACAATTAAATATTTAGCACTTAATTTCAAACATATATTCTAGTGAGTTACCATACCAATAGTATATACAATAACTCAAAGATACTAAGCAATGCAAGTTGAAACCTGTCCTGCCCGTCGTTGGGGCGGGCGTGACGTCAACTATCGTTTCAAAGTCACGCGCCAACACCGATTGAGTGAAAAAAGATCCGTATCCGTGTCCGTATCGACGGATCTTGACACAAAATATCCGTGTCCAGATCCATGTCCGCGGATATACATTTTTGACGATCCGGCACATCACTACTATTTATATACCGGATGTTAATGTAAAAGTTAGCCAGATTTAACTGAGGTTTTCTGCCCATGCATTCTGGACTTACTCATATTTTGTTTTATATTATTTACAACTGTAAAAGATAAAATATTCGCCTTGAAACGAAATGTAGAAAGAAAGCAAAAAGTAAATTTAAAACTACTGAAATATTTCGTTCGGCTCCCGAAGCTTCATTTTCGACTTCAATCTACAAGAGTTATTATGATATATCTTAAAGATGCAGTAAATAAAGTGTTCTCCAAGCATTCCATAAAAATTGATGGCCCTAATACTGAAAAAGATAAACGATGAATATGAAGGACGGTGGATCTTTAATATCCCGGTTAATGTGGGGGCCTTCATTTCATTGAGTGATGTCAAGGGGTTTATGTTAAAAATATGTGTCATATTATGTGTCTACCTGTACCACAATATAAAAGTATAACGCGGTTCACACTGATGCGGTACCAGAGGCGTGGCGGTAGTGACTTATTTTAGATTTTTAACCGACTTCAAAAAGGAAGAGGTTTTGAATTCAACTGTATTTTTTTTGTATGTTTGTTACGCGATTACTCCGCCAATTATGAATTGATTTTGTTGATCCTTTTTTTTTTTGGTAGGAAATACTTCAGAGGTAGTCCCATATATTTTTTATCGAAATTGATTTAGCGCTTTTGGAAATAATCAACAAAAACAAAAAGCAACATCCCCGCAGAGTTTCTTGGTGCTATCTTCTCTAGCGGGCATATTTCCGAAGCACTGTTAGAGTCAGTTTTCGCATTTCTTTAATATATAAATATATGTATCTTAAGTAACAGTTTTAATTTATTTGTATTATGTATATTTGACGTTTAAATGTACTGTTTTGTGCCAATTTAAACAATATCTTTTGATTTTTGTTTAGGTATCTAACTTTAAAACTTCTCTCCTAGTTACTACTGTGACTTGATTAGTAAAGCAGTTATTTAACGAAGCAGGGATACAAGGGTCCCGAGTTCTCGACACACAGACATAGGGCAAATACTTGCGTTTATTTTCCCTGTAGATACATATTTGTCCTGTGGGATTCGACGTTTCGTAAGCGTTGTTATATACACTCGCAGCAAAAACTTGCAAAGGATTTAATATTTTGTCAGCCTCTGTGGTGTAGTGGTTGGGCAGGTTGGTTCAAATCTCTTGCACCATTGAGTTTGCAGGTTCGATTTCCGCGACGGGACAAATATTTGTGCACCGAAAAAAGGCGCAATCATTTGCTTTATTTATTTATTTATTGAAGGCTTGCTTTTGACCGCTATCCCATCTGTTATTAAGTGACGATGCGGTCGAAGATGTAGCACGCTCGCCTAGAAGAAATCTGTCCTCTTTTGCCTTGAAGACACCCAGATTATAGCTATCCGTAAACACAGATGCCGGCAGAGAGATTTGTTTCGTGTCTGGGTGTTGTGGGACCATGGTCTTCGTAGTTCCTGGTTCCCTAGATACAGGGAATTTTAGTTAGAGGCTAGGATCTTTGTAGGTATGTAATCGTTGGGTATTTATATAAGTTTCCCTGCTATATTTTACAAAATATACACAACCCAAAACACTTCACTACCCAAAGATACAGTTCCACAATTATATCGAAATTACGCTGAGCATTTCCACAAAACGGAATGATACCCATTCCATCCTTCATCTCGTATTCCGAAGACGAGCAAAAAACCCATTCTCGATTCGGAATGACGATTCCATTCCGAGAAACGGTCGGGAAGTTATCACAAAGGGTGGGGCCGATTACGTTGATTAGGCGCCACGCCGCCAGCTTTAATGAAGAGACTGCTGTTTTGAAACTCTGGACCTTGTTGGTTTCAGTGTGTATTATAAACTAGCTGCGCCCCGCGGTTTCACCCGCGGTTTCCCAGGATGAAAGTAGCCTATGTGTTAATCCAGGATATAAGCTATCCCCATTCCGAATTTCATCAAAATCCATTCAGTAGTTTTTGCGTGAAAGAGTAACAAAGGTACATCCATTCTTACAAACTTTCGCGTTTATAATATTATAGTAGGATACTAGTGTCATGTATTGTGACTATCTAGTAATATACGCGGCTCCATCTACTAGTATTTACATTTACTCTCCGTCTACGTCTAGTATTTGGTTTATAGTTGTTTCTTAGGGAGCTGTTTGTTTTCTCGGGATGAAGGTATTCTATGTCTTTACAGGACCTAAAGTAGGTAAATAAATACCAAATTTCATCGAAACCCGTTAAGCCGTTATGGAGCTAAGTGGGGTTATACCACTTCGCACATGCATATACACACATAGACACACCCTCACGCACACACACAGACTTTCGCCATTTGTAGTAATAATAAGTAGAATTACCCAAACGCTCTCAATAAGTGTAGCTTTTAGAGCTTATAATTAGCTCAGCTCACGTCTCTTTATTTCGCCTTCAAACACGCCTGTCACGGCTTTATTGTAATTACATACAAACCTAGACGTCAGTGCATAGAACTCATAACTGGCGTAACAAAGTGGAGACAAGCGCGGATCCGGTGGTGGCGCGTTGTCATATACCTACCCGCGTCCTAACAACTACCAGCTCGTCTCGTCAATAAGTTACATAAAAAAAAAAACTCTACTTCGTCTATTTATTATTATTTGTATTATTTATTTACCCTCATATCCTTTGTCTGTTTTCGTCTGTTTGCTTGTTTGTATGTTTGTTATCTATAGACTCGGAAACTGCTGAACGGATTTTGATGTGGATTTCAAAGTTTGGTAGTCCCAACTTAGATTATATATGTTACATCAAAATTGGTTGGGCGTCTACGAAGTTACAGTTTGACCTCTTCGTAGTACGTGCTCTCATATACTGAGGAGTTCTAGCTAAGATGGTCTTGGAAAAAATAGGAAACATGAACTTCCTCTATATTTCACGTGGGCGAAGTCGCGGGAAAAGGCTAGTTACAAAATATGAACTTGCAAATCAAATATCCCCTTTCTAACCACAAATCCTTGTCCCCGCGATTAAAAGAGGACAAGCGAGCGATCCCCCCTCGGAAATCAATAGTCGTGGTTACAGCGGCGGAAAATCAAAGCGACAAGGCGCCTCAACGTATGTATGAGAAATTGAGAACACTGGGTGTCATGTTTTTGTAGAAATGGCAGAGATGCTAAATATCAGGGAGATTCGAAGGGGCGGTGAACTCAAGTGGCATACGGGTTGTATTGCTTCACACAGGGAAAACCATACAACTCGAGTGCAGAAGGGCAGGACATTTGACAGGAAAAAGGGACTTTGACAGGAAAGAAAGACAATTAATGGATATAAGCAGTCATAGTAACAGTAGCAGTCCAAAAAGTACCTGATAGATAATAGAGCTGAAATGTATGCTGTATGCTATATGTAATGTATGCTGAAATGTGCTCACAGAAAGTAAATTCAAATTACGCGTAAAGACTGTTCTAATAAAAAGAGCATAACAGTGTATAAAATAAAAAAAAATGTAACAAAATCTCTAAAACAAATGCCCCTCAGTTTCTTGCCGTATCTTCTGAGTAGTGGTTCTTTTTCCAATACGGTGGTAAAGTCTTGGTGATAGTTTGACGTTCATAAGTGCGTCTCTGATGCTAAAACTGAATAAAGAGATTGATTGATTGATTAAAATGCATCTTAAACTAGACCTAACTAGCATTTTTTTTTTAGTAAATTTAGATCAGTTTTTTAGTTTAGTAATTTTAGAGCAGTCAGTAAGTACCTACTTATTGTGAGATTTACAAATAGGGTAGGTATAATAATTAAGCTATTTAAACTCTAGTTCGCACACTAGATTCCCTGTGTCATGGGACACTAGTATTTTCAGTTAGTTAGTCTATAGGGATCTATATTAAAAGCTAGAAGCATAACTAAATATTATACATATGAGCTAAAACAATAGGCAGTACAGATTTATGCAACGTTAAATTAACTAATCTTTCAACTTAAGATTATGAGAACTTAAGACAGTAGATAAATAGGTAGCATATCATAGCATAGCAAGAGAGCATTTTATTAGTATCAATACTGCCGTTTCATCAAATTAGGCAGAAGTCCACCAGTCAGGAAGTAGAAGACCTTTAAACAGTGGTCCATACAATTGTAGAATCTTAGACGAGCGTACCATCTGTATAAACATTTTCCTGCTTTTTCCACATCAAAACATTAGCACCGTGGCACCCGTACAGGCCGGGACCTCAATTCCAATAATAAACACAAAGAAACATTCGATTTACTTAATTTATTTAATATGCTATACTGCGGCTTCAGGAAAAGTATTCTGAAAAATAATTTAAGTCTGTGGGTTTACTTCAGTTGTTTTTATTTTCATAGCCATTTATTTTGCATAATCAGGTAAAATTCAATATAATACAATATTGTATATCAAACAAAAATAATTAATAAGTACATGAAAACAACTTACAAACTAAAGTACAATGGGTGGACTTATCGCTAAGAGATATCTTTTCCAATCAACAAATGTGGACAGAGTGAATTAACGGAATCAATTCATAAATGCAATATGTGTGTCACTACCAAAAATTGCACGCCCTTCAACTCTACGAGTATCACAGATAATAATGTTCAAATGTATTTTATAGACTAAAGTAATATATTACTATACTACTATATAAGTATTTATTTTCTCTAATTCGAATCAAAAATAATCTCTCTACATTACAAACTTTAAAAAGACGTGTGGCACTCGGAGACTGCCACGGTAAAGCTATTGCATAGCATTCGGAGTGGGGGGTGTTAGGTTATTTTCGTTACGGAATTTCTGGATTCGGTCTCCACGCTCAAGGCCCGCGATAGAAGCTATGCAATAGCTTAAAAAAAATTGGTATTCATAAATTGATATTAAGGTCCCCGCTTTTACTACAGCCTAGCCAGTTGAAAAGGCTAATAAGTAATTTCTATTTAACTGAAACTGATAAATAGACTGTTACCTGCTAAGATTTTTATTGTCTCTAGACTTTACAGCTTCTAAAAGGAACAGTTATTTGTAAGGATAGAAAATTTATTGACTAATGTGCGGACAGGCGACACGTGAGAAGTTCTTTATTACATTTCACTAATAACTATTACTAGCAATTCAAGCTACCAACAAACGTCCCATAACAACAGTAATCCAGCAATTAGTCCTATAAATCACTCTGAACTCTGCACCCATTGAAAGAACTTTCCCCACGAACTTTTAACACTTTCCCCGGCTATTAAAAATTCAATGGCATCTAAAAGGCACCTCCGTAACTCCGGAGTCCGGAGTCGGGCAAGTGTTCCTAAAACGCTGTGACGGGGCACGAACTAATTGGATCCCATAAAAAAAAGAAAAAACAGTTGTAGTGAAACTGTGAGGAGTTTTTGGAGTTCATAGAGAATGCAGGCTTCAATAGATGATGTTTTTTTGGAAAGTTTCCAGACAATGTCGCTGCGGTGTCATTTGAACATATTTTGGTAGTACTTAGTGGTTGTAAAATATAAAGCTAATTAACAACAAGCTAAAAGGCTTTTAGCTTATCGCATTGAAAAAATGATCGAGTACAGATTATTGACGCAACAACAATTTCCTTCATAAAATACGTGAGTTCTCAGTTCTCATTTTCCTTTGCAACGAAATCACGTCCCGCTTTCCTTGTTTACCGATACACAAAAACAATACGCGTCTCAACGAAATAGAGTCCGTACCGACATCAATCTTAGTCCAGGGCCGTTCACTCATCGCGGAAAAAAAATCAAAAAGCCAGCGCAAAACCGACCGGAATACAGATGCCTTTTCAAGAACCCGGACCGAAAAGACTGTGCTATTATCGACTTACCCGACCCTCGCAAATAGTGCACTGACGTCATAGTTTGAACAGCTATCCAACGTTGAACTTGTAAATATTGACGCGTTTTTGAATCGTCGATTCTCCTAAATGGAGTCATTTGTATTGTACGAGGGGTAAGTTACATAGAATGTTGCATTTATTGACCACTTCGGCTCGAGTGCTTGTGGGCTGAGAACGGCTTTGTCAGCGGAGTGTGCGCCGAATATAAATTTGTTTACGGTGCAAATACTGACTGGACTCGAATAGACTGTTCAATCAGGAACGTTTCTATAGACGTTACTGAGATGTTAATGAATTAGGTGACTGCTACACTAAGACGTTTCTGCATCCTTTTGCGTTGTTATATAGATATCGTGGCATATTATCCTAATTTTACTTACTAAACGCTCAATCATAATTATCGTAAGTCATAAGATTTCCCAAAGATCCTCCTTATCTTAGAAACTTCTTTTATATGTAGGTCAGAGCGCAATTTATATCATTTTTTGTGGGTGTCGTTTGCATTAATTTTGGAGGGTGGCATCTGCGAATAATGGGATCTTCAACTTCGTATATTATTATCATTTTATTGAATTTATCAACCCGCAAAAAATTGCTTGTGAGAAATTGATACCCATTATGGTACTGTGTGCGTCAGAGAGCTCAACAAATATAAGTTTTAGAATCTGAAATATGATACTTACAGTAGGTATTATTGATATTCTACATACACGTGAAGCGATTTGCTCGTTGGATATCAATTGACATTGCTTTAAACATTTATGAGTAGACTAATATCTCCTTGACTACCATGATTCAAGTCATCCAAGTATAGGAGTTTATGAATAAGTTTAGTCTAAGTTTTTTAAGTCATAAAATCTCTAACTTTAAAATTGGCTATTTAAAGGACACTGCACATTGCCCGTGTCTGACTTTAAGACATTTCTTTGCACAATTTTTTAGTGTTTGTCACAAACATAAGTACAAACAAAACGACTTGATATACTCGTATATATATATAACAAGTGATACCATGCAAGTGACGCACCCTCGTTTCAGAGATAAACCATTTCATCTTCCGTCTTGACCATTTGCGTCGTTAACTCTTAACCTGAATTTATGAAGTGTTTTCGGCAATAACAATTCATATTCTAAAAACTAAGTTTTGATTTATAATTTTTTATAACCATTTCAAGATAGATGGAAACAGAAATGTGCACAAACATACATACATATATACAAACTACCTCTTCCCCCAAACGCATCTACGATCCTATGTATACATACGAGTACACACCCTCTCCGTTCCGTCGTGATTAAAAAGAAATATTTATGTAATATTTATATAATTAGGTAAAAAGACAAAGGAACTTTAAGAAATTTAAGTACTATGGCAAGTTTCTCTTTCCATTTCAAACGTGCCAGCTTAATTATAAATCGTAATTATAACGTAACCTAAGTCGATTATTCTAAGAATGTTACACGTGTAACATTCCGGGAATAGAACCTGTTGCGTTTAATGATATTTTCAAGGCTTAATTACGGAGATCTACGAGACGATCCACCTGGCCGGTGGGCGTCCTACACTACGCTTGCCGCCCACCGGCCAGGTGGAGCGACGACCTGCGAAAGGCGGCCGGAAGAAACTGGATGAGAAGAGCCGAAGACCGGGCTCAGTGGCGTTCATTGGGAGAGGCCTATGTCCAGCAGTGGACGACTACAGGCTGATGATGATAATGATGATGATGATGATGACGAGACGATAAGAGCGCGGTAGAGTTAGTAAATTAAATTAAACATTAAAAAACCCCCGACACCTTTTGATAAAACATGTCTAAGAACCACCGCTAGAAAACCTGCTTTCAAATAAAAAATCGGTTTTCCCGTTTAAGAGCTACGGTGATACAGACATAGGTACACACATAGCAGTCAAACTTATAACACCCCACCTTTTTGCGTCGAGGGTTACAAATATGCTTGATCACTAGTAATTAGGTCGAGAAAGACATCGGAAACTATAAGCCTTACAGTGAGACTAAATACTACTATAGCATTAGGGAAAAAATATGCTAATACCTTTGAAATGGTTAAAGATAGTAGGTTTTAAAATCTACAGAAGGATTTTTTATTACAATCTGTGAAGAATTTTTATATCGTTTTGAATAATAAAACTTTACCATTGGTATAATTATTTTAAGCGTTTTCACTATTATTACAAAATAATTATATTTGCCATTAAGTTCGTAAAGCTTTACAGTATTATTATAGGTATGTATAGGAATCTCTTATTACAGTGCCAAAGTTTTCTTTACACATACATAAGTATAGACACAGAATAGATAATTAATAGTACTAGTATAGTGTACTCGTATATTTATATCTGTACGAAACTCTCATATACAATATACATTAGTGTACATATATACAGCAAAATGCTTGTTTCAACAAACATATTGTAAACTTAATATTCCGCTGTGTAACAGAACCGGTGCTCGATTGTCTGCAGATGCTATCTCTAAATTAAATAATAGATGGACTTTTATTTCGAAAACATGGCTGCCTCGGACTTATATAGAATTTTAAGTTTTGTTCTGAAATCACGATATTACATTTCTTGGAAACCTATCACACGTGCTCTGTTTTTATTTTTAGCGAAAATATGTATAACAAAATATTTGAAATACGAACATTTCTGCCAGATGTTGTTTAGTAGAAAGAAAGAACATTTTTATTTTATAAAATCTCTGTTGCTTGTTTTTTGTTGACGTTACACTAAGCATCGTCCACATTGACCGCGCGGGGTCGCCTCGTCGGAAAAGATCACTTCGCGAACGCAATTAAACTTTAAGTTCATTAATGAAAATGCCTTATTTTCTTTTCAAATAATGGCTCGCCATATTGTTCTCCCCGAGCCCCGTCCCATTGTGCATGGAACAATAAAAGACGTATTTCACTGTTCGGGCAATTGTAGAGGGGCCGTCACTGTTTTTCTTTTAATTGGAACACGTCACAAAATATTAAGTGCCCTAGTTTAAAAAGCCATTTATTTTTAATGGCGGAAGGTTGTAAGTCGAAGGTTAGTTTTTCCATTAATTTTATTGCTTTCCTTCGTGTTCCGGTAATCACTTGAGCCGGTAATTAGAATCCGGGTGAACTGCTTTAACTAGTTAATATAGTTTAATGTTTAGTGGCCCGCATCAGAGTTGATATAGTTTAGGTGGATCGAAGATTTTATGCGAATTTGATGGTCGACACGAGGCTTCCTTGCAATATAATATGTTATAGCTGATCACTATGAAATGAGAAACGCTTAATGAAGTTTAAATGACGCTTTGTGAAGCACTCACGACGCTTTATGAAGCTTCTTTTATGCGCAGTTTATGAGCGTAAAGTAAAATAAACATGAGGGGAACATTAATTTTGTTATATCGCACAGTGAATATACCGGAGCAAAGTTGTTGAAAATGTTATTTTTCGCCGGAGAGCTATCTCTCTGACAGGTGCAACTCTAGACGCGATGTGTTTGCTCAAATAACACTCTGCGAATATAAAACCGAGGGAAACTCATAGTACGGAGACTATGAATTTAAATAAACCTACGTGGACACTCTTGGTTTTAGTGCATTTGGTCGGAGAGACTTGGATCGGGGTGCATAATGACGGGGATACAAAATTGAACGTCATTACTGATGGATTTACATGCCAGAAAGTGTAGTTCATTCACTCAAGCTATGCCCCCATTAGACGTTAGTGAACAAGTAAAGGAACTACCTAATCTGTAACATGTTAGAAAACGTCATTATAATCAGCCTATGTACCTGTCTACTGCCGGGCATAGAAAGGTCTATCAAAAAGCGAGTTATGATGCACCACGTAGTTCCAACGCAACTTGTTTGGTATGATACAGGTACTTACATGGCTATAGTGAAGCACTCATAATTATTATTTCTATTCATTATTTAGTAAATGTTACGCAAGTTACTCACGACCACGACATAGGTTATCCTAGTGTGGGATCTAGGCTTATAAATTTAAAGAAGTCTACAAATGCAATAAGCTTAAGTTAAGATATTTCTGTATCTCACTTAGGCCTTGTGAAATACTCTTGGTTTATATTTTTAATAAATTAATGAATTTGGCTGGATGATACTGGATCAGACCTCACAGCAGTAAACTTTAGTCTTGAGTCACTTTGGTGGGATTTATTACTGATTTTACACAAGAAAATAATATTTGGCGACAGAAAGTGTACTGTTGTTAACGACGGGATTTGCCAGATTGGGTAGTATAAGATGTGAGACTCTTTGATGTGAGAATAAATAAATACTAAATATATATTCTAATAAAAGTTCTTTCTTATCAAAAAGAAATATGGCCTTCGTAACTGAAACTACAACAAATCAAACAGAAATTCCGAGTGAAAGCACGTAGATTTATACCAGCGCTTTATCATGAAAGAAAATATTGGGAATATTTCCTGATTTCGTTTTTTTCAGCAACGTAATTTATCTAAAAGCCGTAAAACTAGACGACTGGAGGCAGACACGTCCGTCTCCGTATAAGTACCCTGGCGAAATGCCAAGGGTGAGGGTTATGGGCCTCGGGTCATCTTTGCAAGGATCTACTAAATCGCCAATAGAATATCCACCCTGACAACAGCTAATAACGTCCAATTTCCTCTGACACTGTGTTTCGCTTAAACCTTTTCGGAATCACCTGAGCCCACCTCGTGCTATCACCACGTCATCCGGATGGAAAAGCTTCGTGAGCTTTATGGGATTGGATATAAGATTAAGATTCGCTTGCGATTTTTTGTCGATATTGCATCAACCTGCTAGTTCATCGGTGTCTTCGTTGTATTCCGTGTTTTGGACGGAATTATGTCTATGTACGATTATTGCTGAGACTTCGTCTTTCCATTGCGGTATTTTATTGTTATTAAGTTGTGAAATATTGCTTACAGATTTTCTTCTTGGATTTGTCGAGGAACCTATTTTTTTTTGAGAGAGAGAGAGAGAGAGTTCTTTCATGTCTCGGTTTTGTAACTTCAGCAGCTTTATCGCTTAGTAGTTTTTGTTCGTTTAAATTGTCTAGTACCTAGTTAGGAGCGGTTACTTCAGCAATTTCGTGGGGCCAGTGTAACCAGGCACCTCTTTATAAAGTTAACTCTTTGTGCTGCGGAACCGTAATTAGAGTCTAGGAAGTCGAGGAACCGAGGAAGTCGCCTTACGATAGAAAACCTTTTTCTTTAAACCGGATACGGAGCGATTTGGTACCCTGTCCGACTTTTTATTGCGGTTGATGACTGTTGGGGATTTCTTTTCTTTTTGTTTGATTGTGTTGAAGGTAAACGGTTTTTTTGATAGCAGTTTTTAGATAGAAATTGGGTAAAGAAATATCTTGCGACACTTTTTTCGCGTAAATGAAATGCAATAAACAGACTTTATGCCGACAGGCATCAAAGGTTAATGAAAAAAGCTTCACAAAGTTAACGCAATTGCTGTGCGTTCATCATTCTGTCATTTAAAAAACCAAGTTGGTATATCCGAGATCGTATTGGACTTTTGATAAGCAAGAGTTGCAGTTGGTATTCGCAATGCTCGCCAGTTTGACAATAAAGAACTCATGAATAGTTTCGGACGATACCTGGATTATATATAGGATATTCAATTCAATTTATCTAAGCAAAAAAAAAATGCAATACAATATAATATCTTAAATAAATAAATTATACAATACTACAATTGTATAATTTATTCATCATCATAAGTCATAATATGCCTAGTAATTTCGCTTGAAACAGCCCCCTTCAAAACAGAACATAGTAATGTTTGCACACTACTGCTTGGTTGATATCTGGCTGGATAGTGTGGTACTTCCCAAGGCGGACTCTTGGAAAAGAGACGTACCCCTACAATCTACATAAAAATATAGTAACTAGCTGCGCCCCGCGGTTCCACCCGCAGTTTCCCGGTATAAAAAGTGGCTACTTATGTGCTATTCCAAGCCCAAAAGTACCTACATACCATATTTCATCAAAATCGGTTCGGTTGTTTTTGCGTAAAAGAGTAACAAGCATACATCCATACATCCATACATTCTTACAAACTTTCGCATAATATTAGTAGGATAGTCGGACCAGTAGGATACATACATCTATTTTTCAGCAGAAAAACTACAGAAGAGCAAGGATACCTCTGTGAGCAAGGGTAAGATTTTTTGCATCGATGAAATAACTCTTAAATCATTATATCAATTACGAGTTCTCTGACTCGTGGGTATACACAATTACCTGCAATTATTTTAAAATTTAACAAGATTTGTGCTAAAAAATATATTTTTCATGACAAGCTTTTACGCTACGCAAGCTTTGTCGCTCTATACATTTACCAGAGTCGTGGTGAAAATTGTGTACCTACTTAGGTACATTGCGGGTTCTATCCTGTTTTGCTAAACTATGCCGACAAAACCGTTTACATCAAGATCAACATGTCCCTAGCGAGAGTGTGGCAGGCTTTAGGTAAAGCTCCTCGTACCCCAAAAGTATAAATCAAACAATTAGGTATACAAAATCAGTATAGTTATAGTTAGACCGTCGGCCGACCGGAACCTAATCGTCGATTCAACTTTAGATCGCATAATACTCCTCCATTATAACCGAATGAAGTTTACTCTCATAGGCAAATGACGTAATTAGGCCGACCTTAGGCTGGTAATTTTAAGGAAAATTGTTATTATCACAGTCTCCCAGTGGTTTTCATGTGCTCATAAAACGAACCTTCAACAGTAACGTATTTAGTCTAATAGGAGTCATTGAATCTAAACTGTTATTGAAACGATCGGGGTTTACATAGACGGTTGTTTTTATTTTAGATTAGATGAGATTAGATAACTCTTTATTGTTTCGCCACCAGAACTTATAACAAAAGGTACAAAACAACAGGGTAGTGTTACAATGGGCGGTCTTATCTCTTCGAGACATGCTAAAAATCTTACGCAACCCAAATCTTATTTATTTTATACACGGCTAATAAAAGTGTATCTACTTTCTATAAATTCTACGTGGTATATAAACATTGTTAATCAAACACTAAAGTTTTCAAGATTTATTTCTTCATAATTCATAGTGTTTCTGTGTGCTAGTACATCAGTATTAACAATAGAATCTTCAACTGAAAGCAATGCTGAATAAAAATAATTGTAACTGCATACGTACATCTCCAGGCGAAAAAAGAAATGCAGCGAACATATATTTTTTCCTCTTTCCAACAAAATCCTGCCTCAAATAGCTTTTGTTATTTGGCTCTGTCTTGATACGAGTCAATAAAAGCTTATGTATTAGGGGGTATTCAAACCGCTACAAGACACACCTGGCCGGTCATCATACGACGATGCCCTGAAATCGGGCTTATTTTGAGCTCAAGCCATTCTATTCTACTTTATTGATTATAGAATATTGGAAACAGAGCGGTATCAGCGACACATTTGAATTCAAAATGCTTTTGTGCTACAGGAATTTAAGTCTTAAACCTGGATTTTAGGGTCTTATTTTGGTTGGTTTTGTTGTTGCCTGGCGAGGTCACAGAATAAGGATATGTAAGTAAATCGTGTGTGTCAATTTCAAGTCTGTGTTTGGTTCTCACAAACTCATGCTTTTACATAGCATAAAGGCTACGTTTTGCATGAGCAAGAACATTTGTTCGTTATGGCATGAGTCTCTAAGGTCCCGTCGGAAAAAATCCCATGACCACCGATCGTATCTGCCTCTTGAAATATCACGTTAGCTTCACCTTGTACCTTAAGTATTTATCATCTCTTGAGCATTTGAAAGACTTGATCAGATATTTTTAGACACAGTTCGCATACTTTTCAGAAGGATTGACAACATTGAGCAACAGCTACCTTACTGTCTAGTCTAGACTGTTCCGACAGGGTTTCGTTGGAAGTCCATTTGTGAGCGGCACTCGGTAGTATTCTGGCCAGTTGCCAGCGGCCCGACGTGCTGCCCTGCAGGCCATGGCTGAAAGCACCGCCGCAACGTTTTATCTATTCAAAATTGAAAGCACAGATAATAAAATTGTCTGGCCACATTTACAGCGTCCGCAGTCGGCGCACCTAATAAGTTAAATTGTTTCGGTTTCTCTATCTAAATTAGTTGGTGCTGAATCTCTTTATGAGAGTGGAATAGTTAATTTATATTGCTTTGAACTGGTTGAAGGGAAATTATTCTGTGTCTGGTACCAAACCAGTTTGATAGTGCTCGTGGCTACATCAAGCCTTATGTTATCAAGTGTAAACAATATCAAGATTTTTCATGCTTGAAGTCTTTCTTCTATCTGGTACCCCACCACATAGAATCAGCTAGGTTAAAAGACAGACCTAGTAAGTCCTCTTGTTCTTCAATAAAATTGTAGAGCTTCTCTAGGGCTCTACATTTTATGGACTTCTTCGGAAAACCTATAAAGAAATGTTCCTCAATTTTCTTTTATATACCTACATTCTTATATATTCAGGTTCAAGAACCTCTACCCATTACACATTAATATATAAAAAACTCATGCTTTAGAAAAGTCTTATTCAAACCGCTACTTTATTTGCCGCCAAAAGTCTTCGTTAAAAAACCGGACAAGTATGAGTCTGACTCTTGCATTAATGGTTCCATTATTAAAGAAAAGATAATTCAGATTGAAGGACAAAGCAAACTTTGATTTGACAAATTAAATTAACCTTCTTCCTAAATTTCAAGATTCTAAGTCAACGGGAAGTACCCTTATAGGTTTTAATTTATCTGCGAGTGTCAATATATGCGTTTTTGTATTGCGTTAACTTAGAAGCTTGATTTTTTTATAGCTCTAAGGAACCATAGCTCTAAGTTATCTAAGTATTTGATATTCATTTCAACTTGATATCACTACGCCCTCCTGAGAAAAAGGGTCTTGACATACAGACTGTCAGACAAACAGACAGACGGACAACGAAGTGATCCTATAAGGGTTCCATTTTCCTATCGATGTATGGAAGCCTAAAAAGTGTTGATATCGATCAAGTAATCACAGAGCAAAACACAAAGCATTTCCATGGCACCGTACGATCAAATCCCACAAAATTAAAGGGACCCAGAAAGCTCCTATTTATAAATGAACTCATTACCGTCGACCGCAAATTGCACCTCACATTATTCGGCGGTATGCACATTTACCATTATTAACGCCCCCCCGGAGACAGGGGCGGTTTTAAGAGCTGTACACACGAGCGTTTTATAGGACTTGTACTTCCCAACCTATGCCTGTATGTAGGTACCTAGCTGACAAGCATGTGACATTCCAAAACTAAATTTACTTTTGAATTGGTTTATATTAGAAGAGTATTAAGGATAACAAGCCAACTCGTTACGATTACTTAAATCAAGGCAATACATAGTTATTTTAATTTAAATGAGGTAAGTTTTATTAAGATTAAAAATGATACAGAATTTACCACCAGAATGAAAATAGTCAGGAAAAGTTGTTGCCACTCTAAAGTACATAGGTACTTTTTATACGACTTCAAAAAAAAAGAAAGTTCTCAATTCGATTGATTTTTATGTTTGTTATCTTAGAACTCCGTCATGGTAAAAACGAATTTGGAAAATTCTTTGCGCGGGCTCAGTATAGCTTCAAGGTGGTCCCATATAATTTTCATCGATATTCGACCTTGGACTTCGAAGATACGACAGAATTAGTGTCGGTATTTTTTTGTTATAAAATGAATGATATTGAAAGCGATCTCGATATAAACGCAATTAGATCATATTTTGAACGTTAATATTTTATATTGTGTTTATATTTTAGTTAATATTTTGAATATGTCGTATTGTTAAACATATCAAACAATGAAAACTGAAACCTGCGATACGGTATTCATAATACAAGACTATCGCTGCAATGGACAAAGACACGCAAACGCTCCAAAAACGCTAGTCTAACCCCACCCTAGCGCCCCCAGAGACACGACGCTCTTATACGTGATACACATTTTAATTCCAGCACAACACGCGAAACATACACTGGAATTTAATTTCCGTGAAATAATTTATTCGTCGGTCACTTCATTCACGTTCGACGGAATAACGTTTTTTGGTTATCGTCCCGCGAGGTGACACTCATTTTAATTAGGTACTTGGGCACGAAGTAGCTTTTGCTAATAATATGTAGTATTTATTTATACATATTGTAATTGAAAATTGAGGCTAAAGTGGAGGTGGGCAGGGCATCTGGCTAGAAGAGAGGACGGTAGATGGACCAGGGCAGTTACAGAATGGTGGCCGAGAGACGGGCGTAGACTAGTAGGCAGACCACCGGCCAGATGGTCCGATGATATAGTGAAGGGGTTAGGAAACTTATGGATGCAGAATGCACAGGACCGGAACAAATGGCGTAAGGGAGAGGAGGCCTATACCCATCAGTGGGTGGACACGGGCTGAAATGATGATGAAATGATGATATATAATATACATATTAGATCCATTTCGCAATGTTTTCAATAACCAGGTGTTTGAGAGAAGCGAAATAAATGTTAAGTTAATGATTACGATATGGTACTCAAATATTTTTTTGGGAGACGAGCAGGTCGTTCGCCTGACGGTAAGCGCCACGCCTGCCCATAACAAGTGCCCAACCAGAACATTTATTACCATAAAAAGTACTGCGTAGCACTACATGGCACTCATCACCCCGAGACATCAGATATTAAGTCTCATATGCCCAGTAAATTCGCTGGCTGACTAATACCCTTTAAATCGGAACACTGTAATGCTTGCGCACTACTGCTTGGCGGTAGAATAACTGGCAAAGCTGAGATACCTATCCAGACGGCCTCCCGCATACGAGAGAACTACCACGAATTTACTATGTATACTATGTTAACTTTATTTATTGATTACTTTAAATAGTTATTGATAACACATCAATATACCAACATTTTGATAAACCCACTTGAAAAATAATGATTTTTGTTTTTTGACATCTTCTTCGGTAGTGTGCGTTCAATTAAACAATGCTTGGCTTCTGAATTCTTTGGTTCTCAAACTTGGATTTATTTTAATTACTGCATTTATTATTATGTTTAAGTCTGTTACCTATAAATGTTTACGTTACTGCTCATACGTACAAAATTAATATATTAATTCTTACTTATAGGTGAAAACTTGTAATTGGCCTTGTTATCATAAACATAATATTATTATCACATGCATGTATTGGCTGTAAGTTTTCCTAAAATAAAAAAAAAGACGTGCGGCACTCGGAGACTGCCACGGTAAAGCTATTGCATAGCATTCGGGGTGGGGGGTGTTAGGTTATTTTCGTTACAGAATTTCTGGACTCGGTCTCCACGCTCAAGGCCCGCGATAGAAGCTATGCAATAGCTTAAAAATATTCGAAGAGATTGTAAAAAAATGTTGTAAAAATTGTGAAAACCATTTAAATTGTCTCTTTTATGTTAAAAATAAATGTATACTGTGATTATTGATTTGCGCACACAATAACACTGCAAAATCAATACAGCAACTTTACAAATGTAATCAAAGAAACATGAAAAGATTTCTAAAACCTCAGCAATTTTCACAATCTGTTCCTTTATCTCGGAAAACAATTAAATCCCAAAGAATACAATCAGTTTATATCGATTCAATTTGTGCGGGAGTAGGGTCCGCTCGGGAAGGCCTCCTGGCAGGACCTCACGATAAACGGATTATGTCAGCCTTGTCAAGCGACAAACGGGGGCGGGCAGAACTAGGTTTCGACAAATATTTGATATTGGGAAGTGTCTATTACCATCAAATTGTGATTTAATTTCCATGTTCTGAATAATTGGAAGTTAAGCTAACAATAACTGGCTTAGAATAGAATAGAAAACACTTATTTGCACATAGGAAGAAATTACATTTTGAACATGCTTTCTTATAAATTACCGTATAATCTATAGATGATGATCTAAGGTCACGATTACCATTAATCATAAAATACTAGATGTTGTATTTTTGATTCCACACATTCCATTCCATTCCATTATTATATGTAAAATATAGTACATGATTATTGGTAACTTAACGCCGATGCGATTTTGCTCCATAAGATCGAGAAAATCCATTCGAACACATATAATTCTAACGTATTTTTATTTATTTTAAATCTATATAATAAAAGAACAGGGTTTTTTTCTACAATCATCGCACAGCCGAAACCGCTTAACATAGAAACCTGAAATTTGGACCACGTATTCTACAAGTAATGAAGGCGTCATTTAAGAACGGATTTTTCGAAATTTGACCTTTAAGTGGGTCAAATGGGGTCATAAAGGATGTATGGGGAAAAAAAATTCTTTTGTCGCACGGTCACGAAACTTTGGCAGTATACTATGCAAAAGAAATAAAAGAGCACGTGTATCACAGTTTTTTGAAAATCAACCCTTAAGGGGGGTTTAGTGTGGTTTTTTAGATTGGAATGCGGAAACTATAATGTATGCTACGGTGATTGTTTCTTGACCAATAGTTATCAAATTTTGCGGGAGCATTAAGCATCTAAATACTAGGAACTTATTTTCGGCATTTTTCGAAATTCGACCCCTAAAGTCATTTATTGGGGTCGCAAATTTTCCATGGTGTATGTTTTTTTAGTAAAGTTATGAAACTTAGTAAATTGACTAAAAATAAAAATATAAAAATATATTTTCAGTAACTTTTAAAAAATCAACCCTTAAGGTCATTAAATAGGGCCGCAAAGTTTGTATGGAGTAGGAGTTTTTATTAGTGGGACACTGTAGCTACAGTAAAGAAATAGGGTAAATCAACTAAGTTTGATCAAGCTTAAAAATTAGTTTTCAGCGTTTTTCAAAAATCAACCCTTAACAGGGTTAAACGTGGTGGTAAAGTTTACATAAAAGATCTTTGTTTATAGCGATGAAACTTGGTACACACACCTAACAAATATTATTAAAAGGTGATTTACAATTTTGGAAAATCATCCCTTCAAAGATTTAAACAGGGTGGAAAGTGAAGATTATTATTTTTAAGCTATAGCGATGAAATGTGGTACACGTACTAAGCCAATGAAATTATATATACGTATTTAACCATTATTTTGAAAATCATCCCCTAACAAGCCTAAGCGGGGTGGTAAAGTTTGTATAGAAAATCTTTGTTTATGAAGTTTCGTGGCTATGATAAAACTTGGTAAAAGAAGATAATTAAAACGTGATTAACTATTTTTGAAAATCATCCCTTAACAGGGTTCAACAGGGTGGAAAGTGAAGATTATTATTTTTAAGCTACAACGATGAAATGTGGTATACGTGCTTAGCCATTGAAATTATAGATATGTATTTCACATTTTTTTAATCATCCCCCGACATGCCTAAGCGGGGTGGTAAAGTTTGTATAGAAAATCTTTTTTATTTATGAAGTTTGTGGTTTTGATGAAACTTGGGACATAAACTAAGAAAAAAAAGATGATAAAAACGTGAAGCACAATTTTTTAAAAATCTACCCCTAATTAGGTAAAATAAGGGTGAAATGTAATTACATTTTTTTAAAGCTACGACGAATTTTTTGAAATTCAAACAAGGTTAAACAGGGTGGAAAGTATCAATTTTTTTTTAATGCTACAATGTTGAAATTTACTATAAGTACTCAGCCAATAAAATTATAAACACTTATTTCACCATGTCTTGAAATCATCCCCTAATAGGGTTATAACCCTATACCCTATCTGTATACAGAGTGGTAGAGTTTGTGTGGAGAATTTTTGTTTATGAAGTTGTAGCAATGAAATTTCGTATACAGACCAAACAAAAGCAATAAATTAAAACGAAACTCGCTATATTAATTAACCTCTAAAAACGTTAAACAAGGTGGATAATAATTTTTTTTCTAAACCAATGATTTTGAAATTCGGGACGTATATACTAATCGAAGATACTATACGCACATGTTTCACTACTTTTTAAACATCTTAAAAGGTCTAAACGGGATGGCAAATATTTGTGTGGAAAACCTTTGTTTGTAAGGTGAAAGCGAAACTTTGTATTATAGACTAGGCAAAATAAATGATTTCTAACGTTATGCAATTTTTTGCAATTTCCTTATTCGTACAGGATTTTAATAGACTTTTAAAAGGCAACATTCAGAAAAATAAGAAATACTAAAGGTATTGTGTGTCTTCATATGTAGTCAATCGAAGATTTACAAATATTCAGCAACTTTTGTTATTGACCGTACGTGTCGCAGGGAAATGAGGATATCTGGGATTTCGCGATATTCCTAGGGATACGACAAAATCATGGTATAATCATGTATGGTAAGGACCACTTCTCCGCGGTCCGACTAGCATTTACCCCTAGAGTGTATATAAAAAGCGCGGAGCCAGGAGCTCGCGAGGAGTTCCTGAGCAGAACGAGTGCGCAAGGCCAGAACGAAGCGAGGGGGAGAGGTGGCGAGCGTAGCGAGCCGGCGACCTCCCGAGTGGAGTGATGGTCGAGTGCGCGAGTGAAGCGAAGGGATGACGAAGCGAGAGTTCTGGCGAGAGCCTATTTATTAAAACTGTACGTCGTATCCCTAGAGATTTCGAGAAATCCCTGGTATCCTCATTTCCCTGCGACATACAATATTTTTTCTGGAGCTACGACGATTGACTTTTGGCCAAAATACTTACATATACTTAATCGTGAAAAAACTATTGACACATGTATTATTACGATTGTTTTGAATACCATCCCCTGATATATTTAAACGGATGGTAAAATTTGTAAAGAAAATATATGTTTATAATGTAAGTATTCTGTCTATTTAAAACGAGATAAGAGCTGAAAGAGATCGGAATAGAAACGAGATGAATTCGGGTTAGGATTGGGATAGAAGCAGGACAAATTCGGCATAGAAGCGAGAGCAGCCGGAAATAGCCAGGAGCAAAATGAATGATTTTATTAAGCGTACAAAGTCGCGGGCAACAGCTACGTATATGTAAATAGGAGATTTAGGTTTCAAAGATTTCTGTAACTCAGGCTTCATGTAAGTACATGGCGCCGGACCGGCGCTGCCGCAGCACCGCAAACTCATGTAAATGATTACAAACCGCACCGCACCGTCCGTCCGTTTGTACGTATTACTGGTATTACGAATCGTAAAGGGTCCGTGGCGGTTCCCCCCCGACGTTTCATTTCCACCCGGTTTCTATAGTCTGTAATATGTTTCAAACTACTACGCTAGCGTTTTGTACGTTTGATACTTGGGCAAAAGACTATAAACACATGTCTCACAAATGAAGTTAGGGCCGAAAAATTTGGTAATTATATCGGGACCGGAGTGGGATTACAAAGGGACAAAAAGGGGATGATAACGGTATAGGATATAACTATAACACGGTAGGAGGTTCGCTAGTGAGGACGATAAAGGGTTAGGATCGGAATATGATTGGTAGCAGAGTAGGACGATAATGATATAGGAGCGGGACGGAATCAGGACCAGAGCATTACGGTAACGCTATAGGAGTGGAAAGATAACGGGGTGGGAGTGGGAAGGTAACAGAACAGAAGCGGTAAGGTACGGGAACGAGATAGGAGCGAGACGGGAACTGGAATGTGAATATGATGGGACGAAAAATGTTCGGATGCAGGATGAATACTCCACTACGCGGACGAAGTCGCGGGCATCAGCTAGTAAATAAATAAAATTAAATTAATAAATAATTTTTGACCAACAGTTCTGTTGTGGTAGCCCTGACATGTGTATAGTGCTTTCTTTTTACAAATCTTTCGAGAAAGTGGTTCTGATTCAACTTGCAATGTTAGTTTATTGGTTCGAATCTTGCAAGTTGAATCAGAACCACTTTCGCTTATCCTACGGAGTTGAACTTTTGCATACTTGTCAATGTCCGATGACAATGCAATATAATGACAGCCAGCTGATGATGGACACGGAAGGTGGGCAATAGAACTCCTTGACGGATAATCGTAAACTACTAGTTTTTGGGCTCATTTTAATCTGCTCGCGGTTCCGATTGTGAATTGGGTAAAAGCTTGTCTTGAAAAATATATTTCTCAACAAAAATCTTGTTACTTTAAATTATTTTATATACATGCAAAATTGTTATATGAAGTTCGTATGCTAAGCTACGTCAATATTAACGTATGAATTACGTGTATATTACCGTCTGTAAGCTACCTAAGGCGCTATATAATGGGATCATTTAAATATAGCCTAACATACTAACTCCATTTGATGAATGCATACAACGTAGCCTTAGCATAAAATTCATCTAAACTGAATTATGCAAAGATCCTTCCTAAGGTGTTAAAATGGAATAAACTTCGGATCAGTTTAGGAAAGAATAGCTGTCAGGGAAATGCAGCGGGTGCATTACGTTTTTAAATCTTAGTGAATTCAATTTTAGAAATGGAAGTGGGGTTTCTCTGGTCTCTTAATGGATTTGAAAAGCTCAGGATTACTATGTTAATAGATATCCTCTGTCGCTTTTTGTTATTTGGCGTGGCTTCAATGTTTACTTTCATGCTAGGAAAGTTAAGTAAAATACTGTTTGACATACTCTTATGATATTCAGTAGTACATTAGTAAGGCCTGAATTTGGTATCGATGCTTACAATGTCTTTGATTGATTGATTATAACACTTTATTGTACACCAATAACATACGAAAAAAAATTGAACTTAAAAATTCGAATAGTACAGTGAGGTCTTATCGCTCATAAACGATCTCTTCCAGACAACATGAAGAGGATTTTTCTTTGTTTTGTATTAAGTTATTTATTTGTAACATAGTTAATATCCCGTTTCTAAAATTGTAGTGTAGTGACATTGTCACTACACTACAATACCATATCATTGGATATGGTTTCATAATCGTTGTTCTAAACTTAAACTCAAGAAGATCGATATAACAACAATAATTATTGACCAATTTTGATACTGATAATAATGACGTAAGTAATATTATTTATTCTGGACTAATGATTTTAAATAACACATCTGATATTGTAAGGCTGGCTTGGTACAATTTATGGTCGTGAATTACTGTGCTTTTTTTCTAAATTAAAGGAACAATATACAAAAAATAATAAAAAAAATACGCCCAATGATCAAATACATAGATTCTGCCCCGTTATTAAGATTCCCTGTATCTAAGGAACCAGGAACTATGAGGACCATGGCCTTACTACACACAATCACGAAACAAATGTTTGCACTTTTTTTTCCTGTCCACAAACATTTGTCCTGTTGTTGTGGGAATCGAACCCGAAACCTCAGTGGTGTATAAGATTTGAGCTAACCTGCCCAATCACTACATCACAGAGGCTTTCAATATTATTATTATTATTGTGTATTTGCTTAGAGGTACTTTCTCAAGCGTAATATTGCCAAAATGTATTAAAGTGCACGCCGCACCACAAAACTTTAGCGTAGCCGACCTTTAGCAGATCTGTTTTTCAAGGTTTAACTACGAATAGTATACTCAGCAAAAATGCCCGAAATATTTTCAATCCCGTGCAAATCCGAATCTTGTGGGACAAAATAAAACAAAACCAAAATAATACATGGCCTCGCGATGGTCTTACGTTCCGTTCTACGTAGGCCGCAGTAATGCAGACGCCATTTGTCAGGATAAACACGCCACAAGAAAAACTGGTTGTGTAACGGACAAATATTTTTCAGCGGACTTGTTTGTTTCAGCAGTTTTTGCTGGTTTTAATTTAGAAGAGTTTGTTCAGTGTCTCTAGTCGTAGTCTTGAACTTCATTCGTATAAATCTGTTAGTCGGTAGGTACCAGGTACTGGCTCAGTTATAGTAAGTAATAGTTACTATTCTTTGGTTATAGATAGGTATTTGATATAGGTACATGCATTGACAGGGTGAAACATTGAGATGGAGGTAAGTACGCAGTAATCGGAAAGGATTACAACTTCAAAGGAACAAATAATGTTGATTTAAGAACTACAAAAACATTTTTAAATAATTAGGAAGAAGAAAAATAATATTGCTCGGGCAGGGATCGAACCTGCGTCTTCGAGAATCGTCCCCGTAAGACGATATAAGAAGGATAGAAGAAATTTGGTTGCTCGAGCAGTAGGCTCGGTGGCCCAGTGGTTAAGGCGTCGGGACGGTATTCCGAAGACGCAGGTTCGATCTCTGCCCGAGCAATATTATTTTTCTTCTTCCTAATTATTTAAAATCTTACGATTTTCGCCTAGCATGCGCTAATGCATTCAATATCAAAAATTACAAAAACATTGTTCTATTATTCTTCTATTGTTAAAACTAACTGTCATATACTTTTGATTTTTAACTGATTTAAAAAACGGAGAGGGTTCTCAATTTGACTGTGTGTTTTTTGTATTTTTGTTTGTTTGTTACGCGATTACTCCATTATTTATAAACGGATTTGGAAAATTATTATAATTTTGCGTTGGATTCAGTATAGCTTTTCATCGACATTCCACCTTGGACTTTGAAGATACATCAGAATAGAAGTCCATTTCTTTTTGTTAAAAAAATTGATTATGTTCTTACATGTTTTAAAAGTTACGAAGTTGTCAGAAGGATTAGGTATGACATTTTAGTAAATATATAATACACTTTATATTTTAATACACAACTGCATTTTCAACATTATTTTTATTAGTTAAAAGTACTCGTTCACCACAAGTATCCCACAAAAGGGCTTATTTAAATTCACACACGAGCGCCACACCACAGTGCGGCCAACTTTGGAACTAAATTCAAACGAATGCTCGTTCCATTTTTAAGCAAAACTAATCCTTTTTTTTCTTTGACAGCAATAAAAACTGGAAGGCCAACTTTATTTTAGTGGCTTAGTTATATGCCGCATGCAGTAAGATGCTAAATGAGTTTAAAATTATAGGGTGGAATGCGGTTAGGTACCTACTTTTGTTCTAGAGTAACCTGTGATCACCGGTTTTATTATTGAGGGCCATTTTCAGATTTCATAATATTGAAGACAATTTTCAACAGTTGCTTATGGTCACGGTACAGACGTTTGTTCATTTTCCCGTTTTCAGACTTTTTCTCTTCTTCTTTCTTCACTTTAATACTCTTCGTAGTAGAATACTACGACAGAATGCGACGCGACGGCGAGAAAATCCTTAGTATCTTCTGCATTCATTATGCAAGCTGTAAGTTCCTGGCTAGATTAAAAGCGCAATCCTATCCGATCCTACTAATTCTACTATGTGTGTGTGTGTGTGTGTGTGTGTTTGTTACTTAACTTCATAAAGGCTGAACGGATTAAAAAAAATATGTTATGGATACTTTTAATCCCGGAAAAACGAACACTTAGATAACAACATTTTGCAATTACAGGGCACATGAGACTTAATATCTGATGTCTTGGAGTGATGAGCGCAATCCAGTGCTACGCAGTGCTTTTTATGGTATTAATGTTCTGGGTGGCACTGCAATTGTTATCGGCAGTCGTGGCGCTTACCATCAGGCGAATGACTCGCTCGTCTCATCACTCAGTACCATAAAAAAAAAACTATAAACCGATTTTACGAGGACGGAGTCGCGGATATCAGCTAGACCAGTATAATTTACACAGCAAGTTAATTAAAATCATTTGTTTTAAAAATGTACTCCGATGCAACGCATATTTTTCCGTGGTTCGTAATGCTGCAATCGACAGCAATAAAAAATAAAAGTTCTGTAGGTATATTGTTGAATCATAAAAATAGCATTTTTTTATTTATGTTTAGAGTAAAATGAGATTCATCATGCTAGTAAAATTTATACGGTTATTTAGTTTCTATCTATTAAGTTAAATAAAAAGATTTAATTGCTAACTGTAATCTAGGGAACTGATCAACATGTTTTAATGAGATAATAAAGACAAATAAATATGAAAATATAATAGGTGAACGAACCAACCAATAAAGCGAATGTGAAAAATTATGGCTGTGTTGATTTACGTACGAGAGTATACTCATCAAAAAATGATCTCTTTGAAACAGAGAAATTAAAGAGATCTAAATATCCATATTGCTTTGCCTCTTTAGTCTCTATAGATATGAGTTATATACACCCTGTCTTTGATAAAACTATTAAAACAGTCATCAACAAAAATGATAGTTAAAATATTGAAAAATAAATAAATTAAAAACACAACATCCAGGCGCAACACAGCGTAGAGTATATTTTGCAGCGCTTCATAATTTTTGCAATCAAAACTGCATGCGGAGTTACATTGAGCCATCATATTGGAGCATTAACTTATATTTATGCTCGAAGCGAAACAATATGCAGCAGATAGTAAAAATCAAATTTTCAGTCGATATTTTTCGATACGATCCCCGGTAATTTATTCACGCTCGCACCCAGTAAGCTGCGCCACTGGCGATATCATTTTTATTTAAAATATTCTCGCTTGACAATTTTGTCGTCCAATAGTTGACCAATTAGTCAATAACAATAATAATAAATACCCAAATATCATACACATTCATTATTAACTGCTTAAAAAGAAAACTACAAAAATATGAAAACTATTAAAAGAAATTCATGCTTATGATGAACCATTGGCTTTGAAATGTAAATGATTGCGTCCACTTCTCTTCAAATTTTGCTATGCCCGACGAGGTCCATATAAGAATTTGTACGATTACCAAATTACACCTTGTACTATGAAAGCAATAACAAATCTGAATCTGAACAGAATAACACAAGATTAGATCGATAGAGAGATGAAATTTATAAATTTAAAAATATGGCGATACAGAACATGTAACAATTATGACACAACCACAAGGGGTGGTCTTATTAAACCCACTTACCAAGTTTATAGCGACTAAAAAATATACTTATAAGACGCGTAGGTGTGACAACCTAACAATTACACACTTTTCTAGTTATAAAATGATAGTTCAATTACCAGTGAGAAGGAATTAGGATGTCGACAATGAATGTTCCTGTTTCTGTCCATATTTACTTTTATTTGTCAGACATTCGAATCACGTGATGAGAAATATCGCGGACTTACTCTGGAATAACCAATTAACGTCTCCTAGCAACCGCGAAAAGCATTCACCGTCCGCTGTCCGCTTGATTAGTTACCCCAAATATACGAAAAATATGTATGTAACTACCCGCCTTTTTAATGTTATGATTTTTCATACGAAAACGAGCGACTTTTTGAGTCTAGCTACTCACATCCAGATGAGGTCCTATGCTAAGACCTAGGACCAAGGAATAGACACTTTTGTCTAAGTTGTTATTTTCGTTGTACAAAACAAGAATTTTACTAACAAGACATTGCTGGATATACACAAGAGCAAGGTAGCCGAACAACGAGAAACGACTATTTTGTTAAAACAAATAACATAAGTCATTGGTTAAAGTTAGGTTAAGTACCAGCTTTATCTTTTTTTTTCTTTATTCTAGTTAGCATCATACATAACGCTGTTTTCTATTATTATTACAATCTAGCCATATAATTAGGCTAATAAGTAATTTTAATTGAACTTAAACATAGCTTAATACTAAGAATGTGTCCATTAACACTTATCTTATTGTCTCTATTAAGGCGAAGACACTTTGTTCATGTGTTCTAACCGTAACGTGTAACTGTGACCATAATTGATTATAATATACGTGTGGTGCATTTAACTTGTTTTATTACAGTTCAAAAAACTGTGATGACATTGTGCTTTGGAGATGCACAAAACATTCGAAATAGCAACATTTCCAGCTATGCTTTCGTCTTGATTTTTAAACTTGCACTTCGTCTAAGTATTGTATTTTATGCACTGATTTTCAAATGACTATATTAAGCCAATTTTTAGGGTTCCGTACTTATTATTAAGACTCCGCTGTCCGTCTGTCAGTCTGTCTGTCTGTCCGTCTGTCACCAGGCTGTATCTTATGAACCGTGATAGTTAGACGGTTGAAATTTTCTGGTACGGAACCCTTCGTGCGTGAGTCCGACTCGAACTTGGCCGGTTTATTTCCAAATTGGCTCAACATAGTCCACCTAGTCAACAGTCGTATATCATAAAATTTTTGCAAATTTACAATTTTGAATATATAAAACACTGTTAGAGAAACACTGTCATTTGGGTCGCAGAAATTTTTTTAAGCGCAATTTTTGTAAAAGCTGGATTTTTGCCTATATTATTTTGTTGGTGTAGGTCTGTAGGTATAATAAAATATACGTACCTCGCCTACCGATAGTACCTAGTTATTGTGCAAATGCCGACTAGAACTTTGAAAGTCCTGCAGGGCTTTGCAGGCAGCAATCTCTGCCCCCACCGTCCTAATTGACCACAATAAAAAAACGCCATGAACAATGCTTCGTTGGCCACGATTACTCTAAACTGTCACAATAGGGCAATGCTTGCGCATAAATTTTACTGACTATAGTGCAAACCAAGAAGAGTAAAAGTGTAGTGTACACTCTTAGGACAGAGAGGCAAGTTCGCGCGAGTTGGTGTGGTAAAATGAATATATATATGTTACGGCTAAAAACCGAAGTGCGGCTACACCTAGTTTTAGCCGGCCACAACTAGGTGCAGCCGGCCACATGCGGTTAAACTTAGATCTATCCAATATGCGAGATTGTAAACTGTCGAAAGATTGTGAACCGTCGCTTTATTTTTCGGTAGATTATAATCTATCGAAGTGATAGATGATAATCTACATTATATTATATCTAATATACATGTTCGCGGCGTTGGGGTGGCCCAAGGGCCACCCCCGCCGCACCCTAACCTACCGAGGGCCGCCCCTTATACGTTTAATGGTGTGCGGTTGCACCTAGTTCTAGCCGCTATGATGAAGGCTAACCCTAGTTCTAATCGAAGATAAGTTGGATAGATCTAAGTTTAACCGCATATGGCCGGCTGCACCTAGTTGTAGCCGGCTAAAACTAGGTTTAGCCGCACTTCGGCTTTTAGCCGTAACATATATAAAGTAAACCCAACAAAGGCATCATCAAGGTAGTACAATAAAATACAATAAGACTTTATTGATCACCAAAACAGGAAACAGAAGTTTACAGTTATAAATAATAGTGATAGAACAATGGGCGGCCTTATCGCTATGTGCAATTTCTAAAGGCAACCTTTGGATGGACAGGAATAAAATGGTAAAAAATTGTGGTCAGCTGGTGTTTGAAGTAATTACCTAATATAAAAGATATAATTATGTAAATACAATACTTCAAAAATAGAATAGTAGAAGTACCTATCCTATAAGGTACTTATAGCTACTTATAGGACGACACTACTTATAGGTAGCTACCCTAGTCATGTATAGCTTTATTTCATCACGTTTCCTTCCAAATATTTTTGGACATTCCAAATAGTCTATTTTCAAATTCTAAAGACGATTAATCTTGATCTAATCCTTTAAGCCCAAGTAATTGATTAGGTGAACGAAGGGCGGATTTCCCCAATATTTTTAGACTATAATTTTCTTAATTGGTTTTATCTGTTGCCGATTAAGTAGGCTCTTTACTTTTCTGTTTTAAATTTATAATACAGTCAAAATGACGAAAGAATTTCTGAAATTTTCTCGTAGGTATTTGACTTTTCTAAAATGTGTTTATCGCATATTATGTTTAAAAAGAGGTTAATCCGATTATTATTCAGTCCCCTTTAAAATCTATAAATACTTAATTATATATTTTTCGATAATTGCAGATAATACTCGTAGCTGGTTTTTCTAAGAAACAACACAAACGTGTGTATTTTCCCGTTAACAAATAAATTATTAATTTGGTTTACCTTGCCATTGTCTTGCTTATATAATATAAATATAATAATATATATATATATATATATATATATATATATATATATATGTATATATAATTTACAAAACTGCTACTTTTGAGTAAAGATAGTATTTTCTTAATTCATGTCCTAAAGATACCATCTCATTAAAAAAATTCTCATTTTCCACAAGATAATCTACTTTTTGTTTTTATACATCTACAACGTTTTATATTGTACTTCTACTACATAAATATGTCGGGCTACATTTCGGGTTTATAATACTCAAAGGTTCACTCCATTTTTCCACAAAAACAAACATACGTCTCCAATGTGGTTTTAAGTGAATTTAGCGAAATTATCTGAGTGTTGTTTAGACGGAGGCGCGATAATTCTGTTTAGTAACCGAGAGGTACATTATTTATTCAAATCGAATTAAACGTACGTGTCTCGAGTGAATACACATTTTAATTTTGGTAGTGCGAATGTATTTTAGGATATAAACTAATGAATTGAAATGTGTCCGTTTTCATCGTCTTAGAGTTTGGATTCTACCCAAATTGCGATCCATTCTTCTAACTAGGTTAGCGCAGTACCGAAGTTGGCTTCTTGGCATGTGAAATGAGAGAGCCACTTCATTTTATCTTACACCAAAAATTTCCGACATCGAACACACCGAAAATCATGACCTCTTTCGATCGATGAGCTTTAGAAATTTACACGTTTTAACGTTACGGTTATTTTTGTTTCAGGTAAAAAGTCCAGGCTTACTCGTGTCTTACACAACAGTAGCCGTGAGTACCAGGATGTCCTAGAAAAGCAGCAGTCTTCGCTGGATCGGTCATATCAAGATGATGGAGAGAGGAGAGAATAAGAGCGGTCAATTAATAAACGTCGACGGTCAGATATGCTAGAAGTATTATTGCGCGTGAGCTCATAAGCTGACAATAGCGTCAATAGCTACCGAGATTCCACATCATACGTAGAAAAGGCGATGTCTTGTACCGGAGGCCAAAACTCACCTTGCGAGATATCGAAATATGATAAGTAAGCTTTGATTATCCTTTTTATTTATGGAACTGAGTAATGAGACGAGCAAGTCGATCGTCTGATGTTAAGTGCCACGTCTGCCCATAACAATTGCAGTGCCACTCAGAACTTTTAATATCATAAAAAGTACTTAGCACCCCGATACATCAGATATTAAGTCTCATATGCCCAGTAATTTCCTTACCAGTTTTTTGTTGTTCAATTAATTTTACTGAATAGATTTATCTGTATGCTTTTCTTTCGATAAGGAATCCCTCTTAGTTAAAATAGTGATATCAACACAAAATTGATTCTCCACATATAGCAAGCGCGATCCTACCTAATCCATTGGCGACGTCAAAGAATAAATTAGCGCAGAGGTGTCAAGCCGGTCAAACGCTTAATGCCGGCAAAGGGCAACCGGGCAAGGCAAAATTAAATGAAATGGAAAACTGAAAAAAAGGTAAGAATGAAATAGGGACAAAAAGTGCTCCTTGACTCACGTTAGGAAGGAATACTTAAGTTATTTTTCTTTAATTATCACGAACTGGGATATTGAGTATCGCCAATTACCTTTGCAGTCTTTAATTATAGACGTGGGGTTAATTGCGATCAATGGTCTTGTTTTCACCGTCTTGTTTCAGCTTTGTACGTTGCGATGTTCAACGTGGATTGAAATACTTAGAGCTTTATTTAGAGTAGAATGCTAGGTTATTTGATAATAAAAGATATTTTTACAAGCTTTTATTTAACTTACAATGTTTATCATGTGTTTGTTTAGGTCAAATTTTTCAAGTTGAATTAGAACCACTTTTATCCTACGGTTGAATATACAATATACAGCCAGCTGATCTGATGATGGAGACGGAAGGTGGGCAATGGAATACCATAACAGATAATCGTAAACTACTAGTGTTCTGGCTCATTTTAAACTTCTCGCGGTTCCGATTACAAATCTGTTAAAAGCTTGCATTGAAAAATATATTATTCAACAAATAACTTGTTTTAGATATATATGTTTATACTATTCTGTGTTATGTCTACTTTCAACAAGGCCGTTTAAAGTTCATAATGGCGCAAAAACATTTCAGGTGGAATCCTATCAAGGTAAGGGTGCGAATGTGGCTGTGATGTGGAAGGGGGTATTTCACGCGGTGTCCTCACATGTAGCACATGTAATCGTACTACTGCTACTACTAATCAGCCTATATCCACCCACTGCTGCGTATAGGCCTCCTCTCGTTCTCGCCACTCTTTCCGGTCCTGTACCAGCCTCATCCATTGCAATCCGACGTGCTTAACGATGTCATCTTTCCATCTGGCCGGGTGGTGTTCTGCCTGGAAGTCTTCGCCCAAGCCTCGGATACCACTCGGTGCTGCCTTGGTCCACCTGTTGTCAACCCGCCTTGCCAAGTGTCCTGCCCATCTCCACTTAAGCCTGGTAATACGTGTGCCTACGTCTTCGACTTTTGTGCGACGTCGAATTTCGACGTTTGATACACGATCCACCAGGCGTATGCTTAACATAGCACGTTCCATTGCCCTTTGAGCCACTCTGATTTTATAGATGTGCTCGTAATGTAATCGTACGTTTACAGCTAAAATTGGATACGTCAGTCATGTGAGGATGCACCAAACACGTACAGTAACTTAACGTAAGTCAGTCGCCGTAGCCGGAAACGGCTAGGAATGCATCATCATCATTATCACTTTCAACAACCATTACTTTGGCATTATGTTCCTATAGGTACTGCAGATTCATATTTTTTTTTTTTACGCTTTATAGATCTATGATTGGCCGCTATCTCGCCTGATGTGAAGCGATGATGTGGCCTAAGGTGGAGCACATAGATCTAGAGAGAGACGGCAGTTGAGCGGCTGCTCAGACCCGTCTTCCCGATGGTTCACCGAACATCATCCCGAAACACGACTAGGTCGGTTGACGGCATGGCTTTGTTCGGTGGGTGGTATTACAACCATGGCCAGAGCCTACCACTCCAAAGCGCGTTAGCGGGTTTCATCACGATATTTTTCACCGTTATAATAATAATAATAATAATATAATAATAATAACACCGCACCGCTATAATAATAATATAATAATAACACCTGACGATCACATACATAAACTGTGGGCCCTAACTAGGATTCCCTGTAGGTGTCTAGGGAACCAGAAACTACGAGGATCATGGTCCCACAACACCCAGATACGAAACAAATGCTTGCGCATTCTCTATATATATTTATCTGGATAGGCACATAGCACACGCACAAGCACATAGGATACTTTGTATCGTAAAATGAACAATCAAGCTATCCTAATTCTACGCAGACGTTGTCGTGGATATTAAATAGTATCTAATAAGTATACCATATACCGCAACAACAAAATCCTCTGTGTCCAAAGTCATAGGTGCAAATCTGTTTCCCAACAAGATTCGCATCTCTACCTGCGCCTCGCTTATCTTGACAAATGTTGTTCGCATTACGCATCGCTGGTGATACCAGATCCAATGGGAGGAAAACGGGACAGGCAGACAGGAAAAATTTAGTGTGTACCACTACAACAAACATTCGTTAACATTCGTTTGTGAAATGAATAAGCCCCGTGAAGCTACATATCTGTAATCTTTTATAACAAAAAAAAACCGACCATCCGTCCAAGTTCGAATGTCGATGAAATTTATATGGGACCACATTCGATTCGATTCGTAGCTACACCAAACCCAACGCAACCTTGTGCAACCTTGTAGCCAAACATAAAAAACAATCAAATTGAGAACCTCCTCCTTTTATGAAGTCGGTTAAAATATAAAATAATGTTGATGAAAATGATGAATACCAAACTTTTTAACAGGGCGCAGTGTTTCAATTCAATATAAAAGAGTTTCATTTATGTAAATAGATGCTTGAAACAGAAATATTGTACAATATTACTACTCTTTTCATTTATAATATTCAAGGCTCGATTCTTCCAGAGATGCAATATTTGACATGTTTTAAAAAAATGCGATGTCTTACGCCTAGCCGACTCGTGGCCACACTACACATAAACCCGACTTCCAAAGAATAATAAGATATTTGTTTGGCCAATGTATTGTGTTTCTCTATTTCCGTATCTTTTTCCTCGAAATATGGTCGCGATACATTGCCAGCGGGTGGCAGTGTTTTTGGCATTATTTTTATAGTTTTTTGTATGCCGCTGAGATTATGGCTCTTGTTTTGATATTTTTGAAATATGTGCCTACTTGGTGTAACACCCATGACGTCATAAATCACGAACTTCGCCTGTTGTTGCTTAGTTGATTATTTTGTTCCAAGCGTTTGGTTAGGAAACTTCTGTAAGTACATTAGTTTATGAAATGTTTTCAATATGTAAAAGGCATAACTCAACTGTGCCCCAACGCATTTTGGGTGCTCCAAATTACTACCGCAGTAGGATCGAAAATGCAACCACTCGCGTAAATCATAGCCGACAAATGCTTTGCTGCAAACTAATCATCATCATCATCAGCCTGTATTCGTCTATAGACCTCTCCTTGTGAACGCCACAAAGCCCGGTCATATTATTATTTGGCCCGGTTTTGGGCTTTACTCATCTTGTTTCTTCCGGCCGCCTTACACAGGTCATCGTTCTACCTGGCTGATGGCCGTCCTACACTATATATTTGCCGATTCCCGGTTTCAATTCAAGGCTATACCAAATCTATATTATCGACTATACCAAAATCAAACCATAGTATAAAATGCGTAAACTAATCGTGAGGTATACCTATTGGTATGTTATAGTAATAGTTATTTACATAATGATCTAAAAGCTATAGTTTTGAAACTGCCAAAATTGTAATTACAAGAACTCATATTTAAAAAAGTTTTTTCAGTACTATGTAAAAACTTTAAATCTAACGTTTCAATCAGGTTGAATGAAAAATAAATTTTCTAATCCGATAATTTGATTTATAAAAACATCTGAAACCTTGTAGGTACAAATAATTACTCAACACTTACTCATCATCATCATCATCATCATCATCATCAGCCCATCACGTTCCCACTGCTAGGACACGGGCCTTCTCTCATAGAGAGAGAATAGGCCATAATCCACCACGCTGGCCCAGTGCGGGTTGGTGAATGTCACATGTCCTTGACTTTTTGTGAAAAATTCTTGGACGTGCCGGTTTCCTCACGATGTTTTCCTTCACCGTTTTAGAGCGAGTGATAAATCCGCACATAACTTAAGAAAGTCAGTGGTGCGGGGTCAGCGGGATTCGAACTCGGGTGCATCGAATCGAAAGTCGCACGAGCTCCCACTGAGCCACACTCGCTCTCCGCACATAACTTAAGAAAGAAATAACTTAAGAAAGGCGTACTCAGCTAGTTTTATTAAAAATAAATTGAAAATGCGGCGTTCACTGCTAATGGAAGTAACAAATCTATGTACCTAAACTAAGACAAGCACCAATAACTTATCGTTATCCTAATGCAATTTAAATTCAAGCATGGCCGCCATTACGTACCAAATCACACAACAGGCCATTTAAACAAACATTTAGTCCCATTTGTGTTCTAAGGGCTTAATTTATGTCCATACGTAATCCCAACTGCTTATAAAGTTGTACTGTCCGGGATTTATAATTTATGGGACTAACAGCCAAGGGTTGGGATCGATAGGTCAGAAGTGGGATTGAAGTAGGATTGCGGGATAGATAGCGTCTTGAAGTAAATATATTAATATGTCAAATTAAAGTAAGCAGAATACAAAATACTTAATAGTACAAATAAAAAGTCATCTAATTTGATCCTAATTCTATAATATAGCGTCTAGCGGCCATCTTGGTTTATAGGTTTCCGTACCCAAAGGGTAAAACGGGACCCTATTACTAAGACTCCGCTGTCCGGCCGTCTGTCTGTCCGTTTGTCATTAGGCTGTATCTCAAGAACCGTGATAGTTACGTCGATGAAAATTTCACAGAAGATGTACTCGTATTTCTGTTGCCGCTATCGCTATAACAACAAATATTAAAAAACAGAATAAAATAAATATTTAAGGGGGCTCCCATACAACAAACATGATTTTTTTGCCGTTTTATAGATAATGGTACGGAACCTTTCGTGCCCGAATCGGACTGGCACTTGGCAGTGACACCTATTTTGTCGAAATTAGTATTTATTTGGATAAGAGAGAGGTGAGAACCTTAATTCAAATAATTATCTCTTTATTAATTTTAAGCATCAAAGACGCACTTTTGAACATCAAATTATTTCAATGACTCTACCACTTGATTGGAAAATAACTACTACTCAGAAGATACTGCATGAAATTGTATTTTTTTTGAGATTTTGTTACAGGTTTTTGGTTTTCTACAATGTTATGTTTCTTATGTACCTGTTGGCCACTTTGCAGAAGTAGAATGTTCCAGACATTTTTGTCTCCTATATACGAAGAGTATAGTATAATCTTAACACGCAATTTGAATGAACAACCTACCTAATAATACACTCCATTGAAATTCCATCCTCCATTCAAATTGCGTATTAAAAATATTCTAATGAAAAAAGCATACTATACAGTTAGTAATTACATAGCAGATATACAATTAGTAATCGCATGGAACATTCCGCTTCTGCCAAGTAGCCAACTGGCACATAAGAAAAATAGTATTGTTAAAAACAAACATAAAATATTTTAACAAAAGTTCTAAAAAAAATGCCCCTTAGTTTCTTGCTGTATCTTCTGAGTAGTGGTTCTTTTCGATATGGTGGTAGAATCATTGTAATTATTGACGTTCATAAGTGCGTCTGTGACGATAAAATTGAAATAAAGAACTTTTGAACTTGAGCTTGATTCGCTATATTCAGAACTAAATAGGCTATACAAATCAAACGCCTAAGTAATCTAGTCTGATTCAGTTCACTAGCATCAATAATGTCAACACAATGTACACTCGACTATATTGACTTCATTACTATTCGCCATTAACACATAACTTATACAATTTATGATCGGATATTGTATGCTCATGTATAAATTGTATGCCTATGTATAAATTGTATGCATTATGCAGATATCGGTGAGTTATTGCCTATCAATTGACAAAGTCAATTAACTTGATGGTGATTGGCAATAATGAATCTAACACGTAAGTTTATTGGACCTAAATACCCATAATTAAAATAATAACGCCTAAAGATCACTTAACATGGTTCCTAAGATTTCTTCTATCTAGGAAACTAGGACCATGCAGGTTCCACAAAACATAGAGACTGAATAAAATATTTGCACTTTTTTTAGTACAATATTTTTTCCCGTAGTGAGAATCGAACTCACAACCCACGTGGTGTATAAGATAAGAGCTAACCAACCCAATCACTACACACCTGAGGCTAAATAAATTATACGTGCCAAATTAGGAAGGGCAATTTTAGTGTTTCGTACCTCAAGAGGAAAACACTCTGTCTGTCAAGACACTTTTTCTCAGAACCATAGCAAAATGTTTTCCTTCCTTTATTTTTACCTTCTGCTACCGCTTTCTTTATCTACCTACACATCCTATCGCATTCAGCTTTCTGAACCAAAATATAAGCTTTAACGAGAGATGGTGCTCCATATTCAAAAATTTGTTCCCAGGGTTCCCTGCCAACCTATCTACACACTTTTATCTACATGACCCACATACCCCGAACCCCACATATGTTCCTGTAACTGCACTGTTATTCAATAATAAGTATAATTTTAGCACCATGTCACACCAACAATCTCATTAACCAGGTAATTAAAAAAAGTGAAACGTCTAATTAGTGAGTATGACATGGTTCTAAAGCGTACGTTCATAGGGTACATGTTCCAATTCGCGGCAGGGCCGGTCGTGAATAATTTCGACTGTGTTACGCTGTCACTCGTGCCATGCTCGTGCCAGGCGACGCCCACCGCGTACAACTCAGCCGCAAGTAGGGCAGCCGTATATTGTGGTGACGCAGGACAAGGGGGCAATAATTTGGAGTGGTTATATAGGACTGGATATAGTTCTTTATAAAGCTATCTGTATATATACTAAAACACCTGTTCTAAAGATACAGCCTATAATGCTTGCAGGCGTATTTTCTAAGCACCGGTAGAGTCAGTTTTCGCATTTCTTTTCTGGGTCCGGACTTCAATTTGTGTATGGGAAAGAAATGGGCAGACATGCTTACCTTTCTTTTTTCAAAGTCATTATATTTTAAGTTGAAATTTTTAACGTATTTTAATTTATTCATATTAAAAGTGCATTTTTTGTGTCTATTTAATATATCTTTTGGCTTGATTACTTGTAATGTTAATGTATATCATATGATTGCTGATACTAATAATATAAAAGTCTTTAAAGTCACAAGTTTTAGAGTGAGTGTGGCTCAGCGGTAACTCATGCGCCTTTCGATCAGACTGGGTTCGAATCCCGACTCGGCCCTGCACCAATGACTTACAGTTAAGTGCAGATTTTGCACGCTCGCTCTAAAACGGTGAAGGCAAACATCGTAATGAAACCCGCTTACGCGCTTTGGAGTGGTAGGCTCTGGCCGTGGTTGTAATACCACCCACCGAACAAAGCCATGCCGTCAAGCGACCTAGTCGTGTTTCGGAATGATGTTCGGTGAACCATAGGGGAGACGGGTCTGAGCAGCCGCACAACTGCCGTCTCTCTCTAGATCTATGTGCTCCATCTTAGGCCACATCATCGCTTCACATCAGGCGAGATAGTGGCCAAACATAGATCTATTATGCGTAAAAAAAAAAGTAATTTTCATTCAAGTGTCCCAGAAACAAGTCAAAATTTTAGCATTCATGTCTTAAAACGGACATTGGTTGATAATTAAAAATTAACATAACTTCACTTTTCTAAAGTTGTACCATTCAGGTCTGGAAGATTGTGTCAGACATTTTGTACAAAGCTCAAAAATGCGTCGTATAGCATTTTGTTTGCCTCAAAACCACAACACAAAGCAGCCAGCTCTACAAAACACGTAGCCGATTACGTTAATACTAAAAAAAGCGCTTGTCCTCCAATACATTTTGAACTCACTGTCAGAATAAGCCATATCGCCCCCGAGCACACAAGGAAGAACTTATGTTCCTTCCCGTGCATGACATACGTGCAAGCTGTCTAAGGAAAAGATGACACATGGCCACCGTACGCCGCACAGCCTAAACTCCACGACCACAGAGTAATAAATCTGCTGCTATGCCGGCTACTAGTGTACCTGGCTGGAGACATGCTAAGCGAATTACTGTTTTGCAGGCTGTGACATGGTGAACTGCTTTTTGGAGAATGATTAGGGAAGTTGATTAAATTGGCATGGAAACGTTAAATTTTGTTTTTTGTTGAAGCTATTAGAAGAAGACATAACAATCATTTATACCTACGTAGGTATTTACAATTTGCTTGTCTCAATGCGATATCGGGCAACTAGAAATTGATGCGAGAGTTTGTAATGAATCCTGAGCTTGAGTTTATATTTACCATCGTCGTAGATATTTATTTAAGCAACTTACCTCAAAAACAACCTACAATAAATAAGATAAAATACAACATTTAGATTAAGTCAAAAGAGCTCTAATAACAATAGATCGTCTTTAAAATTATAAGAAGCTGTGTTTTTATGTTCGGTTAATTATTATGTGGGGAGTATTCAATTAGAATCTTACTGAAGGTCAACTCGGCTCAACTAATGTAGGTACAGCAAACTCTACAGAAGGTCGGCGAGTGTAATTCTTATGAAGTCTTTGGATTCGAACCATCCAATAACCTGTCAATGAGGTACTCTGTCCTACTGGAAAGAGCTATCCTATAAATTACAATAGCTCCACTTCCGTGGCATCAAAATCGCATCATCCACAGTATTTGCGACATAAGGGCCGGTGGTCATTAAGGGTCTGCAGTAAGGGTCGGCGCACACAGATCGAGAACACAATTACACGGCTCGCCCGTTCAGATGGATTAAATTCTATGCCTCGCTGGAACGGGATTCCGGTGATTTTGAATAGTAGAAGATAAATTGTGGGGGTAACGACTTTTATATTTTAGCAAAGGTTATAACCATACGATAAAATGCAATAGAGCTTCGAATCAAATTGCAAAAAGAAAGTTGATTCTCGAAGTAAGTATTATTAATTAATTATATTTAATTTAAGTTAGTTCATTTTTATAACTTTATTTGATTTGACTGTTTTTAATTTTGATTTTGTTTATTTAATGTAATATAATTATTGTAGATTAATTTAATTATTTGGCATGTTTAATATGGATTTTTTTCTGAAATAAATGATTTAATAATAAAATAGAAGGAGTTTCTAGGAAATGTGACAACTAAAAGTAATGGTCATTATCAACGTCTCGACTCCAAACTAAGATTCGCTGTACCTATAGATATATTTGTAGAATAGCTTAGTAACAAAAAGGCGCATCTTTCTTCCTACTTCTTTAATACCGCAGTGTCCTAGCATCAAAAATCTCGCACGACTGTACCACCCTTGGCCCATTGTTCTTGCCTTGTCCTACCCCTTTGTTCTTCACAAATCAAACATGGCCGACTCATTGTTATGTTACCAGCCCCTCGGCGGTTCTTTAAGGGTAACTTTAGCATTTCGACTATGCTCCCTTTGTGTTTTTCACGTACTAAGCTCGGGAACAAAACTGCTTTGTAATTAAGATAAGAGTGGAGAATTTTGTGAATTTTAAGCTTGCTGGTGGCTGGTGGTGTGTTATTTAGAGTTGCCGGCGTGTGCTCGTGTAATCGTTTCACGCGCGTAACTTGCGTTGCTTTTTTATGTAACCGAGTAACGAGACGAGCTGGTCGTTTGCCTGATGGTAAGCAATACGCCAGCCTATAACAATAACAGCATCACCCAGAAATTTGTTTCGGAAAATCCAGCGCGACGCTGCACTGCGCTCGTCACCCTGAGACAATCAGCTGTTAAGTCTCATAATGCCCAGTAATTTTGCTGGCTACAATGCTCTTCAAATCAGAACACAGTAATGCTCGCGCACTACTGCTTGGCGGCTGAATAGATGGCAAAGCAGTGGTACCCACCCAGGCGGCCTCTCGCATACGAGAAACCTACCACCAGTAGTTGCCTGAATATAGATGGTGTAATTGATAGAAAATTTGGGTTACCTGTTCATTCTGAATGAATGCAAAGTTGCACTCTTCCGATTATAACATTATACATTTTAACCAATACTTACGTAGAAGATATTTTAAAGCTATTTAAAAAAGTAACTGACCAATCTCGCTAGAATCTGGTGGAAGTCCACCAGATTCTAGCGAGATTGGTCAGCATCAATCTCTAAACTACGTTGACGTATGTAGATTATATTTTGTTAACCATTATTTTTTTACTAAATTGGTCTTTTTAAAACAAACACTTAAATTATTCAGGAGAAAAGCTGTAATTTTCAACCAACAGATAATTTGGAACAATTTTGTTCATAACACTTTGGTACAACAAAGACAAATCCGTAAATGCCATTTCCTAAAACGAAACCGCGCTAAAATGGCAACGTCGTGACATAATTACATTCCATCACAACTACAGATTCTATTTACCAAATTACCACTAACGAGCCAATCCAATTAGCCCACCACTCAACATTTACCACTACTCTCCCACCTACTATTATCTCCAAAGAATAAGAGTGTTGCAATCTCAGTGGAATCGGCCTTCTCGGAATCCGCTAACCTGCTTGCCCTCATTTACACTGGGCTGTACTAATTCAGTAAGGATAGGTAGTACGCATTTTTTCGCCCGTTACCTCACGCCCCGCACCCCTCTATTTACCGCTCCACGCCCCTTAGCGGACGTGATTCGAAAACAAATACGTACATCCGTGGAATACTGTATTTGTGGCGGGTGAGACAGTGTTTCAGCTGCAGAGAAACAATTGACTACCACTCTCGCAAACTAACGAGCTAGTTTACTAGACATCTCGGTGGGATAAGCATGCTTTGGGATAGTATGATGTCGTCGCAAACGCAAGTAGTTAATGTAGCAACTGGTCCGAAAAGTCAAGTCTAGTTATGCTTTTATCAAGTCGTGTAAATTGCTTACTTATTGAGTGTCTCATCTCATGTCGCGTTGAATAGACTGATAAAAATAAACACTACACTAAAACGACGACGAACGGTTAAATATGTTCCTCCAAATGCGTATACACTTACTTATTTATATATAAAGACTTTAATAGAATGTATAAAAAGCACAAACCATGATGCAATGTTATTTTAAGTGCTGTTGGTTACAAAATAAATAAATAAACGTGTATGCAAGCGTGCGTCAATTGTTTTTGTAAAGTAGGCAACTTGATGACTTTGTCAATTGATGACTCGATGATTGTGTCAATTGAGCGAATGTTTTTATATTATAAGAGGTTGGTTACTGTCTTTGTTTACTTGAGATTTGTACCAACTAACTCAAGCACGAGCGTTCTTCGGTCTCAAATACGACGGACATTGTTCCTAAAGGAATCTTGTTACAATATAATAAATGTCTTTTACCCCTTCGGGTGTATTAGTGAATATTTTATAGCGTACCAGCAGAGGAGCGTTCTGAATCGTAATGTGGATATCAACTGGTAGTCGAAGGCTAAATCATTTATTCAAGTCTTACAAGCAGTAACGACTTGCAAATAGGATTCGAAACTATCCTGTGAAAATTTCTTGCTAACTTTTTCTTTATGACAAACTTTATTTTAATAAGGTTCAGACATTATGATATTTATATTTTATATACTTACCGTTTTTTTTATTTTAATAGCTAAAAGCACAAAGGCGACAATTGCTTATTTCTAGAGTCAAGAATGGCATCTTCTATATTAATCTTATTGAGGTAATACCAAAAGGCGTAAAGACAAGATATGCTCAGTAGAACCTTTCAAAACATCGTTTGCACAAAACCATACTTGTTTCTTAAACACATTTCTTTACAACAAGATTAACAAACAAATTCCACTGCATCACTTGACCTACAATGAATGTAAAAAGAAACTTAAATCATACCTACAACAACATAACTACGTGGACACTGAAACCATCCTCAAGATAACGTTATAAAATAAAAAAAAAACCGGTCATACAAAACTACACACACAAATTACTCACCTTTACATGCATACGCATACCCACATACGCACCCTCACTCACGCACATGTACATATTCATACACACATACACACACCCTCACACACACACGCAAATACCTACTTCTACTTTTAACGGCCTGCATTGATATATATTCATTGCAAAACCCTCTTTCGCTAAACTCTTTCTTTAATTATAGTTTTGTATAAAATATATGTATATATATATATATATTACATAAGTTATATAATAGTACATACGAGTAAATTTTCGCACAATACATATTTCCTAAATTCAAAAGCCGTACCTGCTAAGTTCTGACCTAAGTAGATCTCGTTCCTCTATGTTCACAAGTATTTATACTTAGTTTAGAGGAAGGTTTTCAAACAGCCAAAACACACAGGTTTGTAAATAAGTGCAAAACATAAGTGCAATGGGGAATCTTGATAAGGGGTTGTCCATTAATCACGTGATGTTCTTTAGGAAGTTTTTAACCCCCATCCCCTTAGTTATATGAGGTGAGGTTTTAGAATAAACCCCCTTACCCACCTTACCCAAAATCACGTCAATTTTTTGGTACAATACATTAATGAAAAACGTTCACAATATTATCTTTAAATACAGGTATAATCTAATTTAATTCTGGATTAAGCACCGTGATAAAAATGTCCAGAATCGTTTCTAAACGTTGCCTGGCAACGGTGAGTCAAGGTCGCGCGCCATTTTTCGGTTCAGAAATTGCCCTTCAACGAAAAAATAATAATACGCGTAGTATCTCACTACATGATTGCTTTGAGCGATAAGACCGCCCATTGTAACATTTTGGTTTTTAAGTTTGTTATTTTTCATTTTATTGTTATGATTTCTGGTAGTGCTATCTAATCTTATCTAGCTGCGTGAGATATCAAGTGTATTTATTTCCCTCCCCCCTTGTGATAGTTCCTGATTTTTCCAACCACATGTGGCGGGGGGTGGAGGGGGGCGGCGAGCCCGAGATTAATCTACGATCTCTAACTTACTTGGTTGAAAGTATATCGGTAGACGTGGGTTCGATCCCTGCTAAGATACAATTTACCATTATTTCCTATACCTACCTTCCTATACCATTTTTTAAGTAATCTCAAAGCTATGTGCACAAAATACCCAATAAATAGAAAATAAAAAGATATATGTTATAATAAAAAGGTATAGTTGTAAATACGCAAGGAAACCTCATAAAAAATTTAAGTCGACAAAGGTACAACAACTTCTGACCCTCATGTGCCTACAAGTTATGCTAACAACGGATAGTTTATATCGCTTTCCTATACAACACACAAAACCACCCCCGTAATCCAATTACAGAACAAGTTATTGGGCAACATTTTCACCATTTTCCTACAATAGAAACCTATTTCATATCTGTGTGGTGTAATTATTATTGCTGCCATTGTTTCGGTTAGTAGCAGTAAACAGGGGAGAGTGAAATATGCGCTGCTATCATCACTAGATAATGTCCATCGACGGCGCGAGTAAGGCTTTTCTGTCAATGTTGTTAACACCGTTTCACCATGATTTTTAGAGTTTCTTATCCAAGGTGTTCAAACACTTTTTTTATGGAACTGATAAGATGAGCAAGTCGTTTGCCTAATGATAAGCGCCACGCCTGTCCATAACAATTGCAGTGCCACCCAGAACTTTTAATACCAAAAAAGCACTGCGTAGCACATTGCGCTTATCACCCCAAGACATCAGATATTAAGTCTCATATGCCCAATACTTTCGCGGGCTACAATGCCCTTCAAACCGGAACACCGTAATGCTTCGAGTACAGAGCCGTAATTCCTACCCAGACGGCCTCCCGCATACGAGAGACCTTTTTCCGATACGGTGGTAGTCATTGTAACAATTGACGATCATAAGTGCGTTTGTGATGCCAAATATAAATAAACAACTTTTGAACTTTGAACTTTAAACTTTGAATATCTCTTAGCGGACAGTACATTATGTATATCACAAACCCAAGTTTTAAGTAAAGTATACGGAACTCCAAAAGCCCTTGGCTGGTGACTTTTTAATTTATACATTTGTTTTTTTTCAAACGTTAACGTTTAATATAGGTATGTTTTAGCGTGTGGCTGGTAATTTTAACATCTCATTTTTAAAATTTGTCGTGTAATATGTGTTTCATCACATTATGCCACATGTTTAAACGAAGTTTCCGCATCTTCTGATCCCCTACCAAGATACGTGTTAAATCTCTCATCAGGGCTGTCACGTCTGCCAAAATTTTCCGCTGCATCTTCGTAATTTATTAAGATCTCTGATAACCTCGCAAATCACCCCACCTGGGGTGAATAACGGCTATTTTTCAAGGAAAGATAATGAAGAAGATAATAGAGAATTTTTTGAGGATTTTAGTTGTTTTGGCTAAAAGAAAGGAAAAAGTTGACTCACTGAGTTGTTATTAAGATTAAGACTACTTACTTTATTTTTCTTCATATCAAACGCTGTACCTATACAGCGAAATATAAAAAAAAATGGGGCTTGAATATTTTCTTTATAAGTCGATGTTATTGTTCAAACATTGGTCAAAGAAAACACTAAGTTACACTTAATCTGATGTAAACAATTAGGGTTGACCGATGCGGGAACGAGGTGGATATACGAGTAGTTCCGGATCTTATAGAAAAACGTCGTTTGCACTTGCCTGTACTACTTAACTTTCGATAACACAATTTCCACTCTCTTCAGCTCAACTTACGGTCCTTCCGCGTAACTGAGATGGGACCCGATGAAGGGACGAGTGGACTTATAAAAACCTCACACATACACAACACAGACAGCAGTCGTAAGGCCATGTCGGAGGCCTTTGGGCGGTTTATGACTCTGACCTCCTAGATCTGAGACCTAGATTGGCCACACACCCACACAAAAGAGAGAGAGATATATAGAGATAGAGAGCGGTTTAAACGATTAAATTTTTCAAATTGTTTTGGTCAATGTGACCATATGCCTGCCGCTGTCTACCTTTTTTGATAAATACTTAAAGGGTAGGTACGCTCGTAAATATAAAGACATACAGTAGTCAGTGGGGTCAGCACAACGAAACGGCGCAACCCAATACGTTTCGGAAGATTTATCGGTTCTAATTCAAAGTGCAAAGGCCGTTAGTCTCTGCTACATACATGCGCACGTAATTGTACGGTGAGTGGTGGAACCGGAACTCCGAGAAATATATCTTTAGGTGTGTGTATAAGGTTTAGTAAAGGGAAAATCGCTAAAAGTTTACCACTTCTAGCAGATTTTCAACCGATTTAAAATAAGGAGGAGGTTCTCAATTCTATTATTTTTTATGTTTGTTACTTCAGAACTCCGTCATTTATAAACCGATTTGTAAAATTACATATATTTTTTACGTTGGGTTAAGTATAGCTACGAAGTGATCCCATATAAAGTTCATCGATGTTTGACCTCGGACTTCGATGAACCATCAAAATTGGAATAGTTTTTTTGCTTTTGCATTGTACTTGCTTATCTTAGCAGTAGAAGATGCTGAGGCTAGGTAAATAAGAAGCAGAACTAAAGGTTAATAGAATAATAAATATTTGGGACTCAGGGTCGGGGTTCCATTCGCGATACGAAAAGCGTTGCAAATCGACCAGTAAACAATTGGCCTTGCATAGAGGAATGTCAAGTGGGTGCAGCACGGAGTGAAGTTAGGTAGGTGTCGCCATTGTAGCAGGCTTCCATCAACACGGAGTTAGGGTAGTTAAGTAGGTTTGATGTGTTATTTCGCCTTGACGAAAAGCATCGCTAATTTTTGAAAATCAAGTCGTTTTGAGAGATATATTTTTCAATAAACGGTAAAGCATCTGAACGAATTTTCAGGAATAACAAGCATTTTGTTATATTCTTGAATCTATAATAGACACTTCGAAAACTTTATCAAAAGCTGTTTGTAGTATTTGCGATACAAACCACAAATCCATACTTACTTAAAAACAACAAATATACAATTACGAGCACGTACTTATAAGAGGCCAACCGGGAACTTATAGGGTCTTACAGACCCTCTACAAGCCAAACAAAGCTTTCCCATTATGTCTACATGTGTATTTATTTACTTATGAAACCATCTACTTTAGTTTTGTGGAGCAGTAGAAAAACTATGAAGAAATATCTTTAAATATTTTTCATATAAATAAATATAAGTACAATCAACACAAAAAAAATAAACTTTAAAAAATAGTATATAACAGGTAATATATAAAATGAAAAGAAGAAAGGTCTAAATAAATTTAAAAACAACGTGTCCCTAATGTACAGTAGACACATCAAAGGAAAAACAAGCATACAGCAAGCTTACACTCCATTGTCACGACAAACTTGACGTATAAAATCAATTTCAATAGAAAAACAAACTTGCAGCAAACTTACGTTCCTTTGCTGCGACAGATTGACGTATCAAATCAATGTAAAATAAAATCAAACTTGCAGCAAACTTACGTTCCTTTGCCGCGACAGATTGACGTATCAAATCAATGTAAAAGAAAATCAAACTTGCAGTAAATTTACATTCCATTACCGCGATAAACTTTAAGTAACAAATCAATATAAAAGGTAAAATCAAACTTGCAGCAAGCTAATGTGTTATCTGGGATGTTTGTTAAACCATTTCATTTTAATTTCTTACTTATTCATCCCAATGCTTTTACTGACTAATCAACCTTATAGTGTTCCAGAACTTCGACTTGAACTTGAGTGGAACTCTATTTGCACAACAATATTTTTATATATATACCTACTTGAATTTTTAAAGAAGCACCAACATAATCTAGAACTATATTTCAAAACGGGTGTCAATCGAATCGATCGAGATTTTTTTATTTGTCCTTACTGTCAGTAAGCTCTCTGTTTGCCATTCCTAACGAACACAGAATTAGAACTCTCTAAACTCCCCCGATCTAGAAGTGCTATAAACAGTCTGCTAAGTTTGCTGACGGCAGGTAAAGTAGGCGGTAAGATTATATCAAAGGCATTTGCGGGAACAAACATGTTTGTACGGACAAATAAGTTTCTGTTGCAAATGAATTGACTGGAAGCGACTAAAGCGTGGTTTATAGCTTTCAGTTTTGTATTAGATAGATGTGAAAGCTGCACTATAAGCAAAATAAGGAGATTTATAATATTAAATCATCACAATAGACAATGTTATATTAATTATAACTTTTCTGGTTTTGCGTACTATGAAGATACTGATATAAGTCTCAAACTTTTTTGTCAATTCAAACTTATCATATATTGTCTTAATCTTTCAACTTTTTGATACTCTTTTTTTGAGATTCAACATAATCATGTCTATAATCATATCTTTTGTCTTCTGGAATGGTTTGAAAAATAGTTTATCTTTTGTAAAAATTTACAAAAATATTTTTTTAACATCATTAACACACATGTTTTTAAGATCTGAAAATGTATTATACAAATTCCTCTACAAATACGAAAATTATGCAGCTGCATTGTATACCAAGACGTAAACAACTTATCTTGCAACACGCCACATCCAGCAACACTACATCCAGAAACAGAACGCCCTGGATGCAGTCACGTCTAATGAATGCGATTAACTTTCCCGCCGGCCGCTTTTGTTGCCGACTGTACTTACTGCGCTCGTGAACAGGACTCGTTTGTGCCATCAAGTGTTATCTTTGTGTTTATTGTTGTGAGAGATGTGACTAGATAAGTATGTTCGTTCCTCTGCAAGAGTCAAGTTTTTCATTAGCTGCACGAGATGTTTTTTGTTATTTTGTTTGTATTTTTTTTAACGGGCGAATGCCTTTATTACTGAAAACAATTCTACACTCTACTTACTAAAACTAAACTAACTACTTACAAGGAAAAGCAATTGGGCATTTGGACAACCCATAGACCATTAAAGGCCTATAGATAGCTCAAACGCTCCAGCCCACTACCAGTTGCCAGCGTACCCATATGCTGGCAGTATTGCCCTGTTGGATTGCAATACTGATACGTTGAGCCATTATTTGTAATTATATTTTGTTATTTGTAATTATATTTCTTTATGTTTGTTACCTCAGAACTCCGTCATTTATAAACCGATATGGAAAATTATTTTGCGTTGGGTTCAGTATAGCTTCGAAATGGCCCCATATAAATTTCATCGATATTCGACCTTGGACTTTCGTAAATACATTAGAATTGAAGTCGATTTTTTTATAAAATGGTGTATAATAAGTAAGACTGTGTCGTGCGCCTAGTGGTATATCCTCACTCTTTTCCATAACCGCTTCAGCCCCACCTTAATAAACATATAATAGAAAATATATCTACTATAGATACCTTAACTTTGACTTTGACTTGCATAGTTCGACAAGCTCCTACAAAGAAGCTCATCAATCGTATCAAACCATTAAAATTAAACTCACACCTATCCAAAGAGAGTTGAGAAACCTACCTACAAGTAACTAGAACATTGGGCTCAAATCTTCCACGACAACCGAAGTATTCTGTACTATGTTCGTACAGAATAATTTGATAACACAATACCTACAACAAACAAGGATACAGCAAAACGGGGCAACATATCCCGAAATTATCACAAAACGGAGAAGTACATCACGAAATTATGACGTAACGGAATTCATAAAATACCAGTCGTGCGTTTTCGAATAAATTGGAATGTGATAGCAATGACGATCCTGTGATTTATATTCAGTAGCAATTTGGTGCCTCTTTTTATGGCGGATTCGTTCCATACAGCTGTGGCAAATACGGCGGCGATGTGCTTTGCAATCGATCGGTGAATGGAAAACGAAAATATATTTTGATTGATACGATGTTCGGAAAAATATCCTTTTTGTGATGTTTTTGTTGATTGGCGGCCTTTTGGAGAGCGTTGATGTGTGTTGATGACATGGGCGATGACGTTTTAAAAGACTTCGTACATACCTGTCTGATAGTTTAATAGGTTGGTAATGTCATTGTAATAACTTCAAAATATTTATTGATCAATGAAGCCATGAGGAGTGGAAATAACCAAGAGCGAGTGTGGCTCAGTGGGAGAACGTGTGAGTTTCGATCGGACGCAACTGAGTTCAAATCCCGCTAGCCACTCACTTTCTTAAGTTATGTGCGGATCTAACACTTGCTTTAAAAAAACGGTAAAGGAAAACATCGTGAGAAAACCGGCATGTCCAAGAATTAATCACAAAAAATCAAGAACATGTGACATACTCTGTCTGTGAGAGAAGGCCCATATCTCAGCTGTGGGAATGTAATGGGCTGATGATGATGAAGCCATGAAGATATTATAAATACCCATGTACAATCTCCAAAATTTCGGCTCAAGGGGAGTAGCACGCAGGCAAGTTTCTCCATTCACAATTATTAGTTTGCCTTTGTCATCAAAACAATCAAATTCCTCTAATTGCGCACAATTCATTTAAAAACATCATCAAAAAGTCCGAAAGCACGAACAATATAAAACCTCATTAAGGGACCTTAAATATTAAGACGCAGAAGCCACTGTCAAGTGTCGGCCTCTAATTGTCTGCGTTCGTTAATTACAGGCGCGAGAGTGCGAGCGATGTCGCGAGAGACGTCTCAAGTGTCTCTAGAGTGTATACTTACACTACATTTGCTGAGGACACTAGAGAAATTGCTACAGTTGATACATGCTTATGGAAAAGTCTTCGTAATTACAATGACGAAGACGCTATTTGGTAGCTAATAGCTTTAGTAGAGTATACTCTTGTGGCTCTATTTTTGAATTTATTATGAGGCTAAAAATGCGCTTTTGTCTTAAAATATACTTTGTATAAAAAATTTAACGCCCAATAATCACATACATGGATCCTGGCCTCTAACTAGGATTCCCTAGGAAGTCGAGAACTATGTTAAAACAACTGTTAAATTCCTAAAATGTTGAATCTGGAAAAGTGAAATTCCTAAAATATTGAATTTTAAAATGTTAAATTCCTAAAATCTTAAATTCCTAAAATATTGCATTCCCAATATGGTTAATCGTTCCCATTTATTTTTTTATCGCACATATATTTTTGCCTCTATATGATCCTGACGTTGAGCAACAATGTGGCCGAAGATGGAGCACTAAACGGCAGTTGAGCAATTGCTCAGATCCGTCTCCCTGATGGTTTACCGAACATCATATCGAAATACGACTAGGTTTGCCTTCACATGGTGGATTCATATAAATAATCTTTAACGTTTGTTTATTTCTAAATTTTACCCCCCACTTAAAAAAAGGAGGAGGTTCTCAATTCGATTGTAATATTTTTGGTTTATTACCTCTAAACTTTTCCATTTATAAACTGATTTAGAAACTTATTTAGTTCATTCAAGCTTATATGGTTCCATATAAATTTCATCGATATTCGACCTTGCACTTCAAAGATACATCAGAATTGAAGTCGTGTTTTTTTTTGTTATTAAATGTATTATGTATTTAAATGACTGAATTAAAATCACCTTAACGACACGATAAAACCAAAATCATAGCGATTTCCATAATCATCTTCAACTTTTAAATTAATCATCCCTCAGCATAAACAAACAAACTTTCCATTCCGCGGGATGATAGAAGCCAAATTATTAAAATACTTTTTAAAACCCCGGTTTTTAATAGAAGCATCCGAACTAAGTTTTATCTCTGTAATCCTGGCCACAAGGCAAGTTTCATGAGTAAACGAGTTAACTTAAACGATTTCCTTGCGACTGAAAAAAGGCGAAAAACGAGGAAAGTAGGAAAGAACTCAGAAGTAATGGCATTTCCCTGAGAACTGCCATCTATCTGGTGTTGAATGGAATTGTATGAGCGAGATGGGATGTCATGATTTGTTGTTTTTATCATTTATATCATTAGGCTTAGTGATTTGTTTGCTTGTTAACTGACTTAAATTTCATTACAAGGCCTGGAGAAGTGATCTACTACAGAACTGATTTAATCCCTTGAATGTGTTGTATAGGTAGAAAGCACTTTATTGCACTTAAAGGAAATTACATTATGAACATACTTTCTTATAATAACTACAATAGGTGGTCTTATCGCTAAGTAGAATCTCTTCCAGATAACCGTAGGCTATATAATGTTATTCATAAAATCGCAAATTCTATTGTTGATTACATAAGCAAGCGCTTGAGTGCATGAGTCTAACTAGAAAAACTAGAAAAAATATCTAACTAGAAAAAATAGGTAATAAGATAAAAAGAAGAAAAAAATTAGGTAATTACTCAGATAAAATATCCAACCTCGAAGGGCAATTATCTAATTTTAAATAAAGATGTGAAGAAATAGTTTGGTTCCATTTCTCTAACATATCTATAGTTTAAATATTTGTGGATAAAACTTAAATATTTTTTCGTAGTTTCTGATACCTTAGACAGGTTTAGCACTCCTTTTGTACGAAAATAATTGTTACGTAGCGATAATTAAACTGACACTAATTCCCACCGTGGCATTGCACGCATTGCGTTGTTCAATTAATGGACATAAAGAGCGAGTGTGGCTCAGCGGGAACTCGTGCGCCTTTCAATCCGACGCACCTGGGTTCGATTCCCGAGTCGGCCCTGCACCAATGACTTATAGTTATAATAATTGATATAAGTGCAGATAATAATAATAATGCACATAATCCTAATGATATAAGTGCAGATTTTGTACGCTCGCTCTATAACGGTGAAGGAAAACATCGTGATGAAACCCGCTTACGCGCTTTGGAGTGGTAGGCTCTGGCCGTGGTTGTAATACCACCCACCGAACAAAGCCATGCCGTCAAGCGACCTAGTCGTGTTTCGGGATGATGTTCGGTGGACCATCGGGGAGACAGGTCTGAGCAGCTGCTCAACTGCCGTCTCTCTCTAGATCTATGTGCTCCATTTTAGGCCACATCTTCGCTTCACATCAGGCGAGATAGTGGCCAAACATAGATCTATTAAGAGTAAAAAATAAACTATAAGAAAAAAAACTTCAATACATCTTAAAGAATCAGAAGATTCCAAGGTAATAATAAAAGAAAATAAAAAATATTTGTGTGTCATCTTTCAAAAACGTACACGGGAAATTAATATTAATAATTCGCAGGACCCCAATTAAATTAAATAAAAAACGCTTGGGAATGGCAAATGAAATACTCCGCAATTATTTTTCATAGCTAAATACAGGAGAGACTTAATTAAGTGAATTAATGAAGTAAAAACATTTGAGGGATCATTTTAATTTGGATCCTCAACTATGGCGTCTAAGCTTCGCGATTAATAAGTAAACTAAACGAGAAGTCGGGGATTAAAGTAAAAAGTATGTCAGGAATAGTTAGTAGAAAATAGACAGAATGAAAGCTGATACAACAAAATAAAAATAATGTGTTTTACTTTTTGAAAATCATAACAAACTTTCCAAACAAAAAAACAACATAAAAATGGGCTTAGAAATGCTGGAGATAGGAGTAGGAGTGGTAACGGAGTAGCATATTCAAAATATTGATGACAGAGGTGTACATTTATGCATGTAACATCGTATATACATATGCTGACGTAATAGATACTAAAGTCTTTCTGAAAGTACGTAGATTACGGTACTGGAAAATCATCTAAAGTGATTAATTAGGTTTTGAGAAAATCCCGTATGCATACGTAAATACATACCTAGTCGAATACAGAGAAATCGTTTTTTAAGTGTTAAGGTGAGCGAGTGTGGCTCAGTGGGAGCACGTGCGCCTTTCGATCAGACGCACCCGAGTTCGATCCTCGCTGGCCCCGAACCACTGACTTTCTTAAGTTATTTGCGGATTTAACACTCGCTCTAAAAACGGTGAAGGAAAACATCGTGAGGAAACCGGCATGTTCAAGAATTAATCACAAAAATTAAAAGGACATGTGTCATCCACCAACCCGCACTGGGCCAGCGTGGTGGATTATGGCCCATACTCTCTCTACGAGGGAAGGTCCGAGTCCCAGCAGTGGGAACGTAATGGGCTGATGATGATGATGATGTTTTTTAAGTAAGCTAAAAATATATTATAAACAGTACTTACTTAATTAAAACACTGGTATTATTTTACGTTCGATCCAAATAGTTGTCTGCAAGATATACATTTATGCGATAAGAGCGCCTATTGTACTATCTCAGCAACAGTTTTGATAAATAAAATTATGATACTGTTACACCATACTGAGATTTGTATATGCCGTTTACTATTTTCTGAACTGTATAATATTTAGTACTCACTATATATGGATCAAGGATCAAATTTCATCATCATCATAACCCCATTACGTTCCCACTGCTGGGACACGGGCCTTCTCTCACAGAGAGAGTTTGGGCCATAATCCACCGCGCTGACCCAGTGCGGATTGGTAGATGTCTCATGTCCTTGAATTTCAGGATCTTACTTATTGTTGTGAAAAAAACCTCAAACACAAAATGCGCTGCTTATCGTGGCATAAACATGAAATTTCTCGCATTACT